>JAULJL010000033.1:0-2870000 GCA_030761205.1 Fremontodendron californicum
AGAAAACTAGAGAAAAGAAAGAAGAAGAAACTTAGAGAATTTTATTACAATGGCTAATATCCTACCTATGTACAATATCATCCTCTACAATCATCCAAGGCCCTCTATGGTCGATTTCGTCAATGTTGGAGGCCTGATCTGATCACATGGTCTTCTAGAAAAAGGTTCCCCTATCAGTTTACGGATCCATAGCCGTTGGAATCAGCTCATTTGCTGATGTGGATAAGCAGATATGGGAAAAATACGAAAACATGTCAGCACAGACGTTCATTGCACATCAGCCAACTTGATGGTCGATTTCGTCAATATTAGAGGCCTGATCTGATCATATGGTCTTCTAGACAAAGGTTCCCGTATCAGTTACGGATCCATAGCCATTAGAATCAGCTCATTTTCTGATGTGGATAAGCAGATATGGGCAAAATACGAAAACATGTCAGCATAGACGTCATTGCACATCAGCCAACTTGATGGTCGATTTCGCTAGGGAAAACGACTCCGTTTTAAGAAGTATAAAACATGAAAAAGATAGATATGCCTCTTAGCTTTGCACGGCTATAAATTTCAGCCTTATTGCTTCAGTGAAACTACAGATATAGCTGATATGGCAAAATGTGTCGGAACTGGAACTGACTGGATTTGCCCTAATTCTAGTAATCTGAAATCACTCAAAGAAACTTGTGAAAAACACCAAATTACATAAAAATATAAAAGATCATAAACACAATTAGACTAAACAATAATAACTCGTATTTGACACAAAACAATAATAAAACATAACTAAAAACTATATAATTATACGAGTTATCATTGCCACAAGAGTTGACACAAGCTCAAAGAAATAAGATCAAGAGTGATGCCAAATACTACATATGGGATGATCCTTACCTTTTGATGCACCCAAAAGAGTGTATCTTATTTAACCTTGCACTAAAAAGATAAAATTGTAAGTATAGTAGTTAGCAAGGGTCGAGTCCTCAGGGATTGGGTTTTAGTTTATAAGTTAATAGTTTAAAACTTAAATTCAAGAACAATAAAAGAAAAGGGGTTTTTGAAGCCAGATTTAAACTAAAGTAAATAATAAGAATAAGATGCAAGGCGGTATAACCAGCCAATAAAAATATATATACTAAATTAGGCGGTATAACCAGCCAATAAAAATATATATACTAAATTAGGCGGTATAACCAGCCAATAAAAATAAAACAAAGTTAATATACAAATTAGGCGGTATAACCAGCCAATAAAAATAAATATAAAAAATAAGCAAACTAAAAGTAAGAAAACAAGTAAGTAAGAAGAATCAAATATGAAAAATATGGTTAAGGTTTCATTCTCCACCACTAGACATCATTAAGAATCAATTTCAAATCTATCAATATCAACCAACTATCAAAGTTAACAACCGTAGATAACAACAAGCTCTGTTACCCCAATCTTTCCTTAGTTTGTCGTTAAATAGAACAAGCTCTCTATTTAATCTCTAACCATTAAACAACCTAGAATAAGCTCTCTAAATTCAATTTAATGGCAGCTTTATGATGAGAAAGATAGGTTGATCTAAGCAACAAACACATAAGCTCGGATTGTTCAACTTAGGTTATGTTCCACTTTGCAATTATTGAAAACTTGACCATAATCATTAATCACAAATTGCCACTTATGAATAGGAAATCAAGACAATTACACGGATCAAGACTCCTAAACTAGCAATAGATAATTATCAAGATCTATCTAGTTGTACACCTAAATAAATCTAGACAACATCATGAACAATTCTTGTAGAAGAACATAAGCAACTTTGATAGAAAATTAATGATAGATAGAATCTGAAAATCAATCACAAAACATGTCTAGGGCTTTGAAATCACCCTTAACCAAATAGAAGTTTAGCCTAGCATAGGCATTGTAAACATAAACATAAAATTAAAGAAAATCTAAGAAGAAAATAAAAGAAAGAAAGAACAAGAGGAAGAATATTAATTATCCAACCTCTTGCTCTCTCTAAAGAAAAAGAAAACTAGAGAAAAGAAAGAAAACTAGAGAAAAGAAAGAAGAAGAAAACTTAGAGAATTTTATTAAAATGGCTAATATCCTACCTATGTACAATATGATCCTCTACAATCATCCAAGACCCTCTATTTATACACATTTTGGAGGGCTAAATGACAAGAGACAAGCTTTACAAATTTCAAAGGTAGGTATAATAGGTGGGTGCATTTTTCTAACAATTTTCGTCATATTGTATGACCATTTTGATCAGCCAACTTGATGGTCGATTTTGTCAATCTTGGAGGCTTGATCTGATCACATGGTCTTCTAGAAACATGTTCCCCTATGAGTTACTGATTCATAGCCGTTGGAATCAGCTCATTTGCTGATGTGGAGAAGAAGATATGGGCAAAATACGAAAACAGGTCAGCACAGACGTCATTGCACATCAGCCAACTTGATGGTCGAATTCTTCAATATTGGAGGCTTTATCTGATCACATGGTCTTCTAGACAAATGTTCCCCTATCAGTTAGTGATCCATAGACGTTGGAATCAGCTCATTTACTGATGTGTATCGGACGATATGGTCAAAATGCGAAAACTGCTCAGGACAGACGTCATTGCACATCAGCCAACTTGATGGTTGATTTCGCTAGGGAAAACGACTCCGTTTCAAGAAGTGTAAAACATGAAAAAGATAGATGTGCCTCTTAACTTTGCACGGTTAAAATTTCAGCCTTATTGCTTCAGTGAAACTCCAGATATAGCTGATATGGCAAAAGGTGTCGGAACTAGAACTGAACTGGATTTGCCCTTAATTCTAGTAATCTGAAATCACTCAAAGAAACTTGTGAAAAACACCAAATTACATAAAAATATAAAAAATCATAAACACGATTAGACTAAGCAATAATAACTCGTATTTGACACAAAACAATAATAAAACATGACTAAAAACTATATAATTATACGAGTTATCACACCCCCACACTTAGATTGTTGCTAGTCCCTAGCAACGACTCATAAAAAGAAAATAAGAAAATCTAATATAATCCATTTTCGTAGGAAATCACGGTGGCACTTAGCATGTGACACAAGCCTTTAAACCCCTAGGTGTCCCTAGTGGACGAGTTTAGTCTCGTGAGGGTTTACTAGGACGATACCCACAAACATTGAAAACATAAGAAAAACTAAAAATAATAATTATAACTAATCCTTCCAATATAAATTTGAGATAATCATTGGACAAGTCTTAAAAACTAATCAATAGCTTAAAGAAATTCACAAAAAATCTTGCTTGAATGTAAATAGTTTGAGTTAAGCCAATATTAACATAACATATTTCAATCAAAATAGTGCATATTCAAACTTAATCTCAACTTTTCACATGGGATACTCTCTTGATTTTCACTCTTTAAAGTAGTGGTAAAGTGTTTACACTCAATCAATCTCATGAAAACACTTCTACCATATGCTTGCTTGTCCACCTATTCTCCACTAAAAGATCATGCAACTTCATAAATCAAGAGGTCTTTAATCAAGGTTGTAATGGGGCCAAGGGGTTTGTAATGTGGTTGAAGAACAAAAGGAAAAGATATCACAAACATTCCAAAGACTTCATAGAATTTAGAGACAAAAAAGATTTTGCAAATAAAACTTTCTCAATATTCTTTAGAAGTACATAATCACATAGGCTGAATATTTCATGTTGAGCCTTTACTTCATTCTAACCAACTTTCGAACATCTTTTTCTTTTCTTTAACTAGAAGTTCAAGAGATTATTGAAATTTTTTTTTTTCACATGGGAATGTATTTGGCAATATTCCCTCTATTTTTCTCTTGACTTTTGCCTTTCTCCTCCCCCACACTTATAATTTGTTCTAACCCAAATTTTCAAAAAGTATCCCTTGTTTTTGCAATATGTCTCAAACATTCTAGTCCATCTTTAGAACAAGGGTAAAGATATAAATGTGTTTAGGCTAGGTGTAAGATGTGGTTACCAAATAAATAGCTTATTCAATGTAGGCTCAAATTGGTTCACTAGAGGGATGTTCTCTTGGAACATCAATAAGGGATGGCTGTTTGGCCCTAGTTAAAAAGTCCTAATGCCTCTATCATATTCATGTTGTTTCATGCATCAATATAGTCTCAAATGGTTTAAAGCAAGTTCTAGAGAATCATGTAATCATAAGAGCACTCAAGAAAGAAATTAGATTGATTTGTATAATGCATCAATCATTATAGGCTCAAAAACTCACAAGGATGATTATACAAGTCAGATTAAGTCTAAACATGCTTCTTTCTCAATCAACATATCATATTAACACTGGCTCATAAAAAGGTTGACATCAAGCTCAATTCTCATGAAAATCTTCTCACTAATAAATCTGTTTTAGACTTATGCAATTCATATCTTATCATTGTATTAAAAAGGAACTAAAACACACTAAAAAAATAATAATAATAATAAAGACTCATAAAAAAAAAATAGTAGACAAAAATAAAAGAAATCCTAAATCATTCCCCCACACTTAATTCTTACATTGTCCTCAATGTAAGTCTATTAACCCAAATGAAAGAATCATGTGTAAGAGAAAAGAACTAATAACATAAGAATAGGAACAACTAAGACTCAAAACAAAACAAACTCATGCAACCTAAATAATCCTAAAATACTAAACAAAAATTAACAAGTAAACATAAAAAGATTAAAATCAAACTGACAAGGTATGTCTCAAGTCTCCCTTACTCAGACCTTGTTCAGAATGAATACTTCTAAATTGCTTAAAACACAACAAACTTTTTTTTTTTTTTTTTTTTTTTTGAAAAGAAGAAATCAAACTGACAAGGTATGTCTCAAGTCTCCCTTACTCAGACCTTGTTCAGAATGAATACTTCTAAATGGCTTAAAACACAACAAATTTTTTTTTTTTTTTTAAATTAGCAAAATATGTCCCTTACCCCATACTAAAATATGACATTGTCCCCAATGTCAAATTTTAAAGGTAGGATTTAGGAGATATTACCTGCAGAGGTTGCTAACCACTTATTATAACTGAGACACAACAAACAAAATGTTAGATAATGTCACAAAGACAAAGTGCAATCCACTCCTTGCTCGTCCATATCTCTTTTTCTTTTTCCGAGCGTTTGCGAAACAACCGTAGCAGAAAAACACTCATAAGCTTGGAGCTTTTTGAGTAAATCTTCAATGGTTGTAGCAGAAATTATGGTTCTCCTTGCCTCTGAAAACATGAATCCATTATCCACAGCATTATCTAAATATGAAAGCAAATTATTAAAATAACCATTAATATTAAGCAAACCAATGGGTTTCTTATTTGTGACCAAAGATGACCAAGAAGCCACGCAAGCTATTTCTTCCAATGTACCCAGACCTCCTGGTAAAGCAATGAATGCATCGGCAAAATGGTACATGATTGTTATCAGTTCAGGGATACTCCAGACTTGTATTTCCTTACCCACGGTAGGTCCACAAAAATCTGTGAATAGTTTTGGCACGACTCCTAGAACTGGACTTCCTCCGGCGTGTGCTGCTGTAGCGACTGCTCCTATTAAACCCGTACTACCGCCTCCATAAATCAACTGGATCTTTTGTTGGGCAAGTATTACTCCAACTCTTATGGCTTCATCAGCGAATATGTTATTTTTCCCTGGATAAGCACCTCCAAAAACACAAATTTTTTTATGCGTTGGGACGAAGTACTTTCCATTTTTTTTTTCTTTTTTTTTCTTTTTTTCGATGCCTGAAAGAGAATGAGTACATGGTGTAATATATAGAGGACTGAGTAGTGAATCAAACAAGAGTAATAATGTCGCCGAAAGTGTATCTGACCCGTCAGAAGAAAATGTTAACCTAACAAAAGATTTTTGCGTGATTTCAGGAAGAAAATCAAAAAGAGAAGAAAAATCGACCGTAAAAGTCAAGAGTAATAATGTTGCCGAAAGTGTATTTTAACTGTCAGAAGAAAATGTTAACCTAACAAAAGATTTTTGCGTGATTTCAGGAAAAAAATCAAAAAGAGAAGAAAAATCAACCGTAAAAGACAAATAAAAAAAAGAGAATAATTACACAAATCGAACAACACGTAAATTAAACCAAAATGAAGTTATTGCAAATCAAACCAAAAGCTGAGAAGTCATTTATTGTAGTTGTGATTGTGGCTCACATCTTCCTCTGGTTTTACGTCCAGAAACGGCTTAAACGCCTTCTATGAGTCGAGGATATGCTTCCCATCCAGTTTTCTTACAAGCTGGCAAACAGGGTCTTTTAACATCAGATTCCCAAGATGTTGCCATTCCCTTTGGAATTATGGCCATAAATCAAGAATTTCTCTTTGTACGTCTCCACTAGGATGCGTCTCAAGAGAAAGTTGGATATTACCCAAATTCTCCTTACTCAGTCCATCCTTAATGAATTCAATTTTATCATCTCGATTAGAGGACGGAATCTCAATAGAACGACATTTACCGTTACACGTCGATCGTGCACATTTGTGGCAATTTGAACTCATGCGCTTTGCTCGTCGCTTCTTTGCAAAAGTGCTTCTACCTGTACCTGGTAAATGCAAAACAGGAAGATATTCATCTTCACGTACCTTGGCTTCAATTATCCAACGTATGTCTCCAGGAATCCCTTTGTGCATAAGCATTCTTAATCTTTCGAATCGAACATGGTAAAGCTTCAGTAAAATATTTCGAGGAAAAGGAGGAAATCGTTTCTGCAATCTTGTGAGAATATCATCCATCCTGAAGAAAAAAAAAATAAAAGAGAAATTGAAAGAGAAATTTATATACAATATCAGTTTTTTGGGTAGCTGATGGAACCGACTTAAATAATCACGGAGTACCGTTATCCGCCATTTAACCGGGGTTAAAAAAAAAATTATATTTACATCTAGTGTTTTTCAAAACAAGGATCAGAAAGAAAAACAACATAAAAAAAACACAAAAACAAAACACTCTAAATAAAATCCTAAATTCTTCCCCCCACACATAATTCTTACATTGTCATTAATGTAATGCTATTATCCCCCAATGCAAGAATTATATGTAAGAGAAATGAACTATTAAACAAAAGAAACTTATGCAGCCTAAATGAACTTAAAAGCAGTAAACACAATTAACAAAGAAACATAAGAAATAAAATAAAAACAATAAAAATAATAAAAGAAAAAGGAAAAGAAAGAGAAAGAGAAAGCAAATCTGAATATGGAAGGTTGGCAATTTCATCTTTAATTGGGCTGCCTTCCCAATTAACACTTGAGTTAGTGTTTTGAATCTAACCAACACCCTTTCTTGGCTTTTTAGGCTTGTCAGGCTCATACATGAAATTTCCCAAATTTATGCGTTTAAGAGGAAGCTTTCTTTGCACAACAGTGGATGCATTCTCCATTACAAGTATTATTCCATCATCCTTGGTGGTGCATATCTCATCGAGGAATGGTGCATCTTTTGGTACTTCTTGAATGACATCCACAAACAAACTGTTTAAGGTTTCCAGCGTGTCTTGTTCATGTTCATCCTCCTTGAACTTTGCAAATCTACTAGGAAAAGGTGGAGAAGAAACATTAGTAAAAAGTGGAACTTTAAACGTTACCTCAGGTGCCGAAATACTCTTATTTGTATTTGTGGCTTCATTATCCTCAAGAATAGAATCCATCTCTAATTCTGTCTCATCCTCATCTTGTTCATCATTCCTCAAGGTCACAATAGTAGTATTATCCTTTGGGTTAATCATTGTTTGGGCAGAGAGTTCTTCAGATCTTTGTGCTACCCATACCACCATACTACTAGCCAATTGGATCATTTGCTTTTCCAAACTCTGGATGCTTGCCCTTGTTTCCTGTTGAAATTGCAATGTATCAGTAACAAGAGAATAGACAAGATCTTCTAAAGAAGTACCTGAGTTTTGAGTCATATGTGGTGGTTGAAAAAGATCTGGTTCTTGGGACCATGATTGATTGAAGCTAGATGGATGAGTGTAATTGGCATAAGGATCTACTTCTTGGTAATTTTCCAAATAGCCATAAGTAGTATGATCCCACCATCCCTCATGGTAAGTGTTTGAGTAATGATCATACTGTTGGTCTTGGAACACTTGATGGCCTTGACATCCTCCCATGGCCAATTGTTGAACTAGGGAAGTGAGATTGGCTTGTTGATTCTCCATGTTCATGTATGCCACCAACTCTTCAAGTGTTAGATTGCTCAACTCCATCGTTTTTTTTTTTTTTTTTTTTTTCAAAATTTGATAAGAAAAACTTGTATGTACAAGAAAATAAAACTAATTAGAACTGAAAATAAGAATAAACCAAGTAACAAATAGACTAAAGAAAACAATCCCCGGCAACGGCGCCAAAAATTTGATGCACCCAAAATAGTGTATCTTATTTAACCTTGCACTAAAAAGATAAAATTGTAAGTATAGTAGTTAGCAAGGGTCGAGTCCTCAGGGATTGGGTTTTAGTTTATAAGTTAATAGTTTAAAACTTAAATTCAAGAACAATAAAAGAAAAGGGGTTTTTGAAGCCAGATTTAAACTAAAGTAAATAATAAGAATAAGATGTAAGGCGGTATAACCAGCCAATAAAAATATATATACTAAATTAGGCGGTATAACCAGCCAATAAAAATATATATACTAAATTAGGCGGTATAACCAGCCAATAAAAATAAAACAAAGTTAATATACAAATTAGGCGGTATAACCAGCCAATAAAAATAAATATAAAAAATAAGCAAACTAAAAGTAAGAAAACAAATAAGTAAGAAGAATCAAATATGAAAAATATGGTTAAGGTTTCATTCTCCACCACTAGACATCATTAAGAATCAATTTCAGATCTATCAATATCAACCAACTATCAAAGTTAACAACCGTAGATAACAACAAGCTATGTTACCCCAATCTTTCCTTAGTTTGTCGTTAAATAGAACAAGCTCTCTATTTAATCTCTAACCATTAAACAACCTAGAATAAGCTCTCTAAATTCAATTTAATGGCAGCTTTATGATGAGAAAGATAGGTTGATCTAAGCAACAAACACATAAGCTCGGATTGTTCAACTTAGGTTATGTTCCACTTTGCAATTATTGAAAACTTGACCATAATCATTAATCACAAATTGCCACTTATGAATAGGAAATCAAGATAATTACACGGATCAAGACTCCTAGACTAGCAATAGATAATTATCAAGATCTATCTAGTTGTACACCTAAATAAATCAAGACAACATCATGAACAATTCTTGTAGAAGAACATAAGCAACTTTGATAGAAAATTAATGATAGATAGAATCTGAAAATCAATCACAAAACATGTCTAGGGCTTTGAAATCACCCTTAACCAAATAGAAGTTTAGCCTAGCATAGGCATTGTAAACATAAACATAAAATTAAAGAAAATCTAAGAAGAAAATAAAAGAAAGAAAGAAGAAGAGGAAGAATATTAATTATCCAACCTCTTGCTCTCTCTAAAGAAAAAGAAAACTAGAGAAAAGAAAGAAAACTAGAGAAAAGAAAGAAGAAGAAAACTTAGAGAATTTTATTAAAATGGCTAATATCCTACCTATGTACAATATGAACCTCTACAATCATCCAAGGCCCTCTATTTATACACATTTTGGAGGGCTAAATGACAAGAGACAAGCTTTACAAATTTCAAAGGTAGGTATAATAGGTGGGTGCATTTTTCTAACAATTTTCGTCATATTGTATGACCATTTTGATCAGCCAACTTGATGGTCGATTTTGTCAATCTTGGAGGCCTGATCTGATCACATGGTCTTCTAGAAAAATGTTCCCCTATGAGTTGCTGATTCATAGCCGTTGGAATCAGCTCATTTGCTGATGTGGAGAAGAAGATATGGGCAAAATACGAAAACAGGTCAGCACAGACGTCATTGCACATCAGCCAACTTGATGGTCGAATTCTTCAATATTGGAGGCTTTATCTGATCACATGGTCTTCTAGACAAATGTTCCCCTATTAGTTAGTGATCCATAGACGTTAGAATCAGCTCATTTACTGATGTGTATCGGACGATATGGTCAAAATGCGAAAACTGCTCAGGACAGACGTCATTGCACATCAGCCAACTTGATGGTTGATTTCGCTAGGGAAAACGACTCCGTTTCAAGAAGTGTAAAACATGAAAAAGATAGATGTGCCTCTTAACTTTGCACGGTTAAAATTTCAGCCTTATTGCTTCAGTGAAACTCCAGATATAGCTGATATGGCAAAAGGTGTCGGAACTGGAACTGAACTGGATTTGCCCTTAATTCTAGTAATCTGAAATCACTCAAAGAAACTTGTGAAAAACACCAAATTACATAAAAATATAAAAAATCATAAACACGATTAGACTAAGCAATAATAACTCGTATTTGACACAAAACAATAATAAAACATGACTAAAAACTATATAATTATACGAGTTATCACCTTTGGAAGCATTGCTCCGATCAGATTATAAGAAGGTGTGTACTCGAAACTGAATTTCAATCTATTCACACCTTTTGTCACTCTTATGCATGTGGAGGACACTTTGGATCCAAAAGAACAGCCATGAAAGTTCTTGATTCTGGATTTTATTGGCCTACCATATTCAAAGATGCATACCTCTTTTGCAAGTCATGTGATCGTTGCCAAAGAACAGGTAACTTAGGTCCTAGAAATCAAATGCCTCAAACTCCAATACTTATTGTTGAAATTTTTGATGTATGGGGCATGGATTTCATGGTACCTTTTCCTCCTTCTTTTGGTAATCTTTATATTTTACTTGCCGTTGATTATGTTTCAAAGTGGGTGGAAGCAAAATCCACTAGGACTAATGACTCTAAAGTTGTTTCAGATTTTGTCAAGACTAACATCTTGGCTAGGTTTGGAACGCCAAAGGCCATAATCAGCGATAGAGGTACTCACTTTTGCAATAGGACTATGGAAGCACTTTTGAGGAAGTATAACATCACACACAAGGTCTCCACCTCATATCATCCTCAAACTAGTGGGCAAGCTGAAGTGTCAAACCGAGAAGTTAAGTCCATCCTTGAAAAGATAGTTAATCCAAATAGGAAGGATTGGAGTTCACGACTTGATGATGCACTTTGGGCTTATAGGACAGCATATAAGACACCCATTGGTATGTCTCCTTATCGACTTGTTTATGGTAAGCCTTGTCATCTTCCGGTTGAATTGGAACATAAATCATATTGGGCTATCAAACAATGCAACATGGAGCTGGATGAGATAGGAAAGAAAAGAGAACTTGACCTACAAGAATTAGAGGAGATAAGGAATGATGCCTATCAGAATTCTAGGATTTACAAGGAAAAGACTAAGGCATTCCATGACAAGATGATATCAAGAAAAGAATTTGTTGTTGGACAAAAAGTTCTTCTCTTCCATTCACGCCTTAAGTTATATCCAGGTAAGTTACGTTCTCGTTGGGTTGGACCTTTTGTTATTACTAATGTATTTACTCATGGTGCAGTTGAAATCCAAAGCCCGAAAACAGATAAGGCATTCAAAGTGAATGGTCATAGATTGAAGCCTTACTATGAGAACTTTCCAATACAAGATGTGGAGGAGTTTCCACTTTTTGAGCCAAAGTATGTTGAATAATAATGGCATGGGTCTAAGTCAAGCTGAGGACAATAAACCAAGCGCTTCTTGGAGAGGCAACCCAAAAGGATGGAGAGCATCTATTATATCAGATTTGCATATTCCTTACTCTCCATCATTCTATCTTTTATTGTTTTTCTTTTCTTTTGTTTAATAGTTCTTTTCTCTTACATATAATTCTTGCATTGGGGGATAATAGCATTACATTGAGGACAATGTAAAAATTATGTGTGGGGGGAAGAATTTAGGATTTTATTTAGAGTGTTTTGTTTTTGAGTCTTTTTATGTTGTTTTTCTTTCTAATCCTTGTTTTGAAAATAACTAGATGTAAATATAATTTTTTTTTTAACCCCGGTTAAATGGCGGATAACGGTACTCCGTGATTATTTAAATCGGTTCCATCAGCTACCCACAAAACTGATATTGTATATAAATTTCTCTTCCAATTTCTCTTTCAATTGTTTTTCATTCTTTTTTTCAGGATGGATGATATTCTCACAAGATTGCAGAAACGATTTCCTCCTTTTCCTCGAAATATTTTACTGAAGCTTTACCAAGTTCGACTTGAAAGATTAAGAATGCTTATGCACAAAGGGATTCCTGACGACATACGTTGGATAATTGAAGCCAAGGTACGTGAAGATGAATATCTTCCTGTTTTGCATTTACCAGGTACAGGTAGAAGCACTTTTGCAAAGAAGCGACGAGCAAAGCGCATGAGTTCAAATTGCCACAAATGTGCACGATGGACGTGTAACGGTAAATGTCGTTCTATTGGGATTCCGTCCTCTAATCGAGATGATAAAATTGAATTCATTAAGGATGGACTGAGTAAGGAGAATTTGGGTAATATCCAACTTTCTCTTGAGACGCATCCTAGTGGAGACGTACAAAGAGAAATTCTTGATTTATGGCCGCAATTCCAAAGGGAATGGCAACATCTTGGGAATCTGATGTTAAAAGACCCTGTTTGCCAGCTTGTAAGAAAACTGGATGGGAAGCATATCCTCGACTCATAGAAGGCGTTTAAGCCGTTTCTGGACGTAAAACCAGAGGAAGATGTGAGCCACAATCACAACTACAATAAATGACTTCTCAGCTTTTGGTTTGATTTGCAATAACTTTATTTTGGTTTAATTTACGTGTTGTTCGATTTGTGTAACTATTCTCGTTTTTTTTTTATTTGTCTTTTACGGTTGATTTTTTCTTCTCTTTTTGATTTTCTTCCTGAAATCACGCAAAAATCTTTTGTTAGGTTAACCTTTTCTTCTGACAGGTCAGATACACTTTCGGCGACATTATTACTCTTGTCTGATTCACTACTGAGTCCTCTATATATTACACCATGTACTCATTCTCTTTCAGGCACTCGAAAAAAATAAAAAATGGAAAGTACTTGATGCACCCAAAAGAGTGTATCTTATTTAACCTTGCACTAAAAAGATCAATTGTAAGTATAGTAGTTAGCAAGGGTCGAGTCCTCAGGGAATGGGTTTTAGTTTATAAGTTAATAGTTTATAACTTACGTTCAAAGAAAACAATAAAAGAAAAGGGGTTTTTGAAGCCAGATTTAAACTAAAGTAAATAATAAGAATAAGATGCAAGGCGGTATAACCAGCCAATAAAAATATACATACTAAATTTGGCGGTATAACCAGCCAATAAAAATATATATACTAAATTAGGCGGTATAACCAGCCAATAAAAATAAAACAAAGTTAATATACAAATTAGGCGGTATAACCAGCCAATAAAAATAAATATACTTTTTAAAATAAGCAAACTAGAAAAGTAAGAAAACAAGTAAGTAAGAAGAATCAAATATGAAAAATATGGTTAAGGTTTCATTCTCCACCAGTAGACATCATTAAGAATCAATTTCAGATCTATCAATATCAACCAACTATCAAAGTTAACAACCGTAGATAGCAACAAGCTCTGTTATCCCAATCTTTCCTTAGTTTGTCGTTAAATAGAACAAGCTCTCTATTTAATCTCTAACCATTAAACAACCTAGAATAAGCTCTCTAAATTCAATTTAATGGCAGCTTTATGATGAGAAAGATAGGTTGATCTAAGCAACAAACACATAAGCTCGGATTGTTCAACTTAGGTTATGTTCCACTTTGCAATTTTTGAAAACTTGACCATAATCATTAATCACAAATTGCCACTTATGAATAGGAAATCAAGACAATTACACGGATCAAGACTCCTAGACTAGCAATAGATAATTATCAAGATCTGTCTAGTTGTACACCTAAATAAATCAAGACAACATCATGAACAATTCTTGTAGAAGAACATAAGCAACTTTGATAGAAAATTAATGATAGATAGAATCTGAAAATCAATCACAAAACATGTCTAGGGCTTTGAAATCACCCTTAACCAAATAGAAGTTTAGCCTAGAATAGGCATTATAAACATAAAATCAAATAGAATCTAAGAAGAAAATAAAAGAAAGAAAGAAAGAAGAAGAAGAAGAATATTAATTATCCAACCTCTTGCTCTTTCTAAAGAAAAAGAAAACTAGAGAAAAGAAAGAAGAAGAAAACTTAGAGAATTTTATTACAATGGCTAATATCCTACCTATGTACAATATCATCCCTTCCAATCATCCAAGGCCCTCTATTTATACACATTTTGGAGGGCTAAATGACAAGAGACAAGCTTTACAAATTTCAAAGGTAGGTATAATAGGTGGGTGCATTTTCTAACAATTTTCGTCATACATGACGATTTTGATCAGCCAACTTGATGGTCGATTTTGTCAATTTTGCAAGCCTTATCTGATCACATGGTCTTCTAGAAAAATGTTACCCTATCAGTTACTGATCCATAGCCGTTGAAATCAGCTCATTTGCTGATGTGGATAAGAAGATATGGGCAAAATACGAAAACAGGTCAGCACAGATGTCATTGCACATCAGCCAACTTGATGGTCGATTTCTTCAATATTGGAGGCTTTAGCTGATCACATGGTCTTCTAGACAACTGTTCCCGTATCAGTTACGGATCCATATCCATTGGAATCAGCTCATTTTCTGATCTGGATAAGCAGATATGGGCAAAATACGAAAACAGGTCAGCACAGACGTCATTGCACATCAGCCAACTTGATGGTCGATTTCGCTAGGGAAAAAGACTCCGTTTCAAGAAGTATAAAACATCAAAAAGATAGATATGCCTCTTAGCTTTGCACGGCTACAAATTTCAGCCTTATTGCTTCAGTGAAACTCGAGATATAGCTGATATGGCAAAAGGTGTCGGAACTGGAACTGAACTGGATTTACCCTTAATTCTAGTAATCTGAAATCACTCAAAGAAACTTGTGAAAAACACCAAAATACATAAAGATCATAAACACAATTAGACTAAACAATAATAACTCGTATTTGACACAAAACAATAATAAAACATAACTAAAAACTATATAATTATACGAGTTATCACACCCTCACACTTAGATTGTTGCTAGTCCCTAGCAACGACTCAATAAAAATAAAATAAGAAAATCTAATCTAATCCACTTTCGTAGGAAATCACGGTGGCACTTAGCATGTGACACAAGCCTTTAAACCCCTAGGTGTCCCTAGTGGACGAGTTTAGTCTCGTGAGGGTTTACTAGAACGATACCCACAAACATTGAAAAACTAAAATATAAATAAACTACATATACTAAAAGTATTTACTCCTAATCCTTTCAATACAAATTAGAGACAATCTTTGAACAAGTCTTATAAACTAATCAATAGCTTAAAAAAATTTCACAAAAAATCATGCTTGAATGTAAATTGTTTGAGTTAAGCCAATATTAGCATAACATATCTCAATCAAAATAGTGCATGTTCAAATTTAATCTCAACTTCTCACATGGGATACCCTCATGATTTTCACTCTTTAAAGTAGTGGTGAAGTGTTTACACTCAATCAATCTCATGAAAACAGTTCTACCATATTCTTGCTTGTCCACCTATTCTCCACTATTTAGATCATACAACTTCATGAATCAAGAGGTCTTTAATAAAGGTTGTAATGGGGCCAAGGGGTTTGTAATGTGGTTGAAGAACAAAAGGATAAAGATATCACAAAGGTTCCAAAGAGTTCATAAAGTTTAGAGACATAAAAAGATCATACAAAGAAACTTCTCAAAACTTTTTACAAGTACATAGTCACCTAGGCCGGATATTCATGTTGGGCCTTTTCTTCATTCTAAACAACTTTGTAACATCTTTTTCCTTTTCCACAAATTCAAGAGATGATTCATATATATATTTTTTACATAGGAATGTATTTGCCAGTATTCCATTTCTTTTTCTCTTGACTTTTCTTTTCTTTTCCCCCCACACTTATTTCTTGTTTCTAACCCAAATTTTCAACTAAAAATATCCCTTGTTTTTTGCAATATGTCTCAAAATATATAATCCATCTTTAGAACAAGGGTAAGGATATAAGTATATTTAGGCTAGGTGTAAGTTGTGGTTACCAATAAAACAGCATATTTAATGTAGGCTCAAATTGGCTCACTAGTGGGGATGTTCTCTTAGAACATTAATAATGGATGGCTGTTTGGCTCTGGTTATAATCCTAATGCCTCTATCATATTCATGTTGTCACATGTATCAATATAGTCTCAACAAGGTCTAAAGCAAGTTCTAGAGAATCATGTAATCATAAGAGCACTCAAGAAAGAAATTAGATTGATTTGTATAATGCATCAATCATTATAGGCTCAAAAACTCACAAGGATGATTATACAAGTCAGATTAAGTCTAAACATGCTTCTTTCTCAATCAACATATCGTATTAACATTGGCTCATAAAAAGGTTGACATCAAGCTCAATTCTCATGAAAATCTTCTCACTAATAAATCTGTTTTAGACTTATGCAATTCATATCTCATCATAGTATTGAAAGTAACTAAAACACACTAAAAATAATAATAAAGACTCATAAAAAAAAATAGTAGACAAAAATAAAAGAAATCCTAAATCATTCCCCCCACACTTAATTCTTACATTGTCCTCAATGTAAGTCTATTAACCCAAATGAAAGAATCATGTGTAAGAGAAAAGAACTAATAACATAAGAATAGGAACAACTAGACTCAAAACAAAACAAAACAAACTCATGCAACCTAAATAATCCTAAAATACTAAAGAAAAATTAACAAGTAAACATAAAAAGATTAAAATCAAACTGACAAGGTATGTCTCAAGTCTCCCTTACTCAGACCTTGTTCAGAATGAATACTTCTAAATTGCTTAAAACACAACAAACTTTTTTTTTTTTTTTTTGAAAAGAAGAAATCAAACTGACAAGGTATGTCTCAAGTCTCCCTTACTCAGACCTTGTTCAGAATGAATACTTCTAAATGGCTTAAAACACAACAATTTTTTTTTTTTTTTTAAATTAGCAAAATATGTCCCTTACCCATACTAAAATATGACATTGTCCCCAATGTCAAATTTTAAAGGTAGGATTTAGGAGATATTACCTGCAGAGGTTGCTAACCACTTATTATAACTGAGACACAACAAACAAAATGTTAGATAATGTCACAAAGACAAAGTGCAATCCACTCCTTGCTCGTCCATATCTCTTTTTCTTTTTCCGAGCGTTTGCGAAACAACCGTAGCAGATAAACACTCATAAGCTTGGAGCTTTTTGAGTAAATCTTCAATGGTTGTAGCAGAAATTATGGTTCTCCTTGCCTCTAAAAACATGAATCCATTATCCACAGCATTATCTAAATATGAAAGCAAATTACTAAAATAACCATTAACATTAAGCAAACCAATGGGTTTCTTATTTGTGACCAAAGATGACCAAGAAGCCACGCAAGCTATTTCTTCCAATGTACCCAGACCTCCTGGTAAAGCAATGAATGCATCGGCAGAATGGTACATGATTGTTATCCGTTCAGGGATACTCCAGACTTGTATTTCCTTACCCAAGGTAGGTCCACAAAAATCTGTGAATAGTTTTGGCACGATTCCTAGAACTGGACTTCCTCCGGCGTGTGCTGCTGTAGCGACTGCTCCCATTAAACCCGTACTACCGCCTCCATAAATCAAGTGGATCTTTTGTTGGGCAAGTATTACTCCAACTCTTATGGCTTCATCAGCGAATATGTTATTTTTCCCTGGATAAGCACCTCCAAAGACATAAATTTTTTTAATGCGCTGGGACGAAGTACTTTCCATTTTTTTTTCTTCGAGTGCCTGAAAGAGAATGAGTACATGGTGTAATATATAAAGGACTAAGTAGTGAGTCATACAAGAGTAATAATGTCGTCGAAAGTGTATCTGACCTGTCAGAAGAAAATGTTAACCTAACAAAAGATTTTTGCGTGATTTCAGGAAGAAAATCAAAAAGAGAAGAAAAAATCAACCGTAAAAGACAAATAAAAAAAACGAGAATAATTACACAAATCGAATAACACGTAAATTAAACCGAAATAAAGTTATTGCAAATCAAACCAAAAGCTGAGAAGTCATTTATTGTAGTTGTGATTGTGGCTCACATCTTCCTCTGGTTTTACGTCAAGAAACGGCTTAAACGCCTTCTATGAGTCAAGGATATGCTTCCCATCCAGTTTTCTTACAAGCTGGCAAACAGGGTCTTTTAACATCAGATTCCCAAGATGTTGCCATTCCCTTTGGAATTGCGGCCATAAATCAAGAATTTCTCTTTGTACGTCTCCACTAGGATGCGTCTCAAGAGAAAGTTGGATATTACCCAAATTCTCCTTACTCTGTCCATCCTTAATGAATTCAATTTTATCATCTCGATTAGAGGACGGAATCCCAATAGAACGACATTTACCGTTACACGTCCATCGTGCACATTTGTGGCAATTTGAACTCATGCGCTTTGCTCGTCGCTTCTTTGCAAAAGTGCTTCTACCTGTACCTGGTAAATGCAAAACAGGAAGATATTCATCTTCACGTACCTTGGCTTCAATTATCCAACGTATGTCTCCAGGAATCCCTTTGTGCATAAGCATTCTTAATCTTTCAAATCGAACTTGGTAAAGCTTCAGTAAAATATTTCGAGGAAAAGGAGGAAATCGTTTATGCAATCTTGTGAGAATATCATCCATCCTGAAAAAAAATGAAAAAAATGAAAGAGAAATTGGAAGAGAAATTTATATACAATATCAGTTTTGTGGGTAGCTGATGGAACCGATTTAAATAATCACGGAGTATCGTTATCTGCTATTTAACCGGGGTTAAAAAAAATTATATTTACATCTAGTGTTTTTCAAAACAAGGATCAGAAAGAAAAACAACATAAAAAGACTCAAAAACAAAACACTCTAAATAAAATCCTAAATTCTTCCCCCCACACATAATTCTTACATTGTCATTAATGTAATGCTATTATCCCCCAATGCAAGAATTATATGTAAGAGAAAAGAACTATTAAACAAAAGAAACTTATGCAGCCTAAATGAACTTAAAAACAGTAAACACAATTAACAAAGAAACATAAGAAATAAAAATAAAAACAATAAAAATAATAAAAGAAAAAGGAAAAGAAAGAGAAAGCAAATCTAAATATGGAAGGTTGGCAATTTCATCTTTAATTGGGCTGCCTTCCCAATTAACACTTGAGTTAGTGTTTTGAATCTAACCAACACCCCTTCTTGGCTTTTTAAGCTTGTCAGGCTCATGCATGAAATTTCCCAAATTTATGCGTTTGAGAGGAAGCTTTCTTTGCACAACAGTGGATGCATTCTCCATTACAAGTACTATTCCATCATCCTTGGTGGTGCATATCTCATCGAGGAATGGTGCATCTTTTGGTACTTGTTGAATGACATCCACAAACAAACTGTTTAAGGTTTCCAGCGTGTCTTGTTCATGTTCATCCTCCTTGAACTTTGCGAATCTACTAGGAAAAGGTGGAGAAGAAACATTAGTAAAAATTGGAATCTCAAACGTTACCTCAGGTGCCGAAATACTCTTATTTGGATCATTGGCTTCATTATCCTCAAGAATAGAATTCATCTCTAATTTTGTCTCATCCTCATCTTGTTCCTCATTCCTCAAGGTCACAATAGTAGTATTCTCCTTTGGGTTAATCATTGTTTGGGCAGGGAGTTCTTCAGATCTTTGTGCTACCCATCCCACCATACTACTAGTCAATTGGATCATTTGCTTTTCCAAACTCTGGATGCTTGCCCTTGTTTCCTGTTGAAATTGCAATGTATCAGTAACAAGAGAATAGACAAGATCTTCTAAAGAAGTACATGAGTTTTGAGTCATATGTGGTGGTTGAAAAAGATCTGGTTCTTGGGACCATGATTGATTGAAGCTAGATGGATGAGTGTAATTGGCATAAGGATCTACTTCTTGGTAATTTTTCGAGTAGCCATAATTAGTATGATCCCACCATCCCTCATGGTAAGTGTTTGAGTAATGATCATACTGTTGGTCTTGGAACACTTGATGGCCTTGACATCCTCCCATGGCCAATTGTTGAACTGGGAAGGTGAGATTGGCTTGTTGATTCTCCATGTTCATGTATGCCACCAACTCTTCAAGTGTTAGATTGCTCAATTTCATCGTTTTGTTTTTTTTTTTTTTTTTAATTTTTTTTTTCAAAATTTGATCAGAAAAACCCGTATGTACAAGAAAATAAAACTCATTAAAACTGAAAATAAGAATAAACCAAGTAACAAATAAACTAAAGAAAACAATCCCCGGCAACGGCGCCAAAAATTTGATGCACCCAAAAGAGTGTATCTTATTTAACCTTGCACTAAAAAGATCAATTGTAAGTATAGTAGTTAGCAAGGGTCGAGTCCTCAGGGATTGGGTTTTAGTTTATAAGTTAATAGTTTATAACTTACGTTCAAAGAAAACAATAAAAGAAAAGGGGTTTTTGAAGCCAGATTTAAACTAAAGTAAATAATAAGAATAAGATGCAAGGCGGTATAACCAGCCAATAAAAATATACATACTAAATTAGGCGGTATAACCAGCCAATAAAAATATATATACTAAATTAGGCGGTATAACCAGCCAATAAAAATAAAACAAAGTTAATATACAAATTAGGCGGTATAACCAGCCAATAAAAATAAATATACTTTTTAAAATAAGCAAACTAGAAAAGTAAGAAAACAAGTAAGTAAGAAGAATCAAATATGAAAAATATGGTTAAGGTTTCATTCTCCACCAGTAGACATCATTAAGAATCAATTTCAGATCTATCAATATCAACCAACTATCAAAGTTAACAACCGTAGATAACAACAAGCTCTGTTATCCCAATCTTTCCTTAGTTTGTCGTTAAATAGAACAAGCTCTCTATTTAATCTCTAACCATTAAACAACCTAGAATAAGCTCTCTAAATTCAATTTAATGGCAGCTTTATGATGAGAAAGATAGGTTGATCTAAGCAACAAACACATAAGCTCGGATTGTTCAACTTAGGTTATGTTCCACTTTGCAATTATTGAAAACTTGACCATAATCATTAATCACAAATTGCCACTTATGAATAGGAAATCAAGACAATTACACGGATCAAGACTCCTAGACTAGCAATAGATAATTATCAAGATCTATCTAGTTGTACACCTAAATAAATCAAGACAACATCATGAACAATTCTTGTAGAAGAACATAAGCAACTTTGATAGAAAATTAATGATAGATAGAATCTGAAAATCAATCACAAAACAAGTCTAGGGCTTTGAAATCACCCTTAACCAAATAGAAGTTTAGCCTAGAATAGGCATTATAAACATAAAATCAAATAGAATCTAAGAAGAAAATAAAAGAAAGAAAGAAAGAAGAAGAAGAAGAATATTAATTATCCAACCTCTTGCTCTTTCTAAAGAAAAAGAAAACTAGAGAAAAGAAAGAAGAAGAAAACTTAGAGAATTTTATTACAATGGCTAATATCCTACCTATGTACAATATCATCCCTTACAATCATCCAAGGCCCTCTATTTATACACATTTTGGAGGGCTAAATGACAAGAGACAAGCTTTACAAATTTCAAAGGTAGGTATAATAGGTGGGTGCATTTTCTAACAATTTTCGTCATACATGACGATTTTGATCAGCCAACTTGATGGTCGATTTTGTCAATTTTGCAGGCCTTATCTGATCACATGGTCTTCTATAAAAATGTTACCCTATCAGTTACTGATCCATAGCCATTGGAATCAGCTCATTTGCTGATGTGGATAAGAAGATATGGGCAAAATACGAAAACAGGTCAGCACAGACGTCATTGCACATCAGCCAACTTGATGGTCGATTTCTTCAATATTGGAGGCTTTATCTGATCACATGGTCTTCTAGACAAATGTTCCCGTATCAGTTACGGATCCATATCCATTGGAATCAGCTCATTTGCTGATGTGGATAAGCAGATATGGGCAAAATACGAAAACAGGTCAGCACAGACGTCATTGCACATCAGCCAACTTGATGGTCGATTTCGCTAGGGAAACGGACTCCGTTTCAAGAAGTATAAAACATGAAAAAGATAGATATGCCTCTTAGCTTTGCACGGCTACAAATTTCAGCCTTATTTCTTCAGTGAAACTCGAGATATAGCTGATATGGCAAAAGGTGTCGGAACTGGAACTGAACTGGATTTACCCTTAATTCTAGTAATCTGAAATCACTCAAAGAAACTTGTGAAAAACACCAAAATACATAAAGATCATAAACACAATTAGACTAAACAATAATAACTCGTATTTGACACAAAACAATAATAAAACATAACTAAAAACTATATAATTATACGAGTTATCAGTACTTCATCCCAGCGCATTAAAAAAATTTGTGTCTTTGGAGGTGCTTATCCAGGAAAAAATAACATATTCGCTGATGAAGCCATAAGAGTTGGAGTAATACTTTCCCAACAAAAGATCCACTTGATTTATGGAGGCGGTAGTACGGGTTTAATGGGAGCAGTCGCTACAGCAGCACACGCCGGAGGAAGTCCAGTTCTAGGAATCGTGCCAAAACTATTCACAAGTTTTTGTGGATGTACCGTGGGTAAGGAAATACAAGTCTGGAGTGTCCCTGAACGGATAACAATCATGTACCATTCTGCCGATGCATTCATTGCTTTACCAGGAGGTCTGGGTACATTGGAAGAAATAGCTTGCGTGGCTTCTTGGTCATCTTTGGTCACAAATAAGAAACCCATTGGTTTGCTTAATATTAATGGTTATTTTAGTAATTTGCTTTTATATTTAGATAATGTTGTGGATAATGGATTCATGTTTTCAGAGGCAAGGAGAACCATAATTTCTGCTACAACCATTGAAGATTTACTTAAAAAGCTCCAAGCTTATGAGTGTTTATCTGCTACGGTTGTTTCGCAAACGCTCGGAAAAAGAAAAAGAGATATGGATGAGCAAGGAGTGGATTGCACTTTGTCTTTGTGACATTATCTAACATTTTGCTTGTTGTGTCTCAGTTATAATAAGTGGTTAGCAACCTCTGCAGGTAATATCTCCTAAATTCTACCTTTAAAATTTGACATTGGGGACAATGTCATATTTTAGTAGGGGGTAAGGGACATATTTTGCTAATTTAAAAAAAAAAAAAAAAAAAAAAAAGAGTTTGTTGTGTTTTAAGCAATTTAGAAGTATTCATTCTGAACAAGGTCTGAGTAAGGGAGACTTGAGACATACCTTGTCAGTTTGATTTTAATCTTTTTATGTTTACTTGTTAATTTTTGTTTAGTATTTTAGGATTATTTAGGTTGCATGGTTTTGTTTTGTTTTGAGTCTTAGTTGTTCCTATTCTTATGTTATTAGTTCTTTTCTCTTACACATGATTCTTTCATTTGAGTTAATAGACTTACATTGAGGACAATGTAAGAATTAACTGTGGGGGGGAATGATTTAGGATTTCTTTTATTTTTTTCTACTATTTTTTTTTCTTTATTATTATTATTATTTTTTTTTGTGAGTTTTAGTTCCTTTTTAATACAATGATGAGATATGAATTGCATAAGTCTAAAACAGATTTATTAGTGAGAAGATTTTCATGAGAATTGAGCTTGATGTCAACCTTTTTATGAGCCAATGTTAATATAATATTTTGATTGAGAAAGAAGCATGTTTAGACTTAATCTGACTTGTATAATCATCCTTGTGAGTTTTTGAGCCTATAATGATTGATGCATTATACAAATCAATCTAATTTCTTTCTTGAGTGCTCTTATGATTACATGATTCTCTAGAACTTGCTTTAAACCGTTTGAGACTATATTGATACATGTGACAACATGAATATGATAGAGGCATTAGGATTTTTAGCCAGGGCCAAACAGCCATCCCTTATTGATGTTCCAAGAGAACACACCCTTAGTGAACCAATTTGAGCCTACATTGAATAAGCTATCTCTTTGGTAACCATAACTTGTCCCTAACCTAAATATACTTATATCTTTACCTTTGTTCCAAAGATGAATTAGCATGTTTTGAGACAAGTTGCAAAGACAAGGGATATTTTTAGTTAAAAATTTGGGTTAGAAACAAGAAATAAGTGTGGGGGGAAAAGAAAAAAAAAGTCAAGAGAAAAAGAAATGGAATACTGGCAAATACATTCCTATGTAAAAAAAAATATATATGAATCATCTCTTGAATTTGTGGAAAAAGAAAAAGATGTTACAAAGTCGTTTAGAATGAAGAAAAGGCCCAACATGAATATCCGGCCTAGGTGACTATGTACTTGTAAAGAGTTTTGAGAAGTTTCTTTGTATGATCTTTTTATGTCTCTAAACTTTATGAACTCTTTGGAACCTTTGTGATATCTTTATCCTTTTGTTCTTCAACCACATTACAAACCCCTTGGCCCCATTACAACCTTGATTAAAGACCTCTTGATTCATGAAGTTGTATGATCTAAATAGTGGAGAATAGGTGGACAAGCAAGAATATGGTAGAACTATTTTCATGAGATTGATTGAGTGTAAACACTTCACCACTACTTTAAAGAGTGAAAATCATGAGGGTATCCCATGTGAGAAGTTGAGATTAAATTTGAACATGCAATATTTTGATTGAGATATGTTATGCTAATATTGGCTTAACTCAAACAATTTACATTCAAGCATGATTTTTTGTGAAATTCTTTAAGCTATTGATTAGTTTATAAGACTTGTTCAAATATTGTCTCTAATTTGTATTGAAAGGATTAGGAGTAAATATTTTTAGTATATGCAGTTTATTTATATTTTAGTTTTTCAATGTTTGTGGGTATCATTCTAGTAAACCCTCACGAGACTAAACTCGTCCACTAGGGACACCTAGGGGTTTAAAGGCTTGTGTCACATGCTAAGTGCCACCGTGATTTCCTACGAAAATGGATTAGATTAGATTTTCTTATTTTATTTTTATTGAGTCGTTGCTAGGGACTAGCAACAATCTAAGTGTGGGGGTGTGATAACTCGTATAATTATATAGTTTTTAGTTATGTTTTATTATTGTTTTGTGTCAAATACGAGTTATTATTGTTTAGTCTAATTGTGTTTATGATCTTTTATATTTTTATGTATTTTGGTGTTTTTCACAAGTTTCTTTGAGTAATTTCAGATTACTAGAATTAAGGGCAAATCCAGTTCAGTTCCAGTTCCGACACCTTTTGCCATATCAGCTATATCTCGAGTTTCACTGAAGCAATAAGGCTGAAATTTGTAGCCATGAAAAGCTAAGAGGCATATCTATCTTTTTTATGTTTTACACTTCTTGAAACGGAGTCGTTTTCCCTAGCGAAATCGACCATCAAGTTGGCTGATGTGCAATGACGTCTGTGCTGACCTGTTTTCGTATTATGCCCATATCCTCTTATCCATATCAGCAAATGAGCTGATTCCAACAGCTATGGATCAGTAACTGATAGGGTAACATTTTTCTAGAAGACCATGTGATCAGATAAGGCCTCCAAAATTGACAAAATCGACCATCAAGTTGGCTGATCAAAATCGTCATATATGACGAAAATTGTTAGAAAATGCACCCACCTATTATACCTAGCTTTGAAATTTGTAAAGCTTGTCTCTTGTCATTTAGCCCTCCAAAATGTGTATAAATAGAGGGTCTTGGATGATTGTAAGGGATGATATTGGAGATTGGTAGGATATTAGCCATTTTAACAAAATTCTCTAAGTTTTCTTCTTCTTTCTTTTCTCTAGTTTTCTTTTTCTTTAGAAAGAGCAAGAGGTTGGATAATTAATATTCTTCTTCTTCTTCTTTCTTTCTTTTATTTTCTTCTTAGATTCTATTTAATTTTATGTTTATAATGCCTATGCTAGGCTAAACTTCTATTTGGTTAAGGGTGATTTCAAAGCCCTAGACATGTTTTGTGATTGATTTTCAGATTCTATCTATCATTAATTTTCTATCAAAGTTGCTTATGTTCTTCTACAAGAATTGTTCATGATGTTGTCTTGATTTATTTAGGTGTACAACTAGATAGATCTTGATAATTATCTATTGCTAGTTTAGGAGTCTTGATCCGTGTAATTGTCTTGATTTCCTATTCATAAGTGGCAATTTGTGATTAATGATTATGGTCAAGTTTTCAATAATTGCAAAGTGGAACATAACCTAAGTTGAACAATCCGAGCTTATGTGTTTGTTGCTTAGATCAACCTATCTTTCTCATCATAAAGCTGCCATTAAATTGAATTTAGAGAGCTTATTCTAGGTTGTTTAATGGTTAGAGATTAAATAGAGAGCTTGTTCTATTTAACGACAAACTAAGGAAAGATTGGGGTAACAGAGCTTGTTGTTATCTACGGTTGTTAACTTTGATAGTTGGTTGATATTGATAGATATGAAATTGATTCTTAATGATGTCTAGTGGTGGAGAATGAAACCTTGACCATATTTTTCATATTTGATTCTTCTTACTTACTTGTTTTCTTACTTTTCTAGTTTGCTTATTTTTAAAAGTATATTTATTTTTATTGGCTGGTTATACCGCCTTGCATCTTATTCTTATTATTTACTTTAGTTTAAATCTGATTTCAAAAACCCCTTTTCTTTTATTGTTCTTGAATTTAAGTTTTAAACTATCAACTTATAAACTAAAACCCAATCCCTGAGGACTCGACCCTTGCTAACTACTATACTTACAATTGATCTTTTTAGTGCAAGGTTAAATAAGATACACTCTTTTGGGTGCATCATAATGCTAACACAAGTGTAGAACATAATCTTTCTCTAATAGTAGCAATTACACATAGTTCCCTAAAACACAAATCATATTTATCATATGCCATGTATAAATAAGAAAAATCAGTATTATTGACATATAAACCTTGCATGTATTCGAAACTAAGTATTTGAGCACTCTTAAAAGCATGAAATACATACCTCATTGGTAAAACATCAGAATCAATGTTCCCCTTACCTTGCTTGTAACAAGTAGCATAGGAAGTACATACCTTGCTTGTATCAATGTTAGGTAGTACAAAATCAAGTGAATGCTCAATCTCAATTGGATGCCCAATACCTTGTATTGAAGGCAACCCATTCGGCTTCCCCTTTGGAAATACATGCTTGAACACCTGCAATAAAGAAAAAGACAAACTAGGAAGAGGGTTGTTAGTTTGATCATTAGTAAAAACCTCACTCTCTTTTGCATAGAAACTCTTCTTTGTCTTTTCTTTTCTCTCTTGTGGCATCATTCTCTTTTTTTCAGTCACTTCTATTTTTTTCTCATGTGTTTCGGCCACACTCTCTCTTTTCTTTTCTCTCATGTCTCTTTCTTCTGTTTCGGCCTCACTCTTTCTTTTTTGCTCACTCTCATTTTTCAGCTTTAATTTCAATTGGTCCTCATAGACCTGTTTTGGAGTTAAAGGAACAAGCTTGATTGTTTTTCCATCCTTTACAAAGCTATACCTATTCCTAAACTCATCATGAATTACCCTCCTATTATACTGCCACGGCCTCCCCAACAAAATATGGCTAGTATGCATAGGTACTACATCACAAAGCACCTCATCACTATACCTCCCAATGGTAAAAGCTACCAAAACCTGCTTATTAACCTCTACCTCCCCACATTCAGTCAACCATTGCAACTTATAAGGTTTGGGATGTTCAAGTAAAGGTAAGCTCAACTTCTCAACTAGGATGGTACTAGCTATATTATTGCAACTTTTTCCATCAATAATCATACTACATACTCTGTCATTTACAAAACATCTAGTATGAAATATGTTCTCTCTCCGCTGCTCCATATCATCTATATTAAATTGCGTATTGAGAGAATACCTTGTAACAAGAGACTCACCTACCACGGGATCTTGTAGATTTCTATTCACTACCTCTTGTTGACCCATCCTATCTCTCATCTCCTCCAACACCAATTTTAAGCACTCAGATTCTTGTTGCATAGCATGCAACATTGATAACTCGTATAATTATATAGTTTTTAGTTATGTTTTATTATTGTTTTGTGTCAAATACGAGTTATTATTGTTTAGTCTAATTGTGTTTATGATCTTTTATATTTTTATGTAATTTGGTGTTTTTCACAAGTTTCTTTGAGTGATTTCAGATTACTAGAATTAAGGGCAAATCCAGTTCAGTTCCAGTTCCGACACCTTTTGCCATATCAGCTATATCTGGAGTTTCACAAAAGCAATAAGGCTGAAATTTTAACCGTGCAAATTTAAGAGGCATATCTATCTTTTTCATGTTTTACACTTCTTGAAACGGAGTCGTTTTCCCTAGCGAAATCGACCATCAAGTTGGCTGATGTGCAATGACGTCTGTGCTGACCTGTTTTCGTATTTTGCCCATATCTGCTTATCCACATCAGAAAATGAGCTGATTCCAACGGCTATGGATCCGTAACTGGTAGGGGAACCTTTTTCTAGAAGACCATGTGATCAG
Source organism: Fremontodendron californicum (assembly GCA_030761205.1). Lineage (NCBI taxonomy): Eukaryota > Viridiplantae > Streptophyta > Magnoliopsida > Malvales > Malvaceae > Fremontodendron > Fremontodendron californicum. The sequence goes on from JAULJL010000033.1 coordinate 28,547, forward strand.
ATCAGGCCTCCAACATTGACAAAATCGACCATCAAGTTGGCTGATCAAAATTGTCATACAATGTGACGAAAATTGTTAGAAAAATGCACCCACCTATTATACCTACCTTTGAAATTTGTAAAGCTTGTCTCTTGTCATTTATCCCTCCAAAATGTGTATAAATAGAGGGCCTTGGATGATTGTAGAGGATCATATTGTACATAGGTAGGATATTAGCCATTTTAATAAAACTCTCTAAGTTTTCTTCTTCTTTCTTTTCTCTAGTTTTCTTTTTCTTTAGAGAGAGCAAGAGGTTGGATAATTAATATTCTTCCTCTTCTTCTTTCTTTCTTTTATTTTCTTCTTAGATTTTCTTTAATTTTATGTTTATGTTTACAATGCCTATGCTAGGCTAAACTTCTATTTGGTTAAGGGTGATTTCAAAGCCCTAGACATGTTTTATAATTGATTTTCAGATTCTATCTATCATTAATTTTCTATCAAAGTTGCTTATGTTCTTCTACAAGAATTGTTCATGATGTTGTCTTGATTTGTTTAGGTGTACAACTAGATAGATCTTGATAATTATCTATTGCTAGTTTAGGAGTCTTGATCCGTGTAATTGTCTTGATTTCCTATTCATAAGTGGCAATTTGTGATTAATGATTATGGTCAAGTTTTCAATAATTGCAAAGTGGAACATAACCTAAGTTGAACAATCCGAGCTTATGTGTTTGTTGCTTAGATCAACCTATCTTTCTCATCATAAAGCTGTCATTAAATTGAACTTAGAGAGCTTATTCTAGGTTGTTTGATGGTTAGAGATTAAATAGAGAGCTTGTTCTATTTAACAACAAACTAAGGAAAGATTGGGATAACAGAGCTTGTTGTTATCTACGGTTGTTAACTTTGATAGTTGGTTAATGTTGATAGATATGAAATTGATTCTTAATGATGTCTAGTGGTGGAGAATGAAACCTTAACCATATTTTTCATATTTGATTCTTCTTACTTACTTGTTTTCTTACTTTTCTAGTTTGCTTATTTTTAAAAGTATATTTATTTTTATTGGCTGGTTATACCGCCTAATTTGTATATTAACTTTGTTTTATTTTTATTGGCTGGTTATAGCGCCTAATTTAGTATATATATTTTTATTGGCAGGTTATACCGCCTAATTTAGTATATATATTTTGATTGGCTGGTTATACCGCCTAATTTAGTATATATATTTTTATTGGCTGGTTATACCGCCTTGCATTTTATTCTTATTATTTACTTTAGTTTAAATCTGGCTTCAAAAACCCCTTTTCTTTTATTGTTTTCTTTGAACATAAGTTATAAACTATTAACTTATAAACTAAAACCCAATCCCTGAGGACTCGACCCTTGCTAACTACTATACTTACAATTTATCTTTTTAGTGCAAGGTTAAATAAGATACACTCTTTTGGGTGCATCAAAATTTTGGCGCCGTTGCCGGGGATTGTTTTCTTTAGTTTATTTGTTACTTGGTTTATTCTTATTTTCAGTTCTAATTAGTTTTATTTTCTTGTACATACAAGTTTTTCTTTCAAATTTAAAAAAAAAAAAAAGAAACAATGGAATTGAGCAATCTAACACTTGAAGAGTTGGTGGCATACATGAACATGGAGAATCAACAAGCCAATCTCACCTCCCCAATTCAACAATTGGCCATGGGAGGATGTCAAGGCCATCAAGTGTTCCAAGACCAACAGTATGATCATTACTCAAACACTTACCATGAGGGATGGTGGGATCATACTAATTATGGCTACTCGAAAAATTACCAAGAAGTAGATCCTTATGCCAATTACACTCATCCATCTAGCTTCAATCAATCATGGTCCCAAGAACCAGATCTTTTTCAACCACCACATATGACTCAAAACTCAGGTACTTCTTTAGAAGATCTTGTCTATTCTCTTGTTACTGATACATTGCAATTTCAACAGGAAACAAGGGCAAGCATCCAGAGTTTGGAAAAGCAAATGATCCAATTGACTAGTAGTATGGTGGGATGGGTAGCACAAAGATCTGAAGAACTCTCTGCCCAAACAATGATTAACCCAAAGGAGAATACTACTATTGTGACCTTGAGGAATGAGGAACAAGATGAGGATGAGACAGAATTAGAGATGGATTCTATTCTTGAGGATAATGAAGCCACAAATACAAATAAGAGTATTTCGGCACCTGAGGTAACGTTTGAGATTCCAATTTTTACTAATGTTTCTTCTCCACCTTTTCCTAGTAGATTCGCAAAGTTCAAGGAGGATGAACATGAACAAGACACGCTGGAAACCTTAAACAGTTTATTTGTGGATGCCATTCAACAAGTACCAAAAGATGCACCATTCCTCGATGAGATATGCACCACCAAGGATGATGGAATAATACTTGTAATGGAGAATGCATCCACTGTTGTGCAAAGAAAGCTTCCTCTCAAACGCATAAATTTGGGAAATTTCATGTATGAGCCTGACAAGCCTAAAAAGCCAAGAAGGGGTGTTGGTTAGATTCAAAACACTAACTCAAGTGTTAATTGGGAAGGCAGCCCAATTAAAGATGAAATTGCCAACCTTCCATATTCAGATTTGCTTTCTCTTTCTTTTCCTTTTTCTTTTATTATTTTTATTGTTTTTATTTTATTTCTTATGTTTCTTTGTTAATTGTGTTCACTGCTTTTAAGTTCATTTAGGCTGCATAAGTTTCTTTTGTTTAATAGTTCTTTTCTCTTACATATAATTCTTGCATTGGGGGATAATAGCATTACATTAATGACAATGTAAGAGTTATGTGTGGGGGGAAGAATTTAGGATTTTAATTAGAGTGTTTTATTTTTGAGTCTTTTTATGTTGTTTTTTTCTTTCTGATCCTTGTTTTGAAATAACTAAATGTAAATATAATTTTTATTTTTTTTAACCCCGGTTAAATGGCGGATAACGGTACTCCGTGATTATTTAAATCGGTTCCATCAGCTACCCACAAAACTGATATTGTATATAAATTTCTCTTCCAATTTCTCTTTCATTTTTTTCATTTTTTTTCAGGATGGATGATATTCTCACAAGATTGCAGAAATGATTTCCTCCTTTTCCTCGAAATATTTTACTGAAGCTTTACCAAGTTCGACTTGAAAGATTAAGAATGCTTATGCACAAAGGGATTCCTGACGACATACGTTGGATAATTGAAGCCAAGGTACGTGAAGATGAATATCTTCCTGTTTTGCATTTACCAGGTACAGGTAGAAGCACTTTTGCAAATAAGCGACGAGCAAAGCGCATGAGTTCAAATTGCCACAAATGTGCACGATGGACGTGTAACGGTAAATGTCGTTCTATTGGGATTCCGTCCTCTAATCGAGATGATAAAATTGAATTCATTAAGGATGGACTGAGTAAGGAGAATTTGGGTAATATCCAACTTTCTCTTGAGACGCATCCTAGTGGAGACGTACAAAGAGAAATTCTTGATTTATGGCCGCAATTCCAAAGGGAATGGCAACATCTTGGGAATCTGATGTTAAAAGACCCTGTTTGCCAGCTTGTAAGAAAACTGGATGGGAAGCTGATAACTCGTATAATTATATAGTTTTTAGTTATGTTTTATTATTGTTTTGTGTCAAATACGAGTTATTATTGTTTAGTCTAATTGTGTTTATGATCTTTTATATTTTTATGTAATTTGGTGTTTTTCACAAGTTTCTTTAAGTGATTTCAGATTACTAGAATTAAGGGCAAATCCAGTTCAGTTCCAATTCCGACACATTTTGCCATATCAGCTATATCTGGAGTTTCACTGAAGGAATAAGGCTGAAATTTGTAGCCGTGCAAAGCTAAGAGGCATATCTATCTTTTTCATGTTTTATACTTCTTGAAACGGAGTCGTTTTCCCTAGCGAAATCGACCATCAAGTTGGCTGATGTGCAATGACGTCTGTGCTGACGTGTTTTCGTATTTTGCCCATATCTGCTTATCCACATCAGCAAATGAGCTGATTCCAATGGCTATGGATCCGTAACTGATACGGGAACCTTTGTCTAGAAGACCATATGATCAGATCAGGCCTATAATATTGACGAAATCGACCATCAAGTTGGCTGATGTGCAATGACGTCTGTGCTGACATGTTTTCGTATTTTGTCCATATCTGCTTATCCACATCAGCAAATGAGCTGATTCCAACGGCTATGGATCCGTAACTGATAGGGGAACCTTTTTCTAGAAGACCATGTGATCAGATCAGGCCTCCAACATTGACGAAATCGACCATCAAGTTGGCTGATCAAAATTGTCATACAATATGACGAAAATTGTTAGAAAAATTCACCCACCTATTATACCTACCTTTGAAATTTGTAAAGCTTGTCTCTTGTCATTTAGCCTTCCAAAATGTGTATAAATAGAGGGCCTTGGATGATTGTAGAGGATCATATTGTACATTGGTAGGATATTAGCCATTGTAATAAAATTTCTCTAAGTTTTCTTCTTTTCTTTTCTCTAGTTTTCTTTTTCTTTAGAAAGAGCAAGAGGTTGGATAATTAATATTCTTCTTCTTCTTCTTCTTTCTTTCTTTTATTTTCTTCTTAGATTCTCTTTAATTTTATGTTTATGTTTACAATGCCTATGCTAGGCTAAACTTCTATTTGGTTAAGGGTGATTTCAAAGCCCTAGACATGTTTTGTGATTGATTTTCAGATTCTATCTATCATTAATTTTCTATCAAAGTTGCTTATGTTCTTCTACAAGAATTGTTCATGATGTTGTCTTGATTTATTTAGGTGTACAACTAGATAGATCTTGATAATTATCTATTGCTAGTCTAGGAGTCTTGATCCGTGTAATTGTCTTGATTTCCTATTCATGAGTGGCAATTTGTGATTAATGATTATGGTCAAGTTTTCAATAATTGCAAAGTGGAACATAACCTAAGTTGAACAATCCGAGCTTATGTGTTTGTTGCTTAGATCAACCTATCTTTCTCATCATAAAGCTGCCATTAAATTGAATTTAGAGAGCTTATTCTAGATTGTTTAATGGTTAGAGATTAAATAGAGAGCTTGTTCTATTTAACGACAAACTAAGGAAAGATTGGGATAACAGAGCTTGTTGTTATCTACGGTTGTTAACTTTGATAGTTGGTTGATATTGATAGATCTGAAATTGATTCTTAATGATGTCTAGTGGTGGAGAATGAAACCTTAACCATATTTTTCATATTTGATTCTTCTTACTTACTTGTTTTCTTACTTTTCTAGTTTGCTTATTTTTAAAAGTATATTTATTTTTATTGGCTGGTTATACCGCCTAATTTGTATATTAACTTTATTTTATTTTTATTGGCTGGTTATACCGCCTAATTTAGTATATATATTTTTATTGGCTGGTTATACCGCCTTGCATCTTATTCTTATTATTTACTTTAGTTTAAATCTGGCTTCAAAAACCCCTTTTCTTTTATTGTTCTTGAATTTAAGTTTTAAACTATTAACTTATAAACTAAAACCCAATCCCTGAGGACTCGACCATTGCTAACTACTATACTTACAATTTATCTTTTTAGTGCAAGGTTAAATAAGATACACTCTTTTGGGTGCATCAAATTTTTGGCGCCGTTGCCGGGGATTGTTTTCTTTAGTTTATTTGTTACTTGGTTTATTCTTATTTTCAGTTCTAATGAGTTTTATTTTCTTGTACATACGGGTTTTTCTGATCAAATTTTGAAAAAAAAAAAAATAAAATAAAAAAAAAAAACGATGGAATTGAGCAATCTAACACTTGAAGAGTTGGTGGCATACATGAACATGGAGAATCAACAAGCCAATCTCACCTTCCCAGTTCAACAATTGGCCATGGGAGGATGTCAAGGCCATCAAGTGTTCCAAGACCAACAGTATGATCATTACTCAAACACTTACCATGAGGGATGGTGGGATCATACTAATTATGGCTACTCGAAAAATTACCAAGAAGTAGATCCTTATGCCAATTACACTCATCCATCTAGCTTCAATCAATCATGGTCCCAAGAACCAGATCTTTTTCAACCACCACATATGACTCAAAACTCAGGTACTTCTTTAGAAGATCTTGTCTATTCTCTTGTTACTGATACATTGCAATTTCAACATGAAACAAGGGCAAGCATCCAGAGTTTGGAAAAGCAAATGAGCCAATTGGCTAGTAGTATGGTGGGATGGGTAGCACAAAGATCTGAAGAACTCCCAGCCCAAACGATGGTTAACCCAAAAGAGAATGCTACTATTGTGACCTTGAAGAATGAGGAACAAGATGAGGATGAAACAAAATTAGAGATGGATTCTATTCTTGAGGATAATGGAGCCAAAGATCCAAATAAGAGTATTTCGGCACCTGAGGTAACGTTAAAGGTTTCACTTTTTACTAATGTTTCTTCTCCACCTTTTCCTAGTAGATTTGCAAAGTTCAAGGAGGAAGAACATGAACAACACATGCCGGAAACCTTAAACAACTTGTTTGTGGAGGTCATTCAACAAGTATCAAAATATGCTCCATTCCTCGATGACATATGCACCACCAAGGATGATGGTATAATACTTGTAATGGAGAATGCATCCACTATTGTGCAAAGAAAGCTTTCTCTCAAACGCATAAATTTGGGAAATTTCATGCATGAGCCTGACAAGCCTAAAAAGCCAAGAAGGGGTGTTGGTTAGATTCAAAACACTAACTCAAGTGTTAATTGGGAAGGCAGCCCAATTAAAGATGAAATTGCCAACCTTCCATATTCAGATTTGCTTTCTCTTTCTTTTCCTTTTTCTTTTATTATTTTTATTGTTTTTATTTTTATTTCTTATGTTTCTTTGTTAATTGTGTTTACTGTTTTTAAGTTCATTTAGGCTGCATAAGTTTCTTTTGTTTAATAGTTCTTTTCTCTTACATATAATTCTTGCATTGGGGGATAATAGCATTACATTAATGACAATGTAAGAATTATGTGTGGGGGGAAGAATTTAGGATTTTATTTAGAGTGTTTTGTTTTTGAGTCTTTTTATGTTGTTTTTCTTTCTGATCCTTGTTTTGAAAAACACTAGATGTAAATATAATTTTTTTTAACCCCGGTTAAATAGCAGATAACGATACTCCGTGATTATTTAAATCGGTTCCATCAGCTACCCACAAAACTGATATTGTATATAAATTTCTCTTCCAATTTCTCTTTCATTTTTTTCATTTTTTTTCAGGATGGATGATATTCTCACAAGATTGCATAAACGATTTCCTCCTTTTCCTCGAAATATTTTACTGAAGCTTTACCAAGTTCGATTTGAAAGATTAAGAATGCTTATGCACAAAGGGAATCCTGGAGACATACGTTGGATAATTGAAGCCAAGGTACGTGAAGATGAATATCTTCCTGTTTTGCATTTACCAGGTACAGGTAGAAGCACTTTTGCAAAGAAGCGACGAGCAAAGCGCATGAGTTCAAATTGCCACAAATGTGCACGATGGACGTGTAATGGTAAATGTCGTTCTATTGGGATTCCGTCCTCTAATCGAGATGATAAAATTGAATTCATTAAGGATGGACTGAGTAAGGAGAATTTGGGTAATATCCAACTTTCTCTTGAGACGCATCCTAGTGGAGACGTACAAAGAGAAATTCTTGATTTATGGCCGCAATTCCAAAGGGAATGGCAACATCTTGGGAATCTGATGTTAAAAGACCCTGTTTGCCAGCTTATAAGAAAACTGGATGGGAAGCATATCCTCGACTCATAGAAGGCGTTTAAGCCGTTTCTGGACGTAAAACCAGAGGAAGATGTGAGCCACAATCACAACTACAATAAATGACTTCTCAGTTTTTGGTTTGATTTCCAATAACTTTATTTTGGTTTAATTTAAGTGTAGTTCGATTTGTGTAATTATTCTCGTTTTTTTGATGCATTTGTCTTTTACGGTTGATTTTTTCTTTTCTTTTTGATTTTCTTCCTGAAATCACGCAAAAATCTTTTGTTAGGTTAACATTTTCTTCTGACAGGTCAGATACACTTTCGGCGACATTATTACTCTTGTCTGATTCACTACTCAGTCCTCTATATATTACACCATGTACTCATTCTCTTTCAGGCACTCGAAAAAAAAAATGGAAAGTACTTCGTCCCAGCGCATAAAAAAAATTTGTGTCTTTGGAGGTGCTTATCCAGGGAAAAATAACATATTCGATGATGAAGCCATAAGAGTTGGAGTAATACTTGCCCAACAAAAGATCCACTTGATTTATGGAGGCGGTAGTACGGGTTTAATGGGAGCAGTCGCTACAGCAGCACACGCCGGAGGAAGTCCAGTTCTAGGAATCGTGCCAAAACTATTCACAGATTTTTGTGGACCTACCTTGGGTAAGGAAATACAAGTCTGGAGTATCCCTGAACGGATAACAATCATGTACCATTCTGCCGATGCATTCATTGCTTTACCAGGAGGTCTGGGTACATTGGAAGAAATAGCTTGCGTGGCTTCTTGGTCATCTTTGGTCACAAATAAGAAACCCATTGGTTTGCTTAATATTAATGGTTATTTTAGTAATTTGCTTTCATATTTAGATAATGTTGTGGATAATGGATTCATGTTTTCAGAGGCAAGGAGAACCATAATTTCTGCTACAACCATTGAAGATTTACTCAAAAAGCTCCAAGCTTATGAGTATTTATCTGCTACGGTTGTTTTGCAAACGCTCGGAAAAAGAAAAAGAGATATGGACGAGCAAGGAGTGGATTGCACTTTGTCTTTGTGACATTATCTAACATTTTGTTTGTTGTGTCTCAGTTATAATAAGTGGTTAGCAACCTCTACAGGTAATATCTCCTAAATTTTACCTTCTTAAAAAAAAAAAAAAAGTTTGTTGTGTTTTAAGCAATTTAGAAGTATTCATTCTGAACAAGGTCTGAGTAAGGGAGACTTGAGACATACCTTGTCAGTTTGATTTCTTCTTTTCAAAAAAAAAAAAAAAAATAGTTTGTTGTGTTTTAAGCAATTTAGAAGTATTCATTCTGAACAAGGTCTGAGTAAGGGAGACTTGAGACATACCTTGTCAGTTTGATTTCTTCTTTTCAAAAAAAAAAAAAAAAAGAGTTTGTTGTGTTTTAAGCAATTTAGAAGTATTCATTCTGAACAAGGTCTGAGTAAGGGAGACTTGAGACATACCTTGTCAGTTTGATTTTAATCTTTTTACGTTTACTTGTTAATTTTTGTTTAGTATTTTAGGATTATTTAGGTTGCATGAGTTTGTTTTGTTTTGAGTCTAGATATTCCTATTCTTATGTTATTAGTTCTTTTCTCTTACACATGATTCTTTCATTTGGGTTAATAGACTTACATTGAGGACAATGTAAGAATTAAGTGTGGGGGGAATGATTTAGGATTTCTTTTATTTTTGTCTACTATTTTTTTTTATGAGTCTTTATTATTATTATTATTTTTCAGTGTGTTTTAGTTCCTTTTTAATACAATGATGAGATATGAATTGCATAAGTCTAAAACATATTTATTAGTGAGAAGATTTTCATGAGAATTGAGCTTGATATCAACCTTTTTATGAGCCAATGTTAATATGATATGTTGATTGAGAAAGAAGCATGTTTAGACTTAATCTGACTTGTATAATCATCCTTGTGAGTTTTTGAGCCTATAATGATTGATGCATTATACAAATCAATCTAATTTCTTTCTTGAGTGCTCTTACGATTACATGATTCTCTAGAACTTGCTTTAGACCTTGTTGAGACTATATTGATGCATGTGACAACATGAATATGATAGAGGCATTAGGATTTTTAGCCAGGGCCAAACAGCCATCCCTTATTGATGTTCCAAGAGAACACACCCCTAGTGAGCCAATTTGAGCCTACATTGAATAAGCTATTTATTTGGTAACCACAACTTACACCTAGCCTAAATATACTTATATCCTTACCCTTGTTCTAAAGATGGATTATATATTTTGAGACATATTGCAAAAAAAAAAAGGGATAGTTTTAGTTGAAAATTTGGGTTAGAAACAAAAGATAAGTGTGTGGGAAGAAAAGAAAAGAAAAAGTCAAGAGAAAAAGAAAGGGATCATTGTTAAATACATTCCCATATTAAAAAAAAAAAAAATATTCTCTTGAACTTCTAGTTAAAGTAAAGAAAAAGATGTTACAAAGTTGGTTAGAATGATGCAAAGGCTCAACATGAATATTTAGCCTATGTTATTATGTGCTTTATAAGAGTTTTGAGAAGTTTTATTTTTATGATCTTATTATGTCTCTAAACTCTATGAACTATTTGGAACCTTTGTGATATCTTTATCCTTTTGTTCTTTAACCACATTATAACCCTTTGGCCCCATTACAACCTTGATTAAAGACCTCTTGATTTATAAAGTTGCATGATCTTTTAGTGGAGAATAGGTGGACAAGCAAGCATATGGTAGAAGTGTTTTCATGAGATTGATTGAGTGTAAACACTTTACCACTACTTTAAAGAGTGAAAATCAAGAGAGTATCCCATGTGAGAAGTTGAGATTAAATTTGAACATGCACTATTTTGATTGAGATATGTTATGCTAATATTGGCTTAACTCAAACAATTTACATTCAAGCATGATTTTTTGTGAAATTTTTTAAGCTATTGATTAGTTTATAAGACTTGTTCAAATATTGTCTCTAATTTGTATTGAAAGGATTAGGAGTAAATATTTTTAGTATATGTAGTTTATTTATATGAAGTTTATTTATATTTTAATTTTTCAATGTTTGTGGGTATCGTTCTAGTAAACCCTCACGAGACTAAACTCATCCACTAGGGACACCTAGGGGTTTAAAGGCTTGTGTCACATGCTAAGTGCCACCGTGATTTCCTACGAAAGTGGATTAGATTAGATTTTCTTATTTTATTTTTATTGAGTCGTTGCTAGGGACTAGCAACAATCTAAGTGTGGGGGTGTGATAACTCGTATAATTATATAGTTTTTAGTTATGTTTTATTATTGTTTTGTGTCAAATACGAGTTATTATTGTTTAGTCTAATTGTGTTTATGATCTTTTATATTTTTATGTAATTTGGTGTTTTTCACAAGTTTCTTTGAGTGATTTCAGATTACTAGAATTAAGGGCAAATCCAGTTCAGTTCCAATTCCGACACATTTTGCCATATCAGCTATATCTGGAGTTTCACTGAAGCAATAAGGCTGAAATTTGTAGCCGTGCAAAGCTAAGAGGCATATCTATCTTTTTCATGTTTTATACTTCTTGAAACGGAGTCGTTTTCCCTAGCGAAATCGACCATCAAGTTGGCTGATGTGCAATGACGTCTGTGCTGACCTGTTTTCGTATTTTGCCCATATCTGCTTATCCACATCAGCAAATGAGCTGATTCCAATGGCTATGGATCCGTAACTGAAAGGGTAACATTTTTCTAGAAGACCATGTGATCAGATAAGGCCTCCAAAATTGACAAAATCGACCATCAAGTTGGCTGATCAAAATCGTCATATATGACGAAAATTGTTAGAAAATGCACCCACCTATTATACCTACCTTTGAAATTTGTAAAGCTTGTCTCTTGTCATTTAGCCCTCCAAAATGTGTATAAATAGAGGGTCTTGGATGATTGTAAGGGATGATATTGGAGATTGGTAGGATATTAGCCATTTTAACAAAATTCTCTAAGTTTTCTTCTTCTTTCTTTTCTCTAGTTTTCTTTTTCTTTAGAAAGAGCAAGAGGTTGGATAATTAATATTCTTCTTCTTCTTCTTTCTTTCTTTTATTTTCTTCTTAGATTCTATTTAATTTTATGTTTATAATGCCTATGCTAGGCTAAACTTCTATTTGGTTAAGGGTGATTTCAAAGCCCTAGACATGTTTTGTGATTGATTTTCAGATTCTATCTATCATTAATTTTCTATCAAAGTTGCTTATGTTCTTCTACAAGAATTGTTCATGATGTTGTCTTGATTTATTTAGGTGTACAACTAGATAGATCTTGATAATTATCTATTGCTAGTTTAGGAGTCTTGATCCGTGTAATTGTCTTGATTCCCTATTCATAAGTGGCAATTTGTGATTAATGATTATGGTCAAGTTTTCAATAATTGCAAAGTGGAACATAACCTAAGTTGAACAATCCGAGCTTATGTGTTTGTTGCTTAGATCAACCTATCTTTCTCATCATAAAGTTGCCATTAAATTGAATTTAGAGAGCTTATTCTAGGTTGTTTAATGGTTAGAGATTAAATAGAGAGCTTGTTCTATTTAACGACAAACTAAGGAAAGATTGGGGTAACAGAGCTTGTTGTTATCTACGGTTGTTAACTTTGATAGTTGGTTGATATTGATAGATATGAAATTGATTCTTAATGATGTCTAGTAGTGGAGAATGAAACCTTAACCATATTTTTCATATTTGATTCTTCTTACTTACTTGTTTTCTTACTTTTCTAGTTTGCTTATTTTTAAAAGTATATTTATTTTTATTGGCTGGTTATACCGCCTAATTTGTATATTAACTTTGTTTTATTTTTATTGGCTGGTTATACCGCCTAATTTAGTATATATATTTTTATTGGCTGGTTATACCGCCTAATTTAGTATATATATTTTGATTGGCTGGTTATACCGCCTAATTTAGTATATATATTTTTATTGGCTGGTTATACCGCCTTGCATTTTATTCTTATTATTTACTTTAGTTTAAATCTGGCTTCAAAAACCCCTTTTCTTTTATTGTTTTCTTTGAACATAAGTTATAAACTATTAACTTATAAACTAAAACCCAATCCCTGAGGACTCGACCCTTGCTAACTACTATACTTACAATTTATCTTTTTAGTGCAAGGTTAAATAAGATACACTCTTTTGGGTGCATCAAACATAGAGGATAAGCTATCCACCTTCTTTTTAGGTGTTGAGTCACTCTTGTGATACATCTTTGAAGTTGCTACAAAACAAATTGTTAGTGATAAATAAACTCACACACTCCCTTAGTGTTTACACTCAATTAAGATATCACTCCAACTCTTGTTTGCACTCTTTTAGGCTTTTTCTTTAATAAACTTACTTACTCTTGCCTTTTACCACTCTATTTCCTCTTTCAGGTTCTTTAGGAACTAGAAGAACTCTTCAAGAACTCCACTTGCTTAATTCTACCTAGCAAAAGACTCAAGAAACAAGAAACAATTAGTAAGAAGGTAAAACAAGTAAAAATCAAGAACAAGATGACCAAGAATTCAAATATTTCCTACTTTCCTTAATCTTTTTTTTTTTTTTCAAGAACGAGACTTCTTGATTTTCTTGAAATCTCGGATGAACTTTTTTTTTCTTGGGACTGTTCGAATGCTCCTTTGATTTTTTTTTTTTTTTTTTTTTTTTTTTTAAGATTCGAATCAAGAATCAATAAGAAGAAATTTTAATTGATCAAGAAATCAAGAAACGAAATCTTGATTTAAACCACTTTTCAAGATTGAAACCCCAAACAAAAACTGTCCTAAAAACTATAACTATTAGACAAAGAAAGCCTAAAGCTATAACCCCTATGACAAGTATGTCTAAAACCCCAAAACAAAAAAGTTCAGAAAAACTCCAATACCCTATGGTAAAGAAGATAAAAATATTTGACCTTATTGGTCCCTAAGCTCTGATACCAACTGATGTGAACCCTAGGGTTAAACCCTTTGAACCCACTAACAAATTGAAATACCTAATGATGGAGACTCAATTAAGAGTTGTAAACCCAAGTGCAGGTTATGTTCAAGTAATAAATTCTCGGGTGTCCGAGGTCGAACCACAGGGAAGCGTACTAGTAAGTATAAGTTTATAAATATATATGAAAAAGAAAATAAACAAGATATTAGGGAATCAATAACAAAGAAAGTAAACAAGATATTAGAGAACAAAATAAACAAAATAACATAAAAGCAATTAAACAAGATATAAAAAACAATAAGAAAGGATGTTGAGATTAGAGAATCCACTCTTGGTGTTATGCTAAGATTAATCTTGTTTTATTACACAATTGAAATCCACACATAAGGGAGGTTCCAATCGGAAGGTTTAGCAATTCAGTCCAAATTGTCTAACGTCCATATCATATGATATTATGTTCATTTGGTGTCCTCAAAACTCATAAAAAGAGTCCAAGCATTCCTTATGCCAAGGTATATGTCTACAACAAATCAAGGTTATGAAACCAAGCATTTACTGTGCCATTTTCATTGTCAATAATGAATCAAGATCTCTACTTTGCAAGTATGATTTTAAACCAAAAGAAAATATTATCTATACTAGTGTTTATAAATGATGATCATTTTAGCTCATGTTTAAGAGACTAACCTTAGCATTTACCAAGAGCTTCACCTCATCACCTCAACAATATGATTAGCAACACATACTAAAAATGAAAAGAAATGTAAGAAGCATAAGTAAATAAAGAAAAAGAAAACTAGAGAAAGGAAAAAAGAAGAAAACTTAGAGAATTTTATTACAATGACTAATATCCTACCAATGTATAATGTCTCCCAATACTCATCCAAGGCCCTCTATTTATACACATTTTGGAGAGCTAAATGACAAGAGACAAGCTTTATAAATTTCAAAGGTAGGTATAATAGGTGGGTGCATTTTTCTAACAATTTTCGTCATGTTGTATGACAATTCTGATCAGCCAGCTTGATGGTCGATTTTGTCAATGTTGGAGGCTCGATCTGATCAAATGGTCTTCTAGACAAATATGCCCCTATCCGTTACTGATCCATAGCCGTTAAAATCAGATCCTTTGCTCATGTGGATCAGAAGATATGGTCAAAATACCAAAACGGTGCAGAACAGACATCATTGCACATCAGCCAACTTGATGGTTGATTTCGGTAGGGAAAACGACTCCGTTTCAAGAAGTGTAAAACATGAAAAAGATAGATATGCCTCTTAACTTTGCACTGTTAAAATTTCAGCCTTAATGCTTCGGTGAAACTCCAGATATAGCTGATATGGCAAAAGGTGTCGGAACTGGAACTGAATTGGATTTGCCCTTAATTCTTGATTTAACCTAGTAATCTGAAATCACTCAAAGAAACTCATGAAAAACACCAAATTACATAAAAATATAAAAGATCATAAACACAAGTAGACTAAGCAATAATAACTCGTATTTGACACAAAACAATAATAAAACATAACTAAAAACTATATAATTATACGAGTTATCACACCCCCACACTTAGATTGTTGCTAGTCCCTAGCAACGACTCAATAAAAATAAAATAAGAAAATCTAATCTAATCCATTTTCGTAGGAAATCACGGTGGCACTTAGCATGTGACACAAGCCTTTAAACCCCTAGGTGTCCCTAGTGGACGAGTTTAGTCTCGTGAGGGTTTGCTAGAACGATACCCACAAACATTGAAAAACTAAAATATAAGTAAACTACATACACTAAAAATATTTACTCCTAATCCTTTCAATATAAATTAGAGACAATCTTTGAACAAGTCTTATAAACTAATCAATAGCTCAAAGAATTTCACAAAAATTCATGCTTGAATGTAAATAAATGAGTTAAGCCAATATTAACATAACATATTTCAATCAAAATAGTGCATATTCAACTTAATCTCAACCTCTCACATGGGATACTCTCATGATTTTCACTCTTTCAAGTAGTGGTAAAGTGTTTACACTCAATCAATCTCATGAAAACACTTCTACCATATGCTTGCTTGTCCACCTATTCTCCACTATTTAGATCATACAACTTCATAAATCAAGAGGTCTTTATTCAAGGTTGTAATGGGGCCAAAGGGTTATAATGTGGTTAAAGAACAAAAGGATAAAGATATCACAAAGGTTCCAAAGAGTTCATAGAGTTTAGAGACATAATAAGATCATACAAACAAATTTCTCAAAACTCTTTACAAGTACATAGTCACATAGGCTAAATATTCATGTTGAGCCTTTGCTTCATTCTAACCAACTTTGTAACATCTTTTTCTTTACTAGAAGTTCAAGAGAAGATTTTTTTTTTTTTTTGAATATGGGAATGTATTTAACAATGATCCCTTTCTTTTTCTCTTGACTTTTTCTTTTCTTTTCTTCCCCCACACTTATCTTTTCTTTCTAACCCAAATTTTCAACTAAAAATATCCCTTGTTTTTTTGCAATATGTCTCAAAATATATAATCCATCTTTAGAACAAGGGTAAGGATATAAGTATATTTAGGCTAGGTGTAAGTTGTGGTTACCAATAAAACAGCTTATTTAATGTAGGCTCAAATTGGCTCACTAGTGGGGATGTTCTCTTAGAACATTAATAATGGATGGCTGTTTGGCTCTGGTTATAATCCTAATGCCTCTATCGTATTCATGTTGTCACATGTATCAATATAGTCTCAAACGGTTTAAAGCAAGTTCTAGAGAATCATGTAATCATAAGAGCACTCAAGAAAGAAATTAGATTGATTTGTATAATGCATCAATCATTATAGGCTCAAAAACTCACAAGGATGATTATACAAGTCAGATTAAGTCTAAACATGCTTCTTTCTCAATCAACATATCATATTAACATTGGCTCATACAAAGGTTGACATCAAGCTCAATTCTCATGAAAATCTTCTCACTAATAAATCTGTTTTAGACTTATGCAATTCATATCTCATCATTGTATTAAAAGGAACTAAAACACACTAAAAAATAATAATAATAATAATAAAGACTCATAAAAAAAAATAGTAGACAAAAATAAAAGAAATCCTAAATCGTTCCCCCCACACTTAATTCTTACATTGTCCTCAATGTAAGTTTATTAACCCAAATGAAAGAATCATGTGTAAGAGAAAAGAACTAATAACATAAGAATAGGAATAACTAAGACTCAAAACAAAACAAACTCATGCAACCTAAATAATCCTAAAATACTAAACAAAAATTAACAAGTAAACATAAAAAGATTAAAATCAAACTGACAAGGCATGTCTCAAGTCTCCCTTACTTAGACCTTGTTCAGAATGAATACTTCTAAATTGCTTAAAACACAACAAACTTTTTTTTTTTTTTTTTAAATTAGCGAAATATGTCCCTTACCCCCTACTAAAGGTAGAATTTAGGAGATATTACCTGCAGAGGTTGCTAACCACTTATTATAACTGAGACACAACAAACAAAATGTTAGATAATGTCACAAAGACAAAGTGCAATCCACTCCTTGCTCGTCCATATCT
Source organism: Fremontodendron californicum (assembly GCA_030761205.1). Taxonomy (NCBI): domain Eukaryota; kingdom Viridiplantae; phylum Streptophyta; class Magnoliopsida; order Malvales; family Malvaceae; genus Fremontodendron; species Fremontodendron californicum. The sequence continues at coordinate 45,779 of JAULJL010000033.1, forward strand.
CTTTTTCTTTTTCCGAGCGTTTGCGAAACAACCGTAGCAGATAAATACTCATAAGCTTGGAGCTTTTTGAGTAAATCTTCAATGGTTGTAGCAGAAATTATGGTTCTCCTTGCCTCTGAAAACATGAATCCATTATCCACAGCATTATCTAAATATGAAAGCAAATTACTAAAATAACCATTAATATTAAGCAAACCAATGGGTTTCTTATTTGTGACCAAAGATGACCAAGAAGCCACGCAAGCTATTTCTTCCAATGTACCCAGACCTCCTGGTAAAGCAATGAATGCATCGGCAGAATGGTACATGATTGTCATCCGTTCAGGGATACTCCAGACTTGTATTTCCTTACCCACGGTAGGTCCACAAAAATCTGTGAATAGTTTTGGCACGATTCCTAGAACTGGACTTCCTCCGGCGTGTGCTGCTGTAGCGACTGCTCCCATTAAACCCGTACTACCGCCTCCATAAATCAACTTGATCTTTTGTTGGGCAAGTATTACTCCAACTCTTATGGCTTCATCAGCGAATATGTTATTTTTCACTAGATAAGCACCTCCAAAGACACAAATTTTTTTAATGCGCTGGGACGAAGTGCTTTCCATTTTTTTTTCTTTTTCGAGTGCCTGAAAGAGAATGAGTACATGGTGTAATATATAGAGGACTGAGTAGTGAATCAGACAAGAGTAATAATGTCGCCGAAAGTGTATTTGACCTGTCAGAAGAAAATGTTAACCTAACAAAAGATTTTTGCGTGATTTCAGGAAGAAAATCAAAAAGAGAAGAAAAATCAACCGTAAAAGTCAAAAGTAATAATGTCGCCGAAAGTGTATTTGGCATCTTCCTCTGGTTTTACGTCCAGAAACGGCTTAAACGCCTTCTATGAGTCGAGGATATGCTTCCCATCCAGTTTTCTTACAAGCTGGCAAACAGGGTCTTTTATCATCAGATTCCCGAGATGTTGCCATTCCCTTTGGAATTGCGGCCATAAATCAAGAATTTCTCTTTGTACGTCTCCACTAGGATGCGTGATGCACCCAAAAGAGTGTATCTTATTTAACCTTGCACTAAAAAGATCAATTGTAAGTATAGTAGTTAGCAAGGGTCGAGTCCTCAGGGATTGGGTTTTAATTTATGAGTTATTAATTTATAACTTACATTCAAAGAAAACAATAAAAGAAAAGGGGTTTTTGAAGCCAGATTTAAACTAAAGTAAATAATAAGAATAAGATGCAAGGCGGTATAACCAGCCAATAAAAATATATATACTAAATTAGGCGGTATAACCAGCCAATAAAAATATATATACTAAATTAGGCGGTATAACCAGCCAATAAAAATATATATACTAAATTAGGCGGTATAACCAGCCAATAAAAATAAATCAAAGTTAATATACAAATTAGGCGGTATAACCAGCCAATAAAAATAAATATAAAAAATAAGTAAACTAAAAGTAAGAAAACAAATAAGTAAGAAGAATCAAATATGAAAAATATGGTTAAGGTTTCATTCTCCACCACTAGACATCATTAAGAATCAATTTCAGATCTATCAATATCAACCAACTATCAAAGTTAACAACCGTAGATAACAACAAGCTCTGTTACCCCAATCTTTCCTTAGTTTGTCGTTAAATAGAACAAGCTCTCTATTTAATCTCTAACCATTAAACAACCTAGAATAAGCTCTCTAAATTCAATTTAATGGCAGCTTTATGATGAGAAAGATAGGTTGATCTAAGCAACAAACACATAAGCTCGGATTGTTCAACTTAGGTTATGTTCCACTTTGCAATTATTGAAAACTTGACCATAATCATTAATCACAAATTGCCACTTATGAATAGGAAATCAAGACAATTACACGGATCAAGACTCCTAAACTAGCAATAGATAATTATCAAGATCTATCTAGTTGTACACCTAAATAAATCTAGACAACATCATGAACAATTCTTGTAGAAGAACATAAGCAACTTTGATAGAAAATTAATGATAGATAGAATCTGAAAATCAATCACAAAACATGTCTAGGGCTTTGAAATCACCCTTAACCAAATAGAAGTTTAGCCTAGCATAGGCATTATAAACATAAACATAAAATTAAAGAAAATCTAAGAAGAAAATAAAAGAAAGAAAGAAGAAGAGGAAGAATATTAATTATCCAACCTCTTGCTCTCTCTAAAGAAAAAGAAAACTAGAGAAAAGAAAGAAAACTAGAGAAAAGAAAGAAGAAGAAAACTTAGAGAATTTTATTAAAATGGCTAATATCCTACCTATGTACAATATGATCCTCTACAATCATCCAAGGCCCTCTATTTATACACATTTTGGAAGGCTAAATGACAAGAGACAAGCTTTACAAATTTCAAAGGTAGGTATAATAGGTGGGTGAATTTTTCTAACAATTTTCGTCATATTGTATGACAATTTTGATCAGCCAACTTGATGGTCGATTTCGTCAATGTTGGAGGCCTGATCTGATCACATGGTCTTCTAGAAAAAGGTTCCCCTATCAGTTACGGATCCATAGCCGTTGGAATCAGCTCATTTGCTGATGTGGATAAGCAGATATGGGCAAAATACGAAAACATGTCAGCACAGACGTCATTGCACATCAGCCAACTTGATGGTCAATTTCGTCAATATTAGAGGCCTGATCTGATCATATGGTCTTCTAGACAAAGGTTCCCGTATCAGTTACGGATCCATAGCCATTGGAATCAGCTCATTTTCTGATGTGGATAAGCAGATATGGGCAAAATACGAAAACAGGTCAGCACAGACGTCATTGCACATCAGCCAACTTGATGGTCGATTTCGCTAGGGAAAACGACTCCGTTTCAAGAAGTATAAAACATGAAAAAGATAGATATGCCTCTTAGCTTTGTACGGCTACAAATTTCAGCCTTATTGCTTCAGTGAAACTCCATATATAGCTGATATGGCAAAATGTGTCGGAACTGGAACTGAACTGGATTTGCCCTTAATTCTAGTAATCTGAAATCACTCAAAGAAACTTGTGAAAAACACCAAATTACATAAAAATATAAAAGATCATAAACACAATTAGACTAAACAATAATAACTCGTATTTGACATAAAACAATAATAAAACATAACTAAAAACTATATAATTATACGAGTTATCACACCCCCACACTTAGATTGTTGCTAGTCCCTAGCAACGACTCAATAAAAATAAAATAAGAAAATCTAATCTAATCCACTTTCGTAGGAAATCACGGTGGCACTTAGCATGTGTCACAAGCCTTTAAACCCCTAGGTGTCCCTAGTGGACGAGTTTAGTCTCGTGAGGGTTTACTAGAACGATACCCACAAACATTGAAAAACTAAAATATAAATAAACTACATATACTAAAAATATTTATTCCTAATCCTTTCAATACAAATTAGAGACAATCTTTGAACAAGTCTTATAAACTAATCAATAGCTTAAAGAATTTCACAAAAAATCATGCTTGAATGTAAATTGTTTGAGTTAAGCCAATATTAACATAACATATCTCAATCAAAATAGTGCATGTTCAAATTTAATCTCAACTTCTCACATGGGATACCCTCATGATTTTCACTCTTTAAAGTAGTGGTGAAGTGTTTACACTCAATCAATCTCATGAAAACAGTTCTACCATATTCTTGCTTGTCCACCTATTCTCCACTATTTAGATCATACAACTTCATGAATCAAAAGGTCTTTAATCAAGGTTGTAATGGGGCCAAGGGGTTTGTAATGTGGTTGAAGAACAAAAGGATAAAGATATCACAAAGGTTCCAAAGAGTTCATAAAGTTTAGAGACATAAAAAGATCATACAAAGAAACTTCTCAAAACTCTTTACAAGAACATAATAACATAGGCTAAATATTCATGTTGAGCCTTTGCATCATTCTAACCAACTTTGTAACATCTTTTTCTTTACTTTAACTAGAAGTTCAAGAGAAGTTTTTTTTTTTTTTTTTTATATGGGAATGTATTTGACAATGATCCCTTTCTTTTTCTCTTGACTTTTTCTTTTCTTTTCTTCCCCCACACTTATCTTTTGTTTCCAACCCAAATTTTTAACTAAAAGTATCCCTTGTTTTTTTTTTTTTTTTTTTTTGCAATATGTCTCAAAATATATAATCCATCTTTAGAACAAGGGTTATATTTAGGCTAGGTGTAAGTTGTGGTTACCAAATAAATAGCTTATTCAATGTAGGCTCAAATTGGCTCACTAGGGGTGTGTTCTCTTGGAACATCAATAAGGGATGGCTGTTTGGCCCTGGCTAAAAATCCTAATGCCTCTATCATATTCATGTTGTCACATGCATCAATATAGTCTCAACAAGGTCTAAAGCAAGTTCTAGAGAATCATGTAATCATAAGAGCACTCAAGAAAGAAATTAGATTGATTTGTATAATGCGTCAATCATTATAGGCTCAAAAACTCACAATGATGATTATACAAGTCAGTTTTAAGTCTAAACATGCTTCTTTCTCAATCAACATATCATATTAACATTGGCTCATAAACATTAGTATCAAGCTTAATTCTCATGAAAATCTTCTCACTAGTAACCAGTTTAGACCTATGCAATTCATATCTCATCATTGTATTAAAAAGGAACTAAAACACACTAAAAATAATAATAAGAAAGAAAAAAAAAAAGTAGACGAAAATAAAAGAAATCCTAAATCATTCCCCCCACACTTAATTCTTACATTGTCCTCAATGTAAGTCTATTAACCCAAATGAAAGAATCATGTGTAAGAGAAAAGAACTAATAACATAAGAATAGGAACAACTAGACTCAAAACAAAACAAAACAAACTCATGCAACCTAAATAATCCTAAAATACTAAACAAAAATTATCAAGTAAACATAAAAAATAAAAACAATAAAAAGAAAAATAATAAAAGAAAAAGGAAAAGAAAGAGAAAGAGAAAGCAAATCTGAATATGGAAGGTTGGCAATTTCTTCTTTAATTGGGTTGCCTTCCCAATTAACACTTGAGTTAGTGTTTTGAACCTAACCAACACCCCTTCTTGGCTTTTTAGGCTTGTCAGGCTCATACATGAAATTTCCCAAATTTATGCGTTTGAGAGGAAGCTTTCTTTGCACAACAGTGGATGCATTCTCCATTACAAGTATTATTCCATCATCCTTGGTGGTGCATATCTCATCGAGGAATGGTGCATCTTTTGGTACTTGTTGAATGACATCCACAAACAAACTGTTTAAGGTTTCCAGCGTGTCTTGTTCATGTTCATCCTCCTTGAACTTTGCAAATCTACTAGGAAAAGGTGGAGAAGAAACATTAGTAAAAATTGGAATCTCAAACGTTACCTCAGGTGCCGAAATACTCTTATTTGTATTTGTGGCTTCATTATCCTCAAGAATAGAATCCATCTCTAATTCTGTCTCATCCTCATCTTGTTCCTCATTCCTCATGGTCACAATAGTAGTATTCTCCTTTGGGTTAATCATTGTTTGGGCAGAGAGTTCTTCAGATCTTTGTGCTACCCATCCCACCATACTACTAGCCAATAGGCTCATTTGCTTTTCCAAATTCTGGATGCTTGCCCTTGTTTCCTGTTGAAATTGCAAAGAATCAGTAACAAGAGAATAGACAAGATCTTCTAAAGAAGTACTTGAGTTTTGAGTCATATGTGGTGGTTGAAGAAGATCTGGTTCTTGAGACCATGATTGATTGAAGCTAGATGGATGAGTGTAATTGGCATAAGGATCTACTTCTTGGTAATTTTCTGAGTAGCCATAATTAGTATGATCCCACCATCCCTCATGGTAAGTGTTTGAGTAATGATCATACAGTTGGTCTTGGAACACTTGATGGCCTTGACATCCTCCCATGGCCAATTGTTGAACTGGGTAGGTGAGATTGGCTTGTTGATTTTCCATGTTCATGTATGCCACCAACTCTTCAAGTGTTAGATTGCTCAATTCCATCGTTTTTCTTTTTTTTTTTTTTTTTTTTTTTTTTTTCAAAATTTGATAAGAAAAACTTGTATGTACAAGAAAAATAAAATTAATTACAACTGAAAATAAGAATAAACCAATGAACTAATAAACTAAAGAAAGCAATCCCCGGCAACGGCGCCAAAAATTTGATGCACCCAAAAGAGTGTATCTTATTTAACCTTGCACTAAAAAGATCAATTGTAAGTATAGTAGTTAGCAAGGGTCGAGTCCTCAGGGATTGGGTTTTAATTTATGAGTTATTAATTTATAACTTACATTCAAAGAAAACAATAAAAGAAAAGGGGTTTTTGAAGCCAGATTTAAACTAAAGTAAATAATAAGAATAAGATGCAAGGCGGTATAACCAGCCAATAAAAATATATATACTAAATTAGGCGGTATAACCAGCCAATAAAAATATATATACTAAATTAGGCGGTATAACCAGCCAATAAAAATATATATACTAAATTAGGCGGTATAACCAGCCAATAAAAATAAATCAAAGTTAATATACAAATTAGGCGGTATAACCAGCCAATAAAAATAAATATAAAAAATAAGTAAACTAAAAGTAAGAAAACAAATAAGTAAGAAGAATCAAATATGAAAAATATGGTTAAGGTTTCATTCTCCACCACTAGACATCATTAAGAATCAATTTCAGATCTATCAATATCAACCAACTATCAAAGTTAACAACCGTAGATAACAACAAGCTCTGTTACCCCAATCTTTCCTTAGTTTGTCGTTAAATAGAACAAGCTCTCTATTTAATCTCTAACCATTAAACAACCTAGAATAAGCTCTCTAAATTCAATTTAATGGCAGCTTTATGATGAGAAAGATAGGTTGATCTAAGCAACAAACACATAAGCTCGGATTGTTCAACTTAGGTTATGTTCCACTTTGCAATTATTGAAAACTTGACCATAATCATTAATCACAAATTGCCACTTATGAATAGGAAATCAAGACAATTACACGGATCAAGACTCCTAAACTAGCAATAGATAATTATCAAGATCTATCTAGTTGTACACCTAAATAAATCTAGACAACATCATGAACAATTCTTGTAGAAGAACATAAGCAACTTTGATAGAAAATTAATGATAGATAGAATCTGAAAATCAATCACAAAACATGTCTAGGGCTTTGAAATCACCCTTAACCAAATAGAAGTTTAGCCTAGCATAGGCATTATAAACATAAACATAAAATTAAAGAAAATCTAAGAAGAAAATAAAAGAAAGAAAGAAGAAGAGGAAGAATATTAATTATCCAACCTCTTGCTCTCTCTAAAGAAAAAGAAAACTAGAGAAAAGAAAGAAAACTAGAGAAAAGAAAGAAGAAGAAAACTTAGAGAATTTTATTAAAATGGCTAATATCCTACCTATGTACAATATGATCCTCTACAATCATCCAAGGCCCTCTATTTATACACATTTTGGAAGGCTAAATGACAAGAGACAAGCTTTACAAATTTCAAAGGTAGGTATAATAGGTGGGTGAATTTTTCTAACAATTTTCGTCATATTGTATGACAATTTTGATCAGCCAACTTGATGGTCGATTTCGTCAATGTTGGAGGCCTGATCTGATCACATGGTCTTCTAGAAAAAGGTTCCCCTATCAGTTACGGATCCATAGCCGTTGGAATCAGCTCATTTGCTGATGTGGATAAGCAGATATGGGCAAAATACGAAAACATGTCAGCACAGACGTCATTGCACATCAGCCAACTTGATGGTCAATTTCGTCAATATTAGAGGCCTGATCTGATCATATGGTCTTCTAGACAAAGGTTCCCGTATCAGTTACGGATCCATAGCCATTGGAATCAGCTCATTTTCTGATGTGGATAAGCAGATATGGGCAAAATACGAAAACAGGTCAGCACAGACGTCATTGCACATCAGCCAACTTGATGGTCGATTTCGCTAGGGAAAACGACTCCGTTTCAAGAAGTATAAAACATGAAAAAGATAGATATGCCTCTTAGCTTTGTACGGCTACAAATTTCAGCCTTATTGCTTCAGTGAAACTCCATATATAGCTGATATGGCAAAATGTGTCGGAACTGGAACTGAACTGGATTTGCCCTTAATTCTAGTAATCTGAAATCACTCAAAGAAACTTGTGAAAAACACCAAATTACATAAAAATATAAAAGATCATAAACACAATTAGACTAAACAATAATAACTCGTATTTGACATAAAACAATAATAAAACATAACTAAAAACTATATAATTATACGAGTTATCAATGCGTCTCAAGAGAAAGTTGGATATTACCCAAATTCTCCTTACTCAGTCCATCCTTAATGAATTCAATTTTATCATCTCGATTAGAGGACGGAATCCCAATAGAACGACATTTACCGTTACACGTCCATCGTGCACACTTGTGGCAATTTGAACTCATGCGCTTTGCTCGTCGCTTCTTTGCAAAAGTGTTTCTACCTGTACCTGGTAAATGCAAAACAGAAAGATATTCATCTTCACGTACCTTGGCTTCAATTATCCAACGTATGTCTTCAGGAATCCCTTTGTGCATAAGCATTCTTAATCTTTCAAATCGAACTTGGTAAAGCTTCAGTAAAATATTTCGAGGAAAAGGAGGAAATCGTTTCTGCAATCTTGTGAGAATATCATCCATCTTGAAAAAAAAATGAAAAAGAAATTGAAAGGGAAATTTATATACAATATCAGTTTTGTGGGTAGCTGATGGAACTGACTTAAATAATCACGGAGTACCGTTATCCGCCATTTAACCGGGAAAAAATGTATTTTTTTTTTTTGTGAAGATTAGTAAAAATTATATTTACATCTAGTTATTTTCAAAACAAGGATCAGAAAGAAAAACAACCTCTTCTTGAGTAACATGATTTTCCAAAAAGAGTTTGAGTCTTTTTCCATTTACCTTGAATACGTTACCATTTTGAGGATTCTCAATGTCAACTGCTCCATAATGATACACATGCTTAACCACAAATGGGCCAATCCATCTTGATCTCAACTTACCAGGAAATATGTGAAGTCTAGAATTATAAAGTAGAACTTTTTGCCCAACATCAAATGTTTTTCTTGAAATTAACTTGTCATGAAAGGCTTTAGTTCTTTCTTTATGAATTTTAGAATTCTCATATGCATCTTTTCTGAGTTCCTCAAGTTCATTTATGACTGGAAAAGTTTCATTCTCACCCAAAAAGGAATATTTTAGCTCGGATGGCAATGGTTTTAAATCCAGCTTGGGTGGTTCAATAGTTGATGGTACAGTGACATTTGTGAGTGATGGAAGTTCCTCAAACTTTTGTTTCCAACAATGCTTAACCTGAAAAGAATTTAACAAAGAATCAATGTGTGAAATTTCTGAAGCATTATCAAACTCACATTCAATTAAATAAGCTTCTAAAGGATCATGGAATGTGGTAGTGGTGAGATGTTCATGAACAAGTTCTTCAATGAAATCCACTTCATGTACTTCTGAATCATCACCAGGTTGCTTGCAAGTGTTGAACACATTTAATTCTAAAGTCATATTTCCAAAAGAAATGTTCAACATACCATTCCTGCAATTTATCAGAGCATTAGAAGTTGCAAGAAATGGACGGCCTAATATAACAGGAATTTGAACATTTGGATTTGAAATAGGATGTGTGTCCAAAACAATAAAATCAACAGGGAAGTAAAAATTATCAATTTGAACCAAAACATCTTCAACTATCCCTCGAGGAATTTTTACAGAACGATCAGCTAGTTGAAGTGTAACAGGTGTTTCCTTGAGTTCACCTAAACCTAACTGTTGATAAACAGAAAAAGGCAAAAGATTAACACTAGCACCAAGATCAAGCAATGCACGTTCTATTCTAGTGTTTCCAATGATGCATGAGATTGTTGGACATCCAGGATCTTTGAATTTTGGTGGAGTAAGGTGCTGAATGATTGAGCTCACACTTTCCGTCAAAAATGCTTTCTTTTGTACATTATGTTTCCTTTTAACTGTGCACATGTCCTTCAAAAATTTAGCATAAGATGGAACTTGTTTGATTGCATCCAATAAAGGAATGTTAATCTTAACTTGTTTGAAAAGTTCATAAATTTCTGCATTTTGATTCAAATTCTTTATTGTTTGCAACCTTTGAGGAAAAGGAGCAGGATGCATACCTTTTTCTTTGTCCAAATGTTCAAGAAGTTCAGACTTACCATCATCCTTACCATTACTTTTCGGAGGGGAAAGAGGATCTTGGTCTTTTGATGGAATCTTTTTGTCAATTGCCTTTCCACTTCGAAGAGTTGTGATAGAACTGACATTTTCCTGTTGAGTTTCATTGGAGCAAGAAACAAAACATTGAGTAGAAGGGTTAGGCTGAGGTTGAGCAGGAAACTTACCTTTTTCTTGAGTGCGTAATGAAGCTGTCAATGTGGACAAGGTGTTTTTGATCTCATTGATGTCCTGTGAAGTCCGGTTATTCACATTTGCTTGTGTTTGCATGAATGCTTGCAATGTCTCTTCCAAGGTTTGTACACGTGAAGGTTGATAGGAAAAAGTGTTGCCCGGCTTTTGAGATTATGGTACCTGAACATGATTATTATTCCGCCAACTGAAGTTGGGATGATTTCTCCATTCAGGGTTATACGTTTCAGAGTAAGGAGAAGGAAAAGGCTTTTTAAATGTGTTTATGGAATTTACTTGATCATGCAACGCTTCTTTAAGAATGGGAATGTTTGGACATTCAGAAGTGGGGTGTCCCATGATTTCACAAATTCCACAACTTTCTTCATTTTTAACCGTTTTGACTTCTTTTACTTCTCTAAGTTCCATGGCTTCAATCTTTCTAGCCAAATTAGCTACTTTAGCTTTTATCTCATCTTCTTGACTAAAATGATATTTACCTCTGTTAGAAACAAGATTAGATCTATTGAAACTTTCAGAGGAATTATCTGTGTGCCAGGCTTGAGAGTTATCTGCCAAATGGTCTAAGTAGTCAAAGGCTTCTTCAGGTTCTTTTTCTAGAAACTCACCGTTACACATTGTTTCAACAAATTGTTTAGTTTCGGGAGTTAAACTTTCATAAAAGAAACTAATAAGACGCCATTTTTCAAAACCATGATGTGGACAAGAACTTAACAAATCTTTAAAACGATCCCAGCACTGAAAAAATGCTTCATTTTGATTTTGATTGAAATTTTGAATCTGTCTTTTCAAAGCAGTAGTTTTATGTGCTGGGAAAAATTTCTTTAGAAACTCAGTTTGTAATTCTTGCCATGTGCCAATTGACCTTGGTTTTAAATTATGAAGCCAAATTTTTGCTTTATCTTTTAAAGAAAAAGGAAATAATTTTAGCTTGACAATTTCATTTGTACATTGTTGGTCATTAAAGGTGACACATACATCTTCGAAGTCTTTTAGAAACGAGTAAGCACTTTCCGATTCCAACCCATAGAAATTTGGAAGCAAAGCTATCATACCTGGTTTAAAACGAAAGTTGTTTGCATTGAGAGGAAAAATAAAACAAGAGGGTGATGAGCTTCGAGTTGGTTGCAAGTAGTCACGCATGGTGCGTACTTGTCTGTTCTCATCTTCAGCATGAACACTTTCATTGTCAGCCATGGTAGGAGTTGTATTAGAAAGATTACCTGAAAAAGTTTCACAATAAAATCTAACTAAACGACGAGATCTAAAATCACGTCGCCAAACAAGCATAAAACAAAGTTAATATACAAATTAGGCGGTATAACCAGCCAATAAAAATAAATATAGGCGGTATAACCAGCCAATAAAAATAAATATACTTATAAACTTATATACTTAGTATTGCCTCCCCGGCAACGGCGCCAAAAACTTGATGGAGACTCAATTAAGAGTTGTAAACCCAAGTGCAGGTTATGTTCAAGTAATAAATTCTCGGGTGTCCGAGGTCGAACCACAGGGAAGCGTACTAGTAAGTATAAGTTTATAAATATATATGAAAAAGAAAATAAACAAGATATTAGGGAATCAATAACAAAGAAAGTAAACAAGATATTAGAGAACAAAATAAACAAAATAACATAAAAGCAATTAAACAAGATATAAAAAAAATAAGAAAGGATGTTGAGATTAGAGAATCCACTCTTGGTGTTATGCTAAGATTAATCTTGTTTTATTACACAATTGAAATCCACACATAAGGGAGGTTCCAATCGGAAGGTTTAGCAATTCAGTCCAAATTGTCTAACGTCCATATCATATGATATTATGTTCATTTGGTGTCCTCAAAACTCATAAAAAGAGTCCAAGCATTCCTTATGCCAAGGTATATGTCTACAACAAATCAAGGTTATGAAACCAAGCATTTACTGTGCCATTTTCATTGTCAATAATGAATCAAGATCTCTACTTTGCAAGTATGATTTTAAACCAAAAGAAAATATTATCTATACTAGTGTTTATAAATGATGATCATTTTAGCTCATGTTTAAGAGACTAACCTTAGCATTTACCAAGAGCTTCACCTCATCACCTCAACAATATGATTAGCAACACATACTAAAAATGAAAAGAAATGTAAGAAGCATAAGTAAATAAAGAAAAAGAAAACTAGAGAAAGGAAAAAAGAAGAAAACTTAGAGAATTTTATTACAATGACTAATATCCTACCAATGTATAATGTCTCCCAATACTCATCCAAGGCCCTCTATTTATACACATTTTGGAGAGCTAAATGACAAGAGACAAGCTTTATAAATTTCAAAGGTAGGTATAATAGGTGGGTGCATTTTTCTAACAATTTTCGTCATGTTGTATGACAATTCTGATCAGCCAGCTTGATGGTCGATTTTGTCAATGTTGGAGGCTCGATCTGATCAAATGGTCTTCTACACAAATATGCCCCTATCCGTTACTGATCCATAGCCGTTAAAATCAGATCATTTGCTCATGTGGATCAGAAGATATGGTCAAAATACCAAAACGGTGCAGAACAGACATCATTGCACATCAGCCAACTTGATGGTTGATTTCGGTAGGGAAAACGACTCCGTTTCAAGAAGTGTAAAACATGAAAAAGATAGATATGCCTCTTAACTTTGCACTGTCAAAATTTCAGCCTTAATGCTTCGGTGAAACTCCAGATATAGCTGATATGGCAAAAGGTGTCGGAACTGGAACTGAATTGGATTTGCCCTTAATTCTTGATTTAACCTAGTAATCTGAAATCACTCAAAGAAACTCATGAAAAACACCAAATTACATAAAAATATAAAAGATCATAAACACAAGTAGACTAAGCAATAATAACTCGTATTTGACACAAAACAATAATAAAACATAACTAAAAACTATATAATTATACGAGTTATCACCTAACCCAGAAAAGCCAAGATTCAGGCAAAGAAAACTTAAACCCTTAAAAGCCTGTTTCAAAGAACCTAGATTAAGCATGTAATCTAAACCCTAAGAACTCTCGTTTCAAGAACCTAAGTTTGATAGGTTGAACGCCACAAAGAAGAAATTTTTTGATAAGTTCCTAAGTTCTTTCAAGAACTAAAAAGAGAAAACTCTCACTGAACAAAATCAGACTTAATTGATCAAAAGATAATTGATGTAGGCAGCTAAGACATATATTTATAGCCTCCCTACAATAACCCTAATCAGCTAACCTAATAATAAGTAAAATATGGGCTGAACATGCTCAAGCCCAATCCTAATTAAATTTAAAAGATGCCCAATAGTTTAGTGAGGGTAGTCTACACAACCTTATTGGACATGTTACACAAGTCAGGCCCAAAATCCTAAACTAAATAAAAACTTAACACAAGCCCAAATACTCATTTAATAGGCACCACATATTTTAATGAATTGGTCCCCACCCTTGCCATGTCATTTAATGAACAAGTCCACTTCATTAAGCCTTATGCCGCCACTTGTAAAACTTGGATCACATGGAACAAAGCTGGTTCCTCTTCATTCAAGCCCATCTTGAATGTCTTGGCCTTGCTTAAAAGACTTGTAGATTCTGCCCAAGTCCTTTCCTTGCATTGCTTCCTTGATTCGGCCCAAGTGGAATCCTTGTATTGCTTCTTGAAAACTTGGTCCATCTTGGATCCCATCACCACCCTTGCCATGTCATTTAATGAACAAGTCCACTTCATTAAGCCTTATGCCGCCACTTGTAAAACTTGGATCACATGGACCAAAGCTGGTTCATCTTCATTCAAGCCCATCTTGAATGTTTTGACCTTGCTTAAAAGACTTGTAGATTCTGCCCAAGTCCTTTCCTTGCATTGCTTCCTTGATTCGGCCCAAGTGAAATCCTTGTATTGCTTCTTGAAAACTTGGTCCATCTTGCATCCTGATAAGCTCATAAAATATAAAATTTATGCCTTTCTACGTTTAGTTTTTGTTATGTTTTCGTTCTTTATCTTGTTTACTTATATTATGTTTTTGAATTTTAGGTACAATAAGGAGAATGAAGTCAAAAGATGTCAATAATGATGGTAAAGAGCTTACAAAATCGTAATCACAAGATGGAAGAAGACTTGGGAGTCAAAAATTTCAATTTCTGGTTGAAAAGCAATCAGGGAGATTTGACCTCTAGAGCTTGTTGTAATGAAAACATGATGTTAGACTCTTTATTTGAAGAAACTTCCTTCTTGACTTTTGAAGTTGACTTGATTATCTTTCCAACGATATATTATGGGCCCAAATCGGATAAAAATGTGCATTCAAAATAGCGCTAGAATATCTCCCTAAAGAACCCTACTACCAGAAAAACCCTAATCGCAAATCTGAGAAAAAAAAAGGCAAAAACGTGATTTTTGCACCTCCAGGCTTACTTGAGCGACAAGGACTTATTCTCAGGGTTTTAAAGCTCTATAAATACCATCTTTTGAGCCACAAACTAGATATCTTTTGAGGAGACTCAAGGGATCATCATTATTATTCTTTTTCTTCTTCTTCTTCTCCATTCTTTTAGTTTTCTTTTCAGTTTTATGTATATATATTATCCATGCTTATGTTATGCTAAACTTCTTTGGTTAAGGGTGATTTCAAAGCCCTAAACATGTTATGTAATTAATTTTCAGAATCTATCTATCATTGTTTTCTATCAAAGTTGCTTATGTTCTTCCACTAAATTGTTCATGATGATGTTTTGATTTGTTTAGGTGGCCAACTAGATAAATCTTGATAATTGTCTAATGCTAGTTTTGGAGTCTTGATCCGTGTAATTGTCTTGATTTCCTATTCATAAGTGGCAATTTGTGATTATTGATTATGGTCAAGTTTTCAATAATTGCAAAGTGGAACATAACCTAAGTTGAACAATCCGAGCTTATGTGTATGTTGCTTAGATCAACCTATCTTTCTCATCATAAAGCTGCTATTAAATTGAACTTAGAGAGCTTATTCTAGGTTGTTTGATAGTTAGAGATTAAATAGAGAGCTTGTTCTATTTAACGACAAATTAAGGAAAGATTGGGGTAACAGAGCTTGTTGTTATTTACGGTTGTTAACTTTGATAGCTAATTAATGTTGATAGATATGAAATAGATTCTTAATGATGTCTAGTGGTGGAGAATGAAACCTTAACCATATTTTTCATATTTGATTCTTCTTAATTACTTGTTTTCTCATTCTTATTGTTAACTTTAGTTTAAATCTTATTTTGAAATCCCTTTTACTTTTGTTTACTTGTTTTTAAGTGATAAACTATTAACTTATAAACTAAAACCCAATCCCTGAGGACTCAACACTTGCTAATCACTATACTCTACAATTGATTCTTTTTTTTAAGTGTAAGATTAAATAAGATACACACTTTTGTGTGCATCAGATCCCATCAATATATTATGTCACTTAGGATATTTCATTTCATATAGAATATATCATGTTACCTAGGTTTTTTCATTTCATTTAGAATATATCATATGACTTATGATATTTCTTTTCATTTAGAATATAATATGAGAATTAAATTATATCATACCATTTAGGTTGTAATATATTATCTAGACTTTGCCATGTAATTTTATTTATGTCACGCATATTCATATTTTTTAAAATGTTTTGAAAAAGGTAATGATTTTCAATAAAATGAAGATATTCCTGAGTTAAAATAATTCATGAGTTCTCTGTCGGGTTTGCTGGGGAGGATATCATCAATTATCATTAATAACGGAATATCTTCTTTTAAAACGAGAATGATTCGGAAAGTTTTCCAAACTAATAAAAATTTCTATATTTTGCCATGTTTGTTGGGGAATATAGAAAAATTTTGAATTTATAAATTCCGGATCATTTTCAATAAAAATGGAATTATTTTTCTTTAAATTGGGTATTAACTTGAAATACTAAATTAAAAATCGATTTTTTTACCGAGACTTGAAATAACACGTGATTAATAAGGTACCGTTTTATACGGGCGTTGTGGGGGTGCTAATCCTTCCTCACACGTAACCGAGTCTTGAACCCGCTTCTTTGATTTCTCTGATTTAAAACGAATACTTGAAATTGGTTTTAAAAATGTTTTAATTAATATTAAAATGTTTTATAAAACCGGTTTTAATAGGTGGCCGATCACGCCTAGTTAAAAAAGATTGGTGGCGACTCCATGTCCTTTTCAAGGTCATTTTCAAAACCTTCATTTTTCAAGAGGAATTAAGTCGACTTTTCATCGGTTTTTTTTATGTCACGCTTAACGAATAATAAAGTTTTGCGATGAGACTTATTATTTTTTTAAGGTTGCGACAATCAAAATTCTTTCACCATTGTTCAATTAAACTTTGAATCTTGATTTTGAATGAGGGTTGATTTTTCAGTGGTTGACTTTTTAGAGTTGACTTTTTTAGGGTTGACTTTTCTAACTTGACTTTTCGTGTTTGACTTCTTAAACAATGTCTTGGAGGAGTACCACCTGCTGGATGAGAAGAGACTTTCTGCATTCTAAAGCATCATTAGGAAGAAAAAATTACCTGATTTAGGGGTCCAAACAAAATTAGGTGTCTACACAGAATATGTGGTGTTGTAAATGGATGGATGCTCAGGAAAAGAGGGATCGGGAGCTGGTGTCTTGCTAACAGACTCTCAGGGAAACGAATGACAATATGGGCTTTCTTTTGGCTTCCCTGCATCGAATAACGCTGCAGAATATGAAGCCCTCCTAGCAGGATTAGAGCTAGCCTTGTAGTTGGGTGCGGCAAAACTGCAGTTGTTCACAGATTCGCAGTTAGTAGCGAGGCAAGTAAATGGTGAATATGAAGTGAGGGAGCCCACCCTGGTCAAATATCATGGAAGGGTGCTCAAATTGATAGAATATTTCAAGCAACTAGTGGTTAAGCAGGTCGCCAGGGAAGAGAATACTAGAGCGGACACCCTCTTTAAGCTTGCCTCATCTGTTGAGATCAGGCAGAGAGGCAGAATCTTGTTATAACACCGCCAAACGACAAACTATCAGACTAGAGATGAGACCCTCTGTGTCACGGATAAGCCCAGCTAGTTAACACCCACCGTTCATTATCTTATAGGTAGGACCACTCCAGACGATCCCAAAGAGCATGCAAAGTTGACAACAAGGGACAACAGACACACTATGATTGGCGAGACGCTATACTAGAAAGCATTCAGCCAGCCTTTATTGCAGTGTTTAACACCAGGGGAAGCCGATTATGTCTTGTGGGAAATTCATGGCAACCAGTTGGGAGGGAGGGCGTTGGCCCAGAAAGCATTGAGACATGGGTTTTACTAGCCCACAATGAAGGCCGGCGCCAGGAAAATGGTAAGAAATATGATAAGTGCCAAAAATTTGCTGCTATTCCCAGACAACCCATAGAACTGCTCACCCAACTCTCGAGCCCCTGGCCCTTCGCCATGTGGGGCATTGATATCTTGGGACTTTTCCCCATCGCCATTGGCAAAAGAACTTCGTGGTGGTTGCCTGCGAGTATTTCACTAAATGGGTTGAGGCCGAAGTTGTGGATACAATCATAGAGAGAGTTATTGAGAACTTTGTGTGAAAGTTCATTATGTGCATATACAGGGTCTCGAACACCATAGTGGCAGAAAATGGTACACAGTTTCAGAGGGCAAGTTGAAGAAATTCTGCGAAAACTTCAAAATTCTACTCACACATAGTTCTGTCAAACATCTGCAAACTAATGATTGTCAGGTTGAAGCAATAAATAAAAAGATCCTCCAAGGGTTGAAGAAGAAGCTGGAATATGCGAATTAGAAGAAATGCCAGAAATTCTATAGGCTATTCGAATGACATCTCACTCGGGCACGGGAGAAACACCAATGAATTTGATGTATGGGACAGAGGCAGTAATACCAGCCGAGATAGGTATCAACTCTCTGAGGACAACACACTACAATGCTGCCTCAAATGAAGAAGCACTGAGAGCAAACCTCGACTTGCTCGAAGAAACTAGAGATTGGGCACAAGTGAAGTTAGCAGCCAGATCACAACAGGTATCCAAATATTACAACTCCAAGGTGAAGAACATGCAATTTCTGATCGACGACCTGGTTCTCAAAAATTATGAGGCAAGCAGACCAGCAGACAAGCAGGGAAAGATTGCCCCAAATGGGAAGGACCATAGAAAGTTGTTGAGAATATCGGCTCAGGGGCCTATGCCTTGGAATGAATGGATGGAAGCCCTGTACCCAAAACTTGGAATGCGATCCACTTGAAGAAGTACTTTTTGTAGAAAATTTTGTATTTCTTTATTATAATATAAGAAATAAAATCGCATTTTGCAGGTAAAATCTGACTCACTGACTCACCAAAACTCGCTTCTAACTGGCTC
This sequence comes from Fremontodendron californicum, assembly GCA_030761205.1. NCBI lineage: Eukaryota > Viridiplantae > Streptophyta > Magnoliopsida > Malvales > Malvaceae > Fremontodendron > Fremontodendron californicum. Next base: position 64,559 of record JAULJL010000033.1, read on the forward strand.
TCTTACGCGTTCACGCTGGACTGCTAGTCTCGCTACGCTATGTAACACACTCAACAGCCTCTAACAGCTCTCTTACACGTTCACGCACGGTGCTCGCCTCGCGACTGATGCACTCAAAAGTGTGTATCTTATTTAACATTGCACTTAAAAAGAATCAATTGTAGAGTATAGTGATTAGCAAGGGTCGAGTCCTCAGGGATTGGGTTTTAATCTATGAGTTATTAGTTTATAACTTATATTCAAAGAAAACAAAAGAAAAGGGGGTTTTGAAATAGTTTTAAAAATAAGCAAACATGAAAAGTAAGAAAACAAGTAATTAAGAAGAATCAAATATGAAAAATATGGTTAAGGTTTCATTCTCCACCACTAGACATCATTAAGAATCAATTTCATATCTATCAATATTAATTAGCTATAAAAGTTAACAACCGTAGATAACAACAAGCTCTGTTACCCCAATCTTTCCTTAATTTGTCGTTAAATAGAACAAGCTCTCTATTTAATCTCTAACTATCAAACAACCTAGAATAAGCTTGATGCACCCAAAAGAGTGTATCTTATTTAACCTTGCACTAAAAAGATCAATTGTAAGTATAGTAGTTAGCAAGGGTCGAGTCCTCAGGGATTGGGTTTTAGTTTATAAGTTGATAGTTTAAAACTTAAATTCAAGAACAATAAAAGAAAAGGGGTTTTTGAAATCAGATTTAAACTAAAGTAAATAATAAGAATAAGATGCAAGGCGGTATAACCAGCCAATAAAAATAAAACAAAGTTAATATACAAATTAGGCGGTATAACCAGCCAATAAAAATAAATATACTTTTAAAAATAAGCAAACTAGAAAAGTAAGAAAACAAGTAAGTAAGAAGAATCAAATATGAAAAATATGGTTAAGGTTTCATTCTCCACCACTAGACATCATTAAGAATCAATTTCAGATCTATCAATATCAACCAACTATCAAAGTTAACAACCGTAGATAACAACAAGCTTTGTTACCCCAATCTTTCCTTAGTTTGTCGTTAAATAGAACAAGCTCTCTATTTAATCTCTAACCATTAAACAACCTAGAATAAGCTCTCTAAATTCAATTTAATGGCAGCTTTATGATGAGAAAGATAGGTTGATCTAAGCAACAAACACATAAGCTCGGATTGTTCAACTTAGGTTATGTTCCACTTTGCAATTATTGAAAACTTGACCATAATCATTAATCACAAATTGCCACTTATGAATAGGAAATCAAGACAATTACACGGATCAAGACTCCTAAACTAGCAATAGATAATTATCAAGATCTATCTAGTTGTACACCTAAATAAATCAAGACAACATCATGAACAATTCTTGTAGAAGAACATAAGCAACTTTGATAGAAAATTAATGATAGATAGAATCTGAAAATCAATCACAAAACATGTCTAGGGCTTTGAAATCACCCTTAACCAAATAGAAGTTTAGCCTAGCATAGGCATTATAAACATAAAATTAAATAGAATCTAAGAAGAAAATAAAAGAAAGAAAGAAGAAGAAGAAGAATATTAATTATCCAACCTCTTGCTCTTTCTAAAGAAAAAGAAAACTAGAGAAAAGAAAGAAGAAGAAAACTTAGAGAATTTTGTTAAAATGGCTAATATCCTACCAATCTCCAATATCATCCCTTACAATCATCCAAGGCCCTCTATTTATACACATTTTGGAGGGCTAAATGACAAGAGACAAGCTTTACAAATTTCAAAGGTAGGTATAATAGGTGGGTGCATTTTCTAACAATTTTCGTCATATATGATGATTTTGATCAGCCAACTTGATGGTCGATTTTGTCAATTTTGGAGGCCTTATCTGATCACATGGTCTTCTAGAAAAATGTTACCCTATCAGTTACTGATCCATAGCCATTGGAATCAGCTCATTTGCTGATGTGGATAAGAAGATATGGGCATAATACGAAAACAGGTCAGCACAGACGTCATTGCACATCAGCCAACTTGATGGTCGATTTCGCTAGGGAAAACGACTCCGTTTCAAGAAGTGTAAAACATGAAAAAGATAGATATGCCTCTTAGCTTTGCATGGCTACAAAGTTCAGCCTTATTGCTTCAGTGAAACTCGATATATAGCTGATATGGCAAAAGCTGTCGAAACTGGAACTGAACTGGATTTGCCCTTAATTCTAGTAATCTGAAATCACTCAAAGAAACTTGTGAAAAACACCAAAATACATAAAAATATAAAAGATCATAAACACAATTAGACTAAACAATAATAACTCGTATATGACACAAAACAATAATAAAACATAACTAAAAACTATATAATTATACGAGTTATCACACCCCCACACTTAGATTGTTGCTAGTCCCTAGCAACGACTCAATAAAAATAAAATAAGAAAATCTAATCTAATCCATTTTCGTAGGAAATCACGGTGGCACTTAGCATGTGACACAAGCCTTTAAACCCCTAGGTGTCCCTAGTGGACGAGTTTAGTCTCGTGAGGGTTTACTAGAACGATACCCACAAACATTGAAAAACTAAAATATAAATAAACTGCATATACTAAAAATATTTACTCCTAATCCTTTCAATACAAATTAGAGACAATATTTGAACAAGTCTTATAAACTAATCAATAGCTTAAAGAATTTCACAAAAAATCATGCTTGAATGTAAATTGTTTGAGTTAAGCCAATATTAGCATAACATATCTCAATCAAAATATTGCATGTTCAAATTTAATCTCAACTTCTCACATGGGATACCCTCATGATTTTCACTCTTTAAAGTAGTGGTGAAATGTTTACACTCAATCAATCTCATGAAAACAGTTCTACCATATTCTTGCTTGTCCACCTATTCTCCACTATTTAGATCATACAACTTCATGAATCAAGAGGTCTTTAATCAAGGTTGTAATGGGGCCAAGGGGTTTGTAATGTGGTTGAAGAACAAAAGGATAAAGATATCACAAAGGTTCCAAAGAGTTCATAAAGTTTAGAGACATAAAAAGATCATACAAAGAAACTTCTCAAAACTCTTTACAAGTACATAGTCACCTAGGCCGGATATTCATGTTGGGCCTTTTCTTCATTCTAAATGACTTTGTAACATCTTTTTCTTTTTCCACAAATTCAAGAGATGATTCATATTTTTTTTTTTACATAGGAATGTATTTGCCAGTATTCCATTTCTTTTTCTCTTGACTTTTCTTTTCTTTTCCACCCACACTTATTTCTTGTTTCTAACCCAAATTGTTAACTAAAAATATCCCTTGTCTTTGCAACTTGTCTCAAAACATGCTAATTCATCTTTGGAACAAAGGTAAAGATATAAGTATATTTAGGTTAGGGACAAGTTATGGTTACCAAAGAGATAGCTTATTCAATGTAGGCTCAAATTGGTTCACTAAGGGTGTGTTCTCTTGGAACATCAATAAGGGATGGCTGTTTGGCCCTGGCTAAAAATCCTAATGCCTCTATCATATTCATGTTGTCACATGTATCAATATAGTCTCAAACGGTTTAAAGCAAGTTCTAGAGAATCATGTAATCATAAGAGCACTCAAGAAAGAAATTAGATTGATTTGTATAATGCATCAATCATTATAGGCTCAAAAACTCACAAGGATGATTATACAAGTCAGATTAAGTCTAAACATGCTTCTTTCTCAATCAAAATATTATATTAACATTGGCTCATAAAAAGGTTGACATCAAGCTCAATTCTCATGAAAATCTTCTCACTAATAAATCTGTTTTAGACTTATGCAATTCATATCTCATCATTGTATTAAAAAGGAACTAAAACTCACAAAAAAAAAATAATAATAATAAAGAAAAAAAAAATAGTAGACAAAAATAAAAGAAATCCTAAATCATTCCCCCCCACACTTAATTCTTACATTGTCCTCAATGTAAGTCTATTAACTCAAATGAAAGAATCATGTGTAAGAGAAAAGAACTAATAACATAAGAATAGGAACAACTAAGACTCAAAACAAAACAAAACCATGCAACCTAAATAATCCTAAAATACTAAACAAAAATTAACAAGTAAACATAAAAAGATTAAAATCAAACTGACAAGGTATGTCTCAAGTCTCCCTTACTCAGACCTTGTTCAGAATGAATACTTCTAAATTGCTTAAAACAGAACAAACTCTTTTTTTTTTTTTTTTTTGAAAAGAAGAAATCAAACTGACAAGGTATGTCTCAAGTCTCCCTTACTCAGACCTTGTTCAGAATGAATACTTCTTAATTTTTTTTTTTTTTTTTTTTAAATTAGCAAAATATGTCCCTTACCCCCTACTAAAATATGACATTGTCCCCAATGTCAAATTTTAAAGGTAGAATTTAGGAGATATTACCTGCAGAGGTTGCTAACCACTTATTATAACTGAGACACAACAAGCAAAATGTTAGATAATGTCACAAAGACAAAGTGCAATCCACTCCTTGCTCGTCCATATCTCTTTTTCTTTTTCCGAGCGTTTGCGAAACAACCGTAGCAGATAAACACTCATAAGCTTGGAGCTTTTTAAGTAAATCTTCAATGGTTGTAGCAGAAATTATGGTTCTCCTTGCCTCTGAAAACATGAATCCATTATCCACAGCATTATCTAAATATAAAAGCAAATTACTAAAATAACCATTAATATTAAGCAAACCAATGGGTTTCTTATTTGTGACCAAAGATGACCAAGAAGCCACGCAAGCTATTTCTTCCAATGTACCCAGACCTCCTGGTAAAGCAATGAATGCATCGGCAGAATGGTACATGATTGTTATCCGTTTAGGGACACTCCAGACTTGTATTTCCTTACCCACGGTAGGTCCACAAAAACTTGTGAATAGTTTTGGCACGATTCCTAGAATTGGACTTCCTCCGGCGTGTGCTGTTGTAGCGACTGCTCCCATTAAACCCGTACTACCGCCTCCATAAATCAAGTGGATCTTTTGTTGGGCAAGTATTACTCCAACTCTTATGGCTTCATCAGCGAATATGTTATTTTTTCCTGGATAAGCACCTCCAAAGACACAAATTTTTTTAATGCGCTGGGACGAAGTACTTTCCATTTTTTTTTTTCGAGTGCCTGAAAGAGAATGAGTACATGGTGTAATATATAGAGGACTCAGTAGTGAATCAGACAAGAGTAATAATGTCGCCGAAAGTGTATCTGACCTGTCAGAAGAAAAGGTTAACCTAACAAAAGATTTTTGCGTGATTTCAGGAAGAAAATCAAAAAGAGAAGAAAAAATCAACCGTAAAAGACAAATAAAAAAAAAAACGATTTAAATTGAAAGAGAAATTGGAAGAGAAATTTATATACAATATCAGTTTTGTGGGTAGCTGATGGAACCGATTTAAATAATCACGGAGTACCGTTATCCGCCATTTAACCGGGGTTAAAAAAAAAATTATATTTACATCTAGTTATTTTCAAAACAAGGATCAGAAAGAAAAACAACATAAAAAGACTCAAAAACAAAACACTCTAAATAAAATCCAAAATTCTTCCCCCCACACATAATTTTTACATTGTCCTCAATGTAATGCTATTATCCCCCAATGCAAGAATTATATGTAAGAGAAAAGAACTATTAAACAAAAGAAAAGAAAAACAATAAAAGATAGAATGATGGAGAGTAAGGAATATGCAAATCTGATATAATAGATGCTCTCCATCCTTTTGGGTTGCCTCTCCAAGAAGCGCTTGGTTTATTGTCCTCAGCTTGACTTAGACCCATGCCATTATTATTCAACATACTTTGGCTCAAAAAGAGGAAACTCCTCCACATCTTGTATTGGAAAGTTCTCATAGTAAGGCTTCAATCTATGACCATTCACTTTGAATGCCTTATCTGTTTTCGGGCTTTGGATTTCAACTGCACCATGAGTAAATACATTAGTAATAACAAAAGGTCCAACCCAACGAGAACGTAACTTACCTGGATATAACTTAAGGCGTGAATGGAAGAGAAGAACTTTTTGTCCAACAACAAATTCTTTTCTTGATATCATCTTGTCATGGAATGCCTTAGTCTTTTCCTTGTAAATCCTAGAATTCTGATAGGCATCATTCCTTATCTCCTCTAATTCTTGTAGGTCAAGTTTTCTTTTCTTTCCTATCTCATCCATCTCCATGTTGCATTGTTTGATAGCCCAATATGATTTATGTTCCAATTCAACCGGAAGATGACAAGGCTTACCATAAACAAGTCGATAAGGAGACATACCAATGGGTGTCTTATATGCTGTCCTATAAGCCGAAAGTGCATCATCAAGTCGTGAACTCCAATCCTTCCTATTTGGATTAACTGTCTTTTCAAGGATGGACTTAACTTCTCGGTTTGACACTTCAGCTTGCCCACTAGTTTGAGGATGATATGAGGTGGAGACCTTGTGTGTGATGTTATACTTCCTCAAAAGTGCTTCCATAGTCCTATTGCAAAAGTGAGTACCTCTATCGCTGATTATGGCCTTTGGCGTTCCAAACCTAGCCAAGATGTTAGTCTTGACAAAATCTGAAACAACTTTAGAGTCATTAGTCCTAGTGGATTTTGCTTCCACCCACTTTGAAACATAATCAACGGCAAGTAAAATATAAAGATTACCAAAAGAAGGAGGAAAAGGTCCCATGAAATCCATGCCCCATACATCAAAAATTTCAACAATAAGTATTGGAGTTTGAGGCATTTGATTTCTAGGACCTAAGTTACCTGTTCTTTGGCAACGATCACATGACTTGCAAAAGAGGTATGCATCTTTGAATATGGTAGGCCAATAAAATCCAGAATCAAGAACTTTCATGGCTGTTCTTTTGGATCCAAAGTGTCCTCCACATGCATAAGAGTGACAAAAGGTGAGAATAGATTGAAATTCAGTTTCGAGTACACACCTTCTTATAATCTGATCGGAGCAATGCTTCCAAAGGTAAGGATCATCCCATATGTAGTATTTGGCATCACTCTTGATCTTATTTCTTTGAGCTTGTGTCAACTCTTGTGGCAACTTCTTGGTAACTAAGTAATTAACAATATCAGCATACCAAGGAGTTGTTGTACTTATAAAAAGAAGTTGCTCATCCGGAAAGTTCTCATTCAAGGGTAGTGCATCCTCTTCATGAACTAAACGGCTAAGATGGTCCGCAACCAGGTTGTCACTACCTCTCTTATCTTTTATCTCCAAATCAAACTCTTGTAAGAGAAGTATCCATCTAATCAACCTTGGTTTGGCCTCCTTTTTAGTGAGCAAGTACTTAAGGGCTGCATGGTCAGAATATACAATTACTTTAGTACCAATTAAATAAGATCGAAATTTTTCTAAAGCAAATACAACAGCCAAAAGTTCTTTTTCAGTAGTGGAATAGTTCATTTGAGCATCATTAAGAGTTCGGGAGGCATAATAAATGGCATGTGAGGCTTTGCCAACCCGTTGGCCCAAAACAGCTCCAATGGCATAGTCACTAGCATCACACATGATTTCAAAAGGTACATTCCAATCTGGTGGTTGGATGATAGGAGCTGATGTCAAGAGTCCCTTCAATGTTTCAAACGCCTCTTTGCATTTATCATCAAAGTGGAAAACCACATCTTTTTGTAGTAGCTTGCAAAGAGGTAATGTGATTGATAACTCGTATAATTATATAGTTTTTAGTTATGTTTTATTATTGTTTTGTGTCAAATACTAGTTATTATTGTTTAGTCTAATCGTGTTTATGATCTTTTATATTTTTATCTAATTTGGTGTTTTTCACAAGTTTCTTTGAGTGATTTCAGATTACTAGAATTAAGGGCAAATCCAGTTCAGTTCCAGTTCCGACACATTTTGCCATATCAGCTATATCTGGAGTTTCACTGAAGCACTAAGGCTGAAATTTGTAGCCGTGCAAAGCTAAGAGGCATATCTATCTTTTTCATGTTTTATACTTCTTGAAATGGAGTCGTTTTCCCTAGAAAAATCGACCATCAAGTTGGCTGATGTGCAATGACGTCTATGCTGACCTGTTTTCGTATTTTGCCCATATCTGCTTATCCACATCAGCAAATGAGCTGATTCCAATGGCTATGGATCCGTAACTGCTACGGGAACCTTTGTCTAGAAGACCATATGATCAGATCAGGCCTCTAATATTGACGAAATCGACCATCAAGTTGGCTGATGTGCAATGACGTCTGTGCTGACATGTTTTCGTATTTTGCTCATATCTGCTTATCCACATCAGCAAATGAGCTGATTCCAACGGTTATGGATCCTTAACTGATAGGGGAACCTTTTTCTAGAAGACCATGTGATCAGATCAGGCCTCCAACATTGACGAAATCGAACATCAATTTGGCTGATCAAAATTGTCATACAATATGACGAAAATTGTTAGAAAAATTCACCCACCTATTATACCTACCTTTGAAATTTGTAAAGCTTGCCTCTTGTCATTTAGCCTTCCAAAATGTGTATAAATAGAGGGCCTTGGATGATTGTAGAGGAATATATTGTACATAGGTAGGATATTAGCCATTTTAATAAAATTCTCTAAGTTTTCTTCTTCTTTCTTTTCTCTAGTTTTCTGTCTTTTCTCTAGTTTTCTTTTTCTTTAGAGAGAGCAAGAGGTTGGATAATTAATATTCTTCCTCTTCTTCTTTCTTTCTTTTATTTTCTTCTTAGATTTTCTTTAATTTTATGTTTATGTTTATAATGCCTATGCTAGGCTAAACTTCTATTTGGTTAAGGGTGATTTCAAAGCCCTAGACATGTTTTGTGATTGATTTTCAGATTCTATCTATCATTAATTTTCTATCAAAGTTGCTTATGTTCTTCTACAAGAATTATTCATGATGTTGTCTTGATTTATTTAGGTGTACAACTAGATAGATCTTGATAATTATCTATTGCTAGTTTAGGAGTCTTGATCCGTGTAATTGTCTTGATTTCCTATTCATAAGTGGCAATTTGTGATTAATGATTATGGTCAAGTTTTCAATAATTGCAAAGTGGAACATAACCTAAGTTGAACAATCCGAGCTTATGTGTTTGTTGCTTAGATCAACCTATCTTTCTCATCATAAAGCTGCCATTAAATTGAATTTAGAGAGCTTATTCTAGGTTGTTTAATGGTTAGAGATTAAATAGAGAGCTTGTTCTATTTAACGACAAACTAAGGAAAGATTGGAGTAACAGAGCTTGTTGTTATCTACGGTTGTTAACTTTGATAGTTGGTTGATATTGATAGATCTGAAATTGATTCTTAATGATGTCTAGTGGTGGAGAATGAAACCTTAACCATATTTTTCATATTTGATTCTTCTTACTTATTTGTTTTCTTACTTTTAGTTTGCTTATTTTTTATATTTATTTTTATTGGCTGGTTATACCGCCTAATTTGTATATTAACTTTGTTTTATTTTTATTGGCTGGTTATACCGCCTAATTTAGTATATATATTTTTATTGGCTGGTTATACCGCCTAATTTAGTATATATATTTTTATTGGCTGGTTATACCGCCTTGCATCTTATTCTTATTATTTACTTTAGTTTAAATCTGGCTTCAAAAAACCCCTTTTCTTTTATTGTTCTTGAATTTAAGTTTTAAACTATTAACTTATAAACTAAAACCCAATCCCTGAGGACTCGACCCTTGCTAACTACTATACTTACAATTTATCTTTTTAGTGCAAGGTTAAATAAGATACACTCTTTTGGGTGCATCAAATTTTTGGCGCCGTTGCCGGGGATTGTTTTCTTTAGTTTATTTGTTACTTGGTTTATTCTTATTTTTAGTTCTAATTAGTTTTATTTTCTTGTACATACAAGTTTTTCTTTTCAAAATTAAAAAAAAAAAAAAAACAATGGAATTGAGCAAACTAACACTTGAAGAGTTGGTGGCATACATGAACATGGAGAATCAACAAGCCAATCTCACCTCCCCAGTTCAACAATTGGCCATGGGAGGATGTCAAGGCCATCAAGTGTTCCAAGACCAACAGTATGATCATTACTCAAACACTTACCATGAGGGATGGTGGGATCATACTAATTATGGCTACTCGAAAAATTACCAAGAAGTAGATCCTTATGCCAATTACACTCATCCATCTAGCTTCAATCAATCATGGTCCCAAGAACCAGATCTTTTTCAACCACCACATATGACTCAAAACTCAGGTACTTCTTTAGAAGATCTTGTCTATTCTCTTATTACTGATACTTTGCAATTTCAACAGGAAACAAGGGCAAGCATGCAGAGTTTGGAAAAGCAAATGATCCAATTGACTAGTAGTATGGTGGGATGGGTAGCACAAAGATCTGAAGAACTCCCTGCCCAAACAATGATTAACCCAAAGGAGAATACTACTATTGTGACCTTGAGGAATGAGGAACAAGATGAGGATGAGACAAAATTAGAGATGAATTCTATTCTTGAGGATAATGAAGCCAATGATCCAAATAAGAGTATTTCAGCACCTGAGGTAACGTTTGAGATTCCAATTTTTACTAATGTTTCTTCTCCACCTTTTCCTAGTAGATTCGCAAAGTTCAAGGAGGATGAACATGAACAAGACACGCTGGAAACCTTAAACAGTTTGTTTGTGGATGTCATTCAACAAGTACCAAAAGATGCATCATTCCTCGATGAGATATGCACCACAAAGGATGATGGAATAATACTTGTAATGGAGAATACATCCACTGTTGTGCAAAGAAAGCTACCTCTCAAACGCATAAATTTGGAAAATTTCATGTATGAGCCTGACAAGCGTAAAAAGCCAAGAAGGGGTGTTGGTTAGATTCAAAACACTAACTCAAGTGTTAATTGGGAAGGCAGCCCAATTAAAGATGAAATTGCCAACCTTCCATATTCGGATTTGCTTTCTCTTTCTTTTCCTTTTTCTTTTATTATTTTTATTGTTTTTATTTTTATTTCTTATGTTTCTTTGTTAATTGTGTTTACTGTTTTTAAGTTCATTTAGGCTGCATAAGTTTCTTTTGTTTAATAGTTCTTTTCTCTTACATATAATTCTTGCATTGGGGGATAATAGCATTACATTAATGACAATGTAAGAATTATGTGTGGGGGGAAGAATTTAGGATTTTATTTAGAGTGTTTTATTTTTGAGTCTTTTTATGTTGTTTTTTTTTTTTTTGATCCTTGTTTTGAAAATAACTAGATGTAAATATAATTTTTATTTTTTTTAACCCCGGTTAAATGGCGGATAACGGTACTCCGTGATTATTTAAATCGGTTCCATCAGCTACCCACAAAACTGATATTGTATATAAATTTCTCTTCCAATTTCTCTTTCAATTTTTTTTTCATTTTTTTTCAGGATGGATGATATTCTCACAAGATTGCAGAAACGATTTCCTCCTTTTCCTCGAAATATTTTACTGAAGCTTTACCAAGTTCGATTTGAAAGATTAAGAATGCTTATGCACAAAGGGATTCCTGGAGACATACGTTGGATAATTGAAGCCAAGGTACGTAAAGATGAATATCTTCCTGTTTTGCATTTACCAGGTACAGGTAGAAGCACTTTTGCAAAGAAGCGACGAGCAAAGCGCATGAGTTCAAATTGCCACAAATGTGCACGATGGACGTGTAACGGTAAATGTCGTTCTATTGGGATTCCGTCCTCTAATCGAGATGATAAAATTGAATTCATTAAGGATGGACTGAGTAAGGAGAATTTGGGTAATATCCAACTTTCTCTTGAGCCGCATCCTAGTGGAGACGTACAAAGAGAAATTCTTGATTTATGGCCGCAATTCCAAAGGGAATGGCAACATCTTGGGAATCTGATGTTAAAAGACCCTGTTTGCCAGCTTGTAAGAAAACTGGATGGGAAGCATATCCTCGACTCATAGAAGGCGTTTAAGCCGTTTCTGGACGTAAAACCAGAGGAAGATGTGAGCCACAATCACAACTACAATAAATGACTTCTCAGCTTTTGGTTTGATTTGCAATAACTTTATTTCGGTTTAATTTACGTGTTATTCGATTTGTGTAATTATTCTCATTTTTTTTATTTGTCTTTTACGGTTGATTTTTCTTCTCTTTTTTATTTTCTTCCTGAAATCTCTCAAAGAAATCACGCAAAAATCTTTTGTTAGGTTAACATTTTCTTCTGACAGGTCAAATACACTTTCGGCGACATTATTACTCTTGACTTTTACGGTTGATTTTTCTTCTCTTTTTGATTTTCTTCCTGAAATCACGCAAAAATCTTTTGTTAGGTTAACATTTTCTTCTGACAGGTCAGATACACTTTCGGCGACATTATTACTCTTGTCTGATTCACTACTCAGTCCTCTATATATTACACCATGTACTCATTCTCTTTCAGGCACTCGAAAAAAAGAAAAAAAAAAGAAAAAAAATGGAAAGTACTTCGTCCCAACGCATAAAAAAAATTTGTGTTTTTGGAGGTGCTTATCCAGGGAAAAATAACATATTCGCTGATGAAGCCATAAGAGTTGGAGTAATACTTGCCCAACAAAAGATCCAGTTGATTTATGGAGGCGGTAGTACGGGTTTAATGGGAGCAGTCGCTACAGCAGCACACGCCGGAGGAAGTCCAGTTCTAGGAATCGTGCCAAAACTATTCACAGATTTTTGTGGACCTACCTTGGGTAAGGAAATACAAGTCTGGAGTATCCCTGAACGGATAACAATCATGTACCATTCTGCCGATGCATTCATTGCTTTACCAGGAGGTCTGGGTACATTGGAAGAAATAGCTTGCGTGGCTTCTTGGTCATCTTTGGTCACAAATAAGAAACCCATTGGTTTGCTTAATATTAATGGTTATTTTAGTAATTTGCTTTCATATTTAGATAATGCTGTGGATAATGGATTCATGTTTTCAGAGGCAATGAGAACCATAATTTCTGCTACAACCATTGAAGATTTACTCAAAAAGCTCCAAGCTTATGAGTATTTATCTGCTACGGTTGTTTCGCAAACGCTCGGAAAAAGAAAAAGAGATATGGACGAGCAAGGAGTGGATTGTACTTTGTCTTTGTGACATTATCTAACATTTTGTTTGTTGTGTCTCAGTTATAATAAGTGGTTAGCAACCTCTACAGGTAATATCTCCTAAATTTTACCTTCTTAAAAAAAAAAAAAAAAGGTTGTTGTGTTTTAAGCAATTTAGAAGTATTCATTCTGAACAAGGTCTGAGTAAGGGAGACTTGAGACATACCTTGTCAGTTTGATTTCTTCTTTTCAAAAAAAAAAAAAAAGAGTTTGTTGTGTTTTAAGCCATTTTGAAGTATTCATTCTGAACAAGGTCTGAGTAAGGGAGACTTGAGACATACCTTGTCAGTTTGATTTTAATCTTTTTACGTTTACTTGTTAATTTTTGTTTAGTATTTTAGGATTATTTAGGTTGCATGAGTTTGTTTTGTTTTGAGTCTAGTTATTCCTATTCTTATGTTATTAGTTCTTTTCTCTTACACATGATTCTTTCATTTGGGTTAATAGACTTACATTGAGGACAATGTAAGAATTAAGTGTGGGGGGAATGATTTAGGATTTCTTTTATTTTTGTCTACTATTTTTTTTATGAGTCTTTATTTTTATTATTATTTTTTAGTGTGTTTTAGTTCCTTTTTAATACAATGATGAGATATGAATTGCATAAGTCTAAAACATATTTATTAGTGAGAAGATTTTCATGAGAATTGAGCTTGATGTCAACCTTTTTATGAGCCAATGTTAATATGATATGTTGATTGAGAAAGAAGCATGTTTAGACTTAATCTGACTTGTATAATCATTCTTGTGAGTTTTTGAGCCTAAAATGATTGATGCATTATACAAATCAATCTAATTTCTTTCTTGAGTGCTCTTATGATTACATGATTCTCTAGAACTTGCTTTAAACCGTTTGAGACTATATTGATGCATGTGACAACATGAATATGATAGAGGCATTAGGATTTTTAGCCAGGGCCAAACAGCCATCCCTTATTGATGTTTGATGCACCCAAAAGAGTGTATCTTATTTAACCTTGCACTAAAAAGATCAATTGTAAGTATAGTAGTTAGCAAGGGTCGAGTCCTCAGGGATTGGGTTTTAGTTTATAAGTTGATAGTTTAAAACTTAAATTCAAGAACAATAAAAGAAAAGGGGTTTTTGAAGCCAGATTTAAACTAAAGTAAATAATAAGAATAAGATGCAAGGCGGTATAACCAGCCAATAAAAATATATATACTAAATTAGGCGGTATAACCAGCCAATAAAAATATATATACTAAATTAGGCGGTATAACCAGCTAATAAAAATAAAACAAAGTTAATATACAAATTAGGCGGTATAACCAGCCAATAAAAATAAATATAAAAAATAAGCAAACTAAAAGTAAGAAAACAAATAAGTAAGAAGAATCAAATATGAAAAATATGGTTAAGGTTTCATTCTCCACCACTAGACATCATTAAGAATCAATTTCAGATCTATCAATATCAACCAACTATCAAAGTTAACAACCGTAGATAACAACAAGCTCTGTTACCCCAATCTTTCCTTAGTTTGTCGTTAAATAGAACAAGCTCTCTATTTAATCTCTAACCATTAAACAACCTAGAATAAGCTCTCTAAATTCAATTTAATGGCAGCTTTATGATGAGAAAGATAGGTTGATCTAAGCAACAAACACATAAGCTCGGATTGTTCAACTTAGGTTATGTTCCACTTTGCAATTATTGAAAACTTGACCATAATCATTAATCACAAATTGCCACTTATGAATAGGAAATCAAGACAATTACACGGATCAAGACTCCTAAACTAGCAATAGATAATTATCAAGATCTATCTAGTTGTACACCTAAATAAATCTAGACAACATCATGAACAATTCTTGTAGAAGAACATAAGCAACTTTGATAGAAAATTAATGATAGATAGAATCTGAAAATCAATCACAAAACATGTCTAGGGCTTTGAAATCACCCTTAACCAAATAGAAGTTTAGCCTAGCATAGGCATTATAAACATAAACATAAAATTAAATAAAATCTAAGAAGAAAATAAAAGAAAGAAAGAAGAAGAGGAAGAATATTAATTATCCAACCTCTTGTTCTCTCTAAAGAAAAAGAAAACTAGAGAAAAGAAAGAAAACTAGAGAAAAGAAAGAAGAAGAAAACTTAGAGAATTTTATTAAAATGGCTAATATCCTACCTATGTACAATATGATCCCTTACAATCATCCAAGGCCCTCTATTTATACACATTTTGGAGGGCTAAATGACAAGAGACAAGCTTTACAAATTTCAAAGGTAGGTATATGACGATTTTGATCAGCCAACTTGATGGTCGATTTCGTCAATATTGGAGGCCTGATCTGATCACATGGTCTTCTAGAAAAAGGTTCCCCTATCAGTTACGGAACCATAGCCGTTGGAATCAGCTCATTTTCTGATGTGGTTAAGCAGATATGGGCAAAATACGAAAACATGTCAGCACAGACGTCATTGCACATCAGCCACCTTGATGGTCGATTTCTTCAATATTGGAGGCCTGATCGGATCACATAGTCTTCTAGACAAAGGTTCCCCTATCAGTTACGGAACCATAGCCTTTGGAATCAGCTCATTTGCTGATGTGGTTAAGCAGATATGGGCAAAATACGAAAACATGTCAGCACATACGTCATTGCACATCAGCCAACTTGATGGTCGATTTCTTCAATATTGGAGGCCTGATCTGATCACATGGTCTTCTAGACAAAGGTTCCCCTATCAGTTACGGAACCATAGCCGTTGGAATCAGCTCATTTGCTGATGTGGATAAGAAGATATGGGCATAATACGAAAACATGTCAGCACAGACGTCATTGCACATCAGCCAACTTGATGGTCGATTTCGCTAGGGAAAACGACTCCGTTTTAAGAAGTGTAAAACATGAAAAAGATAGATATGCCTCTTAGCTTTGCATGGCTACAAATTTCAGCCTTATTGCTTCAGTGAAACTCGAGATATAGCTGATATGGAAAAAGGTGTCGGAAGTGAAACTGAACTGGATTTGCCCTTAATTCTAGTAATCTGAAATCACTCAAAGAAACTTGTGAAAAACACCAAAATACATAAAAATATAAAAGATCATAAACACAATTAGACTAAACAATAATAACTCGTATTTGACACAAAACATTAATAAAACATAACTAAAAACTATATAATTATACGAGTTATCACACCCCTACACTTAGATTGTTGCTAGTCCCTAGCAACGACTCAATAAAAATAAAATAAGAAAATCCATTTTCGTAGGAAATCACGGTGGCACTTAGCATGTGACACAAGCCTTTAAACCCCTAGGTGTCCCTAGTGGACGAGTTTAGTCTCGTGAGGGTTTACTAGAACGATACCCACAAACATTGAAAAATTAAAATATAAATAAACTTCATATAAATAAACTACATATACTAAAAATATTTACTCCTAATCCTTTCAATACAAATTAGAGACAATATTTGAACAAGTCTTATAAACTAATCAATAGCTTAAAAAATTTCACAAAAAATCATGCTTGAATGTAAATTGTTTGAGTTAAGCCAATATTAGCATAACATATCTCAATCAAAATAGTGCATGTTCAAATTTAATCTCAATTTCTCACATGGGATACTCTCTTGATTTTCACTCTTTAAAGTAGTGGTAAAGTGTTTACACTCAATCAATCTCATGAAAACACTTCTACCATATGCTTGCTTGTCCACCTATTCTCCACTAAAAGATCATGCAACTTCATAAATCAAGAGGTCTTTAATCAAGGTTGTAATGGGGCCAAGGGGTTTGTAATGTGGTTGAAGAACAAAAGGATAAAGATATCACAAAGGTTCCAAAGAGTTCATAAAGTTTAGAGACATAAAAAGATCATACAAAGAAACTTCTCAAAACTCTTTACAAGTACATAGTCACCTAGGCCGGATATTTATGTTGGGCCTTTTCTTCATTCTAAACGACTTTGTAACATCTTTTTCTTTTTCCACAAATTCAAGAGATGATTCATATATATTTTTTTTTTACATAGGAATGTATTTGCCAGTATTTCATTTTTTTTTTTTTTTGACTTTTCTTTTCTTTCCCCCCCACACTTATTTCTTGTTTCTAACCCAAATTTTTAACTAAAAATATCCCTTGTCTTTGCAACTTGTCTCAAAACATGCTAATTCATCTTTGGAACAAAGGTAAAGATATAAGTATATTTAGGTTAGGGACAAGTTATGGTTACCAAAGAGATAGCTTATTCAATGTAGGCTCAAATTGGTTCACTAAGGGTGTGTTCTCTTGGAACATCAGTAAGGGATGGCTGTTTGGCTCTGGCTAAAAATCCTAATGCCTCTATCATATTCATGTTGTCACATGTATCAATATAGTCTCAAACGGTTTAAAGCAAGTTCTAGAGAATCCTGTAATCATAAGAGCACTCAAGAAAGAAATTAGATTGATTTGTATAAAGCATCAATCATTAAAGGCTCAAAAACTCACAAGGATGATTATACAAGTCAGATTAAGTCTAAACATGCTTCTTTCTCAATCAACATATTATATTAACTGATGCACCCAAAAGAGTGTATCTTATTTAACCTTGCACTAAAAAGATAAATTGTAAGTATAGTAGTTAGCAAGGGTCGAGTCCTCAGGGATTGGGTTTTAGTTTATAAGTTAATAGTTTAAAACTTAAATTCAAGAACAATAAAAGAAAAGGGGTTTTTGAAGCCAGATTTAAACTAAAGTAAATAATAAGAATAAGATGCAAGGCGGTATAACCAGCCAATAAAAATATATAAACTAAATTAGGCGGTATAACCAGCCAATGAAAATATATATACTAAATTAGGCGGTATAACCAGCCAATAAAAATAAAACAAAGTTAATATACAAATTAGGCGGTATAACCAGCCAATAAAAATAAATATACTTTTAAAAATAAGCAAACTAAAAGTAAGAAAACAAGTAAGTAAGAAGAATCAAATATGAAAAATATGGTTAAGGTTTCATTCTCCACCACTAGACATCATTAAGAATCAATTTCAGATCTATCATTATCAACCAACTATCAAAGTTAACAACCGTAGATAACAACAAGCTCTGTTACCCCAATCTTTCCTTAGTTTGTCGTTAAATAGAACAAGCTCTCTATTTAATCTCTAACCATTAAACAACCTAGAATAAGCTCTCTAAATTCAATTTAATGGCAGCTTTATGATGAGAAAGATAGGTTGATCTAAGCAACAAACACATAAGCTCGGATTGTTCAACTTAGGTTATGTTCCACTTTGCAATTATTGAAAACTTGACCATAATCATTAATCACAAATTGCCACTTATGAATAGGAAATCAAGACAATTACACGGATCAAGACTCCTAAACTAGCAATAGATAATTATCAAGATCTATCTAGTTGTACACCTAAATAAATCAAGACAACATCATGAACAATTCTTGTAGAAGAACATAAGCAACTTTGATAGAAAATTAATGATAGATAGAATCTGAAAATCAATCACAAAACATGTCTAGGGCTTTGAAATCACCCTTAACCAAATAGAAGTTTAGCCTAGAATAGGCATTATAAACATAAAATTAAATAGAATCTAAGAAGAAAATAAAAGAAAGAAAGAAGAAGAAGAAGAATATTAATTATCCAACCTCTTGCTCTTTCTAAAGAAAAAGAAAACTAGAGAAAAGAAAGAAGAAGAAAACTTAGAGAATTTTGTTAAAATGGCTAATATCCTACCAATCTCCAATATGATCCCTTACAATCATCCAAGGCCCTCTATTTATACACATTTTGGAGGGCTAAATGACAAGAGACAAGCTTTACAAATTTCAAAGGTAGGTATATGACGATTTTGATCAGCCAACTTGATGGTCGATTTCGTCAATATTGGAGGCCTGATCTGATCACATGGTCTTCTAGAAAAAGGTTCCCCTATCAGTTACGGAACCATAGCCGTTGGAATCAGCTCATTTGCTGATGTGGTTAAGCAGATATGGGCAAAATACGAAAACATGTCAGCACATACGTCATTGCACATCAGCCACCTTGATGGTCGATTTCTTCAATATTGGAGGCCTGATCTGATCACATGGTCTTCTATACAAAGGTTCCCCTATCAGTTACGGAACCATAGCCGTTGGAATCAGCTCATTTGCTGATGTGGTTAAGCAGATATGGGCAAAATACGAAAACATGTCAGCACAGACGTCATTGCACATCAGCCAACTTGATGGTCGATTTCGCTAGGGAAAACGACTCCGTTTTAAGAAGTGTAAAACATGAAAAAGGTAGATATGCCTCTTAGCTTTGCATGGCTACAAATTTCAGCCTTATTTCTTCAGTGAAACTCGAGATATAGCTGATATGGCAAAAGGTGTCGGAACTGAAACTGAACTGGATTTGCCCTTAATTCTAGTAATCTGAAATCACTCAAAGAAACTTGTGAAAAACACCAAAATACATAAAAATATAAAAGATCATAAACACAATTAGACTAAACAATAATAACTCGTATTTGACACAAAACATTAATAAAACATAACTAAAAACTATATAATTATACGAGTTATCACACCCCTACACTTAGATTGTTGCTAGTCCCTAGCAACGACTCAATAAAAATAAAATAAGAAAATCTAATCTAATCCATTTTCGTAGGAAATCACGGTGGCACTTAGCATGTGACACAAGCCTTTAAACCCCTAGGTGTCCCTAGTGGACGAGTTTAGTCTCGTGAGGGTTTACTAGAACGATACCCACAAACATTGAAAAACTAAAATATAAATAAACTGCATATACTAAAAATATTTACTCCTAATCCTTTCAATACAAATTAGATACAATATTTGAACAAGTCTTATAAACTAATCAATAGCTTAAAGAATTTCACAAAAAATCATGCTTGAATGTAAATTGTTTGAGTTAAGCCAATATTAGCATAACATATCTCAATCAAAATATTGCATGTTCAAATTTAATCTCAACTTCTCACATGGGATACCCTCATGATTTTCACTTTTTAAAGTAGTGGTGAAGTGTTTACACTCAATCAATCTCATGAAAACAGTTCTACCATATTCTTGCTTGTCCACCTATTCTCCACTATTTAGATCATACAACTTCATGAATCAAGAGGTCTTTAATCAAGGTTGTAATGGGGCCAAGGGTTTTGTAATGTGGTTGAAGAACAAAAGGATAAAGATATCACAAAGGTTCCAAAGAGTTCATAAAGTTTAGAGACATAAAAAGATCATACAAAGAAACTTCTCAAAACTCTTTACAAGTACATAGTCACCTAGGCCGGATATTTATGTTGGGCCTTTTCTTCATTCTAAACGACTTTGTAACATCTTTTTCTTTTTCCACAAATTCAAGAGATGATTCATATATTTTTTTTTTTTTTACATAGGAATGTATTTGCCAGTATTTCATTTTTTTTTCTTGACTTTTCTTTTCTTTCCCCCCCACACTTATTTCTTGTTTCTAACCCAAATTTTTAACTAAAAATATCCCATGTCTTTGCAACTTGTCTCAAAACATGCTAATTCATCTTTGGAACAAAGGTAAAGATATAAGTATATTTAGGTTAGGGACAAGTTATGGTTACCAAAGAGATAGCTTATTCAATGTAGGCTCAAATTGGTTCACTAAGGGTGTGTTCTCTTGGAACATCAATAAGGGATGGCTGTTTGGCTCTGGCTAAAAATCCTAATGCCTCTATCATATTCATGTTGTCACATGTATCAATATAGTCTCAAACGGTTTAAAGCAAGTTCTAGAGAATCCTGTAATCATAAGAGCACTCAAGAAAGAAATTAGATTGATTTGTATAAAGCATCAATCATTATAGGCTCAAAAACTCACAAGGATGATTATACAAGTCAGATTAAGTCTAAACATGCTTCTTTCTCAATCAACATATTATATTAACATTGGCTCATAAAAAGGTTGACATCAAGCTCAATTCTCATGAAAATCTTCTCACTAATAACCAGTTTAGACCTATGCAATTCATATCTCATCATTGTATTAAAAAGGAACTAAAACACACTAAAAATAATAATAATAATAAAGACTCATAAAAAAAAAAAATAGTAGACAAAAATAAAAGAAATCCTAAATCATTCCCCCCACACTTAATTCTTACATTGTCCTCAATGTAAGTCTATTAACACAAATGAAAGAATCATGTGTAAGAGAAAAGAACTAATAACATAAGAATAGGAACAACTAAGACTAAAAACAAAACAAACTCATGCAACCTAAATAATCCTAAAATACTAAACAAAAATTAACAAGTAAACATAAAAAGATTAAAATCAAACTGACAAGGTATGTCTCAAGTCTCCCTTACTCAGACCTTGTTCAGAATGAATACTTCTAAATTGCTTAAAACACAACAAACTCTTTTTTTTTATTTTTTATTTTTTATTTTTTTTTTTTTGAAAAGAAGAAATCAAACTGACAAGGTATGTCTCAAGTCTCCCTTACTCAGACCTTGTTCAGAATGAATACTTCTTAAATTTTTTTTTTTTTTTTTTTTTTTTTTATTAAATTAGCAAAATATGTCCCTTACCCCCTACTAAAATATGACATTGTCCCCAATGTCAAATTTTAAAGGTAGAATTTAGGAGATATTACCTGCAGAGGTTGCTAACCACTTATTATAACTGAGACACAACAAGCAAAATGTTAGATAATGTCACAAAGACAAAGTGCAATCCACTCCTTGCTCGTCCATATCTCTTTTTCTTTTTCCGAGCGTTTGCGAAACAACCGTAGCAGATAAACACTCATAAGCTTGGAGCTTTTTAAGTAAATCTTCAATGGTTGTAGCAGAAATTATGGTTCTCCTTGCCTCTGAAAACATGAATCCATTATCCACAGCATTATCTAAATATAAAAGCAAATTACTAAAATAACCATTAATATTAAGCAAACCAATGGGTTTCTTATTTGTGACCAAAGATGACCAAGAAGCCACGCAAGCTATTTCTTCCAATGTACCCAGACCTCCTGGTAAAGCAATGAATGCATCGGCAGAATGGTACATGATTGTTATCCGTTCAGGGACACTCCAGACTTGTATTTCCTTACCCACGGTAGGTCCACAAAAACTTGTGAATAGTTTTGGCACGATTCCTAGAACTGGACTTCCTCCGGCGTGTGCTGCTGTAGCGACTGCTCCCATTAAACCCGTACTACCGCCTCCATAAATCAAGTGGATCTTTTGTTGGGCAAGTATTACTCCAACTCTTATGGCTTCATCAGCGAATATGTTATTTTTTCCTGGATAAGCACCTCCAAAGACACAAATTTTTTTAATGCGCTGGGATGAAGTACTTGCCATTTTTTTTTTCTTCGAGTGCCTGAAAGAGAATGAGTACATGGTGTAATATATAGAGGACTCAGTAGTGAATCAGACAAGAGTAATAATGTCGCCGAAAGTGTATCTGACCTGTCAGAAGAAAATGTTAACCTAACAAAAGATTTTTGCGTGATTTCAGGAAGAAAATCAAAAAGAGAAAAAAAAATCAACCGTAAAAGACAAATAAAAAAAAAAACGAGAATAGTTACACAAATCGAACAACACGTAAATTAAACCAAAATAAAGTTATTGCAAATCAAACCAAAAGCTGAGAAGTCATTTATTGTAGTTGTGATTGTGGCTCACATCTTCCTCTGGTTTTACGTCCAGAAACGGCTTAAACGCCTTCTATGAGTCGAGGATATGCTTCCCATCCAGTTTTCTTACAAGCTGGCAAACAGGGTCTTTTAACATCAGATTCCCAAGATGTTGCCATTCCCTTTGGAATTGCGGCCATAAATCAAGAATTTCTCTTTGTACGTCTCCACTAGGATGCGTCTCAAGAGAAAGTTGGATATTACCCAAATTCTCCTTACTCAGTCCATCCTTAATGAATTCAATTTTATCATCTCGATTAGAGGACGGAATCCCAATAGAACGACATTTACCGTTACACGTCCATCGTGCACATTTGTGGCAATTTGAACTCATGCGCTTTGCTCGTCGCTTCTTTGCAAAAGTGCTTCTACCTGTACCTGGTAAATGCAAAACAGGAAGATATTCATCTTCACGTACCTTGGCTTCAATTATCCAACGTATGTCGTCAGGAATCCCTTTTTGCATAAGCATTCTTAATCTTTCAAGTCGAACTTGGTAAAGCTTCAGTAAAATATTTCGAGGAAAAGGAGGAAATCGTTTCTGCAATCTTGTGAGAATATCATCCATCCTGAAAAAAAAAGAATGAAAAAAAAAAATTGAAAGAGAAATTGGAAGAGAAATTTATATACAATATCAGTTTTGTGGGTAGCTGATGGAACCGATTTAAATAATCACGGAGTACCGTTATCCGCCATTTAACCGGGGTTAAAAAAATTTATATTTACATCTAGTTATTTTCAAAACAAGGATCAAAAAGAAAAACAACATAAAAAGACTCAAAAACAAAACACTCTAAATAAAATCCTAAATTCTTCCCCCCACACATAATTTTTACATTGTCCTCAATGTAATGCTATTATCCCCCAATGCAAGAATTATATGTAAGAGAAAAGAACTATTAAACAAAAGAAAAGAAAAACAATAAAAGATAGAATGATGGAGAGTAAGGAATATGCAAATCTAATATAATAGATGCTCTCCATCCTTTTGGGTTGCCTCTCCAAGAAGCGCTTGGTTTATTGTCCTCAGCTTGACTTAGACCCATGCCATTATTATTCAACATACTTTGGCTCAAAAAGTGGAAACTCCTCCACATCTTGTATTGGAAAGTTCTCATAGTAAGGCTTCAATCTATGACCATTCACTTTGAATGCCTTATCTGTTTTCGGGCTTTGGATTTCAACTGCACCATGAGTAAATACATTAGTAATAACAAAAGGTCCAACCCAACGAGAACGTAACTTACCTGGATATAACTTAAGGCGTGAATGGAAGAGAAGAACTTTTTGTCCAACAACAAATTCTTTTCTTGATATCATCTTGTCATGGAATGCCTTAGTTTTTTCCTTGTAAATCCTAGAATTCTGATAGGCATCATTCCTTATCTCCTCTAATTCTTGTAGGTCAAGTTTTCTTTTCTTTCCTATCTCATCCATCTCCATGTTGCATTGTTTGATAGCCCAATATGATTTATGTTCCAATTCAACCGGAAGATGACAAGGCTTACCATAAACAAGTCGATAAGGAGACATACCAATGGGTGTCTTATATGCTGTCCTATAAGCCCAAAGTGCATCATCAAGTCGTGAACTCCAATCCTTCCTATTTGGATTAACTGTCTTTTCAAGGATGGACTTAACTTCTCGGTTTGACACTTCAGCTTGCCCACTAGTTTGAGGATGATATGAGGTGGAGACCTTGTGTGTGATGTTATACTTCCTCAAAAGTGCTTCCATAGTCCTATTGCAAAAGTGAGTACCTCTATCGCTGATTATAGCCTTTGGCGTTCCAAACCTAGCAAAGATGTTAGTCTTGACAAAATCTGAAACAACTTTAGAGTCATTAGTCCTAGTGGATTTTGCTTCCACCCACTTTGAAACATAATCAACGGCAAGTAAAATATAAAGATTACCAAAAGAAGGAGGAAAAGGTCCCATGAAATCCATGCCCCATACATCAAAAATTTCAACAATAAGTATTGGAGTTTGAGGCATTTGATTTCTAGCACCTAAGTTACCAGTTCTTTGGCAACGATCACATGACTTGCAAAAGAGGTATGCATCTTTGAATATGGTAGGCCAATAAAATCCAGAATCAAGAACTTTCATGGCTGTTCTTTTGGATCCAAAGTGTCCTCCACATGCATAAGAGTGACAAAAGGTGAGAATAGATTGAAATTCAGTTTCGAGTACACACCTTCTTATAATCTGATCGGAGCAATGCTTCCAAAGGTAAGGATCATCCCATATGTAGTATTTGGCATCACTCTTGATCTTATTTCTTTGAGCTTGTGTCAACTCTTGTGGCAACTTCTTGGTAACTAAGTAATTAACAATATCAGCATACCAAGGAGTTGTTGTTCTTATAAAAAGAAGTTGCTCATCCGGAAAGTTCTCATTCAAGGGTAGTGCATCATCTTCATGAACTAAACGGCTAAGATGGTCCGCAACCAAGTTGTCACTACCTCTCTTATCTTTTATCTCCAAATCAAACTCTTGTAAGAGAAGTATCCATCTGATCAACCTTGGTTTGGCCTCCTTCTTAGTGAGTAAGTACCTAAGGGCTGCATGGTCAGAAAATACAATTACTTTAGTACCAATTAAATAAGATCGAAATTTTTCTAAAGCAAATACAACAGCCAAAAGTTCTTTTTCAGTAGTGGAATAGTTCAATTGAGCATCATTAAGAGTTCGTGAGGCATAATAAATGGCATGTGAGGCTTTGCCAACCCGTTGGCCCAAAACAGCTCCAATGGCATAGTCACTAGCATCACACATGATTTCAAAAGGTATATTCCAATCTGGTGGTTGCATGATAGGAGCTGATGTCAAGAGTCCCTTCAATGTTTCAAACGCCTCTTTGCATTTATCATCAAAGTGGAAAACCACATCTTTTTGTAGTAGCTTGCAAAGAGGTAATGTGATCTTTGAGAAGTCTTTGATAAATCTCCTATAGAAACCTGCATGTCCAAGAAAAGAACGAACCTCTCTCACATTTGTGGGAGGTGGTAAAGAATGCATAATATCTATTTTAGATTTATCAACCTCCATCCCTCTAGAAGAAATAACATGACCCAAAACTATTCCTTGTTCTACCATAAAGTGACATTTTTCCCAATTCAAAACAAGGTTAGTTTCCATGCATCTTTCAAGTACAAGTGTAAGGTTCTCTAGACATCTATCAAAAGAATCACCATAGACACTAAAATCATCCATAAACACTTCTATGATGTTCTCTACATAATCTGAAAATATGCTAACCATACACCTTTGGAATGTAGCTGGTGCATTACAAAGACCAAATGGCATACGCCGGTATGCAAAAGTACCAAATGGACATGTGAATGTTGTTTTCTCTTGGTCCTCCGGAGCAATGGCTATCTGATTATAACCTGAAAAACCATCAAGAAAACAATAATGAGAATGGCCAGCTAACCTTTCAAGCATTTGATCAATAAAAGGTAAAGGAAAGTGGTCTTTGCGAGTTGTGGAATTAAGTTTACGATAATCAATACAAACTCGCCATCCTGTTTGAATCCTAGTAGGAACAAGTTCATTCTCATTATTTGTTACCACCGTTACACCTGATTTCTTTGGAACCACTTGGACTGGGCTCACCCATTTGCTATCCGAGATAGGATAGATCACTCCAACATCTAGGAGCTTCAGTATCTCCTTTTTCACAACCTCCATCATAGGAGGGTTCAATCTCCTTTGTGCTTCTCTTGTTGGTTTAGACCCTTCCTCTAACAAAATCCTGTGCATGCACATGGATGGGCTTATTCCCTTGATATCGGCAATTGTCCAACCAATTGCTGTTTTATGCTCTCTAAGCACCCGGATAAGTCGCTCTTCTTGCAAAGGTGTGAGATCTTTGGCAATGATGACAGGTAGTGTGTCCTTTTCCCCTAAGAACAAATATTTCAAGTGGTTCGGTAGTGGTTTCAACTCTAAAGTTGGTGCCTGCAAAATGGAAGGTAGAAGTTTCTCATTAGATAAAGGCAAATCAATAAATGAAACATCAAACCTTGCATCTTTAGGTTGCAGCGAGTGTAAAGATTCTAGTGCCCCTTCCACCTGGTCACTCAAGGCTAGTTTAGCATTCCCCATTCCGAGATGGTTGCTAAGGACTATTTCTACACTATCTTCACCATCTAGCTCATAAGCTTGCTGCACTAGTGAGTCAATTATATCAATATTAAAAACAGAATGCACATCACTAGGATATCTCATGGCCTCAAAAATGTTAAAGCGAATTATTTCACCATCAAATTCCATAGTTAAAGTGCCATCATGTACATCTATTTTAGTTCTTGCTGTTTTCAAGAATGGTCTCCCTAATAGAATAGGTGTGGGATTAGAAGACATCTCATCTTCCATCTCAATAACATAAAAGTCAGCGGGAAAAACCAATTCATTAACCTGTACAAGAACGTCTTCTACAACTCCTCTTGGATAAGTGTTAGAACGGTCAGCAAGTTGTATTATAACACCGGTTTCCTCTAATGGTCCTAGATTCAATGAAGCATAAATTGAATATGGCATGACATTAATAGATGCCCCTAGATCTAGCATAGCACGCTCAAACCTGGTGTTGCCTATCTTACAAGGAATGGTAAACATACCTGGATCCTTGCATTTAGGTGGGAGTTTCTTTTGAAGAACAGCTGACACATTCTCCCCTACACTTACCTTTTCATTCCATTTCAACTTCCGTTTAGATGTGCACAACTCTTTTAGGAACTTGGCATATCTTGGCACTTGCTTGATAGCATCTAGTAAAGGAATGTTCACCTCTACTTTCCGGAAGGTTTCCAAAATTTCCTTCTCTTGCTCCTCCTTCTTGGACTTTGCTAACCTGCTAGGAAAAGGTGGAGGAGTTATATAAGAAGGAAAGGATGGTTTAGGAATTACCTTTTTTAGTGGCTCGTTGGGATGTGAAGAGGATGCCATGGTATTGTTCTCCCCTTGAGCACTATCATTTTGTGGTTTCTCTAGCTGTTTCCCACTTCTTAAATTTATAGCATTGGCATTCTCTCTTGGATTCACTATGGTTTGGGAAGGTAATTTCCCAGAATCCCTTGCTTGCATTTGACTCATGGTTGTTGCCAATTGCCCTATTTGAGTCTCCAAATTTCGAATACTTGTCTTTGTTTCCTGTTGAAATTGAATTGTATTAGTAGAAAGAGCTTTAACAAGATCTTCAAGAGAAGTACCTGAATTTTGGGTGGGTGGTAGTTGTTGTCGGGTTTGGTATGGTTGTTGCACTCTTTGCTGAAAACCCGGTGGCCTGTGGTCAAATGGTGGAGGAATAGTTTGTGATTGGTTCCCTCCATAATTGAAGTTTGGATGATCCCTCCATCCTGGATTGTAAGTGTTTGAGTAGGGATCATATTTCCTTGATTGGTTCTGAAATCCACCCATGGCATTCACATGTTCATTGGTATCCTCTTGAAGTGTTGGACACATATCAGTTTGGTGCCCTATGTTTGAACATATGCCACAAGCCTTTATTTGTTGTATTTTACCTACAGCCAATTGTTGAACAAGAGAAGTCAGTTTATCAAATTTTTGTTCAAGGGATGATATACTTACCTCATTAACTCTCTTGGGTTGTGGTGGTGGATCTTGTCTCATTGAGAACTGTTGAGAATTGGCTGCCATGTTGGAGATTAATGTTCTAGCAGCCCTGGGAGTCTTATCAACTAGAGCTCCCCCACTAGCGGCATCTATCATACTTCTCTCCATGGGCATGAGACCTTCATAGAAGTATTGGATGAGAAGTTGTTCACTTATTTGATGGTGTGGACATGATGCACAAAGTTTCTTGAACCTCTCCCAATATTCATATAAGGACTCTCCGTTGTATTGCCGAATCCCACATATCTCTTTCCTAATGTTGGCAGCCTTAGATGCTGGGAAATATCTTTCCAAGAATGCTTTCTTCAAATCATTCCATGTAGTGATGGTCCCGGATGGTAGATAGTAGAGCCATTCCTTTGCTGAATCAGCTAGAGAGAATGGGAAGGCTCTCAACTTAACTTGCTCTTCCGTGACCCCTGTTGGTCTCATGCTTGAGCAAACTACATGGAATTCCTTGAGGTGCTTATTTGGATCCTCTCCTGCAAAACCATGAAAAGTTGGGAGAAGATGAATCAAACCAGATTTTAATTCAAAAGCTACCTCAAGATTAGCATATTCAATGCATAATGGTTGTTGACCCAAGTCCGGAGCGGCTAGCTCCTTGAGAGTTCGGTTGTCAGCTGCTGCCATCTCTCCTTGCTCCTCTTGGATGTTTTGGATCAACTCCTCGATTGGTTGTTGGTGAGAAGTTATAAATTCTCGAATTTTCCTAAGTCGTAAGTCTTCTTCGGGAGCTTGGAACATTCACTAATAAAAAAAATAAGAAAGTAAATAATTAGAACAGAAAATAAGAATAAACCAATAAACTAATAAACTAAAGAAAGCAATCCCCGGCAACGGCGCCAAAAACTTGATGCACCCAAAAGAGTGTATCTTATTTAACCTTGCACTAAAAAGATAAATTGTAAGTATAGTAGTTAGCAAGGGTCGAGTCCTCAGGGATTGGGTTTTAGTTTATAAGTTAATAGTTTAAAACTTAAATTCAAGAACAATAAAAGAAAAGGGGTTTTTGAAGCCAGATTTAAACTAAAGTAAATAATAAGAATAAGATGCAAGGCGGTATAACCAGCCAATAAAAATATATAAACTAAATTAGGCGGTATAACCAGCCAATGAAAATATATATACTAAATTAGGCGGTATAACCAGCCAATAAAAATAAAACAAAGTTAATATACAAATTAGGCGGTATAACCAGCCAATAAAAATAAATATACTTTTAAAAATAAGCAAACTAAAAGTAAGAAAACAAGTAAGTAAGAAGAATCAAATATGAAAAATATGGTTAAGGTTTCATTCTCCACCACTAGACATCATTAAGAATCAATTTCAGATCTATCATTATCAACCAACTATCAAAGTTAACAACCGTAGATAACAACAAGCTCTGTTACCCCAATCTTTCCTTAGTTTGTCGTTAAATAGAACAAGCTCTCTATTTAATCTCTAACCATTAAACAACCTAGAATAAGCTCTCTAAATTCAATTTAATGGCAGCTTTATGATGAGAAAGATAGGTTGATCTAAGCAACAAACACATAAGCTCGGATTGTTCAACTTAGGTTATGTTCCACTTTGCAATTATTGAAAACTTGACCATAATCATTAATCACAAATTGCCACTTATGAATAGGAAATCAAGACAATTACACGGATCAAGACTCCTAAACTAGCAATAGATAATTATCAAGATCTATCTAGTTGTACACCTAAATAAATCAAGACAACATCATGAACAATTCTTGTAGAAGAACATAAGCAACTTTGATAGAAAATTAATGATAGATAGAATCTGAAAATCAATCACAAAACATGTCTAGGGCTTTGAAATCACCCTTAACCAAATAGAAGTTTAGCCTAGAATAGGCATTATAAACATAAAATTAAATAGAATCTAAGAAGAAAATAAAAGAAAGAAAGAAGAAGAAGAAGAATATTAATTATCCAACCTCTTGCTCTTTCTAAAGAAAAAGAAAACTAGAGAAAAGAAAGAAGAAGAAAACTTAGAGAATTTTGTTAAAATGGCTAATATCCTACCAATCTCCAATATGATCCCTTACAATCATCCAAGGCCCTCTATTTATACACATTTTGGAGGGCTAAATGACAAGAGACAAGCTTTACAAATTTCAAAGGTAGGTATATGACGATTTTGATCAGCCAACTTGATGGTCGATTTCGTCAATATTGGAGGCCTGATCTGATCACATGGTCTTCTAGAAAAAGGTTCCCCTATCAGTTACGGAACCATAGCCGTTGGAATCAGCTCATTTGCTGATGTGGTTAAGCAGATATGGGCAAAATACGAAAACATGTCAGCACATACGTCATTGCACATCAGCCACCTTGATGGTCGATTTCTTCAATATTGGAGGCCTGATCTGATCACATGGTCTTCTATACAAAGGTTCCCCTATCAGTTACGGAACCATAGCCGTTGGAATCAGCTCATTTGCTGATGTGGTTAAGCAGATATGGGCAAAATACGAAAACATGTCAGCACAGACGTCATTGCACATCAGCCAACTTGATGGTCGATTTCGCTAGGGAAAACGACTCCGTTTTAAGAAGTGTAA
The DNA here is from genome assembly GCA_030761205.1 of Fremontodendron californicum. Classification (NCBI taxonomy): domain Eukaryota; kingdom Viridiplantae; phylum Streptophyta; class Magnoliopsida; order Malvales; family Malvaceae; genus Fremontodendron; species Fremontodendron californicum. Next base: position 95,477 of record JAULJL010000033.1, read on the forward strand.
AACATGAAAAAGGTAGATATGCCTCTTAGCTTTGCATGGCTACAAATTTCAGCCTTATTTCTTCAGTGAAACTCGAGATATAGCTGATATGGCAAAAGGTGTCGGAACTGAAACTGAACTGGATTTGCCCTTAATTCTAGTAATCTGAAATCACTCAAAGAAACTTGTGAAAAACACCAAAATACATAAAAATATAAAAGATCATAAACACAATTAGACTAAACAATAATAACTCGTATTTGACACAAAACATTAATAAAACATAACTAAAAACTATATAATTATACGAGTTATCATTAACATTGGCTCATAAAAAGGTTGACATCAAGCTCAATTCTCATGAAAATCTTCTCACTAATAACCAGTTTAGACCTATGCAATTCATATCTCATCATTGTATTAAAAAGGAACTAAAACACACTAAAAATAATAATAATAATAAAGACTCATAAAAAAAAATAGTAGACAAAAATAAAAGAAATCCTAAATCATTCCCCCACACTTAATTCTTACATTGTCCTCAATGTAAGTCTATTAACACAAATGAAAGAATCATGTGTAAGAGAAAAGAACTAATAACATAAGAATAGGAACAACTAAGACTCAAAACAAAACAAACTCATGCAACCTAAATAATCCTAAAATACTAAACAAAAATTAACAAGTAAACATAAAAAGATTAAAATCAAACTGACAAGGTATGTCTCAAGTCTCCCTTACTCAGACCTTGTTCAGAATGAATACTTCTAAATTGCTTAAAACACAACAAACTCTTTTTTTTTTTTTTTTGAAAAGAAGAAATCAAGCTGACAAGGTATGTCTCAAGTCTCCCTTACTCAGACCTTGTTCAAAATGAATACTTCTAAATGGCTTAAAACACATCAATTTTTTTTTTATAGCAAAATATGTCCCTTACCCCCTACTAAAGGTAGAATTTAAGAGATATTACCTGCAGAGGTTGCTAACCACTTATTATAACTGAGACACAACAAACAAAATGTTAGATAATGTCACAAAGACAAAGTGCAATCCACTCCTTGCTTGTCCATATCTATTTTTCTTTTTCCGAGCGTTTGCGAAACAACCGTAGCAGATAAACACTCATAAGCTTGGAGCTTTTTGAGTAAATCTTCAATGGTTGTAGCAGAAATTATGGTTCTCCTTGCCTCTGAAAACATGAATCCATTATCCACAGCATTATCTAAATATGAAAGCAAATTACTAAAATAACCATTAATATTAAGCAAACCAATGGGTTTCTTATTTGTGACCAAAGATGACCAAGAAGCCACGCAAGCTATTTCTTCCAATGTACCCAGACCTCCTGGTAAAGCAATGAATGCATCGGCAGAATGGTACATGATTGTCATCCGTTCAGGGATACTCCAGACTTGTATTTCCTTACCCACGGTAGGTCCACAAAAACTTGTGAATAGTTTTGGCACGATTCCTAGAACTGGACTTCCCCGGCGTGTGCTGCTGTAGCGACTGCTCCCATTAAACCCGTACTACCGCCTCCATAAATCAAGTGGATCTTTTGTTGGGCAAGTATTACTCCAACTCTTATGGCTTCATCAGCGAATATGTTATTTTTCCCTGGATAAGCACCTCCAAAGACACAAATTTTTTTAATGCGCTGGGACGAAGTACTTTCCATTTTTTTTTTTCGAGTGCCTGAAAGAGAATGAGTACATGGTGTAATATATAGAGGACTGAGTAGTGAATCAGACAAGAGTAATAATGTCGCCGAAAGTGTATCTGACCTGTTAGAAGAAAATGTTAACCTAACAAAAGATTTTTGCGTGATTTCAGGAAGAAAATCAAAAAGTGAAGAAAAATCAACCGTAAAAAAAACAAAAAAAATGAGAATAATTACACAAATCGAAAAACACGTAAATTAAACCGAAGTAAAGTTATTGCAAATCAAACCAAAAGCTGAGAAGTCATTTATTGTAGTTGTGATTGTGGCTCACATCTTCCTCTGGTTTTACGTCCAGAAACGGCTTAAACGCCTTCTATGAGTCGAGGATATGCTTCCCATCCAGTTTTCTTACAAGCTGGCAAACAGGGTCTTTTAACATCAGATTCCCAAGATGTTGCCATTCCCTTTGGAATTGCGGCCATAAATCAAGAATTTCTCTTTGTACGTCTCCACTAGGATGCGTCTCAAGAGAAAGTTGGATATTACCCAAATTCTCCTTACTCAGTCCATCCTTAATGAATTCAATTTTATCATCTCGATTAGAGGACGGAATCCCAATAGAACGACATTTACCGTTACACGTCCATCGTGCACATTTGTGGCAATTTGAACTCATGCGCTTTGCTCGTCGCTTCTTTGCAAAAGTGCTTCTACCTGTACCTGGTAAATGCAAAACAGGAAGATATTCATCTTCACGTACCTTGGCTTCAATTATCCAACGTATGTCGTCAGGAATCCCTTTGTGCATAAGCATTCTTAATCTTTCAAGTCGAACTTGGTAAAGCTTCAGTAAAATATTTTGAGGAAAAGGAGGAAATCGTTTCTGCAATCTTGTGAGAATATCATCCATCCTGAAAAAAAAATGAAAAAAATGAAAGAGAAATTGGAAGAGAAATTTATATACAATATCAGTTTTGTGGGTAGCTGATGGAACCGATTTAAATAATCACGGAGTACCGTTATCCGCCATTTAATCGGGGTTAAAAAAAATAAAAATTATATTTACATCTAGTTATTTTCAAAACAAGGATCAAAAAAAAAAAAAAACATAAAAAGACTCAAAAATAAAACACTCTAAATAAAATCCTAAATTCTTCCCCCCACACATAATTCTTACATTGTCATTAATGTAATGCTATTATCCCCCAATGCAAGAATTATATGTAAGAGAAAAGAACTATTAAACAAAAGAAACTTATGCAGCCTAAATGAACTTAAAAACAGTAAACACAATTAACAAAGAAACATAAGAAATAAAAATAAAAACAATAAAAATAATAAAAGAAAAAGGAAAAGAAAGAGAAAGCAAATCTGAATATGGAAGGTTGGCAATTTCATCTTTAATTGGGCTGCCTTCCCAATTAACACTTGAGTTAGTGTTTTGAATCTAACCAACACCCCTTCTTGGCTTTTTATGCTTGTCAGGCTCATACATGAAATTTTCCAAATTTATGCGTTTGAGAGGTAGCTTTCTTTGCACAACAGTGGATGTATTCTCCATTACAAGTATTATTCCATCATCCTTGGTGGTGCATATCTCATCGAGGAATGATGCATCTTTTGGTACTTGTTGAATGACATCCACAAACAAACTGTTTAAGGTTTCCAGCGTGTCTTGTTCATGTTCATCCTCCTTGAACTTTGCGAATCTACTAGGAAAAGGTGGAGAAGAAACATTAGTAAAAATTGGAATCTCAAACGTTACCTCAGGTGCTGAAATACTCTTATTTGGATCATTGGCTTCATTATCCTCAAGAATAGAATTCATCTCTAATTTTGTCTCATCCTCATCTTGTTCCTCATTCCTCAAGGTCACAATAGTAGTATTCTCCTTTGGGTTAATCATTGTTTGGGCAGGGAGTTCTTCAGATCTTTGTGCTACCCATCCCACCATACTACTAGTCAATTGGATCATTTGCTTTTCCAAACTCTGGATGCTTGCCCTTGTTTCCTGTTGAAATTGCAATGTATCAGTAACAAGAGAATAGACAAGATCTTCTAAATAAGTACCTGAGTTTTGAGTCATATGTGGTGGTTGAAAAAGATATGGTTCTTGGGACCATGATTGATTGAAGCTAGATGGATGAGTGTAATTGGCATAAGGATCTACTTCTTGGTAATTTTTAGAGTAGCCATAATTAGTATGATCCCACCATCCCTCATGGTAAGTGTTTGAGTAATGATCATACTGTTGGTCTTGGAACACTTGATGGCCTTGACATCCTCCCATGGCCAATTGTTGAACTGGGAAGGTGAGATTGGCTTGTTGATTCTCCATGTTCATGTATGCCACCAACTCTTCAAGTGTTAGATTGCTCAATTCCATCGTTTTTTTTTTTATATATTTTTTTTTCAAAATTTGATCAGAAAAACCCGTATGTACAAGAAAATAAAACTCATTAGAACTGAAAATAAGAATAAACCAAGTAACAAATAAACTAAAGAAAACAATCCCCGGCAACGGCGCCAAAAATTTGATGCACCCAAAAGAGTGTATCTTATTTAACCTTGCACTAAAAAGATCAATTGTAAGTATAGTAGTTAGCAAGGGTCGAGTCCTCAGGGATTGGGTTTTAGTTTATAAGTTGATAGTTTAAAACTTAAATTCAAGAACAATAAAAGAAAAGGGGTTTTTGAAGCCAGATTTAAACTAAAGTAAATAATAAGAATAAGATGCAAGACGGTATAACCAGCCAATAAAAATATATATACTAAATTAGGCGGTATAACCAGCCAATAAAAATATATATACTAAATTAGGCGGTATAACCAGCTAATAAAAATAAAACAAAGTTAATATACAAATTAGGCGGTATAACCAGCCAATAAAAATAAATATAAAAAATAAGCAAACTAAAAGTAAGAAAACAAATAAGTAAGAAGAATCAAATATGAAAAATATGGTTAAGGTTTCATTCTCCACCACTAGACATCATTAAGAATCAATTTCAGATCTATCAATATCAACCAACTATCAAAGTTAACAACCGTAGATAACAACAAGCTCTGTTACCCCAATCTTTCCTTAGTTTGTCGTTAAATAGAACAAGCTCTCTATTTAATCTCTAACCATTAAACAACCTAGAATAAGCTCTCTAAATTCAATTTAATGGCAGCTTTATGATGAGAAAGATAGGTTGATCTAAGCAACAAACACATAAGCTCGGATTGTTCAACTTAGGTTATGTTCCACTTTGCAATTATTGAAAACTTGACCATAATCATTAATCACAAATTGCCACTTATGAATAGGAAATCAAGACAATTACACGGATCAAGACTCCTAAACTAGCAATAGATAATTATCAAGATCTATCTAGTTGTACACCTAAATAAATCTAGACAACATCATGAACAATTCTTGTAGAAGAACATAAGCAACTTTGATAGAAAATTAATGATAGATAGAATCTGAAAATCAATCACAAAACATGTCTAGGGCTTTGAAATCACCCTTAACCAAATAGAAGTTTAGCCTAGCATAGGCATTATAAACATAAACATAAAATTAAAGAAAATCTAAGAAGAAAATAAAAGAAAGAAAGAAGAAGAGGAAGAATATTAATTATCCAACCTCTTGCTCTCTCTAAAGAAAAAGAAAACTAGAGAAAAGAAAGAAAACTAGAGAAAAGAAAGAAGAAGAAAACTTAGAGAATTTTATTAAAATGGCTAATATCCTACCTATGTACAATATGATCCCTTACAATCATCCAAGGCCCTCTATTTATACACATTTTGGAGGGCTAAATGACAAGAGACAAGCTTTACAAATTTCAAAGGTAGGTATATGACGATTTTGATCAGCCAACTTGATGGTCGATTTCGTCAATATTGGAGGCCTGATCTGATCACATGGTCTTCTAGAAAAAGGTTCCCCTATCAGTTACGGAACCATAGCCGTTGGAATCAGCTCATTTTCTGATGTGGTTAAGCAGATATGGGCAAAATACGAAAACATGTCAGCACAGACGTCATTGCACATCAGCCACCTTGATGGTCGATTTCTTCAATATTGGAAGCCTGATCTGATCACATAGTCTTCCAGACAAAGGTTCCCCTATCAGTTACGGAACCATAGCCTTTGGAATCAGCTCATTTGCTGATGTGGTTAAGCAGATATGGGCAAAATACGAAAACATGTCAGCACAGACGTCATTGCACATCAGCCAACTTGATGGTCGATTTCTTCAATATTGGAGGCCTGATCTGATCACATGGTCTTCTAGACAAAGGTTCCCCTATCCGTTACGGAACCATAGCCGTTAGAATCAGCTCATTTGCTGATGTGGATAAGAAGATATGGGCATAATACGAAAACATGTCAGCACAGACGTCATTGCACATCAGCCAACTTGATGGTCGATTTCGCTAGGGAAAACGACTCCGTTTTAAGAAGTGTAAAACATGAAAAAGATAGATATGCCTCTTAGCTTTGCATGGCTACAAATTTCAGCCTTATTGCTTCAGTGAAACTCGAGATATAGCTGATATGGAAAAAGGTGTCGGAAGTGAAACTGAACTGGATTTGCCCTTAATTCTAGTAATCTGAAATCACTCAAAGAAACTTGTGAAAAACACCAAAATACATAAAAATATAAAAGATCATAAACACAATTAGACTAAACAATAATAACTCGTATTTGACACAAAACATTAATAAAACATAACTAAAAACTATATAATTATACGAGTTATCAATGTTCCAAGAGAACACACCCTTAGTGAACCAATTTGAGCCTACATTGAATAAGCTATCTCTTTGGTAACCATAACTTGTCCCTAACCTAAATATACTTATATCTTTACCTTTGTTCCAAAGATGAATTAGCATGATTTGAGACAAGTTGCAAAGACAAGGGATATTTTTTGGTTAGAAACAAGAAATAAGTGTGGGGGGAAAAGAAAAGAAAAGTCAAGAGAAAAAGAAATGGAATACTGGCAAATACATTCCTATATAAAAAAAAAATGAATCATCTCTTGAATTTGTGGAAAAAGAAAAAGATGTTACAAAGTTGTTTAGAATGAAGAAAAGGCCCAACATGAATATCCGGCCTAGGTGACTATGTACTTGTAAAGAGTTTTGAGAAGTTTCTTTGTATAATCTTTTTATGTCTCTAAACTTTATGAACTCTTTGGAACCTTTGTGATATCTTTATCCTCTTGTTCTTCAACCACATTACAAACCCCTTGGCCCCATTACAACCTTGATTAAAGACCTCTTGATTTATGAAGTTGCATGATCTTTTAGTGGAGAATAGGTGGACAAGCAAGCATATGGTAGAAGTGTTTTCATGAGATTGATTGAGTGTAAACACTTTACCACTACTTTAAAGAGTGAAAATCAAGAGAGTATCCCATGTGAGAAGTTGAGATTAAATTTGAACATGCACTATTTTGATTGAGATATGTTATGCTAATATTGGCTTAACTCAAACAATTTACATTCAAGCATGATTTTTTGTGAAATTTTTTAAGCTATTGATTAGTTTATAAGACTTGTTCAAATATTGTCTCTAATTTGTATTGAAAGGATTAGGAGTAAATATTTTTAGTATATGTAGTTTATTTATATGAAGTTTATTTATATTTTAATTTTTCAATGTTTGTGGGTATCGTTCTAGTAAACCCTCACGAGACTAAACTCGTCCACTAGGGACACCTAGGGGTTTAAAGGCTTGTGTCACATGCTAAGTGCCACCGTGATTTCCTACGAAAGTGGATTAGATTAGATTTTCTTATTTTATTTTTATTGAGTCGTTGCTAGGGACTAGCAACAATCTAAGTGTGGGGGTGTGATAACTCGTATAATTATATAGTTTTTAGTTATGTTTTATTATTGTTTTGTGTCAAATACTAGTTATTATTGTTTAGTCTAATTGTGTTTATGATCTTTTATATTTTTATGTAATTTGGTGTTTTTCACAAGTTTCTTTGAGTGATTTCAGATTACTAGAATTAAGGGCAAATCCAGTTCAGTTCCAGTTCCGACACATTTTGCCATATCAGCTATATCTGGAGTTTCACTGAAGCACTAAGGCTGAAATTTGTAGCCGTGCAAAGCTAAGAGGCATATCTATCTTTTTCATGTTTTATACTTCTTGAAACGGAGTCGTTTTCCCTAGCGAAATCGACCATCAAGTTGGCTGATGTGCAATGACGTCTGTGCTGACCTGTTTTCGTATTTTGCCCATATCTGCTTATCCACATCAGCAAATGAGCTGATTCCATTGGCTATGGATCCGTAACTGCTACGGGAACCTTTGTCTAGAAGACCATATGATCAGATCAGGCCTCTAATATTGACGAAATCGACCATCAAGTTGGCTGATGTGCAATGACGTCTGTGCTGACATGTTTTCGTATTTTGCTCATATCTGCTTATCCACATCAGCAAATGAGCTGATTCCAACGGCTATGGATCCTTAACTGATAGGGGAACCTTTTTCCAGAAGACCATGTGATCAGATCAGGCCTCCAACATTGACGAAATCGACCATCAAGTTGGCTGATCAAAATTGTCATACAATATGACGAAAATTGTTAGAAAAATTCACCCACCTATTATACATACCTTTGAAATTTGTAAAGCTTGCCTCTTGTCATTTAGCCTTCCAAAATGTGTATAAATAGAGGGCCTTGGATGATTGTAGAGGATGATATTGTACATAGGTAGGATATTAGCCATTTTAATAAAATTCTCTAAGTTTTCTTCTTCTTTCTTTTCTCTAGTTTTCTTTCTTTTCTCTAGTTTTCTTTTTCTTTAGAGAGAGCAAGAGGTTGGATAATTAATATTCTTCCTCTTCTTCTTTCTTTCTTTTATTTTCTTCTTAGATTTTCTTTAATTTTATGTTTATGTTTATAATGCCTATGCTAGGCTAAACTTCTATTTGGTTAAGGGTGATTTCAAAGCCCTAGACATGTTTTGTGATTGATTTTCAGATTCTATCTATCATTAATTTTCTATCAAAGTTGCTTATGTTATTCTACAAGAATTGTTCATGATGTTGTCTTGATTTATTTAGGTGTACAACTAGATAGATCTTGATAATTATCTATTGCTAGTTTAGGAGTCTTGATCCGTGTAATTGTCTTGATTTCCTATTCATAAGTGGCAATTTGTGATTAATGATTATGGTCAAGTTTTCAATAATTGCAAAGTGGAACATAACCTAAGTTGAACAATCCGAGGTTATGTGCTTGTTGCTTAGATCAACCTATCTTTCTCATCATAAAGCTGCCATTAAATTGAATTTAGAGAGCTTATTCTAGGTTGTTTAATGGTTAGAGATTAAATAGAGAGCTTGTTCTATTTAACGACAAACTAAGGAAAGATTGGGGTAACAGAGCTTGTTGTTATCTACGGTTGTTAACTTTGATAGTTGGTTGATATTGATAGATCTGAAATTGATTCTTAATGATGTCTAGTGGTGGAGAATGAAACCTTAACCATATTTTTCATATTTGATTCTTCTTACTTATTTGTTTTCTTACTTTTAGTTTGCTTATTTTTAAAAGTATATTTATTTTTATTGGCTGGTTATACCGCCTAATTTGTATATTAACTTTGTTTTATTTTTATTGGCTGGTTATACCGCCTAATTTAGTATATATATTTTTATTGGCTGGTTATACCGCCTAATTTAGTATATATATTTTTATTGGCTGGTTATACCGCCTTGCATCTTATTCTTATTATTTACTTTAGTTTAAATCTGGCTTCAAAAAACCCCTTTTCTTTTATTTTTCTTGAATTTAAGTTTTAAACTATTAACTTATAAACTAAAACCCAATCCCTGAGGACTCGACCCTTGCTAACTACTATACTTACAATTTATCTTTTTAGTGCAAGGTTAAATAAGATACACTCTTTTGGGTGCATCAGTGATCTTTGAGAAGTCTTTGATAAATCTCCTATAGAAACCTGCATGTCCAAAATCTATTTTTAGTTTTTCTTATGTCTTCAATGTTTGTGGGTATCGTTCTAGTAAACCCTCACGAGACTAAACTCGTCCACTAGGGACACCTAGGGTTTTAAAGGCTTGTGTCACATGCTAAGTGCCACCGTGATTTCCTACGAAAATGGATTAGATTAGATTTTCTTATTTTATTTTTATTGAGTCGTTGCTAGGGACTAGCAACAATCTAAGTGTGGGGGTGTGATAACTCGTATAATTATATAGTTTTTAGTTATGTTTTATTATTGTTTTGTGTCAAATACGAGTTATTATTGTTTAGTCTAATTGTGTTTATGATCTTTTATATTTTTATGTATTTTGGTGTTTTTCACAAGTTTCTTTGAGTGATTTCAGATTACTAGAATTAAGGGCAAATCCAGTTCAGTTCCAGTTCCGACACCTTTTGCCATATCAGCTATATCTCGAGTTTCACTGAAGCAATAAGGCTGAAATTTGTAGCCGTGCAAAGCTAAGAGGCATATCTATCTTTTTCATGTTTTACACTTCTTGAAACGGAGTCGTTTTCCCTAGCGAAATCAACCATCAAGTTGGCTGATGTGCAATGACGTCTGTGCTGACCTGTTTTCGTATTTTGCCCATATCGGATTGTTCAACTTAGGTTATGTTCCACTTTGCAATTATTGAAAACTTGACCATAATCATTAATCACAAATTGCCACTTATGAATAGGAAATCAAGACAATTACACGGATCAAGACTCCTAGACTAGCAATAGATAATTATCAAGATCTATCTAGTTGTACACCTAAATAAATCAAGACAACATCATGAACAATTCTTATAGAAGAACATAAGCAACTTTGATAGAAAATTAATGATAGATAGAATCTGAAAATCAATCACAAAACATGTCTAGGGCTTTGAAATAACCCTTAACCAAATAGAAGTTTAGCCTAGCATAGGCATTGTAAACATAAACATAAAATTAAAGAGAATCTAAGAAGGAAATAAAAGAAAGAAAGAAGAAGAAGAAAATAAAGAAAAAGAAAACTAGAGAAAAGAAAGAAGAAGAAAACTTAGAGAATTTTTTTACAATGGCTAATATCCTACCAATGTACAATTGTCTCTTACAATCATCCAAAGCCCTCTATTTATACACATTTTGGAGGACTAAATGACAAGAGACAAGCTTTACAAATTTCAAAGGTAGGTATAATAGGTGGGTGCATTTTTCTAACAATTTTCGTCATATTGTATGACAATTTTGATCAGCCAAATTGATGGTCGATTTTGTCAATATTGGAAGCTTGATCTGATCACATGATCTTATAGAAAAATGTTCCCCTATCAGTTAGTGATCCATAGCCGTTGGAATCAGCTCATTTGCTGATGTGCATCAGACGATATGAGCAAAATACCAAAACAGGTCAGCACAGATGATAACTCGTATAATTATATAGTTTTTAGTTATGTTTTATTATTGTTTTGTGTCAAATACGAGTTATTATTGTTTAGTCTAATTGTGTTTATGATCTTTTATATTTTTATGTAATTTGGTGTTTTTCACAAGTTTATTTGAGTGATTTCAGATTACTAGAATTAAGGGCAAATCCAGTTCAGTTCTAGTTCCGACACCTTTTGCCATATCAGCTATATCTGGAGTTTCACTGAAGCAATAAGGCTGAAATTTTAACCGTGCAAAGTTAGGAGGCATATCTATATTTTTCATGTTTTACACTTCTTGAAACGGAGTCGTTTTCCCTAGCGAAATCGACCATCAAGTTGGCTGATGTGCAATGACGTCTGTCCTGACCAGTTTTGGTAATTTGACCATATCTTCTGATCCACATCATTAAATGAGCTGATTCTAACGGCTATAGATCACTAACTGATAGGGGAACATTTTTCTAGAAGACCATGTGATCAGATCAAGCCTCTAATATTGACAAAATCGACCATCAAGTTGGCTGATCAAAATTGTCATACAATATGACGAAAATTGTTAGAAAAATGCACCCACCTATTATACCTACCTTTGAAATTTGTAAAGCTTGTCTCTTGTCATTTAGCCCTCCAAAATGTGTATAAATAGAGGGCCTTGGATGATTGTAAGAGACATGGTAGATTGGTAGGAAATTAGCCATTGTAATAAAATTCTCTAAGTTTTCTTCTTCTTTCTTTTCTCTAGTTTTCTTTTTCTTTCTTTTCTTCTTCTTCTTCTTTCTTTTATTTCCTTCTTAGATTCTCTTTAATTTTATGTTTATGTTTACAATGCCTATGCTAGGCTAAACTTCTATTTGGTTAAGGGTGATTTCAAAGCCCTAGACATATTTTGTGATTGATTTTCAGATTCTATCTATCATTAATTTTCTATCAAAGTTGCTTATGTTCTTCTACAAGAATTGTTCATGATGTTGTCTTGATTTATTTAGGTGTACAACTAGATAGATCTTAATAATTATCTATTGCTAGTTTATGAGTCTTGATCCGTGTAATTGTCTTGATTTCTGATAACTCGTATAATTATATAGTTTTTAGTTATGTTTTATTATTGTTTTGTGTCAAATACGAGTTATTATTGTTTAGTCTAATTGTGTTTATGATCTTTTATATTTTTATGTAATTTGGTGTTTTTCACAAGTTTCTTTGAGTGATTTCAGATTACTAGAATTAAGGGCAAATCCAGTTCAGTTCCAGTTCCGACACCTTTTGCCATATCAGCTATATCTCGAGTTTCACTGAAGCAATAAGGCTGAAATTTGTAGCCGTGAAAAGCTAAGAGGCATATCTATCTTTTTCATGTTTTACACTTCTTGAAACGGAGTCGTTTTCCCTAGCGAAATCGACCATCAAGTTGGCTGATGTGCAATGACGTCTGTGCTGACCTGTTTTCGTATTTTGCCCATATCTGCTTATCCACATCATCAAATGAGCTGATTCCAATGGCTATGGATCCGTAACTGATACGGGAACCTTTGTCTAGAAGACCATATGATCAGATCAGGCCTCTAATATTGACGAAATCGACCATCAAGTTGGCTGATGTGCAATGACGTCTGTGCTGACCTGTTTTCGTATTTTGCCCATATCGGCTTATCCACATCAGCAAATGAGCTGATTCCAACGGCTATGGATCCGTAACGGATAGGGGAACCTTTTTCTAGAAGACCATGTGATCAGATCAGGCCTCCAACATTGACGAAATCGACCATCAAGTTGGCTGATCAAAATTGTCATACAATATGACGAAAATTGTTAGAAAAATTCACCCACCTATTATACCTACCTTTGAAATTTGTAAAACTTGTCTCTTGTCATTTAGCCCTCCAAAATGTGTATAAATAGAGGGCCTTGGATGATTGTAGAGAATCATATTGTAGATAGGTAGGATATTAGCCATTGTAATAAAATTCTCTAAGTTTTTGATAACTCGTATAATTATATAGTTTTTAGTTATGTTTTATTATTGTTTTGTGTCAAATACGAGTTATTATTGTTTAGTCTAATTGTGTTTATGATCTTTATGTATTTTGGTGTTTTTCACAAGTTTCTTTGAGTGATTTCAGATTACTAGAATTAAGGGTAAATCCAGTTCAGTTCCAGTTCCGACACCTTTTGCCATATCAGCTATATCTCGAGTTTTACTGAAGCAATAAGGCTGAAATTTGTAGCCGTGCAAAGCTAAGAGGCATATTTAGCTTTTTTATGTTTTACACTTCTTGAAACGGAGTCGTTTTCCCTAGCGAAATCGACCATGAAGTTGGCTGATGTGCAATGACGTCTGTGCTGACCTGTTTTCGTATTTTGCCCATATCTTCTTATCCACATCAGAAAATGAGCTGATTCCAACGGCTATGGATCAGTAACTGATAGGGTAACATTTTTCTAGAAGACCATGTGATCAGATAAGGCCTGAAAAATTGACAAAATCGACCATCAAGTTGGCTGATCAAAATCGTCATGTATGACGAAAATTGTTAGAAAATGCACCCACCTATTATACCTACCTTTGAAATTTGTAAAGCTTGTCTCTTGTCATTTAGCCCTCCAAAATGTGTATAAATAGAGGGCCTTGGATGATTGTAAGGGATCATATTGTACATAGGTAGGATATTAGCCATTTTAATAAAATTCTCTAAGTTTTCTTCTTCTTTCTTTTCTCTAGTTTTCTTTTTCTTTAGAGAGAGCAAGAGGTTGGATAATTAATATTCTTCCTCTTCTTCTTTCTTTCTTTTATTTTCTTCTTAGATTTTCTTTAATTTTATGTTTATGTTTATAATGCCTATGCTAGGCTAAACTTCTATTTGGTTAAGGGTGATTTCAAAGCCCTAGACATGTTTTATGATTGATTTTCAGATTCTATCTATCATTAATTTTCTATCAAAGTTGCTTATGTTCTTCTACAAGAATTGTTCATGATGTTGTCTTGATTTGTTTAGGTGTTGATAACTCGTATAATTATATAGTTTTTAGTTATGTTTTATTATTGTTTTGTGTCAAATACGAGTTATTATTGTTTAGTCTAATTGTGTTTATGATCTTTTATATTTTTATGTAATTTGGTGTTTTTCACAAGTTTCTTTGAGTGATTTCAGATTACTAGAATTAAGGGCAAATCCAGTTCAGTTCCAGTTCCGACACATTTTGCCATATCAGCTATATCTGGAGTTTCACTGAAGCAATAAGGCTGCAATTTGTAGCCGTGCAAAGCTAAGAGGCATATCTATCTTTTTCATGTTTTATACTTCTTGAAACGGAGTCGTTTTCCCTAGTGAAATCGACCATCAAGTTGGCTGATGTGCAATGACGTCTGTGCTGACCTGTTTTCGTATTTTGCCCATATCTACTTATCCACATCATAAAATGAGCTGATTCTAATGGCTATGGATCCGTAACTGATACGGGAACCTTTGTCTAGAAGACCATATGATCAGATCAGGCCTCTAATATTGACGAAATCGACCATCAAGTTTGCTGATGTGCAATGACGTCTGTGCTGACATGTTTTCGTATTTTGCCCATATCTGCTTATCCACATCAGCAAATGAGCTGATTCCAACGGCTATGGATCCGTAACTGATAGGGGAACCTTTTTCTAGAAGACCATGTGATCAGATCAGGCCTCCAACATTGACGAAATCGACCATCAAGTTGGCTGATCAAAATTGTCAGACAATATGACGAAAATTGTTAGAAAAATTCACCCACCTATTATACCTACCTTTGAAATTTGTAAAGCTTGTCTCTTGTCATTTAGCCTTCCAAAATGTGTATAAATAGAGGGCCTTGGATGATTGTAGAGGATCATATTGTACATAGGTAGGATATTAGCCATTGTAATAAAATTCTCTAAGTTTTCTTCTTCTTTCTTTTCTCTAGTTTTCTTTTTCTTTAGAAAGATCAAGAGGTTGGATAATTAATATTCTTCTTCTTCTTCTTTCTTTCTTTTATTTTCTTCTTAGATTCTATTTAATTTTATGTTTATAATGCCTATGCTAGGCTAAACTTCTATTTGGTTAAGGGTGATTTCAAAGCCCTAGACATGTTTTGTGATTGATTTTCAGATTCTATCTATCATTAATTTTCTATCAAAGTTGCTTATGTTCTTCTACAAGAATTGTTCATGATGTTGTCTAGATTTATTTAGGTGTACAACTAGATAGATCTTGATAATTATCTATTGCTAGTTTAGGAGTCTTGATCCGTGTAATTGTCTTGATTTCCTATTCATAAGTGGCAATTTGTGATTAATGATTATGGTCAAGTTTTCAATAATTGCAAAGTGGAACATAACCTAAGTTGAACAATCCGAGCTTATGTGTTTGTTGCTTAGATCAATCTATCTTTCTCATCATAAAGCTGCCATTGAATTGAATTTAGAGAGCTTATTCTAGGTTGTTTAATGGTTAGAGATTAAATAGAGAGCTTGTTCTATTTAACGACAAACTAAGGAAAGATTGGGGTAACAGAGCTTGTTGTTATCTACGGTTGTTAACTTTGATAGTTGGTTGATATTGATAGATCTGAAATTGATTCTTAATGATGTCTAGTGGTGGAGAATGAAACCTTAACCATATTTTTCATATTTGATTCTTCTTACTTATTTGTTTTCTTACTTTTAGTTTGCTTATTTTTTATATTTATTTTTATTGGCTGGTTATACCGCCTAATTTGTATATTAACTTTGTTTTATTTTTATTGGCTGGTTATACCGCCTAATTTAGTATATATATTTTTATTGGCTGGTTATATCGCCTAATTTAGTATATATATTTTTATTGGCTGGTTATACCGCCTTGCATCTTATTCTTATTATTTACTTTAGTTTAAATCTGGCTTCAAAAACCCCTTTTCTTTTATTGTTCTTGAATTTAAGTTTTAAACTATTAACTTATAAACTAAAACCCAATCCCTGAGGACTCGACCCTTGCTAACTACTATACTTACAATTTATCTTTTTAGTGCAAGGTTAAATAAGATACACTCTTTTGGGTGCATCAAATTTTTGGCGCCGTTGCCGGGGATTGTTTTCTTTAGTTTATTTGTTACTTGGTTTATTCTTATTTTCAGTTCTAATGAGTTTTATTTTCTTGTACATACGGGTTTTTCTGATCAAATTTTGAAAAAAAAATAAAAATAAAAAATAAAAAAAAATGATGGAATTGAGCAATCTAACACTTGAAGAGTTGGTGGCATACATGAACATGGAGAATCAACAAGCCAATATCACCTTCCCAGTTCAACAATTTGCCATGGGAGGATGTCAAGGCCATCAAGTGTTTCAAGACCAACAGTATGATCATTACTCAAACACTTACCATGAGGGATGGTGGGATCATACTAATTATGGCTACTCGAAAAATTACCAAGAAGTAGATCCTTATGCCAATTACACTCATCAATCTAGCTTCAATCAATCATGGTCCCAAGAACCAGATCTTTTTCAACCACCACATATGACTCAAAACTCAGGTACTTCTTTAGAAGATATTGTCTATTCTCTTGTTACTGATACTTTGCAATTCCAACAGGAAACAAGGGAAAGCATCCAGAGTTTGGAAAAGCAAATGAGCCAATTGGCTAGTAGTATGGTGGGATGGGTAGCACAAAGATCTGAAGAACTCCCTGCCCAAACAATGATTAACCCAAAGGAGAATACTACTATTGTGACCTTGAGGAATGAGGAACAAGATGAGGATGAGACAAAATTAGAGATGAATTCTATTCTTGAGGATAATGAAGCCAATGATCCAAATAAGAGTATTTCGGCACCTGAGGTAACGTTTGAGATTCCAATTTTTACTAATGTTTCCTCTCCACCTTTTCCTAGTAGATTCGCAAAGTTCAAGGAGGATGAACATGAACAAGACACGCTGGAAACCTTAAACAGTTTGTTTGTGGATGTCATTCAACAAGTACCAAAAGATGCACCATTCCTCGATGAGATATGCACCACCAAGGATGATGGAATAATACTTGCAATGGAGAATGCATCCACTGTTGTGCAAAGAAAGCTTCCTCTCAAACGCATAAATTTGGGAAATTTCATGCATGAGCCTGACAAGCCTAAAAAGCCAAGAAGGGGTGTTGGTTAGATTCAAAACACTAACTCAAGTGTTAATTGGGAAGGCAGCCCAATTAAAGATGAAATTGCCAACCTTCCATATTCAGATTTGCTTTCTCTTTCTTTTCCTTTTTCTTTTATTATTTTTATTGTTTTTATTTTTATTTCTTATGTTTCTTTGTTAATTGTGTTTACTGTTTTTAAGTTCATTTAGGCTGCATAAGTTTCTTTTGTTTAATAGTTCTTTTCTCTTACATATAATTCTTGCATTGGGGGATAATAGCATTACATTAATGACAATGTAAGAATTATGTGTGGGGGGAAGAATTTAGGATTTTATTTAGAGTGTTTTGTTTTTGAGTCTTTTTATGTTGTTTTTCTTTCTGATCCTTGTTTTGAAAAACACTAGATGTAAATATAATTTTTTTTTAACCCCGGTTAAATGGCGGATAACGGTACTCCGTGATTATTTAAATCGGTTCCATCAGCTACCCACAAAACTGATATTGTATATAAATTTCTCTTCCAATTTCTCTTTCAATTTTTTTTCATTTTTTTTCAGGATGGATGATATTCTCACAAGATTGCAGAAACGATTTCCTCCCTTTCCTCGAAATATTTTACTGAAGCTTTACCAAGTTCGATTTGAAAGATTAAGAATGCTTATGCACAAAGGGATTCCTGGAGACATACGTTGGATAATTGAAGCCAAGGTACGTGAAGATGAATATCTTCCTATTTTGCATTTACCAGGTACAGGTAGAAGCACTTTTGCAAAGAAGCGACGAGCAAAGCGCATGAGTTCAAATTGCCACAAATGTGCACGATGGACGTGTAACGGTAAATGTCGTTCTATTGGGATTCCGTCCTCTAATCGAGATGATAAAATTGAATTCATTAAGGATGGACTGAGTAAGGAGAATTTGGGTAATATCCAACTTTCTCTTGAGACGCATCCTAGTGGAGACGTACAAAGAGAAATTCTTGATTTATGGCCGCAATTCCAAAGGGAATGGCAACATCTTGGGAATCTGATGTTAAAAGACCCTGTTTGCCAGCTTGTAAGAAAACTGGATGGGAAGCATATCCTCGACTCATAGAAGGCGTTTAATCCGTTTCTGGACGTAAAACCAGAGGAAGATGTGAGCCACAATCACAACTACAATAAACGACTTCTCAGCTTTTGGTTTGATTTGCAATAACTTTATTTTGGTTTAATTTACGTGTTGTTCGATTTGTGTAATTATTCTCGTTTTTTTTATTTGTCTTTTACGGTTGATTTTTTCTTCTCTTTTTGATTTTCTTCTTGAAATCAGGCAAAAATCTTTTGTTTTCTTCTGACAGGTCAGATACACTTTCGGCGACATTATTACTCTTGTCTGATTCACTACTCAGTCCTCTATATATTACACCATGTACTCATTCTCTTTCAGGCACTCGAAAAAAAGAAAAAAGAAATGGAAAGTACTTCGTCCCAACGCATTAAAAAAATTTGTGTTTTTGGAGGTGCTTATCCAGGGAAAAATAACATATTCGCTGATGAAGCCATAAGAGTTGGAGTAATACTTGCCCAACAAAAGATCCAGTTGATTTATGGAGGCGGTAGTACGGGTTTAATGGGAGCAGTCGCTACAGCAGCACACGTTGGAGGAAGTCCAGTTCTAGGAATCGTGCCAAAACTATTCACAGATTTTTGTGGACCTACTTGGGTAAGGAAATACAAGTCTGGAGTATCCCTGAACGGATAACAATCATGTACCATTCTGCCGATGCATTCATTGCTTTACCAGGAGGTCTGGGTACATTGGAAGAAATAGCTTGCGTGGCTTCTTGGTCATCTTTGGTCACAAATAAGAAACCCATTGGTTTGCTTAATATTAATGGTTATTTTAGTAATTTGCTTTCATATTTAGATAATGCTGTGGATAATGGATTCATGTTTTCAGAGGCAAGGAGAACCATAATTTCTGCTACAACCATTGAAGATTTACTCAAAAACTCCAAGCTTATGAGTATTTATCTGCTACGGTTGTTTCGCAAACGCTCGGAAAAAGAAAAAGAGATATGGACGAGCAAGGAGTGGATTGCACTTTGTCTTTGTGACATTATCTAACATTTTGTTTGTTGTGTCTCAGTTATAATAAGTGGTTAGCAACCTCTACAGGTAATATCTCCTAAATTTTACCTTCTTAAAAAAAAAAAAAAAAGTTTGTTGTGTTTTAAGCAATTTAGAAGTATTCATTCTGAACAAGGTCTGAGTAAGGGAGACTTGAGACATACCTTGTCAGTTTGATTTCTTCTTTTCAAAAAAAAAAAATGTTATGTTTTAAGCAATTTAGAAGTATTCATTCTGAACAAGGTCTGAGTAAGGGAGACTTGAGACACACCTTGTCAGTTTGATTTTAATCTTTTTATGTTTACTTGTTAATTTTTGTTTAGTATTTTAAGATTATTTAGGTTGCATGAGTTTGTTTTGTTTTGAGTCTAGTTATTCCTATTCTTATGTTATTAGTTCTTTTCTCTTACACATGATTCTTTCATTTTGGTTAATAGACTTACATTGAGGACAATGTAAGAATTAAGTGTGGGGGGAATGATTTAGGATTTCTTTTATTTTTGTCTACTATTTTTTTTTTATGAGTCTTTATTATTATTATTATTTTTTAGTGTGTTTTAGTTCCTTTTTAATACAATGATGAGATATGAATTGCATAAGTCTAAAACATATTTATTAGTGAGAAGATTTTCATGAGAATTGAGCTTGATGTCAACCTTTTTATGAGCCAATGTTAATATGATATGTTGATTGAGAAAGAAGCATGTTTAGACTTAATCTGACTTGTATAATCATTCTTGTGAGTTTTTGAGCCTAAAATGATTGATGCATTATACAAATCAATCTAATTTCTTTCTTGAGTGCTCTTATGATTACATGATTCTCTAGAACTTGCTTTAAACCGTTTGAGACTATATTGATGCATGTGACAACATGAATATGATAGAGGCATTAGGATTTTTAGCCAGGGCCAAACAACCATCCCTTATTGATGTTCCAAGAGAACACACCCTTAGTGAACCAATTTGAGCCTACATTGAATAAGCTATCTCTTTGGTAACCATAACTTGTCCCTAACCTAAATATACTTATATCTTTACCTTTGTTCCAAAGATGAATTAGCATGATTTGAGACAAGTTGCAAAGACAAGGGATATTTTTTGGTTAGAAACAAGAAATAAGTGTGGGGGGGAAAGAAAGAAAAAAGTCAAGAGAAAAAGAAAGGGATCATTGTCAAATACATTCCCATATTAAAAAATTAAAAAAAAAAAAAAAAACTTCTCTTGAACTTCTAGTTAAAGTAAAAAAAAAAAAAAATGTTACAAAGTTGGTTAGAATGATGCAAAGGCTCAACATGAATATTTAGCCTATGTTATTATGTGCTTTATAAGAGTTTTGAGAAGTTTTATTTGTATGATCTTTTTATGTCTCTAAACTTTATGAACTCTTTGGAACCTTTTGAATATCTTTATCCTTTTGTTCTTCAACCACATTACAAACCCCTTGGCCCCATTACAACCTTGATTAAAGACCTCTTGATTTATGAAGTTGCATGATCTTTTAGTGGAGAATAGGTGGACAAGCAAGCATATGGTAGAAGTGTTTTCATGAGATTGATTGAGTGTAAACACTTTACCACTACTTTAAAGAGTGAAAATCAAGAGAGTATCCCATGTGAGAAGTTGAGATTAAATTTGAACATGCACTATTTTGATTGAGATATGTTATGCTAATATTGGCTTAACTCAAACAATTTACATTCAAGCATGATTTTTTGTGAAATTTTTTAAGCTATTGATTAGTTTATAAGACTTGTTCAAATATTGTCTCTAATTTGTATTGAAAGGATTAGGAGTAAATATTTTTAGTATATGTAGTTTATTTATATGTAGTTTATTTATATTTTAATTTTTCAATGTTTGTGGGTATCGTTCTAGTAAACCCTCACGAGACTAAACTCGTCCACTAGGGACACCTAGGGGTTTAAAGGCTTGTGTCACATGCTAAGTGCCACCGTGATTTCCTACGAAAGTGGATTAGATTAGATTTTCTTATTTTATTTTTATTGAGTCGTTGCTAGGGACTAGCAACAATCTAAGTGTGGGGGTGTGATAACTCGTATAATTATATAGTTTTTAGTTATGTTTTATTATTGTTTTGTGTCAAATACGAGTTATTATTGTTTAGTCTAATTGTGTTTATGATCTTTTATATTTTTATGTAATTTGGTGTTTTTCACAAGTTTCTTTGAGTGATTTCAGATTACTAGAATTAAGGGCAAATCCAGTTCAGTTCCAGTTCCGACACATTTTGCCATATCAGCTATATCTGGAGTTTCACTGAAGCAATAAGGCTGCAATTTGTAGCCGTGCAAAGATAAGAGGCATATCTATCTTTTTCATGTTTTATACTTCTTGAAACGGAGTCGTTTTCCCTAGTGAAATCGACCATCAAGTTGGCTGATGTGCAATGACGTCTGTGCTGACCTGTTTTCGTATTTTGCCCATATCTGCTTATCCACATCAGCAAATGAGCTGATTCCAATGGCTATGGATCCGTAACTGATACGGGAACCTTTGTCTAGAAGACCATATGATCAGATCAGGCCTCTAATATTGACGAAACGACCATCAAGTTTGCTGATGTGCAATGACGTCTGTGCTGACATGTTTTCGTATTTTGCCCATATCTGCTTATCCACATCAGCAAATGAGCTGATTCCAACGGCTATGGATCCGTAACTGATAGGGGAACCTTTTTCTAGAAGACCATGTGATCAGATCAGGCCTCCAACATTGACGAAATCGACCATCAAGTTGGCTGATCAAAATTGTCATACAATATGACGAAAATTGTTAGAAAAATTCACCCACCTATTATACCTACCTTTGAAATTTGTAAAGCTTGTCTCTTGTCATTTAGCCTTCCAAAATGTGTATAAATAGAGGGCCTTGGATGATTGTAGAGGATCATATTGTACATAGGTAGGATATTAGCCATTGTAATAAAATTCTCTAAGTTTTCTTCTTCTTTCTTTTCTCTAGTTTTCTTTTTCTTTAGAAAGATCAAGAGGTTGGATAATTAATATTCTTCTTCTTCTTCTTCTTTCTTTCTTTTATTTTCTTCTTAGATTCTATTTAATTTTATGTTTATAATGCCTATGCTAGGCTAAACTTCTATTTGGTTAAGGGTGATTTCAAAGCCCTAGACATGTTTTGTGATTGATTTTCAGATTCTATCTATCATTAATTTTCTATCAAAGTTGCTTATGTTCTTCTACAAGAATTGTTCATGATGTTGTCTAGATTTATTTAGGTGTACAACTAGATAGATCTTGATAATTATCTATTGCTAGTTTAGGAGTCTTGATCCGTGTAATTGTCTTGATTTCCTATTCATAAGTGGCAATTTGTGATTAATGATTATGGTCAAGTTTTCAATAATTGCAAAGTGGAACATAACCTAAGTTGAACAATCCGAGCTTATGTGTTTGTTGCTTAGATCAATCTATCTTTCTCATCATAAAGCTGCCATTAAATTGAATTTAGAGAGCTTATTCTAGGTTGTTTAATGGTTAGAGATTAAATAGAGAGCTTGTTCTATTTAACGACAAACTAAGGAAAGATTGGGGTAACAGAGCTTGTTGTTATCTACGGTTGTTAACTTTGATAGTTGGTTGATATTGATAGATCTGAAATTGATTCTTAATGATGTCTAGTGGTGGAGAATGAAACCTTAACCATATTTTTCATATTTGATTCTTCTTACTTATTTGTTTTCTTACTTTTAGTTTGCTTATTTTTTATATTTATTTTTATTGGCTGGTTATACCGCCTAATTTGTATATTAACTTTGTTTTATTTTTATTGGCTGGTTATACCGCCTAATTTAGTATATATATTTTTATTGGCTGGTTATATCGCCTAATTTAGTATATATATTTTTATTGGCTGGTTATACCGCCTTGCATCTTATTCTTATTATTTACTTTAGTTTAAATCTGGCTTCAAAAACCCCTTTTCTTTTATTGTTCTTGAATTTAAGTTTTAAACTATTAACTTATAAACTAAAACCCAATCCCTGAGGACTCGACCCTTGCTAACTACTATACTTACAATTTATCTTTTTAGTGCAAGGTTAAATAAGATACACTCTTTTGGGTGCATCAGGTGTACAACTAGATAGATCTTGATAATTATCTATTGCTAGTTTAGGAGTCTTGATCCGTGTAATTGTCTTGATTTCCTATTCATAAGTGGCAATTTGTGATTAATGATTATGGTCAAGTTTTCAATAATTGCAAAGTGGAACATAACCTAAGTTGAACAATCCGAGCTTATGTGTTTGTTGCTTAGATCAACCTATCTTTCTCATTATAAAGCTGCCATTAAATTGAATTTAGAGAGCTTATTTTAGGTTGTTTAATGGTTAGAGATTAAATAGAGAGCTTGTTCTATTTAACGACAAACTAAGGAAAGATTGGGATAACAGAGCTTGTTGTTATCTACGGTTGTTAACTTTGATAGTTGGTTGATATTGATAGATCTGAAATTGATTCTTAATGATGTCTAGTGGTGGAGAATGAAACCTTAACCATATTTTTCATATTTGATTCTTCTTACTTACTTGTTTTCTTACTTTTCTAGTTTGCTTATTTTTAAAAGTATATTTATTTTTATTGGCTGGTTATACCGCCTAATTTGTATATTAACTTTGTTTTACTTTTATTGGCTGGTTATACCGCCTAATTTAGTATATATATTTTTATTGGCTGGTTATACCGCCTTGCATCTTCTTCTTATTATTTACTTTAGTTTAAATCTGGCTTCAAAAACCCCTTTTCTTTTATTGTTCTTGAATTTAAGTTTTAAACTATTAACTTATAAACTAAAACCCAATCCCTGAGGACTAGACCCTTGCTAACTACTATACTTACAATTTATCTTTTTAGTGCAAGGTTAAATAAGATACACTCTTTTGGGTGCATCAAATTTTTGGCGCCGTTGCCGGGGATTGTTTTCTTTAGTTTATTTGTTACTTGGTTTATTCTTATTTTCAGTTCTAATTAGTTCTATTTTCTTGTACATACAAGTTTTTCTTATCAAATTTTGAAAAAAAAAATAAAAAAATAAAAAAAAACGATGGAATTGAGCAATCTAACAATTGAAGAGTTGGTGGCATACATGAACATGGAAAATCAACAAGCCAAGCTCACCTCCCCAGTTCAACAATTGGCCATGGGAGGATGTCAAGGCCATCAAGTGTTCCAAGACCAACAGTTTGATCATTACTCAAACACTTACCATGAGGGATGGTGGGATCATACTAATTATGGCTACTCAGAAAATTACCAAGAAGTAGATCCTTATGCCAATTACACTCATCCATCTAGATTTAATCAATCATGGTCTCAAGAACCAGATCTTTTTCAGCCACTACATATGACTCAAAACTCAGGTACTTCTTTAGAAGATATTGTCGATTCTCTTGTTACTAATACTTTGCAATTTCAACAGGAAACAAGGGCAAGTATCCAGAGTTTGGAAAGGCAAATGAGCCTATTGGCTAGTAGTATGGTGGTATGGGTAGCACAAAGATCTGAAGAACTCTCTGCCCAAACAATGATTAACCCAAAGGAGAATACTACTATTGTGACCTTGAAGAATGATGAACAAGATGAGGATGAGACAAAATTAGAGATGGATTCTATTCTTGAGGATAATGAAGCCACAAATCCAAATAACAGTATTTCAGCACCTGAGGTAACGTTTGAGATTCCAATTTTTACTAATGTTTCTTATCCACCTTTTCCTAGTAGATTCGCAAAGTTCAAGGAGGATGAACATGAACAAGACACGCTGGAAACCTTAAACAGTTTGTTTGTGGATGTCATTCAACAAGTACCAAAAGATGCACCATTCCTCGATGAGATATGCACCACCAAGGATGATGGAATAATACTTGTAATGGAGAATGCATCCACTGTTGTGCAAAGAAAGCTTCCTCTCAAAAGCATAAATTTGGGAAATTTCATGTATGAGCCTGACAAGCCTAAAAAGCCAAGAAGGGGTGTTGGTTAGATTCAAAACACTAACTCAAGTGTTAATTGGGAAGGCAGCCCAATTAAAGATGAAATTGCCAACCTTCCATATTCAGATTTGCTTTCTCTTTCTTTTCCTTTTCCTTTTTCTTTTATTATTTTTATTGTTTTTATTTTTATTTCTTATGTTTCTTTGTTAATCGTGTTTACTGTTTTTAAGTTCATTTAGGCTGCATAAGTTTCTTTTATTTAATAGTTCTTTTCTCTTACATATAATTCTTGCATTGGGGGATTAATAGCATTACATTAATGACAATGTAAGAATTATGTGTGGGGGGAAGAATTTAGGATTTTATTTAGAGTGTTTTTTTTTTGAGTTTTTTTATGTTGTTTTTCTTTCTGATCCTTGTTTTGAAAATAACTAGATGTAAATATAATTTTTATTTTTTTACCCCGGTTAAATGGCGGATAACGGTACTCCGTGATTATTTAAGTCGGTTCCATCAGTTACCCAAAAAAAAACTGATATTGTATATAAATTTCTCTTTTATTTTTTTTTTCAGGATGGATGATATTCTCACAAGATTGTAGAAACGATTTCCTCCTTTTCCTCGAAATATTTTACTGAAGCTTTACCAAGTTCGATTTGAAAGATTAAGAATGCTTATGCACAAAGGGATTCCTGGAGACATACGTTGGATAATTGAAGCCAAGGTACGTGAAGACGAATATCTTCCTGTTTTGCATTTACCAGGTACAGGTAGAAGCACTTTTGCAAAGAAGCGACGAGCAAAGCGCATGAGTTCAAACTGCCACAAATGTGCACGATGGACGTGTAACGGTAAATGTCGTTCTATTGGGATTCCGTCCTCTAATCGAGATGATAAAATTGAATTCATTAAGGATGGACTGAGTAAGGAGAATTTGGGTAATATCCAACTTTCTCTTGAGACGCATCCTAGTGGAGACGTACAAAGAGAAATTCTTGATTTATGGCCGCAATTCCAAAGGGAATGGCAACATCTTGGGAATCTGATGTTAAAAGACCCTATTTGCCAGCTTGTAAGAAAACTGGATGGGAAGCATATCCTCGACTCATAGAAGGCGTTTAAGCCGTTTCTGGACGTAAAACCAGAGGAAGATGTGAGCCACAGTCACAACTACAATAAATGACTTCTCAGCTTTTGGTTTGATTTGCAATAACTTTATTTTGGTTTAATTTACGTGTTGTTCGATTTGTGTAATTATTCTCGTTTTTTTTTTTGTCTTTTACGGTTGATTTTTTCTTCTCTTTTTGATTTTCTTCCTGAAATCACGCAAAAATCTTTTGTTAGGTTAACATTTTCTTCTGACAGGTCAAATACACTTTCGGCGACATTATTACTCTTGACTTTTACGGTTGATTTTTCTTCTCTTTTTGATTTTCTTCCTGAAATCACGCAAAAATCTTTTGTTAGGTTAACATTTTCTTCTGACAGGTCAGATACACTTTCGGCGACATTATTACTCTTGTCTGATTCACTACTCAGTCCTCTATATATTACACCATGTACTCATTCTCTTTCAGGCACTCGAAAAAAAAAATGGAAAGTACTTCGTCCCAGCGCATAAAAAAAATTTGTGTCTTTGGAGGTGCTTATCCAGGGAAAAATAACATATTCGCTGATGAAGCCATAAGAGTTGGAGTAATACTTGCCCAACAAAAGATCCACTTGATTTATGGAGGCGGTAGTACGGGTTTAATGGGAGCAGTCGCTACAGCAGCACACGCCGGAGGAAGTCCAGTTCTAGGAATCGTGCCAAAACTCTTCACAAGTTTTTGTGGACCTACCGTGGGTAAGGAAATACAAGTCTGGAGTGTCCCTGAACGGATAACAATCATGTACCATTCTGCCGATGCATTCATTGCTTTACCAGGAGGTCTGGGTACATTGGAAGAAATAGCTTGCGTGGCTTCTTGGTCATCTTTGGTCACAAATAAGAAACCCATTGGTTTGCTTAATATTAATGGTTATTTTAGTAATTTGCTTTCATATTTAGATAATGCTGTGGATAATGGATTCATGTTTTCAGAGGCAAGGAGAACCATAATTTCTGCTACAACCATTGAAGATTTACTCAAAAAGCTCCAAGCTTATGAGTATTTATCTGCTACGGTTGTTTCGCAAACGCTCGGAAAAAGAAAAAGAGATATGGACGAGCAAGGAGTGGATTGCACTTTGTCTTTGTGACATTATCTAACATTTTGTTTGTTGTGTCTCAGTTATAATAAGTGGTTAGCAACCTCTACAGGTAATATCTCCTAAATTTTACCTTCTTAAAAAAAAAAAAAAAAAGTTTGTTGTGTTTTAAGCAATTTAGAAGTATTCATTCTGAACAAGGTCTGAGTAAGGGAGACTTGAGACATACCTTGTCTGTTTGATTTCTTCTTTTCAAAAAAAAAAAAAAGTTTGTTGTGTTTTAAGCAATTTAGAAGTAGTCATTCTGAACAAGGTCTGAGTAAGGGAGACTTGAGACATATCTTGTCAGTTTGATTTTAATCTTTTTATGTTTACTTGTTAATTTTTGTTTAGTATTTAGGATTATTTAGGTTGCATGAGTTTGTTTTGTTTTGAGTCTTAGTTGTTCCTATTCTTATGTTATTAGTTCTTTTCTCTTACACATGATTCTTTCATTTGGGTTAATAGACTTACATTGAGGACAATGTAAGAATTAAGTGTGGGGGGAATGATTTAGAATTTCTTTTATTTTTGTCTACTATTTTTTTTTATGAGTCTTTATTATTATTATTATTTTAGTGTGTTTTAGTTCCTTTTTAATACAATGATGAGATATGAATTGCATAAGTCTAAAACAGATTTATTAGTGAGAATATTTTCATGAGAATTGAGCTTGATGTCAACCTTTTTATGAGCCAATGTTAATATGATATGTTGATTGAGAAAGAAGCATGTTTAGACTTAATCTGACTTGTATAATCATCCTTGTGAGTTTTTGAGCCTATAATGATTGATGCATTATACAAATCAATCTAATTTCTTTCTTGAGTGCTCTTATGATTACATGATTCTCTAGAACTTGCTTTAAACCGTTTGAGACTATATTGATACATGTGACAACATGAATATGATAGAGGCATTAGGATTATAACCAGAGCCAAACAGCCATCCCTTATTGATGTTCCAAGAGAACATCCCCACTAGTGAGCCAATTTGAGCCTACATTAAATATGCTGTTTTATTGGTAACCACAACTTACACCTAGCCTAAATATACTTATATCCTTACCCTTGTTCTAAAGATGGATTATATATTTTGAGACATATTGCAAAAAAAGAAGGGATATTTTTAGTTAAAAATTTGGGTTAGAAACAAGAAATAAGTGTGGGGGGAAAAGAAAAAAAAAGTCAAGAGAAAAAGAAAGGGATCATTGTCAAATACATTCCCATATTAAAAAAAAAAAAAAAAAAAAAACTTCTCTTGAACTTCTAGTTAAAGTAAAAAAAAAAAAGATGTTACAAAGTTGGTTAGAATGATGCGAAGGCTCAACATGAATATTTAGCCTATGTTATTATGTGCTTTATAAGAGTTTTGAGAAGTTTTATTTGTATGATCTTTTTATGTCTCTAAACTTTATGAACTCTTTGGAACCTTTGTGATATCTTTATCCTTTTGTTCTTCAACCACATTACAAACCCCTTGGCCCCATTACAACCTTGATTAAAGACCTCTTGATTCATGAAGTTGTATGATCTAAATAGTGGAGAATAGGTGGACAAGCAAGAATATGGTAGAACTGTTTTCATGAGATTGATTGAGTGTAAACACTTCACCACTACTTTAAAGAGTGAAAATCATGAGGGTATCCCATGTGAGTAGTTGAGATTAAGTTTGAATATGCACTATTTTGATTGAAATATGTTATGTTAATATTGGCTTAACTCAAACAATTTACATTCAAGCATGATTTTTTGTGAAATTCTTTAAGCTATTGATTAGTTTATAAGACTTGTTCAAAGATTGTCTCTAATTTGTATTGAAAGGATTAGGAGTAAATATTTTTAGTATATGTAGTTTATTTATATTTTAGTTTTTCAATGTTTGTGGGTATCGTTCTAGTAAACCCTCACAAGACTAAACTCGTCCACTAGGGACACCTAGGGGTTTAAAGGCTTGTGTCACATGCTAAGTGCCACCGTGATTTCCTACGAAAGTGGATTAGATTAGATTTTCTTATTTTATTTTTATTGAGTCGTTGCTAGGGACTAGCAACAATCTAAGTGTGGGGGTGTGATAACTCGTATAATTATATAGTTTTTAGTTATGTTTTATTATTGTTTTGTGTCAAATACGAGTTATTATTGTTTAGTCTAATTGTGTTTATGATCTTTATGTATTTTGGTGTTTTTCACAAGTTTCTTTGAGTGATTTCAGATTACTAGAATTAAGGGTAAATCCAGTTCAGTTCCAGTTCCGACACCTTTTGCCATATCAGCTATATCTCGAGTTTTACTGAAGCAATAAGGCTGCAATTTGTAGCCGTGCAAAGCTAAGAGGCATATTTAGCTTTTTTATGTTTTACACTTCTTGAAACGGAGACGTTTTCCCCAGCGAAATCGACCATGAAGTTGGCTGATGTGCAATGACGTCTGTGCTGACCTGTTTTCGTATTTTGCCCATATCTTCTTATCCACATCAGCAAATGAGCTGATTCCAACGGCTATGGATCAGTAACTGATAGGGTAACATTTTTCTAGAAGACCATGTGATCAGATAAGGCCTGAAAAATTGACAAAATCGACCATCAAGTTGGCTGATCAAAATCGTCATGTATGACGAAAATTGTTAGAAAATGCACCCACCTATTATACCTACCTTTGAAATTTGTAAAGCTTGTCTCTTGTCATTTAGCCCTCCAAAATGTGTATAAATAGAGGGCCTTGGATGATTGTAAGGGATCATATTGTACATAGGTAGGATATTAGCCATTTTAATAAAATTCTCTAAGTTTTCTTCTTCTTTCTTTTCTCTAGTTTTCTTTTTCTTTAGAGAGAGCAAGAGGTTGGATAATTAATATTCTTCCTCTTCTTCTTTCTTTCTTTTATTTTCTTCTTAGATTTTCTTTAATTTTATGTTTATGTTTATAATGCCTATGCTAGGCTAAACTTCTATTTGGTTAAGGGTGATTTCAAAGCCCTAGACATGTTTTATGATTGATTTTCAGATTCTATCTATCATTAATTTTCTATCAAAGTTGCTTATGTTCTTCTACAAGAATTGTTCATGATGTTGTCTTGATTTGTTTAGGTGTACAACTAGATAGATCTTGATAATTATCTATTGCTAGTTTAGGAGTCTTGATCCGTGTAATTGTCTTGATTTCCTATTCATAAGTGGCAATTTGTGATTAATGATTATGGTCAAGTTTTCAATAATTGCAAAGTGGAACATAACCTAAGTTGAACAATCCGAGCTTATGTGTTTGTTGCTTAGATCAACCTATCTTTCTCATCATAAAGCTGCCATTAAATTGAATTTAGAGAGCTTATTCTAGGTTGTTTAATGGTTAGAGATTAAATAGAGAGCTTGTTCTATTTAACGACAAACTAAGGAAAGATTGGGATAACAGAGCTTGTTGTTATCTACGGTTGTTAACTTTGATAGTTGGTTGATATTGATAGATCTGAAATTGATTCTTAATGATGTCTAGTGGTGGAGAATGAAACCTTAACCATATTTTTCATATTTGATTCTTCTTAGTATATTTATTTTTATTGGGATAACAGAGCTTATTTTTTTTTTTTGACGTCATTGCACATCAGCCACCTTGATGGTCGATTTCTTCAATATTGGAGGCCTGATCTGATCACATGGTCTTCTAGACAAAGGTTCCCCTATCAGTTACGGAACCATAGCCGTTGGAATCAGCTCATTTTCTGATGTGGATAAGAAGATATGGGCATAATACGAAAACATGTCAGCACAGACGTCATTGCACATCAGCCAACTTGATGGTCGATTTCGCTAGGGAAAACGACTCCGTTTTAAGAAGTGTAAAACATGAAAAAGATAGATATGCCTCTTAGCTTTGCATGGCTACAAATTTCAGCCTTATTGCTTCAGTGAAACTCGAGATATAGCTGATATGGTAAAAGGTGTCGGAACTGAAACTGAACTGGATTTGCCCTTAATTCTAGTAATCTGAAATCACTCAAAGAAACTTGTGAAAAACACCAAAATACATAAAAATATAAAAGATCATAAACACAATTAGACTAAACAATAATAACTCGTATTTGACACAAAACATTAATAAAACATAACTAAAAACTATATAATTATACGAGTTATCACCTAGCATAGGCATTGTAAACATAAACATAAAATTAAAGAAAATCTAAGAAGAAAATAAAAGAAAGAAAGAAGAAGAGGAAGAATATTAATTATCCAACCTCTTGCTCTCTCTAAAGAAAAAGAAAACTAGAGAAAAGAAAGAAGAAGAAAACTTAAAGAATTTTATTAAAATGGCTAATATCCTACCTATGTACAATATGATCCTCTACAATCATCCAAGGCCCTCTATTTATACACATTTTGGAGGGCTAAATGACAAGAGACAAGCTTTACAAATTTCAAAGGTAGGTATAATAGGTGGGTGAATTTTTCTAACAATTTTCGTCATATTGTATGACAATTTTGATCAGCCAACTTGATGGTCGATTTCGTCAATGTTGGAGGCCTGATCTGATCACATGGTCTTCTAGAAAAAGGTTCCCCTATCAGTTACGGATCCATAGCCGTTGGCATCAGCTCATTTGCTGATGTGGATAAGCAGATATGGGCAAAATACGAAAACAGGTCAGCACAGACGTCATTGCAC
The DNA here is from genome assembly GCA_030761205.1 of Fremontodendron californicum. Classification (NCBI taxonomy): domain Eukaryota; kingdom Viridiplantae; phylum Streptophyta; class Magnoliopsida; order Malvales; family Malvaceae; genus Fremontodendron; species Fremontodendron californicum. The sequence continues at coordinate 127,634 of JAULJL010000033.1, forward strand.
ATCAGCCAACTTGATGGTCGATTTCGTCAATATTAGAGGCCTGATATGATCATATGGTCTTCTAGACAAAGGTTCCCGTATCAGTTACGGATCCATAGCCATTAGAATCAGCTCATTTGATGATGTGGATAAGCCGATATGGGCAAAATACGAAAACAGGTCAGCACAGACGTCATTGCACATCAGCCAACTTGATGGTCGATTTCGCTAGGGAAAACGACTCCGTTTCAAGAAGTGTAAAACATGAAAAAGATAGATATGCCTCTTATCTTTACACGGCTACAAATTTAAGCCTTATTGCTTTAGTGAAACGCCAGATATAGCTGATATGGCAAAAGGTGTCGGAACTGGAACTGAAGTGGATTTGCCCTTAATTCTAGTAATCTGAAATCACTCAAAGAAACTTGTGAAAAACACCAAATTACATAAAAATATAAAAGATCATAAACACAATTAGACTAAACAATAATAACTCGTATTTGACACAAAACAATAATAAAACATAACTAAAAACTATATAATTATACGAGTTATCACACCCCCACACTTAGCTTTTTGCTAGTCCTCGAGTAAAATCAAATAAAAATAAAATAAGAAAATCTAATCTAATCCACTTTCGTAGGAAATCACGGTGGCACTTAGCATGTGACACAAGCCTTTAAACCCCTAGGTGTCCCTAGTGGACGAGTTTAGTCTCGTGAGGGTTTACTAGAACGATACCCACAAACATTGAAAAACTAAAATATAAATAAACTACATATACTAAAAATATTTATTCCTAATCCTTTCAATACAAATTAGAGACAATCTTTGAACAAGTCTTATAAACTAATCAATAGCTTAAAGAATTTCACAAAAAATCATGCTTGAATGTAAATTGTTTGAGTTAAGCCAATATTAACATAACATATCTCAATCAAAATAGTGCATGTTCAAATTTAATCTCAACTTCTCACATGGGATACCCTCATGATTTTCACTCTTTAAAGTAGTGGTGAAGTGTTTACACTCAATCAATCTCATGAAAACAGTTCTACCATATTCTTGCTTGTCCACCTATTCTCCACTATTTAGATCATACAACTTCATGAATCAAGAGGTCTTTAATCAAGGTTGTAATGGGGCCAAGGGGTTTGTAATGTGGTTGAAGAACAAAAGGATAACGATATCACAAAGGTTCCAAAGAGTTCATAAAGTTTAGAGACATAAAAAGATCATACAAATAAAACTTCTCAAAACTCTTATAAAGCACATAATAACATAGGCTAAATATTCATGTTGAGCCTTTGCATCATTCTAACAACTTTGTAACATCTTTTTCTTTTTCCACAAATTCAAGAGATGATTCATATTTTTTTTAAATAGGAATGTATTTGCCAGTATTCCATTTCTTTTTCTCTTGACTTTTTTTTTCTTTTCCCCCCACACTTATTTCTTGTTTCTAACCCAAATTTTCAGTAGATCTTCCTTGTCTTTGCAACTTGTCTCAAAACATGCTAATTCATCTTTGGAACAAAGGTAAGGATATAAGTATATTTAGGTTAGGGACAAGTTATGGTTACCAAAGAGATAGCTTATTCAATGTAGGCTCAAATTGGTTCACTAAGGGTGTGTTCTCTTGGAACATCAATAAGGGATGGCTGTTTGGCCCTGGCTAAAAATCCTAATGCCTCTATCATATTCATGTTGTCACATGCATCAATATAGTCTCAACAAGGTCTAAAGCAAGTTCTAGAGAATCATGTAATCATAAGAGCACTCAAGAAAGAAATTAGATTGATTTGTATAATGCATCAATCATATAGGCTCAAAAACTCACAAGGATGATTATACAAGTCAATATCAAGTCCAAACATGCTTCTTTCTCAATCAACATATCATATTAACATTGGCTCATAAAAAGGTTGACATCAAGCTCAATTCTCATGAAAATCTTCTCACTAATAAATCTGTTTTAGACTTATACAATTCATATCTCATCATTGTATTAAAAAGGAACTAAAACTCACAAAAAAAAATAATAATAATAATAAAGAAGAAAAAAAAATAGTAGACAAAAATAAAAGAAATCCTAAATCATTCCCCCCACACTTAATTCTTACATTGTCCTCAATGTAAGTCTATTAACCCAAATGAAAGAATCATGTGTAAGAGAAAAGAACTAATAACATAAGAATAGGAACAACTAGACTCAAAACAAAACAAACTCATGCAACCTAAATAATCCTAAAATACTAAACAAAAATTAACAAGTAAACATAAAAAGATTAAAATCAAACTGACAAGGTATGTCTCAAGTCTCCCTTACTCAGACCTTGTTCAGAATGAATACTTCTAAATTGCTTAAAACACAACAAACTCTTTTTTTTTTTTTTTTTTTTTAAAGAAGAAATCAAACTGACAAGGTATGTCTCAAGTCTCCCTTACTCAGACCTTGTTCAGAATGAATACTTCTAAATGGCTTAAAACACAACAATTTTTTTTTTTTTTTTTTTAAATTAGCAAAATATGTCCCTTACCCCATACTAAAATATGACATTGTCCCCAATGTCAAATTTTAAAGGTAGAATTTAGGAGATATTACCTGCAGAGTTTGCTAACCACTTATTATAACCAAGACACAACAAACAAAATGCTAGATAATGTCACAAAGACAAAGTGCAATCCACTCCTTGCTCGTCCATATCTCTTTTTCTTTTTCCGAGCGTTTGCGAAACAACCGTAGCAGATAAACACTCATAAGCTTTGAGCTTTTTGAGTAAATCTTCAATGGTTGTAGCAGAAATTATGGTTCTCCTTGCCTCTGAAAACATGAATCCATTATCCACAACATTATCTAAATATGAAAGCAAATTACTAAAATAACCATTAATATTAAGCAAACCAATGGGTTTCTTATTTGTGACCAAAGATGACCAAGAAGCCACGCAAGCTATTTCTTCCAATGTACCCAGACCTCCTGGTAAAGCAATGAATGCATCGGCAGAATGGTACATGATTGTTATCCGTTCAGGGACACTCCAGACTTGTATTTCCTTACCCACGGTAGGTCCACAAAAACTTGTGAATAGTTTTGGCACGATTCCTAGAACTGGACTTCCTCCGGCGTGTGCTGCTGTAGCGACTGCTCCCATTAAACCCGTACTACCGCCTCCATAAATCAAGTGGATCTTTTGTTGGGCAAGTATTACTCCAACTCTTATGGCTTCATCAGCGAATATGTTATTTTTCCCTTGATAAGCACCTCCAAAAACACAAATTTTTTTTATGCGTTGGGACGAAGTACTTTCCATTTTTTTTTTCTTTTTTTTTTCTTTTTTTCGAGTGCCTGAAAGAGAATGAGTACATGGTGTAATATATAGAGGACTGAGTAGTGAATCAGACAAGAGTAATAATGTCGCCGAAAGTGTATCTGACCTGTCAGAAGAAAATGTTAACCTAACAAAAGATTTTTGCGTGATTTCAGGAAGAAAATCAAAAAGAGAAGAAAAATCAACCGTAAAAGTCAAGAGTAATAATGTCGCCGAAAATGTATTTGACCTGTCAGAAGAAAATGTTAACCTAACAAAAGATTTTTGCGTGATTTCAGGAAGAAAATAAAAAAGAAAAGAAAAATCAACCGTAAAAGACAAATAAAAAAAATGAGAATAATTACACAAATCGAATAACACGTAAATTAAACCGAAATAAAGTTATTGCAAATCAAACCAAAAGCTGAGAAGTCATTTATTGTAGTTGTGATTGTGGCTCACATCTTCCTCTGGTTTTACGTCCAGAAACGGCTTAAACGCCTTCTATGAGTCGAGGATATGCTTCCCATCCAGTTTTCTTACAAGCTGGCAAACAGGGTCTTTTAACATCAGATTCCCAAGATGTTGCCATTCCCTTTGGAATTGCGGCCATAAATCAAGAATTTCTCTTTGTACGTCTCCACTAGGATGCGTCTCAAGAGAAAGTTGGATATTACCCAAATTCTCCTTACTCAGTCCATCCTTAATGAATTCAATTTTATCATCTCGATTAGAGGACGGAATCCCAATAGAACGACATTTACCGTTACACGTCCATCGTGCACATTTGTGGCAATTTGAACTCATGCGCTTTGCTCGTCGCTTCTTTGCAAAAGTGCTTCTACCTATACCTGGTAAATGCAAAACAGGAAGATATTCATCTTCACGTACCTTGGCTTCAATTATCCAACGTATGTCTTCAGGAATCCCTTTGTGCATAAGCATTCTTAATCTTTCAAATCGAACTTGGTAAAGCTTCAGTAAAATATTTCGAGGAAAAGGAGGAAATCGTTTCTGCAATCTTGTGAGAATATCATCCATCCTGAAAAAAATGAAAAAAATTGAAAGAGAAATTGGAAGAGAAATTTATATACAATATCAGTTTTGTGGGTAGCTGATGGAACCGATTTAAATAATCACGGAGTACCGTTATCCGCCATTTAACCGGGGTTAAAAATAAAATAAAAAATTTATATTTACATCTAGTTATTTTCAAAACAAGGATCAGAAAGAAAAACAACATAAAAAGACTCAAAAACAAAACACTCTAAATAAAATCCTAAATTCTTCCCCCCACACATAATTCTTACATTGTCATTAATGTAATGCTATTATCCCCCAATGCAAGAATTATATGTAAGAGAAAAGAACTATTAAACAAAAGAAACTTATGCAGCCTAATTGAACTTAAAAACAGTAAACACAATTAACAAAGAAACATAAGAAATAAAAATAAAAACAATAAAAATAATAAAAGAAAAAGGAAAAGAAAGAGAAAGCAAATCTGAATATGGAAGGTTGGCAATTTCATCTTTAATTGGGCTGCCTTCCCAATTAACACTTGAGTTAGTGTTTTGAATCTAACCAACACCCCTTCTTGGCTTTTTAGGCTTGTCAGGCTCATACATGAAATTTCCCAAATTTATGCGTTTAAGAGGAAGCTTTCTTTGCACAACAGTGGATGCATTCTCCATTACAAGTATTATTCCATCATCCTTTGTGGTGCATATCTCATCGAGAAATGGAGCATATGTTGGTACTTGTTGAATGGCATCCACAAACAAACTGTTTAAGGTTTCCAGCATGTTTTGTTCATGTTCCTCCTCCTTGAACTTTGCGAATCTACTAGGGAAAGGTGGAGAAGAAACATTAGTAAAAATTGGAATCTTAAACGTTACCTCAGGTGCCGAAATACTCTTATTTTGATTTGTGGCTTCATTATCCTCAAGAATAGAATCCATCTCTAATTTTGTCTCATCCTCATCTTGTTCCTCATTCTTCAAGGTCACAATTGTAGCATTCTCCTTTGGGTTAATCATCGTTTGGGCTGGGAGTTCTTCAGATCTTTGTGCTACCCATCCCACCATATTACTAGCCAATAGGCTCATTTGATTTTCCAAACTCTGGATGCTTGCCCTTGTTTCCTGTTGAAATTGCAAAGTATTAGTAACAAGAGAATGTACAAGATCTTCTAAAGAAGTACCTGAGTTTTGAGTTATATGTGGTGGCTGAAAAAGATCTGGTTCTTGAGACCATGATTGATTGAAGCTAGATGGATGAGAGTAATTGGCATAAGGATCTACTTCTTGGTAATTTTCCGAATAGCCATAATTAGTATGATCCCACCATCCCTCATGGTAAGTGTTTGAGTAATGATCATACTGTTGGTCTTGGAATACTTGATGGCCTTGACATCCTCCCATGGCCAATTGTTGAACTGGGGAGGTGAGATTGGCTTGTTGATTCTCCATGTTCATGTATGCCACCAACTCTTCAAGTGCTAGATTGCTCAACTCCATCGTTTTTTTTTTTTTTTTTTTTTTTTCAAAATTTGATAAGAAAAACTTGTATGTACAAGAAAATAAAACTAATTAGAACTGAAAATAAGAATAAACCAAGTAACAAATAAACTAAAGAAAACAATCCCCGGCAACGGCGCCAAAAATTTGATGCACCCAAAAGAGTGTATCTTATTTATCCTTGCACTAAAAAGATCAATTGTAAGTATAGTAGTTAGCAAGGGTCGAGTCCTCAGGGATTGGGTTTTAGTTTATAAGTTAATAGTTTAAAACTTAAATTCAAGAACAATAAAAGAAAAGGGGTTTTTGAAGCCAGATTTAAACTAAAGTAAATAATAAGAATAAGATGCAAGGCGGTATAACCAGCCAATAAAAATATATATACTAAATTAGGCGGTATAACCAGCCAATAAAAATAAAACAAAGTTAATATACAAATTAGGCGGTATAACCAGCCAATAAAAATAAATATACTAAGAAGAATCAAATATGAAACATATGGTTAAGGTTTCATTCTCCACCACTAGACATCATTAAGAATCAATTTCAGATCTATCAATATCAACCAACTATCAAAGTTAACAACCGTAGATAACAACAAGCTCTGTTATCCCAATCTTTCCTTAGTTTGTCGTTAAATAGAACAAGCTCTCTATTTAATCTCTAACCATTAAACAACCTAGAATAAGCTCTCTAAATTCAATTTAATGGCAGCTTTATGATGAGAAAGATAGGTTGATCTAAGCAATAAACACATAAGCTCGGATTGTTCAACTTAGGTTATGTTCCACTTTGCAATTATTGAAAACTTGACCATAATCATTAATCACAAATTGCCACTTATGAATAGGAAATCAAGACAATTACACGGATCAAGACTCCTAGACTAGCAATAGATAATTATCAAGATCTATCTAGTTGTACACCTAAATAAATCAAGACAACATCATGAACAATTCTTGTAGAAGAACATAAGCAACTTTGATAGAAAATTAATGATAGATAGAATCTGAAAATCAATCACAAAACATGTCTAGGGCTTTGAAATCACCCTTAACCAAATAGAAGTTTAGCCTAGCATAGGCATTGTAAACATAAACATAAAATTAAAGAAAATCTAAGAAGAAAATAAAAGAAAGAAAGAAGAAGAGGAAGAATATTAATTATCCAACCTCTTGCTCTCTCTAAAGAAAAAGAAAACTAGAGAAAAGAAAGAAGAAGAAAACTTAAAGAATTTTATTAAAATGGCTAATATCCTACCTATGTACAATATGATCCTCTACAATCATCCAAGGCCCTCTATTTATACACATTTTGGAGGGCTAAATGACAAGAGACAAGCTTTACAAATTTCAAAGGTAGGTATAATAGGTGGGTGAATTTTTCTAACAATTTTCGTCATATTGTATGACAATTTTGATCAGCCAACTTGATGGTCGATTTCGTCAATGTTGGAGGCCTGATCTGATCACATGGTCTTCTAGAAAAAGGTTCCCCTATCAGTTACGGATCCATAGCCGTTGGCATCAGCTCATTTGCTGATGTGGATAAGCAGATATGGGCAAAATACGAAAACAGGTCAGCACAGACGTCATTGCACATCAGCCAACTTGATGGTCGATTTCGTCAATATTAGAGGCCTGATATGATCATATGGTCTTCTAGAAAAAGGTTCCCGTATCAGTTACGGATCCATAGCCATTAGAATCAGCTCATTTGATGATGTGGATAAGCAGATATGGGCAAAATACGAAAACAGGTCAGCACAGACGTCATTGCACATCAGCCAACTTGATGGTCGATTTCGCTAGGGAAAACGACTCCGTTTCAAGAAGTGTAAAACATGAAAAAGATAGATATGCCTCTTATCTTTACACGGCTACAAATTTAAGCCTTATTGCTTTAGTGAAACGCCAGATATAGCTGATATGGCAAAAGGTGTCGGAACTGGAACTGAAGTGGATTTGCCCTTAATTCTAGTAATCTGAAATCACTCAAAGAAACTTGTGAAAAACACCAAATTACATAAAAATATAAAAGATCATAAACACAATTAGACTAAACAATAATAACTCGTATTTGACACAAAACAATAATAAAACATAACTAAAAACTATATAATTATACGAGTTATCAGGCACCTGAGGTAACGTTTAAGGTTTCACTTTTTACTAATGTTTCTTCTCCACCTTTTCCTAGTAGATTTGCAAAGTTCAAGGAGGAAGAACATGAACAACACATGCCGGAAACCTTAAACAACTTGTTTGTGGAGGTCATTCAACAAGTATCAAAATATGCTCCATTCCTCGATGACATATGCACCACAAAGGATGATGGAATAATACTTGTAATGGAGAATGCATCCACTGTTGTGCAAAGAAAGCTTCCTCTCAAACGCATAAATTTGGGAAATTTCATGTATGAGCCTAACAAGCCTAAAAAGCCAAGAAGGGGAATTGGCTAGGCTGAAAACAATCAATCAAGTGCTAATTGGGGGAGGCAGCCTAATTAGTGAAAGCTTTGCCAAACTGCCATCCTCAGATTTGCTCTCTTTTTCTTTATCTTTTTCTTATGTTTCTTTGTTAATTGTGTTTAGTGTTTTTAAGTTCATTTAGGCTGCATAAGTTTATTTTGTTTATTAGTTCTTTTCACTTACACATGATTCTTTCATTTGGGTTAATAGCATTACATTAATGACAATGTAAGAATTATGTGTGGGGGGAAGAATTTAGGATTTTATTTAGAGTATTTTGTTTTTGAGTTTTAATATGTTGTTTTTCTTTCTGATCCTTGTTTTGAAAATAACTAGATGTAAATATAATTTTTTTTTTTTTTTAACCCCGGTTAAATGGCGGATAACGGTACTCCGTGATTATTTAAATCGGTTCCATCAGCTACCCACAAAACTGATATTGTATATAAATTTCTCTTCCAATTTCTCTTTCAATTTTTTTCATTTTTTTTCAGGATGGATGATATTCTCACAAGATTGCAGAAACGATTTCCTCCTTTTCCTCGAAATATTTTACTGAAGCTTTACCAAGTTCGACTTGAAAGATTAAGAATGCTTATGCACAAAGGGATTCCTGACGACATACGTTGGATAATTGAAGCCAAGGTACGTGAAGATGAATATCTGCCTGTTTTACATTTACCAGGTACAGGTAGAAGCACTTTTGCAAAGAAGCGACGAGCAAAGCGCATGAGTTCAAATTGCCACAAATGTGCACGATGGACGTGTAACGGTAAATGTCGTTCTATTGGGATTCTGTCCTCTAATCGAGATGATAAAATTGAATTCATTAAGGATGGACTGAGTAAGGAGAATTTGGGTAATATCCAACTTTCTCTTGAGACGCATCCTAGTGGAGACGTACAAAGAGAAATTCTTGATTTATGGCCGCAATTCCAAAGGGAATGGCAACATCTTGGGAATCTGATGTTAAAAGACCCTGTTTGCCAGCTTGTAAGAAAACTGGATGGGAAGCATATCCTCGACTCATAGAAGGCGTTTAAGCCGTTTCTGGACGTAAAAACCAGAGGAAGATGTGAGCCACAATCACAACTACAATAAATGACTTCTCAGCTTTTGGTTTGATTTGCAATAACTTCATTTCGTTTTAATTTACGTGTTGTTCGATTTGTGTAATTATTCTCGTTTTTTTTATTTGTCTTTTACGGCTGATTTTTTCTTCTCTTTTTGATTTTCTTCCTGAAATCACGCAAAAATCTTTTGTTAGGTTAACATTTTCTTCTGACATGTCAGATACACTTTCGGCGACATTATTACTCTTGTCTGATTCACTACTCAGTCCTCTATATATTTGATGCACCCAAAAGAGTGTATCTTATTTAACCTTGCACTAAAAAGATAAATTGTAAGTATAGTAGTTAGCAAGGGTCGAGTCCTCAGGGATTGGGTTTTAGTTTATAAGTTAATAGTTTAAAACTTAAATTCAAGAACAATAAAAGAAAAGGGGTTTTTGAAATCAGATTTAAACTAAAGTAAATAATAAGAATAAGATGCAAGGCGGTATAACCAGCCAATAAAAATATATATACTAAATTAGGCGGTATAACCAGCCAATAAAAATATATATACTAAATTAGGCGGTATAACCAGCCAATAAAAATAAAACAAAGTTAATATACAAATTAGGCGGTATAACCAGCTAATAAAAATAAAACAAAGTTAATATACAAATTAGGCGGTATAACCAGCCAATAAAAATAAATATACTTTTAAAAATAAGCAAACTAGAAAAGTAAGAAAACAAGTAAGTAAGAAGAATCAAATATGAAAAATATGGTTAAGGTTTCATTCTCCACCACTAGACATCATTAAGAATCAATTTCAGATCTATCAATATCAACCAACTATCAAAGTTAACAACCGTAGATAACAACAAGCTCTGTTATCCCAATCTTTCCTTAGTTTGTCGTTAAATAGAACAAGCTCTCTATTTAATCTCTAACCATCAAACAACCTAGAATAAGCTCTCTAGATTCAATTTAATGGCAGCTTTATGATGAGAAAGATAGGTTGATCTAAGCAACAAACACATAAGCTCGGATTGTTCAACTTAGGTTATGTTCCACTTTGCAATTATTGAAAACTTGACCATAATCATTAATCACAAATTGCCACTTATGAATAGGAAATCAAGACAATTACACGGATCAAGACTCCTAAACTAGCAATAGATAATTATCAAGATCTATCTAGTTGTACACCTAAACAAATCAAGACAACATCATGAACAATTCTTGTAGAAGAACATAAGCAACTTTGATAGAAAATTAATGATAGATAGAATCTGAAAATCAATTATAAAACATGTCTAGAGCTTTGAAATCACCCTTAACCAAATAGAAGTTTAGCCTAGCATAGGCATTGTAAACATAAACATAAAATTAAAGAAAATCTAAGAAGAAAATAAAAGAAAGAAAGAAGAAGAGGAAGAATATTAATTATCCAACCTCTTGCTCTCTCTAAAGAAAAAGAAAACTAGAGAAAAGAAAGAAGAAGAAAACTTAGAGAATTTTATTAAAATGGCTAATATCCTACCTATGTACAATATGATCCCTTACAATCATCCAAGGCCCTCTATTTATACACATTTTGGAGGGCTAAATGACAAGAGACAAGCTTTACAAATTTCAAAGGTAGGTATATGACGATTTTGATCAGCCAACTTGATGGTCGATTTCGTCAATATTGGAGGCCTGATCTGATCACATGGTCTTCTAGAAAAAGGTTTCCCTATCAGTTACGGAACCATAGCCGTTGGAATCAGCTCATTTGCTGATGTGGTTAAGCAGATATGGGCAAAATACGAAAACATGTCAGCACAGACGTCATTGCACATCAGCCACCTTGATGGTCGATTTCTTCAATATTGGAGGCCTGATCTGATCACATGGTCTTCTAGACAAAGGTTCCCCTATCAGTTACGGAACCATAGCCGTTGGAATCAGCTCATTTTAAATTTCAGCCTTATTGCTTCAGTGAAACTCGAGATATAGCTGATATGGCAAAAGGTGTCGGAACTGAAACTGAACTGGATTTGCCCTTAATTCTAGTAATCTGAAATCACTCAAAGAAACTTGTGAAAAACACCAAAATACATAAAAATATAAAAGATCATAAACACAATTAGACTAAACAATAAAAACATTAATAAAACATAACTAAAAACTATATAATTATACGAGTTATCACACCCCCACACTTAGATTGTTGCTAGTCCCTAGCAACGACTCAATAAAAATAAAATAAGAAAATCTAATCTAATCCTTTTTCGTAGGAAATCACGGTGGCACTTAGCATGTGACACAAGCCTTTAAACCCCTAGGTGTCCCTAGTGGACGAGTTTAGTCTCGTGAGGGTTTACTAGAACGATACCCACAAACATTGAAAAACTAAAATATAAATAAACTGCATATACTAAAAATATTTACTCCTAATCCTTTCAATACAAATTAGATACAATATTTGAACAAGTCTTATAAACTAATCAATAGCTTAAAGAATTTCACAAAAAATCATGCTTGAATGTAAATTGTTTGAGTTAAGCCAATATTAACATAACATATTTCAATCAAAATAGTGCATATTCAAATTTAATCTCAACTTCTCACATGGGATACCCTCATGATTTTCACTCTTTAAAGTAGTGGTAAAGTATTTACACTCAATCAGTCTCATGAAAACACTTCTACCATATGCTTGCTTGTCCACCTATTCTCCACTATTTAGATCATACAACTTCATAAATCAAGAGGTCTTTATTCAAGGTTGTAATGGGGCCAAAGGGTTATAATGTGGTTAAAGAACAAAAGGATAAAGATATCACAAAGGTTCCAAAGAGTTCATAGAGTTTAGAGACATAATAAGATCATACAAATAAAACTTCTCAAAACTCTTATAAAGCACATAATAACATAGGCTAAATATTCATGTTGAGCCTTTGCATCATTCTAACCAACTTTGTAACATCTTTTTCTTTACTTTAACTAGAAGTCCAAGAGAAGATATATATATATATATATATATATATATATATATTTTTAATATGGGAATGTATTTGACAATGATCCCTTTCTTTTTCTCTTGACTTTTGCCTCTCTCCTCCCCCACACTTATCTTTCCTTCTAACCCAAATTTTCAACTAAAAACATCCCTTGTTTCTTTTGCAATATGTCTCAAAATATATAATCCATCTTTAGAACAAGGGTAAGGATATAAGTATATTTAGGCTAGGTGTAAGTTGTGGTTACCAATAAAACAGCATATTCAATGTAGGCTCAAATTGGCTCACTAGGGGGAATGTTAATAATGGATGGCTGTTTGGCTCTGGTTATAATCCTAATGCCTCTATCATATTCATGTTGTCACATGTATCAATATAGTCTCAAACGGTTTAAAGCAAGTTCTGGAGAATCATGTAATCATAAGAGCACTCAAGAAAGAAATTAGATTGATTTGTATAATGCATCAATCATTATAGGCTCAAAAACTCACAAGGATGATTATACAAGTCAGATTAAGTCTAAACATGCTTCTTTCTCAATCAACATATCATATTAACATTGGCTCATAAAAAGGTTGATATCAAGCTCAATTCTCATGAAAATCTTCTCACTAATAACCAGTTTAGACCTATGCAATTCATATCAGATCATAGTATTGAAAGTAACTAAAACACACTAAAAACACACTAAGTCTAAACATGCTTTTTTTTTTTTTTTTTTTTTGAAAAGAAGAAATCAAACTGACAAGGTATGTCTCAAGTCTCCCTTACTCAAACCTTGTTCAGAATGAATACTTCTAAATGGCTTAAAATACAATAAATTTTTTTTTTTTTTTTTTAAATTAGGAAAATATGTCCCTTACCCCCTACTAAAATATGACATTGTCCCCAATGTCAAATTTTAAAGGTAGAATTTAGGAGATATTACCTGCAGAGGTTGCTAACCACTTATTATAACTGAGACACAACAAACAAAATGTTAGATAATGTCACAAAGACAAAGTGCAATCCACTCCTTGCTCGTCCATATCTCTTTTTCTTTTTTCGAGCGTTTGCGAAACAACCGTAGCAGATAAACACTCATAAGCTTGGAGCTTTTTGAGTAAATCTTCAATGGTTGTAGCAGAAATTATGGTTCTCCTTGCCTCTGAAAACATGAATCCATTATCCACAGCATTATCTAAATATGAAAGCAAATTACTAAAATAACCATTAATATTAAGCAAACCAATGGGTTTCTTATTTGTGACCAAAGATGACCAAGAAGCCACGCAAGCTATTTCTTCCAATGTACCCAGACCTCCTGGTAAAGCAATGAATGCATCGGCAGAATGGTACATGATTGTTATCCGTTCAGGGATACTCCAGACTTGTATTTCCTTACCCACGGTAGGTCCACAAAAACTTGTGAATAGTTTTGGCACGATTCCTAGAACTGGACTTCCTCCGGTGTGTGCTGCTGTAGCGACTGCTCCCATTAAACCCGTACTACCGCCTCCATAAATCAAGTGGATCTTTTGTTGGGCAAGTATTACTCCAACTCTTATGGCTTCATCAGCGAATATGTTATTTTTCCCTGGATAAGCACCTCCAAAGACACAAATTTTTTTAATGCGCTGGGATGAAGTACTTTCCATTTTTTTTTTTCGAGTGCCTGAAAGAGAATGAGTACATGGTGTAATATATAGAGGACTCAGTAGTGAATCAGACAAGAGTAATAATGTCGCCGAAAGTGTATCTGACATCTTCCTCTGGTTTTACGTCCAGAAACGGCTTAAACGCCTTCTATGAGTCGAGGATATGCTTCCCATCCAGTTTTCTTACAAGCTAGCAAACAGGGTCTTTTAACATCAGATTCCCAAGATGTTGCCATTCCCTTTGGAATTGCGGCCATAAATCAAGAATTTCTCTTTGTACGTCTCCACTAGGATGCGTCTCAAGAGAAAGTTGGATGTTACCCAAATTCTCCTTACTCAGTCCATCCTTAATGAATTCAATTTTATCATCTCGATTAGAGGACGGAATCCCAATAGAACGACATTTACCGTTACACGTCCATCGTGCACATTTGTGGCAATTTGAACTCATGCGCTTTGCTCGTCGCTTCTTTGCAAAAGTGCTTCTACCTGTACCTGGTAAATGCAAAATATGAAGATATTCATCTTCACGTACCTTGGCTTCAATTATCCAACGTATGTCGTCAGGAATCCCTTTGTGCATAAGCATTCTTAATCTTTCAAATCGAACTTGGTAAAGCTTCAGTAAAATATTTCGAGGAAAAGGAGGAAATCGTTTCTGCAATCTTGTGAGAATATCATCCATCCTGAAAAAAGAAAAAAAATGAAAGAGAAATTGAAAGAGAAATTTATATACAATATCAGTTTTGTGGGTAGCTGATGGAACCGACTTAAATAATCACGGAGTACCGTTATCCGCCATTTAACCGGGGTTAAAAAAAATAAAATAAAAATTATATTTACATCTAGTTATTTTCAAAACAAGGATCAAAAAGAAAAACAACATAAAAAGACTCAAAAACAAAACACTCTAAATAAAATCCTAAAATACTAAACAAATAAACATAAAAATAAAAACAATAAAAAATAAAAAATAATAAAAGGAAAAGGAAAAGAAAGCAAATCTGAGTATGGCAGGTTGGTAATTTCTTCATTAATTGGACTGCCTTCCCAATTATTACTGATTTAAGTTGTCCAACCTAACCAACACCCCTTCTTGGCTTTTTAGGCTTGTTAGGCTCATACATGAAACTTCCCAAATTTGAGCGTTTGATAGGAAGCTTTCTTTGCACAAAAGTAGATGCATTCTCCACTATAAGTATTATTCCATCATCCTTTGTAGTGCATTGCTCATTGAGGAATGGTGCATCTTTTGGTACTTGTTGAATGGCATCCACAAACAAACTGTTTAAGGTTGCCAACATGTCTTGTTCATGTTCTTCCTTCTTGAACTTTGCAAATCTACTAGGAAAAGGTGGAGAAGAAACATTAGTAAAAAGTGGAACTTTAAACGTTACCTCAGGTGCCGAAATACTCTTATTTGGATCTTTGGCTTCATTATCCTCAAGAATAGAATCCATCTCTAATTTTGTTTCATCCTCATCTTGTTCCTCATTCTTCAAGGTCACAATAGTAGCATTCTCCTTTGGGTTAACCTTCATTTGGGCTCGGAGTTCTTCAGATCTTTGTGCTACCCATACCACCATACTACTAGCCAATAGGCTCATTTGCCTTTCCAAACTCCGGATGCTTGCCCTTGTTTCCTGTTGAAATTGCAAAGTATTAGTAACAAGAGAATCGACAAGATCTTCTAAAGAAGTACCTGATTTTTGAGTCATATGTGGTGCTTGAAGAAGATCTGGTTCTTGAGACCATGATTGATTGAAGCTAGATGGATAAGTGTAATTGGCATAAGGATCTACTTCTTGGTAATTTTCTGAGTAGCCATAATTAGTATGATCCCACCATCCCTCATGGTAAGTGTTTGAGTAATGATCATACAGTTGGTCTTGGAACACTTGATGGCCTTGACATCCTCCCATGGCCAATTGTTGAACTGGGTAGGTGAGATTGGCTTGTTGATTTTCCATGTTCATGTATGCCACCAACTCTTCAAGTGTTAGATTGCTCAATTCCATCGTTTTTTTTTTTTTTTTTTTTCAAAATTTGATAAGAAAAACTTGTATGTACAAGAAAAATAAAATTAATTACAACTGAAAATAAGAATAAACCAATGAACTAATAAACTAAAGAAAGCAATCCCCGGCAACGGCGCCAAAAATTTGATGCACCCAAAAGAGTGTATCTTATTTAACCTTGCACTAAAAAGATAAATTGTAAGTATAGTAGTTAGCAAGGGTCGAGTCCTCAGGGATTGGGTTTTAGTTTATAAGTTAATAGTTTAAAACTTAAATTCAAGAACAATAAAAGAAAAGGGGTTTTTGAAATCAGATTTAAACTAAAGTAAATAATAAGAATAAGATGCAAGGCGGTATAACCAGCCAATAAAAATATATATACTAAATTAGGCGGTATAACCAGCCAATAAAAATATATATACTAAATTAGGCGGTATAACCAGCCAATAAAAATAAAACAAAGTTAATATACAAATTAGGCGGTATAACCAGCCAATAAAAATAAAACAAAGTTAATATACAAATTAGGCGGTATAACCAGCCAATAAAAATAAATATACTTTTAAAAATAAGCAAACTAGAAAAGTAAGAAAACAAGTAAGTAAGAAGAATCAAATATGAAAAATATGGTTAAGGTTTCATTCTCCACCACTAGACATCATTAAGAATCAATTTCAGATCTATCAATATCAACCAACTATCAAAGTTAACAACCGTAGATAACAACAAGCTCTGTTATCCCAATCTTTCCTTAGTTTGTCGTTAAATAGAACAAGCTCTCTATTTAATCTCTAACCATCAAACAACCTAGAATAAGCTCTCTAGATTCAATTTAATGGCAGCTTTATGATGAGAAAGATAGGTTGATCTAAGCAACAAACACATAAGCTCGGATTGTTCAACTTAGGTTATGTTCCACTTTGCAATTATTGAAAACTTGACCATAATCATTAATCACAAATTGCCACTTATGAATAGGAAATCAAGACAATTACACGGATCAAGACTCCTAAACTAGCAATAGATAATTATCAAGATCTATCTAGTTGTACACCTAAACAAATCAAGACAACATCATGAACAATTCTTGTAGAAGAACATAAGCAACTTTGATAGAAAATTAATGATAGATAGAATCTGAAAATCAATTATAAAACATGTCTAGAGCTTTGAAATCACCCTTAACCAAATAGAAGTTTAGCCTAGCATAGGCATTGTAAACATAAACATAAAATTAAAGAAAATCTAAGAAGAAAATAAAAGAAAGAAAGAAGAAGAGGAAGAATATTAATTATCCAACCTCTTGCTCTCTCTAAAGAAAAAGAAAACTAGAGAAAAGAAAGAAGAAGAAAACTTAGAGAATTTTATTAAAATGGCTAATATCCTACCTATGTACAATATGATCCCTTACAATCATCCAAGGCCCTCTATTTATACACATTTTGGAGGGCTAAATGACAAGAGACAAGCTTTACAAATTTCAAAGGTAGGTATATGACGATTTTGATCAGCCAACTTGATGGTCGATTTCGTCAATATTGGAGGCCTGATCTGATCACATGGTCTTCTAGAAAAAGGTTTCCCTATCAGTTACGGAACCATAGCCGTTGGAATCAGCTCATTTGCTGATGTGGTTAAGCAGATATGGGCAAAATACGAAAACATGTCAGCACAGACGTCATTGCACATCAGCCACCTTGATGGTCGATTTCTTCAATATTGGAGGCCTGATCTGATCACATGGTCTTCTAGACAAAGGTTCCCCTATCAGTTACGGAACCATAGCCGTTGGAATCAGCTCATTTTAAATTTCAGCCTTATTGCTTCAGTGAAACTCGAGATATAGCTGATATGGCAAAAGGTGTCGGAACTGAAACTGAACTGGATTTGCCCTTAATTCTAGTAATCTGAAATCACTCAAAGAAACTTGTGAAAAACACCAAAATACATAAAAATATAAAAGATCATAAACACAATTAGACTAAACAATAAAAACATTAATAAAACATAACTAAAAACTATATAATTATACGAGTTATCAATATTACACCATGTACTCATTCTCTTTCAGGCACTCGAAAAAAAAATGGAAAGTACTTCGTCCCAGCGCATTAAAAAAATTTGTGTCTTTGGAGGTGCTTATCCAGGGAAAAATAACATATTTGCTGATGAAGCCATAAGAGTTGGAGTAATACTTGCCCAACAAAAGATCCAATTGATTTATGGAGGCGGTAGTACGGGTTTAATGGGAGCAGTCGTTACAGCAGCACACGCCGGAGGAAGTCCAGTTCTAGGAATCGTGCCAAAACTATTCACAGGTTTTTGTGGACCTACCTTGGGTAAGGAAATACAAGTCTGGAGTATCCCTGAACGGATGACAATCATGTACCATTCTGCCGATGCATTCATTGCTCTACCAGGAGGTCTGGGTACATTGGAAGAAATAGCTTGCGTGGCTTCTTGGTCATCTTTGGTCACAAAAAAGAAACCCATTGGTTTGCTTAATATTAATGGTTATTTTAGTAATTTGCTTTCATATTTAGATAATGCTGTGGATAATGGATTCATGTTTTCAGAGGCAAGGAGAACCATAATTTCTGCTACAACCATTGAAGATTTACTCAAAAAGCTCCAAGCTTATGAGTATTTATCTGCTACGGTTGTTTCGCAAACGCTCGGAAAAAGAAAAAGAGATATGGACGAGCAAGGAGTGGATTGCACTTTGTCTTTGTGACATTATCTAACATTTTGTTTGTTGTGTCTCAGTTATAATAAGTGGTTAGCAACCTCTACAGGTAATATATCCTAAATTTTACCTTCAAAAAAAAAAAAAAAAAAAAAAGAAATTTGTGTTTTAAGCCATTTAAAAGTATTCATTCTGAACAAGGTCTGAGTAAGGGAGACTTGAGACATACCTTGTCAGTTTGATTTTAATCTTTTTATGTTTACTTGTTAATTTTTGTTTAGTATTTTAGGATTATTTAGGTTTCATGGTTTTGTTTTGTTTTGAGTCTTAGTTGTTCCTATTCTTATGTTATTAGTTCTTTTCTCTTACACATGATTCTTTCATTTGGGTTAATAGACTTACATTGAGGACAATGTAAGAATTAAGTGTGGGGGGAATGATTTAGGATTTCTTTTATTTTTGTCTACTATTTTTTTTTTATGAGTCTTTATTATTATTATTATTATTTTTTTTTTAGTGTGTTTTAGTTCCTTTTTAATACAATGATGAGATATGAATTGCATAAGTCTAAAACAGATTTATTAGTGAGAAGATTTTCATGAGAATTGAGCTTGATGTCAACCTTTTTATGAGCCAATGTTAATATGATATGTTGATTGAGAAAGAAGCATGTTTAGACTTAATCTGACTTGTATAATCATCCTTGTGAGTTTTTGAGCCTATAATGATTGATGCATTATACAAATCAATCTAATTTCTTTCTTGAGTGCTCTTATGATTACATGATTCTCTAGAACTTGCTTTAAACCGTTTGAGACTATATTGATACATGTGACAACATGAATATGATAGAGGCATTAGGATTATAACCAGAGCCAAACAGCCATCCATTATTAATGTTGATAACTCGTATAATTATATAGTTTTTAGTTATGTTTTATTATTGTTTTGTGTCAAATACGAGTTATTATTGTTTAGTCTAATTGTGTTTATGATATTTTATATTTTTATGTAATTTGGTGTTTTTCACAAGTTTCTTTGAGTGATTTCAGATTACTAGAATTAAGGGCAAATCCAGTTCAGTTCCAGTTCCGACACCTTTTGCCATATCAGCTATATCTGGAGTTTCACTGAAGCAATAAGGCTGAAATTTGTAGCCGTGCAAATCTAAGAGGCATATCTATCTTTTTCATGTTTTACACTTCTTGAAACGGAGTCGTTTTCCCTAGAGAAATCGACCATCAAGTTGGCTGATGTGCAATGACATCTGTGCTGACCTGTTTTCGTATTTTGCCCATATCTTCTTATCCACATCAGAAAATGAGCTGATTCCAATGGTTATGGATCCGTAACTGATACGGGAACCTTTGTCTAGAAGACCATATGATCAGATCAGGCCTCTAATATTGACGAAATCGACCATCAAGTTGGCTGATGTGCAATGACGTCTGTGCTGACATGTTTTCGTATTTTGCCCATATCTGCTTATCCACATCAGCAAATGAGTTGATTCCAACGGCTATTGATCCGTAGCTGATAGGGGAACCTTTTTCTAGAAGACCATGTGATCAGATCAGGCCTCCAACATTGACGAAATCGACCATCAAGTTGGCTGATCAAAATTGTCATACAATATGACGAAAATTGTTAGAAAAATTCACCCACCTATTATACCTACCTTTGAAATTTGTAAAGCTTGTCTCTTGTCATTGAGCCCTCCAAAATGTGTATAAATAGAGGGCCTTGGATGATTGTAGAGGATCATATTGTACATAGGTAGGATATTAGCCATTTTAATAAAATTCTCTAAGTTTTCTTCTTCTTTCTTTTATCTAGTTTTCTTTCTTTTCTCTAGTTTTCTTTTTCTTTAGAGAGAGCAAGAGGTTGGATAATTAATATTCTTCCTCTTCTTCTTTCTTTCTTTTATTTTCTTCTTAGATTTTCTTTAATTTTATGTTTATGTTTATAATGCCTATGCTAGGCTAAACTTCTATTTGGTTAAGGGTGATTTCAAAGCCCTAGACATGTTTTGTGATTGATTTTCAAATTCTATCTATCATTAATTTTCTATCAAAGTTGCTTATGTTCTTCTACAAGAATTGTTCATGATGTTGTCTTGATTTATTTAGGTGTACAACTAGATAGATCTTGATAATTATCTATTGCTAGTTTAGGAGTCTTGATCCGTGTAATTGTCTTGATTTCCTATTCATAAGTGGCAATTTGTGATTAATGATTATGGTCAAGTTTTCAATAATTGCAAAGTGGAACATAACCTAAGTTGAACAATCCGAGCTTATGTGTTTGTTGCTTAGATCAACCTATCTTTCTCATCATAAAGCTGCCATTAAATTGAATTTAGAGAGCTTATTCTAGGTTGTTTAATGGTTAGAGATTAAATAGAGAGCTTGTTCTATTTAACGACAAACTAAGGAAAGATTGGGATAACAGAGCTTGTTGTTATCTACGGTTGTTAACTTTGATAGTTGGTTGATATTGATAGATCTGAAATTGATTCTTAATGATGTCTAGTGGTGGAGAATGAAACCTTAACCATATTTTTCATATTTGATTCTTCTTACTTACTTCTTTTCTTACTTTTAGTTTGCTTATTTTTTATATTTATTTTTATTGGCTGGTTATACCGCCTAATTTGTATATTAACTTTGTTTTATTTTTACTGGCTGGTTATACCGCCTAATTTAGTATATATATTTTTATTGGCTGGTTATACCGCCTAATTTAGTATATATATTTTTATTGGCTGGTTATACCGCCTTGCATCTTATTCTTATTATTTACTTTAGTTTAAATCTGATTTCAAAAACCCCTTTTCTTTTATTGTTCTTAAATTTAAGTTTTAAACTATCAACTTGTAAACTAAAACCCAATCCCTGAGGACTCGACCCTTGCTAACTACTATACTTACAATTGATCTTTTTAGTGCAAGGTTAAATAAGATACACTCTTTTGGGTGCATCAAATTTTTGGCGCCGTTGCCGGGGATTGCTTTCTTTAGTTTATTTGTTACTTGGTTTATTCTTATTTTCAGTTCTAATTAGTTTTATTTTCTTGTACATACAAGTTTTTCTTTTCAAATTTAAAAAAAAAAAAAAAGAACAATGGAATTGAGCAATCTAACACTTGAAGAGTTGGTGGCATACATGAACATGGAGAATCAACAAGCCAATCTCACCTCCCCAGTTCAGCAATTGGCCATGGGAGGATGTCAAGGCCATCAAGTGTTCCAAGACCAACAGTATGATCATTACTCAAACACTTACCATGAGGGATGGTGGGATCATACTAATTATGGCTACTCGAAAAATTACCAAGAAGTAGATCCTTATGCCAATTACACTCATCCATCTAGCTTCAATCAATCATGGTATCAAGAACCAGATCTTTTTCAACCACCACATATGACTCAAAACTCAGGTACTTCTTTAGAAGATCTTGTCTATTCTCTTGTTACTGATTCTTTGCAATTTCAACAGGAAACAAGGGCAAGCATCCAGAGTTTGGAAAAGCAAATGAGCCAATTGGCTAGTAGTATGGTGGGATGGGTAGCACAAAGATCTGAAGAACTCCCAGCCCAAACGATGGTTAACCCAAAGGAGAATGCTACTATTGTGACCTTGAAGAATGAGGAACAAGATGAGGATGAAACAAAATTAGAGATGGATTCTATTCTTGAGGATAATGAAGCCAAAGATCCAAATAAGAGTATTTCGGCACCTGAGGTAACGTTTAAGGTTTCACTTTTTACTAATGTTTCTTCTCCACCTTTTCCTAGTAGATTTGCAAAGTTCAAGGAGGAAGAACATGAACAACACATGCCGGAAACCTTAAACAACTTGTTTGTGGAGGTCATTCAACAAGTATCAAAATATGCTCCATTCCTCGATGACATATGCACCACAAAGGATGATGGAATAATACTTGTAATGGAGAATGCATCCACTGTTGTGCAAAGAAAGCTTCCTCTCAAACGCATAAATTTGGGAAATTTCATGTATGAGCCTGACAAGCCTAAAATGCCAAGAAGGGGTGTTGGTTAGGTTCAAAACCCTAAATCAAGTGCTAATTGGGGGAGGCAGCCTAATTAGTGAAAGCATTGCCAAACTGCCATCCTCAGATTTGCTCTCTTTTTCTTTATCTTTTTCTTATGTTTCTTTGCTAATTGTGTTTAGTGTTTCTAAGTTCATTTAGGCTGCATAAGTTTATTTTGTTTATTAGTTCTTTTCACTTACACATGATTCTTTCATTTGGGATTAATAGCATTACATTGAGGACAATGTAAGAATTAAGTGTGGGGGGGAGGATTTACGATTTCCTTTATTTTTGCCTATTATTTTTTTTTATGAGTCTTTAATATTATTATTATTATTAAAAATTTTAGTGTGTTTTAGTTCTTTTCTATACTATGATGAGATATGAATTGCATAGGTCTAAAACTAGTCTAGTAGTGAGAAGATTTTTCATGAGAATTAAGCTTGATATCATTTTTCATGGAGCCAATGTTAATATGATATGTTGATTGAGAAATAAGCATGTTTAGACTTAAAATTGACTTGTATAAACATCCTTGTGAGTTTTGAGCCTATATGATTGATGCATTATACAAATCAATCTAATTTCTTTCTTGAGTGCTCTTATGATTACATGATTCTCTAGAACTTGCTTTAGACCTTGTTGAGACTATATTGATGCATGTGACAACATGAATATGATAGAGGCATTAGGATTTTTAGCCAGGGCCAAACATCCATCCCTTATTGATGTTCCAAGAGAACACACCCTTAGTGAACCAATTTGAGCCTACATTGAATAAGCTATCTCTTTGGTAACCATAACTTGTCCCTAACCTAAATATACTTATATCTTTACCTTTGTTCCAAAGATGAATTAGCATGTTTTGAGACATGTTGCAAAGACAAGGAAGATCTATTGAAAATTTGGGTTAGAAACAAGAAATAAGTGTGGGGGAAAAGAAAAGAAAAGTCAAGAGAAAAAGAAAGGGAATATTATGAAATATATATATATATATAATGAATCATCTCTTGAACTTCTAGTTAAAGAAAAGAAAAAGATGTTACAAAGTTGGTTAGAATGATGCAAAGGCTCAACATGAATATTTAGCCTATGTTATTATGTGCTTTATAAGAGTTTTGAGAAGTTTTATTTGTATGATCTTTTTATGTCTCTAAACTTTATGAACTCTTTGGAACCTTTGTGATATCTTTATCCTTTTGTTCTTCAACCACATTACAAACCCCTTGGCCCCATTACAACCTTGATTAAAGACCTCTTGATTCATGAAGTTGTATGATCTAAATAGTGGAGAATAGGTGGACAAGCAAGAATATGGTAGAACTGTTTTCATGAGATTGATTGAGTGTAAACACTTCACCACTACTTTAAAGAGTGAAAATCATGAGGGTATCCCATGTGAGAAGTTGAGATTAAATTTGAACATGCACTATTTTGATTGAGATATGTTATGTTAATATTGGCTTAACTCAAACAATTTACATTCAAGCATGATTTTTTGTGAAATTCTTTAAGCTATTGATTAGTTTATAAGACTTGTTCAAAGATTGTCTCTAATTTGTATTGAAAGGATTAGGAATAAATATTTTTAGTATATGTAGTTTATTTATATTTTAGTTTTTCAATGTTTGTGGGTATCGTTCTAGTAAACCCTCACGAGACTAAACTCGTCCACTAGGGACACCTAGGGGTTTAAAGGCTTGTGTCACATGCTAAGTGCCACCGTGATTTCCTACGAAAGTGGATTAGATTAGATTTTCTTATTTTATTTTTATTTGATTTTGCTCGAGGACTAGCAAAAAGCTAAGTGTGGGGGTGTGATAACTCGTATAATTATATAGTTTTTAGTTATGTTTTATTATTGTTTTGTGTCAAATACGAGTTATTATTGTTTAGTCTAATTGTGTTTATGATATTTTATATTTTTATGTAATTTGGTGTTTTTCACAAGTTTCTTTGAGTGATTTCAGATTACTAGAATTAAGGGCAAATCCAGTTCAGTTCCAGTTCCGACACCTTTTGCCATATCAGCTATATCTGGAGTTTCACTGAAGCAATAAGGCTGAAATTTGTAGACGTGCAAAGCTAAGAGGCATATCTATCTTTTTCATGTTTTACACTTCTTGAAACGGAGTCGTTTTCCCTAGAGAAATCGACCATCAAGTTGGCTGATGTGCAATGACATCTGTGCTGACCTGTTTTCGTATTTTGCCCATATCTTCTTATCCACATCAGAAAATGAGCTGATTCCAATGGCTATGGATCCGTAACTGATACGGGAACCTTTGTCTAGAAGACCATATGATCAGATCAGGCCTCTAATAATGACGAAATCGACCATCAAGTTGGCTGATGTGCAATGACGTCTGTGCTGACATGTTTTCGTATTTTGCCCATATCTGCTTATCCACATCAGCAAATGAGTTGATTCCAACGGCTATTGATCCGTAGCTGATAGGGGAACCTTTTTCTAGAAGACCATGTGATCAGATCAGGCCTCCAACATTGACGAAATCGACCATCAAGTTGGCTGATCAAAATTGTCATACAATATGACGAAAATTGTTAGAAAAATTCACCCACCTATTATACCTACCTTTGAAATTTGTAAAGCTTGTCTCTTGTCATTTAGCCCTCCAAAATGTGTATAAATAGAGGGCCTTGGATGATTGTAGAGGATCATATTGTACATAGGTAGGATATTAGCCATTTTAATAAAATTCTCTAAGTTTTCTTCTTCTTTCTTTTATCTAGTTTTCTTTCTTTTCTCTAGTTTTCTTTTTCTTTAGAGAGAGCAAGAGGTTGGATAATTAATATTCTTCCTCTTCTTCTTTCTTTCTTTTATTTTCTTCTTAGATTTTCTTTAATTTTATGTTTATGTTTATAATGCCTATGCTAGGCTAAACTTCTATTTGGTTAAGGGTGATTTCAAAGCCCTAGACATGTTTTGTGATTGATTTTCAAATTCTATCTATCATTAATTTTCTATCAAAGTTGCTTATGTTCTTCTACAAGAATTGTTCATGATGTTGTCTTGATTTATTTAGGTGTACAACTAGATAGATCTTGATAATTATCTATTGCTAGTTTAGGAGTCTTGATCCGTGTAATTGTCTTGATTTCCTATTCATAAGTGGCAATTTGTGATTAATGATTATGGTCAAGTTTTCAATAATTGCAAAGTGGAACATAACCTAAGTTGAACAATCCGAGCTTATGTGTTTGTTGCTTAGATCAACCTATCTTTCTCATCATAAAGCTGCCATTAAATTGAATTTAGAGAGCTTATTCTAGGTTGTTTAATGGTTAGAGATTAAATAGAGAGCTTATTCTATTTAACGACAAACTAAGGAAAGATTGGGATAACAGAGCTTGTTGTTATCTACGGTTGTTAACTTTGATAGTTGGTTGATATTGATAGATCTGAAATTGATTCTTAATGATGTCTAGTGGTGGAGAATGAAACCTTAACCATATTTTTCATATTTGATTCTTCTTACTTACTTCTTTTCTTACTTTTAGTTTGCTTATTTTTTATATTTATTTTTATTGGCTGGTTATACCGCCTAATTTGTATATTAACTTTGTTTTATTTTTACTGGCTGGTTATACCGCCTAATTTAGTATATATATTTTTATTGGCTGGTTATACCGCCTAATTTAGTATATATATTTTTATTGGCTGGTTATACCGCCTTGCATCTTATTCTTATTATTTACTTTAGTTTAAATCTGATTTCAAAAACCCCTTTTCTTTTATTGTTCTTAAATTTAAGTTTTAAACTATCAACTTGTAAACTAAAACCCAATCCCTGAGGACTCGACCCTTGCTAACTACTATACTTACAATTGATCTTTTTAGTGCAAGGTTAAATAAGATACACTCTTTTGGGTGCATCAAATGTTCTAAGAGAACATCCCCACTAGTGAGCCAATTTGAGCCTACATTAAATATGCTGTTTTATTGGTAACCACAACTTACACCTAGCCTAAATATACTTATATCCTTACCCTTGTTCTAAAGATGGATTATATATTTTGAGACATATTGCAAAAAAAACAAGGGATATTTTTAGTTAAAAATTTGGGTTAGAAACAAGAAATAAGTGTGGGGGGGAAAGAAAAGAAAAGTCAAGAGAAAAAGAAATGGAATATTGGCAAATATATTCCTATGTAAAAAAAAAAAATATATGAATCATCTCTTGAATTTGTGGAAAAAGAAAAAGATGTTACAAAGTTGTTTAGAATGAAGAAAAGGCCCAACATGAATATCCGGCCTAGGTGACTATGTACTTGTAAAAAGTTTTGAGAAGTTTCTTTGTATGATCTTTTTATGTCTCTAAACTTTATGAACTCTTTGGAACCTTTGTGATATCTTTATCCTTTTGTTCTTCAACCACATTACAAACCCCTTGGCCCCATTACAACCTTCATTAAAGACCTCTTGATTCATGAAGTTGTATGATCTAAATAGTGGAGAATAGGTGGACAAGCAAGAATATGGTAGAACTGTTTTCATGAGATTGATTGAGTGTAAACACTTCACCACTACTTTAAAGAGTGAAAATCATGAGGGTATCCCATGTGATAAGTTGAGATTAAATTTGAACATGCACTATTTTGATTGAGATATGTTATGTTAATATTGGCTTAACTCAAACAATTTACATTCAAGCTTGATTTTTTGTGAAATTCTTTAAGCTATTGATTAGTTTATAAGACTTGTTCAAAGATTGTCTCTAATTTGTATTGAAAGGATTAGGAGTAAATATTTTTAGTATATGTAGTTTATTTATATTTTAGTTTTTCAATGTTTGTGGGTATCGTTCTAGTAAACCCTCACGAGACTAAACTCGTCCACTAGGGACACCTAGGGGTTTAAAGGCTTGTGTCACATGCTAAGTGCCACCGTGATTTCCTACGAAAGTGGATTAGATTAGATTTTCTTATTTTATTTTTATTTGATTTTGCTCGAGGACTAGCAAAAAGCTAAGTGTGGGGGTGTGATAACTCGTATAATTATATAGTTTTTAGTTATGTTTTATTATTGTTTTGTGTCAAATACGAGTTATTATTGTTTAGTCTAATTGTGTTTATGATCTTTTATATTTTTATGTAATTTGGTGTTTTTCACAAGTTTCTTTGAGTGATTTCAGATTACTAGAATTAAGGGCAAATCCAGTTCAGTTCCAGTTCCGACACCTTTTGCCATATCAGCTATATCTCGAGTTTCACTGAAGCAATAAGGCTGAAATTTGTAGCCGTGCAAAGCTAAGAGGCATATCTATCTTTTTCATGTTTTACACTTCCTGAAAAGGAGTCGTTTTCCCTAGCGAAATCAACCATCAAGTTGGCTGATGTGCAATGACGTCTGTGCTGACCTGTTTTCGTATTTTGCCCATATCTGCTTATCCACATCAGCAAATGAGCTGATTCCAATGGCTATGGATCCGTAACTGATACGGGAACCTTTGTCTAGAAGACCATATGATCAGATCAGGCCTCTAATATTGACGAAATCGACCATCAAGTTGGCTGATGTGCAATGACGTCTGTGCTGACCTGTTTTCGTATTTTGCCCATATCGGCTTATCCACATCAGCAAATGAGCTTATTCCAACGGCTATGGATCCGTAACTGATAGGGGAACCTTTTTCTAGAAGACCATGTGATCAGATCAGGCCTCCAACATTGACGAAATCGACCATCAAGTTGGCTGATCAAAATTGTCATACAATATGACGAAAATTGTTAGAAAAATTCACCCACCTATTATACCTACCTTTGAAATTTGTAAAACTTGTCTCTTGTCATTTAGCCCTCCAAAATGTGTATAAATAGAGGGCCTTGGATGATTGTAGAGAATCATATTGTAGATAGGTAGGATATTAGCCATTGTAATAAAATTCTATAAGTTTTCTTCTTCTTTCTTTTCTCTAGTTTTCTTTTTTTTTAGAAAGAGCAAGAGGTTGGATAATTAATATTCTTCTTCTTCTTCTTTCTTTCTTTTATTTTCTTCTTAGATTCTCTTTAATTTTATGTTTATGTTTACAATGCCTATGCTAGGCTAAACTTCTATTTGGTTAAGGGTGATTTCAAAGCCCTAGACATGTTTTGTGATTGATTTTCAGATTCTATCTATCATTAATTTTCTATCAAAGTTGCTTATGTTCTTCTACAAGAATTTTTCATGATGTTGTCTTGATTTATTTAGGTGTACAACTAGATAGATCTTGATAATTATCTATTGCTAGTCTAGGAGTCTTGATCCGTGTAATTGTCTTGATTTCCTATTCATAAGTGGCAATTTGTGATTAATGATTATGGTCAAGTTTTCAATAATTGCAAAGTGGAACATAACCTAAGTTGAACAATCCGAGCTTATGTGTTTGTTGCTTAGATCAACCTATCTTTCTCATCATAAAGCTGCCATTAAATTGAATCTAGAGAGCTTATTCTAGGTTGTTTGATGGTTAGAGATTAAATAGAGAGCTTGTTCTATTTAACGACAAACTAAGGAAAGATTGGGATAACAGAGCTTGTTGTTATCTACGGTTGTTAACTTTGATAGTTGGTTGATATTGATAGATCTGAAATTGATTCTTAATGATGTCTAGTGGTGGAGAATGAAACCTTAACCATATTTTTCATATTTGATTCTTCTTACTTACTTCTTTTCTTACTTTTCTAGTTTGCTTATTTTTAAAAGTATATTTATTTTTATTGGCTGGTTATACCGCCTAATTTGTATATTAACTTTGTTTTATTTTTATTGGCTGGTTATACCGCCTAATTTAGTATATATATTTTTATTGGCTGGTTATACCGCCTAATTTAGTATATATATTTTTATTGGCTGGTTATACCGCCTTGCATCTTATTCTTATTATTTACTTTAGTTTAAATCTGGCTTCAAAAACCCCTTTTCTTTTATTGTTTTCTTTGAACGTAAGTTTTAAACTATTAACTTATAAACTAAAACCCAATCCCTGAGGACTCGACCCTTGCTAATCATTATACTTACAATTGAATTTTTTTAGTGCAAGGTTAAATAAGATACACTCTTTTGGGTGCATCAATTTCCTATTCATAAGTGGCAATTTGTGATTAATGATTATGGTCAAGTTTTCAATAATTGCAAAGTGGAACATAACCTAAGTTGAACAATCCGAGCTTATGTGTTTGTTGCTTAGATCAACCTATCTTTCTCAACATAAAGCTGCCATTAAATTGAATTTAGAGAGCTTATTCTAGGTTGTTTAATGGTTAGAGATTAAATAGAGAGCTTGTTCTATTTAACGACAAACTAAGGAAAGATTGGGATAACAGAGCTTGTTGTTATCTACGGTTGTTAACTTTGATAGTTGGTTGATATTGATAGATCTGAAATTGATTCTTAATGATGTCTAGTGGTGGAGAATGAAACCTTAACCATATTTTTCATATTTGATTCTTCTTACTTACTTGTTTTCTTACTTTTCTAGTTTGCTTATTTTTAAAAGTATATTTATTTTTATTGGCTGGTTATACCGCCTAATTTGTATATTAACTTTGTTTTATTTTTATTGGCTGGTTATACCGCCTAATTTAGTATATATATTTTTATTGGCTGGTTATACCGCCTAATTTAGTATATATATTTTTATTGGCTGGTTATACCGCCTTGCATCTTATTCTTATTATTTACTTTAGTTTAAATCTGGCTTCAAAAAACCCCTTTTCTTTTATTTTTCTTGAATTTAAGTTTTAAACTATTAACTTATAAACTAAAACCCAATCCCTGAGGACTCGACCCTTGCTAACTACTATACTTACAATTTATCTTTTTAGTGCAAGGTTAAATAAGATACACTCTTTTGGGTGCATCAGTGATCTTTGAGAAGTCTTTGATAAATCTCCTATAGAAACCTGCATGTCCAAGAAAAGAACGAACCTCTCTCACATTTGTGGGAGGTGGTAAAGAATGCATAATATCTATTTTAGACTTATCAACCTCTATCCCTCTAGAAGAAATAACATGGCCCAAAACTATTCCTTGTTCTACCATAAAGTGGCATTTTTCCCAATTCAAAACAAGGTTAGTTTCCATGCATCTTTCAAGTACAAGTGTAAGGTTCTCTAGACATCTATCAAAAGAATCACCATAGACACTAAAATCATCCATAAATACTTCTATGATGTTCTCTACATAATCTGAAAATATGCTAACCATACACCTTTGGAATGTAGCTGGTGCATTACAAAGACCAAATGGCATACGTCGGTATGCAAAAGTACCAAATGGACATGTGAATGTTGTTTTCTCTTGGTCCTCCGGAGCAATGGCTATCTGATTATAACCTGAAAAACCATCAAGAAAACAATAATGAGAATGGCCAGCTAACCTTTCAAGCATTTGATCAATAAAAGGTAAAGGAAAGTGGTCTTTGCGAGTTGTGGAATTAAGTTTACGATAATCAATACAAACTCGCCATCCTGTTTGAATCCTAGTAGGAACAAGTTCATTCTCATTATTTGTTACCACCGTTACACCTGATTTCTTTGGAACCACTTGGACTGGGCTCACCCATTTGCTATCCGAGATAGGATAGATCACTCCAACATCTAGGAGTTTCAGTATCTCCTTTTTCACAACCTCCATCATAGGAGGGTTCAATCTTCTTTGTGCTTCTCTTGTTGGTTTAGACCCTTCCTCTAACAAAATCCGGTGCATGCACATGGATGGGCTTATTCCCTTGATATCGGCAATTGTCCAACCAATTGCTGTTTTATGCTCTCTAAGCACCTGGATAAGTCGCTCTTCTTGCAAAGGTGTGAGCTCTTTGGCAATGATGATCGGTAGTGTGTCCTTTTTACCTAAGAACACATATTTCAAGTGGTTCGGTAGTGGTTTCAATTCTAAAGTTGGTGCCTGCAAAATGGAAGGTAGAAGTTTCTCATTAGATAAAGGCAAATCAATAAATGAAACATCAAACCTTGCATCTTTAGGTTGCAGCGAGTGTAAAGATTCTAGTGCCCCTTCCACCTGGTCACTCAAGGCTAGTTTAGCATTCCCCATTCCGAGATGGTTGCTAATGACTATTTCTACACTATCTTCACCATCTAGCTCATAAGCTTGCTGCACTAGTGAGTCAATTATATCAATATTAAAAACAGAATGCACATCACTAGGATATCTCATGGCCTCAAAAATGTTCAAGCGAATTATTACACCATCAAATTCCATAGTTAAAGTGCCATCATGTACATCTATTTTAGTTCTTGCTGTTTTCAAGAATGGTCTCCCTAATAGAATAGGTGTGGGATTAGAAGACATCTCATCTTCCATCTCAATAACATAAAAGCCAGCGGGAAAAACCAATTCATTAACCTGTACAAGAACGTCTTCTACAACTCCTCTTGGATAAGTGTTAGAACGGTCAGCAAGTTGTATTATGACACCGGTTTCCTCTAATGGTCCTAGATTCAATGAAGCATAAATTGAATATGGCATGACATTAATAGATGCCCCTAGATCTAGCATAGCACGCTCAAACCTGGTGTTGCCTATCTTACAAGGAATGGTAAACATACCTGGATCCTTGCATTTAGGTGGGAGTTTCTTTTGAAGAACAGCTGACACATTCTCCCCCACACTTACCTTTTCATTCCATTTCAACTTCCGTTTAGATGTGCACAACTCTTTTAGGAACTTGGCATATCTTGGCACTTGCTTGATAGCATCTAGTAAAGGAATGTTCACCTCTACTTTCCGGAAGGTTTCCAAAATTTCCTTCTCTTGCTCCTCCTTCTTGGACTTTGCTAACCTGCTAGGAAAAGGTGGAGGAGTTATATAAGAAGGAAAGGATGGTTTAGGAATTACCTTTTTTAGTGGCTCGTTGGGATGTGAAGAGGATGCCATGGTATTGTTCTCCCCTTGAGCACTATCATTTTGTGGTGTCTCTAGCTGTTTCCCACTTCTTAAATTTATAGCATTGGCATTCTCTCTTGGATTCACTATGGTTTGGGAAGGTAATTTCCCAGAATCTCTTGCTTGCATTTGACTCATGGTTGTTGCCAATTCCCTATTTGAGTCTCCAAATTTCGAATACTTGTCTTTGTTTCCTGTTGAAATTGAATTGTATTAGTAGAAAGAGCTTTAACAAGATCTTCAAGAGAAGTACCTGAATTTTGGGTGGGTGGTAGTTGTTGTCGGGTTTGGTATGGTTGTTGCACTCTTTGCTAAAAACCCGGTGGCCTGTGGTCAAATGGTGGAGGAATAGTTTGTGATTGGTTCCCTCCATAATTGAAGTTTGGATGATCCCTCCATCCTGGATTGTAAGTGTTTGAGTAGGGATCATATTTCCTTGATTGGTTCTGAAATCCACCCATGGCATTCACATGTTCATTGGTATCCTCTTGAAGTGTTGGACACATATCAGTTTGGTGCCCTATGTTTGAACATATGCCACAAGCCTTTATTTGTTGTATTTTACCTACAGCCAATTGTTGAACAAGAGAAGTCAGTTTATCAAATTTTTGTTCAAGGGATGATATACTTACCTCATTAACTCTCTTGGGTTGTGGTGGTGGATCTTGTCTCATTGAGAACTGTTGAGAATTGGCTGCCATGTTGGAGATTAATGTTCTAGCAGCCCTGGGAGTCTTATCAACTAGAGCTCCCCCACTAGCGGCATCTATCATACTTCTCTCCATGGGCATGAGACCTTCATAGAAGTATTGGATGAGAAGTTGTTCACTTATCTGATGATGTGGACATGATGCACAAAGTTTCTTGAACCTCTCCCAATATTCATATAAGGACTCTCCGTTGTATTGCCGAATCCCACATATCTCTTTCCTAATGTTGGCAGCCTTAGATGCTGGGAAATACCTTTCCAAGAATGCTTTCTTCAAATCATTCCATGTAGTGATGGTCCCGGATGGTAGATAGTAGAGCCATTCCTTTGCTGAATCAGCTAGAGAGAATGGGAAGGCTCTCAACTTAACTTGCTATTCCGTGACCCCTGTTGGTCTCATGCTTGAGCAAACTACATGG
The DNA here is from genome assembly GCA_030761205.1 of Fremontodendron californicum. Taxonomy (NCBI): domain Eukaryota; kingdom Viridiplantae; phylum Streptophyta; class Magnoliopsida; order Malvales; family Malvaceae; genus Fremontodendron; species Fremontodendron californicum. The sequence goes on from JAULJL010000033.1 coordinate 161,408, forward strand.
AATTCCTTGAGGTGCTATGAATCAAACCAGATTTTAATTCAAAAGCTACCTCAAGATTAGCATATTCAATGCATAATGGTTGTTGACCCAAGTCCGGAGCGGCTAGCTCCTTGAGAGTTCGGTTGTCAGCTGCTGCCATCTCTCCTTGCTTCTCTTGGATGTTTTGGATCAACTCCTCAATTGGTTGTTGGTGAGAAGTTATAAATTCCCGAATTTTCCTAAGTCGTAAGTCTTCTTCGGGGGCTTGGAACATTCACTAATAAAAAAAAAAATAAGAAAGTAAATAATTAGAACAGAAAATAAGAATAAACCAATAAACTAAAGAAAACAATCCCCGGCAACGGCGCCAAAAATTTGATGCACCCAAAAGAGTGTATCTTATTTAACCTTGCACTAAAAAGATAAATTGTAAGTATAGTAGTTAGCAAGGGTCGAGTCCTCAGGGATTGGGTTTTAGTTTATAAGTTAATAGTTTAAAACTTAAATTCAAGAACAATAAAAGAAAAGGGGTTTATGAAGCCAGATTTAAACTAAAGTAAATAATAAGAATAAGATGCAAGGCGGTATAACCAGCCAATAAAAATATATATACTAAATTAGGCGGTATAACCAGCCAATAAAAATATATATACTAAATTAGGCGGTATAACCAGCCAATAAAAATAAAACAAAGTTAATACACAAATTAGGCGGTATAACCAGCCAATAAAAATAAATATAAAAAATAAGCAAACTAAAAGTAAGAAAACAAATAAGTACGAAGAATCAAATATGAAAAATATGGTTAAGGTTTCATTCTCCACCACTAGACATCATTAAGAATCAATTTCAGATCTATCAATATCAACCAACTATCAAAGTTAACAACCGTAGATAACAACAAGTTCTGTTACCCCAATCTTTCCTTAGTTTGTCGTTAAATAGAACAAGCTCTCTATTTAATCTCTAACCATTAAACAACCTAGAATAAGCTCTCTAAATTCAATTTAATGGCAGCTTTATGATGAGAAAGATAGGTTGATCTAAGCAACAAACACATAAGCTCGGATTGTTCAACTTAGGTTATGTTCCACTTTGCAATTATTGAAAACTTGACCATAATCATTAATCACAAATTGCCACTTATGAATAGGAAATCAAGACAATTACACGGATCAAGACTCCTAAACTAGCAATAGATAATTATCAAGATCTATCTAGTTGTACACCTAAATAAATCAAGACAACATCATGAACAATTCTTGTAGAAGAACATAAGCAACTTTGATAGAAAATTAATGATAGATAGAATCTGAAAATCAATCACAAAACGTGTCTAGGGCTTTGAAATCACCCTTAACCAAATAGAAGTTTAGCCTAGCATAGGCATCATAAACATAAACATAAAATTAAAGAGAATCTAAGAAGGAAATAAAAGAAAGAAAGAAGAAGAAGAAGAATATTAATTATCCAACCTCTTGCTCTTTCTAAAGAAAAAGAAAACTAGAGAAAAGAAAGAAGAAGAAAACTTAGAGAATTTTGTTAAAATGGCTAATATCCTACCAATCTCCAATATGATCCCTTACAATCATCCAAGGCCCTCTATTTATACACATTTGGAGGGCTAAATGACAAGAGACAAGCTTTACAAATTTCAAAGGTAGGTATAATAGGTGGGTGCATTTTCTAACAATTTTCGTCATGTATGACGATTTTGATCAGCCAACTTGATGGTCGATTTTGTCAATTTTGGAGGCCTTATCTGATCACATGGTCTTCTAGACAAATGTTACCCTATCAGTTACGGATCCATAGCCGTTAGAATCAGCTCATTTGCTGATGTGGATAAGAAGATATGGGCATAATACGAAAACATGTCAGCACAGACGTCATTGCACATCAGCCAACTTGATGGTCGATTTCGCTAGGGAAATCGACTCCGTTTCAAGAAGTGTAAAACATGAAAAAGATAGATATGCCTCTTAGCTTTGCATGGCTACAAATTTGAGCCTTATTGCTTCAGTGAAACTCGAGATATAGCTGATATGGCAAAAGGTGTCGGAACTGGAACTGAACTGGATTTGCCCTTAATTCTAGTAATCTGAAATCACTCAAAGAAACTTGTGAAAAACACCAAAACACATAAAAATATAAAAGATCATAAACACAATTAGACTAAACAATAATAACTCGTATTTGACACAAAACAATAATAAAACATAACTAAAAACTATATAATTATACGAGTTATCACACCCCCACACTTAGATTGTTGCTAGTCCCTAGCAACGACTCAATAAAAATAAAATAAGAAAATCTAATCTAATCCATTTTCGTAGGAAATCACGGTGGCACTTAGCATGTGACACAAGCCTTTAAACCCCTAGGTGTCCCTAGTGGACGAGTTTAGTCTCGTGAGGGTTTACTAGAACGATACCCACAAACATTGAAAAACTAAAATATAAATAAACTGCATATACTAAAAATATTTACTCCTAATCCTTTCAATACAAATTAGAGACAATATTTGAACAAGTCTTATAAACTAATCAATAGCTTAAAGAATTTCACAAAAAATCATGCTTGAATGTAAATTGTTTGAGTTAAGCCAATATTAGCATAACATATCTCAATCAAAATATTGCATGTTCAAATTTAATCTCAACTTCTCACATGGGATACCCTCATGATTTTCACTCTTTAAAGTAGTGGTGAAGTGTTTACACTCAATCAATCTCATGAAAACAGTTCTACCATATTCTTGCTTGTCCACCTATTCTCCACTATTTAGATCATACAACTTCATGAATCAAGAGGTCTTTAATCAAGGTTGTAATGGGGCCAAGGGGTTTGTAATGTGGTTGAAGAACAAAAGGATAAAGATATCACAAAGGTTCCAAAGAGTTCATAAAGTTTAGAGACATAAAAAGATCATACAAAGAAACTTCTCAAAACTCTTTACAAGTACATAGTCACCTAGGCCGGATATTCATGTTGGGCCTTTTCTTCATTCTAAACGACTTTGAAACATCTTTTTCTTTTTCCACAAATTCAAGAGATGATTCATATTTTTTTTTTTTTTTTACATAGGAATGTATTTGCCAGTATTCCATTTCTTTTTCTCTTGAATTTTCTTTTCTTTTCCCCCCACACTTATTTCTTGTTTCTAACCCAAATTTTTAACTAAAAATATCCCTTGTCTTTGCAACTTGTCTCAAAACATGCTAATTCATCTTTGGAACAAAGGTAAAGTTATAAGTATATTTAGGTTAGGGACAAGTTATGGTTACCAAAGAGATAGCTTATTCAATGTAGGCTCAAATTGGTTCACTAAGGGTGTGTTCTCTTGGAACATCAATAAGGGATGGCTGTTTGGCCCTGGCTAAAAATCCTAATGCCTCTATCATATTCATGTTGTCACATGTATCAATATAGTCTCAAACGGTTTAAAGCAAGTTCTAGAGAATCATGTAATCATAAGAGCACTCAAGAAAGAAATTAGATTGATTTGTATAATGCATCAATCATTATAGGCTCAAAAACTCACAAGGATGATTATACAAGTCAGATTAAGTCTAAACATGCTTCTTTCTCAATCAACATATTATATTAACATTGGCTCATAAAAAGGTTGACATCAAGCTCAATTCTCATGAAAATCTTCTCACTAATAAATCTGTTTTAGACTTATGCAATTCATATCTCATCATTGTATTAAAAAGTAACTAAAACACACTAAAAACACACTAAGTCTAAACATGCTTTTTTTTTTTTTTTTTTTTTTTTTAGAAGATTAAATCAAACTGACAAGGTATGTCTCAAGTCTCCCTTACTCAGACCTTGTTCAGAATGAATACTTCTAAATGTCTTAAAACACAACAAATTTTTTTTTTTTTTATATTAGAAAAATATGTCCCTTACCCCCTACTAAAATATGACATTGTCCCCAATGTCAAATTTTAAAGGTAGAATTTAGGAGATATTACCTGCAGAGGTTGCTAACCACTTATTATAACTGAGACACAACAAGCAAAATGTTAGATAATGTCACAAAGACAAAGTGCAATCCACTCCTTGCTCGTCCATATCTCTTTTTCTTTTTCCGAGCGTTTGCGAAACAACCGTAGCAGATAAACACTCATAAACTTGGAGCTTTTTGAGTAAATCTTCAATGGTTGTAGCAGAAATTATGGTTCTCCTTGCCTCTGAAAACATTAATCCATTATCCACAGCATTATCTAAATATGAAAGCAAATTACTAAAATAACCATTAATATTAAGCAAACCAATGGGTTTCTTATTTGTGACCAAAGATGACCAAGAAGCCACGCAAGCTATTTCTTCCAATGTACCCAGACCTCCTGGTAAAGCAATGAATGCATCGGCAGATGTGCACAACTCTTTTAGGAACTTGGCATATCTTGGCACTTGCTTGATAGCATCTAGTAAAGGAATGTTCACCTCTACTTTCCGGAAGGTTTCCAAAATTTCCTTCTCTTGCTCCTCCTTCTTGGACTTTGCTAACCTGCTAGGAAAAGGTGGAGGAGTTATATAAGAAGGAAAGGATGGTTTAGGAATTACCTTTTTTAGTGGCTCGTTGGGATGTGAAGAGGATGCCATGGTATTGTTCTCCCCTTGAGCACTATCATTTTGTGGTTTCTCTAGCTGTTTCCCACTTCTTAAATTTATAGCATTGGCATTCTCTCTTGGATTCACTATGGTTTGGGAAGGTAATTTCCCAGAATCCCTTGCTTGCATTTGACTCATGGTTGTTGCCAATTGCCCTATTTGAGTCTCCAAATTTCGAATACTTGTCTTTGTTTCCTGTTGAAATTGAATTGTATTAGTAGAAAGAGCTTTAACAAGATCTTCAAGAGAAGTACCTGAATTTTGGGTGGGTGGTAGTTGTTGTCGGGTTTGGTATGGTTGTTGCACTCTTTGCTGAAAACCCGGTGGCCTGTGGTCAAATGGTGGAGGAATAGTTTGTGATTGGTTCCCTCCATAATTGAAGTTTGGATGATCCCTCCATCCTGGATTGTAAGTGTTTGAGTAGGGATCATATTTCCTTGATTGGTTCTGAAATCCACCCATGGCATTCACATGTTCATTGGTATCCTCTTGAAGTGTTGGACACATATCAGTTTGGTGCCCTATGTTTGAACATATGCCACAAGCCTTTATTTGTTGTATTTTACCTACAGCCAATTGTTGAACAAGAGAAGTCAGTTTATCAAATTTTTGTTCAAGGGATGATATACTTACCTCATTAACTCTCTTGGGTTGTGGTGGTGGATCTTGTCTCATTGAGAACTGTTGAGAATTGGCTGCCATGTTGGAGATTAATGTTCTAGCAGCCCTGGGAGTCTTATCAACTAGAGCTCCCCCACTAGCGGCATCTATCATACTTCTCTCCATGGGCATGAGACCTTCATAGAAGTATTGGATGAGAAGTTGTTCACTTATCTGATGGTGTGGACATGATGCACAAAGTTTCTTGAACCTCTCCCAATATTCATATAAGGACTCTCCGTTGTATTGCCGAATCCCACATATCTCTTTCCTAATGTTGGCAGCCTTAGATGCTGGGAAATACCTTTCCAAGAATGCTTTCTTCAAATCATTCCATGTAGTGATGGTCCCGGATGGTAGATAGTAGAGCCATTCCTTTGCTGAATCAGCTAGAGAGAATGGGAAGGCTCTCAACTTAACTTGCTCTTCCGTGACCCCTGTTGGTCTCATGCTTGAGCAAACTACATGGAATTCCTTGAGGTGCTTATTTGGATCCTCTCCTGCAAAACCATGAAAAGTTGGGAGAAGGTGAATCAAACCAGATTTTAATTCAAAAGCTACCTCAAGATTAGCATATTCAATGCATAATGGTTGTTGACCCAAGTCCGGAGCGGCTAGCTCCTTGAGAGTTCGGTTGTCAGCTGCTGCCATCTCTCCTTGCTTCTCTTGGATGTTTTGGATCAACTCCTCGATTGCTTGTTGGTGAGAAGTTATAAATTCCCGAATTTTTCTAAGTCGTAAGTCTTTTTCGGGAGCTTGGAACATTCACTAATAAAAAAAATAAGAAAGTAAATAATTAGAACAGAAAATAAGAATAAACCAATAAACTAATAAACTAAAGAAAGCAATCCCCGGCAACGGCGCCAAAAACTTGATGCACCCAAAAGAGTGTATCTTATTTAACCTTGCACTAAAAAGATAAATTGTAAGTATAGTAGTTAGCAAGGGTCGAGTCCTCAGGGATTGGGTTTTAGTTTATAAGTTAATAGTTTAAAACTTAAATTCAAGAACAATAAAAGAAAAGGGGTTTTTGAAGCCAGATTTAAACTAAAGTAAATAATAAGAATAAGATGCAAGGCGGTATAACCAGCCAATAAAAATATATAATCTAAATTAGGCGGTATAACCAGCCAATGAAAATATATATACTAAATTAGGCGGTATAACCAGCCAATAAAAATAAAACAAAGTTAATATACAAATTAGGCGGTATAATCAGCCAATAAAAATAAATATACTTTTAAAAATAAGCAAACTAAAAGTAAGAAAACAAGTAAGTAAGAAGAATCAAATATGAAAAATATGGTTAAGGTTTCATTCTCCACCACTAGACATCATTAAGAATCAATTTCAGATCTATCATTATCAACCAACTATCAAAGTTAACAACCGTAGATAACAACAAGCTCTGTTACCCCAATCTTTCCTTAGTTTGTCGTTAAATAGAACAAGCTCTCTATTTAATCTCTAACCATTAAACAACCTAGAATAAGCTCTCTAAATTCAATTTAATGGCAGCTTTATGATGAGAAAGATAGGTTGATCTAAGCAACAAACACATAAGCTCGGATTGTTCAACTTAGGTTATGTTCCACTTTGCAATTATTGAAAACTTGACCATAATCATTAATCACAAATTGCCACTTATGAATAGGAAATCAAGACAATTACACGGATCAAGACTCCTAAACTAGCAATAGATAATTATCAAGATCTATCTAGTTGTACACCTAAATAAATCAAGACAACATCATGAACAATTCTTGTAGAAGAACATAAGCAACTTTGATAGAAAATTAATGATAGATAGAATCTGAAAATCAATCACAAAACATGTCTAGGGCTTTGAAATCACCCTTAACCAAATAGAAGTTTAGCCTAGAATAGGCATTATAAACATAAAATTAAATAGAATCTAAGAAGAAAATAAAAGAAAGAAAGAAGAAGAATATTAATTATCCAACCTCTTGCTCTTTCTAAAGAAAAAGAAAACTAGAGAAAAGAAAGAAGAAGAAAACTTAGAGAATTTTGTTAAAATTTCTAATATCCTACCAATCTCCAATATGTTCCTCTACAATCATCCAAGGCCCTCTATTTATACACATTTTGGAGGGCTAAATGACAAGAGACAAGCTTTACAAATTTCAAAGGTAGGTATAATAGGTGGGTGAATTTTTCTAACAATTTTCGTCATATTGTATGACAATTTTGATCAGCCAACTTGATGGTCGATTTCGTCAATGTTGGAGGCCTGATCTGATCACATGGTCTTCTAGAAAAAGGTTCCCCTATCAGTTACGGATCCATAGCCGTTGGAATCAGATCATTTTCTGATGTGGATAAGCAGATATGGGTAAAATACGAAAACAGGTCAGCACAGACGTCATTGCACATCAGCCAACTTGATGGTCGATTTCGTCAATATTAGAGGCCTGATCTGATCATATGGTCTTCTAGAAAAAGGTTCCCGTATCAGTTACGGATCCATAGCCATTGGAATCAGCTCATTTGCTGATGTGGATAAGCAGATATGGGCAAAATACGAAATCAGGTCAGCACAGACGTCATTGCACATCAGCAAACTTGATGGTCGATTTCGCTAGGGAAAACGACTCCGTTTCAAGAAGTGTAAAACATGAAAAAGATAGATATGCCTCTTAGCTTTGCACGGCTACAAATTTCAGCCTTATTGCTTCAGTGAAACTCCAGATATAGCTGATATGGAAAAAGGTGTCGGAACTGGAACTGAACTGGATTTGCCCTTAATTCTAGTAATCTGAAATCACTCAAAGAAACTTGTGAAAAACACCAAATTACATAAAAATATAAAAGATCATAAACACAATTAGACTAAACAATAATAACTCCTATTTGACACAAAACAATAATAAAACATAACTAAAAACTATATAATTATACGAGTTATCAAAAGTTAACAACCGTAGATAACAACAAGCTCTGTTACCCCAATCTTTCCTTAGTTTGTCGTTAAATAGAACAAGCTCTCTATTTAATCTCTAACCATTAAACAACCTAGAATAAGCTCTCTAAATTCAATTTAATGGCAGCTTTATGATGAGAAAGATAGGTTGATCTAAGCAACAAACACATAAGCTCGGATTGTTCAACTTAGGTTATGTTCCACTTTGCAATTATTGAAAACTTGACCATAATCATTAATCACAAATTGCCACTTATGAATAGGAAATCAAGACAATTACACGGATCAAGACTCCTAAACTAGCAATAGATAATTATCAAGATCTATCTAGTTGTACACCTAAACAAATCAAGACAACATCATGAACAATTCTTGTAGAAGAACATAAGCAACTTTGATAGAAAATTAATGATAGATAGAATCTGAAAATCAATTATAAAACATGTCTAGGGCTTTGAAATCACCCTTAACCAAATAGAAGTTTAGCCTAGCATAGGCATTATAAACATAAAATTAAATAGAATCTAAGAAGAAAATAAAAGAAAGAAAGAAGAAGAAGAAGAATATTAATTATCCAACCTCTTGCTCTTTCTAAAGAAAAAGAAAACTAGAGAAAAGAAAGAAGAAGAAAACTTAGAGAATTTTATTACAATGGCTAATATCCTACCTATGTACAATATGATCCTCTACAATCATCCAAGGCCCTCTATTTATACACATTTTGGAGGGCTAAATGACAAGAGACAAGCTTTACAAATTTCAAAGGTAGGTATAATAGGTGGGTGCATTTTTCTAACAATTTTCGTCATATTGTATGACCATTTTGATCGGCCAACTTGATGGTCGATTTTGTCAATCTTGGAGGCCTGATCTGATCACATGGTCTTCTAGAAAAATGTTCCCCTATGAGTTACTGATTCATAGCCGTTGGAATCAGCTCATTTGCTGATGTGGAGAAGAAGATATGGGCAAAATACGAAAACAGGTCAGCACAGACGTCATTGCACATCAACCAACTTGATGGTCGATTTCTTCAATATTGGAGGCTTTATCTGATCACATGGTCTTCTAGACAAATGTTCCCCTATCAGTTAGTGATCCATAGCCGTTGGAATCAGCTCATTTGCTGATGTGTATCGGACGATATGGTCAAAATGCGAAAACTGCTCAGGACAGACGTCATTGCACATCAGCCAATTTGATGGTTGATTTCGCTAGGGGAAACGACTCCGTTTCAAGAAGTGTAAAACATGAAAAAGATAGATATGCCTCTTAACTTTGCACGGTTAAAATTTCAGCCTTATTGCTTCAGTGAAACTCCAGATATAGCTGATATGACAAAAGGTGTCGGAACTGGAACTGAACTGGATTTGCCCTTAATTCTAGTAATCTGAAATGACTCAAAGAAACTTGTGAAAAACACCAAAATACATAAAAATATAAAAGATCATAAACACAATTAGACTAAACAATAATAACTCGTATTTGACACAAAACAATAATAAAACATAACTAAAAACTATATAATTATACGAGTTATCATAACCACAACTTACACCTAGCCTAAATATACTTATATCCTTACCCTTGTTCTAAAGATGGATTATATATTTTGAGACATATTGCAAAAAAAACAAGGGATATTTTTAGTTAAAAATTTGGGTTAGAAACAAGAAATAAGTGTGGGGGGAAAAGAAAAGAAAAGTCAAGAGAAAAAGAAATGGAATACTGGCAAATACATTCCTATGTAAAAAAAAAAAAAAAATATGAATCATCTCTTGAATTTGTGGAAAAAGAAAAAGATGTTACAAAGTTGTTTAGAATGAAGAAAAGGCCCACCATGAATATCCGGCCTAGGTGACTATGTACTTGTAAAGAGTTTTGAGAAGTTTCTTTGTATGATCTTTTTATGTCTCTAAACTTTATGAACTCTTTGGAACCTTTGTGATTTCTTTATCCTTTTGTTCTTCAACCACATTACAAACCCCTTGGCCCCATTACAACCTTGATTAAAGACCTCTTGATTTATGAAGTTGCATGATCTTTTAGTGGAGAATAGGTGGACAAGCAAGCATATGGTAGAACTATTTTCATGAGATTGATTGAGTGTAAACACTTTACCACTACTTTAAAGAGTGAAAATCATGAGAGTATCCCATGTGAGAGGTTGAGATTAAGTTTGAATATGCACTATTTTGATTGAAATATGTTATGTTAATATTGGCTTAACTCAAACAATTTACATTCAAGCAAGATTTTTTGTGAATTTCTTTAAGCTATTGATTAATTTTTAAGACTTGTCCAATGATTATCTCTAATTTATATTGGAAGGATTAATTATAATTATTATTTTTAGTTTTTCTTATGTCTTCAATGTTTGTGGGTATCGTTCTAGTAAACCCTCACGAGACTAAACTCGTCCACTAGGGACACCTAGGGGTTTAAAGGCTTGTGTCACATGCTAAGTGCCACCGTGATTTCCTACGAAAATGGATTAGATTAGATTTTCTTATTTTATTTTTATTGAGTCGTTGCTAGGGACTAGCAACAATCTAAGTGTGGGGGTGTGATAACTCGTATAATTATATAGTTTTTAATTATGTTTTATTATTGTTTTGTGTCAAATACGAGTTATTATTGTTTAGTCTAATTGTGTTTATGATCTTTTATATTTTTATGTATTTTGGTGTTTTTCACAAGTTTCTTTGAGTGATTTCAGATTACTAGAATTAAGGGCAAATCCAGTTCAGTTCCAGTTCCGACACCTTTTGCCATATCAGCTATATCTCGAGTTTCACTGAAGCAATAAGGCTGAAATTTGTAGCCGTGCAAAGCTAAGAGGCATATCTATCTTTTTCATGTTTTACACTTCTTGAAACGGAGTCGTTTTCCCTAGCGAAATCAACCATCAAGTTGGCTGATGTGCAATGACGTCTGTGCTGACCTGTTTTCGTATTTTGCCCATATCGGATTGTTCAACTTAGGTTATGTTCCACTTTGCAATTATTGAAAACTTGACCATAATCATTAATCACAAATTGCCACTTATGAATAGGAAATCAAGACAATTACACGGATCAAGACTCCTAGACTAGCAATAGATAATTATCAAGATCTATCTAGTTGTACACCTAAATAAATCAAGACAACATCATGAACAATTCTTATAGAAGAACATAAGCAACTTTGATAGAAAATTAATGATAGATAGAATCTGAAAATCAATCACAAAACATGTCTAGGGCTTTGAAATAACCCTTAACCAAATAGAAGTTTAGCCTAGCATAGGCATTGTAAACATAAACATAAAATTAAAGAGAATCTAAGAAGGAAATAAAAGAAAGAAAGAAGAAGAAGAAAATAAAGAAAAAGAAAACTAGAGAAAAGAAAGAAGAAGAAAACTTAGAGAATTTTATTACAATGGCTAATATCCTACCAATGTACAATTGTCTCTTACAATCATCCAAAGCCCTCTATTTATACACATTTTGGAGGACTAAATGACAAGAGACAAGCTTTACAAATTTCAAAGGTAGGTATAATAGGTGGGTGCATTTTTCTAACAATTTTCGTCATATTGTATGACAATTTTGATCAGCCAAATTGATGGTCGATTTTGTCAATATTGGAAGCTTGATCTGATCACATGATCTTATAGAAAAATGTTCCCCTATCAGTTAGTGATCCATAGCCGTTGGAATCAGCTCATTTGCTGATGTGCATCAGACGATATGAGCAAAATACCAAAACAGGTCAGCACAGATGATAACTCGTATAATTATATAGTTTTTAGTTATGTTTTATTATTGTTTTGTGTCAAATACGAGTTATTATTGTTTAGTCTAATTGTGTTTATGATCTTTTATATTTTTATGTAATTTGGTGTTTTTCACAAGTTTATTTGAGTGATTTCAGATTACTAGAATAAAGGGCAAATCCAGTTCAGTTCTAGTTCCGACACCTTTTGCCATATCAGCTATATCTGGAGTTTCACTGAAGCAATAAGGCTGAAATTTTAACCGTGCAAAGTTAGGAGGCATATCTATCTTTTTCATGTTTTACACTTCTTGAAACGGAGTCGTTTTCCCTAGCGAAATCGACCATCAAGTTGGCTGATGTGCAATGACGTCTGTGCTGACCAGTTTTGGTAATTTGACCATATCTTCTGATCCACATCATTAAATGAGCTGATTCCAACGGCTATAGATCACTAACTGATAGGGGAACATTTTTCTAGAAGACCATGTGATCAGATCAAGCCTCTAATATTGACAAAATCGACCATCAAGTTGGCTGATCAAAATTGTCATACAATATGACGAAAATTGTTAGAAAAATGCACCCACCTATTATACCTACCTTTGAAATTTGTAAAGCTTGTCTCTTGTCATTTAGCCCTCCAAAATGTGTATAAATAGAGGGCCTTGGATGATTGTAAGAGACATGGTAGATTGGTAGGAAATTAGCCATTGTAATAAAATTCTCTAAGTTTTCTTCTTCTTTCTTTTCTCTAGTTTTCTTTTTCTTTATTTTCTTCTTCTTCTTCTTTCTTTTATTTCCTTCTTAGATTCTCTTTAATTTTATGTTTATGTTTACAATGCCTATGCTAGGCTAAACTTCTATTTGGTTAAGGGTGATTTCAAAGCCCTAGACATATTTTGTGATTGATTTTCAGATTCTATCTATCATTAATTTTCTATCAAAGTTGCTTATGTTCTTCTACAAGAATTGTTCATGATGTTGTCTTGATTTATTTAGGTGTACAACTAGATAGATCTTAATAATTATCTATTGCTAGTTTAGGAGTCTTGATCCGTGTAATTGTCTTGATTTCCTATTCATAAGTGGCAATTTGTGATTAATGATTATGGTCAAGTTTTCAATAATTGCAAAGTGGAACATAACCTAAGTTGAACAATCCGAGCTTATGTGTTTGTTGCTTAGATCAACCTATCTTTCTCATCATAAAGCTGCCATTAAATTGAATTTAGAGAGCTTATTCTAGGTTGTTTAATGGTTAGAGATTAAATAGAGAGCTTGTTCTATTTAACGACAAACTAAGGAAAGATTGGGATAACAGAGCTTGTTGTTATCTACGGTTGTTAACTTTGATAGTTGGTTGATATTGATAGATCTGAAATTGATTCTTAATGATGTCTAGTGGTGGAGAATGAAACCTTAACCATATTTTTCATATTTGATTCTTCTTACTTACTTGTTTTCTTACTTTTCTAGTTTGCTTATTTTTAAAAGTATATTTATTTTTATTGGCTGGTTATACCGCCTAATTTGTATATTAACTTTGTTTTATTTTTATTGGCTGGTTATACCGCCTAATTTAGTATATATATTTTTATTGGCTGGTTATACCGCCTAATTTAGTATGTATATTTTTATTGGCTGCTTATACCGTCTTGCATCTTATTCTTATTATTTACTTTAGTTTAAATCTGGCTTCAAAAACCCCTTTTCTTTTATTGTTTTCTTTGAACGTAAGTTATAAACTAATAACTCATAGATTAAAACCCAATCCCTGAGGACTCGACCCTTGCTAATCATTATACTTACAATTGATCTTTTTAGTGTAAGGTTAAATAAGATACACTATTTTGGGTGCATCAAATTTTTGGCGCCGTTGCCGGGGATTGTTTTCTTTAGTTTATTTGTTACTTGGTTTATTCTTATTTTCAGTTCTAATGAGTTTTATTTTCTTGTATATACAGGTTTTTCTTTTCAAATTTTGAAAAAAAAAAAAACCGATGGATTTGAGCAATCTAACACTTGAAGAGTTGGTGGCATACATGAACATGGAGAATCAACAAGCCAATCTCACCTCCCCAGTTCAACAATTGGCCATGGGAGGATGTCAAGGCCATCAAGTGTTCCAAGACCAACAGTATGATCATTACTCAAACACTTACCATGAGGGATGGTGGGATCATACTAATTATGGCTACTCGAAAAATTACCAAGAAGTAGATCCTTATGCCAATTACACTCATCCATCTAGCTTCAATCAATCATGGTCTCAAGAACCAGATCTTTTTCAACCACCACATATGACTCAAAACTCAGGTACTTCTTTAGAAGATCTTGTACATTCTCTTGTTACTGATACTTTGCAATTTCAACAGGAAACAAGGGCAAGCATCCAGAGTTTGGAAAGGCAAATGAGCCTATTGGCTAGTAGTACGGTGGAATTAGTAGCAGAAAGATCTCTAGCACTCCATTCCCAAACGGTGATTAACCCAAAGGAGAATGCTACTATTGTGACCTTGAGAAATGAGGAACAAGATGAGGATGAGACAAAACCAAAGATGGATTCACTTCATGAGGATAATGAAGCCACCATTCAAATTGAGAGTACTCTGACACCTCAGGTAGCTTTTAAGGTTCTTATTTCTACTAATGTTCCTTCTCCACTTTTTCCTAGCAGATTTGCAAAGTCCAAAAAGGAGGAACATGAACAACAATTTTTGGAAACCTTAAACAGCTTGCTTGTGGATGCCATTAGACAAGTACCAAGATATGCACAATTCCTCAAAGAGCTATACCCCACCAAGAATGATGAAATAATATGTGTGGGGGAGAAGGCATTGGCTGTTTTGCAAAGAAAACTTCCTCCAAAACGCAAAAATCCGAGAAGTTTCATGTCTAAGCCAAAAAATCCTAAAAAGCCACGAAGGGGAATTGGCTAGGCTGAAAACAATCAATCAAGTGCTAATTGGGGGAGGCAGCCTAATTAGTGAAAGCATTGCCAAACTGCCATCCTCAGATTTGCTCTCTTTTTCTTTATCTTTTTCTTATGTTTCTTTGTTAATTGTGTTTAGTGTTTCTAAGTTCATTTAGGCTGCATAAGTTTATTTTGTTTATTAGTTCTTTTCACTTACACATGATTCTTTCATTTGGGATTAATAGCATTACATTAATGACAATGTAAGAATTATGTGTGGGGGGAAGAATTTAGGATTTTATTTAGAGTGTTTTGTTTTTAAGTTTTTTTTATGTTGTTTTTCTTTCTGATCCTTGATTTGAAAATAACTAAATGTAAATATAATTTTTATTTTTTTAACCCCGGTTAAATGGCGGATAACGGTACTCCGTGATTATTTAAATCGGTTCCATCAGCTACCCACAAAACTGATACTGTATATAAATTTCTCTTCCAATTTCTCTTTCAATTTTTTTCATTTTTTTTTTCAGGATGGATGATATTCTCACAAGATTGCAGAAACAATTTCCTCCTTTTCCTCGAAATATTTTACTAAAGCTTTACCAAGTTCGATTTGAAAGATTAAGAATGCTTATGCACAAAGGGATTCCTGAAGACATACGTTGGATAATTGAAGCCAAGGTACGTGAAGATAAATATCTTCCTGTTTTGCATTTACCAGGTACAGGTAGAAGCACTTTTGCAAAGAAGCGACGAGCAAAGCGCATGAGTTCAAATTGCCACAAATGTGCACGATGGACGTGTAACGGTAAATGTCGTTCTATTGGGATTCCGTCCTCTAATCGAGATGATAAAATTGAATTCATTAAGGATGGACTGAGTAAGGAGAATTTGGGTAATATCCAACTTTCTCTTGAGACGCATCCTAGTGGAGACGTACAAAGAGAAATTCTTGATTTATGGCCGCAATTCCAAAGGGAATGGCAACATCTTGGGAATCTGATGTTAAAAGACCCTGTTTGCCAGCTTGTAAGAAAACTGGATGGGAAGCATATCCTCGACTCATAGAAGGCGTTTAAGCCGTTTCTGGACGTAAAACCAGAGGAAGATGCCAAATACACTTTCGGCGACATTATTACTCTTGACTTTTACGGTTGATTTTTCTTCTCTTTTTGATTTTCTTCCTGAAATCACGCAAAAATCTTTTGTTAGGTTAACATTTTCTTCTGACAGGTCAGATACACTTTCGGCGACATTATTACTCTTGTCTGATTCACTACTCAGTCCTCTATATATTACACCATGTACTCATTCTCTTTCAGGCACTCAAAAAAAAATGGAAAGTACTTCGTCCCAGCGCATTAAAAAAATTTGTGTCTTTGGAGGTGCTTATCCAGGGAAAAATAACATATTTGCTGATGAAGCCATAAGAGTTGGAGTAATACTTGCCCAACAAAAGATCCAGTTGATTTATGGAGGTGGTAGTACGGGTTTAATGGGAGCAGTCGCTACAGCAGCACACGCCGGAGGAAGTCCAGTTCTAGGAATCGTGCCAAAACTATTCACAGATTTTTGTGGACCTACCTTGGGTAAGGAAATACAAGTCTGGAGTATCCCTGAACGGATAACAATCATGTACCATTCTGCCGATGCATTCATTGCTTTACCAGGAGGTCTGGGTACATTGGAAGAAATAGCTTGCGTGGCTTCTTGGTCATCTTTGGTCACAAATAAGAAACCCATTGGTTTGCTTAATATTAATGGTTATTTTAGTAATTTGCTTTCATATTTAGATAATGCTGTGGAAAATGGATTCATGTTTTCAGAGGCAAGGAGAACCATAATTTCTGCTACAACCATTGAAGATTTACTCAAAAAGCTCCAAGCTTATGAGTGTTTATCCGCTACGGTTGTTTCGCAAACGCTCGTAAAAAGAAAAAGAGATATGGACGAGCAAGGAGTGGATTGCACTTTGTCTTTGTGACATTATCTAACATTTTGCTTGTTGTGTCTCAGTTATAATAAGTGGTTAGCAACCTCTGCAGGTAATATCTCCTAAATTCTACCTTTAAAATTTGACATTGGGGACAATGTCATATTTTAGTAGGGGTAAGGGACATATTTTGCTAATTTAAAAAAAAAAAAAAATTTGTTGTGTTTTAAGCCATTTAGAAGTATTCATTCTGAACAAGGTCTGAGTAAGGGAGACTTGAGACATACCTTGTCAGTTTGATTTCTTCTTTTCAAAAAAAAAAAAAAAAGTTTGTTGTGTTTTAAGCAATTTAGAAGTATTCATTCTGAACAAGGTCTGAGTAAGGGAGACTTGAGACATACCTTGTCAGTTTGATTTTAATCTTTTTATGTTTACTTGTTAATTTTTGTTTAGTATTTTAGGATTATTTAGGTTGCATGAGTTTGTTTTGTTTTGAGTCTTAGTTGTTCCTATTCTTATGTTATTAGTTCTTTTCTCTTACACATGATTCTTTCATTTGGGTTAATAGACTTACATTGAGGACAATGTAAGAATTAAGTGTAGGGGGAAGGATTTAGGATTTCTTTTATTTTTGTCTACTATTTTTTTTATGAGTCTTTATTATTATTTTTAGTGTGTTTTAGTTCCTTTTCAATACTATGATGAGATATGAATTGCATAAGTCTAAAACAGATTTATTAGTGAGAAAATTTTCATGAGAATTAAGCTTGATACTAATTTTTATGAGACAATGTTAATATGATATGTTGATTGAGAAAGAAGCATGTTTAGACTTAATCTGACTTGTATAATCATCCTTGTGAGTTTTTGAGCCTATAATGATTGATGCATTATATAAATCAATCTAATTTCTTTCTTGAGTGCTCTTATGATTACATGATTCTCTAGAACTTGCTTTAGACCTTGTTGAGACTATATTGATGCATGTGACAACATGAATATGATAGAGGCATTAGGATTTTTAGCCAGGGCCAAACAGCCATCCCTTTAAAGAATGAAAATCATGAGAGTATCCCATGTGAGTAGTTGAGATTAAGTTTGAACATGCACTATTTTGATTGAAATATGTTATGTTAATATTGGCTTAACTCAAACAATTTACATTCAATCATGATTTTTTGTGAAATTCTTTAAGCTATTGATTAGTTTATAAGATTTGTTCAAAGATTGTCTCTAATGTGTATTGAAAGGATTAGGAATAAATATTTTTAGTATATGTAGTTTATTTATATTTTAGTTTTTCAATGTTTGTGGGTATCGTTCTAGTAAACCCTCACGAGACTAAACTCGTCCACTAGGGACACCTAGGGGTTTAAAGGCTTGTGTCACATGCTAAGTGCCACCGTGATTTCCTACGAAAGTGGATTAGATTGGATTTTCTTATTTTATTTTTATTGAGTCGTTGCTAGGGATTAGCAACAATCTAAGTGTGGGGATGTGATAACTCGTATAATTATATAGTTTTTAGTTATGTTTTATTATTGTTTTGTGTCAAATACGAGTTATTATTGTTTAGTCTAATTGTGTTTATGATCTTTTATATTTTTATGTAATTTGGTGTTTTTCACAAGTTTATTTGAGTGATTTCAGATTACTAGAATTAAGGGCAAATCCAGTTCAGTTCCACTTCCGACACCTTTTGCCATATCAGCTATATCTGGAGTTTCACTGAAGCAATAAGGCTGAAATTTTAACTGTGCAAAGTTAGGAGGCATATCTATCTTTTTCATGTTTTACACTTCTTGAAACGGAGTCGTTTTCCCTAGCGAAATCGACCATCAAGTTGGCTGATGTGCAATGACCTCTGTGCTGACCAGTTTTGGTATTTTGACCATATCTTCTGATCCACATCAGCAAATGAGCTGATTTCAACAGCTATGGATCACTAACTGATAGGGGAACATTTTTCTAGAAGACCATGTGATCAGATCAAGCCTCTAATATTGACAAAATCGACCATCAAGTTGGCTGATCAAAATTGTCATACAATATGACGAAAATTGTTAGAAAAATGCACCCACCTATTATACCTACCTTTGAAATTTGTAAAGCTTGTCTCTTGTCATTTAGCCCTCCAAAATGTGTATAAATAGAGGGCCTTGGATGATTGTAAGAGACATGGTAGATTGGTAGGAAATTAGCCATTGTAATAAAATTCTCTAAGTTTTCTTCTTCTTTCTTTTCTCTAGTTTTCTTTTTCTTTATTTTCTTCTTCTTCTTCTTTCTTTTATTTCCTTCTTAGATTCTCTTTAATTTTATGTTTATGTTTACAATGCCTATGCTAGGCTAAACTTCTATTTGGTTAAGGGTGATTTCAAAGCCCTAGACATATTTTGTGATTGATTTTCAGATTCTATCTATCATTAATTTTCGGATTGTTCAACAAACACATAAGCTCGTATAATTATATAGTTTTTAGTTATGTTTTATTATTGTTTTGTGTCAAATACGAGTTATTATTGCTTAGTCTAATTGTGTTTATGATCTTTTATATTTTTATGTAATTTGGTGTTTTTTTACGAGTTTCTTTGCGTGATTTCAGATCACTAGGTTAAATCAAGAATTAAGGGCAAATCCAGTTCAGTTCCAGTTTCGACACCTTTTTCCATATCAGCTATATCTGGAGTTTCACTGAAGCAATAAGGCTGAAATTTTAACCGTGCAAAGTTAAGAGGCATATCTAACTTTTTCATGTTTTACACTTCTTGAGACGGAGTCGTTTTCCCTAGCGAAATCGACCATCAAGTTGGCTGATGTGCAATGACGTCTATGCTGACCTGTTTTGGTATTTTGCCCATATCTTCTGATCCACATCAGCAAATGAGCTGATTCCAACGGCTATGGATCACTAACTGATAGGGGAACATGTTTTTAGAAGACCATGTTATCAAATCAAGCTTCCAATATTGACAAAATCGACCATCAAGTTGGCTGATCAAAATTGTCATACAATATGACGAAAATTGTTAGAAAAATGCACCCACCTATTATACCTACCTTTGAAATTTGTAAAGCTTGTCTCTTGTCATTTAGTCCTCCAAAATGTGTATAAATAGAGGGCCTTGGATGATTGTATGGGACATTGTACATTGGTAGGATATTAGCCATTGTAATAAAATTCTCTAAGTTTTCTTCTTCTTTCTTTTCTCTAGTTTTCTTTTTCTTTATTTTCTTCTTCTTCTTTCTTTCTTTTATTTCCTTCTTAGATTCTCTTTAATTTTATGTTTATGTTTACAATGCCTATGCTAGGCTAAACTTCTATTTGGTTAAGGGTGATTTCAAAGCCCTAGACATGTTTTGTGATTGATTTTCAGATTCTATCTATCATTAATTTTCTATCAAAGTTGCTTATGTTCTTCTACAAGAATTGTTCATGATGTTGTCTTGATTTATTTAGGTGTACAACTAGATAGATCTTTATAATTATCTATTGCTAGTTTAGGAGTCTTGATCCGTGTAATTGTCTTGATTTCCTATTCATAAGTGGCAATTTGTGATTAATGATTATGGTCAAGTTTTCAATAATTGCAAAGTGGAACATAACCTAAGTTGAACAATCCGAGCTTATGTGTTTGTTGCTTAGATCAACCTATCTTTCTCATCATAAAGCTGCCATTAAATTGAATTTAGAGAGCTTATTCTAGGTTGTTTAATGGTTAGAGATTAAATAGAGAGCTTGTTCTATTTAACGACAAACTAAGGAAAGATTGGGATAACAGAGCTTGTTGTTATCTACGGTTGTTAACTTTGATAGTTGGTTGATATTGATAGATCTGAAATTGATTCTTAATGATGTCTAGTGGTGGAGAATGAAACCTTAACCATATTTTTCATATTTGATTCTTCTTATTTACTTGTTTTCTTACTTTTCTAGTTTGCTTATTTTTAAAAGTATATTTATTTTTATTGGCTGGTTATACCGCCTAATTTGTATATTAACTTTGTTTTATTTTTATTGGCTGGTTATACCGCCTAATTTAGTATATATATTTTTATTGGCTGGTTATACCGCCTAATTTAGTATATATATTTTTATTGGCTGGTTATACCGCCTTGCATCTTATTCTTATTATTTACTTTAGTTTAAATCTGGCTTCAAAACCCCTTTTCTTTTATTGTTCTCTTTGAACGTAAGTTATAAACTAATAACTCATAGATTAAAACTCAATCCCTGAGGACTCGACCCTTGCTAATCATTATACTTACAATTGATCTTTTTAGTGCAAGGTGAAATAAGATACACTCTTTTGGGTGCATCAAATTTTTGGCGCCGTTGCCGGGGATTGCTTTCTTTAGTTTATTTGTTACTTGGTTTATTCTTATTTTCAGTTCTAATTAGTTTTATTTTCTTGTACATACAAGTTTTTCTTTTCAAATTTAAAAAAACAAAACAAAAAAAAAAAACAATGGAATTGAGCAATCTAACACTTGAAGAGTTGGTGGCATACATGAACATGGAGAATCAACAAGCCAATCTCACCTCCCCAGTTCAACAATTGGCCATGGGAGGATGTCAAGGCCATCAAGTGTTCCAAGACCAACAGTATGATCATTACTCAAACACTTACCATGAGGGATGGTGGGATCATACTAATTATGGCTACTTGAAAAATTACCAAGAAGTAGATTCTTATGCCAATTACACTCATCCATCTAGCTTCAATCAATCATGGTCTCAAGAATCAGATCTTTTTCAACCACCACATATGACTCAAAACTCAGGTACTTCTTTAGAAGATCTTGTCTATTCTCTTGTTACTGATTCTTTGCAATTTCAACAGGAAACAAGGGCAAGCATCCAGAGTTTGGAAAAGCAAATGTGCCAATTGGCTAGTAGTATGGTGGGATGGGTAGCACAAAGATCTGAAGAACTCCCAGCCCAAACGATGGTTAACCTAAAGGAGAATGCTACTATTGTGACCTTGAAGAATGAGGAACAAGATGAGGATGAAACAAAATTAGAGATGGATTCTATTCTTGAGGATAATGAAGCCAAAGATCCAAATAAGAGTATTTCGGCACCTGAGGTAACGTTTAAGATTTCACTTTTTACTAATGTTTCTTCTCCACCTTTTCCTAGTAGATTTGCAAAGTTCAAGGAGGAAGAACATGAACAACACATGCCGGAAACCTTAAATAACTTGTTTGTGGAGGTCATTCAACAAGTATCAAAATATGCTCCATTCCTCAATGACATATGCACCACAAAGGATGATGGAATAATATTTGTAATGGAGAATGCATCCACTGTTGTGCAAAGAAAGCTTCCTCTCAAACGCATAAATTTGGGAAATTTCATGTATGAGCCTGACAAGCCTAAAATGCCAAGAAGGGGTGTTGGTTAGGTTCAAAACACTAAATCAAGTGCTAATTGGGGGAGGCAGCCTAATTAGTGAAAGCATTGCCAAACTGCCATCCTCAGATTTGCTCTCTTTTTCTTTATCTTTTTCTTATGTTTCTTTGCTAATTGTGTTTAGTGTTTCTAAGTTCATTTAGGCTGCATAAGTTTATTTTGTTTATTAGTTCTTTTCACTTACACATGATTCTTTCATTTGGGATTAATAGCATTACATTAATGACAATGTAAGAATTATCTGTGGGGGGAAGAATTTAGGATTTTATTTAGAGTGTTTTGTTTTTGAGTCTTTTTATGTTGTTTTTCTTTCTCATCCTTGTTTTGAAAATAACTAGATGTAAATATAATTTTTTAACCCCGGTTAAACGGCGGATAACGGTACTCCGTGATTATTTAAGTCGGTTCCATCAGCTACCCACAAAACTGATATTGTATATAAATTTCTCTTTCAATTTCTCTTTCATTTTTTTTTCAGGATGGATGATATTCTCACACGATTGCAGAAACGATTTCCTCCTTTTCCTCGAAATATTTTACTGAAGCTTTACCAAGTTCGATTTGAAAGATTAAGAATGCTTATGCACAAAGGGATTCCTGAAGACATACGTTGGATAATTGAAGCCAAGGTACGTGAAGATGAATATCTTCCTATTTTGCATTTACCAGGTACAGGTAGAAGCACTTTTGCAAAGAAGCGACGAGCAAAGCGCATGAGTTCAAACTGCCACAAATGTGCACGATGGACGTGTAACGGTAAATTTCGTTCTATTGGGATTCCGTCCTCTAATCGAGATGATAAAATTGAATTCATTAAGGATGGACTGAGTAAGGAGAATTTGGGTAATATCCAACTTTCTCTTGAGACGCATCCTAGTGGAGACGTACAAAGAGAAATTCTTGATTTATGGCCGCAATTCCAAAGGGAATGGCAACATCTTGGGAATTTGATGTTAAAAGACCCTGTTTGCCAGCTTGTAAGAAAACTGGATGGGAAGCATATCCTCGACTCATAGAAGGCGTTTAAGCCGTTTCTGGACGTAAAACCAGAGGAAGATGCCAAATACACTTTCGGCGACACTATTACTCTTGACTTTTACGGTTGATTTTTCTTCTCTTTTTGATTTTCTTCCTGAAATCACGCAAAAATCTTTTGTTAGGTTAACATTTTCTTCTGACATGTCAGATACACTTTCGGCGACATTATTACTCTTGTCTGATTCACTACTCAGTCCTCTATATATTACACCATGTACTCATTCTCTTTCAGGCACTCGAAAAAAAAATGGAAAGTACTTCGTCCTAGCGCATTAAAAAAATTTGTGTCTTTGGAGATGCTTATCCAGGGAAAAATAACATTTTCGCTGATGAAGCCATAAGAGTTGGAGTAATACTTGCCCAACAAAAGATCCAGTTGATTTATGGAGGCGGTAGTACGGGTTTAATGGGAGCAGTCGCTACAGCAGCACACGCCGGAGGAAGTCCAGTTCTAGGAATCGTGCCAAAACTATTCACAGATTTTTGTGGACCTACCTTGGTAAGGAAATACAAGTCTGGAGTATCCCTGAACGGATGACAATCATGTACCATTCTGCCGATGCATTCATTGCTTTACCAGGAGGTCTGGGTACATTGGAAGAAATAGCTTGCGTGGCTTCTTGGTCATCTTTGGTCACAAAAAAGAAACCCATTGGTTTGCTTAATAATAATGGTTATTTTAGTAATTTGCTTTCATATTTAGATAATGCTGTGGATAATGGATTCATGTTTTCAGAGGCAAGGAGAACCATAATTTCTGCTACAACCATTGAAGATTTACTCAAAAAGCTCCAAGCTTATGAGTATTTATCTGCTACGTTTGTTTCGCAAACGCTCGAAAAAAGAAAAAGAGATATGGACGAGCAAGGAGTGGATTGCACTTTGTCTTTGTGACATTATCTAACATTTTGTTTGTTGTGTCTCAGTTATAATAAGTGGTTAGCAACCTCTACAGGTAATATCTCCTAAATTCTACCTTTAAAATTTGACATTGGGGACAATGTCATATTTTAGTAGGGGGTAAGGGACATATTTTGCTAATTTAAAAAAAAAAAATTTGTTGTGTTTTAAGCCTTTTAGAAGTATTCATTCTGAACAAGGTCTGAGTAAGGGAGACTTGAGACATACCTTGTCAGTTTGATTTCTTCTTTTCAAAAAAAAAAAAAGAGTTTGTTGTGTTTTAAGCAATTTGGAAGTATTCATTCTGAACAAGGTCTGAGTAAGGGAGACTTGGGACATACCTTGTCAGTTTGATTTTAATCTTTTTATGTTTACTTGTTAATTTTTGTTTAGTATTTTAGGATTATTTAGGTTGCATGAGTTTGTTTTGTTTTGAGTCTTAGTTGTTCCTATTCTTATGTTATTAGTTCTTTTCTGTTACACATGATTCTTTCATTTGGGTTAATAGACTTACATTGAGGACAATGTAAGAATTAAGTGTGGGGGGAATGATTTAGGATTTCTTTTATTTTTGTCTACTATTTTTTTTTATGAGTCTTTATTATTATTTTTAGTGTGTTTTATTTCCTTTTCAATACTATGATGAGATATGAATTGCATAAGTCTAAAACAGATTTATTAGTGAGAAGATTTTCATGAGAATTGAACTTGATATCAATCGTTTTATGAGCCAATGTTAATATGATATGTTGATTGAGAAAGAAGCATGTTTAGACTTAATCTGACTTGTATAATCATCCTTGTGAGTTTTTGAGCCAATAATGATTGACGCATTATACAAATCAATCTAATTTCTTTCTTGAGTGCTCTTATGATTACATGATTCTCTAGAACTTGCTTTAGACCTTGTTCAGACTATATTGATGCATGTGACAACATGAATATGATAGAGGCATTAGGATTTTTAGCCAGGGCCAAACAGCCATCCCTTATTGATGTTCCAAGAGAACACACCCCTAGTGAGCCAATTTGAGCCTACATTGAATAAGCTATTTATTTGGTAACCACAACTTACACCTAGCCTAAATATAACCCTTGTTCTAAAGATGGATTATATATTTTGAGACATATTGCAAAAAAACAAGGGATATTTTTAGTTAAAATTTTGGGTTGGAAACAAAAGATAAGTGTGGGGGAAGAAAAGAAAAGAAAAAGTCAAGAGAAAAAGAAAGGGATCATTGTCAAATACATTCTCATATTAAAAAAAAAAAAAAATCTTCTCTTCAACTTCTAGTTAAAGTAAAGAAGATGTTACAAAGTTGGTTAGAATGATGCAAAGGCTCAACATGAATATTTAGCCTATGTTATTATGTGCTTTATAAGAGTTTTGAGAAGTTTTATTTGTATGATCTTATTATGTCTCTAAACTCTATGAACTCTTTGGAACCTTTGTGATATCTTTATCCTTTTATTCTTTAACCACATTATAACCCTTTGGCCCCATTACAACCTTGAATAAAGACCTCTTGATTTATGAAGTTGTATGATCTAAATAGTGGAGAATAGGTGGACAAGCAAGCATATGGTAGAAGTGTTTTCATGAGATTGATTGAGTGTAAACACTTTACTACTACTTTAAAGAGTGAAAATCAAGAGAGTATCCCATGTGAGAAGTTGAGATTAAGTTTGAATATGCACTATTTTGATTGAAATATGTTATGTTACTATTGGCTTAACTCAAACTATTTACATTCAAGCAAGATTTTTTGTGAATTTCTTTAAGCTATTGATTAGTTTTTAAGACTTGTCCAATGATTATCTCTAATTTATATTGGAAGGATTAGTTATAATTATTATTTTTAGTTTGTCAATGTTTGTGGGTATCGTCCTAGTAAACCCTCACGAGACTAAACTCGTCCACTAGGAACACCTAGGGGTTTAAAGGCTTGTGTCACATGCTAAGTGCCACCGTGATTTCCTACGAAAATGGATTAGATTAGATTTTCTTATTTTATTTTTATTGAGTCGTTGCTAGGGACTAGCAACAATCTAAGTGTGGGGGTGTGATAACTCGTATAATTATATAGTTTTTAGTTATGTTTTATTATTGTTTTGTGTCAAATACGAGTTATTATTGCTTAGTCTAATTGTGTTTATGATCTTTTATATTTTTATGTAATTTGGTGTTTTTTTACGAGTTTCTTTGAGTGATTTCAGATTACTAGGTTAAATCAAGAATTAAGGGCAAATCCAGTTCAGTTCCAGTTCCGACACCTTTTTCCATATGACGTCTGTGCTGACCTGTTTTGGTATTTTGCCCATATCTTCTGATCCACATCAGCAAATGAGCTGATTCCAACGGCT
Source organism: Fremontodendron californicum (assembly GCA_030761205.1). Classification (NCBI taxonomy): domain Eukaryota; kingdom Viridiplantae; phylum Streptophyta; class Magnoliopsida; order Malvales; family Malvaceae; genus Fremontodendron; species Fremontodendron californicum. The sequence goes on from JAULJL010000033.1 coordinate 187,938, forward strand.
ATGGATCACTAACTCATAGGGGAACATTTTTCTAGAAGACCATGTGATCAAATCAAGCTTCCAATATTGACAAAATCGACCATCAAGTTGGCTGATCAAAATTGTCATACAATATGACGACAATTGTTAGAAAAATGCACCCACCTATTATACCTACCTTTGAAATTTGTAAAGCTTGTCTCTTGTCATTTAGTCCTCCAAAATGTGTATAAATAGAGGGCCTTGGATGATTGTATGGGACATTGTACATTGGTAGGATATTAGCCATTGTAATAAAATTCTCTAAGTTTTCTTCTTCTTTCTTTTCTCTAGTTTTCTTTTTCTTTATTTTCTTCTTCTTCTTTCTTTCTTTTATTTCCTTCTTAGATTCTCTTTAATTTTATGTTTATGTTTACAATGCCTATGCTAGGCTAAACTTCTATTTGGTTAAGGGTGATTTCAAAGCCCTAGACATGTTTTGTGATTGATTTTCAGATTCTATCTATCATTAATTTTCTATCAAAGTTGCTTATGTTCTTCTACAAGAATTGTTCATGATGTTGTCTTGATTTATTTAGGTGTACAACTAGATATATCTTGATAATTATCTATTGCTAGTCTAGGAGTCTTGATCCGTGTAATTGTCTTGATTTCCTATTCCTAAGTGGCAATTTGTGATTAATGATTATGGTCAAGTTTTCAATAATTGCAAAGTGGAACATAACCTAAGTTGAACAATCCGAGCTTATGTGTTTGTTGCTTAGATCAACCTATCTTTCTCATCATAAAGCTGCCATTAAATTGAATTTAGAGAGCTTATTCTAGGTTGTTTAATGGTTAGAGATTAAATAGAGAGCTTGTTCTATTTAACGACAAACTAAGGAAAGATTGGGATAACAGAGCTTGTTGTTATCTACGGTTGTTAACTTTGATAGTTGGTTGATATTGATAGATCTGAAATTGATTCTTAATGATGTCTAGTGGTGGAGAATGAAACCTTAACCATATTTTTCATATTTGATTCTTCTTACTTACTTGTTTTCTTACTTTTCTAGTTTGCTTATTTTTAAAAGTATATTTATTTTTATTGGCTGGTTATACCGCCTAATTTGTATATTAACTTTGTTTTATTTTTATTGGCTGGTTATACCGCCTAATTTAGTATATATATTTTTATTGGCTGGTTATACCGCCTAATTTAGTATATATATTTTTATTGGCTGGTTATACCGCCTTGCATCTTATTCTTATTATTTACTTTAGTTTAAATCTGGCTTCAAAAACCCCTTTTCTTTTATTGTTTTCTTTGAACGTAAGTTATAAACTAATAACTCATAGATTAAAACCCAATCCCTGAGGACTCGACCCTTGCTAATCATTATACTTACAATTGATCTTTTTAGTGCAAGGTTAAATAAGATACACTCTTTTGGGTGCATCAGTGGCTCAAAAAAATCTTGTTGTTGATCCCATGGTTGATTGAAGACAAATTGATTAGTGTAATTAGCATAAGGATCAACTTCTTGATAATCTCCCGAGTAGCCATAATGAGTATGATTCCACCATCCCTCATTGTAAGTGTTTGGGAAAGCATCATAATGTTGTCCTTGGAACCCTTGATGGCTTTGGTATTCTCCCACATCATAGGCTGCTTCAAAATTATCTTTTTGGTAGTATGGGCACCAATTGGTTGGATGATCCATCATGAAGCACACTCCACACTGCTTTGATTGTTGAATCTTACTTATGGCCACTTGTTGAACTATGGAGATGACATTGTCTAGTTGGTTCTGAAGGTTCTGAAGTTTTGATGTAGCACCTGCCATCTCTTCTTGCTTGAAATTTGAAAACAAAAACCTGTATGTACAAGAAAAATAAAATTAATTACAACTGAAAATAAGAATAAACTAATAAACTAAATAAAGCAATCCCCGGCAACGGCGCCAAAAATTTGATGCACCCAAAAGAGTGTATCTTATTTAACCTTGCACTTAAAAAGAATCAATTGTAGAGTATAGTGATTAGCAAGGGTCGAGCCCTCAGGGATTGGGTTTTAATCTATGAGTTATTAGTTTATAACTTATATTCAATGAAAACAAAAGAAAAGGGGGTTTTGAAATAGTTTTCAAAATAAGCAAACAAGAAAAGTAAGAAAACAACTAATTAAGAAGAATCAAATATGAAAAATATGGTTAAGGTTTCATTCTCCACCACTAGACATCATTAAGAATCAATTTCATATCTATCAATATTAATTAGCTATCAAAGTTAACAACCGTAGATAACAACAAGCTCTGTTACCCCAATCTTTCCTTAATTTGTCGTTAAATAGAACAAGCTCTCTATTTAATCTCTAACTATCAAACAACCTAGAATAAGCTCTCTAAGTTCAATTTAATAGCAGCTTTATGATGAGAAAGATAGGTTGATCTAAGCAACAAACACATAAGCTCGGATTGTTCAACTTAGGTTATGTTCCACTTTGCAATTATTGAAAACTTGACCATAATCATTAATCACAAATTGCCACTTATGAATAGGAAATCAAGACAATTACACGGATCAAGACTCCTAAACTAGCATTAGACAATTATCAAGATTTATCTAGTTGGCCACCTAAACAAATCAAAACATCATCATGAACAATTTTAATGGAAGAACATAAGCAACTTTGATAGAAAACAATGATAGATAGATTCTGAAAATTAATTACATAACATGTCTAGGGCTTTGAAATCACCCTTAACCAAAGAAGTTTAGCATAACATAAGCATGGATAATATATACATAAAACTAAAAAGAAAAATAAAAGAATGGAGAAGAAGAAGAAGAATGATGATCCTTTGAGTCTCCTCAAAAGATGTCTAATTTGTGGCTCAAAAGATGGTATTTATAGAGCTTTCCGCACAAGTAAGCCTGGAGATGCAAAAATCACGTTTTTGCCTTTTTTTCAGATTTGCGATTAGGGTTTTTCTGGCCGCAAGGTTCTTTAGAGAGATCTTCTAGCGCCCTTTTGAATGCCCATTTCTTATCCGATTTGGGCCCATAATATATCGTTGGAAAGATAATCAAGTCAACTTCAAAATTCAAGAAGGAAGTTTCTTCAAATAAAGAGTCTATCATCATGTTTTCCTTATAACAAGCTCTGGAGGTCAAATCTGCCTGATTGCTTTTCAACCAGAAATTGATATTTTTGACTCCCAAGTCTTCTTCCATCTCGTGATTACGATTTTGTAAGCTCTTTACCATCATTATTGACATCTTTTGACTTCATTCTCCTTATTGTACCTAAAATTCAAAAACATATTATAAGTAAACAAGATAAAGATCGAAAACATAACAAAAACTAAAGGTAGAAAGGCATAAAATGTATATTTTATGAGCTTATCAGCGACACCATGTAACACTCTCAACAGCCTCTAACTGGCTCTCTTACGCGTTTACGCACGAGTGCTCGCCTCGAGACACCGTGTAACAGCTCAATAGCCTCTAAGTGGCTCTCCCCTGCGTTCAAACAACTAATAACACAAAGACAAACATAAAGGCAACAACCTCGTCAATAACAGGTATGAATAGTACATGTATTAGCCATCAAATAATAAGTGTCAGACACCAACTTTAGAGTTGAAACCACTACCGAACCATTTGAAATATGTGTTCTTAGGTGAAAAGGACACACTACCGATTATCATTGCCAAAGAGCTCACACCTTTGCAAGAAGATCGACTTATCCGGGTGCTTAGAGAGCATAAAACAGCAATTCGTTGGACATTGGCCGATATCAAGGGAATAAGCCCATCCATGTGGATGCATCGGATTTTGTTAGAGGAGGCGTCCAAACCAACAAGAGAAGCACAAAGAAGATTGAACCCTCATATGATGGAGGCTGTGAAAAATGAGATACTGAAGCTCCTAGATGTTGGAGTGACCTATCCTATCTCGGATAGCAAATGGTTGAGCCCGGTCCAAGTGGTTCCAAAGAAATCAGGTGTAACGGTGGTAACAAATAATGAGAATTAACTTGTTCCTACTAGGATTCAAACAAGGTGGCGAGTTTGTATTGATTATCGTAAACTTAATTCCACAACTCGCAAAGACCACTTTCCTTTACCTTTTATTGATCAAATGCTTGAAAGGTTAGCTGGCCATTGTCATTATTGTTTTCTTGATGGTTTTTCAGGTTATAATCAGATTGCCATTGCTCCGGAGGACCAAGAGAAAACAACATTCACAAGTCCATTTGGTACTTTTGCATACCGGCGTATGCCATGTGGTCTTTGTAATGCACTAGCTACATTCCAAAGGTGTATGGTTAGCATATTTTCAGATTATGTAGAGAATATCATAGAAGTGTTTATGAATGATTTTAGTGTCTATGGTGATTCTTTTGATAGATGTCTAGAGAACCTTACACTTGTGCTTGAAAGATGCATGGAAACTAACCTTGTTTTGAATTGGGAAAAATGTCACTTTATGTTAGAACAAGGAATAGTTTTGGGCCATGGTATTTCTTCTAAAGGGATAGAGGTTGATAAATCTAAAATAGATATTATGCATTCTTTACTACCTCCCACAAATGTGAGAGAGGTTCGTTCTTTTCTTAGACATGCAGGTTTCTATAGGAGATTTATCAAAGACTTCTCAAAGATCACATTACCTCTTTGCAAGCTACTACAAAAAGATGTGGTTTTCCACTTTGATGATAAATGCAAAGAGGCGTTAGAAACATTGAAGGGATTCTTGACATCAGCTCCTATCATGCAACCGCCAGATTGGAATGTACCTTTTGAAATCATGTGTGATGCTAGTGACTATGCCATTGGAGCTATTTGGGCCAACAGGTTAGCAAAGCCTCACATGCCATTTATTATGCCTCCCGAACTCTTAATGATGCTCAATTAAACTATTACACTACTGAAAAAGAACTTTTGGCTGATGTATTTGCTCTAGAAAAATTTCGATCTTATTTAATTGGTACTAAAGTAATCGTATTTTCTGACCATGCAGCCCTTAGGTACTTACTCACTAAAAGGAGGCCAAACCAAGGTTGATTAGATGGATACTTCTCTTACAAGAGTTTTATTTGGAGATAAAAGATAAGAGAGGTAGTGACAACCTGGTTGCGGACCATCTTAGCCATTTAGTTCATGAAGAGGATGCACTACCCTTGAATGAGAACTTTTCGGATGAGCAACTTCTTTTTATAAGTACAAAAACTCCTTAGTATGCTGATATTGTTAATTACTTAGTTACCACGAAGTTGCCACAAGAGTTGACACAAGCTCAAAGAAATAAGATCAAGAGTGATGCCAAATACTAAATATGGGATGACCCTTACCTTTGGAAGCATTGCTCCGATCAGATTATAAGAAGGTGTGTACTCGAATATGAATTTCAATCTATTCTCACCTTTTGTCGCCTTATGCATGTGGAGGACACTTTGGATCCAAAAGGACAGCCATGAAAGTTCTTGATTCTGGATTTTATTGGCCTACTATTTTCAAAGATGCATACCTCTCTTGCAAGTCATGTGATCGTTGCCAAAGAACAGGTAACTTAGGTGCTAGAAATCAAATGCCTCGAACTCCAATACTTATTGTTGAAATTTTTGATGTATGGGGCAAGGATTTCATGGGATCTTTTCCTTCTTCTTTTGTTAAAATTTATATTTTACTTGCCGTTGATTATGTTTCAAAGTGGGTGAAGCAAAAGATACTAGGACTAATGACTCTAAAGTTGTTTTAGATTTTGTCAAGACTAACATCTTTGCTAGGTTTGGAACATCAAAGGCCATAATCAGCGATAGAGGTACTCACTTTTGCAATAGGACTATGGAAGCACTTTTGAGGAAGTATAACATCACACACAAGGTCTCCACCTCATACCACCCTCAAACTATTAGGCAAGTTGAAGTGTCAAATCGAGAAGTAAAGTCCATCCTTGAAAAGACAGTTAACCCAAATAGGAAGGATTGGAGTTCACGACTTGATGATGCACTTTGGGCTAATAGGACAACATATAAGACACCCATTGGTATGTCTCCTTATCGACTTCTTTATGGTAAGCCTTGTCATCTTCCAGTTGAATTGGAACATAAATCATATTGGGCTATAAAACAATGCAACATGGAGATGGATGAGACAGGTAAGCAAAGAAAACTTGACCTACAAGAATTAGAGGAGATAAGGAATGATGCCTATGAGAATTGTAGGATTTACAAGGAAAAGTCTAAGGCATTCCATGACAAAATGATATCAAGAAAGGACCTTGTTGTTGGACAAAAAGTTCTTCTCTTCCATTCACGCCTTAATTTATTTCCAAGTAAGTTACGTTCTCGTTGGGTTGGACCTTTTGTTATTACTAATATATTTACTCATGGTGCAGTTGAAATCCAAAGCCCAAAAACAGATAAGGCATTCAAAGTGAGTGGTCATAGATTGAAGCCTTACTATGAGAACTTTCCAATACAAGATGTGGAGGAGTTACCACTTTTTGAGCCAAATTATGTTGAATAATAAAGGCATGGGTCAAAGTCAGTCTGAGGACAATAAACCAAGCGCTTCTTGGGAGGCAACCCAAAAGGATGGAGAGCATCCATTATAATCAGATTTGCATATTCCATACTCTCCATCATTCTATCTTTTATTGTTTTATTAGTTTATTTTGTTTAGTAGTTCTTTTCTCTTACATATAATTCTTGCATTGGGGATAATAGCATTACATTGAGGACAATGTAAAAATTAAGTGTTGGGGGAAGAATTTAGGATTTTCTTTAGTGTGTTTTGTTTTTGATTCTTTTTATGTTGTTTTTAGTGTGATTTAGTTACTTTCAATACTATGATGATATTTGAATTGCATAAGTCTAAAATTGATTTATTAGTGAGAAGATTTTCTTGAGAATTGAGCTTGATGTCATTTTTTTTGAGCCAATGTTAATGTGATATGTTGATTGAGAAAGAAGCATGTTTAGACTTAAATCTGACTTGCATAATCATCCTTGTGAGTTTTTGAGCCTATATGATTAATGCATTAAACATATCAATATAATTTATTTCTTGAGTGCAGTTATGATTACATGATTCTCAAGAACTTGCTTTAAACCTTGTTGAGACTATATTGATGCATGTGACAACATGAATATGATAAAGGCATTAGGATTTTTAACTAGGGCCAAACAACCATCCCTTATTGATGTTCCAAGAGAACATTCCGCTTAGTGAGCCAATTTGAGCCTATATTGAATAAGCTATTTATTTGGTAACCATATCTTGTCCCTAACCTAAATAAACTTATTTATATCCTTACCCCTGTTCTAAAGATGAATTAGCATATTTTGAGACATATTGCAGAGTCAAGGAAGATCTATTCAAATTCTGGGTTAGAAACAAGAAATAAGTGTGGGGGAGGACAAAGACATCATTAAGAATCAATTTCATATCTACCAACATTAATTAGCTATCAAAGTTAACAACCACAGATAACAACAAACTCTGTTACCCCAATCTTAGTTTATCGGTAAATAGAACAAGCTCTCTATTTAATCTCTAACTATCAAACAACCTAGAATAAGCTCTCTAAGTTCAATTTAATAGCAGCTTTATGATGAGAAAGATAGGTTGATCTAAGTAACAAACACATAAGTTCGGATTGTTCAACTTAGGTTATGTTCCACTTTGCAATTATTGAAAACTTGACCATAATCATTAATCACAAATTGCTACTTATGAATAGGAAATTAAGACAATTACACAGATCAAGACTCCTAAATTAGTATTAGACAATTATCAAGATTTATCGGCAATAGCTAGTTTATAAGTTAATAGTTTATCACTTAAAAGTTTAGCCTAGCATAGGCATTGTAAACATAAACATAAAATTAAAGAGAATCTATGAAGAAAATAAAAGAAAGAAAGAAAGAAGAATAATAAGAATATTAATTATCCAGCCTCTTGCTCTCTCAAAAATAAAGAAATAACGAAGAAATCAGAACTTTGATGCTTGGAGAAGTGTAAATTTCGTTTGCCCCCTTGATCTTTATTTATAGGCAATAGCTAGGGCATCAAACAAGTGAATTTCAGCTCTCTCCCTTCAATAAATGCTGACTTGTGGCTAAAGTTAAGGAAAAGTGGTTGACTTTTATGTTTTAAGGAAAGGTATAAGCCTTGGCAGCCAAGTTTGAATAAAGTAGGAAAGTTTTAGTCAAAGCACTCTTTAATGAAGAGAGATTACAAACTTGCTGGCAAAGTAAGTGTAAGGAAGGAAAGTCTTGGCTGATTTAATTCTCCTACTTTGATTAGGATTAGCTTTAAGGAAAGATACTTGAAATTAATGCAATTAATGCAAGTTCACAGCCACTAATCCTTCTTTGGCAAGGATAAACATAATTGTCAGCTAGGGTATTAAGAAAAAGATGTGATTTGAGGCTAGGGTTTTTTTCTGCCACTAGGGTTTTTAGGGAGATATTCCAATGCCGATTTGGATGACCATTTCTTATCACCTAAGAACACATATTTCAAGTGATATGTCAGTTAGGATGTTAAAGAGCTTACAAAATCACAATCACATAATGGAAAAAGAGTTGGGAGTCAAAAAGATCAAATTTTTGGTGCAAAGCAAAAAGACAGATTTGACCTCCGGAGCTTGTTGCTAAGAAAACATGATGTTAGACTCTTTATTCAAAAAAACTTCCTTCTTGACTTTTGAAGATCACTTGATTACCTTTCCAATGGTTGGTCATGGGCCTAAATCAGATAAGAAATGGTCATCCAAATTGGCATTGGAATATCTCCCTAAAAACCCTAATGGCAGAAAAAACCCTAGCCGCAAATCACATCTTTTTCTTAATACCCTAGCTAACATTTATGTTTATCCTTGCCAAAGAAGGATTAGTGGCTGTCAACTTGCATTAATTGCATTAATTGCAAGTATCTTTCCTTAAAGCTAATCCTAGTCAAAGTAGGAGATTCAAACCAGCCAAGACTTTCCTTCCTTACACTTACTTTGGCTGCAAGTTTGTAGTCTCTCTTCATTAAAGAGTGCTTTGACTAAAACTTTCCTACTTTATTCAAACTTGGCTGCCAAGGCTTATATCTTTACTTAAAACATAAAAGTCAGCCACTTTTCCTTAACTTTAGCCACAAGTCAGCATTTATTGAAGGGAGAGAGCTGAAATTCACTTGTTTGATGCCTAGCTATTGCCTATAAAGAAAGATCAAGGGGGCAAACGAAATTTACACTTCTCCAAGCATCAAAGTTCTGATTTCTTCTTTGTTTCTTTGTTTTTAAGAGAGCAAGAGGCTGGATAATTAATATTCTTCTTCTTCTTCTTTCTTTTATTTTCTTCTTAGATTCTCTTTAATTTTATGTTTATGTTTACAATGCCTATGCTAGGCTAAACTTTTATTTGGTTAAGGGTAATTTCAAAGCCCTAGACATGTTATGTAATTAATTTTCAGAATCTATTTATCATTGTTTTCTATCAAAGTTGCTTATGTTCTTCTTTTAAAATTGTTCATGATAATGTTTTAATTTGTTTAGATGGCCAACTAGATAAATCTTGATAATTGTCTAATGCTAGTTTAGGAGTCTTGATCCATGTAATTATCTTGAGTTCCTAATCATAAGTGGCAATTTGTGATTAATGATTATGGTCAAGATTTCACTAATTGAAAAGTGGAACATAACCTAAGTTGAACAATCCGAGCTTATATGTTTGTTGCTTAGATCAACCTATCTTTCTCATCATAAAGCTGCTATTAAATTGAACTTAGAGAGCTTATTCTAGGTTGTTTTATAGTTAGAGATTAAATAGAGAGCTTGTTCTATTTAACGAATAACTAAGGAAAGATTAGGGTAACAGAGCTTGTTGTTATCTACGGTTGTTAACTTTGATAGCTATTTAATGTTGATAGATATGAAATTGATTCTTAATGATGTCTAGTGGTGGAGAATGAAATCTTAATCATATTTCTCATATTTGATTCTTCTTAATTACTTATTTTCTCATTCTTATTGTTAACTTTAGTTTAAATCTGATCTCAAAATACCCTTTTCTTTTATTGTTCTTGAATTTAAGTTTTAAACTATTAACTTATAAACTAAAACCCAATCCCTGAGGACACGACCCTTGCTAATCACTATAGTTTACAATTGATTCTTTTTAAGTGCAAGGTTAAATAAGATACACACTTTTGGGTGCATCAAGTTTTTGGCGCCGGTGCCGGGGATTGCTTTATTTAGTTTATTGGTTTATTCTTATTTTCTGTTCTAATTATTTACTTTCTTATTTTTTTTTTATTAGTTAATGTTCCAAGCTCCCAAAGAAGACTTAAGACTTTGGAGAATTCGAGAATTTATAAGTTCTCACCAACAACCAATCGAGGAGTTGATCCAAAACATCCAAGAGGAGCAAGGAGAGATGGCAGTAGCTGACAATTGAACTCTCAAGGAGCTCGCCGCTCTGGACTTGGGTCAACAACCATTATGCATTGAATATGCTAATCTTGAGGTAGCTTTTGAATTAAAATCTGGTTTGATTCATCTTCTCCCAACTTTTCATGGTTTTGCACGAGAGGATCCAAATAAGCTCCTCAAGGAATTCCATGTAGTTTGCTCAAGCATGATACCAACATGGGCCACGGAAGAGCAAGTTAAGTTGAGAGCCGTCTCATTCTCTCTAGCTGATTCAGCAAAGGAATGCTCTACTATCTACCATCCGGAACCATCACTACATGGAATGATATGAAGAAAGCATTCTTGGAAAGGTAAATCCCAGCATCTAAGGCTGCCAACATTAGAAAAGAATATGTGGGATTTGGCAATACAACGGAGAGTCCTTATATGAATATTGGGAGAGGTTCAAGAAACTTTGTGCATCATGTCCACACCATCAGATAAGTGAACAACTTCTCATCCAATACTTCTATGAAGGTCTCATGCCCATGGAGAGAAGTATGATAGATGCCGCTAGTGGGGGAGCTCTAGTTGATAAGACTCTCGGGGCTGCTAGAACATTAATCTCCAACATGGCAGCCTTAGACCCTAAACCCTAAACACTCAACAATTCTCAATGAGACAAGATCCACCACCATAACCCAAGAGAGTTAATGTGGTAAGTATATCATCCCTTGAACAAAAATTTGATAAACTAACTTCTCTTGTTCAACAATTGGTTGTAGGTAATATACAGCAAACAAAGGCTAGTGGCATATGTTCAAACATGGTGCACCAAACTGATATGTGTCCAACACTTCAAGAAGACACCAATGAACTTGTGAATGCTATGTGTGGATGATGCACCCAAAAGAGTGTATCTTATTTAACCTTGCACTAAAAAGATAAATTGTAAGTATAGTAGTTAGCAAGGGTCGAGTCCTCAGGGATTGGGTTTTAGTTTATAAGTTAATAGTTTAAAACTTAAATTCAAGAACAATAAAAGAAAAGGGGTTTTTGAAGCCAGATTTAAACTAAAGTAAATAATAAGAATAAGATGAAAGGCGGTAAAACCAGCCAATAAAAATATATATACTAAATTAGGCGGTATAACCAGCCAATAATATATATACTAAATTAGGCGGTATAACCAGCCAATAAAAATAAAACAAAGTTAATATACAAATTAGGCGGTATAACCAGCCAATAAAAATAAATATACTTTTAAAAATAAGCAAACTAGAAAAGTAAGAAAACAAGTAAGTAAGAAGAATCAAATATGAAAAATATGGTTAAGGTTTCATTCTCCACCACTAGACATCATTAAGAATCAATTTCAGATCTATCAATATCAACCAACTATCAAAGTTAACAACCGTAGATAACAACAAGCTCTGTTATCCCAATCTTTCCTTAGTTTGTCGTTAAATAGAACAAGCTCTCTATTTAATCTCTAACCATCAAACAACCTAGAATAAGCTCTCTAGATTCAATTTAATGGCAGCTTTATGATGAGAAAGATAGGTTGATCTAAGCAACAAACACATAAGCTCGGATTGTTCAACTTAGGTTATGTTCCACTTTGCAATTATTGAAAACTTGACCATAATCATTAATCACAAATTGCCACTTATGAATAGGAAATCAAGACAATTACACGGATCAAGACTCCTAAACTAGCGATAGATAATTATCAAGATCTATCTAGTTGTACACCTAAACAAATCAAGACAACATCATGAACAATTCTTGTAGAAGAACATAAGCAACTTTGATAGAAAATTAATGATAGATAGAATCTGAAAATCAATCACAAAACATGTCTAGGGCTTTGAAATCACCCTTAACCAAATAGAAGTTTAGCCTAGCATAGGCATTATAAACATAAAATTAAATAGAATCTAAGAAGAAAATAAAAGAAAGAAAGAAGAAGAAGAAGAATATTAATTATCCAACCTCTTGCTCTTTCTAAAGAAAAAGAAAACTAGAGAAAAGAAAGAAGAAGAAAACTTAGAGAATTTTGTTAAAATGGCTAATATCCTACCAATCTCCAATATGATCCCTTACAATCATCCAAGGCCCTCTATTTATACACATTTTGGAGGGCTAAATGACAAGAGACAAGCTTTACAAATTTCAAAGGTAGGTATATGACGATTTTGATCAGCCAACTTGATGGTCGATTTCGTCAATATTGGAGGCCTGATCGGATCACATGGTCTTCTAGAAAAAGGTTCCCCTATCAGTTACGGAACCATAGCCGTTGGAATCAGCTCATTTGCTGATGTGGTTAAGCAGATATGGGCAAAATACGAAAACATGTCAGCATAGATGTCATTACACATCAGCCACCTTGATGGTTGATTTATTCAATATTGGAGGCCTGATCTGATCACATGGTCTTCTAGACAAAGGTTCCCCTATCAGTTACGGAACCATAGCCGTTGGAATCAGCTCATTTGCTGATGTGGATAAGAAGATACGGCCATAATACGAAAACATGTCAGCACAGACGTCATTGCACATCAGCCAACTTGATGGTCGATTTCGCTAGGGAAAACGACTCCGTTTTAAGAAGTGTAAAACATGAAAAAGATAGATATGCCTCTTAGCTTTGCATGGCTACAAATTTCAGCCTTATTGCTTCTGTGAAACTCGAGATATAGCTGATATGGCAAAAGGTGTCGGAACTGAAACTGAACTGGATTTGCCCTTAATTCTAGTAATCTGAAATCACTCAAAGAAACTTGTGAAAAACACCAAAATACATAAAAATATAAAAGATCATAAACACAATTAGACTAAACAATAATAACTCGTATTTGACACAAAACATTAATAAAACATAACTAAAAACTATATAATTATACGAGTTATCACACCCCCACACTTAGATTGTTGCTAGTCCCTAGCAACGACTCAATAAAAATAAAATAAGAAAATCTAATCTAATCCATTTTCGTAGGAAATCACGGTGGCACTTAGCATGTGACACAAGCCTTTAAACCCCTAGGTGTCCCTAGTGGACGAGTTTAGTCTCGTGAGGGTTTACTAGAACGATACCCACAAACATTGAAAAACTAAAATATAAATAAACTGCATATACTAAAAATATTTACTCCTAATCCTTTCAATACAAATTAGATACAATATTTGAACAAGTCTCATAAACTAATTAATAGCTTAAAGAATTTCACAAAAAATCATGCTTGAATGTAAATTGTTTGAGTTAAGCCAATATTAACATAACATATTTCAATCAAAATAGTGCATATTCAAACTTAATCTCAACTACTCACATGGGATACCCTCATGATTTTCACTCTTTAAAGTAGTGGTGAAGTGTTTACACTCAATCAATCTCATGAAAACAGTTCTACCATATTCTTGCTTGTCCACCTATTCTCCACTATTTAGATCATACAACTTCATGAATTAAGAGGTCTTTAATGAAGGTTGTAATGGGGCCAAGGGGTTTGTAATGTGGTTGAAGAACAAAAGGATAAAGATATCACAAAGGTTCCAAAGAGTTCATAAAGTTTAGAGACATAAAAAGATCATACAAAGAAACTTCTCAAAACTTTTTACAAGTACATAGTCACCTAGGCCGGATATTCATGTTGGGCCTTTTCTTCATTCTAAACAACTTTGTAACATCTTTTTCCTTTTCCACAAATTCAAGAGATGATTCATATTTTTTTTTTTTTTTTTTTTTTACATAGGAATGTATTTGCCAGTATTCCATTTCCTTTTCTCTTGACTTTTCTTTTCTTTCCCCCCCACACTTATTTCTTGTTTCTAACCCAAATTTTCAATAGATCTTCCTTGTCTTTGCAACTTGTCTCAAAACATGCTAATTCATCTTTGGAACAAAGGTAAGGATATAAGTATATTTAGGTTAGGGACAAGTTATGGTTACCAAAGAGATAGCTTATTCAATGTAGGCTCAAATTGGTTCACTAAGGGTGTGTTCTCTTGGAACATCAATAAGGGATGGTTGTTTGGCCCTGGCTAAAAATCCTAATGCCTCTATCATATTCATGTTGTCACATGCATCAATATAGTCTCAACAAGGTCTAAAGCAAGTTCTAGAGAATCATGTAATCATAAGAGCACTCAAGAAAGAAATTAGATTGATTTATATAATGCATCAATCATTATAGGCTCAAAAACTCACAAGGATGATTATACAAGTCAATCTCAAGTCTAAACATGCTTCTTTCTCAATCAACATATCATATTAACATTGGCTCATAAAAAAAATGATATCAAGCTCAATTCTCATGAAAATCTTCTCACTAATAACTCTGTTTTAGACTTATGCAATTCATATCTCATCATTGTATTAAAAAGGAACTAAAACACACTAAAAATAATAATAAAGACTCATAAAAAAAAATAGTAGACAAAAATAAAAGAAATCCTAAATCATTCCCCCCACACTTAATTCTTACATTGTCCTCAATGTAAGTCTATTAACCCAAATGAAAGAATCATGTGTAAGAGAAAAGAACTAATAACATAAGAATAGGAATAACTAGACTCAAAACAAAACAAACTCATGCAACCTAAATAATCCTAAAATACTAAACAAAAATTAACAAGTAAACATAAAAAGATTAAAATCAAACTGACAAGGTGTGTCTCAAGTCTCCCTTACTCAGACCTTGTTCAGAATGAATACTTCTAAATTGCTTAAAACACAACAAACTTTTTTTTTTTTTTTTTTTTTTTTTTTTGAAAAGAAGAAATCAAACTGACAAGTTATGTCTCAAGTCTCCCTTACTCAGACCTTGTTCAGAATGAATACTTCTTAAATTTTTTTTTTTTTTTTTTTTTAAATTAGCAAAATATGTCCCTTACCCCCTACTAAAATATGACATTGTCCCCAATGTCAAATTTTAAAGGTAGAATTTAGGAGATATTACCTGCAGAGGTTGCTAACCACTTATTATAACTGAGACACAACAAGCAAAATGTTAGATAATGTCACAAAGACAAAGTGCAATCCACTCCTTGCTCGTCCATATCTCTTTTTCTTTTTCCGAGCGTTTGCGAAACAACCGTAGCAGATAAACACTCATAAGCTTGGAGCTTTTTAAGTAAATCTTCAATGGTTGTAGCAGAAATTATGGTTCTCCTTGCCTCTGAAAACATGAATCCATTATCCACAGCATTATCTAAATATAAAAGCAAATTACTAAAATAACCATTAATATTAAGCAAACCAATGGGTTTCTTATTTGTGACCAAAGATGACCAAGAAGCCACGCAAGCTATTTCTTCCAATGTACCCAGACCTCCTGGTAAAGCAATGAATGCATCGGCAGAATGGTACATGATTGTTATCCGTTCGGGGACACTCCAGACTTGTATTTCCTTACCCACGGTAGGTCCACAAAAACTTGTGAATAGTTTTGGCACGATTCCTAGAACTGGACTTCCTCCGGTGTGTGCTGCTGTAGCGACTGCTCCCATTAAACCCGTACTACCGCCTCCATAAATCAAGTGGATCTTTTGTTGGGCAAGTATTACTCCAACTCTTATGGCTTCATCAGCGAATATGTTATTTTTCCCTGGATAAGCACCTCCAAAGACACAAATTTTTTTAATGCGCTGGGATGAAGTACTTTCCATTTTTTTTTTTCGA
This sequence comes from Fremontodendron californicum, assembly GCA_030761205.1. Taxonomy (NCBI): domain Eukaryota; kingdom Viridiplantae; phylum Streptophyta; class Magnoliopsida; order Malvales; family Malvaceae; genus Fremontodendron; species Fremontodendron californicum. The sequence continues at coordinate 203,998 of JAULJL010000033.1, forward strand.
GTGCCTGAAAGAGAATGAGTACATGGTGTAATATATAGAGGACTGAGTAGTGAATCAGACAAGAGTAATAATGTCGCCGAAAGTGTATCTGACCTGTCAGAAGAAAATGTTAACCTAACAAAAGATTTTTGCGTGATTTCAGGAAGAAAATCAAAAAGAGAAGAAAAAATCAACCGTAAAAGACAAATAAAAAAAAACGAGAATAATTACATAAATCGAACAACACGTAAATTAAACCAAAATAAAGTTATTGCAAATCAAACCAAAAGCTGAGAAGTCATTTATTGTAGTTGTGATTGTGGCTCACATCTTCCTCTGGTTTTACGTCCAGAAACGGTTTAAACGCCTTCTATGAGTCGAGGATATGCTTCCCATCCAGTTTTCTTACAAGCTGGCAAACAGGGTCTTTTAACATCAGATTCCCAAGATGTTGCCATTCCCTTTGGAATTGCGGCCATAAATCAAGAATTTCTCTTTGTACGTCTCCACTAGGATGCGTCTCAAGAGAAAGTTGGATATTACCCAAATTCTCCTTACTCAGTCCATCCTTAATGAATTCAATTTTATCATCTCGATTAGAGGAAGGAATCCCAATAGAACGACATTTACCGTTACACGTCCATCGTGCACATTTGTGGCAATTTGAACTCATGCGCTTTGCTCGTCGCTTCTTTGCAAAAGTGCTTCTACCTGTACCTGGTAAATGCAAAACAGGAAGATATTCATCTTCACGTACCTTGGCTTCAATTATCCAACGTATGTCGTCAGGAATCCCTTTGTGCATAAGCATTCTTAATCTTTCAAGTCGAACTTGGTAAAGCTTCAGTAAAATATTTCGAGGAAAAGGAGGAAATCGTTTCTGCAATCTTGTGAGAATATCATCCATCCTGAAAAAAAAAATGAAAAAAATGAAAGAGAAATTGGAAGAGAAATTTATATACAATATCAGTTTTGTGGGTAGCTGATGGAACCGATTTAAATAATCACGGAGTACCGTTATCCGCCATTTAACCGGGGTTAAAAAAAATAAATTAAAAATTATATTTACATCTTGTAAGAGAAAAGAACTATTAAACAAAAGAAAAGAAAAACAATAAAAGATAGAATGATGGAGAGTAAGGAATATGCAAATCTGATATAATAGATGCTCTCCATCCTTTTGGGTTGCCTCCCAAGAAGCGCTTGGTTTATTGTCCTCAGCCTAACTTAGACCCATGCCATTATTATTCAACATACTTTGGCTCAAAAAGTGGAAACTCCTCCACATCTTGTATTGGAAAGTTCTCATAGTAAGGCTTCAATCTATGACCATTCACTTTGAATGCCTTATCTGTTTTTGGGCTTTGGATTTCAACTGCACCATGAGTAAATACATTAGTAATAACAAAAGGTCCAACCCAACGAGAACGTAACTTACCTGGATATAACTTAAGGCGTGAATGGAAGAGAAGAACTTTTTGTCCAACAACAAATTCTTTTCTTGATATCATCTTGTCATGGAATGCCTTAGTCTTTTCCTTGTAAATCCTAGAATTCTGATAGGCATCATTCCTTATCTCCTCTAATTCTTGTAGGTCAAGTTTTCTTTTCTTTCCTATCTCATCCATCTCCATGTTGCATTGTTTGATAGCCCAATATGATTTATGTTCCAATTCAACCGGAAGATGACAAGGCTTACCATAAACAAGTCGATAAGGAGACATACCAATGGGTGTCTTATATGCTGTCCTATAAGCCCAAAGTGCATCATCAAGTCGTGAACTCCAATCCTTCCTATTTGGATTAACTGTCTTTTCAAGGATGGACTTAACTTCTCGGTTTGACACTTCAGCTTGCCCACTAGTTTGAGGATGATATGAGGTGGAGACCTTGTGTGTGATGTTATACTTCCTCAAAAGTGCTTCCATAGTCCTATTGCAAAAGTGAGTACCTCTATCGCTGATTATGGCCTTTGGCGTTCCAAACCTAGCCAAGATGTTAGTCTTGATAAAATCTGAAACAACTTTAGAGTCATTAGTCCTAGTGGATTTTGCTTCCACCCACTTTGAAACATAATCAACGGCAAGTAAAATATAAAGATTACCAAAAGAAGGAGGAAAAGGTCCCATGAAATCCATGCCCCATACATCAAAAATTTCAACAATAAGTATTGGAGTTTGAGGCATTTGATTTCTAGCACCTAAGTTACCAGTTCTTTGGCAACGATCACATGACTTGCAAAAGAGGTATGCATCTTTGAATATGGTAGGCCAATAAAATCCAGAATCAAGAACTTTCATGGCTGTTCTTTTGGATCCAAAGTGTCCTCCACATGCATAAGAGTGACAAAAGGTGAGAATAGATTGAAATTCAGTTTCGAGTACACACCTTCTTATAATCTGATCGGAGCAATGCTTCCAAAGGTAAGGATCATCCCATATGTAGTATTTGGCATCACTCTTGATCTTATTTCTTTGAGCTTGTGTCAACTCTTGTGGCAACTTCTTGGTAACTAAGTAATTAACAATATCAGCATACCAAGGAGTTGTTGTTCTTATAAAAAGAAGTTGCTCATCCGGAAAGTTCTCATTCAAGGGTAGTGCATCATCTTCATGAACTAAACGGCTAAGATGGTCCGCAACCAGGTTGTCACTACCTCTCTTATCTTTTATCTCCAAATCAAACTCTTGTAAGAGAAGTATCCATCTAATCAACCTTGGTTTGGCCTCCTTTTTAGTGAGTAAGTACTTAAGGGCTGCATGGTCAGAAAATACAATTACTTTAGTACCAATTAAATAAGATCGAAATTTTTCTAAAGCAAATACAACAGCCAAAAGTTCTTTTTCAGTAGTGGAATAGTTCAATTGAGCATCATTAAGAGTTCTTGAGGCATAATAAATGGCATGTGAGGCTTTCCCAACCCGTTGGCCCAAAAGAGCTCCAATGGCATAGTCACTAGCATCACACATGATTTCAAAAGGTACATTCCAATCTGGTGGTTGGATGATAGGAGCTGATGTCAAGAGTCCCTTCAATGTTTCAAACGCCTCTTTGCATTTATCATCAAAGTGGAAAACCACATCTTTTTGTAGTAGCTTGCAAAGAGGTAATGTGATCTTTGAGAAGTCTTTGATAAATCTCCTATAGAAACCTGCATGTCCAAGAAAAGAACGAACCTCTCTCACATTTGTGGGAGGTGGTAAAGAATGCATAATATCTATTTTAGACTTATCAACCTCTATCCCTCTAGAAGAAATAACATGGCCCAAAACTATTCCTTGTTCTACCATAAAGTGACATTTTTCCCAATTCAAAACAAGGTTAGTTTCCATGCATCTTTCAAGTACAAGTGTAAGGTTCTCTAGACATCTATCAAAAGAATCACCATAGACACTAAAATCATCCATAAACACTTCTATGATATTCTCTACATAATCTGAAAATATGCTAACCATACACCTTTGGAATGTAGCTGGTGCATTACAAAGACCAAATGGCATACGCCGGTATGCAAAAGTACCAAATGGACATGTGAATGTTGTTTTCTCTTGGTCCTCCGGAGCAATGGCTATCTGATTATAACCTGAAAACCCATCAAGAAAACAATAATGAGAATGGCCAGCTAACCTTTCAAGCATTTGATCAATAAAAGGTAAAGGAAAGTGGTCTTTGCGAGTTGTGGAATTAAGTTTACGATAATCAATACAAACTCGCCATCCTGTTTGAATCCTAGTAGGAACAAGTTCATTCTCATTATTTGTTACCACCGTTACACCTGATTTCTTTGGAACCACTTGGACTGGGCTCACCCATTTGCTATCCGAGATAGGATACATCACTCCAACATCTAGGAGCTTCAGTATCTCCTTTTTCACAACCTCCATCATAGGAGGGTTCAATCTTCTTTGTGCTTCTCTTGTTGGTTTAGACCCTTCCTCTAACAAAATCCGGTGCATGCACATGGATGGGCTTATTCCCTTGATATCGGCAATTGTCCAACCAATTGCTGTTTTATGCTCTCTAAGCACCCGGATAAGTCGCTCTTCTTGCAAAGGTGTGAGCTCTTTGGCAATGATGACAGGTAGTGTGTCCTTTTCCCCTAAGAACAAATATTTCAAGTGGTTCGGTAGTGGTTTCAATTCTAAAGTTGGTGCCTGCAAAATGGAAGGTAGAAGTTTCTCATTAGATAAAGGCAAATCAATAAATGAAACATCAAACCTTGCATCTTTAGGTTGCAGCGAGTGTAAAGATTCTAGTGCCCCTTCCACATGGTCACTCAAGGCTAGTTTAGCATTCCCCATTCCGAGATGGTTGCTAAGGACTATTTTCACACTATCTTCACCATCTAGCTCATAAGCTTGCTGCACTAGTGAGTCAATTATATCAATATTAAAAACAGAATGCACATCACTAGGATATCTCATGGCCTCAAAAATGTTAAAGCGAATTATTTCACCATCAAATTCCATAGTTAAAGTGCCATCATGTACATCTATTTTAGTTCTTGCTGTTTTCAAGAATGGTCTCCCTAATAGAATAGGTGTGGGATTAGAAGACATCTCATCTTCCATCTCAATAACATAAAAGTCAGCGGGAAAAACCAATTCATTAACCTGTACAAGAACGTCTTCTACAACTCCTCTTGGATAAGTGTTAGAACGGTCAGCAAGTTGTATTATAACACCGGTTTCCTCTAATGGTCCTAGATTCAATGAAGCATAAATTGAATATGGCATGACATTAATAGATGCCCCTAGATCTAGCATAGCACGCTCAAACCTGGTGTTGCCTATCTTACAAGGAATGGTAAACATACCTGGATCCTTGCATTTAGGTGGGAGTTTCTTTTGAAGAACAGCTGACACATTCTCCCCCACACTTACCTTTTCATTCCATTTCAACTTCCGTTTAGATGTGCACAACTCTTTTAGGAACTTGGCATATCTTGGCACTTGCTTGATAGCATCTAGTAAAGGAATGTTCACCTCTACTTTCCGGAAGGTTTCCAAAATTTCCTTCTCTTGCTCCTCCTTTTTGGACTTTGCTAACCTGCTAGGAAAAGGTGGAGGAGTTATATAAGAAGGAAAGGATGGTTTAGGAATTACCTTTTTTAGTGGCTCGTTGGGATGTGAAGAGGATGCCATGGTATTGTTCTCCCCTTGAGCACTATCATTTTGTGGTGTCTCTAGCTGTTTCCCACTTCTTAAATTTATAGCATTGGCATTCTCTCTTGGATTCACTATGGTTTGGGAAGGTAATTTCCCAGAATCCCTTGCTTGTATTTGACTCATGGTTGTTGCCAATTGCCCTATTTGAGTCTCCAAATTTCGAATACTTGTCTTTGTTTCCTGTTGAAATTGAATTGTATTAGTAGAAAGAGCTTTAACAAGATCTTCAAGAGAAGTACCTGAATTTTGGGTGGGTGGTAGTTGTTGTCGGGTTTGGTATGGTTGTTGCACTCTTTGCTGAAAACCCGGTGGCCTGTGGTCAAATGGTGGAGGAATAGTTTGTGATTGGTTCCCTCCATAATTGAAGTTTGGATGATCCCTCCATCCTGGATTGTATGTGTTTGAGTAGGGATCATATTTCCTTGATTGGTTCTGAAATCCACCCATGGCATTCACATGTTCATTGGTATCCTCTTGAAGTGTTGGACACATATCAGTTTGGTGCCCTATGTTTGAACATATGCCACAAGCCTTTATTTGTTGTATTTTACCTACAGCCAATTGTTGAACAAGAGAAGTCAGTTTATCAAATTTTTGTTCAAGGGATGATATACTTACCTCATTAACTCTCTTGGATTGTGGTGGTGGATCTTGTCTCATTGAGAACTGTTGAGAATTGGCTGCCATGTTGGAGATTAATGTTCTAGCAGCCCTGGGAGTCTTATCAACTAGAGCTCCCCCACTAGCGGCATCTATCATACTTCTCTCCATGGGCATGAGACCTTCATAGAAGTATTGGATGAGAAGTTGTTCACTTATTTGATGGTGTGGACATGATGCACAAAGTTTCTTGAACCTCTCCCAATATTCATATAAGGACTCTCCGTTGTATTGCCGAATCCCACATATCTCTTTCCTAATGTTGGCAGCCTTAGATGCTGGGAAATACCTTTCCAAGAATGCTTTCTTCAAATCATTCCATGTAGTGATGGTCCCGGATGGTAGATAGTAGAGCCATTCCTTTGCTGAATCAGCTAGAGAGAATGGGAAGGCTCTCAACTTAACTTGCTCTTCCGTGACCCCTGTTGGTCTCATGCTTGAGCAAACTACATGGAATTCCTTGAGGTGCTTATTTGGATCCTCTCCTGCAAAACCATGAAAAGTTGGGAGAAGGTGAATCAAACCAGATTTTAATTCAAAAGCTACCTCAAGATTAGCATATTCAATGCATAATGGTTGTTGACCCAAGTCCGGAGCGGCTAGCTCCTTGAGAGTTCGGTTGTCAGCTGATGCCATCTCTCCTTGCTTCTCTTGGATGTTTTGGATCAACTCCTCGATTGGTTGTTGGTGAGAAGTTATAAATTCCCGAATTTTTCTAAGTCGTAAGTCTTTTTCGGGAGCTTGGAACATTCACTAATAAAAAAATATAAGAAAGTAAATAATTAGAACAGAAAATAAGAATAAACCAATAAACTAATAAACTAAATAAAGCAATCCCCGGCAACGGCGCCAAAAATTTGATGCACCCAAAAGAGTGTATCTTATTTAACCTTGCACTAAAAAGATAAATTGTAAGTATAGTAGTTAGCAAGGGTCGAGTCCTCAGGGATTGGGTTTTAGTTTATAAGTTAATAGTTTAAAACTTAAATTCAAGAACAATAAAAGAAAAGGGGTTTTTGAAGCCAGATTTAAACTAAAGTAAATAATAAGAATAAGATGAAAGGCGGTAAAACCAGCCAATAAAAATATATATACTAAATTAGGCGGTATAACCAGCCAATAATATATATACTAAATTAGGCGGTATAACCAGCCAATAAAAATAAAACAAAGTTAATATACAAATTAGGCGGTATAACCAGCCAATAAAAATAAATATACTTTTAAAAATAAGCAAACTAGAAAAGTAAGAAAACAAGTAAGTAAGAAGAATCAAATATGAAAAATATGGTTAAGGTTTCATTCTCCACCACTAGACATCATTAAGAATCAATTTCAGATCTATCAATATCAACCAACTATCAAAGTTAACAACCGTAGATAACAACAAGCTCTGTTATCCCAATCTTTCCTTAGTTTGTCGTTAAATAGAACAAGCTCTCTATTTAATCTCTAACCATCAAACAACCTAGAATAAGCTCTCTAGATTCAATTTAATGGCAGCTTTATGATGAGAAAGATAGGTTGATCTAAGCAACAAACACATAAGCTCGGATTGTTCAACTTAGGTTATGTTCCACTTTGCAATTATTGAAAACTTGACCATAATCATTAATCACAAATTGCCACTTATGAATAGGAAATCAAGACAATTACACGGATCAAGACTCCTAAACTAGCGATAGATAATTATCAAGATCTATCTAGTTGTACACCTAAACAAATCAAGACAACATCATGAACAATTCTTGTAGAAGAACTGATAACTCGTATAATTATATAGTTTTTAGTTATGTTTTATTATTGTTTTGTGTCAAATACGAGTTATTATTGTTTAGTCTAATTGTGTTTATGATCTTTTATATTTTTATGTAATTTGGTGTTTTTCACAAGTTTCTTTGAGTGATTTCAGATTACTAGAATTAAGGGCAAATCCAGTTCAGTTCCAGTTCCGACACCTTTTGCCATATCAGCTATATCTGGAGTTTCACTGAAGCAATAAGGCTGAAATTTGTATCCGTGCAAAGCTAAGAGGCATATCTATCTTTTTCATGTTTTACACTTCTTGAAACGGAGTCGTTTTCCCTAGAGAAATCGACCATCAAGTTGGCTGATGTGCAATGACGTCTGTGCTGACCTGTTTTCGTATTTTGCCCATATCTGCTTATCCACATCAGCAAATGAGCTGATTCCAATGGCTATGGATCCGTAACGGATACGGGAACATTTGTCTAGAAGACCATATGATCAGATCAGGCCTCTAATATTGACGAAATCGACCATCAAGTTGGCTGATGTGCAATGACGTCTGTGCTGACCTGTTTTCGTAATTTACCCATATCTGCTTATCCACATCAGCAAATGAGCTGATTCCAACGGCTATGGATCCGTAACTGATAGGGGAACCTTTTTCTAGAAGACCATGTGATCAGATAAGGCCTGCAAAATGGACAAAATCGACCATCAAGTTGGCTGATCAAAATCGTCATGTATGACGAAAATTGTTAGAAAATGCACCCACCTATTATACCTACCTTTGAAATTTGTAAAGCTTGTCTCTTGTCATTTAGCCCTCCAAAATGTGTATAAATAGAGGGCCTTGGATGATTGTAAGGGATCATATTGTACATAGGTAGGATATTAGCCATTTTAATAAAATTCTCTAAGTTTTCTTCTTCTTTCTTTTCTCTAGTTTTATTTCTTTTCTCTAGTTTTCTTTTTCTTTAGAGAGAGCAAGAGGTTGGATAATTAATATTCTTCCTCTTCTTCTTTCTTTCTTTTATTTTCTTCTTAGATTTTCTTTAATTTTATGTTTATGTTTACAATGCCTATGCTAGGCTAAACTTCTATTTGGTTAAGGGTGATTTCAAAGCCCTAGACATGTTTTATAATTGATTTTCAGATTCTATCTATCATTAATTTTCTATCAAAGTTGCTTATGTTCTTCTACAAGAATTGTTCATGATGTTGTCTTGATTTGTTTAGGTGTACAACTAGATAGATCATGATAATTATCTATTGCTAGTTTAGGAGTCTTGATCCGTGTAATTGTCTTGATTTCCTATTCATAAGTGGCAATTTGTGATTAATGATTATGGTCAAGTTTTCAATAATTGCAAAGTGGAACATAACCTAAGTTGAACAATCCGAGCTTATGTGTTTGTTGCTTAGATCAACCTATCTTTCTCATCATAAAGCTGCCATTAAATTGAATTTAGAGAGCTTATTCTAGGTTGTTTAATGGTTAGAGATTAAATAGAGAGCTTGTTCTATTTAACGACAAACTAAGGAAAGATTGGGGTAACAGAGCTTGTTGTTATCTACGGTTGTTAACTTTGATAGTTGGTTGGTATTGATAGATCTGAAATTGATTCTTAATGATGTCTAGTGGTGGAGAATGAAACCTTAACCATATTTTTCATATTTGATTCTTCTTATTTGTTTTCTTACTTTTAGTTTGCTTATATTTTATATTTATTTTTATTGGCTGGTTATACCGCCTAATTCGTATATTAACTTTGTTTTATTTTTATTGGCTGGTTATACCGCCTAATTTAGTATATATATTTTTATTGGCTGGTTATACCGCCTAATTTAGTATATATATTTTTATTGGCTGGTTATACCGCCTTGCATCTTATTCTTATTATTTACTTTAGTTTAAATCTGGCTTCAAAAACCCATTTTCTTTTATTGTTCTTGAATTTAAGTTTTAAACTATTAACTTATAAACTAAAACCCAATCCCTGAGGACTCGACCCTTGCTAACTACTATACTTACAATTTATCTTTTTAGTGCAAGGTTAAATAAGATACACTCTTTTGGGTGCATCAAATTTTTGGCGCCGTTGCCGGGGATTGTTTTCTTTAGTTTATTTGTTACTTGGTTTATTCTTATTTTCAGTTCTAATTAGTTTTATTTTCTTGTACATACAAGTTTTTCTTTTCAAATTTAAAAAAAAAAAAAAACACAATGGAATTGAGCAATCTAACACTTGAAGAGTTGGTGGCATACATGAACATGGAGAATCAACAAGCCAATCTCACCTCCCCAGTTCGACAATTGGACATGGGAGGATGTCAAGGCCATCAAGTGTTCCAAGACCAACAGTATGATCATTACTCAAACACTTACCATGTGGGATGGTGGGATCATACTACTTATTGCTATTCGGAAAATTACCAAGAAGTAGATCCTTATGCCAATTACACTCATCCATCTAGCTTCAATCAATCATGGTCCCAAGAACCAGATCTTTTTCAACCACCACATATGACTCAAAACTCAGGTACTTCTTTAGAAGATCTTGTCTATTCTCTTGTTACTGATACATTGCAATTTCAACAGGAAACAAGGGCAAGCATCCAGAGTTTGGAAAAGCAAATGATCCAATTGACTAGTAGTATGGTGGGATGGGTAGCACAAAGATCTGAAGAACTCCCTGCCCAAACAATGATTAACCCAAAGGAGAATGCTACGATTGTGACCTTGAGGAATGAGGAACAAGATGAGGATGAGACAAAATTAGAGATGGATTCTATTCTTGAGGATAATGAAGCCACAAATCCAAATAAGAGTATTTCGGCACCTGAGGTAACGTTTAAGGTTCCACTTTTTACTAATGTTTCTTCTCCACCTTTTCCTAGTAGATTTGCAAAGTTCATGGAGGAAGAACATGAACAACACATGCCAGAAACCTTAAACAACTTGTTTGTGGATGCCATTCAACAAGTATCAAAATATGCTCCATTCCTCGATGAGATATGCACCACAAAGGATGATGGAATAATACTTGTAATGGAGAATGCATCCACTGTTGTGCAAAGAAAGCTTCCTCTCAAACGCATTAATTTGGAAAATTTCATGTATGAGCCTGACAAGCCTAAAAAGCCAAGAAGGGGTGTTGGTTAGGTTCAAAACATTAACTCAAGTGTTAATTGGGAAGGCAACCCAATTAAAGAATAAATTGCCAACCTTCCATATTCAGATTTGCTTTCTCTTTCTTTTCCTTTTCCTTTTCCTTTTTCTTTTCTTTTCTTTTATTATTTTTATTTTTATTGTTTTTATTTTTATTTTTTTATGTTTACTTGTTAATTTTTGTTTAGTATTTTAGGATTATTTAGGTTGCATGAGTTTGTTTTGTTTTGAGTCTTAGTTGTTCCTATTCTTATGTTATTAGTTCTTTTCTCTTACACATGATTCTTTCATTTGGGTTAATAGACTTACATTGAGGACAATGTAAGAATTAAGTGTGGGGGGAATGATTTAGGATTTCTTTTATTTTTGTCTACTATTTTTTTTATGAGTCTTTATTATTATTATTTTTAGTGTGTTTTAGTTCCTTTTTAATACAATGATGAGATATGAATTGCATAAGTCTAAAACAGATTTATTAGTGAGAAGATTTTCATGAGAATTGAACTTGATATCGATCTTTTTATGAGCCAATGTTAATATGATATGTTGATTGAGAAAGAAGCATGTTTAGACTTAATCTGACTTGTATAATCATCCTTGTGAGTTTTTGAGCCTATAATGATTGATGCATTATACAAATCAATCTAATTTCTTTCTTGAGTGCTCTTATGATTACATGATTCTCTAGAACTTGCTTTAAACCGTTTGAGACTATATTGATACATGTGACAACATGAATATGATAGAGGCATTAGGATTATAACCAGAGCCAAACAGCCATCCCTTATTGATGTTCCAAGAGAACATCCCTCTAGTGAACCAATTTGAGCCTACATTGAATAAGCTATTTATTTGGTAACCACATCTTACACCTAGCCTAAACACATTTATATCTTTACCCTTGTTCTAAAGATGGACTAGAATGTTTGAGACATATTGCAAAAACAAGGGATATTTTTTGAAAATTTGGGTTAGAACAAAAGATAAGTGTGGGGGAGGAGAAAGGCAAAAGTCAAGAGAAAAATAGAGGGAATATTGCCAAATACATTCCCATGTGAAAAAAAAAAAAAAAATTTGAATAATCTCTTGAACTTCTAGTTAAAGAAAAGAAAAAGATGTTCGAAAGTTGGTTAGAATGAAGTAAAGGCTCAACATGAAATATTCAGCCTATGTGATTATGTACTTCTAAAGAATATTGAGAAAGTTTTATTTGCAAAATCTTATTTTGTCTCTAAATTCTATGAAGCCTTTGGAATGTTTGTGATATCTTTTCCTTTTTATTCTTTAACCACATTATTACCTCTTGGCCCCATTACAACCTTGATTAAAGACCTCTTGATTTATGAAGTTGCATGATCTTTTAGTGGAGAATAGGTAGACAAGCAAGCATATGGTAGAACTATTTTCATGAGATTGATTGAGTGTAAACACTTTACCACTACTTTAAAGAGTGAAAATCATGAGAGTATCCCATGTGAGAAGTTGAGATTAAGTTTGAATGTGCACTATTTTGATTGAAATATGTTATGTTAATATTGGCTTAACTCAAACAATTTACATTCAAGCATGATTTTTTGTGAAATTCTTTAAGCTATTGATTAGTTTATAAGACTTGTTCAAAGATTGTCTCTAATTTATATTGAAAGGAATAGGAGTAAATATTTTTAGTATATGTAGTTTATTTATATTTTAGTTTTTCAATGTTTGTGGGTATCGTTCTAGTAAACCCTCACGAGACTAAACTCGTCCACTAGGGACACCTAGGGGTTTAAGGGCTTGTGTCACATGCTAAGTGCCACCGTGATTTCCTACGAAAATGGATTAGATTAGATTTTCTTATTTTATTTTTATTGAGTCGTTGCTAGGGACTAGCAACAATCTAAGTGTGGGGGTGTGATAACTCGTATAATTATATAGTTTTTAGTTATGTTTTATTATTGTTTTGTGTCAAATACGAGTTATTATTGTTTAGTCTAATTGTGTTTATGATCTTTTATATTTTTATGTAATTTGGTGTTTTTCACAAGTTTCTTTGAGTGATTTCAGATTACTAGAATTAAGGGCAAATCCAGTTCAGTTCCAGTTCCGACACCTTTTGCCATATCAGCTATATCTGGAGTTTCACTGAAGCAATAAGGCTGAAATTTGTATCCGTGCAAAGCTAAGAGGCATATCTATCTTTTTCATGTTTTACACTTCTTGAAACGGAGTCGTTTTCCCTAGAGAAATCGACCATCAAGTTGGCTGATGTGCAATGACGTCTGTGCTGACCTGTTTTCGTATTTTGCCCATATCTGCTTATCCACATCAGCAAATGAGCTGATTCCAATGGCTATGGATCCGTAACTGATACGGGAACATTTGTCTAGAAGACCATATGATCAGATCAGGCCTCTAATATTGACCAAATCGACCATCAAGTTGGCTGATGTGCAATGACGTCTGTGCTGACCTGTTTTCGTAAGTTACCCATATCTGCTTATCCACATCAGCAAATGAGCTGATTCCAACGGCTATGGATCCGTAACTGATAGGGGAACCTTTTTCTAGAAGACCATGTGATCAGATAAGGCCTGCAAAATGGACAAAATCGACCATCAAGTTGGCTGATCAAAATCGTCATGTATGACGAAAATTGTTAGAAAATGCACCCACCTATTATACCTACCTTTGAAATTTGTAAAGCTTGTCTCTTGTCATTTAGCCCTCCAAAATGTGTATAAATAGAGGGCCTTGGATGATTGTAAGGGATCATATTGTACATAGGTAGGATATTAGCCATTTTAATAAAATTCTCTAAGTTTTCTTCTTCTTTCTTTTCTCTAGTTTTCTTTCTTTTCTCTAGTTTTCTTTTTCTTTAGAGAGAGCAAGAGGTTGGATAATTAATATTCTTCCTCTTCTTCTTTCTTTCTTTTATTTTCTTCTTAGATTTTCTTTAATTTTATGTTTATGTTTACAATGCCTATGCTAGGCTAAACTTCTATTTGGTTAAGGGTGATTTCAAAGCCCTAGACATGTTTTATAATTGATTTTCAGATTCTATCTATCATTAATTTTCTATCAAAGTTGCTTATGTTCTTCTACAAGAATTGTTCATGATGTTGTCTTGATTTGTTTAGGTGTACAACTAGATAGATCATGATAATTATCTATTGCTAGTTTAGGAGTCTTGATCCGTGTAATTGTCTTGATTTCCTATTCATAAGTGGCAATTTGTGATTAATGATTATGGTCAAGTTTTCAATAATTGCAAAGTGGAACATAACCTAAGTTGAACAATCCGAGCTTATGTGTTTGTTGCTTAGATCAACCTATCTTTCTCATCATAAAGCTGCCATTAAATTGAATTTAGAGAGCTTATTCTAGGTTGTTTAATGGTTAGAGATTAAATAGAGAGCTTGTTCTATTTAACGACAAACTAAGGAAAGATTGGGGTAACAGAGCTTGTTGTTATCTACGGTTGTTAACTTTGATAGTTGGTTGGTATTGATAGATCTGAAATTGATTCTTAATGATGTCTAGTGGTGGAGAATGAAACCTTAACCATATTTTTCATATTTGATTCTTCTTATTTGTTTTCTTACTTTTAGTTTGCTTATTTTTTATATTTATTTTTATTGGCTGGTTATACCGCCTAATTCGTATATTAACTTTGTTTTATTTTTATTGGCTGGTTATACCGCCTAATTTAGTATATATATTTTTATTGGCTAGTTATACCGCCTAATTTAGTATATATATTTTTATTGGCTGGTTATACCGCCTTGCATCTTATTCTTATTATTTACTTTAGTTTAAATCTGGCTTCAAAAACCCATTTTCTTTTATTGTTCTTGAATTTAAGTTTTAAACTATTAACTTATAAACTAAAACCCAATCCCTGAGGACTCGACCCTTGCTAACTACTATACTTACAATTTATCTTTTTAGTGCAAGGTTAAATAAGATACACTCTTTTGGGTGCATCAAGAACATAAGCAACTTTGATAGAAAATTAATGATAGATAGAATCTGAAAATCAATCACAAAACATGTCTAGGGCTTTGAAATCATCCTTAACCAAATAGAAGTTTAGCCTAGCATAGGCATTATAAACATAAAATTAAATAGAATCTAAGAAGAAAATAAAAGAAAGAAAGAAGAAGAAGAAGAATATTAATTATCCAACCTCTTGCTCTTTCTAAAGAAAAAGAAAACTAGAGAAAAGAAAGAAGAAGAAAACTTAGAGAATTTTGTTAAAATGGCTAATATCCTACCAATCTCCAATATGATCCCTTACAATCATCCAAGGCCCTCTATTTATACACATTTTGGAGGGCTAAATGACAAGAGACAAGCTTTACAAATTTCAAAGGTAGGTATATGACGATTTTGATCAGCCAACTTGATGGTCGATTTCGTCAATATTGGAGGCCTGATCGGATCACATGGTCTTCTAGAAAAAGGTTCCCCTATCAGTTACGGAACCATAGCCGTTGGAATCAGCTCATTTGCTGATGTGGTTCAGCAGATATGGGCAAAATACGAAAACATGTCAGCACAGATGTCATTACACATCAGCCACCTTGATGGTCGATTTATTCAATATTGGAGGCCTGATCTGATCACATGGTCTTCTAGACAAAGGTTCCCCTATCAGTTACGGAACCATAGCCGTTGGAATCAGCTCATTTGCTGATGTGGATAAGAAGATACGGGCATAATACGAAAACATGTCAGCACAGACGTCATTGCACATCAGCCAACTTGATGGTCGATTTCGCTAGGGAAAACGACTCCGTTTTAAGAAGTGTAAAACATGAAAAAGATAGATATGCCTCTTAGCTTTGCATGGCTACAAATTTCAGCCTTATTGCTTCAGTGAAACTCGAGATATAGCTGATATGGAAAAAGGTGTCGGAACTGAAACTGAACTGGATTTGCCCTTAATTCTAGTAATCTGAAATCACTCAAAGAAACTTGTGAAAAACACCAAAATACATAAAAATATAAAAGATCATAAACACAATTAGACTAAACAATAATAACTCGTATTTGACACAAAACATTAATAAAACATAACTAAAAACTATATAATTATACGAGTTATCAGTGGATTTCATAACCAACCAAGGAAATATGATCCCTACTCAAACACATACAATCCAGGATGGAGGATTCATCCAAACTTCAATTATGGAGGGAACCAATCATAAGCTGTTCCTCCATCATTTGAGAACACGCCACCGGGTTTTCGGCAAAGAGTGCAACAACCATAACAAACCCGACAACAAGTGCCACCACAAAAAAATTCAGGTGAGAATCTTGAAGATCTTGTCAAAACCCTTGCTACTAATACAATTCAACTTCAACAGGAATCAAGGGAGACAAAGGTAAGCATCCGAAACATAGAGGCTCAGAAGGGGCAATTGGCAACAACCATGAGTCAAATGCAAGCAAGGGATTCTGGGAAATTACCTTCCCAAACCATAGTGAATCCAAGAGAGAATGCCAATGCTATAAGTTTAAGAAGTGGGAAACAGCTAGAGACACCGCAAAATGATAGTGCTCAAGGGAAGAACAACACTATGGCATCCTCTTCACATCCCAACGAGCCACTAAAAAAGGTAATTCCTAAACCATCTGATAACTCGTATAATTATATAGTTTTTAGTTATGTTTTATTATTGTTTTGTGTCAAATACGAGTTATTATTGTTTAGTCTAATTGTGTTTATGATCTTTTATATTTTTATGTAATTTGGTGTTTTTCACAAGTTTCTTTGAGTGATTTCAGATTACTAGAATTAAGGGCAAATCCAGTTCAGTTCCAGTTCCGACACATTTTGCCATATCAGCTATATCTGGAGTTTCACTGAAGCAATAAGGCTGAAATTTGTAGCCGTGCAAAGCTAAGAGGCATATCTATCTTTTTCATGTTTTATACTTCTTGAAACGGAGTCGTTTTCCCTAGCGAAATCGACCATCAAGTTGGCTGATGTGCAATGACGTCTGTGCTGACCTGTTTTCCTATTTTGCCCATATCTGCTTATCCACATCAGCAAATGAGCTGATTCCAACGGCTATGGATCCGTAACTGATACGGGAACCTTTGTCTAGAAGACCATATGATCAGATCAGGCCTCTAATATTGACGAAATCGACCATCAAGTTGGCTGATGTGCAATGACGTCTGTGCTGACATGTTTTCGTATTTTGCCCATATCTGCTTATCCACATCAGCAAATGAGCTGATTCCAACGGCTATGGATCCTTAACTAATAGGGGAACCTTTTTCTAGAAGACCATGTGATCAGATCAGGCCTCCAACATTGACGAAATCGACCATCAAGTTAGCTGATCAAAATTGTCATACAATATGACGAAAATTGTTAGAAAAATTCACCCACCTATTATACCTACCTTTGAAATTTGTAAAGCTTGTCTCTTGTCATTTAGCCTTCCAAAATGTGTATAAATAGAGGGCCTTGGATGATTGTAGAGGATCATATTGTACATAGGTAGGATATTAGCCATTTTAATAAAATTCTCTAAGTTTTCTTCTTCTTTCTTTTCTCTAGTTTTCTTTCTTTTCTCTAGTTTTCTTTTTCTTTAGAGAGAGCAAGAGGTTGGATAATTAATATTCTTCCTCTTCTTCTTTCTTTCTTTTATTTTCTTCTTAGATTTTCTTTAATTTTATGTTTATGTTTACAATGCCTATGCTAGGCTAAACTTCTATTTGGTTAAGGGTGATTTCAAAGCTCTAGACATGTTTTATAATTGATTTTCAGATTCTATCTATCATTAATTTTCTATCAAAGTTGCTTATGTTCTTCTACAAGAATTGTTCATGATGTTGTCTTGATTTGTTTAGGTGTACAACTAGATAGATCTTGATAATTATCTATTGCTAGTTTAGGAGTCTTGATCCGTGTAATTGTCTTGATTTCCTATTCATAAGTGGCAATTTGTGATTAATGATTATGGTCAAGTTTTCAATAATTGCAAAGTGGAACATAACCTAAGTTGAACAATCCGAGCTTATGTGTTTGTTGCTTAGATCAACCTATCTTTCTCATCATAAAGCTGCCATTAAATTGAATCTAGAGAGCTTATTCTAGGTTGTTTGATGGTTAGAGATTAAATAGAGAGCTTGTTCTATTTAACGACAAACTAAGGAAAGATTGGGATAACAGAGCTTGTTGTTATCTACGGTTGTTAACTTTGATAGTTGGTTGATATTGATAGATCTGAAATTGATTCTTAATGATGTCTAGTGGTGGAGAATGAAACCTTAACCATATTTTTCATATTTGATTCTTCTTACTTACTTGTTTTCTTACTTTTCTAGTTTGCTTATTTTTAAAAGTATATTTATTTTTATTGGCTGGTTATACCGCCTAATTTGTATATTAACTTTGTTTTATTTTTATTGGCTGGTTATACCGCCTAATTTAGTATATATATTTTTATTGGCTGGTTATACCGCCTAATTTAGTATATATATTTTTATTGGCTGGTTATACCGCCTTGCATCTTATTCTTATTATTTACTTTAGTTTAAATCTGGCTTCAAAAACCCCTTTTCTTTTATTGTTCTTGAATTTAAGTTTAAACTATTAACTTATAAACTAAAACCCAATCCCTGAGGACTCGACCCTTGCTAACTACTATACTTACAATTTATCTTTTTAGTGCAAGGTTAAATAAGATACACTCTTTTGGGTGCATCAAATTTTTGGCGCCGTTGCCGGGGATTGCTTTCTTTAGTTTATTTGTTACTTGGTTTATTCTTATTTTCAGTTCTAATTAGTTTTATTTTCTTGTACATACAAGTTTTTCTTTTCAAATTTAAAAAAAAAAAGAAAAAAACAATGGAATTGAGCAATCTAACACTTGAAGAGTTGGTGGCATACATGAACATGGAGAATCAACAAGCCAATCTCACCTCCCCAGTTCAACAATTGGCCATGGGAGGATGTCAAGGCCATCAAGTGTTCCAAGACCAACAGTATGATCATTACTCAAACACTTACCATGAGGGATGGTGGGATCATACTAATTATGGCTACCCAGAAAATTACCAAGAAGTAGATCCTTATGCCAATTACACTCATCCATCTAGCTTCAATCAATCATGGTCTCAAGAACCAGATCTTCTTCAACCACCACATATGACTCAAAACTCAGGTACTTCTTTAGAAGATCTTGTCGATTCTCTTGTTACTAATACTTTGCAATTTCAACAGGAAACAAGGGCAAGCATCAAGAGTTTGGAAAAGCAAATGAGCCAATTGGCTAGTAGTATGG
The DNA here is from genome assembly GCA_030761205.1 of Fremontodendron californicum. NCBI lineage: Eukaryota > Viridiplantae > Streptophyta > Magnoliopsida > Malvales > Malvaceae > Fremontodendron > Fremontodendron californicum. Next base: position 223,011 of record JAULJL010000033.1, read on the forward strand.
TGGTATGGGTAGCACAAAGATCTGAAGAACTCTCTGCCCAAACAATGATTAACCCAAAGGAGAATACTACTATTGTGACCTTGAGGAATGATGAACAAGATGAGGATGAGACAGAATTAGAGATGGATTCTATTCTTGAGGATAATGAAGCCACAAATACAAATAAGAGTATTTCGGCACCTGAGGTAACGTTTAAAGTTCCACTTTTTACTAATGTTTCTTCTCCACCTTTTCCTAGTAGATTTGCAAAGTTCAAGGAGGATGAACATGAACAAGACACGCTGGAAACCTTAAACAATTTGTTTGTGGATGTCATTCAACAAGTACCAAAAGATGCACCATTCCTCGATGAGATATGCACCACCAAGGATGATGGAATAATACTTGTAATGGAGAATGCATCCACTGTTGTGCAAAGAAAGCTTCCTCTTAAACGCATAAATTTGGGAAATTTCATGTATGAGCCTGACAAGCCTAAAAAGCCAAGAAAAGTTGTTGGTTAGATTCAAAACACTAACTCAAGTGTTAATTGGGAAGGCAGCCCAATTAAAGATGAAATTGCCAACCTTCCATATTCAGATTTGCTTTCTCTTTCTCTTTCTTTTCCTTTTTCTTTTATTATTTTTATTGTTTTTATTTTATTTCTTATGTTTCTTTGTTAATTGTGTTTACTGCTTTTAAGTTCATTTAGGCTGCATAAGTTTCTTTTGTTTAATAGTTCTTTTCTCTTACATATAATTCTTGCATTGGGGGATTAATAGCATTACATTAATGACAATGTAAAAATTATGTGTGGGAGGAAGAATTTAGGATTTTATTTAGAGTTTTTTTGTTTTTGAGTCTTTTTAGGTTGTTTTTCTTTCTGATCCTTGTTTTGAAAATAACTAGATGTAAATATAATTTTTTTAATCCCGGTTAAATGGCGGATAACGGTACTCCGTGATTATTTAAGTCGGTTCCATCAGCTACCCACAAAACTGATATTGTATATAAATTTCTCTTCCAATTTCTCTTTCAATTTTTTTCATTTTTTTTTTTCAGGATGGATGAGATTCTCACAAGATTGCAGAAACGATTTCCTCTTTTTCCTCGAAATATTTTACTGAAGCTTTACCAAGTTCGATTTGAAAGATTAAGAATGCTTATGCACAAAGGGATTCCTGACGACATACGTTGGATAATTGAAGCCAAGGTACGTGAAGATGAATATCTTCCTGTTTTGCATTTACCAGGTACAGGTAGAAGCACTTTTGCAAAGAAGCGACGAGCAAAGTGCATGAGTTCAAATTGCCACAAATGTGCACGATGGACTTGTAATGGTAAATGTCGTTCTATTGGGATTCCGTCCTCTAATCGAGATGATAAAATTGAATTCATTAAGGATGGACTGAGTAAGGAGAATTTGGGTAATATCCAACTTTCTCTTGAGACGCATCCTAGTGGAGACGTACAAAGAGAAATTCTTGATTTATGGCCGCAATTCCAAAGGGAATGGCAACATCTTGGGAATCTGATGTTAAAAGACCCTGTTTGCCAGCTTGTAAGAAAACTGGATGGGAAGCATATCCTCGACTCATAGAAGGCGTTTAAGCCGTTTCTGGACGTAAAACCAGAGGAAGATGTGAGCCACAATCACAACTACAATAAATGACTTCTCAGCTTTTGGTTTGATTTGCAATAACTTTATTTTGTTTTAATTTACGTGTTGTTCGATTTGTGTAATTATTCTCGTTTTTTTTATTTGTCTTTTACGGCTGATTTTTTCTTCTCTTTTTGATTTTCTTCCTGAAATCACGCAAAAAAAATCTTTTGTTAGGTTAACATTTTCTTCTGACAGGTCAGATACACTTTCGGCGACATTATTACTCTTGTCTGATTCACTACTCAGTCCTCTATATATTACACCATGTACTCATTCTCTTTCAGGCACTCGAAAAAAAAATGGAAAGTACTTCGTCCCAGCGCATTAAAAAAATTTGTGTCTTTGGAGGTGCTTATCCAGGGAAAAATAACATATTCGCTGATGAAGCCATAAGAGTTGGAGTAATACTTGCCCAACAAAAGATCCACTTGATTTATGGAGGCGGTAGTACGGGTTTAATGGGAGCAGTCGCTACAGCAGCACACGCCGGAGGAAGTCCAGTTCTAGGAATCGTGCCAAAACTATTCACAAGTTTTTGTGGACCTACCGTGGGTAAGGAAATACAAGTCTGGAGTGTCCCTGAACGGATAACAATCATGTACCATTCTGCCGATGCATTCATTGCTTTACCAGGAGGTCTGGGTACATTGGAAGAAATAGCTTGCGTGGCTTCTTGGTCATCTTTGGTCACAAATAAGAAACCCATTGGTTTGCTTAATATTAATGGTTATTTTAGTAATTTGCTTTCATATTTAGATAATGCTGTGGATAATGGATTCATGTTTTCAGAGGCAAGGAGAACCATAATTTCTGCTACAACCATTGAAGATTTACTCAAAAAGCTCCAAGCTTATGAGTGTTTATCTGCTACGGTTGTTTCGCAAACGCTCGGAAAAAGAAAAAGAGATATGGATGAGCAAGGAGTGGATTGCACTTTGTCTTTGTGACATTATCTAACATTTTGTTTGTTGTGTCTCAGTTATAATAAGTGGTTAGCAACCTCTGCAGGTAATATCTCCTAAATTCTACCTTTAAAATTTGACATTGGGGACAATGTCATATTTTAGTAGGGAGGTAAGGGACATATTTTGCTAATTTAAAAAAAAAAAAAAATTTGTTGTGTTTTAAGCCATTTAGAAGTATTCATTCTGAACAAGGTCTGAGTAAGGGAGACTTGAGATATACCTTGTCAGTTTGATTTCTTCTTTTCAAAAAAAAAAAAAAAAAGTTGTGTTTTAAGCAATTTAGAAGTATTCATTCTGAACAAGGTCTGAGTAAGGGAGACTTGAGACATATCTTGTCAGTTTGATTTTAATCTTTTTATGTTTACTTGTTAATTTTTATTTAGTATTTTAGGATTATTTAGGTTGCATGAGTTTGTTTTGTTTTGAGTCTTAGTTGTTCCTATTCTTATGTTATTAGTTCTTTTCTCTTACACATGATTCTTTCATTTGGGTTAATAGACTTACATTGAGGACAATGTAAGAATTAAGTGTGGGGGGAATGATTTAGGATTTCTTTTATTTTTGTCTACTATTTTTTTTTATGAGTCTTTATTATTATTATTATTTTAGTGTGTTTTAGTTCCTTTTTAATACAATAATGAGATATGAATTGCATAGGTCTAAACTGGTTATTAGTGAGAAGATTTTCATAAGAATTAAGCTTGATACTAATTTTTATGAGCCAATGTTAATATGATATGTTGATTGAGAAAGAAGCATGTTTAGACTTAATCTGACTTGTATAATCATCCTTGTGAGTTTTTGAGCCTATAATGATTGATGCATTATACAAATCAATCTAATTTCTTTCTTGAGTGCTCTTATGATTACATGATTCTCTAGAACTTGCTTTAAACCGTTTGAGACTATATTGATACATGTGACAACATGAATATGATAGAGGCATTAGGATTTTTAGCCAGGGCCAAACAGCCATCCCTTATTGATGTTCCAAGAGAACACACCCTTAGTGAACCAATTTGAGCCTACATTGAATAAGCTATCTCTTTGGTAACCATAACTTGTCCCTAACCTAAATATACTTATATCTTTACCTTTGTTCCAAAGATGAATTAGCATGTTTTGAGACAAGTTGCAAAGACAAGGAAGATTTATTGAAAATTTGGGTTAGAAACAAGAAATAAGTGTGGGGGGAAAAGAAAGAAAAAAGTCAAGAGAAAAAGAAAGGGATCATTGTCAAATACATTCCCATATTAAAAAAAAAAAAATCTTCTCTTGAACTTCTAGTTAAAGTAAAGAAAAAGATGTTACAAAGTTGGTTAGAATGATGCAAAGGCTCAACATGAATATTTAGCCTAGGTGACTATGTACTTGTAAAGAGTTTTGAGAAGTTTCTTTGTATAATCTTTTTATGTCTCTAAACTTTATGAACTCTTTGGAACCTTTGTGATATCTTTATCCTTTTGTTCTTCAACCACATTACAAACCCCTTGGCCCCATTACAACCTTGATTAAAGACCTCTTGATTTATGAAGTTGCATGATCTTTTAGTGGAGAATAGGTGGACAAGCAAGCATATGGTAGAAGTGTTTTCATGAGATTGATTGAGTGTAAACACTTTACCACTACTTTAAAGAGTGAAAATCAAGAGAGTATCCCATGTGAGAAGTTGAGATTAAATTTGAACATGCACTATTTTGATTGAGATATGTTATGCTAATATTGGCTTAACTCAAACAATTTACATTCAAGCATGCTTTTTGTGAAATTTTTTAAGCTATTGATTAGTTTATAAGACTTGTTCAAATATTGTCTCTAATTTGTATTGAAAGGATTAGGAGTAAATATTTTTAGTATATGTAGTTTATTTATATGTAGTTTATTTATATTTTAATTTTTCAATGTTTGTGGGTATCGTTCTAGTAAACCCTCACGAAACTAAACTCGTCCACTAGGGACACCTAGGGGTTTAAAGGCATGTGTCACATGCTAAGTGCCACCGTGATTTCCTACGAAAGTGGATTAGATTAGATTTTCTTATTTTATTTTTATTGAGTCGTTGCTAGGGACTAGCAACAATTTAAGTGTGGGGGTGTGATAACTCGTATAATTATATAGTTTTTAGTTATGTTTTATTATTGTTTTGTGTCAAATACGAGTTATTATTGTTTAGTCTAATTGTGTTTATGATCTTTTATATTTTTATGTAATTTGGTGTTTTTCACAAGTTTCTTTGAGTGATTTCAGATTACTAGAATTAAGGGCAAATCCAGTTCAGTTCCAGTTCCGACACATTTTGCCATATCAGCTATATCTGGAGTTTCACTGAAGCAATAAGGCTGAAATTTGTAGCCGTGCAAAGCTAAGAGGCATATCTATCTTTTTCATGTTTTATACTTCTTGAAACGGAGTCGTTTTCCCTAGCGAAATCGACCATCAAGTTGGCTGATGTGCAATGACGTCTGTGCTGACCTGTTTTCGTATTTTGCCCATATCTGCTTATCCACATCAGCAAATGAGCTGATTCCAATGGCTATGGATCCGTAACTGATACGGGAACCTTTGTCTAGAAGACCATATGATCAGATCAGGCCTCTAATATTGACGAAATCGACCATCAAGTTGGCTGATGTGCAATGACGTCTGTGCTGACATGTTTTCGTATTTTGCCCATATCTGCTTATCCACATCAGCAAATGAGCTGATTCCAACGGCTATGGATCCGTAATTAATAGGGGAACCTTTTTCTAGAAGACCATGTGATCAGATCAGGCCTCCAACATTGACGAAATCGACCATCAAGTTGGCTGATCAAAATTGTCATACAATATGACGAAAATTGTTAGAAAAATTCACCCACCTATTATACCTACCTTTGAAATTTGTAAAGCTTGTCTCTTGTCATTTAGCCTTCCAAAATGTGTATAAATAGAGGGCCTTGGATGATTGTAGAGGATCATATTGTACATAGGTAGGATATTAGCCATTTTAATAAAATTCTCTAAGTTTTCTTCTTCTTTCTTTTCTCTAGTTTTCTTTCTTTTCTCTAGTTTTCTTTTTCTTTAGAGAGAGCAAGAGGTTGGATAATTAATATTCTTCCTCTTCTTCTTTCTTTCTTTTATTTTCTTCTTAGATTTTCTTTAATTTTATGTTTATGTTTACAATGCCTATGCTAGGCTAAACTTCTATTTGTTTAAGGGTGATTTCAAAGCTCTAGACATGTTTTATAATTGATTTTCAGATTCTATCTATCATTAATTTTCTATCAAAGTTGCTTATGTTCTTCTACAAGAATTGTTCATGATGTTGTCTTGATTTGTTTAGGTGTACAACTAGATAGATCTTGATAATTATCTATTGCTAGTTTAGGAGTCTTGATCCGTGTAATTGTCTTGATTTCCTATTCATAAGTGGCAATTTGTGATTAATGATTATGGTCAAGTTTTCAATAATTGCAAAGTGGAACATAACCTAAGTTGAACAATCCGAGCTTATGTGTTTGTTGCTTAGATCAACCTATCTTTCTCATCATAAAGCTGCCATTAAATTGAATCTAGAGAGCTTATTCTAGGTTGTTTGATGGTTAGATATTAAATAGAGAGCTTGTTCTATTTAACGACAAACTAAGGAAAGATTGGGATAACAGAGCTTGTTGTTATCTACGGTTGTTAACTTTGATAGTTGGTTGATATTGATAGATCTGAAATTGATTCTTAATGATGTCTAGTGGTGGAGAATGAAACCTTAACCATATTTTTCATATTTGATTCTTCTTACTTACTTGTTTTCTTACTTTTCTAGTTTGCTTATTTTTAAAAGTATATTTATTTTTATTGGCTGGTTATACCGCCTAATTTGTATATTAACTTTGTTTTATTTTTATTGGCTGGTTATACCGCCTAATTTAGTATATATATTTTTATTGGCTGGTTATACCGCCTAATTTAGTATATATATTTTTATTGGCTGGTTATACCGCCTTGCATCTTATTCTTATTATTTACTTTAGTTTAAATCTGGCTTCAAAAACCCCTTTTCTTTTATTGTTCTTGAATTTAAGTTTAAACTATTAACTTATAAACTAAAACCCAATCCCTGAGGACTCGACCCTTGCTAACTACTATACTTACAATTTATCTTTTTAGTGCAAGGTTAAATAAGATACACTCTTTTGGGTGCATCACCATCCTTTCCTTCTTATATAACTCCTCCACCTTCTCCCAACATGTTAGCAAAGTCCAAGAAGGAGGAGCAAGAGAAGGAAATTTTGGAAACCTTCCGGAAAGTAGAGGTAAACATTCCTTTATTAGATGCTACCAAGCAAGCGCCAAGATATGTCAAGTTCCTAAAAGAGTTGTGCACATCTAAACGGAAGTTGAAAAGGAATGAAAAGGTAAGTGTGGGGGAGAATGTGTTAGCTGTTCTTCAAAAGAAACTCCCACCTAAATGCAAGGATCCAGGTATGTTTACCATTCCTTGTAAGATAGGCAACACCAGGTTTGAGCGTGCTATGCTAGATCTAGGGGCATCTATTAATGTCATGCCATATTCAATTCATGCTTCATTGAATCTAGGACCATTAGAGGAAACCGGTGTTATAAAACAACTTGTTGACCGTTCTAACACTTATCCAAGAGGAGTTGTAGAAGACGTTATTGTATAGGTTAATGAATTGGTTTTTCCCGCTGACTTTTATGTTATTGAGTTGGAAGCTGAGATGTCTTCTAATCCCACACCTATTCTATTAGGGAGACCATTCTTGAAAACAGCAAGAACTAAAATAGATGTACATGATGGCTCTTTAACTATGGAATTTGATGGTGGAATAATTCGCTTTAACATTTTTGAGGCCATGAGATATCCTAGTGATGTGCATTCTATTTTTAATATTGATATAATTGACTCACTAGTGCAGCAAGCTTATGAGCAAGATGGTGAAGATAGTTTGGAGATAGTCCTTAGCAAACATCTCGGAATGGGGAATGCTAAAGGGGAACTAGCTTAAAGTGACCATGTGGAAGGGGAACTAGAATCTTTACACTTGCTGCCACCGAAAGATGCAAGGTTTGATGTTTCATTGATTTGCCTTTATCTAATGAGAAACTTCTACCTTCCATTTTGCAAGCACCAACTTTAGAAATGAAACCACTACCGAACCACTTGAAATATGTGTTCTTAGGTGATAAGGACACACTACCGGTCATCATTTCCAAATAACTCACACCTTTGCAAGAAGAGCAACATATCCGGGTGCTTAGTGATAGGATCCAAGATGGCCCAATCCCATGGCAATTTTTATATGGGCCAAGATCCATGAAGATCTAGGAAACATGGAAAGAATGAGTGGAATTCACTTGGGCCATGTTGCAAGTTATTCAGGAAAGGCTTCAACATGCAAGATGGGCTTGCATCCAAGTTTGGTCCATGTGATTCAAGAACACAAGGTGGCACATTAAGCGGACTTATTTGGGCTTATTTTAATTCTTATAATTACTTAGGCATTTGGGCCTATATTATGTAACATTGACATCTTTTAATTATTTAGGTTTGGGCTTAAGTATGTTCAGCCCATATTTTACATATTATTGCTTAGTAGATTAGGGTTATTGTAGGGAGGCTATAAATATATGTCTTAGCCGCCTACTTCAATTATCTTTTGATCAATTGAGTTTGAATTTATTCAAAGTGAGTGTTTCACTCTTTTTAGTTCTTGAAAGAACTTAGGAACTTATCAAAGAATTCTTTCTTTGTGGCGTTCAACCTATCAAACTTAGGTTCTTGAAACGAGAGTTCTTAGGGTCTAGTTTACATGCTTAATCTAGGTTCTTTGAAACAAGTTTTTAAGGGTTTAAGTTTTCTTTGCCTGAATCTTGGCTTTTTTGGGTTAGGTATTTCAATTTGTTAGTGGGTTCAAAGGGTTTAACCCCTAGGGTTCATATCATACTATATTCAAAGATGCATACCTCTTTTGCAAGTCATGTGATCGTTGCCAAAGAACAGGTAACTTAGGTGCTAGAAATCAAATGCCTCAAACTCCAATACTTATTGTTGAAATTGTTGTTGTAAGGGGCATGGATTTCATGGGACCTTTTCCTTCTTCTTTTGGTAATCTTTATATTTTACTTGCCATTGATTATGTCTCGAAGTGGGTGGAAGCAAAAGCCATTAGGACTAATGACTCTAAAGTTGTTTCAGATTCTGTCAAGACTAACATCTTTGCTAGGTTTGGAACACCAAAGGCCATAATTAGCGATAGAGGTACTCACTTTTGCAATAGGACTATGGAAACACTTTTGAGGAAGTATAACATCACACACAAGGTATCCATCTCATACCATCCTCAAACTAGTGGGCAAGCAGAAGTATCAAATCGAGAAGTAAATTCCATCCTTGAAAAGACTGTTAATCCAAATAGGAAGGATTGGAGTTCACGACTTTATGATTCACTTTGGGCTTATAGGACAGCATATAAGACACCCATTGGTATGTCTCCTTATCGACGTGTTTATGGTAAGCCTTGTCATCTTCCGGTTGAATTGGAACATAAATCATATTGGGCTATCAAACAATGCAACATGGAGATGGATGAGGCCGGTAAGCAAAGAAAACTTAACCTACAAGAATTAGAAGAGATAAGGAATGATGCCTATGAGAATTCTAGGATTTACAAGGAAAAGACTAAGGCATTCCACGACAAGATGATGTCAAGAAAGCACTTTGTTGTTGGACAAAAAGTACTTATCTTCCATTCACGCATTAAGTTATTTCTAGGTAAGTTACGTTCTCATTGGGTTAGACCTTTTGTTATTACTAATGTATTTACTCATGGTGCAGTTGAAATCCAAAGCCCAAAACCAGATAAGGCATTCAAGTGAATGGTCATATATTGAAGCCTTACTATGAGAACGGTTCAATACAAGATGTGGAGGAGTTACCACTTTTTGAGCCAAATTATGTCGAATAAGAATGGCATGGGTGTATGTCAGGCCGAGGACAATATACCAAGCGCTTCTTGGGAGGCAACCCAAAAGGATGGAGAGCTTCCATTATAATCAGATTTGCATATTCCATACTCTCCATCATTCTATCTTTTATTGTTTTTCTTTAGTTTGTTTTGTTTAGTTGTTCTTTTCTCTTACATATAATTCTTGCATTGGGGATAATAGTATTACATTGAGGATAATGTAAAAATTAGGTGTGGGGGGAAGAATTTAGGATTTTCATTAGTGTGTTTAGTTTTTGATTCTTTTTATGTTGTTTTTAGTGTGCTATAGTTACTTTCAATACTATGATGAGATATGAATTGCATATGTTTAAAACTGATTTATTAGTGAGAAGATTTTCATGAGAATTGAGCTTGATGTCATTTTTTTTTTTGAGCCAAAGTTAATATGATATGTTGGTTGAGAAAGAAGCATGTTTAGACTTAAATCTGACTTGTATAATCATCCTTGTGAGTTTTTGAGCCTATATGATTGATGCATTATACATATCAATCTAATTTCTTTTTTGAATGATCTTATGATTACATGATTCTCTAAAACTTGCTTTAAACCTTGTTGAGACTATATTGATGCATGTGATAACATGAATATGATAGAAGCATTAGGATTTTTAACCAGGGCCAAACAACCATCCCTTATTGATGTTCCAAGAGAACATCCCCCTTAGTGAGCCAATTTGAGCCTACATTGAATAAGCTATTTCTTTGGTAACCATAAATTGTCTCAAACCTAAATATACTTATTTATATCTTTACCCTTGTTCCAAATATGAATTAGCATGTTTTGAGACATGTTGCAAAGACAAGGAAGATCTATTGAAAATTTGGGTTAAAAACAAGAAATAAGTGTGGGGGAGAAGAAAAGAAATGTCAAGAGAAAAAGAAAGGGAATATTGGCAAATACATTCCTATGAATATATATATATATATATATGAATCATCTCTTGAACTTGTGGAAAAAGAAAAAAAAAAGTTAGAATGAAGAAAAGGCTCAACATGAATATTCGGCCTATGTATTATGTGCTTTGTAAAGAGTTTTGAGAAGTTTTCTTTGTATGAATCTTATTATGTCTCTAAACTCTATGAAATCTTTGGAACCTTTGTAATATCCTTTTCCTTTTATTCTTTAACCACATTTATTACCCTTTGGCCCCATTATAACCTTGAATAAAGACCTCTTAATTTATGAAGTTGCATGATCTAAATAGTGGATAATAGGTGGACAAGCAAGCATATGGTAGAACTATTTTCATGAGATTGATTGAGTGTAAACACTTTACCACTACTTTAAAAAGTGAAAATCATGAGAGTATCCCATGTGAGAAGTAAAGATTAAGTTTGAACGTGCACTATTTTGATTGAGATATGTTATGTTAACTTAACTCAAGCCCTTTGCTATCAATAATGATTCTTTGTGACACTCTTTAAGCTATTGATTAGTTTGTAAGACATGTTCAATGATTATCTATAAGTTGTATTGAAAGTGAACTAGATTCGGTTTTTCTTACCTTGTGTCTATTTGATTTTGCTCGAGGACTAGCAAAAGATTAAGTGTGGGGGAATTTTATAAGTGCTTATTTTCACAGATTTCCTCTTTAATTTCCTTATACTTTGTGCTTTGATTCCTACTTCCTTGACATTTTACTAGGTTTTTATGCTTTGTAGGTATTTTGGAGTAGATGAAGTCAAAACATGTCAATTAGGATTTTAAAGAGCTTACAAAATCACAATCACAAGATGGAAAAAGAGTTGGGAGTCAAAAAGATCAAATTCTTGTTGCAAAGCAAGAAGACATATTTGACCTCCAGAGCTTGTTGCTAAGTAAACATGATGTTAGACTCTTTATTCGAAGAAACTTCCTCTTGACTTTTGAAGATCACTTGATTAGCTTTCCAACGGTTGGTCATGGGCCTAAATCGGTTAAGAAATGTTCATCCAAATTGGCATTGGAATATCTCCCTAAAAACCCTAGTGGCAGAAAGAACCCTAGCCGCAAATCACATCTTTTTCTTAATACCTTAGCTGACATTTATGTTTATCCTTGCCAAAGAAGGATTAGTGGCTTTCAACTTCCTTTAATTGCATTAATTGCAAGTATCTTTCCTTAAAGCTAATCCTAGTCAAAGTAGGAGAATTAAATCAGCCAAGACTTTCCTTCCTTACACTTACTTTGGCTGCAAGTTTGTAATCTCTCTTCATTAAAGAGTGCTTTGACTACAAATTTCATACTTTATTCAAACATGGCTGCCAAGGCTTATATATTTCCTTAAATCACACATAAGTCAGCCACTTTTCCTTAACTTTAGCCACAAGTCAGCATTTATTGAAGGGAGAGAGCTGACATTTACTTGTTTGATGCCCTAGCTATAAATAGAGAGCTGACATTGCCTATAAATAGAGATCAAGGGGGCAAACGAAATTTACACTTCTCCAAGCATCAAAGTTCTGATTTCTTCCTTGTTTCTTTGTTTTTGAGAGAGCAAGAGGCTGGATAATTAATATTTTTCTTCTTCTTTCTTTATTTTATTTTCTTCTTAAATTCTCTTTAATTTTATGTTTATGTTTACAATGCCTATGCTAGGCTAAACTTTTATTTGGTTAAGGGTGATTTCAAAGCCCTAGACATGTTATGTAATTAATTTTTAGAATCTATCTATCATTGTTTTCTATCAAAGTTGCTTATGTTCTTCTATTAAAATTGTTCATGATGACGTTTTGATTTGTTTAGGTGGCCAACTAGATAAATCTTGTATAGGTTAAAGAATTGGTTTTTCCCGCTGACTTTTTTGTTATTGAAATGGAAGATGAGATGTCTTCTAATCCCACACCTATTCTATTAAGGAGACCATTCTTGAAAGCAGCAAGAACTAAAATAGATGTACATGATGGCTTTCTAACTATGGAATTTGATGGTGAAATATTTCGCTTTAACATTTTTGAGGAAATGAGATATCCTAGTGGTGTGCATTCTATTTTTAATATTGATATAATTGACTCACTACTTGATAACTCGTATAATTATATAGTTTTTAGTTATGTTTTATTATTGTTTTGTGTCAAATACGAGTTATTATTGTTTAGTCTAATTGTGTTTATGATCTTTTATATTTTTATGTAATTTGGTGTTTTTCACAAGTTTCTTTGAGTGATTTCAGATTACTAGAATTAAGGGCAAATCCAGTTCAGTTCCAGTTCCGACACATTTTGCCATATCAGCTATATCTGGAGTTTCACTGAAGCAATAAGGCTGAAATTTGTAGCCGTGCAAAGCTAAGAGACCATATGATCAGATCAGGCCTCTAATATTGACGAAATCGACCATCAAGTTGGCTGATGTGCAATGACGTCTGTGCTGACATGTTTTCGTATTTTGCCCATATCTGCTTATCCACATCAGAAAATGAGCTGATTCCAACGGCTATGAATCCGTAACTGATAGGGGAACCTTTTTCTAGAAGACCATGTGATCAGATCAGGCCTCCAACATTGACGAAATCGACCATCAAGTTGGCTGATCAAAATTGTCATACAATATGACGAAAATTGTTAGAAAAATTCACCCACCTATTATACCTACCTTTGAAATTTGTAAAGCTTGTCTCTTGTCATTTAGCCTTCCAAAATGTGTATAAATAGAGGGCCTTGGATGATTGTAGAGGATCATATTGTACATTGGTAGGATATTAGCCATTGTAATAAAATTCTCTAAGTTTTCTTCTTCTTTCTTTTCTCTAGTTTTCTTTTTCTTTAGAAAGAGCAAGAGGTTGGATAATTAATATTCTTCTTCTTCTTCTTTCTTTCTTTTATTTTCTTCTTAGATTCTATTTAATTTTATGTTTATAATGCCTATGCTAGGCTAAACTTCTATTTGGTTAAGGGTGATTTCAAAGCCCTAGACATGTTTTGTGATTGATTTTCAGATTCTATCTATCATTAATTTTCTATCAAAGTTGCTTATGTTCTTCTACAAGAATTGTTCATGATGTTGTCTTGATTTATTTAGGTGTACAACTAGATAGATCTTGATAATTATCTATTGCTAGTTTAGGAGTCTTGATCCGTGTAATTGTCTTGATTTCCTATTCATAAGTGGCAATTTGTGATTAATGATTATGGTCAAGTTTTCAATAATTGCAAAGTGGAACATAACCTAAGTTGAACAATCCGAGCTTATGTGTTTGTTGCTTAGATCAACCTATCTTTCTCATCATAAAGCTGCCATTAAATTGAATTTAGAGAGCTTATTCTAGGTTGTTTAATGGTTAGAGATTAAATAGAGAGCTTGTTCTATTTAACGACAAACTAAGGAAAGATTGGGGTAACAGAGCTTGTTGTTATCTACGGTTGTTAACTTTGATAGTTGGTTGATATTGATAGATCTGAAATTGATTCTTAATGATGTCTAGTGGTGGAGAATGAAACCTTAACCATATTTTTCATATTTGATTCTTCTTACTTACTTGTTTTCTTACTTTTAGTTTGCTTATTTTTTATATTTATTTTTATTGGCTGGTTATACCGCCTAATTTGTATATTAACTTTGTTTTATTTTTATTGGCTGGTTATACCGCCTAATTTAGTATATATATTTTTATTGGCTGGTTATACCGCCTAATTTAGTATATATATTTTTATTGGCTAGTTATACCGCCTTGCATCTTATTCTTATTATTTACTTTAGTTTAAATCTGGCTTCAAAAACCCCTTTTCTTTTATTGTTTTCTTTGAACGTAAGTTATAAACTATTAACTTATAAACTAAAACCCAATCCCTGAGGACTCGACCCTTGCTAACTACTATACTTACAATTTATCTTTTTAGTGCAAGGTTAAATAAGATACACTCTTTTGGGTGCATCACTACTGCATCAAACTTATGAGCTAGATGGTGAAGATAGTGTGGAGATAGTCCTTAGCAAACATCTTGGAATGGGGAATGATAAAGGGGAACTAGCCTTGATTGACGATGTGGAAGGGGCACTAGAATCTTTACACTCGCTGCCACCTAAAGATGCAAGATTTGATGTTTCATTTATTGATTTGCCTTTATCTAATGAGAAACTTCTACCTTTTGTAGACACCAACTTTAGAGTTGAAACCACTACCGAACCACTTGAAATATGTGTTCTTAGGTGAAAAGGACACACTACCGGTCATCATTGCCAAAGAGCTCACACCTTTGCAAGAATAGCGACTTATCCGGGTGCTTAGAGAGCATAAAACAACAATTGGTTCGACAATTGCCTAATATAAAGGGAATAAGCCCATCCATGTGCATGCACCGGATTTTGTTAGAGGAGATGTCCAAACCAACAAGAGAAGCACAAAGAAGATTGAACCCTCCTATGATGGATGTTGTGAAAAAAGAGATACTGAAGCTCCTAGATGTTGGAGTGATCTATCCTAACTCGGATAGCAAATGGGTGAGCCCGGTCCAAGTGGTTCCCAAAAAATCAGGTGTAACGGTGGTAACAAATAATGAGAATGAACTTGTTCCTGCTAGGATTCAAATAGGGTGGCGAGTTTGTATCGTTTATCGTCAACTTAATTCCGCAACTCGCAAAGACCACTTTCCTTTACCTTTTATTGATCAAATGCTTGAAATGTTAGCTGGCCATTCTCATTATTGTTTTCTTGATGGTTTTTCAGGTTATAATCAGATTGCCATTGCTCCGGAGGACCAAGAGAAAACAACATTCACATGTCCATTTGGTACTTTTGCATACCGGCGTATGCCATTTGGTCTTTGTAATGCACCAGCTACATTCCAAAGGTGTATGGTTAGTGATAACTCGTATAATTATATAGTTTTTAGTTATGTTTTATTATTGTTTTGTGTCAAATACGAGTTATTATTGCTTAGTCTAATTGTGTTTATGATCTTTTATATTTTTATGTAATTTGGTGTTTTTTTACGAGTTTCTTTGAGTGATTTCAGATTACTAGGTTAAATCAACAATTAAGGGCAAATCCAGTTCAGTTCCAGTTCCGACACCTTTTGCTATATCAGCTATATCTCGAGTTTCACTGAAGCAATAAGGCTGAAATTTTAACCGTGCAAAGTTAAGAGGCATATCTATCTTTTTCATGTTTTACACTTCTTGAAACGGAGTCGTTTTCCCTAGCGAAATTGACCATCAAGTTGGCTGATGTGCAATGACGTCTGTGCTGACCTGTTTTCGTATTTTGCCCATATCTTCTTATCGACATCAGCAAATGACCTGATTCCAACGGCTATGGATCAGTAAATGATAGGGCAACATTTTTCTAGAAGACCATGTGATCAGATCAGGCCTCCAAAATTGACAAAATCGACCATCAAGTTGGCTGATCAAAATTGTCATACAATATGACGAAAATTGTTAGAAAAATGCACCCACCTATTATACCTACCTTTGAAATTTGTAAAGCTTGTCTCTTGTCATTTAGCCTTCCAAAATGTGTATAAATAGAGGGCCTTGGATGATTGTAAGAGATGGTAGATTGGTAGGAAATTAGCCATTGTAATAAAATTCTCTAAGTTTTCTTCTTCTTTCTTTTCTCTAGTTTTCTTTTTCTTTATTTTCTTCTTCTTCTTTCTTTCTTTTATTTCCTTCTTAGATTCTCATTAATTTTATGTTTATGTTTACAATGCCTATGCTAGGCTAAACTTCTATTTGGTTAAGGGTGATTTCAAAGCCCTAGACATGTTTTGTAATTGATTTTCATAGTCTATCTATCATTAATTTTCTATCAAAGTTGCTTATGTTCTTCTACAAGAATTGTTCATGATGTTGTCTTGATTTATTTAGGTGTACAACTAGATAGATCTTGATAATTATCTATTGCTAGTCTAGGAGTCTTGATCCGTGTAATTGTCTTGATTTTCTATTCATAAGTGGCAATTTGTGATTAATGATTATGGTCAAGTTTTCAATAATTGCAAAGTGGAACATAACCTAAGTTGAACAATCCGAGCTTATGTGTTTGTTGCTTAGATCAACCTATCTTTCTCATCATAAAGCTGCCATTAAATTGAATTTAGAGAGCTTATTCTAGGTTGTTTAATGGTTAGAGATTGATGCACCCAAAAGAGTGTATCTTATTTAACCTTGCACTAAAAAGATAAATTGTAAGTATAGTAGTTAGCAAGGGTCGAGTCCTCAGGGATTGGGTTTTAGTTTATAAGTTAATAGTTTAAAACTTAAATTCAAGAACAATAAAAGAAAAGGGGTTTTTGAAGCCAGATTTAAACTAAAGTAAATAATAAGAATAAGATGCAAGGCGGTATAACCAGCCAATAAAGATATATATACTAAATTAGGCGGTATAACCAGCCAATAAAAATATATATACTAAATTAGGCGGTATAACCAGCCAATAAAAATAAAACAAAGTTAATATACAAATTAGGCGGTATAACCAGCCAATAAAAATAAATATAAAAAATAAGCAAACTAAAAGTAAGAAAACAAGTAAGTAAGAAGAATCAAATATGAAAAATATGGTTAAGGTTTCATTCTCCACCACTAGACATCATTAAGAATCAATTTCAGATCTATCAATATCAACCAACTATCAAAGTTAACAACCGTAGATAACAACAAGCTCTGTTACCCCAATCTTTCCTTAGTTTGTCGTTAAATAGAACAAGCTCTCTATTTAATCTCTAACCATTAAACAACCTAGAATAAGCTCTCTAAATTCAATTTAATGGCAGCTTTATGATGAGAAAGATAGGTTGATCTAAGCAACAAACACATAAGCTCGGATTGTTCAACTTAGGTTATGTTCCACTTTGCAATTATTGAAAACTTGATCATAATCATTAATCACAAATTGCCACTTATGAATAGGAAATCAAGACAATTACACGGATCAAGACTCCTAAACTAGCAATAGATAATTATCAAGATCTATCTAGTTGTACACCTAAACAAATCAAGACAACATCATGAACAATTCTTGTAGAAGAACATAAGCAACTTTGATAGAAAATTAATGATAGATAGAATCTGAAAATCAATTATAAAATATGTCTAGGGCTTTGAAATCACCCTTAACCAAATAGAAGTTTAGCCTAGCATAGGCATTGTAAACATAAACATAAAATTAAAGAAAATCTAAGAAGAAAATAAAAGAAAGAAAGAAGAAGAGGAAGAATATTAATTATCCAACCTCTTGCTCTCTCTAAAGAAAAAGAAAACTAGAGAAAAGAAAGAAGAAGAAAACTTAGAGAATTTTATTAAAATGGCTAATATCCTACCTATGTACAATATGATCCCTTAAAATCATCCAAGGCCCTCTATTTATACACATTTTGGAGGGCTAAATGACAAGAGACAAGCTTTACAAATTTCAAAGGTAGGTATATGACGATTTTGATCAGCCAACTTGATGGTCGATTTCGTCAATATTGGAGGCCTGATCTGATCACATGGTCTTCTAGACAAAGGTTCCCCTATCAGTTACGGAACCATAGCCGTTGGAATCAGCTCATTTGCTGATGTGGTTAAGCAGATATGGGCAAAATACGAAAACATGTCAGCACAGACGTCATTGCACATCAGCCACCTTGATGGTCGATTTCTTCAATATTGGAGGCCTGATCTGATCACATGGTCTTCTAGACAAAGGTTCCCCTATCAGTTACGGAACCATAGCCGTTGGAATCAGCTCATTTGCTGATGTGGATAAGAATATATGGGCATAATACGAAAACATGTCAGCACAGACGTCATTGCACATCAGCCCACTTGATGGTCGATTTCGCTAGGGAAAACGACTCCGTTTTAAGAAGTGTAAAACATGAAAAAGATAGATATGCCTCTTAGCTTTGCATGGCTACAAATTTCAGCCTTATTGCTTCAGTGAAACTCGAGATATAGCTGATATGGCAAAAGGTGTCGGAACTGAAACTGAACTGGATTTGCCCTTAATTCTAGTAATCTGAAATCACTCAAAGAAACTTGTGAAAAACACCAAAATACATAAAAATATAAAAGATCATAAACACAATTAGACTAAACAATAATAACTCGTATTTGACACAAAACATTAATAAAACATAACTAAAAACTATATAATTATACGAGTTATCACACCCCCACACTTAGATTGTTGCTAGTCCCTAGCAACGACTCAATAAAAATAAAATAAGAAAATCTAATCTAATCCATTTTCGTAGGAAATCACGGTGGCACTTAGCATGTGACACAAGCCTTTAAACCCCTAGGTGTCCCTAGTGGACGAGTTTAGTCTCGTGAGGGTTTACTAGAACGATACCCACAAACATTGAAAAACTAAAATATAAATAAACTGCATATACTAAAAATATTTACTCCTAATCCTTTCAATACAAATTAGATACAATATTTGAACAAGTCTTATAAACTAATCAATAGCTTAAAGAATTTCACAAAAAATCATGCTTGAATGTAAATTGTTTGAGTTAAGCCAATATTAGCATAACATATCTCAATCAAAATATTGCATGTTCAAATTTAATCTCAACTTCTCACATGGGATACCCTCATGATTTTCACTCTTTAAAGTAGTGGTGAAGTGTTTACACTCAATCAATCTCATGAAAACAGTTCTACCATATTCTTGCTTGTCCACCTATTCTCCACTATTTAGATCATACAACTTCATGAATCAAGAGGTCTTTAATCAAGGTTGTAATGGGGCCAAGGGGTTTGTAATGTGGTTGAAGAACAAAAGGATAAAGATATCACAAAGGTTCCAAAGAGTTCATAAAGTTTAGAGACATAAAAAGATCATACAAAGAAACTTCTCAAAACTCTTTACAAGTACATAGTCACCTAGGCCGGATATTTATGTTGGGCCTTTTCTTCATTCTAAACGACTTTGTAACATCTTTTTCTTTTTCCACAAATTCAAGAGATGATTCATATATATATATTTTTTTTTACATAGGAATGTATTTGCCAGTATTTCATTTCTTTTTCTCTTGACTTTTCTTTTCTTTCCCCCCCACACTTATTTCTTGTTTCTAACCCAAATTTTTAACTAAAAATATCCCTTGTCTTTGCAACTTGTCTCAAAACATGCTAATTCATCTTTGGAACAAAGGTAAAGATATAAGTATATTTAGGTTAGGGACAAGTTATGGTTACCAAAGAGATAGCTTATTCAATGTAGGCTCAAATTGGTTCACTAAGGGTGTGTTCTCTTGGAACATCAATAAGGGATGGCTGTTTGGCTCTGGCTAAAAATCCTAATGCCTCTATCATATTCATGTTGTCACATGTATCAATATAGTCTCAAACGGTTTAAAGCAAGTTCTAGAGAATCCTGTAATCATAAGAGCACTCAAGAAAGAAATTAGATTGATTTGTATAATGCATCAATCATTATAGGCTCAAAAACTCACAAGGATGATTATACAAGTCAGATTAAGTCTAAACATGCTTCTTTCTCAATCAACATATTATATTAACATTGGCTCATAAAAAGGTTGACATCAAGCTCAATTCTCATGAAAATCTTCTCACTAATAACCAGTTTAGACCTATGCAATTCATATCTCATCATTGTATTAAAAAGGAACTAAAACACTCTAAAAATAATAATAATAATAAAGACTCATAATAAAAAAAAAATAGTAGACAAAAATAAAAGAAATCCTAAATCATTCCCTCCACACTTAATTCTTACATTGTCCTCAATGTAAGTCTATTAACACAAATGAAAGAATCATGTGTAAGAGAAAAGAACTAATAATATAAGAATAGGAACAACTAAGACTCAAAACAAAACAAACTCATGCAACCTAAATAATCCTAAAATACTAAACAAAAATTAACAAGTAAACATAAAAAGATTAAAATCAAACTGACAAGGTATGTCTCAAGTCTCCCTTACTCAGACCTTGTTCAGAATGAATACTTCAAAATTGCTTAAAACACAACAAACTTTTTTTTTTTTTTTTTTGAAAAGAAGAAATCAAACTGACAAGGTATGTCTCAAGTCTCCCTTACTCAGACCTTGTTCAGAATGAATACTTCTAACTGGCTTAAAACACAACAATTTTTTTTTTTTTTTTTTTTAGCAAAATATGTCCCTTACCCCATACTAAAATATGACATTGTCCCCAATGTCAAATTTTAAAGGTAGGATTTAGGAGATATTACCTGCAGAGGTTGCTAACCATTTATTATAACTGAGACACAACAAACAAAATGTTAGATAATGTCACAAAGACAAAGTGCAATCCACTCCTTGCTCGTCCATATCTCTTTTTCTTTTTCCGAGCGTTTGCGAAACAACCGTAGCAGATAAACACTCATAAGCTTGGAGCTTTTTAAGTAAATCTTCAATGGTTGTAGCAGAAATTATGGTTCTCCTTGCCTCTGAAAACATGAATCCATTATCCACAGCATTATCTAAATATGAAAGCAAATTACTAAAATAACCATTAATATTAAGCAAACCAATGGGTTTCTTATTTGTGACCAAAGATGACCAAGAAGCCACGCAAGCTATTTCTTCCAATGTACCCAGACCTCCTGGTAAAGCAATGAATGCATCGGCAGAATGGTACATGATTGTCATCCGTTCAGGGATACTCCAGACTTGTATTTCCTTACCCACGGTAGGTCCACAAAAACTTGTGAATAGTTTTGGCACGATTCCTAGAACTGGACTTCCTCCGGCGTGTGCTGCTGTAGCGACTGCTCCCATTAAACCCGTACTACCGCCTCCATAAATCAAGTTGATCTTTTGTTGGGCAAGTATTACTCCAACTCTTATGGCTTCATCAGCGAATATGTTATTTTTCCCTGGATAAGCACCTCCAAAGACACAAATTTTTTTAATGCGCTGGGATGAAGTACTTTCCATTTTTTTTTCTTCGAGTGCCTGAAAGAGAATGAGTACATGGTGTAATATATAGAGGACTGAGTAGTGAATCAGACAAGAGTAATAATGTCGCCGAAAGTGTATTTGACCTGTCAGAAGAAAATGTTAACCTAACAAAAGATTTTTGCGTGATTTCAGGAAGAAAATCAAAAAGAGAAGAAAAATCAACCGTAAAAGACAAATAAAAAAATGAGAATAATTACACAAATCGAATAACACGTAAATTAAACCGAAATAAAGTTATTGCAAATCAAACCAAAAGCTGAGAAGTCATTTATTGTAGTTGTGATTGTGGCTCACATCTTCCTCTGGTTTTACGTCCAGAAACGGCTTAAACGCCTACTATGAGTCGAGGATATGCTTCCCATCCAGTTTTCTTACAATCTGGCAAACAGGGTCTTTTAACATCAGATTCCCAAGATGTTGCCATTCCCTTTGGAATTGCGGCCATAAATCAAGAATTTCTCTTTGTACGTCTCCACTAGGATGCGTCTCAAGAGAAAGTTGGATATTACCCAAATTCTCCTTACTCAGTCCATCCTGAAAAAAAAAATGAAAAAAATTGAAAGAGAAATTGGAAGAGAAATTTATATACAATATCAGTTTTGTGGGTAGCTGATGGAACCGATTTAAATAATCACGGAGTACCGTTATCCGCCATTTAACCGGGGTTAAAAATAAAAATAAAAATTATATTTACATCTAGTTATTTTCAAAACAAGGATCAGAAAGAAAAACAACATAAAAAGACTCAAAAATAAAACACTCTAAATAAAATCCTAAATTCTTCCCCCCACACATAATTCTTACATTGTCATTAATGTAATGCTATTATCCCCCAATGCAAGAATTATATGTAAGAGAAAAGAATTATTAAACAAAAGAAACTTATGCAGCCTAAATGAACTTAAAAACAATAAACACAATTAACAAAGAAACATAAGAAATAAAAATAAAAACAATAAAAATAATAAAAGAAAAAGGAAAAGAAAGAGAAAGCAAATCTGAATATGGAAGGTTGGCAATTTCATCTTTAATTGGGCTGCCTTCCCAATTAACACTTGAGTTAGTGTTTTGAATCTAACCAACACCCCTTCTTGGCTTTTTAGGCTTGTCAGGCTCATACATGAAATTTCCCAAATTTATGCGTTTGAGAGGAAGCTTTCTTTGCACAACAGTGGATGCATTCTCCATTACAAGTATTATTCCATCATCCTTGGTGGTGCATATCTCATCGAGGAATGGTGCATCTTTTGGTACTTGTTGAATGACATCCACAAACAAACTGTTTAAGGTTTCCAGCGTGTCTTGTTCATGTTCATCCTCCTTGAACTTTGCGAATCTACTAGGAAAAGGTGGAGAAGAAACATTAGTAAAAATTGGAATCTCAAACGTTACCTCAGGTGCCGAAATACTCTTATTTGGATCATTGGCTTCATTATCCTCAAGAATAGAATTCATCTCTAATTTTGTCTCATCCTCATCTTGTTCCTCATTCCTCAAGGTCACACTAGTAGCATTCTCCTTTGGGTTAATCATCGTTTGGGCAGGGAGTTCTTCAGATCTTTGTGCTACCCATCCCACCATACTACTAGTCAATTGGATCATTTGCTTTTCCAAACTTTGGATGCTTGCCCTTGTTTCCTGT
Source organism: Fremontodendron californicum (assembly GCA_030761205.1). Classification (NCBI taxonomy): domain Eukaryota; kingdom Viridiplantae; phylum Streptophyta; class Magnoliopsida; order Malvales; family Malvaceae; genus Fremontodendron; species Fremontodendron californicum. Next base: position 246,130 of record JAULJL010000033.1, read on the forward strand.
TGAAATTGCAATGTATCAGTAACAAGAGAATAGACAAGATCTTCTAAAGAAGTACATGAGTTTTGAGTCATATGTGGTGGTTGAAAAAGATCTGGTTCTTGGGACCATGATTGATTGAAGCTAGATGGATGAGTGTAATTGGCATAAGGATCTACTTCTTGGTAATTTTTCGAGTAGCCATAATTAGTATGATCCCACCATCCCTCATGGTAAGTGTTTGAGTAATGATCATACTGTTGGTCTTGGAACACTTGATGGCCTTGACATCCTCCCATGGCCAATTGTTGAACTGGGTAGGTGAGATTGGCTTGTTGATTTTCCATGTTCATGTATGCCACCAACTCTTCAAGCGTTAGATTGCTCAATTCCATCAATTTTTTTTTATTTATTTATTTATTTATTTTTTTGAAAATTTGATAAGAAAAACTTGTATGTACAAGAAAATAAAACTAATTAGAACAGAAAATAAGAATAAACCAATAAACTAATAAACTAAAGAAAGCAATTCCCCGGCAACGGCGCCAAAAATTTGATGCACCCAAAAGAGTGTATCTTATTTAACCTTGCACTAAAAAGATAAATTGTAAGTATAGTAGTTAGCAAGGGTCGAGTCCTCAGGGATTGGGTTTTAGTTTATAAGTTAATAGTTTAAAACTTAAATTCAAGAACAATAAAAGAAAAGGGGTTTTTGAAGCCAGATTTAAACTAAAGTAAATAATAAGAATAAGATGCAAGGCGGTATAACCAGCCAATAAAGATATATATACTAAATTAGGCGGTATAACCAGCCAATAAAAATATATATACTAAATTAGGCGGTATAACCAGCCAATAAAAATAAAACAAAGTTAATATACAAATTAGGCGGTATAACCAGCCAATAAAAATAAATATAAAAAATAAGCAAACTAAAAGTAAGAAAACAAGTAAGTAAGAAGAATCAAATATGAAAAATATGGTTAAGGTTTCATTCTCCACCACTAGACATCATTAAGAATCAATTTCAGATCTATCAATATCAACCAACTATCAAAGTTAACAACCGTAGATAACAACAAGCTCTGTTACCCCAATCTTTCCTTAGTTTGTCGTTAAATAGAACAAGCTCTCTATTTAATCTCTAACCATTAAACAACCTAGAATAAGCTCTCTAAATTCAATTTAATGGCAGCTTTATGATGAGAAAGATAGGTTGATCTAAGCAACAAACACATAAGCTCGGATTGTTCAACTTAGGTTATGTTCCACTTTGCAATTATTGAAAACTTGATCATAATCATTAATCACAAATTGCCACTTATGAATAGGAAATCAAGACAATTACACGGATCAAGACTCCTAAACTAGCAATAGATAATTATCAAGATCTATCTAGTTGTACACCTAAACAAATCAAGACAACATCATGAACAATTCTTGTAGAAGAACATAAGCAACTTTGATAGAAAATTAATGATAGATAGAATCTGAAAATCAATTATAAAATATGTCTAGGGCTTTGAAATCACCCTTAACCAAATAGAAGTTTAGCCTAGCATAGGCATTGTAAACATAAACATAAAATTAAAGAAAATCTAAGAAGAAAATAAAAGAAAGAAAGAAGAAGAGGAAGAATATTAATTATCCAACCTCTTGCTCTCTCTAAAGAAAAAGAAAACTAGAGAAAAGAAAGAAGAAGAAAACTTAGAGAATTTTATTAAAATGGCTAATATCCTACCGATGTACAATATGATCCCTTAAAATCATCCAAGGCCCTCTATTTATACACATTTTGGAGGGCTAAATGACAAGAGACAAGCTTTACAAATTTCAAAGGTAGGTATATGACGATTTTGATCAGCCAACTTGATGGTCGCTTTCGTCAATATTGGAGGCCTGATCTGATCACATGGTCTTCTAGACAAAGGTTCCCCTATCAGTTACGGAACCATAGCCGTTGGAATCAGCTCATTTGCTGATGTGGTTAAGCAGATATGGGCAAAATACGAAAACATGTCAGCACAGACGTCATTGCACATCAGCCACCTTGATGGTCGATTTCTTCAATATTGGAGGCCTGATCTGATCACATGGTCTTCTAGACAAAGGTTCCCCTATCAGTTACGGAACCATAGCCGTTGGAATCAGCTCATTTGCTGATGTGGATAAGAAGATATGGGCATAATACGAAAACATGTCAGCACAGACGTCATTGCACATCAGCCCACTTGATGGTCGATTTCGCTAGGGAAAACGACTCCGTTTTAAGAAGTGTAAAACATGAAAAAGATAGATATGCCTCTTAGCTTTGCATGGCTACAAATTTCAGCCTTATTGCTTCAGTGAAACTCGAGATATAGCTGATATGGCAAAAGGTGTCGGAACTGAAACTGAACTGGATTTGCCCTTAATTCTAGTAATCTGAAATCACTCAAAGAAACTTGTGAAAAACACCAAAATACATAAAAATATAAAAGATCATAAACACAATTAGACTAAACAATAATAACTCGTATTTGACACAAAACATTAATAAAACATAACTAAAAACTATATAATTATACGAGTTATCAGAGATTAAATAGAGAGCTTGTTCTATTTAACGACAAACTAAGGAAAGATTGGGATAACAGAGCTTGTTGTTATCCACGGTTGTTAACTTTGATAGTTGGTTGATATTGATAGATCTGAAATTGATTCTTAATGATGTCTAGTGGTGGACAATGAAACCTTAACCATATTTTTCATATTTAATTCTTCTTACTTACTTGTTTTCTTACTTTTCTAGTTTGCTTATTTTTAAAACTATATTTATTTTTATTGGCTGGTTATACCGCCTAATTTGTATATTAACTTTGTTTTATTTTTACTGGCTGGTTATACCGCCTAATTTAGTATATATATTTTTATTGGCTGGTTATACCGCCTAATTTAGTATATATATTTTTATTGGCTGGTTATACCGCCTTGCATCTTATTCTTATTATTTACTTTAGTTTAAATCTGGCTTCAAAAACCCCTTTTCTTTTATTGTTTTCTTTGAACGTAAGTTATAAACCAATAACTCATAGATTAAAACCCAATCCCTGAGGACTCGACCCTTGCTAATCATTATACTTACAATTGATCTTTTTAGTGCAAGGTTAAATAAGATTGATGCACCCAAAAGAGTGTATCTTATTTAACCTTGCACTAAAAAGATCAATTGTAAGTATAGTAGTTAGCAAGGGTCGAGTCCTCAGGGATTGGGTTTTAGTTTATAAGTTAATAGTTTAAAACTTAAATTCAAGAACAATAAAAGAAAAGGGGTTATTGAAGCCAGATTTAAACTAAAGTAAATAATAAGAATAAGATGCAAGGCGGTATAACCAGCCAATAAAAATATATATACTAAATTAGGCGGTATAACCAGCCAATAAAAATAAAACAAAGTTAATATACAAATTAGGCGGTATAACCAGCCAATAAAAATAAATATACTTTTAAAAATAAGCAAACTAGAAAAGTAAGAAAACAAGTAAGTAAGAAGAATCAAAAATGAAAAATATGGTTAAGGTTTCATTCTCCACCACTAGACATCATTAAGAATCAATTTCAGATCTATCAATATCAACCAACTATCAATGTTAACAACCGTAGATAACAACAAGCTCTGTTATCCCAATCTTTCCTTAGTTTGTCGTTAAATAGAACAAGCTCTCTATTTAATCTCTAACCATTAAACAACCTAGAATAAGCTCTCTAAATTCAATTTAATGGCAACTTTATAATGAGAAAGATAGGTTGATCTAAGCAACAAACACATAAGCTCGGATTGTTCAACTTAGGTTATGTTCCACTTTGCAATTATTGAAAACTTGACCATAATCATTAATCACAAATTGCCACTTATGAATAGGAAATCAAGACAATTACACGGATCAAGACTCCTAGACTAGCAATAGATAATTATCAAGATCTATCTAGTTGTACACCTAAATAAATCAAGACAACATTGATAACTCGTATAATTATATAGTTTTTAGTTATGTTTTATTATTGTTTTGTGTCAAATACGAGTTATTATTGTTTAGTCTAATTGTGTTTATGATCTTTTATATTTTTATGTAATTTGGTGTTCTTCACAAGTTTCTTTGAGTGATTTCAGATTACTAGAATTAAGGGCAAATCCAGTTCAGTTCCAGTTCCGACACCTTTTGCCATATCAGCTATATCTGGAGTTTCACTGAAGAAATAAGGCTGAAATTTGTAACCGTGCAAATCTAAGAGGCATATCTATCTTTTTCATGTTTTACACTTCTTGAAACGGAGTCGTTTTCCCTAGCGAAATTGACCATCAAGTTGGCTGATGTGCAATGACGTCTGTGCTGACCTGTTTTCGTATTTTGCCCATATCTGCTTATCCACATCCGCAAATGAGCTGATTCCAATGGCTATGGATCCGTAACTGATAGGGGAACCTTTGTCTAGAAGACCATATGATCAGATCAGGCCTCTAATATTGACGAAATCGACCATCAAGTTGGCTGATGTGCAATGACGTCTGTGCTGACCTGTTTTCGTATTTTGCCCATATCTGCTTATCCACATCAGCAAATGAGCTGATTCCAACGGCTATGGATCCGTAACTGGTAGGGGAACCTTTTTCTAGAAGACCATGTGATCAGATCAGGCATCCAACATTGACAAAATCGACCATCAAGTTGGCTGATCAAAATTGTCATACAATGTGACGAAAATTGTTAGAAAAATGCACCCACCTATTATACCTACCTTTGAAATTTGTAAAGCTTGTCTCTTGTCATTTAGCACTCCAAAATGTGTATAAATAGAGGGCCTTGGATGATTGTAGAGGATCATATTGTGCATAGGTAGGATATTAGCCATTGTAATAAAATTTTCTAAGTTTTCTTCTTCTTTCTTTTCTCTAGTTTTCTTTTTCTTTAGAAAGAGCAAGAGGTTGGATAATTAATATTCTTCTTCTTCTTCTTTCTTTCTTTTATTTTCTTCTTAGATTCTATTTAATTTTATGTTTATAATGCCTATGCTAGGCTAAACTTCTATTTGGTTAAGGGTGATTTCAAAGCCCTAGACATGTTTTGTGATTGATTTTCAGATTCTATCTATCATTAATTTTCTATCAAAGTTGCTTATGTTCTTCTACAAGAATTGTTCATGATGTTGTCTTGATTTATTTAGGTGTACAACTAGATAGATCTTGATAATTATCTATTGCTAGTTTAGGAGTCTTGATCCGTGTAATTGTCTTGATTTCCTATTCATAAGTGGCAATTTGTGATTAATGATTATGGTCAAGTTTTCAATAATTGCAAAGTGGAACATAACCTAAGTTGAACAATCCGAGCTTATGTGTTTGTTGCTTAGATCAACCTATCTTTCTCATCATAAAGCTGCCATTAAATTGAATTTAGAGAGCTTATTCTAGGTTGTTTAATGGTTAGAGATTAAATAGAGAGCTTGTTCTATTTAACGACAAACTAAGGAAAGATTGGGGTAACAGAGCTTGTTGTTATCTACGGTTGTTAACTTTGATAGTTGGTTGATATTGATAGATCTGAAATTGATTCTTAATGATGTCTAGTGGTGGAGAATGAAACCTTAACCATATTTTTCATATTTAATTCTTCTTACTTACTTGTTTTCTTACTTTTAGTTTTCTTATTTTTTATATTTATTTTTATTGGCTGGTTATACCGCCTAATTTGTATATTAACTTTGTTTTATTTTTATTGGCTGGTTATACTGCCTAATTTAGTATATATATTTTTATTGGCTGGTTATACCGCCTAATTTAGTATATATATTTTTATTGGCTGGTTATACCGCCTTGCATCTTATTCTTATTATTTACTTAGTTTAAATCTGGCTTCAAAAACCCCTTTTCTTTTATTGTTTTCTTTGAATTTAAGTTATAAACTATTAACTCATAAATTAAAACCCAATCCCTGAGGACTCGACCCTTGCTAATCATTGTACTTACAATTGATCTTTTTAGTGCAAGGTTAAATAAGATACACTCTTTTGGGTGCATCAAACATCATGAACAATTCTTGTAGAAGAACATAAGCAACTTTGATAGAAAATTAATGATAGATAGAATCTGAAAATCAATCACAAAACATGTCTAGGGCTTTGAAATCACCCTTAACCAAATAGAAGTTTAGCCTAGCATAGGCATTATAAACATAAACATAAAATTAAAGAGAATCTAAGAAGGAAATAAAAGAAAGAAAGAAGAAGAAGAAGAATATTAATTATTGATAACTCGTATAATTATATAGTTTTTAGTTATGTTTTATTATTGTTTTGTGTCAAATACGAGTTATTATTGTTTAGTCTAATTGTGTTTATGATCTTTATGTATTTTGGTGTTTTTCACAAGTTTCTTTGAGTGATTTCAGATTACTAGAATTAAGGGCAAATCCAGTTCAGTTCCAGTTCCGACACCTTTTGCCATATCAGCTATATCTCGAGTTTCAATGAAGCAATAAGGCTGAAATTTTAACCGTACAAAGTTAAGAGGCATATCTATCTTTTTCATGTTTTACACTTCTTGAAACGGAGTCGTTTTCCCTAGCGAAATCGACCATGAAGTTGGCTGATGTGCAATGACGTCTGTGCTGACCTGTTTTCGTATTTTGCCCATATCGTCTTATCCACATCAGAAAATGAGCTGATTCCAACGGCTATGGATCAGTAGCTGATAGGGTAACATTTTTCTAGAAGACCATGTGATCAGATAAGGCCTGTAAAATTGACAAAATCGACCATCAAGTTGGCTGATCAAAATCGTCATGTATGACGAAAATTGTTAGAAAATGCACCCACCTATTATACCTACCTTTGAAATTTGTAAAGCTTGTCTCTTGTCATTTAGCCCTCCAAAATGTGTATAAATAGAGGGCCTTAGATGATTGTAAGGGATCATATTGTACATAGGTAGGATATTAGCCATTGTAATAAAATTCTCTAAGTTTTCTTCTTCTTTCTTTTCTCTAGTTTTCTTTTTCTTTAGAAAGAGCAAGAGGTTGGATAATTAATATTCTTCTTCTTCTTCTTTCTTTCTTTTATTTCCTTCTTAGATTCTCTTTAATTTTATGTTTATGTTTATAATGCCTATGCTAGGCTAAACTTCTATTTGGTTAAGGGTGATTTCAAAGCCCTAGACATGTTTTGTGATTGATTTTCAGATTCTATCTATCATTAATTTTCTATCAAAGTTGCTTATGTTCTTCTACAAGAATTGTTCATGATGTTGTCTTGATTTATTTAGGTGTACAACTAGATAGATCTTGATAATTATCTATTGCTAGTCTAGGAGTCTTGATCCGTGTAATTGTCTTGATTTCCTATTCATAAGTGGCAATTTGTGATTAATGATTATGGTCAAGTTTTCAATAATTGCAAAGTGGAACATAACCTAAGTTGAACAATCCGAGCTTATGTGTTTGTTGCTTAGATCAACCTATCTTTCTCATCATAAAGCTGCCATTAAATTGAATTTAGAGAGCTTATTCTAGGTTGTTTAATGGTTAGAGATTAAATAGAGAGCTTGTTCTATGTAACGACAAACTAAGGAAAGATTGGGATAACAGAGCTTGTTGTTATCTACGGTTGTTAACTTTGCTAGTTGGTTGATATTGATAGATCTGAAATTGATTCTTAATGATGTCTAGTGGTGGAGAATGAAACCTTAACCATATTTTTCATATTTGATTCTTCTTACTTACTTGTTTTCTTACTTTTCTAGTTTGCTTATTTTTAAAAGTATATTTATTTTTATTGACTGGTTATACCGCCTAATTTGTATATTAACTTTATTTTATTTTTATTGGCTGGTTATACCTCCTAATTTAGTATATATATTTTTATTGGCTGGTTATACCGCCTTGCATCTTATTCTTATTATTTACTTTAGTTTAAATCTGGCTTCAAAAACCCATTTTCTTTTATTGTTCTTGAATTTAAGTTTTAAACTATTAACTTATAAACTAAAACCCAATCCCTGAGGACTCGACCCTTGCTAACTACTATACTTACAATTTATCTTTTTAGTGCAAGGTTAAATAAGATACACTCTTTTGGGTGCATCAAATTTTTGGCGCCGTTGCCGGGGATTGCTTTCTTTAGTTTATTAGTTTATTGGTTTATTCTTATTTTCTGTTCTAATTATTTACTTTCTTATTTTTTTTTATTAGTGAATGTTCCAAGCTCCCGAAGAAGACTTACGACTTAGGAAAATTCGGGAATTTATAACTTCTCACCAACAACCAATCGAGGAGTTGATCCAAAACATCCAAGAGGAGCAAGGAGAGATGGCAGCAGCTGACAACCGAACTCTCAAGGAGCTAGCCGCTCCGGACTTGGGTCAACAACCATTATGCATTGAATATGCTAATCTTGAGGTAGCTTTTGAATTAAAATCTGGTTTGATTCATCTTCTCCCAACTTTTCATGGTTTTGCAGGAGAGGATCCAAATAAGCACCTCAAGGAATTCCATGTAGTTTGCTCAAGCATGAGACCAACAGGGGTAACGGAAGAGCAAGTTAAGTTGAGAGCCTTCCCATTCTCTCTAGCTGATTCAGCAAAGGAATGGCTCTACTATCTACCATCCGGGACCATCACTACATGGAATGATTTGAAGAAAGCATTCTTGGAAAGGTATTTCCCAGCATCTAAGGCTGCCAACATTAGGAAAGAGATATGTGGGATTCGGCAATACAACGGAGAGTCCTTATATGAATATTGGGAGAGGTTCAAGAAACTTTGTGCATCATGTCCACACCATCAAATAAGTGAACAACTTCTCATCCAATACTTCTATGAAGGTCTCATGCCCATGGAGAGAAGTATGATAGATGCCGCTAGTGGGGGAGCTCTAGTTGATAAGACTCCCAGGGCTGCTAGAACATTAATCTCCAACATGGCAGCCAATTCTCAACAGTTCTCAATGAGACAAGATCCACCACCACAATCCAAGAGAGTTAATGAGGTAAGTATATCATCCCTTGAACAAAAATTTGATAAACTGACTTCTCTTGTTCAACAATTGGCTGTAGGTAAAATACAACAAATAAAGGCTTGTGGCATATGATCAAACATAGGGCACCAAACTGATATGTGTCCAACACTTCAAGAGGATACCAATGAACATGTGAATGCCATGGGTGGATTTCAGAACCAATCAAGGAAATATGATCCCTACTCAAACACATACAATCCAGGATGGAGGGATCATCCAAACTTCAATTATGGAGGGAACCAATCACAAACTATTCCTCCACCATTTGACCACAGGCCACCGGGTTTTCAGCAAAGAGTGCAACAACCATACCAAACCCGACAACAACTACCACCCACCCAAAATTCAGGTACTTCTCTTGAAGATCTTGTTAAAGCTCTTTCTACTAATACAATTCAATTTCAACAGGAAACAAAGACAAGTATTCGAAATTTGGAGACTCAAATAGGGCAATTGGCAACAACCATGAGTCAAATGCAAGCAAGGGATTCTGGGAAATTACCTTCCCAAACCATAGTGAATCCAAGAGAGAATGCCAATGCTATAAATTTAAGAAGTGGGAAACAGCTAGAGACACCACAAAATGATAGTGCTCAAGGGGAGAACAATACCATGGCATCCTCTTCACATCCCAACGAGCCACTAAAAAAGGTAATTCCTAAACCATCCTTTCCTTCCTATATAACTCCTCCACCTTTTCCTAACAGGTTAGCAAAGTCCAAGAAGGAGGAGCAAGAGAAGGAAATTTTGGAAACCTTCCGGAAAGTAGAGGTGAATATTCCTTTACTAGATGCTATCAAGCAAGTGCCAAGATATGCCAAGTTCCTAAAAGAGTTGTGCACATCTAAACGGAAGTTGAAATGGAATGAAAAGGTAAGTGTGGGGGAGAATGTGTCAGCTGTTCTTCAAAAGAAACTCCCACCTAAATGCAAGGATCCAGGTATGTTTACCATTCCTTGTAAGATAGGCAACACCAGGTTTGAGCGTGCTATGCTAGATCTAGGGGCATCTATTAATGTCATGCCATATTCAATTTATGCTTCATTGAATCTAGGACCATTAGAGGAAACCGGTGTTATAATACAACTTGCTGACCGTTCTAACAGTTATCCAAGAGGAGTTGTAGAAGACGTTCTTGTACAGGTTAATGAATTGGTTTTTCCCGCTGACTTTTATGTTATTGAGATGGAAGATGAGATGTCTTCTAATCCCACACCTATTCTATTAGGGAGACCATTCTTGAAAACAGCAAGAACTAAAATAGATGTACATGATGGCACTTTAACTATGGAATTTGATGGTGAAATAATTCGCTTTAACATTTTTGAGGCCATGAGATATCCTAGTGATGTGCATTCTGTTTTTAATATTGATATAATTGACTCACTAGTGCAGCAAGCTTATGAGCTAGATGGTGAAGATAGTGTGGAAATAGTCCTTAGCAACCATCTCGGAATGGGGAATGCTAAACTAGCCTTGAGTGACCATGTGGAAGGGGCACTAGAATCTTTACACTCGCTGCAACCTAAAGATGCAAGGTTTGATGTTTCATTTATTGATTTGCCTTTATCTAATGAGAAACTTCTACCTTCCATTTTGCAGGCACCAACTTTAGAGTTGAAACCACTACCGAACCACTTGAAATATTTGTTCTTAGGGGAAAAGGACACACTACCTGTCATCATTGCCAAAGAGCTCACACCTTTGCAAGAAGAGCGACTTATCCGGGTGCTTAGAGAGCATAAAACAGCAATTGGTTGGACAATTGCCGATATCAAGGGAATAAGCCCATCCATGTGCATGCACCGGATTTTGTTAGAGGAAGGGTCTAAACCAACAAGAGAAGCACAAAGAAGATTGAACCCTCCTATGATGGAGGTTGTGAAAAAGGAGATACTGAAGCTCCTAGATGTTGGAGTGATCTATCCTATCTCGGATAGCAAATGGGTGAGCCCAGTCCAAGTGGTTCCAAAGAAATCAGGTGTAACAGTGGTAACAAATAATGAGAATGAACTTGTTCCTACTAGGATTCAAACAGGATGGCGAGTTTGTATTGATTATCGTAAACTTAATTCCACAACTCGCAAAGACCACTTTCCTTTACCTTTTATTGATCAAATGCTTGAAAGGTTAGCTGGCCATTCTCATTATTGTTTTCTTGATGGTTTTTCAGGTTATAATCAGATAGCCATTGCTCCGGAGGACCAAGAGAAAACAACATTCACATGTCCATTTGGTACTTTTGCATACCGGCGTATGCCATTTGGTCTTTGTAATGCACCAGCTACATTCCAAAGGTGTATGGTTAGCATATTTTCAGATTATGTAGAGAATATCATAGAAGTGTTTATGGATGATTTTAGTGTCTATGGTGATTCTTTTGATAGATGTCTAGAGAACCTTACACTTGTACTTGAAAGATGCATGGAAACTAACCTTGTTTTGAATTGGGAAAAATGTCACTTTATGGTAGAACAAGGAATAGTTTTGGGCCATGTTATTTCTTCTAGAGGGATAGAGGTTGATAAGTCTAAAATAGATATTATGCATTCTTTACCACCTCCCACAAATGTGAGAGAGGTTCGTTCTTTTCTTGGACATGCAGGTTTCTATAGGAGATTTATCAAAGACTTCTCAAAGATCACATTACCTCTTTGCAAGCTACTACAAAAAGATGTGGTTTTCCACTTTGATGATAAATGCAAAGAGGCGTTTGAAACATTGAAGGGACTCTTGACATCAGCTCCTATCATCCAACCACCAGATTGGAATGTACCTTTTGAAATCATGTGTGATGCTAGTGACTATGCCATTGGAGCTGTTTTGGGCCAACGGGTTGGCAAAGCCTCACATGCCATTTATTATGCCTCAAGAACTCTTAATGATGCTCAATTGAACTATTCCACTACTGAAAAAGAACTTTTGGCTGTTGTATTTGCTTTAGAAAAATTTCGATCTTATTTAATTGGTACTAAAGTAATTGTATTTTCTGACCATGCAGCCCTTAAGTACTTACTCACTAAAAAGGAGGCCAAACCAAGGTTGATTAGATGGATTCTTCTCTTACAAGAGTTTGATTTGGAGATAAAAGATAAGAGAGGTAGTGACAACCTGGTTGCGGACCATCTTAGCCGTTTAGTTCATGAAGATGATGCACTACCCTTGAATGAGAACTTTCCGGATGAGCAACTTCTTTTTATAAGAACAACAACTCCTTGGTATGCTGATATTGTTAATTACTTAGTTACCAAGAAGTTGCCACAAGAGTTGACACAAGCTCAAAGAAATAAGATCAAGAGTGATGCCAAATACTACATATGGGATGATCCTTACCTTTGGAAGCATTGCTCCGATCAGATTATAAGAAGGTGTGTACTCGAAATTGAATTTCAATCTATTCTCACCTTTTGTCACTCTTATGCATGTGGAGGACACTTTGGATCCAAAAGAACAGCCATGAAAGTTCTTGATTCTGGATTTTATTGGCCTACCATATTCAAAGATGCATACCTCTTTTGCAAGTCATGTGATCGTTGCCAAAGAACTGGTAACTTAGGTGCTAGAAATCAAATGCCTCAAACTCCAATACTTATTGTTGAAATTTTTGATGTATGGGGCATGGATTTCATGGGACCTTTTCCTCCTTCTTTTGGTAATCTTTATATTTTACTTGCCGTTGATTATGTTTCAAAGTGGGTGGAAGCAAAATCCACTAGGACTAATGACTCTAAAGTTGTTTCAGATTTTGTCAAGACTAACATCTTTGCTAGGTTTGGAACGCCAAAGGCCATAATCAGCGATAGAGGTACTCACTTTTGCAATAGGACTATGGAAGCACTTTTGCACACACAAGGTCTCCACCTCATATCATCCTCAAACTAGTGGGCAAGCTGAAGTGTCAAACCGAGAAGTTAAGTCCATCCTTGAAAAGACAGTTAATCCAAATAGGAAGGATTGGAGTTCACGACTTGATGATGCACTTTGGGCTTATAGGACAGCATATAAGACACCCATTGGTATGTCTCCTTATCGACTTGTTTATGGTAAGCCTTGTCATCTTCCGGTTGAATTGGAACATAAATCATATTGGGCTATCAAACAATGCAACATGGAGATGGATGAGATAGGAAAGAAAAGAAAACTTGACCTACAAGAATTAGAGGAGATAAGGAATGATGCCTATCAGAATTCTAGGATTTACAAGGAAAAGACTAAGGCATTCCATGACAAGATGATATCAAGAAAAGAATTTGTTGTTGGACAAAAAGTTCTTCTCTTCCATTCACGCCTTAAGTTATATCCAGGTAAGTTACGTTCTCGTTGGGTTGGACCTTTTGTTATTACTAATGTATTTACTCATGGTGCAGTTGAAATCCAAAGCCCAAAAACAGATAAGGCATTCAAAGTGAATGGTCATAGATTGAAGCCTTACTATGAGAACTTTCCAATACAAGATGTGGAGGAGTTTCCACTTTTTGAGCCAAAGTATGTTGAATAATAATGGCATGGGTCTAAGTTAGGCTGAGGACAATAAACCAAGCGCTTCTTGGGAGGCAACCCAAAAGGATGGAGAGCATCTATTATATCAGATTTGCATATTCCTTACTCTCCATCATTCTATCTTTTATTGTTTTTCTTTTCTTTTGTTTAATAGTTCTTTTCTCTTACAAGATGTAAATATAATTTTTAATTTATTTTTTTAACCCCGGTTAAATGGCGGATAACGGTACTCCGTGATTATTTAAATCGGTTCCATCAGCTACCCACAAAACTGATATTGTATATAAATTTCTCTTCCAATTTCTCTTTCATTTTTTTCATTTTTTTTTCAGGATGGATGATATTCTCACAAGATTGCAGAAACGATTTCCTCCTTTTCCTCAAAATATTTTACTGAAGCTTTACCAAGTTCGACTTGAAAGATTAAGAATGCTTATGCACAAAGGGATTCCTGACGACATACGTTGGATAATTGAAGCCAAGGTACGTGAAGATGAATATCTTCCTGTTTTGCATTTACCAGGTACAGGTAGAAGCACTTTTGCAAAGAAGCGACGAGCAAAGCGCATGAGTTCAAATTGCCACAAATGTGCACGATGGACGTGTAACGGTAAATGTCGTTCTATTGGGATTCCGTCCTCTAATCGAGATGATAAAATTGAATTCATTAAGGATGGACTGAGTAAGGAGAATTTGGGTAATATCCAACTTCTTCTTGAGACGCATCCTAGTGGAGACGTACAAAGAGAAATTCTTGATTTATGGCCGCAATTCCAAAGGGAATGGCAACATCTTGGGAATCTGATGTTAAAAGACCCTGTTTGCCAGCTTGTAAGAAAACTGGATGGGAAGCATATCCTCGACTCATAGAAGGCGTTTAAGCCGTTTCTGGACGTAAAACCAGAGGAAGATGTGAGCCACAATCACAACTACAATAAATGACTTCTCAGCTTTTGGTTTGATTTGCAATAACTTTATTTTGTTTTAATTTACGTGTTGTTCGATTTGTGTAATTATTCTCGTTTTTTTTATTTGTCTTTTACGGTTGATTTTTTCTTCTCTTTTTAATTTTCTTCCTGAAATCACGCAAAAATCTTTTGTTAGGTTAAACATTTTCTTCTGACAGGTCAGATACACTTTCGGCGACATTATTACTCTTGTCTGATTCACTACTCAGTCCTCTATATATTACACCATGTACTCATTCTCTTTCAGGCACTCGAAAAAAAGAAAAAAAAAAGAAAAAAAAAATGGAAAGTACTTCGTCCCAACGCATTAAAAAAATTTGTGTTTTTGGAGCTGCTTATCCAGGGAAAAATAACATATTCGCTGATGAAGCCATAAGAGTTGGAGTAATACTTGCCCAACAAAAGATCCAGTTGATTTATGGAGGCGGTAGTACGGGTTTAATGGGAGCAGTCGCTACAGCAGCACACGCCGGAGGAAGTCCAGTTCTAGGAATCGTGCCAAAACTATTCACAGATTTTTGTGGACCTACCTTGGGTAAGGAAATACAAGTCTGGAGTATCCCTGAACGGATAACAATCATGTACCATTCTGCCGATGCATTTATTGCTTTACCAGGAGGTCTGGGTACATTGGAAGAAATAGCTTGCGTGGCTTCTTGGTCATCTTTGGTCACAAATAAGAAACCCATTGGTTTGCTTAATATTAATGGTTATTTTAGTAATTTGCTTTCATATTTAGATAATGCTGTGGATAATGGATTCATGTTTTCAGAGGCAAGGAGAACCATAATTTCTGCTACAACCATTGAAGATTTACTCAAAAAGCTCCAAGCTTATGAGTATTTATCTGCTACGGTTGTTTCGCAAACGCTCGAAAAAAGAAAAAGAGATATGGACGAGCAAGGAGTGGATTGCACTTTGTCTTTGTGACATTATCTAACATTTTGTTTGTTGTGTCTCAGTTATAATAAGTGGTTAGCAACCTCTACAGGTAATATCTCCTAAATTTTACCTTCTTAAAAAAAAAAAAAAAAAAAAAGTTTGTTGTGTTTTAAGCAATTTAGAAGTATTCATTCTGAACAAGGTCTGAGTAAGGGAGACTTGAGACATACCTTGTCAGTTTGATTTCTTCTTTTCAAAAAAAAAAAAAAAGAGTTTGTTGTGTTTTAAGCAATTTAGAAGTATTCATTCTGAACAAGGTCTGAGTAAGGGAGACTTGAGACATACCTTGTCAGTTTGATTTTAATCTTTTTACGTTTACTTGTTAATTTTTGTTTAGTATTTTAGGATTATTTAGGTTGCATGAGTTTGTTTTGTTTTGAGTCTAGTTATTCCTATTCTTATGTTATTAGTTCTTTTCTCTTACACATGATTCTTTCATTTGGGTTAATAGACTTACATTGAGGACAATGTAAGAATTAAGTGTGGGGGGAATGATTTAGGATTTCTTTTATTTTTGTCTACTATTTTTTTTTTATGAGTCTTTATTATTATTATTATTTTTTAGTGTGTTTTAGTTCCTTTTTAATACAATGATGAGATATGAATTGCATAAGTCTAAAACATATTTATTAGTGAGAAGATTTTCATGAGAATTGAGCTTGATGTCAACCTTTTTATGAGCCAATGTTAATATGATATGTTGATTGAGAAAGAAGCATGTTTAGACTTAATCTGACTTGTATAATCATTCTTGTGAGTTTTTGAGCCTAAAATGATTGATGCATTATACAAATCAATCTAATTTCTTTCTTGAGTGCTCTTATGATTACATGATTCTCTAGAACTTGCTTTAAACCGTTTGAGACTATATTGATGCATGTGACAACATGGATATGATAGAGGCATTAGGATTTTTAGCCAGGGCCAAACAACCATCCCTTATTGATGTTCCAAGAGAACACACCCTTAGTGAACCAATTTGAGCCTACATTGAATAAGCTATCTCTTTGGTAACCATAACTTGTCCCTAACCTAAATATACTTATATCTTTACCTTTGTTCCAAAGATGAATTAGCATGATTTGAGACAAGTTGCAAAGACAAGGGATATTTTTTGGTTAGAAACAAGAAATAAGTGTGGGGGGAAAAGAAAAGAAAAGTCAAGAGAAAAAGAAATGGAAATACTGGCAAATACATTCCTATATAAAAAAAAATTGAATCATCTCTTGAATTTGTGGAAAAATAAAAAGATGTTACAAAGTTGTTTAGAATGAAGAAAAGGCCCAACATGAATATCCGGCCTAGGTGACTATGTACTTGTAAAGAGTTTTGAGAAGTTTCTTTGTATAATCTTTTTATGTCTCTAAACTTTAATGAACTCTTTGGAACCTTTGTGATATCTTTATCCTTTTGTTCTTCAACCACATTACAAACCCCTTGGCCCTATTACCAACCTTGATTAAAGACCTCTTGATTTATGAAGTTCCATGATCTTTTAGTGGAGAATAGGTGGACAAGCAAGCATATGGTAGAAGTGTTTTCATGAGATTGATTGAGTGTAAACACTTTACCACTACTTTAAAGAGTGAAAATCAAGAGAGTAACCCATGTGAGAAGTTGGAGATTAAAATTTGAATATGCACTATTTTGATTGAAATATGTTATGTTAATATTGGCTTAACTCAAACAATTTAGCATTCAAGCAAGATTTTTTGTGGATTTCTTTAAGCTATTGATTAGTTTTTAAGACTTGTCCAATGCTTATCTCTAATTTATATTGGAAGGATTAGTTATAATTATTATTTTTAGTTTTTCTTATGTCTTCAATGTTTGGTGGGGTATCGTCCCTAGTAAACCCTCACGAGACTAAACTCGTCCACTAGGGACACCTAGGGGTTTAAAGGCTTTGTGTCACATGCTAAGTGCCACCGTGATTTCCTACGAAAATGGATTAGATTAGATTTTCTTATTTTATTTTTATTTGAGTCGTTGCTAGGGACTAGCAACAATCTAAGTGTGGTGTGGTGTGATAACTCGTATAATTATATAGTTTTTAGTTATGTTTTATTATTGTTTTGTGTCAAATACGAGTTATTATTGTTTAGTCTAATTGTGTTTATGATCTTTTATATTTTTATGTAATTTGGTGTTTTTCACAAGTTTCTTTGAGTGATTTCAGATTACTAGAATTAAGGGCAAATCGAGTTCAGTTCCAGTTCCGACACCTTTTGCCATATCAGCTATATCTGGAGTTTCACTGAAGCAATAAGGCTGAAATTTGTAGTCGTGCAAAGCTAAGAGGCATATCTATCTTTTTCATGTTTTACACTTCTTGAAACGGAGTCGTTTTCCCTAGCGAAATCGACCATCAAAGTAGCTGATGTGCAATGACGTCTGTGCTGACCTGTTTTCGTATTTTGCCCATATCTGCTTATCCACATCAGCAAATGAGCTTATTCCAATGGCTATGGATCCGTAACTGATACGGGAACATTTGTCTAGAAGACCATATGATCAGATCAGGCCTCCAATATTGACGAAATCGACCATCAAGTTGGCTGATGTGCAATGACGTCTGTGCTGACCTGTTTTCGTATTTTACCCATATCTTCTTATCCACATCAGCAAATGAGCTGATTCAAACGGCTATGGATCCGTAACTGATAGGGGAACATTTTTCTAAGTGACCATGTGATCAGATCAGGCCTCCAACATTGACGAAATCGACCATCAAGTTGGCTGATCAAAATTGTCATACAATATGACGAAAATTGTTAGAAAAATGCACCCACCTATTATACCTACCTTTGAAATTTGTAAAGCTTGTCTCTTGTCATTTAGCCCTCCAAAATGTGTATAAATAGAGGGCCTTGGATGATTGTAGAGGATCATATTGTACATTGGTAGGATATTAGCCATTGTAATAAAATTCTCTAAGTTTTCTTCTTCTTTCTTTTCTCTAGTTTTCTTTTTCTTTATTTTCTTCTTCTTCTTTCTTTCTTTTATTTCCTTCTTAGATTCTCTTTAATTTTATGTTTATGTTTACAATGCCTATGCTAGGCTAAACTTCTATTTGGTTAAGGGTGATTTCAAAGCCCTAGACATGTTTTGTGATTGATTTTCAGATTCTATCTATCATTAATTTTCTATCAAAGTTGCTTATGTTCTTCTACAAGAATTGTTCATGATGTTGTCTTGATTTATTTAGGTGTACAACTAGATAGATCTTGATAATTATCTATTGCTAGTCTAGGAGTCTTGATCCGTGTAATTGTCTTGATTTCCTATTCATAAGTGGCAATTTGTGATTAATGATTATGGTCAAGTTTTCAATAATTGCAAAGTGGAACATAACCTAAGTTGAACAATCCGAGCTTATGTGTTTGTTGCTTAGATCAACCTATCTTTCTCATCATAAAGCTGCCATTAAATTGAATTTAGAGAGCTTATTCTAGGTTGTTTAATGGTTAGAGATTAAATAGAGAGCTTGTTCTATTTAACGACAAACTAAGGAAAGATTGGGATAACAGAGCTTGTTGTTATCTACGGTTGTTAACTTTGATAGTTGGTTGATATTGATAGATCTGAAATTGATTCTTAATGATGTCTAGTGGTGGAGAATGAAACCTTAACCATATTTTTGATATTTGATTCTTCTTAATTACTTGTTTTCTTACTTTTCTAGTTTTCTTTTTTTTAAAAGTATATTTATTTTTATTGGCTGGTTATACCGCCTAATTTGTATATTAACTTTGTTTTATTTTTATTGGCTGGTTATACCACCTAATTTAGTATATATATTTTTATTGGCTGGTTATACCGCCTAATTTAGTATATATATTTTTATTGGCTGGTTATACCGCCTTGCATCTTATTCTTATTATTTACTTTAGTTTAAATCTGGATTCAAAAACCCCTTTTCTTTTATTGTTCTTGAATTTAAGTTTTAAACTATTAACTTATAAACTAAAACCCAATCCCTGAGGACTCGACCCTTGCTAACTACTATACTTACAATTTATCTTTTTAGTGCAAGGTTAAATAAGATACACTCTTTTGGGTGCATCAATTGCTTCAGTGAAACTCCAGATATAGCTGATATGGCAAAAGGTGTCGGAACTGGAACTGAACTGGATTTGCCCTTAATTCTAGTAATCTGAAATCACTCAAAGAAACTTGTGAAAAACACCAAATTACATAAAAATATAAAAGATCATAAACACAATTAGACTAAACAATAATAACTCGTATTTGACACAAAACAATAATAAAACATAACTAAAAACTATATAATTATACGAGTTATCACACCCCCACACTTAGATTGTTGCTAGTCCCTAGCAACGACTCAATAAAAATAAAATAAGAAAATCTAATCTAATCCATTTTCGTAGGAAATCACGGTGGCACTTAGCATGTGACACAAGCCTTTAAACCCCTAGGTGTCCCTAGTGGACGAGTTTAGTCTCGTGAGGGTTTACTAGGACGATACCCACAAACATTGAAAACATAAGAAAAACTAAAAATAATAATTATAACTAATCCTTCCAATATAAATTAGAGATAATCATTTGACAAGTCTTAAAAACTAATCAATAGCTCAAAGAAATTCACAAAAAATCTTGCTTGAATGTAAATAGTTTGAGTTAAGCCAATATTAACATAACATATTTCAATCAAAATAGTGCATATTCAAACTTAATCTCAACTTCTCACATGGGATACTCCCTTGATTTTCACTCTTTAAAGTAGTGGTAAAGTGTTTACACTCAATCAATCTCATGAAAACACTTCTACCATATGCTTGCTTGTCCACCTATTCTCCACTAAAAGATCATGCAACTTCATAAATCAAGAGGTCTTTAATCAAGGTTGTAATGGGGCCAAGGGGTTTGTAATGTGGTTGAAGAACAAAAGGATAAAGATATCACAAAGGTTCAGAAGAGTTCATAAAGTTTAGAGACATAAAAAGATTATACAAAGAAACTTTTCAAAACTCTTTACAAGTACATAGTCACCTAGGCCGGATATTCATGTTGGGCCTTTTCTTCATTCTAAACAACTTTGTAATATCTTTTTCTTTTTCCACAAATTCAAGAGATGATTCATATTTTTTTTTTTAAATAGGAATGTATTTGCCAGTATTCCATTTCTTTTTCTCTTGAGTTTTCTTTTCTTTTCCCCCCACACTTATTTCTTGTTTCTAACCAAATCCCTTGTTTTTGCTACTTGTCTCAAATCATGCTAATTCTTCTTTGGAACAAAGGTAAAGATATAAGTATATTTAGGTTAGGGACAAGTTATGGTTACCAAAGGGATAGCTTATTCAATGTAGGCTCAAATTGGTTCACTAAGGGTGTGTTCTCTTGGAACATCAATAAGGGATGGCTGTTTGGCCCTGGCTAAAAATCCTAATGCCTCTATCATATTCATGTTGTCACATGCATCAATATAGTCTCAAACGGTTTAAAGCAAGTTCTAGAGAATCATGTAATCATAAGAGCACTCAAGAAAGAAATTAGATTGATTTGTATAATGCATCAATCATTATAGGCTCAAAAACTCACAAGGATGATTATACAAGTCAGATTCAGTCTAAACATGCTTCTTTCTCAATCAACATATCATATTAACATTGGCTCATAAAAAAAAAAATGATATCAAGCTCAATTCTCATGAAAATCTTCTCACTAATAACTCTGTTTTAGACTTATGCAATTCATATCTCATCATTGTATTAAAAAGGAACTAAAACACACTAAAAATAATGATAAAGACTCATAAAAAAAAATAGTAGACAAAAATAAAAGAAATCCTAAATCATTCCCCCCACACTTAATTCTTACATTGTCCTCAATGTAAGTCTATTAACCCAAATGAAAGAATCATGTATAAGAGAAAAGAACTAATAACATAAGAATAGGAACAGCTAAGACTCAAAACAAAACAAACTCATGCAACCTAAATAATCTTAAAATTCTAAACAAAAATTAACAAGTAAACATAAAAAGATTAAAATCAAACTGACAAGGTATGTCTCAAGTCTCCCTTACTGAGACCTTGTTCAGAATGAATACTTCTAAATTGCTTAAAACACAACAAACTTTTTTTTTTTTTTTGAAAAGAAGAAATCAAACTGACAAGGTATGTCTCAAGTCTCCCTTACTCAGACCTTGTTCAGAATGAATACTTCTAAATGGCTTAAAACACAACAAATTTTTTTTTTTTTTTTAAATTAGCAAAATATGTCCCTTACCCCATACTAAAATATGACATTGTCCCCAATGTCAAATTTTAAAGGTAGGATTTAGGAGATATTACCTGCAGAGGTTGCTAACCACTTATTATAACTGAGACACAACAAACAAAATGTTAGATAATGTCACAAAGACAAAGTGCAATCCACTCCTTGCTCGTCCATATCTCTTTTTCTTTTTCCGAGCGTTTGCGAAACAACCGTAGCAGATAAATACTCATAAGCTTGGAGCTTTTTGAGTAAATCTTCAATGGTTGTAGCAGAAATTATGGTTCTCCTTGCCTCTGAAAACATGAATCCATTATCCACAGCATTATCTAAATATGAAAGCAAATTACTAAAATAACCATTAATATTAAGCAAACCAATGGGTTTCTTATTTGTGACCAAAGATGACCAAGAAGCCACGCAAGCTATTTCTTCCAATGTACCCAGACCTCCTGGTAAAGCAATGAATGCATCGGCAGAATGGTACATGATTGTCATCCGTTCAGGGATACTCCAGACTTGTATTTCCTTACCCACGGTAGGTCCACAAAAACTTGTGAATAGTATTGGCACGATTCCTAGAACTGGACTTCCTCTGGCGTGTGCTGCTGTAGCGACTGCTCCCATTAAACCCGTACTACCGCCTCCATAAATCAACTGGATCTTTTGTTGGGCAAGTATTACTCCAACTCTTATGGCTTCATCAGCGAATATGTTATTTTTCCCTGGATAAGCACCTCCAAAGACACAAATTTTTTTAATGCGCTGGGACGAAGTACTTTCCATTTTTTTTTCTTTTTCGAGTGCCTGAAAGAGAATGAGTACATGGTGTAATATAGAGGGCTGAGTAGTGAATCAGACAAGAGTAATAATGTCGCTGAAAGTGTATCTGACCTGTCAGAAGAAAATGTTAACCTAACAAAAGATTTTTGCGTGATTTCAGGAAGAAAATCAAAAAGAGAAGAAAAAATCAACAGTAAAAGACAAATAAAAAAAACGAGAATAATTACACAAATCGAACAACACGTAAATTAAACCAAAATAAAGTTATTGCAAATCAAACCAAAAGCTGAGAAGTCATTTATTGTAGTTGTGATTGTGGCTCACATCTTCCTCTGGTTTTACGTCCAGAAACGGCTTAAACGCCTTCTATGAGTCGAGGATATGCTTCCCATCCAGTTTTCTTACAAGCTGGCAAACAGGGTCTTTTAACATCAGATTCCCAAGATGTTGCCATTCCCTTTGGAATTGCGGCCATAAATCAAGAATTTCTCTTTGTACGTCTCCACTAGGATGCGTCTCAAGAGAAAGTTGGATATTACCCAAATTCTCCTTACTCAGTCCATCCTTAATGAATTCAATTTTATCATCTCGATTAGAGGACGGAATCCCAATAGAACGACATTTACCGTTACACGTCCATCGTGCACATTTGTGGCAATTTGAACTCATGCGCTTTGCTCGTCGCTTCTTTGCAAAAGTGCTTCTACCTGTACCTGGTAAATGCAAAACAGGAAGATGAATATTCATCTTCACGTACCTTGGCTTCAATTATCCAACGTATGTCTTCAGGAATCCCTTTGTGCATAAGCATTCTTAATCTTTCAAGTCGAACTTGGTAAAGCTTCAGTAAAATATTTCGAGGAAAAGGAGGAAATCGTTTCTGCAATCTTGTGAGAATATCATCCATCCTGAAAAAAAAATGAAAAAAATTGAAAGAGAATTTGGAAGAGAAATTTATATACAATATCAGTTTTGTGGGTAGCTGATGGAACCGACTTAAATAATCACGGAGTACCGTTATCCGCCATTTAACCGGGGTTAAAAAAAATAAAAATTATATTTACATCTAGTTATTTTCAAAACAAGGATCAGAAAGAAAAACAAGATAAAAAAAAAAACTCAAAAACAAAACACTCTAAATAAAATCCTAAATTCTTCCCCCCACACATAATTTTTACATTGTCATTAATGTAATGCTATTATCCCCCAATGCAAGAATTATATGTAAGGGAAAAGAACTATTAAACAAAAGAAACTTATGCAGCCTAAATGAACTTAAAAACAGTAAACACAATTAACAAAGAAACATAAGAAATAAAAATAAAAACAATAAAAATAATAAAAGAAAAAGGAAAAGAAAGAGAAAGCAAATCTGAATATGGAAGGTTGGCAATTTCATCTTTAATTGGGTTGCCTTCCCAATTAACACTTGAGTTAATGTTTTGAACCTAACCAACACCCCTTCTTGTCTTTTTAGGCTTGTCAGGCTCATACATGAAATTTTCCAAATTAATGCGTTTGAGAGGAAGCTTTCTTTGCACAACAGTGGATGCATTCTCCATTACAAGTATTATTCCATCATCCTTTGTGGTGCATATCTCATCGAGGAATGGAGCATATTTTGATACTTGTTGAATGGCATCCACAAACAAGTTGTTTAAGGTTTCTGGCATGTGTTGTTCATGTTCTTCCTCCATGAACTTTGCAAATCTACTAGGAAAAGGTGGAGAAGAAACATTAGTAAAAAGTGGAACCTTAAACGTTACCTCAGGTGCCGAAATACTCTTATTTGGATTTGTGGCTTCATTATCCTCAAGAATAGAATCCATCTCTAATTTTGTCTCATCCTCATCTTGTTCCTCATTCCTCAAGGTCACAATCGTAGCATTCTCCTTTGGGTTAATCATCGTTTGGGCAGGGAGTTCTTCAGATCTTTGTGCTACCCATCCGACCATACTACTAGTCAATTGGATCATTTGCTTTTCCAAACTCTGGATGCTTGCCCTTGTTTCCTGTTGAAATTGCAATGTATCAGTAACAAGAGAATAGACAAGATCTTCTAAAGAAGTACCTGAGTTTTGAGTCATATGTGGTGGTTGAAAAAGATCTGGTTCTTGGGACCATGATTGGTTGAAGTTAGATGGATGAGTGTAATTGGCATAAGGATCTACTTCTTGGTAATTTTCCGAATAGCCATAAGTAGTATGATCCCACCATCCCTCATGGTCAGTGTTTGAGTAATGATCATACTGTTGGTCTTGGAACACTTGATGGCTTTGACATCCTCCCATGGCCAATTGTTGAACTGGGTAGGTGAGATTGGCTAGTTGATTTTCCATGTTCATGTATGCCACCAACTCTTCAAGAGTTAGATTGCTCAATTCCATCGTTTTTTTTTTTATATTTTTTTATATTTTTTTTATTTTTTCAAAATTTGATAAGAAAAACCCGTATGTACAAGAAAATAAAACTCATTAGAACTGAAAATAAGAATAAACCAAGTAACAAATAAACTAAAGAAAACAATCCCCGGCAACGGCGCCAAAAATTTGATGCACCCAAAAGAGTGTATCTTATTTAACCTTGCACTAAAAAGATAAATTGTAAGTATAGTAGTTAGCAAGGGTCGAGTCCTCAGGGATTGGGTTTTAGTTTATAAGTTAATAGTTTAAAACTTAAATTCAAGAACAATAAAAGAAAAGGGGTTTTTGAAGCCAGATTTAAACTAAAGTAAATAATAAGAATAAGATGCAAGGCGGTATAACCAGCCAATAAAAATATATATACTAAATTAGGCGGTATAACCAGCCAATAAAAATAAAACAAAGTTAATATACAAATTAGGCGGTATAACCAGCCAATAAAAATAAATATAAAAAAATAAGCAAACTAAAAGTAAGAAAACAAATAAGTAAGAAGAATCAAATATGAAAAATATGGTTAAGGTTTCATTCTCCACCACTAGACATCATTAAGAATCAATTTCAGATCTATCAATATCAACCAACTATCAAAGTTAACAACCGTAGATAACAACAAGCTCTGTTACCCCAATCTTTCCTTAGTTTGTCGTTAAATAGAACAAGCTCTCTATTTAATCTCTAACCATTAAACAACCTAGAATAAGCTCTCTAAATTCAATTTAATGGCAGCTTTATGATGAGAAAGATAGGTTGATCTAAGCAACAAACACATAAGCTCGGATTGTTCAACTTAGGTTATGTTCCACTTTGCAATTATTGAAAACTTGACCATATTCATTAATCACAAATTGCCACTTATGAATAGGAAATCAAGACAATTACACGGATCAAGACTCCTAAACTAGCAATAGATAATTATCAAGATCTATCTAGTTGTACACCTAAATAAATCAAGACAACATCATGAACAATTCTTGTAGAAGAACATAAGCAACTTTGATAGAAAATTAATGATAGATAGAATCTGAAAATCAATCACAAAACATGTCTAGGGCTTTGAAATCACCCTTAACCAAATAGAAGTTTAGCCTAGCATAGGCATTGTAAACATAAACATAAAATTAAAGAAAATCTAAGAAGAAAATAAAAGAAAGAAAGAAGAAGAGGAAGAATATTAATTATCCAACCTCTTGCTCTCTCTAAAGAAAAAGAAAACTAGAGAAAAGAAAGAAAACTAGAGAAAAGAAAGAAGAAGAAAACTTAGAGAATTTTATTAAAATGGCTAATATCCTACCTATGTACAATATGATCCCTTACAATCATCCAAGGCCCTCTATTTATACACATTTTGGAGGGCTAAATGACAAGAGACAAGCTTTACAAATTTCAAAGGTAGGTATAATAGGTGGGTGCATTTTCTAACAATTTTCGTCATACATGACGATTTTGATCAGCCAACTTGATGGTCGATTTTTTCAATTTTGCAGGCCTTATCTGATCACATGGTCTTCTAGAAAAAGGTTCCCCTATCAGTTACGGATCCATAGCCGTTGGAATCAGCTCATTTGCTGATGTGGATAAGCAGATATGGGCAAAATACGAAAACAGGTTAGCACAGACGTCATTGCACATCAGCCAACTTGGTGGTCGATTTCGTCAATATTAGAGGCCTGATCTGATCATATGGTCTTCTAGACAAATGTTCCCGTATCAGTTACGGATCCATAGCCATTGGAATCAGCTCATTTGCTGATGTGGATAAGAAGATATGGGCAAAATACGAAAACAGGTCAGCACAGACGTCATTGCACATCAGCCAACTTGATGGTCGATTTCGCTAGGGAAAACGACTCTGTTTCAAGAAGTGTAAAACATGAAAAAGATAGATATGCCTCTTAGCTTTGCACGGATACAAATTTCAGCCTTATTGCTTCAGTGAAACTCCAGATATAGCTGATATGGAAAAAGGTGTCGGAACTGGAACTGAACTGGATTTGCCCTTAATTCTAGTAATCTGAAATCACTCAAAGAAACTTGTGAAAAACACCAAATTACATAAAAATATAAAAGATCATAAACACAATTAGACTAAACAATAATAACTCGTATTTGACACAAAACAATAATAAAACATAACTAAAAACTATATAATTATACGAGTTATCAACTAAAAATATTTACTCCTAATCCTTTCAATACAAATTAGAGACAATCTTTGAACAAGTCTTATAAACTAATCAATAGCTTAAAGAATTTCACAAAAAATCATGCTTGAATGTAAATTGTTTGAGTTAAGCCAATATTAACATAACATATTTCAATCAAAATAGTGCATATTCAACTTAATCTCAACCTCTCACATGGGATACTCTCATGATTTTCACTCTTTAAAGTAGTGGTGAAGTGTTTACACTCAATCAATCTCATGAAAACAGTTCTACCATATTCTTGCTTGTCCACCTATTCTCCACTATTTAGATCTTACAACTTCATAAATCAAGAGGTCTTTAATCAAGGTTGTAATGGGGCCAAGGGGTTTGTAATGTGGTTGAAGAACAAAAGGATAACGATATCACAAAGGTTCCAAAGAGTTCATAAAGTTTAGAGACATAATAAGATCATACAAAGAAACTTATCAAAACTCTTTACAAGTACATAGTCACCTAGGCCGGATATTCATGTTGGGCCTTTTCTTCATTCTAAACAACTTTGTAACATCTTTTTCTTTTTTCGACAAATTCAAGAGATGATTCATATATATATATTTTTTTTTACATAGGAATGTATTTGCCCGTATTCCATTTCTTTTTCTCTTGACTTTTCTTTTCTTTTCCCCCCACACTTATTTCTTGTTTCTAACCCAAATTTTTAACTAAAAATATCACTTGTTTTTTTTTTTTTGCAATATGTCTCAAAATATATAATCCATCTTTAGAACAAGGGTAAGGATATAAGTATATTTAGGCTAGGTGTAAGTTGTGGTTACCAATAAAACATCATATTTAATGTAGGCTCAAATTGGCTCACTGGTGGGGATTTTCTCTTAGAACATTAATAATGGATGGCTGTTTGGCTCTGGTTATAATCCTAATGCCTCTATCATATTCATGTTATCACATGTATCAATATAGTCTCAAACGGTTTAAAGCAAGTTCTAGAGAATCATGTAATCATAAGAGCACTCAAGAAAGAAATTAGATTGATTTGTATAATGCATCAATCATTATAGGCTCAAAAACTCACAAGGATGATTATACAAGTCAGATTAAGTCTAAACATGCTTCTTTCTCAATCAACATATCATATTAACATTGGCTCATAAAAAATGATATCAAGCTCAATTCTTATGAAAATCTTCTCACTAATAACCAGTTTAGACCTATGCAATTCATATCTCATCATTGTATTAAAAAGGAACTAAAACACACTAAAAACATAATAATAATAATAAAGACTCAAAAAAAAAATAGTAGACAAAAATAAAAGCAATCCT
The DNA here is from genome assembly GCA_030761205.1 of Fremontodendron californicum. Taxonomy (NCBI): domain Eukaryota; kingdom Viridiplantae; phylum Streptophyta; class Magnoliopsida; order Malvales; family Malvaceae; genus Fremontodendron; species Fremontodendron californicum. Next base: position 274,506 of record JAULJL010000033.1, read on the forward strand.
AAATCATTCCCCCCACACTTAATTCTTACATTGTCCTCAATGTAAGTCTATTAACCCAAATGAAAGAATCATGTGTAAGAGAAAAGAACTAATAACATAAGAATAGGAACAACTAGACTGAAAACAAAACAAAACAAACTCATGCAACCTAAATAATCCTAAAATACTAAACAAACAATTAACAAAAAAAACATAAAAACAATAAACATAATAAAAGAAAAAGAAAAAGGAAAAGGAAAAGAAAGCAAATCTGAGTATGGCAGGTTGGCAATTTTTTTCTTTAATTGGGTTGCCTTCCCAATTAACACTTGAGTTAGTGTTTTGAACCTAACCAACACCCCTTCTTGGCTTTTTACGCTTGTCAGGCTCATACATGAAATTTCCCAAATTTATGCGTTTGAGAGGTAGCTTTCTTTGCACAACAGTGGATGTATTCTCCATTACAAGTATTATTCCATCATCCTTGGTGGTGTATATCTCATCGAGGAATGATGCATCTTTTGGTACTTGTTGAATGACATCCACAAACAAACTGTTTAAGGTTTCCAGCGTGTCTTGTTCATGTTCATCCTCCTTGAACTTTGCGAATCTACTAGGAAAAGGTGGAGAAGAAACATTAGTAAAAATTGGAATCTCAAACGTTACCTCAGGTGCTGAAATACTCTTATTTGGATCATTGGCTTCATTATCCTCAAGAATAGAATTCATCTCTAATTTTGTCTCATCCACATCTTGTTCCTCATTCCTCAAGGTCACAATAGTAGCATTCTCCTTTGGGTTAATCATCGTTTGGGCAGAGAGTTCTTCAGATCTTTGTGCTACCCATACCACCATACTACTAGCCAATAGGCTCATTTGCCTTTCCAAACTCTGGATACTTGCCCTTGTTTCCTGTTTAAATTGCAAAGTATTAGTAACAAGAGAATCGACAAGATCTTCTAAAGAAGTAACTGAGTTTTGAGTCATATGTAGTGGCTGAAAAAGATCTGGTTCTTGAGACCATGATTGATTAAATCTAGATGGATGAGTGTAATTGGCATAAGGATCTACTTCTTGGTAATTTTTCGAGTAGCCATAATTAATATGATCCCACCATCCCTCATGGTAAGTGTTTGAGTAATGATCATACTGTTGGTCTTGGAACACTTGATGGCCTTGACATCCTCCCATGGCAAATTGTTGAACTGGGAAGGTGAGATTGGCTTGATGATTCTCCATGTTCATGTATGCCACCAACTCTTCAAGTGTTAGTCTGCTCAATTCCATTGTTTTTTTTTTTTTTTTTTAAATTTGAAAAGAAAAACTTGTATGTACAAGAAAATAAAACTAATTAGAACTGAAAATAAGAATAAACCAAGTAACAAATAAACTAAAGAAAGCAATCCCCGGCAACGGCGCCAAAAACTTGATGCACCCAAAAGAGTGTATCTTATTTAACCTTGCACTAAAAAGATCAATTGTAAGTATAGTAGTTAGCAAGGGTCGAGTCCTCAGGGATTGGGTTTTAGTTTATAAGTTAATAGTTTAAAACTTAAATTCAAGAACAATAAAAGAAAAGGGGTTTTTGAAGCCAGATTTAAACTAAAGTAAATAATAAGAATAAGATGCAAGGCGGTATAACCAGCCAATAAAAATATATATACTAAATTAGGCGGTATAACCAGCCAATAAAAATATATATACTAAATTAGGCGGTATAACCAGCCAATAAAAATAAAACAAAGTTAATATACAAATTAGGCGGTATAACCAGCCAATAAAAATAAATATACTTTTAAAAATAAGCAAACTAGAAAAGTAAGAAAACAAGTAAGTAAGAAAAATCAAAAATGAAAAATATGGTTAAGGTTTCATTCTCCACCACTAGACATCATTAAGAATCAATTTCAGATCTATCAATATCAACCAACTATCAATGTTAACAACCGTAGATAACAACAAGCTCTGTTATCCCAATCTTTCCTTAGTTTGTCGTTAAATAGAACAAGCTCTCTATTTAATCTCTAACCATTAAACAACCTAGAATAAGCTCTCTAAATTCAATTTAATGGCAACTTTATAATGAGAAAGATAGGTTGATCTAAGCAACAAACACATAAGCTCGGATTGTTCAACTTAGGTTATGTTCCACTTTGCAATTATTGAAAACTTGACCATAATCATTAATCACAAATTGCCACTTATGAATAGGAAATCAAGACAATTACACGGATCAAGACTCCTAGACTAGCAATAGATAATTATCAAGATCTATCTAGTTGTACACCTAAATAAATCAAGACAACATCATGAACAATTCTTGTAGAAGAACATAAGCAACTTTGATAGAAAATTAATGATAGATAGAATCTGAAAATCAATCACAAAACATGTCTAGGGCTTTGAAATCACCCTTAACCAAATAGAAGTTTAGCCTAGCATAGGCATTATAAACATAAACATAAAATTAAAGAGAATCTAAGAAGGAAATAAAAGAAAGAAAGAAGAAGAAGAAGAATATTAATTATCCAACCTCTTGCTCTTTCTAAAGAAAAAGAAAACTAGAGAAAAGAAAGAAGAAGAAAACTTAGAGAATTTTATTACAATGGCTAATATCCTACCTATGTACAATATGATCCCTTACAATCATCTAAGGCCCTCTATTTATACACATTTTGGAGGGCTAAATGACAAGAGACAAGCTTTACAAATTTCAAAGGTAGGTATAATAGGTGGGTGCATTTTCTAACAATTTTCGTCATACATGACGATTTTGATCAGCCAACTTGATGGTCGATTTTGTCAATTTTACAGGCCTTATCTGATCACATGGTCTTCTAGAAAAATGTTACCCTATCAGCTACTGATCCATAGCCGTTGGAATCAGCTCATTTGCTGATGTGGATAAGACGATATGGGCAAAATACGAAAACAGGTCAGCACAGACGTCATTGCACATCAGCCAACTTCATGGTCGATTTCGCTAGGGAAAACGACTCCGTTTCAAGAAGTGTAAAACATGAAAAAGATAGATATGCCTCTTAACTTTGCACGGTTAAAATTTCAGCCTTATTGCTTCATTGAAACTCGAGATATAGCTGATATGGCAAAAGGTGTCGGAATTGGAACTGAACTGGATTTGCCCTTAATTCTAGTAATATGAAATCACTCAAAGAAACTTGTGAAAAACACCAAATTACATAAAAATATAAAAGATCATAAACACAATTAGACTAACCAATAATAACTCGTATTTGACACAAAACAATAATAAAACATAACTAAAATCTATATAATTATACGAGTTATCAAAGATACACTCTTTTGGGTGCATCAAATTTTTGGCGCCGTTGCCGGGGATTGCTTTCTTTAGTTTATTAGTTTATTGGTTTATTCTTATTTTCTGTTCTAATTATTTACTTTCTTATTTTTTTTTATTAGTGAATGTTCCATGCTCCTGAAGAAGACTTACGACTTAGGAGAATTCGGGAATTTATAACTTCTCACCAACAACCAATCGAGGAGTTGATCCAAAACATCCAAGAGGAGCAAGGAGAGATGGCAGCAGCTGAAAACCGAACTCTCAAAGAGCTAGCCGCTCCGGACTTGGGTCAACAACCATTATGCATTGAATATGCTAATCTTGAGGTAGCTTTTGAATTAAAATCTGGTTTGATTCATCTTCTCCCAACTTTTCATGGCTTTGCAGGAGAGGATCCAAATAAGCACCTCAAGGAATTCCATGTAGTTTGCTCAAGCATGAGACCAACAGGGGTCACGGAAGAGCAAGTTAAGTTGAGAGCCTTCCCATTCTCTCTAGCTGATTCAGCAAAGGAATGGCTCTACTATCTACCATCCGGGACCATCACTACATGGAATGATTTGAAGAAAGCATTCTTGGAAAGGTATTTCCCAGCATCTAAGGCTGCCAACATTAGGAATGAGATATGTGGGATTTTGCAATACAACGGAGAGTCCTTATATGAATATTGGGAGAGGTTCAAGAAACTTTGTGCATCATGTCCACACCATCAAATAAGTGAACAACTTCTCATCCAATACTTCTATGAAGGTCTCATGCCCATGGAGAGAAGTATGATAGATGCCGCTAGTGGGGGAGCTCTAGTTGATAAGACTCACAGGGCTGCTAGAACATTAATCTCCAACATGGCAGCCAATTCTCAACAGTTCTCAATGAGACAAGATCCACCACCACAACCCAAGAGAGTTAATGAGGTAAGTATATCATCCCTTGAACAAAAATTTGATAAACTGACTTCTCTTGTTCAACAATTGGCTGTAGGTAAAATACAACAAATAAAGGCTTGTGGCATATGTTCAAACATAGGGCACCAAACTGATATGTGTCCAACACTTCAAGAGGATACCAATGAACATGTGAATGCCATGGGTGGATTTCAGAACCAATCAAGGAAATATGATCCCTACTCAAACACTTACAATCCAGGATGGAGGGATCATCCAAACTTCAATTATGGAGGGAACCAATCACAAACTATTCCTCCACCATTTGACCAAAGGCCACCGGGTTTTCAGCAAAGAGTGCAACAACCATACCAAACCCGACAACAACTACCACCCACCCAAAATTCAGGTACTTCTCTTGAAGATCTTGTTAAAGCTCTTTCTACTAATACAATTCAATTTCAACAGGAAACAAAGACAAGTATTCGAAATTTGGAGACTCAAATAGGGCAATTGGCAACAACCATGAGTCAAATGCAAGCAAGGGATTTTGGGAAATTACCTTCCCAAACCATAGTGAATCCAAGAGAGAATGCCAATGCTATAACTTTAAGAAGTGGGAAACAGCTAGAGAAACCACAAAATGATAGTGCTCAAGGGGAGAACAATACCATGGCATCCTCTTCACATCCCAACGAGCCACTAAAAAAGGTAATTCCTAAACCATCCTTTCCTTCTTATATAACTCCACCACCTTTTCCTAGCAGGTTAGCAAAGTCCAAGAAGGAGGAGCAAGAGAAGGAAATTTTGGAAACCTTCCGGAAAGTAGAGGTGAACATTCCTTTACTAGATGCTATCAAGCAAGTGCCAAGATATGCCAAGTTCCTAAAAGAGTTGTGCACATCTAAACGGAAGTTGAAATGGAATGAAAAGGTAAGTGTGGGGGAGAATGTGTCAGCTGTTCTTCAAAAGAAACTCCCACCTAAATGCAAGGATCCAGGTATGTTTACCATTCCTTGTAAGATAGGCAACACCAGGTTTGAGCGTGCTATGCTAGATCTAGGGGCATCTATTAATGTCATGCCATATTCAATTTATGCTTCATTGAATCTAGACCATTAGAGGAAACCGGTGTTATAATACAACTTGCTGACCGTTCTAACACTTATCCAAGAGGAGTTGTAGAAGACGTTCTTGTACAGGTTAATGAATTGGTTTTTCCCGCTGACTTTTATGTTATTGAGATGGAAGATGAGATGTCTTCTAATCCCACACCTATTCTATTAGGGAGACCATTCTTGAAAACAGCAAGAACTAAAATAGATGTACATGATGGCACTTTAACTATGGAATTTGATGGTGAAATAAGTCGCTTTAACATTTTTGAGGCCATGAGATATCCTAGTGATGTGCATTCTGTTTTTAATATTGATATAATTGACTCACTAGTGCAGCAAGCTTATGAGCTAGATGGTGAAGATAGTGTGGAAATAGTCCTTAGCAACCATCTCGGAATGGGGAATGCTAAACTAGCCTTGAGTGACCATGTGGAAGGGGCACTAGAATCTTTACACTCGCTGCAACCTAAAGATGCAAGGTTTGATGTTTCATTTATTAATTTGCCTTTATCTAATGAGAAACTTCTACCTTCCATTTTGCAGGCACCAACTTTAGAGTTGAAACCACTACCGAACCACTTGAAATATTTGTTCTTAGGGGAAAAGGACACACTACCTGTCATCATTGCCAAAGAGCTCACACCTTTGCAAGAAGAGCGACTTATCCGGGTGCTTAGAGAGCATAAAACAGCAATTGGTTGGACAATTGCCGATATCAAGGGAATAAGCCCATCCATGTGCATGCACCGGATTTTGTTAGAGGAAGGGTCTAAACCAACAAGAGAAGCACAAAGAAGATTGAACCCTCCTATGATGGAGGTTGTAAAAAAAGAGATACTGAAGCTCCTAGATGTTGGAGTGATCTATCCTATCTCGGATAGCAAATGGGTGAGCCCAGTCCAAGTGGTTCCAAAGAAATCAGGTGTAACGGTGGTAACAAATAATGAGAATGAACTTGTTCCTACTAGGATTCAAACAGGATGGCGAGTTTGTATTGATTATCGTAAACTTAATTCCACAACTCGCAAAGACCACTTTCCTTTACCTTTTATTGATCAAATGCTTGAAAGGTTAGCTGGCCATTCTCATTATTGTTTTCTTGATGGTTTTTCAGGTTATAATCAGATAGCCATTGCTCCGGAGGACCAAGAGAAAACAACATTCACATGTCCATTTGGTACTTTTGCATACCGGCGTATGCCATTTGGTCTTTGTAATGCACCAGCTACATTCCAAAGGTGTATGGTTAGCATATTTTCAGATTATGTAGAGAATATCATAGAAGTGTTTATGGATGATTTTAGTGTCTATGGTGATTCTTTTGATAGATGTCTAGAGAACCTTACACTTGTACTTGAAAGATGCATGGAAACTAACCTTGTTTTGAATTGGGAAAAATGTCACTTTATGGTAGAACAAGGAATAGTTTTGGGCCATGTTATTTCTTCTAGAGGGATAGAGGTTGATAAGTCTAAAATAGATATTATGCATTCTTTACCACCTCCTGATGCACCCAAAAGAGTGTATCTTATTTAACCTTGCACTAAAAAGATAAATTGTAAGTATAGTAGTTAGCAAGGGTCGAGTCCTCAGGGATTGGGTTTTAGTTTATAAGTTAATAGTTTAAAACTTAAATTCAAGAACAATAAAAGAAAAGGGGTTTTTGAAGCCAGATTTAAACTAAAGTAAATAATAAGAATAAGATGCAAGGCGGTATAACCAGCCAATAAAAATATATATACTAAATTAGGCGGTATAACCAGCCAATAAAAATAAAACAAAGTTAATATACAAATTAGGCGGTATAACCAGCCAATAAAAATAAATATACTTTTAAAAATAAGCAAACTAGAAAAGTAAGAAAACAAGTAAGAAGAATCAAAAATGAAAAATATGGTTAAGGTTTCATTCTCCACCACTAGACATCATTAAGAATCAATTTCAGATCTATCAATATCAACCAACTATCAAAGTTAACAACCGTAGATAACAACAAGCTCTGTTATCCCAATCTTTCCTTAGTTTGTCGTTAAATAGAACAAGCTCTCTATTTAATCTCTAACCATCAAACAACCTAGAATAAGCTCTCTAGATTCAATTTAATGGCAGCTTTATGATGAGAAAGATAGGTTGATCTAAGCAACAAACACATAAGCTCGGATTGTTCAACTTAGGTTATGTTCCACTTTGCAATTATTGAAAACTTGACCATAATCATTAATCACAAATTGCCACTTATGAATAGGAAATCAAGACAATTACACGGATCAAGACTCCTAAACTAGCAATAGATAATTATCAAGATTTATCTAGTTGTACACCTAAACAAATCAAGACAACATCATGAACAATTCTTGTAGAAGAACATAAGCAACTTTGATAGAAAATTAATGATAGATAGAATCTGAAAATCAATCACAAAACATGTCTAGGGCTTTGAAATCACCCTTAACCAAATAGAAGTTTAGCCTAGCATAGGCATTGTAAACATAAACATAAAATTAAAGAAAATCTAAGAAGAAAATAAAAGAAAGAAAGAAGAAGAGGAAGAATATTAATTATCCAACCTCTTGCTCTCTCTAAAGAAAAAGAAAACTAGAGAAAAGAAAGAAAACTAGAGAAAAGAAAGAAGAAGAAAACTTAGAGAATTTTATTAAAATGGCTAATATCCTACCTATGTACAATATGATCCTCTACAATCATCCAAGGCCCTCTATTTATACACATTTTGGAGGGCTAAATGACAAGAGACAAGCTTTACAAATTTCAAAGGTATGTATAATAGGTGGGTGCATTTTTCTAACAATTTTCGTCATATTGTATGACAATTTTGATCAGCCAACTTGATGGTCGATGTTGTCAATTTTGGAGGCCTGATCTGATCACATGGTCTTCTAGAAAAATGTTCCCCTATCAGTTACTGATCCATAGCCGTTGAAATCAGCTCATTTGCTGATGTGGATAAGAAGATATGGGCAAAATACGAAAACAGGTCAGCACAAACGTCATTGCACATCAGCCAACTTGATGGTCGATTTCGCTAGGGAAAACGACTCTGTTTCAAGAAGTGTAAAACATGAAAAAGATAGATATGCCCCTTAACTTTGCACGGTTACAATTTCAGCCTTATTGCTTCAGTGAAACTCCAGATATAGCTGATATGGCAAAAGGTGTCGGAACTGGAACTGAACTGGATTTGCCCTTAATTCTAGTAATCTGAAATCACTTAAAGAAACTTGTGAAAAACACCAAATTTCATAAAAATATAAAAGATCATAAACACAATTAGACTAAACAATAATAACTCGTATTTGACACAAAACAATAATAAAACATAACTAAAAACTATATAATTATATGAGTTATCACACCCCCACACTTAAATTGTTGCTAGTCCCTAGCAACGACTCAATAAAAATAAAATAAGAAAATCTAATCTAATCCACTTTCGTAGGAAATCACGGTGGCACTTAGCATGTGACACAAGCCTTTAAACCCCTAGGTGTCCCTAGTGGACGAGTTTAGTCTCGTGAGGGTTTACTAGAACGATACCCACAAACATTGAAAAACTAAAATATAAATAAACTACATATACTAAAAATATTTATTCCTAATCCTTTCAATACAAATTAGAGACAATCTTTGAACAAGTCTTATAAACTAATCAATAGCTTAAAGAATTTCACAAAAATTCATGCTTGAATGTAAATTGTTTGAGTTAAGCCAATATTAACATAACATATCTCAATCAAAATAGTGCATGTTTAAATTTAATCTCAACTTCTCACATGGGATACCCTCATGATTTTCACTCTTTAAAGTAGTGGTGAAGTGTTTACACTCAATCAATCTCATGAAAACAGTTCTACCATATTCTTGCTTGTCCACCTATTCTCCACTATTTAGATCATACAACTTCATGAATCAAGAGGTCTTTAATCAAGGTTGTAATGGGGCCAAGGGGTTTGTAATGTGGTTGAATAACAAAAGGATAAAGATATCACAAAGGCTCCAAAGAGTTCATAAAGTTTAGAGACATAATAAGATCATACAATGAAACTTCTCAAAACTCTTTACAAGTACATAGTCACCTAGGCCGAATATTCATGTTGGGCCTTTTCTTCATTCTAAACAACTTTGTAACATCTTTTTATTTTTCCACAAATTCAAGAGATGATTCATATTTTTTTTACATAGGAATGTATTTGCCAGTATTCCATTTCTTTTTCTCTTGACTTTTCTTTTCTTTTCCCCCCACACTTATTTCTTGTTTCTAACCCAAATTTTCAACTAAAAATATCCCTTGTTTTTTTGCAATATGTCTCAAAATATATAATCCATCTTTAGAACAAGGGTAAGGATATAAGTATATTTAGGCTAGGTGTAAGTTGTGGTTACCAATAAAACAGCATATTTAATGTAGGCTCAAATTGGCTCACTAGTGGGGATGTTCTCTTAGAACATTAATAATGGATGGCTGTTTGGCTCTGGTTATAATCCTAATGCCTCTATCATATTCATGTTGTCACATGCATCAATATAGTCTCAACAAGGTCTAAAGTAAGTTCTAGAGAATCATGTAATCATAAGAGCACTCAAGAAAGAAATTAGATTGATTTATATAATGCATCAATCATTATAGGCTCAAAAACTCACAAGGATGATTATACAAGTCAGATTAAGTCTAAACATGCTTCTTTCTCAATCAACATATCATATTAACATTGGCTCATAAAAAGGTTGATATCAAGCTCAATTTTCATGAAAATCTTCTCACTAATAAATCTGTTTTAGACTTATGCAATTCATATCTCATCATTGTATTAAAAAGGAACTAAAACTCACAAAAAAAAAATTAATAATAATAATAAAGAAAAAAAAATAGTAGACAAAAATAAAAGAAATCCTAAATCATTCCCCCCACACTTAATTCTTACATTGTCCTCAATGTAAGTCTATTAACTCAAATGAAAGAATCATGTGTAAGAGAAAAGAACTAATAACATAAGAATATGAACAACTAAGACTCAAAACAAAACAAAACCATGCAACCTAAATAATCCTAAAATACTAAACAAAAATTAACAAGTAAACATAAAAAGATTAAAATCAAACTGACAAGGTATGTCTCAAGTCTCCCTTACTCAGACCTTGTTCAGAATGAATACTTCTAAATTGCTTAAAACACAACAAACTTTTTTTTTTTTTTTGAAAAGAAGAAATCAAACTGACAAGGTATGTCTCAAGTCTCCCTTACTCAGACCTTGTTCAGAATGAATACTTCTTAATTTTTTATTTTTTTTATTTTTAAAATTAGCAAAATATGTCCCTTACCCCCTACTAAAATATGACATTGTCCCCAATGTAAAATTTTAAAGGTAGAATTCAGGAGATATTACCTGCAGAGGTTGCTAACCACTTATTATAACTGAGACACAACAAGCAAAATGTTAGATAATGTCACAAAGACAAAGTGCATTCCACTCCTTGCTCGTCCATATCTCTTTTTTCTTTTTTCGAGCGTTTGCGAAACAACCGTAGTAGATAAACACTCATAAGCTTGGAGCTTTTTGAGTAAATCTTCAATGGTTGTAGCAGAAATTATGGTTCTCCTTGCCTCTGAAAACATGAATCCATTATCCACAGCATTATCTAAATATGAAAGCAAATTATTAAAATAACCATTAATATTAAGCAAACCAATGGGTTTCTTATTTGTGACCAAAGATGACCAAGAAGCCACGCAAAGCTATTTCTTCCAATGTACCCAGACCTCCTGGTAGAGCAATGAATGCATCGGCAGAATGGTACATGATTGTCATCCGTTCAGGGATACTCCAGACTTGTATTTCCTTACCCACGGTAGGTCCACAAAAGCTTGTGAATAGTTTTGGCACGATTCCTAGAACTGGACTTCCTCCGGCGTGTGCTACTGTACCGACTGCTCCCATTAAACCCGTACTACCGCCTCCATAAATCAACTGGATCTTTTGTTGGGCAAGTATTACTCCAACTCTTATGGCTTCATCAGCAAATATGTTATTTTTTTCCTGGATAAGCACCTCCAAAGACACAAATTTTTTTAATGCGCTGGGACGAAGTACTTTCCATTTTTTTTTTCGAGTGCCTGAAAGAGAATGAGTACATGGTGTAATATATAGAGGACTGAGTAGTGAATCAGACAAGAGTAATAATGTCGCCGAAAGTGTATCTGACCTGTCAGAAGAAAATGTTAACCTAACAAAAGATTTTTGCGTGATTTCAGGAAGAAAATCAAAAAGAGAAGAAAAAATCAACCGTAAAAGACAAATAAAAAAAACGAGAATAATTACACAAATCGAACAACACGTAAATTAAACCAAAATAAAATTATTGCAAATCAAACCAAAAGCTGAGAAGTCATTTATTGTAGTTGTGATTGTGGCTCACATCTTCCTCTGGTTTTACGTCCAGAAACGGCTTAAACGCCTTCTATGAGTCGAGGATATGCTTCCCATCCAGTTTTCTTACAAGCTGGCAAACAGGGTCTTTTAACATCAGATTCCCAAGATGTTGCCATTCCCTTTGGAATTGCGGCCATAAATCAAGAATTTCTCTTTGTACGTCTCCACTAGGATGCGTCTCAAGAGAAAGTTGGATATTACCCAAATTCTCCTTACTCAGTCCATCCTTAATGAATTCAATTTTATCATCTCGATTAGAGGACGGAATCCCAATAGAACGACATTTACCGTTACACGTCCATCGTGCACATTTGTGGCAATTTGAACTCATGCGCTTTGCTTGTCGCTTCTTTACAAAAGTGCTTCTACCTGTACCTGGTAAATGCAAAACAGGAAGATATTCATCTTCACGTACCTTGGCTTCAATTATCCAACGTATGTCTTCAGGAATCCCTTTGTGCATAAGCATTCTTAATCTTTCAAATCGAACTTGGTAAAGCTTCAGTAAAATATTTCGAGGAAAAGGAGGAAATCGTTTCTGCAATCTTGTGAGAATATCATCCATCCTGAAAAAAATGAAAAAAAAAAAATTAAAAGAGAAATTGGAAGAGAAATTTATATACAATATCAGTTTTGTGGGTAGCTGATGGAACCGACTTAAATAATCACGGAGTACTGTTATCCGCCATTTAACCGGGGTTAAAAAAAATTATATTTACATCTAGTTATTTTCAAAACAAGGATCAGAAAGAAAAACAACATAAAAAGACTCAAAAACAAAACACTCTAAATAAAATCCTAAATTCTTCCCCCCACACATAATTTTTTTCATTGTCATTAATGTAATGCTATTAATCCCAAATGAAAGAATCATGTGTAAGTGAAAAGAACTAATAAACAAAATAAACTTATGCAGCCTAAATGAACTTAGAAACACTAAACACAATTAGCAAAGAAACATAAGAAAAAGATAAAGAAAAAGAGAGCAAATCTGAGGATGGCAGTTTGGAGATGCTTTCACTAATCAGGCTGCCTCCCCCAATTAGCACTTGATTTAGTGTTTTGAACCTAACCAACACCCCTTCTTGGCATTTTAGGCTTGTCAGGCTCATACATGAAATTTCCCAAATTTATGCGTTTGAGAGGAAGCTTTCTTTGCACAACAGTGGATGCATTCTCCATTACAAGTATTATTCCATCATCCTTTGTGGTGCATATGTCATCGAGGAATGGAGCATATTTTGATACTTGTTGAATGACCTCCACAAACAAGTTGTTTAAGGTTTCCGGCATGTGTTGTTCATGTTCTTCCTCCTTGAACTTTGCAAATCTACTAGGAAAAGGTGGAGAAGAAACATTAGTAAAAAGTGAAACCTTAAACGTTACCTCAGGTGCCGAAATACTCTTATTTGGATCTTTGGCTTCATTATCCTCAAGAATAGAATCCATCTCTAATTTTGTTTCATCCTCATCTTGTTCCTCATTCTTCAAGGTCACAATAGTAGCATTCTCCTTTGGGTTAACCATCGTTTGGGCTGGGAGTTCTTCAGATCTTTGTGCTACCCATCCCACCATACTACTAGCCAATTGGCTCATTTGCTTTTCCAAACTCTGGATGCTTGCCCTTGTTTCCTGTTGAAATTGCAAAGAATCAGTAACAAGAGAATAGACAAGATCTTCTACAGAAGTACCTGAGTTTTGAGTCATATGTGGTGGTTGAAAAATATCTGGTTCTTGAGACCATGATTGATTGAAGCTAGATGGATGAGTGTAATTGGCATAAGGATCTACTTCTTGGTAATTTTTCGAGTAGCCATAATTAGTATGATCCCACCATCCCTCATGGTAAGTGTTTGAGTAATGATCATACTGTTGGTCTTGGAACACTTGATGGCCTTGACATCCTCCCATGGCCAATTGTTGAACTGGGGAGGTGAGTTTGGCTTGTTGATTCTCCATGTTCATGTATGCCACCAACTCTTCAAGTGTTAGATTGCTCAATTCCATTGTTTTTTTTTTGTTTTTTTTTTAAATTTGAAAAGAAAAACTTGTATGTACAAGAAAATAAAACTAATTAGAACTGAAAATAAGAATAAACCAAGTAACAAATAAACTAAAGAAAGCAATCCCCGGCAACGGCGCCAAAATTTTGATGCACCCAAAAGAGTGTATCTTATTTAACCTTGCACTAAAAAGATAAATTGTAAGTATAGTAGTTAGCAAGGGTCGAGTCCTCAGGGATTGGGTTTTAGTTTATAAGTTAATAGTTTAAAACTTAAATTCAAGAACAATAAAAGAAAAGGGGTTTTTGAAGCCAGATTTAAACTAAAGTAAATAATAAGAATAAGATGCAAGGCGGTATAACCAGCCAATAAAAATATATATACTAAATTAGGCGGTATAACCAGCCAATAAAAATAAAACAAAGTTAATATACAAATTAGGCGGTATAACCAGCCAATAAAAATAAATATACTTTTAAAAATAAGCAAACTAGAAAAGTAAGAAAACAAGTAAGAAGAATCAAAAATGAAAAATATGGTTAAGGTTTCATTCTCCACCACTAGACATCATTAAGAATCAATTTCAGATCTATCAATATCAACCAACTATCAAAGTTAACAACCGTAGATAACAACAAGCTCTGTTATCCCAATCTTTCCTTAGTTTGTCGTTAAATAGAACAAGCTCTCTATTTAATCTCTAACCATCAAACAACCTAGAATAAGCTCTCTAGATTCAATTTAATGGCAGCTTTATGATGAGAAAGATAGGTTGATCTAAGCAACAAACACATAAGCTCGGATTGTTCAACTTAGGTTATGTTCCACTTTGCAATTATTGAAAACTTGACCATAATCATTAATCACAAATTGCCACTTATGAATAGGAAATCAAGACAATTACACGGATCAAGACTCCTAAACTAGCAATAGATAATTATCAAGATTTATCTAGTTGTACACCTAAACAAATCAAGACAACATCATGAACAATTCTTGTAGAAGAACATAAGCAACTTTGATAGAAAATTAATGATAGATAGAATCTGAAAATCAATCACAAAACATGTCTAGGGCTTTGAAATCACCCTTAACCAAATAGAAGTTTAGCCTAGCATAGGCATTGTAAACATAAACATAAAATTAAAGAAAATCTAAGAAGAAAATAAAAGAAAGAAAGAAGAAGAGGAAGAATATTAATTATCCAACCTCTTGCTCTCTCTAAAGAAAAAGAAAACTAGAGAAAAGAAAGAAAACTAGAGAAAAGAAAGAAGAAGAAAACTTAGAGAATTTTATTAAAATGGCTAATATCCTACCTATGTACAATATGATCCTCTACAATCATCCAAGGCCCTCTATTTATACACATTTTGGAGGGCTAAATGACAAGAGACAAGCTTTACAAATTTCAAAGGTATGTATAATAGGTGGGTGCATTTTTCTAACAATTTTCGTCATATTGTATGACAATTTTGATCAGCCAACTTGATGGTCGATGTTGTCAATTTTGGAGGCCTGATCTGATCACATGGTCTTCTAGAAAAATGTTCCCCTATCAGTTACTGATCCATAGCCGTTGAAATCAGCTCATTTGCTGATGTGGATAAGAAGATATGGGCAAAATACGAAAACAGGTCAGCACAAACGTCATTGCACATCAGCCAACTTGATGGTCGATTTCGCTAGGGAAAACGACTCTGTTTCAAGAAGTGTAAAACATGAAAAAGATAGATATGCCCCTTAACTTTGCACGGTTACAATTTCAGCCTTATTGCTTCAGTGAAACTCCAGATATAGCTGATATGGCAAAAGGTGTCGGAACTGGAACTGAACTGGATTTGCCCTTAATTCTAGTAATCTGAAATCACTTAAAGAAACTTGTGAAAAACACCAAATTTCATAAAAATATAAAAGATCATAAACACAATTAGACTAAACAATAATAACTCGTATTTGACACAAAACAATAATAAAACATAACTAAAAACTATATAATTATATGAGTTATCACCTCCCACAAATGTGAGAGAGGTTCGTTCTTTTCTTGGACATGCAGGTTTCTATAGGAGATTTATCAAAGACTTCTCAAAGATCACATTACCTCTTTGCAAGCTACTACAAAAAGATGTGGTTTTCCACTTTGATGATAAATGCAAAGAGGCGTTTGAAACATTGAAGGGACTCTTGATATCAGCTCCTATCATCCAACCACCAGATTGGAATGTACCTTTTGAAATCATGTGTGATGCTAGTGACTATGCCATTGGAGCTGTTTTGGGCCAACGGGTTGGCAAAGCCTCACATGCCATTTATTATGCCTCAAGAACTCTTAATGATGCTCAATTGAACTATTCCACTACTGAAAAAGAACTTTTGGCTGTTGTATTTGCTTTAGAAAAATTTCGATCTTATTTAATTGGTACTAAAGTAATTGTATTTTCTGACCATGCAGCCCTTAAGTACTTACTCACTAAAAAGGAGGCCAAACCAAGGTTGATTAGATGGATACTTCTCTTACAAGAGTTTGATTTGGAGATAAAAGATAAGAGAGGTAGTGACAACCTGGTTGCGGACCATCTTAGCCGTTTAGTTCATGAAGATGATGCACTACCCTTGAATGAGAACTTTCCGGATGAGCAACTTCTTTTTATAAGAACAACAACTCCTTGGTATGCTGATATTGTTAATTACTTAGTTACCAAGAAGTTGCCACAAGAGTTGACACAAGCTCAAAGAAATAAGATCAAGAGTGATGCCAAATACTACATATGGGATGATCCTTACCTTTGGAAGCATTGCTCCGATCAGATTATAAGAAGGTGTGTACTCGAAACTGAATTTCAATCTATTCTCACCTTTTGTCACTCTTATGCATGTGGAGGACACTTTGGATCCAAAAGAACAGCCATGAAAGTTCTTGATTCTGGATTTTATTGGCCTACCATATTCAAAGATGCATACCTCTTTTGCAAGTCATGTGATCGTTGCCAAAGAACTGGTAACTTAGGTGCTAGAAATCAAATGCCTCAAACTCCAATACTTATTGTTGAAATTTTTGATGTATGGGGCATGGATTTCATGGGACCTTTTCCTCCTTCTTTTGGTAATCTTTATATTTTACTTGCCGTTGATTATGTTTCAAAGTGGGTGGAAGCAAAATCCACTAGGACTAATGACTCTAAAGTTGTCTCAGTTTTTGTCAAGACTAACATCTTTGCTAGGTTTGGAACGCCAAAGGCCATAATCAGCGATAGAGGTACTCACTTTTGCAATAGGACTATGGAAGCACTTTTGAGGAAGTATAACATCACACACAAGGTCTCCACCTCATATCATCCTCAAACTAGTGGGCAAGCTGAAGTGTCAAACCGAGAAGTTAAGTCCATTGATAACTCGTATAATTATATAGTTTTTAGTTATGTTTTATTATTGTTTTGTGTCAAATACGAGTTATTATTGTTTAGTCTAATTGTGTTTATGATCTTTTATATTTTTATGTAATTTGGTGTTTTTCACAAGTTTCTTTGAGTGATTTCAGATTACTAGAATTAAGGGCAAATCCAGTTCGGTTCCAGTTCCGACACATTTTGCCATATCAGCTATATCTGGAGTTTCACTGAAGCAATAAGGCTGAAATTTGTAGCCGTGCAAAGCTAAGAGGCATATATATCTTTTTCATGTTTTATACTTCTTGAAACGGAGTCGTTTTCCCTAGCGTAATCGACCATCAAGTTGGATGATGTGCAATGACGTCTGTGCTGACATGTTTTCGTATTTTGCCCATATCTGCTTATACACATCAGCAAATGAGCTGATTCCAACGGCTATGGATCCGTAACTGATAGGGGAACCTTTTCCTAGAAGACCATGTGATCAGATCAGGCCTCCAACATTGACGAAATCGACCATCAAGTTGGCTGATCAAAATTGTCATACAATATGACGAAAATTGTTAGAAAAATTCACCCACCTATTATACCTACCTTTGAAATTTGTAAAGCTTGTCTCTTGTCATTTAGCCTTCCAAAATGTGTATAAATAGAGGGCCTTGGATGATTGTAGAGGATCATATTGTACATAGGTAGGATATTAGCCATTTTAATAAAATTCTCTAAGTTTTCTTCTTCTTTCTTTTCTCTAGTTTTCTTTCTTTTCTCTAGTTTTCTTTTTCTTTAGAGAGAGCAAGAGGTTGGATAATTAATATTCTTCCTCTTCTTCTTTCTTTCTTTTATTTTCTTCTTAGATTTTCTTTAATTTTATGTTTATGTTTACAATGCCTATGCTAGGCTAAACTTCTATTTGGTTAAGGGTGATTTCAAAGCCCTAGACATGTTTTGTGATTGATTTTCAGATTCTATCTATCATTAATTTTCTATCAAAGTTGCTTATGTTCTTCTACAAGAATTGTTCATGATGTTGTCTAGATTTATTTAGGTGTACAACTAGATAGATCTTGATAATTATCTATTGCTAGTTTAGGAGTCTTGATCCGTGTAATTGTCTTGATTTCCTATTCATAAGTGGCAATTTGTGATTAATGATTATGGTCAAGTTTTCAATAATTACAAAGTGGAACATAACCTAAGTTGAACAATCCGAGCTTATGTGTTTGTTGCTTAGATCAACCTATCTTTCTCATCATAAAGCTGCCATTAAATTGAACTTAGAGAGCTTATTCTAGGTTGTTTGATGGTTAGAGATTAAATAGAGAGCTTGTTCTATTTAACGACAAACTAAGGAAAGATTGGGATAACAGAGCTTGTTGTTATCTACGGTTGTTAACTTTGATAGTTGGTTGATATTGATAGATCTGAAATTGATTCTTAATGATGTCTAGTGGTGGAGAATGAAACCTTAACCATATTTTTCATATTTGATTCTTCTTACTTATTTGTTTTCTTACTTTTAGTTTGCTTATTTTTTATATTTATTTTTATTGGCTGGTTATACCGCCTAATTTGTATATTAACTTTGTTTTATTTTTATTGGCTGGTTATACCGCCTAATTTAGTATATATATTTTTATTGGCTGGTTATACCGCCTAATTTAGTATATATATTTTTATTGGCTGGTTATACCGCCTTGCATCTTATTCTTATTATTTACTTTAGTTTAAATCTGGCTTCAAAAACCCCTTTTCTTTTATTGTTCTTGAATTTAAGTTTTAAACTATTAACTTATAAACTAAAACCCAATCCCTGAGGACTCGACCCTTGCTAACTACTATACTTACAATTTATCTTTTTAGTGCAAGGTTAAATAAGATACACTCTTTTGGGTGCATCAAGTTTTTGGCGCCGTTGCCGGGGATTGCTTTCTTTAGTTTATTTGTTACATGGTTTATTCTTATTTTCAGTTCTAATTAGTTCTATTTTCTTGTACTTACAAGTTTTTCTTATCAAATTTTGAAAAAAAAAAAAAAAAAAAAACGATGGAATTGAGCAATCTAACACTTGAAGAGTTGGTGGCATACATGAACATGGAAAATCAACAAGCCAATCTCACCTACCCAGTTCAACAATTGGCCATGGGAGGATGTCAAGGCCATCAAGTGTTCCAAGACCAACAATATGATCATTACTCAAACACTTACCATGAGGGATGGTGGGATCATACTAATTATGGCTACTTGAAAAATTACCAAGAAGTAGATCCTTATGCCAATTACACTCATCCATCTAGATTTAATCAATCATGGTCTCAAGAACCAGATCTTTTTCAGCCACTACATATGACTCAAAACTCAGGTACTTCTTTAGAAGATCTTGTCGATTCTCTTGTTACTAATACTTTGCAATTTCAACAGGAAACAAGGGCAAGTATCCAGAGTTTGGAAAGGCAAATGAGCCTATTGGCTAGTAGTATGGTGGTATGGGTAGCACAAAGATCTGAAGAACTCCCTGCCCAAACGATGATTAACCCAAAGGAGAATGCTACTATTGTGACCTTGAGGAATGAGGAACAAGATGAGGATGAGACAAAATTAGAGATGAATTCTATTCTTGAGGATGATGAAGCCAATGATCCAAATAAGAGTATTTCGGCACCTGAGGTAACGTTTGAGATTCCAATTTTTACTAATGTTTCTTCTCCACCTTTTCCTAGTAGATTCGCAAAGTTCAAGGAGGATGAACATGAACAAGACACGCTGGAAACCTTAAACAGTTTGTTTCTGGATGTCATTCAACAAGTACCAAAAGATGCACCATTCCTCGATGAGATATGCACCACAAAGAATGATGCAATAATACTTGTAATGGAGAATGCATCCACTGTTGTGCAAAGAAAGCTTCCTCTCAAACGCATAAATTTGGGAAATTTCATGTATGAGCCTGACAAGCCTAAAAAGCCAAGAAGGGGTGTTGGTTAGATTCAAACACTAACTCAAGTGTTAATTGGGAAGGCAGCCCAATTAAAGATGAAATTGCCAACCTTCCATATTCAGATTTGCTTTCTCTTTCTTTTCCTTTTTCTTTTATTATTTTTATTGTTTTTATTTTTATTTCTTATGTTTCTTTGTTAATTGTGTTTATTGTTTTTAAGTTCATTTAGGCTGCATAAGTTTCTTTTGTTTAATAATTCTTTTCTCTTACATGTAATTCTTGCATTGGGGGATAATAGCATTACATTGAGGACAATGTAAAAATTATGTGTGGGGGGAAGAAT
The DNA here is from genome assembly GCA_030761205.1 of Fremontodendron californicum. Taxonomy (NCBI): domain Eukaryota; kingdom Viridiplantae; phylum Streptophyta; class Magnoliopsida; order Malvales; family Malvaceae; genus Fremontodendron; species Fremontodendron californicum. Next base: position 294,922 of record JAULJL010000033.1, read on the forward strand.
TTAGGATTTTATTTAGAGTGTTTTGTTTTTGAGTCTTTTTATGTTGTTTTTCTTTTTGATCCTTGTTTTGAAAATAACTAGATGTAAATATAATTTTTTTTTTAACCCCGGTTAAATGGCGGATAACGGTACTCCGTGATTATTTAAATCGGTTTCATCAGCTACCCACAAAACTGATATTGTATATAAGTTTCTCTTTCAATTTCTCTTTCATTTTTTTTTTTTAGGATGGATGATATTCTCACAAGATTGCAGAAACGATTTCCTCCTTTTCCTCGAAATATTTTACGGAAGCTTTACCAAGTTCGACTTGAAAGATTAAGAATGCTTATGCACAAAGGGATTCCTGACGACATACGTTGGATAATTGAAGCCAAGGTATGTGAAGATGAATATCTTCCTGTTTTGCATTTACCAGGTACAGGTAGAAGCACTTTTGCAAAGAAGCGACGAGCAAAGCGCATGAGTTCAAATTGCCACAAATGTGCACGGTGGACGTGTAACGGTAAATGTCGTTCTATTGGGATTCCGTCCTCTAATCGAGATGATAAAATTGAATTCATTAAGGATGGACTGAGTAAGGAGAATTTGGGTAATATCCAACTTTCTCTTGAGACGCATCCTAGTGGAGACGTACAAAGAGAAATTCTTGATTTATGGCCGCAATTCCAAAGGGAATGGCAACATCTTGGGAATCTGATGTTAAAAGACCCTGTTTGCCAGCTTGTAAGAAAACTGGATGGGAAGCATATCCTCGACTCATAGAAGGCGTTTAAGCCGTTTCTGGACGTAAAACCAGAGGAAGATGTGAGCCACAATCACAACTACAATAAATGACTTCTCAGCTTTTGGTTTGATTTGCAATAACTTTATTTCGGTTTAATTTACGTGTTATTCGATTTGTGTAATTATTCTCATTTTTTTTATTTGTCTTTTACGATTGATTTTTCTTCTCTTTTTTATTTTCTTCCTGAAATCACGCAAAAATCTTTTGTTAGGTTAACATTTTCTTCTGACAGGTCAAATACACTTTCGGCGACATTATTACTCTTGACTTTTACGGTTGATTTTTCTTCTCTTTTTGATTTTCTTCCTGAAATCACGCAAAAATCTTTTGTTAGGTTAACATTTTCTTCTGACAGGTCAGATACACTTTCGACGACATTATTACTCTTGTCTGATTCACTACACAGTCCTCTATATATTACACCATGTACTCATTCTCTTTCAGGCACTCGAAAAAAAAGAAAAAAAAAAAGAAAAAAAAAATGGAAAGTACTTCGTCCCAACGCATTAAAAAAAATTTGTGTTTTTGGAGGTGCTTATCCAGGGAAAAATAACATATTCGCTGATGAAGCCATAAGAGTTGGAGTAATACTTGCCCAACAAAAGATCCAGTTGATTTATGGAGGCGGTAGTACGGGTTTAATGGGAGCAGTCGCTACAGCAGCACACGCCGGAGGAAGTCCAGTTCTAGGAATCGTGCCAAAACTATTCACAGATTTTTGTGGACCTACCTTGGGTAAGGAAATACAAGTCTGGAGTATCCCTGAACGGATAACAATCATGTACCATTCTGCCGATGCATTCATTGCTTTACCAGGAGGTCTGGGTACATTGGAAGAAATAGCTTGCGTGGCTTCTTGGTCATCTTTGGTCACAAATAAGAAACCCATTGGTTTGCTTAATATTAATGGTTATTTTAGTAATTTGCTTTCATATTTAGATAATGCTGTGGATAATGGATTCATGTTTTCAGAGGCAAGGAGAACCATAATTTCTGCTACAACCATTGAAGATTTACTCAAAAAGCTCCAAGCTTATGAGTATTTATCTGCTACGGTTGTTTCGCAAACGCTCGGAAAAAGAAAAAGAGATATGGACAAGCAAGGAGTGGATTGCACTTTGTCTTTGTGACATTATCTAACATTTTGTTTGTTGTGTCTCAGTTATAATAAGTGGTTAGCAACCTCTACAGGTAATATCTCCTAAATTTTACCTTCTTAAAAAAAAAAAAAAAAAAAAGTTTGTTGTGTTTTAAGCAATTTAGAAGTATTCATTCTGAACAAAGTCTGAGTAAGGGAGACTTGAGACATACCTTGTCAGTTTGATTTATTCTTTTCAAAAAAAAAAAAAAAAAGAGTTTGTTGTGTTTTAAGCAATTTAGAAGTATTCATTCTGAACAAGGTCTGAGTAAGGGAGACTTGAGACATACCTTGTCAGTTTGATTTTAATCTTTTTACGTTTACTTGTTAATTTTTGTTTAGTATTTTAGGATTATTTAGGTTGCATGAGTTTGTTTTGTTTTGAGTCTAGTTATTCCTATTCTTATGTTATTAGTTCTTTTCTCTTACACATGATTCTTTCATTTGGGTTAATAGACTTACATTGAGGACAATGTAAGAATTAAGTGTGGGGGGAATGATTTAGGATTTCTTTTATTTTTGTCTACTATTTTTTTTTTTATGAGTCTTTATTATTATTATTATTTTTTAGTGTGTTTTAGTTCCTTTTTAATACAATGATGAGATATGAATTGCATAAGTCTAAAACATATTTATTAGTGAGAAGATTTTCATGAGAATTGAGCTTGATGTCAACCTTTTTATGAGCCAATGTTAATATGATATGTTGATTGAGAAAGAAGCATGTTTAGACTTAATCTGACTTGTATAATCATTCTTGTGAGTTTTTGAGCCTAAAATGATTGATGCATTATACAAATCAATCTAATTTCTTTCTTGAGTGCTCTTATGATTACATGATTCTCTAGAACTTGCTTTAAACCGTTTGAGACTATATTGATGCATGTGACAACATGAATATGATAGAGGCATTAGGATTTTTAGCCAGGGCCAAACAACCATCCCTTATTGATGTTCCAAGAGAACACACCCTTAGTGAACCAATTTGAGCCTACATTGAATAAGCTATCTCTTTGGCAACCATAACTTGTCCCTAACCTAAATATACTTATATCTTTACCTTTGTTCCAAAGATGAATTAGCATGATTTGAGACAAGTTGCAAAGACAAGGGATATTTTTTGGTTAGAAACAAGAAATAAGTGTGGGGGGAAAAGAAAAGAAAAGTCAAGAGAAAAAGAAAAAGAAATGGAATACTGGCAAATACATTCCTATATAAAAAAAAATGAATCATCTCTTGAATTTGTGGAAAAAGAAAAAGATGTTACAAAGTTGTTTAGAATGAAGAAAAGGCCCAACATGAATATCCGGCCTAGGTGACTATGTACTTGTAAAGAGTTTTGAGAAGTTTCTTTGTATAATCTTTTTATGTCTCTAAACTTTATGAACTCTTTGGAACCTTTGTGATATCTTTATCTTTTTGTTCTTCAACCACATTACAAACCCCTTGGCCCCATTACAACCTTGATTAAAGACCTCTTGATTTATGAAGTTGCATGATCTTTTAGTGGAGAATAGGTGGACAAGCAAGCATATGGTAGAAGTGTTTTCATGAGATTGATTGAGTGTAAACACTTTACCACTACTTTAAAGAGTGAAAATCAAGAGAGCATCCCATGTGAGAAGTTGAGATTAAATTTGAACATGCACTATTTTGATTGAGATATGTTATGCTAATATTGGCTTAACTCAAACAATTTACATTCAAGCATGATTTTTTGTGAAATTTTTTAAGCTATTGATTAGTTTATAAGACTTGTTCAAATATTGTCTCTAATTTGTATTGAAAGGATTAGGAGTAAATATTTTTAGTATATGTAGTTTATTTATATGTAGTTTATTTATATTTTAATTTTTCAATGTTTGTGGGTATCGTTCTAGTAAACCCTCACGAGACTAAACTCGTCCACTAGGGACACCTAGGGGTTTAAAGGCTTGTGTCACATGCTAAGTGCCACCGTGATTTCCTACGAAAGTGGATTAGATTAGATTTTCTTATTTTATTTTTATTGAGTCGTTGCTAGGGACTAGCAACAATCTAAGTGTGGGGGTGTGATAACTCGTATAATTATATAGTTTTTAGTTATGTTTTATTATTGTTTTGTGTCAAATACGAGTTATTATTGTTTAGTCTAATTGTGTTTATGATCTTTTATATTTTTATGTAATTTGGTGTTTTTCACAAGTTTCTTTGAGTGATTTCAGATTACTAGAATTAAGGGCAAATCCAGTTCGGTTCCAGTTCCGACACATTTTGCCATATCAGCTATATCTGGAGTTTCACTGAAGCAATAAGGCTGAAATTTGTAGCCGTGCAAAGCTAAGAGGCATATATATCTTTTTCATGTTTTATACTTCTTGAAACGGAGTCGTTTTCCCTAGCGTAATCGACCATCAAGTTGGATGATGTGCAATGACGTCTGTGCTGACATGTTTTCGTATTTTGCCCATATCTGCTTATACACATCAGAAAATGAGCTGATTCCAACGGCTATGGATCCGTAACTGATAGGGGAACCTTTTCCTAGAAGACCATGTGATCAGATCAGGCCTCCAACATTGACGAAATCGACCATCAAGTTGGCTGATCAAAATTGTCATACAATATGACGAAAATTGTTAGAAAAATTCACCCACCTATTATACCTACCTTTGAAATTTGTAAAGCTTGTCTCTTGTCATTTAGCCTTCCAAAATGTGTATAAATAGAGGGCCTTGGATGATTGTAGAGGATCATATTGTACATAGGTAGGATATTAGCCATTTTAATAAAATTCTCTAAGTTTTCTTCTTCTTTCTTTTCTCTAGTTTTCTTTCTTTTCTCTAGTTTTCTTTTTCTTTAGAGAGAGCAAGAGGTTGGATAATTAATATTCTTCCTCTTCTTCTTTCTTTCTTTTATTTTCTTCTTAGATTTTCTTTAATTTTATGTTTATGTTTACAATGCCTATGCTAGGCTAAACTTCTATTTGGTTAAGGGTGATTTCAAAGCCCTAGACATGTTTTGTGATTGATTTTCAGATTCTATCTATCATTAATTTTCTATCAAAGTTGCTTATGTTCTTCTACAAGAATTGTTCATGATGTTGTCTAGATTTATTTAGGTGTACAACTAGATAGATCTTGATAATTATCTATTGCTAGTTTAGGAGTCTTGATCCGTGTAATTGTCTTGATTTCCTATTCATAAGTGGCAATTTGTGATTAATGATTATGGTCAAGTTTTCAATAATTACAAAGTGGAACATAACCTAAGTTGAACAATCCGAGCTTATGTGTTTGTTGCTTAGATCAACCTATCTTTCTCATCATAAAGCTGCCATTAAATTGAACTTAGAGAGCTTATTCTAGGTTGTTTGATGGTTAGAGATTAAATAGAGAGCTTGTTCTATTTAACGACAAACTAAGGAAAGATTGGGATAACAGAGCTTGTTGTTATCTACGGTTGTTAACTTTGATAGTTGGTTGATATTGATAGATCTGAAATTGATTCTTAATGATGTCTAGTGGTGGAGAATGAAACCTTAACCATATTTTTCATATTTGATTCTTCTTACTTATTTGTTTTCTTACTTTTAGTTTGCTTATTTTTTATATTTATTTTTATTGGCTGGTTATACCGCCTAATTTGTATATTAACTTTGTTTTATTTTTATTGGCTGGTTATACCGCCTAATTTAGTATATATATTTTTATTGGCTGGTTATACCGCCTAATTTAGTATATATATTTTTATTGGCTGGTTATACCGCCTTGCATCTTATTCTTATTATTTACTTTAGTTTAAATCTGGCTTCAAAAACCCCTTTTCTTTTATTGTTCTTGAATTTAAGTTTTAAACTATTAACTTATAAACTAAAACCCAATCCCTGAGGACTCGACCCTTGCTAACTACTATACTTACAATTTATCTTTTTAGTGCAAGGTTAAATAAGATACACTCTTTTGGGTGCATCATCCATCCTTGAAAAGACAGTTAATCCAAATAGGAAGGATTGGAGTTCACGACTTGATGATGCACTTTGGGCTTATAGGACAGCATATAAGACACCCATTGGTATGTCTCCTTATCGACTTGTTTATGGTAAGCCTTGTCATCTTCCGGTTGAATTGTAACATAAATCATATTGGGCTATCAATCAATGCAACATGGAGATGGATGAGATAGGAAAGAAAAGAAAACTTGACCTACAAGAATTAGAGGAGATAAGGAATGATGCCTATCAGAATTCTAGGATTTACAAGGAAAAGACTAAGGCATTCCATGACAAGATGATATAAAGAAAAGAATTTGTTGTTGGACAAAAAGTTCTTCTCTTCCATTCACGCCTTAAGTTATATCCAGGTAAGTTACGTTCTCGTTGGGTTGGACCTTTTGTTATTACTAATGTATTTACTCATGGTGCAGTTGAAATCCAAAGCCCAAAAACAGATAAGGCATTCAAAGTGAATGGTCATAGATTGAAGCCTTACTATGAGAACTTTCCAATACAAGATGTGGAGGAGTTCCCACTTTTTGAGCCAAAGTATGTTGAATAATAATGGCATGGGTCTAAGTTAGGCTGAGGACAATAAACCAAGCGCTTCTTGGGAGGCAACCCAAAAGGATGGAGAGCATCTATTATATCAGATTTGCATATTCCTTACTCTCCATCATTCTATCTTTTATTGTTTTTCTTTTCTTTTGTTTAATAGTTCTTTTCTCTTACAAGATGTAAATATAATTTTTAATTTATTTTTTTTAACCCCGGTTAAATGGCGGATAACGGTACTCCGTGATTATTTAAATCGGTTCCATCAGCTACCCACAAAACTGATATTGTATATAAATTTCTCTTCCAATTTCTCTTTCATTTTTTTCATTTTTTTTCAGGATGGATGATATTCTCACAAGATTGCAGAAACGATTTCCTCCTTTTCCTCGAAATATTTTACTGAAGCTTTACCAAGTTCGACTTGAAAGATTAAGAATGCTTATGCACAAAGGGATTCCTGACGACATACGTTGGATAATTGAAGCCAAGGTACGTGAAGATGAATATCTTCCTGTTTTGCATTTACCAGGTACAGGTAGAAGCACTTTTGCAAAGAAGCGACGAGCAAAGCGCATGAGTTCAAATTGCCACAAATGTGCACGATGGACGTGTAACGGTAAATGTCGTTCTATTGGGATTCCGTCCTCTAATCGAGATGATAAAATTGAATTCATTAAGGATGGACTGAGTAAGGAGAATTTGGGTAATATCCAACTTTCTCTTGAGACGCATCCTAGTGGAGACGTACAAAGAGAAATTCTTGATTTATGGCCGCAATTCCAAAGGGAATGGCAACATCTTGGGAATCTGATGTTAAAAGACCCTGTTTGCCAGCTTGTAAGAAAACTGGATGGGAAGCATATCCTCGACTCATAGAAGGCGTTTAAGCCGTTTCTGGACGTAAAACCAGAGGAAGATGTGAGCCACAATCACAACTACAATAAATGACTTCTCAGCTTTTGGTTTGATTTGCAATAACTTTATTTTGTTTTAATTTACGTGTTGTTCGATTTGTGTAATTATTCTCGTTTTTTTATTTGTCTTTTACGGTTGATTTTTTCTTCTCTTTTTGATTTTCTTCCTGAAATCACGCAAAAATCTTTTGTTAGGTTAACATTTTCTTCTGACAGGTCAGATACACTTTCGGCGACATTATTACTCTTGTCTGATTCACTACTCAGTCCTCTATATATTACACCATGTACTCATTCTCTTTCAGGCACTCGAAAAAAAAAATGGAAAGTACTTCATCCCAGCGCATTAAAAAAATTTGTGTCGTTGGAGGTGCTTATCCAGGGAAAAATAACATATTCGCTGATGAAGCCATAAGAGTTGAAGTAATACTTGCCCAACAAAAGATTCACTTGATTTATGGAGGCGGTAGTACGGGTTTAATGGGAGCAGTCGCTACAGCAGCACACGCCGGAGGAAGTCCAGTTCTAGGAATCGTGCCAAAACTATTCACAAGTTTTTGTGGACCTACCGTGGGTAAGGAAATACAAGTCTGGAGTATCCCTGAACGGATGACAATCATGTACCATTCTGCCGATGCATTCATTGCTTTACCAGGAGGTTTGGGTACATTGGAAGAAATAGCTTGCGTGGCTTCTTGGTCATCTTTGGTCACAAATAAGAAACCCATTGGTTTGCTTAATATTAATGGTTATTTTAGTAATTTGCTTTCATATTTAGATAATGCTGTGGAAAATGGATTCATGTTTTCAGAGGCAAGGAGAACCATAATTTCTGCTACAACCATTGAAGATTTACTCAAAAAGCTCCAAGCTTATGAGTGTTTATCTGCTACGGTTGTTTCGCAAACGCTCGGAAAAAGAAAAAGAGATATGGACGAGCAAGGAGTGGACTGCACTTTGTCTTTGTGACATTATCTAACATTTTATTTGTTGTGTCTCAGTTATAATAAGTGGTTAGCAACCTCTGCAGGTAATATCTCTTAAATTCTACCTTTAAAATTTGAAATTGGGGACAATGTCATATTTTAGTAGGGGGTAAGAGACATATTTTGCTAATTTAAAAAAAAAAAAAAAGTTTGTTGTATTTTAAGCAATTTAGAAGTATTCATTCTGAACAAGGTCTGAGTAAGGGAGACTTGAGACATACCTTGTCAGTTTGATTTTAATATTTTGCTAATTAAAAAAAAAAAAAAGTTTGTTGTATTTTAAGCAATTTAGAAGTATTCATTCTGAACAAGGTCTGAGTAAGGGAGACTTGAGACATACCTTGTCAGTTTGATTTTAATCTTTTTATGTTTACTTGTTAATTTTTGTTTAGTATTTTAGGATTATTTAGGTTGCATGAGTTTGTTTTGTTTTGAGTCTTAGTTGTTCCTATTCTTATGTTATTAGTTCTTTTCTCCTACACATGATTCTTTCATTTGGGTTAATAGACTTACATTGAGGACAATGTAAGAATTAAGTGTGGGGGGAATGATTTAGGATTTCTTTTATTTTTGTCTACAATTTTTTTTATGAGTCTTTATTATTATTATTATTTTTTTTTTTAGTGTGTTTTAGTTCCTTTTTAATACAATGATGAGATATGAATTGCATAAGTCTAAAACAGATTTATTAGTGAGAAGATTTTCATGAGAATTGAGCTTGATGTCAACCTTTTTATGAGCCAATGTTAATATGATATGTTGATTGAGAAAGAAGCATGTTTATACTTAATCTGACTTGTATAATCATCCTTGTGAGTTTTTGAGCCTATAATGATTGATGCATTATACAAATCAATCTAATTTCTTTCTTGAGTGCTCTTATGATTACATGATTCTCTAGAACTTGCTTTAAACCGTTTGAGACTATATTGATACATGTGACAACATGAATATGATAGAGGCATTAGGATTATAACCAGAGCCAAACAGCCATCCATTATTAATGTTCCAAGAGAACACACCCTTAGTGAACCAATTTGAGCCTACATTGAATAAGCTATCTCTTTGGTAACCATAACTTGTCCCTAACCTAAATATACTTATATCTTTACCTTTGTTCCAAAGATAAATTAGCATGTTTTGAGACAAGTTGCAAAGACAAGGAAGATTTATTGAAAATTTGGGTTAGAAACAAGAAATAAGTGTGGGGGGAAAAGATAGAAAAAAGTCAAGAGAAAAAGAAAGGGATCATTGTCAAATACATTCCCATATTAAAAAAAAAAAAAAAAATCTTCTCTTGAACTTCTAGTTAAAGTAAAGAAAAAGATGTTACAAAGTTGGTTAGAATGATGCAAAGGCTCAACATGAATATTTAGCCTCGGTGACTATGTACTTGTAAAAAGTTTTGAGAAGTTTCTTTGTATGATCTTTTTATGTCTCTAAACTTTATGAACTCTTTGGAACCTTTGTGATATCTTTATCCTTTTGTTCTTCAACCACATTACAAACCCCTTGGCCCCATTACAACCTTGATTAAAGACCTCTTGATTCATGAAGTTGTATGATCTAAATAGTGGAGAATAGGTGGACAAGCAAGAATATGGTAGAACTGTTTTCATGAGATTGATTGAGTGTAAACACTTCACCACTACTTTAAAAAGTGAAAATCATGAGGGTATATCATGTGAGAAGTTGAGATTAAATTTGAACATGTACTATTTTGATTGAGATATGTTATGTTAATATTGGCTTAACTCAAACAATTTACATTCAAGCATGAATTTTTGTGAAATTCTTTAAGCTATTGATTAGTTTATAAAACTTGTTCAAAGATTGTTGATAACTCGTATAATTATATAGTTTTTAGTTATGTTTTATTATTGTTTTGTGTCAAATACGAGTTATTATTCTTTAGTCTAATTGTGTTTATGATCTTTTATATTTTTATGTAATTTGGTGTTTTTCACAAGTTTCTTTGAGTCATTTCAGATTACTAGAATTAAGGGCAAATCCAGTTCAGTTCCAGTTCCGACACCTTTTGCCATATCAGCTATATCTGGAGTTTCACTGAAGCAATAAGGCTGAAATTTTAACCGTGCAAAGTTAAGAGGCATATCTATCTTTTTCATGTTTTACACTTCTTGAAACGGAGTCGTTTTCCCTAGCGAAATCAACCATCAGGTTGGCTGATGTGCAATGACGTCTGTCCTGAGCAGTTTTTGCATTTTGACCATATCGTCCGATACACATCAGCAAATGAGCTGATTCCAATGGCTATGGATCACTAACTGATAGGGGAACATTTGTCTAGAAGACCATGTGATCAGATAAAGCCTCCAATATTGAAGTAATCGACCATCAAGTTGGCTGATGTGCAATGACGTCTATGCTGACCTGTTTTCGTATTTTGCCCTTATCTTCTTCTCCACATCAGAAAATGAGCTGATTCTAACGGCTATGAATCAGTAACTCATAGGGGAACATTTTTCTAGAAGACCATGTGATCAGATCAGGCCTCCAAGATTGACAAAATCGACCATCAAGTTGGCTGATCAAAATGGTCATACAATATGACGAAAATTGTTAGAAAAATGCACCCACCTATTATACCTACCTTTGAAATTTGTAAAGCTTGTCTTTTGTCATTTAGCCCTCCAAAATGTGTATAAATAGAGGGCCTTGGATGATTGTAGAGGATCATATTGTACATAGGTAGGATATTAGCCATTTTAATAAAATTCTCTAAGTTTTCTTCTTCTTTCTTTTCTCTAGTTTTCTTTTTCTTTAGAGAGAGCAAGAGGTTGGATAATTAATATTCTTCCTCTTCTTCTTTCTTTCTTTTATTTTCTTCTTAGATTTTCTTTAATTTTATGTTTATGTTTACAATGCCTATGCTAGGCTAAACTTCTATTTGGTTAAGGGTGATTTCAAAGCCCTAGACATGTTTTGTGATTGATTTTCAGATTCTATCTATCATTAATTTTCTATCAAAGTTGCTTATGTTCTTCTACAAGAATTGTTCATGATGTTGTCTTGATTTATTTAGGTGTACAACTAGATAGATCTTGATAATTATCTATTGCTAGTCTAGGAGTCTTGATCCGTGTAATTGTCTTGATTTCCTATTCATAAGTGGCAATTTGTGATTAATGATTATGGTCAAGTTTTCAATAATTGCAAAGTGGAACATAACCTAAGTTGAACAATCCGAGCTTATGTGTTTGTTGCTTAGATCAACCTATCTTTCTCATCATAAAGCTGCCATTAAATTGAATTTAGAGAGCTTATTCTAGGTTGTTTAATGGTTAGAGATTAAATAGAGAGCTTGTTCTATTTAACGACAAACTAAGGAAAGATTGGGATAACAGAGCTTGTTGTTATCTACGGTTGTTAACTTTGATAGTTGGTTGATATTGATAGATCTGAAATTGATTCTTAATGATGTCTAGTGGTGGAGAATGAAACCTTAACCATATGTTTCATATTTAATTCTTCTTAGTATATTTATTTTTATTGGCTGGTTATACCGCCTAATTTGTATATTAACTTTGTTTTATTTTTATTGGCTGATTATACCGCCTAATTTAGTATATATATTTTTATTGGCTGGTTATACCGCCTTGCATCTTATTCTTATTATTTACTTTAGTTTAAATCTGGCTTCAAAAACCCCTTTTCTTTTATTGTTCTTGAATTTAAGTTTTAAACTATTAACTTATAAACTAAAACCCAATCCCTGAGGACTCGACCCTTGCTAACTACTATACTTACAATTTATCTTTTTAGTGCAAGGTTAAATAAGATACACTCTTTTGGGTGCATCAAATTTTTGGCGCCGTTGCCGGGGATTGTTTTCTTTAGTCTATTTGTTACTTGGTTTATTCTTATTTTCAGTTCTAATTAGTTTTATTTTCTTGTACATACAAGTTTTTCTTATCAAATTTTAAAAAAAAAAAAAAAAAAAAAAAAAAAAAAAAAACGATGGAGTTGAGCAATCTAACACTTGAAGAGTTGGTGGCATACATGAACATGGAGAATCAACAAGCCAATCTCACTTCCGTAGTTCAACAATTGGCCATGGGAGGATGTCAAGGCCATCAAGTGTTCCAAGACCAACAGTATGATCATTACTCAAACACTTATCATGAGGGATGGTGGAATCATACTACTTATGGCTATTCGGAAAATTACCAAGAAGTAGATCCTTATGCCAATTACACTCATCCATCTAGCTTCAATCAATCATGGTCCCAAGAACCAGATCTTTTTCAACCACCACATATGACTCAAAACTCAGGTACTTCTTTAGAAGATCTTGTCTATTCTCTTGTTACTGATACATTGCAATTTCAACAGGAAACAAGGGCAAGCATCCAGAGTTTGGAAAAGCAAATGATCCAATTGACTAGTAGTATGGTGGGATGGGTAGCACAAAGATCTGAAGAACTCCCTGCCCAAACGATGATTAACCCAAAGGAGAATGCTACGATTGTGACCTTGAGGAATGAGGAACAAGATGAGGATGAGACAAAATTAGAGATGGATTCTATTCTTGAGGATAATGAAGCCACAAATCCAAATAAGAGTATTTCGGCACCTGAGGTAACGTTTAAGGTTCCACTTTTTACTAATGTTTCTTCTCCACCTTTTCCTAGTAGATTTGCAAAGTTCATGGAGGAAGAACATGAACAACACATGCCAGAAACCTTAAACAACTTGTTTGTGGATGCCATTCAACAAGTATCAAAATATGCTCCATTCCTCGATGAGATATGCACCACAAAGGATAATGGAATAATACTTGTAATGGAGAATGCATCCACTGTTGTGCAAAGAAAGCTTCCTCTCAAACGCATTAATTTGGAAAATTTCATGTATGAGCCTGACAAGCCTAAAAAGCCAAGAAGGGGTGTTGGTTAGGTTCAAAACATTAACTCAAGTGTTAATTGGGAAGGCAACCCAATTAAAGAAGAAATTGCCAACCTTCCATATTCAGATTTGCTTTCTCTTTCTTTTCCTTTTTCTTTTCTTTTATTATTTTTATTTTTATTGTTTTTATTTTTTATGTTTACTTGTTAATTTTTGTTTAGTATTTTAGGATTATTTAGGTTGCATGAGTTTGTTTTGTTTTGAGTCTTAGTTGTTCCTATTCTTATGTTATTAGTTCTTTTCTCTTACACATGATTCTTTCATTTGGGTTAATAGACTTACATTGAGGACAATGTAAGAATTAAGTGTGGGGGGAATGATTTAGGATTTCTTTTATTTTTGTCTACTATTTTTTTTATGAGTCTTTATTATTATTATTTTTAGTGTGTTTTAGTTCCTTTTTAATACAATGATGAGATATGAATTGCATAAGTCTAAAACAGATTTATTAGTGAGAAGATTTTCATGAGAATTGAACTTGATATCAATCTTTTTATGAGCCAATGTTAATATGATATGTTGATTGAGAAAGAAGCATGTTTAGACTTAATTTGACTTGTATAATCATCCTTGTTATTTTTGATTGAGCCAATGTTATTTTTATTGGCTGGTTATACCGCCTAATTTGTATATTAACTTTGTTTTATTTTTATTCGCTGGTTATACCGCCTAATTTAGTATATATATTGGCTGGTTATTGATGCACCCAAAAGAGTGTATCATATTAACATTGGCTCATAAAAAGATTGATATCAAGTTCAATTCTCATGAAAATCTTCTCACTAATAAATCTGTTTTAGACTTATGCAATTCATATCTCATCATTGTATTAAAAAGGAACTAAAACACACTAAAAATAATAATAATAAAGACTCATAAAAAAAAATAGTAGACAAAAATAAAAGAAATCCTAAATCATTCCCCCCACACTTAATTCTTACATTGTCCTCAATGTAAGTCTATTAACCCAAATGAAAGAATCATGTGTAAGAGAAAAGAACTAATAACATAAGAATAGAAATAACTAAGACTCAAAACAAAACAAACCCATGCAACCTAAATAATCCTAAAATACTAAACAAATAATTAACAAATAAACATAAAAACAATAAAAATAATAAAAGAAAAAGGAAAAGAAAGCAAATCTGAGTATGGCAGGTGGTAATTTCTTCATTAATTGGGCTGCCGTCCCAATTAACACTTGAGTTAGTATTTTGAATCTAACCAACACCCCTTCTTGGCATTTTAGGCTTGTCAGGCTCATACATGAAATTTCCCAAATTTATGCGTTTGAGAGGAAGCTTTCTTTGCACAACAGTGGATGCATTCTCCATTACAAGTATTATTCCATCATCCTTTGTGGTGCATATCTGATCGAGGAATGGAGCATATTTTGGTATTGTTTTAATGGCATCCACAAACAAGCTGTTTAAGGTTTCCGGCATGTGTTGTTCATGTTCTTCCTCCTTGAACTTTGCAAATCTACTAGGAAAAGGTGGAGAAGAAACATTAGTAAAAAGTGGAACCTTAAACGTTACCTCAGGTGCCGAAATACTCTTATTTGGATTTGTGGCTTCATTATCCTCAAGAATAGAATCCATCTCTAATTTTGTCTCATCCTCATCTTGTTCCTCATTCCTCAAGGTCACAATAGTAGTATTCTCCTTTGGGTTAATCATTGTTTGGGCAGGGAGTTCTTCAGATCTTTGTGCTACCCATCCCACCATACTACTAGTCAATTGGATCATTTGCTTTTCCAAACTCTGGATGCTTGCCCTTGTTTCCTGTTGAAATTGCAATGTATCAGTAACAAGAGAATAGACAAGATCTTCTAAAGAAGTACCTGAGTTTTGAGTCATATGTGGTGGTTGAAAAAGATCTGGTTCTTGGGACCATGATTGATTGAAGCTAGATGGATGAGTGTAATTGGCATAAGGATCTACTTCTTGGTAATTTTTCGAGTAGCCATAATTAGTATGATCCCACCATCCCTCATGGTAAGTGTTTGAGTAATGATCATACTGTTGGTCTTGGAACACTTGATGGCCTTGACATCCTCCCATGGCCAATTGTTGAACTGGGAAGGTGAGATTGGCTTGTTGATTCTCCATGTTCATGTATGCCACCAACTCTTCAAGTGTTAGATTGCTCAATTCCATCGTTTTTTTTTTGTTTTTTTTTTTCAAAATTTGATCAGAAAAACCCGTATGTACAAGAAAATAAAACTCATTAGAACTGAAAATAAGAATAAACCAAGTAACAAATAAACTAAAGAAAACAATCCCCGGCAACGGCGCCAAAAATTTGATGCACCCAAAAGAGTGTATCTTATTTAACCTTGCACTAAAAAGATAAATTGTAAGTATAGTAGTTAGCTAGGGTCGAGTCCTCAGGGATTGGGTTTTAGTTTATAAGTTAATAGTTTAAAACTTAAATTCAAGAACAATAAAAGAAAAGGGGTTTTTGAATCCAGATTTAAACTAAAGTAAATAATAAGAATAAGATGCAAGGCGGTATAACCAGCCAATAAAAATAAAACAAAGTTAATATACAAATTAGGCGGTATAACCAGCCAATAAAAATAAATATAAAAAATAAGCAAACTAAAAGTAAGAAAACAAATAAGTAAGAAGAATCAAATATGAAAAATATGGTTAAGGTTTCATTCTCAACCACTAGACATCATTAAGAATCAATTTCAGATCTATCAATATCAACCAACTATCAAAGTTAACAACCGTAGATAACAACAAGCTCTGTTACCCCAATCTTTCCTTAGTTTGTCGTTAAATAGAACAAGCTCTCTATTTAATCTCTAACCATCAAACAACCTAGAATAAGCTCTCTAGATTCAATTTAATGGCAGCTTTATGATGAGAAAGATAGGTTGATCTAAGCAACAAACACATAAGCTCGGATTGTTCAACTTAGGTTATGTTCCACTTTGCAATTATTGAAAACTTGACCATAATCATTAATCACAAATTGCCACTTATGAATAGGAAATCAAGACAATTACACGGATCAAGACTCCTAGACTAGCAATAGATAATTATCAAGATCTATCTAGTTGTACACCTAAATAAATCAAGACAACATCATGAACAATTCTTGTAGAAGAACATAAGCAACTTTGATAGAAAATTAATGATAGATAGAATCTGAAAATCAATCACAAAACATGTCTAGGGCTTTGAAATCACCCTTAACCAAATAGAAGTTTAGCCTAGCATAGGCATTATAAACATAAAATTAAATAGAATCTAAGAAGAAAATAAAAGAAAGAAAGAAGAAGAAGAAGAATATTAATTATCCAACCTCTTGCTCTTTCTAAAGAAAAAGAAAACTAGAGAAAAGAAAAAAAGAAGAAAACTTAGAGAAATTTTATTACAATGGCTAATATCCTACCAATGTACAATATGATCCTCTACAATCATCCAAGGCCCTCTATTTATACACATTTTGGAAGGCTAAATGACAAGAGACAAGCTTTACAAATTTCAAAGGTAGGTATAATAGGTGGGTGAATTTTTCTAACAATTTTCGTCATATTGTATGACAATTTTGATCAGCCAACTTGATGGTCGATTTCGTCAATGTTGGAGGCCTGATCTGATCACATGGTCTTCTAGAAAAAGGTTCCCCTATCAGTTACGGATCCATAGCCGTTGGAATCAGCTCATTTGCTGATGTGGATAAGCAGATATGAGCAAAATACGAAAACATGTCAGCACAGATGTCATTGCACATCAGCCAACTTGATGGTCGATTTCGTCAATATTAGAGGCCTGATCTGATCATATGGTCTTCTAGACAAAGGTTCCCGTATCAGTTACGGATCCATAGCCATTGGAATCAGCTCATTTGCTGATGTGGATAAGCAGATATGGGCAAAATAAGAAAACAGGTCAGCATAGACGTCATTGCACATCAGCCAACTTGATGGTCGATTTCTCTAGGGAAAACGACTCCGTTTCAAGAAGTATAAAACATGAAAAAGATAGATATGCCTCTTAGTTTTGCATGGCTACAAATTTCAGCCTTATTGCTTCAGTGAAACTCCAGATATAGCTGATATGGCAAAATGTGTCGGAACTGGAACTGAACTGGATTTGCCCTTAATTCTAGTAATCTGAAATCACTCAAAGAAACTTGTGAAAAACACCAAATTACATAAAAATATAAAAGATCATAAACATAATTAGACTAAACAATAATAACTCGTATTTGACACAAAACAATAATAAAACATAACTAAAAACTATATAATTATACGAGTTATCAGTTATACCGCCTAATTTAGTATATATAATTTAGTATAACTAAAAACTTGATGGTCGATTTTGTCAATCTTGGAGGCCTGATCTGATCACATGGTCAGCATAGACGTCATTGCACATCATCCAACTTTTTAGTTATGTTTTAGTTATGTATACTAAATTAGGCGGTATAACTGATAACTCGTATAATTATATAGTTTTTAGTTATGTTTTATTATTGTTTTGTGTCAAATACGAGTTATTATTGTTTAGTCTAATTGTGTTTATGATCTTTATGTATTTTGGTGTTTTTCACAAGTTTCTTTGAGTGATTTCAGATTACTAGAATTAAGGGCAAATCCAGTTCAGTTCCAGTTCCGACACATTTTGCCATATCAGCTATATCTCGAGTTTCACTGAAGCAATAAGGCTGAAATTTGTAGCTGTGCAAAGCTAAGAGGCATATCTATCTTTTCATGTTTTACACTTCTTGAAACGGAGTCGTTTTCCCTAGCGAAATTGACCATCAAGGTGGCTGATGTGTAATGACGTCTGTGCTGACATGTTTTCGTATTTTGCCCATATCTACTTAACCACATCAGCAAATGAGCTGATTCCAATGGCTATGGTTCCGTAACTGATAGGGGAACCTTTTTCTAGAAGACCATGTGATCAGATCAGGCCTCCAATATTGACGAAATCGACCATCAAGTTGGCTGATCAAAATCGTCATATACCTACCTTTGAAATTTGTAAAGCTTGTCTCTTGTCATTTAGCCCTCCAAAATGTGTATAAATAGAGGGCCTTGGATGATTGTAAGGGATCATATTGTACATTGGTAGGATATTAGCCATTGTAATAAAATTCTCTAAGTTTTCTTCTTCTTTCTTTTCTCTAGTTTTCTTTTTCTTTATTTTCTTCTTCTTTCTTTCTTTTATTTCCTTCTTAGATTCTCTTTAATTTTATGTTTATGTTTACAATGCCTATGCTAGGCTAAACTTCTATTTGGTTAAGGGTGATTTCAAAGCCCTAGACATGTTTTGTGATTGATTTTCAGATTCTATCTATCATTAATTTTCTATCAAAGTTGCTTATGTTCTTCTACAAGAATTGTTCATGATGTTGTCTTGATTTATTTAGGTGTACAACTAGATAGATCTTGATAATTATCTATTGCTAGTTTAGGAGTCTTGATCCGTGTAATTGTCTTGATTTCCTATTCATAAGTGGCAATTTGTGATTAATGATTATGGTCAAGTTTTCAATAATTGCAAAGTGGAACATAACCTAAGTTGAACAATCCGAGCTTATGTGTTTGTTGCTTAGATCAACCTATCTTTCTCATCATAAAGCTGCCATTAAATTGAATTTAGAGAGCTTATTCTAGGTTGTTTAATGGTTAGAGATTAAATAGAGAGCTTGTTCTATTTAACGACAAACTAAGGAAAGATTGGGATAACAGAGCTTGTTGTTATCTACGGTTGTTAACTTTGATAGTTGGTTGATATTGATAGATCTGAAATTGATTCTTAATGATGTCTAGTGGTGGAGAATGAAACCTTAACCATATGTTTCATATTTGATTCTTCTTAGTATATTTATTTTTATTGGCTGGTTATACCGCCTAATTTGTATATTAACTTTGTTTTATTTTTATTGGCTGGTTATACCGCCTAATTTAGTATATATATTTTTATTGGCTGGTTATACCGCCTTGCATCTTATTCTTATTATTTACTTTAGTTTAAATCTGGCTTCAAAAACCCCTTTTCTTTTATTGTTCTTGAATTTAAGTTTTAAACTATTAACTTATAAACTAAAACCCAATCCCTGAGGACTCGACCCTTTTCTTTTATTGATCTTTTTAGTGCAAGGTTAAATAAGATACACTCTTTTGGGTGCATCAAATTTTTGGCGCCGTTGCCGGGGATTGTTTTCTTTAGTTTATTTGTTACTTGGTTTATTCTTATTTTCAGTTCTAATTAGTTTTATTTTCTTGTACATACAAGTTTTTCTTATCAAATTTAAAAAAAAAATAAAAAAAGACGATGGAATTGAGCAATCTAACACTTGAAGAGTTGGTGGCATACATGAACATGGAGAATCAACAAGCCAATCTCACCTCCCCAGTTCAACAATTGGCCATGGGAGGATGTCAAGGCCATCAAGGGTTCCAAGACCAACAGTATGATCATTACTCAAAAACTTACCATGAGGGATGGTGGGATCATACTAATTATGGCTACTCGAAAAATTACCAAGAAGTAGATCCTTATGCCAATTACACTCATCCATCTAGCTTCAATCAATAATGGTCTCAAGAACCAGATCTTTTTCAACCACCACATATGACTCAAAACTCAGGTACTTCTTTAGAAGATCTTGTCTATTCTCTTGTTACTGATTCTTTGCAATTTCAACAGGAAACAAGGGCAAGCATCCAGAGTTTGGAAAAGCAAATGAGCCAATTGGCTAGTAGTATGGTGGGATGGGTAGCACAAAGATCTGAAGAACTCCAAGCCCAAACGATGGTTAACCCAAAGGAGAATGCTACTATTGTGACCTTGAAGAATGAGGAACAAGATGAGGATGAAACAAAATTAGAGATGGATTCTATTCTTGAGGATAATGAAGCCAAAGATCCAAATAAGAGTATTTCGGCACCTGAGGTAACGTTTAAGGTTTCACTTTTTACTAATGTTTCTTCTCCACCTTTTCCTAGTAGATTTGCAAAGTTCAAGGAGGAAGAACATGAACAACACATGCCGGAAACCTTAAACAACTTGTTTGTGGAGGTCATCCAACAAGTATCAAAATATGCTCCATTCCTCGATGACATATGCACCACAAAGGATGATGGAATAATACTTGTAATGGAGAATGCATCCACTGTTGTGCAAAGAAAGCTTCCTCTCAAACGCATAAATTTGGGAAATTTCATGTATGAGCCTGACAAGCCTAAAATGCCAAGAAGGGGTGTTGGTTAGGTTCAAAACACTAAATCAAGTGCTAATTGGGGGAGGCAGCCTAATTAGTGAAAGCATTGCCAAACTGCCATCCTCAGATTTGCTCTCTTTTTCTTTATCTTTTTCTTATGTTTCTTTGCTAATTGTGTTTAGTGTTTCTAAGTTCATTTAGGCTGCATAAGTTTATTTTGTTTATTAGTTCTTTTCACTTACACATGATTCTTTCATTTGGGATTAATAGCATTACATTAATGACAATGTAAGAATTATGTGTGGGGGGGGGAAGAATTTAGGATTTTATTTAGAGTGTTTTGTTTTTGAGTCTTTTTATGTTGTTTTTCTTTCTGATCCTTGTTTTGAAAATAACTAGATGTAAATATGATAACTCGTATAATTATATAGTTTTTAGTTATGTTTTATTAATGTTTTGTGTCAAATACGAGTTATTATTGTTTAGTCTAATTGTGTTTATGATCTTTTATATTTTTATGTATTTTGGTGTTTTTCACAAGTTTCTTTGAGTGATTTCAGATTACTAGAATTAAGGGCAAATCCAGTTCAGTTTCAGTTCCGACACCTTTTGCCATATCAGCTATATCTCGAGTTTCACTGAAGCAATAAGGCTGAGATTTGTAGCCGTGCAAAGCTAAGAGGCATATCTATCTTTTTCATGTTTTACACTTCTTAAAACGGAGTCGTTTTCCCTAGCGAAATCGACCATCAAGTTGGCTGATGTGCAATGACGTCTGTGCTGACATGTTTTCGTATTATGCCCATATCTTCTTATCCACACCAGCAAATGAGCTGATTCCAACGGCTATGCTTCCGTAACTGATAGGGGAACCTTTGTCTAGAAGACCATGTGATCAGATCAGGCCTCCAATATTGACGAAATCGACCATCAAGTTGGCTGATCAAAATCGTCATATACCTACCTTTGAAATTTGTAAAGCTTGTCTCTTGTCATTTAGCCCTCCAAAATGTGTATAAATAGAGGGCCTTGGATGATTGTAAGGGATCATATTGTAGATAGGTAGGATATTAGCCATTTTAATAAAATTCTCTAAGTTTTCTTCTTCTTTCTTTTCTCTAGTTTTCTTTCTTCTCTCTAGTTTTCTTTTTCTTTAGAGAGAGCAAGAGGTTGGATAATTAATATTCTTCCTCTTCTTCTTTCTTTCTTTTATTTTCTTCTTAGATTTTCTTTAATTTTATGTTTATGTTTATAATGCCTATGCTAGGCTAAACTTCTATTTGGTTAAGGGTGATTTCAAAGCCCTAGACATGTTTTGTGATTGATTTTCAGATTCTATCTATCATTAATTTTCTATCAAAGTTGCTTATGTTCTTCTACAAGAATTGTTCATGATGTTGTCTAGATTTATTTAGGTGTACAACTAGATAGATCTTGATAATTATCTATTGCTAGTTTAGGAGTCTTGATCCGTGTAATTGTCTTGATTTCCTATTCATAAGTGGCAATTTGTGATTAATGATTATGGTCAAGTTTTCAATAATTGCAAAGTGGAACATAACCTAAGTTGAACAATCCGAGCTTATGTGTTTGTTGCTTAGATCAACCTATCTTTCTCATCATAAAGCTGCCATTAAATTGAATTTAGAGAGCTTATTCTAGGTTGTTTAATGGTTAGAGATTAAATAGAGAGCTTGTTCTATTTAACGACAAACTAAGGAAAGATTGGGGTAACAGAGCTTGTTGTTATCTACGGTTGTTAACTTTGATAGTTGGTTGATATTGATAGATCTGAAATTGATTCTTAATGATGTCTAGTGGTGGAGAATGAAACCTTAACCATATTTTTCATATTTGATTCTTCTTACTTATTTGTTTTCTTACTTTTAGTTTGCTTATTTTTTATATTTATTTTTATTGGCTGGTTATACCGCCTAATTTGTATATTAACTTTGTTTTATTTTTATTGGCTGGTTATACCGCCTTGCATCTTATTCTTATTATTTACTTTAGTTTAAATCTGGCTTCAAAAACCCCTTTTTTTTTATTGTTTTCTTTGAATGTAAGTTATAAACTAATAACTCATAAATTAAAACCCAATCCCTGAGGACTCGACCCTTGCTAACTACTATACTTACAATTGATCTTTTTAGTGCAAGGTTAAATAAGATACACTCTTTTGGGTGCATCAAGTTTTTGGCGCCGTTGCCGGGGATTGCTTTCTTTACTTTATTTGTTACTTGGTTTATTCTTATTTTCAGTTCTAATTAGTTTTATTTTCTTGTACATACAAGTTTTTCTTTTCAAATTTAAAAAAAAAAAAAAAAAACAATGGAATTGAGCAATCTAACACTTGAAGAGTTGGTGGCATACATGAACATGGAGAATCAACAAGCCAATCTCACCTTCCCAGTTCAACAATTGGCCATGGGAGGATGTCAAGGCCATCAAGTGTTCCAAGACCAACAGTATGATCATTACTCAAACACTTACCATGAGGGATGGTGGGATCATACTAATTATGGCTACTCGAAAAATTACCAAGAAGTAGATCCTTATGCCAATTACACTCATCCATCTAGCTTCAATCAACCATGGTCCCAAGAACCAGATCTTTTTCAACCACCACATATGACTCAAAACTCAGGTACTTCTTTAGAAGATCTTGTCTATTCTCTTGTTACTGATACTTTGCAATTTCAACAGGAAACAAGGGCAAGCATCCAGAGTTTGGAAAAACAAATGATCCAATTGACTAGTAGTATGGTGGGATGGGTAGCACAAAGATCTGAAGAACTCCCAGCCCAAACGATGGTTAACCCAAAGGAGAATGCTACTATTGTGACCTTGAAGAATGAGGAACAAGATGAGGATGAAACAAAATTAGAGATGGATTCTATTCTTGAGGATAATGAAGCCAAAGATCCAAATAAGAGTATTTCGGCACCTGAGGTAACGTTTAAGGTTTCACTTTTTACTAATGTTTCTTCTCCACCTTTTCCTAGTAGATTTGCAAAGTTCAAGGAGGAAGAACATGAACAACACATGCCGGAAACCTTAAACAACTTGTTTGTGGAGGTCTTTCAACAAGTATCAAAATATGCTCCATTCCTCGATGACATATGCACCACAAAGGATGATGGAATAATACTTGTAATGGAGAATGCATCCACTGTTGTGCAAAGAAAGTTTCCTCTCAAACGCATAAATTTGGGAAATTTCATGTATGAGCCTGACAAGCCTAAAATGCCAAGAAGGGGTGTTGGTTAGGTTCAAAACACTAAATCAAGTGCTAATTGGGGGAGGCAGCCTAATTAGTGAAAGCATTGCCAAACTGCCATCCTCAGATTTGCTCTCTTTTTCTTTATCTTTTTCTTATGTTTCTTTGCTAATTGTGTTTAGTGTTTCTAAGTTCATTTAGGCTGCATAAGTTTATTTTGTTTATTAGTTATTTTCACTTACACATGATTCTTTCATTTGGGATTAATAGCATTACATTAATGACAATGTAAGAATTATGTGTGGGGAGGAGAATTTAGGATTTTATTTAGAGTGTTTTGTTTTTGAGTCTTTTTATGTTGTTTTTTTTTCTGATCCTTGTTTTGAAAATAACTAGATGTAAATATAATTTTTTTTAACCCCGGTTAAATGGCGGATAACGGTACTCCGTGATTATTTAAATCGGTTCCATCAGCTACCCACAAAACTGATATTGTATATAAATTTCTCTTCCAATTTCTCTTTCAATTTTTTTCATTTTTTTTTTCAGGATGGATGATATTCTCACAAGATTGCAGAAACGATTTCTTCTTTTTCCTCGAAATATTTTACTGAAGCTTTACCAAGTTCGACTTGAAAGATTAAGAATGCTTATGCACAAAGGGATTCCTGACGACATACGTTGGATAATTGAAGCCAAGGTACGTGAAGATGAATATCTTCCTGTTTTGCATTTACCAGGTACAGGTAGAAGCACTTTTGCAAAGAAGCGACGAGCAAAGCGAATGAGTTCAAATTGCCACAAATGTGCACGATGGACGTGTAACGGTAAATGTCGTTCTATTGGGATTCCGTCCTCTAATCGAGATGATAAAATTGAATTCATTAAGGATGGACTGAGTAAGGAGAATTTGGGTAATATCCAACTTTCTCTTGAGACGCATCCTAGTGGAGACGTACAAAGAGAAATTCTTGATTTATGGCCGCAATTCCAAAGGGAATGGCAACATCTTGGGAATCTGATGTTAAAAGACCCTGTTTGCCAGCTTGTAAGAAAACTGGATGGGAAGCATATCCTCGACTCATAGAAGGCGTTTAAGCCGTTTCTGGACGTAAAACCAGAGGAAGATGTGAGCCACAATCACAACTACAATAAATGACTTCTCAGTTTTTGGTTTGATTTGCAATAACTTTATTTTGGTTTAATTTACGTGTTGTTCGATTTGTGTAATTATTCTCGTTTTTTTTTATTTGTTTTTTACGGTTGATTTTTCTTCACTTTTTGATTTTCTTCCCGAAATCACGCAAAAATCTTTTGTTAGGTTAACATTTTCTTCTGACAGGTTAGATACACTTTCGGCGACATTATTACTCTTGTCTGATTCACTACTCAGTCCTCTATATATTACACCATGTACTCATTCTCTTTCAGGCACTCGAAGAAAAAAAAATGGCAAGTACTTCATCCCAGCGCATTAAAAAAATTTGTGTCTTTGGAGGTGCTTATCCAGGAAAAAATAACATATTCGCTGATGAAGCCATAAGAGTTGGAGTAATACTTGCCCAACAAAAGATCCACTTGATTTATGGAGGCGGTAGTACGGGTTTAATGGGAGCAGTCGCTACAGTATCACACGCCGGAGGAAGTCCAGTTCTAGGAATCGTGCCAAAACTATTCACAAGTTTTTGTGGACCTACCGTGGGTAAGGAAATACAAGTCTGGAGTATCCCTGAACGGATAACAATCATGTACCATTCTGCCGATGCATTCATTGCTTTACCAGGAGGTCTGGGTACATTGGAAGAAATAGCTTGCGTGGCTTCTTGGTCATCTTTGGTCACAAATAAGAAACCTATTGGTTTGCTTAATATTAATGGTTATTTTAGTAATTTGCTTTCATATTTAGATAATGCTGTGGATAATGGATTCATGTTTCAGAGGCAAGGAGAACCATAATTTCTGCTACAACCATTGAAGATTTACTCAAAAAGCTCCAAGCTTATGAGTGTTTATCTGCTACGGTTGTTTCGCAAACGCTCGGAAAAAGAAAAAGAGATATGGACGAGCAAGGAGTGGATTGTACTTTGTCTTTGTGACATTATCTAACATTTTGTTTGTTGTGTCTCAGTTATAATAAGTGGTTAGCAACCTCTGCAGGTAATATCTCCTAAATTCTACCTTTAGTAGGGGGTAAGGGACATATTTTGCTAATTTAAAAAAAAAAAAAAAAAAATTTGATGTGTTTTAAGCCATTTAGAAGTATTCATTCTGAACAAGGTCTGAGTAAGGGAGACTTGAGACATACCTTGTCAGTTTGATTTCTTCTTTTCAAAAAAAAAAAAAAAGTTTGTTGTGTTTTAAGCAATTTAGAAGTATTCATTCTGGACAAGGTCTGAGTAAGGGAGACTTGAGACATACCTTGTCAGTTTGATTTTAATCTTTTTATGTTTACTTGTTAATTTTTGTTTAGTATTTTAGGATTATTTAGGTTGCATGAGTTTGTTTTGTTTTGTTTTGAGTCTTAGTTGTTCCTATTCTTATGTTATTAGTTCTTTTCTCTTACACATGATTCTTTCATTTGGGTTAATAGACTTACATTGAGGACAATGTAAGAATTAAGTGTGGGGGGAATGATTTAGGATTTCTTTTATTTTTGTCTACTATTTTTTTATGAGTCTTTATTATTATTATTATTATTATTTTAGTGTGTTTTAGTTCCTTTTTAATACAATGATGAGATATGAATTGCATAAGTCTAAAACAGATTTATTAGTGAGAAGATTTTCATGAGAATTGAGCTTGATGTCAACCTTTTTATGAGCCAATGTTAATATGATATGTTGATTGAGAAAGAAGCATGTTTAGACTTAATCTGACTTGTATAATCATCCTTGTGAGTTTTTGAGCCTATAATGATTGATGCATTATACAAATCAATCTAATTTCTTTCTTGAGTGCTCTTATGATTACATGATTCTCTAGAACTTGCTTTAAACCGTTTGAGACTATATTGATACATGTGACAACATGAATAAGATAGAGGCATTAGGATTTTTAGCCAGGGCCAAACAGCCATCCCTTATTGATGTTCCAAGAGAACACACCCTTAGTGAACCAATTTGAGCCTACATTGAATAAGCTATCTCTTTGGTAACCATAACTTGTCCCTAACCTAAATATACTTATATCTTTACCTTTGTTCCAAAGATGAATTAGCATGATTTGAGACAAGTTGCAAAGACAAGGGATATTTTTTGGTTAGAAACAAGAAATAAGTGTGGGGGGAAAAGAAAAGAAAAGTCAAGAGAAAAAGAAATGGAATACTGGAAAATACATTCCTATGTAAAAAATATATATATATATGAATCATCTCTTGAATTTGTGGAAAAAGAAAAAGATGTTACAAAGTTGTTTAGAATGAAGAAAAGGCCCAACATGAATATCCGGCCTAGGTGACTATGTACTTGTAAAGAGTTTTGAGAAGTTTCTTTGTATAATTTTTTTATGTCTCTAAACTTTATGAACTCTTTGGAACCTTTGTGATATCTTTATCCTTTTGTTCTTCAACCACATTACAAACCCCTTGGCCCCATTACAACCTTGATTAAAGACCTCTTGATTTATGAAGTTGCATGATCTTTTAGTGGAGATAGGTGGACAAGCAAGCATATGGTAGAAGTGTTTTCATGAGATTGATTGAGTGTAAACACTTTACCACTACTTTAAAGAGTGAAAATCAAGAGAGTATCCCATGTGAGAAGTTGAGATTAAGTTTGAATATGCACTATTTTGATTGAAATATGTTATGTTAATATTGGCTTAACTCAAACTATTTACATTCAAGCAAGATTTGTTGTGAATTTCTTTAAGCTATTGATTAGTTTTTAAGACTTGTCCAATGATTATCTCAAATTTATATTGGAAGGATTAGTTATAATTATTATTTTTAGTTTTTCTTATGTTTTCAATGTTTGTGGGTATCGTCCTAGTAAACCCTCACGAGACTAAACTCGTCCACTAGGGACACCTAGGGGTTTAAAGGCTTGTGTCACATGCTAAGTGCCACCGTGATTTCCTACGAAAATCGATTAGATTAGATTTTCTTATTTTATTTTTATTGAGTCGTTGCTAGGGACTAGCAACAATCTAAGTGTGGGGGTGTGATAACTCGTATAATTATATAGTTTTTAGTTATGTTTTATTAATGTTTTGTGTCAAATACGAGTTATTATTGTTTAGTCTAATTGTGTTTATGATCTTTTATATTTTTATGTATTTTGGTGTTTTTCACAAGTTTCTTTGAGTGATTTCAGATTACTAGAATTAAGGGCAAATCCAGTTCAGTTTCAGTTCCGACACCTTTTGCCATATCAGCTATATTTCGAGTTTCACTGAAGCAATAAGGCTGAAAATTGTAGCCGTGCAAAGCTAAGAGGCATATCTATCTTTTTCATGTTTTACACTTCTTAAAACAGAGTCGTTTTCCCTAGCGAAATCGACCATCAAGTTGGCTGATGTGCAATGACGTCTGTGCTGACATGTTTTCGTATTATGCCCATATCTTCTTATCCACACCAGCAAATGAGCTGATTCCAACGGCTATGCTTCCGTAACTGATAGGGGAACCTTTGTCTAGAAGACCATGTGATCAGATCAGGCCTCCAATATTGACGAAATCGACCATCAAGTTGGCTGATCAAAATCGTCATATACCTACCTTTGAAATTTGTAAAGCTTGTCTCTTGTCATTTAGCCCTCCAAAATGTGTATAAATAGAGGGCCTTGGATGATTGTAAGGGATCATATTGTAGATAGGTAGGATATTAGCCATTTTAATAAAATTCTCTAAGTTTTCTTCTTCTTTCTTTTCTCTAGTTTTCTTTCTTCTCTCTAGTTTTCTTTTTCTTTAGAGAGAGCAAGAGGTTGGATAATTAATATTCTTCCTCTTCTTCTTTCTTTCTTTTATTTTCTTCTTAGATTTTCTTTAATTTTATGTTTATGTTTATAATGCCTATGCTAGGCTAAACTTCTATTTGGTTAAGGGTGATTTCAAAGCCCTAGACATGTTTTGTGATTGATTTTCAGATTCTATCTATCATTAATTTTCTATCAAAGTTGCTTATGTTCTTCTACAAGAATTGTTCATGATGTTGTCTAGATTTATTTAGGTGTACAACTAGATAGATCTTGATAATTATCTATTGCTAGTTTAGGAGTCTTGATCCGTGTAATTGTCTTGATTTCCTATTCATAAGTGGCAATTTGTGATTAATGATTATGGTCAAGTTTTCAATAATTGCAAAGTGGAACATAACCTAAGTTGAACAATCCGAGCTTATGTGTTTGTTGCTTAGATCAACCTATCTTTCTCATCATAAAGCTGCCATTAAATTGAATTTAGAGAGCTTATTCTAGGTTGTTTAATGGTTAGAGATTAAATAGAGAGCTTGTTCTATTTAACGACAAACTAAGGAAAGATTGGGGTAACAGAGCTTGTTGTTATCTACGGTTGTTAACTTTGATAGTTGGTTGATATTGATAGATCTGAAATTGATTCTTAATGATGTCTAGTGGTGGAGAATGAAACCTTAACCATATTTTTCATATTTGATTCTTCTTACTTATTTGTTTTCTTACTTTTAGTTTGCTTATTTTTTATATTTATTTTTATTGGCTGGTTATACCGCCTAATTTGTATATTAACTTTGTTTTATTTTTATTGGCTGGTTATACCGCCTTGCATCTTATTCTTATTATTTACTTTAGTTTAAATCTGGCTTCAAAAACCCCTTTTTTTTTATTGTTTTCTTTGAATGTAAGTTATAAACTAATAACTCATAAATTAAAACCCAATCCCTGAGGACTCGACCCTTGCTAACTACTATACTTACAATTGATCTTTTTAGTGCAAGGTTAAATAAGATACACTCTTTTGGGTGCATCAAAATATAATTTTTTAACCCCGGTTAAATGGCGGATAACGGTACTCCGTGATTATTTAAATCGGTTCCATCAGCTACCCACAAAACTGATATTGTATATAAATTTCTCTTCCAATTTCTCTTTCAATTTTTTTCATTTTTTTTTTTCAGGATGGATGATATTCTCACAAGATTGCAGAAACGATTTCCTCCTTTTCCTCAAAATATTTTACTGAAGCTTTACCAAGTTCGACTTGAAAGATTAAGAATGCTTATGCACAAAGGGATTCCTGAAGACATACGTTGGATAATTGAAGCCAAGGTACGTGAAGATGAATATCTTCCTGTTTTGCATTTACCAGGTACAGGTAGAAGCACTTTTGCAAAGAAGCGACGAGCAAAGCGCATGAGTTCAAATTGCCACAAATGTGCACGATGGACGTGTAACGGTAAATGTCGTTCTATTGGGATTCCGTCCTCTAATCGAGATGATAAAATTGAATTCATTAAGGATGGACTGAGTAAGGAGAATTTGGGTAATATCCAACTTTCTCTTGAGACGCATCCTAGTGGAGACGTACAAAGAGAAATTCTTGATTTATGGCCGCAATTCCAAAGGGAATGGCAACATCTTGGGAATCTGATGTTAAAAGACCCTGTTTGCCAGCTTGTAAGAAAACTGGATGGGAAGCATATCCTCGACTCATAGAAGGCGTTTAAGCCGTTTCTGGACGTAAAACCAGAGGAAGATGTGAGCCACAATCACAACTACAATAAATGACTTCTCAACTTTTGGTTTGATTTGCAATAACTTTATTTCGGTTTAATTTACGTGTTATTTGATTTGTGTAATTATTCTCAATTTTTTTATTTGTCTTTTACGGTTGATTTTTCTTCTCTTTTTTATTTTTTTCCTGAAATCACGCAAAAATCTTTTGTTAGGTTAACATTTTCTTCTGACAGGTCAAATACACTTTCGGCGACATTATTACTCTTGACTTTTACGGTTGATTTTTCTTCTCTTTTTGATTTTCTTCCTGAAATCACGCAAAAATCTTTTGTTAGGTTAACATATTTTTTCTGACAGGTCAGATACACTTTCGGCGACATTATTACTCTTGTCTGATTCACTACTCAGTCCTCTATATATTACACCATGTACTCATTCTCTTTCAGGCACTCGAAAAAAAGAAAAAAAAATGGCAAGTACTTCATCCCAGCGCATTAAAAAAATTTGTGTCTTTGGAGGTGCTTATCCAGGAAAAAATAACATATTCGCTGATGAAGCCATAAGAGTTGGAGTAATACTTGCCCAACAAAAGATCCACTTGATTTATGGAGGCGGTAGTACGGGTTTAATGGGAGCAGTCGCTACAGCAGCACACGCCGGAGGAAGTCCAGTTCTAGGAATCGTGCCAAAACTATTCACAGATTTTTGTGGACCTACCTTGGGTAAGGAAATACAAGTCTGGAGTATCCCTGAACGGATAACAATCATGTACCATTCTGCCGATGCATTCATTGCTTTACCAGGAGGTCTGGGTACATTGGAAGAAATAGCTTGCGTGGCTTCTTGGTCATCTTTGGTCACAAATAAGAAACCCATTGGTTTGCTTAATATTAATGGTTATTTTAGTAATTTGCTTTCATATTTAGATAATGCTGTGGATAATGGATTCATGTTTTCAGAGGCAAGGAGAACCATAATTTATGCTACAACCATTGAAGATTTACTCAAAAAGCTCCAAGCTTATGAGTATTTATCTGCTACGGTTGTTTCGCAAACGCTCGGAAAAAGAAAAAGAGATATGGACGAGCAAGGAGTGGATTGCACTTTGTCTTTGTGACATTATCTAACATTTTGTTTGTTGTGTCTCAGTTATAATAAGTGGTTAGCAACCTCTACAGGTAATATCTCCTAAATTTTACCTTCTTAAAAAAAAAAAAAAAAAGTTTGTTGTGTTTTAAGCAATTTAGAAGTATTCATTCTGAACAAGGTCTGAGTAAGGGAGACTTGAGACATACCTTGTCAGTTTGATTTCTTCTTTTCAAAAAAAAAAAAAAAAAAAAAAAGAGTTTGTTGTGTTTTAAGCAATTTAGAAGTATTCATTCTGAACAAGATCTGAGTAAGGGAGACTTGAGACATACCTTGTCAGTTTGATTTTAATCTTTTTACGTTTACTTGTTAATTTTTGTTTAGTATTTTAGGATTATTTAGGTTGCATGAGTTTGTTTTGTTTTGAGTCTAGTTATTCCTATTCTTATGTTATTAGTTCTTTTCTCTTACACATGATTCTTTCATTTGAATTAATAGACTTACATTGAGGACAATGTAAGAATTAAGTGTGGGGGGAATGATTTAGGATTTCTTTTATTTTTGTCTACTATTTTTTTTTATGAGTCTTTATTATTATTATTATTTTTTAGTGTGTTTTAGTTCCTTTTTAATACAATGATGAGATATGAATTGCATAAGTCTAAAACATATTTATTAGTGAGATGATTTTCATGAGAATTGAGCTTGATGTCAACCTTTTTATGAGCCAATGTTAATATGATATGTTGATTGAGAAAGAAGCATGTTTAGACTTAATTTGACTTGTATAATCATCCTTGTGAGTTTTTGAGCCTATAATGATTGATGCATTATACAAATCAATCTAATTTCTTTCTTGAGTGCTCTTATGATTACATGATTCTCTAGAACTTGCTTTAAACCGTTTGAGACTATATTGATACATGTGACAACATGAATATGATAGAGGCATTAGGATTATAACCAGAGCCAAACAGCCATCCCTTATTGATGTTCCAAGAGAACACACCCTTAGTGAACCAATTTGAGCCTACATTGAATAAGCTATCTCTTTGGTAACCATAACTTGTCCCTAACCTAAATATACTTATATCCTTACCTTTGTTCCAAAAATGAATTAGCATGTTTTGAGACAAGTTGCAAAGACAAGGAAGATCTATTGAAAATTTGGGTTAGAAATAAGAAATAAGTGTGGGGGGGGGGAAAGAAAAGAAAAGTCAAGAAAAAAAAAAAGAAATGGAATACTGGCAAATACATTCCTATGTAAAAAAAAAAAATATGAATCATCTCTTGAATTTGGGGAAAAAGAAAAAGATGTTACAAAGTTGTTTAGAATGAAGAAAAGGCCCAACATGAATATCCGGCCTAGGTGACTATGTACTTGTAAAGAGTTTTGAGAAGTTTCTTTGTATAATCTTTTTATGTCTCTAAACTTTATGAACTCTTTGGAACCTTTGTGATATCTTTATCCTTTTGTTCTTCAACCACATTACAAACCCCTTGGCCCCATTACAACCTTGATTAAAGACCTCTTGATTTATGAAGTTGCATGATCTTTTAGTGGAGAATAGGTGGACAAGCAAGCATATGGTAGAAGTGTTTTCATGAGATTGATTGAGTGTAAACACTTTACCACTACTTTAAAGAGTGAAAATCAAGAGAGTATCCCATGTGAGAAGTTGAGATTAAATTTGAACATGCACTATTTTGATTGAGATATGTTATGCTAATATTGGCTTAACTCAAACAATTTACATTCAAGCATGATTTTTTGTGAAATTTTTTAAGCTATTGATTAGTTTATAAGACTTGTTCAAATATTGTCTCTAATTTGTATTGAAAGGATTAGGAGTAAATATTTTTAGTATATGCAGTTTATTTATATTTTAGTTTTTCAATGTTTGTGGGTATCGTTCTAGTAAACCCTCACGAGACTAAACTCGTCCACTAGGGACACCTAGGAGTTTAAAGGCTTGTGTCACATGCTAAGTGCCACCGTGATTTCCTACGAAAATGGATTAGATTAGATTTTCTTATTTTATTTTTATTGAGTCGTTGCTAGGGACTAGCAACAATCTAAGTGTGGGGGTGTGATAACTCGTATAATTATATAGTTTTTAGTTATGTTTTATTATTGTTTTGTGTCAAATACGAGTTATTATTGTTTAGTCTAATTGTGTTTATGATCTTTATGTATTTTGGTGTTTTTCACAAGTTTCTTTGAGTGATTTCAGATTACTAGAATTAAGGGCAAATCCAGTTCAGTTCCAGTTCCGACACATTTTGCCATATCAGCTATATCTCGAGTTTCACTGAAGCAATAAGGCTGAAATTTGTAGCTGTGCAAAGCTAAGAGGCATATCTATCTTTTCATGTTTTACACTTCTTGAAACGGAGTCGTTTTCCCTAGCGAAATTGACCATCAAGGTGGCTGATGTGTAATGACGTCTGTGCTGACATGTCTTCGTATTTTGCCCATATCTACTTAACCACATCAGCAAATGAGCTGATTCCAACGGCTATGGTTCCGTAACTGATAGGGAAACCTTTTTCTAGAAGACCATGTGATCAGATCAGGCCTCCAATATTGACGAAATTGACCATCAAGTTGGCTGATCAAAATCGTCATATACCTACCTTTGAAATTTGTAAAGCTTGTCTCTTGTCATTTAGCCCTCCAAAATGTGTATAAATAGAGGGCCTTGGATGATTGTAAGGGATCATATTGTACATTGGTAGGATATTAGCCATTGTAATAAAATTCTCTAAGTTTTCTTCTTCTTTCTTTTCTCTAGTTTCTTTTTCTTTATTTTCTTCTTCTTCTTTCTTTCTTTTATTTCCTTCTTAGATTCTCTTTAATTTTATGTTTATGTTTACAATGCCTATGCTAGGCTAAACTTCTATTTGGTTAAGGGTGATTTCAAAGCCCTAGACATGTTTTGTGATTGATTTTCAGATTCTATCTATCATTAATTTTCTATCAAAGTTGCTTATGTTCTTCTACAAGAATTGTTCATGATGTTGTCTTGATTTATTTAGGTGTACAACTAGATAGATCTTGATAATTATCTATTGCTAGTTTAGGAGTCTTGATCCGTGTAATTGTCTTGATTTCCTATTCATAAGTGGCAATTTGTGATTAATGATTATGGTCAAGTTTTCAATAATTGCAAAGTGGAACATAACCTAAGTTGAACAATCCGAGCTTATGTGTTTGTTGCTTAGATCAACCTATCTTTCTCATCATAAAGCTGCCATTAAATTGAATTTAGAGAGCTTATTCTAGGTTGTTTAATGGTTAGAGATTAAATAGAGAGCTTGTTCTATTTAACGACAAACTAAGGAAAGATTGGGATAACAGAGCTTGTTGTTATCTACGGTTGTTAACTTTGATAGTTGGTTGATATTGATAGATCTGAAATTGATTCTTAATGATGTCTAGTGGTGGAGAATGAAACCTTAACCATATGTTTCATATTTGATTCTTCTTAGTATATTTATTTTTATTGGCTGGTTATACCGCCTAATTTGTATATTAACTTTGTTTTATTTTTATTGGCTGGTTATACCGCCTAATTTAGTATATATATTTTTATTGGCTGGTTATACCGCCTTGCATCTTATTCTTATTATTTACTTTAGTTTAAATCTGGCTTCAAAAACCCCTTTTCTTTTATTGTTCTTGAATTTAAGTTTTAAACTATTAACTTATAAACTAAAACCCAATCCCTGAGGACTCGACCCTTGCTAACTACTATACTTACAATTGATCTTTTTAGTGCAAGGTTAAATAAGATACACTCTTTTGGGTGCATCAGTGATTGATTTTCAGATTCTATCTATCATTAATTTTCTATCAAAGTTGCTTATGTTCTTCTACAAGAATTGTTCATGATGTTGTCTTGATTTATTTAGGTGTACAACTAGATAGATCTTGATAATTATCTATTGCTAGTCTAGGAGTCTTGATCCGTGTAATTGTCTTGATTTCCTATTCATAAGTGGCAATTTGTGATTAATGATTATGGTCAAGTTTTCAATAATTGCAAAGTGGAACATAACCTAAGTTGAACAATCCGAGCTTATGTATTTGTTGCTTAGATCAACCTATCTTTCTCATCATAAAGCTGCCATTAAATTGAATTTAGAGAGCTTATTCTAGGTTGTTTAATGGTTAGAGATTAAATAGAGAGCTTGTTCTATTTAACGACAAACTAAGGAAAGATTGGGATAACAGAGCTTGTTGTTATCTACGGTTGTTAACTTTGATAGTTGGTTGATATTGATAGATCTGAAATTGATTCTTAATGATGTCTAGTGGTGGAGAATGAAACCTTAACCAAATTTTTCATATTTGATTCTTCTTACTTACTTGTTTTCTTACTTTTCTAGTTTGCTTATTTTTAAAAGTATATTTATTTTTATTGGCTGGTTATACCGCCTAATTTGTATATTAACTTTGTTTTATTTTTATTGGCTGGTTATACCGCCTAATTAATATATATATTGGCTGGTTATACCGCCTAATTTAGTATATATATTTTTATTGGCTGGTTATACCGCCTTGCATCCTATTCTTATTATTAAAAGACCCTGTTTGCCACCTTGTAAGAAAACTGGATGGGAAGCATATCCTCGACTCATAGAAGGCGTTTAAGCCGTTTCTGGACGTAAAACCAGAGGAAGATGCCAAATACACTTTCGGCGATGATAACTCGTATAATTATATAGTTTTTAGTTATGTTTTATTATTGTTTTGTGTCAAATACGAGTTATTATTGTTTAGTCTAATTGTGTTTATGATCTTTTATATTTTTATGTAATTTGGTGTTTTTCACAAGTTTCTTTGAGTGATTTCAGATAACAAGAATTAAGGGCAAATCCAGTTCAGTTCCAGTTCCGACACATTTTTCCATATCAGCTATATCTGGAGTTTCACTGAAGCAATAAGGCTGAAATTTGTAGCCGTGCAAAGCTAAGACGCATATCTATCTTTTTCATGTTTTATACTTCTTGAAACGGAGTCGTTTTCCCTAGCGAAATCGACCATCAAGTTGGCTGATGTGCAATGACGTCTGTGCTGACCTGTTTTTGTATTTTGCCCATATCTGCTTATCCACATCAGAAAATGAGCTGATTTCAATGGCTATGGATCCGTAACTGATACGGGAACCTTTGTCTAGAAGACCATATGATCAGATCAGGCCTCTAATATTGACGAAATCGACCATCAAGTTGGCTGATGTGCAATGACGTCTGTGCTGACATGTTTTCGTATTTTGCCCATATCTGCTTATCCACATCAGAAAATGAGCTGATTCCAACGGCTATGGATCCGTAACTGATAGGGGAACCTTTTTCTAGAAGACCATGTGATCAGATCAGGCCTCCAACATTGACGAAATCGACCATCAAGTTGGCTGATCAAAATTGTCATACAATATGACGAAAATTGTTAGAAAAATTCACCCACCTATTATACCTACCTTTGAAATTTGTAAAGCTTGTCTCTTGTCATTTAGCCTTCCAAAATGTGTATAAATAGAGGGCCTTGGATGATTGTAGAGGATCATATTGTACATAGGTAGGATATTAGCCATTTTAATAAAATTCTCTAAGTTTTCTTCTTCTTTCTTTTCTCTAGTTTTCTTTCTTTTCTCTAGTTTTCTTTTTCTTTAGAGAGAGCAAGAGGTTGGATAATTAATATTCTTCCTCTTCTTCTTAGATTTTCTTTAATTTTATGTTTATGTTTATAATGCCTATGCTAGGCTAAACTTCTATTTGGTTAAGGGTGATTTCAAAGCCCTAGACATGTTTTGTGATTGATTTTCAGATTCTATCTATCATTAATTTTCTATCAAAGTTGCTTATGTTCTTCTACAAGAATTGTTCATGATGTTGTCTAGATTTATTTAGGTGTACAACTAGATAGATCTTGATAATTATCTATTGCTAGTTTAGGAGTCTTGATCCGTGTAATTGTCTTGATTTCCTATTCATAAGTGGCAATTTGTGATTAATGATTATGATCAAGTTTTCAATAATTGCAAAGTGGAACATAACCTAAGTTGAACAATCCGAGCTTATGTGTTTGTTGCTTAGATCAACCTATCTTTCTCATCATAAAGCTGCCATTAAATTGAATTTAGAGAGCTTATTCTAGGTTGTTTAATGGTTAGAGATTAAATAGAGAGCTTGTTCTATTTAACGACAAACTAAGGAAAGATTGGGGTAGCAGAGCTTGTTGTTATCTACGGTTGTTAACTTTGATAGTTGGTTGATATTGATAGATCTGAAATTGATTCTTAATGATGTCTAGTGGTGGAGAATGAAACCTTAACCATATTTTTCATATTTGATTCTTCTTACTTATTTGTTTTCTTACTTTTAGTTTGCTTATTTTTTATATTTATTTTTATTGGCTGGTTATACCGCCTAATTTGTATATTAACTTTGTTTTATTTTTATTGGCTGGTTATACCGCCTAATTTAGTATATATATTTTTATTGGCTGGTTATACCGCCTAATTTAGTATATATATTTTTATTGGCTGGTTATACCGCCTTGCATCTTATTCTTATTATTTACTTTAGTTTAAATCTGGCTTCAAAAACCCCTTTTCTTTTATTGTTCTTGAATTTAAGTTTTAAACTATTAACTTATAAACTAAAACCCAATCCCTGAGGATTCGACCCTTGCTAACTACTATACTTACAATTTATCTTTTTAGTGCAAGGTTAAATAAGATACACTCTTTTGGGTGCATCAAATTTTTGGCGCCGTTGCCGGGGATTGTTTTCTTTAGTTTATTTGTTACTTGGTTTATTCTTATTTTCAGTTCTAATGAGTTTTATTTTCTTGTACATACGGGTTTTTCTGATCAAATTTTGAAAAAAAAAAAAAAAAAAAAAAACGATGGAATTGAGCAATCTAACACTTGAAGAGTTGGTGGCATACATGAACATGGAGAATCAACAAGCCAATCTCACCTTCCCAGTTCAACAATTGGCCATGGGAGGATGTCAAGGCCATCAAGTGTTCCAAGACCAACAGTATGATCATTACTCAAACACTTACCATGAAGGATGGTGGGATCATACTAATTATGGCTACTCGAAAAATTACCAAGAAGTAGATCCTTATGCCAATTACACTCATCCATCTAGCTTCAATCAATCATGGTCCCAAGAACCAGATCTTTTTCAACCACCACATATGACTCAAAACTCAGGTACTTCTTTAGAAGATCTTGTCTATTCTCTTGTTACTGATACATTGCAATTTCAACAGGAAACAAGGGCAAGCATCCAGAGTTTGGAAAAGCAAATGATCCAATTGACTAGTAGTATGGTGGGATGGGTAGCACAAAGATCTGAAGAACTCCCTGCCCAAACAATGATTAACCCAAAGGAGAATACTACTATTGTGACCTTGAGGAATGAGGAACAAGATGAGGATGAGACAAAATTAGAGATGAATTCTATTCTTGAGGATAATGAAGCCAATGATCCAAATAAGAGTATTTCAGCACCTGAGGTAACGTTTGAGATTCCAATTTTTACTAATGTTTCTTCTCCACCTTTTCCTAGTAGATTCGCAAAGTTCAAGGAGGATGAACATGAACAAGACACGCTGGAAACCTTAAACAGTTTGTTTGTGGATGTCATTCAACAAGTACCAAAAGATGCATCATTCCTCGATGAGATATGCACCACCAAGGATGATGGAATAATACTTGTAATGGAGAATACATCCGCTGTTGTGCAAAGAAAGCTACCTCTCAAACGCATAAATTTGGAAAATTTCATGTATGAGCCTGACAAGCGTAAAAAGCCAAGAAGGGGTGTTGGTTAGATTCAAAACACTAACTCAAGTGTTAATTGGGAAGGCAGCCCAATTAAAGATGAAATTGCCAACCTTCCATATTCAGATTTGCTTTCTCTTTCTTTTCCTTTTTCTTTTATTATTTTTATTGTTTTTATTTTTATTTCTTATGTTCTTTGTTAATTGTGTTTACTGTTTTTAAGTTCATTTAGGCTGCATAAGTTTCTTTTGTTTAATAGTTCTTTTCTCTTACATATAATTCTTGCATTGGGGGATAATAGCATTACATTAATGACAATGTAAGAATTATGTGTGGGGGAAGAATTTAGGATTTTATTTAGAGTGTTTTATTTTTGAGTCTTTTTATGTTGTTTTTCTTTCTGATCCTTGTTTTGAAAATAACTAGATGTAAATATAATTTTTAATTTTTTTACCTCGGTTAAATGGCGGATAACGGTACTCCGTGATTATTTAAATCGGTTCCATCAGCTACCCACAAAACTGATATTGTATATAAATTTCTCTTCCAATTTCTCTTTCATTTTTTTTTTTTTTCATTTTTTTTCAGGATGGATGATATTCTCACAAGATTGCAGAAACGATTTCCTCCTTTTCCTCGAAATATTTTACTGAAGCTTTACCAAGTTCGATTTGAAAGATTAAGAATGCTTATGCACAAAGGGATTCCTGCAGACATACGTTGGATAATTGAAGCCAAGGTACGTGAAGATGAATATCTTCCTGTTTTGCATTTACCAGGTACAGGTAGAAGCACTTTTGCAAAGAAGCGACGAGCAAAGCGCATGAGTTCAAATTGCCACAAATGTGCACGATGGACGTGTAACGGTAAATGTCGTTCTATTGGGATTCCGTCCTCTAATCGAGATGATAAAATTGAATTCATTAAGGATGGACTGAGTAAGGAGAATTTGGGTAATATCCAACTTTCTCTTGAGACGCATCCTAGTGGAGACGTACAAAGAGAAATTCTTGATTTATGGCCGCAATTCCAAAGGGAATGGCAACATCTTGGGAATCTGATGTTAAAAGACCCTGTTTGCCAGCTTGTAAGAAAACTGGATGGGAAGCATATCCTCGACTCATAGAAGGCGTTTAAGCCGTTTCTGGACGTAAAACCAGAGGAAGATGTGAGCCACAATCACAACTACAATAAATGACTTCTCAGCTTTTGGTTTGATTTGCAATAACTTCATTTTGGTTTAATTTACGTGTTGTTCGATTTGTGTAATTATTCTTTTTTTTATTTGTCTTTTACGGTTGATTTTTCTTCTCTTTTTGATTTTCTTCCTGAAATCACGCAAAATCTTTTGTTAGGTTAACATTTTCTTCTGACAGGTCAAATACACTTTCGGCGACATTATTACTCTTGACTTTTACGGTTGATTTTTCTTCTCTTTTTGATTTTCTTCCTGAAATCACGCAAAAATCTTTTGTTAGGTTAACATTTTCTTCTGACAGGTCAGATACACTTTCGGCGACATTATTACTCTTGTTTGATTCACTACTCAGTCCTCTATATATTACACCATGTACTCATTCTCTTTCAGGCACTCGAAAAAAAAATGGAAAATACTTCATCCCAGCGCATTAAAAAAATTTGTGTCTTTGGAGGTGCTTATCCATGCAAAAATAACATATTTGCTGATGAAGCCATAAGAGTTGGAGTAATACTTGCCCAACAAAAGATCCAGTTGATTTATGGAGGCGGTAGTACGGGTTTAATGGGAGCAGTCGCTACAGCAGCACACGCCGGAGGAAGTCCAGTTCTAGGAGTCGTGCCAAAACTATTCACAAGTTTTTGTGGACCTACCGTGGGTAAGGAAATACAAGTCTGGAGTATCCCTGAACGGATGACAATCATGTACCATTCTGCCGATGCATTCATTGCTTTACCAGGAGGTCTGGGTACATTGGAAGAAATAGCTTGCGTGGCTTCTTGGTCATCTTTGGTCACAAATAAGAAACCCATTGGTTTGCTTAATATTAATGGTTATTTTAGTAATTTGCTTTCATATTTAGATAATGCTGTGGAAAATGGATTCATGTTTTCAGAGGCAAGGAGAACCATAATTTCTGCTACAACCATTGAAGATTTACTCAAAAAGCTCCAAGCTTATGAGTATTTATCTGCTACGGTTGTTTCGCAAACGCTCGGAAAAAGAAAAAGAGATATGGACGAGCAAGGAGTGGATTGCACTTTGTCTTTGTGACATTATCTAACATTTTGTTTGTTGTGTCTCAGTTATAATAAGTGGTTAGCAACCTCTACAGGTAATATCTCCTAAATTCTACCTTTAAAATTTGACATTGGGGACAATGCCATATTTTAGTAGGGGGTAAGGGACATATTTTGCTAATTTAAAAAAAAAATAAAAAAAAATAAAATTAAGAAGTATTCATTCTGAACAAGGTCTGAGTAAGGGAGACTTGAGACATACCTTGTTAGTTTGATTTCTTCTTTACAAAAAAAAAAAAAGAGTTTGTTGTGTTTTAAGCAATTTAGAAGTATTCATTCTGAACAAGGTCTGAGTAAGGGAGACTTGAGACATACCTTGTCAGTTTGATTTCTTCTTTTCAAAAAAAAAAAAAAAAAAGAGTTTGTTGTGTTTTAAGCAATTTAGAAGTATTCATTCTGAACAAGGTCTGAGTAAGGGAGACTTGAGACATACCTTGTCAGTTTGATTTTAATCTTTTTACGTTTACTTGTTAATTTTTGTTTAGTATTTTAGGATTATTTAGGTTGCATGAGTTTGTTTTGTTTTGAGTCTAGTTATTCCTATTCTTATGTTATTAGTTCTTTTCTCTTACACATGATTCTTTCATTTGAGTTAATAGACTTACATTGAGGACAATGTAAGAATTAAGTGTGGGGGGGAATGATTTAGGATTTCTTTTATTTTTGTCTACTATTTTTTTTTTCTTTATTATTATTATTATTTTTTTTTTGTGAGTTTTAGTTCCTTTTTAATACAATGATGAGATATGAATTGCATAAGTCTAAAACAGATTTATTAGTGAGAAGATTTTCATGAGAATTGAGCTTGATGTCAACCTTTTTATGAGCCAATGTTAATATGATATGTTGATTGAGAAAGAAGCATGTTTAGACTTAATCTGACTTGTATAATCATCCTTGTGAGTTTTTGAGCCTATAATGATTGATGCATTATACAAATCAATCTAATTTCTTTCTTGAGTGCTCTTATGATTACATGATTCTCTAGAACTTGCTTTAAACCGTTTGAGACTATATTGATACATGTGACAACATGAATATGATAGAGGCATTAGGATTTTTAGCCAGGGCCAAACAGCCATCCCTTATTGATGTTCCAAGAGAACACACCCTTAGTGAACCAATTTGAGCCTACATTGAATAAGCTATCTCTTTGGTAACCATAACTTGTCCCTAACCTAAATATACTTATAACTTTACCTTTGTTCCAAAGATGAATTAGCATGTTTTGAGACAAGTTGCAAAGACAAGGGATATTTTTAGTTAAAAATTTGGGTTAGAAACAAGAAATAAGTGTGGGGGGAAAAGAAAAGAAAAGTCAAGAGAAAAAGAAATGGAATACTGGCAAATACATTCCTATATAAAAAAAAAAATGAATCATCTCTTGAATTTGTGCAAAAAGAAAAAGATGTTACAAAGTTGTTTAGAATGAAGAAAAGGCCCAACATGAATATCCGGCCTAGGTGACTATGTACTTGTAAAGAGTTTTGAGAAGTTTCTTTGTATAATCTTTTTATGTCTCTAAACTTTATGAACTCTTTGGAACCTTTGTGATATCTTTATCCTTTTGTTCTTCAACCATATTACAAACCCCTTGGCCCCATTACAACCTTGATTAAAGACCTCTTGATTTATGAAGTTGCATGATCTTTTAATGGAGAATAGGTGGACAAGCAAGCATATGGTAGAAGTGTTTTCATGAGATTGATTGAGTGTAAACACTTTACCACTACTTTAAAGAGTGAAAATCAAGAGAGTATCCCATGTGAGAAGTTGAGATTAAATTTGAACATGCACTATTTTGATTGAGATATGTTATGCTAATATTGGCTTAACTCAAACAATTTACATTCAAACATGATTTTTTGTGAAATTTTTTAAGCTATTGATTAGTTTATAAGACTTGTTCAAATATTGTCTCTAATTTGTATTGAAAGGATTAGGAGTAAATATTTTTAGTATATGTAGTTTATTTATATGAAGTTTATTTATATTTTAATTTTTCAATGTTTGTGGGTATCATTCTAGTAAACCCTCACGAGACTAAACTCGTCCACTAGGGACACCTAGGGGTTTAAAGGCTTGTGTCACATGCTAAGTGCCACCGTGATTTCCTACGAAAGTGGATTAGATTAGATTTTCTTATTTTATTTTTATTGAGTCGTTGCTAGGGACTAGCAACAATCTAAGTGTGGGGGTGTGATAACTCGTATAATTATATAGTTTTTAGTTATGTTTTATTATTGTTTTGTGTCAAATACGAGTTATTATTGTTTAGTCTAATTGTGTTTATGATCTTTTATATTTTTATGTAATTTGGTGTTTTTCACAAGTTTCTTTGAGTGATTTCAGATAACAAGAATTAAGGGCAAATCCAGTTCAGTTCCAGTTCCGACACATTTTTCCATATCAGCTATATCTGGAGTTTCACTGAAGCAATAAGGCTGAAATTTGTAGCCGTGCAAAGCTAAGACGCATATCTATCTTTTTCATGTTTTATACTTCTTGAAACGGAGTCGTTTTCCCTAGCGAAATCGACCATCAAGTTGGCTAATGTGCAATGACGTCTGTGCTGACCTGTTTTTGTATTTTGCCCATATCTGCTTATCCACATCAGCAAATGAGCTGATTTCAATGGCTATGGATCCGTAACTGATACGGGAACCTTTGTCTAGAAGACCATATGATCAGATCAGGCCTCTAATATTGACGAAATCGACCATCAAGTTGGCTGATGTGCAATGACGTCTGTGCTGACATGTTTTCGTATTTTGCCCATATCTGCTTATCCACATCAGAAAATGAGCTGATTCCAACGGCTATGGATCCGTAACTGATAGGGGAACCTTTTTCTAG
This sequence comes from Fremontodendron californicum, assembly GCA_030761205.1. Taxonomy (NCBI): domain Eukaryota; kingdom Viridiplantae; phylum Streptophyta; class Magnoliopsida; order Malvales; family Malvaceae; genus Fremontodendron; species Fremontodendron californicum. Next base: position 339,299 of record JAULJL010000033.1, read on the forward strand.
AAGACCATGTGATCAGATCAGGCCTCCAACATTGACGAAATCGACCATCAAGTTGGCTGATCAAAATTGTCATACAATATGACGAAAATTGTTAGAAAAATTCACCCACCTATTATACCTACCTTTGAAATTTGTAAAGCTTGTCTTTTGTCATTTAGCCTTCCAAAATGTGTATAAATAGAGGGCCTTGGATGATTGTAGAGGATCATATTGTACATAGGTAGGATATTAGCCATTTTAATAAAATTCTCTAAGTTTTCTTCTTCTTTCTTTTCTCTAGTTTTCTTTCTTTTCTCTAGTTTTCTTTTTCTTTAGAGAGAGCAAGAGGTTGGATAATTAATATTCTTCCTCTTCTTCTTAGATTTTCTTTAATTTTATGTTTATGTTTATAATGCCTATGCTAGGCTAAACTTCTATTTGGTTAAGGGTGATTTCAAAGCCCTAGACATGTTTTGTGATTGATTTTCAGATTCTATCTATCATTAATTTTCTATCAAAGTTGCTTATGTTCTTCTACAAGAATTGTTCAAGATGTTGTCTAGATTTATTTAGGTGTACAACTAGATAGATCTTGATAATTATCTATTGCTAGTTTAGGAGTCTTGATCCGTGTAATTGTCTTGATTTCCTATTCATAAGTGGCAATTTGTGATTAATGATTATGGTCAAGTTTTCAATAATTGCAAAGTGGAACATAACCTAAGTTGAACAATCCGAGCTTATGTGTTTGTTGCTTAGATCAACCTATCTTTCTCATCATAAAGCTGCCATTAAATTGAATTTAGAGAGCTTATTCTAGGTTGTTTAATGGTTAGAGATTAAATAGAGAGCTTGTTCTATTTAACGACAAACTAAGGAAAGATTGGGGTAGCAGAGCTTGTTGTTATCTACGGTTGTTAACTTTGATAGTTGGTTGATATTGATAGATCTGAAATTGATTCTTAATGATGTCTAGTGGTGGAGAATGAAACCTTAACCATATTTTTCATATTTGATTCTTCTTACTTATTTGTTTTCTTACTTTTAGTTTGCTTATTTTTTATATTTATTTTTATTGGCTGGTTATACCGCCTAATTTGTATATTAACTTTGTTTTATTTTTATTGGCTGGTTATACCGCCTAATTTAGTATATATATTTTTATTGGCTGGTTATACCGCCTAATTTAGTATATATATTTTTATTGGCTGGTTATACCGCCTTGCATCTTATTCTTATTATTTACTTTAGTTTAAATCTGGCTTCAAAAACCCCTTTTCTTTTATTGTTCTTGAATTTAAGTTTTAAACTATTAACTTATAAACTAAAACCCAATCCCTGAGGATTCGACCCTTGCTAACTACTATACTTACAATTTATCTTTTTAGTGCAAGGTTAAATAAGATACACTCTTTTGGGTGCATCAGGCGACATTATTACTCTTGACTTTTACGGTTGATTTTTCTTCTCTTTTTGATTTTCTTCCTGAAATCACGCAAAAATCTTTTGTTAGGTTAACATTTTCTTCTGACAGGTCAAATACACTTTCGGCGACATTATTACTCTTGTCTGATTCACTACTCAGTCCTCTATATATTACACCATGTACTCATTCTCTTTCAGGCACTCGACAATTAAAAAAAAAATGGAAAGTACTTCGTCCCAGCGCATTAAAAAAATTTGTGTCTTTGGAGGTGCTTATCCAGGGAAAAATAACATATTCGCTGATGAAGCCATAAGAGTTGGAGTAATACTTGCCCAACAATCATGCCAAAACTATAGTACGGGTTTAATGGGAGCAGTCGCTACAGCAGCACACGCCGGAGGAAGTCCAGTTCTAGGAATCGTGCCAAAACTATTCACAGATTTTTGTGGACCTACCTTGGGTAAGGAAATACAAGTCTGGAGTATCCCTGAACGGATAACAATCATGTACCATTCTGCCGATGCATTCATTGCTTTACCAGGAGGTCTGGGTACATTGGAAGAAATAGCTTGCGTGGCTTCTTGGTCATCTTTGGTCACAAATAAGAAACCCATTGGTTTGCTTAATATTAATGGTTATTTTAGTAATTTGCTTTCATATTTAGATAATGCTGTGGAAAATGGATTCATGTTTTCAGAGGCAAGGAGAACCATAATTTCTGCTACAACCATTGAAGATTTACTCAAAAAGCTCCAAGCTTATGAGTGTTTATCTGCTACGGTTGTTTCGCAAACGCTCGGAAAAAGAAAAAGAGATATAGACGAGCAAGGAGTGGATTGCTGATGCACCCAAAAGAGTGTATCTTATTTAACCTTGCACTAAAAAGATAAATTGTAAGTATAGTAGTTAGCAAAGGTCGAGTCCTCAGGGATTGGGTTTTAGTTTATAAGTTAATAGTTTAAAACTTAAATTCAAGAACAATAAAAGAAAAGGGGTTTTTGAAGCCAGATTTAAACTAAAGTAAATAATAAGAATAAGATGCAAGGCGGTATAACCAGCCAATAAAAATATATATACTAAATTAGGCGGTATAACCAGCCAATAAAAATATATATACTAAATTAGGCGGTATGACCAGCCAATAAAAATAAATATACTTTTAAAAATAAGCAAACTAGAAAAGTAAGAAAACAAGTAAGTAAGAAGAATCAAATATGAAAAATATTGTTAAGGTTTCATTCTCCACCACTAGACATCATTAAGAATCAATTTCAGATCTATCAATATCAACCAACTATCAAAGTTAACAACCGTGGATAACAACAAGCTCTGTTATCCCAATCTTTCCTTAGTTTGTCGTTAAATAGAACAAGCTCTCTATTTAATCTCTAACCATTAAACAACCTAGAATAAGCTCTCTAAATTCAATTTAATGGCAGCTTTATGATGAGAAAGATAGGTTGATCTAAGCAACAAACACATAAGCTCGGATTGTTCAACTTAGGTTATGTTCCACTTTGCAATTATTGAAAACTTGACCATAATCATTAATCACAAATTGCCACTTATGAATAGGAAATCAAGACAATTACACGGATCAAGACTCCTAAACTAGCAATAGATAATTATCAAGATCTATCTAGTTGTACACCTAAACAAATCAAGACAACATCATGAACAATTCTTGTAGAAGAACATAAGCAACTTTGATAGAAAATTAATGATAGATAGAATCTGAAAATCAATCACAAAACATGTCTAGGGCTTTGAAATCACCCTTAACCAAATAGAAGTTTAGCCTAGCATAGGCATTATAAACATAAAATTAAATATAATCTAAGAAGAAAATAAAAGAAAGAAAGAAGAAGAAGAAGAATATTAATTATCCAACCTCTTGCTCTTTCTAAAGAAAAAGAAAACTAGAGAAAAGAAAGAAGAAGAAAACTTAGAGAATTTTATTACAATGGCTAATATCCTACCTATCTACAATATGATCCTCTACAATCATCCAAGGCCCTCTATTTATACACATTTTGGAGGGCTAAATGACAAGAGACAAGCTTTACAAATTTCAAAGGTAGGTATAATAGGTGGGTGCATTTTTCTAACAATTTTCGTCATATTGTATGACAATTTTGATCAGCCAACTTGATGGTCGATTTCGTCAATGTTGGAGGCCTGATCTGATCACATGGTCTTCTAGAAAAATGTTCCCCTATCAGTTACGGATCCATAGCCGTTTGAATCAGCTCATTTGCTTATGTGGATAAGAAGATATGGGCAAAATACGAAAATAGGTCAGCATAGACGTCATTGCACATCAGCCAACTTGATGATCGATTTCGTCAATATTGGAGGCCTGATCTGATCATATGGTCTTCTAGACAAAGGTTCCCGTATCAGTTACGGATCCATAGCCATTGGAATCAGCTCATTTGCTGATGTGAATAAGCAGATATGGGCAAAATACGAAAACAGGTCAGCACAGACGTCATTGCACATCAGCTACTTTGATGGTCGATTTTGCTAGGGAAAACGACTCCGTTTCAAGAAGTGTAAAACATGAAAAAGATAGATATGCCTCTTAGCTTTGCACGACTACAAATTTCAGCCTTATTGCTTCAGTGAAACTCCAGATATAGCTGATATGGCAAAAGGTGTCGGAACTGGAACTGAACTCGATTTGCCCTTAATTCTAGTAATCTGAAATCACTCAAAGAAACTTGTGAAAAATACCAAATTACATTAAAATATAAAAGATCATAAACACAATTAGACTAAACAATAATAACTCGTATTTGACACAAAACAATAATAAAACATAACTAAAAACTATATAATTATACGAGTTATCACACCCCCACACTTAGATTGTTGCTAGTCCCTAGCAACGATTCAATAAAAATAAAATAAGAAAATCTAATCTAATCCATTTTCGTAGGAAATCACGGTGGCACTTAGCATGTGACACAAGCCTTTAAACCCCTAGGTGTCCCTAGTGGACGAGTTTAGTCTCGTGAGGGTTTACTAGGACGATACCCACAAACATTGAAGACATAAGAAAAACTAAAAATAATAATTATAACTAATCCTTCCAATATAAATTAGAGATAATCATTGGACAAGTCTTAAAAACTAATCAATAGCTTAAAGAAATCCACAAAAAATCTTGCTTGAATGTAAATTGTTTGAGTTAAGCCAATATTAACATAACATATTTCAATCAAAATAGTGCATATTCAAACTTAATCTCAACTTCTCACATGGGATACTCTCTTGATTTTCACTTTTTAAAGTAGTGGTAAAGTGTTTACACTCAATCAATCTCATGAAAACACTTCTACCATATGCTTGCTTGTCCACCTATTATCCACTATTTAGATCATACAACTTCATAAATCAAGAGGTCTTTATTCAAGGTTGTAATGGGGCCAAAGGGTTATAATGTGGTTAAAGAACAAAAGGATAAAGATATCACAAAGGTTCCAAAGAGTTCATAGAGTTTAGAGACATAATAAGATCATACAAATAAAACTTCTCAAAAGTCTTATAAAGCACATAATAACATAGGCTAAATATTCATGTTGAGCCTTTGCATCATTCTAACCAACTTTGTAACATCTTTTTCTTTACTTTAACTAGCAGTTCAAGAGAAGATTTTTTTTTTATATGGGAATGTATTTGACAATGATTGATAACTCGTATAATTATATAGTTTTTAGTTATGTTTTATTATTGTTTTGTGTCAAATACGAGTTATTATTGTTTAGTCTAATTGTGTTTATGATCTTTTATATTTTTATGTAATTTGGTGTTTTTCACAAGTTTATTTGAGTGATTTCAGATTACTAGAATTAAGGGCAAATCCAGTTCAGTTCCAGTTCCGACACCCTTTGCCATATCAGCTATATCTGGAGTTTCACTGAAGCAATAAGGCTGAAATTTGTAGCCGTGCAAAGCTAAGAGGCATATCTATCTTTTTGATGTTTTACACTTCTTGAAACGGAGTCGTTTTCCCTAGCGAAATCGACCATCAAGTTGGCTGATGTGCAATGACGTCTGTGCTGACCTGTTTTCATATTTTGCCCATATCTGCTTATCCACATCAGCAAATGAGCTGATTCCAATGGCTATGGATCCGTAACTGATACGGGAACCTTTGTCTAGAAGACCATATGATCAGATCAGGCCTCTAATATTGACGAAATCGACCATCAAGTTGGCTGATGTGCAATGACGTCTGTGCTGACCTGTTTTCTTATTTTGCCCATATCTGCTTATCCACATCAGCAAATGAGCTGATTCCAACGGCTATGGATCCGTAACTGATAGGGGAACCTTTTTCTAGAAGACCATGTGATCAGATCAGGCCTCCAACATTGACGAAATCGACCATCAAGTTGGCTGATCAAAATTGTCATACAATATGACGAAAATTGTTAGAAAAATTCACCCACCTATTATACCTACCTTTGAAATTTGTAAAGCTTGTCTCTTGTCATTTAGCCCTCCAAAATGTGTATAAATAGAGGGCCTTGGATGATTGTAGAGGATCATATTGTACATTGGTAGGATATTAGCCATTGTAATCAAATTCTCTAAGTTTTCTTCTTCTTTCTTTTCTCTAGTTTTCTTTTTCTTTATTTTCTTCTTCTTCTTTTGATAACTCGTATAATTATATAGTTTTTAGTTATGTTTTATTATTGTTTTGTGTCAAATACGAGTTATTATTGTTTAGTCTAATTGTGTTTATGATCTTTTATATTTTTATGTAATTTGGTGTTTTTCACAAGTTTCTTTGAGTGATTTCAGATTACTAGAATTAAGGGCAAATCCAGTTCAGTTCCAGTTCCGACACCTTTTGCGATATCAGCTATATCTCGAGTTTCACTGAAGCAATAAGGCTGAAATTTGTAGCCGTGCAAAGCTAAGAGGCATATCTATCTTTTTCATGTTTTACACTTCTTGAAACGGAGTCGTTTTCCCTAGAGAAATCGACCATCAAGTTGGCTGATGTGCAATGACGTCTGTGCTGACCTGTTTTCGTATTTTGCCCATATCTTCTTATCCACATCAGCAAATGAGCTGATTCTAACGGCTATGGATCCGTAACTGATAGGGTAACATTTTTCTAGAAGACCATGTGATCAGATAAGGCCTGAAAAATTGACAAAATCGACCATCAAGTTGGCTGATCAAAATCGTCATGTATGACGAAAATTGTTAGAAAATGCACCCACCTATTATACCTACCTTTGAAATTTGTAAAGCTTGTCTCTTGTCATTTAGCCCTCCAAAATGTGTATAAATAGAGGGCCTTGGATGAGTATTGGGATCATATTGTACATAGGTAGGATATTAGCCATTTTAATAAAATTCTCTAAGTTTTCTTCTTCTTTCTTTTCTCTAGTTTTCTTTCTTTTCTCTAGTTTTCTTTTTCTTTAGAGAGAGCAAGAGGTTGGATAATTAATATTCTTCCTCTTCTTCTTTCTTTCTTTTATTTTCTTCTTAGATTTTCTTTAATTTTATGTTTATGTTTATAATGCCTATGCTAGGCTAAACTTCTATTTGGTTAAGGGTGATTTCAAAGCCCTAGACATGTTTTATGATTGATTTTCAGATTCTATCTATCATTAATTTTCTATCAAAGTTGCTTATGTTCTTCTACAAGAATTGTTCATGATGTTGTCTTGATTTGTTTAGGTGTACAACTAGATAGATCTTGATAATTATCTATTGCTAGTTTAGGAGTCTTGATCCGTGTAATTGTCTTGATTTCCTATTCATAAGTGGCAATTTGTGATTAATGATTATGGTCAAGTTTTCAATAATTGCAAAGTGGAACATAACCTAAGTTGAACAATCCGAGCTTATGTGTTTGTTGCTTAGATCAACCTATCTTTCTCATCATAAAGCTGCCATTAAATTGAATTTAGAGAGCTTATTCTAGGTTGTTTAATGGTTAGAGATTAAATAGAGAGCTTGTTCTATTTAACGACAAACTAAGGAAAGATTGGGATAACAGAGCTTGTTGTTATCTACGGTTGTTAACTTTGATAGTTGGTTGATATTGATAGATCTGAAATTGATTCTTAATGATGTCTAGTGGTGGAGAATGAAACCTTAACCATATTTTTCATATTTGATTCTTCTTACTTACTTGTTTTCTTACTTTTCTAGTTTGCTTATTTTTAAAAGTATATTTATTTTTATTGGCTGGTTATACCGCCTAATTTGTATATTAACTTTGTTTTACTTTTATTGGCTGGTTATACCGCCTAATTTAGTATATATATTTTTATTGGCTGGTTATACCGCCTAATTTAGTATATATATTTTTATTGGCTGGTTATACCGCCTTGCATCTTCTTCTTATTATTTACTTTAGTTTAAATCTGGCTTCAAAAACCCCTTTTCTTTTATTGTTCTTGAATTTAAGTTTTAAACTATTAACTTATAAACTAAAACCCAATCCCTGAGGACTCGACCCTTGCTAACTACTATACTTACAATTTATCTTTTTAGTGCAAGGTTAAATAAGATACACTCTTTTGGGTGCATCAAATTTTTGGCGCCGTTGCCGGGGATTGTTTTCTTTAGTTTATTTGTTACTTGGTTTATTCTTATTTTCAGTTCTAATTAGTTCTATTTTCTTGTACATATAATTTTTTCTTATCAAATTTTGAAAAAAAAAAAAAAAAAGAAAAACGATGGAATTGAGCAATCTAACACTTGAAGAGTTGGTGGCATACATGAACATGGAAAATCAACAAGCCAATCTCACCTACCCAGTTCAACAATTGGCCATGGGAGGATGTCAAGGCCATCAAGTGTTCCAAGACCAACTGTATGATCATTACTCAAACACTTACCATGAGGGATGGTGGGATCATACTAATTATGGCTACTCAGAAAATTACCAAGAAGTAGATCCTTATGCCAATTACACTCATCCATCTAGATTTAATCAATCATGGTCTCAAGAACCAGATCTTTTTCAGCCACTACATATGACTCAAAACTCAGGTACTTCTTTAGAAGATGATAACTCGTATAATTATATAGTTTTTAGTTATGTTTTATTATTGTTTTGTGTCAAATACGAGTTATTATTGTTTAGTCTAATTGTGTTTATGATCTTTTATATTTTTATGTATTTTGGTGTTTTTCACAAGTTTCTTTGAGTGATTTCAGATTACTAGAATTAAGGGCAAATCCAGTTCAGTTCCAGTTCCGACACCTTTTGCCATATCAGCTATATCTCGCGTTTCACTGAAGCAATAAGGCTTAAATTTGTAGCCATGCAAAGCTAAGAGACATATCTATCTTTTTCATGTTTTACACTTCTTGAAACGGAGTCGTTTTCCCTAGCGAAATCGACCATCAAGTTGGCTGATGTGCAATGACGTCTGTGCTGACCTGTTTTCGTATTATGCCCATATCTTCTTATCCACATCAGCAAATGAGCTGATTCCAACGGCTATGGATCAGTAACTGATAGGGTAACATTTTTCTAGAAGACCATGTGATCAGATAAGGCCTCCAAAATTGACAAAATCGACCATCAAGTTGGCTGATCAAAATCGTCATATATGACGAAAATTGTTAGAAAATGCACCCACCTATTATACCTACCTTTGAAATTTGTAAAGCTTGTCTCTTGTCATTTAGCCCTCCAAAATGTGTATAAATAGAGGGCCTTGGATGATTGTAAGGGATCATATTGTACATAGGTAGGATATTAGCCATTTTAATAAAATTCTCTAAGTTTTTTTCTTCTTTCTTTTCTCTAGTTTTCTTTCTTTTCTCTAGTTTTCTTTTTCTTTAGAGAGAGCAAGAGGTTGGATAATTAATATTCTTCCTCTTCTTCTTTCTTTCTTTTATTTTCTTCTTAGATTTTCTTTAATTTTATGTTTATGTTTACAATGCCTATGCTAGGCTAAACTTCTATTTGGTTAAGGGTGATTTCAAAGCCCTAGACATGTTTTATAATTGATTTTCAGATTCTATCTATCATTAATTTTCTATCAAAGTTGTTTATGTTCTTCTACAAGAATTGTTCATGATGTTGTCTTGATTTATTTAGGTGTACAACTAGATAGATCTTGATAATTATCTATTGCTAGTTTAGGAGTCTTGATCCGTGTAATTGTCTTGATTTCCTATTCATAAGTGGCAATTTGTGATTAATGATTATGGTCAAGTTTTCAATAATTGCAAAGTGGAATATAACCTAAGTTGAACAATCCGAGCTTATGTGTTTGTTGCTTAGATCAACCTATCTTTCTCATCATAAAGCTGCCATTAAATTGAATTTAGAGAGCTTATTCTAGGTTGTTTAATGGTTAGAGATTAAATAGAGAGCTTGTTCTATTTAACGACAAACTAAGGAAAGATTGGGGTAACAGAGCTTGTTGTTATCTACGGTTGTTAGCTTTGATAGTTGGTTGATATTGATAGATCTGAAATTGATTCTTAATGATGTCTAGTGGTGGAGAATGAAACCTTAACCATATTTTTCATATTTGATTCTTCTTACTTACTTGTTTTCTTACTTTTCTAGTTTGCTTATTTTTAAAAGTATATTTATTTTTATTGGCTGGTTATACCGCCTAATTTGTATATTAACTTTGTTTTATTTTTATTGGCTGGTTATACCGCCTAATTTAGTATATATATTTTTATTGGCTGGTTATACCGCCTAATTTAGTATATATATTTTTATTGGCTGGTTATACCGCCTTGCATCTTATTCTTATTATTTACTTTAGTTTAAATCTGATTTCAAAAACCCCTTTTCTTTTATTGTTCTTGAATTTAAGTTTTAAACTATCAACTTATAAACTAAAACCCAATCCCTGAGGACTCGACCCTTGCTAACTACTATACTTACAATTGATCTTTTTAGTGCAAGGTTAAATAAGATACACTCTTTTGGGTGCATCAAATTTTTGGCGCCGTTGCCGGGGATTGCTTTCTTTAGTTTATTTGTTACTTGGTTTATTCTTATTTTCAGTTCTAATTAGTTTTATTTTCTTGTACATACAAGTTTTTCTTTTCAAACTTAAAAAAAAAAAAAAAAACAATGGAATTGAGCAATCTAACACTTGAAGAGTTGGTGGCATACATGAACATGGAGAATCAACAAGCCAATCTCACCTCCCCAGTTCAACAATTGGCCATGGGAGAATGTCAAGGCCATCAATGGTTCCAAGACCAACCGCATGATCATTACTCCAAAACTTACCATGCGGGATGGTGGGATCATACTAATAATGGCTACTCAAAAAATTACCAAGAAGTAGATCCTTATGCCAATTACACTCATCCATCTAGCTTCAATCAATCATGGTCTCAAGAACCAGATCTTTTTCAACCACTACATATGACTCAAAACTCAGGTACTTCTTTAGAAGATCTTGTACATTCTCTTGTTACTAATACTTTGCAATTTCAACAGGAAACAAGGGCAAGTATCCAGAGTTTGGAAAGGCAAATGAGCCTATTGGCTAGTAGTATGGTGGTATGGGTAGCACAAAGATCTGAAGAACTCTCTGCCCAAACAATGATTAACCCAAAGGAGAATACTACTATTGTGACCTTGAGGAATGATGAACAAGATGAGGATGAGACAGAATTATTGATGGATTCTATTCTTGAGGATAATGAAGCCACAAATACAAATAAGAGTATTTCGGCACCTGAGGTAACGTTTAAAGTTCCACTTTTTACTAATGTTTCTTCTCCACCTTTTCCTAGTAGATTTGCAAAGTTCAAGGAGGATGAACATGAACAAGACACGCTGGAAACCTTAAACAGTTTGTTTGTGGATGTCATTCAACAAGTACCAAAAGATGCACCATTCCTCGATGAGATATGCACCACCAAGGATGATGGAATAATACTTGTAATGGAGAATGCATCCACTGTTGTGCAAAGAAAGCTTCCTCTTAAACGCATAAATTTGGGAAATTTCATGTATGAGCCTGACAAGCCTAAAAAGCCAAGAAAGGGTGTTGGTTAGATTCAAAACACTAACTCAAGTGTTAATTGGGAAGGCAGCCCAATTAAAGATGAAATTGCCAACCTTCCATATTCAGATTTGCTTTCTCTTTCTCTTTCTTTTCCTTTTTCTTTTATTATTTTTATTATTTTTATTTTATTTCTTATGTTTCTTTGTTAATTGTGTTTACTGCTTTTAAGTTCATTTAGGCTGCATAAGTTTCTTTTGTTTAATAGTTCTTTTCTCTTACATATAATTCTTGCATTGGGGGATAATAGCATTACATTAATGACAATGTAAGAATTATGTGTGGGGGGAAGAATTTAGGATTTTATTTAGAGTGTTTTGTTTTTGAGTTTTTTTATGTTGTTTTTCTTTCTGATCCTTGTTTTGAAAATAACTAGATGTAAATATAATTTTTTTTTTTAACCCCGGTTAAATGGCGGATAACGGTACTCCGTGATTATTTAAGTCGGTTCCATCAGCTACCCAAAAAACTGATATTGTATATAAATTTCTCTTTCAATTTCTCTTTTATTTTTTTTTTCAGGATGGATGATATTCTCACAAGATTGCAGAAACGATTTCCTCCTTTTCCTCGAAATATTTTACTGAAGCTTTACCAAGTTCGATTCGAAAGATTAAGAATGCTTATGCACAAAGGGATTCCTGGAGACATACGTTGGATAATTGAAGCCAAGGTACGTGAAGATGAATATCTTCCAGTTTTGCATTTACCAGGTACAGGTAGAAGCACTTTTGCAAAGAAGCGACGAGCAAAGCGCATGAGTTCAAATTGCCACAAATGTGCACGATGGACGTGTAACGGTAAATGTCGTTCTATTGGGATTCCGTCCTCTAATCGAGATGATAAAATTGAATTCATTAAGGATGGACTGAGTAAGGAGAATTTGGGTAATATCCAACTTTCTCTTGAGACGCATCCTAGTGGAGACGTACAAAGAGAAATTCTTGATTTATGGTCGCAATTCCAAAGGGAATGGCAACATCTTGGGAATCTGATGTTAAAAGACCCTGTTTGCCAGTTTGTAAGAAAACTGGATGGGAAGCATATCCTCGACTCATAGAAGGCGTTTAAGCCGTTTCTGGACGTAAAACCAGAGGAAGATGTGAGCCACAATCACAATTACAATAAATGACTTCTCAGCTTTTGGTTTGATTTGCAATAACTTTATTTCGGTTTAATTTACGTGTTATTCGATTTGTGTAATTATTCTCATTTTTTTTATTTGTCTTTTACGGTTGATTTTTCTTCTCTTTTTTATTTTCTTCCTGAAATCACGCAAAAATCTTTTGTTAGGTTAACATTTTCTTCTGACAGGTCAAATACACTTTCGGCGACATTATTACTCTTGACTTTTACGGTTGATTTTTCTTCTCTTTTTGATTTTCTTCCTGAAATCACGCAAAAATCTTTTGTTAGGTTAACATTTTCTTCTGACAGGTCAGATACACTTTCGGCGACATTATTACTCTTGTCTGATTCACTACTCAGTCCTCTATATATTACACCATGTACTCATTCTCTTTCAGGCACTCGAAAAAAAAAAAATGGAAAGTACTTCATCCCAGCGCATTAAAAAAATTTGTGTCTTTGGCTTATCTAGGGAAAAATAACATATTCGCTGATGAAGCCATAAGAGTTGGAGTAATACTTGCTCAACAAAAGATCCACTTGATTTATGGAGGCGGTAGTACGGGTTTAATGGGAGCAGTCGCTACAGCAGCACACGCCGGAGGAAGTCCAGTTCTAGGAATCGTGCCAAAACTATTCACAAGTTTTTGTGGACCTACCGTGGGTAAGGAAATACAAGTCTGGAGTATCCCTGAACGGATGACAATCATGTACCATTCTGCCGATGCATTCATTGCTTTACCAGGAGGTCTGGGTACATTGGAAGAAATAGCTTGCGTGGCTTCTTGGTCATCTTTGGTCACAAATAAGAAACCCATTGGTTTGCTTAATATTAATGGTTATTTTAGTAATTTGCTTTCATATTTAGATAATGCTGTGGATAATGGATTCATGTTTTCAGAGGCAAGGAGAACCATAATTTCTGCTACAACCATTGAAGATTTACTCAAAAAGCTCCAAGCTTATGAGTGTTTATCTGCTACGGTTGTTTCGCAAACGCTCGGAAAAAGAAAAAGAGATATGGACGAGCAAGGAGTGGACTGCACTTTGTCTTTGTGACATTATCTAACATTTTGTTTGTTGTGTCTCAGTTATAATAAGTGGTTAGCAACCTCTGCAGGTAATATCTCCTAAATTCTACCTTTAAAATTTGACATTGGGGACAATGTCATATTTTAGTATGGGGTAAGGGACATATTTTGCTAATTTAAAAAAAAAAAAAATTTGTTGTGTTTTAAGCCATTTAGAAGTATTCATTCTGAACAGGGTCTGAGTAAGGGAGACTTGAGACATACCTTGTCAGTTTGATTTTTTAAAAAAAAAAAAAAAAAAAAAAAGTTTGTTGTGTTTTAAGCAATTTAGAAGTATTCATTCTGAACAAGGTCTGAGTAAGGGAGACTTGAGACATACCTTGTCAGTTTGATTTTAATCTTTTTATGTTTACTTGTTAATTTTTCTTTAGTATTTTAGGATTATTTAGGTTGCATGAGTTTGTTTTGTTTTGTTTTGAGTCTAGTTGTTCCTATTCTTATGTTATTAGTTCTTTTCTCTTACACATGATTCTTTCATTTGGGTTAATAGACTTACATTGAGGACAATGTAAGAATTAAGTGTGGGGGGAATGATTTAGGATTTCTTTTATTTTCGTCTACTATTTATTTTTTTTATTTTTTTATGAGTCTTTATTATTATTATTTTTAGTGTGTTTTAGTTCCTTTTTAATACAATGATGAGATATGAATTGCATAGGTCTAAACTGGTTACTAGTGAGAACATTTTCATGAGAATTAAGCTTGATACTAATTTTTATGAGCCAATGTTAATATGATATGTTGATTGAGAAAGAAGCATGTTTAGACTTAATCTGACTTGTATAATCATCCTTGTGAGTTTTTGAGCCTATAATGATTGATGCATTATACAAATCAATCTAATTTCTTTCTTGAGTGCTCTTATGATTACATGATTCTCTAGAACTTGCTTTAAACCATTTTGAGACTATATTGATGCATGTAACAACATGAATATGATAGAGGCATTAGGACTTTTTAACTAGGGCCAAACAACCATCCCTTATTGATGTTCCAAGAGAACATCCCTCTAGTGAACCAATTTGAGCCTACATTGAATAAGCTATTTATTTGGTAACCACATCTTACACCTAGCCTAAACACATTTATATCTTTACCCTTGTTCTAAAGATGGACTAGAATGTTTGAGACATATTGCAAAAACAAGGGATATTTTTTGAAAATTTGGGTTAGAACAAAAGATAAGTGTGGGGGAGGAGAAAGGCAAAAGTCAAGAGAAAAATAGAGGGAATATTGCCAAATACATTCCCATGTGAAAAAAAAAAAAAAAAAAATTTTTTTTGAATAATCTCTTGAACTTCTAGTTAAAAAGAAAAGAAAAAGATGTTCGAAAGTTGGTTAGAATGAAGTAAAGGCTCAACATGAAATATTCAGCCTATGTGATTATGTACTTCTAAAGAATATTGAGAAAGTTTTATTTGCAAAATCTTATTTTGTCTCTAAATTCTATGAAGTCTTTGGAATGTTTGTGATATCTTTTCCTTTTTATTCTTTAACCACATTATTACCTCTTGGCCCCATTACAACTGATAACTCGTATAATTATATAGTTTTTAGTTATGTTTTATTATTGTTTTGTGTCAAATACGAGTTATTATTGTTTAGTCTAATTGTGTTTATGATCTTTTATATTTTTATGTATTTTGGTGTTTTTCACAAGTTTCTTTGAGTGATTTCAGATTACTAGAATTAAGGGCAAATCCAGTTCAGTTCCAGTTCCGACACCTTTTGCCATATCAGCTATATCTCGAGTTTCACTGAAGCAATAAGGCTGAAATTTGTGGCCATGCAAAGCTAAGAGGCATATCTATCTTTTTGATGTTTTACACTTCTTGAAAAGGAGTCGTTTTCCCTAGCGAAATCGACCATCAAGTTGGCTGATGTGCAATGACGTCTGTGCTGACATGTTTTCGTATTATGCCCATATCTTCTTATCCACATCAGCAAATGAGCTGATTCCAACGGCTATGGATCAGTAACTGATAGGGTAACATTTGTCTAGAAGACCATGTGATCAGATAAGGCCTGCAAAATTGACAAAATCGACCATCAAGTTGGCTGATCAAAATCGTCATGTATGACGAAAATTGTTAGAAAATGCACCCACCTATTATACCTACCTTTGAAATTTGTAAAGCTTGTCTCTTGTCATTTAGCCCTCCAAAATGTGTATAAATAGAGGGACTTGGGTGATTGTAAGGGATCATATTGGAGATTGGTAGGATATTAGCCATTTTAACAAAATTCTCTAAGTTTTCTTCTTCTTTCTTTTCTCTAGTTTTCTTTTTCTTTAGAAAGAGCAAGAGGTTGGATAATTAATATTCTTCCTCTTCTTCTTTCTTTCTTTTATTTTCTTCTTAGATTTTCTTTAATTTTATGTTTATGTTTACAATGCCTATGCTAGGCTAAACTTCTATTTGGTTAAGGGTGATTTCAAAGCCCTAGACATGTTTTGTGATTGATTTTCAGATTCTATCTATCATTAATTTTCTATCAAAGTTGCTTATGTTCTTCTACAAGAATTGTTCATGATGTTGTCTTGATTTATTTAGGTGTACAACTAGATAGATCTTGATAATTATCTATTGCTAGTCTAGGAGTCTTGATCCGTGTAATTGTCTTGATTTCCTATTCAGAAGTGGCAATTTGTGATTAATGATTATGGTCAAGTTTTCAATAATTGCAAAGTGGAACATAACCTAAGTTGAACAATCCGAGCTTATGTGTTTGTTGCTTAGATCAACCTATCTTTCTCATCATAAAGCTGCCATTAAATTGAATTTAGAGAGCTTATTCTAGGTTGTTTAATGGTTAGAGATTAAATAGAGAGCTTGTTCTATTTAACGACAAACTAAGGAAAGATTGGGATAACAGAGCTTGTTGTTATCTACGGTTGTTAACTTTGATAGTTGGTTGAAATTGATAGATCTGAAATTGATTCTTAATGATGTCTAGTGGTGGAGAATGAAACCTTAACCATATTTTTCATATTTGATTCTTCTTACTTACTTGTTTTCTTACTTTTCTAGTTTGCTTATTTTTAAAAGTATATTTATTTTTATTGGCTGGTTATACCGCCTAATTTGTATATTAACTTTGTTTTATTTTTATTGGCTGGTTATACCGCCTAATTTAGTATATATATTTTTATTGGCTGGTTATACCGCCTAATTTAGTATATATATTTTTATTGGCTGGTTATACCGCCTTGCATCTTATTCTTATTATTTACTTTAGTTTAAATCTGATTTCAAAAACCCATTTTCTTTTATTGTTCTTGAATTTAAGTTTTAAACTATCAACTTATAAACTAAAATCCAATCCTTGAGGACTCGACCCTTGCTAACTACTATACTTACAATTGATCTTTTTAGTGCAAGGTTAAATAAGATACACTCTTTTGGGTGCATCAAGTTTTTGGCGCCGTTGCCGGGGATTGCTTTCTTTAGTTTATTAGTTTATTGGTTTATTCTTATTTTCTGTTCTAATTATTTACTTTCTTATTTTTTTTTATTAGTGAATGTTCCAAGCTCCCGAAGAAGACTTACGACTTAGGAAAATTCGGGAATTTATAACTTCTCACCAACAACCAATCGAGGAGTTGATCCAAAACATCCAAGAGGAGCAAGGAGAGATGGCAGCAGCTGACAACCGAACTCTCAAGGAGCTAGCCGCTCCGGACTTGGGTCAACAACCATTATGCATTGAATATGCTAATCTTGAGGTAGCTTTTGAATTAAAATCTGGTTTGATTCATCTTCTCCCAACTTTTCATGGTTTTGCAGGAGAGGATCCAAATAAGCACCTCAAGGAATTCCATGTAGTTTGCTCAAGCATGAGACCAACAGGGGTCACGGAAGAGCAAGTTAAGTTGAGAGCCTTCCCATTCTCTCTAGCTGATTCAGCAAAGGAATGGCTCTACTATCTACCATCCGGGACCATCACTACATGGAATGATTTGAAGAAAGCATTCTTGGAAAGGTATTTCCCAGCATCTAAGGCTGCCAACATTAGGAAAGAGATATGTGGGATTCGGCAATACAACGGAGAGTCCTTATATGAATATTGGGAGAGGTTCAAGAAACTTTGTGCATCATGTCCACACCATCAAATAAGTGAACAACTTCTCATCCAATACTTCTATGAAGGTCTCATGCCCATGGAGAGAAGTATGATAGATGCCGCTAGTGGGGGAGCTCTAGTTGATAAGACTCCCAGGGCTGCTAGAACATTAATCTCCAACATGGCAGCCAATTCTCAACAGTTCTCAATGAGACAAGATCCACCACCACAATCCAAGAGAGTTAATGAGGTAAGTATATCATCCCTTGAACAAAAATTTGATAAACTGACTTCTCTTGTTCAACAATTGGCTGTAGGTAAAATACAACAAATAAAGGCTTGTGGCATATGTTCAAACATAGGGCACCAAACTGATATGTGTCCAACACTTCAAGAGGATACCAATGAACATGTGAATGCCATGGGTGGATTTCAGAACCAATCAAGGAAATATGATCCCTACTCAAACACATACAATCCAGGATGGAGGGATCATCCAAACTTCAATTATGGAGGGAACCAATCACAAACTATTCCTCCACCATTTGACCACAGGCCACCGGGTTTTCAGCAAAGAGTGCAACAACCATACCAAACCCGACAACAACTACCACCCACCCAAAATTCAGGTACTTCTCTAGAAGATCTTGTTAAAGCTCTTTCTACTAATACAATTCAATTTCAACAGGAAACAAAGACAAGTATTCGAAATTTGGAGACTCAAATAGGGCAATTGGCAACAACCATGAGTCAAATGCAAGCAAGGGATTCTGGGAAATTACCTTCCCAAACCATAGTGAATCCAAGAGAGAATGCCAATGCTATAAATTTAAGAAGTGGGAAACAGCTAGAGACAGCACAAAATGATAGTGCTCAAGGGGAGAACAATACCATGGCATCCTCTTCACATCCCAACGAGCCACTAAAAAAGGTAATTCCTAAACCATCCTTTCCTTCTTATATAACTCCTCCACCTTTTCCTAGCAGGTTAGCAAAGTCCAAGAAGGAGGAGCAAGAGAAGGAAATTTTGGAAACCTTCCGGAAAGTAGAGGTGAACATTCCTTTACTAGATGCTATCAAGCAAGTGCCAAGATATGCCAAGTTCCTAAAAGAGTTGTGCACATCTAAACGGAAGTTGAAATGGAATGAAAAGGTAAGTGTGGGGGAGAATGTGTCAGCTGTTCTTCAAAAGAAACTCCCACCTAAATGCAAGGATCCAGGTATGTTTACCATTCCTTGTAAGATAGGCAACACCAGGTTTGAGCGTGCTATGCTAGATCTAGGGGCATCTATTAATGTCATGCCATATTCAATTTATGCTTCATTGAATCTAGGACCATTAGAGGAAACCGGTGTTATAATACAACTTGCTGACCGTTCTAACACTTATCCAAGAGGAGTTGTAGAAGACGTTCTTGTACAGGTTAATGAATTGGTTTTTCCCGCTGACTTTTATGTTATTGAGATGGAAGATGAGATGTCTTCTAATCCCACACCTATTCTATTAGGGAGACCATTCTTGAAAACAGCAAGAACTAAAATAGATGTACATGATGGCACTTTAACTATGGAATTTGATGGTGAAATAATTCGCTTTAACATTTTTGAGGCCATGAGATATCCTAGTGATGTGCATTCTGTTTTTAATATTGATATAATTGACTCACTAGTGCAGCAAGCTTATGAGCTAGATGGTGAAGATAGTGTAGAAATAGTCATTAGCAACCATCTCGGAATGGGGAATGCTAAACTAGCCTTGAGTGACCAGGTGGAAGGGGCACTAGAATCTTTACACTCGCTGCAACCTAAAGATGCAAGGTTTGATGTTTCATTTATTGATTTGCCTTTATCTAATGAGAAACTTCTACCTTCCATTTTGCAGGCACCAACTTTAGAGTTGAAACCACTACCGAACCACTTGAAATATTTGTTCTTAGGGGAAAAGGACACACTACCTGTCATCATTGCCAAAGAGCTCACACCTTTGCAAGAAGAGCGACTTATCCGGGTGCTTAGAGAGCATAAAACAGCAATTGGTTGGACAATTGCCGATATCAAGGGAATAAGCCCATCCATGTGCATGCACCGGATTTTGTTAGAGGAAGGGTCTAAACCAACAAGAGAAGCACAAAGAAGATTGAACCCTCCTATGATGGAGGTTGTGAAAAAGGAGATACTGAAGCTCCTAGATGTTGGAGTGATCTATCCTATCTCGGATAGCAAATGGGTGAGCCCAGTCCAAGTGGTTCCAAAGAAATCAGGTGTAACGGTGGTAACAAATAATGAGAATGAACTTGTTCCTACTAGGATTCAAACAGGATGGCGAGTTTGTATTGATTATCGTAAACTTAATTCCACAACTCGCAAAGACCACTTTCCTTTACCTTTTATTGATCAAATGCTTGAAAGGTTAGCTGGCCATTCTCATTATTGTTTTCTTGATGGTTTTTCAGGTTATAATCAGATAGCCATTGCTCCGGAGGACCAAGAGAAAACAACATTCACATGTCCATTTGGTACTTTTGCATACCGGCGTATGCCATTTGGTCTTTGTAATGCACCAGCTACATTCCAAAGGTGTATGGTTAGCATATTTTCAGATTATGTAGAGAACATCATAGAAGTATTTATGGATGATTTTAGTGTCTATGGTGATTCTTTTGATAGATGTCTAGAGAACCTTACACTTGTACTTGAAAGATGCATGGAAACTAACCTTGTTTTGAATAGGGAAAAATGCCACTTTATGGTAGAACAAGGAATAGTTTTGGGCCATGTTATTTCTCCTAGAGGGATAGAGGTTGATAAGTCTAAAATAGATATTATGCATTCTTTACCACCTCCCACAAATGTGAGAGAGGTTCGTTCTTTTCTTGGACATGCAGGTTTCTATAGGAGATTTATCAAAGACTTCTCAAAGATCACATTACCTCTTTGCAAGCTACTACAAAAAGATGTGGTTTTCCACTTTGATGATAAATGCAAAGAGGCGTTTGAAACATTGAAGGGACTCTTGACATCAGCTCCTATCATCCAACCACCAGATTGGAATGTACCTTTTGAAATCATGTGTGATGCTAGTGACTATGCCATTGGAGCTGTTTTGGGCCAACGGGTTGGCAAAGCCTCACATGCCATTTATTATGCCTCAAGAACTCTTAATGATGCTCAATTGAACTATTCCACTACTGAAAAAGAACTTTTGGCTGTTGTATTTGCTTTAGAAAAATTTCGATCTTATTTAATTGGTACTAAAGTAATTGTATTTTCTGACCATGCAGCCCTTAAGTACTTACTCACTAAAAAGGAGGCCAAACCAAGGTTGATTAGATGGATACTTCTCTTACAAGAGTTTGATTTGGAGATAAAAGATAAGAGAGGTAGTGACAACCTGGTTGCGGACCATCTTAGCCGTTTAGTTCATGAAGATGATGCACTACCCTTGAATGAGAACTTTCCGGATGAGCAACTTCTTTTTATAAGAACAACTCCTTGGTATGCTGATATTGTTAATTACTTAGTTACCAAGAAGTTGCCACAAGAGTTGACACAAGCTCAAAGAAATAAGATCAAGAGTGATGCCAAATACTACATATGGGATGATCCTTACCTTTGGAAGCATTGCTCCGATCAGATTATAAGAAGGTGTGTACTCGAAACTGAATTTCAATCTATTCTCACCTTTTGTCACTCTTATGCATGTGGAGGACACTTTGGATCCAAAAGAACAGCCATGAAAGTTCTTGATTCTGGATTTTATTGGCCTACCATATTCAAAGATGCATACCTCTTTTGCAAGTCATGTGATCGTTGCCAAAGAACTGGTAACTTAGGTGCTAGAAATCAAATGCCTCAAACTCCAATACTTATTGTTGAAATTTTTGATGTATGGGGCATGGATTTCATGGGACCTTTTCCTCCTTCTTTTGGTAATCTTTATATTTTACTTGCCGTTGATTATGTTTCAAAGTGGGTGGAAGCAAAATCCACTAGGACTAATGACTCTAAAGTTGTTTCAGATTTTGTCAAGACTAACATCTTTGCTAGGTTTGGAACGCCAAAGGCCATAATCAGCGATAGAGGTACTCACTTTTGCAATAGGACTATGGAAGCACTTTTGAGGAAGTATAACATCACACACAAGGTCTCCACCTCATATCATCCTCAAACTAGTGGGCAAGCTGAAGTGTCAAACCGAGAAGTTAAGTCCATCCTTGAAAAGACAGTTAATCCAAATAGGAAGGATTGGAGTTCACGACTTGATGATGCACTTTGGGCTTATAGGACAGCATATAAGACACCCATTGGTATGTCTCCTTATCGACTTGTTTATGGTAAGCCTTGTCATCTTCCGGTTGAATTGGAACATAAATCATATTGGGCTATCAAACAATGCAACATGGAGATGGATGAGATAGGAAAGAAAAGAAAACTTGACCTACAAGAATTAGAGGAGATAAGGAATGATGCCTATCAGAATTCTAGGATTTACAAGGAAAAGACTAAGGCATTCCATGACAAGATGATATCAAGAAAAGAATTTGTTGTTGGACAAAAAGTTCTTCTCTTCCATTCACGCCTTAAGTTATATCCAGGTAAGTTACGTTCTCGTTGGGTTGGACCTTTTGTTATTACTAATGTATTTACTCATGGTGCAGTTGAAATCCAAAGCCCAAAAACAGATAAGGCATTCAAAGTGAATGGTCATAGATTGAAGCCTTACTATGAGAACTTTCCAATACAAGATGTGGAGGAGTTTCCACTTTTTGAGCCAAAGTATGTTGAATAATAATGGCATGGGTCTAAGTTAGGCTGAGGACAATAAACCAAGCGCTTCTTGGGAGGCAACCCAAAAGGATGGAGAGCATCTATTATATCAGATTTGCATATTCCTTACTCTCAATCATTCTATCTTTTATTGTTTTTCTTTTCTTTTGTTTAATAGTTCTTTTCTCTTACAAGATGTAAATATAATTTTTAATTTATTTTTTTAACCCCGGTTAAATGGCGGATAACGGTACTCCGTGATTATTTAAATCGGTTCCATCAGCTACCCACAAAACTGATATTGTATATAAATTTCTCTTCCAATTTCTCTTTCATTTTTTTTCATTCTTTTTTTTCAGGATGGATGATATTCTCACAAGATTGCAGAAACGATTTCCTCCTTTTCCTCGAAATATTTTACTGAAGCTTTACCAAGTTCGACTTGAAAGATTAAGAATGCTTATGCACAAAGGGATTCCTGACGACATACGTTGGATAATTGAAGCCAAGGTACGTGAAGATGAATATCTTCCTGTTTTGCATTTACCAGGTACAGGTAGAAGCACTTTTGCAAAGAAGCGACGAGCAAAGCGCATGGGTTCAAACTGCCACAAATGTGCACGATGGACGTGTAACGGTAAATGTCGTTCTATTGGGATTCCGTCCTCTAATCGAGATGGTAAAATTGAATTCATTAAGGATGGACTGAGTAAGGAGAATTTGGGTGATATCCAACTTTCTCTTGAGACGCATCCTAGTGGAGACGTACAAAGAGAAATTCTTGATTTATGGCCGCAATTCCAAAGGGAATGGCAACATCTTGGGAATCTGATGTTAAAAGACCCTGTTTGCCAGCCTGTAAGAAAACTGGATGGGAAGCATATCCTCGACTCATAGAAGGCGTTTAAGCCGTTTCTGGACGTAAAACCAGAGGAAGATGTGAGCCACAATCACAACTACAATAAATGACTTCTCAGCTTTTGGTTTGATTTGCAATAACTTTATTTTGTTTTAATTTATGTGTTGTTCGATTTGTGTAATTATTCTCGTTTTTTTTATTTGTCTTTTACGGTTGATTTTTTCTTCTCTTTTTGATTTTCTTCCTGAAATCACGCAAAAATCTTTTGTTAGGTTAACATTTTCTTCTGACAGGTCAGATACACTTTCGGCGACATTATTACTCTTGTCTGATTCACTACTCAGTCCTCTATATATTACACCATGTACTCATTCTCTTTCAGGCACTCAAAAAAAAATGGAAAGTACTTCATCCCAGTGCATTAAAAAAATTTGTGTCTTTGGAGGTGCTTATCCAGGGAAAAATAACATATTCGCTGATGAAGCCATAAGAGTTGGAGTAATACTTGCCCAACAAAAGATCCACTTGATTTATGGAGGCGGTAGTACGGGTTTAATGGGAGCAGTCGCTACAGCAGCACACGTCGGAGGAAGTCCAGTTCTAGGAATCGTGCCAAAACTATTCACAAGTTTTTGTGGACCTACCGTGGGTAAGGAAATACAAGTCTGGAGTGTCCCTGAACGGATAACAATTATGTACCATTCTGCCGATACATTCATTGCTTTACCAGGAGGTCTGGGTACATTGGAAGAAATAGCTTGCGTGGCTTCTTGGTCATCTTTGGTCACAAATAAGAAACCCATTGGTTTGCTTAATATTAATGGTTATTTTAGTAATTTGCTTTCATATTTAGATAATGCTGTGGATAATGGATTCATGTTTTCAGAGGCAAGGAGAACCATAATTTCAGCTACAACCATTGAAGATTTACTTAAAAAGCTCCAAGCTTATGAGTGTTTATCTGCTACGGTTGTTTCGCAAACGCTCGGAAAAAGAAAAAGAGATATGGACGAGCAAGGAGTGGATTGCACTTTGTCTTTGTGACATTATCTAACATTTTGCTTGTTGTGTCTCAGTTATAATAAGTGGTTAGCAACCTCTGCAGGTAATATCTCCTAAATTCTACCTTTAAAATTTGACATTGGGGACAATGTCATATTTTAGTAGGGGGTAAGGGACATATTTTGCTAATTTAAAAAAAAAAAAAAAAATTAAGAAGTATTCATTCTGAACAAGGTTTGAGTAAGGGAGACTTGAGACATACCTTGTCAGTTTGATTTCTTCTTTTCCAAAAAAAAAAAAAAAAAAAAAAGAGTTTGTTTTGTTTTAAGGAATTTAGAAGTATTCATTATGAACAAGGTCTGAGTAAGGGAGACTTGAGACATACCTTGTCAGTTTGATTTTAATCTTTTTATGTTTACTTGTTAATTTTTGTTTAGTATTTTAGGATGATTTAGGTTGCATGGTTTTGTTTTGTTTTGAGTCTTAGTTGTTCCTATTCTTATGTTATTAGTTCTTTTCTCTTACACATAATTCTTTCATTTGGGTTAATAGACTTACATTGAGGACAATGTAAGAATTAAGTGTGGGGGGAATGATTTAGGATTTCTTTTATTTTGTCTATTATTTTTTTTTTTAATCTTTATTATTATTATTATTTTTTTTTTTTGAGTTTTAGTTCCTTTTTAATACAATGATGAGATATGAATTGCATAAGTCTAAAACAGATTTATTAGTGAGAAGATTTTCATGAGAATTGAGCTTGATGTCAATTTTTTTTATGAGCCAATGTTAATATGATATGTTGATTGAGAAAGAAGCATGTTTAGACTTAATCTGACTTGTATAATCATCCTTGTGAGTTTTTGAGCCTATAATGATTTATGCATTATACAAATCAATCTAATTTCTTTCTTGAGTGCTCTTATGATTACATGATTCTCTAGAACTTGCTTTGAACTGTTTGAGACTATATTGATACATGTGACAACATGAATATGATAGAGGCATTAGGATTATAACCAGAGCCAAACAGCCATCCATTATTAATGTTCTAAGAGAACATCCCCACTAGTGAGCCAATTTGAGCCTACATTAAATATGCTGTTTTATTGGTAACCACAACTTACACCTAGCCTAAATATACTTATATCCTTACCCTTGTTCTAAAGATGGATTATATATTTTGAGACATATTGCAAAAAACAAGGGATATTTTTAGTTGAAAATTTGGGTTAGAAACAAGAAATAAGTGTGGGGGGAAAAGAAAAGAAAAGTCAAGAGAAAAAGAAATGGAATACTGGCAAATACATTCCTAAGTAAAAAATATGAATCATCTCTTGAATTTGTGGAAAAGGAAAAGGATGTTACAAAGTTGTTTAGAATGAAGAAAAGGCCCAACATGAATATCCGGCCTAGGTGACTATGTACTTGTAAAGAGTTTTGATAAGTTTCTTTGTATGATCTTATTATGTCTCTAAACTTTATGAACTCTTTGGAACCTTTGTGATATCGTTATCCTTTTGTTCTTCAACCACATTACAAACCCCTTGGCCCCATTACAACCTTGATTAAAGACCTCTTGATTCATGAAGTTGTATGATCTAAATAGTGGAGAATAGGTGGACAAGCAAGAATATGGTAGAACTGTTTTCATGAGATTGATTGAGTGTAAACACTTCACCACTACTTTAAAGAGTGAAAATCATGAGGGTATCCCATGTGAGAAGTTGAGATTAAATTTGAACTTGCACTATTTTGATTGAGATATGTTATGTTAATATTGGCTTAACTCAAACAATTTACATTCAAGCATGATTTTTTGTGAAATTATTTAAGCTATTGATTAGTTTATAAGACTTGTTCAAAGATTGTCTCTAATTTGTATTGAAAGGATTAGGAATAAATATTTTTAGTATATGTAGTTTATTTATATTTTAGTTTTTCAATGTTTGTGGGTATCGTTCTAGTAAACCCTCACGAGACTAAACTCGTCCACTAGGGACACCTAGGGGTTTAAAGGCTTGTGTCACATGCTAAGTGCCACCGTGATTTCCTACGAAAATGGATTAGATTAGATTTTCTTATTTTATTTTTATTGAGTCGTTGCTAGGGACTAGCAACAATCTAAGTGTGGGGGTGTGATAACTCGTATAATTATATAGTTTTTAGTTATGTTTTATTATTGTTTTGTGTCAAATACGAGTTATTATTGTTTAGTCTAATTGTGTTTATGATCTTTTATATTTTTATGTATTTTGGTGTTTTTCACAAGTTTCTTTGAGTGATTTCAGATTACTAGAATTAAGGGCAAATCCAGTTCAGTTCCAGTTTCGACACCTTTTGCCATATCAGCTATATCTCGAGTTTCACGGAAGCAATAAGGCTGAAATTTGTGGCCATGCAAAGCTAAGAGGCATATCTATCTTTTTGATGTTTTACACTTCTTGAAAAGGAGTCGTTTTCCCTAGCGAAATCGACCATCAAGTTGGCTGATGTGCAATGACGTCTGTGCTAACATGTTTTCGTATTCTGCCCATATCTTCTTATCCACATCAGCAAATGAGCTGATTCCAACGGCTATGGATCAGTAACTGATAGGGTAACATTTGTCTAGAAGACCATGTGATCAGATAAGGCCTGCAAAATTGACAAAATCGACCATCAAGTTGGCTGATCAAAATCGTCATGTATGACGAAAATTGTTAGAAAATGCACCCACCTATTATACCTACCTTTGAAATTTGTAAAGCTTGTCTCTTGTCATTTAGCCCTCCAAAATGTGTATAAATAGAGGGCCTTGGGTGATTGTAAGGGATCATATTGGAGATTGGTAGGATATTAGCCATTTTAACAAAATTCTCTAAGTTTTCTTCTTCTTTCTTTTCTCTAGTTTTCTTTTTCTTTAGAAAGAGCAAGAGGTTGGATAATTAATATTCTTCCTCTTCTTCTTTCTTTCTTTTATTTTCTTCTTAGATTTTCTTTAATTTTATGTTTATGTTTACAATGCCTATGCTAGGCTAAACTTCTATTTGGTTAAGGGTGATTTCAAAGCCCTAGACATGTTTTGTGATTGATTTTCAGATTCTATCTATCATTAATTTTCTATCAAAGTTGCTTATGTTCTTCTACAAGAATTGTTCATGATGTTGTCTTGATTTATTTAGGTGTACAACTAGATAGATCTTGATAATTATCTATTGCTAGTCTAGGAGTCTTGATCCGTGTAATTGTCTTGATTTCCTATTCAGAAGTGGCAATTTGTGATTAATGATTATGGTCAAGTTTTCAATAATTGCAAAGTGGAACATAACCTAAGTTGAACAATCCGAGCTTATGTGTTTGTTGCTTAGATCAACCTATCTTTCTCATCATAAAGCTGCCATTAAATTGAATTTAGAGAGCTTATTCTAGGTTGTTTAATGGTTAGAGATTAAATAGAGAGCTTGTTCTATTTAACGACAAACTAAGAAAAGATTGGGATAACAGAGCTTGTTGTTATCTACGGTTGTTAACTTTGATAGTTGGTTGAAATTGATAGATCTGAAATTGATTCTTAATGATGTCTAGTGGTGGAGAATGAAACCTTAACCATATTTTTCATATTTGATTCTTCTTACTTACTTGTTTTCTTATTTTTCTAGTTTGCTTATTTTTAAAAGTATATTTATTTTTATTGGCTGGTTATACCGCCTAATTTGTATATTAACTTTGTTTTATTTTTATTGGCTGGTTATACCGCCTAATTTAGTATATATATTTTTATTGGCTGGTTATACCGCCTAATTTAGTATATATATTTTTATTGGCTGGTTATACCGCCTTGCATCTTATTCTTATTATTTACTTTAGTTTAAATCTGATTTCAAAAACCCATTTTCTTTTATTGTTCTTGAATTTAAGTTTTAAACTATCAACTTATAAACTAAAATCCAATCCCTGAGGACTCGACCCTTGCTAACTACTATACTTACAATTGATCTTTTTAGTGCAAGGTTAAATAAGATACACTCTTTTGGGTGCATCAACAACCTTGATTAAAGACCTCTTGATTTATGAAGTTGCATGATCTTTTAGTGGAGAATAGGTAGACAAGAAAGCATATGGTAGAACTATTTTCATGAGATTGATTGAGTGTAAACACTTTACCACTACTTTAAAGAGTGAAAATCATGAGAGTATCCCATGTGAGAAGTTGAGATTAAGTTTGAATGTGCACTATTTTGATTGAAATATGTTATGTTAATATTGGCTTAACTCAAACAATTTACATTCAAGCATGATTTTTTGTGAAGTTCTTTAAGCTATTGATTAGTTTATAAGACTTGTTCAAAGATTGTCTCTAATTTATATTGAAAGGAATAGGAGTAAATATTTTTAGTATATGTAGTTTATTTATATTTTAGTTTTTCAATGTTTGTGGGTATCGTTCTAGTAAACCCTCACGAGACTAAACTCGTCCACTAGGGACACCTAGGGGTTTAAAGGCTTGTGTCACATGCTAAGTGCCACCGTGATTTCCTACGAAAATGGATTAGATTAGATTTTCTTATTTTATTTTTATTGAGTCGTTGCTAGGGACTAGCAACAATCTAAGTGTGGGGGTGTGATAACTCGTATAATTATATAGTTTTTAGTTATGTTTTATTATTGTTTTGTGTCAAATACGAGTTATTATTGTTTAGTCTAATTGTGTTTATGATCTTTTATATTTTTATGTATTTTGGTGTTTTTCACAAGTTTCTTTGAGTGATTTCAGATTACTAGAATTAAGGGCAAATCCAGTTCAGTTCCAGTTCCGACACCTTTTTCCATATCAGCTATATCTCACGTTTCACTGAAGCAATAAGGCTGAAATTTGTAGCCATGCAAAGCTAAGAGGCATATCTATCTTTTTCATGTTTTACACTTCTTGAAACGGAGTCGTTTTCCCTAGCGAAATCGACCATCAAGTTGGCTGATGTGCAATGACATCTGTGCTGACCTGTTTTCGTATTATGCCCATATCTTCTTATCCACATCAGCAAATGAGCTGATTCCAACGGCTATGGATCAGTAACTGATAGGGTAACATTTTTCTAGAAGACCATGTGATCAGATAAGGCCTCCAAAATTGACAAAATCGACCATCAATTTGGCTGATCAAAATCGTCATATATGACGAAAATTGTTAGAAAATGCACCCACCTATTATACCTACCTTTGAAATTTGTAAAGCTTGTCTCTTGTCATTTAGCCCTCCAAAATGTGTATAAATAGAGGGCCTTGGATGATTGTAAGGGATCATATTGTACATAGGTAGGATATTAGCCATTTTAATAAAATTCTCTAAGTTTTTTTCTTCTTTCTTTTCTCTAGTTTTCTTTCTTTTCTCTAGTTTTCTTTTTCTTTAGAGAGAGCAAGAGGTTGGATAATTAATATTCTTCCTCTTCTTCTTTCTTTCTTTTATTTTCTTCTTAGATTTTCTTTAATTTTATGTTTATGTTTACAATGCCTATGCTAGGCTAAACTTCTATTTGGTTAAGGGTGATTTCAAAGCCCTAGACATGTTTTATAATTGATTTTCAGATTCTATCTATCATTAATTTTCTATCAAAGTTGTTTATGTTCTTCTACAAGAATTGTTCATGATGTTGTCTTGATTTATTTAGGTGTACAACTAGATAGATCTTGATAATTATCTATTGCTAGTTTAGGAGTCTTGATCCGTGTAATTGTCTTGATTTCCTATTCATAAGTGGCAATTTGTGATTAATGATTATGGTCAAGTTTTCAATAATTGCAAAGTGGAATATAACCTAAGTTGAACAATCCGAGCTTATGTGTTTGTTGCTTAGATCAACCTATCTTTCTCATCATAAAGCTGCCATTAAATTGAATTTAGAGAGCTTATTCTAGGTTGTTTAATGGTTAGAGATTAAATAGAGAGCTTGTTCTATTTAACGACAAACTAAGGAAAGATTGGGGTAACAGAGCTTGTTGTTATCTACGGTTGTTAACTTTGATAGTTGGTTGATATTGATAGATCTGAAATTGATTCTTAATGATGTCTAGTGGTGGAGAATGAAACCTTAACCATATTTTTCATATTTGATTCTTCTTACTTACTTGTTTTCTTACTTTTCTAGTTTGCTTATTTTTAAAAGTATATTTATTTTTATTGGCTGGTTATACCGCCTAATTTGTATATTAACTTTGTTTTATTTTTATTGGCTGGTTATACCGCCTAATTTAGTATATATATTTTTATTGGCTGGTTATACCGCCTAATTTAGTATATATATTTTTATTGGCTGGTTATACCGCCTTGCATCTTATTCTTATTATTTACTTTAGTTTAAATCTGATTTCAAAAACCCCTTTTCTTTTATTGTTCTTGAATTTAAGTTTTAAACTATCAACTTATAAACTAAAACCCAATCCCTGAGGACTCGACCCTTGCTAACTACTATACTTACAATTGATCTTTTTAGTGCAAGGTTAAATAAGATACACTCTTTTGGGTGCATCAGAAGATCTTGTCGATTCTCTTGTTACTAATACTTTGCAATTTCAACAGGAAACAAGGGCAAGTATCCAGAGTTTGGAAAGGCAAATGAGCCTATTGGCTAGTAGTATGGTGGTATGGGTAGCACAAAGATCTGAAGAACTCTCTGCCCAAACGATGATTAACCCAAAGGAGAATGCTACTATTGTGACCTTGAGGAATGAGGAACAAGATGAGGATGAGACAAAATTAGAGATGAATTCTATTCTTGAGGATAATGAAGCCAATGATCCAAATAAGAGTATTTCGGCACCTGAGGTAACGTTTGAGATTCCAATTTTTACTAATGTTTCTTATCCACCTTTTCCTAGTAGATTCGCAAAGTTCAAGGAGGATGAACATGAACAAGACACGCTGGAAACCTTAAACAGTTTGTTTGTGGATGTCATTCAACAAGTACCAAAAGATGCACCATTCCTCGATGGGATATGCACCACCAAGGATGATGGAATAATACTTGTAATGGAGAATGCATCCACTGTTGTGCAAAGAAAGCTTCCTCTCAAACGCATAAATTTGGGAAATTTCATGTATGAGCCTGACAAGCCTAAAAAGCCAAGAAAGGGTGTTGGTTAGATTCAAAACACTAACTCAAGTGTTAATTGGGAAGGCAGCCCAATTAAAGATGAAATTGCCAACCTTCCATATTCAGATTTGCTTTCTCTTTCTTTTTCTTTTCCTTTTTCTTTTATTATTTTTATTGTTTTTATTTTATTTCTTATGTTTCTTTGTTAATTGTGTTTACTGCTTTTAAGTTCATTTAGGCTGCATAAGTTTCTTTTGTTTAATAGTTCTTTTCTCTTACATATAATTCTTGCATTGGGGGATAATAGCATTACATTAATGACAATGTAAGAATTATGTGTGGGGGGAACAATTTAGGATTTTATTTAGAGTGTTTTGTTTTTGAGTCTTTTTTTATGCTGTTTTTCTTTCTGATCCTTGTTTTGAAAATAACTGATGTAAATATAATTTTTTTTTTTAACCCCGGTTAAATGGCGGATAACGGTACTCCGTGATTATTTAAATCGGTTCCATCAGCTACCCACAAAACTGATATTGTATATAAATTTCTCTTCCAATTTCTCTTTCAAATTTTTTTTTTTTTTTTTCATTTTTTTTCAGGATGGATGATATTCTCACAAGATTGCAGAAACGATTTCCTCGTTTTCCTCGAAATATTTTACTGAAGCTTTACCAAGTTCGATTTGAAAGATTAAGAATGCTTATGCACAAAGGGATTCCTGGAGACATACATTGGATAATTGAAGCCAAGGTACGTGAAGATGAATATCTTCCTGTTTTGCATTTACCAGGTACAGGTAGAAGCACTTTTGCAAAGAAGCGACGAGCAAAGCGCATGAGTTCAAATTGCCACAAATGTGCACGATGGACGTGTAACGGTAAATGTCGTTCTATTGGGATTCCGTCCTCTAATCGAGATGATAAAATTGAATTCATTAAGGATGGACTGAGTAAGGAGAATTTGGGTAATATCCAACTTTCTCTTGAGACGCATCCTAGTGGAGACGTACAAAGAGAAATTCTTGATTTATTATGGCCGCAATTCCAAAGGGAATGGCAACATCTTGGGAATCTGATGTTAAAAGACCCTGTTTGCCAGCTTGTAAGAAAAGTGGATGGGAAGCATATCCTCGACTCATAGAAGGCGTTTAAGCCGTTTCTGGACGTAAAACCAGAGGAAGATGTGAGCCACAATCACAACTACAATAAATGACTTCTCAGCTTTTGGTTTGATTTGCAATAACTTTATTTCGGTTTAATTTACGTGTTATTCGATTTGTGTAATTATTCTCATTTTTTTTTATTTGTCTTTTACGGTTGATTTTTCTTCTCTTTTTGATTTTCTTCCTGAAATCACGCAAAAATCTTTTGTTAGGTTAACATTTTCTTCTGACAGGTCAGATACACTTTCGGCGACATTATTACTCTTGTCTGATTCACTACTCAGTCCTCTATATATTACACCATGTACTCATTCTCTTTCAGGCACTCGAAAAAAAGAAAAAAAAAAGAAAAAAAAAATGGAAAGTACTTCGTCCCAACGCATTAAAAAAATTTGTGTTTTTGGAGGTGCTTATCCAGGGAAAAATAACATATTCGCTGATGAAGCCATAAGAGTTGGAGTAATACTTGCCCAACAAAAGATCCAGTTGATTTATGGAGGCGGTAGTACGGGTATAATGGGAGCAGTCGCTACAGCAGCACACGCCGGAGGAAGTCCAGTTCTAGGAATCGTGCCAAAACTATTCATAGATTTTTGTGGGCCTACCTTGGGTAAGGAAATACAAGTCTGGAGTATCCCTGAACGGATAACAATCATGTACCATTCTGCCGATGCATTCATTGCTTTACCAAGAGGTCTGGGTACATTGGAAGAAATAGCTTGCGTGGCTTCTTGGTCATCTTTGGTCACAAATAAGAAACCCATTGGTTTGCTTAATATTAATGGTTATTTTAGTAATTTGCTTTCATATTTAGATAATGCTGTGGATAATGGATTCATGTTTTCAGAGGCAAGGAGAACCATAATTTCTGCTACAACCATTGAAGATTTACTCAAAAAGCTCCAAGCTTATGAGTATTTATCTGCTACGGTTGTTTCGCAAACGCTCGGAAAAAGAAAAAGAGATATGGACGAGCAAGGAGTGGATTGCACTTTGTCTTTGTGACATTATCTAACATTTTGTTTGTTGTGTCTCAGTTATAATAAGTGGTTAGCAACCTCTACAGGTAATATCTCCTAAATTTTACCTTCTTAAAAAAAAAAAAAAAAAGTTTGTTGTGTTTTAAGCAATTTAGAAGTATTCATTCTGAACAAGGTCTGAGTAAGGGAGACTTGAGACATACCTTGTCAGTTTGATTTCTTCTTTTCAAAAAAAAAAAAAAAGAGTTTGTTGTGTTTTAAGCAATTTAGAAGTATTCATTCTGAACAAGGTCTGAGTAAGGGAGACTTGAGACATACCTTGTCAGTTTGATTTTAATCTTTTTACGTTTACTTGTTAATTTTTGTTTAGTATTTTAGGATTATTTAGGTTGCATGAGTTTGTTTTGTTTTGAGTCTAGTTATTCCTATTCTTATGTTATTAGTTCTTTTCTCTTACACATGATTCTTTCATTTGGGTTAATAGACTTACATTGAGGACAATGTAAGAATTAAGTGTGGGGGGAATGATTTAGGATTTCTTTTATTTTTGTCTACTATTTTTTTTTTTATGAGTCTTTATTATTATTATTATTTTTTAGTGTGTTTTAGTTCCTTTTTAATACAATGATGAGATATGAATTGCATAAGTCTAAAACATATTTATTAGTGAGAAGATTTTCATGAGAATTGAGCTTGATATCATTTTTTTTTATGAGCCAATGTTAATATGATATGTTGATTGAGAAAGAAGCATGTTTAGACTTGATATTAACTTGCATAATCATCCTTGTGAGTTTTTGAGCCTATATGATTGATGCATTATACATATCAATCTAATTTCTTTCTTGAGTGCTCTTATGATTACATGATTCTCTAGAACTTGCTTTAAACCGTTTGAGACTATATTGATGCATGTGACAACATGAATATGATAGAGGCATTAGGATTTTTAGCCAGGGCCAAACAACCATCCCTTATTGATGTTCCAAGAGAACACACCCTTAGTGAACCAATTTGAGCCTACATTGAATAAGCTATCTCTTTGGTAACCATAACTTGTCCCTAACCTAAATATACTTATATCTTTACCTTTGTTCCAAAGATGAATTAGCATGATTTGAGACAAGTTGCAAAGACAAGGGATATTTTTTTGGTTAGAAACAAGAAATAAGTGTGGGGGGAAAAGAAAAGAAAAGTCAAGAGAAAAAGAAATGGAATACTGGCAAATACATTCCTATATAAAAAAAAATGAATCATCTCTTGAATTTGTGGAAAAAGAAAAAGATGTTACAAAGTTGTTTAGAATGAAGAAAAGGCCCAACATGAATATCCGGCCTAGGTGACTATGTACTTGTAAAGAGTTTTGAGAAGTTTCTTTGTATAATCTTTTTATGTCTCTAAACTTTATGAACTCTTTGGAACCTTTGTGATATCTTTATCCTTTTGTTCTTCAACCACATTACAAACCCCTTGGCCCCATTACAACCTTGATTAAAGACCTGTTGATTTATGAAGTTGCATGATCTTTTAGTGGAGAATAGGTGGACAAGCAAGCATATGGTAGAAGTGTTTTCATGAGATTGATTGAGTGTAAACACTTTACCACTACTTTAAAGAGTGAAAATCAAGAGAGTATCCCATGTGAGAAGTTGAGATTAAATTTGAACATGCACAATTTTGAATGAGATATGTTATGCTAATATTGGCTTAACTCAAACAATTTACATTCAAGCATGATTTTTTGTGAAATTTTTTAAGCTATTGATTAGTTTATAAGACTTGTTCAAAGATTGTCTCTAATTTGTATTGAAAGGATTAGGAGTAAATATTTTTAGTATATGTAGTTTATTTATATTTTAGTTTTTCAATGTTTGTGGGTATCGTTCTAGTAAACCCTCACGAGACTAAACTCGTCCACTAGGGACACCTAGGGGTTTAAAGGCTTGTGTCACATGCTAAGTGCCACCGTGATTTCCAACGAAAATGGATTAGATTAGATTTTCTTATTTTATTTTTATTGAGTCGTTGCTAGGGACTAGCAACAATCTAAGTGTGGGGGTGTGATAACTCGTATAATTATATAGTTTTTAGTTATGTTTTATTATTGTTTTGTGTCAAATACGAGTTATTATTGTTTAGTCTAATTGTGTTTATGATCTTTTATATTTTTATGTAATTTGGTGTTTTTCACAAGTTTCTTTGAGTGATTTCAGATTACTAGAATTAAGGGCAAATCCAGTTCAGTTCCAGTTCCGACACCTTTTGCCATATCAGCTATATCTCGAGTTTCACTGAAGCAATAAGGCTGAAATTTGTAGCCGTGCAAAGCTAAGAGGCATATCTATCTTTTTCATGTTTTACACTTCTTGAAACGGAGTCGTTTTCCCTAGAGAAATCGACCATCAAGTTGGCTGATGTGCAATGACGTCTGTGCTGACCTGTTTTCGTATTTTGCCCATATCTTCTTATCCACATCAGCAAATGAGCTGATTCTAACGGATATGGATCCGTAACTGATAGGGTAACATTTTTCTAGAAGACCATGTGATCAGATAAGGCCTGAAAAATTGACAAAATCGACCATCAAGTTGGCTGATCAAAATCGTCATGTATGACGAAAATTGTTAGAAAATGCACCCACCTATTATACCTACCTTTGAAATTTGTAAAGACTGTCTCTTGTCATTTAGCCCTCCAAAATGT
Source organism: Fremontodendron californicum (assembly GCA_030761205.1). NCBI lineage: Eukaryota > Viridiplantae > Streptophyta > Magnoliopsida > Malvales > Malvaceae > Fremontodendron > Fremontodendron californicum. The sequence goes on from JAULJL010000033.1 coordinate 375,559, forward strand.
GTATAAATAGAGGGCCTTGGATGAGTATTGGGATCATATTGTACATAGGTAGGATATTAGCCATTTTAATAAAATTCTCTAAGTTTTCTTCTTCTTTCTTTTCTCTAGTTTTCTTTCTTTTCTCTAGTTTTCTTTTTCTTTAGAGAGAGCAAGAGGTTGGATAATTAATATTCTTCCTCTTCTTCTTTCTTTCTTTTATTTTCTTCTTAGATTTTCTTTAATTTTATGTTTATGTTTATAATGCCTATGCTAGGCTAAACTTCTATTTGGTTAAGGGTGATTTCAAAGCCCTAGACATGTTTTATGATTGATTTTCAGATTCTATCTATCATTAATTTTCTATCAAAGTTGCTTATGTTCTTCTACAAGAATTGTTCATGATGTTGTCTTGATTTGTTTAGGTGTACAACTAGATAGATCTTGATAATTATCTATTGCTAGTTTAGGAGTCTTGATCCGTGTAATTGTCTTGATTTCCTATTCATAAGTGGCAATTTGTGATTAATGATTATGGTCAAGTTTTCAATAATTGCAAAGTGGAACATAACCTAAGTTGAACAATCCGAGCTTATGTGTTTGTTGCTTAGATCAACCTATCTTTCTCATCATAAAGCTGCCATTAAATTGAATTTGGAGAGCTTATTCTAGGTTGTTTAATGGTTAGAGATTAAATAGAGAGCTTGTTCTATTTAACGACAAACTAAGGAAAGATTGGGATAACAGAGCTTGTTGTTATCTACGGTTGTTAACTTTGATAGTTGGTTGATATTGATAGATCTGAAATTGATTCTTAATGATGTCTACTGGTGGAGAATGAAACCTTAACCATATTTTTCATATTTGATTCTTCTTACTTACTTGTTTTCTTACTTTTCTAGTTTGCTTATTTTTAAAAGTATATTTATTTTTATTGGCTGGTTATACCGCCTAATTTGTATATTAACTTTGTTTTACTTTTATTGGCTGGTTATACCGCCTAATTTGTATATTAACTTTGTTTTACTTTTATTGGCTGGTTATACCGCCTAATTTAGTATATATATTTTTATTGGCTGGTTATACCGCCTAATTTAGTATATATATTTTTATTGGCTGGTTATACCGCCTTGCATCTTCTTCTTATTATTTACTTTAGTTTAAATCTGGCTTCAAAAACCCCTTTTCTTTTATTGTTCTTGAATTTAAGTTTTAAACTATTAACTTATAAACTAAAACCCAATCCCTGAGGACTCGACCCTTGCTAACTACTATACTTACAATTTATCTTTTTAGTGCAAGGTTAAATAAGATACACTCTTTTGGGTGCATCATCTTTCTTTCTTTTATTTCCTTCTTAGATTCTCTTTAATTTTATGTTTATGTTTACAATGCCTATGCTAGGTGATAACTCGTATAATTATATAGTTTTTAGTTATGTTTTATTATTGTTTTGTGTCAAATACGAGTTATTATTGTTTAGTCTAATTGTGTTTATGATCTTTTATATTTTTATGTAATTTGGTGTTTTTCACAAGTTTCTTTGAGTGATTTCAGATTACTAGAATTAAGGGCAAATCCAGTTCAGTTCCAGTTCCGACACATTTTGCCATATCAGCTATATCTGGAGTTTCACTGAAGCAATAAGGCTGAAATTTGTAGCCGTGCAAAGCTAAGAGGCATATCTATCTTTTTCATGTTTTATACTTCTTGAAACGGATTCGTTTTCCCTAGCGAAATCGACCATCAAGTTGGCTGATGTGCAATGACGTCTGTGCTGACCTGTTTTCGTATTTTGCCCATATCTGCTTATCCACATCAGCAAATGAGCTGATTACAATGGATATGGATCCGTAACTGATACAGGAACCTTTGTCTAGAAGACCATATGATCAGATCAGGCCTCTAATATTGACGAAATCGACCATCAAGTTGGCTGATGTGCAATGACGTTTGTGCTGACCTGTTTTCGTATTTTGCCCATATCTACTTATCCACATCAGCAAATGAGCTGATTCCAACGGCTATGGATCCGCAACTGATAGGGTAACATTTTTCTAGAAGACCATGTGATCAGATAAGGCCTCCAAAATTGACAAAATCGACCATCAAGTTGGCTGATCAAAATTGTCATACAATATGACGAAAATTGTTAGAAAAATTCACCCACCTATTATACCTACCTTTGAAATTTGTAAAGCTTGTCTCTTGTCATTTAGCCCTCCAAAATGTGTATAAATAGAGGGCCTTGGATGATTGTAAGGGATCATATTGTACATAGGTAGGATATTAGCCATTTTAATAAAATTCTCTAAGTTTTCTTCTTCTTTCTTTTCTCTAGTTTTCTTTTTCTTTAGAAAGAGCAAGAGGTTGTATAATTAATATTCTTCTTCTTCTTCTTTCTTTCTTTTATTTTCTTCTTAGATTCTATTTAATTTTATGTTTATAATGCCTATGCTAGGCTAAACTTCTATTTGGTTAAGGGTGATTTCAAAGCCCTAGACATGTTTTGTGATTGATTTTCAGATTCTATCTATCATTAATTTTCTATCAAAGTTGCTTATGTTCTTCTACAAGAATTGTTCATGATGTTGTCTAGATTTATTTAGGTGTACAACTAGATAGATCTTGATAATTATCTATTGCTAGTTTAGGAGTCTTGATCCGTGTAATTGTCTTGATTTCCTATTCATAAGTGGCAATTTGTGATTAATGATTATGGTCAAGTTTTCAATAATTGCAAAGTGGAACATAACCTAAGTTGAACAATCCGAGCTTATGTGTTTGTTGCTTAGATCAACCTATCTTTCTCATCATAAAGCTGCCATTAAATTGAATTTAGAGAGCTTATTCTAGGTTGTTTAATGGTTAGAGATTAAATAGAGAGCTTGTTCTATTTAACGACAAACTAAGGAAAGATTGGCGTAACAGAGCTTGTTGTTATCTACGGTTGTTAACTTTGATAGTTGGTTGATATTGATAGATCTGAAATTGATTCTTAATGATGTCTAGTGGTGGAGAATGAAACCTTAACCATATTTTTCATACTTGATTCTTCTTACTTACTTGTTTTCTTACTTTTCTAGTTTGCTTATTTTTAAAAGTATATTTATTTTTATTGGCTGGTTATACCGCCTAATTTGTATATTAACTTTGTTTTATTTTTATTGGCTGGTTATACCGCCTAATTTAGTATATATATTTTTATTGGCTGGTTATACCGCCTAATTTAGTATATATATTTTTATTGGCTGGTTATACCGCCTTGCATCTTATTCTTATTATTTACTTTAGTTTAAATCTGATTTCAAAAACCCCTTTTCTTTTATTGTTCTTGAATTTAAGTTTTAAACTATCAACTTATAAACTAAAACCCAATCCCTGAGGACTCGACCCTTGCTAACTACTATACTTACAATTTATCTTTTTAGTGCAAGGTTAAATAAGATACACTCTTTTGGGTGCATCACTAGGCTAAACTTCTATTTGGTTAAGGGTGATTTCAAAGCCCTAGACATGTTTTGTGATTGATTTTCAGATTCTATCTATCATTAATTTTCTATCAAAGTTGCTTATGTTCTTCTACAAGAATTGTTCATGATATTGTCTTGATTTATTTAGGTGTACAACTAGATAGATCTTGATAATTATCTATTGCTAGTCTAGGAGTCTTGATCCGTGTAATTGTCTTGATTTCCTATTCATAAGTGGCAATTTGTGATTAATGATTATGGTCAAGTTTTCAATAATTGCAAAGTGGAACGTAACCTAAGTTGAACAATCCGAGCTTATGTGTTTGTTGCTTAGATCAACCTATCTTTCTCATCATAAAGCTGCCATTAAATTGAATTTAGAGAGCTTATTCTAGGTTGTTTAATGGTTAGAGATTAAATAGAGAGCTTGTTCTATTTAACGACAAACTAAGGAAAGATTGGGATAACAAAGCTTGTTGTTATCTACGGTTGTTAACTTTGATAGTTGGTTGATATTGATAGATTTGAAATTGATTCTTAATGATGTCTAGTGGTGGAGAATGAAACCTTAACCATATTTTTCATATTTGATTCTTCTTACTTACTTGTTTTCTTACTTTTCTAGTTTGCTTATTTTTAAAAGTATATTTATTTTTATTGGCTGGTTATACCGCCTAATTTGTATATTAACTTTGTTTTATTTTTATTGGCTGGTTATACCGCCTAATTTAGTATATATATTTTTATTGGCTGGTTATACCGCCTAATTTAGTATATATATTTTTATTGGCTGGTTATACCGCCTTCCATCTTATTCTTATTATTTACTTTAGTTTAAATCTGGCTTCAAAAACCCCTTTTCTTTTATTGTTTTCTTTGAACGTAAGTTATAAACCAATAACTCACAGATTAAAACCCAATCCCTGAGGACTCGACCCTTGCTAATCATTATACTTACAATTGATCTTTTTAGTGCAAGGTTAAATAAGATACACTCTTTTGGGTGCATCAAATTTTTGGCGCCGTTGCCGGGGATTGCTTTCTTTAGTTTATTTGTTACTTGGTTTATTCTTATTTTCAGTTCTAATTAGTTTTATTTTCTTGTACATACAAGTTTTTCTTTTCAAATTTAAAAAAAAAAAAAAAAAGAACAATGGAATTGAGCAATCTAACACTTGAAGAGTTGGTGGCATACATGAACATGGAGAATCAACAAGCCAATCTCACCTCCCCAGTTCAACAATTGGCCATGGGAGGATGTCAAGGCCATCAAGTGTTCCAAGACCAACAGTATGATCATTACTCAAACACTTACCATGAGGGATGGTGGGATCATACTAATTATGGCTACTCGAAAAATTACCAAGAAGTAGATCCTTATGCCAATTACACTCATCCATCTAGCTTCAATCAATCATGGTCTCAAGAACCAGATCTTTTTCAACCACCACATATGACTCAAAACTCAGGTACTTCTTTAGAAGATCTTGTCTATTCTCTTGTTACTGATTCTTTGCAATTTCAACAGGAAACAAGGGCAAGCATCCAGAGTTTGGAAAAGCAAATGAGCCAATTGGCTAGTAGTATGGTGGGATGGGTAGCACAAAGATCTGAAGAACTCCCAGCCCAAACGATGGTTAACCCAAAGGAGAATGCTACTATTGTGACCTTGAAGAATGAGGAACAAGATGAGGATGAAACAAAATTAGATATGGATTCTATTCTTGAGGATAATGAAGCCAAAGATCCAAATAAGAGTATTTCGGCACCTGAGGTAACGTTTACTGTTTCACTTTTTACTAATGTTTCTTTTCCACCTTTTCCTAGTACATTTGCAAAGTTCAAGGAGGAAGAACATGAATAACACATGCCGGAAACCTTAAACAACTTGTTTGTGGAGGTCATTCAACAAGTATCAAAATATGCTCCATTCCTCGATGACATATGCACCACAAAGGATGATGGAATAATACTTGTAATGGAGAATGCATCCACTGTTGTGCAAAGAAAGCTTCCTCTCAAACGCATAAATTTGGGAAATTTCATGTATGAGCCTGACAAGCCTAAAATGCCAAGAAGGGGTGTTGGTTAGGTTCAAAACACTAAATCAAGTGCTAATTGGGGGAGGCAGCCTAATTAGTGAAAGCATTGCCAAACTGCCATCCTCAGATTTGCTCTCTTTTTCTTTATCTTTTTCTTATGTTTCTTTGTTAATTGTGTTTAGTGTTTTTAAGTTCATTTAGGCTGCATAAGTTTATTTTGTTTATTAGTTCTTTTCACTTACACATGATTCTTTCATTTGGGATTAATAGCATTACATTAATGACAATGTAAGAATTATGTGTGGGGGGAAGAATTTAGGATTTTATTTAGAGTGTTTTGTTTTTGAGTCTTTTTATGTTGTTTTTCTTTCTGATCCTTGTTTTGAAAATAACTAGATGTAAATATAATTTTTTTTTTAACCCCGGTTAAATGGCGGATAACGGTACTCCGTGATTATTTAAATTTGTTCCATCAGCTACCCACAAAACTGATATTGTATATAAATTTCTCTTCCAATTTCTCTTTCAATTTTTTTCATTTTTTTTTCAAGATGGATGATATTCTCACAAGATTGCAGAAACGATTTCCTCCTTTTCCTCGAAATATTTTACTGAAGCTTTACCAAGTTCGATTTGAAAGATTAAGAATGCTTATGCACAAAGGGATTCCTGAAGACATACGTTGGATAATTGAAGCCAAGGTACGTGAAGATGAATATCTTCCTGTTTTGCATTTACCAGGCACAGGTAGAAGCACTTTTGCAAAGAAGCGACGAGCAAAGCGCATGAGTTCAAACTGCCTCAAATGTGCACGATGGACGTGTAACGGTAAATGTCGTTCTATTGGGATTCCGTCCTCTAATCGAGATGATAAAATTGAATTCATTAAGGATGGACTGAGTAAGGAGAATTTGGGTAATATCCAACTTTCTCTTGAGACGCATCCTAGTGGAGACGTACAAAGAGAAATTCTTGATTTATGACCGCAATTCCAAAGGGAATGGCAACATCTTGGGAATCTGATGTTAAAAGACCCTGTTTGCCACCTTGTAAGAAAACTGGATGGGAAGCATATCCTCGACTCATAGAAGGCGTTTAAGCCGTTTCTGGACGTAAAACCAGAGGAAGATGCCAAATACACTTTCGGCGACATTATTACTCTTGACTTTTACGGTTGATTTTTCTTCTCTTTTTGATTTTCTTCCTGAAATCACGCAAAAATCTTTTGTTAGGTTAACATTTTCTTGTGACAGGTCAAATACACTTTCGGCGACATTATTACTCTTGTCTGATTCACTACTGATAACTCGTATAATTATATAGTTTTTAGTTATGTTTTATTATTGTTTTGTGTCAAATACGAGTTATTATTGTTTAGTCTAATTGTGTTTATGATCTTTTATATTTTTATGTAATTTGGTGTTTTTCACAAGTTTCTTTGAGTGATTTCAGATTACTAGAATTAAGGGCAAATCCAGTTCAGTTCCAGTTCCGACACATTTTGCCATATCAGCTATATCTGGAGTTTCACTGAAGCAATAAGGCTGAAATTTGTAGCCGTGCAAAGCTAAGAGGCATATCTATCTTTTTCATGTTTTATACTTCTTGAAACGGAGTCGTTTTCCCTAGCGAAATCGACCATCAAGTTGGCTGATGTGCAATGACGTCTGTGCTGACCTGTTTTCGTATTTTGCCCATATCTGCTTATCCACATCAGCAAATGAGCTGATTCCAATGGCTATGGATCCGTAACTGATACGGGAACCTTTGTCTAGAAGACCATATGATCAGATCAGGCCTCTAATATTGACGAAATCGACCATCAAGTTGGCTGATGTGCAATGACGTCTGTGCTGACATGTTTTCGTATTTTGCCCATATCTGCTTATCCACATCAGCAAATGAGCTGATTCCAACGGCTATGGATCCGTAACTGATAGGGGAACCTTTTTCTAGAAGACCATGTGATCAGATCAGGCCTCCAAGATTGACAAAATCGACCATCAAGTTGGCTGATCAAAATGGTCATACAATATGACGAAAATTGTTAGAAAAATGCACCCACCTATTATACCTACCTTTGAAATTTGTAAAGCTTGTCTCTTGTCATTTAGCCCTCCAAAATGTGTATAAATAGAGGGCCTTGGATGATTGTAGAGGATCATATTGTACATAGGTAGGATATTAGCCATTGTAATAAAATTCTCTAAGTTTTCTTCTTCTTTCTTTTCTCTAGTTTTCTTTTTCTTTAGAGAGAGCAAGAGGTTGGATAATTAATATTCTTCCTCTTCTTCTTTCTTTCTTTTATTTTCTTCTTAGATTTTCTTTAATTTTATGTTTATGTTTATAATGCCTATGCTAGGCTAAACTTCTATTTGGTTAAGGGTGATTTCAAAGCCCTAGACATGTTTTGTGATTGATTTTCAGATTCTATCTATCATTAATTTTCTATCAAAGTTGCTTATGTTCTTCTACAAGAATTGTTCATGATGTTGTCTTGATTTATTTAGGTGTACAACTAGATAGATCTTGATAATTATCTATTGCTAGTTTAGGAGTCTTGATCCGTGTAATTGTCTTGATTTCCTATTCATAAGTGGCAATTTGTGATTAATGATTATGGTCAAGTTTTCAATAATTGCAAAGTGGAACATAACCTAAGTTGAACAATCCGAGCTTATGTGTTTGTTGCTTAGATCAACCTATCTTTCTCATCATAAAGCTGCCATTAAATTGAATTTAGAGAGCTTATTCTAGGTTGTTTAATGGTTAGAGATTAAATAGAGAGCTTGTTCTATTTAACGACAAACTAAGGAAAGATTGGGGTAACAGACCTTGTTGTTATCTACGGTTGTTAACTTTGATAGTTGGTTGATATTGATAGATCTGAAATTGATTCTTAATGATGTCTAGTGGTGGAGAATGAAACCTTAACCATATTTTTCATATTTGATTCTTCTTACTTACTTGTTTTCTTACTTTTAGTTTGCTTATTTTTTATATTTATTTTTATTGGCTGGTTATACCGCCTAATTTGTATATTAACTTTGTTTTATTTTTATTGGCTGGTTATACCGCCTAATTTAGTATATATATTTTTATTGGCTGGTTATACCGCCTGATAACTCGTATAATTATATAGTTTTTAGTTATGTTTTATTAATGTTTTGTGTCAAATATGAGTTATTATTGTTTAGTCTAATTGTGTTTATGATCTTTTATATTTTTATGTATTTTGGTGTTTTTCACAAGTTTCTTTGAGTGATTTCAGATTACTAGAATTAAGGGCAAATCCAGTTCAGTTTCAGTTCCGACACCTTTTGCCATATCAGCTATATCTCGAGTTTCACTGAAGCAATAAGGCTGAAATTTGTAGCCATGCAAAGCTAAGAGGCATATCTATCTTTTTCCTGTTTTACACTTCTTAAAACGGAGTCGTTTTCCCTAGCGAAATCGACCATCAAGTTGGCTGATGTGCAATGACGTCTGTGCTGACATGTTTTCGTATTTTGCCCATATCTGCTTAACCACATCAGCAAATGAGCTGATTCCAACGGCTATGGTTCCGTAACTGATAGGGGAACCTTTTTCTAGAAGACCATGTGATCAGATCAGGCCTCCAATATTGACGAAATCGACCATCAAGTTGGCTGATCAAAATCGTCATATACCTACCTTTGAAATTTGTAAAGCTTGTCTCTTGTCATTTAGCCCTCCAAAATGTGTATTAATAGAGGGCCTTGGATGATTGTAAGGGATCATATTGGAGATTGGTAGGATATTAGCCATTTTAACAAAATTCTCTAAGTTTTCTTCTTCTTTCTTTTCTCTAGTTTTCTTTTTCTTTAGAAAGAGCAAGAGGTTGGATAATTAATATTCTTCTTCTTCTTCTTTCTTTCTTTTATTTTCTTCTTAGATTCTATTTAATTTTATGTTTATAATGCCTATTCTAGGCTAAACTTCTATTTGGTTAAGGGTGATTTCAAAGCCCTAGACATGTTTTGTGATTGATTTTCAGATTCTATCTATCATTAATTTTCTATCAAAGTTGCTTATGTTCTTCTACAAGAATTGTTCATGATGTTGTCTTGATTTATTTAGGTGTACAACTAGATAGATCTTGATAATTATCTATTGCTAGTTTAGGAGTCTTGATCCGTGTAATTGTCTTGATTTCCTATTCATAAGTGGCAATTTGTGATTAATGATTATGGTCAAGTTTTCAATAATTGCAAAGTGGAACATAACCTAAGTTGAACAATCCGAGCTTATGTGTTTGTTGCTTAGATCAACCTATCTTTCTCATCATAAAGCTGCCATTAAATTGAATTTAGAGAGCTTATTCTAGGTTGTTTAATGGTTAGAGATTAAATAGAGAGCTTGTTCTATTTAACGACAAACTAAGGAAAGATTGGGGTAACAGAGCTTGTTGTTATCTACGGTTGTTAACTTTGATAGTTGGTTGATAATGATAGATCTGAAATTGATTCTTAATGATGTCTAGTGGTGGAGAATGAAACCTTAACCATATTTTTCATATTTGATTCTTCTTACTTACTTGTTTTCTTACTTTTAGTTTGCTTATTTTTAAAAGTATATTTATTTTTATTGGCTGGTTATACCGCCTAATTTGTATATTAACTTTGTTTTATTTTTATTGGCTGGTTATACCGCCTAATTTAGTATATATATTTTCATTGGCTGGTTATACCGCCTAATTTAGTTTATATATTTTTATTGGCTGGTTATACCGCCTTGCATCTTATTCTTATTATTTACTTTAGTTTAAATCTGGCTTCAAAAACCCCTTTTCTTTTATTGTTCTTGAATTTAAGTTTTAAACTATTAACTTATAAACTAAAACCCAATCCCTGAGGACTCGACCCTTGCTAACTACTATACTTACAATTTATCTTTTTAGTGCAAGGTTAAATAAGATACACTCTTTTGGGTGCAACCAAATTTTTGGCGCCGTTGCCGGGGATTGCTTTCTTTAGTTTATTAGTTTATTGGTTTATTCTTATTTTCTGTTCTAATTATTTACTTTCTTATTTTTTTTTTATTAGTGAATGTTCCAAGCTCCCGAAGAAGACTTACGACTTAGGAAAATTCGGGAATTTATAACTTCTCACCAACAACCAATCGAGGAGTTGATCCAAAACATCCAAGAGGAGCAAGGAGAGATGGCAGCAGCTGACAACCGAACTCTCAAGGAGCTAGCTGCTCCGGACCTGGGTCAACAACCATTATGCATTGAATATGCTAATCTTGAGGTAGCTTTTGAATTAAAATCTGGTTTGATTCATCTTCTCCCAACTTTTCATGGTTTTGCAGGAGAGGATCCAAATAAGCACCTCAAGGAATTCCATGTAGTTTGCTCAAGCATGAGACCAACAGGGGTCACGGAAGAGCAAGTTAAGTTGAGAGCCTTCCCATTCTCTCTAGCTGATTCAGCAAAGGAATGGCTCTACTATCTACCATCCGGGACCATCACTACATGGAATGATTTGAAGAAAGCATTCTTGGAAAGGTATTTCCCAGCATCTAAGGCTGCCAACATTAGGAAAGAGATATGTGGGATTCGGCAATACAACGGAGAGTCCTTATATGAATATTGGGAGAGGTTCAAGAAACTTTGTGCATCATGTCCACACCATCAGATAAGTGAACAACTTCTCATCCAATACTTCTATGAAGGTCTCATGCCCATGGAGAGAAGTATGATAGATGCCGCTAGTGGGGGAGCTCTAGTTGATAAGACTCCCAGGGCTGTGATAACTCGTATAATTATATAGTTTTTAGTTATGTTTTATTAATGTTTTGTGTCAAATACGAGTTATTATTGTTTAGTCTAATTGTGTTTATGATCTTTTATATTTTTATGTATTTTGGTGTTTTTCACAAGTTTCTTTGAGTGATTTCAGATTACTAGAATTAAGGGCAAATCCAGTTCAGTTTCAGTTCCGACACCTTTTGCCATATCAGCTATATCTCGAGTTTCACTGAAGAAATAAGGCTGAAATTTGTAGCCATGCAAAGCTAAGAGGCATATCTACCTTTTTCATGTTTTACACTTCTTAAAACGGAGTCGTTTTCCCTAGCGAAATCGACCATCAAGTTGGCTGATGTGCAATGACGTCTGTGCTGACATGTTTTCGTATTTTGCCCATATCTGCTTAACCACATCAGCAAATGAGCTGATTCCAACGGCTATGGTTCCGTAACTGATAGGGGAACCTTTGTATAGAAGACCATGTGATCAGATCAGGCCTCCAATATTGAAGAAATCGACCATCAAGGTGGCTGATGTGCAATGACGTATGTGCTGACATGTTTTCGTATTTTGCCCATATCTGCTTAACCACATCAGCAAATGAGCTGATTCCAACGGCTATGGTTCCGTAACTGATAGGGGAACCTTTTTCTAGAAGACCATGTGATCAGATCAGGCCTCCAATATTGACGAAATCGACCATCAAGTTGGCTGATCAAAATCGTCATATACCTACCTTTGAAATTTGTAAAGCTTGTCTCTTGTCATTTAGCCCTCCAAAATGTGTATAAATAGAGGGCCTTGGATGATTGTAAGGGATCATATTGGAGATTGGTAGGATATTAGCCATTTTAACAAAATTCTCTAAGTTTTCTTCTTCTTTCTTTTCTCTAGTTTTCTTTTTCTTTAGAAAGAGCAAGAGGTTGGATAATTAATATTCTTCTTCTTCTTCTTTCTTTCTTTTATTTTCTTCTTAGATTCTATTTAATTTTATGTTTATAATGCCTATTCTAGGCTAAACTTCTATTTGGTTAAGGGTGATTTCAAAGCCCTAGACATGTTTTGTGATTGATTTTCAGATTCTATCTATCATTAATTTTCTATCAAAGTTGCTTATGTTCTTCTACAAGAATTGTTCATGATGTTGTCTTGATTTATTTAGGTGTACAACTAGATAGATCTTGATAATTATCTATTGCTAGTTTAGGAGTCTTGATCCGTGTAATTGTCTTGATTTCCTATTCATAAGTGGCAATTTGTGATTAATGATTATGGTCAAGTTTTCAATAATTGCAAAGTGGAACATAACCTAAGTTGAACAATCCGAGCTTATGTGTTTGTTGCTTAGATCAACCTATCTTTCTCATCATAAAGCTGCCATTAAATTGAATTTAGAGAGCTTATTCTAGGTTGTTTAATGGTTAGAGATTAAATAGAGAGCTTGTTCTATTTAACGACAAACTAAGGAAAGATTGGGGTAACAGAGCTTGTTGTTATCTACGGTTGTTAACTTTGATAGTTGGTTGATAATGATAGATCTGAAATTGATTCTTAATGATGTCTAGTGGTGGAGAATGAAACCTTAACCATATTTTTCATATTTGATTCTTCTTACTTACTTGTTTTCTTACTTTTAGTTTGCTTATTTTTAAAAGTATATTTATTTTTATTGGCTGGTTATACCGCCTAATTTGTATATTAACTTTGTTTTATTTTTATTGGCTGGTTATACCGCCTAATTTAGTATATATATTTTCATTGGCTGGTTATACCGCCTAATTTAGTTTATATATTTTTATTGGCTGGTTATACCGCCTTGCATCTTATTCTTATTATTTACTTTAGTTTAAATCTGGCTTCAAAAACCCCTTTTCTTTTATTGTTCTTGAATTTAAGTTTTAAACTATTAACTTATAAACTAAAACCCAATCCCTGAGGACTCGACCCTTGCTAACTACTATACTTACAATTTATCTTTTTAGTGCAAGGTTAAATAAGATACACTCTTTTGGGTGCATCAAGTTTTTGGCGCCGTTGCCGGGGATTGCTTTCTTTAGTTTATTAGTTTATTGGTTTATTCTTATTTTCTGTTCTAATTATTTACTTTCTTATTTTTTTTATTAGTGAATGTTCCAAGCTCCCGAAGAAGACTTACGACTTAGGAAAATTCGAGAATTTATAACTTCTCACCAACAACCAATCGAGGAGTTGATCCAAAACATCCAAGAGGAGCAAGGAGAGATGGCAGCAGCTGACAACCGAACTCTCAAGGAGCTAGCCGCTCCGGACTTGGGTCAACAACCATTATGCATTGAATATGCTAATCTTGAGGTAGCTTTTGAATTAAAATCTGGTTTGATTCATCTTCTCCCAACTTTTCATGGTTTTGCAGGAGAGGATCCAAATAAGCACCTCAAGGAATTCCATGTAGTTTGCTCAAGCATGAGACCAACAGGGGTCACGGAAGAGCAAGTTAAGTTGAGAGCCTTCCCATTCTCTCTAGCTGATTCAGCAAAGGAATGGCTCTACTATCTACCATCCGGGACCATCACTACATGGAATGATTTGAAGAAAGCATTCTTGGAAAGATATTTCCCAGCATCTAAGGCTGCCAACATTAGGAAAGAGATATGTGGGATTCGGCAATACAACGGAGAGTCCTTATATGAATATTGGGAGAGGTTCAAGAAACTTTGTGCATCATGTCCACACCATCAAATAAGTGAACAACTTCTCATCCAATACTTCTATGAAGGTCTCATGCCCATGGAGAGAAGTATGATAGATACCGCTAGTGGGGGAGCTCTAGTTGATAAGACTCCCAGGGCTGCTAGAACATTAATCTCCAACATGGCAGCCAATTCTCAACAGTTCTCAATGAGACAAGATCCACCACCACAACCCAAGAGAGTTAATGAGGTAAGTATATCATCCCTTGAACAAAAATTTGATAAACTGACTTCTCTTGTTCAACAATTGGCTGTAGGTAAAATACAACAAATAAAGGCTTGTGGCATATGTTCAAACATAGGGCACCAAACTGATATGTGTCCAACACTTCAAGAGGATACCAATGAACATGTGAATGCCATGGGTGGATTTCAGAACCAATCAAGGAAATATGATCCCTACTCAAACACTTACAATCCAGGATGGAGGGATCATCCAAACTTCAATTATGGAGGGAACCAATCACAAACTATTCCTCCACCATTTGACCACAGGCCACCGGGTTTTCAGCAAAGAGTGCAACAACCATACCAAACCCGACAACAACTACCACCCACCCAAAATTCAGGTACTTCTCTTGAAGATCTTGTTAAAGCTCTTTCTACTAATACAATTCAATTTCAACAGGAAACAAAGACAAGTATTCGAAATTTGGAGACTCAAATAGGGCAATTGGCAACAACCATGAGTCAAATGCAAGCAAGGGATTCTGGGAAATTACCTTCCCAAACCATAGTGAATCCAAGAGAGAATGCCAATGCTATAAATTTAAGAAGTGGGAAACAGCTAGAGAAACCACAAAATGATAGTGCTCAAGGGGAGAACAATACCATGGCATCCTCTTCACATCCCAACGAGCCACTAAAAAAGGTAATTCCTAAACCATCCTTTCCTTCTTATATAACTCCTCCACCTTTTCCTAGCAGGTTAGCAAAGTCCAAGAAGGAGGAGCAAGAGAAGGAAATTTTGGAAACCTTCCGGAAAGTAGAGGTGAACATTCCTTTACTAGATGCTATCAAGCAAGTGCCAAGATATGCCAAGTTCCTAAAAGAGTTGTGCACATCTAAACGGAAGTTGAAATGGAATGAAAAGGTAAGTGTAGGGGAGAATGTGTCAGCTGTTCTTCAAAAGAAACTCCCACCTAAATGCAAGGATCCAGGTATGTTTACCATTCCTTGTAAGATAGGCAACACCAGGTTTGAGCGTGCTATGCTAGATCTAGGGGCATCTATTAATGTCATGCCATATTCAATTTATGCTTCATTGAATCTAGGACCATTAGAGGAAACCGGTGTTATAATACAACTTGCTGACCGTTCTAACACTTATCCAAGAGGAGTTGTAGAAGACGTTCTTGTACAGGTTAATGAATTGGTTTTTCCCGCTGACTTTTATGTTATTGAGATGGAAGATGAGATGTCTTCTAATCCCACACCTATTCTATTAGGGAGACCATTCTTGAAAACAGCAAGAACTAAAATAGATGTACATGATGGCACTTTAACTATGGAATTTGATGGTGAAATAATTCGCTTTAACATTTTTGAGGCCATGAGATATCCTAGTGATGTGCATTCTGTTTTTAATATTGATATAATTGACTCACTAGTGCAGCAAGCTTATGAGCTAGATGGTGAAGATAGTGTAGAAATAGTCCTTAGCAACCATCTCGGAATGGGGAATGCTAAACTAGCCTTGAGTGACCAGGTGGAAGGGGCACTAGAATCTTTACACTCGCTGCAACCTAAAGATGCAAGGTTTGATGTTTCATTTATTGATTTGCCTTTATCTAATGAGAAACTTCTACCTTCCATTTTGCAGGCACCAACTTTAGAGTTGAAACCACTACCGAACCACTTGAAATATTTGTTCTTAGGGGAAAAGGACACACTACCTGTCATCATTGCCAAAGATCTCACACCTTTGCAAGAAGAGCGACTTATCCGGGTGCTTAGAGAGCATAAAACAGCAATTGGTTGGACAATTGCCGATAT
The DNA here is from genome assembly GCA_030761205.1 of Fremontodendron californicum. Taxonomy (NCBI): domain Eukaryota; kingdom Viridiplantae; phylum Streptophyta; class Magnoliopsida; order Malvales; family Malvaceae; genus Fremontodendron; species Fremontodendron californicum. The sequence continues at coordinate 391,547 of JAULJL010000033.1, forward strand.
CAAGGGAATAAGCCCATCCATGTGCATGCACAGGATTTTGTTAGAGGAAGGGTCTAAACCAACAAGAGAAGCACAAAGGAGATTGAACCCTCCTATGATGGAGGTTGTGAAAAAGGAGATACTGAAGCTCCTAGATGTTGGAGTGATCTATCCTATCTCGGATAGCAAATGGGTGAGCCCAGTCCAAGTGGTTCCAAAGAAATCAGGTGTAACGGTGGTAACAAATAATGAGAATGAACTTGTTCCTACTAGGATTCAAACAGGATGGCGAGTTTGTATTGATTATCGTAAACTTAATTCCACAACTCGCAAAGACCACTTTCCTTTACCTTTTATTGATCAAATGCTTGAAAGGTTAGCTGGCCATTCTCATTATTGTTTTCTTGATGGTTTTTCAGGTTATAATCAGATAGCCATTGCTCCGGAGGACCAAGAGAAAACAACATTCACATGTCCATTTGGTACTTTTGCATACCGGCGTATGCCATTTGGTCTTTGTAATGCACCAGCTACATTCCAAAGGTGTATGGTTAGCATATTTTCAGATTATGTAGAGAACATCATAGAAGTGTTTATGGATGATTTTAGTGTCTATGGTGATTCTTTTGATAGATGTCTAGAGAACCTTACACTTGTACTTGAAAGATGCATGGAAACTAACCTTGTTTTGAATTGGGAAAAATGTCACTTTATGGTAGAACAAGGAATAGTTTTGGGTCATGTTATTTCTTCTAGAGGGATGGAGGTTGATAAATCTAAAATAGATATTATGCATTCTTTACCACCTCCCACAAATGTGAGAGAGGTTCGTTCTTTTCTTGGACATGCAGGTTTCTATAGGAGATTTATCAAAGACTTCTCAAAGATCACATTACCTCTTTGCAAGCTACTACAAAAAGATGTGGTTTTCCACTTTGATGATAAATGCAAAGAGGCGTTTGAAACATTGAAGGGACTCTTGACATCAGCTCCTATCATGCAACCACCAGATTGGAATATACCTTTTGAAATCATGTGTGATGCTAGTGACTATGCCATTGGAGCTGTTTTGGGCCAACGGGTTGGCAAAGCCTCACATGCCATTTATTATGCCTCACGAACTCTTAATGATGCTCAATTGAACTATTCCACTACTGAAAAAGAACTTTTGGCTGTTGTATTTGCTTTAGAAAAATTTCGATCTTATTTAATTGGTACTAAAGTAATTGTATTTTCTGACCATGCAGCCCTTAGGTACTTACTCACTAAGAAGGAGGCCAAACCAAGGTTGATCAGATGGATACTTCTCTTACAAGAGTTTGATTTGGAGATAAAAGATAAGAGAGGTAGTGACAACTTGGTTGCGGACCATCTTAGCCGTTTAGTTCATGAAGATGATGCACTACCCTTGAATGAGAACTTTCCGGATGAGCAACTTCTTTTTATAAGAACAACAACTCCTTGGTATGCTGATATTGTTAATTACTTAGTTACCAAGAAGTTGCCACAAGAGTTGACACAAGCTCAAAGAAATAAGATCAAGAGTGATGCCAAATACTACATATGGGATGATCCTTACCTTTGGAAGCATTGCTCCGATCAGATTATAAGAAGGTGTGTACTCGAAACTGAATTTCAATCTATTCTCACCTTTTGTCACTCTTATGCATGTGGAGGACACTTTGGATCCAAAAGAACAGCCATGAAAGTTCTTGATTCTGGATTTTATTGGCCTACCATATTCAAAGATGCATACCTCTTTTGCAAGTCATGTGATCGTTGCCAAAGAACTGGTAACTTAGGTGCTAGAAATCAAATGCCTCAAACTCCAATACTTATTGTTGAAATTTTTGATGTATGGGGCATGGATTTCATGGGACCTTTTCCTCCTTCTTTTGGTAATCTTTATATTTTACTTGCCGTTGATTATGTTTCAAAGTGGGTGGAAGCAAAATCCACTAGGACTAATGACTCTAAAGTTGTTTCAGATTTTGTCAAGACTAACATCTTTGCTAGGTTTGGAACGCCAAAGGCTATAATCAGCGATAGAGGTACTCACTTTTGCAATAGGACTATGGAAGCACTTTTGAGGAAGTATAACATCACACACAAGGTCTCCACCTCATATCATCCTCAAACTAGTGGGCAAGCTGAAGTGTCAAACCGAGAAGTTAAGTCCATCCTTGAAAAGACAGTTAATCCAAATAGGAAGGATTGGAGTTCACGACTTGATGATGCACTTTGGGCTTATAGGACAGCATATAAGACACCCATTGGTATGTCTCCTTATCGACTTGTTTATGGTAAGCCTTGTCATCTTCCGGTTGAATTGGAACATAAATCATATTGGGCTATCAAACAATGCAACATGGAGATGGATGAGATAGGAAAGAAAAGAAAACTTGACCTACAAGAATTAGAGGAGATAAGGAATGATGCCTATCAGAATTCTAGGATTTACAAGGAAAAAACTAAGGCATTCCATGACAAGATGATATCAAGAAAAGAATTTGTTGTTGGACAAAAAGTTCTTCTCTTCCATTCACGCCTTAAGTTATATCCAGGTAAGTTACGTTCTCGTTGGGTTGGACCTTTTGTTATTACTAATGTATTTACTCATGGTGCAGTTGAAATCCAAAGCCCGAAAACAGATAAGGCATTCAAAGTGAATGGTCATAGATTGAAGCCTTACTATGAGAACTTTCCAATACAAGATGTGGAGGAGTTTCCACTTTTTGAGCCAAAGTATGTTGAATAATAATGGCATGGGTCTAAGTCAAGCTGAGGACAATAAACCAAGCGCTTCTTGGAGAGGCAACCCAAAAGGATGGAGAGCATCTATTATATTAGATTTGCATATTCCTTACTCTCCATCATTCTATCTTTTATTGTTTTTCTTTTCTTTTGTTTAATAGTTCTTTTCTCTTACATATAATTCTTGCATTGGGGGATAATAGCATTACATTGAGGACAATGTAAAAATTATGTGTGGGGGGAAGAATTTAGGATTTTATTTAGAGTGTTTTGTTTTTGAGTCTTTTTATGTTGTTTTTCTTTTTGATCCTTGTTTTGAAAATAACTAGATGTAAATATAAATTTTTTTAACCCCGGTTAAATGGCGGATAACGGTACTCCGTGATTATTTAAATCGGTTCCATCAGCTACCCACAAAACTGATATTGTATATAAATTTCTCTTCCAATTTCTCTTTCAATTTTTTTTTTTCATTCTTTTTTTTCAGGATGGATGATATTCTCACAAGATTGCAGAAACGATTTCCTCCTTTTCCTCGAAATATTTTACTGAAGCTTTACCAAGTTCGACTTGAAAGATTAAGAATGCTTATGCACAAAGGGATTCCTGACGACATACGTTGGATAATTGAAGCCAAGGTACGTGAAGATGAATATCTTCCTGTTTTGCATTTACCAGGTACAGGTAGAAGCACTTTTGCAAAGAAGCGACGAGCAAAGCGCATGAGTTCAAATTGCCACAAATGTGCACGATGGACGTGTAACGGTAAATGTCGTTCTATTGGGATTCCGTCCTCTAATCGAGATGATAAAATTGAATTCATTAAGGATGGACTGAGTAAGGAGAATTTGGGTAATATCCAACTTTCTCTTGAGACGCATCCTAGTGGAGACGTACAAAGAGAAATTCTTGATTTATGGCCGCAATTCCAAAGGGAATGGCAACATCTTGGGAATCTGATGTTAAAAGACCCTGTTTGCCAGCTTGTAAGAAAACTGGATGGGAAGCATATCCTCGACTCATAGAAGGCGTTTAAGCCGTTTCTGGACGTAAAACCAGAGGAAGATGTGAGCCACAATCACAACTACAATAAATGACTTCTCAGCTTTTGGTTTGATTTGCAATAACTTTATTTTGGTTTAATTTACGTGTTGTTCGATTTGTGTAACTATTCTCGTTTTTTTTTTTATTTGTCTTTTACGGTTGATTTTTTTTTCTCTTTTTGATTTTCTTCCTGAAATCACGCAAAAATCTTTTGTTAGGTTAACATTTTCTTCTGACAGGTCAGATACACTTTCGGCGACATTATTACTCTTGTCTGATTCACTACTGAGTCCTCTATATATTACACCATGTACTCATTCTCTTTCAGGCACTCGAAGAAAAAAAAAATGGCAAGTACTTCATCCCAGCGCATTAAAAAAATTTGTGTCTTTGGAGGTGCTTATCCAGGAAAAAATAACATATTCGCTGATGAAGCCATAAGAGTTGGAGTAATACTTGCCCAACAAAAGATCCACTTGATTTATGGAGGCGGTAGTACGGGTTTAATGGGAGCAGTCGCTACAGCAGCACACGCCGGAGGAAGTCCAGTTCTAGGAATCGTGCCAAAACTATTCACAAGTTTTTGTGGACCTACCGTGGGTAAGGAAATACAAGTCTGGAGTGTCCCTGAACGGATAACAATCATGTACCATTCTGCCGATGCATTCATTGCTTTACCAGGAGGTCTGGGTACATTGGAAGAAATAGCTTGCGTGGCTTCTTGGTCATCTTTGGTCACAAATAAGAAACCCATTGGTTTGCTTAATATTAATGGTTATTTTAGTAATTTGCTTTTATATTTAGATAATGCTGTGGATAATGGATTCATGTTTTCAGAGGCAAGGAGAACCATAATTTCTGCTACAACCATTGAAGATTTACTTAAAAAGCTCCAAGCTTATGAGTGTTTATCTGCTACGGTTGTTTCGCAAACGCTCGGAAAAAGAAAAAGAGATATGGACGAGCAAGGAGTGGATTGCACTTTGTCTTTGTGACATTATCTAACATTTTGCTTGTTGTGTCTCAGTTATAATAAGTGGTTAGCAACCTCTGCAGGTAATATCTCCTAAATTCTACCTTTAAAATTTGACATTGGGGACAATGTCATATTTTAGTAGGGGGTAAGGGACATATTTTGCTAATTTAATAAAAAAAAAAAAAAAAAAAAAAAAAATTTAAGAAGTATTCATTCTGAACAAGGTCTGAGTAAGGGAGACTTGAGACATACCTTGTCAGTTTGATTTCTTCTTTTCAAAAAAAAAAAAATAAAAAAATAAAAAATAAAAAAAAAGAGTTTGTTGTGTTTTAAGCAATTTAGAAGTATTCATTCTGAACAAGGTCTGAGTAAGGGAGACTTGAGACATACCTTGTCAGTTTGATTTTAATCTTTTTATGTTTACTTGTTAATTTTTGTTTAGTATTTTAGGATTATTTAGGTTGCATGAGTTTGTTTTGTTTTTAGTCTTAGTTGTTCCTATTCTTATGTTATTAGTTCTTTTCTCTTACACATGATTCTTTCATTTGTGTTAATAGACTTACATTGAGGACAATGTAAGAATTAAGTGTGGGGGGAATGATTTAGGATTTCTTTTATTTTTGTCTACTATTTTTTTTTTTTATGAGTCTTTATTATTATTATTATTTTTAGTGTGTTTTAGTTCCTTTTTAATACAATGATGAGATATGAATTGCATAGGTCTAAACTGGTTATTAGTGAGAAGATTTTCATGAGAATTGAGCTTGATGTCAACCTTTTTATGAGCCAATGTTAATATAATATGTTGATTGAGAAAGAAGCATGTTTAGACTTAATCTGACTTGTATAATCATCCTTGTGAGTTTTTGAGCCTATAATGATTGATGCTTTATACAAATCAATCTAATTTCTTTCTTGAGTGCTCTTATGATTACAGGATTCTCTAGAACTTGCTTTAAACCGTTTGAGACTATATTGATACATGTGACAACATGAATATGATAGAGGCATTAGGATTTTTAGCCAGAGCCAAACAGCCATCCCTTATTGATGTTCCAAGAGAACACACCCTTAGTGAACCAATTTGAGCCTACATTGAATAAGCTATCTCTTTGGTAACCATAACTTGTCCCTAACCTAAATATACTTATATCTTTACCTTTGTTCCAAAGATGAATTAGCATGTTTTGAGACAAGTTGCAAAGACATGGGATATTTTTAGTTAAAAATTTGGGTTAGAAACAAGAAATAAGTGTGGGGGGGAAAGAAAAGAAAAGTCAAGAAAAAAAAAATGAAATACTGGCAAATACATTCCTATGTAAAAAAAAAAAAATATATGAATCATCTCTTGAATTTGTGGAAAAAGAAAAAGATGTTACAAAGTCGTTTAGAATGAAGAAAAGGCCCAACATAAATATCCGGCCTAGGTGACTATGTACTTGTAAAGAGTTTTGAGAAGTTTCTTTGTATGATCTTTTTATGTCTCTAAACTTTATGAACTCTTTGGAACCTTTGTGATATCTTTATCCTTTTGTTCTTCAACCACATTACAAAACCCTTGGCCCCATTACAACCTTGATTAAAGACCTCTTGATTCATGAAGTTGTATGATCTAAATAGTGGAGAATAGGTGGACAAGCAAGAATATGGTAGAACTGTTTTCATGAGATTGATTGAGTGTAAACACTTCACCACTACTTTAAAAAGTGAAAATCATGAGGGTATCCCATGTGAGAAGTTGAGATTAAATTTGAACATGCAATATTTTGATTGAGATATGTTATGCTAATATTGGCTTAACTCAAACAATTTACATTCAAGCATGATTTTTTGTGAAATTCTTTAAGCTATTGATTAGTTTATAAGACTTGTTCAAATATTGTATCTAATTTGTATTGAAAGGATTAGGAGTAAATATTTTTAGTATATGCAGTTTATTTATATTTTAGTTTTTCAATGTTTGTGGGTATCGTTCTAGTAAACCCTCACGAGACTAAACTCGTCCACTAGGGACACCTAGGGGTTTAAAGGCTTGTGTCACATGCTAAGTGCCACCGTGATTTCCTACGAAAATGGATTAGATTAGATTTTCTTATTTTATTTTTATTGAGTCGTTGCTAGGGACTAGCAACAATCTAAGTGTAGGGGTGTGATAACTCGTATAATTATATAGTTTTTAGTTATGTTTTATTAATGTTTTGTGTCAAATACGAGTTATTATTGTTTAGTCTAATTGTGTTTATGATCTTTTATATTTTTATGTATTTTGGTGTTTTTCACAAGTTTCTTTGAGTGATTTCAGATTACTAGAATTAAGGGCAAATCCAGTTCAGTTTCAGTTCCGACACCTTTTGCCATATCAGCTATATCTCGAGTTTCACTGAAGAAATAAGGCTGAAATTTGTAGCCATGCAAAGCTAAGAGGCATATCTACCTTTTTCATGTTTTACACTTCTTAAAACGGAGTCGTTTTCCCTAGCGAAATCGACCATCAAGTTGGCTGATGTGCAATGACGTCTGTGCTGACATGTTTTCGTATTTTGCCCATATCTGCTTAACCACATCAGCAAATGAGCTGATTCCAACGGCTATGGTTCCGTAACTGATAGGGGAACCTTTGTATAGAAGACCATGTGATCAGATCAGGCCTCCAATATTGAAGAAATCGACCATCAAGGTGGCTGATGTGCAATGACGTATGTGCTGACATGTTTTCGTATTTTGCCCATATCTGCTTAACCACATCAGCAAATGAGCTGATTCCAACGGCTATGGTTCCGTAACTGATAGGGGAACCTTTTTCTAGAAGACCATGTGATCAGATCAGGCCTCCAATATTGACGAAATCGACCATCAAGTTGGCTGATCAAAATCGTCATATACCTACCTTTGAAATTTGTAAAGCTTGTCTCTTGTCATTTAGCCCTCCAAAATGTGTATAAATAGAGGGCCTTGGATGATTGTAAGGGATCATATTGGAGATTGGTAGGATATTAGCCATTTTAACAAAATTCTCTAAGTTTTCTTCTTCTTTCTTTTCTCTAGTTTTCTTTTTCTTTAGAAAGAGCAAGAGGTTGGATAATTAATATTCTTCTTCTTCTTCTTTCTTTCTTTTATTTTCTTCTTAGATTCTATTTAATTTTATGTTTATAATGCCTATTCTAGGCTAAACTTCTATTTGGTTAAGGGTGATTTCAAAGCCCTAGACATGTTTTGTGATTGATTTTCAGATTCTATCTATCATTAATTTTCTATCAAAGTTGCTTATGTTCTTCTACAAGAATTGTTCATGATGTTGTCTTGATTTATTTAGGTGTACAACTAGATAGATCTTGATAATTATCTATTGCTAGTTTAGGAGTCTTGATCCGTGTAATTGTCTTGATTTCCTATTCATAAGTGGCAATTTGTGATTAATGATTATGGTCAAGTTTTCAATAATTGCAAAGTGGAACATAACCTAAGTTGAACAATCCGAGCTTATGTGTTTGTTGCTTAGATCAACCTATCTTTCTCATCATAAAGCTGCCATTAAATTGAATTTAGAGAGCTTATTCTAGGTTGTTTAATGGTTAGAGATTAAATAGAGAGCTTGTTCTATTTAACGACAAACTAAGGAAAGATTGGGGTAACAGAGCTTGTTGTTATCTACGGTTGTTAACTTTGATAGTTGGTTGATAATGATAGATCTGAAATTGATTCTTAATGATGTCTAGTGGTGGAGAATGAAACCTTAACCATATTTTTCATATTTGATTCTTCTTACTTACTTGTTTTCTTACTTTTAGTTTGCTTATTTTTAAAAGTATATTTATTTTTATTGGCTGGTTATACCGCCTAATTTGTATATTAACTTTGTTTTATTTTTATTGGCTGGTTATACCGCCTAATTTAGTATATATATTTTCATTGGCTGGTTATACCGCCTAATTTAGTTTATATATTTTTATTGGCTGGTTATACCGCCTTGCATCTTATTCTTATTATTTACTTTAGTTTAAATCTGGCTTCAAAAACCCCTTTTCTTTTATTGTTCTTGAATTTAAGTTTTAAACTATTAACTTATAAACTAAAACCCAATCCCTGAGGACTCGACCCTTGCTAACTACTATACTTACAATTTATCTTTTTAGTGCAAGGTTAAATAAGATACACTCTTTTGGGTGCATCAGGCTGCTAGAACATTAATCTCCAACATGGCAGCTGATGCACCCAAAAGAGTGTATCTTATTTAACCTTGCACTAAAAAGATCAATTGTAAGTATAGTAGTTAGCAAGGGTCGAGTCCTCAGGGATTGGGTTTTAGTTTATAAGTTGATAGTTTAAAACTTAAATTCAAGAACAATAAAAGAAAAGGGGTTTTTGAAGCTAGATTTAAACTAAAGTAAATAATAAGAATAAGATGCAAGGCGGTATAACCAGCCAATAAAAATATATATACTAAATTAGGCGGTATAACCAGCCAATAAAAATAAAACAAAATTAATATACAAATTAGGCGGTATAACCAGCCAATAAAAATAAATATACTTTTAAAAATAAGCAAACTAGAAAAGTAAGAAAACAAGTAAGAAGAATCAAAAATGAAAAATATGGTTAAGGTTTCATTCTCCACCACTAGACATCATTAAGAATCAATTTCAGATCTATCAATATCAACCAACTATCAAAGTTAACAACCGTAGATAACAACAAGCTCTGTTATCCCAATCTTTCCTTAGTTTGTCGTTAAATAGAACAAGCTCTCTATTTAATCTCTAACCATCAAACAACCTAGAATAAACTCTCTAGATTCAATTTAATGGCAGCTTTATGATGAGAAAGATAGGTTGATCTAAGCAACAAACACATAAGCTCGGATTGTTCAACTTAGGTTATGTTCCACTTTGCAATTATTGAAAACTTGACCATAATCATTAATCACAAATTGCCACTTATGAATAGGAAATCAAGACAATTACACGGATCAAGACTCCTAAACTAGCAATAGATAATTATCAAGATCTATCTAGTTGTACACCTAAACAAATCAAGACAACATCATGAACAATTCTTGTATAAGAACATAAGCAACTTTGATAGAAAATTAATGATAGATAGAATTTGAAAATCAATCACAAAACATGTCTAGGGCTTTGAAATCACCCTTAACCAAATAGAAGTTTAGCCTAGCATAGGCATTATAAACATAAAATTAAATAGAATCTAAGAAGAAAATAAAAGAAAGAAAGAAGAAGAAGAAGAATATTAATTATCCAACCTCTTGCTCTTTCTAAAGAAAAAGAAAACTAGAGAAAAGAAAGAAGAAGAAAACTTAGAGAATTTTGTTAAAATGGCTAATATCCTACCAATCTCCAATATGATCCCTTACAATCATCCAAGGCCCTCTATTTATACACATTTTGGAGGGCTAAATGACAAGAGACAAGCTTTACAAATTTCAAAGGTAGGTATATGACGATTTTGATCAGCCAACTTGATGGTCGATTTCGTCAATATTGGAGGCCTGATCTGATCACATGGTCTTCTAGAAAAAGGTTCCCCTATCAGTTACGGAGCCATAGCCGTTGGAATCAGCTCATTTTCTGATGTGGTTAAGCAGATATGGGCAAAATACGAAAACATGTCAGCACAGATGTCATTACACATCAGCCACCTTGATGGTCGATTTATTCAATATTGGAGGCCTGATCTGATCACATGGTCTTCTAGACAAAGGTTCCCCTATCAGTTACGGAACCATAGCCGTTGGAATCAGCTCATTTGCTGATGTGGATAAAAAGATACGGGCATAATACGAAAACATGTCAGCACAGATGTCATTACACATCAGCCACCTTGATGGTCGATTTCGCTAGGGAAAACGACTCCGTTTTAAGAAGTGTAAAACATGAAAAAGATAGATATGCCTCTTAGCTTTGCATGGCTACAAATTTCAGCCTTATTGCTTCAGTGAAACTCGAGATATAGCTGATATGGCAAAAGGTGTCGGAACTGAAACTGAACTGGATTTGCCCTTAATTCTAGTAATCTGAAATCACTCAAAGAAACTTGTGAAAAACACCAAAATACATAAAAATATAAAAGATCATAAACACAATTAGACTAAACAATAATAACTCGTATTTGACACAAAACATTAATAAAACATAACTAAAAACTATATAATTATACGAGTTATCACACCCCCACACTTAGATTGTTGCTAGTCCCTAGCAACGACTCAATAAAAATAAAATAAGAAAATCTAATCTAATCCATTTTCGTAGGAAATCACGGTGGCACTTAGCATGTGACACAAGCCTTTAAACCCCTAGGTGTCCCTAGTGGACGAGTTTAGTCTCGTGAGGGTTTACTAGAACGATACCCACAAACATTGAAAAATTAAAATATAAATAAACTTCATATAAATAAACTACATATACTAAAAATATTTACTCCTAATCCTTTCAATACAAATTAGAGACAATATTTGAACAAGTCTTATAAACTAATCAATAGCTTAAAAAATTTCACAAAAAATCATGCTTGAATGTAAATTGTTTGAGTTAAGCCAATATTAGCATAACATATCTCAATCAAAATAGTGCATGTTCAAACTTAATTTCAACTTCTCACATGGGATACTCTCTTGATTTTCACTCTTTAAAGTAGTGGTAAAGTGTTTACACTCAATCAATCTCATGAAAACACTTCTACCATATGCTTGCTTGTCCACCTATTCTCCACTAAAAGATCATGCAACTTCATAAATCAAGAGGTCTTTAATCAAGGTTGTAATGGGGCCAAGGGGTTTGTAATGTGGTTGAAGAACAAAAGGATAAAGATATCACAAAGGTTCCAAAGAGTTCATAAAGTTTAGAGACATAAAAAAATTATACAAAGAAACTTCTCAAAACTCTTTACAAGTACATAGTCACCTAGGCCGAATATTGATGTTGGGCCTTTTCTTCATTCTAAACAACTTTGTAACATCTTTTTCTTTTTCCACAAATTCAAGAGATGATTCATATTTTTTACATAGGAATGTATTTGCCAGTATTCCATTTCTTTTTCTCTTGACTTTTCTTTTCTTTTCCCCCCACACTTATTTCTTGTTTCTAACTGATGCACCCAAAAGAGTGTATCTTATTTAACCTTGCACTAAAAAGATCAATTGTAAGTATAGTAGTTAGCAAGGGTCGAGTCCTCAGGGATTGGGTTTTAGTTTATAAGTTAATAGTTTAAAAACTTAAATTCAAGAACAATAAAAGAAAAGGGGTTTTTGAAGCCAGATTTAAACTAAAGTAAATAATAAGAATAAGATGCAAGGCGGTATAACCAGCCAATAAAAATATATATACTAAATTAGGCGGTATAACCAGCCAATAAAAATAAAACAAAGTTAATATACAAATTAGGCGGTATAACCAGCCAATAAAAATAAATATACTAAGAAGAATCAAATATGAAACATATGGTTAAGGTTTCATTCTCCACCACTAGACATCATTAAGAATCAATTTCAGATCTATCAATATCAACCAACTATCAAAGTTAACAACCGTAGATAACAACAAGCTCTGTTATCCCAATCTTTCCTTAGTTTGTCGTTAAATAGAACAAGCTCTCTATTTAATCTCTAACCATTAAACAACCTAGAATAAGCTCTCTAAATTCAATTTAATGGCAGCTTTATGATGAGAAAGATAGGTTGATCTAAGCAACAAACACATAAGCTCGGATTGTTCAACTTAGGTTATGTTCCACTTTGCAATTATTGAAAACTTGACCATAATCATTAATCACAAATTGCCACTTATGAATAGGAAATCAAGACAATTACACGGATCAAGACTCCTAAACTAGCAATAGATAATTATCAAGATCTATCTAGTTGTACACCTAAATAAATCAAGACAACATCATGAACAATTCTTGTAGAAGAACATAAGCAACTTTGATAGAAAATTAATGATAGATAGAATTTGAAAATCAATCACAAAACATGTCTAGGGCTTTGAAATCACCCTTAACCAAATAGAAGTTTAGCCTAGCATAGGCATTATAAACATAAACATAAAATTAAAGAAAATCTAAGAAGAAAATAAAAGAAAGAAAGAAGAAGAGGAAGAATATTAATTATCCAACCTCTTGCTCTCTCTAAAGAAAAAGAAAACTAGAGAAAAGAAAGAAAACTAGAGAAAAGAAAGAAGAAGAAAACTTAGAGAATTTTATTAAAATGGCTAATATCCTACCTATGTACAATATGATCCCTTACAATCACCCAAGGCCCTCTATTTATACACATTTTGGAGGGCTAAATGACAAGAGACAAGCTTTACAAATTTCAAAGGTAGGTATAATAGGTGGGTGCATTTTCTAACAATTTTCGTCATACATGACGATTTTGATCAGCCAACTTGATGGTCGATTTTGTCAATTTTGCAGGCCTTATCTGATCACATGGTCTTCTAGAAAAATGTTACCCTATCAGTTACTGATCCATAGCCGTTGGAATCAGCTCATTTGCTGATGTGGATAAGAAGATATGGGCAAAATACGAATACAGGTCAGCACAGACGTCATTGCACATCAGCCAAATTCATGGTCGATTTCGCTAGGGAAAACGACTCCGTTTCAAGAAGTGTAAAACATGAAAAGGATAAATATGCCTCTTAGCTTTGCACGGCTACAAATTTCAGCCTTATTGCTTCAGTGAAACTCGAGATATAGCTGATATGGCAAAAGGTGTCGGAACTGGAACTGAACTGGATTTACCCTTAATTCTAGTAATCTGAAATCACTCAAAGAAACTTGTGAAAAACACCAAAATACATAAAGATCATAAACACAATTAGACTAAACAATAATAACTCGTATTTGACACAAAACAATAATAAAACATAACTAAAAACTATATAATTATACGAGTTATCACTAACCCAAATTTTCAACTAAAAATATCCCTTGTTTTTTGCAATATGTCTCAAAATATATAATCCATCTTTAGAACAAGGGTAAGGATATAAGTATATTTAGGCTAGGTGTAAGTTGCGGTTACCAATAAAACAGCATATTTAATGTAGGCTCAAATTGGCTCACTAGTGGGGATGTTCTCTTAGAACATTAATAATGGATGGCTGTTTGGCTCTGGTTATAATCCTAATGCCTCTATCATATTCATGTTGTCACATGTATCAATATAGTCTCAACAAGGTCTAAAGCAAGTTCTAGAGAATCATGTAATCATAAGAGCACTCAAGAAAGAAATTAGATTGATTTGTATAATGCATCAATCATTATAGGCTCAAAAACTCACAAGGATGATTATACAAGTCAGATTAAGTCTAAACATGCTTCTTTCTCAATCAACATATCATATTAACATTGGCTCATAAAAAGGTTGACATCAAGCTCAATTCTCATGAAAATCTTCTCACTAATAAATCTGTTTTAGACTTATGCAATTCATATCTCATCATAGTATTGAAAGTAACTAAAACACACTAAAAATAATAATAAAGACTCATAAAAAAAAAAAATAGTAGACAAAAATAAAAGAAATCCTAAATCATTCCCCCCACACTTAATTCTTACATTGTCCTCAATGTAAGTCTATTAACCCAAATGAAAGAATCATGTGTAAGAGAAAAGAACTAATAACATAAGAATAGGAACAACTAGACTCAAAACAAAACAAAACAAACTCATGCAACCTAAATAATCCTAAAATACTAAAGAAAAATTAACAAGTAAACATAAAAAGATTAAAATCAAACTGACAAGGTATGTCTCAAGTCTCCCTTACTCAGACCTTGTTCAGAATGAATACTTCTAAATTGCTTAAAACACAACAAACTTTTTTTTTTTTTTTTTTTAAAAGAAGAAATCAAACTGACAAGGTATGTCTCAAGTCTCCCTTACTCAGACCTTGTTCAGAATGAATACTTCTAAATGGCTTAAAACACAACAATTTTTTTTTTTTTTTAAATTAGCAAAATATGTCCCTTACCCCATACTAAAATATGACATTGTCCCCAATGTCAAATTTTAAAGGTAGGATTTAGGAGATATTACCTGCAGAGGTTGCTAACCATTTATTATAACTGAGACACAACAAACAAAATGTTAGATAATGTCACAAAGACAAAGTGCAATCCACTCCTTGCTCGTCCATATCTCTTTTTCTTTTTCCGAGCGTTTGCGAAACAACCGTAGCAGATAAATACTCATAAGCTTGGAGCTTTTTGAGTAAATCTTCAATGGTTGTAGCAGAAATTATGGTTCTCCTTGCCTCTGAAAACATGAATCCATTATCCACAGCATTATCTAAATATGAAAGCAAATTACTAAAATAACCATTAATATTAAGCAAACCAATGGGTTTCTTATTTGTGACCAAAGATGACCAAGAAGCCACGCAAGCTATTTCTTCCAATGTACCCAGACCTCCTGGTAAAGCAATGAATGCATCGGCAGAATGGTACATGATTGTTATCCGTTCAGGGATACTCCAGACTTGTATTTCCTTACCCACGGTAGGTCCACAAAAACTTGTGAATAGTTTTGGCACGATTCCTAGAACTGGACTTCCTCCGGTGTGTGCTGCTGTAGCGACTGCTCCCATTAAACCCGTACTACCGCCTCCATAAATCAAGTGGATCTTTTGTTGGGCAAGTATTACTCCAACTCTTATGGCTTCATCAGCGAATATGTTATTTTTCCCTGGATAAGCACCTCCAAAGACACAAATTTTTTTAATGCGCTGGGACGAAGTACTTTCCATTTTTTTTCTTTTTCGAGTGCCTGAAAGAGAATGAGTACATGGTGTAATATATAGAGGACTGAGTAGTGAATCAGACAAGAGTAATAATGTCGCCGAAAGTGTATCTGACCTGTCAGAAGAAAATGTTAACCTAACAAAAGATTTTTGCGTGATTTCAGGAAGAAAATCAAAAAGAGAAGAAAAATCAACCGTAAAAGTCAAGAGTAATAATATCGCCGAAAGTGTATTTGACCCGTCAGAAGAAAATGTTAACCTAACAAAAGATTTTTGCGTGATTTCAGGAAGAAAATCAAAAAGAGAAGAAAAAATCAACCGTAAAAGACAAATAAAAAAAAACGAGAATAATTACACAAATCGAACAACACGTAAATTAAACCAAAATAAAGTTATTGCAAATCAAACCAAAAACTGAGAAGTCATTTATTGTAGTTGTGATTGTGGCTCACATCTTCCTCTGGTTTTACGTCCAGAAACGGCTTAAACGCCTTCTATGAGTCGAGGATATGCTTCCCATCCAGTTTTCTTACAAGCTGGCAAACAGGGTCTTTTAACATCAGATTCCCAAGATGTTGCCATTCCCTTTGGAATTGCGGCCATAAATCAAGAATTTCTCTTTGTACGTCTCCACTAGGATGCGTCTCAAGAGAAAGTTGGATATTACCCAAATTCTCCTTACTCAGTCCATCCTTAATGAATTCAATTTTATCATCTCGATTAGAGGACGGAATCCCAATAGAACGACATTTACCGTTACACGTCCATCGTGCACATTTGTGGCAATTTGAACTCATGCGCTTTGCTCGTCGCTTCTTTGCAAAAGTGCTTCTACCTGTACCTGGTAAATGCAAAATAGGAAGATATTCATCTTCACGTACCTTGGCTTCAATTATCCAACGTATGTCTCCAGGAATCCCTTTGTGCATAAGCATTCTTAATCTTTCAAATCGAACTTGGTAAAGCTTCAGTAAAATATTTCGAGGAAAAGGAGGAAATCGTTTCTGCAATCTTGTGAGAATATCATCCATCCTGAAAAAAAAAATGAAAGAGAAATTGAAAGAGAAATTTATATACAATATCAGTTTTGTGGGTAGCTGATAGAACCGATTTAAATAATCACGGAGTACCGTTATCCGCCATTTAACCGGGGTTAAAAAAAAAATTATATTTACATCTAGTGTTTTTCAAAACAAGGATCAGAAAGAAAAACAACATAAAAAGACTCAAAAACAAAACACTCTAAATAAAATCCTAAATTCTCCCCCCCACACATAATTCTTACATTGTCATTAATGTAATGCTATTATCCCCCAATGCAAGAATTATATGTAAGAGAAAAGAACTATTAAACAAAAGAAACTTATGCAGCCTAAATGAACTTAAAAACAGTAAACACAATTAACAAAGAAACATAAGAAATAAAAATAAAAACAATAAAAATAATAAAAGAAAAAGGAAAAGAAAGAGAAAGCAAATCTGAATATGGAAGGTTGGCAATTTCATCTTTAATTGGGCTGCCTTCCCAATTAACACTTGAGTTAGTGTTTTGAATCTAACCAACACCCCTTCTTGGCTTTTTACGCTTGTCAGGCTCATACATGAAATTTTCCAAATTTATGCGTTTGAGAGGTAGCTTTCTTTGCACAACAGTGGATGTATTCTCCATTACAAGTATTATTCCATCATCCTTGGTGGTGCATATCTCATCGAGGAATGATGCATCTTTTGGTACTTGTTGAATGACATCCACAAACAAACTGTTTAAGGTTTCCAGCGTGTCTTGTTCATGTTCATCCTCCTTGAACTTTGCGAATCTACTAGGAAAAGGTGGAGAAGAAACATTAGTAAAAATTGGAATCTCAAACGTTACCTCAGGTGCTGAAATACTCTTATTTGGATCATTGGCTTTATTATCCTCAAGAATAGAATTCATCTCTAATTTTGTCTCATCCTCATCTTGTTCCTCATTCCTCAAGGTCACAATAGTAGTATTCTCCTTTGAGTTAATCATTGTTTGGGCAGGGAGTTCTTCAGATCTTTGTGCTACCCATCCCACCATACTACTAGTCAATTGGATCAATTGCTTTTCCAAACTCTGGATGCTTGCCCTTGTTTCCTGTTGAAATTGCAATGTATCAGTAACAAGAGAATAGACAAGATCTTCTAAAGAAGTACCTGAGTTTTGAGTCATATGTGGTGGTTGAAAAAGATCTGGTTCTTGGGACCATGATTGATTGAAGCTAGATGGATGAGTGTAATTGGCATAAGGATCTACTTCTTGGTAATTTTTCGAGTAGCCATAATTAGTATGATCCCACCATCCCTCAAGGTAAGTGTTTGAGTAATGATCATACTGTTGGTCTTGGAACACTTGATGGCCTTGACATCCTCCCATGGCCAATTGTTGAACTGGGAAGGTGAGATTGGCTTGTTGATTCTCCATGTTCATGTATGCCACCAACTCTTCAAGTGTTAGATTGCTCAATTCCATCGTTTTTTTTTTTTTTTTTTTTCTTCAAAATTTGATCAGAAAAACCCGTATGTACAAGAAAATAAAACTCATTAGAACTGAAAATAAGAATAAACCAAGTAACAAATAAACTAAAGAAAACAATCCCCGGCAACGGCGCCAAAAATTTGATGCACCCAAAAGAGTGTATCTTATTTAACCTTGCACTAAAAAGATCAATTGTAAGTATAGTAGTTAGCAAGGGTCGAGTCCTCAGAGATTGGGTTTTAGTTTATAAGTTGATAGTTTAAAACTTAAATTCAAGAACAATAAAAGAAAAGGGGTTTTTGAAGCTAGATTTAAACTAAAGTAAATAATAAGAATAAGATGCAAGGCGGTATAACCAGCCAATAAAAATATATATACTAAATTAGGCGGTATAACCAGCCAATAAAAATAAAACAAAATTAATATACAAATTAGGCGGTATAACCAGCCAATAAAAATAAATATACTTTTAAAAATAAGCAAACTAGAAAAGTAAGAAAACAAGTAAGAAGAATCAAAAATGAAAAATATGGTTAAGGTTTCATTCTCCACCACTAGACATCATTAAGAATCAATTTCAGATCTATCAATATCAACCAACTATCAAAGTTAACAACCGTAGATAACAACAAGCTCTGTTATCCCAATCTTTCCTTAGTTTGTCGTTAAATAGAACAAGCTCTCTATTTAATCTCTAACCATCAAACAACCTAGAATAAACTCTCTAGATTCAATTTAATGGCAGCTTTATGATGAGAAAGATAGGTTGATCTAAGCAACAAACACATAAGCTCGGATTGTTCAACTTAGGTTATGTTCCACTTTGCAATTATTGAAAACTTGACCATAATCATTAATCACAAATTGCCACTTATGAATAGGAAATCAAGACAATTACACGGATCAAGACTCCTAAACTAGCAATAGATAATTATCAAGATCTATCTAGTTGTACACCTAAACAAATCAAGACAACATCATGAACAATTCTTGTAGAAGAACATAAGCAACTTTGATAGAAAATTAATGATAGATAGAATTTGAAAATCAATCACAAAACATGTCTAGGGCTTTGAAATCACCCTTAACCAAATAGAAGTTTAGCCTAGCATAGGCATTATAAACATAAAATTAAATAGAATCTAAGAAGAAAATAAAAGAAAGAAAGAAGAAGAAGAAGAATATTAATTATCCAACCTCTTGCTCTTTCTAAAGAAAAAGAAAACTAGAGAAAAGAAAGAAGAAGAAAACTTAGAGAATTTTGTTAAAATGGCTAATATCCTACCAATCTCCAATATGATCCCTTACAATCATCCAAGGCCCTCTATTTATACACATTTTGGAGGGCTAAATGACAAGAGACAAGCTTTACAAATTTCAAAGGTAGGTATATGACGATTTTGATCAGCCAACTTGATGGTCGATTTCGTCAATATTGGAGGCCTGATCTGATCACATGGTCTTCTAGAAAAAGGTTCCCCTATCAGTTACGGAGCCATAGCCGTTGGAATCAGCTCATTTGCTGATGTGGTTAAGCAGATATGGGCAAAATACGAAAACATGTCAGCACAGATGTCATTACACATCAGCCACCTTGATGGTCGATTTATTCAATATTGGAGGCCTGATCTGATCACATGGTCTTCTAGACAAAGGTTCCCCTATCAGTTACGGAACCATAGCCGTTGGAATCAGCTCATTTGCTGATGTGGATAAAAAGATACGGGCATAATACGAAAACATGTCAGCATAGATGTCATTACACATCAGCCACCTTGATGGTCGATTTCGCTAGGGAAAACGACTCCGTTTTAAGAAGTGTAAAACATGAAAAAGATAGATATGCCTCTTAGCTTTGCATGGCTACAAATTTCAGCCTTATTGCTTCAGTGAAACTCGAGATATAGCTGATATGGCAAAAGGTGTCGGAACTGAAACTGAACTGGATTTGCCCTTAATTCTAGTAATCTGAAATCACTCAAAGAAACTTGTGAAAAACACCAAAATACATAAAAATATAAAAGATCATAAACACAATTAGACTAAACAATAATAACTCGTATTTGACACAAAACATTAATAAAACATAACTAAAAACTATATAATTATACGAGTTATCAGCAGCCAATTCTCAACAGTTCTCAATGAGACAAGATCCACCACCACAACCCAAGAGAGTTAATGAGGTAAGTATATCATCCCTTGAACAAAAATTTGATAAACTGACTTCTCTTGTTCAACAATTGGCTGTAGGTAAAATACAACAAATAAAGGCTTGTGGCATATGTTCAAACATAGGGCACCAAACTGATATGTGTCCAACACTTCAAGAGGATACCAATGAACATGTGAATGCCATGGGTGGATTTCAGAACCAATCAAGGAAATATGATCCCTACTCAAACACTTACAATCCAGGATGGAGGGATCATCCAAACTTCAATTATGGAGGGAACCAATCACAAACTATTCCTCCACCATTTGACCACAGGCCACCGGGTTTTCAGCAAAGAGTGCAACAACCATACCAAACCCGACAACAACTACCACCCACCCAAAATTCAGGTACTTCTCTTGAAGATCTTGTTAAAGCTCTTTCTACTAATACAATTCAATTTCAACAGGAAACAAAGACAAGTATTCGAAATTTGGAGACTCAAATAGGGCAATTGGCAACAACCATGAGTCAAATGCAAGCAAGGGATTCTGGGAAATTACCTTCCCAAACCATAGTGAATCCAAGAGAGAATGCCAATGCTATAAATTTAAGAAGTGGGAAACAGCTAGAGAAACCACAAAATGATAGTGCTCAAGGGGAGAACAATACCATGGCATCCTCTTCACATCCCAACGAGCCACTAAAAAAGGTAATTCCTAAACCATCCTTTCCTTCTTATATAACTCCTCCACCTTTTCCTAGCAGGTTAGCAAAGTCCAAGAAGGAGGAGCAAGAGAAGGAAATTTTGGAAACCTTCCGGAAAGTAGAGGTGAACATTCCTTTACTAGATGCTATCAAGCAAGTGCCAAGATATGCCAAGTTCCTAAAAGAGTTGTGCACATCTAAACGGAAGTTGAAATGGAATGAAAAGGTAAGTGTAGGGGAGAATGTGTCAGCTGTTCTTCAAAAGAAACTCCCACCTAAATGCAAGGATCCAGGTATGTTTACCATTCCTTGTAAGATAGGCAACACCAGGTTTGAGCGTGCTATGCTAGATCTAGGGGCATCTATTAATGTCATGCCATATTCAATTTTTGCTTCATTGAATCTAGGACCATTAGAGGAAACCGGTGTTATAATACAACTTGCTGACCGTTCTAACACTTATCCAAGAGGAGTTGTAGAAGACGTTCTTGTACAGGTTAATGAATTGGTTTTTCCCGCTGACTTTTATGTTATTGAGATGGAAGATGAGATGTCTTCTAATCCCACACCTATTATATTAGGGAGACCATTCTTGAAAACAGCAAGAACTAAAATAGATGTACATGATGGCACTTTAACTATGGAATTTGATGGTGAAATAATTCGCTTTAACATTTTTGAGGCCATGAGATATCCTAGTGATGTGCATTCTGTTTTTAATATTGATATAATTGACTCACTAGTGCAGCAAGCTTATGAGCTAGATGGTGAAGATAGTGTAGAAATAGTCCTTAGCAACCATCTCGGAATGGGGAATGCTAAACTAGCCTTGAGTGACCAGGTGGAAGGGGCACTAGAATCTTTACACTCGCTGCAACCTAAAGATGCAAGGTTTGATGTTTCATTTATTGATTTGCCTTTATCTAATGAGAAACTTCTACCTTCCATTTTGCAGGCACCAACTTTAGAGTTGAAACCACTACCGAACCACTTGAAATATTTGTTCTTAGGGGAAAAGGACACACTACCTGTCATCATTGCCAAAGAGCTCACACCTTTGCAAGAAGAGCGACTTATCCGGGTGCTTAGAGAGCATAAAACAGCAATTGGTTGGACAATTGCCGATATCAAGGGAATAAGCCCATCCATGTGCATGCACAGGATTTTGTTAGAGGAAGGGTCTAAACCAACAAGAGAAGCACAAAGGAGATTGAACCCTCCTATGATGGAGGTTGTGAAAAAGGAGATACTGAAGCTCCTAGATGTTGGAGTGATCTATCCTATCTCGGATAGCAAATGGGTGAGCCCAGTCCAAGTGGTTCCAAAGAAATCAGGTGTAACGGTGGTAACAAATAATGAGAATGAACTTGTTCCTACTAGGATTCAAACAGGATGGCGAGTTTGTATTGATTATCGTAAACTTAATTCCACAACTCGCAAAGACCACTTTCCTTTACCTTTTATTGATCAAATGCTTGAAAGGTTAGCTGGCCATTCTCATTATTGTTTTCTTGATGGTTTTTCAGGTTATAATCAGATAGCCATTGCTCCGGAGGACCAAGAGAAAACAACATTCACATGTCCATTTGGTACTTTTGCATACCGGCGTATGCCATTTGGTCTTTGTAATGCACCAGCTACATTCCAAAGGTGTATGGTTAGCATATTTTCAGATTATGTAGAGAACATCATAGAAGTGTTTATGGATGATTTTAGTGTCTATGGTGATTCTTTTGATAGATGTCTAGAGAACCTTACACTTGTACTTGAAAGATGCATGGAAACTAACCTTGTTTTGAATTGGGAAAAATGTCACTTTATGGTAGAACAAGGAATAGTTTTGGGTCATGTTATTTCTTCTAGAGGGATGGAGGTTGATAAATCCAAAATAGATATTATGCATTCTTTACCACCTCCCACAAATGTGAGAGAGGTTCGTTCTTTTCTTGGACATGCAGGTTTCTATAGGAGATTTATCAAAGACTTCTCAAAGATCACATTACCTCTTTGCAAGCTACTACAAAAAGATGTGGTTTTCCACTTTGATGATAAATGCAAAGAGGCGTTTGAAACATTGAAGGGACTCTTGACATCAGCTCCTATCATGCAACCACCAGATTGGAATATACCTTTTGAAATCATGTGTGATGCTAGTGACTATGCCATTGGAGCTGTTTTGGGCCAACGGGTTGGCAAAGCCTCACATGCCATTTATTATGCCTCACGAACTCTTAATGATGCTCAATTGAACTATTCCACTACTGAAAAAGAACTTTTGGCTGTTGTATTTGCTTTAGAAAAATTTCGATCTTATTTAATTGGTACTAAAGTAATTGTATTTTCTGACCATGCAGCCCTTAGGTACTTACTCACTAAGAAGGAGGCCAAACCAAGGTTGATCAGATGGATACTTCTCTTACAAGAGTTTGATTTGGAGATAAAAGATAAGAGAGGTAGTGACAACTTGGTTGCGGACCATCTTAGCCGTTTAGTTCATGAAGATGATGCACTACCCTTGAATGAGAACTTTCCGGATGAGCAACTTCTTTTTATAAGAACAACAACTCCTTGGTATGCTGATATTGTTAATTACTTAGTTACCAAGAAGTTGCCACAAGAGTTGACACAAGCTCAAAGAAATAAGATCAAGAGTGATGCCAAATACTACATATGGGATGATCCTTACCTTTGGAAGCATTGCTCCGATCAGATTATAAGAAGGTGTGTACTCGAAACTGAATTTCAATCTATTCTCACCTTTTGTCACTCTTATGCATGTGGAGGATACTTTGGATCCAAAAGAACAGCCATGAAAGTTCTTGATTCTGGATTTTATTGGCCTACCATATTCAAAGATGCATACCTCTTTTGCAAGTCATGTGATCGTTGCCAAAGAACTGGTAACTTAGGTGCTAGAAATCAAATGCCTCAAACTCCAATACTTATTGTTGAAATTTTTGATGTATGGGGCATGGATTTCATGGGACCTTTTCCTCCTTCTTTTGGTAATCTTTATATTTTACTTGCCGTTGATTATGTTTCAAAGTGGGTGGAAGCAAAATCCACTAGGACTAATGACTCTAAAGTTGTTTCAGATTTTGTCAAGACTAACATCTTTGCTAGGTTTGGAACGCCAAAGGCTATAATCAGCGATAGAGGTACTCACTTTTGCAATAGGACTATGGAAGCACTTTTGAGGAAGTATAACATCACACACAAGGTCTCCACCTCATATCATCCTCAAACTAGTGGGCAAGCTGAAGTGTCAAACCGAGAAGTTAAGTCCATCCTTGAAAAGACAGTTAATCCAAATAGGAAGGATTGGAGTTCACGACTTGATGATGCACTTTGGGCTTATAGGACAGCATATAAGACACCCATTGGTATGTCTCCTTATCGACTTGTTTATGGTAAGCCTTGTCATCTTCCGGTTGAATTGGAACATAAATCATATTGGGCTATCAAACAATGCAACATGGAGATGGATGAGATAGGAAAGAAAAGAAAACTTGACCTACAAGAATTAGAGGAGATAAGGAATGATGCCTATCAGAATTCTAGGATTTACAAGGAAAAAACTAAGGCATTCCATGACAAGATGATATCAAGAAAAGAATTTGTTGTTGGACAAAAAGTTCTTCTCTTCCATTCACGCCTTAAGTTATATCCAGGTAAGTTACGTTCTCGTTGGGTTGGACCTTTTGTTATTACTAATGTATTTACTCATGGTGCAGTTGAAATCCAAAGCCCGAAAACAGATAAGGCATTCAAAGTGAATGGTCATAGATTGAAGCCTTACTATGAGAACTTTCCAATACAAGATGTGGAGGAGTTTCCACTTTTTGAGCCAAAGTATGTTGAATAATAATGGCATGGGTCTAAGTCAAGCTGAGGACAATAAACCAAGCGCTTCTTGGAGAGGCAACCCAAAAGGATGGAGAGCATCTATTATATCAGATTTGCATATTCCTTACTCTCCATCATTCTATCTTTTATTGTTTTTCTTTTCTTTTGTTTAATAGTTCTTTTCTCTTACATATAATTCTTGCATTGGGGGATAATAGCATTACATTGAGGACAATGTAAAAATTATGTGTGGGGGGAAGAATTTAGGATTTTATTTAGAGTGTTTTGTTTTTGAGTCTTTTTATGTTGTTTTTCTTTTTGATCCTTGTTTTGAAAATAACTAGATGTAAATATAATTTTTTTTAACCCCGGTTAAATGGCGGATAACGGTACTCCGTGATTATTTAAATCGGTTCCATCAGCTACCCACAAAACTGATATTGTATATAAATTTCTCTTCCAATTTCTCTTTCAATTTTTTTTTCATTCTTTTTTTTTCAGGATGGATGATATTCTCACAAGATTGCAGAAACGATTTCCTCCTTTTCCTCGAAATATTTTACTGAAGCTTTACCAAGTTCGACTTGAAAGATTAAGAATGCTTATGCACAAAGGGATTCCTGACGACATACGTTGGATAATTGAAGCCAAGGTACGTGAAGATGAATATCTTCCTGTTTTGCATTTACCAGGTACAGGTAGAAGCACTTTTGCAAAGAAGCGACGAGCAAAGCGCATGAGTTCAAATTGCCACAAATGTGCACGATGGACGTGTAATGGTAAATGTCGTTCTATTGGGATTTCGTCCTCTAATCGAGATGATAAAATTGAATTCATTAAGGATGGACTGAGTAAGGAGAATTTGGGTAATATCCAACTTTCTCTTGAGACGCATCCTAGTGGAGACGTACAAAGAGAAATTCTTGATTTATGGCCGCAATTCCAAAGGGAATGGCAACATCTTGGGAATCTGATGTTAAAAGACCCTGTTTGCCAGCTTGTAAGAAAACTGGATGGGAAGCATATCCTCGACTCATAGAAGGCGTTTAAGCCGTTTCTAGACGTAAAACCAGAGGAAGATGTGAGCCACAATCACAACTACAATAAATGACTTCTCAGCTTTTGGTTTGATTTGCAATAACTTTATTTTGGTTTAATTTACGTGTTGTTCGATTTGTGTAACTATTCTCGTTTTTTTTTTATTTGTCTTTTACGGTTGATTTTTTTTTTCTCTTTTTGATTTTCTTCCTGAAATCACGCAAAAATCTTTTGTTAGGTTAACATTTTCTTCTGACAGGTCAGATACACTTTCGGCGACATTATTACTCTTGTCTGATTCACTACTGAGTCCTCTATATATTACACCATGTACTCATTCTCTTTCAGGCACTCGAAGAAAAAAAAAATGGCAAGTACTTCATCCCAGCGCATTAAAAAAATTTGTGTCTTTGGAGGTGCTTATCCAGGAAAAAATAACATATTCGCTGATGAAGCCATAAGAGTTGGAGTAATACTTGCCCAACAAAAGATCCACTTGATTTATGGAGGCGGTAGTACGGGTTTAATGGGAGCAGTCGCTACAGCAGCACACGCCGGAGGAAGTCCAGTTCTAGGAATCGTGCCAAAACTATTCACAAGTTTTTGTGGACCTACCGTGGGTAAGGAAATACAAGTCTGGAGTGTCCCTGAACAGATAACAATCATGTACCATTCTGCCGATGCATTCATTGCTTTACCAGGAGGTCTGGGTACATTGGAAGAAATAGCTTGCGTGGCTTCTTGGTCATCTTTGGTCACAAATAAGAAACCCATTGGTTTGCTTAATATTAATGGTTATTTTAGTAATTTGCTTTTATATTTAGATAATGCTGTGGATAATGGATTCATGTTTTCAGAGGCAAGGAGAACCATAATTTCTGCTACAACCATTGAAGATTTACTTAAAAAGCTCCAAGCTTATGAGTGTTTATCTGCTACGGTTGTTTCGCAAACGCTCGGAAAAAGAAAAAGAGATATGGACGAGCAAGGAGTGGATTGCACTTTGTCTTTGTGACATTATCTAACATTTTGCTTGTTGTGTCTCAGTTATAATAAGTGGTTAGCAACCTCTGCAGGTAATATCTCCTAAATTCTACCTTTAAAATTTGACATTGGGGACAATGTCATATTTTAGTAGGGGGTAAGGGACATATTTTGCTAATAAAAAAAAAAAAAAAAAATTTAAGAAGTATTCATTCTGAACAAGGTCTGAGTAAGGGAGACTTGAGACATACCTTGTCAGTTTGATTTCTTCTTTTCAAAAAAAAAAAAAAAAAAAAGAGTTTGTTGTGTTTTAAGCAATTTAGAAGTATTCATTCTGAACAAGGTCTGAGTAAGGGAGACTTGAGACATACCTTGTCAGTTTGATTTTAATCTTTTTATGTTTACTTGTTAATTTTTGTTTAGTATTTTAGGATTATTTAGGTTGCATGAGTTTGTTTTGTTTTGAGTCTTAGTTGTTCCTATTCTTATGTTATTAGTTCTTTTCTCTTACACATGATTCTTTCATTTGTGTTAATAGACTTACATTGAGGACAATGTAAGAATTAAGTGTGGGGGGAATGATTTAGGATTTCTTTTATTTTTGTCTACTATTTTTTTTTTATGAGTCTTTATTATTATTATTATTATTTTTAGTGTGTTTTAGTTCCTTTTTAATACAATGATGAGATATGAATTGCATAGGTCTAAACTGGTTATTAGTGAGAAGATTTTCATGAGAATTGAGCTTGATGTCAACCTTTTTATGAGCCAATGTTAATATAATATGTTGATTGAGAAAGAAGCATGTTTAGACTTAATCTGACTTGTATAATCATCCTTGTGAGTTTTTGAGCCTATAATGATTGATGCTTTATACAAATCAATCTAATTTCTTTCTTGAGTGCTCTTATGATTACAGGATTCTCTAGAACTTGCTTTAAACCGTTTGAGACTATATTGATACATGTGACAACATGAATATGATAGAGGCATTAGGATTTTTAGCCAGAGCCAAACAGCCATCCCTTATTGATGTTCCAAGAGAACACACCCTTAGTGAACCAATTTGAGCCTACATTGAATAAGCTATCTCTTTGGTAACCATAACTTGTCCCTAACCTAAATATACTTATATCTTTACCTTTGTTCCAAAGATGAATTAGCATGTTTTGAGACAAGTTGCAAAGACAAGGGATATTTTTAGTTAAAAATTTGGGTTAGAAACAAGAAATAAGTGTGGGGGGGAAAGAAAAGAAAAGTCAAGAAAAAAAAAATGAAATACTGGCAAATACATTCCTATGTAAAAAAAAAAAAATATATGAATCATCTCTTGAATTTGTGGAAAAAGAAAAGGATGTTACAAAGTCGTTTAGAATGAAGAAAAGGCCCAACATAAATATCCGGCCTAGGTGACTATGTACTTGTAAAGAGTTTTGAGAAGTTTCTTTGTATGATCTTTTTATGTCTCTAAACTTTATGAACTCTTTGGAACCTTTGTGATATCTTTATCCTTTTGTTCTTCAACCACATTACAAACCCCTTGGCCCCATTACAACCTTGATTAAAGACCTCTTGATTCATGAAGTTGTATGATCTAAATAGTGGAGAATAGGTGGACAAGCAAGAATATGGTAGAACTGTTTTCATGAGATTGATTGAGTGTAAACACTTCACCACTACTTTAAAGATTAAAAATCATGAGGGTATCCCATGTGAGAAGTTGAGATTAAATTTGAACATGCAATATTTTGATTGAGATATGTGATAACTCGTATAATTATATAGTTTTTAGTTATGTTTTATTATTGTTTTGTGTCAAATACGAGTTATTATTGTTTAGTCTAATTGTGTTTATGAACTTTTATATTTTTATGTATTTTGGTGTTTTTCACAAGTTTCTTTGAGTGATTTCAGATTACTAGAATTAAGGGCAAATCCAGTTCAGTTTCAGTTCCGACACCTTTTGCCATATCAGCTATATCTCGAGTTTCACTGAAGCAATAAGGCTGAAATTTGTAGCCATGCAAAGCTAAGAGGCATATCTATCGTTTTCATGTTTTACACTTCTTAAAACGGAGTCGTTTTCCCTAGCGCAATCGACCATCAAGTTGGCTGATGTGCAATGACGTCTGTGCTGACATGTTTTCGTATTATGCCCATATCTTCTTATCCACATCAGCAAATGAGCTGATTCTAACGGCTATGGTTCCGTAACTGATAGGGGAACCTTTGTCTAGAAGACCATGTGATCAGATCAGGCCTTCAATATTGAAGAAATCGACCATCAACGTGGCTGATGTGCAATGACGTCTATGCTGACATGTTTTCGTATTTTGCCCATATCTGCTTAACCACATCAGCAAATGAGCTGATTCCAACGGCTATGGTTCCATAACTGATAGGGGAACCTTTTTCTAGAAGACCATGTGATCAGATCAGGCCTCCAATATTGACGAAAGCGACCATCAAGTTGGCTGATCAAAATCGTCATATACCTAACTTTGAAATTTGTAAAGCTTGTCTCTTGTCATTTAGCCCTCAAAAATGTGTATAAATAGAGGGTCTTGGATGATTGTAAGGGATCATATTGTACATAGGTAGGATATTAGCCATTGTAATAAAATTCTCTAAGTTTTCTTCTTCTTTCTTTTCTCTAGTTTTCTTTTTCTTTAGAAAGAGCAAGAGGTTGGATAATTAATATTCTTCCTCTTCTTCTTTCTTTCTTTTATTTTCTTCTTAGATTTTCTTTAATTTTATGTTTATGTTTATAATGCCTATGCTAGGCTAAACTTCTATTTGGTTAAGGGTGATTTCAAAGCCCTAGACATGTTTTGTGATTGATTTTCAGATTCTATCTATCATTAATTTTCTATCAAAGTTGCTTATGTTCTTCTACAAGAATTGTTCATGATGTTGTCTAGATTTATTTAGGTGTACAACTAGATAGATCTTGATAATTATCTATTGCTAGTTTAGGAGTCTTGATCCGTGTAATTGTCTTGATTTCCTATTCATAAGTGGCAATTTGTGATTAATGATTATGGTCAAGTTTTCAATAATTGCAAAGTGGAACATAACCTAAGTTGAACAATCCGAGCTTATGTGTTTGTTGCTTAGATCAACCTATCTTTCTCATCATAAAGCTGCCATTAAATTGAATTTAGAGAGCTTATTCTAGGTTGTTTAATGGTTAGAGATTAAATAGAGAGCTTGTTCTATTTAACGACAAACTAAGGAAAGATTGGGGTAACAGAGCTTGTTGTTATCTACGGTTGTTAACTTTGATAGTTGGTTGATATTGATAGATCTGAAATTGATTCTTAATGATGTCTAGTGGTGGAGAATGAAACCTTAACCATATTTTTCATATTTGATTCTTCTTACTTATTTGTTTTCTTACTTTTAGTTTGCTTATTTTTTATATTTATTTTTATTGGCTGGTTATACCGCCTAATTTGTATATTAACTTTGTTTTATTTTTTTTGGCTGGTTATACCGCCTAATTTAGTATATATATTTTTATTGGCTGGTTATACCGCCTAATTTAGTATATATATTTTTATTGGCTGGTTATACCGCCTTGCATCTTATTCTTATTATTTACTTTAGTTTAAATCTGGCTTCAAAAACCCCTTTTCTTTTATTGTTCTTGAATTTAAGTTTTAAACTATTAACTTATAAACTAAAACCCAATCCCTGAGGACTCGACCCTTGCTAACTACTATACTTACAATTTATCTTTTTAGTGCAAGGTTAAATAAGATACACTCTTTTGGGTGCATCAAATTTTTGGCGCCGTTGCCGGGGAATTGTTTTCTTTAGTTTATTTGTTACTTGGTTTATTCTTATTTTCAGTTCTAATGAGTTTTATTTTCTTGTACATACGGGTTTTTCTGATCAAATTTTGAAAAAAAAAACAAAAAAAAAAACGATGGAATTGAGCAATCTAACACTTGAAGAGTTGGTGGCATACATGAACATGGAGAATCAACAAGCCAATCTCACCTTCCCAGTTCAACAATTGGCCATGGGAGGATGTCAAGGCCATCAAGTGTTCCAAGACCAACAGTGTGATCATTACTCAAACACTTACCATGAGGGATGGTGGGATCATACTAATTATGGCTACTCGAAAAATTACCAAGAAGTAGATCCTTATGCCAATTACACTCATCCATCTAGCTTCAATCAATCATGGTCCCAAGAACCAGATCTTTTTCAACCACCACATATGACTCAAAACTCAGGTACTTCTTTAGAAGATCTTGTCTATTCTCTTGTTACTGATACATTGCAATTTCAACAGGAAACAAGGGCAAGCATCCAGAGTTTGGAAAAGCAAATGATCCAATTGACTAGTAGTATGGTGGGATGGGTAGCACAAAGATCTGAAGAACTCCCTGCCCAAACAATGATTAACCCAAAGGAGAATACTACTATTGTGACCTTGAGGAATGAGGAACAAGATGAGGATGAGACAAAATTAGAGATGAATTCTATTCTTGAGGATAATGAAGCCAATGATCCAAATAAGAGTATTTCAGCACCTGAGGTAACGTTTGAGATTCCAATTTTTACTAATGTTTCTTCTCCACCTTTTCCTAGTAGATTCGCAAAGTTCAAGGAGGATGAACATGAACAAGACACGCTGGAAACCTTAAACAGTTTGTTTGTGGATGTCATTCAACAAGTACCAAAAGATGCATCATTCCTCGATGAGATATGCACCACCAAGGATGATGGAATAATACTTGTAATGGAGAATACATCCACTGTTGTGCAAAGAAAGCTACCTCTCAAACGCATAAATTTGGAAAATTTCATGTATGAGCCTGACAAGCGTAAAAAGCCAAGAAGGGGTGTTGGTTAGATTCAAAACACTAACTCAAGTGTTAATTGGGAAGGCAGCCCAATTAAAGATGAAATTGCCAACCTTCCATATTCAGATTTGCTTTCTCTTTCTTTTCCTTTTTCTTTTATTATTTTTATTGTTTTTATTTTTATTTCTTATGTTTCTTTGTTAATTGTGTTTACTGTTTTTAAGTTCATTTAGGCTGCATAAGTTTCTTTTGTTTAATAGTTCTTTTCTCTTACATATAATTCTTGCATTGGGGGATAATAGCATTACATTAATGACAATGTAAGAATTATGTGTGGGGGGAAGAATTTAGGATTTTATTTAGAGTGTTTTATTTTTGAGTCTTTTTATGTTGTTTTTTTTTTCTTTTTTTTTTTTATCCTTGTTTTGAAAATAACTAGATGTAAATATAATTTTTATTTTTTTTAACCCCGGTTAAATGGCGGATAACGGTACTCCGTGATTATTTAAATCGGTTCTATCAGCTACCCACAAAACTGATATTGTATATAAATTTCTCTTTCAATTTCTCTTTCATTTTTTTTTTCAGGATGGATGATATTCTCACAAGATTGCAGAAACGATTTCCTCCTTTTCCTCGAAATATTTTACTGAAGCTTTACCAAGTTCGATTTGAAAGATTAAGAATGCTTATGCACAAAGGGATTCCTGGAGACATACGTTGGATAATTGAAGCCAAGGTACGTGAAGATGAATATCTTCCTATTTTGCATTTACCAGGTACAGGTAGAAGCACTTTTGCAAAGAAGCGACGAGCAAAGCTGATGCACCCAAAAGAGTGTATCTTATTTAACCTTGCACTAAAAAGATAAATTGTAAGTATAGTAGTTAGCAAGGGTCGAGTCCTCAGGGATTGGGTTTTAGTTTATAAGTTAATAGTTTAAAACTTAAATTCAAGAACAATAAAAGAAAAGGGGTTTTTGAAGCCAGATTTAAACTAAAGTAAATAATAAGAATAAGATGCA
Organism: Fremontodendron californicum; assembly: GCA_030761205.1. Taxonomy (NCBI): domain Eukaryota; kingdom Viridiplantae; phylum Streptophyta; class Magnoliopsida; order Malvales; family Malvaceae; genus Fremontodendron; species Fremontodendron californicum. The sequence goes on from JAULJL010000033.1 coordinate 424,137, forward strand.
AGGCGGTATAACCAGCCAATAAAAATATATTTACTAAATTAGGCGGTATAACCAGCCAATAAAAATATATATACTAAATTAGGCGGTATAACCAGCCAATAAAAATAAAACAAAGTTAATATACAAATTAGACGGTATAACCAGCCAATAAAAATAAATATAAAAAATAAGCAAACTAAAAGTAAGAAAACAAATAAGTAAGAAGAATCAAATATAAAAAATATGGTTAAGGTTTCATTCTCCACCACTAGACATCATTAAGAATCAATTTCAGATCTATCAATATCAACCAACTATCAAAGTTAACAACCGTAGATAACAACAAGCTCTGTTACCCCAATCTTTCCTTAGTTTGTCGTTAAATAGAACAAGCTCTCTATTTAATCTCTAACCATTAAACAACCTAGAATAAGCTCTCTAAATTCAATTTAATGGCAGCTTTATGATGAGAAAGATAGGTTGATCTAAGCAACAAACACATAAGCTCGGATTGTTCAACTTAGGTTATGTTCCACTTTGCAATTATTGAAAACTTGATCATAATCATTAATCACAAATTGCCACTTATGAATAGGAAATCAAGACAATTACACGGATCAAGACTCCTAAACTAGCAATAGATAATTATCAAGATCTATCTAGTTGTACACCTAAATAAATATAGACAACATCATGAACAATTCTTGTAGAAGAACATAAGCAACTTTGATAGAAAATTAATGATAGATAGAATCTGAAAATCAATCACAAAACATGTCTAGGGCTTTGAAATCACCCTTAACCAAATAGAAGTTTAGCCTAGCATAGGCATTATAAACATAAAATTAAATAGAATCTAAGAAGAAAATAAAAGAAAGAAAGAAGAAGAAGAATATTAATTATCCAACCTCTTGATCTTTCTAAAGAAAAAGAAAACTAGAGAAAAGAAAGAAGAAGAAAACTTAGAGAATTTTATTACAATGGCTAATATCCTACCAATGTACAATAATATCCTCTACAATCATCCAAGGCCCTCTATTTATACACATTTTGGAAGGCTAAATGACAAGAGACAAGCTTTACAAATTTCAAAGGTAGGTATAATAGGTGGGTGAATTTTTCTAACAATTTTCGTCATATTGTATGACAATTTTGATCAGCCAACTTGATGGTCGATTTCGTCAATGTTGGAGGCCTGATCTGATCACATGGTCTTCTAGAAAGAGGTTCCCCTATCAGTTACGGATCCATAGCCGTTGGAATCAGCTCATTTTCTGATGTGGATAAGCAGATATGGGCAAAATACGAAAACATGTCAGCACAGACGTCATTGCACATCAGCCAACTTGATGGTCGATTTCGTCAATATTAGAGGCCTGATCTGATCATATGGTCTTCTAGACAAAGGTTCCCGTATCAGTTACGGATCCATAGCCATTGGAATCAGCTCATTTGCTGATGTGGATAAGCAGATATGGGCAAAATACGAAAACAGGTCAGCACAGACGTCATTGCACATCATCCAACTTGATGGTCGATTTCGCTAGGGAAAACGACTCCGTTTCAAGAAGTATAAAACATGAAAAAGATAGATATGCCTCTTAGCTTTGCACGGATACAAATTTCAGCCTTATTGCTTCAGTGAAACTCCAGATATAGCTGATATGGAAAAATGTGTCGGAACTGGAACTGAACTGGATTTGCCCTTAATTCTAGTAATCTGAAATCACTCAAAGAAACTTGTGAAAAACACCAAATTACATAAAAATATAAAAGATCATAAACACAATTAGACTAAACAATAATAACTCGTATTTGACACAAAACAATAATAAAACATAACTAAAAACTATATAATTATACGAGTTATCACACCCCCACACTTAGATTGTTGCTAGTCCCTAGCAACGACTCAATAAAAATAAAATAAGAAAATCTAATCTAATCCACTTTCGTAGGAAATCACGGTGGCACTTAGCATGTGACACAAGCCTTTAAACCCCTAGGTGTCCCTAGTGGACGAGTTTAGTCTCGTGAGGGTTTACTAGAACGATACCCACAAACATTGAAAAATTAAAATATAAATAAACTACATATAAATAAACTACATATACTAAAAATATTTACTCCTAATCCTTTCAATACAAATTAGAGACAATATTTGAACAAGTCTTATAAACTAATCAATAGCTTAAAAAATTTCACAAAAAATCATGCTTGAATGTAAATTGTTTGAGTTAAGCCAATATTAGCATAACATATCTCAATCAAAATAGTGCATGTTCAAATTTAATCTCAACTTCTCACATGGGATACTCTCTTGATTTTCACTCTTTAAAGTAGTGGTAAAGTGTTTACACTCAATCAATCTCATGAAAACACTTCTACCATATGCTTGCTTGCTTGTCCACCTATTCTCCACTAAAAGATCATGCAACTTCATAAATCAAGAGGTCTTTAATCAAGGTTGTAATGGGGCCAAGGGGTTTGTAATGTGGTTGAAGAACAAAAGGATAAAGATATCACAAAGGTTCCAAAGAGTTCATAAAGTTTAGAGACATAAAAAGATTATACAAAGAAACTTCTCAAAACTCTTTACAAGTACATAGTCACCTAGGCCGGATATTCATGTTGGGCCTTTTCTTCATTCTAAACAACTTTGTAACATCTTTTTCTTTTTCCACAAATTCAAGATATGATTCATTTTTTTTTTTATATAGGAATGTATTTTCCAGTATTCCATTTCTTTTTCTCTTGACTTTTCTTTTCTTTTCCCCCCACACTTATTTCTTGTTTCTAACCAAAAAATATCCCTTGTCTTTGCAACTTGTCTCAAATCATGCTAATTCATCTTTGGAACAAAGGTAAAGATATAAGTATATTTAGGTTAGGGACAAGTTATGGTTACCAAAGAGATAGCTTATTCAATGTAGGCTCAAATTGGTTCACTAAGGGTGTGTTCTCTTGGAACATCAATAAGGGATGGTTGTTTGGCCCTGGCTAAAAATCCTAATGCCTCTATCATATTCATGTTGTCACATGCATCAATATAGTCTCAAACGGTTTAAAGCAAGTTCTAGAGAATCATGTAATCATAAGAGCACTCAAGAAAGAAATTAGATTGATTTGTATAATGCATCAATCATTTTAGGCTCAAAAACTCACAAGAATGATTATACAAGTCAGATTAAGTCTAAACATGCTTCTTTCTCAATCAACATATCATATTAACATTGGCTCATAAAAAGGTTGACATCAAGCTCAATTCTCATGAAAATCTTCTCACTAATAAATATGTTTTAGACTTATGCAATTCATATCTCATCATTGTATTAAAAAGGAACTAAAACACACTAAAAAATAATAATAATAATAAAGACTCATAAAAAAAAATAGTAGACAAAAATAAAAGAAATCCTAAATCATTCCCCCCACACTTAATTCTTACATTGTCCTCAATGTAAGTCTATTAACCCAAATGAAAGAATCATGTGTAAGAGAAAAGAACTAATAACATAAGAATAGGAACAACTAAGACTCAAAACAAAACAAACTCATGCAACCTAAATAATCCTAAAATACTAAACAAAAATTAACAAGTAAACATAAAAAGATTAAAATCAAACTGACAAGATATGTCTCAAGTCTCCCTTACTCAGACCTTGTTTAGAATGAATACTTCTAAATTGCTTAAAACACAACAAACTTTTTTTTTTTTTGAAAAGAAGAAATCAAACTGACAAGGTATGTCTCAAGTCTCCCTTACTCAGACCTTGTTCAGAATGAATACTTCTAAATTGCTTAAAACACAACAAACTTTTTTTTTTTTTTTTTTTAAGAAGGTAAAATTTAGGAGATATTACCTGTAGAGGTTGCTAACCACTTATTATAACTGAGACACAACAAACAAAATGTTAGATAGTGTCACAAAGACAAAGTGCAATCCACTCCTTGCTCGTCCATATCTCTTTTTCTTTTTCCGAGCGTTTGCGAAACAACCGTAGCAGATAAATACTCATAAGCTTGGAGCTTTTTGAGTAAATCTTCAATGGTTGTAGCAGAAATTATGGTTCTCCTTGCCTCTGAAAACATGAATCCATTATCCACAGCATTATCTAAATATGAAAGCAAATTACTAAAATAACCATTAATATTAAGCAAACCAATGGGTTTCTTATTTGTGACCAAAGATGACCAAGAAGCCACGCAAGCTATTTCTTCCAATGTACCCAGACCTCCTGGTAAAGCAATGAATGCATCGGCAGAATGGTACATGATTGTTATCCGTTCAGGGATACTCCAGACTTGTATTTCCTTACCCAAAGTAGGTCCACAAAAATCTGTGAATAGTTTTGGCACGATTCCTAGAACTGGACTTCCTCCGGCGTGTGCTGCTGTAGCGACTGCTCCCATTAAACCCGTACTACCGCCTCCATAAATCAAGTGGATCTTTTGTTGGGCAAGTATTACTCCAACTCTTATGGCTTCATCAGCGAATATGTTATTTTTCCCTGGATAAGCACCTCCAAAAACACAAATTTTTTTAATGCGTTGGGACGAAGTACTTTCCATTTTTTTTTTCTTTTTTTTTTTCTTCTTTTTTTCGAGTGCCTGAAAGAGAATGAGTACATGGTGTAATATATAGAGGACTGAGTAGTGAATCAGACAAGAGTAATAATGTCGCCGAAAGTGTATCTGACCTGTCAGAAGAAAATGTTAACCTAACAAAAGAATTTTGCGTGATTTCAGGAAGAAAATCAAAAAGAGAAGAAAAATCAACCGTAAAAGTCAAGAGTAATAATGTCGCCGAAAGTGTATTTGACCTGTCAGAAGAAAATGTTAACCTAACAAAAGATTTTTGCGTGATTTCAGGAAGAAAATAAAAAAGAGAAGAAAAATCAACCGTAAAAGACAAATAAAAAAAATGAGAATAATTACACAAATCGAATAACACGTAAATTAAACCGAAATAAAGTTATTGCAAATCAAACCAAAAGCTGAGAAGTCATTTATTGTAGTTGTGATTGTGGCTCACATCTTCCTCTGGTTTTACGTCCAGAAACGGCTTAAACGCCTTCTATGAGTCGAGGATATGCTTTCCATCCAGTTTTCTTACAAGCTGGCAAATAGGGTATTTTAACATCAGATTCCCAAGATGTTGCCATTCCCTTTGGAATTGCGGCCATAAATCAAGAATTTCTCTTTGTACGTCTCCACTAGGATGCGTCTCAAGAGAAAGTTGGATATTACCCAAATTCTCCTTACTCAGTCCATCCTTAATGAATTCAATTTTATCATCTCGATTAGAGGACGGAATCCCAATAGAACGACATTTACCGTTACACGTCCATCGTGCACATTTGTGGCAATTTGAACTCATGCGCTTTGCTCGTCGCTTCTTTGAAAATGTGCTTCTACCTGTACCTGGTAAATGCAAAACAGGAAGATATTCATCTTCACGTACCTTGGCTTCAATTATCCAACGTATGTCGTCAGGAATCCCTTTGTGCATAAGCATTCTTAATCTTTCAAGTCGAACTTGGTAAAGCTTCAGTAAAATATTTCGAGGAAAAGGAGGAAATCGTTTCTGCAATCTTGTGAGAATATCATCCATCCTGAAAAAAAAAATGAAAAAAAATTGAAAGAGAAATTGGAAGAGAAATTTATATACAATATCAGTTTTGTGGGTAGCTGATGGAACCGATTTAAATAATCATGGAGTACCGTTATCCGCCATTTAACCGGGGTAAAAAAATAAAAATTATATTTACATCTAGTTATTTTCAAAACAAGGATCAGAAAGAAAAACAAGATAAAAAAAAAACTCAAAAACAAAACACTCTAAATAAAATCCTAAATTCTCCCCACCACACATAATTCTTACATTGTCATTAATGTAATGCTATTATCCCCCAATGCAAGAATTATATGTAAGAGAAAAGAACTATTAAACAAAAGAAACTTATGCAGCCTAAATGAACTTAAAAACAGTAAACAAAATTAACAAAGAAACATAAGAAATAAAAATAAAAACAATAAAAATAATAAAAGAAAAAGGAAAAGAAAGAGAAAGCAAATCTGAATATGGAAGGTTGGCAATTTCATCTTTAACTGGGCTGCCTTCCCAATTAACACTTGAGTTAGTGTTTTGAATCTAACCAACACCCCTTCTTGGCTTTTTAGGCTTGTCAGGCTCATACATGAAATTTCCCAAATTTATGCGTTTGAGAGGAAGCTTTCTTTGCACAACAGTGGATGCATTCTCCATTACAAGTATTACTCCATCATCATTGGTGGTGCATATCTCATCGAGGAATGGTGTATCTTTTGGTACTTGTTGAATGACATCCACAAACAAACTGTTTAAGGTTTCCAGCATGTTTTGTTCATGTTCCTCCTCTTTGAACTTTGCGAATCTACTAGGGAAAGGTGGAGAAAAAACATTAGTAAAAATTGGAATCTTAAACGTTACCTCAGGTGCCGAAATACTCTTATTTGGATCATTGGCTTCATTATCCTCAAGAATAGAATCCATCTCTAATTTTGTCTCATCCTCATCTTGTTCCTCATTCTTCAAGGTCACAATAGTAGCATTCTCCTTTGGGTTAATCATCGTTTGGGCTAGGAGTTCTTCAGATCTTTGTGCTACCCATCCCACCATACTACTAGCCAATAGGCTCATTTGCCTTTCCAAACTCTGGATGCTTGCCCTTGTTTCCTGTTGAAATTGCAAAGTATCAGTAACAAGAGAATGTACAAGATCTTCTAAAGAAGTACCTGAGTTTTGAGTCATATGTGGTGGTTGAAAAAGATCTGGTTCTTGAGACCATGATTGATTGAAGCTAGATGGATGAGTGTAATTGGCATAAGGATCTACTTCTTGGTAATTTTTCGAGTAGCCATAATTAGTATGATCCCACCATCCCTCATGGTAAGTGTTCGAGTAATGATCATGCGGTTGGTCTTGGAACCATTGATGGCCTTGACATCCTCCCATGGCCAATTGTTGAACTGGGGAGGTGAGATTGGCTTGTTGATTCTCCATGTTCATGTATGCCACCAACTCTTCAAGTGTTAGATTGCTCAATTCCATCGTTTTTTTTATTTTTATTTTTATTTTTATTTTTTTTGAAAATTTGATAAGAAAAACTACTATGTACAAGAAAATAAAACTAATTAGAACTGAAAATAAGAATAAACCAATTAACAAATAAACTAAAGAAAGCAATCCCCGGCAACGGCGCCAAAAATTTGATGCACCCAAAAGAGTGTATCTTATTTAACCTTGCACTAAAAAGATAAATTGTAAGTATAGTAGTTAGCAAGGGTCGAGTCCTCAGGGATTGGGTTTTAGTTTATAAGTTAATAGTTTAAAACTTAAATTCAAGAACAATAAAAGAAAAGGGGTTTTTGAAGCCAGATTTAAACTAAAGTAAATAATAAGAATAAGATGCAAGGCGGTATAACCAGCCAATAAAAATATATTTACTAAATTAGGCGGTATAACCAGCCAATAAAAATATATATACTAAATTAGGCGGTATAACCAGCCAATAAAAATAAAACAAAGTTAATATACAAATTAGACGGTATAACCAGCCAATAAAAATAAATATAAAAAATAAGCAAACTAAAAGTAAGAAAACAAATAAGTAAGAAGAATCAAATATAAAAAATATGGTTAAGGTTTCATTCTCCACCACTAGACATCATTAAGAATCAATTTCAGATCTATCAATATCAACCAACTATCAAAGTTAACAACCGTAGATAACAACAAGCTCTGTTACCCCAATCTTTCCTTAGTTTGTCGTTAAATAGAACAAGCTCTCTATTTAATCTCTAACCATTAAACAACCTAGAATAAGCTCTCTAAATTCAATTTAATGGCAGCTTTATGATGAGAAAGATAGGTTGATCTAAGCAACAAACACATAAGCTCGGATTGTTCAACTTAGGTTATGTTCCACTTTGCAATTATTGAAAACTTGATCATAATCATTAATCACAAATTGCCACTTATGAATAGGAAATCAAGACAATTACACGGATCAAGACTCCTAAACTAGCAATAGATAATTATCAAGATCTATCTAGTTGTACACCTAAATAAATATAGACAACATCATGAACAATTCTTGTAGAAGAACATAAGCAACTTTGATAGAAAATTAATGATAGATAGAATCTGAAAATCAATCACAAAACATGTCTAGGGCTTTGAAATCACCCTTAACCAAATAGAAGTTTAGCCTAGCATAGGCATTATAAACATAAAATTAAATAGAATCTAAGAAGAAAATAAAAGAAAGAAAGAAGAAGAAGAATATTAATTATCCAACCTCTTGATCTTTCTAAAGAAAAAGAAAACTAGAGAAAAGAAAGAAGAAGAAAACTTAGAGAATTTTATTACAATGGCTAATATCCTACCAATGTACAATAATATCCTCTACAATCATCCAAGGCCCTCTATTTATACACATTTTGGAAGGCTAAATGACAAGAGACAAGCTTTACAAATTTCAAAGGTAGGTATAATAGGTGGGTGAATTTTTCTAACAATTTTCGTCATATTGTATGACAATTTTGATCAGCCAACTTGATGGTCGATTTCGTCAATGTTGGAGGCCTGATCTGATCACATGGTCTTCTAGAAAGAGGTTCCCCTATCAGTTACGGATCCATAGCCGTTGGAATCAGCTCATTTTCTGATGTGGATAAGCAGATATGGGCAAAATACGAAAACATGTCAGCACAGACGTCATTGCACATCAGCCAACTTGATGGTCGATTTCGTCAATATTAGAGGCCTGATCTGATCATATGGTCTTCTAGACAAAGGTTCCCGTATCAGTTACGGATCCATAGCCATTGGAATCAGCTCATTTGCTGATGTGGATAAGCAGATATGGGCAAAATACGAAAACAGGTCAGCACAGACGTCATTGCACATCATCCAACTTGATGGTCGATTTCGCTAGGGAAAACGACTCCGTTTCAAGAAGTATAAAACATGAAAAAGATAGATATGCCTCTTAGCTTTGCACGGATACAAATTTCAGCCTTATTGCTTCAGTGAAACTCCAGATATGTGATATGGAAAAATGTGTCGGAACTGGAACTGAACTGGATTTGCCCTTAATTCTAGTAATCTGAAATCACTCAAAGAAACTTGTGAAAAACACCAAATTACATAAAAATATAAAAGATCATAAACACAATTAGACTAAACAATAATAACTCGTATTTGACACAAAACAATAATAAAACATAACTAAAAACTATATAATTATACGAGTTATCAAAAGCGCATGAGTTCAAATTGCCACAAATGTGCACGATGGACGTGTAACGGTAAATGTCGTTCTATTGGGATTCCGTCCTCTAATCGAGATGATAAAATTGAATTCATTAAGGATGGACTGAGTAAGGAGAATTTGGGTAATATCCAACTTTCTCTTGAGACGCATCCTAGTGGAGACGTACAAAGAGAAATTCTTGATTTATGGCCGCAATTCCAAAGGGAATGGCAACATCTTGGGAATCTGATGTTAAAAGACCCTATTTGCCAGCTTGTAAGAAAACTGGATGGGAAGCATATCCTCGACTCATAGAAGGCGTTTAAGCCGTTTCTGAACGTAAAACCAGAGGAAGATGTGAGCCACAATCACAACTACAATAAATGACTTCTCAGCTTTTGGTTTGATTTGCAATAACTTTATTTCGGTTTAATTTACGTGTTATTCGATTTGTGTAATTATTCTCATTTTTTTTATTTGTCTTTTACGATTGATTTTTCTTCTTTTTTTTATTTTCTTCCTGAAATCACGCAAAAATCTTTTGTTAGGTTAACATTTTCTTCTGACAGGTCAGATACACTTTCGGCGACATTATTACTCTTGTCTGATTCACTACTCAGTCCTCTATATATTACACCATGTACTTATTCTCTTTCAGGCACTCGAAGAAAAAAAAATGGAAAGTACTTCATCCCAGCGCATTAAAAAAATTTGTGTCTTTGGAGGTGCTTATCCAGGGAAAAATAACATATTCGCTGATGAAGCCATAAGAGTTGGAGTAACACTTGCCCAACAAAAGATCCACTTGATTTATGGAGGCGGTAGTACGGGTTTAATGGGAGCAGTCGCTACAGCAGCACACGCCGGAGGAAGTCCAGTTCTAGGAATCGTACCAAAACTATTCACAAGTTTTTGTGGACCTACCGTGGGTAAGGAAATACAAGTCTGGAGTGTCTCTGAACGGATAACAATCATGTACCATTCTGCCGATGCATTCATTGCTTTACCAGGAGGTCTGGGTACATTGGAAGAAATAGCTTGCGTGGCTTCTTGGTCATCTTTGGTCACAAATAAGAAACCCATTGGTTTGCTTAATATTAATGGTTATTTTAGTAATTTGCTTTCATATTTAGATAATGCTGTGGATAATGGATTCATGTTTTCAGAGGCAATGAGAACCATAATTTCTGCTACAACCATTGAAGATTTACTCAAAAAGCTCCAAGCTTATGAGTGTTTATCTGCTACGGTTGTTTCGCAAACGCTCGGAAAAAGAAAAAGAGATATGGACGAGCAAGGAGTGGATTGTACTTTGTCTTTGTGACATTATCTAACATTTTGTTTGTTGTGTCTCAGTTATAATAAGTGGTTAGCAACCTCTACAGGTAATATCTCCTAAATTTTACCTTCTTAAAAAAAAAAAAAAAAGTTTGTTGTGTTTTAAGCAATTTAGAAGTATTCATTCTGAACAAGGTCTGAGTAAGGGAGACTTGAGACATACCTTGTCAGTTTGATTTCTTCTTTTCAAAAAAAAAAAAAAAGAGTTTGTTGTGTTTTAAGCAATTTAGAAGTATTCATTCTGAACAAGGTCTGAGTAAGGGAGACTTGAGACATACCTTGTCAGTTTGATTTTAATCTTTTTACGTTTACTTGTTAATTTTTGTTTAGTATTTTAGGATTATTTAGGTTGCATGAGTTTGTTTTGTTTTGAGTCTAGTTATTCCTATTCTTATGTTATTAGTTATTTTCTCTTACACATGATTCTTTCATTTGGGTTAATAGACTTACATTGAGGACAATGTAAGAATTAAGTGTGGGGGGAATGATTTAGGATTTCGTTTATTTTTGTCTACTATTTTTTTTATGAGTCTTTATTATTATTATTATTATTTTTTTTAGTGTGTTTTAGTTCCTTTTTAATACAATGATGAGATATGAATTGCATAAGTCTAAAACAGATTTATTAGTGAGAAGATTTTCATGAGAATTGAGCTTGATGTCAACCTTTTTATGAGCCAATGTTAATATGATATGTTGATTGAGAAAGAAGCATGTTTAGACTTAATCTGACTTGTATAATCATTCTTGTGAGTTTTTGAGCCTAAAATGATTGATGCATTATACAAATCAATCTAATTTCTTTCTTGAGTGCTCTTATGATTACATGATTCTCTAGAACTTGCTTTAAACCGTTTGAGACTATATTGATGCATGTGACAACATGAATATGATAGAGGCATTAGGATTTTTAGCCAGGGCCAAACAACCATCCCTTATTGATGTTCCAAGAGAACACACCCTTAGTGAACCAATTTGAGCCTACATTGAATAAGCTATCTCTTTGGTAACCATAACTTGTCCCTAACCTAAATATACTTATATCTTTACCTTTGTTCCAAAGATGAATTAGCATGATTTGAGACAAGTTGCAAAGACAAGGGATATTTTTTGGTTAGAAACAAGAAATAAGTGTGGGGGGAAAAGAAAAGAAAAGTCAAGAGAAAAAGAAATGGAATACTGGCAAATACATTCCTATATAAAAAAAATGAATCATCTCTTGAATTTGTGGAAAAATAAAAAGATGTTACAAAGTTGTTTAGAATTAAGAAAAGGCCCAACATGAATATCCGGCCTAGGTGACTATGTACTTGTAAAGAGTTTTGAGAAGTTTCTTCGTATAATCTTTTTATGTCTCTAAACTTTATGAACTCTTTGGAACCTTTGTGATATCTTTATCCTTTTGTTCTTCAACCACATTACAAACCCCTAGGCCCCATTACAACCTTGATTAAAGACCTCTTGATTTATGAAGTTGCATGATCTTTTAGTGGAGAATAGGTGGACAAGCAAGCATATGGTAGAAGTGTTTTCATGAGATTGATTGAGTGTAAACACTTTACCACTACTTTAAAGAGTGAAAATCAAGAGAGTATCCCATGTGAGAAGTTGAGATTAAATTTGAACATGCACTATTTTGATTGAGATATGTTATGCTAATATTGGCTTAACTCAAACAATTTACATTCAAGCATGATTTTTTGTGAAATTTTTTAAGCTATTGATTAGTTTATAAGACTTGTTCAAATATTGTCTCTAATTTGTATTGAAAGGATTATGAGTAAATATTTTTAGTATATGTAGTTTATTTATATGAAGTTTATTTATATTTTAATTTTTCAATGTTTGTGGGTATCGTTCTAGTAAACCCTCACGAGACTAAACTCGTCCACTAGGGACACCTAGGGGTTTAAAGGCTTGTGTCACATGCTAAGTGCCACCGTGATTTCCTACGAAAGTGGATTAGATTAGATTTTCTTATTTTATTTTTATTGAGTCGTTGCTAGGGACTAGCAACAATCTAAGTGTGGGGGTGTGATAACTCGTATAATTATATAGTTTTTAGTTATGTTTTATTATTGTTTTGTGTCAAATACGAGTTATTATTGTTTAGTCTAATTGTGTTTATGATCTTTTATATTTTTATGTATTTTGGTGTTTTTCACAAGTTTCTTTGAGTGATTTCAGATTACTAGAATTAAGGGCAAATCCAGTTCAGTTTCAGTTCCGACACCTTTTGCCATATCAGCTATATCTCGAGTTTCACTGAAGCAATAAGGCTGAAATTTGTAGCCATGCAAAGCTAAGAGGCATATCTATCGTTTTCATGTTTTACACTTCTTAAAACGGAGTCGTTTTCCCTAGCGCAATCGACCATCAAGTTGGCTGATGTGCAATGACGTCTGTGCTGACATGTTTTCGTATTATGCCCATATCTTCTTATCCACATCAGCAAATGAGCTGATTCTAACGGCTATGGTTCCGTAACTGATAGGGCAACCTTTGTCTAGAAGACCATGTGATCAGATCAGGCCTCCAATATTGAAGAAATCGACCATCAACGTGGCTGATGTGCAATGACGTCTATGCTGACATGTTTTCGTATTTTGCCCATATCTGCTTAACCACATCAGCAAATGAGCTGATTCCAACGGCTATGGTTCCGTAACTGATAGGGGAACCTTTTTCTAGAAGACCATGTGATCAGATCAGGCCTCCAATATTGACGAAAGCGACCATCAAGTTGGCTGATCAAAATCGTCATATACCTAACTTTGAAATTTGTAAAGCTTGTCTCTTGTCATTTAGCCCTCAAAAATGTGTATAAATAGAGGGTCTTGGATGATTGTAAGGGATCATATTGTACATAGGTAGGATATTAGCCATTGTAATAAAATTCTCTAAGTTTTCTTCTTCTTTCTTTTCTCTAGTTTTCTTTTTCTTTAGAAAGAGCAAGAGGTTGGATAATTAATATTCTTCCTCTTCTTCTTTCTTTCTTTTATTTTCTTCTTAGATTTTCTTTAATTTTATGTTTATGTTTATAATGCCTATGCTAGGCTAAACTTCTATTTGGTTAAGGGTGATTTCAAAGCCCTAGACATGTTTTGTGATTGATTTTCAGATTCTATCTATCATTAATTTTCTATCAAAGTTGCTTATGTTCTTCTACAAGAATTGTTCATGATGTTGTCTAGATTTATTTAGGTGTACAACTAGATAGATCTTGATAATTATCTATTGCTAGTTTAGGAGTCTTGATCCGTGTAATTGTCTTGATTTCCTATTCATAAGTGGCAATTTGTGATTAATGATTATGGTCAAGTTTTCAATAATTGCAAAGTGGAACATAACCTAAGTTGAACAATCCGAGCTTATGTGTTTGTTGCTTAGATCAACCTATCTTTCTCATCATAAAGCTGCCATTAAATTGAATTTAGAGAGCTTATTCTAGGTTGTTTAATGGTTAGAGATTAAATAGAGAGCTTGTTCTATTTAACGACAAACTAAGGAAAGATTGGGGTAACAGAGCTTGTTGTTATCTACGGTTGTTAACTTTGATAGTTGGTTGATATTGATAGATCTGAAATTGATTCTTAATGATGTCTAGTGGTGGAGAATGAAACCTTAACCATATTTTTCATATTTGATTCTTCTTACTTATTTGTTTTCTTACTTTTAGTTTGCTTATTTTTTATATTTATTTTTATTGGCTGGTTATACCGCCTAATTTGTATATTAACTTTGTTTTATTTTTTTTGGCTGGTTATACCGCCTAATTTAGTATATATATTTTTATTGGCTGGTTATACCGCCTAATTTAGTATATATATTTTTATTGGCTGGTTATACCGCCTTGCATCTTATTCTTATTATTTACTTTAGTTTAAATCTGGCTTCAAAAACCCCTTTTCTTTTATTGTTCTTGAATTTAAGTTTTAAACTATTAACTTATAAACTAAAACCCAATCCCTGAGGACTCGACCCTTGCTAACTACTATACTTACAATTTATCTTTTTAGTGCAAGGTTAAATAAGATACACTCTTTTGGGTGCATCAATATGTTATGCTAATATTGGCTTAACTCAAACAATTTACATTCAAGCATGATTTTTTGTGAAATTCTTTAAGCTATTGATTAGTTTATAAGACTTGTTCAAATATTGTATCTAATTTGTATTGAAAGGATTAGGAGTAAATATTTTTAGTATATGCAGTTTATTTATATTTTAGTTTTTCAATGTTTGTGGGTATCGTTCTAGTAAACCCTCACGAGACTAAACTCGTCCACTAGGGACACCTAGGGGTTTAAAGGCTTGTGTCACATGCTAAGTGCCACCGTGATTTCCTACGAAAATGGATTAGATTAGATTTTTATTATTTTATTTTTATTGAGTCGTTGCTAGGGACTAGCAACAATCTAAGTGTAGGGGTGTGATAACTCGTATAATTATATAGTTTTTAGTTATGTTTTATTAATGTTTTGTGTCAAATACGAGTTATTATTGTTTAGTCTAATTGTGTTTATGATCTTTTATATTTTTATGTATTTTGGTGTTTTTCACAAGTTTCTTTGAGTGATTTCAGATTACTAGAATTAAGGGCAAATCCAGTTCAGTTTCAGTTCCGACACCTTTTGCCATATCAGCTATATCTCGAGTTTCACTGAAGCAATAAGGCTGAAATTTGTAGCCATGCAAAGCTAAGAGGCATATCTATCTTTTTCCTGTTTTACACTTCTTAAAACGGAGTCGTTTTCCCTAGCGAAATCGACCATCAAGTTGGCTGATGTGCAATGACGTCTGTGCTGACATGTTTTCGTATTATGCCCATATCTTCTTAACCACATCAGCAAATGAGCTGATTCCAACGGCTATGGTTCCGTAACTGATAGGGGAACCTTTGTCTAGAAGACCATGTGATCCGATCAGGCCTCCAATATTGAAGAAATCGACCATCAAGGTGGCTGATGTGCAATGACGTCTGTGCTGACATGTTTTCGTATTTTGCCCATATCTGCTTAACCACATCAGCAAATGAGCTGATTCCAACGGCTATGGTTCCGTAACTGATAGGGGAACCTTTTTCTAGAAGACCATGTGATCAGATCAGGCCTCCAATATTGACGAAATCGACCATCAAGTTGGCTGATCAAAATCGTCATATACCTACCTTTGAAATTTGTAAAGCTTGTCTCTTGTCATTTAGCCCTCCAAAATGTGTATAAATAGAGGGCCTTGGATGATTGTAAGGGATCATATTGGAGATTGGTAGGATATTAGCCATTTTAACAAAATTCTCTAAGTTTTCTTCTTCTTTCTTTTCTCTAGTTTTCTTTTTCTTTAGAAAGAGCAAGAGGTTGGATAATTAATATTCTTCTTCTTCTTCTTTCTTTCTTTTATTTTCTTCTTAGATTCTATTTAATTTTATGTTTATAATGCCTATTCTAGGCTAAACTTCTATTTGGTTAAGGGTGATTTCAAAGCCCTAGACATGTTTTGTGATTGATTTTCAGATTCTATCTATCATTAATTTTCTATCAAAGTTGCTTATGTTCTTCTACAAGAATTGTTCATGATGTTGTCTTGATTTATTTAGGTGTACAACTAGATAGATCTTGATAATTATCTATTGCTAGTTTAGGAGTCTTGATCCGTGTAATTGTCTTGATTTCCTATTCATAAGTGGCAATTTGTGATTAATGATTATGGTCAAGTTTTCAATAATTGCAAAGTGGAACATAACCTAAGTTGAACAATCCGAGCTTATGTGTTTGTTGCTTAGATCAACCTATCTTTCTCATCATAAAGCTGCCATTAAATTGAATTTAGAGAGCTTATTCTAGGTTGTTTAATGGTTAGAGATTAAATAGAGAGCTTGTTCTATTTAACGACAAACTAAGGAAAGGTTGGGGTAACAGAGCTTGTTGTTATCTACGGTTGTTAACTTTGATAGTTGGTTGATAATGATAGATCTGAAATTGATTCTTAATGATGTCTAGTGGTGGAGAATGAAACCTTAACCATATTTTTCATATTTGATTCTTCTTACTTACTTGTTTTCTTACTTTTAGTTTGCTTATTTTTAAAAGTATATTTATTTTTATTGGCTGGTTATACCGCCTAATTTGTATATTAACTTTGTTTTATTTTTATTGGCTGGTTATACCGCCTAATTTAGTATATATATTTTCATTGGCTGGTTATACCGCCTAATTTAGTTTATATATTTTTATTCGCTGGTTATACCGCCTTGCATCTTATTCTTATTATTTACTTTAGTTTAAATCTGGCTTCAAAAACCCCTTTTCTTTTATTGTTCTTGAATTTAAGTTTTAAACTATTAACTTATAAACTAAAACCCAATCCCTGAGGACTCGACCCTTGCTAACTACTATACTTACAATTTATCTTTTTAGTGCAAGGTTAAATAAGATACACTCTTTTGGGTGCATCACCGCCTAATTTAGTATATATATTTTTATTGGCTGGTTATACCGCCTTGCATCTTATTCTTATTATTTACTTTAGTTTAAATCTGGCTTCAAAAACCCCTTTTCTTTTATTGTTTTCTTTGATCGTAAGTTATAAACTAATAACTCATAGATTAAAACCCAATCCCTGAGGACTCGACCCTTGCTAACTACTATACTTACAATTGATCTTTTTAGTGCAAGGTTAAATAAGATACACTCTTTTGGGTGCATCAAATTTTTGGCGCCGTTGCCGGGGATTGTTTTCTTTAGTTTATTTGTTACTTGGTTTATTCTTATTTTCAGTTCTAATTAGTTCTATTTTCTTGTACATACAAGTTTTTCTTATCAAATTTTAAAAAAAAAAAAAAGAAAAAGAAAAAGAAAACGATGGAATTGAGCAATCTAACACTTGAAGAGTTGGTGGCATACATGAACATGGAGAATCAACAAGCCAATCTCACCTCCCCAGTTCAACAATTGGCCATGGGAGGATGTCAAGGCCATCAAGTGTTCCAAGACCAACTGTATGATCATTACTCAAACACTTACCATGAGGGATGGTGGGATCATTCTAATTATGCCTACTCGAAAAATTACCAAGAAGTAGATCCTTATGCCAATTACACTCATCCATCTAGATTTAATCAATCATGGTCTCAAGAACCAGATCTTTTTCAGCGACTACATATGACTCAAAACTCAGGTACTTCTTTAGAAGATCTTGTTGATTCTCTTGTTACTAATACTTTGCAATTTCAACAGGAAACAAGGGCAAGTATCCAGAGTTTGGAAAGGCAAATGAGCCTATTGGCTAGTAGTATGGTGGTATGGGTAGCACAAAGATCTGAAGAACTCTCTGCCCAAACGATGATTAACCCAAAGGAGAATGCTACTATTGTGACCTTGAAGAATGATGAACAAGATGAGGATGAGACAAAATTAGAGATGGATTCTATTCTTGAAGATAATGAAGCCACAAATCCAAATAAGAGTATTTCAGCACCTGAGGTAACGTTTAAGATTCCAATTTTTACTAATGTTTCTTCTCCACCTTTTCCTAGTAGATTTGCAAAGTTCAAGGAGGAAGAACATGAACAAAACATGCTGGAAACCTTAAACAGTTTGTTTGTGTATGTCATTCAACAAGTACCAACATATGCTCCATTCCTCTATGAGATATGCACCACAAAGGATGATGGAATAATACTTGTAATGGAGAATGCATCCAGTTTTGTGCAAAGAAAGCTTCCTATCAAACGTTCAAATTTGGGAAGTTTCATGTATGAGCCTAACAAGCCTAAAAAGCCAAGAAGGGGTGTTGGTTAGGTTGGATGATGCACCCAAAAGAGTGTATCTTATTTAACCTTGCACTAAAAAGATCAATTGTAAGTATAATGATTAGCAAGGGTCGAGTCCTCAGGGATTGGGTTTTAATTTATGAGTTATTAGTTTATAACTTACGTTCAAAGAAAACAATAAAAGAAAAGGGGTTTTTGAAGCCAGATTTAAACTAAGTAAATAATAAGAATAAGATGCAAGGCGGTATAACCAGCCAATAAAAATATATATACTAAATTAGGCGGTATAACCAGCCAATAAAAATATATATACTAAATTAGGCGGTATAACCAGCCAATAAAAATAAAACAAAGTTAATATACAAATTAGGCGGTATAACCAGCCAATAAAAATAAATATAAAAAATAAGCAAACTAAAAGTAAGAAAACAAGTAAGTAAGAAGAATTAAATATGAAAAATATGGTTAAGGTTTCATTCTCCACCACTAGACATCATTAAGAATCAATTTCAGATCTATCAATATCAACCAACTATCAAAGTTAACAACCGTAGATAACAACAAGCTCTGTTATCCCAATCTTTCCTTAGTTTTTCGTTAAATAGAACAAGCTCTCTATTTAATCTCTAACCATTAAACAACCTAGAATAAGCTCTCTAAATTCAATTTAATGGCAGCTTTATGATGAGAAAGATAGGTTGATCTAAGCAACAAACACATAAGCTCGGATTGTTCAACTTAGGTTATGTTCCACTTTGCAATTATTGAAAACTTGACCATAATCATTAATCACAAATTGCCACTTATGAATAGGAAATCAAGACAATTACACGGATCAAGACTCCTAAACTAGCAATAGATAATTATCAAGATCTATCTAGTTGTACACCTAAACAAATCAAGACAACATCATGAACAATTCTTGTAGAAGAACATAAGCAACTTTGATAGAAAATTAATGATAGATAGAATCTGAAAATCAATCATAAAACATGTCTAGGGCTTTGAAATCACCCTTAACCAAATAGAAGTTTAGCCTAGCATAGGCATTATAAACATAAACATAAAATTAAAGAAAATCTAAGAAGAAAATAAAAGAAAGAAAGAAGAAGAGGAAGAATATTAATTATCCAACCTCTTGCTCTCTCTAAAGAAAAAGAAAACTAGAGAAAAGAAAGAAGAAGAAAACTTAGAGAATTTTATTAAAATGGCTAATATCCTACCTATGTACAATATCCTCTACAATCATCCAAGGCCCTCTATTTATACACATTTTGGAAGGCTAAATGACAAGAGACAAGCTTTACAAATTTCAAAGGTAGGTATAATAGGTGGGTGAATTTTTTCTAACAATTTTCGTCATATTGTATGACAATTTTGATCAGCCAACTTGATGGTCGATTTCGTCAATGTTGGAGGCCTGATCTGATCACATGGCCTTCTAGAAAAAGGTTCCCCTATCAGTTACGGATCCATAGCCGTTAGAATCAGCTCATTTTCTGATGTGGATAAGCAGATATGGGCAAAATACGAAAACATGTCAGCACAGACGTCATTGCACATCAGCCAACTTGATGGTCGATTTCGTCAATATTAGAGGCCTGATCTGATCATATGGTCTTCTAGACAAAAGTTCCCGTATCAGTTACGGATCCATAGCCATTGGAATCAGCTCATTTGCTGATGTGGATAAGCAGATATGGGCAAAATACGAAAACAGGTCAGCACAGACGTCATTGCACATCAGCCAACTTGATGGTCGATTTCGCTAGGGAAAACGACTCCGTTTCAAGAAGTATAAAACATGAAAAAGATAGATATGCCTCTTAGCTTTGCACGGCTACAAATGTCAGCCTTATTGCTTCAGTGAAACTCCAGATATAGCTGATATGGAAAAATGTGTCGGAACTGGAACTGAACTGGATTTGCCCTTAATTCTAGTAATCTGAAATCACTCAAAGAAACTTGTGAAAAACACCAAATTACATAAAAATATAAAAGATCATAAACACAATTAGACTAAACAATAATAACTCGTATTTGACACAAAACAATAATAAAACATAACTAAAAACTATATAATTATACGAGTTATCATTGGACAACTTAAATCAGTACTAATTGGGAAGGCAGTCCAATTAATGAAGAAATTACCAACCTGCCATACTCAGATTTGCTTTCTTTTCCTTTTCCTTTTATTATTTTTTATTGTTTTTATTTATTTATTTTTATGTTTATTTGTTTAGTAATTTAGGATTTTATTTAGAGTTTTTTTGTTTTTGAGTCTTTTTAGGTTGTTTTTCTTTCTGATCCTTGTTTTCAAAATAACTAGATGTAAATATAATTTTTATTTTATTTTTTTTAACCCCGGTTAAATGGCGGATAACGGTACTCCGTGATTATTTAAGTCGGTTCCATCAGCTACCCACAAAACTGATATTGTATATAAATTTCTCTTTCAATTTCTCTTTCATTTTTTTTCTTTTTTTCAGGATGGATGATATTCTCACAAGATTGCAGAAACGATTTCCTCCTTTTCCTCGAAATATTTTACTGAAGCTTTACCAAGTTCGATTCGAAAGATTAAGAATGCTTATGCACAAAGGGATTCCTGAAGACATACGTTGGATAATTGAAGCCAAGGTACGTGAAGATGAATATCTTCCTGTTTTGCATTTACCAGGTACAGGTAGAAGCACTTTTGCAAAGAAGCGACGAGCAAAGCGCATGAGTTCAAACTGCCACAAATGTGCACGATGGACGTGTAACGGTAAATGTCGTTCTATTGGGATTCCGTCCTCTAATCGAGATGATAAAATTGAATTCATTAAGGATGGACTGAGTAAGGAGAATTTGGGTAATATCCAACTTTCTCTTGAGACGCATCCTAGTGGAGACGTACAAAGAGAAATTCTTGATTTATGGCCGCAATTCCAAAGGGAATGGCAACATCTTGGGAATCTGATGTTAAAAGACCCTGTTTGCCAGCTTGTAAGAAAACTGGATGGGAAGCATATCCTCGACTCATAGAAGGCGTTTAAGCCGTTTCTGGACGTAAAACCAGAGGAAGATGTGAGCCACAATCTTAGATTCTCTTTAATTTTATGTTTATGTTTACAATGCCTATGCTAGGCTAAACTTCTATTTGGTTAAGGGTGATTTCAAAGCCCTAGACATGTTTTGTGATTGATTTTCAGATTCTATCTATCATTAATTTTCTATCAAAGTTGCTTATGTTCTTCTACAAGAATTGTTCATGATGTTGTCTTGATTTATTTAGGTGTACAACTAGATAGATCTTGATAATTATCTATTGCTAGTCTAGGAGTCTTGATCCGTGTAATTGTCTTGATTTCCTATTCATAAGTGGCAATTTGTGATTAATGATTATGGTCAAGTTTTCAATAATTGCAAAGTGGAACGTAACCTAAGTTGAACAATCCGAGCTTATGTGTTTGTTGCTTAGATCAACCTATCTTTCTCATCATAAAGCTGCCATTAAATTGAATTTAGAGAGCTTATTCTAGGTTGTTTAATGGTTAGAGATTAAATAGAGAGCTTGTTCTATTTAACGACAAACTAAGGAAAGATTGGGATAACAAAGCTTGTTGTTATCTACGGTTGTTAACTTTGATAGTTGGTTGATATTGATAGATTTGAAATTGATTCTTAATGATGTCTAGTGGTGGAGAATGAAACCTTAACCATATTTTTCATATTTGATTCTTCTTACTTACTTGTTTTCTTACTTTTCTAGTTTGCTTATTTTTAAAAGTATATTTATTTTTATTGGCTGGTTATACCGCCTAATTTGTATATTAACTTTGTTTTATTTTTATTGGCTGGTTATACCGCCTAATTTAGTATATATATTTTTATTGGCTGGTTATACCGCCTAATTTAGTATATATATTTTTATTGGCTGGTTATACCGCCTTCCATCTTATTCTTATTATTTACTTTAGTTTAAATCTGGCTTCAAAAACCCCTTTTCTTTTATTGTTTTCTTTGAACGTAAGTTATAAACCAATAACTCATAGATTAAAACCCAATCCCTGAGGACTCGACCCTTGCTAATCATTATACTTACAATTGATCTTTTTAGTGCAAGGTTAAATAAGATACACTCTTTTGGGTGCATCAATGATCCCTTTCTTTTTCTCTTGACTTTTTTCTTTCTTTTCCCCCCACACTTATTTCTTGTTTCTAACCCAAATTTTCAATAAATCTTCCTTGTCTTTGCAACTTGTCTCAAAACATGCTAATTCATCTTTGGAACAAAGGTAAAGATATAAGTATATTTAGGTTAGGGACAAGTTATGGTTACCAAAGAGATAGCTTATTCAATGTAGGCTCAAATTGGTTCACTAAGGGTGTGTTCTCTTGGAACATCAATAAGGGATGGCTGTTTGGCCCTGGCTAAAAATCCTAATGCCTCTATCATATTCATGTTGTCACATGTATCAATATAGTCTCAAACGGTTTAAAGCAAGTTCTAGAGAATCATGTAATCATAAGAGCACTCAAGAAAGAAATTAGATTGATTTGTATAATGCATCAATCATTATAGGCTCAAAAACTCACAAGGATGATTATACAAGTCAGATTAAGTCTAAACATGCTTCTTTCTCAATCAACATATCATATTAACATTGGCTCATAAAAAGGTTGACATCAAGCTCAATTCTCATGAAAATCTTCTCACTAATAAATCTGTTTTAGACTTATGCAATTCATATCTCATCATTGTATTAAAAAGGAACTAAAAGACACAAAAAAAAATAATAATAATAAAGACTCATAAAAAAAAATTGTAGACAAAAATAAAAGAAATCCTAAATCATTCCCCCCACACTTAATTCTTACATTGTCCTCAATGTAAGTCTATTAACCCAAATGAAAGAATCATGTGTAAGAGAAAAGAACTAATAACATAAGAATAGGAACAACTAAGACTCAAAACAAAACAAACTCATGCAACCTAAATAATCCTAAAATACTAAACAAAAATTAACAAGTAAACATAAAAAGATTAAAATCAAACTGACAAGGTATGTCTCAAGTCTTCCTTACTCAGACCTTGTTCAGAATGAATACTTCTAAATTGCTTAAAACACAACAAACTTTTTTTTTTTTTTAAATTAGCAAAATATGTCCCTTACCCCCTACTAAAATATGACATTGTCCCCAATGTCAAATTTTAAAGGTAGAATTTAGGAGATATTACCTGCAGAGGATGCTAACCACTTATTATAACTGAGCCACAACAAACAAAATGTTAGATAATGTCACAAAGACAAAGTGCAATCCACTCCTTGCTCGTCCATATCTCTTTTTCTTTTTCCGAGCGTTTGCGAAACAACCGTAGCAGATAAACACTCATAAGCTTGGAGCTTTTTGAGTAAATCTTCAATGGTTGTAGCAGAAATTATGGTTCTCATTGCCTCTGAAAACATGAATCCATTATCCACAGCATTATCTAAATTTGAAAGCAAATTATTAAAATAACCATTAATATTAAGCAAACCAATGGGTTTCTTATTTGTGACCAAAGATGACCAAGAAGCCACGCAAGCTATTTATTCCAATGTACCCAGACCTCCTGGTAAAGCAATGAATGCATCGGCAGAATGGTACATGATTGTTATCCGTTCAGGGATACTCCAGACTTGTATTTCCTTACCCACGGTAGGTCCACAAAAATCTGTGAATAGTTTTGGCACGACTCCTAGAACTGGACTTCCTCCGGCGTGTGCTGCTGTAGCGACTGCTCCCATTAAACCCGTACTACCGCCTCCATAAATCAACTGGATCTTTTGTTGGGCAAGTATTACTCCAACTCTTATGGCTTCATCAGCGAATATGTTATTTTTCCCTGGATAAACACCTCCAAAGACACAAATTTTTTTAATGCGTTGGGACGAAGTACTTTCCATTTTTTTTTTTTTCGAGTGCCTGAAAGAGAATGAGTACATGGTGTAATATATAGAGGACTTAGTAGTGAATCAGACAAGAGTAATAATGTCGCCGAAAGTGTATCTGACCTGTCAGAAGAAAATGTTAACCTAACAAAAGATTTTTGCGTGATTTCACGAAGAAAATCAAAAAGAGAAGAAAAATCAACCGTAAAAGACCAATAAAAAAACGAGAATAATTACACAAATAAAACAACACGTAAATTAAACCGAAATGAAGTTATTGCAAATCAAACCAAAAGCTGAGAAGTTATTTATTGTAGTTGTGATTGTGGCTCACATCTTCCTCTGGTTTTACGTCCAGAAATGGCTTAAACGCCTTCTATGAGTTGAGGATATGCTTCCCATCCAGTTTTCTTACAAGCTGGCAAACAGGGTCTTTTAACATCAGATTCCCAAGATGTTGCCATTCCTTTTGGAATTGCGGCCATAAATCAAGAATTTCTCTTTGTACGTCTCCACTAGGATGCGTCTCAAGAGAAAGTTGGATATTACCCAAATTCTCCTTACTCAGTCCATCCTTAATGAATTCAATTTTATCATCTCGATTAGAGGACGGAATCCCAATAGAACGACATTTACCGTTACACGTCCATCGTGCACATTTGTGGCAGTTTGAACTCATGCGCTTTGCTCGTCGCTTCTTTGCAAAAGTGCTTCTACCTGTACCTGGTAAATGCAAAACAGGCAGATATTCATCTTCACGTACTTTGGCTTCAATTATCCAACGTATGTCTTCAGGAATCCCTTTGTGCATAAGCATTCTTAATCTTTCAAATCGAACTTGGTAAAGCTTCAGTAAAATATTTCGAGGAAAAGGAGGAAATCGTTTCTGCAATCTTGTGAGAATATCATCCATCCTGAAAAAAATGAAAAAAAAAATTGAAAGAGAAATTGGAAGAGAAATTTATATACAATATCAGTTTTGTGGGTAGCTGATGGAACCGATTTAAATAATCATGGAGTACCGTTATCCGCCATTTAACCAGGGTAAAAAAAATAAAAATTATATTTACATCTAGTTATTTTCAAAACAAGGATCAGAAAGAAAAACAACATAAAAAAAAAACTCAAAAACAAAACACTCTAAATAAAATCCTACATTCTTCCCCCCACACATAATTCTTACATTGTCATTAATGTAATGCTATTAATCCCAAATGAAAGAATCATGTGTAAGTGAAAAGAACTAATAAACAAAATAAACTTATGCAGCCTAAATGAACTTAGAAACACTAAACACAATTAGCAAAGAAACATAAGAAAAAGATAAAGAAAAAGAGAGCAAATCTGAGGATGGCAGTTTGGCAATGCTTTCACTAATTAGGCTGCCTCCCCCAATTAGCACTTGATTTAGTGTTTTGAACCTAACCAACACCCCTTCTTGGCATTTTAGGCTTGTCAGGCTCATACATGAAATTTCCCAAATTTATGCGTTTGAGAGGAAGCTTTCTTTGCACAACAGTGGATGCATTCTCCATTACAAGTATTATTCCATCATCCTTTGTGGTGCATATGTCATCGAGGAATGGAGCATATTTTGATACTTGTTGAATGACCTCCACAAACAAGTTGTTTAAAGTTTCCGGCATGTGTTGTTCATGTTCTTCCTCCTTGAACTTTGCAAATCTACTAGGAAAAGGTGGAGAAGAAACATTAGTAAAAAGTGAAACCTTAAACGTTACCTCAGGTGCCGAAATACTCTTATTTGGATCTTTGGCTTCATTATCCTCAAGAATAGAATCCATCTCTAATTTTGTTTCATCCTCATCTTGTTCCTCATTCTTCAAGGTCACAATAGTAGCATTCTCCTTTGGGTTAACCATCGTTTGGGCTG
The DNA here is from genome assembly GCA_030761205.1 of Fremontodendron californicum. Taxonomy (NCBI): domain Eukaryota; kingdom Viridiplantae; phylum Streptophyta; class Magnoliopsida; order Malvales; family Malvaceae; genus Fremontodendron; species Fremontodendron californicum. Next base: position 450,336 of record JAULJL010000033.1, read on the forward strand.
GGAGTTCTTCAGATCTTTGTGCTACCCATCCCACCATACTACTAGCCAATTGGCTCATTTGCTTTTCCAAACTCTGGATGCTTGCCCTTGTTTCCTGTTGAAATTGCAAAGAATCAGTAACAAGAGAATAGACAAGATCTTCTAAAGAAGTACCTGAGTTTTGAGTCATATGTGGTGGTTGAAAAAGATCTGGTTCTTGAGACCATGATTGATTGAAGCTAGATGGATGAGTGTAATTGGCATAAGGATCTACTTCTTGGTAATTTTTCGAGTAGCCATAATTAGTATGATCCCACCATCCCTCATGGTAAGTGTTTGAGTAATGATCATACTGTTGGTCTTGGAACACTTGATGGCCTTGACATCCTCCCATGGCCAATTGTTGAACTGGGGAGGTGAGATTGGCTTGTTGATTCTCCATGTTCATGTATGCCACCAACTCTTCAAGTGTTAGATTGCTCAATTCCATTGTTTTTTTTTTTGTTTTTTTAAATTTGAAAAGAAAAACTTGTATGTACAAGAAAATAAAACTAATTAGAACTGAAAATAAGAATAAACCAAGTAACAAATAAACTAAAGAAAATAATCCCCGGCAACGGCGCCAAAATTTTGATGCACCCAAAAGAGTGTATCTTATTTAACCATGCACTAAAAAGATAAATTGTAAGTATAGTAGTTAGCAAGGGTCGAGTCCTCAGGGATTGGGTTTTAGTTTATAAGTTAATAGTTTAAAACTTAAATTCAAGAACAATAAAAGAAAAGGGGTTTTTGAAGCCAGATTTAAACTAAAGTAAATAATAAGAATAAGATGCAAGGCGGTATAACCAGCCAATAAAAATATATATACTAAATTAGGCGGTATAACCAGCCAATAAAAATATATATACTAAATTAGGCGGTATGACCAGCCAATAAAAATAAATATACTTTTAAAAATAAGCAAACTAGAAAAGTAAGAAAACAAGTAAGTAAGAAGAATCAAATATGAAAAATATTGTTAAGGTTTCATTCTCCACCACTAGACATCATTAAGAATCAATTTCAGATCTATCAATATCAACCAACTATCAAAGTTAACAACCGTAGATAACAACAAGCTCTGTTATCCCAATCTTTCCTTAGTTTGTCGTTAAATAGAACAAGCTCTCTATTTAATCTCTAACCATTAAACAACCTAGAATAAGCTCTCTAAATTCAATTTAATGGCAGCTTTATGATGAGAAAGATAGGTTGATCTAAGCAACAAACACATAAGCTCGGATTGTTCAACTTAGGTTATGTTCCACTTTGCAATTATTGAAAACTTGACCATAATCATTAATCACAAATTGCCACTTATGAATAGGAAATCAAGACAATTACACGGATCAAGACTCCTAAACTAGCAATAGATAATTATCAAGATCTATCTAGTTGTACACCTAAACAAATCAAGACAACATCATGAACAATTCTTGTAGAAGAACATAAGCAACTTTGATAGAATATTAATGATAGATAGAATCTGAAAATCAATCACAAAATATGTCTAGGGCTTTGAAATCACCCTTAACCAAATAGAAGTTTAGCCTAGCATAGGCATTATAAACATAAAATTAAATATAATCTAAGAAGAAAATAAAAGAAAGAAAGAAGAAGAAGAAGAATATTAATTATCCAACCTCTTGCTCTTTCTAAAGAAAAAGAAAACTAGAGAAAAGAAAGAAGAAGAAAACTTAGAGAATTTTATTACAATGGCTAATATCCTACCTATCTACAATATGATCCTCTACAATCATCCAAGGCCCTCTATTTATACACATTTTGGAGGGCTAAATGACAAGAGACAAGCTTTACAAATTTCAAAGGTAGGTATAATAGGTGGGTGCATTTTTCTAACAATTTTCGTCATATTGTATGACAATTTTGATCAGCCAACTTGATGGTCGATTTCGTCAATGTTGGAGGCCTGATCTGATCACATGGTCTTCTAGAAAAATGTTCCCCTATCAGTTACGGATCCATAGCCGTTTGAATCAGCTCATTTGCTGATTTGGATAAGAAGATATGGGCAAAATACGAAAACAGGTCAGCACAGATGTCATTGCACATCAGCCAACTTGATGGTCGATTTCGTCAATATTGGAGGCCTGATCTGATCATATGGTCTTCTAGACAAAGGTTCCCGTATCAGTTACGGATCCATAGCCATTGGAATCAGCTCATTTGCTGATGTGGATAAGCAGATATGGGCCAAATACGAAAACAGGTCAGCACAGACGTCATTGCACATCAGCTACTTTGATGGTCGATTTCGCTAGGGAAAACGACTCCGTTTCAAGAAGTGTAAAACATGAAAAAGATAGATATGCCTCTTAGCTTTGCAAGACTACAAATTTCAGCCTTATTGCTTCAGTGAAACTCCAGATATAGCTGATATGGCAAAAGGTGTGGGAACTGGAACTGAACTCGATTTGCCCTTAATTCTAGTAATCTGAAATCACTCAAAGAAACTTGTGAAAAATACCAAATTACATAAAAATATAAAAGATCATAAACACAATTAGACTAAACAATAAGAACTCGTATTTGACACAAAACAATAATAAAACATAACTAAAAACTATATAATTATACGAGTTATCAATTGCACTTTGTCTTTGTGACAATAAGAAATTTGTGTTTTAAGCCATTTAAAAGTATTCATTCTGAACAAGGTCTGAGTAAGGGAGACTTGAGACATACCTTGTCAGTTTGATTTTTATTTTTTATGTTTACTTGTTAATTTTTGTTTAGTATTTTAGGATTATTTAGGTTGCATGAGTTTGTTTTGTTTTGAGTCTTAGTTGTTCCTATTCTTATGTTATTAGTTCTTTTCTCTTACACATGATTCTTTCATTTGGGTTAATAGACTTACATTGAGGACAATGTAAGAATTAAGTGTGGGGGGAATGATTTAGGATTTCTTTTATTTTTGTCTACTATTTTTTTTTATGAGTCTTTATTATTATTATTTTTAGTGTGTTTTAGTTCCTTTTTAATACAATGATGAGATATGAATTGCATAAGTCTAAAACAGATTTATTAGTGAGAAGATTTTCATGAGAATTGAACTTGATATCAATCTTTTTATGAGCCAATGTTAATATGATATGTTGATTGAGAAAGAAGCATGTTTAGAATCTGACTTGTATAATCATCCTTGTGAGTTTTTGAGCCTATAATGATTGATGCATTATACAAATCAATCTAATTTCTTTCTTGAGTGCTCTTATGATTACATGATTCTCTAGAGTTTGCTTTAAACCGTTTGAGACTATATTGATACATGTGACAACATGAATATGATAGAGGCATTAGGATTATAACCAGAGCCAAACAGCCATCAATTATCAATGTTCCAAGAGAACACACCCTTAGTGAACCAATTTGAGCCTACATTGAATAAGTTATTTATTTGGTAACCACAACTTACACCTAGCCTAAATATAACCCTTGTTCTAAAGATGGATTATATATTTTGAGACATATTGCAAAAAAACAAGGGATATTTTTAGTTAAAAATTTGGGTTGGAAACAAAAGATAAGTGTGGGGGAAGAAAAGGAAAAAAAAAAAAAAAAAGTCAAGAGAAAAAGAAAGGGATCATTGTCAAATACATTCCCATATTAAAAAAAAAAGAAAAGAAAAATCTTCTCTTGAACTTCTAGTTAAAGTAAAGAAAAAGATGTTACAAAGTTGGTTAGAATGATGCAAAGGCTCAACATGAATATTTAGCCTATGTTATTATGTGCTTTATAAGAGTTTTGAGAAGTTTTATTTGTATGATCTTTTTATGTCTCTAAACTTTATGAACTCTTTGGAACCTTTGTGATATCTTTATCCTTTTGTTCTTCAACCACATTACAAACCCCTTGGCCCCATTACAACCTTGATTAAAGACCTCTTGATTCATGAAGTTGTATGATCTAAATAGTGGAGAATAGGTGGACAAGCAAGAATATGGTAGAACTGTTTTCATGAGATTGATTGAGTGTAAACACTTCACCACTACTTTAAAGAGTGAAAATCATGAGGGTATCCCATGTGAGAAGTTGAGATTAAATTTGAACATGCACTATTTTGATTGAGATATGTTATGTTAATATTGGCTTAACTCAAACAATTTACATTCAAGCATGATTTTTTGTGAAATTCTTTAAGCTATTGATTAGTTTATAAGACTTGTTCAAAGATTGTCTCTAATTTGTATTGAAAGGATTAGGAATAAATATTTTTAGTATATGTAGTTTATTTATATTTTAGTTTTTCAATGTTTGTGGGTATCGTTCTAGTAAACCCTCACGAGACTAAACTCGTCCACTAGGGACACCTAGGGGTTTAAAGGCTTGTGTCACATGCTAAGTGCCACCGTGATTTCCTACGAAAATGGATTAGATTAGATTTTCTTATTTTATTTTTCTTGAGTCGTTGCTAGGGACTAGCAACAATCTAAGTGTGGGGGTGTGATAACTCGTATAATTATATAGTTTTTAGTTATGTTTTATTATTGTTTTGTGTCAAATACGAGTTATTATTGTTTAGTCTAATTGTGTTTATGATCTTTTATATTTTTATGTAATTTGGTGTTTTTCACAAGTTTCTTTGAGTCATTTCAGATTACTAGAATTAAGGGCAAATCCAGTTCAGTTCCAGTTCCGACACCTTTTGTCATATCAGCTATATCTGGAGTTTCACTGAAGCAATAAGGCTGAAATTTTAACCGTGCAAAGTTAAGAGGCATATCTATCTTTTTCATGTTTTACACTTCTTGAAACGGAGTCGTTTTCCCTAGCGAAATCAACCATCAAATTGGCTGATGTGCAATGACGTCTGTCCTGAGCAGTTTTCGCATTTTGACCATATCGTCCGATACACATCAGCAAATGAGCTGATTCCAACGGCTATGGATCACTAACTGATAGGGGAACATTTGTCTAGAAGACCATGTGATCAGATAAAGCCTCCAATATTGAAGAAATCGACCATCAAGTTGGCTGATGTGCAATGACGTCTGTGCTGACCTGTTTTCGTATTTTGCCCATATCTTCTTCTCCACATCAGCAAATGAGCTGATTCCAACGGCTATGAATCAGTAACTCATAGGGGAACATTTTTCTAGAAGACCATGTGATCAGATCAGGCCTCCAAGATTGACAAAATCGACCATCAAGTTGGCTGATCAAAATGGTCATTCAATATGACGAAAATTGTTAGAAAAATGCACCCACCTATTATACCTACCTTTGAAATTTGTAAAGCTTGTCTCTTGTCATTTAGCCCTCCAAAATGTGTATAAATAGAGGGCCTTGGATGATTGTAGAGGATCATATTGTACATAGGTAGGATATTAGCCATTGTAATAAAATTCTCTAAGTTTTCTTCTTCTTTCTTTTCTCTAGTTTTCTTTTTCTTTAGAAAGAGCAAGAGGTTGGATAATTAATATTCTTCTTCTTCTTCTTTCTTTCTTTTATTTTCTTCTTAGATTCTATTTAATTTTATGTTTATAATGCCTATGCTAGGCTAAACTTCTATTTGGTTAAGGGTGATTTCAAAGCCCTAGACATGTTTTATAATTGATTTTCAGATTCTATCTATCATTAATTTTCTATCAAAGTTGCTTATGTTCTTCTACAAGAATTGTTCATGATGTTGTCTTGATTTGTTTAGGTGTACAACTAGATAGATCTTGATAATTATCTATTGCTAGTTTAGGAGTCTTGATCCGTGTAATTGTCTTGATTTCCTATTCATAAGTGGCAATTTGTGATTAATGATTATGGTCAAGTTTTCAATAATTGCAAAGTGGAACATAACCTAAGTTGAACAATCCGAGCTTATGTGTTTGTTGCTTAGATCAACCTATCTTTCTCATCATAAAGCTGCCATTAAATTGAATTTAGAGAGCTTATTCTAGGTTTTTTAATGGTTAGAGATTAAATAGAGAGCTTGTTCTATTTAACGACAAACTAAGGAAAGATTGGGGTAACAGAGCTTGTTGTTATCTACGGTTGCTAACTTTTGATAACTCGTATAATTATATAGTTTTTAGTTATGTTTTATTATTGTTTTGTGTCAAATAGGAGTTATTATTGTTTAGTCTAATTGTGTTTATGATCTTTTATATTTTTATGTAATTTGGTGTTTTTCACAAGTTTTTTTGAGTGATTTCAGATTACTAGAATTAAGGGCAAATCCAGTTCAGTTCCAGTTCCGACACCTTTTTCCATATCAGCTATATCTGGAGTTTCACTGAAGCAATAAGGCTGAAATTTGTAGCCGTGCAAAGCTAAGAGGCATATCTATCTTTTTCATGTTTTACACTTCTTGAAACGGAGTCGTTTTCCCTAGCGAAATCGACCATCAAGTTTGCTAATGTGCAATGATGTCTGTGCTGACCTGATTTCGTATTTTGCCCATATCTGCTTATCCACATCAGCAAATGAGCTGATTTCAATGGCTATGGATCCGTAACTGATACGGGAACCTTTTTCTAGAAGACCATATGATCAGATCAGGCCTCTTATATTGACGAAATCGACCATCAAGTTGGCTGATGTGCAATGACGTCTGTGCTGACCTGTTTTCGTATTTTACCCATATCTGCTTATCCACATCAGCAAATGATCTGATTCCAACGGCTATGGATCCGTAACTGATAGGGGAACCTTTTTCTAGAAGACCATGTGATCAGATCAGGCCTCCAACATTGACGAAATCGACCATCAAGTTGGCTGATCAAAATTGTCATACAATATGACGAAAATTGTTAGAAAAATTCACCCACCTATTATACCTACCTTTGAAATTTGTAAAGCTTGTCTCTTGTCATTTAGCCCTCCAAAATGTGTATAAATAGAGGGCCTTGGATGATTGTAGAGGAACATATTGGAGATTGGTAGGATATTAGCCATTTTAACAAAATTCTCTAAGTTTTCTTCTTCTTTCTTTTCTCTAGTTTTCTTTTTCTTTAGAAAGAGCAAGAGGTTGGATAATTAATATTCTTCTTCTTTCTTTCTTTTATTTTCTTCTTAGATTCTATTTAATTTTATGTTTATAATGCCTATTCTAGGCTAAACTTCTATTTGGTTAAGGGTGATTTCAAAGCCCTAGACATGTTTTGTGATTGATTTTCAGATTCTATCTATCATTAATTTTCTATCAAAGTTGCTTATGTTCTTCTACAAGAATTGTTCATGATGTTGTCTTGATTTATTTAGGTGTACAACTAGATAGATCTTGATAATTATCTATTGCTAGTTTAGGAGTCTTGATCCGTGTAATTGTCTTGATTTCCTATTCATAAGTGGCAATTTGTGATTAATGATTATGGTCAAGTTTTCAATAATTGCAAAGTGGAACATAACCTAAGTTGAACAATCCGAGCTTATGTGTTTGTTGCTTAGATCAACCTATCTTTCTCATCATAAAGCTGCCATTAAATTGAATTTAGAGAGCTTATTCTAGGTTGTTTAATGGTTAGAGATTAAATAGAGAGCTTGTTCTATTTAACGACAAACTAAGGAAAGATTGGGGTAAGAGAGCTTGTTGTTATCTACGGTTGTTAACTTTGATAGTTGGTTGATAATGATAGATCTGAAATTGATTCTTAATGATGTCTAGTGGTGGAGAATGAAACCTTAACCATATTTTTCATATTTGATTCTTCTTACTTACTTGTTTTCTTACTTTTAGTTTGCTTATTTTTAAAAGTATATTTATTTTTATTGGCTGGTTATACCGCCTAATTTGTATATTAACTTTGTTTTATTTTTATTGGCTGGTTATACCGCCTAATTTAGTATATATATTTTCATTGGCTGGTTATACCGCCTAATTTAGTTTATATATTTTTATTGGCTGGTTATACCGCCTTGCATCTTATTCTTATTATTTACTTTAGTTTAAATCTAGCTTCAAAAACCCCTTTTCTTTTATTGTTCTTGAATTTAAGTTTTAAACTATTAACTTATAAACTAAAACCCAATCCCTGAGGACTCGACCCTTGCTAACTACTATACTTACAATTTATCTTTTTAGTGCAAGGTTAAATAAGATACACTCTTTTGGGTGCATCAAGTTTTTGGCGCCGTTGCCGGGGATTGCTTTCTTTAGTTTATTAGTTTATTGGTTTATTCTTATTTTCTGTTCTAATTATTTACTTTCTTATTTTTTTTATTAGTGAATGTTCCAAGCTCCCGAAAAAGACTTACGACTTAGAAAAATTCGGGAATTTATAACTTCTCACCAACAACCAATCGAGGAGTTGATCCAAAACATCCAAGAGAAGCAAGGAGAGATGGCAGCAGCTGACAACCGAACTCTCAAGGAGCTAGCCGCTCCGGACTTGGGTCAACAACCATTATGCATTGAATATGCTAATCTTGAGGTAGCTTTTGAATTAAAATCTGGTTTGATTCACCTTCTCCCAACTTTTCATGGTTTTGCAGGAGAGGATCCAAATAAGCACCTCAAGGAATTCCATGTAGTTTGCTCAAGCATGAGACCAACAGGGGTCACGGAAGAGCAAGTTAAGTTGAGAGCCTTCCCATTCTCTCTAGCTGATTCAGCAAAGGAATGGCTCTACTATCTACCATCCGGGACCATCACTACATGGAATGATTTGAAGAAAGCATTCTTGGAAAGGTATTTCCCAGCATCTAAGGCTGCCAACATTAGGAAAGAGATATGTGGGATTCGGCAATACAACGGAGAGTCCTTATATGAATATTGGGAGAGGTTCAAGAAACTTTGTGCATCATGTCCACACCATCAGATAAGTGAACAACTTCTCATCCAATACTTCTATGAAGGTCTCATGCCCATGGAGAGAAGTATGATAGATGCCGCTAGTGGGGGAGCTCTAGTTGATAAGACTCCCAGGGCTGCTAGAACATTAATCTCCAACATGGCAGCCAATTCTCAACAGTTCTCAATGAGACAAGATCCACCACCACAACCCAAGAGAGTTAATGAGGTAAGTATATCATCCCTTGAACAAAAATTTGATAAACTGACTTCTCTTGTTCAACAATTGGCTGTAGGTAAAATACAACAAATAAAGGCTTGTGGCATATGTTCAAACATAGGGCACCAAACTGATATGTGTCCAACACTTCAAGAGGATACCAATGAACATGTGAATGCCATGGGTGGATTTCAGAACCAATCAAGGAAATATGATCCCTACTCAAACACTTACAATCCAGGATGGAGGGATCATCCAAACTTCAATTATGGAGGGAACCAATCACAAACTATTCCTCCACCATTTGACCACAGGCCACCGGGTTTTCAGCAAAGAGTGCAACAACCATACCAAACCCGACAACAACTACCACCCACCCAAAATTCAGGTACTTCTCTTGAAGATCTTGTTAAAGCTCTTTCTACTAATACAATTCAATTTCAACAGGAAACAAAGACAAGTATTCGAAATTTGGAGACTCAAATAGGGCAATTGGCAACAACCATGAGTCAAATGCAAGCAAGGGATTCTGGGAAATTACCTTCCCAAACCATAGTGAATCCAAGAGAGAATGCCAATGCTATAAATTTAAGAAGTGGGAAACAGCTAGAGAAACCACAAAATGATAGTGCTCAAGGGGAGAACAATACCATGGCATCCTCTTCACATCCCAACGAGCCACTAAAAAAGGTAATTCCTAAACCATCCTTTCCTTCTTATATAACTCCTCCACCTTTTCCTAGCAGGTTAGCAAAGTCCAAGAAGGAGGAGCAAGAGAAGGAAATTTTGGAAACCTTCCGGAAAGTAGAGGTGAACATTCCTTTACTAGATGCTATCAAGCAAGTGCCAAGATATGCCAAGTTCCTAAAAGAGTTGTGCACATCTAAACGGAAGTTGAAATGGAATGAAAAGGTAAGTGTAGGGGAGAATGTGTCAGCTGTTCTTCAAAAGAAACTCCCACCTAAATGCAAGGATCCAGGTATGTTTACCATTCCTTGTAAGATAGGCAACACCAGGTTTGAGCGTGCTATGCTAGATCTAGGGGCATCTATTAATGTCATGCCGTATTCAATTTATGCTTCATTGAATCTAGGACCATTAGAGGAAACCGGTGTTATAATACAACTTGCTGACCGTTCTAACACTTATCCAAGAGGAGTTGTAGAAGACTGATGCACCCAAAAGAGTGTATCTTATTTAACCTTGCACTAAAAAGATAAATTGTAAGTATAGTAGTTAGCAAGGGTCGAGTCCTCAGGGATTGGGTTTTAGTTTATAAGTTAATAGTTTAAAACTTAAATTCAAGAACAATAAAAGAAAAGGGGTTTTTGAAGCCAGATTTAAACTAAAGTAAATAATAAGAATAAGATGCAAGGCGGTATAACCAGCCAATAAAAATATATATACTAAATTAGGCGGTATAACCAGCCAATAAAAATATATATACTAAATTAGGTGGTTTAACCAGCCAATAAAAATAAAACAAAGTTAATATACAAATTAGGCGGTATAACCAGCCAATAAAAATAAATATAAAAAATAAGCAAACTAAAAGTAAAAAAAACAAGTAAGTAAGAAGAATTAAATATGAAAAATATGGTTAAGGTTTCATTCTCCACCACTAGACATCATTAAGAATCAATTTCAGATCTATCAATATCAACCAACTATCAAAGTTAACAACCGTAGATAACAACAAGCTCTGTTACCCCAATCTTTCCTTAGTTTGTCGTTAAATAGAACAAGCTCTCTATTTAATCTCTAACCATTAAACAACCTAGAATAAGCTCTCTAAATTCAATTTAATGGCAGCTTTATGATGAGAAAGATAGGTTGATCTAAGCAACAAACACATAAGCTCGGATTGTTCAACTTAGGTTATGTTCCACTTTGCAATTATTGAAAACTTGTCCATAATCATTAATCACAAATTGCCACTTATGAATAGGAAATCAAGACAATTACACGGATCAAGACTCCTAAACTAGCAATAGATAATTATCAAGATCTATCTAGTTGTACACCTAAATAAATCAAGACAACATCATGAACAATTCTTGTAGAAGAACATAAGCAACTTTGATAGAAAATTAATGATAGATAGAATCTGAAAATCAATCACAAAACATGTCTAGGGCTTTGAAATCACCCTTAACCAAATAGAAGTTTAGCCTAGCATAGGCATTGTAAACATAAACATAAAATTAAAGAAAATCTAAGAAGAAAATAAAAGAAAGAAAGAAGAAGAGGAAGAATATTAATTATCCAACCTCTTGCTCTCTCTAAAGAAAAAGAAAACTAGAGAAAAGAAAGAAAACTAGAGAAAAGAAAGAAGAAGAAAACTTAGAGAATTTTATTAAAATGGCTAATATCCTACCTATGTACAATATGATCCTCTACAATCATCCAAGGCCCTCTATTTATACACATTTTGGAGGGCTAAATGACAAGAGACAAGCTTTACAAATTTCAAAGGTAGGTATAATAGGTGGGTGCATTTTTCTAACAATTTTCGTCATATTGTATGACCATTTTGATCAGCCAACTTGATGGTCGATTTTGTCAATCTTGGAGGCCTGATCTGATCACATGGTCTTCTAGAAAAATGTTTCCCTATGAGTTACTGATTCATAGCCGTTGGAATCAGCTCATTTGCTGATGTGGAGAAGAATATATGGGCAAAATACGAAAACAGGTCAGCACAGACGTCATTGCACATCAGCCAACTTGATGGTCGATTTCTTCAATATTGGAGGCTTTATCTGATCACATGGTCTTCTAGACAAATGTTCCCCTATCAGCTAGTGATCCATAGCCGTTGGAATCAGCTCATTTGCTGATGTGTATCGGACGATATGGTCAAAATGCGAAAACTGCTCAGGACAGACGTCATTGCACATCAGCCAACTTGATGGTTGATTTCGCTAGGGAAAACGACTCCGTTTCAAGAAGTGTAAAACATGAAAAAGATAGATATGCCTCTTAACTTTGCACGGTTAAATTTTCAGCCTTATTGCTTCAGTGAAACTCCAGATATAGCTGATATGGCAAAAGGTGTCGGAATTGGAACTGAACTGGATTTGCCCTTAATTCTAGTAATGTGAAATGACTCAAAGAAACTTGTGAAAAACACCAAATTACATAAAAATATAAAAGATCATAAACACAATTAGACTAAACAATAATAACTCGTATTTGACACAAAACAATAATAAAACATAACTAAAAACTATATAATTATACGAGTTATCACACCCCCACACTTAGATTGTTGCTAGTCCCTAGCAACGACTCAATAAAAATAAAATAAGAAAATCTAATCTAATCCATTTTCGTAGGAAATCATGGTGGCACTTAGCATGTGACACAAGCCTTTAAACCCCTAGGTGTCCCTAGTGGACGAGTTTAGTCTCGTGAGGGTTTACTAGGACGATACCCACAAACATTGAAAACATAAGAAAAACTAAAAATAATAATTATAACTAATCCTTCCAATATAAATTTGAGATAATCATTGGACAAGTCTTAAAAACTAATCAATAGCTTAAAGAAATTCACAAAAAATCTTGCTTGAATGTAAATTGTTTGAGTTAAGCCAATATTAACATAACATATTTCAATCAAAATAGTGCATATTCAAACTTAATCTCAACTTCTCACATGGGATACTCTCTTGATGTTCACTTTTTAAAGTAGTGGTAAAGTGTTTACACTCAATCAATCTCATGAAAACACTTCTACCATATGCTTGCTTGTCCACCTATTCTCCACTAAAAGATCATGCACCTTCATAAATCAAGAGGTCTTTAATCAAGGTTGTAATGGGGCCAAGGGGTTTGTAATGTGGTTGAAGAACAAAAGGATAAAGATATCACAAAGGTTCCAAAGAGTTCGTAAAGTTTAGAGACATAAAAAGATTATACAAAGAAACTTCTCAAAACTCTTTACAAGTACATAGTCACCTAGGCCGGATATTCATGTTGGGCCTTTTCTTCATTCTAAACAACTTTGTAACATCTTTTTCTTTTTCCACAAATTCAAGAGATGATTCATTTTTTTTTTATTATATAGGAATGTATTTGCCAGTATTCCATTTCTTTTTCTCTTGACTTTTCTTTTCTTTTCCCCCCACACTTATTTCTTGTTTCTAACCAAAAAATATCCCTTGTCTTTGCAACTTGTCTCAAATCATGCTAATTCATCTTTGGAACAAAGGTAAAGATATAAGTATATTTAGGTTAGGGACAAGTTATGGTTACCAAAGAGATAGCTTATTCAATGTAGGCTCAAATTGGTTCACTAAGGGTGTGTTCTCTTGGAACATCAATAAGGGATGGTTGTTTGGCCCTGGCTAAAAATCCTAATGCCTCTATCATATTCATGTTGTCACATGCATCAATATAGTCTCAAACGGTTTAAAGCAAGTTCTAGAGAATCATGTAATCATAAGAGCACTCAAGAAAGAAATTAGATTGATTTGTATAATGCATCAATCATTTTAGGCTCAAAAACTCACAAGAATGATTATACAAGTCAGATTAAGTCTAAACATGCTTCTTTCTCAATCAACATATCATATTAACATTGGCTCATAAAAAGGTTGACATCAAGCTCAATTCTCATGAAAATCTTCTCACTAATAAATATGTTTTAGACTTATGCAATTCATATCTCATCATTGTATTAAAAAGGAACTAAAACACACTAAAAAATAATAATAATAATAAAGACTCATAAAAAAAAATAGTAGACAAAAATAAAAGAAATCCTAAATCATTCCCCCCACACTTAATTCTTACATTGTCCTCAATGTAAGTCTATTAACCCAAATGAAAGAATCATGTGTAAGAGAAAAGAACTAATAACATAAGAATAGGAATAACTAGACTCAAAACAAAACAAACTCATGCAACCTAAATAATCCTAAAATACTAAACAAAAATTAACAAGTAAACGTAAAAAGATTAAAATCAAACTGACAAGGTATGTCTCAAGTCTCCCTTACTCAGACCTTGTTCAGAATGAATACTTCTAAATTGCTTAAAACACAACAAACTCTTTTTTTTTTTTGAAAAGAAGAAATCAAACTGACAAGGTATGTCTCAAGTCTCCCTTACTCAGACCTTGTTCAGAATGAATACTTCTAAATTGCTTAAAACACAACAAACTTTTTTTTTTTTTTTAAGAAGGTAAAATTTAGGAGATTTTACCTGTAGAGGTTGCTAACCACTTATTATAACTGAGACACAACATTTAAAATGTTAGATAGTGTCACAAAGACAAAGTGCAATCCACTCCTTGCTCGTCCATATCTCTTTTTCTTTTTCCGAGCGTTTGCGAAACAACCGTAGCAGATAAATACTCATAAGCTTGGAGCTTTTTGAGTAAATCTTCAATGGTTGTAGCAGAAATTATGGTTCTCCTTGCCTCTGAAAACATGAATCCATTATCCACAGCATTATCTAAATATGAAAGCAAATTACTAAAATAACTATTAATATTAAGCAAACCAATGGGTTTCTTATTTGTGACCAAAGATGACCAAGAAGCCACGCAAGCTATTTCTTCCAATGTACTCAGACCTCCTGGTAAAGCAATGAATGCATCGGCAGAATGGTACATGATTGTTATCCGTTCAGGGATACTCCAGACTTGTATTTCCTTACCCAAGGTAGGTCCACAAAAATCTGTGAATAGTTTTGGCACGATTCCTAGAACTGGACTTCCTCCGGCGTGTGCTGCTGTAGCGACTGCTCCCATTAAACCCGTACTACCGCCTCCAAAAATCAACTGGATCTTTTGTTGGGCAAGTATTACTCCAACTCTTATGGCTTCATCAGCGAATATGTTATTTTTCCCTGGATAAGCACCTCCAAAAACACAAATTTTTTTAATGCGTTGGGACGAAGTACTTTCCATTTTTTTTTTCTTTTTTTTTTCTTTTTTTCGAGTGCCTGAAAGAGAATGAGTACATGGTGTAATATATAGAGGACTGAGTAGTGAATCAGACAAGAGTAATAATGTCGCCGAAAGTGTATCTGACCTGTCAGAAGAAAATGTTAACCTAACAAAAGTTTTTTGCGTGATTTCAGGAAGAAAATAAAAAAGAGAAGAAAAATCAATCGTAAAAGACAAATAAAAAAAATGAGAATAATTACACAAATCGAATAACACGTAAATTAAACCGAAATAAAGTTATTGCAAATCAAACCAAAAGCTGAGAAGTCATTTATTGTAGTTGTGATTGTGGCTCACATCTTCCTCTGGTTTTACGTCCAGAAACGGCTTAAACGCCTTCTATGAGTCGAGGATATGCTTCCCATCCAGTTTTCTTACAAGCTGGCAAACAGGGTCTTTTAACATCAGATTCCCAAGATGTTGCCATTCCCTTTGGAATTGCGGCCATAAATCAAGAATTTCTCTTTGTACGTCTCCACTAGGATGCGTCTCAAGAGAAAGTTGGATATTACCCAAATTCTCCTTACTCAGTCCATCCTTAATGAATTCAATTTTATCATCTCGATTAGAGGACGGAATCCCAATAGAACGACATTTACCATTACACGTCCATCGTGCACATTTGTGGCAATTTGAACTCATGCGCTTTGCTCGTCGCTTCTTTGCAAAAGTGCTTCTACCTGTACCTGGTAAATGCAAAACATGAAGATATTCATCTTCACGTACCTTGGCTTCAATTATCCAACGTATGTCTCCAGGAATCCCTTTGTGCATAAGCATTCTTAATCTTTCAAATCGAACTTGGTAAAGCTTCAGTAAAATATTTCGAGGAAAGGGAGGAAATCGTTTCTGCAATCTTGTGAGAATATCATCCATCTTGAAAAAAAAAATAAAAGAGAAATTGAAAGAGAAATTTATATACAATATCAGTTTTTTGGGTAGCTGATGGAACCGATTTAAATAATCACGGAGTACCGTTATCCGCCATTTAACCGGGGTTAAAAAAATAAAAATTATATTTACATCTAGTTATTTTCAAAACAAGGATCAGAAAGAAAAACAACATAAAAAGACTCAAAAATGAAACACTCTAAATAAAATCCTAAATTCTTCCCCCCACACATAATTCTTACATTGTCATTAATGTAATGCTATTATCCCCCAATGCAAGAATTATATGTAAGAGAAAAGAACTATTAAACAAAAGAAACTTATGCAGCCTAAATGAACTTAAAAACAGTAAACACAATTAACAAAGAAACATAAGAAATAAAAATAAAAACAATAAAAATAATAAAAGAAAAAGGAAAAGAAAGAGAAAGCAAATCTGAATATGGAAGGTTGGCAATTTCATCTTTAATTGGGCTGCCTTCCCAATTAACACTTGAGTTAGTGTTTTGAATCTAACCAACACCCCTTCTTGGCTTTTTACGCTTGTCAGGCTCATACATGAAATTTTCCAAATTTATGCGTTTGAGAGGTAGCTTTCTTTGCACAACAGTGGATGTATTCTCCATTACAAGTATTATTCCATCATCCTTTGTGGTGCATATCTCATCGAGGAATGGAGCATATTTTGATACTTGTTGAATGGCATCCACAAACAAGTTGTTTAAGGTTTCTGGCATGTGTTGTTCATGTTCTTCCTCCTTGAACTTTGCAAATCTACTAGGAAAAGGTGGAGAAGAAACATTAGTAAAAAGTGGAACCTTAAACGTTACCTCAGGTGCCGAAATACTCTTATTTGGATTTGTGGCTTCATTATCCTCAAGAATAGAATCCATCTCTAATTTTGTCTCATCCTCATCTTGTTCCTCATTCCTCAAGGTCACAATAGTAGCATTCTCCTTTGGGTTAATCATCGTTTGGGCAGGGAGTTCTTCAGATCTTTGTGCTACCCATCCCACCATACTACTAGTCAATTGGATAATTTGCTTTTCCAAATTCTGGATGCTTGCCCTTGTTTCCTGTTGAAATTGCAAAGTATCAGTAACAAGAGAATAGACAATATCTTCTAAAGAAGTACCTGAGTTTTGAGTCATATGTGGTGGTTGAAAAAGATCTGGTTCTTGGGACCATGATTGATTGAAGCTAGATGGATGAGTGTAATTGGCATAAGGATCTACTTCTTGGTAATTTTTCGAGTAGCCATAATTAGTATGATCCCACCATCCCTCATGGTAAGTGTTTGAGTAATGATCATACTGTTGGTCTTGGAACACTTGATGGCTTTGACATCCTCCCATGGCCAATTGTTGAACTGGGTAGGTGAGATTGGCTTGTTGATTTTCCATGTTCATGTATGCCACCAACTCTTCAAGAGTTAGATTGCTCAATTCCATCGTTTTTTTTTTATTATATTTTTTTATATTTTTTTTATTTTTTCAAAATTTGATAAGAAAAACCCGTTGTACAAGAAAATAAAACTCATTAGAACTGAAAATAAGAATAAACCAAGTAACAAATAAACTAAAGAAAACAATCCCCGGCAACGGCGCCAAAAATTTGATGCACCCAAAAGAGTGTATCTTATTTAACCTTGCACTAAAAAGATAAATTGTAAGTATAGTAGTTAGCAAGGGTCGAGTCCTCAGGGATTGGGTTTTAGTTTATAAGTTAATAGTTTAAAACTTAAATTCAAGAACAATAAAAGAAAAGGGGTTTTTGAAGCCAGATTTAAACTAAAGTAAATAATAAGAATAAGATGCAAGGCGGTATAACCAGCCAATAAAAATATATATACTAAATTAGGCGGTATAACCAGCCAATAAAAATATA
Organism: Fremontodendron californicum; assembly: GCA_030761205.1. Taxonomy (NCBI): domain Eukaryota; kingdom Viridiplantae; phylum Streptophyta; class Magnoliopsida; order Malvales; family Malvaceae; genus Fremontodendron; species Fremontodendron californicum. Next base: position 468,056 of record JAULJL010000033.1, read on the forward strand.
TATACTAAATTAGGTGGTTTAACCAGCCAATAAAAATAAAACAAAGTTAATATACAAATTAGGCGGTATAACCAGCCAATAAAAATAAACATAAAAAATAAGCAAACTAAAAGTAAAAAAAACAAGTAAGTAAGAAGAATTAAATATGAAAAATATGGTTAAGGTTTCATTCTCCACCACTAGACATCATTAAGAATCAATTTCAGATCTATCAATATCAACCAACTATCAAAGTTAACAACCGTAGATAACAACAAGCTCTGTTACCCCAATCTTTCCTTAGTTTGTCGTTAAATAGAACAAGCTCTCTATTTAATCTCTAACCATTAAACAACCTAGAATAAGCTCTCTAAATTCAATTTAATGGCAGCTTTATGATGAGAAAGATAGGTTGATCTAAGCAACAAACACATAAGCTCGGATTGTTCAACTTAGGTTATGTTCCACTTTGCAATTATTGAAAACTTGTCCATAATCATTAATCACAAATTGCCACTTATGAATAGGAAATCAAGACAATTACACGGATCAAGACTCCTAAACTAGCAATAGATAATTATCAAGATCTATCTAGTTGTACACCTAAATAAATCAAGACAACATCATGAACAATTCTTGTAGAAGAACATAAGCAACTTTGATAGAAAATTAATGATAGATAGAATCTGAAAATCAATCACAAAACATGTCTAGGGCTTTGAAATCACCCTTAACCAAATAGAAGTTTAGCCTAGCATAGGCATTGTAAACATAAACATAAAATTAAAGAAAATCTAAGAAGAAAATAAAAGAAAGAAAGAAGAAGAGGAAGAATATTAATTATCCAACCTCTTGCTCTCTCTAAAGAAAAAGAAAACTAGAGAAAAGAAAGAAAACTAGAGAAAAGAAAGAAGAAGAAAACTTAGAGAATTTTATTAAAATGGCTAATATCCTACCTATGTACAATATGATCCTCTACAATCATCCAAGGCCCTCTATTTATACACATTTTGGAGGGCTAAATGACAAGAGACAAGCTTTACAAATTTCAAAGGTAGGTATAATAGGTGGGTGCATTTTTCTAACAATTTTCGTCATATTGTATGACCATTTTGATCAGCCAACTTGATGGTCGATTTTGTCAATCTTGGAGGCCTGATCTGATCACATGGTCTTCTAGAAAAATGTTCCCCTATGAGTTACTGATTCATAGCCGTTGGAATCAGCTCATTTACTGATGTGGAGAAGAATATATGGGCAAAATACGAAAACAGGTCAGCACAGACGTCATTGCACATCAGCCAACTTGATGGTCGATTTCTTCAATATTGGAGGCTTTATCTGATCACATGGTCTTCTAGACAAATGTTCCCCTATCAGCTAGTGATCCATAGCCGTTGGAATCAGCTCATTTGCTGATGTGTATCGGACGATATGGTCAAAATGCGAAAACTGCTCAGGACAGACGTCATTGCACATCAGCCAACTTGATGGTTGATTTCGCTAGGGAAAACGACTCCGTTTCAAGAAGTGTAAAACATTAAAAAGATAGATATGCCTCTTAACTTTGCACGGTTAAATTTTCAGCCTTATTGCTTCAGTGAAACTCCAGATATAGCTGATATGGCAAAAGGTGTCGGAATTGGAACTGAACTGGATTTGCCCTTAATTCTAGTAATGTGAAATGACTCAAAGAAACTTGTGAAAAACACCAAATTACATAAAAATATAAAAGATCATAAACACAATTAGACTAAACAATAATAACTCGTATTTGACACAAAACAATAATAAAACATAACTAAAAACTAGATAATTATACGAGTTATCAAAGACGTTCTTGTACAGGTTAATGAATTGGTTTTTCCCGCTGACTTTTATGTTATTGAGATGGAAGATGAGATGTCTTCTAATCCCACACCTATTCTATTAGGGAGACCATTCTTGAAAACAGCAAGAACTAAAATAGATGTACATGATGGCACTTTAACTATGGAATTTGATGGTGAAATAATTCGCTTTAACATTTTTGAGGCCATGAGATATCCTAGTGATGTGCATTCTGTTTTTAATATTGATATAATTGACTCACTAGTGCAGCAAGCTTATGAGCTAGATGGTGAAGATAGTGTAGAAATAGTCCTTAGCAACCATCTCGGAATGGGGAATGCTAAACTAGCCTTGAGTGACCAGGTGGAAGGGGCACTAGAATCTTTACACTCGCTGCAACCTAAAGATGCAAGGTTTGATGTTTCATTTATTGATTTGCCTTTATCTAATGAGAAACTTCTACCTTCCATTTTGCAGGCACCAACTTTAGAGTTGAAACCACTACCGAACCACTTGAAATATTTGTTCTTAGGGGAAAAGGACACACTACCTGTCATCATTGCCAAAGAGCTCACACCTTTGCAAGAAGAGCGACTTATCCGGGTGCTTAGAGAGCATAAAACAGCAATTGGTTGGACAATTGCCGATATCAAGGGAATAAGCCCATCCATGTGCATGCACAGGATTTTGTTAGAGGAAGGGTCTAAACCAACAAGAGAAGCACAAAGGAGATTGAACCCTCCTATGATGGAGGTTGTGAAAAAGGAGATACTGAAGCTCCTAGATGTTGGAGTGATCTATCCTATCTCGGATAGCAAATGGGTGAGCCCAGTCCAAGTGGTTCCAAAGAAATCAGGTGTAACGGTGGTAACAAATAATGAGAATGAACTTGTTCCTACTAGGATTCAAACAGGATGGCGAGTTTGTATTGATTATCGTAAACTTAATTCCACAACTCGCAAAGACCACTTTCCTTTACCTTTTATTGATCAAATGCTTGAAAGGTTAGCTGGCCATTCTCATTATTGTTTTCTTGATGGTTTTTCAGGTTATAATCAGATAGCCATTGCTCCGGAGGACCAAGAGAAAACAACATTCACATGTCCATTTGGTACTTTTGCATACCGGCGTATGCCATTTGGTCTTTGTAATGCACCAGCTACATTCCAAAGGTGTATGGTTAGCATATTTTCAGATTATGTAGAGAACATCATAGAAGTGTTTATGGATGATTTTAGTGTCTATGGTGATTCTTTTGATAGATGTCTAGAGAACCTTACACTTGTACTTGAAAGATGCATGGAAACTAACCTTGTTTTGAATTGGGAAAAATGTCACTTTATGGTAGAACAAGGAATAGTTTTGGGTCATGTTATTTCTTCTAGAGGGATGGAGGTTGATAAATCTAAAATAGATATTATGCATTCTTTACCACCTCCCACAAATGTGAGAGAGGTTCGTTCTTTTCTTGGACATGCAGGTTTCTATAGGAGATTTATCAAAGACTTCTCAAAGATCACATTACCTCTTTGCAAGCTACTACAAAAAGATGTGGTTTTCCACTTTGATGATAAATGCAAAGAGGCGTTTGAAACATTGAAGGGACTCTTGACATCAGCTCCTATCATGCAACCACCAGATTGGAATATACCTTTTGAAATCATGTGTGATGCTAGTGACTATGCCATTGGAGCTGTTTTGGGCCAACGGGTTGGCAAAGCCTCACATGCCATTTATTATGCCTCACGAACTCTTAATGATCCTCAATTGAACTATTCCACTACTGAAAAAGAACTTTTGGCTGTTGTATTTGCTTTAGAAAAATTTCGATCTTATTTAATTGGTACTAAAGTAATTGTATTTTCTGACCATGCAGCCCTTAGGTACTTACTCACTAAGAAGGAGGCCAAACCAAGGTTGATCAGATGGATACTTCTCTTACAAGAGTTTGATTTGGAGATAAAAGATAAGAGAGGTAGTGAGAACTTGGTTGCGGACCATCTTAGCCGTTTAGTTCATGAAGATGATGCACTACCCTTGAATGAGAGCTTTCCGGATGAGCAACTTCTTTTTATAAGAACAACAACTCCTTGGTATGCTGATATTGTTAATTACTTAGTTACCAAGAAGTTGCCACAAGAGTTGACACAAGCTCAAAGAAATAAGATCAAGAGTGATGCCAAATACTACATATGGGATGATCCTTACCTTTGGAAGCATTGCTCCGATCAGATTATAAGAAGGTGTGTACTCGAAACTGAATTTCAATCTATTCTCACCTTTTGTCACTCTTATGCATGTGGAGGACACTTTGGATCCAAAAGAACAGCCATGAAAGTTCTTGATTCTGGATTTTATTGGCCTACCATATTCAAAGATGCATACCTCTTTTGCAAGTCATGTGATCGTTGCCAAAGAACTGGTAACTTAGGTGCTAGAAATCAAATGCCTCAAACTCCAATACTTATTGTTGAAATTTTTGATGTATGGGGCATGGATTTCATGGGACCTTTTCCTCCTTCTTTTGGTAATCTTTATATTTTACTTGCCGTTGATTATGTTTCAAAGTGGGTGGAAGCAAAATCCACTAGGACTAATGACTCTAAAGTTGTTTCAGATTTTGTCAAGACTAACATCTTTGCTAGGTTTGGAACGCCAAAGGCTATAATCAGCGATAGAGGTACTCACTTTTGCAATAGGACTATGGAAGCACTTTTGAGGAAGTATAACATCACACACAAGGTCTCCACCTCATATCATCCTCAAACTAGTGGGCAAGCTGAAGTGTCAAACCGAGAAGTTAAGTCCATCCTTGAAAAGACAGTTAATCCAAATAGGAAGGATTGGAGTTCACGACTTGATGATGCACTTTGGGCTTATAGGACAGCATATAAGACACCCATTGGTATGTCTCCTTATCGACTTGTTTATGGTAAGCCTTGTCATCTTCCGGTTGAATTGGAACATAAATCATATTGGGCTATCAAACAATGCAACATGGAGATGGATGAGATAGGAAAGAAAAGAAAACTTGACCTACAAGAATTAGAGGAGATAAGGAATGATGCCTATCAGAATTCTAGGATTTACAAGGAAAAAACTAAGGCATTCCATGACAAGATGATATCAAGAAAAGAATTTGTTGTTGGACAAAAAGTTCTTCTCTTCCATTCACGCCTTAAGTTATATCCAGGTAAGTTACGTTCTCGTTGGGTTGGACCTTTTGTTATTACTAATGTATTTACTCATGGTGCAGTTGAAATCCAAAGCCCGAAAACAGATAAGGCATTCAAAGTGAATGGTCATAGATTGAAGCCTTACTATGAGAACTTTCCAATACAAGATGTGGAGGAGTTTCCACTTTTTGAGCCAAAGTATGTTGAATAATAATGGCATGGGTCTAAGTCAAGCTGAGGACAATAAACCAAGCGCTTCTTGGAGAGGCAACCCAAAAGGATGGAGAGCATCTATTATATCAGATTTGCATATTCCTTACTCTCCATCATTCTATCTTTTATTGTTTTTCTTTTCTTTTAATAGTTCTTTTCTCTTACATATAATTCTTGCATTGGGGGATAATAGCATTACATTGAGGACAATGTAAAAATTATGTGTGGGGGGAAGAATTTAGGATTTTATTTAGAGTGTTTTGTTTTTGAGTCTTTTTATGTTGTTTTTCTTTCTGATCCTTGTTTTGAAAATAACTAGATGTAAATATAATTTTTTTTTTAACCCCGGTTAAATGGCGGAAAACGGTACTCCGTGATTATTTAAATCGGTTCCATCAGCTACCCACAAAACTGATATTGTATATAAATTTCTCTTCCAATTTCTCTTTCAATTTTTTTTTTCATTCTTTTTTTTCAGGATGGATGATATTCTCACAAGATTGCAGAAACGATTTCCTCCTTTTCCTCGAAATATTTTACTGAAGCTTTACCAAGTTCGACTTGAAAGATTAAGAATGCTTATGCACAAAGGGATTCCTGACGACATACGTTGGATAATTGAAGCCAAGGTACGTGAAGATGAATATCTTCCTGTTTTGCATTTACCAGGTACAGGTAGAAGCACTTTTGCAAAGAAGCGACGAGCAAAGCGCATGAGTTCAAATTGCCACAAATGTGCACGATGGACGTGTAACGGTAAATGTCGTTCTATTGGGATTCCGTCCTCTAATCGAGATGATAAAATTGAATTCATTAAGGATGGACTGAGTAAGGAGAATTTGGGTAATATCCAACTTTCTCTTGAGACGCATCCTAGTGGAGACGTACAAAGAGAAATTCTTGATTTATGGCCGCAATTCCAAAGGGAATGGCAACATCTTGGGAATCTGATGTTAAAAGACCCTGTTTGCCAGCTTGTAAGAAAACTGGATGGGAAGCATATCCTCGACTCATAGAAGGCGTTTAAGCCGTTTCTGGACGTAAAACCAGAGGAAGATGTGAGCCACAATCACAACTACAATAAATGACTTCTCAGCTTTTGGTTTGATTTGCAATAACTTTATTTTGGTTTAATTTACGTGTTGTTCGATTTGTGTAACTATTCTCGTTTTTTTTTTTTATTTGTCTTTTACGGTTGATTTTTTTTCTCTTTTTGATTTTCTTCCTGAAATCACGCAAAAATCTTTTGTTAGGTTAACATTTTCTTCTGACAGGTCAGATACACTTTCGGCGACATTATTACTCTTGTCTGATTCACTACTGAGTCCTCTATATATTACACCATGTACTCATTCTCTTTCAGGCACTCGAAGAAAAAAAAAATGGCAAGTACTTCATCCCAGCGCATTAAAAAAATTTGTGTCTTTGGAGGTGCTTATCCAGGAAAAAAATAACATATTCGCTGATGAAGCCATAAGAGTTGGAGTAATACTTGCCCAACAAAAGATCCACTTGATTTATGGAGGCGGTAGTACGGGTTTAATGGGAGCAGTCGCTACAGCAGCACACGCCGGAGGAAGTCCAGTTCTAGGAATCGTGCCAAAACTATTCACAAGTTTTTGTGGACCTACCGTGGGTAAGGAAATACAAGTCTGGAGTGTCCCTGAACGGATAACAATCATGTACCATTCTGCCGATGCATTCATTGCTTTACCAGGAGGTCTGGGTACATTGGAAGAAATAGCTTGCGTGGCTTCTTGGTCATCTTTGGTCACAAATAAGAAACCCATTGGTTTGCTTAATATTAATGGTTATTTTAGTAATTTGCTTTCATATTTAGATAATGCTGTGGATAATGGATTCATGTTTTCAGAGGCAAGGAGAACCATAATTTCTGCTACAACCATTGAAGATTTACTCAAAAAGCTCCAAGCTTATGAGTGTTTATCTGCTACGGTTGTTTCGCAAACGCTCGGAAAAAGAAAAAGAGATATGGACGAGCAAGGAGTGGATTGCACTTTGTCTTTGTGACATTATCTAACATTTTGTTTGTTGTGTCTCAGTTATAATAAGTGGTTAGCAACCTCTGCAGGTAATATCTCCTAAATTCTACCTTTAAAATTTGACATTGGGGACAATGTCATATTTTAGTAGGGGGTAAGGGACATATTTTGCTAATTTAAAAAAAAAAAATTGTTGTGTTTTAAGCCATTTAGAAGTATTCATTCTGAACAAGGTCTGAGTAAGGGAGACTTGAGACATACCTTGTCAGTTTGATTTCTTCTTTTCAAAAAAAAAAAAAAAGTTTGTTGTGTTTTAAGCAATTTAGAAGTATTCATTCTGAACAAGGTCTGAGTAAGGGAGACTTGAGACATACCTTGTCAGTTTGATTTTAATCTTTTTATGTTTACTTGTTAATTTTTGTTTAGTATTTTAGGATTATTTAGGTTGCATGAGTTTGTTTTGTTTTGAGTCTTAGTTGTTCCTATTCTTATGTTATTAGTTCTTTTCTCTTACACATGATTCTTTCATTTGGGTTAATAGACTTACATTGAGGACAATGTAAGAATTAAGTGTGGGGGGAATGATTTAGGATTTCTTTTATTTTTGTCTACTATTTTTTTTATGAGTCTTTATTATTATTTTTAGTGTGTTTTAGTTCCTTTTCAATACTATGATGAGATATGAATTGCATAAGTCTAAAACAGATTTATTAGTGAGAAGATTTTCATGAGAATTGAACTTGATATCAATCGTTTTATGAGCCAATGTTAATATGATATGTTGATTGAGAAAGAAGCATGTTTAGACTTAATCTGACTTGTATAATCATCCTTGTGAGTTTTTGAGCCTATAATGATTGACGCATTATACAAATCAATCTAATTTCTTTCTTGAGTGCTCTTATGATTACATGATTCTCTAGAACTTGCTTTAGACCTTGTTGAGACTATATTGATGCATGTGACAACATGAATATGATAGAGGCATTAGGATTTTTAGCCAGGGCCAAACAGCCATCCCTTATTGATGTTTCAAGAGAACACACCCTTAGTGAACCAATTTGAGCCTACATTGAATAAGCTATCTCTTTGGTAACCATAACTTGTCCCTAACCTAAATATACTTATATCCATACCTTTGTTCCAAAGATGAATTAGCATGTTTTGAGACAAGTTGCAAAGACAAGGAAGATCTATTGAAAATTTGGGTTAGAAACAAGAAATAAGTGTGGGGGGAAAGAAAAGAAAAGTCAAGAAAAAAAAAAAAGAAATGGAATACTGGCAAATACATTCCTATGTAAAAAAAAAATATATATATATAAATCATCTCTTGAATTTGGGGAAAAAAAAAGATGTTACAAAGTTGTTTAGAATGAAGAAAAGGCCCAACATGAATATCCGGCCTAGGTGACTATGTACTTGTAAAGTGTTTTGAGAAGTTTCTTTGTATGATCTTATTATGTCTCTAAACTTTATGAACTCTTTGGAACCTTTGTGATATCTTTATCCTTTTGTTCTTCAACCACATTACAAACCCCTTGGCCCCATTACAACCTTGATTAAAGACCTCTTGATTCATGAAGTTGTATGATCTAAATAGTGGAGAATAGGTGGACAAGCAAGAATATGGTAGAACTGTTTTCATGAGATTGATTGAGTGTAAACACTTTACCACTACTTTAAAGAATGAAAATCATGAGAGTATCCCATGTGAGTAGTTGAGATTAAGTTTGAATATGCACTATTTTGATTGAAATATGTTATGTTAATATTGGCTTAACTCAAACAATTTACATTCAAGCATGATTTTTTGTGAAATTCTTTAAGCTATTGATTAGTTTATAAGACTTGTTCAAAGATTGTCTCTAATGTGTATTGAAAGGATTAGGAATAAATATTTTTAGTATATGTAGTTTATTTATATTTTAGTTTTTCAATGTTTGTGGGTATCGTTCTAGTAAACCCTCACGAGACTAAACTCGTCCACTAGGGACACCTAGGGGTTTAAAGGCTTGTGTCACATGCTAAGTGCCACCGTGATTTCCTACGAAAGTGGATTAGATTAGATTTTCTTATTTTATTTTTATTTGATTTTGCTCGAGGACTAGCAAAAAGCTAACTGTGGGGGTGTGATAACTCTTATAATTATATAGTTTTTAGTTATGTTTTATTATTGTTTTGTGTCAAATAGGAGTTATTATTGTTTAGTCTAATTGTGTTTATGATCTTTTATATTTTTATGTAATTTGGTGTTTTTCACAAGTTTCTTTGAGTGATTTCAGATTACTAGAATTAAGGGCAAATCCAGTTCAGTTCCAGTTCCGACACCTTTTTCCATATCAGCTATATCTGGAGTTTCACTGAAGCAATAAGGCTGAAATTTGTAGCCGTGCAAAGCTAAGAGGCATATCTATCTTTTTCATGTTTTACACTTCTTGAAACGGAGTCGTTTTCCCTAGCGAAATCGACCATCAAGTTTGCTGATGTGCAATGACGTCTGTGCTGACCTGATTTCGTATTTTGCCCATATCTGCTTATCCACATCAGCAAATGAGCTGATTCCAATGGCTATGGATCCGTAACTGATACGGGAACCTTTTTCTAGAAGACCATATGATCAGATCAGGCCTCTAATATTGACGAAATCGACCATCAAGTTGGCTGATGTGCAATGACGTCTGTGCTGACCTGTTTTCGTATTTTACCCATATCTGCTTATCCACATCAGCAAATGATCTGATTCCAACGGCTATGGATCCGTAACTGATAGGGGAACCTTTTTCTAGAAGACCATGTGATCAGATCAGGCCTCCAACATTGACGAAATCGACCATCAAGTTGGCTGATCAAAATTGTCATACAATATGACGAAAATTGTTAGAAAAATTCACCCACCTATTATACCTACCTTTGAAATTTGTAAAGCTTGTCTCTTGTCATTTAGCCCTCCAAAATGTGTATAAATAGAGGGCCTTGGATGATTGTAGAGGAACATATTGGAGATTGGTAGGATATTAGCCATTTTAACAAAATTCTCTAAGTTTTCTTCTTCTTTCTTTTCTCTAGTTTTCTTTTTCTTTAGAAAGAGCAAGAGGTTGGATAATTAATATTCTTCTTCTTTCTTTCTTTTATTTTCTTCTTAGATTCTATTTAATTTTATGTTTATAATGCCTATTCTAGGCTAAACTTCTATTTGGTTAAGGGTGATTTCAAAGCCCTAGACATGTTTTGTGATTGATTTTCAGATTCTATCTATCATTAATTTTCTATCAAAGTTGCTTATGTTCTTCTACAAGAATTGTTCATGATGTTGTCTTGATTTATTTAGGTGTACAACTAGATAGATCTTGATAATTATCTATTGCTAGTTTAGGAGTCTTGATCCGTGTAATTGTCTTGATTTCCTATTCATAAGTGGCAATTTGTGATTAATGATTATGGTCAAGTTTTCAATAATTGCAAAGTGGAACATAACCTAAGTTGAACAATCCGAGCTTATGTGTTTGTTGCTTAGATCAACCTATCTTTCTCATCATAAAGCTGCCATTAAATTGAATTTAGAGAGCTTATTCTAGGTTGTTTAATGGTTAGAGATTAAATAGAGAGCTTGTTCTATTTAACGACAAACTAAGGAAAGATTGGGGTAACAGAGCTTGTTGTTATCTACGGTTGTTAACTTTGATAGTTGGTTGATAATGATAGATCTGAAATTGATTCTTAATGATGTCTAGTGGTGGAGAATGAAACCTTAACCATATTTTTCATATTTGATTCTTCTTACTTACTTGTTTTCTTACTTTTAGTTTGCTTATTTTTAAAAGTATATTTATTTTTATTGGCTGGTTATACCGCCTAATTTGTATATTAACTTTGTTTTATTTTTATTGGCTGGTTATACCGCCTAATTTAGTATATATATTTTCATTGGCTGGTTATACCGCCTAATTTAGTTTATATATTTTTATTGGCTGGTTATACCGCCTTGCATCTTATTCTTATTATTTACTTTAGTTTAAATCTGGCTTCAAAAACCCCTTTTCTTTTATTGTTCTTGAATTTAAGTTTTAAACTATTAACTTATAAACTAAAACCCAATCCCTGAGGACTCGACCCTTGCTAACTACTATACTTACAATTTATCTTTTTAGTGCAAGGTTAAATAAGATACACTCTTTTGGGTGCATCAACTTTGATAGTTGGTTGGTATTGATAGATCTGAAATTGATTCTTAATGATGTCTAGTGGTGGAGAATGAAACCTTAACCATATTTTTCATATTTGATTCTTCTTACTTACTTGTTTTCTTACTTTTCTAGTTTGCTTATTTTTAAAAGTATATTTATTTTTTATTGGCTGGTTATACCGCCTAATTTGTATATTAACTTTGTTTTATTTTTATTGGCTGGTTATACCGCCTAATTTAGTATATATATTTTTATTGGCTGGTTATACCGCCTAATTTAGTATATATATTTTTATTGGCTGGTTATACCGCCTTGCATCTTATTCTTATTATTTACTTTAGTTTAAATCTGGCTTCAAAAACCCCTTTTCTTTTATTGTTTTCTTTCAACGTAAGTTATAAACTAATAACTCATAGATTAAAACCCAATCCCTGAGGACTCGACCCTTGCTAATCATTATACTTACAATTACTCTTTTTAGTGCAAGGTTAAATAAGATACACTCTTTTGGGTGCATCACCACTACTTTAAAGAGTGAAAATCATGAGAGTATCCCATGTGAGAGGTTGAGATTAAGTTTGAATATGCACTATTTTGATTGAAATATGTTATGTTAATATTGGCTTAAGTCAAACTATTTACATTCAAGTAAGAATTTTTGTGAAATTCTTTAAGCTATTGATTAGTTTATAAGACTTGTTCAAAGATTGTCTCTAATGTGTATTGAAAGGATTAGGAGTAAATATTTTTAGTATATGTAGTTTATTTATATTTTAGTTTTTCAATGTTTGTGGGTATCGTTCTAGTAAACCCTCACGAGACTAAACTCGTCCACTAGGGACACCTAGGGGTTTAAAGGCTTGTGTCACATGCTAAGTGCCACCGTGATTTCCTACGAAAGTGGATTAGATTAGATTTTCTTATTTTATTTTTATTTGTTTTTGCTCAAGGACTAGCAACAATCTAAGTGTGGGGGTGTGATAACTCGTATAATTATATAGTTTTTAGTTATGTTTTATTATTGTTTTGTGTCAAATACGAGTTATTATTGCTTAGTCTAATTGTGTTTATGATCTTTTATATTTTTATGTAATTTGGTGTTTTTTTACGAGTTTCTTTGAGTGATTTCAGATTACTAGGTTAAATCAACAATTAAGGGCAAATCCAGTTCAGTTCCAGTTCCGACACCTTTTGCCATATCAGCTATATCTCGAGTTTCACTGAAGCAATAAGGCTGAAATTTTAACCGTGCAAAGTTAAGAGGCATATCTATCTTTTTCATGTTTTACACTTATTGAAACGGAGTCGTTTTCCCTAGCGAAATCGACCATCAAGTTGGCTGATGTGCAATGACGTCTGTGCTGACATGTTTTCGTATTTTGCCCATATCTTCTTATCCACATCAGCAAATGAGCTGATTCCAACGGCTATGGATCAGTAACTGATAGGGGAACATTTTTCTAGAAGACCATGTGATCAGATCAGGCCTCCAAAATTGACAAAATCGACCATCACGTTGGCTGATCAAAATTGTCATACAATATGACGAAAATTGTTAGAAAAATGCACCCACCTATTATACCTACCTTTGAAATTTGTAAAGCTTGTCTCTTGTCATTTAGCCTTCCAAAATGTGTATAAATAGAGGGCCTTGGATGATTGTAAGAGATGGTAGATTATTAGGAAATTAGCCATTGTAATAAAATTCTCTAAGTGTTCTTCTTCTTTCTTTTCTCTAGTTTTCTTTTTCTTTATTTTCTTCTTCTTCTTTCTTTCTTTTATTTCCTTCTTAGATTCTCATTAATTTTATGTTTATGTTTACAATGCCTATGCTAGGCTAAACTTCTATTTGGTTAAGGGTGATTTCAAAGCCCTAGACATGTTTTGTGATTGATTTTCAGATTCTATCTATCATTAATTTTCTATCAAAGTTGCTTATGTTCTTCTACAAGAATTGTTCATGATGTTGTCTTGATTTATTTAGGTGTACAACTAGATAGATCTTGATAATTATCTATTGCTAGTCTAGGAGTCTTGATCCGTGTAATTGTCCTGATTTCCTATTCATAAGTGGCAATTTGTGATTAATGATTATGGTCAAGTTTTCAATAATTGCAAAGTGGAACATAACCTAAGTTGAACAATCCGAGCTTATGTGTTTGTTGCTTAGATCAACCTATCTTTCTCATCATAAAGCTGCCATTAAATTGAATTTAGAGAGCTTATTCTAGGTTGTTTAATGGTTAGATATTAAATAGAGAGCTTGTTCTATTTAACGACAAACTAAGAAAAGATTGGGATAACAGAGCTTGTTGTTATCCACGGTTGTTAACTTTGATAGTTGGTTGATATTGATAGATCTGAAATTGATTCTTAATGATGTCTAGTGGTGGAGAATGAAACCTTAACCATATTTTTCATATTTGATTCTTCTTACTTACTTGTTTTCTTACTTTTCTAGTTTGCTTATTTTTAAAAGTATATTTATTTTTATTGGCTGGTTATACCGCCTAATTTGTATATTAACTTTGTTTTATTTTTATTGGCTGGTTATACCGCCTAATTTAGTATATATATTTTTATTGGCTAGTTATACCGCCTAATTTAGTATATATATTTTTATTGGCTGGTTATACCGCCTTGCATCTTATTCTTATTATTTACTTTAGTTTAAATCTGGCTTCAAAAACATCTTTTCTTTTATTGTTTTCTTTGAACGTAAGTTATAAACCAATAACTCATAGATTAAAACCCAATCCCTGAGGACTCGACCCTTGCTAATCATTATACTTACAATTGATCTTTTTAGTGCAAGGTTAAATAAGATACACTCTTTTGGGTGCATCAGTTAGCATAATTTCAGATTATGTAGAGAACATCATAGAAGTGTTTATGGATGATTTTAGTGTCTATGGTGATTCTTTTGATAGATGTATAGAGAATCTTACACTTGTACTTGAAAGATGCATGGAAACTAACCTTGTTTTGAATTGGGAAAAATGTCACTTTATGGTAGAACAAGGAATAGTTTTGGGCCATGTTATTTCTTCTAGAGGGATAGAGGTTTATAAATCTAAAATAGATATTATGCATTCTTTACCACCTCCCACAAATGTGAGAGAGATTCGTTCTTTTCTTGGACATGCAGGTTTCTATAGGAGATTTATCAAAGACTTCTCAAAGATCACATTTCCTCTTTGCAAGCTACTATAAAAAGATGTGGTTTTCAACTTTGATGATAAATGCAAAGAGGCCTTTGAAACATTGAAGGGACTCTTGACATCAGCTCCTATCATGCAACCACCAGATTGGAATGTACCTTTTGAAATCATTTGTGATGCTAGTGATTATGCCATTGGAGCTGTTTTGGGCCAACGGGTTGGCAAAGCCTCACATGCCATTTGTTATGCCTCCCGAACTCTTAATGATGCTCATTTAAACTATTCCACTACTGAAAAAGAACTTTTCGCTATTGTATTTGCTCTAGAAAAATTTCGATCTTATTTAATTTGTACTAAAGTAATCATATTTTCTGACCATGCAGCCCTTAGGTACTTACTCACTAAGAAGGAGGCCAAACCAAGGTTGATTAGATGGATACTTCTCTTACAAGAGTTTGATTTGGAGATAAAAGATAAGAGAGGTAGTGACAACCTGGTTGCGGACCATCTTAGCCGTTTAGTTCATGAAGAGGATGCACTACCCTTGAATGAGAACTTTTCGGATGAGCAACTTCTTTTTATAAGTACAACAACTCCTTGGTATGCCGATATTGTTAATTACTTAGTTACCAAGAAGCTGCCACAAGAGTTGACACAAGCTCAAAGAAATAAGATCAAGAGTGATGCCAAATACTACATATGGGATGATCCTTACCTTTGGAAGCATTGCTCCAATCAGATTATAAGAAGGTGTGTACTCGAATCTGAATTTCAATATATTCTCACCTTTTGTCACTCTTACGCATGTGGAGGACACTTTGGATCCAAAAGGACAGCCATGAAAGTTCTTGACTTTGGATTTTATTGGCATACTATTTTCAAAGATGCATACCTCTTTTGCAAGTCATGTGATCGTTGCCAAAGAATAGGTAACTTAGGTTCTAGTCCAATACTTATTGTTGAAATTTTTGATATAAGGGCAAGGATTTCAAGGGACCTTTTCTTTCTTCTTTTGGTAATATTTATATTTTACTTGCCGTTGATTATGATTCAAAGTGGGTGGAAGCAAATGCCACTAGGACTAATGACTCTAAAGTTGTTTCAGATTTTGACAAGACTAACATCTTTGCTAGGTTTGGAACACCAAAGGCCATAATCAGTGATATAGGTACTCACTTTTGCAATAGGACTATGGAAGTACTTTTGAGGAAGTATAACATCACACATAAGGTCTCCACCTCATACCATTCTTAAACTAGTGGGCAAGCTGAAGTGTCAAATCGAGAAGTAAAGTCCATCCTTGAAAAGACAGTTAACCCAAATAGGAAGGATTGGAGTTCACGACTTGATGATGCACTTTGGGCTTATAGGACAGCATATAAGACACCCATTGGTATGTCTCCTTATCGACTTGTTTATGATAAGCCTTGTCATCTTCCGGTTGAATTGTAACATAAATCATATTGGGTTATCAAACAATGCAACATGGAGATGGATGAGATAGGTAAGCAAAGAAAACTTGACCTACAAGAATTAGAGGAGATAAGGAATGATGCCTATGAGAATTCTAGGATTTACAAGGAAAACACTAAGGCATTCCATGACAAGATGATATCAAGAAAGGACTTTGTTGTTGGACAAAAAGTTCTTCTCTTCCATTCACGCCTTAAGTTATTTCCAAGTAAGTTACGTTCTCGTTGGGTTGGACCTTTTGTTATTACTAATGTATTTACTCATGGTGCAGTTGAAATCCAAAGCCCAAAAACAGATAAGGCATTCAAAGTGAATGGTCATAGATTGAAGCCTTACTATGAGAACTTTCCAATACAAGATGTGGAGGAGTTACCACTTTTTGAGCCAAATTATGTTGAATAATAATGGCATGGGTCTAAGTCAGGCTGAGGACAATAAACCAAGCGCTTCTTGGGAGGCAACCCAAATGGATGGAGAGCATCCATTATAATCAGATTTGCATATTCCATACTCTCCATCATTCTAACTTAAATTGTTTTTCTTTACTTTGTTTTGTTTATTAGTTTTTTTCTCTTACATATAATTCTTGCATTTGGGATAATAGCATTACATTGAGGACAACGTAAAAATTATGTGTGGGGAAGAATTTAGGATTTTCTTTAGTGTGTTTTATTTTTGATTCTTTTTATGTTGTTTTTAGAGTGTTTTAGTTACTTTCAATACTATGATGAGATATGAATTGCATAAGTCTAAAACTGATTTATTAGTGAGAAGATTTTCATAAGAATTGAGCTTGATGTCATTTGTTTTTGAGCCAATGTTAATATGATATGTTGATTGAGAAAGAAGCATGTTTATACTTAAATCTGACTTGTATAATCATCCTTATGAGTTTTTGAGCCTATATGATTGATGCATTATACATATCAATATAATTTCTTTCTTGAGTGCTCTTATGATTACGTGATTCTCTAGAACTTGCTATAAACCTTGTTGAGACTATATTGATGCATGTGACAACATGAATATGATAAAGGCATTAGGATTTTTAACTAGGGCCAAACAGCCATCCCTTATTGATGTTCCAAGAGAACATCCCCCTTAGTGAGCCAATTTGAGCGTACATTGAATAAGCTATTTATTTGGTAACCATATCTTGTCCCTAACCTAAATATACTTATTTATATCCTTACCCCTGTTCTAAAGATGAATTACGATGTTTTGAGACATATTGTAAAGACAAGGAAGATCTATTCAAATTCTGGGTTAGAAACAAGAAATAAGTGTGGGGGAGGAGAAAGGCAAAAGTCAAGAGAAAAAGAGAGGGAATATTGCCAAATACATTCCCATGTGAAAAAAAAATTTTGAATAATCTCTTGAACTTCTAGTTAAAGAAAATAAAAAGATGTTAAAAAGTTTTTTAGAATGAAGAAAAGGCCCAACTTGAATATTTGGCCTATGTATTATGTGATTTGTAAAGAGTTTTGAGAAGTTTTCTCTGTATGAATCTTATTATGTCTCTAAACTCTATGAAATCTTTAGAACTGATGCACCCAAAAGAGTGTATCTTATTTAACCTTGCACTAAAAAGATAAATTTTAAGTATAGTAGTTAGCAAGGGTCGAGTCCTCAGGGATTGGGTTTTAGTTTATAAGTTAATAGTTTAAAACTTAAATTCAAGAACAATAAAAGAAAAGGGGTTTTTGAAGCCAGATTTAAACTAAAGTAAATAAAAGAATAAGATGCAAGGCGGTATAACCAGCCAATAAAAATATATATACTAAATTAGGTGGTATAACCAGCCAATAAAAATATATATACTAAATTAGGCGGTATAACCAGCCAATAAAAATAAAACAAAGTTAATATACAAATTAGGCGGTATAACCAGCCAATAAAAATAAATATAAAAAATAAGCAAACTAAAAGTAAGAAAACAAATAAGTAAGAAGAATCAAATATGAAAAATATGGTTAAGGTTTCATTCTCCACCACTAGACATCATTAAGAATCAATTTCAGATCTATCAATATCAACCAACTATCAAAGTTAACAACCGTAGATAACAACAAGCTCTGTTATCCCAATCTTTCCTTAGTTTGTCGTTAAATAGAACAAGCTCTCTATTTAATCTCTAACCATTAAACAACCTAGAATAAGCTCTCTAAATTCAATTTAATGGCAGCTTTATGATGAGAAAGATAGGTTGATCTAAGCAACAAACACATAAGCTCGGATTGTTCAACTTAGGTTATGTTCCACTTTGCAATTATTGAAAACTTGACCATAATCATTAATCACAAATTGCCACTTATGAATAGGAAATCAAGACAATTACACGGATCAAGACTCCTAGACTAGCAATAGATAATTATCAAGATCTATCTAGTTGTACACCTAAATAAATCAAGACAACATCATGAACAATTCTTGTAGAAGAACATAAGCAACTTTGATAGAAAATTAATGATAGATAGAATCTGAAAATCAATCACAAAACATGTCTAGGGCTTTGAAATCACCCTTAACCAAATAGAAGTTTAGCCTAGCATAGGCATTGTAAACATAAACATAAAAATAAAGAAAATCTAAGAAGAAAATAAAAGAAAGAAAGAAGAAGAGGAAGAATATTAATTATCCAACCTCTTGCTCTCTCTAAAGAAAAAGAAAACTAGAGAAAAGAAAGAAGAAGAAAACTTAGAGAATTTTATTAAAATGGCTAATATCCTACCTATGTACAATATGATCCCTTACAATCATCCAAGGCCCTCTATTTATACACATTTTGGAGGGCTAAATGACAAGAGACAAGCTTTACAAATTTCAAAGGTAGGTATAATAGGCCCTCTATTTATACACATTTTGATGGTCGATTTTCTCAATTTTGCAGGCCTTATCTGATCACATGGTCTTCTAGAAAAATGTTACCCTATCAGTTACTGATCCATAGCCGTTGGAATCAGCTCATTTGCTGATGTGGATAAGAATATATGGGCAAAATACGAAAACAGGTCAGCACAAACGTCATTGCACATCAGCCAACTTCATGGTCGATTTCGCTAGGGAAAACGACTCCGTTTCAAGAAGTGTAAAACATGAAAAAGATAAATATGCCTCTTAGCTTTGCACGGCTATAAATTGCAGCCTTATTGCTTCAGTGAAACTCGAGATATAGCTGATATGGCAAAAGGTGTCGGAACTGGAACTGAACTGGATTTACCCTTAATTCTAGTAATCTGAAATCACTCAAAGAAACTTGTGAAAAACACCAAAATACATAAAGATCATAAACACAATTAGACTAAACAATAATAACTCGTATTTGACACAAAACAATAATAAAACATAACTAAAAACTATATAATTATACGAGTTATCACACCCCCACACTTAGATTGTTGCTAGTCCCTAGCAACGACTCAATAAA
The DNA here is from genome assembly GCA_030761205.1 of Fremontodendron californicum. Lineage (NCBI taxonomy): Eukaryota > Viridiplantae > Streptophyta > Magnoliopsida > Malvales > Malvaceae > Fremontodendron > Fremontodendron californicum. The sequence goes on from JAULJL010000033.1 coordinate 487,502, forward strand.
AATAAAATAAGAAAATCTAATCTAATCCACTTTCGTAGGAAATCACGGTGGCACTTAGCATGTGACACAAGCCTTTAAACCCCTAGGTGTCCCTAGTGGACGAGTTTAGTCTCGTGAGGGTTTACTAGAACGATACCCACAAACATTGAAAAACTAAAATATAAATAAACTACATATACTAAAAATATTTACTCCTAATCCTTTCAATACAAATTAGAGACAATATTTGAACAAGTCTTATAAACTAATCAATAGCTTAAAGAATTTCACAAAAAAATCATGCTTGAATGTAAATTGTTTGAGTTAAGCCAATATTAACATAACATATCTCAATCAAAATAGTGCATGTTCAAATTTAATCTCAACTTCTCACGTGGGATACCCTCATGATTTTCACTCTTTGAAGTAGTGGTAAAGTGTTTACACTCAATCAATCTCATGAAAACACTTCTGCCATATGCTTGCTTGTCCACCTATTCTCCACTATTTAGATCATACAACTTCATAAATCAAGAGGTCTTTATTCAAGGTTGTAATGGGGCCAAGGGGTTTGTAATGTGGTTGAAGAACAAAAGTATAAAGATATCACAAAGGTTTCAAAGAGTTCATAAAGTTTAGAGACATAAAAAGATCATACAAAGAAACTTCTCAAAACTCTTTACAAGTACATAGTCACCTAGGCCGGATATTTATGTTGGGCCTTTTCTTCATTCTAAACGACTTTGTAACATCTTTTTCTTTTTCCACAAATTCAAGAGATGATTCATATATATTTTTTTTTAACATAGGAATGTATTTGCCAGTATTTCATTTTTTTTTTTTTGACTTTTCTTTTCTTTCCCCCCCACACTTATTTTCTTGTTTCTAACCCAAATTTTTAACTAAAAATATCCCTTGTCTTTGCAACTTGTCTCAAAACATGCTAATTCATCTTTGGAACAAAGGTAAAGATATAAGTATATTTAGGTTAGGGACAAGTTATGGTTACCAAAGAGATAGCTTATTCAATGTAGGCTCAAATTGGTTCACTAAGGGTGTGTTCTCTTGGAACATCAATAAGGGATGGCTGTTTGGCTCTGGCTAAAAATCCTAATGCCTCTATCATATTCATGTTGTCACATGTATCAATATAGTCTCAAACGGTTTAAAGCAAGTTCTAGAGAATCCTGTAATCATAAGAGCACTCAAGAAAGAAATTAGATTGATTTGTATAAAGCATCAATCATTATAGGCTCAAAAACTCACAAGGATGATTATACAAGTCAGATTAAGTCTAAACATGCTTCTTTCTCAATCAACATATTATATTAACATTGGCTCATAAAAAGGTTGACATCAAGCTCAATTCTCATGAAAATCTTCTCACTAATAACCAGTTTAGACCTATGCAATTCATATCTCATCATTGTATTAAAAAGGAACTAAAACACACTAAAAATAATAATAATAATAAAGACTCATAAAAAAAAAATAGTAGACAAAAATAAAAGAAATCCTAAATCATTCCCCCCACACTTAATTCTTACATTGTCCTCAATGTAAGTCTATTAACCCAAATGAAAGAATCATGTGTAAGAGAAAAGAACTAATAACATAAGAATAGGAACAACTAAGACTCAAAACAAAACAAACTCATGCAACCTAAATAATCCTAAAATACTAAACAAAAATTAACAAGTAAACATAAAAAATAAAAACAATAAAAATAAAAATAATAAAAGAAAAGAAAAAGGAAAAGAAAGAGAAAGCAAATCTGAATATGGAAGGTTGGCAATTTCTTCTTTAATTGGGTTGCCTTCCCAATTAACACTTGAGTTAATGTTTTGAACCTAACCAACACCCCTTCTTGGCTTTTTAGGCTTGTCAGGCTCATACATGAAATTTTCCAAATTAATGCGTTTGAGAGGAAGCTTTCTTTGCACAACAGTGGATGCATTCTCCATTACAAGTATTATTCCATCATCCTTTGTGGTGCATATCTCATCGAGGAATGGAGCATATTTTGATACTTGTTGAATGGCATCCACAAACAAGTTGTTTAAGGTTTCTGGCATGTGTTGTTCATGTTCTTCCTCCATGAACTTTGCAAATCTACTAGGAAAAGGTGGAGAAGAAACATTAGTAAAAAGTGGAACCTTAAACGTTACCTCAGGTGCCGAAATACTCTTATTTGGATTTGTGGCTTCATTATCCTCAAGAATAGAATCCATCTCTAATTTTGTCTCATCCTCATCTTGTTCCTCATTCCTCAAGGTCACAATAGTAGCATTCTCCTTTGGGTTAACCATCGTTTGGGCTGGGAGTTCTTCAGATCTTTGTGCTACCCATCCCACCATACTACTAGCCAATTGGCTCATTTGCTTTTCCAAACTCTGGATGCTTGCCCTTGTTTCCTGTTGAAATTGCAAAGAATCAGTAACAAGAGAATAAACAAGATCTTCTAAAGAAGTACCTGAGTTTTGAGTCATATGTGGTGGTTGAAAAAGATCTGGTTCTTGAGACCATGATTGATTGAAGCTAGATGGATGAGTGTAATTGGCATAAGGATCTACTTCATGGTAATTTTTCGAGTAGCCATAATTAGTATGATCCCACCATCCCTCATGGTAAGTGTTTGAGTAATGATCATACTGTTGGTCTTGGAACACTTGATGGCCTTGACATCCTCCCATGGCCAATTGTTGAACTGGGTAGGTGAGATTGGCTTGTTGATTTTCCATGTTCATGTATGCCACCAACTCTTCAAGTGTTAGATTGCTCAATTAAATTGTTTTTTTTTTTTTTTAAATTTGAAAAAGAAAAACTTGTATGTACAAGAAAATAAAACTAATTAGAACTGAAAATAAGAATAAACCAAGTAACAAATAAACTAAAGAAAGCAATCCCCGGCAACGGCGCCAAAAATTTGATGCACCCAAAAGAGTGTATCTTATTTAACCTTGCACTAAAAAGATAAATTGTAAGTATAGTAGTTAGCAAGGGTCGAGTCCTCAGGGATTGGGTTTTAGTTTATAAGTTAATAGTTTAAAACTTAAATTCAAGAACAATAAAAGAAAAGGGGTTTTTGAAGCCAGATTTAAACTAAAGTAAATAAAAGAATAAGATGCAAGGCGGTATAACCAGCCAATAAAAATATATATACTAAATTAGGTGGTATAACCAGCCAATAAAAATATATATACTAAATTAGGCGGTATAACCAGCCAATAAAAATAAAACAAAGTTAATATACAAATTAGGCGGTATAACCAGCCAATAAAAATAAATATAAAAAATAAGCAAACTAAAAGTAAGAAAACAAATAAGTAAGAAGAATCAAATATGAAAAATATGGTTAAGGTTTCATTCTCCACCACTAGACATCATTAAGAATCAATTTCAGATCTATCAATATCAACCAACTATCAAAGTTAACAACCGTAGATAACAACAAGCTCTGTTATCCCAATCTTTCCTTAGTTTGTCGTTAAATAGAACAAGCTCTCTATTTAATCTCTAACCATTAAACAACCTAGAATAAGCTCTCTAAATTCAATTTAATGGCAGCTTTATGATGAGAAAGATAGGTTGATCTAAGCAACAAACACATAAGCTCGGATTGTTCAACTTAGGTTATGTTCCACTTTGCAATTATTGAAAACTTGACCATAATCATTAATCACAAATTGCCACTTATGAATAGGAAATCAAGACAATTACACGGATCAAGACTCCTAGACTAGCAATAGATAATTATCAAGAACTATCTAGTTGTACACCTAAATAAATCAAGACAACATCATGAACAATTCTTGTAGAAGAACATAAGCAACTTTGATAGAAAATTAATGATAGATAGAATCTGAAAATCAATCACAAAACATGTCTAGGGCTTTGAAATCACCCTTAACCAAATAGAAGTTTAGCCTAGCATAGGCATTGTAAACATAAACATAAAAATAAAGAAAATCTAAGAAGAAAATAAAAGAAAGAAAAAAGAAGAGGAAGAATATTAATTATCCAACCTCTTGCTCTCTCTAAAGAAAAAGAAAACTAGAGAAAAGAAAGAAGAAGAAAACTTAGAGAATTTTATTAAAATGGCTAATATCCTACCTATGTACAATATGATCCCTTACAATCATCCAAGGCCCTCTATTTATACACATTTTGGAGGGCTAAATGACAAGAGACAAGCTTTACAAATTTCAAAGGTAGGTATAATAGGTGGGTACATTTTCTAACAATTTTCGTCATACATGACGATTTTGATCAGCCAACTTGATGGTCGATTTTCTCAATTTTGCAGGCCTTATCTGATCACATGGTCTTCTAGAAAAATGTTACCCTATCAGTTACTGATCCATAGCCGTTGGAATCAGCTCATTTGCTGATGTGGATAAGAATATATGGGCAAAATACGAAAACAGGTCAGCACAGACGTCATTGCACATCAGCCAACTTCATGGTCGATTTCGCTAGGGAAAACGACTCCGTTTCAAGAAGTGTAAAACATGAAAAAGATAAATATGCCTCTTAGCTTTGCACGGCTACAAATTGCAGCCTTATTGCTTCAGTGAAACTCGAGATATAGCTGATATGGCAAAAGGTGTCGGAACTGGAACTGAACTGGATTTACCCTTAATTCTAGTAATCTGAAATCACTCAAAGAAACTTGTGAAAAACACCAAAATACATAAAGATCATAAACACAATTAGACTAAACAATAATAACTCGTATTTGACACAAAACAATAATAAAACATAACTAAAAACTATATAATTATACGAGTTATCAAGAACCTTTGTAATATCCTTTACCTTTTATTCTTTAACCACATTTATTACCCTGGGCCCCATTACAACCTTGAATAAAGACCTCTTGATTTATGAAGTTGCATGATCTAAATAGTGGATAATAGGTGGACAAGCAAGCATATGGTATAACTGTTTTCATGAGATTGATTGAGTGTAAACACTTTACCACTACTTTAAAAAGTGAAAATCATGAGAGTATCCCATGTGAGAAGTTGAGATTAAGTTTGAACATGCACTATTTTCATTGAGATATGTTATGTTAACTTAACTCAAACCCTTTACTATCAAGCATGATTCTTTGTGAAACTCTTTAAGCTATTGATTAGTTTGTAGATAAGCTCATAAAATATACATTTTATGCCTTTCTACCTTTAGTTTTTGTTATGTTTTCGATCTTTATCTTGTTAACTTATATTATGTTTTTGAATTTTAGGAACAATAAGGAGAATGAAGTCAAAAGATGTCAATAAGGATAGTAAAGAGCTTACAAAATCATAATTCAAGATGGAAGAAAACTTGGGAGTCAAAAATATCAATTTCTGGTTGAAAAGCAATCAGGCAGATTTGACCTCTGGAGCTTGTTGTAAGGAAAACATGATGTTAGATTCTTTATTTGGAGAAACTTCCTTCTTACTTTTGAAGTTGACTTAATTATCTTTCCAACGATATATTATAGGCCCAAATCGGATAAGAAATGGGCATTCAAAATGGCGCTAGAAGATCTCCCTAAAGAGCCCTGCGGCCAGAAAAACCCTAATCGCAAATCTAAAAAAAAAAGGCAAAAACGTGATTTTTGCACCTCCAGGCTTAATTGTGCGGAAAGGACTTATTCTCAGGGTTTTAAAGCTCTATAAATACCATCTTTTGAGCCACAAACTAGACATCTTTTGAGGAGACTCAAGGATCATCATTCTTCTTCATCTTCTTCTTCTTCTCCATTCTTTTATTTTCTTTTTAGTTTTATGTATGTATTTGATGCACCCAAAAGAGTGTATCTTATTTAACCTTGCACTAAAAAGATCAATTGTAAGTATAATGATTAGCAAGGGTCGAGTCCTCAGGGATTGGGTTTTAATTTATGAGTTATTAGTTTACAACTTACGTTCAAAGAAAACAATAAAAGAAAAGGGGTTTTTGAAGCCAGATTTAAACTAAGTAAATAATAAGAATAAGATGCAAGGCGGTATAACCAGCCAATAAAAATATATATACTAAATTAGGCGGTATAACCAGCCAATAAAAATATATATACTAAATTAGGCGGTATAACCAGCCAATAAAAATAAAACAAAGTTAATATACAAATTAGGCGGTATAACCAGCCAATAAAAATAAATATAAAAAATAAGCAAACTAAAAGTAAGAAAACAAGTAAGTAAGAAGAATTAAATATGAAAAATATGGTTAAGGTTTCATTCTCCACCACTAGACATCATTAAGAATCAATTTCAGATCTATCAATATCAACCAACTATCAAAGTTAACAACCGTAGATAACAACAAGCTCTGTTACCCCAATCTTTCCTTAGTTTGTCGTTAAATAGAACAAGCTCTCTATTTAATCTCTAACCATTAAACAACCTAGAATAAGCTCTCTAAATTCAATTTAATGGCAGCTTTATGATGAGAAAGATAGGTTCATCTAAGCAACAAACACATAAGCTCGGATTGTTCAACTTAGGTTATGTTCCACTTTGCAATTATTGAAAACTTGACCATAATCATTAATCACAAATTGCCACTTATGAATAGGAAATCAAGACAATTACACGGATCAAGACTCCTAAACTAGCAATAGATAATTATCAAGATCTATCTAGTTGTACACCTAAATAAATCAAGACAACATCATGAACAATTCTTGTAGAAGAACATAAGCAACTTTGATAGAAAATTAATGATAGATAGAATCTGAAAATCAATCACAAAACATGTCTAGGGCTTTGAAATCACCCTTAACCAAATAGAAGTTTAGCCTAGCATAGGCATTATAAACATAAAATTAAATAGAATCTAAGAAGAAAATAAAAGAAAGAAAGAAGAAGAAGAAGAATATTAATTATCCAACCTCTTGCTCTTTCTAAAGAAAAACAAAACTAGAGAAAAGAAAGAAGAAGAAAACTTAGAGAATTTTATTACAATGGCTAATATCCTACCTATGTACAATATGATCCTCTACAATCATCCAAGGCCCTCTATTTATACACATTTTGGAGGGCTAAATGACAAGAGACAAGCTTTACAAATTTCAAAGGTAGGTATATGATGCACCCAAAAGAGTGTATCTTATTTAACCTTGCACTAAAAAGATAAATTGTAAGTATAGTAGTTAGCAAGGGTCGAGTCCTCAGGGATTGGGTTTTAGTTTATAAGTTATTAGTTTAAAACTTAAATTCAAGAACAATAAAAGAAAAGGGGTTTTTGAAGCCAGATTTAAACTAAAGTAAATAATAAGAATAAGTTGCAAGGCGGTATAACCAGCCAATAAAAATATATATACTAAATTAGGCGGTATAACCAGCCAATAAAAATAAAACAAAGTTAATATACAAATTAGGCGGTATAACCAGCCAATAAAAATAAATATAAAAAAATAAGCAAACTAAAAGTAAGAAAACAAATAAGTAAGAAGAATCAAATATGAAAAATATGGTTAAGGTTTCATTCTCCACCACTAGATATCATTAAGAATCAATTTCAGATCTATCAATATCAACCAACTATCAAAGTTAACAACCGTAGATAACAACAAGCTCTGTTACCCCAATCTTTCCTTAGTTTGTCGTTAAATAGAACAAGCTCTCTATTTAATCTCTAACCATTAAATAACCTAGAATAAGCTCTCTAAATTCAATTTAATGGCAGCTTTATGATGAGAAAGATAGGTTGATCTAAGCAACAAACACATAAGCTCGGATTGTTCAACTTAGGTTATGTTCCACTTTGCAATTATTGAAAACTTGACCATAATCATTAATCACAAATTGCCACTTATGAATAGGAAATCAAGACAATTACACGGATCAAGACTCCTAAACTAGCAATAGATAATTATCAAGATCTATCTAGTTGTACACCTAAATAAATCTAGACAACATCATGAACAATTCTTGTAGAAGAACATAAGCAACTTTGATAGAAAATTAATGATAGATAGAATCTGAAAATCAATCACAAAACATGTCTAGGGCTTTGAAATCACCCTTAACCAAATAGAAGTTTAGCCTAGCATAGGCATTATAAACATAAACATAAAATTAAAGAAAATCTAAGAAGAAAATAAAAGAAAGAAAGAAGAAGAGGAAGAATATTAATTATCCAACCTCTTGCTCTCTCTAAAGAAAAAGAAAACTAGAGAAAAGAAAGAAAACTAGAGAAAAGAAAGAAGAAGAAAACTTAGAGAATTTTATTAAAATGGCTAATATCCTACCTATGTACAATATGATTCTCTACAATCATCCAAGGCCCTCTATTTATACACATTTTGGAGGGATAAATGACAAGAGACAAGCTTTACAAATTTCAAAGGTAGGTATAATAGGTGGGTGCATTTTTCTAACAATTTTCGTCATATTGTATGACCATTTTGATCAGCCAACTTGATGGTCGATTTTGTCAATCTTGGAGGCCTGATCTGATCACATGGTCTTCTAGAAAAAGGTTCCCCTATGAGTTACTGATTCATAGCCGTTGGAATCAGCTCATTTTCTGATGTGGAGAAGAAGATATGGGCAAAATACGAAAACAGGTCAGCACAGACGTCATTGCACATCAGCCAACTTGATGGTCGATTTCTTCAATATTGGAGGCTTTATCTGATCACATGGTCTTCTAGACAAATGTTCCCCTATCAGTTAGTGATCCATAGCCGTTAGAATCAGCTCATTTGCTGATGTGTATCGGACGATATGGTCAAAATGCGAAAACTGCTCAGGACAGATGTCATTGCACATCAGCCAACTTGATGGTTGATTTCGCTAGGGAAAACGACTCCGTTTCAAGAAGTGTAAAACATGAAAAAGATAGATATGCCTCTTAACTTTGCACGGTTAAAATTTCAGCCTTATTGCTTCAGTGAAACTCCAGATATAGCTGATATGACAAGAGGTGTCGAAACTGGAACTGAACTGGATTTGCCCTTAATTCTAGTAATCTGAAATCACTCAAAGAAACTTGTGAAAAACACCAAATTACATAAAAATATAAAAGATCATAAACACAATTAGACTAAACAATAATAACTCGTATTTGACACAAAACAATAATAAAACATAACTAAAAACTATATAATTATACGAGTTATCACACCCCCACACTTAGATTGTTGCTAGTCCCTAGCAACGACTCAATAAAAATAAAATAAGAAAATCTAATCTAATCCATTTTCGTAGGAAATCACGGTGGCACTTAGCATGTGACACAAGCCTTTAAACCCCTAGGTGTCCCTAGTGGACGAGTTTAGTCTCGTGAGGGTTTACTAGGACGATACCCACAAACATTGAAAACATAAGAAAAACTAAAAATAATAATTATAACTAATCCTTCCAATATAAATTTGAGATAATCATTGGACAAGTCTTAAAAACTAATCAATAGCTTAAAGAAATTCACAAAAAATCTTGCTTGAATGTAAATAGTTTGAGTTAAGCCAATATTAACATAACATATTTCAATCAAAATAGTGCATATTCAAACTTAATCTCAACTTCTCACATGGGATACTCTCTTGATTTTCACTCTTTAAAGTAGTGGTAAAGTGTTTACACTCAATCAATCTCATGAAAACACTTCTACCATATGCTTCCTTGTCCACCTATTCTCCACTAAAAGATCATGCAACTTCATAAATCAAGAGGTCTTTAATCAAGGTTGTAATGGGGCCAAGGGGTTTGTAACGTGGTTGAAGAACAAAAGGATAAAGATATCACAAAGGTTCCAAAGAGTTCATAAAGTTTAGAGACATAAAAAAATTATACAAAGAAACTTCTCAAAACTCTTTACAAGCACATAGTCACCTAGGCCGGATATTCATGTTGGGCCTTTTCTTCATTCTAAACAACTTTGTAACATCTTTTTCCTTTTCCACAAATTCAAGAGATGATTCATATATATATATATTTTTTTTTACATAGGAATGTATTTGCCAGTATTCCATTTCCTTTTCTCTTGACTTTTCTTTTCTTTCCCCCCCACACTTATTTCTTGTTTCTAACCCAAATTTTCAATAGATCTTCCTTGTCTTTGCAACTTGTCTCAAAACATGCTAATTCATCTTTGGAACAAAGGTAAGGATATAAGTATATTTAGGTTAGGGACAAGTTATGGTTACCAAAGAGATAGCTTATTCAATGTAGGCTCAAATTGGTTCACTAAGGGTGTGTTCTCTTGGAACATCAATAAGGGATGGTTGTTTGGCCCTGGCTAAAAATCCTAATGCCTCTATCATATTCATGTTGTCACATGCATCAATATAGTCTCAACAAGGTCTAAAGCAAGTTCTAGAGAATCATGTAATCATAAGAGCACTCAAGAAAGAAATTAGATTGATTTATATAATGCATCAATCATTATAGGCTCAAAAACTCACAAGGATGATTATACAAGTCAATCTCAAGTCTAAACATGCTTCTTTCTCAATCAACATATCATATTAACATTGGCTCATAAAAAAAATGATATCAAGCTCAATTCTCATGAAAATCTTCTCACTAATAACTCTGTTTTAGACTTATGCAATTCATATCTCATCATTGTATTAAAAAGGAACTAAAACACACTAAAAATAATAATAAAGACTCATAAAAAAAAAAATAGTAGACAAAAATAAAAGAAATCCTAAATCATTCCCCCCACACTTAATTCTTACATTGTCCTCAATGTAAGTCTATTAACCCAAATGAAAGAATCATGTGTAAGAGAAAAGAACTAATAACATAAGAATAGGAATAACTAGACTCAAAACAAAACAAACTCATGCAACCTAAATAATCCTAAAATACTAAACAAAAATTAACAAGTAAACATAAAAAGATTAAAATCAAACTGACAAGGTGTGTCTCAAGTCTCCCTTACTCAGACCTTGTTCAGAATGAATACTTCTAAATTGCTTAAAACACAACAAACTTTTTTTTTTTTTTTTTTTTTTGAAAAGAAGAAATCAAACTGACAAGTTATGTCTCAAGTCTCCCTTACTCAGACCTTGTTCAGAATGAATACTTCTTAAATTTTTTTTTTTTTTTTTTTTTTTTTTTTTTTTTTTAAATTAGCAAAATATGTCCCTTACCCCCTACTAAAATATGACATTGTCCCCAATGTCAAATTTTAAAGGTAGAATTTAGGAGATATTACCTGCAGAGGTTGCTAACCACTTATTATAACTGAGACACAACAAGCAAAATGTTAGATAATGTCACAAAGACAAAGTGCAATCCACTCCTTGCTCGTCCATATCTCTTTTTCTTTTTCCGAGCGTTTGCGAAACAACCGTAGCAGATAAACACTCATAAGCTTGGAGCTTTTTAAGTAAATCTTCAATGGTTGTAGCAGAAATTATGGTTCTCCTTGCCTCTGAAAACATGAATCCATTATCCACAGCATTATCTAAATATAAAAGCAAATTACTAAAATAACCATTAATATTAAGCAAACCAATGGGTTTCTTATTTGTGACCAAAGATGACCAAGAAGCCACGCAAGCTATTTCTTCCAATGTACCCAGACCTCCTGGTAAAGCAATGAATGCATCGGCAGAATGGTACATGATTGTTATCCGTTCGGGGACACTCCAGACTTGTATTTCCTTACCCACGGTAGGTCCACAAAAACTTGTGAATAGTTTTGGCACGATTCCTAGAACTGGACTTCCTCCGGTGTGTGCTGCTGTAGCGACTGCTCCCATTAAACCCGTACTACCGCCTCCATAAATCAAGTGGATCTTTTGTTGGGCAAGTATTACTCCAACTCTTATGGCTTCATCAGCGAATATGTTATTTTTCCCTGGATAAGCACCTCCAAAGACACAAATTTTTTTAATGCGCTGGGATGAAGTACTTTCCATTTTTTTTTTTTTCGAGTGCCTGAAAGAGAATGAGTACATGGTGTAATATATAGAGGACTGAGTAGTGAATCAGACAAGAGTAATAATGTCGCCGAAAGTGTATCTGACCTGTCAGAAGAAAATGTTAACCTAACAAAAGATTTTTGCGTGATTTCAGGAAGAAAATCAAAAAGAGAAGAAAAAATCAACCGTAAAAGACAAATAAAAAAAAACGAGAATAATTACATAAATCGAACAACACGTAAATTAAAACAAAATAAAGTTATTACAAATCAAACCAAAAGCTGAGAAGTCATTTATTGTAGTTGTGATTGTGGCTCACATCTTCCTCTGGTTTTACGTCCAGAAACGGTTTAAACGCCTTCTATGAGTCGAGGATATGCTTCCCATCCAGTTTTCTTACAAGCTGGCAAACAGGGTCTTTTAACATCAGATTCCCAAGATGTTGCCATTCCCTTTGGAATTGCGGCCATAAATCAAGAATTTCTCTTTGTACGTCTCCACTAGGATGCGTCTCAAGAGAAAGTTGGATATTACCCAAATTCTCCTTACTTAGTCCATCCTTAATGAATTCAATTTTATCATCTCGATTAGAGGAAGGAATCCCAATAGAACGACATTTACCGTTACACGTCCATCGTGCACATTTGTGGCAATTTGAACTCATGCGCTTTGCTCGTCGCTTCTTTGCAAAAGTGCTTCTACCTGTACCTGGTAAATGCAAAACAGGAAGATATTCATCTTCACGTACCTTGGCTTCAATTATCCAACGTATGTCGTCAGGAATCCCTTTGTGCATAAGCATTCTTAATCTTTCAAGTCGAACTTGGTAAAGCTTCAGTAAAATATTTCGAGGAAAAGGAGGAAATCGTTTCTGCAATCTTGTGAGAATATCATCCATCCTGAAAAAAAAAAAATGAAAAAAATGAAAGAGAAATTGGAAGAGAAATTTATATACAATATCAGTTTTGTGGGTAGCTGATGGAACCGATTTAAATAATCACGGAGTACCGTTATCCGCCATTTAACCGGGGTTAAAAAAAATAAATTAAAAATTATATTTACATCTTGTAAGAGAAAAGAACTATTAAACAAAAGAAAAGAAAAACAATAAAAGATAGAATGATGGAGAGTAAGGAATATGCAAATCTGATATAATAGATGCTCTCCATCCTTTTGGGTTGCCTCCCAAGAAGCGCTTGGTTTATTGTCCTCAGCCTAACTTAGACCCATGCCATTATTATTCAACATACTTTGGCTCAAAAAGTGGAAACTCCTCCACATCTTGTATTGGAAAGTTCTCATAGTAAGGCTTCAATCTATGACCATTCACTTTGAATGCCTTATCTGTTTTTGGGCTTTGGATTTCAACTGCACCATGAGTAAATACATTAGTAATAACAAAAGGTCCAACCCAACGAGAACGTAACTTACCTGGATATAACTTAAGGCGTGAATGGAAGAGAAGAACTTTTTGTCCAACAACAAATTCTTTTCTTGATATCATCTTGTCATGGAATGCCTTAGTCTTTTCCTTGTAAATCCTAGAATTCTGATAGGCATCATTCCTTATCTCCTCTAATTCTTGTAGGTCAAGTTTTCTTTTCTTTCCTATCTCATCCATCTCCATGTTGCATTGTTTGATAGCCCAATATGATTTATGTTCCAATTCAACCGGAAGATGACAAGGCTTACCATAAACAAGTCGATAAGGAGACATACCAATGGGTGTCTTATATGCTGTCCTATAAGCCCAAAGTGCATCATCAAGTCGTGAACTCCAATCCTTCCTATTTGGATTAACTGTCTTTTCAAGGATGGACTTAACTTCTCGGTTTGACACTTCAGCTTGCCCACTAGTTTGAGGATGATATGAGGTGGAGACCTTGTGTGTGATGTTATACTTCCTCAAAAGTGCTTCCATAGTCCTATTGCAAAAGTGAGTACCTCTATCGCTGATTATGGCCTTTGGCGTTCCAAACCTAGCAAAGATGTTAGTCTTGACAAAATCTGAAACAACTTTAGAGTCATTAGTCCTAGTGGATTTTGCTTCCACCCACTTTGAAACATAATCAACGGCAAGTAAAATATAAAGATTACCAAAAGAAGGAGGAAAAGGTCCCATGAAATCCATGCCCCATACATCAAAAATTTCAACAATAAGTATTGGAGTTTGAGGCATTTGATTTCTAGCACCTAAGTTACCAGTTCTTTGGCAACGATCACATGACTTGCAAAAGAGGTATGCATCTTTGAATATGGTAGGCCAATAAAATCCAGAATCAAGAACTTTCATGGCTGTTCTTTTGGATCCAAAGTGTCCTCCACATGCATAAGAGTGACAAAAGGTGAGAATAGATTGAAATTCAGTTTCGAGTACACACCTTCTTATAATCTGATCGGAGCAATGCTTCCAAAGGTAAGGATCATCCCATATGTAGTATTTGGCATCACCCTTGATCTTATTTCTTTGAGCTTGTGTCAACTCTTGTGGCAACTTCTTGGTAACTAAGTAATTAACAATATCAGCATACCAAGGAGTTGTTGTACTTATAAAAAGAAGTTGCTCATCCGGAAAGTTCTCATTCAAGGGTAGTGCATCCTCTTCATGAACTAAACGGCTAAGATGGTCCGCAACCAGGTTGTCACTACCTCTCTTATCTTTTATCTCCAAATCAAACTCTTGTAAGAGAAGTATCCATCTAATCAACCTTGGTTTGGCCTCCTTTTTAGTGAGCAAGTACTTAAGGGCTGCATGGTCAGAATATACAATTACTTTAGTACCAATTAAATAAGATCGAAATTTTTCTAAAGCAAATACAACAGCCAAAAGTTCTTTTTCAGTAGTGGAATAGTTCAATTGAGCATCATTAAGAGTTCGGGAGGCATAATAAATGGCATGTGAGGCTTTGCCAACCCGTTGGCCCAAAACAGCTCCAATGGCATAGTCACTAGCATCACACATGATTTCAAAAGGTACATTCCAATCTGGTGGTTGGATGATAGGAGCTGATGTCAAGAGTCCCTTCAATGTTTCAAACGCCTCTTTGCATTTATCATCAAAGTGGAAAACCACATCTTTTTGTAGTAGCTTGCAAAGAGGTAATGTGATCTTTGAGAAGTCTTTGATAAATCTCCTATAGAAACCTGCATGTCCAAGAAAATAACGAACCTCTCTCACATTTGTGGGAGGTGGTAAAGAATGCATAATATCTATTTTAGACTTATCAACCTCTATCCCTCTAGAAGAAATAACATGGCCCAAAACTATTCCTTGTTCTACCATAAAGTGACATTTTTCCCAATTCAAAACAAGGTTAGTTTCCATGCATCTTTCAAGTACAAGTGTAAGGTTCTCTAGACATCTATCAAAAGAATCACCATAGACACTAAAATCATCCATAAACACTTCTATGATATTCTCTACATAATCTGAAAATATGCTAACCATACACCTTTGGAATGTAGCTGGTGCATTACAAAGACCAAATGGCATACGCCGGTATGCAAAAGTACCAAATGGACATGTGAATGTTGTTTTCTCTTGGTCCTCCGGAGCAATGGCTATCTGATTATAACCTGAAAAACCATCAAGAAAACAATAATGAGAATGGCCAGCTAACCTTTCAAGCATTTGATCAATAAAAGGTAAAGGAAAGTGGTCTTTGCGAGTTGTGGAATTAAGTTTACGATAATCAATACAAACTCGCCATCCTGTTTGAATCCTAGTAGGAACAAGTTCATTCTCATTATTTGTTACCACCGTTACACCTGATTTCTTTGGAACCACTTGGACTGGGCTCACCCATTTGCTATCCGAGATAGGATAGATCACTCCAACATCTAGGAGCTTCAGTATCTCCTTTTTCACAACCTCCATCATAGGAGGGTTCAATCTTCTTTGAGCTTCTCTTGTTGGTTTAGACCCTTCCTCTAACAAAATCCGGTGCATGCACATGGATGGGCTTATTCCCTTGATATCGGCAATTGTCCAACCAATTGCTGTTTTATGCTCTCTAAGCACCCGGATAAGTCGCTCTTCTTGCAAAGGTGTGAGCTCTTTGGCAATGATGACAGGTAGTGTGTCCTTTTCCCCTAAGAACAAATATTTCAAGTGGTTCGGTAGTGGTTTCAACTCTAAAGTTGGTGCCTGCAAAATGGAAGGTAGAAGTTTCTCATTAGATAAAGGCAAATTAATAAATGAAACATCAAACCTTGCATCTTTAGGTTGCAGCGAGTGTAAAGATTCTAGTGCCCCTTCCACATGGTCACTCAAGGCTAGTTTAGCATTCCCCATTCCGAGATGGTTGCTAAGGACTATTTCCACACTATCTTCACCATCTAGCTCATAAGCTTGCTGCACTAGTGAGTCAATTATATCAATATTAAAAACAGAATGCACATCACTAGGATATCTCATGGCCTCAAAAATGTTAAAGCGAATTATTTCACCATCAAATTCCATAGTTAAAGTGCCATCATGTACATCTATTTTAGTTCTTGCTGTTTTCAAGAATGGTCTCCCTAATAGAATAGGTGTGGGATTAGAAGACATCTCATCTTCCATCTCAATAACATAAAAGTCAGCGGGAAAAACCAATTCATTAACCTGTACAAGAACGTCTTCTACAACTCCTCTTGGATAAGTGTTAGAACGGTCAGCAAGTTGTATTATAACACCGGTTTCCTCTTGGATAAGTGTTAAAACCAATTTATTGGCTGGTTATACCGCCTAATTTAGTATATATATTTTTATTGGCTGGTTATACCGCCTTGCATCTTATTCTTATTATTTACTTTAGTTTAAATCTGGCTTCAAAAACCCCTTTTCTTTTACTGTTTTCTTTGAACGTAAGTTATAAACTAATAACTCATAGATTAAAACTCAATCCCTGAGGACTCGACCCTTGCTAATCATTATACTTACAATTGATCTTTTTAGTGCAAGGTTAAATAAGATACACTCTTTTGGATGCATCAAATTTTTGGCGCCGTTGCCGGGGATTGCTTTCTTTAGTTTATTTGTTACTTGGTTTATTCTTATTCTCAGTTCTAATTAGTTTTATCTTCTTGTACATATAGGTTTTTCTTTTCAAATTTAAAAAAAAAAAAAAAAAAACCGATGGAATTGAGCAATCTAACACTTAAAGAGTTAGTGGCATACATGAACATGGAGAATCAACAAGCCAAGCTCACCTCCCCAGTTCAACAATTGGCCATGGGAGGATGTCAAGGCCATCAAGTGTTCCAAGACCAACAGTATGATCATTACTCAAACAGTTACCATGAGGGATGGTGGGATCATACTAATTATGGCTACTCGAAATATTACCAAGAAGTAGATCCTTATGCCAATTACACTCATCCATCTAGCTTCAATCAATCATGGTCTCAAGAACCAGATCTTTTTCAACCACCACATATGACTCAAAATTCAGGTACTTCTTTAGAAGATCTTGTCTATTCTCTTGTTACTGATACTTTGCAATTTCAACAGGAAACAAGGGCAAGCATCCAGAGTTTGGAAAAGCAAATGAGCCAATTGGCTAGTAGTATGGTGGAATTAGTAGCAGAAAGATCTCTAGCACTCCCTTCCCAAACGGTGATTAACCCAAAGGAGAATGCTACTATTGTGACCTTGAGAAATGAGGAACAAGATGAGGATGAGACAAAACCAAAGATGGATTCACTTCTTGAGGATAATGATGCCACCATTCAAATTGAGAGTATTTCGGCACCTGAGGTAACGTTTAAGATTCCAATTTTTACTAATGTTTCTTCTCCACCTTTCCCTAGTAGATTCGCAAAGTTCAAGGAGGAAGAACATGAACAAAACATGCTGGAAACCTTAAACAGTTTGTTTGTGGATGCCATTCAACAAGTACCAACATATGCTCCATTCCTCGATGAGATATGCACCACAAAGGATGATGGAATAATACTTGTAATGGAGAATGCATCCAGTTTTGTGCAAAGAAAGCTTCCTATCAAACGCTCAAATTTGGGAAGTTTCATGTATGAGCCTAACAAGCCTGATGCACCCAAAAGAGTGTATCTTATTTAACCTTGCACTAAAAAGATCAATTGTAAGTATTGTAGTTAGCAAGGGTCGAGTCCTCAGGGATTGGGTTTTAGTTTATAAGTTGATAGTTTAAAACTTAAATTCAAGAACAATAAAAGAAAAGGGGTTTTTGAAGCCAGATTTAAACTAAAGTAAATAATAAGAATAAGATGCAAGGCGGTATAACCAGCCAATAAAAATATATATACTAAGCAAGGCGGTATAACCAGCCAATAAAAATATATATACTAAATTAGGCGGTATAACCAGCCAATAAAAATAAAACAAAATTAATATACAAATTAGGCGGTATAACCAGCCAATAAAAATAAATATACTTTTAAAAATAAGCAAACTAGAAAAGTAAGAAAACAAGTAAGAAGAATCAAAAATGAAAAATATGGTTAAGGTTTCATTCTCCACCACTAGACATCATTAAGAATCAATTTCAGATCTATCAATATCAACCAACTATCAAAGTTAACAACCGTAGATAACAACAAGCTCTGTTATCCCAATCTTTCCTTAGTTTGTCGTTAAATAGAACAAGCTCTCTATTTAATCTCTAACCATCAAACAACCTAGAATAAGCTCTCTAGATTCAATTTAATGGCAGCTTTATGATGAGAAAGATAGGTTGATCTAAGCAACAAACACATAAGCTCGGATTGTTCAACTTAGGTTATGTTCCACTTTGCAATTATTGAAAACTTGACCATAATCATTAATCACAAATTGCCACTTATGAATAGGAAATCAAGACAATTACACGGATCAAGACTCCTAAACTAGCAATAGATAATTATCAAGATCTATCTAGTTTTACACCTAAACAAATCAAGACAACATCATGAACAATTCTTGTAGAAGAACATAAGCAACTTTGATAGAAAATTAATGATAGATAGAATCTGAAAATCAATCACAAAACATGTCTAGGGCTTTGAAATCACCCTTAACCAAATAGAAGTTTAGCCTAGCATAGGCATTATAAACATAAAATTAAATAGAATCTAAGAAGAAAATAAAAGAAAGAAAGAAGAAGAAGAAGAATATTAATTATCCAACCTCTTGCTCTTTCTAAAGAAAAAGAAAACTAGAGAAAAGAAAGAAGAAGAAAACTTAGAGAATTTTGTTAAAATGGCTAATATCCTACCAATCTCCAATATGATCCCTTACAATCACCCAAGGCCCTCTATTTATACACATTTTGGAGGGCTAAATGACAAGAGACAAGCTTTACAAATTTCAAAGGTAGGTATAATAGGTGGGTGCATTTTCTAACAATTTTCGTCATACATGACGATTTTGATCAGCCAAATTGATGGTCGATTTTGTCAATTTTGCAGGCCTTATCTGATCACATGGTCTTCTAGAAAAATGTTACCCTATCAGTTACGGATCCATAGCCGTTGGAATCAGCTCATTTGCTGATGTGGATAAGCAGATATGGGCAAAATACGAAAACAGGTCAGCACAGACGTCATTGCACATCAGCCAACTTGATGGTCATTTTCGCTAGGGAAAACGACTCCGTTTCAAGAAGTGTAAAACATGAAAAAGATAGATATGCCTCTTAGCTTTGCACAGCTACAAATTTCAGCCTTATTGCTTCAGTGAAACTCGAGATATAGTTGATATGGAAAAATGTGTCGGAACTGGAACTGAACTGGATTTGCCCTTAATTCTAGTAATCTGAAATCACTCAAAGAAACTTGTGAAAAACACCAAAATACATAAAGATCATAAACACAATTAGACTAAACAATAATAACTCGTATTTGACACAAAACAATAATAAAACATAACTAAAAACTATATAATTATACGAGTTATCACACCCCCACACTTAGATTGTTGCTAGTCCCTAGCAACGACTCAATAAAAATAAAATAAGAAAATCTAATCCACTTTCGTAGGAAATCACTGTGGCACTTAGCATGTGACACAAGCCTTTAAACCCCTAGGTGTCCCTAGTGGACGAGTTTAGTCTCGTGAGGGTTTACTAGAACGATACCCACAAACATTGAAAAACTAAAATATAAATAAACTACATATACTAAAAATATTTATTCCTAATCCTTTCAATACAAATTAGAGACAATCTTTGAACAAGTCTTATAAACTAATCAATAGCTTAAAGAATTTCACAAAAATTCATGCTTGAATGTAAATTGTTTAAGCCAATATTAACATAACATATCTCAATCAAAATAGTGCATGTTCAAATTTAATCTCAACTTCTCACATGATATACCCTCATGATTTTCACTCTTTAAAGTAGTGGTGAAGTGTTTACACTCAATCAATCTCATGAAAACCGTTCTACCATATTCTTGCTTGTCCACCTATTCTCCACTATTTAGATCATACAACTTCATGAATCAAAAGGTCTTTAATCAAGGTTGCAATGGGGCCAAGGGGTTTGTAATGTGGTTGAATAACAAAAGGATAAAGATATCACAAAGGCTCCAAAGAGTTCATAAAGTTTAGAGACATAATAAGATCATACAAAGAAACTTCTCAAAACTCTTTACAAGTACATAGTCACCTAGGCCGAATATTCATGTTGGGCCTTTTCTTCATTCTAAACAACTTTGTAACATCTTTTTCTTTTTTCCACAAATTCAAGAGATGATTCATATTTTTTTACTTAGGAATGTATTTGCCAGTATTCCATTTCTTTTTCTCTTGACTTTTCTTTTCTTTTCCCCCCACACTTATTTCTTGTTTCTAACCCAAATTTTCAACTAAAAATATCCCTTGTTTTTTGCAATATGTCTCAAAATATATAATCCATCTTTAGAACAAGGGTAAGGATATAAGTATATTTAGGCTAGGTGTAAGTTGTGGTTACCAATAAAACAGCATATTTAATGTAGGCTCAAATTGGCTCACTAGTGGGGATGTTCTCTTAGAACATTAATAATGGATGGCTGTTTGGCTCTGGTTATAATCCTAATGCCTCTATCATATTCATGTTGTCACATGTATCAATATAGTCTCAAACGGTTCAAAGCAAGTTCTAGAGAATCATGTAATCATAAGAGTACTCAAGAAAGAAATTAGATTGATTTGTACAATGCATCAATCATTATAGGCTCAAAAACTCACAAGGATGATTATACAAGTCAGATTAAGTCTAAACATGCTTCTTTCTCAATCAACATATCATATTAACATTGGCTCATAAAAAAAAATTGACATCAAGCTCAATTCTCATGAAAATCTTCTCACTAATAAATCTGTTTTAGACTTATGCAATTCATATCTCATCATTGTATTAAAAAGGAACTAAAACTCAAAAAAAAAAAAATAATAATAATAATAATAAAGACTAAAAAAAAAATAATAGACAAAATAAAAGAAATCCTAAATCATTCCCCCCACACTTAATTCTTACATTGTCCTCAATGTAAGTCTATTAACCCAAATGAAAGAATTATGTGTAAGAGAAAAGAACTAATAACATAAGAATAGGAACAGCTAAGACTCAAAACAAAACAAACTCATGCAACCTAAATAATCTTAAAATACTAAACAAAAATTAACAAGTAAACATAAAAAGATTAATATCAAACTGACAAGGTGTGTCTCAAGTCTCCCTTACTCAGACCTTGTTCAGAATGAATACTTCTAAATAACTTAAAACACAACAAATTTTTTTTTTTTTTTTTTTTTAAATTAGCAAAATATGTCCCTTACCCCCTACTAAAATATGACATTGTCCCCAATGTCAAATTTTAAAGGTAGAATTTAGGAGATATTACCTGCAGAGGTTGCTAACCACTTATTATAACTGAGACACAACAAGCAAAATGTTAGATAATGTCACAAAGACAAAGTGCAATCCACTCCTTGCTCGTCCATATCTCTTTTTCTTTTTCCGAGATTTTGCGAAACAACCGTAGCAGATAAACACTCATAAGCTTGGAGCTTTTTGAGTAAATCTTCAATGGTTGTAGCAGAAATTATGGTTCTCCTTGCCTCTGAAAACATGAATCCATTTTCCACAGCATTATCTAAATATGAAAGCAAATTACTAAAATAACCATTAATATTAAGCAAACCAATGGGTTTCTTATTTGTGACCAAAGATGACCAAGAAGCCACGCAAGCTATTTCTTCCAATGTACCCAAACCTCCTTACTCAGTCCATCCTTAATGAATTCAATTTTATCATCTCGATTAGAGGACGGAATCCCAATAGAATGACATTTACCGTTACACGTCCATCGTGCACATTTGTGGCAATTTGAACTCATGCGCTTTGCTCGTCGCTTCTTTGCAAAAGTGCTTCTACCTGTACCTGGTAAATGCAAAACAGGAAGATATTCATCTTCACGTACCTTGGCTTCAATTATCCAACGTATGTCGTCAGGAATCCCTTTGTGCATAAGCATTCTTAATCTTTCAAGTCGAACTTGGTAAAGCTTCAGTAAAATATTTCGAGGAAAAGGAGGAAATTGTTTCTGCAATCTTGTGAGAATATCATCCATCCTGAAAAAAAATGAAAGAGAAATTGGAAGAGAAATTTATATACAATATCAGTTTTGTGGGTAGCTGATGGAACCGATTTAAATAATCACGGAGTACCGTTATCCGCCATTTAACCGGGGTTAAAAAAAATAAATTAAAAATTATATTTACATCTTGTAAGAGAAAAGAACTATTAAACAAAAGAAAAGAAAAACAATAAAAGATAGAATGATGGAGAGTAAGGAATATGCAAATCTGATATAATAGATGCTCTCCATCCTTTTGGGTTGCCTCCCAAGAAGCGCTTGGTTTATTGTCCTCAGCCTAACTTAGACCCATGCCATTATTATTCAACATACTTTGGCTCAAAAAGTGGAAACTCCTCCACATCTTGTATTGGAAAGTTCTCATAGTAAGGCTTCAATCTATGACCATTCACTTTGAATGCCTTATCTGTTTTTGGGCTTTGGATTTCAACTGCACCATGAGTAAATACATTAGTAATAACAAAAGGTCCAACCCAACGAGAACGTAACTTACCTGGATATAACTTAAGGCGTGAATGGAAGAGAAGAACTTTTTGTCCAACAACAAATTCTTTTCTTGATATCATCTTGTCATGGAATGCCTTAGTCTTTTCCTTGTAAATCCTAGAATTCTGATAGGCATCATTCCTTATCTCCTCTAATTCTTGTAGGTCAAGTTTTCTTTTCTTTCCTATCTCATCCATCTCCATGTTGCATTGTTTGATAGCCCAATATGATTTATGTTCCAATTCAACCGGAAGATGACAAGGCTTACCATAAACAAGTCGATAAGGAGACATACCAATGGGTGTCTTATATGCTGTCCTATAAGCCCAAAGTGCATCATCAAGTCGTGAACTCCAATCCTTCCTATTTGGATTAACTGTCTTTTCAAGGATGGACTTAACTTCTCGGTTTGACACTTCAGCTTGCCCACTAGTTTGAGGATGATATGAGGTGGAGACCTTGTGTGTGATGTTATACTTCCTCAAAAGTGCTTCCATAGTCCTATTGCAAAAGTGAGTACCTCTATCGCTGATTATGGCCTTTGGCGTTCCAAACCTAGCAAAGATGTTAGTCTTGACAAAATCTGAAACAACTTTAGAGTCATTAGTCCTAGTGGATTTTGCTTCCACCCACTTTGAAACATAATCAACGGCAAGTAAAATATAAAGATTACCAAAAGAAGGAGGAAAAGGTCCCATGAAATCCATGCCCCATACATCAAAAATTTCAACAATAAGTATTGGAGTTTGAGGCATTTGATTTCTAGCACCTAAGTTACCAGTTCTTTGGCAACGATCACATGACTTGCAAAAGAGGTATGCATCTTTGAATATGGTAGGCCAATAAAATCCAGAATCAAGAACTTTCATGGCTGTTCTTTTGGATCCAAAGTGTCCTCCACATGCATAAGAGTGACAAAAGGTGAGAATAGATTGAAATTCAGTTTCGAGTACACACCTTCTTATAATCTGATCGGAGCAATGCTTCCAAAGGTAAGGATCATCCCATATGTAGTATTTGGCATCACCCTTGATCTTATTTCTTTGAGCTTGTGTCAACTCTTGTGGCAACTTCTTGGTAACTAAGTAATTAACAATATCAGCATACCAAGGAGTTGTTGTACTTATAAAAAGAAGTTGCTCATCCGGAAAGTTCTCATTCAAGGGTAGTGCATCCTCTTCATGAACTAAACGGCTAAGATGGTCCGCAACCAGGTTGTCACTACCTCTCTTATCTTTTATCTCCAAATCAAACTCTTGTAAGAGAAGTATCCATCTAATCAACCTTGGTTTGGCCTCCTTTTTAGTGAGCAAGTACTTAAGGGCTGCATGGTCAGAATATACAATTACTTTAGTACCAATTAAATAAGATCGAAATTTTTCTAAAGCAAATACAACAGCCAAAAGTTCTTTTTCAGTAGTGGAATAGTTCAATTGAGCATCATTAAGAGTTCGGGAGGCATAATAAATGGCATGTGAGGCTTTGCCAACCCGTTGGCCCAAAACAGCTCCAATGGCATAGTCACTAGCATCACACATGATTTCAAAAGGTACATTCCAATCTGGTGGTTGGATGATAGGAGCTGATGTCAAGAGTCCCTTCAATGTTTCAAACGCCTCTTTGCATTTATCATCAAAGTGGAAAACCACATCTTTTTGTAGTAGCTTGCAAAGAGGTAATGTGATCTTTGAGAAGTCTTTGATAAATCTCCTATAGAAACCTGCATGTCCAAGAAAATAACGAACCTCTCTCACATTTGTGGGAGGTGGTAAAGAATGCATAATATCTATTTTAGACTTATCAACCTCTATCCCTCTAGAAGAAATAACATGGCCCAAAACTATTCCTTGTTCTACCATAAAGTGACATTTTTCCCAATTCAAAACAAGGTTAGTTTCCATGCATCTTTCAAGTACAAGTGTAAGGTTCTCTAGACATCTATCAAAAGAATCACCATAGACACTAAAATCATCCATAAACACTTCTATGATATTCTCTACATAATCTGAAAATATGCTAACCATACACCTTTGGAATGTAGCTGGTGCATTACAAAGACCAAATGGCATACGCCGGTATGCAAAAGTACCAAATGGACATGTGAATGTTGTTTTCTCTTGGTCCTCCGGAGCAATGGCTATCTGATTATAACCTGAAAAACCATCAAGAAAACAATAATGAGAATGGCCAGCTAACCTTTCAAGCATTTGATCAATAAAAGGTAAAGGAAAGTGGTCTTTGCGAGTTGTGGAATTAAGTTTACGATAATCAATACAAACTCGCCATCCTGTTTGAATCCTAGTAGGAACAAGTTCATTCTCATTATTTGTTACCACCGTTACACCTGATTTCTTTGGAACCACTTGGACTGGGCTCACCCATTTGCTATCCGAGATAGGATAGATCACTCCAACATCTAGGAGCTTCAGTATCTCCTTTTTCACAACCTCCATCATAGGAGGGTTCAATCTTCTTTGAGCTTCTCTTGTTGGTTTAGACCCTTCCTCTAACAAAATCCGGTGCATGCACATGGATGGGCTTATTCCCTTGATATCGGCAATTGTCCAACCAATTGCTGTTTTATGCTCTCTAAGCACCCGGATAAGTCGCTCTTCTTGCAAAGGTGTGAGCTCTTTGGCAATGATGACAGGTAGTGTGTCCTTTTCCCCTAAGAACAAATATTTCAAGTGGTTCGGTAGTGGTTTCAACTCTAAAGTTGGTGCCTGCAAAATGGAAGGTAGAAGTTTCTCATTAGATAAAGGCAAATTAATAAATGAAACATCAAACCTTGCATCTTTAGGTTGCAGCGAGTGTAAAGATTCTAGTGCCCCTTCCACATGGTCACTCAAGGCTAGTTTAGCATTCCCCATTCCGAGATGGTTGCTAAGGACTATTTCCACACTATCTTCACCATCTAGCTCATAAGCTTGCTGCACTAGTGAGTCAATTATATCAATATTAAAAACAGAATGCACATCACTAGGATATCTCATGGCCTCAAAAATGTTAAAGCGAATTATTTCACCATCAAATTCCATAGTTAAAGTGCCATCATGTACATCTATTTTAGTTCTTGCTGTTTTCAAGAATGGTCTCCCTAATAGAATAGGTGTGGGATTAGAAGACATCTCATCTTCCATCTCAATAACATAAAAGTCAGCGGGAAAAACCAATTCATTAACCTGTACAAGAACGTCTTCTACAACTCCTCTTGGATAAGTGTTAGAACGGTCAGCAAGTTGTATTATAACACCGGTTTCCTCTAATGGTCCTAGATTCAATGAAGCATAAATTGAATATGGCATGACATTAATAGATGCCCCTAGATCTAGCATAGCACGCTCAAACCTGGTGTTGCCTATCTTACAAGGAATGGTAAACATACCTGGATCCTTGCATTTAGGTGGGAGTTTCTTTTGAAGAACAGCTGACACATTCTCCCCCACACTTACCTTTTCATTCCATTTCAACTTCCGTTTAGATGTGCACAACTCTTTTAGGAACTTGGCATATCTTGGCACTTGCTTGATAGCATCTAGTAAAGGAATGTTCACCTCTACTTTCCGGAAGGTTTCCAAAATTTCCTTCTCTTGCTCCTCCTTCTTGGACTTTGCTAACCTGTTAGGAAAAGGTGGAGGAGTTATATAGGAAGGAAAGGATGGTTTAGGAATTACCTTTTTTAGTGGCTCGTTGGGATGTGAAGAGGATGCCATGGTATTGTTCTCCCCTTGAGCACTATCATTTTGTGGTGTCTCTAGCTGTTTCCCACTTCTTAAATTTATAGCATTGGCATTCTCTCTTGGATTCACTATGGTTTGGGAAGGTAATTTCCCAGAATCCCTTGCTTGCATTTGACTCATGGTTGTTGCCAATTGCCCTATTTGAGTCTCCAAATTTCGAATACTTGTCTTTGTTTCCTGTTGAAATTGAATTGTATTAGTAGAAAGAGCTTTAACAAGATCTTCAAGAGAAGTACCTGAATTTTGGGTGGGTGGTAGTTGTTGTCAGGTTTGGTATGGTTGTTGCACTCTTTGCTGAAAACCCGGTGGCCTGTGGTCAAATGGTGGAGGAATAGTTTGTGATTGGTTCCCTCCATAATTGAAGTTTGGATGATCCCTCCATCCTGGATTGTATGTGTTTGAGTAGGGATCATATTTCCTTGATTGGTTCTGAAATCCACCCATGGCATTCACATGTTCATTGGTATCCTCTTGAAGTGTTGGACACATATCAGTTTGGTGCCCTATGTTTGAACATATGCCACAAGCCTTTATTTGTTGTATTTTACCTACAGCCAATTGTTGAACAAGAGAAGTCAGTTTATCAAATTTTTGTTCAAGGGATGATATACTTACCTCATTAACTCTCTTGGATTGTGGTGGTGGATCTTGTCTCATTGAGAAGTGTTGAGAATTGGCTGCCATGTTGGAGATTAATGTTCTAGCAGCCCTGGGAGTCTTATCAACTAGAGCTCCCCCACTAGCGGCATCTATCATACTTCTCTCCATGGGCATGAGACCTTCATAGAAGTATTGGATGAGAAGTTGTTCACTTATTTGATGGTGTGGACATGATGCACAAAGTTTCTTGAACCTCTCCCAATATTCATATAAGGACTCTCCGTTGTATTGCCGAATCCCACATATCTCTTTCCTAATGTTGGCAGCCTTAGATGCTGGGAAATACCTTTCCAAGAATGCTTTCTTCAAATCATTCCATGTAGTGATGGTCCCGGATGGTAGATAGTAGAGCCATTCCTTTGCTGAATCAGCTAGAGAGAATGGGAAGGCTCTCAACTTAACTTGCTCTTCCGTGACCCCTGTTGGTCTCATGCTTGAGCAAACTACATGGAATTCCTTGAGGTGCTTATTTGGATCCTCTCCTGCAAAACCATGAAAAGTTGGGAGAAGATGAATCAAACCAGATTTTAATTCAAAAGCTACCTCAAGATTAGCATATTCAATGCATAATGGTTGTTGACCCAAGTCCGGAGCGGCTAGCTCCTTGAGAGTTCGGTTGTCAGCTGCTGCCATCTCTCCTTGCTCCTCTTGGATGTTTTGGATCAACTCCTCGATTGGTTGTTGGTGAGAAGTTATAAATTCCCGAATTTTCCTAAGTCGTAAGTCTTCTTCGGGAGCTTGGAACATTCACCAATAAAAAAAAATAAGAAAGTAAATAATTAGAACAGAAAATAAGAATAAACCAATAAACTAATAAACTAAAGAAAGCAATCCCCGGCAACGGCGCCAAAAATTTGATGCACCCAAAAGAGTGTATCTTATTTAACCTTGCACTAAAAAGATCAATTGTAAGTATAGTAGTTAGCAAGGGTCGAGTCCTCAGGGATTGGGTTTTAGTTTATAAGTTGATAGTTTAAAACTTAAATTCAAGAACAATAAAAGAAAAGGGGTTTTTGAAGCCAGATTTAAACTAAAGTAAATAATAAGAATAAGATGCAAGGCGGTATAACCAGCCAATAAAAATATATATACTAAGCAAGGCGGTATAACCAGCCAATAAAAATATATATACTAAATTAGGCGGTATAACCAGCCAATAAAAATAAAACAAAATTAATATACAAATTAGGCGGTATAACCAGCCAATAAAAATAAATATACTTTTAAAAATAAGCAAACTAGAAAAGTAAGAAAACAAGTAAGTAAGAAGAATCAAATATGAAAAATATGGTTAAGGTTTCATTCTCCACCACTAGACATCATTAAGAATCAATTTCAGATCTATCAATATCAACCAACTATCAAAGTTAACAACCGTAGATAACAACAAGCTCTGTTACCCCAATCTTTCCTTAGTTTGTCGTTAAATAGAACAAGCTCTCTATTTAATCTCTAACCATTAAACAACCTAGAATAAGCTCTCTAAATTCAATTTAATGGCAGCTTTATGAGGAGAAAGATAGGTTGATCTAAGCAACAAACACATAAGCTCGGATTGTTCAACTTAGGTTATGTTCCACTTTGCAATTATTGAAAACTTGACCATAATCATTAATCACAAATTGCCACTTATGAATAGGAAATCAAGACAATTACACGGATCAAGACTCCTAAACTAGCAATAGATAATTATCAAGATCTATCTAGTTGTACACCTAAATAAATCAAGACAACATCATGAACAATTCTTGTAGAAGAACATAAGCAACTTTGATAGAAAATTAATGATAGATAGAATTTGAAAATCAATCACAAAACATGTCTAGGGCTTTGAAATCACCCTTAACCAAATAGAAGTTTAGCCTAGCATAGGCATTATAAACATAAACATAAAATTAAAGAAAATCTAAGAAGAAAATAAAAGAAAGAAAGAAGAAGAGGAAGAATATCAATTATCCAACCTCTTGCTCTCTCTAAAGAAAAAGAAAACTAGAGAAAAGAAAGAAAACTAGAGAAAAGAAAGAAGAAGAAAACTTAGAGAATTTTATTAAAATGGCTAATATCCTACCTATGTACAATATGATTCTCTACAATCATCCAAGGCCCTCTATTTATACACATTTTGGAGGGCTAAATGACAAGAGACAAGCTTTACATTTAATTTCAAAGGTAGGTATAATAGGTGGGTGCATTTTTCTAACAATTTTCGTCATATTGTATGACCATTTTGATCAGCCAACTTGATTGTCGATTTTGTCAATCTTGGAGGCCTGATCTGATCACATGGTCTTCTAGAAAAATGTTCCCCTATGAGTTACTGATTCATAGCCGTTGAAATCAGCTCATTTGCTGATGTGGAGAAGAAGATATGGGCAAAATACGAAAACAGGTCAGCACAGACGTCATTGCACATCAGCCAACTTGATGGTCGATTTCTTCAATATTGGAGGCTTTATCTGATCACATGGTCTTCTAGACAAATGTTCCCCTATCAGTTCGTGATCCATAGCCGTTGGAATCAGCTCATTTGCTGATGTGTATCGGACGATATGGTCAAAACGCGAAAACTGCTCAGGACAGACGTCATTGCACATCAGCCAACTTGATGGTTGATTTCGCTAGGGAAAACGACTCCGTTTCAAGAAGTATAAAACATGAAAAAGATAGATATGCCTCTTAACTTTGCACGGTTAAACTTTCAGCCTTATTGCTTCAGTGAAACTCCAGATATAGCTGATATGGCAAAAGGTGTCGGAACTGGAACTGAACTGGATTTGCCCTTAATTCTAGTAATCTGAAATCACTCAAAGAAACTTGTGAAAAACACCAAATTACATAAAAATATAAAAGATCATAAACACAATTAGACTAAACAATAATAACTCGTATTTGACACAAAACAATAATAAAACATAACTAAAAACTATATAATTATACGAGTTATCACACCCCCACACTTAGATTGTTGCTAGTCCCTAGCAACGACTCAATAAAAATAAAATAAGAAAATCTAATCTAATCCATTTTCGTAGGAAATCACGGTGGCACTTAGCATGTGACACAAGCCTTTAAACCCCTAGGTGTCCCTAGTGGACGAGTTTAGTCTCGTGAGGGTTTACTAGGACGATACCCACAAACATTGAAAACATAAGAAAAACTAAAAATAATAATTATAACTAATCCTTCCAATATAAATTTGAGATAATCATTGGACAAGTCTTAAAAACTAATCAATAGCTTAAAGAAATTCACAAAAAATCTTGCTTGAATGTAAATAGTTTGAGTTAAGCCAATATTAACATTAACATATTTCAATCAAAATAATGCATATTCAAACTTAATCTCAACTTCTCACATGGGATACTCTCTTGATTTTCACTCTTTAAAGTAGTGGTAAAGTGTTTACACTCAATCAATCTCATGAAAACACTTCTACCATATGCTTGCTTGTCCACCTATTCTCCACTAAAAGATCATGCAACTTCATAAATCAAGAGGTCTTTAATCAAGGTTGTAATGGGGCCAAGGGGTTTGTAATGTGGTTGAAGAACAAAAGGATAAAGATATCACAAAGGTTCCAAAGAGTTCATAAAGTTTAGAGACATAAAAAAAATTATACAAAGAAACTTCTCAAAACTCTTTACAAGTACATAGTCACCTAGGCTGAATATTTCATGTTGAGCCTTTACTTCATTCTAACCAACTTTCGAACATCTTTTTCTTTTCTTTAACTAGAAGTTCAAGAGATTATTCAAAAAAAATTTTTTTTTTTTTCACATGGGAATGTATTTGGCAATATTCCCTCTATTTTTCTCTTGACTTTTGCCTTTCTCCTCCCCCACACTTATCTTTTGTTCTAACCCAAATTTTCAAAAAATATCCCTTGTTTTTGCAATATGTCTCAAACATTCTAGTCCATCTTTAGAACAAGGGTAAAGATATAAATGTGTTTAGACTAGGTGTAAGATGTGGTTACCAAATAAATAGCTTATTCAATGTAGGCTCAAATTGGTTCACTAGAGGGATGTTCTCTTGGAACATCAATAAGGGATGGCTGTTTGGCCCTAGTTAAAAAAGTCCTAATGCCTCTATCATATTCATGTTGTTACATGCATCAATATAGTCTCAAATGGTTTAAAGCAAGTTCTAGAGAATCATGTAATCATAAGAGCACTCAAGAAAGAAATTAGATTGATTTGTATAATGCATCAATCATTATAGGCTCAAAAACTCACAAGGATGATTATACAAGTCAGATTAAGTCTAAACATGCTTCTTTCTCAATCAACATATCATATTAACATTGGCTCATAAAAAGATTGATATCAAGTTCAATTCTCATGAAAATCTTCTCACTAATAAATCTGTTTTAGACTTATGCAATTCATATCTCATCATTGTATTAAAAAGGAACTAAAACACACTAAAAATAATAATAATAAAGACTCATAAAAAAAATAGTAGACAAAAATAAAAGAAATCCTAAATCATTCC
This sequence comes from Fremontodendron californicum, assembly GCA_030761205.1. Lineage (NCBI taxonomy): Eukaryota > Viridiplantae > Streptophyta > Magnoliopsida > Malvales > Malvaceae > Fremontodendron > Fremontodendron californicum. Next base: position 519,320 of record JAULJL010000033.1, read on the forward strand.
CCCCACACTTAATTCTTACATTGTCCTCAATGTAAGTCTATTAACCCAAATGAAAGAATCATGTGTAAGAGAAAAGAACTAATAACATAAGAATAGGAACAACTAAGACTCAAAACAAAACAAACTCATGCAACCTAAATAATCCTAAAATACTAAACAAAAATTAACAAGTAAACATAAAAAATAAAAATAAAAACAATAAAAATAAAAATAATAAAAGAAAAGAAAAAGGAAAAGAAAGAGAAAGCAAATCTGAATATGGAAGGTTGGCAATTTCTTCTTTAATTGGGTTGCCTTCCCAATTAACACTTGAGTTAATGTTTTGAACCTAACCAACACCCCTTCTTGGCTTTTTAGGCTTGTCAGGCTCATACATGAAATTTTCCAAATTAATGCGTTTGAGAGGAAGCTTTCTTTGCACAACAGTGGATGCATTCTCCATTACAAGTATTATTCCATCATCCTTTGTGGTGCATATCTCATCGAGGAATGGAGCATATTTTGATACTTGTTGAATGGCATCCACAAACAAGTTGTTTAAGGTTTCTGGCATGTGTTGTTCATGTTCTTCCTCCATGAACTTTGCAAATCTACTAGGAAAAGGTGGAGAAGAAACATTAGTAAAAAGTGGAACCTTAAACGTTACCTCAGGTGCCGAAATACTCTTATTTGGATTTGTGGCTTCATTATCCTCAAGAATAGAATCCATCTCTAATTTTGTCTCATCCTCATCTTGTTTCTCATTCCTCAAGGTCACAATCGTAGCATTCTCCTTTGGGTTAATCATCGTTTGGGCAGGGAGTTCTTCAGATCTTTGTGCTACCCATCCCACCATACTACTAGTCAATTGGATCATTTGCTTTTCCAAACTCTGGATGCTTGCCCTTGTTTCCTGTTGAAATTGCAATGTATCAGTAACAAGAGAATAGACAAGATCTTCTAAAGAAGTACCTGAGTTTTGAGTCATATGTGGTGGTTGAAAAAGATCTGGTTCTTGGGACCATGATTGATTGAAGATAGATGGATGAGTGTAATTGGCATAAGGATCTACTTCTTGGTAATTTTCCGAATAGCCATAAGTAGTATGATCCCACCATCCCTCATGGTAAGTGTTTGAGTAATGATCATACTGTTGGTCTTGGAACACTTGATGGCCTTGACATCCTCCCATGGCCAATTGTTGAACTAGGGAAGTGAGATTGGCTTGTTGATTCTCCATGTTCATGTATGCCACCAACTCTTCAAGTGTTAGATTGCTCAACTCCATCGTTTTTTTTTTTTTTTTTTTTTCAAAATTTGATAAGAAAAACTTGTATGTACAAGAAAATAAAACTAATTAGAACTGAAAATAAGAATAAACCAAGTAACAAATAGACTAAAGAAAACAATCCCCGGCAACGGCGCCAAAAACTTGATGCACCCAAAAGAGTGTATCTTATTTAACCTTGCACTAAAAAGATCAATTGTAAGTATAGTAGTTAGCAAGGGTCGAGTCCTCAGGGATTGGGTTTTAGTTTATAAGTTAATAGTTTAAAACTTAAATTCAAGAACAATAAAAGAAAAGGGGTTTTTGAAGCCAGATTTAAACTAAAGTAAATAATAAGAATAAGATGCAAGGCGGTATAACCAGCCAATAAAAATATATATACTAAATTAGGCGGTATAACCAGCCAATAAAAATATATATACTAATAAACTAAAACCTTAACCATATTTTTCATATTTGATTCTTCTTACTTACTTGTTTTCTTACTTTTCTAGTTTGCTTATTTTTAAAAGTATATTTATTTTTATTGGCTGGTTATACCGCCTAATTTGGATATTAACTTTGTTTTATTTTTATTGGCTGGTTATACCGCCTAATTTAGTATATATATTTTTATTGGCTGGTTATACCGCCTTGCATCTTATTCTTATTATTTATTTTAGTTTAAATCTGGCTTCAAAAACCCCTTTTCTTTTACTGTTTTCTTTGAACGTAAGTTATAAACTAATAACTCATAGATTAAAACCCAATCCTTGAGGACTCGACCCTTGCTAATCATTATACTTACAATTGATCTTTTTAGTGCAAGGTTAAATAAGATACATGATAACTCGTATAATTATATAGTTTTTAGTTATGTTTTATTATTGTTTTGTGTCAAATACAAGTTATTATTGTTTTGTCTAATTGTGTTTATGATCTTTTATATTTTTATGTAATTTGGTGTTTTTCACAAGTTTCTTTGAGTGATTTCAGATTACTAGAATTAAGGGCAAATCCAGTTCAGTTCCAGTTCCGACACCTTTTGCCATATCAGCTATAGCTCGAGTTTCACTGAAGCAATAAGGCTGAAATTTTAACCGTGCAAAGCTAAGAGGCATATCTATCTTTTTCATGTTTTACACTTCTTGAAACGGAGTCGTTTTCCCTAGCGAAATCGACCATCAAGTTGGCTGATGTGCAATGACGTCTGTGCTGACCTGTTTTCGTATTTTGCCCATATCTTCTTATCCACATGAGTAAATGAGCTGATTTCAACGGATATGGATCAGTAGCTGATAGGGGAACATTTTTCTAGAAGACCATGTGATCAGATCAGGCCTCCAAAATTGACAAAATCGACCATCAAGTTGGCTGATCAAAATTGTCATACAATATGACGAAAATTGTTAGAAAAATGCACCCACCTATTATACCTACCTTTGAAATTTGTAAAGCTTGTCTCTTGCCATTTAGCCCTCCAAAATGTGTATAAATAGAGGGCCTTGGATGATTGTAAGATATTGTACATTGGTAGGATATTAGCCATAATAAATAAATTCTCTAAGTTTTCTTCTTCTTTCCTTTCTCTAGTTTTCTTTTTCTTTATTTTCTTCTTCTTCTTTCTTTCTTTTATTTCCTTCTTAGATTCTATTTAATTTTATGTTTATAATGCCTATGCTAGGCTAAACTTCTATTTGGTTAAGGGTGATTTCAAAGCCCTAAACATGTTTTGTGATTGATTTTCAGATTCTATCTATCATTAATTTTCTATCAAAGTTGCTTATGTTCTTCTACAAGAATTGTTCATGATGTTGTCTTGATTTATTTAGGTGTACAACTAGATAGATCTTGATAATTATCTATTGCTAGTCTAGGAGTCTTGATCCGTGTAATTGTCTTGATTTCCTATTCATAAGTGGCAATTTGTGATTAATGATTATGGTCAAGTTTTCAATAATTGCAAAGTGGAACATAACCTAAGTTGAACAATCCGAGCTTATGTGTTTGTTGCTTAGACCAACCTATCTTTCTCATCATAAAGCTGCCATTAAATTGAATTTAGAGAGCTTATTCTAGGTTGTTTAATGGTTAGAGATTAAATAGAGAGCTTGTTCTATTTAACGACAAACTAAGGAAAGATTGGGATAACAGAGCTTGTTGTTATCTACGGTTGTTAACTTTGATAGTTGGTTGATATTGATAGATCTGAAATTGATTCTTAATGATGTCTAGTGGTGGAGAATGAAACCTTAACCATATTTTTCATATTTGATTCTTCTTACTTACTTGTTTTCTTACTTTTCTAGTTTGCTTATTTTTAAAAATATATTTATTTTTATTGGCTGGTTATACCTCCTAATTTGTATATTAACTTTGTTTTATTTTTATTGGCTGGTTATACCGCCTAATTTAGTATATATATTTTTATTGGATGGTTATACCTCCTAATTTAGTATATATATTTTTATTGGCTGGTTATACCGCCTTGCATCTTATTCTTATTATTTACTTTAGTTTAAATCTGGCTTCAAAAACCCCTTTTCTTTTATTGTTTTCTTTGAACGTAAGTTATAAACTAATAACTCATAGATTAAAACCCAATCCCTGAGGACTCGACCCTTGCTAATCATTATACTTACAATTGATCTTTTTAGTGCAAGGTTAAATAAGATACACTCTTTTGGGTGCATCAAATTTTTGGCGCCGTTGCCGGGGATTGCTTTCTTTAGTTTATTTGTTACTTGGTTTATTCTTATTTTCAGTTCTAATGATATTTATTTTCTTGTACATACGGGTTTTTCTTATCAAATTTTGAAAAAAAAAAAAAAAAAAAAAAAAAACGATGGAATTGAGCAATCTAACACTTGAAGAGTTGGTGGCATACATGAACATAGAGAATCAACAAGCCAAGCTCACCTCCCCAGTTCAACAATTGGCCATGGGAGGATGTCAAGGCCATCAAGTGTTCCAAGACCAACAGTATGATCATTACTCAAACACTTACCATGAGGGATGGTGGGATCATACTAATTATGGCTACTCGAAAAATTACCAAGAAGTAGATCCTTATGTCAATTACACTCATCCATCTAGCTTCAATCAATCATGGTCTCAAGAACCAGATCTTTTTCAACCACCACATATGATTCAAAACTCAGGTACTTATTTAGAAGATCTTGTACTTTCTCTTGTTACTGATACTTTGCAATTTCAACAGGAAACAAGGGCAAGCATCCAGAGTTTGGAAAGGCAAATGAGCCTATTGGCTAGTAGTATGGTGGAATTAGTAGCAAAAAGATCTCTAGCACTCCCTTCCCAAACGGTGATTAACCCAAAGGAGAATGCTACTATTGTGACCTTGAGAAATAAGGAACAAGATGAGGATGAGACAAAACCAAAGATGGATTCACTTCTTGAGGATAATGAAGCCACCATTCAAATTGAGAGTACTTTGACACCTCAGGTAGCTTTTAAGGTTCTTATTTCTACTAATGTTCTTTCTCCACTTTTTCCTAGCAGATTTGCAAAGTCCAAGAAGGAGGAACATGAACAACAATTTTTGGAAACCTTAAACAGCTTGCTTGTGGATGCCATTAGACAAGTACCAAAATATGCACAATTCCTCAAAGAGCTATACCCCACCAAGAATGATGAAATAATACGTGTGGGGGAGAAGGCATTGGCTGTTTTGCAAAGAAAACTTCCTCCAAAACGCAAAAATCCGAGAATTTTCATGTCTAAGCCAAAAGATCCTAAAAAGCCAAGAAGGGGAATTGGCTAGGCTGAAAACAATCAATCAAGTGCTAATTGGGGGAGGCAGCCTAATTAGTGAAAGCATTGCCAAATTGCCATCCTCAGATTTGCTCTCTTTTTCTTTATCTTTTTCTTATGTTTCTTTGCTAATTGTGTTTAGTGTTTCTAAGTTCATTTAGGCTGCATAAGTTTATTTTGTTTATTAGTTCTTTTCACTTACACATGATTCTTTCATTTGGGATTAATAGCATTACATTAATGACAATGTAAGAATTATGTGTGGGGGGAAGAATTTAGGATTTTATTTAGAGTGTTTTGTTTTTGAGTCTTTTTATGTTGTTTTTCTTTCTGATCCTTGTTTTGAAAATAACTAGATGTAAATATAATTTTTATTTTTTTTACCCCGGTTAAATGGCGGATAACGGTACTCCGTGATTATTTAAATCGGTTCCATCAGCTACCCACAAAACTGATATTGTATATAAATTTCTCTTCCAATTTCTCTTTCAATTTTTTTTTTCATTTTTTTCAAGATGGATGATATTCTCACAAGATTGCAGAAACGATTTCCTCCTTTTCCTCGAAATATTTTACTGAAGCTTTACCAAGTTCGACTTGAAAGATTAAGAATGCTTATGCACAAAGGTATTCCTCACGACATACGTTGGATAATTGAAGCCAAGGTACGTGAAGATGAATATCTTCCTGTTTTGCATTTACCAGGTACAGGTAGAAGCACTTTTGCAAAGAAGCGACGAGCAAAGCGCATGAGTTCAAATTGCCACAAATGTGCACGATGGACGTGTAACGGTAAATGTCGTTCTATTGGGATTCCGTCCTCTAATCGAGATGATAAAATTGAATTCATTAAGGATGGACTGAGTAAGGAGAATTTGGGTAATATCCAACTTTCTCTTGAGACGCATCCTAGTGGAGACGTACAAAGAGAAATTCTTGATTTATGGCCGCAATTCCAAAGGGAATGGCAACATCTTGGGAATCTGATGTTAAAAGACCCTGTTTGCCAGCTTGTAAGAAAACTGGATGGGAAGCATATCCTCGACTCATAGAAGGCGTTTAAGCCGTTTCTAGACGTAAAACCAGAGGAAGATGTGAGCCACAATCACAACTACAATAAATGACTTCTCAGCTTTTGGTTTGATTTGAAATAACTTTATTTTGGTTTAATTTACGTGTAGTTCGATTTGTGTAATTATTCTCGTTTTTTTTTTATTTGTCTTTTACGGTTGATTTTTTCTTCTCTTTTTGTTTTTTTTCCTGAAATCACGCAAAAATCTTTTGTTAGGTTAACATTTTCTTCTGACAGGTCAGATACACTTTCGGCGACATTATTACTCTTGTCTGATTCACTACTCAGTCCTCTATATATTACACCATGTACTCATTCTCTTTCAGGCACTCGAAGAAAAAAAATGGAAAGTACTTCATCCCAGCGCATTAAAAAAATTTGTGTCTTTGGAGGTGCTTATCCAGGGAAAAATAACATATTCGCTGATGAAGCCATAAGAGTTGGAGTAATACTTGCCCAACAAAAGATCCACTTGATTTATGGAGGCGGTAGTACGGGTTTAATGGGAGCAGTCGCTACAGCAGCACACGCCGGAGGAAGTCCAGTTCTAGGAATCGTGCCAAAACTATTCACAAGTTTTTGTGGACCTACCGTGGGTAAGGAAATACAAGTCTGGAGTGTCCCTGAACGGATAACAATCATGTACCATTCTGCCGATGCATTCATTGCTTTACCAGGAGGTCTGGGTACATTGGAAGAAATAGCTTGCGTGGCTTCTTGGTCATCTTTGGTCACAAATAAGAAACCCATTGGTTTGCTTAATATTAATGGTTATTTTAGTAATTTGCTTTCATATTTAGATAATGCTGTGCATAATGGATTCATGTTTTCAGAGGCAAGGAGAACCATAATTTCTGCTACAACCATTGAAGATTTACTCAAAAAGCTCCAAGCTTATGAGTGTTTATCTGCTACGGCTGTTTCGCAAACGCTCGGAAAAAGAAAAAGAGATATGGACGAGCAAGGAGTGGATTGCTAACATTTTGTTTGTTGTGTCTCAGTTATAATAAGTGGTTAGCAACCTCTACAGGTAATATCTCCTAAATTTTACCTTCTTAAAAAAAACAAAAAGTTTGTTGTGTTTTAAGCAATTTAGAAGTATTCATTCTGAACAAGGTCTGAGTAAGGGAGACTTGAGACATACCTTGTCAGTTTGATTTCTTCTTTTCAAAAAAAAAAAAAAAAGTTTGTTGTGTTTTAAGCAATTTAGAAGTATTCATTCTGAACAAGGTCTGAGTAAGGGAGACTTGAGACATACCTTGTCAGTTTGATTTCTTCTTTTCAAAAAAAAAAAAAAAGTTTGTTGTGTTTTAAGCAATTTAGAAGTATTCATTCTGAACAAGGTCTGAGTAAGGGAGACTTGAGACATATCTTGTCAGTTTGATTTTAATCTTTTTATGTTTACTTGTTAATTTTTGTTTAGTATTTTAGGATTATTTAGGTTGCATGAGTTTGTTTTGTTTTGAGTCTTAGTTGTTCCTATTCTTATGTTATTAGTTCTTTTCTCTTACACATGATTCTTTCATTTGGGTTAATAGACTTACATTGAGGACAATGTAAGAATTAAGTGTGGGGGGAATGATTTAGGATTTCTTTTATTTTTGTCTACTATTTTTTTTATGAGTCTTTATTATTATTATTATTTTAGTGTGTTTTAGTTCCTTTTTAATACAATGATGAGATATGAATTGCATAGGTCTAAACTGGATATTAGTGAGAAGATTTTCATAAGAATTAAGCTTGATACTAATTTTTATGAGCCAATGTTAATATGATATGTTGATTGAGAAAGAAGCATGTTTAGACTTAATCTCACTTGTATAATCATCCTTGTGAGTTTTTGAGCCTATAATGATTGATGCATTATACAAATCAATCTAATTTCTTTCTTGAGTGCTCTTATAATTACATGATTCTCTAGAACTTGCTTTAAACCGTTTGAGACTATATTGATACATGTGACAACATGAATATGATAGAGGCATTAGGATTATAACCAGAGCCAAACAGCCATCCATTATTAATGTTCCAAGAGAACAGACCCTTAGTGAACCAATTTGAGCCTACATTGAATAAGCTATCTCTTTGGTAACCATAACTTGTCCCTAACCTAAATATACTTATATCTTTACCTTTGTTCCAAAGATGAATTAGCATGTTTTGAGACAAGTTGCAAAGACAAGGAAGATTTAAAAAGTCAAGAGAAAAAGAAAGGGATCATTGTCAAATACATTCCCATATTAAAAAAAAAAAATCTTCTCTTGAACTTCTAGTTAAAGTAAAGAAAAAGATTTTACAAAGTTGGTTAGAATGATGCAAAGGCTCAACATGAATATTTAGCCTATGTTATTATGTGCTTTATAAGAGTTTTGAGAAGTTTTATTTGTATGATCTTATTATTTCTCTAAACTCTATGAACTCTTTGGAACCTTTGTGATATCTTTATCCTTTTGTTCTTTAACCACATGATGCACCCAAAAGAGTGTATCTTATTTAACCTTGCACTAAAAAGATAAATTGTAAGTATAGTAGTTAGCAAGGGTCGAGTCCTCAGGGATTGGGTTTTAGTTTATAAGTTAATAGTTTAAAACTTAAATTCAAGAACAATAAAAGAAAAGGGGTTTTTGAAGCCAGATTTAAACTAAAGTAAATAATAAGAATAAGATGCAAGGCGGTATAACCAGCCAATAAAAATATATATACTAAATTAGGCGGTATAACCAGCCAATAAAAATATATATACTAAATTAGGCGGTATGACCAGCCAATAAAAATAAATATACTTTTAAAAATAAGCAAACTAGAAAAGTAAGAAAACAAGTAAGTAAGAAGAATCAAATATGAAAAATATTGTTAAGGTTTCATTCTCCACCACTAGACATCATTAAGAATCAATTTCAGATCTATCAATATCAACCAACTATCAAAGTTAACAACCGTAGATAACAACAAGCTCTGTTATCCCAATCTTTCCTTAGTTTGTCGTTAAATAGAACAAGCTCTCTATTTAATCTCTAACCATTAAACAACCTAGAATAAGCTCTCTAAATTCAATTTAATGGCAGCTTTATGATGAGAAAGATAGGTTGATCTAAGCAACAAACACATAAGCTCGGATTGTTCAACTTAGGTTATGTTCCACTTTGCAATTATTGAAAACTTGACCATAATCATTAATCACAAATTGCCACTTATGAATAGGAAATCAAGACAATTACACGGATCAAGACTCCTAAACTAGCAATAGATAATTATCAAGATCTATCTAGTTGTACACCTAAACAAATCAAGACAACATCATGAACAATTCTTGTAGAAGAACATAAGCAACTTTGATAGAAAATTAATGATAGATAGAATCTGAAAATCAATCACAAAACATGTCTAGGGCTTTGAAATCACCCTTAACCAAATAGAAGTTTAGCCTAGCATAGGCATTATAAACATAAAATTAAATATAATCTAAGAAGAAAATAAAAGAAAGAAAGAAGAAGAAGAAGAATATTAATTATCCAACCTCTTGCTCTTTCTAAAGAAAAAGAAAACTAGAGAAAAGAAAGAAGAAGAAAACTTAGAGAATTTTATTACAATGGCTAATATCCTACCTATCTACAATATGATCCTCTACAATCATCCAAGGCCCTCTATTTATACACATTTTGGAGGGCTAAATGACAAGAGACAAGCTTTACAAATTTCAAAGGTAGGTATAATAGGTGGGTGCATTTTTCTAACAATTTTCGTCATATTGTATGACAATTTTGATCAGCCAACTTGATGGTCGATTTCGTCAATGTTGGAGGCCTGATCTGATCACATGGTCTGCTAGAAAAATGTTCCCCTATCAGTTACGGATCCATAGCCGTTTGAATCAGCTCATTTGCTGATGTGGATAAGAAGATATGGGCAAAATACGAAAACAGGTCAGCACAGACGTCATTGCACATCAGCCAACTTGATGGTCGATTTCGTCAATATTGGAGGCCTGATCTGATCATATGGTCTTCTAGACAAAGGTTCCCGTATCAGTTACGGATCCATAGCCATTGGAATCAGCTCATTTGCTGATGTGGATAAGCAGATATGGGCAAAATACGAAAACAGGTCAGCATAGACGTCATTGCACATCAGCTACTTTGATGGTCGATTTCGCTAGGGAAAACGACTCCGTTTCAAGAAGTGTAAAACATGAAAAAGATAGATATGCCTCTTAGCTTTGCACGACTACAAATTTCAGCCTTATTGCTTCAGTGAAACTCCAGCTATAGCTGATATGGAAAAAGGTGTCGGAACTGGAACTGAACTCGATTTGCCCTTAATTCTAGTAATCTGAAATCACTCAAAGAAACTTGTGAAAAATACCAAATTACATAAAAATATAAAAGATCATAAACACAATTAGACTAAACAATAATAACTCGTATTTGACACAAAACAATAATAAAACATAACTAAAAACTATATAATTATACGAGTTATCACACCCCCACACTTAGATTGTTGCTAGTCCCTAGCAACGACTCAATAAAAATAAAATAAGAAAATCTAATCTAATCCATTTTCGTAGGAAATCACGGTGGCACTTAGCATGTGACACAAGCCTTTAAACCCCTAGGTGTCCCTAGTGGACGAGTTTAGTCTCGTGAGGGTTTACTAGGACGATACCCACAAACATTGAAGACATAAGAAAAATAAAAATAATAATTATAACTAATCCTTCCAATATAAATTAGAGATAATCATTGGACAAGTCTTAAAAACTAATCAATAGCTTAAAGAAATCCACAAAAAATCTTGCTTGAATGTAAATTGTTTGAGTTAAGCCAATATTAACATAACATATTTCAATCAAAATAGTGCATATTCAAACTTAATCTCAACTTCTCACATGGGATACTCTCTTGATTTTCACTTTTTAAAGTAGTGGTAAAGTGTTTACACTCAATCAATCTCATGAAAACACTTCTACCATATGCTTGCTTGTCCACCTATTATCCACTATTTAGATCATACAACTTCATAAATCAAGAGGTCTTTATTCAAGGTTGTAATGGGGCCAAAGGGTTATAATGTGGTTAAAGAACAAAAGGATAAAGATATCACAAAGGTTCCAAAGAGTTCATAGAGTTTAGAGACATAATAAGATCATACAAATAAAACTTCTCAAAAGTCTTATAAAGCACATAATAACATAGGCTAAATATTCATGTTGAGCCTTTGCATCATTCTAACCAACTTTGTAGCATCTTTTTCTTTACTTTAACTAGAAGTTCAAGAGAAGATTTTTTTTATATATGGGAATGTATTTGACAATGATCCCTTTCTTTTTCTCTTGACTTTTTTCTTTCTTTTCCCCCCACACTTATTTCTTGTTTCTAACCCAAATTTTCAATAAATCTTCCTTGTCTTTGCAACTTGTCTCAAAACATGCTAATTCATCTTTGGAACAAAGGTAAAGATATAAGTATATTTAGGTTAGGGACAAGTTATGGTTACCAAAGAGATAGCTTATTCAATGTAGGCTCAAATTGGTTCACTAAGGGTGTGTTCTCTTGGAACATCAATAAGGGATGGCTGTTTGGCCCTGGCTAAAAATCCTAATGCCTCTATCATATTCATGTTGTCACATGTATCAATATAGTCTCAAACGGTTTAAAGCAAGTTCTAGAGAATCATGTAATCATAAGAGCACTCAAGAAAGAAATTAGATTGATTTGTATAATGCATCAATCATTATAGGCTCAAAAACTCACAAGGATGATTATACAAGTCAGATTAAGTCTAAACATGCTTCTTTCTCAATCAACATATCATATTAACATTGGCTCATAAAAATTAGTATCAAGCTTAATTCTTATGAAAATCTTCTCACTAATAACCAGTTTAGACCTATGCAATTCATATCTCATCATTGTATTAAAAAGGAACTAAAACACACTAAAATAATAATAATAATAAAGACTCATAAAAAAAAATAGTAGAAAAAAATAAAAGAAATCCTAAATCATTCCCCCCACACTTAATTCTTACATTGTCCTCAATATAAGTCTATTAACTCAAATGAAAGAATCATGTGTAAGAGAAAAGAACTAATAACATAAGAATAGGAACAACTAAGACTCAAAACAAAACAAAACCATGCAACCTAAATAATCCTAAAATACTAAACAAAAATTAACAAGTAAACATAAAAAGATTAAAATCAAACTGACAAGGTGTGTCTCAAGTCTCCCTTACTCAGACCTTGTTCAGAATGAATACTTTTAAATGGCTTAAAACACAAATTTCTTTCTTTTTTTTTTTTTTTTTTTTTTTTTTTTGAAGGTAAAATTTAGGAGATATTACCTGTAGAGGTTGCTAACCACTTATTATAACTGAGACATAACAAACAAAATGTTAGATAATGTCACAAAGACAAAGTGCAATCCACTCCTTGCTCGTCCATATCTCTTTTTCTTTTTCCGAGCGTTTGCGAAACAACCGTAGCAGATAAACACTCATAAGCTTGGAGATTTTTGAGTAAATCTTCAATGGTTGTAGCAGAAATTATGGTTCTCCTTGCCTCTGAAAACATGAATCCATTATCCACAGCATTATCTAAATATGAAAGCAAATTACTAAAATAACCATTAATATTAAGCAAACCAATGGGTTTCTTATTTGTGACCAAAGATGACCAAGAAGCCACGCAAGCTATTTCTTCCAATGTACCCAGACCTCCTGGTAAAGCAATGAATGCATCGGCAGAATGGTACATGATTGTTATCCGTTCAGGGACACTCCAGACTTGTATTTCCTTACCCACGGTAGGTCCACAAAAACTTGTGAATAGTTTTGGCACGATTCCTAGAACTGGACTTCCTCCGGCGTGTGCTGCTGTAGCGACTGCTCCCATTAAACCCGTACTACCGCCTCCATAAATCAAGTGGATCTTTTGTTGGGCAAGTATTACTCCAACTCTTATGGCTTCATCAGCGAATATGTTATTTTTTCCTGGATAAGCACCTCCAAAGACACAAATTTTTTTAATGCGCTGGGATGAAGTACTTGCCATTTTTTTTTCTTCGAGTGCCTGAAAGAGAATGAGTACATGGTGTAATATATAGAGGACTCAGTAGTGAATCAGACAAGAGTAATAATGTCGCCGAAAGTGTATCTGACCTGTCAGAAGAAAATGTTAACCTAACAAAAGATTTTTGCGTGATTTCAGGAAGAAAATCAAAAAGAGAAAAAAAAATCAACCGTAAAAGACAAATAAAAAAAAAACGAGAATAGTTACACAAATCGAACAACACGTAAATTAAACCAAAATAAAGTTATTGCAAATCAAACCAAAAGCTGAGAAGTCATTTATTGTAGTTGTGATTGTGGCTCACATCTTCCTCTGGTTTTACGTCCAGAAACGGCTTAAACGCCTTCTATGAGTCGAGGATATGCTTCCCATCCAGTTTTCTTACAAGCTGGCAAACAGGGTCTTTTAACATCAGATTCCCAAGATGTTGCCATTCCCTTTGGAATTGCGGCCATAAATCAAGAATTTCTCTCTGTACGTCTCCACTAGGATGCGTCTCAAGAAAAAGTTGGATATTACCCAAATTCTCCTTACTCAGTCCATCCTTAATGAATTCAATTTTATCATCTCGATTAGAGGACGGAATCCCAATAGAGCGACATTTACCGTTACACGTCCATCGTGCACATTTGTGGCAATTTGAACTCATGCGCTTTGCTCGTCGCTTCTTTGCAAAAGTGCTTCTACCTGTACCTGGTAAATGCAAAACAGGAAGATATTCATCTTCACGTACCTTGGCTTCAATTATCCAACGTATGTCGTCAGGAATCCCTTTGTGCATAAGCATTCTTAATCTTTCAAGTCGAACTTGGTAAAGCTTCAGTAAAATATTTCGAGGAAAAGGAGGAAATCGTTTCTGCAATCTTGTGAGAATATCATCCATCCTGGAAAAAAAAGAATGAAAAAAAAATTGAAAGAGAAATTGGAAGAGAAATTTATATACAATATCAGTTTTGTGGGTAGCTGATGGAACCGATTTAAATAATCACGGAGTACCGTTATCCGCCATTTAACCAGGGTTAAAAAAAAAAAAATTATATTTACATCTAGTTTTTTTCAAAACAAGGATCAGAAAGAAAAACAACATAAAAAGACTCAAAAACAAAACACTCTAAATAAAATCCTAAATTCTTCCCCCCACACATAATTTTTACATTGTCCTCAATGTAATGCTATTATCCCCCAATGCAAGAATTATATGTAAGAGAAAAGAACTATTAAACAAAAGAAACTTATGCAGCCTAAATGAACTTAAAAACAGTAAACACAATTAACAAAGAAATATAAGAAATAGATAAAGAAAAAGAGAGCAAATCTGAGGATGGCAGTTTGGCAATGCTTTCACTAATTAGGCTGCCTCCCCCAATTAGCACTTGATTGATTGTTTTCAGCCTAGCCAATTCCCCTTCTTGGCATTTTAGGCTTGTCAGGCTCATACATGAAATTTCCCAAATTTATGCGTTTGAGAGGAAGCTTTCTTTGCACAACAGTGGATGCATTCTCCATTACAAGTATTATTCCATCATCCTTTGTGGTGCATATGTCATCGAGGAATGGAGCATATTTTGATACTTGTTGAATGACCTCCACAAACAAGTTGTTTAAGGTTTCCGGCATGTGTTGTTCATGTTCTTCCTCCTTGAACTTTGCAAATCTACTAGGAAAAGGTGGAGAAGAAACATTAGTAAAAAGTGAAACCTTAAACGTTACCTCAGGTGCCGAAATACTCTTATTTGGATCTTTGGCTTCATTATCCTCAAGAATAGAATCCATCTCTAATTTTGTTTCATCCTCATCTTGTTCCTCATTCTTCAAGGTCACAATAATAGCATTCTCCTTTGGGTTAACCATCGTTTGGGCTGGGAGTTCTTCAGATCTTTGTGCTACCCATCCCACCATACTACTAGCCAATTGGCTCATTTGCTTTTCCAAACTCTGGATGCTTGCCCTTGTTTCCTGTTGAAATTGCAAAGAATCAGTAACAAGAGAATAGACAAGATCTTCTAAAGAAGTACCTGAGTTTTGAGTCATATGTGGTGGTTGAAAAAGATCTGGTTCTTGAGACCATGATTGATTGAAGCTAGATGGATGAGTGTAATTGGCATAAGGATCTACTTCTTGGTAATTTTTTAAGTAGCCATAATTAGTATGATCCCACCATCCCTCATGGTAAGTGTTTGAGTAATGATCATACTGTTGGTCTTGGAACACTTGATGGCCTTGACATCCTCCCATGGCCAATTGTTGAACTGGGGAGGTGAGATTGGCTTGTTGATTCTCCATGTTCATGTATGCCACCAACTCTTCAAGTGTTAGATTGCTCAATTCCATTGTTTTTTTTTTTTTTTTTAAATTTGAAAAGAAAAACTTGTATGTACAAGAAAATAAAACTAATTAGAACTGAAAATAAGAATAAACCAAGTAACAAATAAACTAAAGAAAGCAATCCCCGGCAACGGCGCCAAAAATTTGATGCACCCAAAAGAGTGTATCTTATTTAACCTTGCACTAAAAAGATAAATTGTAAGTATAGTAGTTAGCAAGGGTCGAGTCCTCAGGGATTGGGTTTTAGTTTATAAGTTAATAGTTTAAAACTTAAATTCAAGAACAATAAAAGAAAAGGGGTTTTTGAAGCCAGATTTAAACTAAAGTAAATAATAAGAATAAGATGCAAGGCGGTATAACCAGCCAATAAAAATATATATACTAAATTAGGCGGTATAACCAGCCAATAAAAATATATATACTAAATTAGGCGGTATGACCAGCCAATAAAAATAAATATACTTTTAAAAATAAGCAAACTAGAAAAGTAAGAAAACAAGTAAGTAAGAAGAATCAAATATGAAAAATATTGTTAAGGTTTCATTCTCCACCACTAGACATCATTAAGAATCAATTTCAGATCTATCAATATCAACCAACTATCAAAGTTAACAACCGTAGATAACAACAAGCTCTGTTATCCCAATCTTTCCTTAGTTTGTCGTTAAATAGAACAAGCTCTCTATTTAATCTCTAACCATTAAACAACCTAGAATAAGCTCTCTAAATTCAATTTAATGGCAGCTTTATGATGAGAAAGATAGGTTGATCTAAGCAACAAACACATAAGCTCGGATTGTTCAACTTAGGTTATGTTCCACTTTGCAATTATTGAAAACTTGACCATAATCATTAATCACAAATTGCCACTTATGAATAGGAAATCAAGACAATTACACGGATCAAGACTCCTAAACTAGCAATAGATAATTATCAAGATCTATCTAGTTGTACACCTAAACAAATCAAGACAACATCATGAACAATTCTTGTAGAAGAACATAAGCAACTTTGATAGAAAATTAATGATAGATAGAATCTGAAAATCAATCACAAAACATGTCTAGGGCTTTGAAATCACCCTTAACCAAATAGAAGTTTAGCCTAGCATAGGCATTATAAACATAAAATTAAATATAATCTAAGAAGAAAATAAAAGAAAGAAAGAAGAAGAAGAAGAATATTAATTATCCAACCTCTTGCTCTTTCTAAAGAAAAAGAAAACTAGAGAAAAGAAAGAAGAAGAAAACTTAGAGAATTTTATTACAATGGCTAATATCCTACCTATCTACAATATGATCCTCTACAATCATCCAAGGCCCTCTATTTATACACATTTTGGAGGGCTAAATGACAAGAGACAAGCTTTACAAATTTCAAAGGTAGGTATAATAGGTGGGTGCATTTTTCTAACAATTTTCGTCATATTGTATGACAATTTTGATCAGCCAACTTGATGGTCGATTTCGTCAATGTTGGAGGCCTGATCTGATCACATGGTCTTCTAGAAAAATGTTCCCCTATCAGTTACGGATCCATAGCCGTTTGAATCAGCTCATTTGCTGATGTGGATAAGAAGATATGGGCAAAATACGAAAACAGGTCAGCACAGACGTCATTGCACATCAGCCAACTTGATGGTCGATTTCGTCAATATTGGAGGCCTGATCTGATCATATGGTCTTCTAGACAAAGGTTCCCGTATCAGTTACGGATCCATAGCCATTGGAATCAGCTCATTTGCTGATGTGGATAAGCAGATATGGGCAAAATACGAAAATAGGTCAGCACAGACGTCATTGCACATCAGCTACTTTGATGGTCGATTTCGCTAGGGAAAACGACTCCGTTTCAAGAAGTGTAAAACATGAAAAAGATAGATATGCCTCTTAGCTTTGCACGACTACCAATTTCAGCCTTATTGCTTCAGTGAAACTCTAGCTATAGCTGATATGGAAAAAGGTGTCGGAACTGGAACTGAACTCGATTTGCCCTTAATTCTAGTAATCTGAAATCACTCAAAGAAACTTGTGAAAAATACCAAATTACATAAAAATATAAAAGATCATAAACACAATTAGACGAAACAATAATAACTCGTATTTGACACAAAACAATAATAAAACATAACTAAAAACTATATAATTATACGAGTTATCACCACATTATAACCCTTTGGCCCCATTACAACCTTGAATAAAGACCTCTTGATTTATGAAGTTGTATGATCTAAATAGTGGATAATAGGTGGACAAGCAAGCATATGGTAGAAGTGTTTTCATGAGATTGATTGAGTGTAAACACTTTACCACTACTTTAAAAAGTGAAAATCAAGAGAGTATCCCATGTGAGAAGTTGAGATTAAGTTTGAATATGCACTATTTTGATTGAAATATGTTATGTTAATATTGGCTTAACTCAAACAATTTACTTTCAAGCAAGATTTTTTGTGAATTTCTTTAAGCTATTGATTAATTTTTAAGACTTGTCCAATGATTATCTCTAATTTATATTGGAAGGATTAGTTATAATTATTATTTTTAGTTTTTCTTATGTCTTCAATGTTTGTGGGTATCGTCCTAGTAAACCCTCACGAGACTAAACTCGTCCACTAGGGACACCTAGGGGTTTAAAGGCTTGTGTCACATGCTAAGTGCCACCGTGATTTCCTACGAAAGTGGATTAGATTAGATTTTCTTATTTTATTTTTATTGAGCCGTTGCTAGGGACTAGCAACAATCTAAGTGTGGGGGTGTGATAAGTCGTATAATTATATAGTTTTTAGTTATGTTTTATTATTGTTTTGTGTCAAATACAAGTTATTATTGTTTTGTCTAATTGTGTTTATGATCTTTTATATTTTTATGTAATTTGGTGTTTTTCACAAGTTTCTTTGAGTGATTTCAGATTACTAGAATTAAGGGCAAATCCAGTTCAGTTCCAGTTCCGACACCTTTTGCCATATCAGCTATAGCTCGAGTTTCACTGAAGCAATAAGGCTGAAATTTTTACCGTGCAAAGCTAAGAGGCATATCTATCATTTTCATGTTTTACACTTCTTGAAACGGAGTCGTTTTCCCTAGCGAAATCGACCATCAAGTTGGCTGATCAAAATTGTCATACAATATGACGAAAATTGTTAGAAAAATGCACCCACCTATTATACCTACCTTTGAAATTTGTAAAGCTTGTCTCTTGCCATTTAGCACTCCAAAATGTGTATAAATAGAGGGCCTTGGATGATTGTAAGATATTGTACATTGGTAGGATATTAGCCATAATAAATAAATTCTCTAAGTTTTCTTCTTCTTTCCTTTCTCTAGTTTTCTTTTTCTTTATTTTCTTCTTCTTCTTTCTTTCTTTTATTTCCTTCTTAGATTCTATTTAATTTTATGTTTATAATGCCTATGCTAGGCTAAACTTCTATTTGGTTAAGGGTGATTTCAAAGCCCTAAACATGTTTTGTGATTGATTTTCAGATTCTATCTATCATTAATTTTCTATCAAAGTTGCTTATGTTCTTCTACAAGAATTGTTCATGATGTTGTCTTGATTTATTTAGGTGTACAACTAGATAGATCTTGATAATTATCTATTGCTAGTCTAGGAGTCTTGATCCGTGTAATTGTCTTGATTTCCTATTCATAAGTGGCAATTTGTGATTAATGATTATGGTCAAGTTTTCAATAATTGCAAAGTGGAACATAACCTAAGTTGAACAATCCGAGCTTATGTGTTTGTTGCTTAGACCAACCTATCTTTCTCATCATAAAGCTGCCATTAAATTGAATTTAGAGAGCTTATTCTAGGTTGTTTAATGGTTAGAGATTAAATAGAGAGCTTGTTCTATTTAACGACAAACTAAGGAAAGATTGGGATAACAGAGCTTGTTGTTATCTACGGTTGTTAACTTTGATAGTTGGTTGATATTGATAGATCTGAAATTGATTCTTAATGATGTCTAGTGGTGGAGAATGAAACCTTAACAATATTTTTCATATTTGATTCTTCTTACTTACTTGTTTTCTTACTTTTCTAGTTTGCTTATTTTTAAAAATATATTTATTTTTATTGGCTGGTTATACCTCCTAATTTGTATATTAACTTTGTTTTATTTTTATTGGCTGGTTATACCGCCTAATTTAGTATATATATTTTTATTGGCTGGTTATTGATAACTCGTATAATTATATAGTTTTTAGTTATGTTTTATTAATGTTTTGTGTCAAATACGAGTTATTATTGTTTAGTCTAATTGTGTTTATGATCTTTTATATTTTTATGTATTTTGGTGTTTTTCACAAGTTTCTTTGAGTGATTTCAGATTACTAGAATTAAGGGCAAATCCAGTTCAGTTTCAGTTCCGACACCTTTTGCCATATCAGCTATATCTCGAGTTTCACTGAAGAAATAAGGCTGAAATTTGTAGCCATGCAAAGCTAAGAGGCATATCTACCTTTTTCATGTTTTACACTTCTTAAAACGGAGTCGTTTTCCCTAGCGAAATCGACCATCAAGTTGGCTGATGTGCAATGACGTCTGTGCTGACATGTTTTCGTATTTTGCCCATATCTGCTTAACCACATCAGCAAATGAGCTGATTCCAACGGCTATGGTTCCGTAACTGATAGGGGAACCTTTGTATAGAAGACCATGTGATCAGATCAGGCCGCCAATATTGAAGAAATCGACCATCAAGGTGGCTGATGTGCAATGACGTATGTGCTGACATGTTTTCGTATTTTGCCCATATCTGCTTAACCACATCAGCAAATGAGCTGATTCCAACGGCTATGGTTCCGTAACTGATAGGGGAACCTTTTTCTAGAAGACCATGTGATCAGATCAGGCCTCCAATATTGACGAAATCGACCATCAAGTTGGCTGATCAAAATCGTCATATACCTACCTTTGAAATTTGTAAAGCTTGTCTCTTGTCATTTAGCCCTCCAAAATGTGTATAAATAGAGGGCCTTGGATGATTGTAAGGGATCATATTGGAGATTGGTAGGATATTAGCCATTTTAACAAAATTCTCTAAGTTTTCTTCTTCTTTCTTTTCTCTAGTTTTCTTTTTCTTTAGAAAGAGCAAGAGGTTGGATAATTAATATTCTTCTTCTTCTTCTTTCTTTCTTTTATTTTCTTCTTAGATTCTATTTAATTTTATGTTTATAATGCCTATTCTAGGCTAAACTTCTATTTGGTTAAGGGTGATTTCAAAGCCCTAGACATGTTTTGTGATTGATTTTCAGATTCTATCTATCATTAATTTTCTATCAAAGTTGCTTATGTTCTTCTACAAGAATTGTTCATGATGTTGTCTTGATTTATTTAGGTGTACAACTAGATAGATCTTGATAATTATCTATTGCTAGTTTAGGAGTCTTGATCCGTGTAATTGTCTTGATTTCCTATTCATAAGTGGCAATTTGTGATTAATGATTATGGTCAAGTTTTCAATAATTGCAAAGTGGAACATAACCTAAGTTGAACAATCCGAGCTTATGTGTTTGTTGCTTAGATCAACCTATCTTTCTCATCATAAAGCTGCCATTAAATTGAATTTAGAGAGCTTATTCTAGGTTGTTTAATGGTTAGAGATTAAATAGAGAGCTTGTTCTATTTAACGACAAACTAAGGAAAGATTGGGGTAACAGAGCTTGTTGTTATCTACGGTTGTTAACTTTGATAGTTGGTTGATAATGATAGATCTGAAATTGATTCTTAATGATGTCTAGTGGTGGAGAATGAAACCTTAACCATATTTTTTATATTTGATTCTTCTTACTTACTTGTTTTCTTACTTTTAGTTTGCTTATTTTTAAAAGTATATTTATTTTTATTGGCTGGTTATACCGCCTAATTTGTATATTAACTTTGTTTTATTTTTATTGGCTGGTTATACCGCCTAATTTAGTATATATATTTTCATTGGCTGGTTATACCGCCTAATTTAGTTTATATATTTTTATTGGCTGGTTATACCGCCTTGCATCTTATTCTTATTATTTACTTTAGTTTAAATCTGGCTTCAAAAACCCCTTTTCTTTTATTGTTCTTGAATTTAAGTTTTAAACTATTAACTTATAAACTAAAACCCAATCCCTGAGGACTCGACCCTTGCTAACTACTATACTTACAATTTATCTTTTTAGTGCAAGGTTAAATAAGATACACTCTTTTGGGTGCATCAAGTTTTTGGCGCCGTTGCCGGGGATTGCTTTCTTTAGTTTATTAGTTTATTGGTTTATTCTTATTTTCTGTTCTAATTATTTACTTTCTTATTTTTTTTATTAGTGAATGTTCCAAGCTCCCGAAGAAGACTTACGACTTAGGAAAATTCGAGAATTTATAACTTCTCACCAACAACCAATCGAGGAGTTGATCCAAAACATCCAAGAGGAGCAAGGAGAGATGGCAGCAGCTGACAACCGAACTCTCAAGGAGCTAGCCGCTCCGGACTTGGGTCAACAACCATTATGCATTGAATATGCTAATCTTGAGGTAGCTTTTGAATTAAAATCTGGTTTGATTCATCTTCTCCCAACTTTTCATGGTTTTGCAGGAGAGGATCCAAATAAGCACCTCAAGGAATTCCATGTAGTTTGCTCAAGCATGAGACCAACAGGGGTCACGGAAGAGCAAGTTAAGTTGAGAGCCTTCCCGTTCTCTCTAGCTGATTCAGCAAAGGAATGGCTCTACTATCTACCATCCGGGACCATCACTACATGGAATGATTTGAAGAAAGCATTCTTGGAAAGATATTTCCCAGCATCTAAGGCTGCCAACATTAGGAAAGAGATATGTGGGATTCGGCAATACAACGGAGAGTCCTTATATGAATATTGGGAGAGGTTCAAGAAACTTTGTGCATCATGTCCACACCATCAAATAAGTGAACAACTTCTCATCCAATACTTCTATGAAGGTCTCATGCCCATGGAGAGAAGTATGATAGATGCCGCTAGTGGGGGAGCTCTAGTTGATAAGACTCCCAGGGCTGCTAGAACATTAATCTCCAACATGGCAGCCAATTCTCAACAGTTCTCAATGAGACAAGATCCACCACCACAACCCAAGAGAGTTAATGAGGTAAGTATATCATCCCTTGAACAAAAATTTGATAAACTGACTTCTCTTGTTCAACAATTGGCTGTAGGTAAAATACAACAAATAAAGGCTTGTGGCATATGTTCAAACATAGGGCACCAAACTGATATGTGTCCAACACTTCAAGAGGATACCAATGAACATGTGAATGCCATGGGTGGATTTCAGAACCAATCAAGGAAATATGATCCCTACTCAAACACTTACAATCCAGGATGGAGGGATCATCCAAACTTCAATTATGGAGGGAACCAATCACAAACTATTCCTCCACCATTTGACCACAGGCCACCGGGTTTTCAGCAAAGAGTGCAACAACCATACCAAACCCGACAACAACTACCACCCACCCAAAATTCAGGTACTTCTCTTGAAGATCTTGTTAAAGCTCTTTCTACTAATACAATTCAATTTCAACAGGAAACAAAGACAAGTATTCGAAATTTGGAGACTCAAATAGGGCAATTGGCAACAACCATGAGTCAAATGCAAGCAAGGGATTCTGGGAAATTACCTTCCCAAACCATAGTGAATCCAAGAGAGAATGCCAATGCTATAAATTTAAGAAGTGGGAAACAGCTAGAGAAACCACAAAATGATAGTGCTCAAGGGGAGAACAATACCATGGCATCCTCTTCACATCCCAACGAGCCACTAAAAAAGGTAATTCCTAAACCATCCTTTCCTTCTTATATAACTCCTCCACCTTTTCCTAGCAGGTTAGCAAAGTCCAAGAAGGAGGAGCAAGAGAAGGAAATTTTGGAAACCTTCCGGAAAGTAGAGGTGAACATTCCTTTACTAGATGCTATCAAGCAAGTGCCAAGATATGCCAAGTTCCTAAAAGAGTTGTGCACATCTAAACGGAAGTTGAAATGGAATGAAAAGGTAAGTGTAGGGGAGAATGTGTCAGCTGTTCTTCAAAAGAAACTCCCACCTAAATGCAAGGATCCAGGTATGTTTACCATTCCTTGTAAGATAGGCAACACCAGGTTTGAGCGTGCTATGCTAGATCTAGGGGCATCTATTAATGTCATGCCATATTCAATTTATGCTTCATTGAATCTAGGACCATTAGAGGAAACCGGTGTTATAATACAACTTGCTGACCGTTCTAACACTTATCCAAGAGGAGTTGTAGAAGACGTTCTTGTACAGGTTAATGAATTGGTTTTTCCCGCTGACTTTTATGTTATTGAGATGGAAGATGAGATGTCTTCTAATCCCACACCTATTCTATTAGGGAGACCATTCTTGAAAACAGCAAGAACTAAAATAGATGTACATGATGGCACTTTAACTATGGAATTTGATGGTGAAATAATTCGCTTTAACATTTTTGAGGCCATGAGATATCCTAGTGATGTGCATTCTGTTTTTAATATTGATATAATTGACTCACTAGTGCAGCAAGCTTATGAGCTAGATGGTGAAGATAGTGTAGAAATAGTCCTTAGCAACCATCTCGGAATGGGGAATGCTAAACTAGCCTTGAGTGACCAGGTGGAAGGGGCACTAGAATCTTTACACTCGCTGCAACCTAAAGATGCAAGGTTTGATGTTTCATTTATTGATTTGCCTTTATCTAATGAGAAACTTCTACCTTCCATTTTGCAGGCACCAACTTTAGAGTTGAAACCACTACCGAACCACTTGAAATATTTGTTCTTAGGGGAAAAGGACACACTACCTGTCATCATTGCCAAAGATCTCACACCTTTGCAAGAAGAGCGACTTATCCGGGTGCTTAGAGAGCATAAAACAGCAATTGGTTGGACAATTGCCGATATCAAGGGAATAAGCCCATCCATGTGCATGCACAGGATTTTGTTAGAGGAAGGGTCTAAACCAACAAGAGAAGCACAAAGGAGATTGAACCCTCCTATGATGGAGGTTGTGAAAAAGGAGATACTGAAGCTCCTAGATGTTGGAGTGATCTATCCTATCTCGGATAGCAAATGGGTGAGCCCAGTCCAAGTGGTTCCAAAGAAATCAGGTGTAACGGTGGTAACAAATAATGAGAATGAACTTGTTCCTACTAGGATTCAAACAGGATGGCGAGTTTGTATTGATTATCGTAAACTTAATTCCACAACTCGCAAAGACCACTTTCCTTTACCTTTTATTGATCAAATGCTTGAAAGGTTAGCTGGCCATTCTCATTATTGTTTTCTTGATGGTTTTTCAGGTTATAATCAGATAGCCATTGCTCCGGAGGACCAAGAGAAAACAACATTCACATGTCCATTTGGTACTTTTGCATACCGGCGTATGCCATTTGGTCTTTGTAATGCACCAGCTACATTCCAAAGGTGTATGGTTAGCATATTTTCAGATTATGTAGAGAACATCATAGAAGTGTTTATGGATGATTTTAGTGTCTATGGTGATTCTTTTGATAGATGTCTAGAGAACCTTACACTTGTACTTGAAAGATGCATGGAAACTAACCTTGTTTTGAATTGGGAAAAATGTCACTTTATGGTAGAACAAGGAATAGTTTTGGGTCATGTTATTTCTTCTAGAGGGATGGAGGTTGATAAATCTAAAATAGATATTATGCATTCTTTACCACCTCCCACAAATGTGAGAGAGGTTCGTTCTTTTCTTGGACATGCAGGTTTCTATAGGAGATTTATCAAAGACTTCTCAAAGATCACATTACCTCTTTGCAAGCTACTACAAAAAGATGTGGTTTTCCACTTTGATGATAAATGCAAAGAGGCGTTTGAAACATTGAAGGGACTCTTGACATCAGCTCCTATCATGCAACCACCAGATTGGAATATACCTTTTGAAATCATGTGTGATGCTAGTGACTATGCCATTGGAGCTGTTTTGGGCCAACGGGTTGGCAAAGCCTCACATGCCATTTATTATGCCTCACGAACTCTTAATGATGCTCAATTGAACTATTCCACTACTGAAAAAGAACTTTTGGCTGTTGTATTTGCTTTAGAAAAATTTCGATCTTATTTAATTGGTACTAAAGTAATTGTATTTTCTGACCATGCAGCCCTTAGGTACTTACTCACTAAGAAGGAGGCCAAACCAAGGTTGATCAGATGGATACTTCTCTTACAAGAGTTTGATTTGGAGATAAAAGATAAGAGAGGTAGTGACAACTTGGTTGCGGACCATCTTAGCCGTTTAGTTCATGAAGATGATGCACTACCCTTGAATGAGAACTTTCCGGATGAGCAACTTCTTTTTATAAGAACAACAACTCCTTGGTATGCTGATATTGTTAATTACTTAGTTACCAAGAAGTTGCCACAAGAGTTGACACAAGCTCAAAGAAATAAGATCAAGAGTGATGCCAAATACTACATATGGGATGATCCTTACCTTTGGAAGCATTGCTCCGATCAGATTATAAGAAGGTGTGTACTCGAAACTGAATTTCAATCTATTCTCACCTTTTGTCACTCTTATGCATGTGGAGGACACTTTGGATCCAAAAGAACAGCCATGAAAGTTCTTGATTCTGGATTTTATTGGCCTACCATATTCAAAGATGCATACCTCTTTTGCAAGTCATGTGATCGTTGCCAAAGAACTGGTAACTTAGGTGCTAGAAATCAAATGCCTCAAACTCCAATACTTATTGTTGAAATTTTTGATGTATGGGGCATGGATTTCATGGGACCTTTTCCTCCTTCTTTTGGTAATCTTTATATTTTACTTGCCGTTGATTATGTTTCAAAGTGGGTGGAAGCAAAATCCACTAGGACTAATGACTCTAAAGTTGTTTCAGATTTTGTCAAGACTAACATCTTTGCTAGGTTTGGAACGCCAAAGGCTATAATCAGCGATAGAGGTACTCACTTTTGCAATAGGACTATGGAAGCACTTTTGAGGAAGTATAACATCACACACAAGGTCTCCACCTCATATCATCCTCAAACTAATGGGCAAGCTGAAGTGTCAAACCGAGAAGTTAAGTCCATCCTTGAAAAGACAGTTAATCCAAATAGGAAGGATTGGAGTTCACGACTTGATGATGCACTTTGGGCTTATAGGACAGCATATAAGACACCCATTGGTATGTCTCCTTATCGACTTGTTTATGGTAAGCCTTGTCATCTTCCGGTTGAATTGGAACATAAATCATATTGGGCTATCAAACAATGCAACATGGAGATGGATGAGATAGGAAAGAAAAGAAAACTTGACCTACAAGAATTAGAGGAGATAAGGAATGATGCCTATCAGAATTCTAGGATTTACAAGGAAAAAACTAAGGCATTCCATGACAAGATGATATCAAGAAAAGAATTTGTTGTTGGACAAAAAGTTCTTCTCTTCCATTCACGCCTTAAGTTATATCCAGGTAAGTTACGTTCTCGTTGGGTTGGACCTTTTGTTATTACTAATGTATTTACTCATGGTGCAGTTGAAATCCAAAGCCCGAAAACAGATAAGGCATTCAAAGTGAATGGTCATAGATTGAAGCCTTACTATGAGAACTTTCCAATACAAGATGTGGAGGAGTTTCCACTTTTTGAGCCAAAGTATGTTGAATAATAATGGCATGGGTCTAAGTCAAGCTGAGGACAATAAACCAAGCGCTTCTTGGAGAGGCAACCCAAAAGGATGGAGAGCATCTATTATATTAGATTTGCATATTCCTTACTCTCCATCATTCTATCTTTTATTGTTTTTCTTTTCTTTTGTTTAATAGTTCTTTTCTCTTACATATAATTCTTGCATTGGGGGATAATAGCATTACATTGAGGACAATGTAAAAATTATGTGTGGGGGGAAGAATTTAGGATTTTATTTAGAGTGTTTTGTTTTTGAGTCTTTTTATGTTGTTTTTCTTTTTGATCCTTGTTTTGAAAATAACTAGATGTAAATATAAATTTTTTTAACCCCGGTTAAATGGCGGATAACGGTACTCCGTGATTATTTAAATCGGTTCCATCAGCTACCCACAAAACTGATATTGTATATAAATTTCTCTTCCAATTTCTCTTTCAATTTTTTTTTTTCATTCTTTTTTTTCAGGATGGATGATATTCTCACAAGATTGCAGAAACGATTTCCTCCTTTTCCTCGAAATATTTTACTGAAGCTTTACCAAGTTCGACTTGAAAGATTAAGAATGCTTATGCACAAAGGGATTCCTGACGACATACGTTGGATAATTGAAGCCAAGGTACGTGAAGATGAATATCTTCCTGTTTTGCATTTACCAGGTACAGGTAGAAGCACTTTTGCAAAGAAGCGACGAGCAAAGCGCATGAGTTCAAATTGCCACAAATGTGCACGATGGACGTGTAACGGTAAATGTCGTTCTATTGGGATTCCGTCCTCTAATCGAGATGATAAAATTGAATTCATTAAGGATGGACTGAGTAAGGAGAATTTGGGTAATATCCAACTTTCTCTTGAGACGCATCCTAGTGGAGACGTACAAAGAGAAATTCTTGATTTATGGCCGCAATTCCAAAGGGAATGGCAACATCTTGGGAATCTGATGTTAAAAGACCCTGTTTGCCAGCTTGTAAGAAAACTGGATGGGAAGCATATCCTCGACTCATAGAAGGCGTTTAAGCCGTTTCTGGACGTAAAACCAGAGGAAGATGTGAGCCACAATCACAACTACAATAAATGACTTCTCAGCTTTTGGTTTGATTTGCAATAACTTTATTTTGGTTTAATTTACGTGTTGTTCGATTTGTGTAACTATTCTCGTTTTTTTTTTTATTTGTCTTTTACGGTTGATTTTTTTTTCTCTTTTTGATTTTCTTCCTGAAATCACGCAAAAATCTTTTGTTAGGTTAACATTTTCTTCTGACAGGTCAGATACACTTTCGGCGACATTATTACTCTTGTCTGATTCACTACTGAGTCCTCTATATATTACACCATGTACTCATTCTCTTTCAGGCACTCGAAGAAAAAAAAAATGGCAAGTACTTCATCCCAGCGCATTAAAAAAATTTGTGTCTTTGGAGGTGCTTATCCAGGAAAAAATAACATATTCGCTGATGAAGCCATAAGAGTTGGAGTAATACTTGCCCAACAAAAGATCCACTTGATTTATGGAGGCGGTAGTACGGGTTTAATGGGAGCAGTCGCTACAGCAGCACACGCCGGAGGAAGTCCAGTTCTAGGAATCGTGCCAAAACTATTCACAAGTTTTTGTGGACCTACCGTGGGTAAGGAAATACAAGTCTGGAGTGTCCCTGAACGGATAACAATCATGTACCATTCTGCCGATGCATTCATTGCTTTACCAGGAGGTCTGGGTACATTGGAAGAAATAGCTTGCGTGGCTTCTTGGTCATCTTTGGTCACAAATAAGAAACCCATTGGTTTGCTTAATATTAATGGTTATTTTAGTAATTTGCTTTTATATTTAGATAATGCTGTGGATAATGGATTCATGTTTTCAGAGGCAAGGAGAACCATAATTTCTGCTACAACCATTGAAGATTTACTTAAAAAGCTCCAAGCTTATGAGTGTTTATCTGCTACGGTTGTTTCGCAAACGCTCGGAAAAAGAAAAAGAGATATGGACGAGCAAGGAGT
The DNA here is from genome assembly GCA_030761205.1 of Fremontodendron californicum. Classification (NCBI taxonomy): domain Eukaryota; kingdom Viridiplantae; phylum Streptophyta; class Magnoliopsida; order Malvales; family Malvaceae; genus Fremontodendron; species Fremontodendron californicum. The sequence continues at coordinate 548,456 of JAULJL010000033.1, forward strand.
GGATTGCACTTTGTCTTTGTGACATTATCTAACATTTTGCTTGTTGTGTCTCAGTTATAATAAGTGGTTAGCAACCTCTGCAGGTAATATCTCCTAAATTCTACCTTTAAAATTTGACATTGGGGACAATGTCATATTTTAGTAGGGGGTAAGGGACATATTTTGCTAATTTAATAAAAAAAAAAAAAACTAAAAAAAAAAAATAAAAAAAAATAAAAAATAAAAAATAAAAAAAAAGAGTTTGTTGTGTTTTAAGCAATTTAGAAGTATTCATTCTGAACAAGGTCTGAGTAAGGGAGACTTGAGACATACCTTGTCAGTTTGATTTTAATCTTTTTATGTTTACTTGTTAATTTTTGTTTAGTATTTTAGGATTATTTAGGTTGCATGAGTTTGTTTTGTTTTTAGTCTTAGTTGTTCCTATTCTTATGTTATTAGTTCTTTTCTCTTACACATGATTCTTTCATTTGTGTTAATAGACTTACATTGAGGACAATGTAAGAATTAAGTGTGGGGGGAATGATTTAGGATTTCTTTTATTTTTGTCTACTATTTTTTTTTTTATGAGTCTTTATTATTATTATTATTTTTAGTGTGTTTTAGTTCCTTTTTAATACAATGATGAGATATGAATTGCATAGGTCTAAACTGGTTATTAGTGAGAAGATTTTCATGAGAATTGAGCTTGATGTCAACCTTTTTATGAGCCAATGTTAATATAATATGTTGATTGAGAAAGAAGCATGTTTAGACTTAATCTGACTTGTATAATCATCCTTGTGAGTTTTTGAGCCTATAATGATTGATGCTTTATACAAATCAATCTAATTTCTTTCTTGAGTGCTCTTATGATTACAGGATTCTCTAGAACTTGCTTTAAACCGTTTGAGATATATTGATACATGTGACAACATGAATATGATAGAGGCATTAGGATTTTTAGCCAGAGCCAAACAGCCATCCCTTATTGATGTTCCAAGAGAACACACCCTTAGTGAACCAATTTGAGCCTACATTGAATAAGCTATCTCTTTGGTAACCATAACTTGTCCCTAACCTAAATATACTTATATCTTTACCTTTGTTCCAAAGATGAATTAGCATGTTTTGAGACAAGTTGCAAAGACATGGGATATTTTTAGTTAAAAATTTGGGTTAGAAACAAGAAATAAGTGTGGGGGGGAAAGAAAAGAAAAGTCAAGAAAAAAAAATGAAATACTGGCAAATACATTCCTATGTAAAAAAAAAAAAATATATGAATCATCTCTTGAATTTGTGGAAAAAGAAAAAGATGTTACAAAGTCGTTTAGAATGAAGAAAAGGCCCAACATAAATATCCGGCCTAGGTGACTATGTACTTGTAAAGAGTTTTGAGAAGTTTCTTTGTATGATCTTTTTATGTCTCTAAACTTTATGAACTCTTTGGAACCTTTGTGATATCTTTATCCTTTTGTTCTTCAACCACATTACAAAACCCTTGGCCCCATTACAACCTTGATTAAAGACCTCTTGATTCATGAAGTTGTATGATCTAAATAGTGGAGAATAGGTGGACAAGCAAGAATATGGTAGAACTGTTTTCATGAGATTGATTGAGTGTAAACACTTCACCACTACTTTAAAAAGTGAAAATCATGAGGGTATCCCATGTGAGAAGTTGAGATTAAATTTGAACATGCAATATTTTGATTGAGATATGTTATGCTAATATTGGCTTAACTCAAACAATTTACATTCAAGCATGATTTTTTGTGAAATTCTTTAAGCTATTGATTAGTTTATAAGACTTGTTCAAATATTGTATCTAATTTGTATTGAAAGGATTAGGAGTAAATATTTTTAGTATATGCAGTTTATTTATATTTTAGTTTTTCAATGTTTGTGGGTATCGTTCTAGTAAACCCTCACGAGACTAAACTCGTCCACTAGGGACACCTAGGGGTTTAAAGGCTTGTGTCACATGCTAAGTGCCACCGTGATTTCCTACGAAAATGGATTAGATTAGATTTTCTTATTTTATTTTTATTGAGTCGTTGCTAGGGACTAGCAACAATCTAAGTGTAGGGGTGTGATAACTCGTATAATTATATAGTTTTTAGTTATGTTTTATTAATGTTTTGTGTCAAATACGAGTTATTATTGTTTAGTCTAATTGTGTTTATGATCTTTTATATTTTTATGTATTTTGGTGTTTTTCACAAGTTTCTTTGAGTGATTTCAGATTACTAGAATTAAGGGCAAATCCAGTTCAGTTTCAGTTCCGACACCTTTTGCCATATCAGCTATATCTCGAGTTTCACTGAAGAAATAAGGCTGAAATTTGTAGCCATGCAAAGCTAAGAGGCATATCTACCTTTTTCATGTTTTACACTTCTTAAAACGGAGTCGTTTTCCCTAGCGAAATCGACCATCAAGTTGGCTGATGTGCAATGACGTCTGTGCTGACATGTTTTCGTATTTTGCCCATATCTGCTTAACCACATCAGCAAATGAGCTGATTCCAACGGCTATGGTTCCGTAACTGATAGGGGAACCTTTGTATAGAAGACCATGTGATCAGATCAGGCCTCCAATATTGAAGAAATCGACCATCAAGGTGGCTGATGTGCAATGACGTATGTGCTGACATGTTTTCGTATTTTGCCCATATCTGCTTAACCACATCAGCAAATGAGCTGATTCCAACGGCTATGGTTCCGTAACTGATAGGGGAACCTTTTTCTAGAAGACCATGTGATCAGATCAGGCCTCCAATATTGACGAAATCGACCATCAAGTTGGCTGATCAAAATCGTCATATACCTACCTTTGAAATTTGTAAAGCTTGTCTCTTGTCATTTAGCCCTCCAAAATGTGTATAAATAGAGGGCCTTGGATGATTGTAAGGGATCATATTGGAGATTGGTAGGATATTAGCCATTTTAACAAAATTCTCTAAGTTTTCTTCTTCTTTCTTTTCTCTAGTTTTCTTTTTCTTTAGAAAGAGCAAGAGGTTGGATAATTAATATTCTTCTTCTTCTTCTTTCTTTCTTTTATTTTCTTCTTAGATTCTATTTAATTTTATGTTTATAATGCCTATTCTAGGCTAAACTTCTATTTGGTTAAGGGTGATTTCAAAGCCCTAGACATGTTTTGTGATTGATTTTCAGATTCTATCTATCATTAATTTTCTATCAAAGTTGCTTATGTTCTTCTACAAGAATTGTTCATGATGTTGTCTTGATTTATTTAGGTGTACAACTAGATAGATCTTGATAATTATCTATTGCTAGTTTAGGAGTCTTGATCCGTGTAATTGTCTTGATTTCCTATTCATAAGTGGCAATTTGTGATTAATGATTATGGTCAAGTTTTCAATAATTGCAAAGTGGAACATAACCTAAGTTGAACAATCCGAGCTTATGTGTTTGTTGCTTAGATCAACCTATCTTTCTCATCATAAAGCTGCCATTAAATTGAATTTAGAGAGCTTATTCTAGGTTGTTTAATGGTTAGAGATTAAATAGAGAGCTTGTTCTATTTAACGACAAACTAAGGAAAGATTGGGGTAACAGAGCTTGTTGTTATCTACGGTTGTTAACTTTGATAGTTGGTTGATAATGATAGATCTGAAATTGATTCTTAATGATGTCTAGTGGTGGAGAATGAAACCTTAACCATATTTTTCATATTTGATTCTTCTTACTTACTTGTTTTCTTACTTTTAGTTTGCTTATTTTTAAAAGTATATTTATTTTTATTGGCTGGTTATACCGCCTAATTTGTATATTAACTTTGTTTTATTTTTATTGGCTGGTTATACCGCCTAATTTAGTATATATATTTTCATTGGCTGGTTATACCGCCTAATTTAGTTTATATATTTTTATTGGCTGGTTATACCGCCTTGCATCTTATTCTTATTATTTACTTTAGTTTAAATCTGGCTTCAAAAACCCCTTTTCTTTTATTGTTCTTGAATTTAAGTTTTAAACTATTAACTTATAAACTAAAACCCAATCCCTGAGGACTCGACCCTTGCTAACTACTATACTTACAATTTATCTTTTTAGTGCAAGGTTAAATAAGATACACTCTTTTGGGTGCATCAGTTATACCGCCTAATTTAGTATATATATTTTTATTGGCTGGTTATACCGCCTTGCATCTTATTCTTATTATTTACTTTAGTTTAAATCTGGCTTCAAAAACCCCTTTTCTTTTATTGTTTTCTTTGAACGTAAGTTATAAACTAATAACTCATAGATTAAAACCCAATCCCTGAGGACTCGACCCTTGCTAATCATTATACTTACAATTGATCTTTTTAGTGCAAGGTTAAATAAGATACACTCTTTTGGGTGCATCAATACACTCTTTTGGGTGCATCACCGATCTCTTCCAAATAATATAAAATTGAGATCTGAAAGTTTTCATAAATTTATGAGCTCATTTGCTATTTTTCCCGGATTTATCTTTTGGAATTTCAACTTATTGGGCCCGAATTTTTCCATTTTTCAAATGAGCTCCGTTTCTTGATTTTTCTTCTCCGATCTCTTCCAAATGACATAAAACTCAGATCTGGAGGTTTTCATAATTTTTCGAGCTCATTTGCTATTTTTTCCGGATTTTCTAAGATTGCCCTTTAACCTCCGAAACCTCAGTTTTACTCAAAACAAGTCGAATTTCAAGATTTTCTTTTTCTAGACCTTTTTTTATATATTGAATTGGAGTTGTTCCAAAAATGCCCAATTTTTACGATCAAATTCGCCTCCGATTTGATTTTTTCTTTTTCCAATATCAGGAATTTCCTCGTTAGAACCGTTTTTCCTCCAACTATCTCTTTTCTCGGAATTACTTCAAACTAAGCCTTGGGCTATCTTTTTTTACCCATTCATCATCGATTAGGGGCTTTAATTTTACCGAATTGAGCCATTTGGTTTTCTTCCAAATTGACCCTTCCTTTGGTTTTGCTTCCAAATGGCCTTTTCAATACCTATAGTCAGATTATATTCCATTCGAAACCTCCAATTTTGACCAATTTGATCGTTTAAGCACTTTTTCCCAAATTTATCGAATTAGGATTTTATTTCCATTGAATCTCCATATCCCTTCTTTCGGACTCCATAACTCTCATTGTAGACATCAGATTATCAAAATTCTTTCACCATTGTTCAATTAAACTTTGAATCTTCATTTTGAATGAGGGTTGACTTTTTCATTGGTTGACTTTTTGGGGTTTACTTTTTTGGGGTTGACTTTTTTTTGGATTGACTTTTCATGCTTGAACTCTTAAACAAAGTCTCGGAGTACCACTTGCAGGATGAGAAGAGCTTTTTTGCATTCTAAAACATCATTAGAAAGAAAAATACCTGATTTAGGGGTCCGGACAAAATTAAATGTCTACAGACTTACTGGCGATGCTGTTGACAAGACATATGCTCGGGTCGTGGATTCCAAGGGTATTGCTTCTTACTTCCCGATTGAGGTGCCCGAAGGTGCTGGGGCCACCTCTTCTAGCATAAGCCCTCTGTCCCCGTCTGATCTTATGAAAGGTAAGAACTTTCATTTCAAACTTGGTTGATTCCGTCGAACTGTTGGTCTGTTGTTATATTGGCGAGTTAGTTTTTATTTTGCAGTAGATGATGACATTGCTGGTGAGCCTTTGGATTCTGATGCACCCAAAAGAGTGTATCTTATTTAACCTTGCACTAAAAAGATAAATTGTAAGTATAGTAGTTAGCAAGGGTCGAGTCCTCAGGGATTGGGTTTTAGTTTATAAGTTAATAGTTTAAAACTTAAATTCAAGAACAATAAAAGAAAAGGGGTTTTTGAAGCCAGATTTAAACTAAAGTAAATAATAAGAATAAGATGCAAGGCGGTATAACCAGCCAATAAAAATATATATACTAAATTAGGCGGTATAACCAGCCAATAAAAATATATATACTAAATTAGGCGGTATAACCAGCCAATAAAAATAAAACAAAGTTAATATACAAATTAGGCGGTATAACCAGCCAATAAAAATAAATATAAAAAATAAGCAAACTAAAAGTAAGAAAACAAATAAGTAAGAAGAATCAAATATGAAAAATATGGTTAAGGTTTCATTCTCCACCACTAGACATCATTAAGAATCAATTTCAGATCTATCAATATCAACCAACTATCAAAGTTAACAACCGTAGATAACAACAAGCTCTGTTATCCCAATCTTTCCTTAGTTTGTCGTTAAATAGAACAAGCTCTCTATTTAATCTCTAACCATTAAACAACCTAGAATAAGCTCTCTAAATTCAATTTAATGGCAGCTTTATGATGAGAAAGATAGGTTGATCTAAGCAACAAACACATAAGCTCGGATTGTTCAACTTAGGTTATGTTCCACTTTGCAATTATTGAAAACTTGACCATAATCATTAATCACAAATTGCCACTTATGAATAGGAAATCAAGACAATTACACGGATCAAGACTCCTAAACTAGCAATAGATAATTATCAAGATCTATCTAGTTGTACACCTAAACAAATCAAGACAACATCATGAACAATTCTTGTAGAAGAACATAAGCAACTTTGATAGAAAATTAATGATAGATAGAATCTGAAAATCAATCACAAAACATGTCTAGGGCTTTGAAATCACCCTTAACCAAATAGAAGTTTAGCCTAGCATAGGCATTATAAACATAAACATAAAATTAAAGAAAATCTAAGAAGAAAATAAAAGAAAGAAAGAAGAAGAGGAAGAATATTAATTATCCAACCTCTTGCTCTCTCTAAAGAAAAAGAAAACTAGAGAAAAGAAAGAAAACTAGAGAAAAGAAAGAAGAAGAAAACTTAGAGAATTTTATTAAAATGGCTAATATCCTACCTATGTACAATATGATCCCTTACAATCATCCAAGGCCCTCTATTTATACACATTTTGGAGGGCTAATTGACAAGAGACAAGCTTTACAAATTTCAAAGGTAGGTATATGACGATTTTGATCAGCCAACTTGATGGTCGATTTCGTCAATATTGGAGGCCTGATCTGATCACATGGTCTGCTAGACAAAGGTTCCCCTATCAGTTACGAAACCATAGCCGTTGGAATCAGCTCATTTGCTGATGTGGTTAAGCAGATATGGGCAAAATACGAAAACATGTCAGCACAGACGTCATTGCACATCAGCCACCTTGATGGTCGATTTCTTCAATATTGGAGGCCTTATCTGATCACATGGTCTTCTAGACAAAGGTTCCCCTATCAGTTACGGAACCATAGACGTTGGAATCAGCTCATTTGCTGATGTGGATAAGAAGATATGGGTATAATACGAAAACATGTCAGCACAGACGTCATTGCACATCAGCCAACTTGATGGTCGATTTCGCTAGGGAAAACCACTCCGTTTTAAGAAGTGTAAAACATGAAAAAGATAGATATGCCTCTTAGCTTTGCACGGCTACAAATTTCAGCCTTATTGCTTCAGTGAAACTCGAGATATAGCTGATATGGCAAAAGGTGTCGGAACTGAAACTGAACTGGATTTGCCCTTAATTCTAGTAATCTGAAATCACTCAAAGAAACTTGTGAAAAACACCAAAATACATAAAAATATAAAAGATCATAAACACAATTAGACTAAACAATAATAACTCGTATTTGACACAAAACATTAATAAAACATAACTAAAAACTATATAATTATACGAGTTATCAGATTCTCTTGAGGATTTTCCTATTCCATATTTGGAATGACTCTGGCACGTTGAGCCCCAGAGAGTTCCCACCTCTTGTGATGATAGTGAGACATTTGGTGACCTATCCTGTTTCCATATCTATGGTTCCTCCGGTGATAGAGCTGTCCACGGATTCCAGTACTCGCGGGAGTGTAATTGGTGGTTCGTAGAGGGTTGTGATTGACTTGGATAATGAGGGGGAGACTGATTTTTACATTATGATGAAGGAAGGCAATTTGTATATTGAGAGTGAGGTTTCAGATAGTAGTTCCTCTTCTCCGGGGGAGGGGCTCAGTTATATGGTGACCCTTAGGGCAATGCATTCAGTGATAGGTAGTTTTCTATGTTCTTATACCTAAGGGCCCCTATGTTATCTGACTTCTTTTTTGTGTTTCTTGCAGATATGGCTAGGGGACAAGACTTAATGGCGTAACTGATGGGTATAAAAGGTGTTGGGGTGAAGCCCAAGGGTAAGAAGGCACCTCCTGCCAAGAAGTAGAAGACCGAGCATGGGGGAGTCAAAATAAAAGACCCCATTCCTCCTCACGCTGACCCGACTGTGACAACCGAGGATGCCACTTCGAAGGGTTTGAAGGGTAAGTCACCGGGAAACCGAACAGAAGTCATCGTCCTTGTAGTCACGAAGAATAAGAAATCTGATAAAAGCAAGAAGGTTTGGGACAACGAGAGCAACAAGAATAGGGACCAAAATTTTGAGGTCTCCGACGAGCGGCAATCCTTTTCCCATCATGTGGCCCATCCTCGGGACAAGAGAGGTCGTGTCCCGGTTACCAACGATAAAGAGTATTTTGGTTGGTGGGATAGCCTGCCCATGAATAGCATCCCCTTGAGCATGGATCAAATGATGTCATGGGTCTGAGAGGCTTTTCCTGTGCCAACTATACGGGAGGTCGAGGCTCAGGCCCCTGTCCTTACCTAGCGATCCCTTTTGGCTCTCCATGTTGAAGTATCTCAGTTAACTGCTACTTGTGTTCTCTCTTGTTGTCTTTCAGGTGGTAATGAGTCATTCTTCATGTGTTTCAAGATGCTATGATGGCAATGGCCTTATATAACAGGGGCCAGGATATAGATCGATTGCTGGAGGAGGCGAACAAGAGCGTGGTGGAGGTCGACAAGAGATTGAAGACCAAAACCAAAGAGGAAAGTACTTCAGCTGCCCGCATCGTCGAGTTGGAGGCACAACTTAAGGCGACCAATGATAAGGTCATCGATGTTGAGAATAAAGCTTCCTCTACTGAAGATAGGGTGACCCGTGATGAGAGGGTTTGTACGGCCAAGGTTGCTGAGGCCGAGAAACGGAGGGGCTCGTCGAAGAAAAACTGGTCGTTGTAGAGGAAAAGTTAGCCAGTGCTGAGGATGAGGTCGGTATCATGAGGGATCACCTTTTTGAGGCTGGCCAATAAAAGTTGAAGGCATTGGAGGAAGAGGATAAAAAATGGCAGGTCAGGCTGGAGGAAGAGAGGCAAGAGATCCTACGGGAGACACTACACTACTGCTTGGGATATAGGATGACTGCCTTGGCTCTAGGGCAGGCGCAGTTTGGCCCTGTGCACCTTCGAGGGGTTAAGTTTACTACCCTTCAAGAGGTTCTCAACGGGTTAGATCGTCTTTATCCTGATGCTAGTGCATTGGAGAGGCTGAGGTAGGACCTCGTAACTAAGGCTCCTTTTGCTACGCCTAGTGAAAGTGAGCCTGCTACTCCTACTGGAGAAGGTGGAGATGACGAGGTCCTTGTCAAGGATTTAATGGAGGTAGAAGTTGTCATTGCTGACGCTTTAGTGGAGGGCCATTGGGATGGTGGCAATACTTGTAATGTAAATACTGAAGTAGCAGTTATTGAGGACATAGAGAATGTTAAATGGGGTTGCAAAATGGAACGTAGAAGTTTCTCATTAGATAAAGGCAAATCAATAAATGAAACATCAAACCTTGCATCTTTAGGTGGCAGCGAGTGTAAAGATTTTAGTGCCCCTTCCACATGGTCACTCAAGGATAGTTCCCCTTTAGCATTCCCCATTCCGAGATGTTTGCTAAGGACTATCTCCACACTATCTTCACCATCTAGCTCAAAAGCTTGCTGCACTAGTGAGTCAATTATGTCAATATTAAAAATAGAATGGACGTCACTAGGATATCTCATGACCTCAAAAATGTTAAAGCGAATTATTTCACCATCAAATTCCATAGTTAAAGAGCCATCATGTACATCTATTTGGTTCTTGCTGTTTTGAAGAATGGTCTACCTAATAGAATAGGTGCGGGATTAGAAGACATCTCATCTTCCATCTCAATAACATAAAAGTCAGCGGGAAAAACCAATTCATTAACCTGTACAAGAACGTTTCTACAACTCCTCTTGGATAAGTGTTAGAACGGTCAGCAAGTTGTATTATAACACCGGTTTCCTCTAATGGTCCTAGATTCAATGAAGCATAAAATTGAATATGGCATGACATTAATAGATGCCCCTAGATCTAGCATAGCACGCTTAAACCTGGTGTTGCCTATCTTACAAGGAATGGTAAACATACCTGGATCCTTGCATTTAGGTGGGAGTTTCTTTTGAAGAACAGCTGACACATTCTCCCCCGCACTTACCTTTTCATTCCATTTCAACTTCCGTTTAGATGTGCACAACTCTTTTAGGAACTTGGCATATCTTGGCACTTGCTTGATAGCATCTAGTAAAGGAATGTTCACCTATACTTTCCGGAAGGTTTCCAAAATTTCCTTCTCTTGCTCCTACTTCTTGGACTTTGCTAACCTACTAGGAAAAGGTGGAGGAGTTATATAAGAAGGAAATGATGGTTTAGGAGATACCTTTTGTAATGGCTCATTGGGATGTGAAGATGATGCCATGGTTTGTCCTCCCTTTGAGCACTATCCTTTTGTGGTGTCTCAAGCTGTTTCCCACTTCTTAGAGTTATAGCATTGGCATTTTCTCCTGGATTCACTATGGTTTGGGAAGGTAATTTCCCGGAATCCCTTGCTTGCATTTGACTCATGGTTGTTGCCAATTGCCCAATTTGAGTCTCCAAATTTCGGATACTTGTCTTTGTTTCCTGTTGAAATTGAATTGTATTAGTAGAAAGAACTTTAACAAGATCTTCAAGAGAAGTACCTGAATTTTGGGTGGGTGGCACTTGTTATCGGGTTTGGTATGGTTGTTGCACTCTTTGCTGAAAACCCAATGGCCTGTTGTCAAATGGTGGAGGAACAGTTTGTGATTGGTTCCTTCCATAATTGAAGTTTGGATGATCCCTCCAACATAGATTGTCAGTGTTTGAGCAGGGATCATATTTCCTTGATTGGTTCTGAAATCTACCTATGGCATTCACATGTTCATTGGTGTCCTGTTGAAGTGTTGGACAAATATCAATTTGGTGCCCTATGTTTGAACATATGCCACAAGCCTTTATTTGCTGTATATTACCTACAACCAATTGTTGAACAAGAGAAGTCAGTTTATCAAATTTTTGTTCAAGGGATGATATACTTACCTCATTGACTTTCTTGGGTTGTGGTGGTGGATCATGTCTCATTGAGAATTGTTGAGAATTGTCTGCCATGTTGGAGATTAATCTAGCAGCCCCGGGAGTCTTATAAACTAGAGCTCCCCCACTAACGGCATCTATCATACTTCCCTCCATGGGCATGAGACCTTCATAGAAGTATTGGATGAGAAGTTGTTCACTTATCTGATGGTGTGGACATGATGCACAAAGTTTCTTGAACCTCTCCCAATATTCATATAAGGACTCTCCGTTGTATTGCCGAATCCCACATATCTCTTTTCTAATTTTGGCAGCCTTAGATGCTGGGAAATACCTTTCCGAGAATGCTTTTTCATATCATTCCATGTAGTGATGGTCCCGGATGGTAGATAGTTGAGCCAATCCTTTGCTGAATCAGCTAGAGAGAATGAGAAGGCTCTCAACTTAACTTGCTCTTCCGTGACACCTGTTGGTCTCACGCTTGAGCAAACTACATGGAAATCCTTGAGGTGCTTATTTGGATCTTCTCCTGCAAAACCATGAAAAGTTGGGAGAAGATGAATCAAACCAGATTTTAATTCAAAAGCTACCTCAAGATTAGCATATTCAATGCATAATGGTTCTTGACCCAAGTCCGGAGCGACTAGCTCCTGGAGAGTTCGGTTGTCAGCTGCTTCCATCTCTCCTTTCGCCTCTTGGATGTTTTGGATCAACTCCTCGATTGGTTGTTGGTGAGAAGTTATATATTCCCGAATTCTCCTAAGTCTTAAGTCTTCTTCGGGATCTTGGAACATTCACTAATAAAAAATAAAAAAAAGAAAGTAAATAATTAGAACAAAAAATAAGAATAAACCAATAAACTAATAAACTAAAGAAAGAAATCCCCGGCAACGGCGCAAAAAACTTGGTGCACCCAAAAGAGTGTATCTCATTTAACCTTGCACTTAAAAAGAATCAATTGTAGAGTATAGTGATTAGCAAGGATCGAGTCCTCAGGGATCGGGTTTTAGTTTATAAGTTAATAGTTTATCACAAAGCTTTTCTTAGTTTCTCGTTAAATAGAACAAGCTCTCTATTTAATCTCTAACTATCAAACAACCTAGAATAAGCTCTCTATGTTCAATTTAATAGCAGCTTTATGATGAGAAAGATAGGTTGATCTAAGCAACAAACACATAAGCTCGGATTGTTCAACGTAGGTTATGTTCCACTTTGCAATTATTGAAAACTTGACCATAATCATTAATCACAAGTTGCTACTTATGAATAGGAAATCAAGACAATTACACGGATCAGGACTCCAAAACTAGCATTAGACGATTATCAAGATTTATGTAGTTGGCCACCTAAACAAATCAATGATAGATAGATTCTGAAAATTAATTACACAACATGTCTAGGGCTTTGAAATCACCCTTAACCAAATAAAAGATTAGCCTAGCATAGGCATTGTAAACATAAACATAAAATTAAAGAGAATCTAAGAAGAAAATAAAAGAAAGAAAGAAGAAGAAGAAGAAGAAAAATATTAATTATCCAGCCTCTTGCTCTCTCAAAAACAAAGAAACAAAGATGAAATCAGAACTTTGATACTTGGAGAAGTGTAAATTTCGTATGCCCCCTTGCTCTCTATTTATAGGCAATAGTATTGCTAGGGCATCAAACAAGTGAATTTCAGCTCTCTTCCTTCAATAAATGCTGACTTATGGCTAAAGTTAAGGAAAAGTGGCTGACTTTTGAGTTTTAAGGAAATATATAAGCCTTGGTAGCCAAGTTTGAATAAAGTAGGAAAGTTTTAGTCAAAACACTCTTTAATGAAGAGACATTACAAACTTGCAGCCAAAGTAAGTGTAAGGAAGGAAAGTCTTGGCTGGTTTAAATCTCCTACTTTGACTAATATTAGTTTTAAGGAAAAATACTTGCAATTAATGCAATTAATGCAAGTTGACAGCCACTAATCCTTCTTTGACAAGGATAAACATAAATGTCAGCTAGGGTATTGATGCACCCAAAAGAGTGTATCTTATTTAACCTTGCACTAAAAAGATAAATTGTAAGTATAGTAGTTAGCAAGGGTCGAGTCCTCAGGGATTGGGTTTTAGTTTATAAGTTAATAGTTTAAAACTTAAATTCAAGAACAATAAAAGAAAAGGGGTTTTTGAAGCCAGATTTAAACTAAAGTAAATAATAAGAATAAGATGCAAGGCGGTATAACCAGCCAATAAAAATATATATACTAAATTAGGCGGTATAACCAGCCAATATATATACTAAATTAGGCGGTATAACCAGCCAATAAAAATAAAACAAAGTTAATATACAAATTAGGTGGTATAACCAGCCAATAAAAATAAATATACTTTTAAAAATAAGCAAACTAGAAAAGTAAGAAAACAAGTAAGTAAGAAGAATCAAATATGAAAAATATGGTTAAGGTTTCATTCTCCACCACTAGACATCATTAAGAATCAATTTCAGATCTATCAATATCAACCAACTATCAAAGTTTACAACCGTAGATAACAACAAGCTCTGTTATCCCAATCTTTCCTTAGTTTGTCGTTAAATAGAACATGCTCTCTATTTAATCTCTAACCATTAAACAACCTAGAATAAGCTCTCTAAATTCAATTTAATGGCAGCTTTATGATGAGGAAGATAGGTTGATCTAAGCAACAAACACATAAGCTCGGATTGTTCAACTTAGGTTATGTTCCACTTTGCAATTATTGAAAACTTGACCATAATCATTAATCACAAATTGCCACTTATGAATAGGAAATCAAGACAATTACACGGATCAAGACTCCTAGACTAGCAATAGATAATTATCAAGATCTATCTAGTTGTATGATGCACCCAAAAGAGTGTATCTTATTTAACCTTGCACTAAAAAGATCAATTGTAAGTATAGTAGTTAGCAAGGGTCGAGTCCTCAGGGATTGGGTTTTAGTTTATAAGTTAATAGTTTATAACTTATGTTCAAAGAAAACAATAAAAGAAAAGGGGTTTTTGAAGCCAGATTTAAACTAAAGTAAATAATAAGAATAAGATGCAAGGCGGTATAACCAGCCAATAAAAATATATATACTAAATTAGGCGGTATAACCAGCCAATCAAAATAAAACAAAGTTAATATACAAATTAGGCGGTATAACCAGCCAATAAAAATAAATATAAAAAATAAGCAAACTAAAAGTAAGAAAACAAGTAAGTAAGAAGAATCAAATATGAAAAATATGGTTAAGGTTTCATTCTCCACCACTAGACATCATTAAGAATCAATTTCAGATCTATCAATATCAACCAACTATCAAAGTTAACAACCGTAGATAACAACAAGCTCTGTTATCCCAATCTTTCCTTAGTTTGTCGTTAAATAGAACAAGCTCTCTATTTAATCTCTAACCATTAAACAACCTAAAATAAGCTCTCTAGATTCAATTTTATGGCAGCTTTATGATGAGAAAGATAGGTTGATCTAAGCAACAAACACATAAGCTCGGATTGTTCAACTTAGGTTATGTTCCACTTTGCAATTATTGAAAACTTGACCATAATCATTAATCACAAATTGCCACTTATGAATAGGAAATCAAGACAATTACACGGATCAAGACTCCTAAACTAGCAATAGATAATTATCAAGATCTATCTAGTTGTACACCTAAATAAATCAAGACAACATCATGAACAATTGATAACTCGTATAATTATATAGTTTTTAGTTATGTTTTATTAATGTTTTGTGTCAAATACGAGTTATTATTGTTTAGTCTAATTGTGTTTATGATCTTTTATATTTTTATGTATTTTGGTGTTTTTCACAAGTTTCTTTGAGTGATTTCAGATTACTAGAATTAAGGGCAAATCCAGTTCAGTTTCAGTTCCGACACCTTTTTCCATATCAGCTATATCTCGAGTTTCACTGAAGAAATAAGGCTGAAATTTGTAGCCATGCAAAGCTAAGAGGCATATCTATCTTTTTCATGTTTTACACTTCTTAAAACGGAGTCGTTTTCCCTAGCGAAATCGACCATCAAGTTGGCTGATGTGCAATGACGTCTGTGCTGACATGTTTTCGTATTATGCCCATATCTTCTTATCCACATCAGAAAATGAGCTGATTCCAACGGCTATGGTTCCGTAACTGATAGGGGAACCTTTGTCTAGAAGACCATGTGATCAGATCAGGCCTCCAATATTGAAGAAATCGACCATCAAGGTGGCTGATGTGCAATGACGTCTGTGCTGACATGTTTTCGTATTTTGCCCATATCTGCTTAACCACATCAGCAAATGAGCTGATTCCAACGGCTATGGTTCCGTAACTGATAGGGGAACCTTTTTCTAGAAGACCATGGGATCAGATAAGGCCTCCAATATTGACGAAATCGACCATCAAGTTGGCTGATCAAAATCGTCATATACCTACCTTTGAAATTTGTAAAGCTTGTCTCTTGTCATTTAGCCCTCCAAAATGTGTATAAATAGAGGGCCTTGGATGATTGTAAGGGATCATATTGTACATAGGTAGGATATTAGCCATTTCAATAAAATTCTCTAAGTTTTCTTCTTCTTTCTTTTCTCTAGTTTTCTTTTTCTTTAGAGAGAGCAAGAGGTTGGATAATTAATATTCTTCCTCTTCTTCTTTCTTTTATTTTCTTCTTAGATTTTCTTTAATTTTATGTTTATGTTTACAATGCCTATGCTAGGCTAAACTTCTATTTGGTTAAGGGTGATTTCAAAGCCCTAGACATGTTTTATAATTGATTTTCAGATTCTATCTATCATTAATTTTCTATCAAAGTTGCTTATGTTCTTCTACAAGAATTGTTCATGATGTTGTCTTGATTTGTTTAGGTGTACAACTAGATAGATCTTGATAATTATCTATTGCTAGTTTAGGAGTCTTGATCCGTGTAATTGTCTTGATTTCCTATTCATAAGTGGCAATTTGTGATTAATGATTATGGTCAAGTTTTCAATAATTGCAAAGTGGAACATAACCTAAGTTGAACAATCCGAGCTTATGTGTTTGTTGCTTAGATCAACCTATCTTTCTCATCATAAAGCTGCCATTAAATTGAATTTAGAGAGCTTATTCTAGGTTGTTTAATGGTTAGAGATTAAATAGAGAGCTTGTTCTATTTAACGATAAACTAAGGAAAGATTGGGGTAACAGAGCTTGTTGTTATCTACGGTTGTTAACTTTGATAGTTGGTTGATATTGATAGATTTGAAATTGATTCTTAATGATGTCTAGTGGTGGAGAATGAAACCTTAACCATATTTTTCATATTTGATTCTTCTTACTTACTTGTTTTCTTACTTTTCTAGTTTGCCTATTTTTAAAAGTATATTTATTTTTATTGGCTGGTTATACCGCCTAATTTGTATATTAACTTTGTTTTATTTTTATTGGCTGGTTATACCGCCTAATTTAGTATATATATTTTTATTGGCTGGTTATACCGCCTAATTTAGTATATATATTTTTATTGGCTGGTTATACCGCCTTGCATCTTATTCTTATTATTTACTTTAGTTTAAATCTGGCTTCAAAAACCCCTTTTCTTTTATTGTTCTTGAATTTAAGTTTTAAACTATTAACTTATAAACTAAAACCCAATCCCTGAGGACTCGACCCTTGCTAACTACTATACTTACAATTTATCTTTTTAGTGCAAGGTTAAATAAGATACACTCTTTTGGGTGCATCAAATTTTTGGCGCCGTTGCCGGGGATTGTTTTCTTTAGTTTATTTGTTACTTGGTTTATTCTTATTTTCAGTTGTAATTAATTTTATTTTTCTTGTACATACAAGTTTTTCTTATCAAATTTTGAAAAAAAAAAAAAAAAAAAAAAAAGAAAACGATGGAATTGAGCAATCTAAC
The DNA here is from genome assembly GCA_030761205.1 of Fremontodendron californicum. Classification (NCBI taxonomy): domain Eukaryota; kingdom Viridiplantae; phylum Streptophyta; class Magnoliopsida; order Malvales; family Malvaceae; genus Fremontodendron; species Fremontodendron californicum. The sequence goes on from JAULJL010000033.1 coordinate 565,581, forward strand.
ACTTGAAGAGTTGGTGGCATACATGAACATGGAGAATCAACAAGCCAATCTCACCTCGCCAGTTCAACACTTGGCCATGGGAGGATGTCAAGGCCATCAAGTGTTCCAAGACCAACAGTATGATCATTACTCAAACACTTACCATGAGGGATGGTGGGATCATACTAATTATGGCTACTCGAAAAATTACCAAGAAGTAGATCCTTATGCCAATTACACTCATCCATCTAGCTTCAATCAATCATGGTCTCAAGAACCAGATCTTCTTCAACCACCACATATGACTCAAAACTCAGGTACTTCTTTAGAAGATCTTGTCGATTCTCTTGTTACTAATACTTTGCAATTTCAACAGGAAACAAGGGCAAGCATCCGGAGTTTGGAAAGGCAAATGAGCCTATTGGCTAGTAGTATGGTGGTATGGGTAGCACAAAGATCTGAAGAACTCTCTGCCCAAACAATGATTAACCCAAAGGAGAATACTACTATTGTGACCTTGAGGAATGAGGAACAAGATGAGGATGAGACAGAATTAGAGATGGATTCTAAGAGTATTTCGGCACCTGAGGTAACGTTTAAGGTTTCACTTTTTACTAATGTTTCTTCTCCACCTTTTCCTAGTAGATTTGCAAAGTTCAAGGAGGAAGAACATGAACAACACATGCCGGAAACCTTAAACAACTTGTTTGTGGAGGTCATTCAACAAGTATCAAAATATGCTCCATTCCTCGATGACATATGCACCACAAAGGATGATGGAATAATACTTGTAATGGAGAATGCATCCACTGTTGTGCAAAGAAAACTTCCTCTCAAACGCATAAATTTGGGAAATTTCATGTATGAGCCTGACAAGCCTAAAATGCCAAGAAGGGGTGTTGGTTAGGTTCAAAACACTAAATCAAGTGCTAATTGGGGGAGGCAGCCTAATTAGTGAAAGCATTGTCAAAGTGCCATCCTCAGATTTGCTCTCTTTTTCTTTATCTTTTTCTTATGTTTCTTTGCTAATTGTGTTTAGTGTTTCTAAGTTCATTTAGGTTGCATGAGTTTGTTTTGTTTTGTTTTGAGTCTAGTTGTTCCTATTCTTATGTTATTAGTTCTTTTCTCTTACACATGATTCTTTCATTTGGGTTAATAGACTTACATTGAGGACAATGTAAGAATTAAGTGTGGGGGGAATGATTTAGGATTTCTTTTATTTTCGTCTACTATTTTTTTTTTTATGAGTCTTTATTATTATTTTTTTTAGTGTGTTTTAGTTCCTTTTTAATACAATGATGAGATATGAATTGCATAGGTCTAAACTGGTTACTAGTGAGAAGATTTTCATGAGAATTAAGCTTGATACTAATTTTTATGAGCCAATGTTAATATGATATGTTGATTGAGAAAGAAGCATGTTTAGACTTAAAACTGACTTGTATAATCATCATTGTGAGTTTTTGATCCTAAAATGATTGATGCATTATAGAAATCAATCTAATTTCTTTCTTGAGTGCTCTTATGATTACATGATTCTCTAGAACTTGCTTTAAACCGTTTGAGACTATATTGATACATGTGACAACATGAATATGATAGAGGCATTAGGATTTTTAGCCAGGGCCAAACAGCCATCCCTTATTGATGTTCCAAGAGAACACACCCTTAGTGAACCAATTTGAGCCTACATTGAATAAGCTATCTCTTTGGTAACCATAACTTGTCCCTAACCTAAATATACTTATATCTTTACCTTTGTTCCAAAGATGAATTAGCATGTTTTGAGACAAGTTGCAAAGACAAAGAAGATTTATTGAAAATTTGGGTTAGAAACAAGAAATAAGTGTGGGGGGAAAAGAAAGAAAAAAGTCAAGAGAAAAAGAAAGGGATCATTGTCAAATACATTCTCATAAAAAAAAAAAAAATCTTCTCTTGAACTTCTAGTTAAAGTAAAGAAAAAGATGTTACAAAATTGGTTAGAATGATGCAAAGGCTCAACATGAATATTTAGCCTATGTTATTATGTGCTTTATAAGAGTTTTGAGAAGTTTTATTTGTATGATCTTTTTATGTCTCGAAACTTTATGAACTCTTTGGAACCTTTGTGATATCTTTATCCTTTTGTTCTTCAACCACATTACAAACCCCTTGGCCCCATTACAACCTTGATTAAAGACCTCTTGATTCATGAAGTTGTATGATCTAAATAGTGGAGAATAGGTGGACAAGCAAGAATATGGTAGAACTGTTTTCATGAGATTGATTGAGTGTAAACACTTCACCACTACTTTAAAGAGTGAAAATCATGAGGGTATCCCATGTGAGAAGTTGAGATTAAATTTGAACATGCAATATTTTGATTGAAGATATGTTATGTTAATATTGGCTTAACTCAAACAATTTACATTCAAGCATGAATTTTTGTGAAATTCTTTAAGCTATTGATTAGTTTATAAGACTTGTTCAAAGATTGTCTCTAATTTGTATTGAAAGGATTAGGAATAAATATTTTTAGTATATGTAGTTTATTTATATTTTAGTTTTTCAATGTTTGTGGGTATCGTTCTAGTAAACCCTCACGAGACTAAACTCGTCCACTAGGGACACCTAGGGGTTTAAAGGCTTGTGTCACATGCTAAGTGCCACCGTGATTTCCTACGAAAATGGATTAGATTAGATTTTCTTATTTTATTTTTATTGAGTCGTTGCTAGGGACTAGCAACAATCTAAGTGTGGGGGTGTGATAACTCGTATAATTATATAGTTTTTAGTTATGTTTTATTAATGTTTTGTGTCAAATACGAGTTATTATTGTTTAGTCTAATTGTGTTTATGATCTTTTATATTTTTATGTATTTTGGTGTTTTTCACAAGTTTCTTTGAGTGATTTCAGATTACTAGAATTAAGGGCAAATCCAGTTCAGTTTCAGTTCCGACACCTTTTTCCATATCAGCTATATCTCGAGTTTCACTGAAGAAATAAGGCTGAAATTTGTAGCCATGCAAAGCTAAGAGGCATATCTATCTTTTTCATGTTTTACACTTCTTAAAACGGAGTCGTTTTCCCTAGCGAAATCGACCATCAAGTTGGCTGATGTGCAATGACGTCTGTGCTGACATGTTTTCGTATTATGCCCATATCTTCTTATCCACATCAGAAAATGAGCTGATTCCAACGGCTATGGTTCCGTAACTGATAGGGGAACCTTTGTCTAGAAGACCATGTGATCAGATCAGGCCTCCAATATTGAAGAAATCGACCATCAAGGTGGCTGATGTGCAATGACGTCTGTGCTGACATGTTTTCGTATTTTGCCCATATCTGCTTAACCACATCAGCAAATGAGCTGATTCCAACGGCTATGGTTCCGTAACTGATAGGGGAACCTTTTTCTAGAAGACCATGGGATCAGATAAGGCCTCCAATATTGACGAAATCGACCATCAAGTTGGCTGATCAAAATCGTCATATACCTACCTTTGAAATTTGTAAAGCTTGTCTCTTGTCATTTAGCCCTCCAAAATGTGTATAAATAGAGGGCCTTGGATGATTGTAAGGGATCATATTGTACATAGGTAGGATATTAGCCATTTCAATAAAATTCTCTAAGTTTTCTTCTTCTTTCTTTTCTCTAGTTTTCTTTCTTTTCTCTAGTTTTCTTTTTCTTTAGAGAGAGCAAGAGGTTGGATAATTAATATTCTTCCTCTTCTTCTTTCTTTTATTTTCTTCTTAGATTTTCTTTAATTTTATGTTTATGTTTACAATGCCTATGCTAGGCTAAACTTCTATTTGGTTAAGGGTGATTTCAAAGCCCTAGACATGTTTTATAATTGATTTTCAGATTCTATCTATCATTAATTTTCTATCAAAGTTGCTTATGTTCTTCTACAAGAATTGTTCATGATGTTGTCTTGATTTGTTTAGGTGTACAACTAGATAGATCTTGATAATTATCTATTGCTAGTTTAGGAGTCTTGATCCGTGTAATTGTCTTGATTTCCTATTCATAAGTGGCAATTTGTGATTAATGATTATGGTCAAGTTTTCAATAATTGCAAAGTGGAACATAACCTAAGTTGAACAATCCGAGCTTATGTGTTTGTTGCTTAGATCAACCTATCTTTCTCATCATAAAGCTGCCATTAAATTGAATTTAGAGAGCTTATTCTAGGTTGTTTAATGGTTAGAGATTAAATAGAGAGCTTGTTCTATTTAACGATAAACTAAGGAAAGATTGGGGTAACAGAGCTTGTTGTTATCTACGGTTGTTAACTTTGATAGTTGGTTGATATTGATAGATTTGAAATTGATTCTTAATGATGTCTAGTGGTGGAGAATGAAACCTTAACCATATTTTTCATATTTGATTCTTCTTACTTACTTGTTTTCTTACTTTTCTAGTTTGCCTATTTTTAAAAGTATATTTATTTTTATTGGCTGGTTATACCGCCTAATTTGTATATTAACTTTGTTTTATTTTTATTGGCTGGTTATACCGCCTAATTTAGTATATATATTTTTATTGGCTGGTTATACCGCCTAATTTAGTATATATATTTTTATTGGCTGGTTATACCGCCTTGCATCTTATTCTTATTATTTACTTTAGTTTAAATCTGGCTTCAAAAACCCCTTTTCTTTTATTGTTCTTGAATTTAAGTTTTAAACTATTAACTTATAAACTAAAACCCAATCCCTGAGGACTCGACCCTTGCTAACTACTATACTTACAATTTATCTTTTTAGTGCAAGGTTAAATAAGATACACTCTTTTGGGTGCATCAACAATTCTTGTAGAAGAACATAAGCAACTTTGATAGAAAATTAATGATAGATAGAATCTGAAAATCAATCACAAAACATGTCTAGGGCTTTGAAATCACCCTTAACCAAATAGAAGTTTAGCCTAGCATAGGCATTGTAAACATAAAATTAAATAGAATCTAAGAAGAAAATAAAAGAAAGAAAGAAGAAGAAGAAGAATATTAATTATCCAACCTCTTGCTCTTTCTAAAGAAAAAGAAAACTAGAGAAAAGAAAGAAGAAGAAAACTTAGAGAATTTTATTACAATGGCTAATATCCTACCTATCTACAATATGATCCTCTACAATCATCCAAGGCCCTCTATTTATACACATTTTGGAGGGCTAAATGACAAGAGACAAGCTTTACAAATTTCAAAGGTAGGTATAATAGGTGGGTGCATTTTTCTAACAATTTTCGTCATATTGTATGACAATTTTGATCAGCCAACTTGATGGTCGATTTTGTCAATATTGGAGGCCTGATCTGATCACATGGTCTTCTAGAAAAATGTTCCCCTATCAGTTACTGATCCATAGCCGTTGGAATCAGCTCCTTTGCTGATGTGGATAAGAAGATATGGGCAAAATACGAAAACAGGTCAGCACAGACGTCATTGCACATTAGCCAACTTGATGGTCGATTTCTTCAATATTGGAGGCTTTATCTGATCACATGGTCTTCTAGACAAATGTTTCTCTATCAGCTAGTGATCCATAGCCGTTGGAATCAGCTCATTTGCTGATGTGGATCGGACGATATGGTCAAAATGCGAACACTGGTCAGAACAGACGTCATTGCACATCAGCCAACTTGATGGTTGATTTCGCTAGGGAAAACGACTCCGTTTCAAGAAGTGTAAAACATGAAAACGATAGATATGCCTCTTAGCTTTGCACGGCTACAAATTTCAGCCTTATTTCTTCAGTGAAACTCGAGATATAGCTGATATGGCAAAAGGTGTCGGAACTGGAACTGAACTGGATTTGCCCTTAATTCTAGTAATCTGAAATCACTCAAAGAAACTTGTGAAAAACACCAAAATACATAAAAATATAAAAGATCATAAACACAATTAGACTAAACAATATTAACTCGTATTTGACACAAAACAATAATAAAACATAACTAAAAACTATATAATTATACGAGTTATCATTGTACACCTAAATAAATCAAGACAACATCATGAACAATTCTTGTAGAAGAACATAAGCAACTTTGATAGAAAATTAATGATAGATAGAATCTGAAAATCAATCACAAAACATGTCTAGGGCTTTGAAATCACCCTTAACCAAATAGAAGTTTAGCCTAGCATAGGCATTGTAAACATAAACATAAAATTAAAGAGAATCTAAGAAGGAAATAAAAGAAAGAAAGAAGAAGAAGAAAATAAAGAAAAAAGAAAACTAGAGAAAAGAAAGAAGAAGAAAACTTAGAGAATTTTATTACAATGGCTGATATCCTACCAATGTACAATATGATCCCCTATGATGCACCCAAAAGAGTGTATCTTATTTAACCTTGCACTAAAAAGATAAATTGTAAGTATAGTAGTTAGCAAGGGTCGAGTCCTCAGGGATTGGGTTTTAGTTTATAAGTTAATAGTTTAAAACTTAAATTCAAGAACAATAAAAGAAAAGGGGTTTTTGAAGCCAGATTTAAACTAAAGTAAATAATAAGAAGAAGATGCAAGGCGGTATAACCAGCCAATAAAAATATATATACTAAATTAGGCGGTATAACCAGCCAATAAAAGTAAAACAAAGTTAATATACAAATTAGGCGGTATAACCAGCCAATAAAAATAAATATACTTTTAAAAATAAGCAAACTAGAAAAGTAAGAAAACAAGTAAGTAAGAAGAATCAAATATGAAAAATATGGTTAAGGTTTCATTCTCCACCACTAGACATCATTAAGAATCAATTTCAGATCTATCAATATCAACCAACTATCAAAGTTAACAACCGTAGATAACAACAAGCTCTGTTATCCCAATCTTTCCTTAGTTTGTCGTTAAATAGAACAAGCTCTCTATTTAATCTCTAACCATTAAACAACCTAGAATAAGCTCTCTAGATTCAATTTAATGGCAGCTTTATGATGAGAAAGATAGGTTGATCTAAGCAACAAACACATAAGCTCGGATTGTTCAACTTAGGTTATGTTCCACTTTGCAATTATTGAAAACTTGACCATAATCATTAATCACAAATTGCCACTTATGAATAGGAAATCAAGACAATTACACGGATCAAGACTCCTAAACTAGCAATAGATAATTATCAAGATCTATCTAGTTGTACACCTAAATAAATCTAGACAACATCATGAACAATTCTTGTAGAAGACCATAAGCAACTTTGATAGAAAATTAATGATAGATAGAATCTGAAAATCAATCACAAAACATGTCTAGGGCTTTGAAATCACCCTTAACCAAATAGAAGTTTAGCCTAGCATAGGCATTATAAACATAAAATTAAATAGAATCTAAGAAGAAAATAAAAGAAAGAAAGAAAGAAGAAGAAGAAGAATATTAATTATCCAACCTCTTGATCTTTCTAAAGAAAAAGAAAACTAGAGAAAAGAAAGAAGAAGAAAACTTAGAGAATTTTATTACAATGGCTAATATCCTACCAATGTACAATATGTTCCTCTACAATCATCCAAGGCCCTCTATTTATACACATTTTGGAAGGCTAAATGACAAGAGACAAGCTTTACAAATTTCAAAGGTAGGTATAATAGGTGGGTGAATTTTTCTAACAATTTTCGTCATATTGTATGACAATTTTGATCAGCCAACTTGATGGTCGATTTCGTCAATGTTGGAGGGCTGATCTGATCACATGGTCTTCTAGAAAAAGGTTCCCCTATCAGTTACGGATCCATAGCCGTTGGAATCAGCTCATTTTCTGATGTGGATAAGCAGATATGGGCAAAATACGAAAACATGTCAGCACAGACGTCATTGCACATCAGCCAACTTGATGGTCGATTTCGTCAATATTAGAGGCCTGATCTGATCATATGGTCTTCTAGACAAAGGTTCCCGTATCAGTTACGGATCCATAGACATTGGAATCAGCTCATTTGCTGATGTGGATAAGCAGATATGGGCAAAATACGAAAACAGGTCAGCACAGACGTCATTGCACATCATCCAACTTGATTGTCGATTTCGCTAGGGAAAACGACTCCGTTTCAAGAAGTATAAAACATGAAAAAGATAGATATGCCTCTTAGCTTTGCACGGCTACAAATTTCAGCCTTATTGCTTCAGTGAAACGCCAGATATAGCTGATATGGCAAAATGTGTCGGAACTGGAACTGAACTGGATTTGCCCTTAATTCTAGTAATCTGAAATCACTCAAAGAAACTTGTGAAAAACACCAAATTACATAAAAATATAAAAGATCATAAACACAATTAGACTAAACAATAATAACTCGTATTTGACACAAAACAATAATAAAACATAACTAAAAACTATATAATTATACGAGTTATCACCCTACAATCATCCAAGGCCCTCTATTTATACACATTTTGGAGGGCTAAATGACAAGAGACAAGCTTTACAAATTTCAAAGGTAGGTATAATAGGTGGGTGCATTTTTCTAACAATTTTCGTCATATTGTATGACAATTTTGATCAGCCAACTTGATGGTCGATTTTGTCAATATTGGAGGCCTGATCTGATCACATGGTCTTCTAGAAAAATGTTCCCCTATCAGTTACTGATCCATAGCCGTTGGAATCAGCTCATTTGCTGATGTGGATAAGAAGATATGGGCAAAATACGAAAACAGGTCAGCACAGACGTCATTGCACATCAGCCAACTTGATGGTCGATTTCGCTAGGGAAAACGACTCCGTTTCAAGAAGTGTAAAACATGAAAACGATAGATATGCCTCTTAACTTTGCACGGTTAACATTTCAGCCTTATTGCTTCAGTGAAACTCCAGATATAGCTGATATGGCAAAAGGTGTCGGAACTGGAACTGAACTGGATTTGCCCTTAATTCTAGTAATCTGAAATCACTCAAAGAAACTTGTGAAAAACACCAAATTACATAAAAATATAAAAGAACATAAACACAATTAGGCTAAACAATAATAACTCGTATTTGACACAAAACAATAATAAAACATAACTAAAAACTATATAATTATACGAGTTATCACACCCCCACACTTAGATTGTTGCTAGTCCCTAGCAACGACTCAATAAAAATAAAATAAGAAAATCTAATCTAATCCACTTTCGTAGGAAATCACGTTGGCACTTAGCATGTGACACAAGCCTTTAAACCTCTAGGTGTCCCTAGTGGACGAGTTTAGTCTCGTGAGGGTTTACTAGAACGATACCCACAAACATTGAAAAACTAAAATATAAATAAACTACATATACTAAAAATATTTATTCCTAATCCTTTCAATACAAATTAGAGACAATCTTTGAACAAGTCTTATAAACTAATCAATAGCTTAAAGAATTTCACAAAAATTCAAGCTTGAATGTAAATTGTTTGAGTTAAGCCAATATTAACATAACATATCTCAATCAAAATAGTGCATGTTCAAATTTAATCTCAACTTCTCACATGGGATACCCTCATGATTTTCACTCTTTAAAGTAGTGGTGAAGTGTTTACACTCAATCAATCTCATGAAAACAGTTCTACCATATTCTTGCTTGTCCACCTATTCTCCACTATTTAGATCATACAACTTCATGAATCAAGAGGTCTTTAATCAAGGTTGTAATGGGGCCAAGGGGTTTGTAATGTGGTTGAATAACAAAAGGATAAAGATATCACAAAGGCTCCAAAGAGTTCATAAAGTTTAGAGACATAATAAGATCATACAAAGAAACTTCTCAAAACTCTTTACAAGTACATAGTCACCTAGGCCGGATATTCATGTTGGGCCTTTTCTTCATTCTAAACAACTTTGTAACATCTTTTTCTTTTTCCCCAAATTCAAGAGATGATTCATATATTTTTTTTACATAGGAATGTATTTGCCAGTATTCCATTTCTTTTTTTTTTTCTCTTGACTTTTCTTTTCTTTCCCCCCCACACTTATTTCTTGTTTCTAACCCAAATTTTCAATAGATCTTCCTTGTCTTTGCAACTTGTCTCAAAACATGCTAATTCATCTTTGGAACAAAAGTAAGGATATAAGTATATTTAGGTTAGGGACAAGTTATGGTTACCAAAGAGATAGCTTATTCAATGTAGGCTCAAATTGGTTCACTAAGGGTGTGTTCTCTTGGAACATCTGATAACTCGTATAATTATATAGTTTTTAGTTATGTTTTATTATTGTTTTGTGTCAAATACGAGTTATTATTGTTTAGTCTAATTGTGTTTATGATCTTTTATATTTTTATGTATTTTGGTGTTTTTCACAAGTTTCTTTGAGTGATTTCAGATTACTAGAATTAAGGGCAAATCCAGTTCAGTTCCAGTTCCGACACCTTTTGCCATATCAGCTATATCTCGAGTTTCACTGAAGCAATAAGGCTGAAATTTGTAGCCGTGCAAAGCTAAGAGGCATATTTATCTTTTTGATGTTTTACACTTCTTGAAACGGAGTCGTTTTCCCTAGCGAAATCGACCATGAAGTTGGCTGATGTGCAATGACGTCTGTGCTGACCTGTTTTCGTATTTTGCCCATATCTTCTTATCCACATCAGCAAATGAGCTGATTCCAACGGCTATGGATCAGTAACTGATAGGGTAACATTTTTCTAGAAGACCATGTGATCATATAAGGCCTCCAAAATTGACAAAATCGACCATCACGTTGGCTGATCAAAATCATCATGTATGACGAAAATTGTTAGAAAATGCACCCACCTATTATACCTACCTTTGAAATTTGTAAAGCTTGTCTCTTGTCATTTAGCCCTCCAAAATGTGTATAAATAGAGGGCCTTGGATGATTGTAAGGGATCATATTGTACATAGGTAGGATATTAGCCATAATAAATAAATTCTCTAAGTTTTCTTCTTCTTTCCTTTCTCTAGTTTTCTTTTTCTTTATTTTCTTCTTCTTCTTTCTTTCTTTTATTTCCTTCTTAGATTCTATTTAATTTTATGTTTACAATGCCTATGCTAGGCTAAACTTCTATTTGGTTAAGGGTGATTTCAAAGCCCTAGACATGTTTTGTGATTGATTTTCAGATTCTATCTATCATTAATTTTCTATCAAAGTTGCTTATGTTCTTCTACAAGAATTGTTCATGATGTTGTCTTGATTTATTTAGGTGTACAACTAGATAGATCTTGATAATTATCTATTGCTAGTTTAGGAGTCTTGATCTGTGTAATTGTCTTGATTTCCTATTCATAAGTGGCAATTTGTGATTAATGATTATAGTCAAGTTTTCAATAATTGCAAAGTGGAACATAACCTAAGTTGAACAATCCGAGCTTATGTGTTTGTTGCTTAGATCAACCTATCTTTCTCATCATAAAGCTGCCATTAAATTGAATTTAGAGAGCTTATTCTAGGTTGTTTGATGGTTAGAGATTAAATAGAGAGCTTGTTCTATTTAACGACAAACTAAGGAAAGATTGGGATAACAGAGCTTGTTGTTATCTACGGTTGTTAACTTTGATAGTTGGTTGATAATGATAGATCTGAAATTGATTCTTAATGATGTCTAGTGGTGGAGAATGAAACCTTAACCATATTTTTCATATTTGATTCTTCTTACTTACTTGTTTTCTTACTTTTAGTTTGCTTATTTTTAAAAGTATATTTATTTTTATTGGCTGGTTATACCGCCTAATTTAGTTTATATATTTTTATTGGCTGGTTATACCGCCTAATTTAGTTTATATATTTTTATTGGCTGGTTATACCGCCTTGCATCTTATTCTTATTATTTACTTTAGTTTAAATCTGGCTTCAAAAACCCCTTTTCTTTTATTGTTCTTGAATTTAAGTTTTAAACTATTAACTTATAAACTAAAACCCAATCCCTGAGGACTCGACCCTTGCTAACTACTATACTTACAATTTATCTTTTTAGTGCAAGGTTAAATAAGATACACTCTTTTGGGTGCATCAACATCAATAAGGGATGGCTGTTTGGCCCTGGCTAAAAATCCTAATGCCTCTATCATATTCATGTTGTCACATGCATCAATATAGTCTCAACAAGGTCTAAAGCAAGTTCTAGAGAATCATGTAATCATAAGAGCACTCAAGAAAGAAATTAGATTGATTTGTATAATGCATCAATCATATAGGCTCAAAAACTCACAAGGATGATTATACAAGTCAGATTAAGTCTAAACATGCTTCTTTCTCAATCAACATATCATATTAACATTGGCTCATAAAAAGGTTGATATCAAGCTCAATTCTCATGAAAATCTTCTCACTAATAAATCTGTTTTAGACTTATGCAATTCATATCTCATCATAGTATTGAAAGTAACTAAAACACACTAAAAACACACTAAGTCTAAACATGCTTTTTTTTTAAAGAAGATTAAATCAAACTGACAAGGTATGTCTCAAGTCTCCCTTACTCAGACTTTGTTCAGAATGAATACTTCTAAATGTCTTAAAACACAACAAATTTTTTTTTTTTTAAATTAGCAAAATATGTCCCTTACCCCCTACTAAAATATGACATTGTCCCCAATGTCAAAATTTAAAGGTAGAATTTAGGAGATATTACCTGCAGAGGTTGCTAACCACTTATTATAACTGAGACACAACAAGCAAAATGTTAGATAATGTCACAAAGAGAAAGTGCAATCCACTCCTTGCTCGTCCATATCTCTTTTTCTTTTTCCGAGCGTTTGCGAAACAACCGTAGCAGATAAACACTCATAAGCTTGGAGCTTTTTGAGTAAATCTTCAATGGTTGTAGCAGAAATTATGGTTCTCCTTGCCTCTGAAAACATGAATCCATTTTCCACAGCATTATCTAAATATGAAAGCAAATTACTAAAATAACCATTAATATTAAGCAAACCAATGGGTTTTTTTATTTGTGACCAAAGATGACCAAGAGGCCACGCAAGCTATTTCTTCCAATGTACCCAGACCTCCTGGTAAAGCAATGAATGCATCGGCAGAATGGTACATGATTGTCATCCGTTCAGGGATACTCCAGACTTGTATTTCCTTACCCACGGTAGGTCCACAAAAACTTGTGAATAGTTTTGGCACGATTCCTAGAACTGGACTTCCTCCGGCGTGTGCTGTTGTAGCGACTGCTCCCATTAAACCCGTACTACCGCCTCCATAAATCAAGTGGATCTTTTGTTGGGCAAGTATTACTCCAACTCTTATGGCTTCATCAGCGAATATGTTATTTTTCCCTGGATAAGCACCTCCAAAGACACAAATTTTTTTAATGCGCTGGGATGAAGTACTTTCCATTTTTTTTTCTTCGAGTGCCTGAAAGAGAATGAGTACATGGTGTAATATATAGAGGACTGAGTAGTGAATCAGACAAGAGTAATAATGTCGCCGAAAGTGTATCTGACCTGTCAGAAGAAAATGTTAACCTAACAAAAGATTTTTGCGTGATTTCAGGAAGAAAATCAAAAAGAGAAGAAAAAATCAACCGTAAAAGACAAATAAAAAAAACGAGAATAATTACACAAATCGAACAACAAGTAAATTAAACCAAAATAAAGTTATTGCAAATCAAACCAAAAGCTGAGAAGTCATTTATTGTAGTTGTGATTGTGGCTCACATCTTCCTCTGGTTTTACGTCCAGAAACGGCTTAAACGCCTTCTATGAGTCGAGGATATGCTTCCCATCCAGTTTTCTTACAAGCTGGCAAACAGGGTCTTTTAACATTAGATTCCCAAGATGTTGCCATTCCCTTTGGAATTGCGGCCATAAATCAAGAATTTCTTTTTGTACGTCTCCACTAGGATGCGTCTCAAGAGAAAGTTGGATATTACCCAAATTCTCCTTACTCAGTCCATCCTTAATGAATTCAATTTTATCATCTCGATTAGAGGACGGAATCCCAATAGAACGACATTTACCGTTACACGTCCATCGTGCACATTTGTGGCAATTTGAAATCATTCGCTTTGCTCGTCGCTTCTTTGCAAGAGTGCTTCTACCTGTACCTGGTAAATGCAAAACAGGAAGATATTCATCTTCACGTACCTTGGCTTCAATTATCCAACGTATGTCTTCAGGAATCCCTTTGTGCATAAGCATTCTTAATCTTTCAAATCGAACTTGGTAAAGCTTCAGTAAAATATTTCGAGGAAAAGGAGGAAATCGTTTCTGCAATCTTGTGAGAATATCATCCATCCTGAAAAAAATGAAAAAAAAAAATTGAAAGAGAAATTGGAAGAGAAATTTATATACAATATCAGTTTTGTGGGTAGCTGATGGAACCGATTTAAATAATCACGGAGTACCGTTATCCGCCATTTAACCGGGTAAAAAAAATAAAAATTATATTTACATCTAGTTATTTTCAAAACAAGGATCAGAAAGAAAAATAACATAAAAAAAACTCAAAAACAAAACACTCTAAATAAAATCCTAAATTCTTCCCCCCACACATAATTTTTACATTGTCCTCAATGTAATGCTATTATCCCCCAATGCAAGAATTATATGTAAGAGAAAAGAACTATTAAACAGAAGAAAAGAAAAACAATAAAAGATAGAATGATGGAGAGTAAGGAATATGCAAATCTGATATAATAGATGCTCTCCATCCTTTTGGGTTGCCTCCCAAGAAGCGCTTGGTTTATTGTCCTCAGCCTAACTTAGACCCATGCCATTATTATTCAACATACTTTGGCTCAAAAAGTGGAAACTCCTCCACATCTTGTATTGGAAAGTTCTCATAGTAAGGCTTCAATCTATGACCATTCACTTTGAATGCCTTATCTGTTTTTGGGCTTTGGATTTCAACTGCACCATGAGTAAATACATTAGTAATAACAAAAGGTCCAACCCAACGAGAACGTAACTTACCTGGATATAACTTAAGGCGTGAATGGAAGAGAAGAACTTTTTGTCCAACAACAAATTCCTTTCTTGATATCATCTTGTCATAGAATGCCTTAGTCTTTTCCTTGTAAATCCTAGAATTCTGATAGGCATCATTCCTTATCTCCTCTAATTCTTGTAGGTCAAGTTTTCTTTTCTTTCCTGTCTCATCCATCTCCACGTTGCATTGTTTGATAGCCCAATATGATTTATGTTCCAATTCAACCGGAAGATGACAAGGCTTACCATAAACAAGTCGATAAGGAGACATACCAATGGGTGTCTTATATGCTGTCCTCTAAGCCCAAAGTGCATCATCAAGTCGTGAACTCCAATCTTTCCTATTTGGATTAACTGTCTTTTCAAGGATGGACTTAACTTCTCGGTTTGACACTTCAGCTTGCCCACTAGTTTGAGGATGATATGAGGTGGAGACCTTGTGTGTGATGTTATACTTCCTCAAAAGTGCTTCCATAGTCCTATTGCAAAAGTGAGTACCTCTATCGCTGATTATGGCCTTTGGCGTTCCAAACCTAGCAAAGATGTTAGTCTTGACAAAATCTGAAACAACTTTAGAGTCATTAGTCCTAGTGGATTTTGCTTCCACCCACTTTGAAACATAATCAACGGCAAGTAAAATATAAAGATTACCAAAAGAAGGAGGAAAAGGTCCCATGAAATCCATGCCCCATACATCAAAAATTTCAACAATAAGTATTGGAGTTTGAGGCATTTGATTTCTAGCACCTAAGTTACCTGTTCTTTGGCAACGATCACATGACTTGCAAAAGAGGTATGCATCTTGGAATATGGTAGGCCAATAAAATCCAGAATCAAGAACTTTCATGGCTGTTCTTTTGGATCCAAAGTGTCCTCCACATGCATAAGAGTGACAAAAGGTGAGAATAGATTGAAATTCAGGTTCGACTACACACCTTCTTATAATCTGATCGGAGCAATGCTTCCAAAGGTAAGGATCATCCCATATGTAGTATTTGGCATCACTCTTGATCTTATTTCTTTGAGCTTGTGTCAACTCTTGTGGCAACTTCTTGGTAACTAAGTAATTAACAATATCAGCATACCAAGGAGTTGTTGTACTTATAAAAAGAAGTTGCTCATCCGGAAAGTTCTCATTCAAGGGTAGTGCATCCTCTTCATGAACTAAACGGCTAAGATGGTCCGCAACCAGGTTGTCACTACCTCTCTTATCTTTTATCTCCAAATCAAACTCTTGTAAGAGAAGTATCCATCTAATCAACCTTGGTTTGGCCTCCTTTTTAGTGAGTAAGTACTTAAGGGCTGCATGGTCAGAATATACAATTACTTTAGTACCAATTAAATAAGATCGAAATTTTTCTAAAGCAAATACAACAGCCAAAAGTTCTTTTTCAGTAGTGGAATAGTTCAATTGAGCATCATTAAGAGTTCGGGAGGCATAATAAATGGCATGTGAGGCTTTGCCAACCCGTTGGCCCAAAACAGCTCCAATGGCATAGTCACTAGCATCACACATGATTTCAAAAGGTACATTCCAATCTGGTGGTTGGATGATAGGAGCTGATGTCAAGAGTCCCTTCAATGTTTCAAACGCCTCTTTGCATCAAAGTGGAAAACCACATCTTTTTGTAGTAGCTTGCAAAGAGGTAATGTGATCTTTGAGAAGTCTTTGATAAATCTCCTATAGAAACCTGCATGTCCAAGAAAAGAAAGAACCTCTCTTACATTTGTGGGAGGTGGTAAAGAATGCATAATATCTATTTTAGACTTATGAACCTCTATCCCTCTAGAAGAAATAACATGGCCCAAAACTATTCCTTGTTCTACCATAAAGTGACATTTTTCCCAATTCAAAACAAGGTTAGTTTCCATGCCGGGGATTGTTTTCTTTAGTTTATTTGTTACTTGGTTTATTCTTATTTTCAGTTCTAATTAGTATTATTTTCTTGTACATACATGTTTTTCTTTTCAAATTTTGAAAAAAAAAAAAAGAAAAGATGGAATTAAGCAATCTAACACTTGAAGAGTTGGTGGCATACATGAACATGGAGAATCAACAAGCCAATCTCACTTCCTCAGTTCAACAATTGGCCATGGGAGGATGTCAAGGCCATCAACGGTTCCAAGACCAACCGCATGATCATTACTCCAACAATTGGCCATGAGGGATGGTGGGATCATACTAATTATGGCTACTCGAAAAATTACCAAGAAGTAGATCCTTATGCCAATTACACTCATCCATCTAGCTTCAATCAATCATGGTCTCAAGAACCATATCTTTTTCAACCACCACATATGACTCAAAACTCAGGTACTTCTTTAGAAGATCTTGTATATTCTCTTGTTACTGATACTTTGCAATTTCAACAGGAAACAAGGGCAAGCATCCAGAGTTTGGAAAGGCAAATGAGCCTATTGGCTAGTAGTATGGTGGAATTAGTAGCAGAAAGATCTCTAGCACTCCCTTCCTAAACGGTGGTTAACCCAAAGGAGAATGCTACTATTGTGACCTTGAGAAATGAGGAACAAGATGAGGATGAGACAAAACCAAAGATGGATTCACTTCTTGAGGATAATGAAGCCACCATTCAAATTGAGAGTACTTTGACACCTCAGGCAGCTTTTAAGGTTCTTATTTCTACTAATGTTCCTTCTCCACTTTTTCCTAGCAGATTTGCAAAGTCCAAAAATGAGGAACATGAACAACAATTTTTGGAAACCTTAAACAGCTTGCTTGTGGATGCCATTAGACAAGTACCAAGATATGCACAATTCCTCAAAGAGCTATACCCCACCAAGAATGATGAAATAATACGTGTGGGGGAGAAGGCATTGGCTGTTTTGCAAAGAAAACTTCCTCCAAAACGCAAAAATCCGAGAAGTTTCATGTCTAAGCCAAAAGATCCTAAAAAGCCAAGAAGGGGAATTGGCTAGGCTGAAAACAATCAATCAAGTGCTAATTGGGGGAGGCAGCCTAATTAGTGAAAGCATTGCCAAACTGCCATCCTCAGATTTGCTCTCTTTTTCTTTATCTTTTTCTTATGTTTCTTTGCTAATTGTGTTTAGTGTTTCTAAGTTCATTTAGGCTGCATAAGTTTATTTTGTTTATTAGTTCTTTTCACTTACACATGATTCTTTCATTTGGGATTAATAGCATTACATTAATGACAATGTAAGAATTATGTGTGGGGGGAAGAATTTAGGATTTTATTTAGTGTGTTTTGTTTTTGAGTCTTTTTATGTTGTTTTTCTTTCTGATCCTTGTTTTGAAAATAACTAGATGTAAATATAATTTTTTTAACCCCGGTTAAATGGCGGATAACGGTACTCCGTGATTATTTAAGTCGGTTCCATCAGCTACCCATAAAACTGATATTGTATATAAATTTCTCTTTCAATTTTTTTTTCATTTTTTTCAGGATGGATGATATTCTCACAAGATTGCAGAAACGATTTCCTCCTTTTCCTCGAAATATTTTACTGAAGCTTTACCAAGTTCGATTTGAAAGATTAAGAATGCTTCAGCACAAAGGGATTCCTGAAGACATACGTTGGATAATTGAAGCCAAGGTACGTGAAGATGAATATCTTCCTGTTTTGCATTTACCAGGTACAGGTAGAAGCACTTTTGCAAAGAAGCGACGAGCAAAGCGCATGAGTTCAAATTGCCACAAATGTGCACGATGGACGTGTAACGGTAAATGTCGTTCTATTGGGATTCCGTCCTCTAATCGAGATGATAAAATTGAATTCATTAAGGATGGACTGAGTAAGGAGAATTTGGGTAATATCCAACTTTCTCTTGAGACGCATCCTAGTGGAGACGTACAAAGAGAAATTCTTGATTTATAGCCGCAATTCCAAAGGGAATGGCAACATCTTGGGAATCTGATGTTAAAAGACCCTATTTGCCAGCTTGTAAGAAAACTGGATGGGAAGCATATCCTCGACTCATAGAAGGCGTTTAAGCCGTTTCTGGACGTAAAACCAGAGGAAGATGTGAGCCACAATCACAACTACAATAAATAACTTCTCAGCTTTTGGTTTGATTTGCAATAACTTCATTTCGGTTTAATTTACGTGTTGTTCGATTTGTGTAATTATTCTCGTTTTTTTTTATTGGTCTTTTACGGTTGATTTTTCTTCTCTTTTTGATTTTCTTCCTGAAATCACGCAAAAATCTTTTGTTAGGTTAACATTTTCTTCTGACAGGTCAGATACACTTTCGGCGACATTATTACTCTTGTCTGATTCACTACTCAGTCCTCTATATATTACACCATGTACTCATTCTCTTTCAGGCACTCGGAAAAAAAAAAAAGAAAAAAAAAATGGAAAGTACTTCGTCCCAACGCATTAAAAAAATTTGTGTTTTTGGAGGTGCTTATCTAGGGAAAAATAACATATTCGCTGATGAAGCCATAAGAGTTGGAGTAATACTTGCCCAACAAAAGATCCAGTTGATTTATGGAGGCGGTAGTACGGGTTTAATGGGAGCAGTCGCTACAGCAGCACACGCCGGAGGAAGTCTAGTTCTAGGAGTCGTGCCAAAACTATTCACAGATTTTTGTGGACCTACCTTGGGTAAGGAAATACAAGTCTAGAGTATCCCTGAACGGATAACAATCATGTACCATTCTGCCGATGCATTCATTGCTTTACCAGGAGGTCTGGGTACATTGGAAGAAATAGCTTGCGTGGCTTCTTGGTCATCTTTGGTCACAAATAAGAAACCCATTGGTTTGCTTAATATTAATGGTTATTTTAGTAATTTGCTTTCATATTTAGATAATGCTGTGGAAAATGGATTCATGTTTTCAGAGGCAAGGAGAACCATAATTTCTGCTACAATCATTGAAGATTTACTCAAAAAGCTTCAAGCTTATGAGTGTTTATCTG
Source organism: Fremontodendron californicum (assembly GCA_030761205.1). NCBI lineage: Eukaryota > Viridiplantae > Streptophyta > Magnoliopsida > Malvales > Malvaceae > Fremontodendron > Fremontodendron californicum. Next base: position 585,289 of record JAULJL010000033.1, read on the forward strand.
CTACGGTTGTTTCGCAAACGCTCGGAAAAAGAAAAAGAGATATGGACGAGCAAGGAGTGGATTGCTCTTTGTCTTTGTGACATTATCTAACATTTTGCTTGTTGTGTCTCAATTATAATAAGTGGTTAGCAACCTCTGCAGGTAATATCTCCTAAATTCTACCTATAAAATTTGACATTGGGGACAATGTCATATTTTAGTAGGGGGTAAGGGACATATTTTGCTAATTTAAAAAAAAAAAATTGTTGTGTTTTAAGACATTTAGAAGTATTCATTCTGAACAAGGTCTGAGTAAGGGAGACTTGAGACATACCTTGTCAGTTTGATTTAATCTTCTTCTTCAAAAAAAAAAAAAGCATGTTTAGACTTAGTGTGTTTTTAGTGTGTTTTAGTTACTTTCAATACTATGATGAGATATGAATTGCATAAGTCTAAAACAGATTTATTAGTGAGAAGATTTTCATGAGAATTGAGCTTGATATCAACCTTTTTATGAGCCAATGTTAATATGATATGTTGATTGAGAAAGAAGCATGTTTAGACTTAATCTGACTTGTATAATCATCCTTGTGAGTTTTTGAGCCTATAATGATTGATGCATTATATAAATCAATCTAATTTCTTTCTTGAGTGCTCTTATGATTACATGATTCTCTAGAACTTGCTTTAGACCTTGTTGAGACTATATTGATGCATGTGACAACATGAATATGATAGAGGCATTAGGATTTTTAGCCAGGGCCAAACAGCCATCCCTTATTGATGTTCCAAGAGAACACACCCTTAGTGAACCAATTTGAGCCTACATTGAATAAGCTATCTCTTTGGTAACCATAACTTGTCCCTAACCTAAATATACTTATATCCTTACCTTTGTTCCAAAGACGAATTAGCATGTTTTGAGACAAGTTGCAAAGACAAGGAAGATCTATTGAAAATTTGGGTTGGAAACAAAAGATATGTGTGGGGGAAGAAAAGAAAAGAAAAAGTCAAGAGAAAAAGAAATGAATCATTGTCAAATACATTCCCATAATAAATAAAAAAATCTTCTCTTGAACTTCTAGTTAAAGTAAAGAAAAAGATGTTACAAAGTTGGTTAGAATGAAGCAAAGGCTCAACATGAATATTTAGCCTATGTTATTATGTGCTTTATAAGAGTTTTGAGATGTTTTATTTGTATGATCTTATTATGTCTCTAAACTCTATTAACTCTTTGGAACCTTTGTGATATCTTTATCCTTTTGTTCTTTAACCACATTATAACCCTTTGGCCCCATTACAACCTTGATTAAAGACCTCTTGATTTATGAAGTTGCATGATCTAAATAGTGGAGAATAGGTGGACAAGCAAGCATATGGTAGATGTGTTTTCATGAGATTGATTGAGTGTAAACACTTTACCACTACTTTAAAGAGTGAAAATCAGGAGAGTATCCCATGTGAGAAGTTGAGATTAAGTTTGAATATGCACTATTTTTGATTGAAATATGTTATGTTAATATTGGCTTAACTCAAACAATTTACATTCAAGCATGATTTTTTGTGAAATTCTTTAAGCTATTGATTAGTTTATAAGACTTGTTCAAAGATTGTCTCTAATGTGTATTGAAAGGATTAGGAGTAAATATTTTTAGTATATGTAGTTTATTTATATTTTAGTTTTTCAATGTTTGTGGGTATCGTTCTAGTAAACCCTCACGAGACTAAACTCGTCCACTAGGGACACCTAGGGGTTTAAAGGCTTGTGTCACATGCTAAGTGCCACCGTGATTTCCTACGAAAGTGGATTAGATTAGATTTTCTTAAATTTGAAAAGAAAAACTTGTATGTACAAGAAAATAAAACTAATTAGAACTGAAAATAAGAATAAACCAAGTAACAAATAAACTAAAGAAAGCAATCCCCGGCAACGGCGCCAAAAATTTGATGCACCCAAAAGAGTGTATCTTATTTAACCTTGCACTAAAAAGATCAATTGTAAGTATAATGATTAGCAAGGGTCGAGTCCTCAGGGATTAGGATTTAATCTATGAGTTATTGGTTTATAACTTACGTTCAAAGAAAACAATAAAAGAAAAGGGGTTTTTGAAGCCAGATTTAAACTAAAGTAAATAATAAGAATAAGATGCAAGGCGGTATAACCAGCCAATAAAAATATATATACTAAATTAGGCGGTATAACCAGCCAATAAAAATATATATACTAAATTAGGCGGTATAACCAGCCAATAAAAATAAAACAAAGTTAATATACAAATTAGGCGGTATAACCAGCCAATAAAAATAAATATACTTTTAAAATTAAGCAAACTAGAAAAGTAAGAAAACAAGTAAGTAAGAAGAATCAAATATGAAAAATATGGTTAAGGTTTCATTCTCCACCACTAGACATCAATAACAATCAATTTCAGATCTATCAATATCAACCAACTATCAAAGTTAACAACCGTGGATAACAACAAGCTCTGTTATCCCAATCTTTCCTTAGTTTGTCGTTAAATAGAACAAGCTCTCTATTTAATCTCTAACCATTAAACAACCTAGAATAAGCTCTCTAAATTCAATTTAATGGCAGCTTTATGACGAGAAAGATAGGTTGATCTAAGCAACAAACACATAAGCTCGGATTGTTCAACTTAGGTTATGTTCCACTTTGCAATTATTGAAAACTTGACCATAATCATTAATCACAAATTGCCACTTATGAATAGGAAATCAAGACAATTACACGGATCAAGACTCCTAGACTAGCAATAGATAATTATCAAGATCTATCTAGTTGTACACCTAAATAAATCAAGACAACATCATGAACAATTCTTATAGAAGAACATAAGCAACTTTGATAGAAAATTAATGATAGATAGAATCTGAAAATCAATCACAAAACATGTCTAGGGCTTTGAAATCACCCTTAACCAAATAGAAGTTTAGCCTAGCATAGGCATTGTAAACATAAACATAAAATTAAAGAGAATCTAAGAAGGAAATAAAAGAAAGAAAGAAGAAGAAGAAAATAAAGAAAAAGAAAACTAGAGAAAAGAAAGAAGAAGAAAACTTAGAGAATTTTATTACAATGGCTAATATCCTACCAATGTACAATGCCTCATACAATCATCCAAGGCCCTCTATTTATACACATTTTGGAGGACTAAATGACAAGAGACAAGCTTTACAAATTTCAAAGGTAGGTATAATAGGTGGGTGCATTTTTCTAACAATTTTCGTCATATTGTATGACAATTTTGATCAGCCAACTTGATGGTCGATTTTATCAATATTGGAAGCTTGATCTGATCACATGGTCTTCTAGAAAAATGTTCCCCTATCAGTTAGTGATCCATAGCCGTTGGAGCTCATTTGCTGATGTGGATCAGAAGATATGGGCAAAATACCAAAACAGGTCAGCACAGACGTCATTGCACATCAGCTAACTTGATGGTCGATTTCGCTTGGGAAAACGACTCCGTTTCAAGAAGTGTAAAACATGAAAAAGTTAGATATACCTCTTAACTTTGCACGGTTAAATTTTCAGCCTTATTTCTTCAGTGAAACTCCAGATATAGCTGATATGGCAAAAGGTGTCGGAACTGGAACTGAACTGAATTTGCCCTTAATTGTTGATTTAACCTAGTAATCTGAAATCACTCAAAGAAACTCGTAAAAAAAACACCAAATTACATAAAAATATAAAAGATCATAAACACAATTAGACTAAGCAATAATAACTCGTATTTGACACAAAATAATAATAAAACATAACTAAAAACTATATAATTATACGAGTTATCAAGAATCATGTAATCATAAGAGCACTCAAGAAAGAAATTATATTGAGATGTATAATGCATCAATCATATAGGCTCAAAAACTCACAAGGATGATTATACAAGTCAGATTTAAGTCTAAACATGCTTCTTTCTCAATCAACATATCATATTAACATTGGCTCAAAAAAAAATGACATCAAGCTCAATTCTCATGAAAATCTTCTCACTAATAAATCAGTTTTAGACTTATGCAATTCATATCTCATCATAGTATTGAAAGTAACTAAAACACACTAAAAACAACATAAAAATAATAAAAAAACAAAACACACTAAAGAAAATCCTAAATTCTTCCCCCCACACTTAATTTTTACATTGTCCTCAATGTAATGCTATTATCCCCAATGCAAGAATTATATGTAAGAGAAAAGAACTACTAAAAAAACTAACTAAAGAAAAACAATAAAAGATAGAATGATGGAGAGCATGGAATATGCAAATCTGATTATAATGGATGCTCTCCATCCTTTTAGGTTGCCTCCTAAGAAGTGCTTGGTTTATTGTCTTCAGCCTGACTTAGACCCATGCCATTATTCAACATAATTTGGCTCAAAAAGTGGTAACTCCTCCACATCTTGTATTGGAAAGTTCTCATAGTAAGGCTTCAATCTATGACCTTTCACTTTGAATGCCTTATCTGTTTTTGGGCTTTGGATTTCAACTACACCATGAGTAAATACATTAGTAATAACAAAAGGTCCAACCCAACGAGAACGACTTACCTGGAAATAACTTAAGGCGTGAATGGAAGAGAAGAACTTTTTGTCCAACAACAAAGTCCTTTCTTGATATCATCTTGTCATGGAATGCCTTAGTCTTTTCCTTGTAAATCCTAGAATTCTCATAGGCATCATTCCTTATCTCCTCTAATTCTTGTAGGTCAGGTTTTCTTTGCTTACCTGTCTCATCCGTCTCCATGTTGCATTGTTTGATAGCCCAATATGATTTATGTTCCAATTCTACCGGAAGATGACAAGGCTTACCATAAACAAGGTGATAAGGAGACATACCAATGGGTGTCTTATATGCTGTCCTATAAGCCCAAAGTGCATCATCAAGTCGTGAACTCCAATCCTTCCAATTTGGGTTAACTGTCTTTTCAAGGATGGACTTTACTTCTCGATTTGACACTTCAGCTTGCCCACTAGTTTGAGGATGGTATGAGGTGGAGACCTTGTGTGTGATGTTATACTTCCTCAAAAGTGCTTCCATAGTCCTATTGCAAAAGTGAGTACCTCTATCCTGATTATGGCCTTTGGTGTTCCAAACCTAGCAAAGATGTTAGTCTTGACAAAATCTGAAACAACTTTAGAGTCATTAGTCCTAGTGGCTTTTGCTTCCACCCACTTTGAAACATAATCAACGGCAAGTAAAATATAAATATTACCAAAAGAAAATGGAAAAGGTCCCATGAAATCCATGCCCCATACATCAAAAATTTCAACAATAAGTATTGGAGTTTGAGGCATTTGATTTTTAGCACCTAAGTTACCTATTCTTTGGCAACGATCACATGACTTGCAAAAGAGGTATGCATCTTTGAAAATAGTAGGCCAATAAAATCCAGAGTCAAGAACTTTCATGGCTTTTTTTTTGGATCCAAAGTGTCCTCCACAGGCATAAGAGTGACAAAAGGTGTGAATAGATTGAAATTCAGATTCGAGTACACACCGTCTTATAATCTGATCGGAGCAATGCTTCCAAAGGTAAGGATCATCCCATATCTAGTATTTGGCATCATTCTTGATCTTATTTCTTTGAGCTTGTGTCAACTCTTGTGGCAACTTCTTGGTAACTAAGTAATTAACAATATCGGCATACCAAGGAGTTGTTGTACTTATAAAAAAAATTGCTCTTCCGGAAAGTTCTAATTTAAGGGTAGTGCATCCTCTTCATGAACTAAACGGCTAAGATGGTCTGCAACCAGGTTGTCACTACCTCTCTTATCTTTTATCTCCAAATCAAACTCTTGTAAGAGAAGTATCCATCTAATCAACCTTGGTTTGGCCTCCTTCTTAGTGAGTAAGTACCTAAGGGTTGCATGGTCAGAAAAAGACGATTACTTTAGTACCAATTAAATAAGATCGAAATTTTTCTAGAGAAAATACAACAGCCAAAAGTTCTTTTTCATTAGCGGAATAGTTTAATTGAGCATCATTAAGAGTTCGGGAGGCATAATAAATGGCATGTGAGGCTTTGCCAACCCGTTGGCCCAAAACAGCTCCAATGGCATAGTCACTAGCATCACACATGATTTCAAAAGGTACATTCCAATCTGGTGGTTGCATGATAGGAGCTGATGTCAAGAGTCCCTTCAATGTTTCAAACGTCTCTTTGCATTTATCATCAAAGTGGAAAACTATACCTTTTTGTAGTAGCTTGCAAAGAGGTAATGTGATCTTTGAGAAATCTTTGATAAATCTCCTATAGAAACCTGCATGTCCAACAAAAGAACGAACCTCTCTCACATTTGTGGGAGGTGGTAAAGAATGCTTAATATCTATTTTAGGTTTATCAACCTCTATCCCTCTAGAAGAAATAACATGGCCCAAAACTATTCCTTGTTCTACCATAAAGTGACATTTTTTCCAATTCAAAACAGGGTTAGTTTCCATGCATCTTTCGAGTACAAGTGTAAGGTTCTCTAGACATCTATCAAAAGAATCACCATAGACACTAAAATCATCCATAAATACTTTTATGATGTTCTCTACATAATCTAAAAATATGCTAACCATACACCTTTAGAATGTAGCTGGTGCATTACAAAGACCAAATGGCATACGCCGGTATGCAAAAGTACCAGATGGACATGTGAATGTTGCTTTCTCTTGGTCCTCAAGAGCTATGGCAAACTGATTATAACCTGAAAAACCATCAAGAAAACAATAATGAGAATGGCCAGCTAACCTTTCAAGCATTGATCAATAAAAGGTAAAGGAAAGTGGTATTTGCGAGTTGTGGAATTAAGTTTACGATAATCAATACAAACTCGCCACCCTCTTTGAATCATAGTAGGAACAAGTTCATTCTCATTATTTGTTACCACTATTACACCTGATTTCTTTGGAACCACTTGGACCGAGCTCACCCATTTGCTATCCGAGATAGGATAGATCACTCCAACATCTAGAAGTTTTGACTATCTCCTTTTTTACAACCTCCATCATAGGAGGGTTCAATCTTCTTTGTGCTTCTCTGGTTGGTTTGGACGCCTCCTCTAACAAAATCCGGTGCATGCACATGGATGGGCTTATTCCCTTGATATCGGTAATTGTCTAACCAATTGCTGTTTTATGCTCTCTAAGCACCCGGATAAGTCGCTCTTCTTGTAAAGGTTTGAGCTCTTTGGCAATGATGACAGGTAGTATGTCCTTTTCACCTAAGAACACATATTTCAAGTTGTTCGGTAGTGGTTTCAACTCTAAAGTTCGTGCCTGCAAAATGGAAGGTAGAAGTTTCTCATTAGATAAAGGCAAATCAATAAATGAAACATCAAACCTTGCATCTTTAGGTGGCAGCAAGTGTAAAGATTCTAGTGCCCCTTCCACATGGTCACTCAAGTCTAGTTCCCCTTTAGAATGCCCCATTCCGAGATGTTTGCTAAGGACTATCTCCACACTATCTTCACCATCTAGCTCATAATCTTGCTGCACTAGTGAGTCAATTATATCAATATTAAAAATAGAATGCACATCACTAAGATATCTCTTGGCCTCAAAAATGTTAAAGCGAATTATTTCACCATCAAATTTCATAGTTAAAGAGCCATCATGTACATATATTTTAGTTCTTGCTGTTTTCAAGAATGGTCTCCCTAATAGAGTAGGTGTGAGATTAGAAGACATCTCATCTTCCATCTCAATAACATAAAAGTCAGCGGGAAAAACCAATTCATTAACCTGTACAAGAACGTCTTCTGCAACTCCTCTTGGATAAGTGATGTGAACCCTAGGGGTTAAACCCTTTCCTCGAAAAGATTCGCCCTCGAATCTTAGCCTTGTGTGTGAGAATGATGACGCTAGGTACTAAATCAAGGTGATGCATAATGCCGCTTATGGGTGACAACCCATCCTGCAACTTCTCCGAAAATAAATCCTCACAATCCTTCAACAAAGAAACAAGAAAAATAGGAAGAGAATGGTTAGGAGTATCAAGAATAAAAACCTCACTCTCCTTTGCATCAGTAAAATTCTCAAATTCTTTGTTTTCCTCGGCAGGAATTGTCTTCTTTTCCACTAGTGGCTCATCTCTTACTTCTTTAATTTCAACTACCTCTATTTCTTTTTCACTTTCTTTTTTGCTCTCCGTTTCATCTTGCTTTTCTTTATTTGCAGCCACCTCACTTTCTTTTTCTTTTTTTCTTCTCTCTTTTTCTCTTTTTTTTCTTCTCCATCTTTCTTCCTCTTGTTGCACAAACCTCCCAAACAATAATGTGAGCTCTTTCATCTCTTGTAGAGCCTGGTTTACTTCGTCGCATAATGTGAGAGACATCTTAAAGTTGCTGCAAAACAACTTTGGTTTGTAAAAAAAAAAGATGAATGTTGATTCTTTCCTTTTCTTTTCGGTCTTTTTCGAATCTTTCTTTCTTTCTTTTTTTTCAAGAACGAGACTTCTTGATTTTCTTGAAATCTCGAATTAATTTTTTTTTTTCAAGATTCGGATCAAGAATAAATAAGAAATTTTTTAATTGATCAAGAATTTAAGAAACGAAATCTTGATTTAAACCACTTTTCAAGACTGAAACCCAAACTTAGACTGCCTAAAAATTATAACCCTAGGAAAAATGCCTAAAGATATAACCCCAAGACAAGAATGCTGAAACCCCAAAATCTTGTTAGATTGATTTGATTCAATTACAAGAAACGAAACCCCAAAGCAAGACTGCCTAAAAACTATAACTCAGGGCAAGAATGCCTAAAACTATAACCCTAAGACAAGACTGCCTAAAATCCCAAAATCTTCTTAGATTGATTTGATTCAATTACAAGAAACGAAACCCCAAAGCAGGACTGTCTAAAAACTATAACCCAGGGCAAGAATGCCTAAAGCTATAGCCCTAAGATAAGTGATGCACCCAAAAGAGTGTATCTTATTTAACCTTGCACTAAAAAGATCAATTGTAAGTATAATGATTAGCAAGGGTCGAGTCCTCAGGGATTGGGTTTTAATCTATGAGTTATTAGTTTATAACTTACGTTCAAAGAAAACAATAAAAGAAAAGGGGTTTTTGAAGCCAGATTTAAACTAAAGTAAATAATAAGAATAAGATGCAAGGCGGTATAACCAGCCAATAAAAATATATATACTAAATTAGGCGGTATAACCAGCCAATAAAAATATATATACTATATTAGGCGGTATAACCAGCCAATAAAAATAAAACAAAGTTAATATACAAATTAGGCGGTATAACCAGCCAATAAAAATAAATATAAAAAATAAGCAAACTAGAAAAGTAAGAAAACAAGTAAGTAAGAAGAATCAAATATGAAAAATATGGTTAAGGTTTCATTCTCCACCACTAGACATCATTAAGAATCAATTTCAGATCTATCAATATCAACCAACTATCAAAGTTAACAACCGTAGATAACAACAAGCTCTGTTATCCCAATCTTTCCTTAATTTGTCGTTAAATAGAACAAGCTCTCTATTTAATCTCTAACCATTAAACAACCTAGAATAAGCTCTCTAAATTCAATTTAATGGCAGCTTTATGATGAGAAAGATAGGTTGATCTAAGCAACAAACACATAAGCTCGGATTGTTCAACTTAGGTTATGTTCCACTTTGCAATTATTGAAAACTTGACCATAATCATTAATCACAAATTGCCACTTATGAATAGGAAATCAAGACAATTACACGGATCAAGACTCCTAAACTAGCAATAGATAATTATCAAGATCTATCTAGTTGTACACCTAAATAAATCAAGACAACATCATGAACAATTCTTGTAGAAGAACATAAGCAACTTTGATAGAAAATTAATGATAGATAGAATCTGAAAATCAATCACAAAACGTGTCTAGGGCTTTGAAATCACCCTTAACCAAATAGAAGTTTAGCCTAGCATAGGCATCATAAACATAAACATAAAATTAAAGAGAATCTAAGAAGGAAATAAAAGAAAGAAAGAAGAAGAAGAAGAATATTAATTATCCAACCTCTTGCTCTTTCTAAAAAAAAAGAAAACTAGAGAAAAGAAAGAAGAAGAAAACTTAGAGAATTTTGTTAAAATGGCTAATATCCTACCAATCTCCAATATGATCCCTTACAATCATCCAAGGCCCTCTATTTATACACATTTTGGAGGGCTAAATGACAAGAGACAAGCTTTACAAATTTCAAAGGTAGGTATAATAGGTGGGTGCATTTTCTAACAATTTTCGTCATGTATGACGATTTTGATCAGCCAACTTGATGGTCGATTTTGTCAATTTTGGAGGCCTTATCTGATCACATGGTCTTCTAGACAAATGTTACCCTATCAGTTACGGATCCATAGCCGTTAGAATCAGCTCATTTGCTGATGTGGATAAGAAGATATGGGCATAATACGAAAACATGTCAGCACAGACGTCATTGCACATCAGCCAACTTGATGGTCGATTTCTCTAGGGAAAACGACTCCGTTTCAAGAAGTGTAAAACATGAAAAAGATAGATATGCCTCTTAGCTTTGCATGGCCACAAATTTCAGCCTTATTGCTTCAGTGAAACTCGAGATATAGCTGATATGGCAAAAGGTGTCGGAACTGGAACTGAATTGGATTTGCCCTTAATTCTAGTAATCTGAAATCACTCAAAGAAACTTGTGAAAAACACTAAAATACATAAAAATATAAAAGATCATAAACACAATTAGACTAAACAATAATAACTCGTATTTGACACAAAACAATAATAAAACATAACTAAAAACTATATAATTATACGAGTTATCAATAAGAATGCCTGAAACCCCAAAATCTTGTTATTGATTTTGCTGTGATAGAATCTGAAACCCCAAAAAGAAGTAACAAATAACAAATCAAAGCGATAATTATAAAAACCTGATTGGAAGCCTAAGCTCTGATACCAACTGATGTGAACCCTAGGATCCAAGATGGCCCAATCCCATGGCATTTTTTATATGGGCCAAGATCCAAGAAGATCTAGGAAACATGGCAAGAATGAGTGGAATTCACTTGGGCCATGTTGCAAGTTATTCAAGAAAGGCTTCAACATGCAAGATGGGCTTGCATCCAAGTTTGGTCCATGTGATTCAAGAACACAAGGTGGCACATTAAGAGGACTTATTTGGGCTTATTTTAATTCTTATAATTACTTAGGCATTTGGGCCTATATTAGGTAACATGGACATCTTTTAATTATTTAGGTTTGGGCTTGAGTATGTTCAGCCCATATTTTATATATTATTACTTAGTAGATTAGGGTTATTTTAGGGAGGCTATAAATATATATCTTAGCCGCCTACTTCAATTATCTTTTGATCAATTGAGTTTGAATTTATTCAAAGTGAGTGTTTCACTCTTTTTAGTTCAAAAAAAAAAAAGTGTTCGAACAACAAGAAAAAGGAGAGTGAGGTTTTTATTCTTGATGCTCCTAACCAATCTCTTCCTATTTTTCCTATTTCTTTGTTGAAGGATTGTGAGGATTTATTTTCGGAGGAGTTGTAGGATGGGTTGCCACCCATAAGCGGCATTGTCCATCACCTTGATTTAGTATCTTGCACCGTCATTCTCACGCACAAGGCTAAGATTCGAGGGCGAATCTTTTCGAGGAAAGGGGGAATGATAGGATCCAAGATGGCCTAATCCCATGGCAATTTTTATATGGGCCAAGATCCAAGAAGATCTAGGAAACATGGCAAGAATGAGTGGAATTCACTTGGGCCATGTTGCAAGTTATTCAAGAAAGGCTTCAACATGCAAGATGGGCTTGCATCCAAGTTTGTTCCATGTGATTCAAGAACACAAGGTGGCACATTAAGAGGACTTATTTGGGCTTATTTTAATTCTTATAATTACTTAGGCATTTGGGCCTATATTAGGTAACATGGACATCTTTTAATTATTTAGGTTTGGGCTTGAGTATGTTCAGCCCATATTTTACATATTATTACTTAGTAGATTAGGGTTATTGTAGGGAGGCTATAAATATATGTCTTAGCCGCCTACTTCAATTATCTTTTGATCAATTAAGTCTGATTTTATTCAGTGAGAGTTTTCTCTTTTTAGTTCTTGACAGAACTTAGGAACTTATCAAAGAATTCTTTCTTTGTGGCGTTCAACCTATCAAACTTAGGTTCTTGAAACGAGAGTTCTTAGGGTCTAGTTTACATGCTTAATCTAGGTTCTTTGAAACAAGCTTTTAAGGGTTTAAGTTTTCTTTGCCTGAATCTTGGCTTTTCTGGGTTAAGTATTTCAATTTGTTAGTGGGTTCAAAAGGTTTAACCCCTAGGGTTCACATCAATAAGTGTTAGAACGGTCAACAAGTTTTATTATAACACCGGTTTCCTCTAATGGTCCTAGATTCAATAAAGCATAAATTGAATATGGCATGACATTAATAGATGCCCCTAAATCTAGCATAGCAAGCTCAAACCTAGTGTTGACTATCTTACAAGGAATGGTAAACATACTTGGATCCTTGCATTTAGGTGGGAGTTTCTTTCGAAGAACAGCTGAGACATTCTCCCCCACACTTACCTTTTCATTCCATTTCAACTTCCCTTTAGATGTGCACAACTCTTTTAGGAACTTGGCATATCTTGACACTTGCTTGATAGCATCTAGTAAAGGAATGTTCACCTCTACTTTTCGGAAGGTTTCCAAAATTTCCTTCTCTTGCTCCTCCTTCTTGGACTTTGCTAACCTGCTAGGAAAAGGTGGAGGAGTTATATAAGAAGAAAAGGATGGTTTAGGAGCTACCTTTTGTAATGGCTCATTGGGATGTGAAGATGATGCCATGGTGTTGTCCTCCCCTTGAGCACTATCCTTTTGTGGTGTCTCAAGCTATTTCCGACTTCTTAGAGTTAAAGCATTGGCATTCTCTCTTGGATTCACTATGGTTTGGGAAGGTAATTTCTCGGAATCCCTTGCTTGCATTTGACTCATGGTTGTTGCCAATTGCCCAATTTGAGTCTCCAAATTTCGGATACTTGTCTTTGTTTCCTGTTGAAATTGAATTGTATTAGTAGAAAGAGCTTTAACAAGATCTTAAAGAGAAGTACCTGAATTTTGGATGGGTGGCACTTGTTGTCGGGTTTGGTATGGTTGTTGCACTCTTTGCTGAAAACCCGGTGGCCTGTTGTCAAATGGTGGAGGAATAGTTTGTCATTGGTTCCCTCCATAATTGAAGTTTGGATGATCCCTCCATACTGGATTGTAAGTGTTTGGGAAGGGATCATATTTCCTTGATTGGTTCTGAAATCCACCCATGGCATTCACATGTTCATTGGTGTCCTCTTGAAGTGTTGGACACATATCAGTTTGGTGCCCCATGTTTGAACATATGCCACAAGCTTTATTTGCTATATATTACCTACAGCCAATTGTTGAACAAGAGAAGTCAGTTTATCAAATTTTTGTTCAAGGGATGATATACTTACCTCATTGACATTCTTGGGTTTGGTGGGGGATCATGTCTCACTGAGAATTGTTGAGAATTGGCTGCCATGTTGGAGATTAATGTTCTAGCAGCCCCGGCAGTCTTATCAACTAGAGCTCCCCCACTAGCGGCATCTATCATACTTCTCTCCATAAGCATGAGACCTTCATAGAAGTATTGGATGAGAAGTTGTTCACTTATCTGATGGTGTGGACATGATGCACAAAGTTTCTTGAACCTCTCCCAATATTCATATAAGGACTCTCCGTTGTATTGCCGAATCCCACATATCTCTTTTCTAATGTTGGCAGCCTTAGATGCTGGGAAATACCTTTCCAAGAATGCTTTCTTCATATCATTCCATGTAGTGATGGTCTCGGATGGTAGATAGTAGAGCCATTCCTTTGCTGAATCAGCTAGAGAGAATGGGAAGGCTCTCAACTTAACTTGCTCTTTCGTGGCCCCTGTTGATCTCATGCTTGAGCAAACTACATGGAATTCCTTGAGGTGCTTATTTGGATCCTCTCATACAAAACCATGAAAAGTTGGGAGAAGATGAATCAAACCAGATTTTAATTCAAAGGCTACCTCAAGATTAGCATATTCAATGCATAATGGTTGTTGACCCAAGTCCGGAGCGGCTAGCTCCTTCAGAGTTCGGTTGTCAGCTGCTTCCATCTCTCCTTTCTCCTCGTAGATATTTTGGATCAACTCCTCGATTGGTTGTTGGTGAGAAGTTATAAATTCCCGAATTCTTCTAAGTCTTAAGTCTTCTTCGGATCTTTGAACATTCACTAATAAACAAAAAAAAAGTAACTAACTAGAACAAAAAAATAAGAATAAACCATTAAACTAATAAACTAAAGAAAGCAATCCCTGGCAACAGCGCCAAAAACTTGATGCACCCAAAAGAGTGTATCTTATTTAACCTTTCACTTAAAAAAATCAATTGTAGAGTATAGTGATTAGCAAGGATCGAGTCCTCAGGGATCGGGTTTTAGTTTATAAGTTAATAGTTTATCACTTAAAAATAAGTAAACAAAAGTAAAGGGGATTTTGAAATCATATTTAAACTAAAGTTAACAATAAGAATGAGAAAACAAGTAATTAAGAAGAATAAAATATGAAAAATATGGTTAAGGTTTCATTCTTCACCACTAGACATCTTTAAGAATCAATTTCATATCTACCAACATTAATTAGCTATCAAAGTTAACAACCGTAGATAAAAACAAGCTCTGTTACCCCAATCTTTCCTTAGTTTGTCGTTAAATAGAACAAGCTCTCTATTTCGTATGCCCCCTTGATCTCAATTTATAGGCAATAGCTAGGGCATCAAACAAGTGAATTTCAGCTCTCTCCCTTCAATAAATGCTGACTTGTGGCTAAAGTTAAGGAAAAGAGGCTGACTTTTGTGTTGTAAGGAAAGATATAAGCCTTGGCAGCCAAGTTTGAATAAAGTAGGAAAGTTTTAGTCAAAACACTCTGTAATGAAGAGAGATTACAAACTTGCATCCAAAGTAAGTGTAAGGAAGGAAAGTCTTGGCTGATTTAATTCTCCTACTTTGACTAGGATTATCTCTAAGGAAAGATACCTGCAATTAATGCAAGTTGACAACCACTAATCCTTCTTTGACAAGGATAAACATAAATGTTAGCTAGGGTATTAAGAAAAAAATGTGATTTGTGGCTAGGGTTTTTTGGCCGCAGGGTTCTTTAGGGAGATCTTCTAGCACCATTTTGAATGCCCATTTCTTATCCGATTTAGGCCCATGACCAACCGTTGGAAAGGTAATCAAGTGATCTTCAAAAGTAAAGAGGAAGTTTCTTCGAATCAAGAGTCTTATATCAGGTTTTCTTAGCAACAAACTCCAGATGTCAAATCTGTCTTCTTGCTTTGCACCAAGAATTTGATCTTTTTGACTCCCAGCTCTTTTTCCATCTTGTGATTGTGATTTTGTAAGCTTTTTAACATCCTAATTGACATGTTTTGACTTCATCTCCTCCAAAATACCAACAAAGCATAAAAACCTAGTAAAATATCAAGGAAGTAAGAATAAAAGCACTTATAAGAACTAGCATCAGGATAAAGATGACCTAACCCCTTGAGAACCTCTTGAAGGGTAGTAAACTTAACCCCTCGAAGGTGCACAGGGCCAAATTGCGCCTGCACTAGAGCCAAGGCAGTCATCCTATAGCCCAAGCAATAGTGTAAGGTCTACCGTAGGATCTCTTGCCTTTCTTCCTCCAATAAGAATGAGAAAATAAGTAATTAAGAAGAATCAAATATGAGAAATATGGCTAAAGGTTCATTCTCCACCACTAGACATCATTAAGAATGAATCTCTTATCTATCAATATTAATTAGCTATCAAAGTTAACAATCGTAGATAACAACAAGCTCTATTACCCCAATCTTTCCTTAGTTTGTCGTTAAATAGAACAAGCTCTCTATTTAATCTTTAACTATCAAACAACCTAGAATAAGCTCTCTATTTAATCTTTAACTATCAAACAACCTAAAATAAGCTCTCTAAGTTAAATTTAATAGCAGCTTTATCTTGAGAAAGATAGGTTGATCTAAGCAACAAACACATAAGCTCGGATTGTTCAACTTAGGTTATGTTCCACTTTGCTATTATTGAAAACTTGACCATAATCATTAATCACAAATTGCTACTTATGAATAGGAAATCAAGATAAATGCGAATCAAGACTCCTAAACTAGCATTAGATAATTATCAAGATTTATCTAGTTGGCCACCTAAACAAATCAAAACATCATTGTGAACAATTTTAATGGAAGAACATAAGCAACTTTGATAGAAAATAATGATAGATAGATTCTGAAAATTAATTACATAAAATGTCTAGGGCTTTGAAATCCCCCTTACCAAATAAAAGTTTAGCCTAGCATAGGCATTGTAAACATAAACATAAAATTAAAGAGAATCTAAGAAGAAAATAAAAGAAAGAAAGAAGAAGAAGAATATTAATTATCTAGTCTCTTGTTCTCTCAAAAACTCAAAAACAAAGAAGAAATCAGAACTTTGATGCTTGCAGATGTGTAAATTTCGTTTGCCCCCTTGATCTCTGTTTATAGGCAATAGCTAGGGCATCAAACAAGTGAATTTCAGCTCTCTCCCTTCAATAAATGCTGACTTGTGCTAAAATTAAGGAAAGGTGGCTGACTTTTGTATTTTAAGGAAAGATGGAATACTTGGCAGCCAAGGTTTTAACAAAGTAGGAAGGTCTTAGTCAAAGCACTCTTTAATGAGGAGAGATTACAAACTTACAGCCAATGTAAGTGTAAGAAAGGAAAGTATTGACTGATTTAATTCTCCTACTTTGACTAGGATTAGCTTTAAGGAAAGATTCTTGTAATTAATGCAAGTTGACAGTCACTTATCCTTCTTTGACAAGGATAAACATAAATGTCAGCTAGGATATTAAGAAAAAATGTGATTCGCGGCTAGGATTTTTTTTGCCACTAAGGTTGTTTAGGGAGATATTCCAATGCCGATTTGGATGATCATTTCTTATCCAATTTAGGCCCATGACCAACCTTTGGAAAGGTAATTAAGTGATCTTCAAAAGTCAAGGAGGAATTTTCTTCGAATAAAGAATCTAACATCATGTTTTCTTAGCAACAAGCTTCGGAGGTCAAATCTGTCTTCTTGCTTTGCGCCAAGAATTTGATCTTTTTGACTCTCAAGTCTTTTTCCATCTTGTGATTGTGATTTTGTAAGCTCTTTAACATCCTAATTGACATGTTTTGACTTCATCTCTTCCAAAATGCCTACAAAGCATAAAAACCTAGTAAAATGCCAAGGAACTTAAGAATCAAGACACAAAGTATAAGAAAATTCAATAGGAAAATGAATGAAATTAAGCACTTATCAAACTCCCCCACACTCAATATTTTGCTAGTCCTCAAGCAAAATCAAATAGAGACAAAGTAATAAAACCTAATCTAATCCTCTTTCAATACAAATTAGAGACAATCATTGGACAAGTCTTATAAACTAATCAATAGCTTAAAGAGTTTCACAAAAAATCATGCTTGATAGTAAATGGTTTGAGTTAAGCTAAAATTAACATAACATATCTCAATCAAAATAGTGCATCTTCAAACTTAATCTCAACTTCTCACATGGGGTACCCTCATGATTTTCACTCTTTAAAGTAGTGGTGAAGTGTTTACACTCAATTAATCCCATGAAAACAGTTTCTACCATATGCTTGCTTGTCTACCTATTCTCCACTACTTAGATCATCCAACTTTATGAATCAAGAGGTCTTTATGCAAGGTTATAATGGGGCCAAGGGGTAATAATTTGGCTAAAGAATAAAAGACAAAGGATATTACAAAAGTTCCAAAGATTTTATAGAGTTTAGAGACATAATAAGATTCATACAAAGAAACTTCTCATAATTTGAGGAACAAGGCTTTGATGCATAAGGATCTCATAATTATAACTCTTTTATAATTCCTTTGCAAGGCCATTATCTTCCATGGGCTTTATTCGATTAGTACTTAATAACTCCTTATCATCGTACTAACATGAAGGAAAACCTTGTATCACTGTCATCATAGTGAACGGTATGCTTTATTAACTATATATCCCAAGCTCAATCTGATTGGCTCTAGGGCATACACCAACAATCTTCCACTTGCACTAAGCCAATCACTAACGCATCTAATGCTGAACTCTTTCGATTAGTAATTGTGTCTCTACTAGGACATATCTTAAGTGCATCGAGAATATGCTTTATCATATACATGATAATCTCATTATCAAGGTTAATAATTCGGATCGCAATGAGACCTAGACTCCATTCATATGGCTCAGTTGTATCTATAACAACTATTGGAATCTACTTGTTAGCTAGTAGCTAATGATCCAAATATAACTCTTTTTGCAAGCCAAAACAAAAGAGTTAGTCTTAAAAACCTTTAATATAAACGTGCAATCTTTTGAAGTATGGAACGTTTCCTACTAATTGCATTTTTTCAAAAATGGCAATTTATCATAACATTTTTCCATTCACAAAGTTATTAATAGCTCCCACTAAATCCTACATATGTAGATGTTAAGGAACTAATTCAATAACAATTCGAATTCCCTATCACTATAAGCTATATGGTATTGAAAATAGTTTGCAAGTTGTATAATATAAGACTATGTTATAGAATAATTCTATAACTGATTTATTTAAGGGTAAACTAAATAAGCATGGCATCCTATGTGATAACTCGTATAATTATATAGTTTTTAGTTATGTTTTATTATTGTTTTGTGTCAAATACGAGTTATTATTGTTTAGTCTAATTGTGTTTATGATCTTTTATATTTTTATGTAATTTGGTGTTTTTCACAAGTTTCTTTGAGTGATTTCAGATTACTAGAATTAAGGGCAAATCCAGTTCAGTTCCAGTTCCGACACATTTTGCCATATCAGCTATATCTGCAGTTTCACTGAAGCAATAAGGCTGAAATTTGTAGCCGTGCAAAGCTAAGAGGCATATCTATCTTTTTCATGTTTTATACTTCTTGAAACGGAGTCGTTTTCCCTAGCGAAATCGACCATCAAGTTGGCTGATGTGCAATGACGTCTGTGCTGACCTGTTTTCGTATTTTGCCCATATCTGCTTATCCACATCAGCAAATGAGCTGATTCTAATGGCTATGGATCCGTAACTGATACGGGAACCTTTGTCTAGAAGACCATATGATCAGATCAGGCCTCTAATATTGACGAAATCGACCATCAAGTTGGCTGATGTGCAATGACGTCTGTGCTGACATGTTTTCGTATTTTGCCCATATCTGCTTATCCACATCAGCAAATGAGCTGATTCCAACGGCTATGGATCCGTAACTGATAGGGGAACCTTTTTCTAGAAGACCATGTGATCAGATCGGGCCTCCAACATTGACGAAATCGACCATCAAGTTGGCTGATCAAAATTGTCATACAATATGACGAAAATTGTTAGAAAAATTCACCCACCTATTATACCTACCTTTGAAATTTGTAAAGCTTGTCTCTTGTCATTTAGCCTTCCAAAAGGTGTATAAATAGAGGGCCTTGGATGATTGTAGAGGATCATATTGTACATAGGTAGGATATTAGCCATTTTAATAAAATTCTCTAAGTTTTCTTCTTCTTTCTTTTCTCTAGTTTTCTTTCTTTTCTCTAGTTTTCTTTTTCTTTAGAGAGAGCAAGAGGTTGGATAATTAATATTCTTCCTCTTCTTCTTTCTTTCTTTTATTTTCTTCTTAGATTTTCTTTAATTTTATGTTTATGTTTACAATGCCTATGCTAGGCTAAACTTCTATTTGGTTAAGGGTGATTTCAAAGCCCTAGACATGTTTTGTGATTGATTTTCAGATTCTATCTATCATTAATTTTCTATCAAAGTTGCTTATGTTCTTCTACAAGAATTGTTCATGATGTTGTCTTGATTTGTTTAGGTGTACAACTAGATAGATCTTGATAATTATCTATTGCTAGTTTAGGAGTCTTGATCCGTGTAATTGTCTTGATTTCCTATTCATAAGTGGCAATTTGTGATTAATGATTATGGTCAAGTTTTCAATAATTGCAAAGTGGAACATAACCTAAGTTGAACAATCCGAGCTTATGTGTTTGTTGCTTAGATCAACCTATCTTTCTCATCATAAAGCTGCCATTAAATTGAATCTGGAGAGCTTATTCTAGGTTGGTTGATGGTTAGAGATTAAATAGAGAGCTTGTTCTATTTAACGACAAACTAAGGAAAGATTGGGATAACAGAGCTTGTTGTTATCTACGGTTGTTAACTTTGATTGTTGGTTGATATTGATAGATCTGAAATTGATTCTTAATGATGTCTAGTGGTGGAGAATGAAACCTTAACCATATTTTTCATATTTGATTCTTCTTACTTATTTGTTTTCTTACTTTTAGTTTGCTAATTTAGTATATATATTTTTATTGGCTGGTTATACCGCCTAATTTAGTATATATATTTTTATTGGCTGGTTATACCGCCTTGCATCTTATTCTTATTATTTACTTTAGTTTAAATCTGGCTTCAAAAACCCCTTTTCTTTTATTGTTCTTGAATTTAAGTTTTAAACTTTTAACTTATAAACTAAAACCCAATCCCTGAGGACTCGACCCTTGCTAACTACTATACTTACAATTTATCTTTTTAGTGCAAGGTTAAATAAGATACACTCTTTTGGGTGCATCAAATTTTTGGCGCCGTTGCCGGGGATTGTTTTCTTTAGTTTATTTGTTACTTGGTTTATTCTTATTTTCAGTTCTAATGAGTTTTATTTTTTTGTACATACGGGTTTTTCTGATCAAATTTTGAAAAAAAAAAAAAAAAAAAACGATGGAATTGAGCAATCTAACACTTGAAGAGTTGGTGGCATACATGAACATGGAGAATCAACAAGCCAATCTCACCTTCCCAGTTCAACAATTGGCCATGGGAGGATGTCAAGGCCATCAAGTGTTCCAAGACCAACAGTATGATCATTACTCAAACACTTACCATGAGGGATGGTGGGATCATACTAATTATGGCTACTCGAAAAATTACC
Organism: Fremontodendron californicum; assembly: GCA_030761205.1. NCBI lineage: Eukaryota > Viridiplantae > Streptophyta > Magnoliopsida > Malvales > Malvaceae > Fremontodendron > Fremontodendron californicum. The sequence goes on from JAULJL010000033.1 coordinate 606,337, forward strand.
AAGAAGTAGATCCTTATGCCAATTACACTCATCCATCTAGCTTCAATCAATCATGGTCCCAAGAACCAGATCTTTTTCAACCACCACATATGACTCAAAACTCAGGTACTTCTTTAGAAGATCTTGTCTATTCTCTTGTTACTGATACATTGCAATTTCAACAGGAAACAAGGGCAAGCATCCAGAGTTTGGAAAAGCAAATGATCCAATTGACTAGTAGTATGGTGGGATGGGTAGCACAAAGATCTGAAGAACTCCCTGCCCAAACAATGATTAACCCAAAGGAGAATACTACTATTGTGACCTTGAGGAATGAGGAACAAGATGAGGATGAGACAAAATTAGAGATGGATTCTATTCTTGAGGATAATGAAGCCACAAATCCAAATAAGAGTATTTCGGCACCTGAGGTAACGTTTAAGGTTCCACTTTTTACTAATGTTTCTTCTCCACCTTTTCCTAGTAGATTTGCAAAGTTCAAGGAGGAAGAACATGAACAACACATGCCGGAAACCTTAAACAGCTTGTTTGTGGATGCCATTAAAACAATACCAAAATATGCTCCATTCCTCGATCAGATATGCACCACAAAGGATGATGGAATAATACTTGTAATGGAGAATGCATCCACTGTTGTGCAAAGAAAGCTTCCTCTCAAACGCATAAATTTGGGAAATTTCATGTATGAGCCTGACAAGCCTAAAATGCCAAGAAGGGGTGTTGGTTAGATTCAAAATACTAACTCAAGTGTTAATTGGGACGGCAGCCCAATTAATGAAGAAATTACCACCTGCCATACACAGATTTGCTTTCTTTTCCTTTTTCTTTTATTATTTTTATTGTTTTTATGTTTATTTGTTAATTATTTGTTTAGTATTTTAGGATTATTTAGGTTGCATGGGTTTGTTTTGTTTTGAGTCTTAGTTATTTCTATTCTTATGTTATTAGTTCTTTTCTCTTACACATGATTCTTTCATTTGGGTTAATAGACTTACATTGAGGACAATGTAAGAATTAAGTGTGGGGGGAATGATTTAGGATTTCTTTTATTTTTGTCTACTATTTTTTTTTATGAGTCTTTATTATTATTATTATTATTATTTTTTTAGTGTGTTTTAGTTCCTTTTTAATACAATGATGAGATATGAATTGCATAGGTCTAAACTGGTTATTAGTGAGAAGATTTTCATGAGAATTGAGCTTGATATCATTTTTTATGAGCCAATGTTAATATGATATGTTGATTGAGAAAGAAGCATGTTTAGACTTAATCTGACTTGTATAATCATCCTTGTGAGTTTTTGAGCCTATAATGATTGATGCATTATACAAATCAATCTAATTTCTTTCTTGAGTGCTCTTATGATTACATGATTCTCTAGAACTTGCTTTAAACCGTTTAACGGCTATGGATCCGTAACTGATAGGGGAACCTTTTTCTAGAAGACCATGTGATCAGATCAGGCCTCCAACATTGACGAAATCGACCATCAAGTTGGCTGATCAAAATTGTCATACAATATGACGAAAATTGTTAGAAAAATTCACCCACCTATTATACCTACCTTTGAAATTTGTAAAGCTTGTCTCTTGTCATTTAGCCTTCCAAAATGTGTATAAATAGAGGGCCTTGGATGATTGTAGAGGATCATATTGTAGATAGGTAGGATATTAGCCATTGTAATAAAATTCTCTAAGTTTTCTTCTTCTTTCTTTTCTCTAGTTTTGTTTTTCTTTAGAAAGAGCAAGAGGTTGGATAATTAATATTCTTCTTCTTCTTCTTTCTTTATTTTATTTTCTTCTTAGATTCTATTTAATTTTATGTTTATAATGCCTATGCTAGGCTAAACTTCTATTTGGTTAAGGGTGATTTCAAAGCCCTAGACATGTTTTGTGATTGATTTTCAGATTCTATCTATCATTAATTTTCTATCAAAGTTGCTTATGTTCTTCTACAAGAATTGTTCATGATGTTGTCTTGATTTATTTAGGTGTACAACTAGATAGATCTTGATAATTATCTATTGCTAGTTTAGGAGTCTTGATCCGTGTAATTGTCTTGATTTCCTATTCATAAGTGGCAATTTGTGATTAATGATTATGGTCAAGTTTTCAATAATTGCAAAGTGGAACATAACCTAAGTTGAACAATCCGAGCTTATGTGTTTGTTGCTTAGATCAACCTATCTTTCTCATCATAAAGCTGCCATTAAATTGAATTTAGAGAGCTTATTCTAGGTTGTTTAATGGTTAGAGATTAAATAGAGAGCTTGTTCTATTTAACGACAAACTAAGGGAAGATTGGGGTAACAGAGCTTGTTGTTATCTACGGTTGTTAACTTTGATAGTTGGTTGATATTGATAGATCTTAAATTGATTCTTAATGATATCTAGTGGTGGAGAATGAAACCTTAACCATATTTTTCATATTTAATTCTTCTTACTTACTTGTTTTCTTACTTTTAGTTTGCTTATTTTTTATATTTATTTTTATTGGCTGGTTATACCGCCTAATTTGTATATTAACTTTGTTTTATTTTTATTGGCTGGTTATACCGCCTAATTTAGTATATATATTTTTATTGGCTGGTTATACCGCCTAATTTAGTATATATATTTTTATTGGCTGGTTATACCGCCTTGCATCTTATTCTTATTATTTACTTAGTTTAAATCTGGCTTCAAAAACCCCTTTTCTTTTATTGTTTTCTTTGAACGTAAGTTATAAACTAATAACTCATAAATTAAAACCCAATCCCTGAGGACTCGACCCTTGCTAATCATTATACTTACAATTGATCTTTTTAGTGCAAGGTTAAATAAGATACACTCTTTTGGGTGCATCAAATTTTTGGCGCCGTTGCCGGGGATTGTTTTCTTTAGTTTATTTGTTACTTGGTTTATTCTTATTTTCAGTTCTAATGAGTTTTATTTTCTTGTACATACGGGTTTTTCTGATCAAATTTTGAAAAAAAAAAAAAAAAAAAACGATGGAATTGAGCAATCTAACACTTGAAGAGTTGGTGGCATACATGAACATGGAGAATCAACAAGCCAATCTCACCTTCCCAGTTCAACAATTGGCCATGGGAGGATGTCAAGGCCATCAAGTGTTCCAAGACCAACAGTATGATCATTACTCAAACACTTACCATGAGGGATGGTGGGATCATACTAATTATGGCTACTCGAAAAATTACCAAGAAGTAGATCCTTATGCCAATTACACTCATCCATCTAGCTTCAATCAATCATGGTCTCAAGAACCAGATCTTTTTCAACCACCACATATGACTCAAAACTCAGGTACTTCTTTAGAAGATCTTGTCTATTCTCTTGTTACTGATTCTTTGCAATTTCAACAGGAAACAAGGGCAAGCATCCAGAGTTTGGAAAAGCAAATGAGCCAATTGGCTAGTAGTATGGTGGGATGGGTAGCACAAAGATCTGAAGAACTCCCAGCCCAAACGATGGTTAACCCAAAGGAGAATGCTACTATTGTGACCTTGAAGAATGAGGAACAAGATGAGGATGAAACAAAATTAGAGATGGATTCTATTCTTGAGGATAATGAAGCCAAAGATCCAAATAAGAGTATTTCGGCACCTGAGGTAACGTTTAAGGTTTCACTTTTTACTAATGTTTCTTCTCCACCTTTTCCTAGTAGATTTGCTAAGTTCAAGGAGGAAGAACATGAACAACACATGCCGGAAACCTTAAACAACTTGTTTGTGGAGGTCATTCAACAAGTATCAAAATATGCTCCATTCCTCGATGACATATGCACCACAAAGGATGATGGAATAATACTTGTAATGGAGAATGCATCCACTGTTGGCCGAAATTCTTGATTTATACCGCCTAATTTAGTATATATATTTTTATTGTCTGGTTATACCGCCTTGCATCTTATTCTTATTATTTACTTTAGTTTAAATCTGATTTCAAAAACCCCTTTTCTTTTATTGTTCTTGAATTTAAGTTTTAAACTATCAACTTATAAACTAAAACCCAATCCCTGAGGACTCGACCCTTGCTAACTACTATACTTACAATTGATCTTTTTAGTGCAAGGTTAAATAAGATACACTCTTTTGGGTGCATCAAATTTTTGGCGCCGTTGCCGGGGATTGTTTTCTTTAGTTTATTTGTTACTTGGTTTATTCTTATTTTCAGTTCTAATTAGTATTATTTTCTTGTACATACATGTTTTTCTTTTCAAATTTTGAAAAAAAAGAAAAAATAAAATAAAAAACGATGGAATTGAGCAATCTAACACTTGAAGAGTTGGTGGCATACATGAACATGGAGAATCAACAAGCCAATCTCACATTCCCAGTTCAACAATTTGCCATGGGAGGATGTCAAGGCCATCAAGTGTTCCAAGACCAACAGTATGATCATTACTCAAACACTTACCATGAGGGATGGTGGGATCATACTAATTATGGCTACTCGAAAAATTACCAAGAAGTAGATCCTTATGCCAATTACACTCATCCATCTAGCTTCAATCAATCATGGTCCAAGAACCAGATCTTTTTCAACCACCACATATGACTCAAAACTCAGGTACTTCTTTAGAAGATCTTGTCTATTCTCTTGTTACTGATACTTTGCAATTTCAACAGGAAACAAGGGCAAGCATCCAGAGTTTGGAAAAACAAATGATCTAATTGACTAGTAGTATGGTGGGATGGGTAGCACAAAGATCTGAAGAACTCCCAGCCCAAACGATGATTAACCCAAAGGAGAATGCTACTATTGTGACCTTGAGAAATGATGAACAAGATGAGGATGAGACAAAATTAGAGATGAATTCTATTCTTGAGGATAATGAAGCCAATGATCCAAATAAGAGTATTTCGGCACCTGAGGTAACGTTTGAGATTCCAATTTTTACTAATGTTTCTACTCCACCTTTTCCTAGTAGATTCGCAAAGTTCAAGGAGGATGAACATGAACAAGACACGCTGGAAACCTTAAACAGTTTGTTTCTGGATGTCATTCAACAAGTACCAAAAGATGCACCATTCCTCGATGAGATATGCACCACAAAGGATGATGGAATAATACTTGTAATGGAGAATGCATCCACTGTTGTGCAAAGAAAGCTTCCTCTCAAACGCATAAATTTGGGAAATTTCATGTATGAGCCTGACAAGCCTAAAAAGCCAAGAAGGGGTGTTGGTTAGATTCAAAACACTAACTCAAGTGTTAATTGGGAAGGCAGCCCAATTAAAGATGAAATTGCCAACCTTCCATATTCAGATTTGCTTTCTCTTTCTTTTCCTTTTTCTTTTATTATTTTTATTGTTTTTATTTTTATTTCTTATGTTTCTTTGTTAATTGTGTTTATTGTTTTTAAGTTCATTTAGGCTGCATAAGTTTCTTTTGTTTAATAATTCTTTTCTCTTACATATAATTCTTGCATTGGGGGATAATAGCATTACATTAATGACAATGTAAGAATTATGTGTGGGGGGGAGAATTTAGGATTTTATTTAGAGTGTTTTGTTTTTGAGTCTTTTTATGTTGTTTTTCTTTCTGATCCTTGTTTTGAAAATAACTAGATGTAAATATAATTTTTTTAACCCCGGTTAAATGGCGGATAACGGTACTCCGTGATTATTTAAGTCGGTTCCATCAGCTACCCACAAAACTGATATTGTATATAAATTTCTCTTTAATTTTTTTTTTTATTTTTTTCAGGATGGATGATATTCTCACAAGATTGCAGAAACGATTTCCTCCTTTTCCTCGAAATATTTTACTGAAGCTTTACCAAGTTCGACTTGAAAGATTAAGAATGCTTATGCACAAAGGGATTCCTGAAGACATACGTTGGATAATTGAAGCCAAGGTACGTGAAGATGAATATCTTCCTATTTTGCATTTACCAGGTACAGGTAGAAGCACTTTTGCAAAGAAGCGACGAGCAAAGCGCATGAGTTCAAATTGCCAAAAATGTGCACGATGGACGTGTAACGGTAAATGTCATTCTATTGGGATTCCGTCCTCTAATCGAGATGATAAAATTGAATTCATTAAGGATGGACTGAGTAAGGAGAATTTGGGTAATATCCAACTTTCTCTTGAGACGCATCCTAGTGGAGACGTACAAAGAGAAATTCTTGATTTATGGCCGCAATTCCAAAGGGAATGGCAACATCTTGGGAATCTGATGTTAAAAGACCCTGTTTGCCAGCTTGTAAGAAAACTGGATGGGAAGCATATCCTCGACTCATAGAAGGCGTTTAAGCCGTTTCTGGACGTAAAACTAGAGGAAGATGTGAGCCACAATCACAACTACAATAATTGACTTCTCAGCTTTTGGTTTGATTTGCAATAACTTTATTTTGGTTTAATTTACGTGTTGTTCGATTTGTGTAATTATTCTCGTTTTTTTTTATTTGTCTTTTACGGTTGATTTTTTTTCTCTTTTTGATTTTCTTCCTGAAATCACGCAAAAATCTTTTGTTAGGTTAACATTTTCTTCTGACAGGTCAGATACACTTTCGGTGACATTATTACTCTTGTCTGATTCACTACTCAGTCCTCTATATATTACACCATGTACTCATTCTCTTTCAGGCACTCGAAAAAAGAAAAAAAAATGGAAAGTACTTCGTCCCAACGCATTAAAAAAATTTGTGTCTTTGGAGGTGCTTATCCAGGGAAAAATAACATATTCGCTGATGAAGCCATAAGAGTTGGAGTAATACTTGCCCAACAAAAGATCTAGTTGATTTATGGAGGCGGTAGTACAGGTTTAATGGGAGCAGTCGCTACAGCAGCACACGCCGGAGTAAGTCCAGTTCTAGGAGTCGTGCCAAAACTATTCACAGATTTTTGTGGACCTACCGTGGGTAAGGAAATACAAGTCTGGAGTATCCCTGAACGGATAACAATCATGTACCATTCTGCCAATGCATTCATTGCTTTACCAGGAGGTCTGGGTACATTGGAAGAAATAGCTTGCGTGGCTTCTTGGTCATCTTTGGTCACAAATAAGAAACCCATTGGTTTGCTTAATATTAATGGTTATTTTAGTAATTTGCTTTCATATTTAGATAATGCTGTGGATAATGGATTCATGTTTTCAGAGGCAAGGAGAACCATAATTTCTGCTACAACCATTGAAGATTTACTTAAAAAGCTCCAAGCTTATGAGTGTTTATCTGCTACGGTTGTTTCGCAAACGCTCGGAAAAAGAAAAAGAGATATGGACGAGCAAGGAGTGGATTGCACTTTGTCTTTGTGACATTATCTAACATTTTGTTTGTTGTGTCTCAGTTATAATAAGTGGTTAGCAACCTCTGCAGGTAATATCTCCTAAATTCTACCTTTAAAATTTGACATTGGGGACAATGTCATATTTTAGTAGGGGGTAAGGGACATATTTTGCTAATTTAAAAAAAAAAAAAAAGTTTGTTGTGTTTTAAGCAATTTAGAAGTATTCATTCTGAACAAGGTCTGAGTAAGGGAGACTTGAGACATACCTTGTCAGTTTGATTTTAATCTTTTTATGTTTACTTGTTAATTTTTGTTTAGTATTTTAGGATTATTTAGGTTGCATGAGTTTGTTTTGTTTTGTTTTGAGTCTAGTTGTTCCTATTCTTATGTTATTAGTTCTTTTCTCTTACACATGATTCTTTCATTTGGGTTAATAGACTTACATTGAGGACAATGTAAGAATTAAGTGTGGGGGAATGATTTAGGATTTCTTTTATTTTCGTCTACTATTTTTTTTTATGAGTCTTTATTATTATTATTTTTAGTGTGTTTTAGTTCCTTTTTAATACAATGATGAGATATGAATTGCATAGGTCTAAACTGGTTACTAGTGAGAAGATTTTCATGAGAATTAAGCTTGATACTAATTTTTATGAGCCAATGTTAATATGATATGTTGATTGAGAAAGAAGCATGTTTAGACTTAAAACTGACTTGTATAATCATCATTGTGAGTTTTTGAGCCTAAAATGATTGATGCATTATACAAATCAATCTAATTTCTTTCTTGAGTGCTCTTATGATTACATGATTCTCTAGAACTTGCTTTAAACCGTTTGAGACTATATTGATACATGTGACAACATGAATATGATAGAGGCATTAGGATTATAACCAGAGCCAAACAGCCATCCCTTATTGATGTTCCAAGAGAACACACCCTTAGTGAACCAATTTGAGCCTACATTGAATAAGCTATCTCTTTGGTAACCATAACTTGTCCCTAACCTAAATATACTTATATCTTTACCTTTGTTCCAAAGATGAATTAGCATGATTTGAGACAAGTTGCAAAGACAAGGGATATTTTTTGGTTAGAAACAAGAAATAAGTGTGGGGGGAAAAGAAAAGAAAAGTCAAGAGAAAAAGAAATGGAATACTGGAAAATACATTCCTATTTAAAAAAAAAATATATATGAATCATCTCTTGAATTTGGGGAAAAAGAAAAAGATGTTACAAAGTTGTTTAGAATGAAGAAAAGGCCCAACATAAATATCCGGCCTAGGTGACTATGTACTTGTAAAGAGTTTTGAGAAGTTTCTTTGTATGATCTTTTTATGTCTCTAAACTTTATGAACTCGTTGGAACCTTTGTGATATCTTTATCCTTTTGTTCTTCAACCACATTACAAACCCCTTGGCCCCATTACAACCATGAATAAAGACCTCTTGATTTATGAAGTTGTATGATCTAAATAGTGGATAATAGGTGGACAAGCAAGCATATGGTAGAAGTGTTTTCATGAGATTGATTGAGTGTAAACACTTTACCACTACTTTAAAAAGTGAAAATCAAGAGAGTATCCCATGTGAGAAGTTGAGATTAAGTTTGAATATGCACTATTTTGATTGAAATATGTTATGTTAATATTGGCTTAACTCAAACAATTTACATTCAAGCAAGATTTTTTGTGGATTTCTTTAAGCTATTGATTAGTTTTTAAGACTTGTCCAATGATTATCTCTAATTTATATTGGAAGGATTAGTTATAATTATTATTTTTAGTTTTTCTTATGTCTTCAATGTTTGTGGGTATCGTCCTAGTAAACCCTCACGAGACTAAACTCGTCAACTAGGGACACCTAGGGGTTTAAAGGCTTGTGTCACATGCTAAGTGCCACCGTGATTTCCTACGAAAATGGATTAGATTAGATTTTCTTATTTTATTTTTATTGAGTCGTTGCTAGGGACTAGCAACAATCTAAGTGTGGGGGTGTGATAACTCGTATAATTATATAATTTTTAGTTATGTTTTATTATTGTTTTGTGTCAAATACGAGTTATTATTGTTTCTTCCAAGAAAGAATCTAACATCATATTTTCCTTGAAACAAGCTCCGGAGGTCAAAACTGTCTTCTTGCTTTGCAACCATAAATTGATAGTTTTGACTCCCAAGTCTTCTTCCATCTTGTGATTATGATTTTGTAAGCTCTTTTACCATCGTTATTGACATCTGATAACTCGTATAATTATATAGTTTTTAGTTATGTTTTATTATTGTTTTGTGTCAAATACGAGTTATTATTGTTTAGTCTAATTGTGTTTATGATCTTTTATATTTTTATGTATTTTGGTGTTTTTCACAAGTTTCTTTGAGTGATTTCAGATTACTAGAATTAAGGGCAAATCCAGTTCAGTTCCAGTTCCGACACCTTTTGCCATATCAGCTATATCTCGAGTTTCACTGAAGCAATAAGGCTGAAATTTGTAGCCGTGCAAAGCTAAGAGGCATATCTATCTTTTTCATGTTTTACACTTCTCGAAACGGAGTCGTTTTCCCTAACGAAATCGACCATCAAGTTGGCTGATGTGCAATGACGTCAGTGCTGACCTGTTTTCATATTGTGCCCATATTTTCTTATCCACATCAGAAAATGAGCTGATTCCAACGGCTATGGATCAGTAACTGATAGGGTAACATTTTTCTAGAAGACCATGTGATCAGATAAGGCCTCCAAAATTGACAAAATCGACCATCAAGTTGGCTGATCAAAATCGTCATATATGACGAAAATTGTTAGAAAAATGCACTCACCTATTATACCTACCTTTGAAATTTGTAAAGCTTGTCTCTTGTCATTTAGCCCTCCAAAATGTGTATAAATAGAGGGCCTTGGATGATTGTAAGGGATCATATTGTACATAGGTAGGATATTAGCCATTTTAATAAAATTCTCTAAGTTTTCTTCTTCTTTCTTTTCTCTAGTTTTCTTTCTTTTCTCTAGTTTTCTTTTTCTTTAGAGAGAGCAAGAGGTTGGATAATTAATATTCTTCCTCTTCTTCTTTCTTTCTTTTATTTTCTTCTTAGATTTTCTTTAATTTTATGTTTATGTTTATAATGCCTATGCTAGGCTAAACTTCTATTTGGTTAAGGGTGATTTCAAAGCCCTAGACATGTTTGGTGATTGATTTTCAGATTCTATCTATCATTAATTTTCTATCAAAGTTGCTTATGTTCTTCTACAAGAATTGTTCATGATGTTGTCTAGATTTATTTAGGTGTACAACTAGATAGATCTTGATAATTATCTATTGCTAGTTTAGGAGTCTCGATCCGTGTAATTGTCTTGATTTCCTATTCATAAGTGGCAATTTGTGATTAATGATTATGGTGAAGTTTTCAATAATTGCAAAGTGGAACATAACCTAAGTTGAACAATCCGAGCTTATGTGTTTGTTGCTTAGATCAACCTATCTTTCTCATCATAAAGCTGCCATTAAATTGAATTTAGAGAGCTTATTCTAGGTTGTTTAATGGTTAGAGATTAAATAGAGAGCTTGTTCTATTTAACGACAAACTAAGGAAAGATTGGGGTAACAGAGCTTGTTGTTATCTACGGTTGTTAACTTTGATAGTTGGTTGATATTGATAGATCTGAAATTTATTCTTAATGATGTCTAGTGGTGGAGAATGAAACCTTAACCATATTTTTCATATTTGATTCTTCTTACTTATTTGTTTTCTTACTTTTAGTTTGCTTATTTTTATATTTATTTTTATTGGCTGGTTATACCGCCTAATTTGTATATTAACTTTGTTTTATTTTTATTGGCTGGTTATACCGCCTAATTTAGTATATATATTTTTATTGGCTGGTTATACCGCCTAATTTAGTATATATATTTTTATTGGCTGGTTATACCGCCTTGCATCTTATTCTTATTATTTACTTTAGTTTAAATCTGGCTTCAAAAACCCCTTTTCTTTTATTGTTCTTGAATTTAAGTTTTAAACTATTAACTTATAAACTAAAACCCAATCCCTGAGGACTCGACCCTTGCTAACTACTATACTTACAATTTATCTTTTTAGTGCAAGGTTAAATAAGATACACTCTTTTGGGTGCATCAAATTTTTGGCGCCGTTGCCGGGGATTGTTTTCTTTAGTTTATTTGTTACTTGGTTTATTCTTATTTTCAGTTCTAATGAGTTTTATTTTCTTGTACATACGGATTTTTCTTATCAAATTTTGAAGAAAAAAAAATAAAAAAAGAAAAAATAAAATAAAAAACGATGGAATTGAGCAATCTAACACTTGAAGAGTTGGTGGCATACATGAACATGGAGAATCAACAAGCCAATCTCACATTCCCAGTTCAACAATTTGCCATGGGAGGATGTCAAGGCCATCAAGTGTTCCAAGACCAACAGTATGATCATTACTCAAACACTTACCATGAGGGATGGTGGGATCATACTAATTATGGCTACTCGAAAAATTACGAAGAAGTAGATCCTTATGCCAATTACACTCATCCATTAAGCTTTAATCAATCATGGTCCCAAGAACCAGATCTTTTTCAACCACCACATATGACTCAAAACTCAGGTACTTCTTTAGAAGATCTTGTCTATTCTCTTGTTACTGATACTTTGCAATTTCAACAGGAAACAAGGGCAAGCATCCAGAGTTTGGAAAAACAAATGATCCAATTGACTAGTAGTATGGTGGGATGGGTAGCATAAAGATCTGAAGAACTCCCAGTCCAAACGATGATTAACCCAAAGGAGAATGCTACTATTGTGACCTTGAGAAATGATGAACAAGATGAGGATGAGACAAAATTAGAGATGAATTCTATTCTTGAGGATAATGAAGCCAATGATCCAAATAAGAGTATTTCGGCACCTGAGGTAACGTTTGAGATTCCAATTTTTACTAATGTTTCTTCTCCACCTTTTCCTAGTAGATTCGCAAAGTTCAAGGAGGATGAACATGAACAAGACACGCTGGAAACCTTAAACAGTTTGTTTCTGGATGTCATTCAACAAGTACCAAAAGATGCACCATTCCTCGATGAGATATGCACCACAAAGGATGATGGAATAATACTTGTAATGGAGAATGCATCCACTGTTGTGCAAAGAAAGCTTCCTCTCAAACGCATAAATTTGGGAAATTTCATGTATGAGCCTGACAAGCCTAAAAAGCCAAGAAGGGGTGTTGGTTAGATTCAAAACACTAACTCAAGTGTTAATTGGGAAGGCAGCCCAATTAAAGATGAAATTGCCAACCTTCCATATTCAGATTTGCTTTCTCTTTCTTTTCCTTTTTCTTTTATTATTTTTATTGTTTTTATTTTTATTTCTTATGTTTCTTTGTTAATTGTGTTTATTGTTTTTAAGTTCATTTAGGCTGCATAAGTTTCTTTTGTTTAATAATTCTTTTCTCTTACATATAATTCTTGCATTGGGGGATAATAGCATTACATTAATGACAATGTAAGAATTATGTGTGGGGGGAAGAATTTAGGATTTTATTTAGAGTGTTTTGTTTTTGAGTCTTTTTATGTTGTTTTTCTTTCTGATCCTTGTTTTGAAAATAACTAGATGTAAATATAATTTTTTTAACCCCGGTTAAATGGCGGATAACGGTACTCCGTGATTATTTAAGTCGGTTCCATCAGCTACCCACAAAACTGATATTGTATATAAATTTCTCTTTCATTTTTTTTTATTTTTTTTAGGATGGATGATATTCTCACAAGATTGCAGAAACGATTTCCTCCTTTTCCTCGAAATATTTTACTGAAGCTTTACCAAGTTCGACTTGAAAGATTAAGAATGCTTATGCACAAAGGGATTCCTGAAGACATACGTTGGATAATTGAAGCCAAGGTACGTGAAGATGAATATCTTCCTATTTTGCATTTACCAGGTACAGATAGAAGCACTTTTGCAAAGAAGCGACGAGCAAAGCGCATGAGTTCAAATTGCCACAAATGTGCACGATGGACGTGTAATGATAACTCGTATAATTATATAGTTTTTGTTATGTTTTATTATTGTTTTGTGTCAAATACGAGTTATTATTGTTTAGTCTAATTGTGTTTATGATCTTTTATATTTTTATGTAATTTGGTGTTTTTCACAAGTTTCTTTGAGTGATTTCAGATTACTAGAATTAAGGGCAAATCCAGTTCAGTTCCAGTTCCGACACATTTTGCCATATCAGCTATATCTGGAGTTTCACTGAAGCAATAAGGCTGAAATTTGTAGCCGTGCAAAGCTAAGAGGCATATCTATCTTTTTCATGTTTTATACTTCTTGAAACGGAGTCTTTTTCCCTAGCGAAATCGACCATCAAGTTGGCTGATGTACAATGACGTCTGTGCTGACCTGTTTTCGTATTTTGCCCATATCTGCTTATCCACATCAGCAAATGAGCTGATTCCAATGGCTATGGATCCGTAACTGATACGGGAACCTTTGTCTAGAAGACCATATGATCAGATCAGGCCTCTAATATTGACGAAATCGACCATCAAGTTGGCTGATGTGCAATGACGTCTGTGCTGACATGTTTTCGTATTTTGCTCATATCTGCTTATCCACATCAGAAAATGAGCTTATTCCAACGGCTATGGATCCGTAACTGATAGGGTAACATTTTTCTAGAAGACCATGTGATCAGATAAGGCCTGCAAAAGTGACAAAATCGACCATCAAGTTGGCTGATTAAAATCGTCATGTATGACGAAAATTGTTAGAAAATGCACCCACCTATTATACCTACCTTTGAAATTTGTAAAGCTTGTCTCTTGTCATTTAGCCCTCCAAAATGTGTATAAATAGAGGGCCTTGGATGATTGTAAGGGATCATATTGTACATAGGTAGGATATTAGCCATTTTAATAAAATTCTCTAAGTTTTCTTCTTCTTTCTTTTCTCTAGTTTTCTTTCTTTTCTCTAGTTTTCTTTTTCTTTAGAGAGAGCAAGAGGTTGGATAATTAATATTCTTCCTCTTCTTCTTTCTTTCTTTTATTTTCTTCTTAGATTTTCTTTAATTTTATGTTTATGTTTATAATGCCTATGCTAGGCTAAACTTCTATTTGGTTAAGGGTGATTTCAAAGCCCTAGACATGTTTTGTGATTGATTTTCAGATTCTATCTATCATTAATTTTCTATCAAAGTTGCTTATGTTCTTCTACAAGAATTGTTCATGGTGTTGTCTAGATTTATTTAGGTGTACAACTAGATAGATCTTGATAATTATCTATTGCTAGTTTAGGAGTCTTGATCCGTGTAATTGTCTTGATTTCCTATTCATAAGTGGCAATTTGTGATTAATGATTATGGTCAAGTTTTCAATAATTGCAAAGTGGAACATAACCTAAGTTGAACAATCCGAGCTTATGTGTTTGTTGCTTAGATCAACCTATCTTTCTCATCATAAAGCTGCCATTAAATTGAATTTAGAGAGCTTATTCTAGGTTGTTTAATGGTTAGAGATTAAATAGAGAGCTTGTTCTATTTAACGACAAACTAAGGAAAGATTGGGGTAACAGAGCTTGTTGTTATCTACGGTTGTTAACTTTGATAGTTGGTTGATATTGATAGATCTGAAATTGATTCTTAATGATGTCTAGTGGTGGAGAATGAAACCTTAACCATATTTTTCATATTTGATTCTTCTTACTTATTTGTTTTCTTACTTTTAGTTTGCTTATTTTTTATATTTATTTTTATTGGCTGGTTATACCGCCTAATTTAGTATATATAATTTTATTGGCTGGTTATACCGCCTAATTTAGTATATATATTTTTATTGGCTGGTTATACCGCCTTGCATCTTATTCTTATTATTTACTTTAGTTTAAATCTGGCTTCAAAAACCCCTTTTCTTTTATTGTTCTTGAATTTAAGTTTTAAACTATTAACTTATAAACTAAAACCCAATCCCTGAGGACTCGACCCTTGCTAACTACTATACTTACAATTGATCTTTTTAGTGCAAGGTTAAATAAGATACACTCTTTTGGGTGCATCATGTAACGGTAAATGTCATTCTATTGGGATTCCGTCCTCTAATCGAGATGATAAAATTGAATTCATTAAGGATGGACTGAGTAAGGAGAATTTGGGTAATATCCAACTTTCTCTTGAGACGCATCCTAGTGGAGACGTACAAAGAGAAATTCTTGATTTATGGCCGCAATTCCAAAGGGAATGGCAACATCTTGGGAATCTGATGTTAAAAGACCCTGTTTGCCAGCTTGTAAGAAAACTGGATGGGAAGCATATCCTCGACTCATAGAAGGCGTTTAAGCCGTTTCTGGACGTAAAACCAGAGGAAGATGTGAGCCACAATCACAACTACAATAAATGACTTCTCAGCTTTTGGTTTGATTTGCAATAACTTTATTTCGGTTTAATTTACGTGTTATTCGATTTGTGTAATTATTCTCATTTTTTTTATTTGTCTTTTACGATTGATTTTTCTTCTCTTTTTTATTTTCTTCCTGAAATCACGCAAAAATCTTTTGTTAGGTTAACATTTTCTTCTGACAGGTCAAATACACTTTCGGCGACATTATTACTCTTGACTTTTACGGTTGATTTTTCTTCTCTTTTTGATTTTCTTCCTGAAATCACGCAAAAATCTTTTGTTAGGTTAACATTTTCTTCTGACAGGTCAGATACACTTTCGGCGACATTATTACTCTTGTCTGATTCACTACTCAGTCCTCTATATATTACACCATGTACTCATTCTCTTTCAGGCACTCGAAAAAAAGAAAAAAAAATGGAAAGTACTTCGTCCCAACGCATTAAAAAAAATTTGTGTTTTAAGCCATTTAGAAGTATTCATTCTGAACAAGGTCTGAGTAAGGGAGACTTGAGACATACCTTGTCAATTTGATTTCTTCTTTTCAAAAAAAAAAAAAAGTTTGTTGTGTTTTAAGCAATTTAGAAGTATTCATTCTGAACAAGGTCTGAGTAAGGGAGACTTGAGACATACATTGTCAGTTTGATTTTAATCTTTTTATGTTTACTTGTTAATTTTGGTTTAGTATTTTAGGATTATTTAGGTTGCATGAGTTTGTTTTGTTTTGAGTCTAGTTATTCCTATTCTTATGTTATTAGTTCTTTTCTCTTACACATGATTCTTTCATTTGGGTTAATAGACTTACATTGAGGACAATGTAAGAATTAAGTGTGGGGGGAATGATTTAGGATTTCTTTTATTTTTGTCTACTATTTTTTTTATGAGTCTTTATTATTATTATTATTTTTTAGTGTGTTTTAGTTCCTTTTTAATACAATGATGAGATATGAATTGCATAAGTCTAAAACATATTTATTAGTGAGAAGATTTTCATGAGAATTGAGCTTGATGTCAACCTTTTTATGAGCCAATGTTAATATGATATGTTGATTGAGAAAGAAGCATGTTTAGACTTAATCTGACTTGTATAATCATTCTTGTGAGTTTTTGAGCCTAAAATGATTGATGCATTATACAAATCAATCTAATTTCTTTCTTGAGTGCTCTTATGATTACATGATTCTCTAGAACTTGCTTTAAACCGTTTGAGACTATATTGATGCATGTGACAACATGAATATGATAGAGGCATTAGGATTTTTAGCCAGGGCCAAACAACCATCCCTTATTGATGTTCCAAGAGAACACACCCTTAGTGAACCAATTTGAGCCTACATTGAATAAGCTATCTCTTTGGTAAACATAACTTGTCCCTAACCTAAATATACTTATATCTTTACCTTTGTTCCAAAGATGAATTAGCATGATTTGAGACAAGTTGCAAAGACAAGGGATATTTTTTGGTTAGAAACAAGAAATAAGTGTGGGGGGAAAAGAAAAGAAAAGTCAAGAGAAAAAGAAATGGAATACTGGCAAATACATTCCTATATAAAAAAAAATGAATCATCTCTTGAATTTGTGGAAAAAGAAAAAGATGTTACAAAGTTGTTTAGAATGAAGAAAAGGCCCAACATGAATATCCGGCCTAGGTGACTATGTACTTGTAAAGAGTTTTGAGAAGTTTCTTTGTATAATCTTTTTATGTCTCTAAACTTTATGAACTCTTTGGAACCTTTGTGATATCTTTATCCTTTTGTTTTTCAACCACATTACAAACCCCTTGGCCCCATTACAACCTTGATTAAAGACCTCTTGATTTATGAAGTTGCATGATCTTTTAGTGGAGAATAGGTGGACAAGCAAGCATATGGTAGAAGTGTTTTCATGAGATTGATTGAGTGTAAACACTTTACCACTACTTTAAAGAGTGAAAATCAAGAGAGTATCCCATGTGAGAAGTTGAGATTAAATTTGAACATGCACTATTTTGATTGAGATATGTTATGCTAATATTGGCTTAACTCAAACAATTTACATTCAAGCATGATTTTTTGTGAAATTTTTTAAGCTATTGATTAGTTTATAAGACTTGTTCAAAGATTGTCTCTAATTTGTATTGAAAGGATTAGGAGTAAATATTTTTAGTATATGTAGTTTATTTATATTTTAGTTTTTCAATGTTTGTGGGTATCGTTCTAGTAAACCCTCACGAGACTAAACTCGTCCACTAGGGACACCTAGGGGTTTAAAGGCTTGTGTCACATGCTAAGTGTCACCGTGATTTCCTACGAAAATGGATTAGATTAGATTTTCTTATTTTATTTTTATTGAGTCGTTGCTAGGGACTAGCAACAATCTAAGTGTGGGGGTGTGATAACTCGTATAATTATATAGTTTTTAGTTATGTTTTATTATTGTTTTGTGTCAAATACGAGTTATTATTGTTTAGTCTAATTGTGTTTATGATCTTTTATATTTTTATGTATTTTGGTGTTTTTCACAAGTTTCTTTGAGTGATTTCAGATTACTAGAATTAAGGGCAAATCCAGTTCAGTTCCAGTTCCGACACCTTTTGCCATATCAGCTATATCTCGAGTTTCACTGAAGCAATAAGGCTGAAATTTGTAGCCGTGCAAAGCTAAGAGGCATATCTATCTTTTTCATGTTTTACACTTCTTGAAACGGAGTCGTTTTCCCTAACGAAATCGACCATCAAGTTGGCTGATGTGCAATGACGTCAGTGCTGACCTGTTTTCGTATTGTGACCATATTTTCTTATCCACATCAGCAAATGAGCTGATTCCAACGGCTATGGATCAGTAACTGATAGGGTAACATTTTTCTAGAAGACCATGTGATCAGATAAGGCCTCCAAAATTGACAAAATCGACCATCAAGTTGGCTGATCAAAATCGTCATATATGACGAAAATTGTTAGAAAAATGCACCCACCTATTATACCTACCTTTGAAATTTGTAAAGCTTGTCTCTTGTCATTTAGCCCTCCAAAATGTGTATAAATAGAGGGCCTTGGATGATTGTAAGGGATCATATTGTACATAGGTAGGATATTAGCCATTTTAATAAAATTCTCTAAGTTTTCTTCTTCTTTCTTTTCTCTAGTTTTCTTTTTCTTTAGAGAGAGCAAGAGGTTGGATAATTAATATTCTTCCTCTTCTTCTTTCTTTCTTTTATTTTCTTCTTAGATTTTCTTTAATTTTATGTTTATGTTTATAATGCCTATGCTAGGCTAAACTTCTATTTGGTTAAGGGTGATTTCAAAGCCCTAGACATGTTTTGTGATTGATTTTCAGATTCTATCTATCATTAATTTTCTATCAAAGTTGCTTATGTTCTTCTACAAGAATTGTTCATGATGTTGTCTAGATTTATTTAGGTGTACAACTAGATAGATCTTGATAATTATCTATTGCTAGTTTAGGAGTCTTGATCCGTGTAATTGTCTTGATTTCCTATTCATAAGTGGCAATTTGTGATTAATGATTATGGTGAAGTTTTCAATAATTGCAAAGTGGAACATAACCTAAGTTGAACAATCCGAGCTTATGTGTTTGTTGCTTAGATCAACCTATCTTTCTCATCATAAAGCTGCCATTAAATTGAATTTAGAGAGCTTATTCTAGGTTGTTTAATGGTTAGAGATTAAATAGAGAGCTTGTTCTATTTAACGACAAACTAAGGAAAGATTGGGGTAACAGAGCTTGTTGTTATCTACGGTTGTTAACTTTGATAGTTGGTTGATATTGATAGATCTGAAATTTATTCTTAATGATGTCTAGTGGTGGAGAATGAAACCTTAACCATATTTTTCATATTTGATTCTTCTTACTTATTTGTTTTCTTACTTTTAGTTTGCTTATTTTTTATATTTATTTTTATTGGCTGGTTATACCGCCTAATTTGTATATTAACTTTGTTTTATTTTTATTGGCTGGTTATACCGCCTAATTTAGTATATATATTTTTATTGGCTGGTTATACCGCCTAATTTAGTATATATATTTTTATTGGCTGGTTATACCGCCTTGCATCTTATTCTTATTATTTACTTTAGTTTAAATCTGGCTTCAAAAACCCCTTTTCTTTTATTGTTCTTGAATTTAAGTTTTAAACTATTAACTTATAAACTAAAACCCAATCCCTCAGGACTCGACCCTTGCTAACTACTATACTTACAATTTATCTTTTTAGTGCAAGGTTAAATAAGATACACTCTTTTGGGTGCATCAACATCTTTTGACTTCATTCTCCTTATTGTACCTAAAATTCAAAAACATAATATAAGTAAACAAGATAAAGATCAAAAACATAACAAAAACTAAAGGCAGAAAGGCATAAAATGTATAGTTTATGAGCTTATCACATCATCATGAACAATTTTAATGGAAGAACATAAGAAACTTTGATAGAAAACAATGATAGATAGATTTTGAAAATTAATTACATAACATGTCTAGGGCTTTGAAATCACCCTTAACCAAATAAAAGTTTAGCCTAGCATAGGCATGGATAATATATACATAAAACTAAAAAGAAAATAAAAGAATAGAGAAGAAGAATAATGATGATCTTTAAGTCTCCTCAAAAGATGTCTAGTTTGTGGCTCAAAAGATGGTATTTATAGAGCTTTAAAACCCTGAGAATAAGTCCTTGCCGTACTAGTAAGCCTGGAGGCAGATAAATCACATTTTTGCCTTCTTTTTTTTTTTTCAAATTTGAGGTTAGGGTTTTTCTGGTCGTAGGATTCTTTAGGGAGATCTTCTAGCGCCAATTTGGGTGCCCATTTCTTATCCGATTTGGGCCCATAATATATCGTTGGAAAGATAATCCAGTCAACTTCAAAAGTCAAGAGGAAGTTTCTTCAAATAAAGAATTTAACATCATGTTTTCCTTGCAACAAGCTCCGAAGGTCATATCTGCCTGATCACTTAGCACTAAGAATTTGATCTTTTTGACTCCCAAGTCTTCTTCCATCTTGTGATTATGATTTTGTAAGCTCTTTACCATCATTATTGACATCTTTTGACTTCATTCTCCTTATTGTACCTAAAATTCAAAAACATAATATAAGTGAACAAGATAAAGATCGAAAACATAACAAAAACTAAAGATTAGAAGGCATAAAATGTAAATTTTATGAGCTTATCACTTGTACGAGATCATCTCTATGAACGCTATAAGCCACCATTTCCTCATCAGTTGCATCAACAGCTGCCTCATCTGGGATGGGCTCATCAAAAACATAAGCTTTCTTTTCTTGTGTCAAGACAATCATAACATTGTGAAACCAGTCAACGAAGGTCGGTCCAGTTAACTTATTAGCATCAAGTATGCTTCTCAGTGATAATGCATTTGCCATTTTAGCGTTTATATTCTATATGAATCAAAACATTTAATAGTCAATAAATAGAAAGTAGTAATCATTTATGTTAAGCTTTAATACTTAAATGATTATTCTCATTATTTTAACAAAATAATAGCCCTCTACTAGTATTTCGAGAATTTTAACTCTTAAACTTCTTAATGAGCTAGGACCCCTTTCATTCCAGCATAACCTTGAGTGCCTCAACAAGCTATGTTGAAACTAATTGAGTAGATAACTTAGTTTACCAGTTACATCTATATGCAACTCCTAGATCCACTTAGGTGACAACTCTATGCCTAAATACATCATATGCATTTCTCCTAACTATGCCACTAAATGTCATGTGATCAAGTTTTATGCATCTGGATTACATAACTGATGCACCCAAAAGAGTGTATCTTATTTAACCTTGCACTAAAAAGATAAATTGTAAGTATAGTAGTTAGCAAGGGTCGAGTCCTCAGGGATTGGGTTTTAGTTTATAAGTTATTAGTTTAAAACTTAAATTCAAGAACAATAAAAGAAAAGGGGTTTTTGAAGCCAGATTTAAACTAAAGTAAATAATAAGAATAAGATGCAAGGCGGTATAACCAGGCAATAAAAATATATATACTAAATTAGGTGGTATAACCAGCCAATAAAAATATATATACTAAATTAGGCGGTATAACCAGCCAGTAAAAATAAAACAAAGTTAATATACAAATTAGGCGGTATAACCAGCCAATAAAAATAAATATAAAAAATAAGCAAACTAAAAGTAAGAAAACAAGTAAGTAAGAAGAATCAAATATGAAAAATATGGTTAAGGTTTCATTCTCCACCACTAGACATCATTAAGAATCAATTTCAGATCTATCAATATCAACCAACTATCAAAGTTAACAACCGTAGATAACAACAAGCTCTGTTATCCCAATCTTTCCTTAGTTTGTCGTTAAATAGAACAAGCTCTCTATTTAATCTCTAACCATCAAACAACCTAGAATAAGCTCTCTAGATTCAATTTAATGGCAGCTTTATGATGAGAAAGATAGGTTGATCTAAGCAACAAACACATAAGCTCGGATTGTTCAACTTAGGTTATGTTCCACTTTGCAATTATTGAAAACTTGACCATAATCATTAATCACAAATTGCCACTTATGAATAGGAAATCAAGACAATTACACGGATCAAGACTCCTAAACTAGCAATAGATAATTATCAAGATCTATCTAGTTGTACACCTAAACAAATCAAGACAACATCATGAACAATTCTTGTAGAAGAACATAAGCAACTTTGATAGAAAATTAATGATAGATAGAATCTGAAAATCAATCACAAAACGTGTCTAGGGCTTTGAAATCACCCTTAACCAAATAGAAGTTTAGCCTAGCATAGGCATCATAAACATAAACATAAAATTAAAGAGAATCTAAGAAGGAAATAAAAGAAAGAAAGAAGAAGAAGAAGAATATTAATTA
This sequence comes from Fremontodendron californicum, assembly GCA_030761205.1. NCBI lineage: Eukaryota > Viridiplantae > Streptophyta > Magnoliopsida > Malvales > Malvaceae > Fremontodendron > Fremontodendron californicum. Next base: position 628,820 of record JAULJL010000033.1, read on the forward strand.
TCCAACCTCTTGCTCTTTCTAAAGAAAAAGAAAACTAGAGAAAAGAAAGAAGAAGAAAACTTAGAGAATTTTGTTAAAATGGCTAATATCCTACCAATCTCCAATATGATCCCTTACAATCATCCAAGGCCCTCTATTTATACACATTTTGGAGGGCTAAATGACAAGAGACAATCTTTACAAATTTCAAAGGTAGGTATAATAGGTGGGTGCATTTTCTAACAATTTTCGTCATGTATGACGATTTTGATCAGCCAACTTGATGGTCGATTTTGTCAATTTTGGAGGCCTTATCTGATCACATGGTCTTCTAGACAAATGTTACCCTATCAGTTACTGATCCCTAGCCGTTGGAATCAGCTCATTTGCTGATGTGGATAAGAAGATATGGGCATAATACGAAAACAGGTCAGCACAGACGTCATTGCACATCAGCCAACTTGATGGTCGATTTCGCTAGGGAAAACGACTCCGTTTCAAGAAGTGTAAAACATGAAAAAGATAGATATGCCTCTTAGCTTTGCATGGCTACAAATTTCAGCCTTATTGCTTTAGTGAAACTCGAGATACAGCTGATATGGCAAAAGGTGTCGGAACTGGAACTGAACTGGATTTGCCCTTAATTCTAGTAATCTGAAATCACTTAAAGAAACTTGTGAAAAACACCAAAATACATAAAAATATAAAAGATCATAAACACAATTAGACTAAACAATAATAACTCGTATTTGACACAAAACAATAATAAAACATAACTAAAAACTATATAATTATACGAGTTATCACACCCCCACACTTAGATTGTTGCTAGTCCCTAGCAATGACTCAATAAAAATAAAATAAGAAAATCTAATCTAATCCATTTTCGTAGGAAATCACGGTGGCACTTAGCATGTGACACAAGCCTTTAAACCCCTAGGTGTCCCTAGTGGACGAGTTTAGTCTCGTGAGGGTTTACTAGAACGATACCCACAAACATTGAAAAACTAAAATATAAATAAACTGCATATACTAAAAATATTTACTCCTAATCCTTTCAATACAAATTAGAGACAATATTTGAACAAGTCTTATAAACTAATCAATAGCTTAAAGAATTTCACAAAAAATCATGCTTGAATGTAAATTGTTTGAGTTAAGCCAATATTAGCATAACATATCTCAATCAAAATATTGCATGTTCAAATTTAATCTCAACTTCTCACATGGGATACCCTCATGATTTTCACTCTTTAAAGTAGTGGTGAAGTGTTTACACTCAATCAATCTCATGAAAACAGTTCTACCATATTCTTGCTTGTCCACCTATTCTCCACTATTTAGATCATACAACTTCATGAATCAAGAGGTCTTTAATCAAGGTTGTAATGGGGCCAAGGGGTTTGTAATGTGGTTGAAGAACAAAAGGATAAAGATATCACAAAGGTTCCAAAGAGTTCATAAAGTTTCGAGACATAAAAAGATCATACAAATAAAACTTCTCAGAACTCTTATAAAGCACATAATAACATAGGCTAAATATTCATGTTGAGCCTTTGCATCATTCTAACCAACTTTGTAACATCTTTTTCTTTACTTTAACTAGAAGTTCAAGAGAAGATTTTTTTTTTTTTTTTTATATATGAGAATGTATTTGACAATGATCCCTTTCTTTTTCTCTTGACTTTTTTTCTTTCTTTTCCCTCCACACTTATTTCTTGTTTCTAACCCAAATTTTCAATAAATCTTCTTTGTCTTTGCAACTTGTCTCAAAACATGCTAATTCATCTTTTGGAACAAAGGTAAAGAGATAGTATATTTAGGTTAGGGACAAGTTATGGTTACCAAAGATATATCTTATTCAATGTAGGCTCAAATTGGTTCACTAAGGGTGTGTTCTCTTGGAACATTAATAATGGATGGCTGTTTGGCTCTGGTTATAATCCTAATGCCTCTATCATATTCATGTTGTCACATGTATCAATATAGTCTCAAACGGTTTAAAGCAAGTTCTAGAGAATCATGTAATCATAAGAGCACTCAAGAAAGAAATTAGATTGATTTGTATAATGCATCAATCATTATAGGCTCAAAAACTCACAAGGATGATTATACAAGTCAGATTAAGTCTAAACATGCTTCTTTCTCAATCAACATATCATATTAACATTGGCTCATAAAAAGATTGACATCAAGCTCAATTCTCATGAAAATCTTCTCACTAATAAATCTGTTTTAGACTTATGCAATTCATATCTCGACATTGTATTAAAAAGGAACTAAAACTCACAAAAAATAATAATAATAATAATAAAGAAAAAAAAATAGTAGACAAAAATAAAAGAAATCCTAAATCATTCCCCCCCCCACACTTAATTCTTACATTGTCCTCAATGTAAGTCTATTAACTCAAATGAAAGAATCATGTGTAAGAGAAAAGAATTAATAACATAAGAATAGGAACAACTAAGACTCAAAACAAAACAAAACCATGCAACCTAAATAATCCTAAAATACTAAACAAAAATTAACAAGTAAACATAAAAAGATTAAAATCAAACTGACAAGGTATGTCTCAAGTCTCCCTTACTCAGACCTTGTTCAGAATGAATACTTCTAAATTTTTTTTTTATTTTTTTTTATTTTTTTATTTTTTTAAATTAGCAAAATATGTCCCTTACCCCCTACTAAAATATGGCATTGTCCCCAATGTCAAATTTTAAAGGTAGAATTTAGGAGATATTACCTGCAGAGGTTGCTAACCACTTATTATAACTGAGACACAACAAGCAAAATGTTAGATAATGTCACAAAGACAAAGTGCAATCCACTCCTTGCTCGTCCATATCTCTTTTTCTTTTTCCGAGCGTTTGCGAGACAACCGTAGCAGATAAACACTCATAAGCTTGGAGCTTTTTAAGTAAATCTTCAATGGTTGTAGCAGAAATTATGGTTCTCCTTGCCTCTGAAAACATGAATCCATTATCCACAGCATTATCTTAATATAAAAGCAAATTACTAAAATAACCATTAATATTAAGCAAACCAATGGGTTTCTTATTTGTGACCAAAGATGACCAAGAAGCCACGCAAGCTATTTCTTCCAATGTACCCAGACCTCCTGGTAAAGCAATGAATGCATCGGCAGAATGGTACATGATTGTTATCCGTTCAGGGACACTCCAGACTTGTATTTCCTTACCCACGGTAGGTCCACAAAAACTTGTGAATAGTTTTGGCACGATTCCTAGAACTGGACTTCCTCCGGCGTGTGCTGCTGTAGCGACTGCTCCCATTAAACCCGTACTACCGCCTCCATAAATCAAGTGGATCTTTTGTTGGGCAAGTATTACTCCAACTCTTATGGCTTTATCAGCGAATATGTTATTTTTCCCTGGATAAGCACCTCCAAAGACACAAATTTTTTTAATGCGCTGGGATGAAGTACTTTCCATTTTTTTTTCTTCGAGTGCCTGAAAGAGAATGAGTACATGGTGTAATATATAGAGGACTCAGTAGTGAATCAGACAAGAGTAATAATGTCGCCGAAAGTGTATCTGACCTGTCAGAAGAAAATGTTAACCTATCAAAAGATTTTTGCGTGATTTCAGGAAGAAAATCAAAAAGAGAAGAAAAATCAACCGTAAAAGACAAATAAAAAAAAATGAGAATAATTACACAAATCGAACAACACGTAAATTAAACCGAAATGAAGTTATTGCAAATCAAACCAAAAGCTGAGAAGTCATTTATTGTAGTTGTGATTGTGGCTCACATCTTCCTCTGGTTTTACGTCCAGAAACGGCTTAAACGCCTTCTATGAGTCGAGGATATGCTTCCCATCCAGTTTTCTTACAAGCTGGCAAACAGGGTCTTTTAACATCAGATTCCCAAGATGTTGCCATTCCCTTTGGAATTGCGGCCATAAATCAAGAATTTCTCTTTGTACGTCTCCACTAGGATGCGTCTCTAGAGAAAGTTGGATATTACCCAAATTCTCCTTACTCAGTCCATCCTTAATGAATTCAATTTTATCATCTCGATTAGAGGACGGAATCCCAATAGAACGACATTTACCGTTACACGTCCATCGTGCACATTTGTGGCAATTTGAACTCATGCGCTTTGCTCGTCGCTTCTTTGCAAAAGTGCTTCTACCTGTACCTGGTAAATGCAAAACAGGAAGATATTCATCTTCACGTACCTTGGCTTCAATTTTCCAACGTATGTCGTCAGGAATCCCTTTGTGCATAAGCATTCTTAATCTTTCAAGTCGAACTTGGTAAAGCTTCAGTAAAATATTTCGAGGAAAAGGAGGAAATCGTTTCTGCAATCTTGTGAGAATATCATCCATCCTGAAAAAAAAAAAAGAATGAAAAAAAATTGAAAGAGAAATTGGAAGAGAAATTTATATACAATATCAGTTTTGTGGGTAGCTGATGGAACCGATTTAAATAATCACGGAGTACCGTTATCCGCCATTTAACCGGGGTTAAAAAAAAAAATTATATTTACATCTAGTTATTTTCAAAACAAGGATCAGAAAGAAAAACAACATAAAAAGACTCAAAAACAAAACACTCTAAATAAAATCCTAAATTCTTCCCCCCACACATAATTTTTACATTGTCCTCAATGTAATGCTATTATCCCCCAATGCAAGAATTATATGTAAGAGAAAAGAACTATTAAACAAAAGAAAAGAAAAACAATAAAAGATAGAATGATGGAGAGTAAGGAATATGCAAATCTGATATAATAGATGCTCTCCATCCTTTTGGGTTGCCTCTCCAAGAAGCGCTTGGTTTATTGTCCTCAGCTTGACTTAGACCCATGCCATTATTATTCAACATACTTTGGCTCAAAAAGTGGAAACTCCTCCACATCTTGTATTGGAAAGTTCTCATAGTAAGGCTTCAATCTATGACCATTCACTTTGAATGCCTTATCTGTTTTCGGGCTTTGGATTTCAACTGCACCATGAGTAAATACATTAGTAATAACAAAAGGTCCAACCCAACGAGAACGTAACTTACCTGGATATAACTTAAGGCGTGAATGGAAGAGAAGAACTTTTTGTCCAACAACAAATTCTTTTCTTGATATCATCTTGTCATGGAATGCCTTAGTCTTTTCCTTGTAAATCCTAGAATTCTGATAGGCATCATTCCTTATCTCCTCTAATTCTTGTAGGTCAAGTTTTCTTTTCTTTCCTATCTCATCCATCTCCATGTTGCATTGTTTGATAGCCCAATATGATTTATGTTCCAATTCAACCGGAAGATGACAAGGCTTACCATAAACAAGTCGATAAGGAGACATACCAATGGGTGTCTTATATGCTGTCCTATAAGCCCAAAGTGCATCATCAAGTCGTGAACTCCAATCCTTCCTATTTGGATTAACTGTCTTTTCAAGGATGGACTTAACTTCTCGGTTTGACACTTCAGCTTGCCCACTAGTTTGAGGATGATATGAGGTGGAGACCTTGTGTGTGATGTTATACTTCCTCAAAAGTGCTTCCATAGTCCTATTGCAAAAGTGAGTACCTCTATCGCTGATTATGGCCTTTGGCGTTCCAAACCTAGCCAAGATGTTAGTCTTGACAAAATCTGAAACAACTTTAGAGTCATTAGTCCTAGTGGATTTTGCTTCCACCCACTTTGAAACATAATCAACGGCAAGTAAAATATAAAGATTACCAAAAGAAGGAGGAAAAGGTCCCATGAAATCCATGCCCCATACATCAAAAATTTCAACAATAAGTATTGGAGTTTGAGGCATTTGATTTCTAGGACCTAAGTTACCTGTTCTTTGGCAACGATCACATGACTTGCAAAAGAGGTATGCATCTTTGAATATGGTAGGCCAATAAAATCCAGAATCAAGAACTTTCATGGCTGTTCTTTTGGATCCAAAGTGTCCTCCACATGCATAAGAGTGACAAAAGGTGAGAATAGATTGAAATTCAGTTTCGAGTACACACCTTCTTATAATCTGATCGGAGCAATGCTTCCAAAGGTAAGGATCATCCCATATGTAGTATTTGGCATCACTCTTGATCTTATTTCTTTGAGCTTGTGTCAACTCTTGTGGCAACTTCTTGGTAACTAAGTAATTAACAATATCAGCATACCAAGGAGTTGTTGTACTTATAAAAAGAAGTTGCTCATCCGGAAAGTTCTCATTCAAGGGTAGTGCATCCTCTTCATGAACTAAACGGCTAAGATGGTCCGCAACCAGGTTGTCACTACCTCTCTTATCTTTTATCTCCAAATCAAACTCTTGTAAGAGAAGTATCCATCTAATCAACCTTGGTTTGGCCTCCTTTTTAGTGAGCAAGTACTTAAGGGCTGCATGGTCAGAATATACAATTACTTTAGTACCAATTAAATAAGATCGAAATTTTTCTAGAGCAAATACAACAGCCAAAAGTTCTTTTTCAGTAGTGGAATAGTTCAATTGAGCATCATTAAGAGTTCGGGAGGCATAATAAATGGCATGTGAGGCTTTGCCAACCCGTTGGCCCAAAACAGCTCCAATGGCATAGTCACTAGCATCACACATGATTTCAAAAGGTACATTCCAATCTGGTGGTTGGATGATAGGAGCTGATGTCAAGAGTCCCTTCAATGTTTCAAACGCCTCTTTGCATTTATCATCAAAGTGGAAAACCACATCTTTTTGTAGTAGCTTGCAAAGAGGTAATGTGATCTTTGAGAAGTCTTTGATAAATCTCCTATAGAAACCTGCATGTCCAAGAAAAGAACGAACCTCTCTCACATTTGTGGGAGGTGGTAAAGAATGCATAATATCTATTTTAGACTTATCAACCTCTATCCCTCTAGAAGAAATAACATGGCCCAAAACTATTCCTTGTTCTACCATAAAGTGGCATTTTTCCCAATTCAAAACAAGGTTAGTTTCCATGCATCTTTCAAGTACAAGTGTAAGGTTCTCTAGACATCTATCAAAAGAATCACCATAGACACTAAAATCATCCATAAATACTTCTATGATGTTCTCTACATAATCTGAAAATATGCTAACCATACACCTTTGGAATGTAGCTGGTGCATTACAAAGACCAAATGGCATACGCCGGTATGCAAAAGTACCAAATGGACATGTGAATGTTGTTTTCTCTTGGTCCTCCGGAGCAATGGCTATCTGATTATAACCTGAAAAACCATCAAGAAAACAATAATGAGAATGGCCAGCTAACCTTTCAAGCATTTGATCAATAAAAGGTAAAGGAAAGTGGTCTTTGCGAGTTGTGGAATTAAGTTTACGATAATCAATACAAACTCGCCATCCTGTTTGAATCCTAGTAGGAACAAGTTCATTCTCATTATTTGTTACCACCGTTACACCTGATTTCTTTGGAACCACTTGGACTGGGCTCACCCATTTGCTATCCGAGATAGGATAGATCACTCCAACATCTAGGAGTTTCAGTATCTCCTTTTTCACAACCTCCATCATAGGAGGGTTCAATCTTCTTTGTGCTTCTCTTGTTGGTTTAGACCCTTCCTCTAACAAAATCCGGTGCATGCACATGGATGGGCTTATTCCCTTGATATCGGCAATTGTCCAACCAATTGCTGTTTTATGCTCTCTAAGCACCTGGATAAGTCGCTCTTCTTGCAAAGGTGTGAGCTCTTTGGCAATGATGATCGGTAGTGTGTCCTTTTTACCTAGGAACACATATTTCAAGTGGTTCGGTAGTGGTTTCAACTCTAAAGTTGGTGCCTGCAAAATGGAAGGTAGAAGTTTCTCATTAGATAAAGGCAAATCAATAAATGAAACATCAAACCTTGCATCTTTAGGTTGCAGCGAGTGTAAAGATTCTAGTGCCCCTTCCACCTGGTCACTCAAGGCTAGTTTAGCATTCCCCATTCCGAGATGGTTGCTAATGACTATTTCTACACTATCTTCACCATCTAGCTCATAAGCTTGCTGCACTAGTGAGTCAATTATATCAATATTAAAAACAGAAAGCACATCACTAGGATATCTCATGGCCTCAAAAATGTTAAAGCGAATTATTTCACCATCAAATTCCATAGTTAAAGTGCCATCATGTACATCTATTTTAGTTCTTGCTGTTTTCAAGAATGGTCTCCCTAATAGAATAGGTGTGGGATTAGAAGACATCTCATCTTCCATCTCAATAACATAAAAGTCAGCGGGAAAAACCAATTCATTAACCTGTACAAGAACGTCTTCTACAACTCCTCTTGGATAAGTGTTAGAACGGTCAGCAAGTTGTATTATAACACCGGTTTCCTCTAATGGTCCTAGATTCAATGAAGCATAAATTGAATATGGCATGACATTAATAGATGCCCCTAGATCTAGCATAGCACGCTCAAACCTGGTGTTGCCTATCTTACAAGGAATGGTAAACATACCTGGATCCTTGCATTTAGGTGGGAGTTTCTTTTGAAGAACAGCTGACACATTCTCCCCCACACTTACCTTTTCATTCCATTTCAACTTCCGTTTAGATGTGCACAACTCTTTTAGGAACTTGGCATATCTTGGCACTTGCTTGATAGCATCTAGTAAAGGAATGTTCACTTCTACTTTCCGGAAGGTTTCCAAAATTTCCTTCTCTTGCTCCTCCTTCTTGGACTTTGCTAACCTGCTAGGAAAAGGTGGAGGAGTTATATAAGAAGGAAAGGATGGTTTAGGAATTACCTTTTTTAGTGGCTCGTTGGGATGTGAAGAGGATGCCATGGTATTGTTCTCCCCTTGAGCACTATCATTTTGTGGTGTCTCTAGCTGTTTCCCACTTCTTAAATTTATAGCATTGGCATTCTCTCTTGGATTCACTATGGTTTGGGAAGGTAATTTCCCAGAATCCCTTGCTTGCATTTGACTCATGGTTGTTGCCAATTGCCCTATTTGATTCTCCAAATTTCGAATACTTGTCTTTGTTTCCTGTTGAAATTGAATTGTATTAGTAGAAAGAGCTTTAACAAGATCTTCAAGAGAAGTACCTGAATTTTGGGTCGGTGGTAGTTGTTGTCGGGTTTGGTATGGTTGTTGCACTCTTTGCTGAAAACCCGGTGGCCTGTGGTCAAATGGTGGAGGAATAGTTTGTGATTGGTTCCCTCCATAATTAAAGTTTGGATGATCCCTCCATCCTGGATTGTAAGTGTTTGAGTAGGGATCATATTTCCTTGATTGGTTCTGAAATCCACCCATGGCATTCACATGTTCATTGGTATCCTCTTGAAGTGTTGGACACATATCAGTTTGGTGCCCTATGTTTGAACATATGCCACAAGCCTTTATTTGTTGTATTTTACCTACAGCCAATTGTTGAACAAGAGAAGTCAGTTTATCAAATTTTTGTTCAAGGGATGATATACTTACCTCATTAACTCTCTTGGGTTGTGGTGGTGGATCTTGTCTCATTGAGAACTGTTGAGAATTGGCTGCCATGTTGGAGATTAATGTTCTAGCAGCCCTGGGAGTCTTATCAACTAAAGCTCCCCCACTAGCGGCATCTATCATACTTCTCTCCATGGGCATGAGACCTTCATAGAAGTATTGGATGAGAAGTTGTTCACTTATCTGATGATGTGGACATGATGCACAAAGTTTCTTGAACCTCTCCCAATATTCATATAAGGACTCTCCGTTGTATTGCCGAATCCCACATATCTCTTTCCTAATGTTGGCAGCCTTAGATGCTGGGAAATACCTTTCCAAGAATGCTTTCTTCAAATCATTCCATGTAGTGATGGTCCCGGATGGTAGATAATAGAGCCATTCCTTTGCTGAATCAGCTAGAGAGAATGGGAAGGCTCTCAACTTAACTTGCTCTTCCGTGACCCCTGTTGGTCTCATGCTTGAGCAAACTACATGGAATTCCTTGAGGTGCTTATTTGGATCCTCTCCTGCAAAACCATGAAAAGTTGGGAGAAGATGAATCAAACCAGATTTTAATTCAAAAGCTACCTCAAGATTAGCATATTCAATGCATAATGGTTGTTGACCCAAGTCCGGAGCGGCTAGCTCCTTGAGAGTTCGGTTGTCAGCTGCTGCCATCTCTCCTTGCTTCTCTTGGATGTTTTGGATCAACTCCTCAATTGGTTGTTGGTGAGAAGTTATAAATTCCCGAATTTTCCTAAGTCGTAAGTCTTCTTCGGGGGCTTGGAACATTCACTAATAAAAAAAAATAAGAAAGTAAATAATTAGAACAGAAATAAGAATAAACCAATAAACTAATAAACTAAAGAAAGCAATCCCCGGCAACGGCGCCAAAAATTTGATGCACCCAAAAGAGTGTATCTTATTTAACCTTGCACTAAAAAGATAAATTGTAAGTATAGTAGTTAGCAAGGGTCGAGTCCTCAGGGATTGGGTTTTAGTTTATAAGTTATTAGTTTAAAACTTAAATTCAAGAACAATAAAAGAAAAGGGGTTTTTGAAGCCAGATTTAAACTAAAGTAAATAATAAGAATAAGATGCAAGGCGGTATAACCAGCCAATAAAAATATATATACTAAATTAGGCGGTATAACCAGCCAATAAAAATATATATACTAAATTAGGCGGTATAACCAGCCTGTAAAAATAAAACAAAGTTAATATACAAATTAGGCGGTATAACCAGCCAATAAAAATAAATATAAAAAATAAGCAAACTAAAAGTAAGAAAACAAGTAAGTAAGAAGAATCAAATATGAAAAATATGGTTAAGGTTTCATTCTCCACCACTAGACATCATTAAGAATCAATTTCAGATCTATCAATATCAACCAACTATCAAAGTTAACAACCGTAGATAACAACAAGCTCTGTTATCCCAATCTTTCCTTAGTTTGTCGTTAAATAGAACAAGCTCTCTATTTAATCTCTAACCATCAAACAACCTAGAATAAGCTCTCTAGATTCAATTTAATGGCAGCTTTATGATGAGAAAGATAGGTTGATCTAAGCAACAAACACATAAGCTCGGATTGTTCAACTTAGGTTATGTTCCACTTTGCAATTATTGAAAACTTGACCATAATCATTAATCACAAATTGCCACTTATGAATAGGAAATCAAGACAATTACACGGATCAAGACTCCTAAACTAGCAATAGATAATTATCAAGATCTATCTAGTTGTACACCTAAACAAATCAAGACAACATCATGAACAATTCTTGTAGAAGAACATAAGCAACTTTGATAGAAAATTAATGATAGATAGAATCTGAAAATCAATCACAAAACGTGTCTAGGGCTTTGAAATCACCCTTAACCAAATAGAAGTTTAGCCTAGCATAGGCATCATAAACATAAACATAAAATTAAAGAGAATCTAAGAAGGAAATAAAAGAAAGAAAGAAGAAGAAGAAGAATATTAATTATCCAACCTCTTGCTCTTTCTAAAGAAAAAGAAAACTAGAGAAAAGAAAGAAGAAGAAAACTTAGAGAATTTTGTTAAAATGGCTAATATCCTACCAATCTCCAATATGATCCCTTACAATCATCCAAGGCCCTCTATTTATACACATTTTGGAGGGCTAAATGACAAGAGACAATCTTTACAAATTTCAAAGGTAGGTATAATAGGTGGGTGCATTTTCTAACAATTTTCGTCATGTATGACGATTTTGATCAGCCAACTTGATGGTCGATTTTGTCAATTTTGGAGGCCTTATCTGATCACATGGTCTTCTAGACAAATGTTACCCTATCAGTTACTGATCCCTAGCCGTTGGAATCAGCTCATTTGCTGATGTGGATAAGAAGATATAAGCATAATACGAAAACAGGTCAGCACAGACGTCATTGCACATCAGCCAACTTGATGGTCGATTTCGCTAGGGAAAACGACTCCGTTTCAAGAAGTGTAAAACATGAAAAAGATAGATATGCCTCTTAGATTTGCATGGCTACAAATTTCAGCCTTATTGCTTCAGTGAAACTCGAGATACAGCTGATATGGCAAAAGGTGTCGGAACTGGAACTGAACTGGATTTGCCCTTAATTCTAGTAATCTGAAATCACTCAAAGAAACTTGTGAAAAACACCAAAATACATAAAAATATAAAAGATCATAAACACAATTAGACTAAATAATAATAACTCGTATTTGACACAAAACAATAATAAAACATAACTAAAAACTATATAATTATACGAGTTATCAATAACACTTAGTTGAGTAAGACCCACCTTCAATAACTCAAACATGTTCGTACATAAGTTTAACCCTGAGTGACTCAATAAGTATCCGAATGGAAGAACTCTACTTATCTTGTTATGATGATGGAAGGCAACTTATCATGTGTAACATGGACTCATTATAATTTAATGAGGGATTTCATTTAACTCTTATATAAGTCTCATTGATTTCATACTTGATTGACATGCATATCATTTATTCAATTACATACATCGCATATATATAATTCAAAATAAATCTATCACATGCAATCTAGTAGGATGATTATGGACTTTATTCTAATCTAGTTTCCTTGAGCCATTAGGAAACTAGTTGGTCAAATTCCTAGGGAATACCATACATAGTCTTCAAAAGCTTTGTTTGTAATCTCCTTGGTTGCTTCTTCTTGGCGCTATATCTTCTTACAATCTCGAAACTTACATAAATTCTACTTCCTATCCTAAATCAAAGTCTATAAAAAATATAACAATTACATTGCTTTATCAGAAACCTCGAGTTACATTCGAGGAGAGTTAGATGAGAAGAGAATTTACAACTCCAGAATGAAAAAGAGAAGGCAGGGTGTGCAGACCCTATTTATAAAATACCAATAAGAAAATTCAACCATACATTCCCTAGTCATACTAAGATCTAGTCCATAACCATCCTTAATGCATACATAATCATATTATAAGCATGAATTAAAAACATGTATAGTCAATATTGTCGCAACCTAAAAAATAACGAGTCTCATCGCAAGACTTTATTATTCTTTAAGCGTGACATTAAAAAAAATCGAGGAAAAGTCGACTTAATTCCTCTAAAAAAATGAAGGTTTTGAAAATGACCTTGAAAAAGACATGGAGTCGCCACCAATCTTTTTTAGCTAGGTGTGATCGGCCACCTATTAAAATCAGTTTTATAAAATATTTTAAAAATTAATTAAAACATTTTAAAAACCAATTTCAAGTCTGCATTTTAAACCAGAGAAATCAAAGAAACGGGTTCGGGACTCGATTACGTATGGGGAAGGATTAGCACCCCCAAAACGCCTGTATAAAACGGTACCTTATTAATCGTGTGTTATCTCAAATCTCGGTGTAAAGTTGGTTTTAAATTTAGTATTTCAAGTTAATTCCCAATTTAAAGAAAAATAATTTCATTTTTAATTGAAAATGGTCCGGAATTTATAAATTCAAAATTTTCCTATATTCCCCAACAAAAGTGGCAAAATATAGAAATTTTTATTAATTTTGGAAAACTTTCCGAATCATTCTCCTTTTACAGAAGATATTTCGTTATTAATAATAATTGATGATATCCTCCCTAGCAAACCCGGCAGAGAACTCATGAATTATTTTAACTCGGGAATATCTTTATTTTATTGAAAATCATTACCTTTTTGAAAACATTTAAAAGAAATGAATATGTATATGCATGACATAAATATAATGACATAGCAAAGTCTAAACAATATAATGCAATCCTAAATGATATGATATAATTGAAATGTCTTAGTATATTCTAAATGAAATGAAATATTCTAAGTTATATGATATATCCTAAGTGAAATGAAATATCCTAAGTCACATGATATATTCTAAATGAAATGAAATATAATTGAAATGTCTTAGTATATTCTAAATGACACAATATATCCTAAATGAAATGAAATATCCTAAGTCACACGATATATTCTAAATGAAATGAAATGACCTAAGTAACATAATATATTCTATATGAAATGAAATAACCTAGGTAACATAATATATCCTAAATGAAATGAAATATCCTAAGTCACACGATATATTCTAAATGAAATGAAATGACCTAAGTAACATAATATATTCTATGTGAAATGAAATAACCTAGGTAACATAATATATTCTACATGAAATGAAATGACATAAGTAACATAATATATTCTATATGAAATGAAATAATTTAAATGACATGACAAATATGAATGATATGGCATACAATTTAAATGACATGAAATATAGAATAAAAATAAAAATGCATGAACATAGTATATGCTAAATAATATAAAAATAACTAAATAAAAAGCATAAGATATCATGAATTATTCAAAACCATATAATAAACCATATAACATAATAAAAAAATTATAAATCAAAATAATAACAATACCACAGGAATTATTATAGCAAAAATCACATATTATACAAAATGCAATGCATGAAATGTATTTTTTTTTCCTTTAATTAAGGAAATACGTATATCTAAAAAGATATCCGACTACCTTAGGAAAATATGTCAAATTAAATATTCTAAAACCAAAATACTTTGTGATTGTTTGAAAACAATTTTGAAAAGCTTAGATTAAAAATAGAAACTGGGTTAAACCCTTTTTTAAATGGCTCTAATTTCCTAAGTTTAAAATCTCAGACTTGACCACCCTTAACCCGAGAGTTAAAAATCATTTTTAGAGTTTAAAAAGGCTTAGAAACTACCCTAAGTCAGTAGCTAACCTTCCTAATCAGCCCCCTCTAAGTAACTTAACCAAAACAGAAAAATGATTTTTCTTTAAATTCAGTTCTGACTCCACTATCCAGTTTTAAGCCACGATTGTTTACCCTATTTTTAAAAATTTACAAAATTCTGAAAAAAATACTGGAGACTGAAGACGTGTAAAACTACACAAAAAAAAATCAGCTTAATTTTCTGATTAAAGATGAATGCCCAAAAAAATCGGAAAAGTACGAGTACTGGGTGAAAAAATTGTTTTGTCAAAATACACTTTTGCCTTTGATAAAATCATTTAAAAATCAAAGTAAAAATATTTAAGACTCACAAAATGACTTAAAAACAGTAGCTAGGACTTTTTGAAAGTTAGATAAAAATTGGCTAAGTAAAAAAATCACGAAGGTAGAATAATCAATTTGACAAACTTTAATTTTCCACAAGTGTGCTCAAGAGAACATGACTTTAAACCATTGATTGGCCTAAGTCATTATTCAAGTGGCATGAACATGAAATGCATGAAAAACACAGCAAGTATAGTGCATGAAATGCATGAGTTTAAACCTAAATGTCATGAAAAAATGCATGGCATTCATATAGTGACCTAGACCTAAATGAACTTGCATGGCATTTAATGCACCCTAGGTCTAAAATGCATGAACATGCATGGCAAATAAACCAAACCTAATAACTAAAATATGCATGGCATTTTCACAAACACAAAGCATGCTTAAACCAAAAACTCAACCAAATATCATGTAAATGCTAACTTATCAACTAACATGGCAAGAATGCACATACAATGCTAGAATTCAAAGGGTGGCCGAATGGCCCATGGTTCCTTAAAACATGGCATTTTCACAAACACTTGGTATACTAACATGCAAAACTAAATCAAATGTCATGCAAATGCAAAACCTACCAACTAACATGGCAAAAATGCAACATACAATGCAAAACACATGGAGTAGCCGAATGGCCTCAAGCTCCAACAAGCATGGCATTTTCACAAACACTTGATTTACTAACATGCTCAACTAAAATATAACACTCAAAACATGCAAACACAAAGTAGAAATACTAAAACCAAACAAGCATTTTCACAAACACTTGATATACTAAATATAAAACATCAACAAATTTAAACATTATGAAAACAGAAAATTAAAAATGCAAGAACATGATATTTAAATCATAAATGGCAAAGCAACCAAATTAAAATATGACTCAAGTATGAAGTAGAATAACACTTAAAACGTCAAGATTAAAGAAAATAACATACATAACATGATAAAATAAACAAAACAGCAACCTTAATAAAAAATGTAGGCCATTCGGCCATGGTGAGGAAAATGTAAAATACAATTGTAAAAAAAATATTTAAGAAAAAGATGAAGAAAGAACTTGAAAGGAATATAAAAAAAAAACATTTATCTAAAAAGAAAACTCACCAAATAGTAATCAAAATAGCAAAAACAAGAATGGAAAATCAAGAAAATGCAAGAGTTGGTGCTCAAGAGAAACCTCAAGAAGCTATATTTCAAGCTTTATCTCTTCAAACTTTCCTTTCCTTTTTTTTCTAAACATTTTATTTTTGCTTTCAACCAAGGAGAGAAAAACTAAGAGAAATTAGCAAAAATGAAAGTGTAAAATGAAATTCTGCCATCCCCTATTAAAGCTGGCCGAACCCCCTCTCTCTCCTCAAGGATGTTGTCATTTTTTTAAACCAATTTTGCATCAAATGGCTAATAATTCAAGGTGAAAAAATCATGAAATTATCACCCTTAGATTAGCATATCAGCTGCCCCAAATTACAGCTATTCAAGAATAATGTTGACACTCTCTCTTGGCCTATGTGGCTTAATCACCATGGCTTGATCAAAGAGAATCTCTAACTAACTCTTAATTTTTGGCCATTTGATTGAAAAATCAGAAGCTTCCTCCTTCCTTTGGGCCTGGGCAGGCCAGGACTTCTCTTTTCCAGCCCAACTCTGATTTATTTGAAAGGCCCAAAGAAGCCCTTTTCGGTTGCTTGGGTGAAATGACCGTTTTGCCCCGCGGATGCAAATAAATATCAAACGGACTCCAAATTCAATTTTTCTTTTTTTAATACTTCCAAAATAATAAAACATTGAGTTTTGGAAGTTTTCAAAATTATCCGAGTCCGTTTGCTATTTATTTGGATTTTTCCTTCCAAAAATGCCCTTTTATGCCCCCACATTTTTACCATTTTTTAAACGAGCTCCAAATCAAGATTTTTCTTCACCAATCTCTTTCAAATAATTTAAAAGTGTGATATGGAAGTTTTCATAATTTTTGGAGCTCATTTGGTATTTTTTCGGGATTTATCGGCTTGAATTACTACATAGGAAGCCCGAGATTTGGCCATTTTGCAAACGAACTCCGAATCAAGATTTGCTTTCGCCAATCTCTTCCAAATAATTTAAAAATGATATTTGCAAAATTTTTTAGAGTCCATTTGCTATTTTTTCGGGATTTATCTTCTTGAATTATTTCATAGGAGGCTCGGGATTTATCCATTTTGCAAACGAACTCCGAATCAAGATTTTATTTTTCCAATCTCTTCCAAATAACTTAAAAATGAGATTTGCAAAATTTTAGAAGATTTGGAGTTCATTTGCTATTTTTTCGGGATTTTCCTTCTTGAATTACTCCACAAGAAGCCCGAGATTTGGCCATTTTGCAAACAAACTCTGAATCGAGATTTTATTTTGCCAATATCTTCAAAATAATTTAAAAATGATATTTACAAAATTTCAGAAGATTTGGAGTTCATTTGCTATTTTCTGGGATTTATCTTCTTGAATTATTGCATGAGAGACCCGGGATATGGCCATTTTGCAAACAAACTCCGAATAAGATTTTCTTTCGCCAATATCTTCCAAATGACTTAAAATTGAGATTTCCAAATTTTCAGAATTTTCGGAGTCCATTTTCTATTTTTCCCAAATTTTCCAATTTTGCCCTTTTTGCCTCCGAAACCCGATTTTGCTCAAAACAAGTTTGATTTTCAGATTTTCTTCAAACTGAGCCTTGGGCTATCCCTTTTTAATCATTCCTCATCCATTGGGGGCATTGGTCTTACCAAGTCGGGCCATTTCTATGATTCTTCCTGATTTCACCAAAATCCACCAAAAACCCTAATTCTCGATTTTCTCCCGGATTGACTTTTCTTTTGGTTTTTCTTGTAAGTGGCTTCTCCATTACCTGTAGTCAGTGCTTATCTTTCATTTGGAACCTTCAATTTTGACCAATTTGATCGTTTAAGCACTTTTCCCCAAATTTCTCGGATTAGGGTTTCCTTTCCACTAAATCTCCAAATCTCAACTTCCGAACTCCATATCTTTCAATGTAGACCTCGGATTATCAAAATTCTTTCGCCATTTTTTAATTTAACTTCAAATCTTGATTTTGAGAGTGGGTTGACTTTTTCAGTAGTTGACTTTCTGGGGTTGACTTTTTTGGGATTGACTTTTTTGGGGTTGACTTTTTTTGACTTTGACTTTTTATGCTCACCCTCTTAAACTAAGTCTCGGGTTACCACCTGCAGGATGAAAAAAGTCTTTTTACATTCTGAAACCTCAACTTGGGAAGAAAACATACCTCGTTTAGTGTTCCGGACAAAATTAGGTGTCTACAACTGCCCCTCTTTGGCTATTGCTGAGAATTAGGAATCAGGCAAAGATAAACAAAAACTAATTTTGTACGGTCAGTGAAATCACATGTGAAGGAAAGGGAAAGGGGTTTCTTTTTTCATTCTTCTTTTTTCCATTTTTTCATTTTTCATTTTTTTTTTGTTGAGAAAGCTGTAAATTGAAGATTTTGTCCTTAAATTAAATTCCCTGACTAATCAAGGCTCGACCCGTCTTAAGGAAACGAATTCGATTTGCAAGAAAAGAAATGACCTCGGCGATGGTCTCGGGATCTTAACCTGTCTTGTTCTCAGCTGTGTTTAAAATTTTGGGTATCTCCGCCAGAAGCTTCGGCTATCACCACCAAAGTTTTGCTCATTTTTAAAACTATAAAACTCTGAATATCTCCACTAGAGGCTTTGGCTATCACCACCAAAGACTTTCTACATTTTCAAAGGATTTTACAACTCTGAATATCTCCAGAGGCTTCGGCTATAACTACCAAAGACTTTCTCACTGTTTAAAATTTGTAAAAATTCTGGGTATCTCCTCCAGAAGCTTCAGCTATCACCACCGAAGACTTTCTCACTGTTCAAAGGATTTTAAAACTCTGGATATCTCCACAGAGGCTTCAGCTATCACAACCGAAGACTTTCTCCCTTTTCAAAAAATTTTAAACTCTGGATATCTCCTCTAGAAGCTTTGAGAAATGATGCAGATGCTTCATGATGTAAATGCAAATGTCTTTAATTAATGCAAACGCTTCTTGATGTAGATGCAAATGACTTAGACTGGTGCAAATGTCTTTGATGCAAATGCAAATGACTTGATTTGATGCAAATTTTCTTGATGCAGATTCAACTAACTTAGATTGATGCAAATGCTTCTTGATGTAGATGTACATGTTGAATAAAATTCTGGGTAACTCCTCCAAAAGAAGATTTCTCATTTTTCAAAATTATAAAACCCTGGATATTTCCACCAGAGGCTTCAGCTATCACCACCGAAGACTTGTTCACTTTTAAAATTTGTAAAATTCTGGATATCCCCTCCAGAAGCTTTGGCTATCACCACCAAAGGTTTGCTCATTTGTAAAATTCTGGGTAACTCCTCCAGAAGCTTTGGCTATCACCACTAAAGGTTTGCTCATTGTAAAATTCTGGGTAACTCCTCCAGAAGCTTTGGCTATCACCACCAAAGACTTGCTCATTGTAAAATTCTGGGTAACTCCTCCAGAAGCTTTGGCTATCACCACCAACTTGCTCATTGTAAAATTCTGGGTAACTCCTCCAAAAGCTTTGGCTATCACCACCAAAGGTTTGCTCATTGTAAAATTCTGGGTAACTCCTCCAGAAGCTTTGGCTATCACCACCAAAGACTTGCTCATTGTAAAATTCTGGGTAACTCCTCCAGAAGAAGATTTCTCATTTTTCAAAATTATAAAACCCTGGATATCTCCACCAGAGGCTTCCGCTATCACCACCGAGGACTTGTTAATTTTTAAAATTTGTAAAATTCTGGATATCCCCACCAGAAGTTTTGGCTATCACCACCAAAGGTTTGCTCATTGTAAATTTCTGGGTAACTCCTCCAGAAGCTTCGGCTATCACCACCAAAGACTTGCTCATTGTAAAATTAGGGGTAACTCCTCCAGAAGAAGATTTCTCATTTTTTAAAAAAATTATAAAACGCTAGATATCTCCACCAGAGGCTTCAGCTATCACCACTGAAGACTTTTTCATTGTTAAAGTTTGTAAAATTCTAGATATCCCCACCAGAAGTTTTGGCTATCACCACCAAAGGTTTTCTATCATAAAATTTTGGGTAACTCCTCCAGAAGCTTTGAGAAATGATGCAGATGCACATGTCTTTAACAAGGTGCTCATGCTTCATGATGCAAATGTAAATGGCTTGCATTGATGTAAATGTTTCTTAGTGCAAATGAAAATGGCGTGGATTTATGCCTATGTTTCATGATACAGATGCCCCTACTAATTGTGTTCATACAACTGGTTTATGAATGATGTAACTACAATTACCACACAATAATGAAAATGCAATAATTCTAGAAATGATGCAATTTCTTGAGATAAAACCAATGCGAATTCCATGAAGAATGTAAATGTAAAGGTAAAATGCAGATGCTTATAGAATAATGCTAATGCAAATACCCATGAATGATGCAAATGCTTGCCGAGACTGTGCAGATGCAAAAGCTCGATTAAAGAGATAAGTGCTCATGAGTGATGCAAATGCCCCCGGTTGTTTTTCTAGACTTTGGCTTAACCTTTCAAATTCATTTTTCGTCTTCAAATCAGAGTATATCTTCAATTCATTTTGGCTATTCTCTTTGCCCTAACAGTTTTCAAACTTTCATCAACAGAGATCTGAACCGGGTTCTATTTCTTTTTCTCATATCTGGAAGTCAAGACCTATCCTGGCAGTTCTATACCTTTGGGTTAGAAAAATCCTTGTCTCATGTCAACATCAAAATGGGTATTTCAAAAAATCTATTTATTTTTTCGCATCTTGAAAACTTCTGAACAAAAAATATTAACCCCACAATGTGTGATGTACAAATCTTTTGAAGACTGATGATCATTGTTAGAAATTTCTTTAAGTGTCAATCTGGGTTTTTTTAACTAGGTTTGGCAAGGCTTGGTATAACAAGATTCTGGCTTTTCCAGGAAAACTTCATGACAAAAATGTATATCCCTACTAGGCTCACAAATGGAACAGGTTTTATAACTCATGAATTCATTGAGAACCAAACAAATTCAACATTCTTTTAGTTTCCATATCAAGGCATTTCGACAAGCATCAAGATTAGCTGGGATGTTTAAACGGAAAGTTTAATCTTGGAGGAAAAAGATTTAGTTTTTGAAGACAATCCTCCGAATGAGAGTTGACAATTTAGGAATTCCTAGATGTTCCTCAATGACCACTTCTTCCCTTTCACTCTAGACCGCCCATTTTTAGGTTTTCGCCCTAGAGTCTCATTCTTTCCATTTTTTGCTTTCTTTTTTTGTTGTTCTACCATGCACTTGAGAATTCTAAATTCTTCCTGTGTGAAATGATAATTCGATGAGATGGGATAAAATCTCAAGAAAAACCTTTCAAATTAAATATTCATGCTTGATCAAAATGGACTTTTAAAGCAAGTAATGTAGGCCATGGCTAAGGGTTCAGAAAGAAAGGATAAATAGGCCCAAAATATGTGTTTGAGGGTAATCAGATCAAGGATCATTTCTTGAGGAGGATTCTCTTTGAAGCATTTGTCCCTTCTTGGACATTTCTTTCCTTTTGACATTGCTCTTTTTCTTCCTTGCTTTTGGCTTTCATTCCCTTTTTTTGCTTTTGCTCTTTTTCTTCTTTGTTTTTGGCTTCCATTTCGCCACTGCTTTTTCACACATATTTTTTTGTTTGTTTTTGGCTTCCATTTCGCCATCTTTTCCTTTTCCTTTTTTTTTTCCGACAAAGTGAGCCCGTATTTATTCGGGGCTCAATTTGCTTTGTATCTTTCTTTGAGCTAGGACTCATTTTTCCATGATTTTTGAGAAAATATTTCCTCGCACTTCCCCCCAGTGTAGAGGGTGATCTTTGATCAGGGTTCAAAGAAAAAAGAATTCTTTTGGCTCAAAAGGGGTGACTATGGATAATTTCTTTTTGTGTGAAAGGGATATTGATAACTCGTATAATTATATAGTTTTTAGTTATGTTTTATTATTGTTTTGTGTCAAATACGAGTTATTATTGCTTAGTCTAATTGTGTTTATGATCTTTTATATTTTTATGTAATTTGGTGTTTTTTTACGAGTTTCTTTGAGTGATTTCAGATTACTAGGTTAAATCAACAATTAAGGGCAAATTCAGTTCAGTTTCAGTTCCGACACCTTTTGCCATATCAGCTATATCTGGAGTTTCACTGAAGTAATAAGGCTGAAATTTTAACCGTGCAAAGTTAAGAGGCATATCTAACGTTTTCATGTTTTACACTTCTTGAAACGGAGTCGTTTTCCCTAGCGAAATCGACCATAAAGTTGGCTGATGTGAAATGACGTCTGTGCTGACCTGTTTTGGTATTTTGCCCATATCTTCTGATCCACATCAGCAAATGAGCTGATTCCAATGCCTATGGATCACTAACTCATAGGGGAACATTTTTCTAGAAGACCATGTGATCAGATCAAGCTTCCAATATTGACAAAATCGACCATCAAGTTGGCTGATCAAAATTGTCATACAATATGACGAAAATTGTTAGAAAAATGCACCCACCTATTATACCTACCTTTGAAATTTGTAAAGCTTGTCTCTTGTCATTTAGTCCTCCAAAATGTGTATAAATAGAGGGCCTTGGATGATTGTAGAGGATCATATTGTAGATTGGTAGGAAATTAGCCATTGTAATAAAATTCTCTAAGTTTTCTTCTTCTTTCTTTTCTCTAGTTTTCTTTTTCTTTATTTTCTTCTTCTTCTTTCTTTCTTTTATTTCCTTCTTAGATTCTCTTTAATTTTATGTTTATGTTTACAATGCCTATGCTAGGCTAAACTTCTATTTGGTTAAGGGTGATTTCAAAGCCCTAGACATGTTTTGTGATTGATTTTCAGATTCTATCTATCATTAATTTTCTATCAAAGTTGCTTATGTTCTTCTACAAGAATTGTTCATGATGTTGTCTTGATTTATTTAGGTGTACAACTAGATAGATCTTGATAATCATCTATTGCTAGTTTAGGAGTCTTGATCCGTGTAATTGTCTTGATTTCCTATTCATAAGTGGCAATTTGTGATTAATGATTATGGTCAAGTTTTCAATAATTGCAAAGTGGAACATAACCTAAGTTGAACAATCTGAGCTTATGTGTTTGTTGCTTAGATCAACCTATCTTTCTCATCATAAAGCTGCCATTAAATTGAATTTAGAAAGCTTATTCTAGGTTGTTTAATGGTTAGAGATTAAATAGAGAAATTGTTCTATTTAACGACAAACTAAGGAAAGATTGGGATAACAGAGCTTGTTGTTATCTACGGTTGTTAACTTTGATAGTTGGTTGATATTGATAGATCTGAAATTGATTCTTAATGATGTCTAGTGGTGGAGAATGAAACCTTAACCATATTTTTCATATTTGATTCTTCTTACTTGTTTTCTTACTTTTCTAGTTTGTTTATTTTTAAAAGTATATTTATTTTTATTGGCTGGTTATACCGCCTAATTTGTATATTAACTTTGTTTTATTTTTATTGGCTGGTTATACCGCCTAATTTAGTATATATATTTTTATTGGCTGGTTATACCGCCTAATTTAGTATATATATTTTTATTGGCTGGTTATACCGCCTTGCATCTTATTCTTATTATTTACTTTAGTTTAAATCTGGCTTCAAAAACCCCTTTTCTTTTATTGTTTTCTTTGAACGTATGTTATAAACTAAT
The DNA here is from genome assembly GCA_030761205.1 of Fremontodendron californicum. NCBI lineage: Eukaryota > Viridiplantae > Streptophyta > Magnoliopsida > Malvales > Malvaceae > Fremontodendron > Fremontodendron californicum. Next base: position 652,553 of record JAULJL010000033.1, read on the forward strand.
AACTCATAGATTAAAACCCAATCCCTGAGGACTCGACCCTTGCTAATCATTATACTTACAATTGATCTTTTTAGTGCAAGGTTAAATAAGATACACTCTTTTGGGTGCATCAAATTTTTGGCGCCGTTGCCGGGGATTGCTTTCTTTAGTTTATTAGTTTATTGGTTTATTCTTATTTTCTGTTCTAATTATTTACTTTCTTATTTTTTTTTATTAGTGAATGTTCCAAGCTCCCGAAGAAGACTTACGACTTAGGAAAATTCGGGAATTTATAACTTCTCACCAACAACCAATCGAGGAGTTGATCCAAAACATCCAAGAGAAGCAAGGAGAGATGGCAGCAGCTGACAACCGAACTCTCAAGGAGCTAGCCGCTCCGGACTTGGGTCAACAACCATTATGCATTGAATATGCTAATCTTGAGGTAGCTTTTGAATTAAAATCTGGTTTGATTCATCTTCTCCCAACTTTTCATGGTTTTGCAGGAGAGGATCCAAATAAGCACCTCAAGGAATTCCATGTAGTTTGCTCAAGCATGAGACCAACAGGGGTCACGGAAGAGCAAGTTAAGTTGAGAGCCTTCCCATTCTCTCTAGCTGATTCAGCAAAGGAATGGCTCTACTATCTACCATCCGGGACCATCACTACATGGAATGATTTGAAGAAAGCATTCTTGGAAAGGTATTTCCCAGCATCTAAGGCTGCCAACATTAGGAAAGAGATATGTGGGATTCGGCAATACAACGGAGAGTCCTTATATGAATATTGGGAGAGGTTCAAGAAACTTTGTGCATCATGTCCACACCATCAAATAAGTGAACAACTTCTCATCCAATACTTCTATGAAGGTCTCATGCCCATGGAGAGAAGTATGATAGATGCCGCTAGTGGGGGAGCTCTAGTTGATAAGACTCCCAGGGCTGCTAGAACATTAATCTCCAACATGGCAGCCAATTCTCAACAGTTCTCAATGAGACAAGATCCACCACCACAACCCAAGAGAGTTAATGAGGTAAGTATATCATCCCTTGAACAAAAATTTGATAAACTAACTTCTCTTGTTCAACAATTGGCTGTAGGTAAAATACAACAAATAAAGGCTTGTGGCATATGTTCAAACATAGGGCACCAAACTGATATGTGTCCAACACTTCAAGAGGATACCAATGAACATGTGAATGCCATGGGTGGATTTCAGAACCAATCAAGGAAATATGATCCCTACTCAAACACTTACAATCCAGGATGGAGGGATCATCCAAACTTCAATTATGGAGGGAACCAATCACAAACTATTCCTCCACCATTTGACCACAGGCCACCGGGTTTTCAGCAAAGAGTGCAACAACCATACCAAACCCGACAACAACTACCACCCACCCAAAATTCAGGTACTTCTCTTGAAGATCTTGTTAAAGCTCTTTCTACTAATACAATTCAATTTCAACAGGAAACAAAGACAAGTATTCGAAATTTGGAGACTCAAATAGGGCAATTGGCAACAACCATGAGTCAAATGCAAGTAAGGGATTCTGGGAAATTACCTTCCCAAACCATAGTGAATCCAAGAGAGAATGCCAATGCTATAAATTTAAGAAGTGGGAAACAGCTAGAGACACCACAAAATGATAGTGCTCAAGGGGAGAACAATAGCATGGCATCCTCTTCACATCCCAACGAGCCACTAAAAAAGGTAATTCCTAAACCATCCTTTCCTTCTTATATAACTCCTCCACCTTTCCTAGCAGGTTAGCAAAGTCCAAGAAGGAGGAGCAAGAGAAGGAAATTTTGGAAACCTTCCGGAAAGTAGAGGTGAACATTCCTTTACTAGATGCTATCAAGCAAGTGCCAAGATATGCCAAGTTCCTAAAAGAGTTGTGCACATCTAAACGAAAGTTGAAATGGAATGAAAAGGTAAGTGTGGGGGAGAATGTGTCAGCTGTTCTTCAAAAGAAACTCCCACCTAAATGTAAGGATCCAGGTATGTTTACCATTCCTTGTAAGATAGGCAACACCAGGTTTGAGCGTGCTATGCTAGATCTAGGGGCATCTATTAATGTCATGCCATATTCAATTTATGCTTCATTGAATCTAGGACCATTAGAGGAAACTGGTGTTATAATACAACTTGCTGACCGTTCTAACACTTATCCAAGAGGAGTTGTAGAAGACGTTCTTGTACAGGTTAATGAATTGGTTTTTCCCGCTGACTTTTATGTTATTGAGATGGAAGATGAGATGTCTTCTAATCCCACACCTATTCTATTAGGGAGACCATTCTTGAAAACAGCAAGAACTAAAATAGATGTACATGATGGCACTTTAACTATGGAATTTGATGGTGAAATAATTCGCTTTAACATTTTTGAGGCCATGAGATATCCTAGTGATGTGCATTCTATTTTTAATATTGATATAATTGACTCACTAGTGCAGCAAGCTTATGAGCTAGATGGTGAAGATAGTGTGGAAATAGTCGTTAGCAACCATCTCGGAATGGGGAATGCTAAACTAGCCTTGAGTGACCATGTGGAAGGGGCACTAGAATCTTTACACTCGCTGCCACCTAAAGATGAAAGGTTTGATGTTTCATTTATTGATTTGCCTTTATCTAATGAGAAACTTCTACCTTCCATTTTGCAGGCACCAACTTTAGAGTTGAAACCACTACCGAACCACTTGAAATATGTGTTCTTAGGTAAAAAGGACACACTACCGATCATCATTGCCAAAGAGCTCACACCTTTGCAAGAAGAGCGACTTATCCAGGTGCTTAGAGAGCATAAAACAGCAATTGGTTGGACAATTGCCGATATCAAGGGAATAAGCCCATCCATGTGCATGCACCGGATTTTGTTAGAGGAAGGGTCCAAACCAACAAGAGAAGCACAAAGAAGATTGAACCCTCCTATGATGGAGGTTGTGAAAAAGGAGATACTGAAGCTCCTAGATGTTGGAGTGATCTATCCTATCTCGGATAGCAAATGGGTGAGCCCAGTCCAAGTGGTTCCAAAGAAATCAGGTGTAACGGTGGTAACAAATAATGAGAATGAACTTGTTCCTACTAGGATTCAAACAGGATGGCGAGTTTGTATTGATTATCGTAAACTTAATTCCACAACTCTCAAAGACCACTTTCCTTTACCTTTTATTGATCAAATGCTTGAAAGGTTAGCTGGCCATTCTCATTATTGTTTTCTTGATGTTTTTTCAGGTTATAATCAGATAGCCATTGCTCCGGAGGACCAAGAGAAAACAACATTCACATGTCCATTTGGTACTTTTGCATACCGGCGTATGCCATTTGGTCTTTGTAATGCACCAGCTACATTCCAAAGGTGTATGGTTAGCATATTTTCAGGTTATGTAGAGAACATCATAGAAGTGTTTATGGATGATTTTAGTGTCTATGGTGATTCTTTTGATAGATGTCTAGAGAACCTTACACTTGTACTTGAAAGATGCATGGAAACTAACCTTGTTTTGAATTGGGAAAAATGTCACTTTATGGTAGAACAAGGAATAGTTTTGGGCCATGTTATTTATTCTAGAGGGATAGAGGTTGATAAGTCTAAAATAGATATTATGCATTCTTTACCACCTCCCACAAATGTGAGAGAGGTTCGTTCTTTTCTTGGACATGCAGGTTTCTATAGGAGATTTATCAAAGACTTCTCAAAGATCACATTACCTCTTTGCAAGCTACTACAAAAAGATGTGGTTTTCCACTTTGATGATAAATGCAAAGAGGCGTTTGAAACATTGAAGGGACTCTTGACATCAGCTCCTATCATCCAACCACCAGATTGGAATGTACCTTTTGAAATCATGTGTGATGCTAGTGACTATGCCATTGGAGCTGTTTTGGGCCAACGGGTTGGCAAAGCCTCACATGCCATTTATTATGCCTCCCGAACTCTTAATGATGCTCAATTGAACTATTCCACTACTGAAAAAGAACTTTTGGCGGTTGTATTTGCTTTAGAAAAATTTCGATCTTATTTAATTGGTACTAAAGTAATTGTATTTTCTGACCATGCAGCCCTTAGGTACTTACTCACTAAGAAGGATGCCAAACCAAGGTTGATTGATGGAGACTCAATTAAGAGTTGTAAACCCAAGTGCAGGTTATGTTCAAGTAATAAATTCTCGGGTGTCCGAGGTCGAACCACAGGGAAGCGTATTAGTAAGTATAAGTTTATAAATATATAAGAAAAATAAAGTAAACAAGATATTAGGGAATCAACAACAAAACAAGATAAACAAGATATTAGAGAACAAAATAAACAAAATAAAATAAAAGAAATTAAACAAGATATAAAAACAATAAGAAAAGATGTTGAGGTTAGAGAATCCACTCTTAGTGTTATGCTAAGATTAATCTTGTTTTATTACACAATTGAAATCCACACATAAAGGAGGTTCCAATCGGAAGGTTTAGCAATTCAGTCCAAATTGTCCAACGTCCATAGCATATGATATTATGTTCATTTGGTGTCCTCAAAACTCATAAAAAGAGTCCAAGCATTCCTTATGCCAAGGTATATGTCTACAACAAATCAAGGTTATGAAACCAAGCATTTACTGTGCCATTTTCATTGTCAATAATGAATCAAGATCCCTACTTTGCAAGTATGATTTTCAACCAAAAGAAAATATTATCTATACTAAATGATGATTCATTTTAGCTCATGTTTAAGAGACTAACCTTAGCATTTACCAAGAGCTTCACCTCATCACCTCAACAATATGATTAGCAACACATACTAGATATGAAGAAAATGAAAAGAAAAATAAAGAAAAAGAAAACTAGAGAAAGGAAAAAAGAAGAAAACTTAGAGAATTTTATTACAATGGCTAATATCCTACCAATGTATAATGTATCCCAATACTCATCCAAGGCCCTCTATTTATACACATTTTGGAGGGCTAAATGACAAGAGACAAGCTTTACAAATTTCAAAGGTAGGTATAATAGGTGGGTGCATTTTTCTAACAATTTTCGTCATATTGTATGACAATTCTGATCAGCCAGCTTGATGGTCGATTTCGTCAATGTTGGAGGCTCGATCTGATAAAATTGTCTTCTAGAAAAATATACCCCTATCAGTTACGGATCCATAGCCATTGGAATCAGCTCATTTGCTGATGTGGATAAGAAGATATGGGCAAAATACGAAAACAGGTCAGCATAGACGTCATTGCACATCAGCCAACTTGAAGGTCGATTTCACTAGGGAAAACGACTCCGTTTCAAGAAGTGTAAAACATGAAAAAGATAGATATGCCTCTTAGCTTTGCACGGCTACAAATTTCAGCCTTATTGCTTCAGTGAAACTCGAGATATAGCTGATATGGTAAACGGTGTCGGAACTGGAACTGAACTGGATTTGCCCTTAATTCTAGTAATCTGAAATCACTCAAAGAAACTTGTGAAAAACACCAAATTACATAAAAATATAAAAGATCATAAACACAATTAGACTAAACAATGATAACTCGTATTTGACACAAAACAATAATAAAACATAACTAAAAACTATATAATTATACGAGTTATCACACCCCCACACTTAGATTGTTGCTAGTCCCTAGCAACGACTCAATAAAAATAAAATAAGAAAATCTAATCTAATCCATTTTCGTAGGAAATCACGGTGGCACTTAGCATGTGACACAAGCCTTTAAACCCCTAGGTGTCCCTAGTGGACGAGTTTAGTCTCGTGAGGGTTTGCTAGAACGATACCCACAAACATTGAAAAACTAAAATATAAGTAAACTACATACACTAAAAATATTTACTCCTAATCCTTTCAATATAAATTAGAGACAATATTTGAACAAGTCTTATAAACTAATCAATAGCTCAAAGAATTTCACAAAAATTCATGCTTGAATGTAAATAAATGAGTTAAACCAATATTAACATAACATATTTCAATCAAAATAGTGCATATTCAACTTAATCTCAACTTCTCACTATACTCTCATGATTTTCACTCTTTAAAGTAGTGGTAAAGTGTTTACACTCAATCAATCTCATGAAAACAGTTCTACCATATGCTTGCTTGTCCACCTATTCTCCACTATTTAGATCATACAACTTCATAAATCAAGAGGTCTTTTTTCAAGGTTGTAATGGGGCCAAAGGGTTATAATGTGGTTAAAGAACAAAAGGATAAAGATATCACAAAGGTTCCAAAGAGTTCATAGAGTTTAGAGACATAATAAGATCATACAAATAAAACTCTCAAAACTCTTTACAAGTACATAGTCACATAGGCTAAATATTCATGTTGAGCCTTTGCTTCATTCTAACCAACTTTGTAACATCTTTTTCTTTACTTTAACTAGAAGTTCAAGAGAAGATTTTTTTTTTTTTAATATGGGAATGTATTTGACAATGATCCCTTTCTTTTCCTCTTGACTTTTTCTTTTCTTTTCTTTCCCCACACTTATCTTTTGTTTCTAACCCAAATTTTCAACTAAAAATATCCCTTATTTTTTATTTTTTTATTTTTTTTTAATATGTCTCAAAATATAAAAATCCATCTTTAGAACAAGGGTAAGGATATAAGTATATTTAGGCTAGGTGTAAGTTGTGGTTACCAATAAAATAGCATATTTAATGTAGGCTCAAATTGGTTCACTAGTGGGGATGTTCTCTTAGAACATTAATAAGGGATGGCTGTTTGGCTCTGGTTATAATCCTAATGCCTCTATCATATTCATGTTGTCACATGTATCAATATAGTCTCAAACGGTTTAAAGCAAGTTCTAGAGAATCATGTAATCATAAGAGCACTTAAGAAAGAAATTAGATTGATTTGTATAATGCATCAATCATTATAGGCTCAAAAACTCACAAGGATGATTATACAAGTCAGATTAAGTCTAAACATGCTTCTTTCTCAATCAACATATCATATTAACATTGGCTCATAAAAAGGTTGATATCAAGCTCAATTCTCATGAAAATCTTCTCACTAATAAATCTGTTTTAGACTTATGCAATTCATATCTCATTATAGTATTGAAAGTAACTAAAAAAACACACTAAGTCTAAACATGCTTTTTTTTTTTTGAAGAAGAAGAAGATTAAATCAAACGGACAAGGTATGTCTCAAGTCTCCCTTACTCAGACCTTGTTCAGAATGAATACTTCTAAATGTCTTAAAACACAACAATTTTTTTTTATTAGCAAAATATGTCCCTTACCCCCTACTAAAATATGACATTGTCCCCAATGTCAAATTTTAAAGGTAGAATTTAGGAGATATTACCTGCAGAGGTTGCTAACCACTTATTATAACTGAGACACAACAAGCAAAATGTTAGATAATGTCACAAAGACAAAGTGCAATCCACTCCTTCCTCGTCCATATCTCTTTTTATTTTTTCGAGCGTTTGCGAAACAACCGTAGCAGATAAATACTCATAAGCTTGGAGCTTTTTGAGTAAATATTCAATGGTTGTAGCAGAAATTATGGTTCTCTTTGCCTCTGAAAACATGAATCCATTATCCACAGCATTATCTAAATATGAAAGCAAATTACTAAAATAACCATTAATATTAAGCAAACCAATGGGTTTCTTATTTGTGACCAAAGATGACCAAGAAGCCACGCAAGCTATTTCTTCCAATGTACCCAGACCTCCTGGTAAAGCAATGAATGCATCGGCAGAATGGTACATGATTGTTATCCGTTCAGGGATACTCCAGACTTGTATTTCCTTACCCACGGTAGGTCCACAAAAACCTGTGAATAGTTTTGGCACTATTCCTAGAACTGGACTTCCTCCGACGTGTGCTGATGTAGCGACTGCTCCCATTAAACCCGTACTACCGCCTCCATAAATCAACTGGATCTTTTGTTGGGAAAGTATTACTCCAACTCTTATGGCTTCATCAGCGAATATTTTATTTTTCCCTGGATAATCACCTCCAAAGACACAAATTTTTTCAATGCGCTGGGACGAAGTACTTTCCATTTTTTTTTCAAGTGCCTGAAAGAGAATAAGTACATGGTGTAATATATAGAGGACTGAGTAGTGAATCAGACAAGAGTAATAATGTCGCCGAAAGTGTATCTGACCTGTCAGAAGAAAATGTTAACCTAACAAAAGATTTTTGCGTGATTTCAGGAAGAAAATCAAAAAGAAAAGAAAAAGCAACCGTAAAAGACCAATGCAAAAAAAAATGAGAATAATTACACAAATCGTAAATTAAACCGAAATGAAGTTATTGCAAATCAAACCAAAAGCTGAGAAGTCATTTATTGTAGTTGTGATTGTGGCTCACATCTTCCTCTGGTTTTACGTCCAGAAACGGCTTAAACGCCTTCTATGAGTCGAGGATATGCTTCCTATCTAGTTTTCTTACAAGCTGGCAAACAGGGTCTTTTAACATCAGATTCCCAAGATGTTGCCATTCCCTTTGGAATTGCGGCCATAAATCAAGAATTTCTCTTTGTACGTCTCCACTAGGATGCGTCTCAAGAGAAAGTTGGATATTACCCAAATTCTCCTTACTCAGTCCATCCTTAATGAATTCAATTTTATCATCTCGATTAGAGGACGGAATCCCAATAGAACGACATTTACCGTTACACGTCCATCGTGCACATTTGTGGCAATTTGAACTCATGCGCTTTGCTCGTCGCTTCTTTGCATAAGTGCTTCTACCTGTACCTGGTAAATGCAAAACAGGAAGATATTCATCTTCACGTACCTTGGCTTCAATTATCCAACGTATGTCTTCAGGAATCCCTTTGTGCATAAGCATTCTTAATCTTTCAAATCGAACTTGGTAAAGCTTCAGTAAAATATTTCGAGGAAAAGGAGGAAATCGTTTCTGCAATCTTTTGAGAATATCATCCATCTTGAAAAAAAATGAAAAAGAAATTGAAAGAGAAATTTATATACAATATCAGTTTTGTGGGTAGCTGATGGAACCGACTTAAATAATCACGGAGTACCGTTATCCGCCATTTAACCGGGGTTAAAAAAAATTTATATTTACATCTAGTTATTTTCAAAACAAGGATCAGAAAGAAAAACAACCTCTTCTTGAGTAACATGGTTTTCCAAAAAGAGTTTGAGTCTTTGTCCATTTACCTTGAATACGTTACCATTTTGAGGATTCTCAATGTCAACTTCTCCATAATGATACACATGCTTAACCACAAATGGGCCAGTCCATCTTGATCTCAACTTACCAGGAAATATGTGAAGTCTAGAATTATAAAGTAGAACTTTTTGCCCAACATCAAATGTTTTTCTTGAAATTATCTTGTCATGAAAGGCTTTAGTTCTTTCTTTATGAATTTTAGAATTCTCATATGCATCATTTCTGAGTTCCTCAAGTTTTTGTTTCCAACAATGCTTAACCTGAAAAGAATTTAACAAAGAATCAGTGTGTGAAATTTCTGAAGCATTATCAAACTCACATTCAATTAAATAAGCTTCTAAAGGATCATGGAATGTGGTAGTGGTGAGATGTTCATGAACAAGTTCTTCAATGAAATCCACTTCATGTACTTCTGAATCATCACCAGGTTGCTTGCAAATGTTGAACACATTTAATTCTAAAGTCATATTTCCAAAAGAAATGTTCAACATACCATTCCTGCAATTTATCAGAGCATTAGAAGTTGCAAGAAACGGACGGCCTAATATAACAGGAATTTGAACATTTGGATTTGAAACAGGATGTGTGTCCAAAACAATAAAATCAACAGGGAAGTAAAAATTATCAATTTGAACCAAAACATCTTCAACTATCCCTCGAGGAATTTTTACAGAACGATCAGCTAGTTGAAGTGTAACAGGTGTTTCCTTGAGTTCACCTAAACCTAACTGTTGATAAACAGAAAAAGGCAAAAGATTAACACTAGCACCAAGATCAAGCAATGCACGTTCTATTCTAGTGTTTCCAATGATGCATGAGATTGTTGGACATCCAGGATCTTTGAATTTTGGTGGAGTAAGGTGCTGAATGATTGAGCTCACACTTTCCGTCATAAATGCTTTCTTTTGTACATTATGTTTCCTTTTAAATGTGCACATGTCCTTCAAAAATTTAGCATAAGATGGAACTTGTTTGATTGCATCCAATAAAGGAATGTTAATCTTAACTTGTTTGAAAAGTTCATAAATTTCTGCATTTTGATTCAAATTCTTTATTGTTTGCAACCTTTGAGGAAAAGGAGCAGGATGCATACCTTTTTCTTTGTCCAAATTTTCAAGAAGTTCAGACTTACCATCATCCTTACCTTTACTTTTCGGAGGGGAAGGAGGATCTTGGTCTTTTGATGGAATGTTTTTATCAATTGCCTTTCCACTTCGAAGAGTTGTGATAGAATTGGCATTTTCCTGTTGAGTTTCATTGGAGCAAGAAACAAGACATTGAGTAGAAGGGTTAGGCTGAGGTTGAGCAGGAAACTTACCTTTTTCTTGAGTGCGTAATGAAGCTGTCAATGTGGACAAGGTGTTTTTGATCTCATTGATGTCCTGTGAAGTTTGGTTATTCACATTTGCTTGTGTTTGCATGAATGCTTGCAATGTCTCTTCCAAGGTTTGTACACGTGAAGGTTGATAGGAAAAAGTGTTGCCCGGCTTTTGAGATTGTGGTACCTGAACATGATTATTATTCCGCCAACTGAAGTTGGGATGATTTCTCCATTCAGGGTTATACGTTTCAGAGTAAGGAGAAGGAAAAGGCTTTTTAAATGTGTCTATGGAATTTACTTGATCATGCAACGCTTCTTTAAGAATGGGAATGTTTGGACATTCAGAATTGGGGTGTCCCATGATTTCACAAATTCCACAACTTTCTTCATTTTTAACCGTTTTGACTTCTTTTACTTCTCTAAGTTCCATGGCTTCAATCTTTCTAGCCAAATTAGCTACTTTAGCTTTTATCTCATCTTCTTGACTAAAATGATATTTACCTCTGTTAGAAACAAGATTAGATCTATTGGAACTTTCAGAGGAATTATCTGTGTGCCAGGCTTGAGAGTTATCTGCCAAATGGTCTAGGTAGTCAAAGGCTTCTTCAGGTTCTTTTTCTAGAAACTCACCGTTACACATTGTTTCAACAAATTGTTTAGTTTCGGGAGTTAAACTTTCATAAAAGAAACTAATAAGACGCCATTTTTCAAAACCATGATGTGGACAAGAACTTAACAAATCTTTAAAACGCTCCCAGCAATGAAAAAATGCTTCATTTTGAATTTGATTGAAATTTTGAATCTGTTTTTTCAAAGCAGTAGTTTTATGTGCTGGGAAAAATTTCTTTAGAAACTCAGTTTGTAATTCTTGCCATGTGCCAATTGACCTTGGTTTTAAATTATGAAGCCAAATTTTTGCTTTATCTTTTAAAGAAAAAGGAAATAATTTTAGCTTGACAATTTCATTTGTACATTGTTGGTCATTAAAGGTGACACATACATCTTCGAAGTCTTTTAGAAACGAGTAAGCACTTTCCGATTCTAACCCATGGAAATTTGGAAGCAAAGCTATCATACCTGGTTTAAAACGAAAGTTGTTTGCATTGAGAGGAAAAATAAAACAAGAGGGTGATGAGCTTCGAGTTGGTTGCAAGTAGTCACGCATGGTGCGTACTTGTCTGTTCTCATGTTCAGCATGAACACTTTCATTGTCATCCATGGTAGAAGTTGTATTAGAAAGATTACCTGAAAAAGTTTCACAATAAAATCTAACTAAACGACGAGATCTAAAATCACGTCGCCAAACAAGCATAAAACAAAGTTAATAAATAGATAATATATAAATATAAACTTTACAATATAAATATAAATATATACTAAATTAGGCGGTATAACCAGCCAATAAAACAAAGTTAATATACAAATTAGGCGGTATAACCAGCCAATAAAAATAAATATACTTATAAACTTATATACTAAGTATTGCTTCCCCGGCAACGGCGCCAAAAACTTGATGGAGACTCAATTAAGAGTTGTAAACCCAAGTGCAGGTTATGTTCAAGTAATAAATTCTCGGGTGTCCGAGGTCGAACCACAGGGAAGCGTATTAGTAAGTATAAGTTTATAAATATATAAGAAAAATAAAGTAAACAAGATATTAGGGAATCAACAACAAAACAAGATAAACAAGATATTAGAGAACAAAATAAACAAAATAAAATAAAAGAAATTAAACAAGATATAAAAACAATAAGAAAAGATGTTGAGGTTAGAGAATCCACTCTTAGTGTTATGCTAAGATTAATCTTGTTTTATTACACAATTGAAATCCACACATAAAGGAGGTTCCAATCGGAAGGTTTAGCAATTCAGTCCAAATTGTCCAACGTCCATAGCATATGATATTATGTTCATTTGGTGTCCTCAAAACTCATAAAAAGAGTCCAAGCATTCCTTATGCCAAGGTATATGTCTACAACAAATCAAGGTTATGAAACCAAGCATTTACTGTGCCATTTTCATTGTCAATAATGAATCAAGATCCCTACTTTGCAAGTATGATTTTCAACCAAAAGAAAATATTATCTATACTAAATGATGATTCATTTTAGCTCATGTTTAAGAGACTAACCTTAGCATTTACCAAGAGCTTCACCTCATCACCTCAACAATATGATTAGCAACACATACTAGATATGAAGAAAATGAAAAGAAAAATAAAGAAAAAGAAAACTAGAGAAAGGAAAAAAGAAGAAAACTTAGAGAATTTTATTACAATGGCTAATATCCTACCAATGTATAATGTATCCCAATACTCATCCAAGGCCCTCTATTTATACACATTTTGGAGGGCTAAATGACAAGAGACAAGCTTTACAAATTTCAAAGGTAGGTATAATAGGTGGGTGCATTTTTCTAACAATTTTCGTCATATTGTATGACAATTCTGATCAGCCAGCTTGATGGTCGATTTCGTCAATGTTGGAGGCTCGATCTGATAAAATTGTCTTCTAGAAAAATATACCCCTATCAGTTACGGATCCATAGCCATTGGAATCAGCTCATTTGCTGATGTGGATAAGAAGATATGGGCAAAATACGAAAACAGGTCAGCATAGACGTCATTGCACATCAGCCAACTTGAAGGTCGATTTCACTAGGGAAAACGACTCCGTTTCAAGAAGTGTAAAACATGAAAAAGATAGATATGCCTCTTAGCTTTGCACGGCTACAAATTTCAGCCTTATTGCTTCAGTGAAACTCAAGATATAGCTGATATGGTAAACGGTGTCGGAACTGGAACTGAACTGGATTTGCCCTTAATTCTAGTAATCTGAAATCACTCAAAGAAACTTGTGAAAAACACCAAATTACATAAAAATATAAAAGATCATAAACACAATTAGACTAAACAATGATAACTCGTATTTGACACAAAACAATAATAAAACATAACTAAAAACTATATAATTATACGAGTTATCATTGATCAGATGGATACTTCTCTTACAAGAGTTTGATTTGGAGATAAAAGATAAGAGAGGTAGTGACAACTTGGTTGCGGACCATCTTAGCCGTTTAGTTCATGAAGAGGATGCACTACCCTTGAATGAGAACTTTCTGGATGAGCAACTTCTTTTTATAAGTACAACAACTCCTTGGTATGCTGATATTGTTAATTACTTAGTTACCAAGAAGTTGCCACAAGAGTTGACACAAGCCCAAAGAAATAAGATCAAGAGTGATGCCAAATACTACATATGGGATGATCCTTACCTTTGGAAGCATTGCTCCGATCAGATTATAAGAAGGTGTGTACTCGAAACTGAATTTCAATCTATTCTCACCTTTTGTCACTCTTATGCATGTGGAGGACACTTTGGATCGAAAAGAACAGCCATGAAAGTTCTTGATTCTGGATTTTATTGGCCTACCATATTCAAAGATGCATACCTCTTTTGCAAGTCATGTGATCGTTGCCAAAGAACATGTAACTTAGGTGCTAGAAATCAAATGCCTCAAACTCCAATACTTATTGTTGAAATTTTTGATGTATGGGGCATGGATTTCATGGGACCTTTTCCTTCTTCTTTTGGTAATCTTTATATTTTACTTGCCGTTGATTATGTTTCAAAGTGGGTGGAAGCAAAATCCACTAGGACTAATGACTCTAAAGTTGTTTCAGATTTTGTCAAGACTAACATCTTTGCTAGGTTTGGAACGCCAAAAGCCATAATCAGCGATAGAGGTACTCACTTTTGCAATAGGACTATGGAAGCACTTTTGAGGAAGTATAACATCACACACAAGGTCTCCACCTCATATCATCCTCAAACTAGTGGGCAAGCTGAAGTGTCAAACCGAGAAGTTAAGTCCATCCTTGAAAAGACAGTTAATCCAAATAGGAAGGATTGGAGTTCACGACTTGATGATGCACTTTGGGCTTATAGGACAGCATATAAGACACCCATTGGTATGTCTCCTTATCGACTTGTTTATGGTAAGCCTTGTCATCTTCCGGTTGAATTGGAACATAAATCATATTGGGCTATCAAACAATGCAACATGGAGATGGATGAGACAGGAAAGAAAAGAAAACTTGACCTACAAGAATTAGAGGAGATAAGGAATGATGCCTATCAGAATTCTAGGATTTACAAGGAAAAGACTAAGGCATTCCATGACAAGATGATATCAAGAAAGGAATTTGTTGTTGGACAAAAAGTTATTCTCTTCCATTCACGCCTTAAGTTATATCCAGGTAAGTTACGTTCTCGTTGGGTTGGACCTTTTGTTATTACTAATGTATTTACTCATGGTGCAGTTGAAATCCAAAGCCCAAAAACAGATAAGGCGTTCAAAGTGAATGGTCATAGATTGAAGCCTTACTATGAGAACTTTCCCATACAAGATGTGGAGGAGTTACCACTTTTTGAGCCAAATTATGTTGAATAATAATGGCATGGGTCGAAGTCAGGCTGAGGACAATAAACCAAGCGCTTCTTGGGAGGCAACCCAAAAGGATGGAGAGCATCTATTATATCAGATTTGCATATTCCTTACTCTCCATCATTCTATCTTTTATTGTTTTTCTTTTCTTTTGTTGAATAGTTCTTTTCTCTTACATATAATTCTTGCATTGGGGGATAATAGCATTACATTGAGGACAATGTAAAAATTATGTGTGGGGGGAAGAATTTAGGATTTTATTTAGAGTGTTTTGTTTTTGTGTCTTTTTATGTTGTTTTTCTTTCTGATCCTTGTTTTGAAAATAACTAGATGTAAATATAATTTTTAATTTTTTTAACCCGGTTAAATGGCGGATAACGGTACTCCGTGATTATTTAAATCGGTTCCATCAGCTACCCACAAAACTGATATTGTATATAAATTTCTCTTCCAATTTCTCTTTCAATTTTTTTCATTTTTTTTTTCAGGATGGATGATATTCTCACAAGATTGCAGAAACGATTTCCTCCTTTTCCTCGAAATATTTTACTGAAGCTTTACCAAGTTCGATTTGAAAGATTAAGAATGCTTATGCACAAAGGGATTCCTGAAGACATACGTTGGATAATTGAAGCCAAGGTACGTGAAGATGAATATCTTCCTGTTTTGCATTTACCAGGTACAGGTAGAAGCACTTTTGCAAAGAAGCGACGAGCAAAGCGCATGAGTTCAAACTGCCACAAATGTGCACGATGGACGTGTAACGGTAAATGTCGTTCTATTGGGATTCCGTCCTCTAATCGAGATGATAAAATTGAATTCATTAAGGATGGACTGAGTAAGGAGAATTTGGGTAATATCCAACTTTCTCTTGAGACGCATCCTAGTGGAGACGTACAAAGAGAAATTCTTGATTTATGGCCGCAATTCCAAAGGGAATGGCAACATCTTGGGAATCTGATGTTAAAAGACCCTGTTTGCCATCTTGTAAGAAAACTGGATGGGAAGCATATCCTCGACTCATAGAATGCGTTTAAGCCGTTTCTGGACGTAAAACCAGAGGAAGATGTGAGCCACAATCACAACTACAATAAATAACTTCTCAGCTTTTGGTTTGATTTGCAATAACTTCATTTCGGTTTAATTTACGTGTTGTTCGATTTGTGTAATTATTCTCGTTTTTTTTATTGGTCTTTGACGGTTGATTTTTCTTCTCTTTTTGATTTTCTTCCTGAAATCACGCAAAAATCTTTTGTTAGGTTAACATTTTCTTCTGACAGGTCAAATACACTTTCGGCGACATTATTACTCTTGTCTGATTCACTACTCAGTCCTCTATATATTACACCATGTACTCATTCTCTTTCAGGCACTCGAAAAAAAAAATGGAAAGTACTTCGTCCCAGCGCATTAAAAAAATTTGTGTCTTTGGAGGTGCTTATCCAGGGAAAAATAACATATTTGCTGATGAAGCCATAAGAGTTGGAGTAATACTTTCCCAACAAAAGATCCAGTTGATTTATGGAGGTGGTAGTACGGGTTTAATGGGAGCAGTCGCTACAACAGCACACGCCGGAGGAAGTCCAGTTCTAGGAATCGTGCCAAAACTATTCACAGATTTTTGTGGACCTACCTTGGGTAAGGAAATACAAGTCTAGAGTATCCCTGAACGGATAACAATCATGTACCATTCTGCCGATGCATTCATTGCTTTACCAGGAGGTCTGGGTACATTGGAAGAAATAGCTTGCGTGGCTTCTTGGTCATCTTTGGTCACAAATAAGAAACCCATTGGTTTGCTTAATATTAATGGTTATTTTAGTAATTTGCTTTCATATTTAGATAATGCTGTGGAAAATGGATTCATGTTTTCAGAGGCAAGGAGAACCATAATTTCTGCTACAACCATTGAAGATTTACTCAAAAAGCTCCAAGCTTATGAGTGTTTATCTGCTACGGTTGTTTCGCAAACGCTCGGAAAAAGAAAAAGAGATATGGACGAGCAAGGAGTGGATTGCACTTTGTCTTTGTGACATTATCTAACATTTTGCTTGTTGTGTCTCAGTTATAATAAGTGGTTAGCAACCTCTGCAGGTAATATCTCCTAAATTCTACCTTTAAAATTTGACATTGGGGACAATGTCATATTTTAGTAGGGGGTAAGGGACATATTTTGCTAATTTAAAAAAAAAAAAATTTGTTGTGTTTTAAGACATTTAGAAGTATTCATTCTGAACAAGGTCTGAGTAAGGGAGACTTGAGACATACCTTGTCAGTTTGATTTAATCTTCTTCAAAAAAAAAAAAAAAAGCATGTTTAGACTTAGTGTGTTTTTAGTGTGTTTTAGTTACTTTCAATACTATGATGAGATATGAATTGCATAAGTCTAAAACAAATTTATTAGTGAGAAGATTTTCATGAGAATTGAGCTTGATATCAACCTTTTTATGAGCCAATGTTAATTGAGAAAGAAGCATGTTTAGACTTAATCTGACTTGTATAATCATCCTTGTGAGTTTTTGAGCCTATAATGATTGATGCATTATATAAATCAATCTAATTTCTTTCTTGAGTGCTCTTATGATTACATGATTCTCTAGAACTTGCTTTAGACCTTGTTGAGACTATATTGATGCATGTGACAACATGAATATGATAGAGGCATTAGGATTTTTAGCCAGGGCCAAACAGCCATCCCTTATTGATGTTCCAAGAGAACACACCCTTAGTGAACCAATTTGAGCCTACATTGAATAAGCTATCTCTTTGGTAACCATAACTTGTCCCTAACCTAAATATACTTATATCCTTACCTTTATTCCAAAGATGAATTAGCATGTTTTGAGACAAGTTGCAAAGACAAGGAAGATCTATTGAAAATTTGGGTTAGAAACAAGAAATAAGTGTGGGGGGGAAAGAAAAGAAAAGTCAAGAGAAAAAAAAATGGAATACTGGCAAATACATTCCTATGTAAAAAAAAAAATATGAATCATCTCTTGAATTTTGGGAAAAAGAAAAAGATGTTACAAAGTTGTTTAGAATGAAGAAAAGGCCCAACATGAATATTCGGCCTAGGTGACTATGTACTTGTAAAGTGTTTTGAGAAGTTTCTTTGTATGATCTTATTATGTCTCTAAACTTTATGAACTCTTTGGAACCCTTGTGATATCTTTATCCTTTTGTTCTTCAACCACATTACAAACCCCTTGGCCCCATTACAACCTTGATTAAAGACCTCTTGATTCATGAAGTTGTATGATCTAAATAATGGAGAATAGGTGGACAAGCAAGAATATGGTAGAACTGTTTTCATGAGATTGATTGAGTGTAAACACTTTACCACTACTTTAAAGAATGAAAATCATGAGAGTATCCCATGTGAGTAGTTGAGATTAAGTTTGAATATGCACTATTTTGATTGAAATATGTTATGTTAATATTGGCTTAACTCAAACAATTTACATTCAAGCATGATTTTTTGTGAAATTCTTTAAGCTATTGATTAGTTTATAAGACTTGTTTAAAGATTGTCTCTAATGTGTATTGAAAGGATTAGGAGTAAATATTTTTAGTATATGTAGTTTATTTATATTTTAGTTTTTCAATGTTTGTGGGTATCGTTCTAGTAAACCCTCACGAGACTAAACTCGTCCACTAGGGACACCTAGGGGTTTAAAGGCTTGTGTCACATGCTAAGTGCCACCGTGATTTCCTACGAAAGTGGATTAGATTAGATTTTCTTATTTTATTTTTATTTGTTTTTGCTCGAGGACTAGCAACAATCTGAGTGTGGGGGTGTGATAACTCGTATAATTATATAGTTTTTAGTTATGTTTTATTATTGTTTTGTGTCAAATACGAGTTATTATTGCTTAGTCTAATTGTGTTTATGATCTTTTATATTTTTATGTAATTTGGTGTTTTTTTACGAGTTTCTTTGAGTGATTTCAGATTACTAGGTTAAATCAACAATTAAGGGCAAATTCAGTTCAGTTTCAGTTCCAACACCTTTTTCCATATCAGCTATATCTGAAGTTTCACTGAAGCAATAAGGCTGAAATTTTAACCGTGCAAAGTTAAGAGGCATATCTAACTTTTTCATGTTTTACACTTCTTGAAACGGAGTCGTTTTCCCTAGCGAAATCGACCATAAAGTTGGCTGATGTGCAATGACGTCTGTGCTGACCTGTTTTGGTAGTTTGCCCATATCTTCTGATCCACATCAGCAAAGGAGCTGATTCCAACGGCTATGGATCACTAACTCATAGGAGAACATTTTTATAGAAGACCATGTGATCAGATCAAGCTTCCAATATTGACAAAATCGACCATCAAGTTGGCTGATCAAAATTGTCATACAATATGACGAAAATTGTTAGAAAAATGCACCCACCTATTATACCTACCTTTGAAATTTGTAAAGCTTGTCTCTTGTCATTTAGTCCTCCAAAATGTGTATAAATAGAGGGCCTTGGATGATTGTAGAGGATCATATTGTAGATTGGTAGGAAATTAGCCATTGTAATAAAATTCTCTAAGTTTTCTTCTTCTTTCTTTTCTCTAGTTTTTTTTTTTCTTTATTTTCTTCTTCTTCTTTCTTTCTTTTATTTCCTTCTTAGATTCTCTTTAATTTTATGTTTATGTTTACAATGCCTATGCTAGGCTAAACTTCTATTTGGTTAAGGGTGATTTCAAAGCCCTAGACATGTTTTGTGATTGATTTTCAGATTCTATCTATCATTAATTTTCTATCAAAGTTGCTTATGTTCTTCTACAATAATTGTTCATGATGTTGTCTTGATTTATTTAGGTGTACAACTAGATAGATCTTGATAATTATCTATTGCTAGTTTAGGAGTCTTGATCCGTGTAATTGTCTTGATTTCCTATTCATAAGTGGCAATTTGTGATTAATGATTATGGTCAAGTTTTCAATAATTGCAAAGTGGAACATAACCTAAGTTGAACAATCCGAGCTTATGTGTTTGTTGCTTAGATCAACCTATCTTTCTCATCATAAAGCTGCCATTAAATTGAATTTAGAAACCTTATTCTAGGTTGTTTAATGGTTAGAGATTAAATAGAGAGCTTGTTCTATTTAACGACAAACTAAGGAAAGATTGGGATAACAGAGCTTGTTGTTATCTACGGTTGTTAACTTTGATAGTTGGTTGATATTGATAGATCTGAAATTGATTCTTAATGATGTCTAGTGGTGGAGAATGAAACCTTAACCATATTTTTCATATTTGATTCTTCTTACTTACTTGTTTTCTTACTTTTCTAGTTTGTTTATTTTTAAAAGTATATTTATTTTTATTGGCTGGTTATACCGCCTAATTTGTATATTAACTTTGTTTTATTTTTATTGGCTGGTTATACCGCCTAATTTAGTATATATATTTTTATTGGCTGGTTATACCGCCTAATTTAGTATATATATTTTTATTGGCTGGTTATACCGCCTTGCATCTTATTCTTATTATTTACTTTAGTTTAAATCTGGCTTCAAAAACCCCTTTTCTTTTATTGTTTTCTTTGAACGTATGTTATAAACTAATAACTCATAGATTAAAACCCAATCCCTGAGGACTCGACCCTTGCTAATCATTATACTTACAATTGATCTTTTTAGTGCAAGGTTAAATAAGATACACTCTTTTGGGTGCATCAGATATGAAAGATGGCCATTCCTCATGTCATGCACAAATATTCACATTGAAAAGCAATCCCCAGGGGAAATAGATATTCAAAATTTCATTTTGCACTTTAGAATCATCCGAATTCTCATATGCATGATATCACAATTTTTTTATATTGCATGCCCCAATAATTCATGCGTTAGTCCATCATTTTTCACCATGTATATATCATTTCCACATATGATGCCCCAATTTGATTAACCATGAGAATTTGTATCAACGAGGAACATAGCAAGTCTAAGTCTGTATTGAAAAGATCGAATTTCAAATCTGAATTCTTTGAAGAGACAAGGAAAATATGACCCCAAAATATGGGATTTCTCTGGGACAAGGGATAATCTAGTTTAATCATTGTGCCCCAGGGTGTCAATCATGAAGTGATGTTTGGGCAATTAGTGTTTTGTGGTTTGTTGAAAAAGACATGAATGGTTTTGACACAACCTTGATACAGACCAAATTACCATGATATAAATTCTTGAAAGAAAGTCTCATTTGTTTGAATTTCAAGGAGTTCGAAATTTTTTTTTAAAAAAAAGTTCATTCCTTTGTTCATAGCCCAGACTAGGATCTACATCTTTGCTTATTCTATGATGACAATGGTTTTATGAAGTTAAATCATTCATATTCCTTGAAGCATTAGGTCTTTCAAGTGTTCTTGGTTTAAGGGACTTAGGTCTGGGAAAGTTTAAAAGAGAGGGGAGAAGGTATTGGGTCATTTGTAACACTGATCATCAATCTTCTTGAGACTATCCATTATTAAAACTTTCTTAATGCTTGTTTTTGCAAATTCAGATTATTGTTAAGACATAACAAACACAACGTATTTTAAAATTCAAAATTCATGTAATTCATGTAGATGTTAACATAAGACAAATGCTTTCATCATCACAGTGTATAGAACTACTTGCATCAAAAACCTAATATGATCATGCACCATGTTTCTTATGACACTTGGCTTCCTGATAACTCGTATAATTATATAGTTTTTAGTTATGTTTTATTATTGTTTTGTGTCAAATACGAGTTATTATTGTTTAGTCTAATTGTGTTTATGATCTTTTATATTTTTATGTAATTTGGTGTTTTTCACAAGTTTCTTTGAGTGATTTCAGATTACTAGAATTAAGGGCAAATCCAGTTCAGTTCCAGTTCCGACACATTTTTCCATATCAGCTATATCTGGAGTTTCACTGAAGCAATAAGGCTGAAATTTGTAGCCGTGCAAAGCTAAGAGGCATATCTATCTTTTTCATGTTTTATACTTCTTGAAACGGAGTCGTTTTCCCTAGCGAAATCGACCATCAAGTTGGCTGATGTGCAATGACGTCTGTGCTGACCTGTTTTCGTATTTTGCCCATATCTGCTTATCCACATCAGCAAATGAGATGATTCTAATGGCTATGGATCCGTAACTGATACGGGAACCTTTGTCTAGAGACCATATGATCAGATCAGGCCTCTAATATTGACGAAATCGACCATCAAGTTGGCTGATGTGCAATGACGTCTGTGCTGACATGTTTTCGTATTTTGCCCATATCTGCTTATCCACATCAGCAAATGAGCTGATTCCAACGGCTATGGATCCGTAACTGATAGGGCAACTTTTTTCTAGAAGACCATGTGATCAGATCGGGCCTCCAACATTGACGAAATCGACAATCAAGTTGGCTGATCAAAATTGTCATACAATATGACGAAAATTGTTAGAAAAATTCACCCACCTATTATACCTACCTTTGAAATTTGTAAAGCTTGTCTCTTGTCATTTAGCCTTCCAAAATGTGTATAAATAGAGGGCCTTGGATGATTGTAGAGGATCATATTGTACATAGGTAGGATATTAGCCATTGTAATAAAATTCTCTAAGTTTTCTTCTTCTTTCTTTTCTCTAGTTTTCTTTTTCTTTAGAAAGAGCAAGAGGTTGGATAATTAATATTCTTCTTCTTCTTCTTTCTTTCTTTTATTTTCTTCTTAGATTTTCTTTAATTTTATGTTTATGTTTACAATGCCTATGCTAGGCTAAACTTCTATTTGGTTAAGGGTGATTTCAAAGCCCTAGACATGTTTTGTGATTGATTTCTAGATTCTATCTATCATTAATTTTCTATCAAAGGTGCTTATGTTCTTCTACAAGAATTGTTCATGATGTTGTCTTGATTTATTTAGGTGTACAACTAGATAGATCTTGATAATTATCTATTGCTAGTTTAGGAATCTTGATCCGTGTAATTGTCTTGATTTCCTATTCATAAGTGGCAATTTGTGATTAATGATTATGGTCAAGTTTTCAATAATTGCAAAGTGGAACATAACCTAAGTTGAACAATCCGAGCTTATGTGTTTGTTGCTTAGATCAACCTATCTTTCTCATCATAAAGCTGCCATTAAATTGAATTTAGAGAGCTTATTCTAGGTTGTTTAATGGTTAGAGATTAAATAGAGAGCTTGTTCTATTTAACGACAAACTAAGGAAAGATTGGGATAACAGAGCTTGTTGTTATCTACGGTTGTTAACTTTGATAGTTGGTTGATATTGATAGATCTGAAATTGATTCTTAATGATGTCTAGTGGTGGAGAATGAAACCTTAACCATATTTTTCATATTTGATTCTTCTTACTTACTTGTTTTCTTACTTTTCTAGTTTGCTTATTTTTAAAAGTATATTTATTTTTATTGGCTGGTTATACCGCCTAATTTGTATATTAACTTTGTTTTATTTTTATTGGCTGGTTATACCGCCTAATTTAGTATATATATATTTTTATTGGCTGGTTATACCGCCTAATTTAGTATATATATTATTATTGGCTGGTTATACCGCCTTGCATCTTATTCTTATTATTTACTTTAGTTTAAATCTGGCTTCTAAAACCCCTTTTCTTTTATTGTGTTCTTGAATTTAAGTTTTAAACTATTAACTTATAAACTAAAACCCAATTCCTGAGGACTCGACCCTTGCTAACTACTATACTTACAATTTATCTTTTTAGTGCAAGGTTAAATAAGATACACTCTTTTGGGTGCATCAAATTTTTGGCGCCGTTGCCGGGGATTGTTTGCTTTAGTTTATTTGTTACTTGGTTTATTCTTATTTTCAGTTCTAATTAGTTCTATTTTCTTGTACATACAAGTTTTTCTTATCAAATTTTGAAAAAAAAAAAAAAAAAACGATGGAATTGAGCAATCTAACACTTGAAGAGTTGGTGGCATACATGAACATGGAGAATCAACAAGCCAATCTCACCTTCCCAGTTCAACAATTTGCCATGGGAGGATGTCAAGGCCATCAAGTGTTCCAAGACCAACAGTATGATCATTACTCAAACACTTACCATGAGGGATGGTGGGATTATACTAATAATGGCTACTCGAAAAATTACCAAGAAGTAGATCCTTATGCCAATTACACTCATCCATCTAGCTTCAATCAATCATGGTCTCAAGAACCAGATCTTCTTCAACCACCACATATGACTCAAAACTCAGGTACTTCTTTAGAAGATCTTGTCGATTCTCTTGTTACTAATACTTTGCAATTTCAACAGGAAACAAGGGCAAGCATCAAGAGTTTGGAAAAGCAAATGAGCCAATTGGCTAGTAGTATGGTGGTATGGGTAGCACAAAGATCTAAAGAACTCTCTGCCCAAACAATGATTAACCCAAAGGAGAATGCTACTATTGTGACCTTGAGGAATGAGGAACAAGATGAGGATGAGACAAAATTAGAGATGAATTCTATTCTTGAGGATAATGAAGCCAATGATCCAAATAAGAGTATTTCGGCACCTGAGGTAACGTTTGAGATTCCAATTTTTACTAATGTTTCTTCTCCACCTTTTCCTAGTAGATTCACAAAGTTCAAGGAGGATGAACATGAACAAGACATGCTAGAAACCTTAAACAGTTTGTTTGTGGATGTCATTCAACAAGTACCAAAAGATGCACCATTCCTCGATGAGATATGCACCACCAAGGATGATGGAATAATACTTGTAATGGAGAATGCATCCACTGTTGTGCAAAGAAAGCTTCCTCTCAAACGCATAAATTTGGGAAATTTCATGTATGAGCCTGACAAGCCTAAAAAGCCAAGAAGGGGTGTTGGTTAGATTCAAAACACTAACTCAAGTGTTAATTGGGAAGGCAGCCCAATTAAAGATGAAATTGCCAACCTTCCATATTCAGATTTGCTTTCTCTTTCTTTTCCTTTTTCTTTTATTATTTTTATTGTTTTTATTTTTATTTCTTATGTTTCTTTGTTAATTGTGTTTACTGTTTTTAAGTTCATTTAGGCTGCATAAGTTTCTTTTGTTTAATAGTTCTTTTCTCTTACATATAATTCTTGCATTGGGGGATAATAGCATTACATTAATGACAATGTAAGAATTATGTGTGGGGGGAAGAATTTAGGATTTTATTTAGAGTGTTTTATTTTTGAGTCTTTTTATGTTGTTTTTTTTTTTTTTTTTTTTTGATCCTTGTTTTGAAAATAACTAGATGTAAATATAATTTTTATTTTTTTTAACCCCGGTTAAATGGCGGATAACGGTACTCCGTGATTATTTAAATCGGTTCCATCAGCTACCCACAAAACTGATATTGTATATAAATTTCTCTTCCAATTTCTCTTTCAATTTTTTTCATTTTTTTTCAGGATGGATGATATTCTCACAAGATTGCAGAAACGATTTCCTCTTTTTCCTCGAAATATTTTACTGAAGCTTTACCAAGTTCGACTTGAAAGATTAAGAATGCTTATGCACAAAGGGATTCCTGACGACATACGTTGGATAATTGAAGCCAAGGTACGTGAAGATGAATATCTTCCTGTTTTGCATTTACCAGGTACAGGTAGAAGCACTTTTGCAAAGAAGCGACGAGCAAAGCGCATGAGTTCAAATTGCCACAAATGTGCACGATGGACGTGTAATGGTAAATGTCGTTCTATTGGGATTCCGTCCTCTAATCGAGATGATAAAATTGAATTCATTAAGGATGGACTGAGTAAGGAGAATTTGGGTAGTATCCAACTTTCTCTTGAGACGCATCCTAGTGGAGACGTACAAAGAGAAATTCTTGATTTATGGCCGCAATTCCAAAGTGAATGGCAACATCTTGGGAATCTGATGTTAAAAGACCCTGTTTGCCAGCTTGTAAGAAAACTGGATGGGAAGCATATCCTCGACTCATAGAAGGCGTTTAAGCCGTTTCTGGACGTAAAACCAGAGGAAGATGCCAAATACACTTTCGGCGACATTATTACTCTTGACTTTTACGGTTAATTTTTCTTCTCCTTTTGATTTTCTTCCTGAAATCACGCAAAAATCTTTTGTTAGGTTAACATTTTCTTCTGACAGGTCAGATACACTTTCGGCGACATTATTACTCTTGTCTGATTCACTACTGAGTCCTCTATATATTACACCATGTACTCATTCTCTTTCAGGCACTCGAAGAAAAAAAAATGGAAAGTACTTCATCCCAGCGCATTAAAAAAATTTGTGTCTTTGGAGGTGCTTATCCAGGGAAAAATAACATATTCGCTGATGAAGCCATAAGAGTTGGAGTAATACTTGCCCAACAAAAGATCCACTTGATTTATGGAGGCGGTAGTACGGGTTTAATGGGAGCAGTCGCTACAGCAGCACACGCCGGAGGAAGTCCAGTTCTAGGAATCGTGCCAAAACTATTCACAAGTTTTTGTGGACCTACCGTGGGTAAGGAAATACAAGTCTGGAGTATCCCTGAACGAATAACAATCATGTACCATTCTGCCGATGCATTCATTGCTTTACCAGGAGGTCTGGGTACATTGGAAGAAATAGCTTGCGTGGCTTCTTGGTCATCTTTGGTCACAAATAAGAAACCCATTGGTTTGCTTAATATTAATGGTTATTTTAGTAATTTGCTTTCATATTTAGATAATGCTGTGGATAATGGATTCATGTTTTCAGAGGCAAGGAGAACCATAATTTCTGCTACAACCATTGAAGATTTACTCAAAAAGCTCCAAGCTTATGAGTGTTTATCTGCTACGGTTGTTTCGCAAACGCTCGGAAAAAGAAAAAGAGATATGGACGAGCAAGGAGTGGACTGCACTTTGTCTTTGTGACATTATCTAACATTTTGTTTGTTGTGTCTCAGTTATAATAAGTGGTTAGCAACCTCTGCAGGTAATATCTCCTAAATTCTACCTTTAAAATTTGACATTGGGGACAATGTCATATTTTAGTAGGGGGTAAGGGACATATTTTGCTAATTTAAAAAAAAAAAAAAAAAATTTGTGTTTTAAGCCATTTAGAAGTATTCATTCTGAACAAGGTCTGAGTAAGGGAGACTTGAGACATACCTTGTCAGTTTGATTTCTTCTTTTCAAAAAAAAAAAAAAAAAAAAGAGTTTGTTGTGTTTTAAGCAATTTAGAAGTATTCATTCTGAACAAGGTCTGAGTAAGGGAGACTTGAGACATACCTTGTCAGTTTGATTTTAATCTTTTTATGTTTACTTGTTAATTTTGGTTTAGTATTTTAGGATTATTTAGGTTGCATGAGTTTGTTTTGTTTTGAGTCTTAGTTGTTCCTATTGATAGATCTGAAATTGATTCTTAATGATGTCTAGTGGTGGAGAATGAAACCTTAACCATATTTTTCATATTTGATTCTTCTTACTTGTTTTCTTACTTTTCTAGTTTGCTTATTTTTAAAAGTATATTTATTTTTATTGGCTGGTTATACCGCCTAATTTGTATATTAACTTTGTTTTATTTTTATTGGCTGGTTATACCGCCTAATTTAGTATATATATTTTTATTGGCTGGTTATACCGCCTTGCATCTTATTCTTATTATTTACTTTAGTTTAAATCTGGCTTCAAAAACCCCTTTTCTTTTATTGTTCTTGAATTTAAGTTTTAAACTATTAACTTATAAACTAAAACCCAATCCCTGAGGACTCGACCCTTGCTAACTACTATACTTACAATTTATCTTTTTAGTGCAAGGTTAAATAAGATACACTCTTTTGGGTGCATCAAATTTTTGGCGCCGTTGCCGGGGATTGTTTTCTTTAGTTTATTTGTTACTTGGTTTATTCTTATTTTCAGTTCTAATTAGTTTTATTTTCTTGTACATACAAGTTTTTCTTTTCAAATTTAAAAAAAAACAATGGAATTGAGCAATCTAACACTTGAATTGTTGGTGGCATACATGAACATGGAGAATCAACAAGCCAATCTCACCTCCCCAGTTCAACAATTGGCCATGGGAGGATGTCAAGGCCATCAAGTGTTCCAAGACCAACAGTATGATCATTACTCAAACACTTACCTTGAGGGATGGTGGGATCATACTAATTATGGCTACTCGAAAAATTACCAAGAAGTAGATCCTTATGCCAATTACACTCATCCATCTAGCTTCAATCAATCATGGTCTCAAGAACCAGATCTTTTTCAACCACCACATATGACTCAAAACTCAGGTACTTCTTTAGAAGATCTTGTCTATTCTCTTGTTACTGATTCTTTGCAATTTCAACAGGAAACAAGGGCAAGCATCCAGAGTTTGGAAAAGCAAATGAGCCAATTGGCTAGTAGTATGATGGGATGGGTAGCACAAAGATCTGAAGAACTCCCAGCCCAAACGATGGTTAACCCAAAGGAGAATGCTACTATTGTGACCTTGAAGAATGAGGAACAAGATGAGGATGAAACAAAATTAGAGATGGATTCTATTCTTGAGGATAATGAAGCCAAAGATCCAAATAAGAGTATTTCGGCACCTGAGGTAATGTTTAAGGTTTCACTTTTTACTAATGTTTCTTCTCCACCTTTTCCTAGTAGATTTGCAAAGTTCAAGGAGGAAGAACATGAACAACACATGCCGGAAACCTTAAACAACTTGTTTGTGGAGGTCATTCAACAAGTATCAAAATATGCTCCATTCCTCGATGACATATGCACCACAAAGGATGATGGAATAATACTTGTAATGGAGAATGCATCCACTGTTGTGCAAAGAAAGCTTCCTCTCAAACGCATAAATTTGGGAAATTTCATGTATGAGCCTGACAAGCCTAAAATGCCAAGAAGGGGTGTTGGTTAGGTTCAAAACACTAAATCAAGTGCTAATTGGGGGAGGCAGCCTAATTAGTGAAAGCATTGCCAAACTGCCATCCTCAGATTTGCTCTCTTTTTCTTTATCTTTTTCTTATGTTTCTTTGCTAATTGTGTTTAGTGTTTCTAAGTTCATTTAGGCTGCATAAGTTTATTTTGTTTATTAGTTCTTTTCACTTACACATGATTCTTTCATTTGGGATTAATAGCATTACATTAATGACAATGTAAGAATTATGTGTGGGGGAAGAATTTAGGATTTTATTTAGAGTGTTTTGTTTTTGAGTCTTTTTATGTTGTTTTTCTTTTTGATCCTTGTTTTGAAAATAACTAGATGTAAATATAATTTTTTAACCCCGGTTAAACGGCGGATAACGGTACTCCGTGATTATTTAAGTCGGTTCCATCAGCTACCCACAAAATTGATATTGTATATAAATTTCTCTTCCAATTTCTCTTTCAATTTTTTTCATTTTTTTTTCAGGATGAATGATATTCTCACAAGATTGCAGAAACGATTTCCTCCTTTTCCTCGAAATATTTTACTGAAGCTTTACCAAGTTCGACTTGAAAGATTAAGAATGCTTATGCACAAAGGGATTCCTGACGACATACGTTGGATAATTGAAGCCAAGGTACGTGAAGATGAATATCTTCCTGTTTTGCATTTACCAGGTACAGGTAGAAGCACTTTTGCAAAGAAGCGACGAGCAAAGCGCATGAGTTCAAACTGCCACAAATGTGCACGATGGACGTGTAACGGTAAATGTCGTTCTATTGGGATTCCGTCCTCTAATCGAGATGATAAAATTGAATTCATTAAGGATGGACTGAGTAAGGAGAATTTGGGTAATATCCAACTTTCTCTTGAGACGCATCCTAGTGGAGACGTACAAAGAGAAATTCTCGATTTATGGCCGCAATTCCAAAGGGAATGGCAACATCTTGGGAATCTGATGTTAAAAGACCCTGTTTGCCAGCTTGTAAGAAAACTGGATGGGAAGCATATCCTTGACTCATAGAAGGCGTTTAAGCCGTTTCTGGACGTAAAACCAGAGGAAGATGTGAGCCACAATCACAACTACAATAAATGACTTCTCAGCTTTTGGTTTGATTTGCAATAACTTTATTTTGTTTTAATTTACGTGTTGTTCGATTTGTGTAATTATTCTCGTTTTTTTTATTTGTCTTTTACGGCTGATTGTTTCTTCTCTTTTTGATTTTCTTCCTGAAATCACGCAAAAAAGTCTTTTGTTAGGTTAACATTTTCTTCTGACAGGTCAGATACACTTTCGGCGACATTATTACTCTTGTCTGATTCACTACTCAGTCCTCTATATATTACACCATGTACTCATTCTCTTTCAGGCACTCGAAAAAAAAAAAAATGGAAAGTACTTCGTCCCAGCGCATTAAAAAAAATTTGTGTCTTTGGAGGTGCTTATCCCGGGAAAAATAACATATTCGCTGATGAAGCCATAAGAGTTGGAGTAATACTTGCCCAACAAAAGATCCAGTTGATTTATGGAGGCGGTAGTACGGGTTTAATGGGAGCAGTCGCTACAGCAGCACACGCCGGAGGAAGTCCAGTTCTAGGAATCGTGCCAAAACTATTCACAGGTTTTTGTGGACCTACCGTGGGTAAGGAAATACAAGTCTGGAGTATCCCCGAACGGATAACAATCATGTACCATTCTGCCGATGCATTCATTGCTTTACCAGGAGGTCTGGGTACATTGGAAGAAATAGCTTGCGTGGCTTCTTGGTCAGCTTTGGTCACAAATAAGAAACCCATTGGTTTGCTTAATATTAATGGTTATTTTAGTAATTTGCTTTCATATTTAGATAATGCTGTGGATAATGGATTCATGTTTTCAGAGGCAAGGAGAACCATAATTTCTGCTACAACCATTGAAGATTTACTCAAAAAGCTCCAAGCTTATGAGTGTTTATCTACTACGGTTGTTTCGCAAACGCTTGGAAAAAGAAAAAGAGATATGGACGAGCAAGGAGTGGATTGCACTTTGTCTTTGTGACATTATCTAACATTTTCCTTGTTGTGTCTTAGTTATAATAAGTGGTTAGCAACCTCTGCAGGTAATATCTCCTAAATTCTACCTTTAAAATTTGACATTGGGGACAACGTCATATTTTAGTAGGGGGTAAGGGACATATTTTGCTAATTTAAAAAAAAAAAAAAAGTTTGTTGTGTTTTAAGCAATTTAGAAATATTCATTCTGAACAAGGTCTGAGTAAGGGAGACTTGAGACGTACCTTGTCAGTTTGATTTTAATCTTTTTATGTTTACTTGTTAATTTTTGTTTAGTATTTTAGGATTATTTAGGTTGCATGAGTTTGTTTTGTTTTGAGTCTTAGTTGTTCCTATTCTTATGTTATTAGTTCTTTTCTCTTACACATGATTCTTTCATTTGGGTTAATAGACTTACATTGAGGACAATGTAAGAATTAAGTGTGGGGGGAATGATTTAGGATTTCTTTTATTTTTGTCTACTATTTTTTTTTTTATGAGTCTTTATTATTATTATTATTTTTTTAGTGTGTTTTAGTTCCTTTTTAATACAATGATGAGATATGAATTGCATAAGTCTAAAACAGATTTATTAGTGAGAAGATTTTCATGAGAATTGAGCTTGATATCATTTTTTATGAGCCAATGTTAATATGATATGTTGATTGAGAAAGAAGCATGTTTAGACTTGATATTGACTTGTATAATCATCCTTGTGAGTTTTTGAGCCTATATGATTGATGCATTATACATATCAATCTAATTTCTTTCTTGAGTGCTCTTATGATTACATGATTCTCTAGAACTTGCTTTAAACCGTTTGAGACTATATTGATACATGTGACAACATGAATATGATAGAGGCATTAGGATTATAACCAGAGCCAAACAGCCATCCATTATTAATGTTCTAAGAGAACATCCCCACTAGTGAGCCAATTTGAGCCTACATTAAATATGATGTTTTATTGGTAACCACAACTTACACCTAGCCTAAATATACTTATATCCTTACCCTTGTTCTAAAGATGGATTATATATTTTGAGACATATTGCAAAAAAAAAAAAAAGTGATATTTTTAGTTAAAAATTTGGGTTAGAAACAAGAAATAAGTGTGGGGGGGAAAGAAAAGAAAAGTCAAGAGAAAAAGAAATGGAATACTGGCAAATACATTCCTATATAAAAAAAAATGAATCATCTCTTGAATTTGTGGAAAAAGAAAAAGATGTTACAAAGTTGTTTAGAATGAAGAAAAGGCCCAACATGAATATCCGGCCTAGGTGACTATGTACTTGTAAAGAGTTTTGAGAAGTTTCTTTGTATAATCTTTTTATGTCTCTAAACTTTATGAACTCTTTGGAACCTTTGTGATATCTTTATCCTTTTGTTCTTCAACCACATTACAAACCCCTTGGCCCCATTACAACCTTGATTAAAGACCTCTTGATTTATGAAGTTGCATGATCTTTTAGTGGAGAATAGGTGGACAAGCAAGCATATGGTAGAAGTGTTTTCATGAGATTGATTGAGTGTAAACACTTTACCACTACTTTAAAGAGTGAAAATCAAGAGAGTATCCCATGTGAGAAGTTGAGATTAAGTTTGAACATGAACTATTTTGATTGAGATATGTTATGTTAATGTTAGCTTAACTCAAACCTTTTACTATCAAGCATGATTCTTTGTGAAACTCTTTAAGCTATTGATTAGTTTATAAGACTTGTTCAAATATTGTCTCTAATTTGTATTGAAAGGATTAGGAGTAAATATTTTTAGTATATGTAGTTTATTTATATGTAGTTTATTTATATTTTAATTTTTCAATGTTTGTGGGTATCGTTCTAGTAAACCCTCACGAGACTAAACTCGTCCACTAGGGACACCTAGGGGTTTAAAGGCTTGTGTCACATGCTAAGTGCCACCGTGATTTCCTACGAAAGTGGATTAGATTAGATTTTCTTATTTTATTTTTATTGAGTCGTTGCTAGGGACTAGCAACAATCTAAGTGTGGGGGTGTGATAACTCGTATAATTATATAGTTTTTAGTTATGTTTTATTATTGTTTTGTGTCAAATACGAGTTATTATTGTTTAGTCTAATTGTGTTTATGATCTTTTATATTTTTATGTAATTTGGTGTTTTTCACAAGTTTCTTTGAGTGATTTCAGATTACTAGAATTAAGGGCAAATCCAGTTCAGTTCCAGTTCCGACACATTTTTCCATATCAGCTATATCTGGAGTTTCACTGAAGCAATAAGGCTGAAATTTGTAGCCGTGCAAAGCTAAGAGGCATATCTATCTTTTTCATGTTTAATACTTCTTGAAACGGAGTCGTTTTCCCTAGCGAAATCGACCATCAAGTTGGCTGATGTGCAATGACATCTGTGCTGACCTGTTTTCGTATTTTGCCCATATCTGCTTATCCACATCAGCAAATGAGATGATTCTAATGGCTATGGATCCGTAACTGATACGGGAACCTTTGTCTAGAAGACCATATGATCAGATCAGGCCTCTAATATTGACGAAATCGACCATCAAGTTGGCTGATGTGCAATGACGTCTGTGCTGACATGTTTTCGTATTTTGCCCATATCTGCTTATCCACATCAGCAAATGAGCTGATTCCAACGGCTATGGATCCGTAACTGATAGGGGAACCTTTTTCTAGAAGACCATGTGATCAGATCGGGCCTCCAACATTGACGAAATCGACAATCAAGTTGGCTGATCAAAATTGTCATACAATATGACGAAAATTGTTAGAAAAATTCACCCACCTATTATACCTACCTTTGAAATTTGTAAAGCTTGTCTCTTGTCATTTAGCCTTCCAAAATGTGTATAAATAGAGGGCCTTGGATGATTGTAGAGGATCATATTGTACATAGGTAGGATATTAGCCATTGTAATAAAATTCTCTATGTTTTCTTCTTCTTTCTTTTCTCTAGTTTTCTTTTTCTTTAGAAAGAGCAAGAGGTTGGATAATTAATATTCTTCTTCTTCTTCTTTCTTTCTTTTATTTTCTTCTTAGATTTTCTTTAATTTTATGTTTATGTTTACAATGCCTATGCTAGGCTAAACTTCTATTTGGTTAAGGGTGATTTCAAAGCCCTAGACATGTTTTGTGATTGATTTCTAGATTCTATCTATCATTAATTTTCTATCAAAGGTGCTTATGTTCTTCTACAAGAATTGTTCATGATGTTGTCTTGATTTATTTAGGTGTACAACTAGATAGATCTTGATAATTATCTATTGCTAGTTTAGGAATCTTGATCCGTGTAATTGTCTTGATTTCCTATTCATAAGTGGCAATTTGTGATTAATGATTATGGTCAAGTTTTCAATAATTGCAAAGTGGAACATAACCTAAGTTGAACAATCCGAGCTTATGTGTTTGTTGCTTAGATCAACCTATCTTTCTCATCATAAAGCTGCCATTAAATTGAATTTAGAGAGCTTATTCTAGGTTGTTTAATGGTTAGAGATTAAATAGAGAGCTTGTTCTATTTAACGACAAACTAAGGAAAGATTGGGATAACAGAGCTTGTTGTTATCTACGGTTGTTAACTTTGATAGTTGGTTGATATTGATAGATCTGAAATTGATTCTTAATGATGTCTAGTGGTGGAGAATGAAACCTTAACCATATTTTTCATATTTGATTCTTCTTACTTACTTGTTTTCTTACTTTTCTAGTTTGCTTATTTTTAAAAGTATATTTATTTTTATTGGCTGGTTATACCGCCTAATTTGTATATTAACTTTGTTTTATTTTTATTGGCTGGTTATACCGCCTAATTTAGTATATATATATTTTTATTGGCTGGTTATACCGCCTAATTTAGTATATATATTATTATTGGCTGGTTATACCGCCTTGCATCTTATTCTTATTATTTACTTTAGTTTAAATCTGGCTTCTAAAACCCCTTTTCTTTTATTGTGTTCTTGAATTTAAGTTTTAAACTATTAACTTATAAACTAAAACCCAATCCCTGAGGACTCGACCCTTGCTAACTACTATACTTACAATTTATCTTTTTAGTGCAAGGTTAAATAAGATACACTCTTTTGGGTGCATCACTTCCCCATCTTCAAAACTTATCGAACCAACCTTGATGAGATCCCTGACCTTGTACTTCAAAGCGGGGCAGTTCTCTGTTGAGTGACCATGATTGCCAGAATGATAACCACAACACTCATTAGCATCATACCAGCTCGGATAAGGGGGCTTTAAAGGCTCTAATTGCATGGGTGTCACAAGGTGATTCTGGATGAGTTGACGTAATAGCTCACTGTATGTCACAGGAATCGGTTCATCCTGATTTCTTTTTCGTTTTTATGCCCCCTTCGATTATTCCCAAGGGTGTCCGATTGATAGACAGATGTAAATTCTGGTGTAGTTGCAGTCATTGGTTGGTAGGGATAAAAACCTTGAGAGAAATTGTTCAGGGTAGAGTAAAATGGATGATACAAGGAGAATTGGGGAGGTGGGGCAAAGTCTTCCACGACGTGGGTATCTTTCTTTTTCTTTTCAGATGCCCCTTTTTTCTTGGTATTGGATGTTCTTTCTCCTTCAATTTTTCCATCCTTGATAGCATTCTCAATCTTCTCCCCTGAAATTACCATGTCCGAAAAAGTCTTCGTGGTGTTGCCGACAAGTATATCATAGTACGGGGCCTGCAGTGTATTCACAAACATGACAGTGTTTTCTTTCTGAGTTAAGGGCGGTTGTACTTGGGCGGCCAGGCTCATCCACCGTTGCGAATATTCTTTGAAGCTCTCAGTAGCTCTTTTCTTCATATTTTGCAAGGTGATACGGTTAGGCGCCATGTCGGTCATATGCTTGTACTGGTTTAGAAAAACCCTAGCCAAGTCATTCCAAGAGCGAATATGATCCTTGCTCAACTGACTATACCACCTAATTGCAGATCCGTTGAGGCTATCCTGAAAGCAGTGAATCAAAAGCTTATCATTGTCTATATGACTTGTCATCTTCCGGCAGAACATAGTGATGTGGGCTGATGGATCGGTCGTCCCGTCATATTTCACAAAGTCAGGGATCTTGAACTTAGGAGGAATGACTAAATTGAGGACCAAACATCGTTCTTTCGCATCTAAACTCCCAAATACATTTGTACTTTCTACTGCCCGGAGCCTTTCATCTAACAACTGATATTTCCCTTGGGAATCTGCCAACTCAACCTCATTTACTGCAACCATTTTCAACTTTGCCTGTTCAGCTGGATCATCTGAGTTTAAAACATTGACGGGGTTAACAGTGTTCTGGGCATCAATCATTACGACCTCATTCTGACCCTTTTGTGCCTCTAACCCTTTCCTAGCAACAAAGTTTTTAGTGTATCCTTTTCCCTTGATTACGGCGGACATCAGCTCCATCAATTTAGTCATCTGATCCTTAGATTCTGCTTGAGACTTTGCTAGCTGTTCTCGCAATTCTTCCTGTACCTTTTCCATTCTTTCCATTCGGGCACCTTGTTCATTCTCCATAGCACTAGCCTGTATTAAAAGGGTACTCAGTACTTCTTATACCTCTGATTTGAAATGGAAATTCTTTCAAAGACTCCTAAAGCCAAGCCAACTTCTGTTTTATTTCCCCCAAATGTATGTCATGAATGAGCCATGGTTGTCATTTGATGCATGTGAAACCTAAACAATATGATGTATGGACATATATAGTGGAAACATGCTGACCATGTATGTAATAAATGCAATCACGATGACAACATGTTGCAAGCAAAAAATAAACAAATCAACGCATGGATATATGCAATGAATAATCATGTACATTTTAGCATATTTCCCAATGAATGATCATATACCCTATGAATGCAGCACGATGTCAATTATGATACATGCAAACAATGAATGATTGATATAGAGTATATACAAAGAAATCATGCTAACCATGTGTGTCATGAATGCGAACTAATGTTAACATGATGTATGTAATAAGCAAATTAATGCATGTATATATACAGAAAAATCATGCTGATTATGAATGTATAAATGCAACCTGATGCTAACATGATACATGTACAAATGTATGGTATGACCAATAATTGATCGGATGCAAAATGCAAAAGGGGAAGATATCACGGAGGAAATAAGAATCGGAGGAACTTAATCATCAACATCTCATAAATTTGAAGCATAGTCAATTCATTCCCATATCAATCTTCACAATGGTATAAACCATGTTTTACAAAATCTAAGCAGTAGTTAAAACTGTCTTTACAAGCACTTTATTCTTCCTAGCATCCTAAGGCTATAAGAGCCGGCTACTGAATAAGTGAAATCCTATTACATCATATAAGACCAAAGTCTTTCCACCTCAATGCTGTAAATCTCCCAATTCTAATGACATTTTCCCAATCCTCTATCAATCAATGTCGTTGGATCCAAATACTTGGCATCTATAAGAGTTTGCACTTTTTTTTGAATGCCATACAGTCTTCGATTCTATGGCCAACAATTCCATAGTAATAATCACATATTGCATTTGGAATATACCACCTTGGATATGGTGATAACATGGGTTTCAATGGGACGCATGCAACCATGTGATTTTGGATCAGTATAGGGAGAAGCTCTCGGTAGCTGATTGGAAAGGGATCAAAATGCCTTTGGGTCTTATCCTGGGGTTGTTTCTTAGTCACACATGGCCTAAGAGTTGGGGCACTTGGTGGTGGCACTAAGGTCCGAACCAGAGTGTTTATAGGGAGATTTGGCGAAACAACATGGAAAGGGTATGGATTTGGACACGGGGCCTTTGGAGGTTGTACATAGCTCGAGGTTCCTATCCAGATGCTGGATAAGGTGATTGATGAGGGAAGCAATATGAACTGCCAATTGGTGGTAATGAAGTAGGATTCATAGGTCCCGTAGTGATCATTGCAATGGACGATTGGACCATGGTAGGTGTAGACACCTAATTTTGTCCGGACCACTAAACAAGTATGTTTTCTTCCTATATCGATGTTTTCGAGTGTACAAAGACTGTTTTCATCCTGCAGGTGGTACTCCGAGACATAGTTTAAGAGGGCAAGCATAAAAAGTCAAACTTGAAAAAAGTCAACCCCGTAAAAAGTCAACCCTAGAAAGTCAACTACTAACAAAGTCAACCCACTTTCAAAATCAAGATTTTAAGTTCAATTGAAAAATGGAGAAAGAATTTTGATAATCCGAGGTCTACATTGAAAGATATGGAGTTCGGAAGTTGGGATTTGGAGATTCATTAGAAAGGAAACGCTAATCCGAGAAATTTAGGGAAAAGTGCTTAAACGATCAAATTGGTCGAAATTGAAGGTTCCAAATCAAATATAAGCACTGACTACGGGTAATGGAGAAGCCACATGCAAGAAAAACTGAAAGAAAAGTCAATCGGGAGAAAACCGAGAATTAGGGTTTTTAGTGGATTTCGGTGAAATCGAGAAGAATCACGAAAATAGCCTGACTTGGTAAGACCAAAGCCCCCAATGGATGAGGAATGATTAAAAAAGGATAGCCCAAGGCTCAGCTTGAAGAAAATCTAAAAATCGAACTTGTTTTGAGCAAAACCGGGTTTTGGAGGCAAAAGAGCAAAATTGGAAAATTTGGGAAAAATAACAAATGGACTCCAAAAATTCTGAAAATTTGTCAATCTCATTCTTAAATCATTTGAAAGATATTGGCGAAAGAAAATCTTGATTCGGAGTTCGTTTGCAAAATGGCCAAATCCCGAGCTTCTAATGTAGTAATTCAAAAAGGAAAATCCCGAAAAAATAGCAAATGAGCTCCAAATCTTCTAAAATTTTGCAAATCTCATTTTTAAATTATTTGGAAGAGATTAGCGAAAGAAAATCTTGATTCGGAGTTCGTTTGCAAAATGGCCAAATCCCAAGCCTCTAATGCAATAATTCAAGAAGATAAATCCCGAAAAAATAGCAAATGGACTCCAAAATTTTTGAAATTTTGCAAATCTCAATTTTAATTTATTTGGAAGATATTGGAAAAATAAAATATTGATTTGGAGTTCGTTGGCAAAATGGCCAAATCTCGGGCCTCCTATGCAGTAATTCAAGCTGATAAATCCCGAAAAAATACCAAATGAGCTCCAAAAATTATGAAAACTTCCAGATCACACTTTTTAATTATTTTGAAGAGAATGGTGAAAAAAATCTTGATTTGGAGCTCGTTTAAAAAATGGTAAAAATGTGGGGGTATAAAAGGGCATTTTTGGAAGGAAAAATCCAAATAAATAGAAAACGGACTCGGATAAATTTGAAAACTTCCAAAACTCAATGTTTTATTATTTCGGAAGTATTAAAAAAAGAAAAATTGAATTTGGAGTCTGTTTGATATTTATTTGCATCCGCGGGGCAAAACGGTCATTTCACCCAAGCAACCGAAATGGGCTACTTTGGGCCTTTCAAAAAATCAGAGTTGGGCTGGAAAAGAGAAGTGCTGGCCTGCCCAGGCCTAAAGGAAGGAGGAAGCTTCTGATTTTTCAATCAAATGGCTAAAAATCAAGAGTTAGTTAGAGATTCTCTTTGATCAAGCCATGGTGATTAAGCCACATAGGCCAAGAGAGATGTCAACATTATTCTTGAACAGATGTAATTTGAGGCAGCTGAGATGCTAATCTAAAGGTGATAATTTCATGATTTTTCACCTTGAATTATTAGCCATTTGATGGAAAATTGGTTACAAGAAAAATGACAACATCCTTGGACAATATGAGGGGGTTTCGGCCAGCATAGTGAGGGGGGTCAGAATTTGCAATTTTCATCTTCATTTTGCTGAGTTCATTGAGTTTTTACTTGGTTTTTCTCTCCTTGGTTGAAAGCAAAAAGGAAAAGTTTAGAAAAGAAAGGAAAGTTTGAAGAGATAAAGCTTGAAATATAGCTTCTTGAGGTTGCTCTTGAGCACCAACTATTGCACTTTCTTGGTTTTCCATTCTTGTTTTTGCTATTTTCATTTCTATTTGGTGAGTTTCCATTTTAAATAAATGTTTTTTATTGTTCTTTTTAAGTTCTTCCTTCATCTCCTTCTTGAATATATTTTTTACAATTTTTTTTTTACAATAAACTCACGATTAATAAGGTACCGATTTGTGAGTCATTTTATGAGTTTCAAATATTTTTACTTTGATTTTTAAATGATTTTATCAAAGGCAAAAATGTATTTTGGCAAAACAGTTTTTTCACCCAGTTTTCGTACTTTTCCGATTTTTTTAGGCATTCGTCTTTAATCAGAAAATTAAGATTATTTTTTCCTGTGTATTTCTACATGTCTTGAGTCTCAAGTATGTTTTTCAGAATTTTTTGAATTTTTAAAAATAGGATAAAAAATCGTGGCTTAAAACTGGACAGTGGAGTCAGAATTGAATTTAAAGAAAAATCATTTTTCTGTTTTGGTTAAGTTACTTAGAGTGGGCTGATTAGGAGGGTTAGCTACTGACTTAGGGTAGTTTCTAAGCCTTTTTAAACTCTAAAAATGGTTTTTCAAGTCTCGGGTTAAGGGTAGTCATGTCCGGATTTTTAAACTTGGAAAATTAGAGCTATTTTAAAGAAATTAGCCCAGTTTTTATTTTTAATTCAAGCTTTTCAAAATTGTTTTCAAACAATCACAAAGTATTTTGGTTTTAGAATATTTAATTTGACATATTTTCCTAAGGTAGCCGGATATCTTTTTAGATATACAGATTTCCTTAATTAAAGGAAAAAAATACATTTCATGCATTGCATTTTCCATATTCATGCATTTTATATAATATGTGATTCTAGCTATGATAATTTCTATGATATTGTTATGATTTTGAGTTATGTTATATTGTTTATTATATGATTTGGAATATTTCATGATATCCTATGCTTTTTATTTAGTTATTTTTTTGTCATATTATTTAGCATATACTATGTTCATGCATTGTTATTTTCATTTTTATTTTCATGCATATTATATGATAACATTATTTCATATTCCACCTCATTTAATTTATATGCCATATCATTCATGTTTGTCATGTCATTTAAATTATTTCATTTCATATAGAATATGTTACGTTAGTTAGGTTATTTTATTTCATTTGAAAATATCATGTTACTTAGGTTACTGCATTTCATATAGAATGTATTATGTTACATAGGTCATTTAATTTCATTTAGAATATATCATATAACTTAGGATATTTCATTTCATTTAGAATATTCTAAGGCATTCAAATCATGTCATGTTATTTAGGTTGCATTATATTATTTAGATTTTACTATGTCATTTTATTTCTGTCATGCATATATATATTCATTTCTTTTAAATGTTTTCAAAAAAAGATAATGGTTTTCAATAAAATAAAGATATTCCCGAGTTAAAATAATTCATGAGTTCTCTGCCGAGTTTGCTGGGGAGGATATCATCAATTATTATTAATAACAAAATATCTTCTTTAAAAAGAGAATGATTCGGAAATTTTTTCCAAAATTAATAAAAATTTCTATCTTTTGCCACGTTTGTTGGGGAATATAGGAAAATTTTGAATTTATAAATTCCGGATCATTTTCAATCAAAAATGGAATTATTTTTCTTTAAATTGGGAATTAACTTGAAATACTAAATTTAAAACCGATTTTTTTTTACCGAGACTTGAGATAACACACGATTAATAAGGTACCGATTTATACGGGCGTTGTGGGGGTGCTAATCCTTCCCCGCACGTAACCGACTCCCAAACCCGCTTCTTTGATTTCTCTGGGTTAAAACGCAGACTTGAAATTGATTTTTTAAAATGTTTTAATTAATTTTTAAAATATTTTATAAAACCGATTTTAATAGGTGGCCGATCACACCTAGCTAAAAAAGATTGGTGGCGACTCCATGGCTTTTTCAAGGTCATTTTTAAAACCTTCATTTTTTAGAGGAATTAAGTCGACTTTTCCTCGGTTTTTTTTTAATGTCACGCTTAACGAATAATAAAGTCTTGCGATGAGACTTGTTATTTTTTAGGTTACGACAGCTTGGCGACT
Source organism: Fremontodendron californicum (assembly GCA_030761205.1). Classification (NCBI taxonomy): domain Eukaryota; kingdom Viridiplantae; phylum Streptophyta; class Magnoliopsida; order Malvales; family Malvaceae; genus Fremontodendron; species Fremontodendron californicum. The sequence continues at coordinate 694,332 of JAULJL010000033.1, forward strand.
CCGCTGGGGACAATTAGAGAGTCAGGCCTAAAAATTAGTCATGTGTTATCAAAGTCTCGGTTTTGTTGGTTTAATTGGTATTTAATTTTAATTCACACATTTTTCTAAATAAGGAGAATTTTGAAAATAATAAAATGTTTTTAATATGTCTGTACTCATGTGCATGCATTTTATTATTGTTCTCTACTTATTTAAGGTTGTATATTATAATTGCTTGTTGGTTAATGCGTTACACTATTCTTGAATGTTTTTATAAATTGCTAAGGCATTTAGATTAAGGTTTGTAGAATAGGTGGTGAAAGGTTTGTTGTTCCTCCACACACACTACACGTGCATTTGCATACCATGAATCCTATACCCGGGTTCCGTCCTTTTAGGTGGGAGCACAGTAACTAAGCCTTCGTGATTAACAATCAGCATGGGCTAGTGAAACACTTCCGGAGTACTAAATTACCTAAGCCTTTGTGATTAACAATCTGCATGGGCTAGGGAAATAGACTCTAACGAATTGAACCCGCTTTTATCGGGGTGCCTTACTAGCCTTCACCGGCGACAGTGAGGAGCAATTCGGGGCCTTTAGATCCGATTCACCCTCATATAGTGAACCTAGGCGAAGCCATGCCAGATTTTCGTTAGATATACCGAAAATAGGAACACATCGAGGGACATTTCTAAACCTTTTGTTACCTATTTTACACTCTGAATAAGTTTTGTAGATCAGGAAACGATGTACGTACATCGCCCGTAATAAATGTGATACTCCGCCTCGAAGGCATCGTGATGCGTAAATAAGCAGATATTGTTGGGGCAAATATTCATTAACTGTTTGAAATAAAAATCCTTTTTCAAGCATTTTTGCATTTTGCACATTTCATACATGTGTGAATAGAGCATGTACATTTTTGGTTTTATTATTGATCTCATTCTTTACAATAAATAGTTGGTAATTTCATTTGATGATTTCATAAAACCGGTAGTGTTACATGAACATTTGCATGTTGTACCATAGTAGGATCCACTACTCCAAAATTCTTTTGGAAATAATATGATTGGTTTTTCAAAGAAAAAAATATTTTTCAAAAAAATCATAAATTTGGAGGCAAATCTTGCAAAATGAGATTTTTGAATAATCAAGATTTAGGTCCCACCAATTTCGTGTAATCATTGGTTAATTTATTTATATCATTTTGACATCATGTCACAGTCCTAACATGCATGGTTATTCATTGTAGAATACATTTGTGATATACATGGTCATTCTTTGTACCTACCTTTGTATTAATTCATTTAGTCTTAGCATGTATCATTTTGACATCATAGCATGCATGGTCATTCATTGTAAAATACGTTTATGACATGCATAGTCATTATTTGTATATACTTGTGCATCAATTTATTCATTTTTTTTTTGAAAATGCATCATGTTGGCATTAGATTGCATCCATAGCATACATAGTCATCATAATTTCTCTGTATATGTTCATGCATTAATCATCAGTATATTCATGCACATAGGAATAGAGCATGTACATTCACAACTGTATTCTTAATCTCATGACATTTTCATTTGCACGAAAGGGGTTCGAGATATGAGGAATGAATCGGAGGAACGATTGGGTGCTTTGGAACGCAATCAAGAGGAATGTGGACATGAAATCTAACATGAAATTGCTGAAAATGGTTGAGGATATGGGTAAGAGTAAAGGGGAACTTTCTCAGGGCTCTGCATCGCCTTTGAATCAACCAAAACCATTAGGTCCAGAACATACAATCCTTGCTGGATCATGCACTTGTCAATGCCACAAAGGTTGCAATCCTGATGATATTATGGACAAAATCGTGAAAATGATGAAACCTGAGAGCCTGATACCAAAGATAGAAACCTCGGATCCTGTACCATACCTGCAAACTGTTCTAGGTCCAAGACCGTATCCCCACCCTACCATGGTCCAATCGTCCATTGGGATGACCACTACGGGATTCCTGAATCCCACTTCATCACCAACAACTCCAGTTCATACTATTTTCCTCATCAATCACCTTATTCAGTATCTGAGATAGGAACCTCGAGCTATGTACAACCTCCAAAGGCCCCGTGTCCAAATCCATACCCTTACCATGCTGTTCCGCCACATCTCCATGTAAACACTCCGGTTCGGACCTTAGTGCCACCACCAAGTGCCTCAACTCCTACGCCATGTGTGATTAAGAAACGATCCCAGAATAAGACCCAAATGCATTTTGATCCCATTCCAATCAGCTACCAAGAGCTCCTCCCTATACTGATCCAAAATCACATGGTTGCCTGTGTCCCATTGAAACCCCTGTTACCACCATATCCAAGGTGGTATAATCCAAATGCAAGATGTGATTATTACTGTGGAATTGTTGGCCATAGCATCGAAGATTGTATAGCAGTCAAAAAGAAAGTGCAAACTCTTATAGATGCCAAGTGGTTAGATCCAACGACACTGATTGATAGAGGATTGGGAAAGCGTCATTAGGATTGGGAGATTTACAGCATGAAGATGGAAAGACTTCGGTCTTATATGATGTAATAGGATTTCAGTTATTCAGTAGCCGGCTCTTATAGCCCTAGGATAATAGGCAGAATAAAGTGCTTGTAAAGGCAGTTTTAACTATTGCTCAGATTTTGTAAACATGGTTTAAACCATTGTGAACGTTGATATGGGAACGAATTGATTATGTTCAAATTTATGAGATGTTGATGATTAAGTTCCTCTGATTCTTATTGCCTTCGTGATATCTTCCCTTTTTACATTTTGCATCCGATCAATTATTGGTCATACCATACATTTATACATGTATCAAGTTAGCATCAGGTTGCATTCATGCATTCATAATCGGCATGATTTTTCTGTATATATCCATGCATTAATTTGCTTATTACATACATCACGTTAGCAGTAGGTCGCATTCATGACACACATGGTTAGAATGATTTTCTTTGTATATACTCAGTATCAATCATTCATTGTTTGCATGTATCATAATTGACATCGTGTTGCATTCATAGTGTGTATGATCATTCATTGGGAAATACGCTGAAATGTACATGATCAGTCATTGCAAATATCCATGTGTTGATTTGTTTATTCTTTGCTTGCAACATGTTGGCATCGTGATTGCATTTATTACATATATGGTCAGCATGTTTCCATTGTACATGTCCATACATCATATTGTTTAGGTTTCACATGCATCAAATGATAATGATGGCTCATTCATCATGATATACATTTGGGGGATATAAAATAGAAGTTGGCTTGGCTTTAGGAGTCTTTGAAAGAATTTCCATTTCAAATCAGAGGTATAAGAAGTATTGAGTACCCTTTTAATACAGGCTACTGCTATGGGGAATGAACAAGTTGCCCGAATGGAAAGAATGGAAAAGGTACAGGGAGAATTGAGAGAATAGTTGGCAAAGTCTCAAGTAGAATCTAAGGATCAGATGACTAAATTGATGGAGCTGATGTCCGCCGTAATCAAGGGAGAAGGATACACTGAAAACTTTGTCGCCAGGAAAGGGTTAGAGGCACAAAAAGGTCAGAATGAGGTCGTAATGATTGATGCCCAGAACACAGTCAATGTCCTAAACTCAGATGATCCATCTGAACAGGCAAAGTTGAAAATGGTTGCAGTAAATGAGGTTGAGTTAGCAGATTCCCAAGGGAAATATCAGTTGCTAGATGAAAGGCTCCGGGCAGTAGAAAATACTGACGTATTCAGGAGTGTGGAGGCGAAAGAACGATGCTTGGTCCTCGATTTAGTTATTCCTCCTAAGTTCAAGATCCCTGATTTTGTAAAATATGATGGGACGATCGATCCGTCAGCCCACATCACTATATTCTGCCGGAAGATGACAAGTCATATAGATAATGATAAGCTTTTGATTCACTATTTTTAGGATAGCCTCAGCGGGTCCGCAATTAGGTGGTATAGCAGTTGAGCAAGGATCTGATTCGCTCTTGGAATGATTTGGCTAGGGCTTTTCTCAACCAGTACAAGCATATGACCGACAGGACACCTGATCGTCTCACTTTGCAAAATATGGAGAAAAGAGCTACTAAGAGCTTCAAAGAATATGCACAACGGTGGATGAGCCTGGCCGCCCAAGTACAACCGCCCTTGACACAAAAGGAAATCACTATCCTTTTTGTAAATACACTGCAGGCCCAGTACTATGACAGACTCGTCGGCAATGCCTCGAAGAATTTTGCGGACATGATAATTTCAGGGGAGATGATTGAGAATGCTAACAAAAATGGGAAACTTGAAAGAGAAGGAACATCCAATGCCGAGAGAAATAAAGCACCTAGAAAGAAAGAGGAAGATGTCCAAACTATGGGAGATTTCGTCCCATATTCCCAATTTCCCTCATACCAATCATGTTACCCTACTGAGGTATCTCCAAGCCTTTATCCTTACCTACTAATCCAAACACCTAATCCTATACCAGCCCTTGCAACAAGGCCTACTTCTAGAAAATGACCGCGGGAAAATCAAGAAAGAATTCCAATCCCCATCCCTGACCTACTGCCATTACTAATAAAGAATAAGTACCTTACCCCAGTACCTTTGAAAATAGCTCTGAATCCATCGACGATGAGTTATGACCCTGACGGCAAGTGTGATTATCACCTAGGGGTAGCTGGGCATTCAACTAAAAAATGCAGACAATTGAAGGAAAGGATTGAAAGTCTTATCCGTGATAGTATTTTGACACTGGAGCTTATCAATCAATGGAAGGCCGCTTAGCCCTAAATCATTTTCTTTCAGGGTTTTAAGGGGAGAATTACTACCTTTGAAGGATGTCAATAGGAGCATTTTGACGCATGTAGTTTTATACACTGTGATGATGAAAGCACTTGTCTCATGTTAACATCTACATGAATTAAATGAATTTTGAATTTTAAATGCTTTGTGTTTGTTGTGTTTTAACAATAACGTGAATTTGCAAAAACAAGCATTAAGGAAGTTTTAATAATGGATAGTCTCGAGAATATTGTTGATCATTGTTTGAAATGACCCAACACCCTCCCCCTATTTTTTGGGCTTCTCTATACCTAAACCTTGAATCAAGAACACTTGAAAGACCTAATGCTTCAAGGAATATGAATGATTGAACTTCAAAAAAAAAAAAAAGAGAAGCATTGTCATTGCAGAATAAGCAAGGATGTAAATCCTAGTCTAGGCTATGACAAAGGAACGAACTTTTTGAAAATTTTCAATTCCTTGAAATTCAAACAAACGAGACATTCTTTCAAGAATCTAGATTTTGGTAATTTGATCTGTGTCAAGGTTGTGCCAAAACCATTCATTTTCAACAAATCACAAAACACTAATTGCCCAAACATCACTTCATGATTGACACCTTGGGGCAGAATGATTAAACTAGATTATCCCTTGTCCCAAAGAAAACCCATTTTTTGGGGTCATATTTTCCTTGTCTCTTCAAAGAACTCAGATTTGAAATTCAGCCTTTTCAGTACAGACCTAGACTTGTTATATTCCTCGTTGATACAAATTCTCATTGGTTAATCAAATTGGGGCATCATATGTAGAAATGATGGATACATGGTGAATAAGGATGGACTAAATGCATGAATCATTGGGGCATGCGATGAAAAATGAAAAATTTGTAATATCATGCATATGAGAATTCAGATGATTCCAAAGTGCAAAATGAAATTTTGATTATCTATTTCCCTTGGGGATTACTTTTCAATATGAATATTTGTGCTTGACCTGAGAAATGGCCATCTTTCATATCCCTTTCGCATAAAAAAGAAATTATCCATAGTCACCCCTTTTGAGCCAAAAGAATTCTTTCTTCTTTGAACCCTGATCAAGGATCACCCTCTACACTAGGGGGCAAATGCAAGGAAAGATCTTTTTAAAGATCATTGAGAAATGAGTCCTAGCTCAAAGACAGATGCAAAGCAAATAGAGCCCCGAATAAGGACGGGCTCACTCCGTTGAAAAAGAAGGGGGCAAAATGAAAAAAAAATGTGTGAAAAAAGCGATGGCAAATGAAAGCCAAAAGCGAAGAAGAAAAGTCGCAAAAGTCAAAAGGAAAGAAATGTCCAAGAAGGGATAAATGCTTCAAAGAGAATCCTCCTCAAGAAATGATCCTTGATCTGATAACCCTTAAACACATATTTTGGGCCTATTTATCCTTTCTTTCTGAACCCTGAGCCATAGCCTACATTACATGCTTTAAAAATCCATTTTGATCAAGCATAATATTTAATTTGAAAGGTTTTTCCTCAGATTTTATCCCATTTCATCAAATTATCATTTCACTAAGGAAGAATTTAGAATTCTCAAGTGTATGGTAGAACAAAAAAAAAGAACAAAAAAGACAAAAAAAAAGAAAGAGAAAATTTGGAAAGAATGGGACACTAGGGCGAAAACCCAAAAATGGATGGTCTAGAGTAGAATGGGAATTTTTGATGCCATCGATGATAGTGCCGATACCACAAAAGAAAAGATCTTCTTAAAAAGTGGTCATCGAGGAATATTTAAGAATTCCTGACCTCCCAAATTGTCAATTCTCATTCAGAGAATTGTCTTCAAAAACTGAAAACTTTTTCTCCAAGATTAAACTTTCTGGTTTAAACATCTCAGCTAATCTTGATGCTTGTCAAAATGCCTTGATATGGAAACTAAAAGAATGTTGAATTTGTTTGGTTCTCAATGAATTCATGATTTATAAAACCTGTTCCATTTGTGAGCCTAGAAGGGATATACATTTTTGTCATGAAGTTTTCCTGGAAAAGACAGAATCTTGTTATACCAAGCTTTGCCAATCCCAGAAGAAATAGAACCCAGTTCAGATCTCTGTTGATGAAAGTTTGAAAACTGTTGGGGCAAAGAATAGTCAAAATGAATTGAATATATACTCTGATTTGAAAAGGAAAAATGGAAGGCTAAGCCAAAGTCTACAAAGATAACCGGAGGCATTTGTATCACTCATGAGCACTCATCTCTTTATCGAGCTTTTGCATCTGTACAGTGTCGGCAAGCATTTGCATCATTCATGGGTATTTGCATTGGCATTATTCCATAAAGCATCTGCATTTTACCTTTACATTTACATTCTTCATGGAATTCGCATTTGCGTCATCTCAAGCAATTACATCACTTCTAGAATCATTGCATTTTCATTATTGTGTGATAATCATAAACCATTTACATGAACACAATTAGTAAGGGCATATGCATCAAGAAAATTTGCACCAATCTAAGTTATTTGAATCTACATCAAGAAGCATTTGCATCAATCTAAGTTATTTACATTTGCATCAAAGACATTTGCACCAGTCTAAGTCATTTGTATCTTATTCAACATTTGCATCTGCATCAAAAAGCATTCGCATCTTCTCAAAATCTTTAGGTTAATTTTCAACAATTCTTCAAAGACCATTTTTAGGACCTCCGGGCGTAACTTTTTTTTTTTTTTCACGGCTAAGGCCTACGTGCACCATTCTTAAGACCTCCGGGCATAACTTTTTTTTCACGGGTAAAGCCTACGGGCACCATTTTTAAGACCTCCGGGCATAACTTTTTTTTCACGGGTAAGGCCTACGGGCACGATTTTTAAGACCTCCGGGCATAACTTTTTTTCACGGGTAAGGGCTATGGGCACCATTTTTAAGACCTCCGGGCATAATTTTTCAAATCACGGGTAAGACCTCCGGGCGCCATTCTTAAGACCTCCGGGCATAAGTTTTTTTTTTTCCCAGGTAAGACCTCCAGGTACCATTCTTAAGACCTCCGGGCATATTTTTTTTTCACGTGTAAGACCTCCTGGCACCATTCTTAAGACCTCAGGGCATAACTTTTTTTCACGGGTAAGGCCTACGGGCACCATTTTTAAGACCTCCGGGCATAACTTTTTTTTTCACGGGTAAGGCCTATGGGCACCATTTTTAAGACCTCCGGGCATAATTTTTCGAATCACGGGTAAGACCTCCGGGCACCATTCTTAAGACCTCCGGGCATAACGTATTTTTCACGGTAAGGCCTACGGGCACCATTTTTAAGACCTCCGAGCATAACTTTTTTTTCACGGGTAAGGCCTATGGGCACCATTTTTAAGACCTCCGGGCATAATTTTTCAAATTGCGGGTAAGACCTCCGGGCACCATTCTTAAGACCTCCGGGCATAACTTTTTTTCACGGGTAAGGCCTATGGGCACCATTTTTAAGACCTCCGGGCATAATTTTTCAAATTGCGGGTAAGACCTCTGGGCACCATTCTTAAGACCTTCGGGCATAATTTTTTTTCACGGGTAAGGCCTATGGGCACCTTTTTTAAGACCTTCGGGCACCATTTTAAAGACCTCCGGGCACCATATTAAAGACCTCTGGGCACCATTTTAAGACCTTCGGGCACCATTTTAAAGCCCTTCGGGCACAATTTTTTCTTTTGAAAATCGAATTTGTTTCCTTAAGAAGGTCGAGCCTTGATTAGTCAAGGAATTCAATTTAAGGACAAAATCATCAATTTACTGTTTTTAAAAAAAAAGGAAAAAAGAAAAAAAGGAAAAAAATAGAAAAAATAGAAAATGAAAAATGAAAAAATGATAGAAGAATGAAAAAGAAAACCCCTTTCCCTTTCCTTCGCATGTGATGTCACTGACCGTACAAAATTAGTGTTGGTTTATCTTTGCCTGATTCCTGATTCTCAACAATAGCCAAAGAGAGGCAGCTATAGACACCTAATTTTGTCCGGACCACTAAACATGTATGTTTTCTTCCTATATTGATGTTTTCGAGTGTAAAAAGACTGTTTTCATCCTGCAGGTGGTACTCCGAGACTTAGTTTAAGATGGCAAGCATAAAAAGTCAAACTTGAAAAATTCAACGCCGTAAAAAGTCAACCCCAGAAAGTCAACTACTGAACAAGTCAACCCACTTTCAAAATCAAGATTTTAAGTTCAATTGAAAAATGGAAAAAGAATTTTGATAATCCGAGGTCTACATTGAAAGATATGGAGTTCGGAAGTTGGGATTTGGAGATTCAATAGAAAGGAAACCCTAATCCGAGAAATTTGGGGAAAAGGGCTTAAACGATCAAACTGGTCAAAATTGAAGGTTCCAAATGAAAGATAATCACTGACTACGGGTAATGGAGAAGCCACTTGCAAGAAAAACTGAAAGAAAAGTCAATCCGGGAGAAAACCGAGAATTAAGGTTTTTAGTGGATTTCGAAGAAATCGGGAAGAATCACGGAAATGGCCTGACTTGGTAAGAAAAAAGCCCCCCCAATGGATGAGGAATGAGTAGAAAGTGACAGCCCAAGGCTCAGCTTGAAAAAAATCTAAAAATCGGACTTGTTTTGAGCAAAACCGGGTTTTGAAGGCAAAAGGGCAAAATTGGAAAATTTGGGAAAAAATAGCAAATGGACTCCAAAAATTCTGAAAATTTGTCAATCTCATTCTTAAATCATTTGAAAGATATTGGTGAAAGAAAATCTTGATTCGGAGTTCGTTTGCAAAATGGCCAAATCCCGGGCTTCTCATGTAGTAATTCAAAAAGGAAAATCCTGAAAAAATAGAAAATGAGCTTCAAATCTTCTAAAATTTTGAAAATCTCATTTTTAAATTATTTGGAAGAGATTAGAAAAATAAAATCTTGATTCGGAGTTCGTTTGCAAAATGGCCAAATCCTGGGCCTCCTTTGTAATAATTCAAGAAGATAAATCTCCGAAAAATAGCAAATGGACTCCACAAATTCTGAATTTTTGCAAATCTCATTTTTAAATTATTTGGAAGAGATTGGCAAAAGAAAATCTTGATTTGGAGTTCGTTGGCAAAATGGCCAAATCCCGGGCCTCCTATATAGTAATTCAAGCCGATAAATCCCGAAAAAATACCAAATGAGCTCCAAAAATTATGAAAACTTCCAGATCACACTTATTAATTATTTTGAAAGATTGGTGAAGAAAAATTTTGTTTGGAGCTCGTTTAAAAATGGTAAAATGTGGGGGTATAAAAGGGCATTTTTGGTAGGAAAAATCCAAATAAATAGCAAACGGACTCGGATAATTTTGAAAACTTCCAGAACTCAATGTTTTATTATTTTGGAAGTATTAAAAAAATAAAAATTGAATTTCGAGTCCGGTTGATATTTATTTGCATCCGGGAGGCAAAACGGTCATTTCACCCAAGCAACCGAAAAGGGCTACTTTGGGCCTTTCAAAAAATCAGAGTTGGGCTGTAAAAGAGAAGTGCTGGCCTGACCAGGCCCAAAGGAAGGTGAAAGCTTCTGATTTTTCAATCAAATGGCTAAAAATCAAGATTTAGTTAGAGATTCTCTTTGATCAAGCCATGGTGATTAAGCCACATAGGCCAAGAGAGATGTCAACATTATTCTTGAACAGCTATAATTTAAGGCAGCTGAGATGCTAATCTAAGGGTGATAATTTCATAATTTTTCACCTTGAATTATTAGCCATTTGATGGAAAATTGGTTACAAGAAAAATGACAACATCCTTGGGCAATATGAGGGGGTTTCGGCCAGCATAGTGAGGGGGGTCAGAATTTGCAATTTTCATCTTCATTTTGCTGAGTTCTTTGAGTTTTTACTTGGTTTTTCTCTCCTTGGTTGAAAGCAAAAAAGAAAAGTTTAGAAAAGAAAGAAAAGTTTGAAGAGATAAAGCTTGAAATATAGCTTCTTGAGGTTGCTCTTGAGCACCAACTCTTGCACTTTCTTGATTTTCCATTATTTTTTTTGCTATTTTGATTTCTATTTGATGAGTTTCCATTTTAAATAAATTTTTTTTTATTGTTCTTTTTAAGTTCTTCCTTCATCTCCTTCTTGAATATATTTTTTACAATTTTTTTTTTTACAATAAACTCACCATGGCCAAATGGCATACATTATTTATTCAAGTTGCTGTTTTGGTTTATTTTACCATATTGTTTATGTTATTTTCTTTGATCTTGGTGTTTTAAATGTTATTTTACTTCATATTCTTGAGTTATATTTTAATTTGGTTGCTTTGTTTGTTGCCATTTATGTTTTAAATATCATGTTTTTGCATTTTTAATTTTCTGTTTTCATAATGTTTAAATTTGATCATGTTTTAGATTTAGTATATCAAGTGTTTGTGAAAATGCTTGTGTGGTTTTTGCATGATTTGAGTGTTATATTTTAGTTGAGCATGTTAGTATACCAAGTGTTTGTGAAAATGCCATGCTTGTTGGAGCTTGAGGCCATTTGTCTACTCCATGTGTTTTGCATTGTGTGTTGCTTTTTTTTTCCATGTTAGTTAGTAGGTTTTTGCATTTTCATGACATTTGATTTAGTTGAGCATGTTAGTATACCAAGTGTTTGTGAAAATGCCATGTTTGCTAGTTACATTATTCCATTCGGCCAGCCTTGGAATTTTTGCATTTTATGTGCATTCTTGCCATGTTAGTTGATAGGTTAGCATTTGCATGATATTTGGTTGAGTTTTTAGTTTAAGCATGCTTTGTGTTTGTAAAAATGCCATGCATATTTTAGTTATTAAGTTTGGTTTATTTACCATGCATGTTCATGCATTTTAGGTCTAGGTTGCATTAAATGCCATGCAAGTTCATTTAGGTCTAGGTCACTATATGAATGCCATGCATTTTTTCATGACATTTAGATTTAAGCTCATGCATTTCATGCACTATGTTTGCTGTATTGGTTTATGCATTTCATGTTCATGCCACTTGAATAACGACTTGAGCCAATTAATGGTTCAAAGTCATGCTCTCTTGAGCACACTTGTGGAAAATTAAAGTTTGTCAAATTGATTATTCTACCTTTGTGATTTTTTTTTACTTAGCCAATTTTTATCTAACTTTCACAAAGTCCAAGCTACTGTTTGTGAGTCATTTTATGAGTTTCAAATATTTTTACTTTGATTTTTAAATGATTTTATCAAAGGCAAAAATGTATTTTGGCAAAACAGTTTTTTCACCCAATTTTCATACTTTTCCTATTTTTCTGGGCATTTGTGTTTAATCAGAAAAATAAGCTGATTTTTTCTTGTGTAGTTTTAAATGTCTTGAGTCTCCAGTATTTTTTTCAAAATTTTTTGAATTTTTAAAAATAGGATAAAAAATCGTGGCTTAAAACTGGACAGTGGAGTCAGAATTGAGTTTAAAGAAAAATCATTTTTCTGTTTTGGTTAAGTTACTTAGAGTGGGCTGATTTGGAGGGTTAGCTATTGACTTAGGGTAGTTTCTAAGCCTTTTTAAACTCTAAAAATGGTTTTTCAAGTCTCGGGTTAAGGGTAGTCAAGTCCGGATTTTTAAACTTGAAAAATTAGAGCCATTTTAAAGAAATTAGCCCAGTTTTTATTTTTAATTCAAGCTTTTCAAATTTGTTTTCAAACAATCACAAAGTATTTTGGTTTTAGAATATTTAATTTGACATATTTTCCTAAGGTAGCCGGATATCTTTTTAGATATACGGATTTCCTTAATTAAAGGAAAAAATAAATTTCATGCATTGCATTTTCCATATTCATCCATTTTATATAATATGTGATTCTTGCTATGATAATTTCTATGATATTGTTATGATTTTGACTTATGTTATATTGTTTATTATATGATTTGGAATATTTCATGATATCCTATGCTTTTTATTTAGTTATTTTTTTGTCATATTATTTATCATATACTATGTTCATGCATTGTTATTTTCATTTTTATTTTCATGCATATTATATGATAGCATTATTTCATATTCCATCTCATTTAATTTATATGCCATATCATTCATGTTTGCCATGTCATTTAAATTATTTCATTTCATATAGAATATGTTGTGTTACTTAGGTTATTTTATTTCATTTAAAAAAATCATGTTACTTAGGTTATTGCATTTCATATAGAATGTATTATGTTACATAGGTCATTCAATTTCATTTAGAATATATCATATAACTTAGGATATTTCATTTCATTTAGAATAGTCTAAGGCATTCAAATCATGTCATGTTATTTAGGTTGCATTCTATTATTTAGATTTTACTATGTCATTTTATTTATGTCATGCATATACATATTCATTTCTTTTAAATGTTTTCAAAAAAAAAATAATGGTTTTCAATAAAATAAAGATATTCCCGAGTTAAAATAATTCATGAGTTCTCTGTCGAGTTTGCTGGGGAGGATATCATCAATTATTATTAATAACAGAATATCTTCTTTAAAAGGAGAATGATTCGGAAAATTTTTCCAAAATTAATAAAAATTTCTATATTTTGCCACGTTTGTTGGGGAATATAGGAAAATTTTGAATTTATAAATTTCGGATCATTTTCAATTAGAAATGGAATTATTTTTCTTTAAATTGGGAATTAACTTGAAATACTAAATTTAAAACCGATTTTGTTTTTTACCGAGACTTGAGATAACACACGATTAATAAGGTACCGATTTATACGGGCGTTGTGGGGGTGCTAATCCTTCCCCGCACGTAACCGACTCCCAAACTCGCTTCTTTGATTTCTCTGGTTTAAAACGCAAACTTGAAATTGGTTTTTAAAATGTTTTAATTAATTTTTAAAATATTTTATAAAACCGGTTTTAATAGGTGGCCGATCACACCTAGCTAAAAAAGATTGGTGGCGACTCCATGTCTTTTTCAAGGTCATTTTCAAAACCTTCATTTTTCTAGAGGAATTAAGTCGACTTTTCCTCGGTTTTTTTTAATGTCACGCTTAACGAATAATAAAGTCTTGCGATGAGACTCGTTATTTTTTAGGTTGCGACAGTAGGGTGGGGATATTGGCTTGGACCTAGAACAGTTTGCTGGTATGGTACAGGATCCGAGGTTTCTATCCTTGGTATTAGGCTCTCGGGCTTAATCATTTTCATGATTTTGTCCACAATTTCATCTAGGTTGCACCCTTTGTAACACTGGCAAGTGCAAGATCTAGCAAGGATTGTATGTTCTGGAACTGAAGGTTTTTGTTGATCCGAAGGCGATACAGAGCCCTGAGAAAGTTCCCTTTTACTCTTAACCATATCCTCAAACATTTTCAGCAATTTGGCGAGTTGTTCTTTCATTTCCCGGATTTCATGTCTACATTCCTCTTGATTGTGTTCCAAAGCACCAAATCGTTCCTCTGATTCCTTCCTCATATCTTGAACCCCTTTCATGCAAATGAAAATATCATGAGATTAAGAATACAATTGTGAATGTACATGCTCTATTCCTATGTGCATGAATATACTGATGATTAATGCATGAATATATACAGAGAAATTATGATGACTATATATGCTATGGATGCAATCTAATGCTAACATGATGCATTTAATAAATTGATGCACAGGTATATACAAATAATGACCATGTACGTATTCTACAATGAATGACCATGCATGCTATGATGTCAAAATGATACATGCTAAGAATAAATGAATTAATACAAAGGTAGGTACAAAGAATGACCATGTATATCACAAATGTATTCTACAATGAATAACCATGCATGTTAGGATTGTGACATGATGTCAAAATGATACAAATAAATTAACCAATGATTACAAGAAATTGGTGAGACCTAAATCTTGATTATTCAAAAATCTCATTATGCAAGATTTGCCTCCAAATTTATGATTTTTTTGAAACATGTTTTTTCTACGAAAAACCACACATATTATTTTCAAAAGAATTTCGGAGTAATGGATCTTACTATGGTACAATATGCAAATGTTCATGTGACACTACCGGTTTTATGAAATCATGAAATGAAATTATTATCACCATCCATTTATTGTAAAAACGAGATTAATAATACAATAAAAAAATGTACATGCTCTATTCATACATGCATGAAATGTGCAAAATGCAAAAAAAATGCTTGAAAAAGGATTTTTATTTTTATTTCAAATAGTTAATGAATATTTGCCCCGAAAAATATATACTTATATAGGTATCACAGTGCCTTTGGGACGGATTATCACATTTGTTACGGGTGATGTACGTACATCGTTGTCCGATCTACAAAACTTCTTCAGAGTGTAAAATAGGTAACAAAAGGTTTAGAAATGTCCCTCCATGTGTTTCTATTTTTGGTATATCTAACGGAAATCCGGCATGACTCTTCTAGGTTCACTATATGAGTGTGAATTGGTTCTAAAGGCCCCGAATTGCTCCTCACTGTCGCCGTTGAAGGCTAGTAAGGCACCCCGATAAAATATGGTTCAATTCGTTAGAGTCTATTTCCCTAGCCCATGCGGATTGTTAATCACGAAGGCTTAGTTACTTTGCTCCCACCTAAAAGGACGGAACTCGGGTATAGGATTCATGATATGTAAATGCACGTGTAGTGTGTGTGGAGGAACAACAAACCTTTCACCCTCTATTCTACACCCCTTATTCTAAATGCCCCAACTATTTATAAAAAACATTCAAGAATAGTGTAACGCATTAACCAACAAGCAATTATAATATACAACCTTAAATAACTAGAGAACAATAATAAAATGCATGCACATGAGTATGAACATATTTAAAAACATTTTATTATTTTCAAAATTCTCTTTATTTAAAAAAAAATATGGGAATTAAAATTAAATACCAATTAAACCACCAAATCGAGACTTTGATAACACACGACTAATTCTAGGCCTGACTCTCTAATAGTCCCCAGCGGAGTCGCCAAGCTGTCGCAACCTAAAAAATAACGAGTCTTATCGCAATACTTTATTATTCGTTAAGCGTGACATTAAAAAAAATCAAGGAAAAGTCCACTTAATTCCTCTAAAAAATGAAGGTTTTGAAAATGACCTTGAAAAAGACATGGAGTCGCCACCAATTTTTTTTAGCTAGGTGTGATCGGCCACCTATTAAAACCGATTTTATAAAATATTTTAAAATTTAATTAAAACATTTTAAAAACCAATTTCAAGTCTGCATTTTAAACCAGAGAAATCAAAGAAACGGGTTCGGACTCGATTACGTATGGGGAATGATTAGCACCCCCAAAACGCCCGTATAAAACGGTACCTTATTAATCTTGTGTTATCTCAAATCTCGGTGTAAAGTTGGTTTAAATTTAGTATTTCAAGTTAATTCCCAATTTAAAGAAAAATAATTCCATTTTTAATTGAAAATGATCCGAAATTTATAAATTCAAAATTTTTGCTATATTCCCCAACAAACGTGGCAAAATATAGAAATTTTTATTAATTTTGGAAAACTTTCCAAATCATTCTCCTTTTACAGAAGATATTCCGTTATTAATAATAATTGATGATATCCTCCCCAGCAAACCCGGCAGAGAACTCATGAATTATTTTAATTCGGGAATATCTTTATTTTATTGAAAATCATTACCTTTTTGAAAACATTTAAAAGAAATGAATATGTATATGCATGACATAAATAAAATGACATGGCAAAGTCTAAATAATATAATGCAATCCTAAATGATATGATATAATTGAAATGTCTTAGTATATTCTAAATGAAATGAAATATACTAAGTTATATGATATATCCTAAGTGAAATGAAATATCCTAAGTCACATGATATATTCTAAATGAAATCAAATATCCTAAATGACATAATATATCCTAAATGAAATGAAATATCCTAAGTCACATGATATATTCTAAGTCAAATGAAATGACCTAAGTAACATAATATACTCTATATGAAGTGAAATAACCTAGGTAACATAATATATTCAACATGAAATGAAATGACCTAAGTAACATAATATATTCTATATGAAATGAAATAATTTAAATGACATGGCAAATATGAATGATATGGCATACAATTTAAATGACATGAAATATAGAATAATGCTATCATATAATATGCATGAAAATAAAAATAAAAATAAAAATGCATGAACATAGTATATGCTAAATAATATAAAAATAACTAAATAAAAAGCATAGGATATCATGAATTATTCAAAACCATATAATAAACCATATAACATCAAAAAATATATATATATAAATCAAAATAATAACAATACCATAGGAATTATTATAGCAAAAATCACATATTATACAAAATGCATGAATATGGAAAATGCAATGCATGAAATGTATTTTTTTCCTTTAATTAAGGAAATCCATATATCTAAAAAGATATCCGGCTACCTTAGGAAAATATGTCAAATTAAATATTCTAAAACCAAAATACTTTGTGATTGTTTGAAAACAATTTTGAAAAGCTTAGATTAAAAATAAAAACTAGGTTAAACCCTTTTTTAAATGGCTCTAATTTCCTAAGTTTAAAATCCCGGACTTGACCACCCTTAACCCGAGAGTTAAAAAATCATTTTTAGAGTTTTAAAAGGCTTAGAAACTACTCTAAGTCAGTAGCTAACATTCCTAATCAGCCCCCTCTAAGTAAGTTAACCTAAACAGAAAAATGATTTTTCTTTAAATTCAATCCTGACTCCACTGTCCAGTTTTAAGCCACGATTTTTTACCCTATTTTTAAAAATTCAAAAAATTCTGAAAAAATACTGGAGACTCAAGATGTGTAAAACTACACGGGAAAAAATCAGCTTAATTTTTTGATTAAAGATGAATGCCCAGAAAAATTGAAAAAGTGCGAGTGCTGGGTAAAAAACTGTTTTGTCAAAATACACTTTTGCCTTTGATAAAATCATTTAAAAATCAAAGTAAAAATATTTAAGACTCACAAAATGACTGCTTATGCGAAAGATGATAAGTTACTCATCCATGTCTTCCAGGACAGTCTTATAGGTTCTGCTGCCAGGTGGCATGTTCAGCTAGATAAGAACCGCGTCCGAATTAGCAAAGACGTTCATGAATCAGTACAAGCACATTGTTGACATGGCCCCAGACCGTTTAACCTTACAGAATATGGAGAAGAAAGCTACTGAAAGCTTCAAAGAGATGCTCAGAGATGGAGGGATATTGCTGCCGAAGTTCAACCACCTTTCACTAAAAAAGAAACTACAGTCTTATTTGTTAGTACCCTTAAAGCACCATACTATGAAAGAATGATTGGGAATGCCACCAAGAATTTTGCAGACATGGTAATCTCTGGGGAGATAATTGAGAATGCTATAAAGAGTGGAAAGCTTGAAGATAGAGAGACATCCAATGCAAAGAATGAGGCATCTAAAAAGAAAGAAGAAGATGCTAAAGTTGTGACTTATGGAGGACAACAAACAAGAGATCTTCCCCTATAACATCCATATCGCATGTATCAAAATTATTATCCCAGTGTATACAATATTGCACCACAACCAACTTTTCCGCCAAACTTTTACTCACAACCACCTACTTTCATGATTGATCCATCTACACCTGCAGCTAGGCTTGTTCTCCAAAGAAGACCAAGAAAGAGTCAGGAGAAAATTTCGATCCCAATTTCTGATCTTTTGCCTTTGTTGATAAAAAACCAGTACCTTACTCCTGTGCCTTTAAAGACAATTCCAAATCCATCAGCAAGGAATTATGATCCTAACAGCAAGTGTGATTATCATATAGGAGCAATTGGACATTCAACGGAAAAATGCAAGCAGTTGAAAGAAAAGATTGAAGATCTCATTAATGATGGTACCTTGACTTTAGATGTTTTGGAACAATGGAGATCTGGAGTTTGAATATGGGAAATGTCACCTCAAATACTTCGTCTGAATAATTTCAAATTTGTGATGTTTTCATTTTTTCCTAGGCATGACATTTTTAACATTGATTAGGTGTTTTGTTGGAAATTGTTTATGTTTGCATGACTTATTTTGGAAAATATTTTGGATCTAAAATAAAATGGTGATTATTGTTATGAAATGAACTTTGCAACCTATTCCCATGACCAGTTAGTTGTAAAAGCTTGATTTCTTTGATAGCCTAAATTTCAAGTGTCGTGAACCTCACCTTTGTTTGACCAGGAAATGAATCCCAAAAAGTCAATAATCTTCGTCTAAGCAAATAAGTAATGAAATGAACATTGATTTGCAAAACATTTTTTAAGAACCAATTCATGAGGCACTCTCTTGAAATAATCTAGATTTTGGTAATTTGATAAGTGTCAAGGCTATCTAGAGCTCTAAACACATCACTCCTAAGTTTCTCAACCATGCCCGAACTTTTCTTTTCCTGAATGGTTTCCTTTACTCACATATTGGGGGCAAAATTACCTTAAAAGCCATATTTTTCCAGTATCCTTGAATGCTTTGACTTGAGCAACACCCATTTTCACCTAGTTATGCTTTGCCATATCTTAGGGTAGGATTACCAAAGAGCCGAATGACCTGATGTTTTTCTTTGCACACCATTACCGACTTGTGTAAACTTTGTTTTCCTCAATGACCAAATGAAATTGCATGGACACTTTGAGAAAGCTGGAATAAAGAGAATTGTTGAGTTGGGCCTTCATTTGGATAGGCACATTGAGAGGATACATGAGTTGCAAAAAAAAAAAAACTGTGATATCATGCAAATGAGATATTCAAATGATTTTAATGGCAATTCTTATTATCTACTCCACCTTGGGTTTGCTCCTCAATGAAAATATTCATACTAGACATGAGAAATGGCCATCTTTCGTATTACTTTCACAAAATGAGAAATTATCCTTTGCTACCCCCTTTGAGCCTATTGGATTCTTGTTTTTTGAATGAACCTTGACCAAGGATCACCCTCCACATCGGGGGGCAAGTGTGAAGAATTATCTTTCTATGGAGGGTCATACGTTTGGATCATATTTCTACATCACGAATGCTTTATGTCAGGGGGTCAAATATTGAAATGGATTGAGCTTCAAATTTTCAAACTCACTTTATGATAGGAAAGTCTGTGAAAAAAAAAGAGAGAGAAAAGAGAAGGAAAAAAAGAGAGAAGAAAAAAAAAGAAAAAAAAATGAAAAATGAAAAATGAAAAATGAAAAGAAAAGTTCGCAAGATGAAATCCTCATAAAGAGAAATGATCCATGGTTTGATGAGAAGTAGAAATGATGAAATCCTCATGAAGAGAAATGATCCGTGGTTTGATTACCTTCAAAATGAAAGAAAGATATGAGATATTTTGAGATGAAGAAATGATCCTTGGTTTAATTACCTTTAAACACATTTTTGGGCCTGATTATCCTTTTTTTTTCATAAACCCAAACCTTGGCCTACATTACAAGCTTGAAAAGTCCATTTTGATCAAGTATGAATGTTTAAGTTGAAGAGTTTTTCCTCATATTTTATCTCATCCTTTTGAATTGTGATTGAAGAAATTTGAATTCTCAAATACATGGTAAAAAAAATGAAGCTCTAGGGTGAAAACCCAAAAATGGGCAGTCTAGAGCAAAAATTTGAAAGCAACTCTGTATAACTATGCCAAGGCCTAACAATAAGTACAAAAGAAGTGATATTTTGAACCCACCAGGAAACGCCGAACACTTTTGAGAAACTTAAGAAGGTCAACATCATTTGGATGACTTGGCCCGAAATTGAAAATCCTTTTTTCTTTCTTGTCTAAATTTTGAACCCATCATAGATAGTCTTGACATTTGTTGAATTGCTATTTATCAAGAAACTTAGAAAGAGTGCCAAAATGGATTGTGTTTTCAAAATAAAATTTTTTGTGAAAACTTGATTGTTGAAGGAAATTCATTGTGAGTTTAGATGAAGAAACATTGATTTTTCCCTTATGTGATGAAACATCCCTTGATAACCAAAACCTTGAAAAATTGGAATACTCAATGAAACAAATTGTGATTCACCTTATCCATTCTTGCAGTAATCACCAGTTTTTAGGAGATCCAAAGTTGCATTTTTGTTTAGAAAATGGAAACTTGATTTTCGAACATGGAAACTTGATATGGGGCAATTTTCATGGGGGCGTGATTGAAAAAATATTTTTGGACATATTCTTTCTTTTCAAAGAATTTTTTAAAAGATTAGAACATGAAAACATTCAAGTTTAGAATGATATATATTTGAGTTTTGAACAAGTATGATGAGAGTGACATTTCTAGGGGCGAAAATGAGAAGGTTTTTTTTACCATAATGAGGAAATGGTTTTGAAAAATGGAATCTATTGAGTGGGTAAATGGCAGAGTAGGCTCTTTTGTAGCAACGGCATTGAAGATTTTTCAGTTTGAAATTTGAATATGCTTGAAGATGATATTCTGGAAAAAATGAGAATGAAATGAGAACAATGAAAGTTTGGAAATGTATCTGTTTAAAAGCCTTGGAACTAAAAGAAAGGGTGTTGTGATCAACTGATGGAATTAGTGGAGGTCAGCCTGGTTCTAAGTCAGCGTTTGGAAGATTAAAAGATGATGACACGATAAGCTTGAGTATCTTTTTTTCATAGTTAAAGATTCATGATATTAGTTTGCATTCCATCACATGACATACATTTTATAATTGCATTTCATGGCATTCATTCATCGCATGGATTCATGGCATTCATGTACTTCATTGCGTTCATGCATTTGCACCCAAGAAAGATTATTTCAGGTATTCAGTATGGTTTGGACGTGAATTTGGAATGCTAATTTGCGAGGTTAGCTATTTCTTTTGGGATTCAAGGTAAGATTTTTTTTTGAAGTTTACATTTACGTTTGAGAATTTGCAAATTTCATTAAGTTTCATTTAAAGTTGATGCCTCGATGGAGGAGTACTGTTTTCATTTAAAGTTGAAGCCTCGGTGGAGGAGTATTATTTTCATTTAAAGTTGATGCCTCGGTGGAGGAGTACTGTTTTCATTTAAAGTTGAAGCCTCAGTGGAGGAGTACTATTTTCATTTAAAGTTGAAGCCTCGGTGGAGGAGTATTGTTTTCTTTTTAAAGTTGAAGCCTCGGTGGAGGAGTATTGTTTTCATTTAAAGTTGATGCCTCGGTGGAGCAGTATTATTTTCATTTAAAGTTGATGCCTCGGTGGAAGAGTATGTTTTTACGGTGAGTTTATTTAAAGTTTACGTCTCGATTAGAGGAGTTTTTCTACGATAGGATTTTCTTTAAGTACATAGGACTTAGTAGGGTGTCTACGTCTTTGCGCATCCCCTGTTTCTCAGGGAATGCACAAAGAGGGGCAACTGTAGACACAGAATTTTATTTGGGTTATGTTTTTATTTTTTATTTTTAATTAATTAATTCTTTAATTCTATATTTTCTTTATTTTTCGGAATTATTAAAACAAAAAGGAAAGAAACAAAGAAAGGAAAATCGAATAAAAAGATTAGTTTGGATTGAACTTGGTATCTCCCTCAGATCAGGATTGGTTTTTGAAGATGAAAGGAACTCTTTATCAGATTAGATTTCAAAACCTAAATGAATTGAAACTCTATACCCGATTGAATTAGGACTCCTCTTTGTTCTTTCTATAAATCATAGCAAATAACACTGAAAAGGGGGGCCTGAGCTGAACAAAACAGAAAGCAATATCAAAGAAAGGGGACGGATCAATTATGAAAGAGCCTAGCTTTCTATATTTTCCAGAGATCGTAATGGCATCGTTTGGCGCCGCCGCAAGATCAGTTCTCTGATCAAGCTCTGCTCGCAACACTATGGCCTGACTCGCCCCACAATCCAAAGTTGTTCCTCCCCCGTCTGTGCCTCCTGATGTGGAACCAATTTTTGGACCAGGTTATACAGGTCTCGTGAATCTTGGAAACAGTTGCTACATGGCAGCAACCATGCAAGTGGTGTTTTCAACACATTCATTTTGTAGACAATACTATATGAATCGAAGCTTAAAAATGGCTTTTGAGACAGCCCCAGCTGATCCAACCATGGACCTGAATATGCAGTTAACAAAACTGGCACATGGTTTGCTCTCTAAAGGATGGAACTGCTGCAATCGCAATGATAGATGCTAAACAGGAAGGGATCCCCCTCGCATGTTCAAAGGAGTTATTGTAGCCAGCCATCTTGAGTTTTCTACTATGAGACAACAAGATGCCTTGGAATTCTTCATTCATTTTCTTGTCCAAGTCGAACGTTCTAATGCTGTGAAACCTGAAGTGGATCCCTCAAGGAGTTTCAAGTTTGGTGTTGAATAGCGTATCTTGTGTTCATCTGGAAAGGTTGCTTATAATAAAAGGCTTGACTATATTCTTTCTTCGAATATTCCTCTGCATGAAGCCACAAATAAAGAAGCGCTGGAAGCTTTTCACAAAATCAAAGCTGAAAAGATTTCAGAAGGGAAAGATGTATCCAGTGATGAAATTATATGTCCAAGGGTACCTCTAGAAGCATGCTTAGCAAACTTTGCAACTCCAAAGGAGATACATGAATTTTATAGCATTGCATTGAAGGCCAAGACGACAGCTATCAAGCTTCAGCAGTATAAGTTGGTTGAGATGAAACTTCTTGCTTAGCAACGAGATCTTCAGTATCCTATCAGAAAGGGGTTCCAATTGAGAGCAATTCCATATCTTAAGTATTTTAAGGCTATTGGGTAATTTGCCTTCTAGAAATGAAATGAGAGAAGGGTAACCAATGATCTCAAAGTTCTCAAGATGAGATATGTCGCTTTTGCTGTTATCAAGTTTTTTTTTAATATCTATTTCCTTTGTTTCTTTTTCTTCCTTTTCTTTTATTATTTATTTATTTATTATTTTTTTTAAGAATATTTTTTTAGATTATTATTTATTATTAATTATTATTACTAATGACATTTTTTATTATTTACTATTTATTATTTTTTGCAGGTTTATTTTGTGATCGAATTATTAGTTGTTTATTAATTATTTATTATTAGATATTTATTAACTATTAGTATTTTATTTTATATTATTATTATAGTATATTTTTTTATTTATTAATAAGATAAGTTTTTAATTGATGATTAGTTATTTTAAAATTAATAAATTAAGATTTTTTCTAATGATGAAATTCGAAGAGATCACGAACGGTGGATTTCTAAGAAATTTCTAGGTGAGAAAACTCTCTTAAAAATTCTCCAGAATGAATGGAAGGATTTTTTAAGAGATTATTTTCAATACTAATAAAAATCAAAAATTTATTTTTTTTTAAGAATAATTAATTTTCAACATCTTTTCTCTAAAATGATTTTCCATGATAAATGCTTAATTTAAATTGAAGGATAAATTCAGATTTTTTTCGATGATGAAATTCAAGAAAGTTGCGAATGGATGACTTTTAAGAAATTTCTAGGTGAGAAAAATTCTCTTAAAAATTCTCCAGAACGAATGGAAGAATATTTTAAGAGATAATTTTCAATATTAAAAATCATAATTTATTTTTCGAATAAACCTTAATAAAATGAGGATTAATTTTGGAAGATTAATTAAGAAAATTAAATTTGTTAAACAATCTAATTTTTTCGACGACGGAGCCTCTTCAATAGAAAGAATGGTTTCTTTTGAATACTATTGAGGTGAGGAAACATTTTTTTAGTAATTTCTCCAAAATGAATGGAAGGAAGACCTAAAAAAATAATCTCCGAGATTTCTAACTTTAACAATTAAAATGAAATAGGATAGACAAGACCATTTAATTAAGACTTTTTAAGTATCACAAGACTAATTAGGTATTATCTCTTAGATAGGCGTTGTGAGGGTGCTAATCCTTCCTCACACGTAACCATACTCCCGAACCTAGTTCTGACAAGTAGACCAGAACCTATTCTCTTTAAGGTGCCCTAGTCAAGCTTAGGATTACTTTAAATAGGATAGATTCATATAGGTGACTAATCACACCTAGATTAGATGATTAGTGGCGACTCCATTGATTTGTGTCTAGCATGCTGAATTCGTATTTGGCACGTTATGACACAGATTATAATTAATTAATTATAATTGAGTTATTTCTTTATCCATAAGTATTGTTATAAATAACTTGTGAAACTAAAGCCCATGAAACACAATGACATTGCAAAGGAATTGTAAGGAGTTACAATTATGAGGATCCTTATGCATCAATGCTTGTAGACACCTAATTTTGTCTCGACCATTAAACATGTATGTTTTCTTCCTAAATTGATGTTTCCGAATGTAAAAAGACTTTTTTTATCCTGCAGGTGGTACTCCGAGACTTAGATTAAGAGGGCGAGCATAAAAAGTCAAACTTGAAAAAAAGTCAACCCCAGAAAAAGTCAACCCCGTAAAAATCAACCCCAAAAAAAGTCAACTACTGAAAAAGTCAACCCACTTTCAAAATCAAGATTTTAAGTTCAATTGAAAAATGGCGAAAGAATTTTGATAATCCGAGGTCTAGATTGAAAGATATAGAGTTCGGAAGTTGGGATTTGGAGATTCAGTAGAAAAAAAACCCTAATCCGAGAAATTTGGGGAAAAGTGCTTAAACGATCAAATTGGTCAAAATTGAAGGTTCCAAATGAAAGATAAGCACTGACTACGGGTAATGGAGAAGTCACTTGCAAGAAAAATCGAAAGAAAAGTCAATCCGGGAGAAAATCGAGAATTAGGGTTTTTAGTGGATTTTGGTGAAATCGGGAAGAATCACAGAAATGGCCCGACTTGGTAAGAAAAAATTCCCCAATGGATGAGGAATGTTTAAAAAAGGATAGCCCAAGGCTCATCTTGAAGAAAATCTAAAAATCGAACTTGTTTTGAGCAAAACCGGGTTTCGAAAGCAAAAGGGCAAAATTGGAAAATTTGGGAAAAATAGCAAATGGACTTCGAACATTCTGAAAATTTGACAATCTCATTCTTAAATCATTTGAAAGAGACTGGCAAAAGAAAATCTTGATTCGGAGTTCGTTTGCAAAATAGCCAAATCCCGAGCTTCTCATGTAGTAATTCAAAAAGGAAAATCCTGAAAAACTAGCAAATAGACTCTAAATCTTCTGAAATTTTGCAAATATCATTTTTAAATTATTTGAAAGATATTGGAGAAAGAAAATCTTGATTCGGAGTTCGTTTGCAAAATGGCCAAATCTCGGGCCTCCTATGCAATAATTCAAGAAGATAAATCTCGAAAAAATAGCAAATGGACTCCAAAAATTCTGAAAATTTTCAAATCTCATTTTTAAATTATTTGGAAGAGATTGGAAAAAAAAAATCTTGATTCGGAGTTCGTTTACAAAATGGCCAAATCCCGAGCTCTTGTGTAGTAATTCAAGCCGATAAATCCCGAAAAAATACCAAATGAGCTCCAAAAATTATGAAAACTTCCAGATCACACTTTTTAATTATTTTTAAGAGATTGTGCAGAAAAATCTTGATTTGGAGCTCGTTTAAAAAATGGTAAAATAAAGAGCAAACGGACTTGGATAATTTTGAAAACTTCTAGAACTCAATGTTTTATCATTTTGGAAGTATTTAAAAAAGAAAAATTGAATTTGAAGTCAGTTTGATATTTATTTGCATCCGAGGGGCAAAACGGTCATTTCACCCAAGCAACCGAAAAGGGCTTCTTTGGGCCTTTCAAAAAATCAGACTTGGGCTGGAAAAGAGATATGCTGGCCTACCCAGGCCCAAAGGAAGGAGAAAGCTTCTGATTTTTCAATCAAATGGCTAAAAATTAAGAGTTAGTTAGAGATTCTCTTTGATCAAGCCATGGTGATTAAACCACATAGGTTAAGGGAGATGTCAACATTATTCTTGAATAGCTGTAATTTGGGACAGCTGATATGCTAATCTAAAGGTGGTAATTTCATGATTTTTTTACCTTGAATTATTAGCCATTTGATGGAAATTTGGTTACAAAAAAATGACAACATCCTTGAATGTTTAAAAGGAGTTTCGGCCAGCTCTATTTGGGCGTTCAGATTTTTCATTTTTACATTTCATTTTGCTGAGTTCTCTTGGTTTTTACTTGGTTTTTCTCTCTTTGGTTGAAAGCAAATAGAAAAAGTTTAGAAAAGAAAGGAAAGTTTGAAGAGATAAAGCTTGAAATATAGCTTCTTGAGGTTGCTCTTGAGCACCAACTCTTGCACTTTCTTGATTTGCCATTCTTGTTTTTGCTATTTTTATTATTATTTGGTGAGTTTCTATTTTAAATAAATGTTTTTTTTTATTGTTCTTCTTAAGTTCTTCCTTAATCTCTTTCTTAAATATATTTTTTACAATTTTTTTTTATAATATACTCACCATGGCCGAATGGCCTACATTATTCATTTAAGTTGCTGTTTTGGTTTATTTTATCATATTGTTTATGTTATTTTCTTTGATCTTGATGTTTTAAATGCTATGTTATTTCATATACTTGATTTATATTTTTATTTGGTTGCTTCGTTTGTTGTCATTTATTATTTAAATATCATGTTCTTGCATTTTTAATTTTCTGTTTTCATAATGTTTAAATTTGAGCATGTTTTAGATTTAGTATATCAAGTGTTTGTGAAAATGCTTGTGTGGTTTTTGCATGATTTGAGTTTTATATCTTAGTTGAGCATGTTTTAGATTTAGTATATTAAGTGTTTGTCAAAATGCTTGTTTGGTTTTTGCATGATTTAAGTGTTATATTTTAGTTGAGCATGTTAGTATACCAAGTGTTTGTGAAAATGCCATGCTTGTTGGAGCTTGAGGCCATTTGGCTACTCCATGTTTTTTGCACTGTGTGTTGCATTTTTTGCCATGTTAGTTGGTAGGTTTTTGCATTTGCATGACATTTGATTTAGTTTTGCATGCTAGTATACCAAGTGTTTTTGAAAAAGCCATGTTTGCTAGTTACATTATTCCATTCGACCATTCTTGGAATCTTTGCATTGAATGTGCATTTTTGCAATGTTGGTTGATAGGTTAGCATTTGCATGATATTTGGTTGAGTTTTTTGGTTTAAGCATGCTTTATGTTTGTGAAAATGCCATGCATATTTTAGTTATTAGGTTTGGTTTATTTGCCATGCATGTTCATGCATTTTACGTCTAGGTTGCATTAAATGCCATGCAAGTTCATTTAGGTCTAGGTCACTTTATGAATGCTATGCATTTTTTCATGACATTTAGGTTTAAGCTCATGCATTTCATGCACTATGTTTGCTGTAATTTTTCATGCATTTCATGTTCATGCCACTTGAATAATGACTTGAGCCAATTAATGGTTTAAAGTCATGCTCTCTTGAGCATACTTGTGGGAAATTAAGTTTTGTCAAATTGATTATTCTACCTGTAAACACCTAATTTTGTCCGGACCACGAAACAGGTATGTTTTCTTCCAATATTGATGTTTCCGAGTGTAAAAAGACTTTTTTTCATCCTGAAGGTGGTACTCCAAGACTTAGTTTAAGAGGGTGAGCATAAAAAGTCAAACTTGAAAAAAATCAACCCCAAAAAAGTCAACCCTAGAAAGTCAACTATTGAAAAAGTCAACCCATTTTCAAAATCAAGATTTTAAGTTCAATTGAAAAATGGCGAAAGAATTTTGATAATCCGAGGTCTACATTGAAAGATATGGAGTTCGGAAGTTTGGATTTGGAGATTCAATAGAAAGGAAACCCTAATCCGAGAAATTTGGGGGAAAGTGCTTAAACGATCAAATTGGTCAAAATTGAAGGTTCCAAATGAAAGATAAGCACTGACTACGGGTAATGGAGAAGTCACTTGCAAGAAAAACCGAAAGAAAAGTCAATCCGGGAGAAAACCGAGAATTAGGGTTTTTAGTGAATTTCTGTGAAATCGGGAAGAATCACAAAAATGGCCCGACTTGGTAAGACCAGAGCCCCCAATGTATGAAGAATGATTAAAAAGGATAGCCCAAGGCTCAGATTGAAGAAAATCTAAAAATCGGACTTGTTTTGAGCAAAACTGGGTTTCGGAGGTAAAAGGGCAAAATCGAAAAATTTGGGAAAAATAGCAAATGAGCTCCAAATCTTTTGAAATTTTGCATATTTCATTTTTAAATTATTTGGAAGAGATTGGCATAAGAAAATCTTGATTCGAAGTTCGTTTGCAAAACGGCCAAATCCCGGGCCTCCTATGAAGTAATTCAAGAAGATAAATCCCGAAAAAATAGCAAATGAGCTCCAAAAATTTTGAAATTTTGCAAATCTCATTTCTAAATTATTTGATAGAGATTGGCAAAAGAAAATCTTGATTCGGAGTTCGTTAGCAAAATGGCCAAATCCTGGGCCTCCTATGCAGTAATTCAAGCCGATAAATCCCGAAAAAATACCAAATGAGCTCCAAAAATTATGAAAACTTTCAGATCACACTTTTTAATTATGTTGAAGATATTGGTGAAGACAAATTTTGATTTGGAGCTCGTTTAAAAAATGGTAAAATGTAGGGGCATAAAAGGGCAGTTTTGGAAAAAAATCAAAATCAATAGCAAACGGACTCGGACAATTTTGAAAACTTCCAGAACTCA
The DNA here is from genome assembly GCA_030761205.1 of Fremontodendron californicum. Classification (NCBI taxonomy): domain Eukaryota; kingdom Viridiplantae; phylum Streptophyta; class Magnoliopsida; order Malvales; family Malvaceae; genus Fremontodendron; species Fremontodendron californicum. Next base: position 723,586 of record JAULJL010000033.1, read on the forward strand.
ATTTCTTATTATTTTGGAACTATAAAAAAAAAATGAATTTGGTGTCCGTTTGATATTTATTTACATCCGGGGGGCAAAATGTTCATTTCACCCAAGCAACTGAAAAGGGCTACTTTGGGCCTTTCAAAAAAATCAGATTGGGCTGGAAAAGAGAAGTGCTGGCCTGCCCGAGCCCAAAGGAAGGTGGAAGCTTCTGATTTTTCAATAAAATGGCTAAAAATCAAGAGTTAGTTAGAGATTCTCTTTGATCAAGCCATGGTGATTAAGCCACATAGGCCAAGAGAGATGTAAACATTATTCTTTAACGGCTGTAATTTGAGAGAGCTGATATGCTAATCTAAAGGTGGTAATTTCATGATTTTTTCACCTTGAATTATTAGCCATTTGTTGGAAAATTGGTTACAAAAAAATGACAACACCTTGGGCAATTATAGGGGGATTCGGCCAGCCTTGTTTAGGGGGGAGAAAATTCATTTTTTCATTTCATTTTGGCTGAGTTCTTAGAGTTTTTACTAGTTTTTTTCTCTCCTTGGTTGAAAGCAAAAAAGAAAAGTTTAGAAAAGAAAGGAAAGTTTGAAGAGAAAAGCTTGAAATATTAGCTTCTTGAGGTTGCTCTTGAGCACCAACTCTTGCACTTTCTTGATTTTCCATTCTTGTTTTTGCTATTTTGATTATTAGTTGGTGAGTTTCTATTTTAAATAAATGTTTTTTATTGTTCTTTTCAAGTTCTTCCTTCATCTCCTTCTTGAATATAGTTTTTTTATATTTTTCTTACAATAAACTCACCATGGCCAAATGGCCTACATTATTTATTTAAGTTGCTGTTTTGGGTTTATTTTACTATATTGTTTATGTTATTTTCTTTGATTTTGATGTTTTAAATGTTATGTTACTTCATATTCTTGAGTTATATTTTAATTTGGTTGCTTTGTTTGTTGCCATTTATGTTTTAAATATCATGTTTTTGCATTTTTGATTTTCTGTTTTCATGTTGTTTAAATTTGAGCATGTTTTAGATTTAGTATATCAAGTGTTTGTGAAAATGCGTGTGTGGTCTTTGCATGATTTGAGTTTTATATCTTATTTGAGCATGTTTTAGATTTAGTATATTAAGTGTTTGTGAAAATGCCATGCTTGTTGAAGCTTGAGGCCATTTGGCTACTCTATGTGTTTTGCATTGTGTATTGCATTTTTGCCATGGTAGTTGGTAGGTTTTTGCATTTGCATGACATTTAATTTAGTTTTGCATGCTAGTATACCAAGTGTTTGTGAAAATGCCATGTTTGCTAGTTACATTATGCTATTCGGCCACCCTTGGAATTTTTGCATTTTATGTGCATTCTTTCCATGTTAGTTGATAGGTTAGCATTTGTATGATATTTGGTTGAGATTTTGGTTTAAGCATGCTTTGTGTTTGTGAAAATGCCATGCATATTTTAGTTATTAAGTTAGGTTTATTTTCCAAGCATGTTCATGCATTCTAGGTCTAGGTTACATTAAATGCCATGCAAGTTCATTTAGGTCTAGGTCCTTTTATGAATGCCTTGTATTTTTTCATGACATTTAGGTTTAAATCCATGCATTTCATGCATTATGTTTGCTGTATTGTTTCATGCATTTCATGTTCATGCCACTTGAATAATTACTTGAGCCAATTAATGGTTCAAAGTCATGCTCTCTTGAGCACACTTGTGGAAAATTAAGTTTGTCAAGTTGATTATTCTACCTTTGTGATTTTTTTTACTTAGCCAATTTTTATCTAACTTTCAAAAAGTCCTAGCTACTGTTTGTAAGTCATTTTAGGAGTTTCACATATTTTTACTTTGATTTTTAAATGATTTTATCAAAGGCAAAAATGTGTTTCGGCAAAGCAGTTTTTTTTTTCACCCAAAACTCGTACATCTCTGATTTTTCTGGGAATTCATCTTTAATCAAAAAATTAAGACAATTTTTTTCGTGTATTTTTACATGTTCTGAGTCTCCAGTATTTGTTTTAGAATTTTTTGAATTTTTAAAAATAGGATAAAAAATCGTGACTTAAAACTGGACAGTGGAGTCAGAAATGAATTTACAGAAAAATAATTTTTCTGTTTTGGTTAAGTTACTTAGAGTGGGCTGATTAGGAGGGTTAGCTACTGACTTAGGGTAGTTTCTAAGCCTTTTCAAAATCTAAAAATGGTTTTTCAAGTCTCGGGTTAAGGGTAGTCAAGTCCGGATTTTTAAACTTAGGAAATTAGAGCCATTTAAAAAAAGATTTAGCCCAGTTTTTATTTTTAATTCAAGATTTTCAAAATTGTTTTTAAACAATCACAAAGTATTTTGGTTTTAGAATATTTAATTTCACATATTTTCCTAAGGTAGCCGGATATCTTTTTAGATATACGGATTTCCATAATTAAAGGAAAAAATACATTTCATGCATTGCATTTTTCATATTCATGCATTTTATATAATATGTGATTCTTGCTATAATAATTTCTATGATATTGTTGTTATTTTGATTTATATTTTTTGATGTTACATGGTTTATTATATGGTTTTGAATATTTCATGATATCCTATGCTTTTATTTAGTTATTTTTATTTAGCATATACTATGTTCATGCATTATTAGTTTTATTTTCATGCATATTATATGATAACATTATTTTATTCCATGTCATTTAAATTATATGCCATACCATTTATATTTGTCATGTCATTTAAATCATTTCATTTCATTTAGGATATATTATGTCATCTAGAATATTTTATTTCATTTAGATTATATCATATGACTTAGAATATTGCATTTCATGTAGAATATATTATATTACCTAGGTCATTTCATTTCATTTAGGATATATTATGTCATCTAGAATATTTTATTTCATTTAGAAAATATCATGTTACTTAGGTTATTTCATTTCATATAGAATATGTTATGTTACTTAGGTTATTCTATTTCATTTAGAATATATCATATGACTTAGGATATTGCATCTCATATAGAATATACTATGTTACCTAGGTCATTTCATTTCATTTAGAATATATTATATAACTTAGGATATTCCATTTCATTTAGAATATGCTAAGGCATTCAAATCATATCATGTCATTTAGGTTGCATTATATTATTTAGATTTTGCTATGTCATTTTATTTATGTCATGCATATACATATTCATTTATTTTAAATGTTTTCAAAAAAAAAAAAGATAATGATTTTCAATAAAATAAAGATATTCCCGAGTTAAAATAATTCATGAGTTCTCTGCCGGGTTTGCTGGGGAGGATATCATCAATTATTATTAATAACGGAATATCTTCTTTAAAAAGAGAATGACTCGAAAATTTTTCCAAAACTAATAAAAATTTCTATATTTTGCCACGTTTGTTGGGGAATATAGGAAAATTTTGAATTTATAAATTCCGGATCATTTTCAATTAAAAATGGAATTATTTTTCTTTAAATTGGGAATTAACTTGAAATACTAAATTTAAAACCAATTTTTATCGAGACTTGAGATAACACAGTTTTAATAAGGTACCGATTTATACGGGCGTTGTGGGGGTGCTAATCCTTCCCCACACGTAACCGACTCCCGAACCCGCTTCTTTGATTTCTCTGGTATAAAACGCAGACTTGAAATTGGTTTTAAAAATGTTTTAATTAATTTTTAAAATATTTTATAAAACCGGTTTTAATAGGTGGCCGATCACACCTAGCTAAAAAAGATTGGTGGCGACTCCATTTATTTTTTAAGGTCATTTTCAAAACTTTCATTTTTCTAGAGGAATTAAGCCGACTTTTCCTCGGTTTTTTTTAATGTCACGCTTAACGAATAATAAAGTCTTGCGATGAGATTCGTTATTTTTTAGGTTGCGACATTACCTTTGTGATTTTTTTTACTTAGCCAATTTTTATTTAAGTTTCAAAAAGTCCTAGCTACTGTTTGTGAGTCATTTTGTGAGTCTTAAATATTTTTACTTTGATTTTTAAATGATTTTATCAAAGGCAAAAATGTATTTTGGCAAAGCAGTTTTTTCACCCAGTACTCGTACTTTCTCGATTTTTCTGGGCATTCGTCTTTAATCAGAAAATTAAGCCGTTTTTTTCCCGTTAGTTTTACATGTCCTGAGTCTCCAGTACTTTTTTTCAGAATTTTTTGAATTTTTTAAAAATAGGATAAAAAATCGTGGCTTAAAATTGGACAGTGGAGTCAGAATTGAATTTAAAGAAAAATCATTTTTCTGTTTTGGTTAAGTTAGAGTGGGCTGATTAGGAGGGTAAACTACTGACTTGGGGTAGTTTCTAAGCCTTTTTAAACTCTAAAAATGGTTTTTCAAGTCTCGGGTTAAGGGTAGTCAAGTCCGAATTTTTTAAACTTAGGAAATTAGAGCCATTTAAAAAAAAAGATTTAGCCCAGTTTTTATTTCTAATTCAAGATTTTCAAAATTGTTTTCAAACAATCACAAAGTATTTTGGTTTTAGAATATTTAATTTGACATATTTTCCTAAGGTAGCCGGACATCTTTTTAGATATACGGATTTTCTTAATTAAAGGAAAAAATACATTTCATGCATTGAATTTTTCATATTCATGCATTTTATATAATATGTGATTCTTGCTATAATAATTTCTATGATATTGTTATTATTTTGATTTATATTTTTTCATGTTATATGGTTTATTATATGGTTTTGAATATTTCATGATATCCTATGCTTTTATTTAGTTATTTTTATTTAGCATATACTATGTTCATGCATTATTATTTTTATTTTCATGCATATTATATGATAGCATTATTTTATTCCATGTCATTTAAATTATATGCCATATCTTTCATATTTGTCATGTCATTTAAATCATTTCATTTCATTTAGGATATATTATGTCATCTAGAATATTTATTTCATTTAGATTATATCATATGACTTAGGATATTGCATTTCATGTAGAATATATTATATTACCTAGGTCATTTCATTTCATTTAGGATATATTATGTCATCTAGAATATTTTATTTCATTTAGATTATATCATATGACTTAGGATATTGCATTTCATATAAATTGTATTATGTTACATAGGTCATTTAATTTCATTTAGAATATATCATATAACTTAGGATATTTCATTTCATTTAGAATATGCTAAGGCATTCAAATCATGTCATGTCATTTAGGTTGCATTATATTATTTAGATTTTGCTATGTCATTTTATTTATGTCATGCATATACATATTCATTTCTTTTAAATGTTTTAAAAAAAATAATGGTTTTCAATAAAATAAAGATATTCCCGAGTTATAATTCATGAGTTCTCTGCCAGGTTTGCTGGGGAGGATATCATCAATTATTATTAATAACGGAATATCTTCCTTTAAAAAGAGAATGATTCGAAAATTTTTCCAAAATTTCTATATTTTGCCATGTTTGTTGGGGAATATAGGAAAATTTTGAATTTATAAATTCCGGATCATTTTCAATTAAAAATGGAATTGTTTTTTTCTTTAAATTGGGAATTAACTTGAAATACTAAATTTAAAACCAACTTTTTTACCGAGATTTGAGATAACACACGATTAATAAGGTACCGTTTTATACGGGCGTTGTGGGGGTGCTAATCCTTCCCCTCACGTAACCGAGTCCCGAACCCGTTTCTTTGATTTCTCTGGTTTAAAACGCAGACTTGAAATTGGTTTTTAAAATGTTTTAATTAATTTTTTAAAATATTTTATAAAACCGGTTTTAATAGGTGGCCGATCACACCTAGCTAAAAAAGATTGGTGGCGACTCCATGTCTTTTTCAAGGTCATTTTCAAAACCTTCATTTTTTAGAGGAATTAAGTCGACTTTTCCTCGGTTTTTTTTAATGTCACGCTTAACGAATAATAAAGTCTTGCAATGAGACTCGTTATTTTTTAGGTTGCGACAGCTTGGCAACTCCACTTGGGACTTTTTTTAGAGAGTCAGGCACTACAACCAAATTGGTTTTCAGTGGCGCTAACATAGCGGCGTTTGACTTAAAAACGCCGCGGAGTATCGTGTTTTTGAATACCCGGCGGCGTTTTTAAAAGAAACGCCGGGAAGTTGTAAAGTAGCGGCGTTTTATATATACAAACGCCGCTAAATCTGTTCCAATTGCGGCGTTTGCATTATATAAACGCCGCTAAACTATAATCAATTTTTATCAGTTTAGTAAAATTTGGGCGCCAAAATTTGGAGGCGAGACGCTGCGTTTAGGCTTTTGTTTTAGCGGCGTTTGTGTCCACAAACGCCACTAACTAATATAATATAGCGGCGTTTGTATATATAAACGCCGCTAAATATTTCGATATAGCGGCGTTTGTAAATATAAACGCCGCTAAATATTTCAATATAGCGGCGTTTGGTAATAAAAACGCCGCTATATTGATTCATTTATGGCTTAAGGCAAAACGATGTGTTTTACCTTGTAAATTTGCGGCGTTTGTTGATACAAACGCCGCTATGTTTGTTAATATGGATCAACCCCGAAAACAAAAACCTAAACCGAGTCTCTCTCTCTCTCTCTCTCCCTCTCTCACATCTCCAACCCCAAAAAGTCATCTCCAAGCCAATTTTTCGCATTTCATCTCCAAATCATCATCTCCAAGCCGATTTGTCTCTCTTCATCTCCAAATCCGTTCAAATCGTAAGTAATTCGACAATTTTCTGATGAGTTTTTGTTCCTTTTTGTGATTCTCGTTTTTTGTCAGAATTTGATTATTATTGGTTTTTTGTTTATTGGAGTGAAGATTTAGACTATGTAGCTGAAAGGGCAATATACACTTGATTAGATATATTTTACTCAAATTTTTAAGAAACTATTATTTTTTTCGAATTATTAGAATAAATTTCTGTTTGAAAGGCAGAAGAGAAACAGTAGGTTTTATTTGTTAAGACTTGGTTTTCGAATTATTAGAATAATTTTCGAATTATTAGAATTATGTAGCTGAAAGGGCAATATACACTTGGTTTTCTGTTTGAAAGTTACATAATATCATTGTTAAGACTTACGTATTCTTTCTGGCTTGTTTTATTTTATTTGATATTTTTTTTTATTTGTTGTACAAGTTCTTACAGAACATTATTCAATTGCTTGATCATTCATTTATGATGTATTTTAACATAGAATGTCAATACTGTGAGATAACACCGAGAATTAAAAAAACTTAAGCATCAGTCACTTTGACAGAAGTTTTAGCCTAGAATTTTATCCTTTTTGTTCTTCCACACATGCCAGCCACGAATTCCCAGCCCCAACAAAGTTTTGGGAGGTAAACTTAAATTTGATCATTTGAACCGGATCTCTTGGTTGAATTTAGACAAAATGCGTAGCTAAGTTATAAGGCTTCTTAAGTTATTCTAATAGTGGTAATATTTGCATTTGAACCTGGAGTAGCTATAAGAATATTGTTGTTTGTACAGATAGCATTTAGTGTTAATGAAGCTACTGTAGCTCTAGGTGACTAGTAGTTGTTTGCGTTTGGAGGAGTCTGCTGTAACAGTGTTGATGAAGAATGGAGTCATGCTAGTTGAGAGATTAATTTGTATTTTATATTTTATTGGTTTAATTATAAATATAAGATATTTTACAATAGTTAGGTGATTGTTGTTTTAGTGTTAAGTTTGGTATTTGCATTTTATTAGGGCCTTGGGTTTAGTTATATTACCTTTCTTATTTTAGTTTTGATTTTTGTATGATGAATATTTGAGATTTTGAGATATCAATTATTGAGATTGTCTCGCTCTAGAAATTCCTCCGTAATTGCTTATGTCTATTTCTGATTTTCCTCTAAATTTCTTTTTCTATCTCTTTCACCTACTTGTTGTGCATCAAGTGTGTTATGTTTCCTTATTTATGGGACTAAGAATGTTGCAAGAATGGTCTTGGTATTTTGCCTCAGATTACAAAAGGTATTCTTTTTAAGGTCTCAAACCATTTTCAGTGCACAATAATAATGATGGCATGCCTTGTGAATGAGAAGAAATGAGTTGTTCCCACTACAGTTTCGTCTCCTATGCCCCTTAACCTACTGTCTATTTATCAATTTCCTAAAAGGTAGGGTACAAGTTGGATGGCTTAGGTAGTTTAGTGGGATATTTTCTTTGATGAGAGTGGTATGACCCATCAAACCTCTCGAGCAGAAATGTTAAAATAGAGTTGATTCTTTATTCTCCAAGTAGTAATGTATCATACCCAAAAGCAGTAAAATGATTAGAGAGAAAATTTGGGGACATGACCAATTAGTCCTTGTGGCGTTCTGGTGATGTTGCAAGAAAGTTGGTTAACATGAATGACAAAATGCAACCATGTGTAGTAGCAAGTCTCCTATGTTATGGGGAAGCTAAATTAAAAAGAGGAAGTCAAGTGCTTGAGTTTATTTGATGGATGCTAATCTCTAATTCTGCCAATTGAAATATGTTTCGCAATAATTAAATCTTAATTCTGCATTTTACTGTTGATTTATTGGTTAGGCTTAAAGTGATAACCCTGCAAATTTATTATTTGCATGTAGGCTTTCTAATGAACATTTTTCTCCTAGGCCTTTGAGTGTGGAGAAAATATTCGTTATACACAAAGCCAGGGTACTAGATGAAGCATAGTTGTCAAATTGCCTAAATTGCCTACCATTTCTATAGTTTGTTCATGAGTAAATTTTGCCTTTATTTCAGTGGCATGATTTTCCCATTCTTCTAACAGGAAAACAAATAATAGAGGTGAGCTCAACCTCAAACTTTGCAAAGTTTATCTTTTCAAAGTTTGAAGTTTTGAAGAAAGAGAGGTGAGCTCAACCTCAAACTCACTCTCTGTCCACTCCTATCGTATCCCTATGAAATTAGTGAGAGTCTTTTGTATATATATATATATATATATATATATATATATATATATATATATTTCTATACAATTAGCATTAGGTGGTTTATCTTATTAGTCTTTTTTGTCATAAGCTCATGGTAATGCTAAAATATGAGTTTCTGATGGGACTTAACTATGCAGAACGTACAAAATGGATAAGAGTTGGATGCAAAAGTCGAGACTAAGTCAAGAGTACCAAGATGGAGTACATAGTTTTCTCGATTTCGCTTTTCAGAACGCAAGCGAAGATAATAAGATATTATGTCCTTGTTCGAGGTGTGCCAATATTGATTGGCATATGCGTGGAGTTGTTTTCGAACATTTGATTTGTCAAGGATTTCTCCCGGGTTACAGACAATGGTTTTTTCATGGAGAGTCCGCAACTTCTAGGACATTTTCTAGAGTTCGTCCAAGTAATTCTAACAATCAACATCAGTCTATTAGACAAGATGACATGGAAGGCATGTTGCGAGATGCATTTAACATGAATGATGGGTTCAATGTTGGCATGAATGACTTTGCTGAAACGGGAAGAGGTATGGGTGATCAGGAACCCAATGGAGAAGCGGCAAAGTTTTATAAGTTGCTTGATGATATGAATGAAGAACTTTACGAGGGATCTAAGCATACAAGATTGTCTTTCTGTGTCCGTCTTTTTCACTTAAAATGCTTAAGCGGGTGGACATGAAATTCTTTGACACTGTTATTAGAATTTTTGAAAGAAATGTTTCCTTTTGCAAAAATCCCTCAGTCTTGTAAGGATTCGAAGAAGATGATAAAAGATCTAGGCCTTGGATATGAGAAAATTCATAGTTGTCCGAATGACTGTATGTTGTATTGGGGTGATAGAACAAATGAACAATTTTGTCATGTCTGTAGTAAATCTCGATGGTTGAATGAAAATACAGAAGAAAATATGAATGAGGACGATGGTGACACACATTTAAAAAAGAAACCTGCAAAGATTTTGCGGTACTTTCCGTTAATACCAAGACTTCAACGAATTTTCATGTCATCAAAAACATCTGATTCTATGAGGTGGCATCATGATGAAAGGATTGATGATGGCTTATTAAGACATCCTGCAGATTCTTTGGCTTGGAAATCATTCGACAATAAGTTCCCATCTTTTGCTAATGATCCCCAGAATGTGAGGCGTGGACTTGGTTCTGACGGTTTTAATCCGTTCAAAATAATGAGTACTTCTTATAGTACTTGGCCGGTTGTCTTGATTCCTTATAATTTGCCTCCATGGATTTGCATGAAACAATCCTCTTTTATCTTGTCCATGATAATTCCTGGAGAGAAAGGTCCCGAAAATGATATTGACATTTATATGCAACCTCTTATTCAAGAGTTGAAGCAGTTATGGGAAGGGGTTGAAACATATGACGCATCAAAAAAGGAAAACTTTAATTTGCGTGCAGCTTTGTTATGGACTATAAACGATTTTCCTACTTATGCAAATCTATCTGGTTGGAGCACCAAAGGTCGTTATGCTTGTCCTTGCTGTGCTGCACAAACATGTTCAAAATGGTTATATAACGGAAAGAAATTCAGTTATATGGGACATCGTCGGTGGTTAGATGAAAATCATAGATTTAGATTCCAAAAACATGTCTTTGATGGCAGTGAAGAGTTAAGACAAGCACCTGAGACCACGATTGGGTAGGATATCTTGTTGATGTTGAAAGATATCAATTTCACTTATGGAAAGATGAATCAAACAAGTAGCACACAGTCAAGGAAAAGATCAAAGGAGATGTTAGAAGGTGATGTTGAAATTCAGAGTGATGAGGAGGAAGATGAAGAAAATGATCCAAATGAGGCGGATTTGTGGAAAAAAAAGTATTTTTTTTGAGTTACCTTATTGGGAGCATAATTTATTGCGTCACAACCTTGATGTGATGCATATAGAGAAGAATGTTTGTGAAAATATCATCGGGACAATTCTTAATGTGGATAGAAAATCAAAAGACAACTTAAAGAGTCGGCTTGACCTAGTTGACATGGGAATTCGTCGTGATCTTCATCCGGAATTACTTCCTAATGGAAAATCACGGTTGCCTCCTTCTTGCTTTGGGATGCCTAAAAAAGAGAAGGACGTCTTCTGTAAGGTGTTGAAAGATATGAAGGTCCCGGATGCGTATGCCTCAAATATATCAAGATGTGTGAATGTGAAGGATCGAAAACTTTCTTCTTTAAAGTCACATGATTACCATATCTTGATGCAAGACTTACTTCCAGTTGCTTTACGTTGTTCTATGTCAAAGCAAGTGACTTCTTCTATAATTGAACTTAGTAATATAATGAAAGCTATTTGTGGGAAAGTTCTCAAGGTAGAAGAGCTTGAAAAACTTCAACATCGAGCAGCTCTAACTTTGTGCCACTTAGAGAAGATTTTTCCTCCATCATTCTTCACTATAATGGTGCATTTGGTTATCCATCTTCCTTATGAAGCAAAAGTCGGCGGACCAGTTTATTATCGATGGATGTACCCATTAGAGAGGTATACTTTGCTAATTAGCTTATTATACTTTTATCTGGTTTACATAGCATTTAATTACACATTAAGATTGTTATGTATTCTGTTTTAGGTTTTTAGGAAAGTTAAAATCTTATTGTCGGAACAAACGCTATCCAGAAGGTTCTATTGCTGAAGGATATTTAGCGGAGGAGTGTATGACATTTTGTGCAAGATATTTGGATGATGTTGAAACAAGATTTAATAGACCGGGAAGAAATGATGTGCTCAAACATAACAACTTAGCCGAAACATACTTATTTGAAAATGTTGGACAACCAATCGGCAAGGTTGAAGTGGTTGAGCTAGATGATAAATCTTGGGCACAAGCGCATCGATATGTGCTTTTCCATAGTGATTCACTGGAATCATTACGCACGTAAGTTTCAGTATAATTTTTAATTTAACAAACAGTTTAATTTTTCTTTTGCTTTCTCACGTAAAAAACGTACTTTTTATGATAGTGAGTATAGAAGCTACTTGAGAGGAACTTTACATTCTCGAAGAAGACAACTTCGCGAGCTTGATAAGTTATTTACGAAAAATTTCCACGAATGGTTAGGAGAAGTTGTAAGTAACACAATTTTTTATCATTTTATTATGATCAATGTATTCTTTAATACATAAATAAAGTGAAGTGTTTGCCTTTGCGTTTCTTGTAATAGGTTTGGAGTGGAAGAGATGTTAGCGAAGAAATTAAGTGTTTTTCTCAAGGACTGAATAGAATAGTGAAAAGATACAGTGCTTACATCATTAATGGATTTAGATTTCATACTAAATCCCGTGAACGCTTTAGGAGAACACAAAATTGTGGAGTTGTTGTTTCTTCTTCAACAACAAGCTATGCTAGTGCTAGGGATAGTAATCCTGTGGAGGGGGATATTGATTATTATGGAATTCTAAATGATATTATTGAGTTAGATTATTATGGCAAGTGGAAGATCGTGTTATTTCGATGTGATTGGGCTGATGTGAATACTAGTAGAGGTGTTAAAAAAGATCAGTTCGGATTTACAATGGTGAATTTCTCTCGATTAATTCACACCGGACAACAACTGATTGACGAACCTTATGTTTTTTCATCTCAAGTAAAACAAGTATTTTATTCCGAAGATCCGAATGATGCGGGTTGGTATGTTGTACTCCGTAACACACCTAGAAACCTGTTTGATATGGGTGATAAATTTCAAGATGATATTGAACAAAGAACTGAATGCTTGCCATTTACGGATCAAAACTTGGATGAAAATATCCCTAGTACCAATACAGATGTTCGGTGGGTTTGCGAAGATGTTGATGAAGACATTTATGAAACTTGATGAAAAAATGGAATCTAATAAGATTAATTTGAAACAAATACTGTGTATATAATATGTTCTTATACTGTAAATATTATTATTAATGTTTTTTACATAATAGTATTTCATTCTTATACTAATGTTGTTTACTTAAAATTGATGCAGATAGCATGGCGAGGAAAAGATTAAGGGATATCAATATCATTCAGACTGTTGAGGGTGACACTAGAGTGACGCCTTCAGAGGTGCCGAATGCGTCTACTGCAGATGTTAACCCACCAGAGTTGTCGGCTGCCTCCATAGCTGTAGAAACTGCAGTTCATACGAACTTGAATACAGGTATCGTGGTACGGCGTTTGTGTTAAAAGTACGCAAAATAGTTTGGAAATTGCTAATATATTTTGCTTGTGTAGTTGATAATGTTGGACAACGCAGAACTCGTGGTCGTACGACATTAAAGGAGTTATGGGCACTACCTCCTGAAGAGCGTATTGTTGTCGCAGCAAATAATGAGCAGCAGCCAATTGGTCCAGAAGCACAATTATTGGCTAGCTTTCTTGGCCTGATTGCTCGAAATGGGATGAAGTGTCCCATTCATTATGAGTCATGGCGTGACCTGCCGAATACTGAGAAGGTCGAGCTGTTAAAGTTTATTGAGGTATAAACGTGTTAAATTAGTATTGTATTATTTTAATAATTTTGTTGATCATCGAAACTAACTTTGTACAACTTCTCCGTTTCAGTCACGATTTTCTTTGCAGATTCCCACATCATTTGTTATGAAATCATTGGGGAAAAAATGGAAAGACTTTAAGCATGAGTTGAAGAAAAAGTATTTCGATCGAAATACTGATCCTAATGTCTTACTACGAACCATACCGCGTGGTGTGATTATGTGGCAGTATGAGAGACTGGTTAGATTCTGGTATTCAAAAAAAGGAGAGGTATCATTTATAATTTATTTTGGTCATTTACTTATAGTACTTGATGGAATATGTATACATTAATAACGTGCTTTGTCTAATGTACAGGAACGAGAAAAGATAGGGGTAAGCAGTAGACAACAACAGAAATACAGTCACACCAGTGGTTCAAAAAGTTTTGCCAGAAAAGCTAATGAAAAAGTAAGTTTACATTCATAATGTATTAATATATTAGTTCTCAATTCTTTTAATACAATTTAGTATTAATTATTATTGTTTCGTAGGAAATTGAGCGGGGTGAAAAAATTGGACGAGTTGAACTGTTTCAGTTAACTCATACTAAGAAGGATGGATCCTATTTGAACATCGAGACTCAGGAAATTGTGGTATATTTTCTTCAAACTTGTTTTCATTTACAAATATATTTTACAAAAGATTTTATTAATTTTATTGTTTTATAGGAGAAAGCTCGAAATAAAATTGCAGAGTATCAAGTCGGAGCATCAGATGGTTCATCAGCGAATATGCAAGATGTCGAGAATCAAATATTCACTGAAGTAGCTGGAAAAGAACAATATGGACGGGTTCGAGGTGTCGGAATGGGTCTGACACCATCTAGCTACTATAGACTTGGTTCTCAGCGGTTTACTACTTCTTCTTCACAAAACTCCAGTGCATATGAAGTTCAGATGCGGAGAGAAGAAATGCAAAATATGAATAAACGTTTTGAGGAGAAGGAAGCAGAGAGACAAGCTCAGAAAGAAGAATAGGATAGACGATATCAGGAGCTGCAGACACAATTTCAGTCGTTGATGAATTTAGTGCAGCAAAAGAATTTAGGAAGCTCATCCACTTCAGATTAAAGAATTTGTAAATGGATTTGATGTGTTGAATAATACATTCCTTGTATGGTTGATATTAAATATATTTTTATATTATATATTTTTTTTATAATTTGTGTTGTTTGTGTATTATTCGACAATGTTGCTAAATAGTAATTTTATCAAATAATATTTTTGTATTTATATCAACTTTTTAAAGGAAATATATAGTATTTTTTTTTAAAAAAAATATTCTGCATTTATAGCGGCGTTTGAGGAAAAAACGCCGCTAAATACATAAATTTCTGCAAATATAGCGGCGTTTTCTGATAAGCAAACGCCGCTATATACATAAATTTCTGCAAATATAGCGGCGTTTTCTGATCACAAACGCCGCTACAAGCCAAAAAGTTAGCGGCGTTTGTTATCAGAAAACGCCGCTAAGAGGCAGCACATAGCGGCGTTTGTTATTCCAAAACGCCGCTAAAAGCGAACACTTAGTGGCGTTTGAGAACAGAAAACGCCGCTAAGTTTCAAGTATTACCATTTCGAACGTTCAATTGTGGCGTTTATAAACGCCGTTAATGTACCTAAAAACGCCACTAATTTAACGGCGTTTATGGTTAAAATGCCACTAAATTTCCCGTCACTGTTTTTACCGGCGTTTGTTACGGCGTTTTTAAAAACGCCTCTAATTTTTTTTGCGGTGTTTATAAACGCCGCTATTCCTAAAAAAAACGCCGCTGAAAGATCAATTTGCTGTAGTGAGGCCTAGAATTAGTCTTGTGTTATCAAAGTCTCGGTTTTGTTTGTTTAATTGGTATTTAATTTTAATTCCCATATTTTTTAAATAAAAGATAATTTTGAAAATAAAAAAATGTTTTAAATATGTCCATCTCATGTGCATTCATATTATTATTTGTTCTCTGGTTATTTTGTTGCGTATATTTATATGTTTGCTTGACTGATGCTTTACATTGTTTGATTTTAGTGGGGTATTTAGAATAAAGGTTGTAGAATAGGTGGTGATAGGTTTGTTTTTTTCTTCCCACACACTGTATTTGCATTTGCATAACATGAATCCTTTACCCGGGTTCCATCCTTTTAAGTGGGAGTGAAGTAACTAAGTCTTCGTGATTGATCCTCCGTATGGGCTAGTGAAACACTTTCGGAGTATAAAGTACCTAATGCCTTCGTGATAATCCTCCGTATGGGCATAGGAAAATATACTCTAACGAATTGAACCCGCTTTTATCGGGGTGCCTTACTAGCCTTCACTGACGACAGTGAGGAACAATTCGGAGCCTTAGAACCGATTCACCTTCATATAATAAACCTAGGCAAAGCCATGCCGGATTTCCGTTAGATATACCTAAAATTGGAACACATGGAAGGACATTTCTAAACCTTTCGTTACCTATTTTACATTCTGAAGAGTTTTGTAGATCCGACAACGATGTACGTACATTGCCCATAATAAATGTGTTAATCCGTCCCAAAGGCACTATGATACCTATATAAGTAGATATTTGTCGGGGCAAAATATTCATTAATCGTTTGAAAAAATAAAAATCCTTTTTCAAGCATTTTTGCATTTTTTCACATTTCATACATGTGTGAATAGAGCATGTACATTTTTGGTTGTGTTATTGATCTCATTCTTTGCAATAAACAGTTGGTAATCTCATTTGGTGATTTCATAAAACCGGTAGTGTTGCATGAACATTTGCATATTGTATCATAGTAGGATCCACTACCCCAAAAATCTTTTGAAAATAATGTGTGATTTTTCATAGAAAAACATGTTTCAAAAAAATTGTAGATTAAATTTGGAGGCAAATCTTGCATAATGAGATTTTTGAATAATCAAGATTTAGGTCCCACCAATTTCGTGTAATCATTGGTTAATTTATTTGTATCATTTTGACATCATGTCACAGTCCTAACATGCATGGTTATTCATTATAGAATACATTTGTGATATACATGGTCATTCTTTGTACCAACCTTTGTATTAATTCATTTATTCTCCGCATGTATTCATTTTGACATCATAACATGCATGGTCATTCGTTGTAGAATACATACATGGTCATTATTTGTATATACTTGTGCATCAATTTATTCATTTTTTTATGCATCATGTTGACATTAGATTGCATCCATAGCATAGATAGTCATCATAATTTCTCTGTATATGGTCATGCATTAATCATGAGTATATTCATGCACATAGGAATAGAGCATGTACATTCACAATTGTATTCTTAATCTCATGACATTTTCATTTGCATGAAAAGGGTTCGAGATATGAGGAATGAATCGAAGGAACGATTGGGTGCTTTGGAACTCAATCAAGAGGAATGTAGACAGGAAATCCAGGAAATGAAAGAACAACTCGCCAAATTGCTGAAAATGTTTGAGAATATGGGAAAGAATAAAGGGGAACTTTCTCAGTGATTTGCATCGTCTTCGGATCAACCAAAACCATTAGGTCCAGAACATACAATCCTTATTGGATCCTGCACTTGTCAATGCCACAAAGGTTGCAATCCTGATGAAATTATGGACAAAATGGTGAAAATGATTAAACCTGAGAGCCTGATACCAAAGATAGAAACCTCGGATCCTGTACCATACCTGCAAACTGTTCTAGGTCCAAACCAGTATCCCCACCCTACTATGGTCCAATCGTCCATTGAGATGACCACTACAGGATTCCTGAATCCCACTCCATCACCAACTCCCAGTTCATATTGCTTACCTCATCAATCACCTTATCTAGCATCTGGGATAGGAACCTCAAGCTATGTACAACTTCCAAAGACCCCGTGTCCAAATCCATACCCTTACCATGCTGTTCCGCCACATCTCCATGTAAACACACTGGTTCGAACCTTAGTGCCACCACCAAGTGCTCCAACTCCTAGGCCATGTGTGACTAAGAAACGGCCCCAGGATAAGACCCAAATGCCTTTTGATCCCCTACCAATCAGCTACCGAGAGCTTCTCCCTATACTGATCCAAAATCACATGGTTGCCTGTGTCCCATTGAAATCCCTCTTACCACCATATCCAAGGTGGTATAATCCAAATTCAAGATGTGATTATCACTGTGGAATTGTTGGCCATGACATTGAAGACTGTATAGCATTCAAAAAGAAAGTGCAAACTCTTATAGATGCCAAGTAGTTGGATCCAACGACACTGATTGATAGAAGACTGGGAAGCGTCATTAGGATTGGGAGATTTACAGCATTGAGGTGGAAAGACTTTGATCTTATATGATGTAATAGGATTTCACTTATTCAGTAGCTGGCTCTTTTAGCCTTAGGATGCTAGGAAGAATAAAGTGTTTGTAAAGACAGTTTTAACCACTGTTCAAATTTTGTAAAACATGGTTTATACCATTGTGAACATTGATATGGGAACGAATTGATTATGTTTCAAATTTATGAGATGTTGATGATTAAGTTCCTCCGATTCTTATTGCCTCTGTGATATCTTCCCCTTTTGCATTTTGCATCCGATCAATTAGTGGTCATACCATACATTCATACATGTTTCATGTTAGCATCAGGTTGCATTTATGCATTCATAGTCAGCATGATTTTTCTGTATATATCCATGCATTAATTTGCTTATTATATACATCATGATTAGCATTAGGTCGCATTCATGACACACATGGTTAGCATGATTTTGTTTGTATATACTCTGTATCAATCATTCATTGTTTGCAGATATCATAATTGACACCGTGGTGCATTCATAGGGTATATGATCATTCATTGGGAAATATGCTAAAATGTACATGATTATTCATTGCATATATCCATGCGTTGATTTGTTTATTCTTTGCTCGCAATATGTTTCCATCGTGATTGCATTTATTACATACATGGTTAGCATGTTTCCACTGTACATGTCCATACATCATATTGTTTAGGCTTCACATGCATCAAATTGAATTCATGGCTCATTCATCATGATATGCATTTGGGGGAAATAAAACATAAGTTGGCTTGGCTTTAGGAGTCTTTGAAAGAATTTCCATTTCAAATCAGAGGTATAAGAAGTACTGAGTACCCTTTTAATACAGGCTAGTGCTATGGAGGATGAACAAGTTGCCCGAATGGAAAGAATAGAAAAGGAATAGAAAGAATTACGAGAACAGCTAGCAAAGTTTCAAGCAGAATCTAAGGATCAGATGATTAAGTTGATGGAGCTGATGTCCGTTGTAATCAAGGGAAAAGGATACACCGAAAACTTTGTCGCCAGGAGAGGGTTAGAGGCACAAAAAGGTCAGAATGAGGTCGTAATGATTGATGCCTAGAACGCAGTCAATGTCCTAAACTCAAATGATCCAGCTGAACAGGGAAAGTTGAAAAGGGTTGCAGTAAATGAGGTTGAGTTGGCAGATTCCCAAGGGAAATATCAGTTGCTAGATGAAAGGCTCCAGGTAGTAGAAAATACAGATGTATTTGGGAGTTTAGATGCGAAAGAACGATGTTTGGTCATCGATTTATTCATTCCTCCTAAGTTCAAGATCCCTGACTTTGTGAAATATGACGGGACGATCGATCCATCAGCCCACATCACTATGTTCTGCAACTCAGAAGGAAACCACTGTCATTTTTGTGAATACACTGCAGGCCTCGTACTATGATATACTTGTCGGCAACACCACGAAGAATTTTTCGGACATGGTAGTTTCAGAGGAGATGATTGAGAATGCTATCAAGGATGGGAAAATTGAAGCATAAAGAACATCCAATACCAAGGAAAAAGGGGCATCTGAAAAGAAAAAGAAATATACCCAAGTCGTGGAAGACTTTGCCCAACCTCCCCAATTCTCCTCGTGTCAGCAATTTTACTCTACCCTGAACAATGTCTCTCAAGGTTTTTATCCTTACCAACCAATAACTGCAACTACACCAGAATTTACATTTGTCTATCAATCGAACACCCTTGGGAATAATCGAAGGGGGCATAAAAAGCGAAAAAGAAATCAGGTTGACCTGATTCCTGTGACATACAGTGAGCTACTACATCAACTCATCCAGAATCATTTTGTGACACCCATACAATTAGAGCCTCTGAAGCCCTCTTATCCATGCTGGTATGATGCTAATGAGTGTTGTGGTTATCATTCTGGCAATCAAGGTCACTCAACAGAGAATTGCCCCGCTTTGAAGTACAAGGTCAGGGATCTCATCAAGGCTGGTTCGATATGTTTTGAAGATGGGGAAGCCAAGTGTCATAAGAAACATTGTGCATGATCATATTAGGTTTTTGACGCATGTAGTTTTATACACTGTGATGATGAAAGCACTTGTCTCATGTTAACATCCACATGAATTAAATAAATTTTGAATTTTAAGTGCTTTGTGTTTGTTGTGTTTTAACAATAACGTGAATTTGCAAAAACAAGCATTAAGGAAGTTTTAATAATGGATAGTCTCAAGAAGATTGATGATCAGTGTTAGAAATGACCTAACACCATCCCCCTCTTTTTTGGGCTTCTCTATACCTAAACCTTGAATCAAGAACACTTGAAAGACCTAATGCTTCAAGGAATATGAATGATTGAACTTAAAAAAAGAAAAAAAAAGAGAAGCATTGTCATTGCAGAATAAGCAATTATGTAAATCCTAGTCTAGGCTATGAATAAAGGAACGAACTTTTTGAAATTTTTTCGAATTCCTTGAAATTCAAACAAGACATTCTTTCAAGAATCTAGATTTTGGTAATTTGATCTGTGTCAAGGTTGTGCCAAAACCATTCATGTCATTTTTAACAAACCACAAAACACTAATTGCCCAAACATCACTTCATGATTGACACCTTGGGGCACAATGATTAAACTAGATTATCCCTTGTCCCAGTGAAAACCCATTTTTGGGTCATATTTTCCTTGTCTCTTCAAAGAACTCAGATTTGAAATTCAGTTTTTAGTACAGACTTAGACTTGCTATGTTCCTCGTTGATACAAATTCTCATTGGTTAATCAAATTAGGGCATCATATGTGGAAATGATGGATACATGGTGAAGAAGGATGGGCTAACGCATGAATCATTGGGGCATGCGATGGAAAAAAGAGAAGAAATTTTTTTGTGATATCATGCATATGGGAATTCGGATGATTCCAAAGTGCAAAATGAAATTCTGAATATCTATTTCCCTTGGGGATTGCTTTTAAATATGAATATTTGTGCTTGACATGAGAAATGGCCATCTTTCATATCCCTTTCCAATAAAAAAAATAATTATCCATACTCACCCCTTTTGAGCCAAAAGAATTCTTTCTTCTTTGAACCCTGATCAAGGATCACCCTCTACACTAGGGGGCAAATGCAAGGAAAGATCTTTTTAAAGATCATTCAGAAATGAGCCCTAGCTTAAAGACAGATGCAAAGCAAATGGAGCCCTGAATAAAGACGGGCTCACTCTGTTGAAAAAGAAGGGGGCAAAATGAAAGAAAAAAAAAAGTGAAAGACATGGCAAATTGAAAGCCAAGAACGAAGAAGAAAAGACGCAAAAGTCAAAAGGAAAAAAATGTCCAAGAAGGGACAAATGCTTCAAAGAGAATCCTCCTCAAAGAAAGGATCCTTGATCTGGTTACCCTCAAACACATATTTTGGGCGTATTTATCCTTTCTTTCTGAACCCTGAGCCATGGCCTACATTACATGCTTTAAAAGTCCATTTTGATCAAGCATGAATATTTAATTTGAAGGGTTTTACTCAAATTTTATCCCATCTCATCAAATTCTCATTTCACTAAGGAAGAATTTAGAATTCCCAAGTGCATGGTAGAACAATGAAAAGAGAAAATTAGAGAGAAAAGGGACTCTAGGGCGAAAACCCAAAAACGGGCAGTCTAGAGTAGAATGGGAATTTTCGATGCCATCGATGATAGTGCCGATACCACAAAAGAAAAGATCTTTTTAAAAAGTGGTCATCGAGGAACATTTAGGAATACCTGAACCTCCCAAAATTGTCAATTCTCATTCAGAGGATTGTCTTCAAAAAACTGAAACTTTTTTCTCCAAGATTAAACTTTCCGGTTTAAACATCCCGGCCAATCTTGACGCTTGTCAAAATGCCTTGATATGGAAACTAAAAGAATGTTGAATTTGTTTGGTTCTCAATGAATTCATGATTTATAAAACCTGTTCCATTTGTGAGCCTAGAAGGGATATACATTTTTGTCATGAAGTTTTCCTGGAAAAGACAGAATCTTGTTATACCAAGCTTTGCCAATCCCAGTTAAAAAACCCAGATTGACACTTTGAGAAATTTCTAACAATGATCATCAGTCTTCAAAAGATTTGTACATCACACATTGTGGGGTTAATATTTTTTTGTTCAGAAGTTTTCAAAATGAGAAAACAAATGAAGATATATTTTTTTGAAATACCCATTTTTGATGTTGACATGAGACAACGATTTTTCTAACTCAAAGGTATAGAATTGCTAGAATAGGTCCTGACTTCTAGATATGAGGAGAAGAAATAGAACTCAGTTCAGATCTCTGTTGATGAAAGTTTGAAAACTGTTGGGACAAAGAGAATAGCCAAAATGAATTGAAGATATACTCTGATTTGAAGAGGAAAAATGAAAGGCTAAGCCAAAGTCTAGAAAAACAACCGGGGGCATTTGCATCACTCATAAGCACTCATCTCTTTATCGAGCTTTTGCATCTGCACAGTGTCGGCAAGCATTTGCATCATTCATGGGTATTTGCATTGGCATTATTCCATAAAGCATCTGCATTTTACCTTTACATTTACATTCTTTATGGAATTCGCATTTGCGTCATCTCAAGAATTACATCATTTCTAGAATCATTGCATTTTCATTAGTGTGTAATAATCATAAACCATTTACATGAACACAATTAGTAAGGGCATCTGCATCAAGAAAATTTGCATCAATCTAAGTTATTTGAATCTACATCAAGAAGCATTTGCATCAATCTAAGTTATTTACATTTGCATCACAGACATTTGCACCAGTCTAAGTCATTTGTATCTTATTCAACATCTGCATCTGCATCAAAAAGCATTCGCATCTTCTCAAAATCTTTAGGTTAATTTTCAACAATTCTTCAAAGACCATTTTTAAGACCTCCGGGCATAACTTTTTTTTCATGGGTAAGGCCTACGGGCACCATTTTTAAGACCTCCGGGCATAGTTTTTCAAATCACGAGTAAGACCTCCGGGCACCATTCTTAAGACCTTTGGGCATAACTTTTTTTCAAATCATGGGTAAGGCCTACGGGCACCATTTTTAAGACCTCCGGGCATAATTTTTCAAATCACGGGTAAAACCTCCGGGCACCATTCTTAAGACTTCCGGGCATAATTTTTTTTCACGGGTAAGGCCTACGGGCACTATTTTGAAGACCTCTGGGCATAACTTTTTTTCACGGGTAAGGCCTACGGGCACCATTTTGAAGACCTCCGGGCATAACTTTTTTTCACGGGTAAGGCCTACGGGCACCATTTTTAAGACCTCCGGGCATAACTTTTTTTCACGGGTAAGGCCTACGAGCACCATTTTTAAGACCTCCAGGCATAATTTTTCAAATCACGGGTAAGACCTCCGGGCACCATTCTTAAGACCTTCGGGCATAACTTTTTTTCAAATCACGGGTAAGGCCTATGGACACCATTTTTTAAGACCTCCGGGCGTAACTTTTCGGGTAAGGCCTACGGGCACCATTTTTAAGAACTCCGGGCATAATTTGTTCAAATCACCGGTAAGACCTCCGGGCACCATTCTTAAGACCTCCGGGCAAAACTTTTTTTCACGGGTAAGGCCTACAGGCACCATTTTTAAGACCTCCGGGCATATTATTGCAAATCACGGGTAAGGCCTCCGGGCACCATTTTAAAGACCTCCGGGCACCATTTTAAGACCTCCGTGCACCATTTTAATGACCTCCGGGCACCATTTTAATGACCTCCAGGCACCATTTTTAAGATATTCGGGTACCATTTTAAAGACTTTCGGGCACAATTTTTCTTTTGAAAATCGAATCTGTTTCCTTAAGACGGGTCGAGCCTTGATTAGTCAGGGAATTCAATTTAAGGACAAATCTTCAATTTACAGCCTTTTTTTAAAAAAAAAAAAAGAAAAAAAAGTTTTCCCTTTCCTTCACATATGATTTCACTGACCGTACAAAATTAGTGTTGGTTTATCTTTGCCTGATTCTTGATTCTCAGAAATAGCCAAAGAGGGGCAGCTGTAGACACCTAATTTTGTCCGGACCACTAAACAGGTATGTTTTCTTCCTAAATTGATGTTTCCGAATGTAAAAAGACTTTTTTTATCCTGCAGGTGGTACTCTGAGACTTTAGTTTAAGAGGGCGAGCATAAAAAGTCAAACTTGAAAAAAGTCAACCCCGGAAAAAGTCAACCCCAAAAAAAGTCAACTACTGAAAAAGTCACCCCACTTTCAAAATCAACATTTTAAGTTCAATTGAAAAATGGTGAAAGAATTTTGATAATCCGAGGTCTATATTGAAAGATATGGAGGTCTATATCTTGAAAGATATGGAGTTCGGAAGGAAACCCTAATCCGAGGAATTTGGGAAAAAGTGCTTAAACGATCAAATTGGTCAAAATTGAAGGTTCCAAATGAAAGATAAGCACTGACTATGGGTAATGGAGAAGTCACTTGCAAGAAAAACCGAAAGAAAAGTCAATCCGGGAGAAAACCGAGAATTAGGGTTTTTAGTGGATTTTGGTGAAATCGGGAAGAATCACAGAAATGGCCTGACTTGGTAAGACCAAAGCCCCCAATGGATGAGGAATGATTAAAAAAGGATAGCCCAAGGCTCAGCTTGAAGAAAATCTGAAAATCGAACTTGTTTTGAGCAAAACCGGGTTTCGAAGGCAAAAGGGTAAAATTGGAAATTTTGAGAAAAATAACAAATGGACTCCGAAAATTCTGAAAATTTTTCAATCTCATTCTTAAATCATTTGAAAGATATTGGAAAAAGAAAATCTTGATTCGGAGTTCGTTTGCAAAATGGCCAAATCCCGGGCTTCTTATGTAGTAATTCAAAAAGAAAAATCCCGGAAAAATAGCAAATGAACTCCAAATCTTCTGAAATTTTGTAAATCTCATTTTTAAATTATTTTAAAGATATTGGCGAAAGAAAATCTTGATTTGAAGTTCGTTTGCAAAATGGCCAAATCCCTGGCCTCCTATGCAATAATTCAAGAAGCTAAATCTCGAAAAAATAGCAAATGGACTCCAAAAATTCTGACATTTTTCAAATCTCATTTTAAAATTACTTGGAAGAGATTGGTGGAAAAAAATCTTGATTCGGAGTTCGTTTGCAAAATGGCCAAATCCCGAGCTCCTATGTAGTAATTCAAGCCGATAAATCCCGAAAAAATACCAAATGAGCTCCAAAAATTATGAAAACTTCCAGATCACACTTTTTAATTATTTTGAAGAGATTGGTGAAGCAAAATCTTGATTTGGAGCTCGTTTAAAAAATGGTAAAATGTAGGGTCATAAAAGGGCATTTTTGGAAGAAAAAATCCAAATAAATAGCAAACGGACTCGGATAATTTTGAAAACTTCCAGAACTCAATGTTTTATTATTTTGGAAGTATTTAAAAAAGAAAAATTAAATTTGAAGTTCGTTTGATATTTATTTGCATCCGAGGGGCAAAACGGTCATTTCACCCAAGCAACCGAAAAGGGCTTCTTTGTGCCTTTCAAAAAATCAGACTTGGGCTGGAAAAGAGAAGTGCTGGCCTGCCCAGGCCCAAAGGAAGGAGGAAGCTTCTGATTTTTCAATCAAATGGCTAAAAATTATGAGTTAGTTAGAGATTCTCTTTGATCAAGCCATGGTGATTAAGCCACATAGGCCAAGAGAGATGTCAACATTATTCTTGAACAGCTATAATTTGGGACAGCTGATATGCTAATCTAAAGTTGGTAATTTCATGATTTTTTTACCTTGAATTATTAGCCATTTGATGGAAATTTGGTTACAAAAAAATGACAACATCCTTGCATGTTTAAAGGGGGTTTCGGCCAGCTCTATTTGGGGGTTCAGATTTTCCATTTTTCCATTTAATTTTGCTGAGTTCTCTTGGTTTTTACTTGGTTTTTATCTCTTAGGTTGAAAGCAAAAAGAAAAAGTTTAGAAAAGAAAGAAAAGTTTGAAGAGATAAAGCTTGAAATATAGCTTCTTGAGGTTGCTCTTGAGCACCAACTCTTGCACTTTCTTGATTTTCCATTCTTGTTTTTTCTATTTTTATTATTATTTGGTGAGTTTCTATTTTAAATAAATGTTTTTTTATTGTTCTTCTTAAGTTCTTCCTTCATCTCTTTCTTAAATACATTTTTTACAATTTTTTTTTATAATATACTCACCATGGCCGAATGGCCTACATTATTCATTTAAGTTGCTGTTTTGGTTTATTTTATCATATTGTTTATGTTATTTTCTTTGATATTGATGTTTTAAATGTTATGTTATTTCATATACTTGAGTTATATTTTAATTTGGTTGCTTTTTTTGTTGTCATTTATGATTTAAATATCATGTTCTTGCATTTTTAATTTTCTGTATTCATAATGTTTAAATTTGAGCATGTTTTAGATTTAGTATATCAAGTGTTTGTGAAAATGCTTGTGTGGTTTTTGCATGATTTGAGTTTTATATCTTAGTTGAGCATGTTTTAGATTTAGTATATTAAGTGTTTGTGAAAATGCTTGTGTGGTTTTTGCATGATTTGAGTGTTATATTTTAGTTGAGCATGTTAGTATACCAAGTGTTTGTGAAAATGCCATGCTTGTTGGAGCTTGAGGCCATTTGGCTACTCCATGTGTTTTGCATTGTGTGTTGCATTTTTTTTCCATGTTAGTTGGTAGGTTTTTGCATTTGCATGACATTTGATTGAGTTTTGCATGCTAGTATACCAAGTGTTTGTGAAAATGCCATGTTTGCTAGTTACATTATTCCATTCGGCCACTCTTGGAATCTTTGCATTGAATGTGCATTTTTGCTATGTTAGTTGATAGGTTAGCATTTGCATGATATTTGGTTGAGTTTTTTGGTTTAATCATGCTTTATGTTTGTGAAAATGCCATGCATATTTTAGTTATTAGGTTTGGTTTATTTTCCATGCATGTTCATGCATTTTAGGTCTAGGTTGCATTAAATGCCATGCAAGTTCATTTAGGTCTAGGTCACTTTATGAATGCCATGCATTTTTTCATGACATTTAGGTTTAAGCTCATGCATTTCATGCACTATGTTTGCTGTAATTTTTCATGCATTTCATGTTCATGCCACTTGAATAATGACTTGAGCCAATTAATGGTTTAAAGTCATGCTCTCTTGAGCATACTTGTGGGAAATTAAGTTTTGTCAAATTGATTATTCTACCTTTGTGATTTTTTTTACTTAGCCAATTTTTATCTAAGTTTCAAAAAGTCCTAGCTACTGTTTGTGAGTCATTTTGTGAGTCTTAAATATTTTTACTTTGATTTTTAAATGATTTTATCAAAGGCAAAAATGTATTTTGGCAAAGCAGTTTTTTCACCAGTACTCGTACTTTCCTCATTTTTCTGGGCATTCGTCTTTAATCAGAAAATTAAATAGATTTTTTCCTGTTTATTTTTACATGTCCTGAGTCTCCAGTAATTTTTTCAGAATTTTATGAATTTTTTGAAAATAGGATAAAAAATCGTGGCTTAAAACTAGACAGTGGAGTCAGAATTGAATTTAAAGAAAAATCATTTTTCTGTTTTGGTTAAGTTACTAAGAGTGGGTTGATTAGGAGGGTAAACTACTGACTTAGGGTAGTTTCTAAGCCTTTTTAATCTCTAAAAATGGTTTTTCAAGTCTCGGGTTAAGGGTAGTCAAGTCCGGATTTTTTAAACTTAGGAAATTAGAGCCATTTAAAAAAAAGATTTAGCCCAGTTTTTATTTTTAATTCAAGCTTTTCAAAATTGTTTTCAAACAATCACAAAGTGTTTTGGTTTTAGAATATTTAATTTGACATGTTTTCCTAAGGTAGCCGCATATCTTTTTAGATATACGGATTTCCTTAATTAAAGGAAAAAATACATTTCATGCATTGCATTTTTCATATTCATGCATTTTATATAATATGTGATTCTTGCTATAATAATTTCTATGATATTGTTATTATTTTGATTTATATTTTTTGATGTTATATGGTTTATTATATGGTTTTGAATATTTCATGATATCCTATGCTTTTATTTAGTTATTTTTATTTAGCATATACTATGTTCATGCATTATTATTTTTATTTTCATGCATATGATATGATAGCATTATTTTATTCCATGTCATTTAAATTATATGCCATATCATTCATATTTGTCATGTCATTTAAATCATTTCATTTCATTTCATTTAGGATATATTATGTCATCTAGAATATTTTATTTCATTTAGATTATATCATATGACTTAGGATATTGCATTTCATGTAGAATATATTATATTACCTAGGTCATTTCATTTAGGATATATTATGTCATCTAGAATATTTTATTTCATTTAGATATATCATATGACTTAGGATATTGCATTTCATATAGAATGTATTATGTTACATAGGTCATTTAATTTCATTTAGAATATATCATATAACTTAGGATATTTCATTTCATTTAGAATATGCTAAGGCATTCAAATCATGTCATGTCATTTAGGTTGCATTATATTATTTAGATTTTGCTATGTCATTTTATTTATGTCATGCATATACATATTCATTTCTTTTAAATGTTTTTAAAAAAAAATGGTTTTCAATAAAATAAAGATATTCCCGAGTTAAAATAATTCATGAGTTCTCTGCCGGGTTTGCTGGGGAGGATATCACCAATTATTATTAATAACGAAATATTTTCCTTTAAAAAGAGAATGATTCGGAAAATTTTCCAAAATTAATAAAAATTTCTATATTTTGCCACGTTTGTTGGGGAATATAGGAAAATTTTGAATTTATAAATTCCGGATCATTTTCAATTAAAAATGGAATTATTTTTTTCTTTAAATTGGGAATTAACTTGAAATACTAAATTTAAAACCAACTTTTTTACCGAGATTTGAGATAAAACACGATTAATAAGGTACCATTTTATACGGGCGTTGTGGGGGTGCTAATCCTTCCCCGCACGTAACTGAGTCCCGAACCCGTTTCTTTGATTTCTCTGGTTTAGAACGCAGACTTGAAAATGGTTTTTAAAATGTTTTAATTAATTTTTTAAAATATTTTATAAAACCGATTTTAATAGGTGGCCGATCACACCTAGCTAAAAAAGATTGGTGGCGACTCCATGTCTTTTTCAAGGTCATTTTCAAAACCTTCATTTTTCTAGAGGAATTATGTCGACTTTTCCTCGATTTTTTTTTTTTTTTTAATGTCACGCTTAACGAATAATAAAGTCTTGTGACGAGTGTCGTTATTTTTTAGGTTGCAACAATGCCGTGTTTCTAAAACTGTTCCTGGTCATTCTATTATCAAGACAGGGCATTGACAATGCTCAAAGACTGGCATATGTTAAGCCTTCATGCACTTGATGCATGCAATCGATCTCATAGGTTGAAAGTATAGAGATACTTGGGGATAACATAAGTAATCCTTTGACTTGTGACACTAGGTCATCTTGTATGTGAACTGTCATACTTAGATTTCATCACGAACGGGTCCCAATCACGAGGTTGCTTATGGTAGGGTGTTATTGGGTACGACATGAATCTTACGAAGATGAATGAGTGGTCCAAAGAGGATTCATCACCCCAAGTGATATGAGAGGACATATTTCACATGTATCTGGCTTAAGGCAATACTTAAGGAGTTAATATTAAAGCTGCAGATCTAATATGGAATGGGATTAAGAGTAGACACTGAACCATGCTCTTTCCTATATTTGATGAAGAGATCGAATTACACAGACATATTGTACACGAAAGGCTAGTCGAAGCTTGATGACTCTTTTGGCATTTGGGTGGTCATGATGCATTGCTAGATGCCGCTCATGATCTATAAATATAAATAGGAAATTCTTAATTGAATTAATTATATTTATTGCCAACATGTTAAGGGCCTAATGGGTCACACAAAAAAGGTGATTAATGAAATTAAAATGAGACAGGGCCAGATTAAATATTCATTAAGTGTTGTGGGCTTAGTATGAATATTTAATAATATGTATAAGGGCTTTAGTGCAGTTAGTCCAATAGTTGGCATACACTAAACCTACTTATATATGTGCTTTATGTTGTTGCCGCCTCCAAGCAAGGAAAACCCTAAAAATCGGCGCCTTTCACTCTGAGTGAGTTTCGGCCGAATAGCAAAAGTGAAAAGAGGAATTCGATTCTTCTTGTTATTTTTGGATAATCAAGGTAAAGGAGGAAGGTTTCTCACAATCTAGACTACTAGCATCGTCTTGCCAAAACATAATCTCAACCTTGTGAAGGTTTTCGAGTCACTTGTGTGGATTACTGTTAGAGGCTGGACAATTGGACGGCTTTAGTTTGCGAAAAACGAGCTTTGTGTACAAGAACAAGAACATCAAGAATCTATCTTGAGGTTTCGACAATCTCCATTACAGAGGTATGAGATTTTGATTGTTATCTGTTCTTAACAGGTTGATCGTTTTGAATTCATAGGCAGATCCATGGAGCGATTCGGTTTCTCTTTGTTTTATTTTATTCCGCTGCGTTGTATGTTTAACTTGTAGATTAAATTATACATTATCTCTGTTTGAGCATGAGCCGAATCCCAACACACAACAGGCTCGCCAACGACCACTTTATGACCCTCACCTCGCTTGGGGGGGAATTGTTAAATCCATTGGGCCCTCCAAGCCTTAGATCATGGAAAGAGGCCTAAGCCAATAGGGCTCGCCAAGCCTTGAACCAACTAGGGCTCGCCAAGCCTTGAACCATGAACAAAAAGGCCCAGCAGTATCAGGCCTTCTATCCCTGCTCACCATTCGAGGCACACGTGGGTGACCCCTAATACCCAGGGGTCACATCGTTGCCTATCACCTCGAAAGGCCACGTGGCCTTCCTGACAACCGCCTTACCATCACATCGTTGCCCATCACCTCAGAACCCCGTAGGACCTCGACCACTACGCTAGGATACTCATATTGTCGATCACTAACCCCTAACCAGATTATAACACATGGCATCTAGCGACCCGTTGATAAAAGTATAAATAGCCTTCCAAAGGCTAACAAAAGGACTCTAGAGACCTTAACCCCAAAAAGCACCGTTGCTCTATCTATTTTCCTCTTAAACACCATCCTTCGGCCCTTTTTCCTACACACCATCAAGACAAGCACCTAAACGCCCAAAAAGACATCAACAGGTTTAAAGGTTTGCTAGCTCTTCAATAATTCTATTTGATTTTTTTATATCTTCTTAATTTGTTTTGTTTTTACTTGTTTCTATTTCTATTTGTTATTGTTTAATTTAATCTTATATGCGTTTATGGTGTTTACTCTGATTATAACAATTGTTTGTTATGCATTTAAAAAAATTTGTGCAACTTAATACAAATATATAGCCATTCATTCTTAGGATTGTGATTATGATTTTGATGGTCAAATCTAGGAGTAGACAATTATCATTTGGCATTGAAAGTGATTTTTCACTTATAAAATAGATATATATTGTAGAAGGGTGGTCATGTAATGAAAATTGATTTGTTTGATGAGTTATAAAATAGATAATTCTCTAAATTATAAATATATGAATCTTATTCATTGAAAGACCAAGTTAATTACATATTTATGTTTCTATTATTACGATACTCATTTAAGAGTATTTTGAAATAATTAAAGTTGACCAAATAATTAATTAAAATTTTTTTATATGAATTGGCTAGCAAAATTATGAATTACCATGCATATAGTTTGATTCAATGGTGTTTATTAATGGTCACTCTTAAATGCTTTTAACTATTGTCATGCGATCTAATTACGAATATCAGGTTCTTGAACTATTGTAAATACGTACATCTTACAGTAGTAGAGTGTATTTTTTACTTTTTGATTTATTCATTCTAAAATAAGTTTTTTTATAAACTTTGGATTTAAAGATTAGTTTTTGTATAACTTTTACATGTTTTGTTTATTGTATTATCTTTATTATTATTTTTTATCATTGGGATTGGGGGTGGGGATGCTCAAACCCGAGCTACACATGCCACAAACCTCAAGCCACTAGGCCAAGAGGTTGTTGACGTATTATCTTTATTTTTGATAAACGATTTTATTATTTATTTTTAATTAATTATATATGTAAACTTTATATATATATATATTATGATTATATCATTTTTCATATATTTCAACTATATAAAATTAATGAATAGTTTATAAGAGCTTTTGAGATTAAACCAACACTACCTTATTTTTTCAAATACAATACAATGATAGATTTGTAGAAGTAAATTGGATGCACATTTTTTATTGTTGTTGTAGTAATTTCATCAACTTATCACTAACATATATTTTTATTCTCATGTTTTCTTAATTAGATAACTTTTGAAAAAAAACTTTATGTATTTCTTATATATTTGAGGCTCTCTATTAGAAAAGTCATACAAAACTTATTAATTGATATTCATAATTGAAAAACATAATTAAGATTTAATATGATGTAACTTGAAATGAGAAAAAAAACATGTAAATTAATTTGTTTAATACTTATAATTTATTGTTTTTGATAAAAAAAACATTATATATATATATATATATTTTTACATTTTATTAACATTAAATCTTAAAAGTTATAAATGAAACACTGTAACAGAAAAAAATTGAAACACGTTATAATTATAAATTATATCAAAAAGTATATATAATTATATAAATGAAAAAAATTATAATTATCCATTATCTGAAAAAATACATATATTTTTGTATAAAGATGTACATGTGCATCGCACGAGATTAAAACTAGTTTAAATTTTAAAATAAAGTATTCATCATTTCAAAGACTATTAAGAAATTTGGTCATCTTTGTTTGAATATGGAATAATGTCATAAATGGCACTTAAAGTTTATCAATTTTTTTAATATGGTATCTGTATTTTTAAAATGTCTATTTTGATACTTAAAGTTTCGTTTCATGTATAAATGCAGTACATGTCAGTAACTCCTTTAATTTTTTAAATTGCGTGGCTTATATCTAATGATGACATGACACGTGACATTTTAATGCCACGTCATTTTTACACGTCATCCACTTTATTACCCGCGTGTTTTGAAAAAAAAAATTAAAAGAAAATAAACTAATTAAACCATTTAAAAAAATCAAAAGACAAAAATCTAACCCAATAAAATTGTCTTCAAATTCACATGAAAACCCTCATCTATGAAAGAAACTTTAGCTTTGAAAAGCCTAGGTTCTTCTTCTAAAATCTTCTTCTTTAAGCCTCTAATTACCAGCTCTGACAAACCCTCAGCTATCAAAATATACCTTTAATCCTCATTTAAACTATTCTTTCTTCATCTTTTTTCCCTTATTCCTTTCTTACTCTGACGCAAAAGATGGCAGAAACGAAATGTGCAGAGTCATATTTAAGTTGCAAATCATGCTATTCAGGCTCACATTCAAGCTCAAAAAGTCCGACAAGAGACATAAAATGCTTCTGTTGAGTGAGGGCTCTAAGTGTCAAATATATATAAAAACCCAAGAAGAAAATTTTATGATAGCGGGAAATATCAAGAGGTACCATGTTAATTTATCTATTTTAGGATTAGAAAATTAATATTTTATTTTTGTCAAAATTAATAAGTTTAAGAGGTAATTTATTTTATCTATTTTTAGGATTAAGAAAATAAAATTTGTTTTATTTTTTGTGTGAAAACTGATATGTTTAATGGGTATTTTATTTATTTTGTAGGA
Organism: Fremontodendron californicum; assembly: GCA_030761205.1. NCBI lineage: Eukaryota > Viridiplantae > Streptophyta > Magnoliopsida > Malvales > Malvaceae > Fremontodendron > Fremontodendron californicum. The sequence continues at coordinate 756,971 of JAULJL010000033.1, forward strand.
TGTTGATTGTGATTTTTTTCTAATGAGTTGAATTGCTAGAGTACTCCAATATTCAATATGCAAATGATAGTGAAGAATTGAAAAGTGAGAACAAATTATTGTCGGCTAAAAATAGAGAATTGAGAATAGTATGTTAAAGCAAAATGGAAATGGTAAAGAAGTTAGCAAGCTTATCAAAGATGTGAAAAAGTTTCAACTTCAAGAGAAAGCATATAAGGATATGGTTGTCAAAAGTAGCAGGGTGATTAGATTGTACAAGATTGGATTGTGATTATCCTAGATGATATTCTTAATTGTAAGCTTTTATGCATTTGATTAGCTAGTAATGTACCTTGAGCACTTTTGTGTGAATTATGTTGCTGGAAGTTAATGAATGAATGTGGATCGTGTTCATGTGGAATATGTTCATATTCTTAATTGTAAGCTTTTTATGCAATGGGTAGCGAAGCAATGAATATGTAATGTTGCTGGAATATGATAACATGTAAGCATGTTGTTAGCTTACTGCGAGCTTGTTGGAATCAAGGTTATATGCTGTTATAACTTTTAAGGTTGTTAGAATTGACAAAGACTATAAAGTTATCAACGTAAGTTGCTAAACAAAAAAAAAAAAACATAACAAACTTTTCATCGATGAGTTGAAACATATCATTGACAAGAATAAATTAGAAGCATCCATCAGTTGTGATTACAAGAACCACCAAAAAGTATGAAAAAATAACAACCTCAAATTGTTATACAACAAAGTTTCAAGTTTTCATTTGAGGAAGTTACAAACATGAAAATTTACAAGTTTAGTTCTTTAGCTTTTTTGTCCTATTCTTGCTTTCTTGTGTCCCTTGGATTTGATGTTGCATGGTTACAATCTCATTCTTCGGCACTTTATTTGGCCTTTTTCTCTTTAGTCCCAAAAGGTCATCCTTTAGATCTTAAAGTAAAAAAATGAAATTAGATCAACCATAACAAACTCTAAAATGATTTAGAAATGAACTCGTTTTCAATTATATTATCACCTTAAAATGTCAATTGGTCCATCTGTATAACCTGTAAAAAATCACGTTCAACAGCTGAATGTTGATAGAGTCAACTGTTGGTGCATTTCAACTTACTACACTCTTACTAGTTCTTGGAGCAGAAATCAACTGCATTCCTTTTAATCCAGATTGATGAAAAAGAAAAAATAAAAATAAAAACACATAGTTTAACAAAATTTAACCATATAGTTCTCACAGGTTGACACTTACATTTAAAATTTACAGAATAGTCATTTCATTAACATATATCCCCATTCCTTGCATTATTTTTCTCTCTATGTTCTAGGTGCACCTATATTTTCGAAGACGGCTTATTTCCTTTCCCTTTTTTACAGTTCTTGATGGTGCTAGAACAATTGGTGGTGGTGGTGCTGGTACACTTGCTGATTCTAGGACACTTGTTGTGTTGGGAAGTCCGGGTTCATGCATAAACTCATTTATACAAAAGTAAAGCAGCGGAAGTAAACATACAAACACTCGGATAACCCTAGGATCTCGGATCATGATTTGCAAGGGTTTCATGGCATTTAAAACTTTAAATCACCAATAAAATCAGAATGTTGTCTACTCGAGAACTCATAATCCCGAGTGTGCCGGTCCCTGTAACAAGTCAGCAATTGGACAGTCACCGAACAGCTTCTTCAGCCACGAGCAACACAACTGTCTTGCCTCCTATGGTAATCCACACGGACGGCTGTTGGCACCTTCGTAAGGCCTTGAGGATTCCACTATGCTAGCAGCCTGATCTCTCAATCAACAATCAAAAGACTTACCTTCTTAATTTTCCTCAATTCTCGAATACAATGTAGAACAATGCTCATTTCCGGTAATTAAGAAAAACGGACCAAAAGAAATAATGGAGGTTCGGCTATGATTGATTATGCTCTTGGCCGATTCTCAAGATGTCAATATCTATAAAAAAAAACATTTTCCTTTATTTGATAAAAACATAAAACCGTGAACCAAAAGAATCAATTATTCTTATCAAATAAAACAAGTACAAAGAAGAAGCAGTATTCTTCTCTCTTTTATGATTCACGTGAATGTACCAAAAACCAAGACAATAGTGTGGAGGCTATTACTCTCAATATAGTCGAATGCTATATTATCAAAGTTAATAAATCTAACTTCTCTTTTTGCATGACACACTAAACCACAAAAACAATAACCTATTTTCTTTTTGGCGTCACTCATAAAGATTAAAAGAATTCTTTCTTTTTTTTTTTTTTGACAATTCTTTTGGCGTGAACCTTAAAGAATAAAATAATCATATTATTTATTCTTTAAACCATAACCCATTTGATACTTAGAATTCTCTTTTTTTTTTCCTGGTAAAACAAAAAAAGGAATTGTAATGCTATGCAAATGCTTTAGCCGGCCACTAATGCTAGAGAATGGATAGAGTTTAAATCTCATTTAAACTCTCACTATGATAAGAATTCTTCCTATCAAGGTGATTGAGTTTTGGCCAAACTCTATCATATAGTTAGCTTGGCCAAATTCACCCTACATTATGTCTAGGTTCATTTGCTAAGAGATAGGTAAGGATAGGTGTTTGATTTTAAATCAAACAATCAAGTTAAGCTGAAACTCTTTCACTTTAAGCATCCCAGTTCGACTGAGACTCTAACTCTTAAAGCCGAGGTTGAACCTATCCTGGATTATGTCTTACGTTAATAGCTCGAGTAGAATCAGGAAGTCAAGCAAACAAAAAGGGTCGGCAAGAAGCCTTACTAACGAACGACCAATCCTCACATAATACAAAAACTCTACCACCGACAGCTGCAATGCTCTTCGTGTATGTTCAACCCAACACAGGGGCACAAAAACAGATGCCGATTGGGGTAAATCTTGGGGTAATCCCGACAAATCCTAACGAGTCCCAAATTTAGATGATCTCGCTAAGCAAGAAAATATGAAAACGACAGAAATGAGTCTCGATGCTAAAGAAATGAGTTTAGTTTCCGATCTAGTCATCCCACATAAGTTCAAAACGACAGATTTTGAGAAATACAACGGGACCACCAATCCTTCCGTGCACTTGACAATGTATTGTCGAAAGATGACCGAACATGATAGTGATGAGAAATTGCTTATCCACTGTTTCCAAGATAGCCTTAATGGGTCCGCGACTCGATGGTGCAACCAGCTCACCTGAAGCAAGATCTGCTCCTGGGCGAACTTGGCTAGGGCCTTTCTGGAACACTACAAACACGTGTCTGACATGGTACCTGACAGACTATCCCTGTAAAATATGGAGAAAAAAAGCTACTAAAAGCTTCAAATAGTATGCGCAGTAATGGAGAGACATGGCTACCCAGGTGCTGCCACCTTTGATCGATAAAGAAACTACGATTCTCTTTATCAATACTCTGAAGGCACCGTACTATGAAAAATTGATGGGTAATGCCACTAAAAATTTCATAGATATGGTCATATCTGAAGAGATGATTAAAACTGCTATCAAGAGCGGAAAGATGGAAAGTGGGGAACAAGTCACCCACAAGAAAATAATTCTTGCCAAGAAAAAAGAAGGGGAGTGATAACTCGTATAATTATATAGTTTTTAGTTATGTTTTATTATTGTTTTGTGTCAAATACGAGTTATTATTGTTTAGTCTAATTGTGTTTATGATCTTTTATATTTTTATGTAATTTGGTGTTTTTCACAAGTTTCTTTGAGTGATTTCAGATTACTAGAATTAAGGGCAAATCCAGTTCAGTTCCAGTTCCGACACCTTTTTCTATATCAGCTATATCTGGAGTTTCACTGAAGCAATAAGGCTGAAATTTGTATCCGTGCAAAGCTAAGAGGCATATCTATCTTTTTCATGTTTTACACTTCTTGAAACGGAGTCGTTTTCCCTAGCGAAATCGACCATCAAGTTGGCTGATGTGCAATGACGTCTGTGCTGACCTGTTTTCGTATTTTGCCCATATCTGCTTATCCACATCCGCAAATGAGCTGATTCCAATGGCTATGGATCCGTAACGGATACGGGAACATTTGTCTAGAAGACCATATGATCAGATCAGGCCTCTAATATTGACGAAATCGACCATCAAGTTGGCTGATGTGCAATGACGTCTGTGCTGACCTGTTTTCGTATTTTGCCCATATCTGCTTATCCACATCAGAAAATGAGCTGATTCCAACGGCTATGGATCCGTAACTGATTGGGGAACCTTTTTCTAGAAGACCATGTGATCAGATAAGGCCTGCAAAATTGACAAAATCGACCATCAAGTTGGCTGATCAAAATCGTCATGTATGACGAAAATTGTTAGAAAATGCACCCACCTATTATACCTACCTTTGAAATTTGTAAAGCTTGTCTCTTGTCATTTAGCCCTCCAAAATGTGTATAAATAGAGGGCCTTGGATGATTGTAAGGTATGATATTGTACATAGGTAGGATATTAGCCATTGTAATAAAATTCTCTAAGTTTTCTTCTTCTTTCTTTTCTCTAGTTTTGTTTTTCTTTAGAAAGAGCAAGAGGTTGGATAATTAATATTCTTCTTCTTCTTCTTTCTTTCTTTTATTTTCTTCTTAGATTTTCTTTAATTTTATGTTTATGTTTACAATGCCTATGCTAGGCTAAACTTCTATTTGGTTAAGGGTGACTTCAAAGCCCTAGACATGTTTTGTGATTGATTTTCAGATTCTATCTATCATTAATTTTCTATCAAAGTTGCTTATGTTCTTCTACAAGAATTGTTCATGATGTTGTCTTGATTTATTTAGGTGTACAACTAGATAGATCTTGATAATTATCTATTGCTAGTTTAGGAGTCTTGATCCGTGTAATTGTCTTGATTTCCTATTCATAAGTGGCAATTTGTGATTAATGATTATGATCAAGTTTTCAATAATTGCAAAGTGGAACATAACCTAAGTTGAACAATCCGAGCTTATGTGTTTGTTGCTTAGATCAACCTATCTTTCTCATCATAAAGCTGCCATTAAATTGAATTTAGAGAGCTTATTCTAGGTTGTTTAATGGTTAGAGATTAAATAGAGAGCTTGTTCTATTTAACGACAAACTAAGGAAAGATTGGGGTAACAGAGCTTGTTGTTATCTACGGTTGTTAACTTTGATAGTTGGTTGATATTGATAGATCTGAAATTGATTCTTAATGATGTCTAGTGGTGGAGAATGAAACCTTAACCATATTTTTCATATTTGATTCTTCTTACTTACTTGTTTTCTTACTTTTAGTTTGCTTATTTTTTATATTTATTTTTATTGGCTGGTTATACCGCCTAATTTGTATATTAACTTTGTTTTATTTTTATTGGCTGGTTATACCGCCTAATTTAGTATATATATTTTTATTGGCTGGTTATACCGCCTAATTTAGTATATATATTTTTATTGGTTGGTTATACCGCCTTGCATCTTATTCTTATTATTTACTTAGTTTAAATCTGGCTTCAAAAACCCCTTTTCTTTTATTGTTCTTGAATTTAAGTTTTAAACTATTAACTTATAAACTAAAACCCAATCCCTGAGGACTCGACCCTTGCTAACTACTATACTTACAATTTATCTTTTTAGTGCAAGGTTAAATAAGATACACTCTTTTGGGTGCATCAAATTTTTGGCGCCGTTGCCGGGGATTGTTTTCTTTAGTTTATTTGTTACTTGGTTTATTCTTATTTTCAGTTCTAATGAGTTTTATTTTCTTGTACATACGGGTTTTTCTTATCAAATTTTGAAAAAAAAAATATATAAAAAAAAAAAACGATGGGATTGAGCAATCTAACACTTGAAGAGTTGGTGGCATACATAAACATGGAGAATCAACAAGCCAATCTCACTTTCCCAGTTCAACAATTTGCCATGGGAAGATGTCAAAGCCATCAAGTGTTCCAAGACCAACAGTATGATCATTACTCAAACACTTACCATGAAGGATGGTGGGATCATACTAATTATGGCTACTCGAAAAATTACCAAGAAGTAGATCCTTATGCCAATTACACTCATCCATCTAGCTTCAATCAATCATGGTCCCAAGAACCAGATCTTTTTCAGCCATCACATATGACTCAAAACTCAGGTACTTCTTTAGAAGATATTGTCTATTCTCTTGTTACTGATACTTTGCAATTTCAACAGGAAACAAGGGAAAGCATCCAGAGTTTGGAAAAGCAAATGATCCAATTGACTAGTAGTATGGTGGGATGGGTAGCACAAAGATCTGAAGAACTCCCTGCCCAAACGATGATTAACCTAAAGAAGAATGCTACTATTGTGACCTTGAGAAATGATGAACAAGATGAGGATGAGACAAAATTAGAGATGAATTCTATTCTTGAGGATAATGAAGCCAATGATCCAAATAAGAGTATTTCGGCACCTGAGGTAACGTTTGAGATTCCAATTTTTACTAATGTTTCTTCTCCACCTTTTCCTAGTAGATTCGCAAAGTTCAAGGAGGATGAACATGAACAAGACACGCTGGAAACCTTAAACAGTTTGTTTCTGGATGTCATTCAACAAGTACCAAAAGATGCACCATTCCTCGATGAGATATGCACCACAAAGGATGATGGAATAATACTTGTAATGGAGAATGCATCCACTGTTGTGCAAAGAAAGCTTCCTCTCAAACGCATAAATTTGGGAAATTTCATGTATGAGCCTGACAAGCCTAAAAAGCCAAGAAGGGGTGTTGGTTAGATTCAAAACACTAACTCAAGTGTTAATTGGGAAGGCAGCCCAATTAAAGATGAAATTGCCAACCTTCCATATTCAGATTTGCTTTCTCTTTCTCTTTCTTTTCCTTTTTCTTTTATTATTTTTATTGTTTTTATTTTTATTTCTTATGTTTCTTTGTTAATTGTGTTTATTGTTTTTAAGTTCATTTAGGCTGCATAAGTTTCTTTTGTTTAATAATTCTTTTCTCTTACATATAATTCTTGCATTGGGGGATAATAGCATTACATTAAGGACAGTGTAAAAATTATGTGTGGGGGGAAGAATTTAGGATTTTATTTAGTTTGTTTTGTTTTTGAGTCTTTTTTATGCTGTTTTTCTTTCTGATCCTTGTTTTGAAAATAACTAGATGTAAATATAATTATTATTTTTTTTAACCCCGGTTAAACGGCGGATAACGGTACTCCGTGATTATTTAAGTCGGTTCCATCAGCTACCCACAAAACTGATATTGTATATAAATTTCTCTTCCAATTTCTCTTTCATTTTTTTTCATTTTTTTTTCAGGATGGATGATATTCTCACAAGATTGCAGAAACGATTTCCTCCTTTTCCTCGAAATATTTTACTGAAGCTTTACCAAGTTCGATTCGAAAGATTAAGAATGCTTATGCACAAAGGGATTCCTGGAGACATACGTTGGATAATTGAAGCCAAGGTACGTGAAGATGAATATCTTCCTGTTTTGCATTTACCAGGTACAGGTAGAAGCACTTTTGCAAAGAAGTGACGAGCAAAGCGCATGAGTTCAAATTGCCACAAATGTGCACGATGGACGTGTAACGGTAAATGTCGTTTTATTGGGATTCCGTCCTCTAATCGAGATGATAAAATTGAATTCATTAAGGATGGACTGAGTAAGGAGAATTTGGGTAATATCCAACTTTCTCTTGAGACGCATCCTAGTGGAGACGTACAAAGAGAAATTCTTGATTTATGGCCGCAATTCCAAAGGGAATGGCAACATCTTGGGAATCTGATGTTAAAAGACCCTGTTTGCCAGCTTGTAAGAAAACTGGATGGGAAGCATATCCTCGACTCATAGAAGGCGTTTAAGCCGTTTCTGGACGTAAAACCAGAGGAAGATGTGAGCCACAATCACAACTACAATAAATGACTTCTCAGTTTTTGGTTTGATTTGCAATAACTTTATTTTGGTTTAATTTACGTGTTGTTCGATTTGTGTAATTATTCTCGTTTTTTTTATTTGTCTCTTACGGTTGATTTTTTCTTCTCTTTTTGATTTTCTTCCTGAAATCACGCAAAAATCTTTTGTTAGGTTAATATTTTCTTCTGACAGGTCAGATACACTTTCGGCGACATTATTACTCTTGTCTGATTCACTACTCAGTCCTCTATATATTACACCATGTACTCATTCTCTTTCAGGCACTCGAAAAAAAAAATGGAAAGTACTTCATCCCAGCGCATTAAAAAATTTTTTGTGTCTTTGGAGGTGCTTATCCAGGGAAAAATAACATATTTGCTGATGAAGCCATAAGAGTTGGAGTAATACTTGCCCAACAAAAGATCCAGTTGATTTATGGAGGCGGTAGTACGGGTTTAATGGGAGCAGTCGCTACAGCAGCACACGCCGGAGGAAGTCCAGTTCTAGGTATCGTGCCAAAACTATTCACAAGTTTTTGTGGACCTACCGTGGGTAAGGAAATACAAGTCTGGAGTATCCCTGAACGGATGACAATCATGTACCATTCTGCCGATGCATTCATTGCTTTACCAGGAGGTCTGGGTACATTGGAAGAAATAGCTTGCGTGGCTTCTTGGTCATCTTTGGTCACAAATAAGAAACCCATTGGTTTGCTTAATATTAATGGTTATTTTAGTAATTTGCTTTCATATTTAGATAATGCTGTGGATAATGGATTCATGTTTTCAGAGGCAAGGAGAACCATAATTTCTGCTACAACCATTGAAGATTTACTCAAAAAGCTCCAAGCTTATGAGTATTTATCTGCTACGGTTGTTTCGCAAACGCTCGGAAAAAGAAAAAGAGATATGGACGAGCAAGGAGTGGATTGCACTTTGTCTTTGTGACATTATCTAACATTTTGTTTGTTGTGTCTCAGTTATAATAAGTGGTTAGCAACCTCTGCAGGTAATATCTCCTAAATCCTACCTTTAAAATTTGACATTCGGGACAATGTCATATTTTAGTATGGGGTAAGGGACATATTTTGCTAATTTTAAAAAAAAAAAAAAGTTTGTTGTGTTTTAAGCAATTTAGAAGTATTCATTCTGAACAAGGTCTGAGTAAGGGAGACTTGAGACATACCTTGTCAGTTTGATTTTAATCTTTTTATGTTTACTTGTTAATTTTTCTTTAGTATTTTAGGATTATTTAGGTTGCATGAGTTTGTTTTGTTTTGTTTTGAGTCTAGTTGTTCCTATTCTTATGTTATTAGTTCTTTTCTCTTACACATGATTCTTTCATTTGGGTTAATAGACTTACATTGAGGACAATGTAAGAATTAAGTGTGGGGGGAATGATTTAGGATTTCTTTTATTTTTGTCTACTATTTTTTTTTATGAGTCTTTATTATTATTTTTAGTGTGTTTTAGTTCCTTTTCAATACTACGATGAGATATGAATTGCATAAGTCTAAAACAGATTTATTAGTGAGAAGATTTTCATGAGAATTGAACTTAATATCAATCGTTTTATGAGCCAATGTTAATATGATATGTTGATTGAGAAAGAAGCATGTTTAGACTTAATCTGACTTGTATAATCATCCTTGTGAGTTTTTGAGCCTATAATGATTGATGCATTATACAAATCAATCTAATTTCTTTCTTGAGTGCTCTTATGATTACATGATTCTCTAGAACTTGCTTTAAACCGTTTGAGACTATATTGATACATGTGACAACATGAATATGATAGAGGCATTAGGATTATAACCAGAGCCAAACAGCCATCCCTTATTGATGTTCCAAGAGAACATCCCTCTAGTGAACCAATTTGAGCCTACATTGAATAAGCTATTTATTTGGTAACCACATCTTACACCTAGCCTAAACACATTTATATCTTTACCCTTGTTCTAAAGATGGACTAGAATGTTTGAGACATATTGCAAAAACAAGGGATATTTTTTGAAAATTTGGGTTAGAACAAAAGATAAGTGTGGGGGAGGAGAAAGGCAAAAGTCAAGAGAAAAATAGAGGGAATATTGCCAAATACATTCCCATGTGAAAAAAAAAAAAAAATTTTTTTGAATAATCTCTTGAACTTCTAGTTAAAGAAAAGAAAAAGATGTTCGAAAGTTGGTTAGAATGAAGTAAAGGCTCAACATGAAATATTCAGCCTATGTGATTATGTACTTCTAAAGAATATTGAGAAAGTTTTATTTGCAAAATCTTATTTTGTCTCTAAATTCTATGAAGTCTTTGGAATGTTTGTGATATCTTTTCCTTTTTATTCTTTAACCACATTATTACCTCTTGGCCCCATTACAACCTTGATTAAAGACCTCTTGATTTATGAAGTTGCATGATCTTTTAGTGGAGAATAGGTAGACAAGCAAGCATATGGTAGAACTATTTTAATGAGATTGATTGAGTGTAAACACTTTACCACTACTTTAAAGAGTGAAAATCATGAGAGTATCCCATGTGAGAAGTTGAGATTAAGTTTGAATGTGCACTATTTTGATTGAAATATGTTATGTTAATATTGGCTTAACTCAAACAATTTACATTCAAGCATGATTTTTTGTGAAATTCTTTAAGCTATTGATTAGTTTATAAGACTTGTTCAAAGATTGTCTCTAATTTATATTGAAAGGAATAGGAGTAAATATTTTTAGTATATGTAGTTTATTTATATTTTAGTTTTTCAATGTTTGTGGGTATCGTTCTAGTAAACCCTCACGAGACTAAACTCGTCCACTAGGGACACCTAGGGGTTTAAAGGCTTGTGTCACATGCTAAGTGCCACCGTGATTTCCTACGAAAATGGATTAGATTAGATTTTCTTATTTTATTTTTATTGAGTCGTTGCTAGGGACTAGCAACAATCTAAGTGTGGGGGTGTGATAACTCGTATAATTATATAGTTTTTAGTTATGTTTTATTATTGTTTTGTGTCAAATACGAGTTATTATTGTTTAGTCTAATTGTGTTTATGATCTTTTATATTTTTATGTAATTTGGTGTTTTTCACAAGTTTCTTTGAGTGATTTCAGATTACTAGAATTAAGGGCAAATCCAGTTCAGTTCCAGTTCCGACACCTTTTTCCATATCAGCTATATCTGGAGTTTCACTAAAGCAATAAGGCTGAAATTTGTATCCGTGCAAAGCTAAGAGGCATATCTATCTTTTTCATGTTTTACACTTCTTGAAACGGAGTCGTTTTCCCTAGCGAAATCGACCATCAAATTGGCTGATGTGCAATGACGTCTGTGCTGACCTGTTTTCGTATTTTGCCCATATCTGCTTATCCACATCAGCAAATGAGCTGATTTCAATGGCTATAGATCCGTAACGGATACGGGAACATTTGTCTAGAAGACCATATGATCAGATCAGGCCTCTAATATTGACGAAATCGACCATCAAGTTGGCTGATGTGCAATGACGTCTGTGCTGACCTGTTTTCGTATTTTGCCCATATCTGCTTATCCACATCAGCAAATGAGCTGATTCCAACGGCTATGGATCCGTAACGGATAGGGGAACCTTTTTCTAGAAGACCATGTGATCAGATAAGGCCTGCAAAATTGACAAAATCGACCATCAAGTTGGCTGATCAAAATCGTCATGTATGACGAAAATTGTTAGAAAATGCACCCACCTATTATACCTACCTTTGAAATTTGTAAAGCTTGTCTCTTGTCATTTAGCCCTCCAAAATGTGTATAAATAGAGGGCCTTGGATGATTGTAAGGTATGATATTGTACATAGGTAGGATATTAGCCATTGTAATAAAATTCTCTAAGTTTTCTTCTTCTTTCTTTTCTCTAGTTTTGTTTTTCTTTAGAAAGAGCAAGAGGTTGGATAATTAATATTCTTCTTCTTCTTCTTTCTTTCTTTTATTTTCTTCTTAGATTTTCTTTAATTTTATGTTTATGTTTACAATGCCTATGCTAGGCTAAACTTCTATTTGGTTAAGGGTGATTTCAAAGCCCTAGACATGTTTTGTGATTGATTTTCAGATTCTATCTATCATTAATTTTCTATCAAAGTTGCTTATGTTCTTCTACAAGAATTGTTCATGATGTTGTCTTGATTTATTTAGGTGTACAACTAGATAGATCTTGATAATTATCTATTGCTAGTTTAGGAGTCTTGATCCGTGTAATTGTCTTGATTTCCTATTCATAAGTGGCAATTTGTGATTAATGATTATGATCAAGTTTTCAATAATTGCAAAGTGGAACATAACCTAAGTTGAACAATCCGAGCTTATGTGTTTGTTGCTTAGATCAACCTATCTTTCTCATCATAAAGCTGCCATTAAATTGAATTTAGAGAGCTTATTCTAGGTTGTTTAATGGTTAGAGATTAAATAGAGAGCTTGTTCTATTTAACGACAAACTAAGGAAAGATTGGGGTAACAGAGCTTGTTGTTATCTACGGTTGTTAACTTTGATAGTTGGTTGATATTGATAGATCTGAAATTGATTCTTAATGATGTCTAGTGGTGGAGAATGAAACCTTAACCATATTTTTCATATTTGATTCTTCTTACTTACTTGTTTTCTTACTTTTAGTTTGCTTATTTTTTATATTTATTTTTATTGGCTGGTTATACCGCCTAATTTGTATATTAACTTTGTTTTATTTTTATTGGCTGGTTATACCGCCTAATTTAGTATATATATTTTTATTGGCTGGTTATACCGCCTAATTTAGTATATATATTTTTATTGGTTGGTTATACCGCCTTGCATCTTATTCTTATTATTTACTTAGTTTAAATCTGGCTTCAAAAACCCCTTTTCTTTTATTGTTCTTGAATTTAAGTTTTAAACTATTAACTTATAAACTAAAACCCAATCCCTGAGGACTCGACCCTTGCTAACTACTATACTTACAATTTATCTTTTTAGTGCAAGGTTAAATAAGATACACTCTTTTGGGTGCATCAGGGAGGCTTATGTAGTCAGTTTCAATAACCACCCTTTTGCACCTTCAGCACCATATCCACCTTACCCAACCTATAATTCATATTACCCAGCTATAAACAGCCTCACTCAAAACCCTTTTCCTTATACAACTATACCACAACAACCGTATCCGATTGGCATACCTCCTCAAATAGCCATTCCACCAAACACTCAGAACATCACCCAAAATGATCAAAGGCCTATGAGAAATAATCCAAAGCCTCAATATGACCTTATCCCTACCACTTATAGCGAGTTGTACTGAAAGCTTCTATAAGGGCAACTCGTCGCACCCGTCTATCTACAGCCTTTAAAACCTCCATATCCCAAGTGGTATGATTCCAGCGCTTATTGCACATGTCATGTTGGGATTCAAGGATACTCAATCGAGACTTGCACTGCTTTTAAGAACAAGGTCCAGAGCTTTATTGATGCAAGAATTTTGAAATTCGGACCGAAAAATGGGCCTAATATTGTGAGTAACCCATTGCCTAATCACATGGAGGCTAAGGTTAATGCAATCATGTCAGGAGAGGTTGAAAAAGTAAATAGGGATGTTAGAAAGGTAAAGACACCAATGATCAGAGTTTGGGTAGAGATGGTCAAGGCATGCATAATTCGACCGAAATTAGATGTAAGGAAAATAGCCAGCTAGTCAGAGGATTTTTACCAATATCATGAGTGTAAGGGGCATGCCATTCAGGACTGTGAAGAGTTTTTGGAAAAGATTCAAAGGATAATCGATATGGGCGAGGCTTAGCTTTTTGAAAAGTTAGAAGATCCTGAAGTCAATATGAATGAAATGAGTTATGGGGTGGATAGACCCCTGATCATATATTACGGTGAGTCAGGGTTAAAGGCTATTCCAGTGGTCGAGGGACCTGCTCCGAAATTAATCATAGATTTGCCGTTACCTTTTTCTTATAAAGGGGACAAGGCGATTCCATGGAGCATTGAATGCAGTATGGCAATATCGGGATCCTCGAACCACCAGACAGCTACTGTGGATGTAACTGGAGTAGGTCACCTAACCCAAAGTGGTAGATGCTATCCCCTGGGGACAGTTGAACTTGGTCAAACGAGAAAGACAGGAGGATCTGATAAAGGAAAAAAGATAGTGGAACCAGACCATACTGATGTAGAACAGTCTGGGGAAGTGGAGAAGGTTTCATCCCCAGTTAATAAAGTGAAAGAGCTAGTGAATGAGAAGAGAGCCTGCGAGTTCTTAAAGCTCATCAAACACAGTGAATACAGTGTGGTAGAACAATTGCACTGCCAACCGATGAGGATTTCTGTTCTTTCACTGTTGTTAAAATCAAAGTCACACCGAAATACTCTGCTGAGAATTTTGAACCAAGCTTATGTGGCTAACAACATAACGGTGGAGAAGTTAGACTGATTGGTGGAGAACATCATAGCAGATGATTATATCTCTTTCAGTTATGAGAGATACCACTAAATGGAATAGGGTCTACCAAAACTCTTCATATCACCACTACTTGTAAGGGGTGTTGGGATTCGACTCATGCTCAAATAGAGATAATGTATAATTTAATCAACAAGTTAAACATATAACTTTGTGGAATAAAATAAAACATAGAGAATACTGAATCCCACCATAGATCTGCCTATAAATTCAAAACGATCAGGTTGTCAAGAACAGATAACAATCAAAATCTCGTACCTCTATAATGGAGATTGCCAAAACCACATCACAGATTCTTGATGTTCTTGTTCTTGTACACAAAGCTCACTTGTCGAAAACCAAACTTGTCCAATTGTTCGACCTCTAACAGTAATCCACACAGGTGATCTAAAAGCCTTCACAAGGTTGAGATTATGTTTTTCCAAGACGATGCTAGTAGTATAGGTTGTGAAAAACCTTCCTCCTTTAACAAAAGAATCGTATTCTCTTTTCTCAATAGGTGTTCGGCCGATTCTCACTAATAGCGGAGAGAGGCGCCTATTCTAATTCTCATAAGGGGGAGGTGGCAATAACATTAGGCTATTTATAAGTAGGATTAGTGTATGCCAGCTATTGAACTAACTGCACTAAAGCCCTTATAAATATTATTAAATATTTACAATAAGCCCACAACACTTAATGAATATTTAATCTGCCCCTATCTCATTTTAATTTCATTAATCACCTTTTGTGTGTGACCCATTAGGCCCTTAACGTGTTGGCAATAAATATAATAAATTCAATTAAGAATTTCCTCTTTATATTTATAGATCATGAGCGGCATCTAGCAATATATCATGACCACCCAAATGCCAAGAGAGTCATCAAGCTTTGACTAGCCTTTCGTGTATAATATGTCTGTGTAATTCGATCCCTTCATAAAATATCCCGAGATAGGAAAGAGCATGATTTAGTGTCTACTCTTAACCCATTCCATATTAGATCTGCAACTTTAATATTAACTCCTTAAGTATTGCCTTCGCCAAGGACTTCCATAAGTTAATATAAGCCAGATACATGTGAGATAT
The DNA here is from genome assembly GCA_030761205.1 of Fremontodendron californicum. NCBI lineage: Eukaryota > Viridiplantae > Streptophyta > Magnoliopsida > Malvales > Malvaceae > Fremontodendron > Fremontodendron californicum. Next base: position 772,355 of record JAULJL010000033.1, read on the forward strand.
ATCCCCTTAATCACTTGGGGTGATAAATCCTCTCTGGACCACTCATTCATCTTTGTATGCTTCATGTCATACCCAATAACATCCTACCATCAGCGTCCTCATGATTGAGACCCGTTCGTGATGAAATCTACATATGACAGTTCACATACAAGATGACCTAGTGTCACAATTCAAAGGATTATTTACACTATTGACACATGAGAGTATTTACCATAGACACTTGAGTGAAATACCAAATGGAACTCTCATAGCGGGTCATGTTCAGTGAACTTGTTCAACTAACAAGCACCCATATGTTATCCCCAAGTATCTCTATACTTTCAACCTATGAGATCAGTTGCATGCATCAAGGGCATGAAGGCTTAACATATGCCAGTCTTTGAGCATTGACAATGCTCTATCTTGACAATACAATGACCAGGAACAATTTAGAAACACGATATTGATGCATAAGGATCCTCATAATTGTCACACCTTACAATTCCTTTGCAATGCCCTTCTGTTTCATGGGCTTTATCTTTACAAGTCATTTATAACAATTATAACAATACTTATGGATAAAGAAATACCTCAATTATAATTAATAAACTATAATGTGCAATACATGAATATATAAATAGTGTCTTACAAGCCTAACTAGATTGGCTTGTAGGGCTTACACCAACAATCTCCCACTAGCACTAAAGCCAATCGCCCATGTACTTAAGCCCATGTCCTTCCATGTGACGATTATGTTTCTGCTGGGATAGAACCATAGTGGGTAACCTTTTTCATATTAATGTCACCTCTTTTAATGATTACACTAATCAAGTGAAACTGCCGTAATATATGTATGGATCTACGATGAGACCTTGGTTCTTTAGCTTACGATATAGCTCCATTGTTATCACAGTAAAGTGGTACTGGATCAACAATGCTCAGAACCAACCAAGTTCTTTAATGAACTTCTTGATCCAAACAGCCCCTTTCGTTGCCTCAAACGAGAAGATATACTCGGCTTTAGTTGTTGAATCTATAGCCATCTCTAGTTTGGAACCTTTCCAACTGACTGTTCCAAGATTTAAGGTAAATATATAATTACACTGTGATTTACTGTCATCCTAATCAGATTAGAAATCAGCATCTGTATAACCCCTAACTTGGAGTTTAGCCCCTCCATAGACCAAGAAAGTATCCATGCTAAACCTTTTAGCACCTTGTCTATGTAAACGGATTGGGACAATCCAAGCAACCTTTTCGATCTATCTCTATAGATCTTAATTCCCAGAATATATGTTGTTTCTCCCAAATCCTTCATGGAGAATTGTTTGGACAGCTAGACCTTGGTGGTTTGAAGCATGGGTACATCGTTTCCTATGAGAAATATGTCGTCGACATATAGTACCAAGAAAACAATTGCATGTCTGTTTACCTTCTTGTAAACACATGGTTCATCAGGATTCTTAATGAAACCAAATTCTTTGATTGTTTCATCAAACCTGATGTTCCAACTCCGAGATGCTTGCTTTAGTCCATAAACGGACTTTTGCAGCTTGCATACCTTATTAGAAGTGGCCTTGGATGAAAAACCTTCAGGTTGTGTCTTATACACTTCCTCTTACAAATTCCCGTTAAGGAATGCAGTTTTTACATCCATATGCCATATCTCATAATCATGGTATGCAGCAATAGCAAGCATAATCCTAATGGACTTTACCATGGCAACTAGTGAAAAGGTTTCTTCAAAATCAATGCCTTCAACTTGATTATAACCTTTTGCAACCAATCTGGCCTTATACGTTTGCATGTTTCCATCCATGTCTGTCTTTATCTTGTAGACCCATTGTAGACACCTAATTTTGTTCGGACCACTAACACAGGTACGTTTTCTTCCTAAATTGATGCTTCAGAATGCTAAAAGGCTTTTTTTCATCCTGCAAGTGGTACTCCGAGACTTAGTCTAAGAAAGCATACAGAAAAAGTCAAACTTGAAAAAAGTCAACCCTAAAAAAGTCAACAAATAAAAAAGTCAACCCACTTTAAAAATCAAGATTTGAATTTCAATTGAAAGATGGTGAAAGAATTTTGATAATCCGAGGTCTACATTAGCGCCAACATCAAGTACCCCAACTCCTAGGCCCTGTGTGACTAAGAAATAACCTCGGGATAAAACCCAAAGGCATTTTGATCCTATTTCAATCAGCTATCAAGAGCTTTTCCCAATGTTTGTCAGAGATCACCTAGTTGCCTATGTGCCGTTGAAACCCCTGTCACCATCATACATGAAGTGGTATAAACCGAATGAAAGATGTGATTATCACTGTGGAACTGTTGGGCATGGCATTGAGAACTGCAATGCACTTAAGAACAAAGTACAATCTCTTATAGATGCCAAGTGGTTGGATCCAACGATGCTGATTGATAGAGGACCAGGAAAGGGTAATTAGGATTGGGAGATTTACGGTAATGATGTGGAAAGACTTCGGTCTTATATGATGTAATAGGATTTCACTTTTTCAGTAGCCGGCTCTTATAGCCTTAGGATGCTAGGAAGAATAAAGTGCTTGTAATGACAGTTTTAACCACTGCTCATGATTTTGTAAACATGTTTTATACCATTGTGAATGTTGATTTGGGAATAAATTCGTTGTGCTTCAAATTTATGAGATGTTGATGATTAAGTTCCTCGGATTCTTGTTTCCTCCGTGATATCTTCCCCTTTGCATTTTGCATCCGATCAATTATTTGTCATACCATACATTCATACATGCATCTTGGTAGCATCAGGTGGTATTCATGACAGACATAGTCAGCATGATTTTTCCATATGTTCATGCACTAACTTGCTTATTACATACATCATGCTAGCATTACGACACATTCATAACACACATGGTTAGCATGAGTTTCTTTGTATATACTCTGTTTCAATCAATCATTGTTTACAGGCATCATAATTGACATCGTGTTACATTCAGAGTGTATATGATCATTCATTGGAAAATAATCTGGAAAATACATAGTCATTCATGGCATATATCCATGTGTTGATTTGTTTATTCTTTGCTTGCATCATGTTGGCATGATTGCATTTATTACATACATGGTCAGCATGTTTCCATTGTATATGTCCATACATCATATTGTTTAGGCTTCGCATGCATCAAATTGCATTCATGACTCTTTCATCATGACATGCACTTGGGGGACTAAAATAGAAGTTGATTTGGCTTTAAGAGTCTTTGAAAGAATTTCCATTTCAAATCAGAGGTATAAGAAGTACTGAGTACCTTTCCAATACAAGCTAGAGCTATGGTGAATGAACAAGCTGCCCGAATGGAAAGAATGGAAAGGGCACATGAAGAATTGCTAGAAAAGTTGGCAAAATCTGAAGCAGAATCTAAAGATCAGATGATTAAATTGATGGAGCTGATGTCTGCCGTAATCAAGGGAAAAGGATACATTGAAAACTTTGCCACCAGAGAAGGGTTAGAGGCACAAAAGGGTTAGAACCAGGTCGTAATGATGGATGACCAGAACACAGCTAACCCTAGCAATACCCTGAACTTAGATGATCCAGCTGAACGGGAAAAGTTGGAAATCGTTGAGTCAAATATGGCTCAGTTGACAGATTCCCAAGGGAAACATCAGTTGTTAGATGAAAGGCTCTTGGCAGTAGAAAATACAGATATATTCGGGAGTGTGGATGCGAAAGAACGATGCTTGGTCCTCAATTTAGTCATTCCTTCTAAATTCAAGGTCCCTGACTTTGTGAAATATGACGGGACGACTGATCCGTCAACCCACATCACTATGTTCTACCGAAAGATGATAAGTCATATAGATAATGATAAGCTTCTGATCCATAGCCTCAGCGGGTCCGCAATTAGGTGGTACGGTCAGTTGAGGAAGGATCAGATTCGCTGTTGGAATGATTTGGCCATGGCTTTTCTAAACCAGTACAAGCATATGACCCACATAACACCTGACCATCTCACTTTTGCAAAATAAGCAGAAAAAAGCTAACTAAGAGCTTCAAAGAGTATGCTTAGAGGTGGAGAAACATGTCCACCCAAGTAGAACCACCTTTGACACAAAAAGAAATCACCATCCTTTTTGTGAGTACACTGCGGGCCTCGTACCATGATAGACTCGTCGGTAATGCCTCGAAGAATTTTGCGGATATGGTAATCTCACGGGAGATGATTGAGAATGCTATCAAGAATGAGAAATTTGAAGGAGAAGCAACATCCAATGCCGAGAGAAATAGGGTACCTAGAAAGAAAGAGAAAGATGTCCAAGCTATGGGAGATTTTGTCCCATATTCCCAATTTCCCTCATACCAATCATGTTATCCTACTGAGGTATCTCCAAGCCTTTATCCTTACCCACTAACCCAAGAACCTAATCCTATACCAGTTCTTGCAACAAGGCCTACTTCTAGAAAACGACTGCGGGATAACCAAGAAAGAATTCCAATTTTGATCCCTGACCTATTGCCATTACTAATTAAGAATCAGTACCTTACCCCGGTACCTTTGAAAATAGCTCAGAATCCATCAGCAAAGAGTTATGACCCTGACAGCAAGTGTGATTATCACCTGGGGGTATTTGGGCATTCAACTGAAAAATGTAGACAACTGAGGGAAAAGACTGAAAGTCTTATCCGCAATGGTATTTTGATATCGGAGCTTATCAATCAGTGGAAGGCCGCTCTGCCGTAAATCAATATCTTTCAGGGTTTTTTTAGGAGGAGAATTACTACCTTTGAAGGATGTCAATAGGTGCATTTTAATGAATGTAGTTTCAGACCTTAGGATGAAAACACTTGTCTCATGTCGACATTCATATAAATTAAATGAATATTGAATTTTTAAATGCTTTGTGTTTGTTGTGTTTTAACAATAATTTAAATTTGCAAAAACAAGCATTAAGGAAGTTTTAATAATGGATAGTCTCGAGAATATTGATGATCATTGTTACAAATGACCCAATACCCTATCCCCTCTCTTTTAGGCTTTCCTAGGCTTAAATCCCTTGAACCAAGACCCCTTGGAAAACCTAATGCTTCAAAGAATATGAATGATTGAACTTTATAAAACCATTGTCATCATAGAATAAGCAAAGATGTAGATCTTAGTCTAGGCTATGAACAAAGGAACGAACATTTTGAAATTTTTTTGAACTCCTTGAAATTCAAACAAATGAGACATTCTTTCAAGAATTTAGATCATGGTAATTTGGTGTGTGTCAAGGTTGTGCCAAAACCATTCATGTCATTTCCAATAACCACGAAACACTAATTGCCCAAACATCACTTCATGATTGACACCCTGGGGCACAATGATTAAACTAGATTATCCCATGTCCTAGAGAAAACCTGTTTTTGGGCCATATTTTCCTTGTATCTTCAAAGAACTCAGAATTGAAAGTCAGCCTTTTCAAAACAGACCTAGACTTGCTATGTTTCTCATTGATAGAAATTCTCATGGTTAATCAAATTGGGGCATCATATGTGGAAATGATGGATATGTGGTGAAAAAGGATGGGACTAACGCATGAATCATTGGGGCATGCAATTAAAAAAAAAAGAAAAATTGTGATATCATGCATATAAGAATTTGAATGATTCCAAAGTGCAAAATGAAATTTTGATTATCTATTCCCCCTGGGGTTTGCTTTTCAATGAGAATATTCATGCTTGATATGATAAATGGCCATCTTTCATATCCCTCTCAAAAAGAGAAAATTATCCATAGTGACCCCTTTTGAGCCAAAAGAATTCTTTCTTCTTTGAACCCTGATCAAGGATCACCCTCTACACTGGGGGGCAAATGTGAGGAAAGATCACTGAGAAATGAGTCCTAACTCAAAGTCAGATACAAAGCAAAGTAAGCCCCGAATAAATATGGGTCCACTCTGTCAAAATAAAGATGCAAGAGAAAAACAAAAACAAAAGAAAAAAGTGTGAAAAAGTATGGCAAATGAAAGCCAAAAGAAAAGAAGAAAAAGAGCAAAGTCAAAAGGAATGAAAAGTCCAAAAGGGACGAATGCTTCAAAGAAAATCCTCCTCAAGAAATGATCCTTGATCTGATTACCCTTAAACACATATTTTGGGCCTATTTATCCTTTCTTTCGGAACCCCGAACCATGGCCTACATTACATGCTTTAAAAGTCTATTTTGATAAGCATGAATATTTAACTTGAAGGGTTTTTTCTCAGATTTTATCCTATCTCATCGAATTATCATTTCACTGAGGAAGAATTTAGAATTCTCAAGTGCATGGTAAAACAATGAAGAAAATGAAGAAAAAAGAAGAAAAATGGAAATAATGGGACTCTAGGGTGAAAACCCAAAAATGGGCGATCTAGAGTAAAATGGGAATTTTTGATGCCATTTATGTTAGTACTGATACCACAAAAGAGAAGGTCATCTTGGAAAAGTGGTCATCGGGAAACATCTAGGAATTCCTAAACCTCCCAAATTGTAAGCTCTATTCGGAGGATTGACATCAAAAACTGAGATTTTTTCCCTTCAAGATTAAATTTTCCAGTTTAAACATCCCGGACAATCTTGACACTTGTCAAAATGCCTTGATATGAAAACTAAAAGAAGGTTGAATTTGTTTGATTCTTAACAAATTCATGATTTATAAAACCTATTCCATTCGTGAGCCTAGAAGGGACATACATTTTGTTGTGAAGTTTTCTTTGATCCACCAAAATCTTGTTTATACCAAGCCTTGCCAATCCCAGTTGAAAAAAAAAATAGATTGACACTTGGAGAAATTTTTAATAATGATCATCAGTCTTCAAAAGATTTGTACATCACACACTATGGGGTTAATATTCTTGTTCAGAAGTTTTCAAACTGAGAAAACAAATAAAGACATTTTTTGAAATACCCATTTTTGATGTTGACATGAGATAAGGGTTTTTCTAACCTAAAGGTGTGGAACTACTAGGGTTAATTTTGATTTCCAAATAAGAGAAGAAGAAATAAAACCCGGCAAGCAGACTTCTGTCAGTAAGAGTTTGAAAACTGTTGGGGCAAGGAGAATAGCCAAAATGATTAGAAGTTATACTCTGATTTGAAGAGGAAAAATGAATTGAAAAGGCTAAGCCAAAGTCTAGAAAAATGATCGGGGGCATTTGCATATTTTCATCAAGCATTTGCATCATTATTGATCCTTGCATTTGCATCATTTAAAAGCATTTGTATAATGTTAAATTTTGCATTTGCATCACTCTATGAAGTAGTTGCATCAATCTGAGAGCATTTGCAGTTGCATTTAGATGCATTTACATCTTATCCAACATCAGCATCAAGAAACATTTGCATCAATTCAAAACATTTACATATGCAATATGAGGTATGTGCATCCTATTAATCATTTGCACCAGCATCAAAAAGCATTTGCATCTTCTCAAAATCTTCAGGTTAATTTTCAAAAATTCTTCAAAAGATCATTGTTAAGACCATTTTTAAGACCTCCAAGCATAATTTTTTCAAATCACGGGTAAGGCCTTCGGGCACCATTTTTAAGACCTTCGGGCATAATTTTTCAAATCACGGGTAAGGCATCCGGGCACCATTTTTAAGACCTTCAGGCACCATTTTTAAGGTCTTCGGACATAATTTTTCAAATCACGGGTAAGGCCTTCGGGCATAATTTTTCAAATCATGGGTAAAGCCTCCGAGCATCATTTTTAAGACCTCCGGGCACCATTTTTAAGACCTATGGGCACCATTTTTAAGACCTTCGGGCATAATTTTTCAAATCATGGGTAAGGCCTCCGGACACTATTTTTAAGACCTTCGGGCACCATTTTTAAAACCTTCGGGCATAATTTTTCAAATCATGGATAAGGCCTTCGAGCACCATTTTTAAGACCTTTGGGCATAATTTTTCAAATCACAGTTAAGGCCACTAGGCACCATTTTTAAGACCTTCAGGCCTAATTTTTCAAATCACGGGTAAGGCCCCCAGGCACCATTTTTAAGACCTTCGGGCATAATTTTTCAAATCACGGGTAAGGCCTACGGGCACCATTTTTAAGACCTTCAATTATAATTTTTTAAATCATGAGGACACCATTTGTAAAACCTTCGGGCACCATTTTTAAGACCTTCGGGCATAGTTTTTTGAATCACGGGTAAGGCCTTTGGGCACCATTTTTAAGACCTCCGGGCATAATTTTTCAAATCACGGGTAAGGCCTCCGAGCACCATTTTTAAGACCTCTAGGTACAATTTTTAAGACCTTCGGGCACAATTTTCACTTTGAAAATTGAACCCTTTTCCTTAAGACGGGTCGAGTCTTGATTAGTCAGGGAACTCTAAGGACAAAATCTTCTATTTACAGCTTTTTTAAAAAACAAAAATGATGAAAAAAAATGAAAACGATGAAAAAAATGAAAAATGGTGAAAAAGAAAAAATGAAAAATGAAGTAAGAAAACTACCATTTCCCTTCACTTCACATGTGATTTCACTAACCAGACAAAATTAGTGTTTGTTTATCTTTTCCTGATTCCTGATTCTCAGCAATAGCCAAAGAGGGGCAACTGTAGACACCTAATTTTGTCCGGACCACTAAAACAAGTATGTTTTCTTCCCAAATTGATCTTTCAGAATGCTAAAAGGCTTTTTTTCATCCTGCAGACAGTGCTCCGAGACTTAGTCTAAGAAAGCATATAGAAAAAGTTAAAAAGGAAAAAGTCAACCCAAAAAAGTCAACCTCAAAAAAGTCAAGTACTGAAAAAGTCAATCCACTTTCAAAATCAAGATTTGAATTTCAATTGAAAGATGGTGAAAGAATTTTGATAATTCGAGGTCTACATTGAAAGATATGGAGTTCAGAAGTTAGGTTACGAAAATTCAGTCGAAAGGAAAACCTAGTTTGGGAAATTTGGGGAAAAGTGCTTGAACGTTCAATTTGTTCAAAATTGAAGGTCCCAAATGAAAGATAAGCACAGACTACGGGTAATGGAGAAGCTACTTGGAAGAAAAACGGAAAGAAAAGTCAATTCGGAAGAAAACTGAGAACTAGGGTTTTTTGGTGGATTTCGGTGAAATTTGGAAGAATTACAAAAATGGCCTGATTCGGTAGGACTACAGCCCCTAATTGACGAGGAGTGATTAAACAAGGATAGCCCAAGGCTCAAATTGAAGAAAATCTAAAAATCGAACTTGTTTTGAGCAAAACCGGGTTTCGAAGGCAAACGGGCAAAATTGGAAAATTTGGCAAAAATAGAAAATGAACTCCAAAAATTCTAAAAATTTGCAAATCTCATTTTTAAATTATTTTTAAGAGATTGGAGAAAGAAAATCTTGATTCGGAGTTCGTTTGCAAAATGACCAAATCCCGGGTCCCCTATGTAGTAATTTAAGCAGATAAATCTCGAAAAAATAGTAAATGAGCTCCATAAATTCTAAAAATTTGCAAATCTCATTTTTAAATTATTTTAAAGAGATTGGAAAAAGAAAATCTTGATTCGGAGTTCATTTGCAGAATGGACAAATTCCGGCTCCCCTAGGTAGTAATTCAAGCAGATAAATCCCAAAAAAATAGCAAATGAGCTCCTAAAATTATGAAAACTTCCAGATCACATTTTGAAATTATTTGTAAGAGATTGGTGAAGAAAAATCTGGATTCGGAGCTCGTTTAAAAAATGGTAAAGTTCGGGTGCATAAAAGGGGTAATTTTGGAAATAAATCCGAAATAAATAGCAAATGGACTCGAAAAATTTTGAAAACTTCCAAAATTCATTTTCTATTATTTTGGAAGTATTGAAGAAAGAAAATTTGAATTTGGAGTCCGTATGCTATTTATTTAGGTTTGAGGGGCAAAAAGGTCATTTCATCGAAGAAACCAAAAAGGGCAAAATTGTAATTGATGAAAATATGAAAGAAGAAGGAATTGCTGGGATTTTACCTCCCTTGGTCAGCCAGCATAGAGGAGAAGAAGAAAGCTTGATCAATTTAATTCCTTAGTCACTATCAAGCTCACTTGCTACCATTAACACCTTGCAAATGGTCCCCCTTCATCCAATGGATTAGGTGCCTTGTAGGAAAGTTGAATGCACCATCCAATGGCCAAATTTAAATGCCAAGATGAAATTTTTATTTTTCATGAAATAACCCTCATCTAATGGCCAAGAATGGAAGAAAAAAGATGAGCACAATTCATCCAAAGGTGAGCATCCATTCGGCCAAGCAAAGGAGTGCATGGGATCGTCTCTTTTCAGCCAATGGCTTAGGCCATCTACAAGGGCTGAGTAAACATGTTATGGGCTGGATTTAATCTACAAGATGTCATTTTTATGTTGTCCTCATCCAATGACCAAGAATGGAAGAGCACAACTCATCCAAGGGATGGCACTCAAAGGGGCAAGCAAGGGAGTGCATGGGATTGGTCCTCTTTTGCATCTAAGGGCTGAGGTTACTACAAGGGCTGAGTACACATCTTAAGGGCTGCTATCAATTGGCAAGATGATATTTTTATGTTTTCATCAAAATGTCTTAAATTGAGGGCCAAGTTTGGAGGAGAAAAAGTGAAAATTTCATCCAAGGGTTAGAGGGCCATTCGGCCAAACCATTAGAGGAGGGAGTGAGTTCTTTTTTTCATAAGTTTTTTTGGCTGAATTCAGTAGCTAATTTAGCAAAGAAAAAGGTTATGAAAGAAAAGAAAAAAAGTTTTTCAATAGAAGAGCTTGAAGGTAGTCATCTCTACCAAGCTCTACCATAGCTTTCTTCTTGTTTTCCATGGTGATTTCTTGATTTTCTATCTTGTTTTCCTACTACATTTTTCATAGAAATAAAGTTTTTTAAATGTTTACTTAAGGTATCATCTCTTCTTCTTCATCAAAATGGTTGAAAATAATTTTTTTTTACATAGTTCTTGCTTTAGCCGAATATGGCATGTTTATTTGCCTTGGTTTTTTCTTTTTTCCTCCTTGCATGTTGTTGTGAGAAAAATGATTTTTAGAAGGTTTGTTTAGATTTATATTCTATTTTTTTACAAAAATATGAGGCAAAAAAGGTTGAAATGTCTAAATGATCTTGGCAAGACCAAGTGACCATGGTTAGGGGAGAGGCTATGCCCATTTTTACCTACCATGAAGCTCACCTTAATTTTGCTGTTTAGCATGGTTTATTTTCTGATTTTTGAAATGGAAAGGCTTCATGATCTTGGCAAGACCAAGTGATTATGGTTAGTGATAACTCGTATAATTATATAGTTTTTAGTTATGTTTTATTATTGTTTTGTGTCAAATACGAGTTATTATTGTTTAGTCTAATTGTGTTTATGATCTTTTATATTTTTATGTAATTTGGTGTTTTTCACAAGTTTCTTCGAGTGATTTCAGATTACTAGAATTAAGGGCAAATCCAGTTCAGTTCCAGTTCCGACACATTTTGCCATATCAGCTATATCTGGAGTTTCACTGAAGCAAAAAGGCTGAAATTTGTAGCCGTGCAAAGATAAGAGGCATATCTATCTTTTTCATGTTTTATACTTCTTGAAACGGAGTCGTTTTCCCTAGCGAAATCGACAATCAAGTTGGCTGATGTGCAATGACGTCTGTGCTGACCTGTTTTCGTATTTTACCCATATCTGCTTATCCACATCAGCAAATGAGCTGATTCAAATGGCTATGGATCCGTAACTGATACGGGAACCTTTGTCTAGAAGACCATATGATCAGATCAGGCCTCTAATATTGACGAAACCGACCATCAAGTTGGCTGATGTACAATGACGTCTGTGCTGACATGTTTTCGTATTTTGCCCATATCTGCTTATCCACATCAGCAAATGAGCTGATTCCAACGGCTATGGATCCTTAACTGATAGGGGAACCTTTTTCTAGAAGACCATGTGATCAGATCAGGCCTCCAACATTGACGAAATCGACCATCAAGTTGGCTGATCAAAATTGTCATACAATATGACGAAAATTGTTAGAAAAATTCACCCACCTATTATACCTACCTTTGAAATTTGTAAAGCTTGTCTCTTGTCATTTAGCCTTCCAAAATGTGTATAAATAGAGGGCCTTGGATGAGTGTAGAGAATGATATTGTACATAGGTAGGATATTAGCCATTTTAATAAAATTCTCTAAGTTTTCTTCTTCTTTCTTTTCTCTAGTTTTCTTTTTCTTTAGAGAGAGCAAGAGGTTGGATAATTAATATTCTTCCTCTTCTTCTTTCTTTCTTTTATTTTCTTCTTAGATTTTCTTTAATTTTATGTTTATGTTTATAATGCCTATGCTAGGCTAAACTTCTATTTGGTTAAGGGTGATTTCAAAGCCCTAGACATGTTTTGTGATTGATTTTCAGATTCTATCTATCATTAATTTTCTATCAAAGTTGCTTATGTTCTTCTACAAGAATTGTTCATGATGTTGTCTAGATTTATTTAGGTGTACAACTAGATAGATCTTGATAATTATCTATTGGTAGTTTAGGAGTCTTGATCCGTGTAATTGTCTTGATTTCCTATTCATAAGTGGCAATTTGTGATTAATGATTATGGTCAAGTTTTCAATAATTGCAAAGTGGAACATAACCTAAGTTGAACAATCCGAGCTTATGTGTTTGTTGCTTAGATCAACCTATCTTTCTCATCATAAAGCTGCCATTAAATTGAATTTAGAGAGCTTATTCTAGGTTGTTTAATGGTTAGAGATTAAATAGAGAGCTTGTTCTATTTAACGACAAACTAAGGAAAGATTGGGGTAACAGAGCTTGTTGTTATCTACGGTTGTTAACTTTGATAGTTGGTTGATATTGATAGATCTGAAATTGATTCTTAATGATGTCTAGTGGTGGAGAATGAAACCTTAACCATATTTTTCATATTTGATTCTTCTTACTTATTTGTTTTCTTACTTTTAGTTTGCTTATTTTTTATATTTATTTTTATTGGCTGGTTATACCGCCTAATTTGTATATTAACTTTGTTTTATTTTTATTGGCTGGTTATACCGCCTAATTTAGTATATATATTTTTATTGGCTGGTTATACCGCCTAATTTAGTATATATATTTTTATTGGCTGGTTATACCGCCTTGCATCTTATTCTTATTATTTACTTTAGTTTAAATCTGGCTTCAAAAACCCCTTTTCTTTTATTGTTCTTGAATTTAAGTTTTAAACTATTAACTTATAAACTAAAACCCAATCCCTGAGGACTCGACCCTTGCTAACTACTATACTTACAATTTATCTTTTTAGTGCAAGGTTAAATAAGATACACTCTTTTGGGTGCATCAGTTAGGTGAGAGGCTATGCCCATTTTATACCAACCATGGAGCTTAACTTTCCTTGTTTTATTTACTAGTTTTTCTTATTATTTGCTTTGCTTTGCATGTCTACGTTTAATTTTATATATTTTCTTTACATTATTTTTTATGCTATATTTGTTTCTATATATCATTTCCATGCTTGATATTTTTTCCTTGTAGATTCGGCCTTTGTGTTCTTTTGAGTCATATTGTGCATTGTTTTTCATATATCATGTCTTATATTATAAACATGTTTGCATTTTTATATTTTCCATATAGCCATTCGGCTACTCCATGTTGCTATGCCTTACATGTGCATTTTCATCTTGCTTCTTGGCTAGTTTGCATCTCCATGCCATGAGTTAGCATATCTTGATGTTTAGTATGCCTTGCATGTGCATTTTCATCTTGCTTCTTGACTTGTTTGCATCTCCATGCCATAAGCTTGTGTATTTTGATTTTAGTATGTCATATGCTTGTGAAAATGTCATGACATTATGTATCTTGATATGATTTGTCATGTATTTATGTCATTTACTAGATAGGATTGCACTAGAATACCATGTGACCATTCGGCCTCTTCATGCATTCCTTGCCTTATCATGCATTTTCATTTTGTTTAGGTAACATGCTTTGCATTATCATATCTTGAAATTGTGTATTAGTTGTTGTTTGTTCCAGCATTAGCATTAGGTTCATTGGTCATTGTATGTTCATAGTATTGCTATGCATTTTCATTACATTTTAGGTCTAGGCCATATTGGTATTGCCATGCATTGCTATGCCACTTAGGTCTTAGGTTACATTAGCATTTTCATTCATATTCATAAGATATTAGGTCCAAGTCATATTTGCATTATCAAGCATTGTATGCATATTAAGTTAGGATAGCATTTATTGCCATGCAAACTCATTCTAGGCATTTAGGTTATTTTGAATTGTCATGCATTTCCTTTACCATTTATGCTTTAGACCATGCATTTCATACATTTCATTTGCTGTATGTTCATGCATTCCATGTCATTGCCATATGATTTATGACTTAGGCCAATCAATGGCTCAAAGTCATGCTCTCTTGAGCATACTTGTGGAAAATTAACGAGTTGTCAAATTGATTATTCTACCTTTGTGATTTTTTTTACTTAGCCAATTGTTGTCCAAGGTTTTTAAATGTTTTAGCTACTGTTTTTAGGTCTTTAGGATGATCTCCAACAATTTTTACTTTGATTTTTAAATGACTTTATCAAAGGCAAAAAATGTTTTTTGACAAAACAGGTTTTTTTCACCCAGTACTCGAACTTCTTCGATTTTTTTGGGCAGTCGTCTTTAATCAGAAAATTAAGCCAATTTTTTCTCGTGTATTTTTACATGTTCTAAGTCTCCAGTATTTTTTTAGATTTGTTTGAATTTTTAAAAATAGGCTAAAAAATCATGTGTTAAAACCGGATAGTAGAGGCAGATTTGAAATCAAAAGAGAAATAATGGTTGAATTTGGCTAAGGCATTTAGAGGGGGTGGTCAGAAGCTTTAACTACTGTCTTAGGATAGTTTCTAAGTCTTTTTAAACTTTAAAAATGATTTTATAAATCTCGGGTTAAGGGTGGTCAAGTCCGGGATTTTAAACTTAGAAAATTAGAGCCATTTTAAAAGGGTTTGGTAGAAGTTTTAATCTTCATTCAAGTTTTTCTTCTAAATTGTTTTCAAACAATCACAAAGTTTTGTTTTTAGAAAATCTAATTTGACATATTTTTCTAAGGTAGCCGGATATCTTTTTAGATATATGGATTTCTTTATTTAGAGGAAAAAAAATACATTTTCATGCATTGCATTTTCCACGTTCATGCATTTTATTTAATATGTGATTTTTGCTATGATATTTTCCATGGTATTATTATTATTTTGATTTACATTTTATGATGTTATATTTTATGTTGAGGAGTTCTAGGTGGAGTCCATTGCGACAAAATTTCATTTTCTGTCAAATGATCCAAGAAATCATGGGTTAAATATTCTCCTCCTCGATCCTATCTATTTTTCCGAGTCTGTTTCTCTACTTCAGCTCTGAACTCTTTGAACTTTTCAAAAGTTTCAGACTTGTATCTCATCAGATACACATAACCATAGAATGATCATCGATAAAGGTTATGAAGTATGAGTAATTACCTCTAGTAGTTGTGTTCAGTGGCCCACATACATCTGAATGTATTAAGCCCAATAAAACACTAGCTCTTTCACCCTTTCCAGTAAAGAGAGTCTTGGTCATCTTACCAAGGAGACAACATTCACAAGTCCCATATGATTCATAATCAAAGGTTTCCAAATAACCATGTTTATGCAATTTGGAAATCCTTGTTTTGTCTCATTGATATGACCAAGTCTACAGTGCCAGATGTAAGTCTTACTTGGATCATCCTTTCTTGCTTTCTTGACATTTATATTGAACACAGGCATCTCTGGATCCAAAACATATAATCCATTATGTAGTGTTGCCAATCCATAGTGAATGTCTTTAAGAATGATAGAGCAACTATTGCCCTTCATTCTTATCTCAAAACCATCATTAACAGTGAGGTATGAAACCGAAATGATGTTTCTAGACAATACTGGAATAAAGTAACAATCCTTCAGTTCCAATTTCATGCCAGACGGTAAATATAAAGTACATGTTCCAACGGCCAATGCTGCAACTTTTGCACCATTGCCTACTCTAAGAACTACTTCATCCTTGCTCAACTTTCTACTTTCTTTCAACATCGCTATGTTATTACATATATGTGAACCGCATACTGAATCAATTATCCAAGAATTGGATTTAACAGTAGAAAGATTTAGTTCAATCACAAACACAGTCAACCCAAAAACTTCTATAAGTTCTTCTTGACTTGTCAAGTGAGCAACCTTCCTTTCATTAAGAACACTTCTCAATCTTTTGTACCAATCCAAACATTTTGGACTAATGGCATTCCTGATGCCGCGTAGTACAATTAAAGTATTAACCATTCTCAACAACCTAATATGGAAAAAGTATATATCAGTTATATTCATGCATTTATACCAAGTCAAGATGAGGTATTAAATCTCTTATTGGTTCTCCCACTATTTTTTTGAGATAATAGCCCTCACTATTATTCGGAAATCTCATTAAGGTATTTCTAGTGGGTTGGGATCCCTTTCAACATGTTGCAACCTTGAGTGACTCAACAAATTACAACAAGCCTAGTTGGGTAGATAACATAGTTTTTCAATTACATCTCTATGCAACTCCCAGATCAGTTAGGTGACAATTCTTTATCTAAGCACATCATATGTACTTCGCCTAACTTTGCCTCTAATACCATGCGGTCAAGTTTGACGCATCCAAACAACATGGCATTAGTTGAGTAAGACCCAACTTCATAACTCAAACATATTCATTCAATAGTTTGACCTTGAGTGACTTAACAAGCCTCCTACTGGAAGAACTCTGGTTATTTTATTATGATGATGGAAGGAAACTTTATCATGCGAAACATGTGACTCAATATTGTAATGAGGGATTTCCTTTTTCTTTTAGTCTCATCATAATAAACATTCATAGCATATATAATATCACATAAAATAAATCTATAATATGCTTTCTATTTGGATGATTATGGACTTTTCTAATCTAATTTCCTTGAGTCATCAAAGGAAATTAGTTGGTCAAATTCCTAGGTGATTACATACATAGTCTTCAAAGCTTGCTTGGAATCTCCTTATCTTCATGGCGCCTATCTTCATCTTCAAGTTACAAACATTATTCCTAACTAATCCTAATTTTACACTTTGATGTAACTAATTACATTTGTAATAAAGAAACCTCAAGTTACATTTGAGGGGAGTTAGGTGAGGAAAGAATTTTTACAACTCCAGAAAATGAGAGATAAGGCAGGGCACGCAGTCTCTATTTAATTTAATAAAAACCATAAAATAAATTCAACCATCCACAATCATATTGGGTCTAAGTCCATAATCATCCCATACATTCACAAACAATTTATGAACATATAAATCATGCTTTAATCTCTAGTTACCATTCAATGATTATATTGATCCATAATTTAATTCAAAAAAATAATAAACATTTATTCTAATCTCATTAGAATAAAACCTAATCAAGTTAGGATTATTTCCTTTAATTAAATTATTATCCAATTAAATAATTTAATTGAATATTCATGTAAATTCTTATTTTTGGTGATTTAATTAATTTAACAATATTACCTTGATTATTAATTTTTAGTGTTGCATCTCAACTAGGATACTACGACGTTAGTAACTTAACATTGCTAAAATTCACAAGCTGTGAGAATATAATAGAACCAAAAACCCTAGCAAGGGAGGCGCAGGCATTGGATACTAAGAGTAGCCGCCGCCCCCTACCTCCCTACAGGCTGTCTATCCGTTTTTCACAGCTTTCAACTTTTCAATACTAAATCAGTTTTATGACTTTTCAGGCTTGCCAAGAACAATTCTAAGCAATTTTAAATCCTAAAAATCATTAAAACATGCATTAAAAATCAGCCAAGAAAAATCTACAAGTTTTTCTCACTAAAATCACCAAATCTACGCAAAACAGGCAAAACAATTTTCAATCGCTGCCAAACTTTTGCTAGTTGCATTAATCAGTTTAAAACAATTTTAAACCAATTAATCAATAAGAATTCACCATGATTAAATGCTGCCTTCACCAAAACACTACAAGTGCAAATTCTCACAATTTCTGTGAGTGACAATCGGATCAAAATAACTCAAAGAACAAAATAATTTTGTTAAAGGTAACAATCATAGCATAGATCGTATAGGAATAACATAAGTGAGGCTCTGATACCACTGTTGGGATTCGGCTCATGCTCAAATAGAGATAATGTATAATTTAATCAACAGTTAAATATACAACGCAACGGAATTAATTAAAAACAAAGAGACATCGAATCCTTACAAGGATCTGCCTATGAATTCAAAACAATCAAGCTGTCAAGAACAGATAACAATCAAAATCTCATACCTCTATAATGAAGATTTTCGAAACCATATCACAGATTCTAGATGTTCTTGTTCTTGTACACAAAGCTCGCTTGTCGAAAACCAAAGTCGTCCAATTGTCCGACCTCTAATAGTAATCCACACAGGTGATCGAAAAGCCTTCACAAGGTTGAGATTATGTTTTGCCAAGACGATGCTAGTAGTCTAGGTTGTGAGAAACCTTCATCCTTTATATTAATTAGCCTCAAGAAAACAAAAGAATCCTATTCTTTTTTCTCAATAAGTGTTCAGCCGATTCTCACTAATAGGGGAGAGAGGTGTCGATTCTAATTCTCATAAGGGGGAGACGGAAACAACATTAGGCTATTCATAAGTAGGTTTAGTGTATGCCAACTATTGGACTAACTGCACTAAAGCCCTTATAAATATTATTAAAATTTACAATAAGCTCACAACACTTAATGAATATTTAATATGCCCCTATCTCATTTTAATTTCATTAATCACCTTTTGTGTGTGACCCATTAGGCCCTTAACATATTGGCTATAATTATAATAAATTCAATTATGAATTTCCTCTTTATATTTATAGATCATGAGCGGCATCTAGCAACGCATCATGACCACCCCAAATGCCAAAAGAGTCATCAAGCTTCGACAAGCCTTTATTGTACAATATGTCTATGTAATTCGATCCCTTCATCAAATATCCCGAGATAGGAAAGAGCATGGTTCAGTGCCTACTCTTAACCCATTCCATATTAGATCTGTAGCTTTAATATTAACTCCTTAAGTATTGCCTTGGCCAAGGACTTCCATAAGTTAATATAAGCCAGATACATGTGAGATATGTCCCTTTAATCACTTGGGGTGATGAATCCTCTTTAGACCACTCATTCATCTTCGTATGCTTCATGTCATACCCAATAACACCCTACCATAAGCATCCTCGTGATTGGGACCCGCTCATGATGAAACCTGAGTATGACATTTCACATACAAGATTTATTGGTGTCACAAGTCAAAGGATTATTTACACTATTAACACATGAGGGTATTTAGCATAGACACTTAAGTAATATACCAAATGGAACTCTTATAGCGGGTCATGTTCAGTGAACTTGTCCAACTAACAAGCACCCATATGTTATCCCCAAGTATCTCTATACTTTCAACCTATGAGATCAGTTGCATGCATCAAGTGCATGAAGGCTTAACATATGCCAGTCTTTGAGCATTTTGATTGCCCTGTCTTGACAATACAATGACCAGGAACAGTTTAGAAATATGGCATTGATGCATAAGGATCCTCATAATTGTAACACCTTACAATTCCTTTGCAATGCCCTTGTGTTTCATGGGCTTTATCTTCACAAGTCATTTATAACAATTATAACAATACTTATGGATATATAAATACCTAAACTATAATTAATAAACTATAATGTGCAATACATGAATATATAAATATTGTCTTAAGAGCCCAACTAGATTGGCTTGTAGGGCTTACACCAACAAGGGGCACTTTCTACCTTGAGTACTCTTCGACAATGGATCCTCTCTGAATGTGATGCTATTGGCAACCTTGTCAAAACTGCCAATTGATATGACCTACATGCTACAAAGTCATACTGTTGTCAGAGCCTTTGATGGCACCTATCGGGAGGTGATGGGAAGCATTGAAATCCCGCTTCAGATAGGTCCTGTACCCATGAGGTTAATTTCCAAGTGATGGACATCACCCTATCTTACAATTGTTTGCTGGGGAGGCCATCGATTCACTCTGTCGGGGCTCTGCTGTCATCTCTCCATCAAAAGGTAAAATTTGTGATGGAAGGATGCTTAGTCAGTGTGTCAGGAGAAAAAGATATTATAGCTTTCGCATCCACCGATTCCTCTTTTATAGAAGTGAATAAGGATGTCGTAGAGTGCTTGTTCAGATCATTGGAGTTTGTCAACACTGTATTCATTATTGAAGGATATAAAATTCCAGAGCCGAGGTTATCCAAGAGTATCAGGTTAGGGGTGAAGACAACAGTTGGAAAAGGCTGCTGCGTGGGAAAAGGATTAAGAAATATCTCCAAGGAATGGCCAGAGCGATAGAAGTGCGTAAAGCCAATGAGAAAAGAAGACAAGTTGAGAAGAACAAAAAAATAAGGATGGCCCGACTTTCAGGTGTGGATATGGAATAGGAGCCCATGATTTTCCTTCCAATCTTTCTCTTTTTTAGCTCAGCAGGTTTTGTGTTTGGTGATAAGAATTCTGATGATGGGATGGTCATGTTGGAATAAGCATTCGAGATCTACGGGGTTGAAGATAAAGAGCCATAGGAAATGATGATCGGCATAGTCGAGATAAATGAGTTGGGGAATGAAAGAAAAAATTGGATGGGGCACCTATGTCCCCCGGGTTATGAGTTGACAAATTAGAGTGTAACTGAACTTCCTTTAGTTTTTAGGTCTATTCCAGTGTAGTACTCTGAATCAATCTTAATTGCCTCTGCCCAAGGGCATTAAGAATCCTCTTGTATGGGCTTTGTTTAAGACTTTTCATTCAATAAATGACAATCACTATGCATTTTATTCATATTGATGTGTCCGCATTCTTTCATTATTTCGTTATTATTGCCTATATGCCTTCCTATATTGTTTATTCGCCAACCTATTTATAGGCGCCTGGATACGGAATATGAGCATTGTCTTGTCAATAATTCTAAAATTGATTTTGAAAGACCCATTTGTGCGGGTGATTTTGATGCCAACGAAGATTTCGAGGATTGTGATTTGCCTCCGGATTTGTTGAGAATAATAGAACAAGAGGAAAAACAAGTATTGCCTCATAAAGAGCAGTTGGAAGTGATAAATTTAGGGAATGGGGAAGAAATAAAAAAAGTCAAGATTGGGACTGTCAGTTCACCATCGATAAAGCAAGAATTGATAATTCAACTCCGGGAATACGCGGATGTGTTTGCATGGTCATACCAAGACATGCCTAGGTTGGACCTTGATATTGTGGTTCACAAGCTCCCATTGAAACCAGAATGCAAGCGAATTCAATAGAAGTTGAGAAGAATGAGGCCTGAAATGTTGTTAAAAGTAAAGAAAGAAGTGAAAAAGAAATTCGACGCCGAATTCTTGGAAGTGGCAAAATACCCGAAGTGGGTAGCAAACATTGTCTCAGTGGCAAAATACCCGGAGTGGGTAGCAAAATATTCAGTCAGTTGAGAAATGAACCGAGCGATATAATTCAGCCTACCCAAGAAGCTTCTTACTTCCTTCTGAGTATGAGGTGGATGCAAGTTCTGAATAACTTTCACTTTATCGAGATCAATTTCAACCCCTTTCTTGCTAACAATGATACCAGTAGTTTTCCTGAAGTGACTCCGAAAGTATATTTTGCCGGGTTGAGTTTAAGTTTGAACTTTCTCAACCTTTCAAAAAGCTTTTTAAGATTCACAATATGTTTATCCTCTCCTTGCGACTTTGCAACTTTGCGATCATATCCTCGACATAAACTTCGATTCCTTTATGCATCATGTCATGGAACAAAGTCACCATAGTTCTTTGATATGTTACCCTGGCGTTCTTCAGTCTGAAAGGCATTACCTTATAGCAAAAGGTTCCCCACATCGTCACGAATGTGGTTTTCTCCATATCCTCCGGTGCCATCTTAATCTGATTGTACCGTAAGAACGCATCCACGAAGGAAAACATGGAATTCTTGGCAGTATTATCGTCTAGAGTATTAATGTGAGGCAACGGGAAATTATCTTTAGGTGCTGTTGGTGTATGCCCTAGAGCCAATTAGATTGAGCTTGGGATACATAGTCAATAAAGCATACCCTTCACTATGATGATATTGATACAAGGTTTTCCTTCATGTTAGTACGATGATAAGGAGTTATTAAGTACTGATCGGATCAAGCCCATGGAACATAATGGCCTTGCATAAAGAGTTATAATTATGAGATCCTTATGCATCAAAGCCTTGTTCCTCAAACTCTTCCTGGTCATCGTATTGCCAAGATGGGGTATTGGCAATACTCAAAGACTCGTATATGTTAAGCCTTCTTACTTATGAAGTAAGCAACCGATCTCATACAAGTTGAAGTATGGGATACTTGGGATAACATATAGGTGCTTGTCTGTTGAACAAGTTCACTGAACATGGCTTGCCAAGAGAACTTCATTTGGTAATACATCACTCTAGTTCTATGATAATGTTCTCTTAGTACTAGTCATGTAAATTAGTCCTCAGACTTGTGATACCAGGTCATCTTGTATGGAGAGTGTCATACATGAAACATACGAAGATGAATGAGTGATCCAGAGAGGATTCACCACTCCCTGTTGTCGATACGTGATCCCGTCGCGAGGACCCGTTCGAGTGAGGGGGAAACAGAAGCAGAGGAAAAGATGACTTAATTCCTCTAGATTGAAATAAACGGTCGAGGTATGAAAACGACCTCATAAAAAGACATGGAGTCGCCACTAATCTTTTTTAGCTAGGTGTGATCAGCCACCTATTAAAACTGGTTTTATAAAATATTTTAAAGTTAATTAAAACATTTTAAAAACCAATTTCCAGTCGGTGTTATAAACCAGAGAAAATCGAAGAATGGGGTTCGGGAATCGGTTACGTGTGGGGAAGGATTAGCATCCCAATAACACCCGTATAAAATGGTACCTTATTAATCGTATGTTATCTCAAGTCTCGGTAAAAAATCGGTTTTTAATTTAATATTTCAAGTTAATTCCCAATTTAAAGAAAAATAATTGCATTTTTAATTGAAAATGATCCGGAATTTATTAATTCAAAATTTTCCTATATTCCCCGACAAAATTAACAAAATATAGAAAATTTTATATATTTGGAAAACTTTTCGAATCATTCTCGTATTTTGAAAGAAAGATATTCCTTTATTAATGATAATTGATGATATTCCCTCCAGCAAACCCGGTAGAGAACTCATGAATTATTTTCACTCGAAAATATCTTTAATTTTTATTGAAAATATTTATCCTCTTTTTTTTTATTTTTAAAAAAAACATTTTAAAAATTATGAACATGAACATGTCTGACATAAATAAAATGACATAGCACAGTTTAGATAATATAATGCAACGCAAATGATATGACATAATTTAAATGGCATAGTATATTCTAGATAAAATGAAAAATCCTAAGTATCATGGTATATTCTAAATGAAATAAAATGATATAAATGACATGACAATTTTAAATGATATGGCATATTTTAAATGACATGGCATATTTTAAATAATACAACCTAAATGACATGGAATATGATCTATGTGACAAGAAATGATATGAAACATAAAATAATGCTGTCATAAAAAATGCATGAAAATAAAATAAAAATGCATGAACATATTATATGCTAAATAATGTGACAAAATAAATGAGTAAATAAAAAAAATATAGGATAGCGTGAAATATTCAAAATCATATGGCAAACAATATAACATCATAAAATCTAAATCAAAGTAATTATAATACCATGGAAAATATCATAGCAAAAATCACATATTAAATAAAATGCATGAACATGGAAAATGCCATGCATGAAAATGTATTTTTTCCTCTAAATAAAGAAATCCGTATATCTAAAAAGATATCCGGCAAAACTTTGTGATTGTTTGAAAATAGTTTTGAAGAAAAACTTGAATGAAGATTAAAACCCCTACCAAACCCTTTTAAAATGGCTCTAATTTCCTAAGTTTAAAATCCCGAACTTGACCAACCTTAACCCGAGATTTATAAAATCATTTTTAAAGTTTAAAAAAAGGCTTAGAAACTATTCTAAGACAGTAGCTAAAGCTTCTAACCAACCCACTCTAAATGCCTTAGCCAATTTCAACCATTGTTTCTCTTTTGAATTCAAATTTGCCTCTACTATCCGAATTTGACACACGATTTTTTAGCCTATTTTTAAAAATTCAAAAAGATATAAAAAAAATACTGGAGACTTAGAACATGTAAAACCACAGTAGAAATAATTGACTTAATTTTATGATTAAAGATGACTGCCCAGAAAAATCAGAGAAGTTTGAGTACTGGGTGAAAAAAACTGTTTTGTCAAAACACATTTTTTTGCCTTTGATAAAGTCATTTTAAAATCAAAGTAAAAATGTTAGAGACTATCCTAAAGACCTAAAAAAAGTATCTGAAACATTTAAAAACCTTGAACAATGATTGGCTAAGTAAAAAAAAAATCACAAAGGTAGAATAATCAATTTGACAACTCTTTATTTTTCCACAAGTATGCTCAAGAGAGCATGACTTTGAGCCATTGATTGGCCTAAGTCATAAATCATGTGGCATGACATGAAATGCATGAAAACTAAAGAAAAGTGAATGCATGAAATGCATGGTTTAAAGCCTAAGTGATACGGCAAAATGCATGGCATAGAAAAATGGCCTAGACCTAAAATGAACTTGCATGACATTTAATGCAACCTAGGTCTGAATGCATGAGATGCTTGATAATGCAAATGTGACTTAGACCTAATGTGTTATGAATATGCATGACAATACTAATATGACCTAAGACCTAAATAATATAGCAACACATGGCAATACCAATATGATTTAAGACCTAATATGCATGGCAATACAAAGATGGCCTAAATTCCTAGCATGAGTTTGCATGACAATAAATGCTATCCTAACTTAATATGCATGAAATGCTTGATAATGCAAATGTGACTTAGACCTAATGTATTATGAATATGCATGACAATACTAATATGACCTAAGAACTAAATGGCATAGCAATGTATGGCAATAAACATGAGAAATAATGCAAACAGGCCCAAAAATCCAACATGGCCGAATGACCTATCAAAAAACCTAACATGGAAATGCAAACAAATCAACAAGCAAAAATGAAAATACACATACAAGGTAAACAACATGGGAGTAGCCGAAAGGTCATATGGTAAAAATGTGATGCAAATATGGAAACATGCAAAGTATGATACATGAAACAAAATGCAAAATATAATCAATGAGAACATAAGGGCCAAAACCTACAAAGACATATCATTTCATGAAAAAATATAAAAAGCAAATATAGCATAAAAATAATGTAAAGAACAAGATCAAAATAAACATAGACATGCAAAGAAAATATGAAGAAAAAACTAGTAAACAAAACAAGGAAAGTTAAGCTCCATGGTTGGTACAAAATGGGCATATCCTATCCCCTAATCATAATCACTTGATCTTGTCAAGATCATGAAGCCTTTCCATTTCAAAAAATTCAAAAAATAAACCATGCCAATCAGCAAAATAGAGGTGAGCTTCATGGTTGGTAAAAATGGGCATAGCCTCTCC
Organism: Fremontodendron californicum; assembly: GCA_030761205.1. Lineage (NCBI taxonomy): Eukaryota > Viridiplantae > Streptophyta > Magnoliopsida > Malvales > Malvaceae > Fremontodendron > Fremontodendron californicum. The sequence continues at coordinate 797,991 of JAULJL010000033.1, forward strand.
CCAACCATGGTCACTTGATATGTATCAAGATCATGTAACCATTTCAACCTCTTTTGCTTCATTTTTTGTAAAAAATAGGAACCTTAAATACTTAAATAAACCTTCTAAAAATAATTTTTCCACAACAACATGCAAAGAAGAAAAAACGAAAAAAAAATCAAGGCAAGCATTCCTTCAAATTCGGCCAAGCACAAACTTTGTAAAAAAAAAAAAATTATTTTCAACCATTTTGATGAAGAAGAAGAGATGAAAACTTATGTAAACATTTTAAAACTTTATTTCTATGAGAAATGTAGTAGGGAAAAAAGTGGAAAATCAAGAAATCAACATAGAAAACAAGAAGAAAACCATGCTAGAGCTAGGTAGAAATGACTACCTTCAAGCTCTTATATTGAAAACCTTTCTTTTTTCATTCAAAACCTTTTTGTTTTCTCCCCTAGCTACTGAATTCCACCCTCCAAACTTGTGAAAAAAAATGCTCAGCCCCCCTCCCTTAGCCTTGGTCGAATGGCCTCTCCATCATAGGATCAAATGTGCACTTTTTTCTCCCCCAATTTTGGGCTTTAGATTAAGATATTTTCATGACCACATAAAAATGTCACCTTGCCAATTGATAGCAGCCCTTATGATGTGTACTCAGCCCTTGTAATAACCTCAACCCTTAGATGAAAAAGAGGACAATCCCATGCACTCCCTTGCTTGGCCCTTTGAGTGCCTACCCTTGGATGAGTTCTGGTCTTCCATTCTTGGTATTGGAAGAGGACAACATAAAAATGACATCTTGTAGATTAAATCCAGCCCTTAACATGTATACTCAGCCTTTGTACATGGCCTAAGCCATTGGATGAAAAGGAACAATCCCATGCACTTCCTTGCTTGGCCAAATGGATGTCCACCTTTGGATGAGTTGTGTTCTTCCATTCTTGGCCATTAGATGAGGGTTATTTCATGAAAAATAAAAATGTCATCCTAGCATTTGAATTTGGCCATTGGATGGTGCATTCAACTTTCCTACAAGGCACCTAAGCCATTGGATGAAGGGGGACCATTTGCAAGGTGTTAGTGGTAGCATGTGTGCATGATAGTGACTAATAAATTAAATTGATCAAGCTTCCTTCTTCTCCTCTATGCTGGCTGACCAAGGGAAGAAAAATCCCAGCAATTCCTTCTTCTTTCATATTTTTTTTAATTACAAATTTGCCCCTTTTCAGTTTCTTCGGTAAAATAACCTTTTTGACCCCTAAACCTAAATAAATAGCAAAAGGACTCCAAATTCAAATTTTCTACTTTCAATACTTCTGAAATAATAAAAAATTAAATTCGGAAAGTTTTCAAAAATTTTGAGTCCATTTGCTATTTATTTTGGATTTATTTCCAAAATTGCCCCTTTTATACACCCGAACTTTACCATTTTTTAAACGAGCTCCGAATCCAGATTTTTCTTCACCAATCTCTTCCAAATAATTCAAAAATTTTATCTGGAAGTTTTCATAATTTTTGGAGCTCATTTACCATTTTTTCGGGATTTATCTGCTTGAGTTACTTCACAAGGGACCCGGATTTTGGTTACTTTGCAAACGAACTCCAAATCAAGATTTTCTTTCGCCAATATCTTCCAAATAATTTAAATATGAGATCTGATAATTTTTAGAATTTTTGGAACTCGTTTGCTATTTTTTCGGGATTTATCCTGTTGAATTTTTGAATTGTGGACGCGGGATTTAGCCATTTTGCAAACGAACTCTGAATCAAGACTTTCTTCCGCCAATCTCTTTGAAATGGTTTAAGAATGAGATCTGCAAATTTTCAGAATTTTTGGAGTTCATTTGCTATTTTTCCCAAATTTTCCAATTTTGCCCTTTTGCCGCCGAAGCCCGATTTTCAGATTTTCTTCAAACTGAACCCTAGGCTATCATTTTTTAATCTCTCCTCATTAATTAGGGGCTTTAGTTTTATCGAATCGGGCCATTTCTGTAATTCTTCATAATTTTACCAAAATCCACCAAAAACCCAAATTCTCGATTTTCTTCCGAATTGACTTTTCTTTAAGTTTTTCTTTCAAGTAGCTTCTCCATTACCCGTAGTCAGTGCTTATCTTTCATTTGAGACCTTCAATTTTGACCAATTTGATCGTTCAAGCACTTTTCTCCAAATTTCCAAAACTAGGGTTTCTTTTCTATTGAGATTTCGTAACCCAACTTATGACCTCCATATTTTTCAATGTAGACCTCGGATTGTCAAAATTCTTTCACCATCTTTCAATTGAACTTCAAATCTTGATTTTGAAAGTGGGTTGACTTTTTTAGTAGTTGACTTTTTTGAGGTTGACTTATTTGGGGTTGACTTGGGATTGACTTTTTCAAGTTTGACTTTTTTTTTTGTACACTTTCTTAGACTAAATCTTGGAGGACCACCTGCAGTATGAGAAAAGCCTTTTAGCATTCTGAAACATCAATTTAGGAAGAAAACATACCTGTTTTAGTGGTCTGGACAAAATTAGGTGTTTACAGCTGCCCCTCTTTGGCTATTGCTGAGAATCAGGAATCAGGCAAAGATAAACAAACACTAATTTTGTCCGGTTAGTGAAATCACATGTGAAGAGAAGGGAAATAGAGTTTTCTTTTTTCCATTTTTAATTTTTCTTCATTTTTTTTTTGAAAAAGGTGTAAATTGAAGATTTTGTCCTTAAATTGAGTTCCCTGACTAATTAAGGCTCGACTCGTCTTAAGGAAACGGGTTCATTTGCAAAAGAAAAAATTGTGCCCGAAGGTCTTAAAAATAGTGCCCGGAGGTCTTATCCATGATCTAAAGAAAAATTATGCCCAGAGGTCTTAAAAATGATACCCGGAGGCCTTATCCATGATTTGGAAAAATGCAACGTATGCGACTTCAAAAATGATGCCCGGAGGTCTTAAAAATAGTGCCCAGAGACCTTACCCATGATTTGGAAAAATACACTGTATGCGACTTTAAAAATGATGCCCGGAGGTCTTATGAATAATGCCTGGAGGCCTTATCTGTGATTTAGAAAAATGCGCTGTATGCGACTTTAAAAAATGATGCCCGAAGATCTTAAGAATAGTGCCCTGAGGTCTTATCCATGATTTGGAAAACTGCACTGTATGCTAATTCAAAAATGATGCCTGGAGGTCTTAAGAATGGTGCCCGGAGGCCTTATCCGTGATTTGAAAAAATATGTTGTATGCGACTTTAAAAATGATGCTCTGAGTCTTAATAATGGTTTGGAAAATTGATGCCCGGAGGTCTTAAAAAAGGGACCGGGAGGTCTGATCTTTGATTTGGAAAATTGCGCTATATGCGACTTTATAAATGATGTCAGGAGGTCTTAAGAATGATCTTTGAAGAATTGTTGGAAATTAACCTAAAGATTTTGAGAAGATGCGAATGCTTTTTGATGCTGGTGCAAATGATTAACAGGATGCACATACTTCATATTGCAAATGTAAATGTTTTGAATTGATGCAACTATTTTTTATGTAGATGCAGATGTTGGATAAAATTCAGATGCTTCATGATGTATATGCAAATGGCTTAGATTGATGCAAATGCTTATGATCCTCAAATAACGCAATTACTTCTTAGAATGATGCAAAGGTCAACAATGTGCAAATGCTTCTATATGATGTAAATGCGAAAATTGGTGTTAATGCAACTACTTCATGGAATGATGCAGATGCAAAGATTGGCATTATTCAAATGCTTCTAAATGATGCAAATGCAAGGATTTGACAACTTGCAGAATGCTTCTACATGATGCAAATGCAAAGATCAATAATGATGCAAACGCTTCATGAAAAGATGCAAATGCCCCTAATCATTTTTCTAGACTTTGGCTTAGCCTTTCCAATTCAATTTCCTCTAAAAATTAGAGTATAACTTCAATTCAATTTTTCAATCTTTGGCTATTTCCTTTGCCCCAATAGTTTTCAAACTCTTATTGACAAAAGTCTGCTTGCCGGGTTCTATTTCTTCTTCTCATATTTGGAAATCAAGATTAACCCTAGTAGTTCCACACATTTGGGTTAGAACCTTATCTCATGTCAACATCAAAAATGGGTATTTCAAAAAATATCTTTATTTATTTTCTTATTTTGAAAACTTCTGAACAAGAATATTAACCCCACAACGTGTGATGTACAAATCTTTTGATGACTGATGATCATTGTTAAAAATTTCTCTAACTGTCAATCTGGGTTTTTTTCAACTGGGATTGGCAAGGCTTGGTATAACAAGATTTTGGTTGATCAAAGAAAATTTCATAACAAAATGCATGTCCCTTCTAGGCTCACGAATGGAAAAGGTTTAACAAATCATGAATTCATTGAGAATCAAACAAATTCACTCTTGATCAAGGTTCAAAGAAGAAAGAATCCTTTCGGCCCAAAAGGAGTGACTACGGATAATTTTATTTTCTTGTAAAAGGGATATGAAAAATGGCCATTTCTCATATCAAGCACAAATATTCTCATTGAAAAGCAATCCTCAGGGGTAATAGATAATCAAAATTTCATTTTGCACTTTGGAATCATTCGAATACTCATATGCATGATATCACAATTTTTTTTTCAAGCCCCACTGATTCATGCATTAGTCTCATCCTTTTTCACCATATAACCATCATTTCCACATATGATGCCCCAATTTGAATAACCATGCGAATTTGTATCAACGAGGAACATAGCAAGTCTAGGTCTATTTTGAAAAGGCTGAGCTTCAATTCTGAGTTCTTTGAAGAGACAAGGAAAATATGGCCCAAAAACAGATTTTCTCTGGGACATGGGATAATCTAGTTTAATCATTATGCCCTAAGGTGTCAATCATGAAGCGATGTTTAGGCAATTAGTGTTTTTTGGTTGTTGAAAATGTCATGAATGGTTTTGGAACAACCTTGACACACACCAAATTACCATGATCTAGATTCTTGAAACAATGTCTCATTTGTTTGAATTTCAAGGAGTTCAAAATTTTTTTAAAAAGTTCGTTCCTTTGTTCATAGCCTAGACAAAGATCTACATCTTTGCTTATTCTATGATGACAATGGTTTTATGAAGTTCAATCATTCATATTCCTTGAAGCATTAGGTTTTCCAAGTGGTCTTAGCTCAAGGGATTTAGGCCTAGGAAAGCCTAAAAGAGAGGAGAGGGTATTGGGTCATTTATAGCAATGATCATCAATATTCTCGAGACTATCCATTGTTAAAACTTCCTTAATGCTTGTTTTTGCAAATTCAAATTATTGTTAAAACACAACAAACACAAAGCATTTAAAATTCAAAATTCATTTAATTCATATGAATGTCAACATGAGACAAGTATTTTCATCCTAAGGTTTGAAACTACATGCATCAAAATGCTTCTATTGACATCCTTCAAATGTAGTAATTCTCCTCCTAAAACCCTAAAAGAAACTGATTTACGGCAAAACGGCCTTCCACTGATTGATAAGCTTGTGTTTCAAAATACCATTGTCGATAAGACTTTCAGTCCTTTCCTTCAATTGTCTGCATTTTTTAGTTGAATGCCCAACTACCCCTAGGTGATAATCACACTTGCTGTCAGGGTCATAACTCATTGCTGATGGATTCGGAGCTATTTTCAAAGGTACCGGGTTAAGGTACTGATTCTTTATTAATAATGGCAGTAGGTCAGGGATTGGGATTGGAATTCTTTCTTGGTTATCCCGTGGTCATTTTCTGGAAGTAGGCCTTGATGCAAGAACTGGTATAAGATTAGGTGCTTGGGTTGGTGGGTAAGGATAATGGCTTGGAGATACCTTAGTAGGACAACATGATTGGTATGAGGGAAATTGGGAATATTTGACGAAATCTCCCATAGCTTGGACATCTTCCTCTTTCTTTCTAGGTACCCTATTTCTCTCGGCATTGAATGTTCCTTCTCCTTCAAGTTTTCCATTCTTGATAACATTCTCAATCATCTCCCTGAGATTACCATATCCACAAAATTCTTCAAGGCATTACCGACGAGTCTATCATGGTACGGGGCCCATAGTGTACTCACAAAAATGACGGTGATTTCCTTTTGTGTCAAAGGTGGTTGTACTTGGGTGAACATGTTCCTCCACCTCTGAGCATACTCTTTGAAGCTCTCAGTAGCTATTTTCTCCATATTTGGCAAAGTGAGACTGTCAGGTGTCATGTCGGTTATATGCTTGTACTGGTTTAGAAAAGCAATGGCCAAATCATTCCAAGAGCGAATCTGATCCTTGCTCAACTGACCATACCACCTAATTGCGGACCCACTGAGGCTATCCTAAAAGTAGTGGATCAGAAGCTTATCATTATCTATATGACTTGTCATCTTTCGGCAGAACATAGTGATGTGGGCTGACGGATCAGTCGTCTTGTCATATTTCACAAAGTCAGGGACCTTGAATTTAGGAGGAATGACTAAATCGAGTACTAAGCATCGTTCTTTCGCATCCACACTCCTGAATACATCTGTATTTTCTAATGCCCTAAGCCTTTCATCTAGCAACTGATATTTCTTTTGGGAATCTGCTAACTCTACCTCTTTTACTGCAACAGTTTTCAACTTTGCCTTTTTAGCTGGATCATCTGAATTTAAGACACTGATAGGGTTAACTGTGTTCTGGGCATCCACCATTACGACCTCATTTTGACCCTTTTGTGCCTCTAACCTTTCTCTGGCGGCCAAGTTTTCAGTATATCCTTTTCCCTTGATCACGGCGGATATCAGCTCCATCAATTTAGTCATCTGATCTTTAGATTCTGCTTGAGACTTTGCCAGTTGTTCTCGCAATTCTTCCTGTACCCTTTGTATTCTTTCCATTCGGGAAACTTGTTCATTCTCCATAGCTCTAGCCTGTATTGGAAAGGTACTCAGTACTTCTTATACCTCTGATTTGCAATGGAAATTCTTTCAAAGACTCTTAAAACCAAATCAACTTCCATTTTATTTCCCCAAATTTATGTCATGATGAATGAGCCATGATTGTCATTTGATGCATGTGAAGAATAAACAAAATGATGTATGGACACATATAGTGGAAACATGCTGACCATGTATGTAATAATAAATGCAATCACGGTGCCAACATGCTGCAAGCAAAGAATAAACAAATCAATGCATGGATATATGCAATGAATGACCATGTATATTTCAGCATATTTCCCAATCAATGATTGTATACACTATGAATTCAACACGATGTCAATTATGATGCATGTAAATAATGAATGAATGACACATAGTATATACAAAGAACTCATGCTGACCATGTGTGTTATGAATGCGACCTAATGCTAACATGATGTATGTAATAAGCAAATTAGTGCATGAACATATAGAGAAATTATGCTGACTATGTTTATCATAAATACCAACTGATGCTACCAAGATGCATGTATGAATGTATGGTATGACAAATAGTTGATCGGATGCAAAATGCAAAGGGGAAGATACCACGGAGGAAATAAGAATCGGAGGAGCTTAATCATCAACATCTCATAATTTGAAGCATAACTAATTCATTCCCAAATCAATATTCACAATGGTATAAACCATGTTTACAAAATCATGAGCAGTGGTTAAAACTGTCTTTACAAGCACTTTATTCTTCCTAGCATCCTAAGGCTATAAGAGCCGGCTACTGAAAAAGTGAAATCCTACTACATTATATCAGACCAATGTCTTTCTACATCAATGTCGTAATCTCCCAATCCTAATGACGCTTTCTTAGCCCTCTATCAATCAGTGTCGTTGGATCGATCCACTCGATCTCTATAAGAGATTGCACTTTCTTTTTGAATGCTATACAGTCTTCAATGCTATGGCCAGCAATTCCATAGTGATAATCACATCTTGCATTTGGATTATACCACTTTGAATATGGTGGTAACAGGGGTTTCAGCGGGATACAGGCAACCATGTGATTTTGGATCAGTATAGAAAGAAGCTCTCGGTAGATGATTGGAATGGGATCATACTGCTCTTGAGTCTTGTTTTTGGGTTGTTTCTTAATCACACATGGCCTAGGAGTTGGGGCACTTGGTGGTGGCACTAAGGTCCGAACCGGAGTGTTTACATAGGGAGATGGCCGAATAACAAGGCAAGGGTATGGATTTGGACACGGGACCCTTGTTGGTTGTACATAGGTTGAGGTTCTTATCCCGGATGCTTGATAAGATGATTGAAGAGGGAAATGGTACAAACTGCCAGTTGGTGGTGATGGAGTGGGATTCAGGGGTCCCGTAGTGATCATCCCAGTGGACAATTGAGCCATAGTAGGGTAGGGATACTGGTTTGGACTTTGAGCAGTTTGCAGGTATGGTACAGGATCCGTGATTTCTATCTTTGGTATCAGGCTCTCTGGTTTAATCATTTTCATGATTTTCTCCATAATTTCATCAGGGTTGCACCCTTTGTAACACTGGCAAGTGCAGGATCTAACAAGGATTGTATGTTCTGGACCTGAAGGTTTTGGTTGATCCAAAAGTGATTAAGAACCCTGAGAAAATTCGCCTTTACTCCTACCCATATCCTCAAACATTTTCATAAATTTGACAAGCTGTTCCTTCAACTCCCAGAGTTCATGTCCAAACCCCTCTTGATTTCGTTCCAAAGCACCCACTCGTTCCTCCAATTCTTTCCTCATATCTCGAACCCCTTTCATGCAAATGAAAATGTCATGAGATTTACGAATACAATTATGAATGTACATGCTCTATTCCTATATGCATGAATATACTAATGATTAATGCATGAAGCATTCAAAGAAATTATGATGACTATGTATGCCATGTGTAGACACCTAATTTTGTCCAGACCACTAAACAGGTATGTTTTTTTCCTAGATTGATTTTTCCGAGTGTAAAAAGATTTTTTTCATCCTGCAGGTGGTACTCCAAGACTTAGTTTAAGAGGGCGAGCATAAAAAGTCAATCTTGAAAAAAGTCAACCCCGAAAAAAGTTAACCCCAAAAAAGTCAACCCCGAAAAGTCAACTACTAAAAAAGTCAACCCACTTTCAAAATCAAGATTTTAAGTCCAATTGAAAAATGGCAAAAGAATTTTGATAATCCGAGGTCTACATTGAAAGATATGGAGTTCGAAAGTTGGATTTGGAGATTTAGTAGAAAGAAAACCCTAATCTGAGAAATTTGGGGAAAAGTGCTTAAACGATCAAATTGGTCGAAATTGAAGGTTCCAAATGAAAGATAAGCACTGACTACGGGTAATGGAGAAGCCACTTGCAAGAAAAACTGAAAGAAAAGTCAATCCGAGAGAAAACCGAGAATTAAGGTTTTTAGTGGATTTCGGTGAAATCGGGAAAAATCACAGAAATGGCCCGACTGGGTAAGACCAAAGCCCCCAATGGATGAGTAATGATTAAAAAAGGATATCCCAAGGCTCAGCTTGAAGAAAATCTGAAAATCAGACTTCTTTTAAGCAAAACCGGGTTTAGAAGGTAAAAAGGCAAAATTGGAAAATTTGGGAAAAATAGCAAATGGACTCCGAAAATTCTGAAAATTTTTCAATCTCATTCTTAAATCATTTGAAAGAGATTGGTAATAGAAAATCTTGATTCGGAGTTCGTATGCAAAATGGCCAAATCCTGGGCTTCTTATGTAGTAATTCAAAAAGGAAAATCCCGAAAAAATAGCAAATGAGCTCCAAATCTTCTAAAATTTTGCAAATATCATTTTTAAATTATTTTTAAGAGATTGGCGAAAGAAAATCTTGATTCGGAGTTCGTTTGCAAAATGGCCAAATCCCGAGCCTCCTATGCAATAATTCAAGAAGATAAATCCCGGAAAAATAGCAAATGGACTCCAAAAATTCTAAAATTTTTCAAATCTCATTTTTAAATTATTTGGAAGAGATTGGCGAAATAAAATCTTGATTTGGAGTTCATTTGCAAAATGGCCAAATCCCGGGCCTCCTATGCAGTAATTCAAGCCGATAAATCCCGAAAAAATACCAAATGAGCTCTAAAAATTATGAAAACTTCCAGATCACACTTTTTAATTATTTTTAAGAGATTGGTGAAGAAAAATCTTGATTTGGAGCTCGTTTAAAAAATGGTAAAATGTAGGGGCATTAAAGGGCATTTTGGAAGAAAAAATCCAAATAAATAGCAAACGGACTCGGATAATTTTGAAAACTTCCAGAACTCAATATTTTATTATTTTGGAAGTATTAAAGAAAGAAAATTTGAATTTGGAGTCCGTTTGATATTTATTTACATCCGGGGGGCAAAACGGTCATTTCACCCATGCAACCGAAAAGGGCTTCTTTGGGCCTTTCAAAAAATCAGAGTTGGGCTGAAAAGAAAAGAGCTGGCCTGCCCAAGCCCAAAGGAAGGAGGAAGCTTCTGATTTTTCAATCAAATGGCTAGAAATCAAGAGTTAGTTAGAGATTCTCTTTGATCAAGCCATGGTGATTAAGCCACATAGGCCAAGAAAGATGTCAACATTATTCTTGAAAAGCTGTAATTTGAGAGAGCTGAGATGCTAATATAAAGGTGGTAATTTCATGATTTTTCACCTTGAATTATTAGCCATTTGATGGGAAATTGGTTACAAAAAAATGACAACACCTTGGGCAATTATAGGGGTTTCGGCCAGCCTTGTATTGGAGGTCAGAAGTTCATTTTTTTCATCTTCATTTTGCTGATTTCTTAGAGTTTTTACTTAGTTTTTCTCTTCTTGGTTGAGAGCAAAAAAGAAAAGTTTAGAAAAAAAAAGGAAAGTTTGAAGAGATAAAGCTTGAAAGATAGCTTCTTGAGGTTGCTCTTGAGCACCAACTCTTGCACTTTCATGATTTTCTATTCTTGTTTTTGCTATTTTGATTTCTATTTGGTGAGTTTCCATTTTAAGTAAATGTTTTTTATTGTTCTTTTCAAGTTCTTCCTTCATCTCCTTCTTAAGTATATTTTTTACATTTTATTTTTACAATAAACTCACCATGGCCAAATGGTGTACATTATTTATTTAAGTTGCTGTTTTGGTTTATTTTATCATATTGTTTATGTTATTTTCTTTGATTTTGATGTTTTAAATGTTATGTTACTTCATATTCTTGAGTTATATTTTAATTTGGTTGCTTTGTTTGTTGCCATTTATGTTTTAAATATCATGTTTTTGTATTTTTAATTTTCTGTTTTCATGATGTTTAAATTTGAGTATGTTTTAGATTTAGTATATCAAGTGTTTGTGAAAATGCTTGTGTGGTCTTTGCATGATTTGAGTTTTATATCTTAGTTGAGCATGTTTTAGATTTAGTATATTGAGTGTTTGTGAAAATGCTTGTGTGGTTTTTGCATGATTTAAGTGTTATATTTTAGTTGAGCATGTTAGTATACCAAGTGTTTGTGAAAATGCCATGCTTGTTGGAGCTTGAGGCCATTTGGCTACTCCATGTGTTTTGAATTGTGTGTTGCATTTTTTGCCATGTTAGTTGATAGGTTAGCATTTGCATGATATTTGACTTGATTTTTTGGATTAAGCATGCTTTGTGTTTGTGAAAATGCCATGCATATTTTAGTTATTAAGCTAGGTTTATTTGCCATGCATTTTCATGCATTTTAGGTCTAGGTTGCATTAAATGCCCTGCAAGTTCATTTAGGTCTAGGTCACTTTATGAGTGCCATGCATTTTTTCATGACATTTAGGTTTATATCCATGCATTTCATGCATTATGTTTGCTGTATTGTTTCATGCATTTCATGTTCATGCCACTTGAATAATGACTTGAGCCAATTAATGGTTCAAAGTCATGCTCTCTTGAGCACACTTGTGGAAAATTAAGTTTGTCAAATTGATAATTCTACCTTTGTGATTTTTTTTTTTACTCAGCCAATTTTTATTTAACTTTCAAAAAGTCTTAGCTACTGTTTGTAAGTCATTTTATGAGTTTCAAATATTTTTACTTTGATTTTTAAATGATTTTATCAAAGGCAAAAATGTGTTTTGGCAAAGCAGTTTTTTTTTTCACCCAAAACTCGTACATCTCCGATTTTTCTGGGCATTCGTCTTTAATCAGAAAATTAAGCCGATTTTGTTCCGTGTAGTTTTACATGTCCTGAGTCTCCAGTATTTTTTTCAGAAGTTTTTGAATTTTTGAAAATATGATAAAAAATAGTGGCTTAAAACTGGACAGTGGAGTAAGAATTGAATTTAAAGAAAAATCATTTATCTATTTTGGTTAAGTTACTTAGAGTGGGCTGATTAGGAGGGTTAGCTACTAACTTAGGGTAGTTTCTAAGCCTTTTTAAACTCTAAAAATGGTTTTTCAAGTCTCGGGTTAAGGGTAGTCAAGTCCGGATTTTTAAACTTAGGAAATTAGAGCCATTTAAAAAAGGATTTAGCCCAGTTTTTTATTTTTAATTCAAGCTTTTCAAAATTGTTTTCAAACAATCACAAAGTATTTTGGTTTTAAAATATTTAATTTGACATATTTTCCTAAGGTTGCCGGATATCTTTTTAGATATACGGATTTCCTTAATAAAAGGAAAAAATACATTTCATGCATTGCATTTTTCATATTCATGCATTTTATATAATATGTGATTCTTGTTATAATAATTACTATGCTATTGTTATTATTTTGATTTATATTTTTTGATGTTATATGGTTTGTTATATGATTTGGAATATTTCATGATATCCTATGCTTTTATTTAGTTATTTTTTTGTCATATTACTTAGCATATACTATGTTCATGCATTTTTATTTTCATTTTTATTTTCATGCATATTATATGATAGCATTATTTCATATTCCATCTCATTTAATTTATATGCCATATCATTCATGTTTTCCATGTCATTTAAATTATTTTATTTCATATAGAATATGTTATGTTACTTAGGTTATTTTATTTCATCTAGAAAATATCATGTTACTTAGGTTATTTCATTTCATATAGAATATTTATGTTACTTAGGTTATTTTATTTCATTTAGAATATATCATATGACTTAGGATATTGCATCTCATATAGAAATATACTATGTTACCTAGGTCATTTCATTTTATTTATAATATGTCATATAACTTAGGATATTTTATTTCATTTAGAATATGCTAAGGCATTTATTTCATTTCATTTAGAATATGCTAATGCATTTACATTATGTCATATCATTTAGGAAGCATTATATTATTTAGATTTTTCTATGTCATTTTATTTATGTCATGCATATACATATTCATATCTTTTAAAATGTCATTTTATTCCATGTCTTTTTTAAGGTCATTTTCAAAACCTTCATTTTTCTAGAGGAATTAAGTCGACTTTTCCTCGGTTTTTTTAATGTCACGCTTAACAAATAATAAAGTCTTGCGATGAGACTCGTTTATTTTTTAGGTTGAGACACCATGTGTGCAACTTGATGCCAGCATGATGCATGTAAAGAATAACCAAATTACTGCTGGATATATACAGAAAAATTATGCTAACTATGACTGTATTCTACAATGAATGAGCATACATGCTTATGACTGTAACATGATTTCAAAATGATATATGCAAAGAATAAATGAATTAACACAAAGGTATATACAATGACCAATGATTTCACGAAATTGGTGGGACCAAATTTTAATTATTCAAAAATCTCACTATGCAAAATTTGCCTCCAAATTTCATCTATGATTTTTTTGGAACATGTTTTCTTTATGAAAAACCAAACATATTATTTTCAAAAGAATTTCGGTGTAGTGGATCCTACTATGGTACAATATGCAAATGTTCATGTAACACTACCAGTTTTTGAAATCACCGAATGAGATTATTATCATCATCCGTTTATTACAAGAAATGAGATAAAAAATACAACCATAAATGTACATGCTCTACTCACACATGCATTAAATATGCAAAATGCAAAAATGTTTGAAAAATAATGTTTATACTTTCAATTTCAAAAAGTTAGTGAACATTTGCCCCAACCGTGTCTTCTTATTTAGGCATCACGATGCCTTCGGGGCAGATTATCACATTTATTACGGGCGATGTACATACATCGTTGCCCGACCTACAATACCTATTCAAAGTATAAAATAGGTAATAAAAGGTTAGAAGCATTCCTCCATGTATTCCTAGCTTCGGTGCATCTAACGAAAATCCGGCATGGCTTCGCTTAGGTTCACTATATGAGGGTGAATCGATTCTAAAGGCCCCGAATTGCTCCTCACTGTCGCTTGTGAAGGATAGTAAGGCACCCCGATAAAAGCGGGTTCAATTCTTTAGAGTATATTTTCCTAAGCCCATAAGAAGGATCATTTCGAAGGCTTTAGGTACTTTATTTTCCGGAAGTGTTTCACTAGCCCATACGGAGGATCATCACGAAGGCGTAGTTACTTTACTCCCACTTAAAAGGACGGAACCCGGGTGGAGAGCTCATGTTATGCAAATGCAAGTGAGTGTGTGTGGAGGAACAACAAACCTTTCACCACCTATTCTACAATCCTTATTCTAAATATCCCAACAATTTATTAAAACAAAGATCAAGAATAGTGTAACGCATTAACCAACAAACAATTATAATATACAACATTAAATAACTAGAGAAAAATAATAAAATGCATGCACATGAGTATGAACATCTTCAAAAACATTTTATTATTTTCAAAATTCTCCTTATTTAAAAAAATGTGAGAATTAAAATTAAATACCAATTAAACCAACAAAACCAGACTTTGATATCACACGACTAATTTTAGGCCTGACTCTCTAAAATGTCCCCAGCGGAGTCGCCAAGCTGTCGATACGTGATCCCGTCGCGGGGACCCATTCGAGTAAGGGGAAACATAAGCAGAGGAAAAGACGACTTAATTCCTCTAGATTGAAATTAAAGGTCAAGGGTATGAAAACGACATCGTAAAAAGACATGGAGTCGCCACGAATCATTTTTAGCTAGGTGTGATCGGCCACCTATTAAAATCGGTTTTATAAAATATTTTAAAATTAATTAAAACATTTTTAAAACCAATTTCCAGTCTGCGTTATAAACCAGAGAAAATCGAAGAATCGGGTTCGGGACTCGGTTACGTGCGGGGAAGGATTAGCACCCCCATAACGCCCGTATAAAGCGGTACCTTATTAATCGTATGTTATCTCAAGTCTCGGTAAAAAATCGATTTTTAATTTAGTATTTCAAGTTAGTTCCCGATTTAAAGAAAAGTAATTCCATTTTTAATTGAAAATGATCCGTAATTTATTAATTCAAAATTTTCCTATATTCCCCGACAAAATTAACAAAATATAGAAATTTTTATTTATTTGGAAAACTTTTCGAATCATTCTCGTTTTTGAAAGAAAGATATTCCTTTAGTAATGATAATTGATGATATTCCCTCCAACAAACCCGATTGAGAACTCATGAATTATTTTAACTCAGGAATATCTTTATTTTTTATTGAAAATATTTATCCTTTTTTATTAAAAAAAACATTTAAAAAAAATATGAACATGAACATGTATGACATAAATAAAATGACATAGCAAAGTCTAGATAATATAATGCAATCCAAATGATATGACATAATTTAAATGGCATAGTATATTCTAGATGGAATGAAAAATCCTAAGTATCTCGGTATATTCTAAATGAAATAAATGATTTAAATGACATGGCAATTTTAAATGATATGTCATATTTTAAATGACATGGCATATTCTAAATAATATAACCTAAATGACATGGAATATGATCTAAGTGACAAGAAATGACATGAAACATAAAATAATGCTATCATAAAATATGCATGAAAATAAAATAAAAATGCATGAACATAGTATATCCTATATAATGTGACAAAAATAAATGAGTGAATAAAAAATATAGGATAGCATGAAATATTCAAAATCATATGGCAAACAATATAACATCATAAAATGTAAATCAAAGTAATTATAATACCATCGAAAATATCATAGCAAAAACCACATATTAAATAAAATGCATGAACATGGAAAATGCAATGCATGAAAATGTTTTTTTCCTCTAAATAAAGAAATCCGTATATCTAAAAAGATATCTGGATACCTTAGGAAAATATGTCAAATTAGATTTTTTAAAAACAAAACTTTGTGATTGTTTTAAAACAATTTTGAAAAAAAACTTGAATGAAGATTAAAACCCCTACCAAACCCTTTTAAAATGGCTCTAATTTCCTAAGTTTAAAATCCCGGACTTGACCACCCTTAACCCGAGATTTATAAAATCATTTTTAAAGTTTAAAAAGGCTTAGAAACTATCCTAAGACAGTAGCTAAGGCTTCTAACCAACCCCCTCTAAATGCCTTAGCCAATTTCAACCATTGTTTTTCTTTTGAATTCAAATCTGCCTCTACTGTCCGAATTTGACACACGATTTTTTAACCTATTCTTAAAAATTCAAAAAAATCTAAAAAAAACAATAGAGACTCAAAACATGTAAATTTACACTAAAAAAAATTGGCTTAATTTTATGATTAAAGATGACTGCCCAGAAAAATCGGAGAAGTTTGAATACTGGGTGAAAAAAATTGTTTTGTCAAAACACATTTTTTTGCCTTTGATAAAGTCATTTAAAAATCAAAGTAAAAATGTTAGAGACAATCATAAAGACCTACTGGTAGTAGCTGAAACATTTAAGAACCTTGG
Organism: Fremontodendron californicum; assembly: GCA_030761205.1. Classification (NCBI taxonomy): domain Eukaryota; kingdom Viridiplantae; phylum Streptophyta; class Magnoliopsida; order Malvales; family Malvaceae; genus Fremontodendron; species Fremontodendron californicum. The sequence goes on from JAULJL010000033.1 coordinate 814,643, forward strand.
ACAAAGATTGGCTAAGTAAAAAAATTACAAAGGTAGAATAATCAATTTGACAACTCTTTATTTTTTTCACAAGTATGCTCAAGAGAGCATGACTTTGAGCCATTGATTGGCCTAAGTCATAAATCATGTGGCATGACCTGAAATGCATGAAAACTACAGCAAAGTGAATGCATGAAATGCATGGTTTAAAGCTTAAGTGATAAGGGAAATGCATGGCATAGGAAAATGGCCTAGACCTAAAATGACCTTGCATGACATTTAATGCAACCTAGGTCTAGAATGCATGAGATGCTTGATAATGCAAATTTGACTTAGACCTAGTGTGTTATGAATATGCATGACAATACTATTATGACCTAAGACCTAAATAACATAGCAATGCATGGCAATACCAATATGATTTAAGACCTAATATGCATGGCAATACAAAGATGGCCTAAATACCTAGCACGAGTTTGCATGACAATAAATGCTATCCTAACTTAATATGCATGAAATGCTTGATAATGCAAATGTGACTTAGACCTAATATGTTATGAATATGCATGACAATACTAATATGACCTAAGAACTAAATGGCATAGCAATGCATGGAAATAAACATGAGAAATAGTGCAAACATGCCCAAAAATCCAACATGGCTGAATGAACTATAAAAAAACCTAACATGGAAATGCAAACAAATCAACAAGCAAAAATGAAAATACACATACAAGGCAAACAACATGGGAGTAGCCGAATGGTTATATGGTAAAAATGTGATGCAAATATGGCAACATTCAAAGTATGATACATGAAACAAAATGCAAAATATAATCAAGGAGAACATAAGGGCCAAAACCTACAAAGAAATATCATTTCATGAAAAAATATAAAAAGCAAATATAGCATAAAAATAATGTAAAGAACATGATCAAAATAAACATAGACATGCAAAGAAAATATGAAGAAAAAACTAGTAAACAAAACAAGGAAAGTTAAGCTCCATGGTTGGTACAAAATGGGCATAGCCTCTCCCCTAACCATAATCACTTGATCTTGTCAAGACCATGAAGCCTTTCCATTTCAAAAAAATCAGAAAATAAACCATGCAATCAACAAAATAGAGGTGAGCTTCATGGTTGGTAAAAATGGGCATAGCCTTTCCCCTATCCATAGTCACTTGATATGTATCAAGATCATGTAACCATTTCAACCTCTTTTGCTTCATTTTTTGTAAAAAATCAGAACCTTAAATACTTAAATAAACCTTCTAAAAATCATTTTTCCACAACAACATGCAAAGAAGAAAAAAAGAAAAAAAAAATCAAGGCAAGCATTCCTTCAAATTCGGCCAAGCACAATCTTTGTAAAAAAAAAATTGTTTTCAACCATTTTGATGAAGAAGAAAAGATGAAAACTTAAGTAAACATTTTAAAAACTTTATTTCTATGAGAAATGTAGTAGGAAAATAAAGTGGAAAATCAAGAAATCAACATAGAAAGCAAGAAGAAAACCATGCTAGAGCTAGGCAGAAATGACTACCTTCAAGCTCTCCTATTGAAAACCTTTCTTTTTTCATTCAAAACATTTTTTTTCTCCCTAGCCACTGACTTCCATCCTGCAAACTTGTGAAAAAAAATTCTTAACCCCCCTCCCTTAGCCTTGGCCAAATGGCCTCTCCACTATAGGATTAAATGTGCACTTTTTTCTCCCCCAATTTTGGCCTTTAGATTATGATATAGATATTTTCATGACAACATAAAAATGTCATCTTGCCAATTGATAGCAGCCCTTAAGATGTGTACTCAGCCCTTGTAATAACCTCAACCTTAGATAAAAAAGAGGACCAATCCCATGCACTCCCTTACTTGGCCCTTTGAGTGTCTACCCTTGGATGAGTTGTGCTCTTCCATTCTTGGTCATTGGATGAGGACAACATAAAAATGATATCTTGTCGATTAAATCCAGCCCTTAACATGTGTACTCATCCCTTGTACATGGCCTAAGCCATTGGATGAAAAGGAACAATCCCATGCACTTCCTTGCTTGGCCAAAAGGATGTCCACCTTTGGATGAGTTGTGTTCTTCCATTCTTGGCCATTAGATAAGGGTTCTTTCATGAAAAATAAAAATGTCATCTTGGCATTTGAATTTGGCCATTGGATGGTGCATTCAACTGTCCTACAAGGCACCTAAGCCATTGGATGAAGGGGGGACCATTTGCAAGGTGTTAGTGGTAGCATGTGAGCTTGATAGTGACTAAGGAATTAAATTGATCACGCTTCCTTTTTCTCCTCTATGCTGGCTGAGCAAGGGAAGAAAAATCCCAGCAATTCCTTCTTCTTTCATATTTTTCTTAATTACAAATTTGCCCCTTTTTCGATTTCTTCGGTAAAATGACCTTTTTGACCCTCAAACCTAAATAAATAGCAAACGGACTCCAAATTCAAATTTTATTTTTTCAATACTTCTGAAATAATAAAAAAATTGAATTCTGGAAGTTTTCAAAATTTTCCAAGTCCATTTGCTATTTATTTTAGATTTATTTCCAAAATTGCCCCTTTTACGAACTTTACCATTTTTTAAACGAGCTTCAAACCCAGATTTTTCTTCACCAATCTCTTCAAAATATTTTAAAAATGTGATCTAGAAGTTTTCATAATTTTTGGAGCTCATTTACTATTTTTTTTTCAGGATTTATCTGCTTGAATTATTGCATATGGCTCCCGAATTTTGGCCATTTTGCAAACGAACTCCGAATCAAGATTTTATTTTGCCAATATTTTCCAAATAATTTAAAAATGAGATCTGCAAATTTTTAGAATTTTTGGAATTCGTTTGCTATTTTTTCGGGATTTATCTTATTGAATTTTTGCATAGTGGACCCGAGATTTAGCCATTTTGCAAACGAACTCCGAATCAAGATTTTCTTTCGCCAATCTCTTCAAAATTGTTTAAGAATGAGATCTACAAATTTTCAGAATTTTTGGAGTTCATTTGCTATTTTTCCCAAATTTTCCAATTTTGCCCTTTTTCTTTCGAAGCCCGGTTTTGCTCAAAATCAAGTCCAATTTTTAGATTTTCTTCAAACTGAGCTCTGGGCTATCCTTTTTTAATCGCTCCTCATCAATTAGGACCTTTAGTCTTACCGAATCGGGCCATTTCTGTAATTCTTCCGAATTTCACCGAAATCCACCAAAAACCCTAATTCTCAGTTTTCTTCCGAATTGACTTTTCTTTCAGTTTTTCTTTCAAGTAGCTTCTCCATTACCCGTAGTCAGTTCTTATCTTTCATTTGAGACCTTCAATTTCGACCAATTTGATCGTTCAAGCACTTTTCCCTAAATTTCTCGAATTATGATTTCTTTTCTACTGAGATTCCGTAACCCAACTTCTGACCTCCATATTTTTCAATGTAGACCTCGGATTGTCAAAATTCTTTCACCATCTTTCAATTGAACTTCAAATCTTGATTTTGAAAGTGGGTTGACTTTTTTAGTAGTTGACTTTTTTGGGGTTGACTTTTTTTAAGTTCGACTTTTTTTGTACGCTTTCTTAGACTAAGTGTCGGAGGACCACCTGCAGGATGAGAAAAGCCATTTAGCATTTTGAAACATCAATTTAGGAAGAAAACATACCTGTTTTAGTGGTCCGGACAAAATTAGGTGTCTACACCTGTGATATTGGAGACATATCTCGTTTGTTCTTGACTACGATTAACTTCATTAAGTCTTTGGCCAAAGCATGATGGATTTAGTAGAAAGTTGTTTCTCTAAATTCATAAGGTTAATCATTAGTTGCAAAGAACTAATATGGGTTGAACATGAGTAGACATTGCACCATGCTCATGCGCTATCCGGGATATATGGTGAAAGGACCGTATTACACCAACTGGCTGGTTGCTGAAAGGTTCTAAAAGGTCACGCTGACTTCACAATATTTGGGTGGTCATGATGGGTTGCTAGATCCCTCTATTGATCTATGAAAACAAGTTAATGAGATTAACTTATGTTCATTGCCAACATATTGGGAACCTAGAGGGTCAGACACATAAGAACATATATGTATGGATTAAACATGGTATTCTAATTAAGGTAAAACTTAATGGAATAAAGGATCTATATTGAGGACTTGATTGAAGAAGTTCAATTAAGAAAGATTAAGACATAATTGAGATTTGAGGAATCCAAGGACAATATCTTAATGAGATAAGAGGAATCAAGAAGTCTTATCTAGTAGAGTCGACTTTGACATAGAGATGTGCAATGTGAATTTCGAATGACTATACTATATTGGAATAATATCATGAGATAATATTAATAGATTAATAACATGAATTGTTCATGAGGAAAAGTAAATTTTAATTGAGAATTAAATTACTTTTGTTTAGAAATTAATCTATCCACTAAATAAGCATGATAAATTAGATTGTGTCCAAAGTGACTATTCTCATTTAGGACTGTCTATTAAGGATGGTTGGCCCAACTTAAGCCATTAGGATTGTTGGACCATTATTATTATTAAATAATATAATGGGCCTATTTATCCATCTTAGAATTAAATAGTTGAAGTCCAAGTGGATTGATGCACCCAAAAGAGTGTATCTTATTTAACCTTGCACTAAAAAGATAAATTGTAAGTATAGTAGTTAGCAAGGGTCGAGTCCTCAGGGATTGGGTTTTAGTTTATAAGTTAATAGTTTAAAACTTAAATTCAAGAACAATAAAAGAAAAGAGGTTTTTGAAGCCAGATTTAAACTAAAGTAAATAATAAGAATAAGATGCAAGGCGGTATAACCAGCCAATAAAAATATATATACTAAATTAGGCGGTATAACCAGCCAATAAAAATATATATACTAAATTAGGCGGTATAACCAGCCAATAAAAATAAAACAAAGTTAATATACAAATTAGGCGGTATAACCAGCCAATAAAAATAAATATACTTTTAAAAATAAGCAAACTAGAAAAGTAAGAAAACAAGTAAGTAAGAAGAATCAAATATGAAAAATATGGTTAAGGTTTCATTCTCCACCACTAGACATCATTAAGAATCAATTTCAGATCTATCAATATCAACCAACTATCAAAGTTAACAACCGTAGATAACAACAAGCTCTGTTACCCCAATCTTTCCTTAGTTTGTCGTTAAATAGAACAAGCTCTCTATTTAATCTCTAACCATTAAACAACCTAGAATAAGCTCTCTAAATTCAATTTAATGGCAGCTTTATGATGAGAAAGATAGGTTGATCTAAGCAACAAACACATAAGCTCGGATTGTTCAACTTAGGTTATGTTCCACTTTGCAATTATTGAAAACTTGACCATAATCATTAATCACAAATTGCCACTTATGAATAGGAAATCAAGACAATTACACGGATCAAGACTCCTAAACTAGCAATAGATAATTATCAAGATCTATCTAGTTGTACACCTAAATAAATCAAGACAACATCATGAACAATTCTTGTAGAAGAACATAAGCAACTTTGATAGAAAATTAATGATAGATAGAATCTGAAAATCAATCACAAAACATGTCTAGGGCTTTGAAATCACCCTTAACCAAATAGAAGTTTAGCCTAGCATAGGCATTATAAACATAAAATTAAATAGAATCTAAGAAGAAAATAAAAGAAAGAAAGAAGAAGAAGAAGAATATTAATTATCCAACCTCTTGCCCTTTCTAAAGAAAAAAGAAAACTAGAGAAAAGAAAGAAGAAGAAAACTTAGAGAATTTTATTACAAAGGCTAATATCCTACCTATCTACAATATGATCCTCTACAATCATCCAAGGCCCTCTATTTATACACATTTTGGAGGGCTAAATGACAAGAGACAAGCTTTACAAATTTCAAAGGTAGGTATAATAGGTGGGTGAATTTGTCTAACAATTTTCGTCATATTGTATGACAATTTTGATCAGCCAACTTGATGGTCGATTTCGTCAATGTTGGAGGCCTGATCTGATCACATGGTCTTCTAGAAAAAGGTTCCCCTATCAGTTACGGATCCATAGCCGTTGGAATCAGCTCATTTGATGATGTGGATAAGCAGATATGGGTAAAATACGAAAACAGGTCAGCACAGACGTCATTGCACATCAGCCAACTTGATGGTCGATTTCGTCAATATTAGAGGCCTGATCTGATCATATGGTGTTCTAGACAAAGATTCCCGTATCAGTTACGGATCCATAGCCATTGGAATCAGCTCATTTGCTGATGTGGATAAGCAGATATGGGCAAAATACGAAAACAGGTCAGCACAGACGTCATTGCACATCAGCCAACTTGATGGTCAATTTCGCTAGGGAAAACGACTCCGTTTCAAGAAGTGTAAAACATGAAAACGATAGATATGCCTCTTAGCTTTGCACGGATACAAATTTCAGCCTTATTGCTTCAGTGAAACTCCAGATATAGTTGATATGGCAAAAGGTGTCGGAACTGGAACTGAACTGGATTTGCCCTTAATTCTAGTAATCTGAAATCACTCAAAGAAACTTGTGAAAAACACCAAATTACATAAAAATATAAAAGATCATAAACACAATTAGACTAAACAATAATAACTCGTATTTGACACAAAACAATAATAAAACATAACTAAAAACTATATAATTATACGAGTTATCACACCCCCACACTTAGATTGTTGCTAGTCCCTAGCAACGACTCAATAAAAATAAAATAAGAAAATCTAATCTAATCCACTTTCGTAGGAAATCACGGTGGCACTTAGCATGTGACACAAGCCTTTAAACCCCTAGGTGTCCCTAGTGGACGAGTTTAGTCTCGTGAGGGTTTACTAGGACGATACCCACAAACATTGAAGACATAAGAAAAACTAAAAATAATAATTATAACTAATCCTTCCAAAATAAATTAGAGATAATCATTGGACAAGTCTTAAAAACTAATCAATAGCTTAAAGAAATCCACAAAAAATCTTGCTTGAATGTAAATTGTTTGAGTTAAGCCAATATTAACATAACATATTTCAATCAAAATAGTGCATATTCAAACTTAATCTCAACTTCTCACATGGGATACTCTCTTGATTTTCACTTTTTAAAGTAGTGGTAAAGTGTTTACACTCAATCAATCTCATGAAAACACTTCTACCATATGCTTGCTTGTCCACCTATTATCCACTATTTAGATCATACAACTTCATAAATCAAGAGGTCTTTATTGAAGGTTGTAATGGGGCCAAAGGGTTATAATGTGGTTAAAGAACAAAAGGATAAAGATATCACAAAGGTTCCAAAGAGTTCATAGAGTTTAGAGACATAATAAGATCATACAAATAAAACTTCTCAAAACTCTTATAAAGCACATAATAACATAGGCTAAATATTCATGTTGGGCCTTTTCTTCATTCTAAACAACTTTGTAACATCTTTTTCTTTTTCCACAAATTCAAGAGATGATTCATATTTTTTTTTTTACATAGGAATATATTTGCCAGTATTCCACTTCTTTTTCTCTTGACTTTTCTTTTCTTTTCCCCCCACACTTATTTCTTGTTTCTAACCCAAATTTTTAACTAAAAATATCCCTTGTTTTTTTGCGATATGTCTCAAAATATATAATCCATCTTTAGAACAAGGGTAAGGATATAAGTATATTTAGGCTAGGTGTAAGTTGTGGTTACCAATAAAACAGCATATTTAATGTAGGCTCAAATTGGATCACTAGTGGGGATGTTCTCTTAGAACATTAATAATGGATGGCTGTTTGGCTCTGGTTATAATCCTAATGCCTCTATCATATTCATGTTGTCACATGTATCAATATAGTCTCAAACGGTTTAAAGCAAGTTCTAGAGAATCATGTAATCATAAGAGCACTCAAGAAAGAAATTAGATTGATTTGTATAATGCATCAATCATTATAGGCTCAAAAACTCACAAGGATGATTATACAAGTCAGATTAAGTCTAAACATGCTTCTTTCTCAATCAACATATCATATTAACATTGGCTCATAAAAAGGTTGACATCAAGCTCAATTCTCATGAAAATCTTCTCACTAATAAATCTGTTTTAGACTTATGCAATTCATATCTCATCATTGTATTAAAAAGGAACTAAAACACACTAAAATAATAATAATAATAATAATAAAGACTCATAAAAAAAAAATAGTAGACAAAAATAAAAGAAATCCTAAATCATTCCCCCCACACTTAATTCTTACATTGTCCTCAATGTAAGTCTATTAACCCAAATGAAAGAATCATGTGTAAGAGAAAAGAACTAATAACATAAGAATAGGAACAACTAAGACTCAAAACAAAACAAACTCATGCAACCTAAATAACTCTAAAATACTAAACAAAAATTAACAAGTAAACATAAAAAGATTAAAATCAAACTGACAAGGTATGTCTCAAGTCTCCCTTACTCAGACCTTGTTTAGAATGAATACTTCTAAATTGCTTAAAACACAACAAACTTTTTTTTTTTTTAAATTAGCAAATATGTCCCTTACCCCCTACTAAAATATGACATTGTCCCCAATGTCAAATTTTAAAGGTAGAATTTAGGAGATATTACCTGCAGAGGTTGCTAACCACTTATTATAACTGAGACATAACAAACAAAATGTTAGATAATGTCACAAAGACAAAGTGCAGTCCACTCCTTGCTCGTCCATATCTCTTTTTCTTTTTCCGAGCGTTTGCGAAACAACCGTAGCAGATAAACACTCATAAGCTTGGAGCTTTTTGAGTAAATCTTCAATGGTTGTAGCAGAAATTATGGTTCTCCTTGCCTTTGAAAACATGAATCCATTATCCACAGTATTATCTAAATATGAAAGCAAATTACTAAAATAACCATTAATATTAAGCAAACCAATGGGTTTCTTATTTGTGACCAAAGATGACCAAGAAGCCACGCAAGCTATTTCTTCCAATGTACCCAGACCTCCTGGTAAAGCAATGAATGCATCGGCAGAATGGTACATGATTGTTATCCGTTCAGGGATACTCCAGACTTGTATTTCCTTACCCAAGATAGGTCCACAAAAATCTGTGAATAGTTTTGGCACGATTCCTAGAACTGGACTTCCTCCGGCGTGTGCTGCTGTAGCGACTGCTCCCATTAAACCCGTACTACCGCCTCCATAAATCAACTGGATCTTTTGTTGGGCAAGTATTACTCCAACTCTTATGGCTTCATCAGCGAATATGTTATTTTTCCCTGGATAAGCACCTCCAAAAACACAAATTTTTTTAATGCGTTGGGACGAAGTACTTTCCATTTTTTTTTTCTTTTTTTCGAGTGCCTGAAAGAGAATGAGTACATGGTGTAATATATAGAGGACTGAGTAGTGAATCAGACAAGAGTAATAATGTCGCCGAAAGTGTATCTGACCTGTCAGAAGAAAATGTTAACCTAACAAAAGATTTTTGCGTTATTTCAGGAAGAAAATCAAAAAGAGAAGAAAAATCAACCGTAAAAGTCAAGAGTAATAATGTCGCCGAAAGTGTATTTGACCTGTCAGAAGAAAATGTTAACCTAACAAAAGCTTTTTGCGTGATTTCAGGAAGAAAATAAAAAAAAGAAGAAAAATCAATCGTAAAAGACAAATAAAAAAAATGAGAATAATTACACAAATCGAATAACACGTAAATTAAACCGAAATAAAGTTATTGCAAATCAAACCAAAAGCTGAGAAGTCATTTATTGTAGTTGTGATTGTGGCTCACATCTTCCTCTGGTTTTACGTCCAGAAACGGCTTAAACGCCTTCTATGAGTCGAGGATATGCTTCCCATCCAGTTTTCTTACAAGCTGGCAAACAGGGTCTTTTAACATCAGATTCCCAAGATGTTGCCATTCCCTTTGGAATTGCGGCCATAAATCAAGAATTTCTCTTTGTACGTCTCCACTAGGATGCGTCTCAAGAGAAAGTTGGATATTACCCAAATTCTCCTTACTCAGTCCATCCTTAATGAATTCAATTTTATCATCTCGATTAGAGGACGGAATCCCAATAGAACGACATTTACCATTACACGTCCATCGTGCACATTTGTGGCAATTTGAACTCATGCGCTTTGCTCGTCGCTTCTTTGCAAAAGTGCTTCTACCTGTACCTGGTAAATGCAAAATAGGAAGATATTCATCTTCACGTACCTTGGCTTCAATTATCCAACGTATGTCTCCAGGAATCCCTTTGTGCATAAGCATTCTTAATCTTTCAAATCGAACTTGGTAAAGCTTCTGTAAAATATTTCGAGGAAAGGGAGGAAATCGTTTCTGCAATCTTGTGAGAATATCATCCATCCTGAAAAAAAAATGAAAAAAAATTGAAAGAGAAATTGGAAGAGAAATTTATATACAATATCAGTTTTGTGGGTAGCTGATGGAACCGATTTAAATAATCACGGAGTACCGTTATCCGCCATTTAACCGGGGTTAAAAAAAATTATATTTACATCTAGTGTTTTTCAAAACAAGGATCAGAAAGAAAAACAACATAAAAAGACTCAAAAACAAAACACTCTAAATAAAATCCTAAATTCTTCCCCCCACACATAATTCTTACATTGTCATTAATGTAATGCTATTATCCCGCAATGCAAGAATTATATGTAAGAGAAAAGAACTATTAAACAAAAGAAACTTATGCAGCCTAAATGAACTTAAAAACAGTAAACACAATTAACAAAGAAACATAAGAAATAAAAATAAAAACAATAAAAATAATAAAAGAAAAAGGAAAAGAAAGAGAAAGCAAATCTGAATATGGAAGGTTGGCAATTTCATCTTTAATTGGGCTGCCTTCCCAATTAACACTTGAGTTAGTGTTTTGAATCTAACCAACACCCCTTCTTGGCTTTTTAGGCTTGTCAGGCTCATGCATGAAATTTCCCAAATTTATGCGTTTGAGAGGAAGCTTTCTTTGCACAACAGTGGATGTATTCTCCATTACAAGTATTATTCCATCATCCTTGGTGGTGCATATCTCATCGAGGAATGGTGCATCTTTTGGTACTTGTTGAATGACATCCACAAACAAACTGTTTAAGGTTTCCGGCATGTGTTGTTCATGTTCTTCCTCCTTGAACTTTGCAAATCTACTAGGAAAAGGTGGAGAAGAAACATTAGTAAAAAGTGAAACCTTAAACGTTACCTCAGGTGCTGAAATACTCTTATTTGGATCTTTGGCTTCATTATCCTCAAGAATAGAATCCATCTCTAATTTTGTTTCATCCTCATCTTGTTCCTCATTCTTCAAGGTCACAATAGTAGCATTCTCCTTTGGGTTAACCATCGTTTGGGCTGGGAATTCTTCAGATCTTTGTGCTACCCATCCCACCATACTACTAGCCAATTGGCTCATTTGCCTTTCCAAACTCTGGATGCTTGCCCTTGTTTCCTGTTGAAATTGCAAAGTATCAGTAACAAGAGAATGTACAAGATCTTCTAAAGAAGTACCTGAGTTTTGAGTCATATGTGGTGGTTGAAAAAGATCTGGTTCCTGAGACCATGATTGATTGAAGCTAAATGGATGAGTGTAATTGGCATAAGGATCTACTTCTTGGTAATTTTTCGAGTAGCCATAATTAGTATGATCCCACCATCCCTCATGGTAAGTGTTTGAGTAATGATCGTACTGTTGGTCTTGGAACCATTGATGGACTTGACATCCTCCCATGGCCAATTGTTGAACTGGGGAGGTGAGATTGGCTTGTTGATTCTCCATGTTCATGTATGCCACCAACTCTTCAAGTGTTAGATTGCTCAATACCATCGTTTTTTTTTGTTTTTTTTTTTTTTCTTTTCAAAATTTGATAAGAAAAACCCGTATGTACAAGAAAATAAAACTCATTAGAACTGAAAATAAGAATAAACCAATAAACTAATAAACTAAAGAAAACAATCCCCGGCAACGGCGCCAAAAATTTGATGCACCCAAAAGAGTGTATCTTATTTAACCTTGCACTAAAAAGATAAATTGTAAGTATAGTAGTTAGCAAGGGTCGAGTCCTCAGGGATTGGGTTTTAGTTTATAAGTTAATAGTTTAAAACTTAAATTCAAGAACAATAAAAGAAAAGAGGTTTTTGAAGCCAGATTTAAACTAAAGTAAATAATAAGAATAAGATGCAAGGCGGTATAACCAGCCAATAAAAATATATATACTAAATTAGGCGGTATAACCAGCCAATAAAAATATATATACTAAATTAGGCGGTATAACCAGCCAATAAAAATAAAACAAAGTTAATATACAAATTAGGCGGTATAACCAGCCAATAAAAATAAATATACTTTTAAAAATAAGCAAACTAGAAAAGTAAGAAAACAAGTAAGTAAGAAGAATCAAATATGAAAAATATGGTTAAGGTTTCATTCTCCACCACTAGACATCATTAAGAATCAATTTCAGATCTATCAATATCAACCAACTATCAAAGTTAACAACCGTAGATAACAACAAGCTCTGTTACCCCAATCTTTCCTTAGTTTGTCGTTAAATAGAACAAGCTCTCTATTTAATCTCTAACCATTAAACAACCTAGAATAAGCTCTCTAAATTCAATTTAATGGCAGCTTTATGATGAGAAAGATAGGTTGATCTAAGCAACAAACACATAAGCTCGGATTGTTCAACTTAGGTTATGTTCCACTTTGCAATTATTGAAAACTTGACCATAATCATTAATCACAAATTGCCACTTATGAATAGGAAATCAAGACAATTACACGGATCAAGACTCCTAAACTAGCAATAGATAATTATCAAGATCTATCTAGTTGTACACCTAAATAAATCAAGACAACATCATGAACAATTCTTGTAGAAGAACATAAGCAACTTTGATAGAAAATTAATGATAGATAGAATCTGAAAATCAATCACAAAACATGTCTAGGGCTTTGAAATCACCCTTAACCAAATAGAAGTTTAGCCTAGCATAGGCATTATAAACATAAAATTAAATAGAATCTAAGAAGAAAATAAAAGAAAGAAAGAAGAAGAAGAAGAATATTAATTATCCAACCTCTTGCCCTTTCTAAAGAAAAAAGAAAACTAGAGAAAAGAAAGAAGAAGAAAACTTAGAGAATTTTATTACAAAGGCTAATATCCTACCTATCTACAATATGATCCTCTACAATCATCCAAGGCCCTCTATTTATACACATTTTGGAGGGCTAAATGACAAGAGACAAGCTTTACAAATTTCAAAGGTAGGTATAATAGGTGGGTGAATTTGTCTAACAATTTTCGTCATATTGTATGACAATTTTGATCAGCCAACTTGATGGTCGATTTCGTCAATGTTGGAGGCCTGATCTGATCACATGGTCTTCTAGAAAAAGGTTCCCCTATCAGTTACGGATCCATAGCCGTTGGAATCAGCTCATTTGATGATGTGGATAAGCAGATATGGGTAAAATACGAAAACAGGTCAGCACAGACGTCATTGCACATCAGCCAACTTGATGGTCGATTTCGTCAATATTAGAGGCCTGATCTGATCATATGGTGTTCTAGACAAAGGTTCCCGTATCAGTTACGGATCCATAGCCATTGGAATCAGCTCATTTGCTGATGTGGATAAGCAGATATGGGCAAAATACGAAAACAGGTCAGCACAGACGTCATTGCACATCAGCCAACTTGATGGTCAATTTCGCTAGGGAAAACGACTCCGTTTCAAGAAGTGTAAAACATGAAAAAGATAGATATGCCTCTTAGATTTGCACGGATACAAATTTCAGCCTTATTGCTTCAGTGAAACTCCAGATATAGTTGATATGGCAAAAGGTGTCGGAACTGGAACTGAACTGGATTTGCCCTTAATTCTAGTAATCTGAAATCACTCAAAGAAACTTGTGAAAAACACCAAATTACATAAAAATATAAAAGATCATAAACACAATTAGACTAAACAATAATAACTCGTATTTGACACAAAACAATAATAAAACATAACTAAAAACTATATAATTATACGAGTTATCATGGATTAATGAAAATCTTGTGCAACAAGCTACAGGTGGTCGGCAAGCTTAGGGAGATATGGATCGGGGTTTACGCCACTATATAATCTGATATAGAGGCTGTAGTAGTCAAATGGGACTTTGAATATACTTATGATATTCTGATTTTTCTTGAGAAAAAGTTTGGTTTCAAGAAGAGAACCCTACCTTGCCAAAACAGTGAAATCGCAACCTCCATACAGCACTTTGTGCTTTCCGTAATTCCTCTTGTTCTTGGTGTTTTCTTACCGCCTCTTCACCTTGTTGAGTGAGATTGATTTAGGGAGAAAGACAAAACGATATAGATCTTTTGATTGTGATCTTAGGATCAACTTGCTAGAACAAGTGAATCTCCATACCTTAGAGAAGCATCCATCAGCTGTTCATGTGGACTAGCTCTAGAGGAAGGACAATTGTGCTTCTTGTGGTCTTGGACGAGTTGGAAGTTTTGTAGATCTTGGATTCGAAAGCTATCGGGATTTGGATCTTCAACTTAAGGTTATGATATCTTAAGTAGGTAACTTCTAAATCATATGGGTGATTTAATTAGTTTTGAATGTCATAAACCTATGCTAAACACAAGCCTAAGATCCTATTGTACTTCGGGTGCTTCTTTGTTTATTTCGCTGTAATTTGATTATCATGATTATGCATGAGCCTGAGGTATTGTATTCCCAACAGTGGTATCAGACCCAAGGTTCTGTAGTTTACATGAGGTTTGTGCATGTCAATTCTTGGTGATATACAAGTTGTTATGTTGTGTATTGATTTTGGCATGATTTTGGTTCCTATGTTTGAAAAGAAAAGATGTTTGCTTTATTTTGTTAAATCTGGACAGAAGCTAAATAACGACTTTAATCATGTCTAAAATTGTTTAAACGATAGATTAAAATTATTTTAATCAACAAGGATTAAAGCCATGACATGTCTTAGCAAACCCGACAAGTTTTGATGTCAAAAACATAGTTTTGAGTCAAGTTTCATAAGCTGATTTGGGCATGATATAAAATTGATTTTTTAGATGTTTCAAATTTTGAAATTTTATATTACATGCCGCCATTGAAGTTACAAAATTGATTTGAGCTTAAAATGTTTAAGAGAAGTTGTTTCTGGACATGAAACGTTGTTACTACAATGCTGAAATTTTTTGGACTATTTTTGTAGGTGTTTGCGTGCCATAGAATTCGAGCATGATTGTGGAAACGTTCCATATGTTTGCTAGGAATTTTGGACAGCATTTAAGGTGAATATGATTCATCTATGATGGCTGGTTTAGGCATGGAACATGACTGGATAAAGCGGCAATTGTTGCTGCAAGCAAGTTGGCCAAACCGCCACACCAAGGAGGAAATTGTTGCCGAATTGTGTGCTGCTGTAAGGGGCGACAATTAAGCTCTTTTAGGGCATGCAGTAGCCACTGTAGATGGCATACAATAGTCAGATCATAGGCTAGCAGCGACCATTCGATGGCCAAAGAGATTGCATGTGCCTAGGACACTAACAGTTAGAGTCCTACTCCAACAAGGAAACCGTTTCCTAGTGGGAGTGTGAATCGTAAAGGTTAGGTGAAACATGTAGTATGATTAGGTAAGAGATATCTAATGAGACTTTAAGTTCCTAAAGAGTTAGGATGGATTGCAAACTTAAAGACTCGGTTTAAGACAATCAGATGTCTTAAAATGTTTAGGATATTATGCTTGCTAGAATGTTGTCCTAATTAAGACAAGCAACCTAATAGTTAGGTAAAGTCCGATTTCAAGATAGCCTTCTTAATTGTTAAGATGTTATTGAAAGTGTTTTAATAGATGGAACCGAAATTGCTAAAATAATTTGATAAATTGTCTCAAATTTATTTGGTGACTTTTATGCAAATAATACACAAGATCACCATGTTAAGATTGTCTTGACATAGGAAAAGAAAGCTTATGTTCTTGATGAGCCCATCCAGATGAGCCTGCTGCTAATGGAACTAAGGAGGAGAGGTGGCCTATATAGTTCATAGAGATGATCTCGTACAAGCAACATGTGTGATGTTGGCTAGTATGGCACCCGATCTCCAAAAGCAGCATGAGGCCATGAATGCTCAGGATATCATCCTTAACCTTAGGGAACTATCTGCTAAGGAGAATTGCACTGATAGATTTGACATCTCAAAGGAATTGTTCCAAACAAAGATGTCAGAGGGAAGCCTAGTGAGGCCTCTTGTGCTTAAGATGATAGGGTATATTACCTGTTTGGAGCAGATTGGATGGGTTATGGATCATGATCTAAGCATTGATCTAATCCTTACTTCACTACCTGAGAGCTATTTGCAGTTTGTGTTGAACTTCAACATGAACCACTTGGAGGCTACCCTTTTTGGGTTATTGAATATGCTCACACAGGCCGAGCAAACCATTGTTAAGGATAAGTCATCTGTCTATTTAGTCTTTTCCTCTAAACCGAAAGGTAAGAAGAAAAGGAAGACTAGATGGGATATACTTCCTGTTTCAAAGAGTTTGAAGCCCGATGTTGGTGTTGCAAAGGAAGCAAAGGATAAGGATAATGCCAACAAAGCTAGCTTCTATTGTGGGAAAACTGGTCATTGGAGGCACAATTGCAAGGAGTACCTTGAGTCTAACAAGGGAAAAAAGCTGAAAAGAGTTTCAACTTCAGGTATAATATGATTCACTCCTCTTGGTATATGATACCTATCATTTGGTACTAAACATGTATGACATATTGTAGAGACCAAAGGAAATGAGTAGTGAAGCTGGACCATCAAGATGGCAACCGAGTTTGATGCTACATCAGAGCTTGCTGATCTTATGGGTTTTTAATAAGGCTTTTTAGTTATGATTTATTTAGAAACATTTGATGTTTTCATTCGCATTATAGGCCATTGTTGAGGATATTTTATTTATGTTTTCAAAACATATTGTTTTACTGGCATAGGATGCCATGCTTATTTAGTTTCCTCTTAAACAAATCAGTTATAGAATAGTTCTATAACATAGTCTTATATATTATACAACTTGCAAACTATTATTAATACCATTTAGCTTAGTGATATGAAATTCGAATTGTTATTGAATTAGTTCCTTAACATCTATATATGTAGGATTTAATGGGAACTATTAATAACTTTTTGAATGGTAAAATGTTATTAAATTGCCATTTTTGAAAAATGCAATTAGTAGGAAACATTCCATACTTCAAAAGATTGCATTATATTAAAGGTTTTTAAGACTAACTCTTTTGTTTGGCTTGCAAAAGGAGTTATATTTGGATCATTAGCTACTAGCTAACAAGTAGATTCCAATAGTTGTTATAGATACAACTGAGCCGTATGAATGGAATCTAGGTCTCGTTGTGATCCAAATTATTAACCTTGATAATGAGTTATCATGTATATGACAAAGCATATTCTCGATGCAATTAAGATATATCCTAGTAGAGACACAATTACTAATCAAAAGAGTTCGGCATTGGATGCGTTAGAGTGGTTGGCTTAGTGCAAGTGGGAATTGTTGGTGTATGCCCTAGAGCCAATCAGATTTAGCTTGGGATACATAGCCAATAAAGCATACCCTTCACTATGATGATAGTGATACAAGGTTTTCCTTTATGTTAGTACAATGATAAGGAGTTATTAAGTACTAATCGGATGAAGCCCATGGAACATAATGGCCTTGCAAAGGAATTATAAAGAGTTATAATTATGAGATCCTTATGCATCAAAGATATGTTAAGCCTTCTTACTTATGAAGTAAGCAACCGATCTCATACAGGTTGAAGTATGGGATACTTGGGATAACATATAGGTGCTTGTCTATTTAACAAGTTCATTGAACATGGCCCTCTGATGCACCCAAAAGAGTGTATCTTATTTAACCTTGCACTAAAAAGATAAATTGTAAGTATAGTAGTTAGCAAGGGTCGAGTCCTCAGGGATTGGGTTTTAGTTTATAAGTTAATAGTTTAAAACTTAAATTCAAGAACAATAAAAGAAAAGAGGTTTTTGAAGCCAGATTTAAACTAAAGTAAATAATAAGAATAAGATGCAAGGCGGTATACCAGCCAATAAAAATATATATACTAAATTAGGCGGTATAACCAGCCAATAAAAATATATATACTAAATTAGGCGGTATAACCAGCCAATAAAAATAAAACAAAGTTAATATACAAATTAGGCGGTATAACCAGCCAATAAAAATAAATATAAAAAATAAGCAAACTAAAAGTAAGAAAACAAATAAGTAAGAAGAATCAAATATGAAAAATATGGTTAAGGTTTCATTCTCCACCACTAGACATCATTAAGAATCAATTTCAGATCTATCAATATCAACCAACTATCAAAGTTAACAACCGTAGATAACAACAAGCTCTGTTATCCCAATCTTTCCTTAGTTTGTCGTTAAATAGAACAAGCTCTCTATTTAATCTCTAACCATTAAACAACCTAGAATAAGCTCTCTAAATTCAATTTAATGGCAGCTTTATGATGAGAAAGATAGGTTGATCTAAGCAACAAACACATAAGCTCGGATTGTTCAACTTAGGTTATGTTCCACTTTGCAATTATTGAAAACTTGACCATAATCATTAATCACAAATTGCCACTTATGAATAGGAAATCAAGACAATTACACGGATCAAGACTCCTAGACTAGCAATAGATAATTATCAAGATCTATCTAGTTGTACACCTAAATAAATCAAGACAACATCATGAACAATTCTTGTAGAAGAACATAAGCAACTTTGATAGAAAATTAATGATCGATAGAATCTGAAAATCAATCACAAAACATGTCTAGGGCTTTGAAATCACCCTTAACCAAATAGAAGTTTAGCCTAGCATAGGCATTATAAACATAAAATTAAATAGAATCTAAGAAGAAAATAAAAGAAAGAAAGAAGAAGAAGAAGAATATTAATTATCCAACCTCTTGCTCTTTCTAAAGAAAAATAAAACTAGAGAAAAGAAAGAAGAAGAAAACTTAGAGAATTTTATTACAATGGCTAATATCCTACCTATGTACAATATGATCCTCTACAATCATCCAAGGCCCTCTATTTATACACATTTTGGAGGGCTAAATGACAAGAGACAAGCTTTACAAATTTCAAAGGTAGGTATAATAGGTGGGTGCATTTTTCTAACAATTTTCGTCATATTGTATGACCATTTTGATCAGCCAACTTGATGGTCGATTTTGTCAATCTTGGAGGCCTGATCTGATCACATGGTCTTCTAGAAAAATGTTCCCCTATGCGTTACTGATTCATAGCCGTTGGAATCAGCTCATTTGCTGATGTGGAGAAGAAGATATGGGCAAAATACGAAAACAGGTCAGCACAGACGTCATTGCACATCAGCCAACTTGATGGTCGATTTCTTCAATATTGGAGGCTTTATCTGATCACATGGTCTTCTAGACAAATGTTTCCCTATCAGTTAGTGATCCATAGCCGTTGGAATCAGCTCATTTGCTGATGTGTATCGGACGATATGGTCAAAATGCGAAAACTGCTCAGGACAGACGTCATTGCACATCAGCCAACTTGATGGTTGATGTCGCTAGGGAACACGACTCCGTTTCAAGAAGTGTAAAACATGAAAAAGATAGATATGCCTCTTAACTGTGCACGGTTAAAATTTCAGCCTTATTGCTTCAGTGAAACTCTAGATATAGCTGATATGGCAAAAGGTGTCGGAACTTGAACTGAACTGGATTTGCCCTTAATTCTAGTAATCTGAAATGACTCAAAGAAACTTGTGAAAACACCAAATTACATAAAAATATAAAAGATCATAAACACAATTAGACTAAACAATAATAACTCGTATTTGACACAAAACAATAATAAAACATAACTAAAAACTATATAATTATACGAGTTATCACACCCCCACACTTAGATTGTTGCTAGTCCCTAGCAACGACTCAATAAAAATAAAATAAGAAAATCTAATCTAATCCATTTTCGTAGGAAATCACGGTGGCACTTAGCATGTGACACAAGCCTTTAAACCCCTAGGTGTCCCTAGTGGACGAGTTTAGTCTCGTGAGGGTTTACTAGAACGATACCCACAAACATTGAAAAATTAAAATATAAATAAACTTCATATAAATAAACTACATATACTAAAAATATTTACTCCTAATCCTTTCAATACAAATTAGAGACAATATTTGAACAAGTCTTATAAACTAATCAATAGCTTAAAAAATTTCAAAAAAAATCATGCTTGAATGTAAATTGTTTGAGTTAAGCCAATATTAGCATAACATATCTCAATCAAAATAGTGCATGTTCAAATTTAATCTCAACTTCTCACATGGGATACTCTCTTGATTTTCACTCTTTAAAGTAGTGGTAAAGTGTTTACACTCAATCAATCTCATGAAAACACTTCTACCATATGCTTGCTTGTCCACCTATTCTCCACTAAAAGATCATGCAACTTCATAAATCAAGAGGTCTTTAATCAAGGTTGTAATGGGGCCAAGGGGTTTGTAATGTGGTTGAAGAACAACAGGATAAAGATATCACAAAGGTTCCAAAGAGTTCATAAAGTTTAGAGACATAAAAAGATTATACAAAGAAACTTCTCAAAACTCTTTACAAGTACATAGTCACCTAGGCCGGATATTCATGTTGGGCCTTTTCTTCATTCTAAACAACTTTGTAACATCTTTTTCTTTTTCCACAAATTCAAGAGATGATTCATTTTTTTTTATATAGGAATGTATTTGCCAGTATTCCATTTCTTTTTCTCTTGACTTTTCTTTTCTTTTCCCCCCACACTTATTTCTTGTTTCTAACCAAAAAATATCCCTTGTCTTTGCAACCTGTCTCAAATCATGCTAATTCATCTTTGGAACAAAGGTAAAGATATAAGTATATTTAGGTTAGGGACAAGTTATGGTTACCAAAGAGATAGCTTATTCAATGTAGGCTCAAATTGGTTCACTAAGGGTGTGTTCTCTTGGAACATCAATAAGGGATGGTTGTTTGGCCCTGGCTAAAAATCCTAATGCCTCTATCATATTCATGTTGTCACATGCATCAATATAGTCTCAAACGGTTTAAAGCAAGTTCTAGAGAATCATGTAATCATAAGAGCACTCAAGAAAGAAATTAGATTGATTTGTATAATGCATCAATCATTTTAGGCTCAAAAACTCACAAGAATGATTATACAAGTCAGATTAAGTCTAAACATGCTTCTTTCTCAATCAACATATCATATTAACATTGGCTCATAAAAAGGTTGACATCAAGCTCAATTCTCATGAAAATCTTCTCACTAATAAATATGTTTTAGACTTATGCAATTCATATCTCATCATTGTATTAAAAAGGAACTAAAACACACTAAAAAATAATAATAATAATAAAGACTAAAAAAAAAAATAGTAGACAAAAATAAAAGAAATCCTAAATCATTCCCCCCACACTTAATTCTTACATTGTCCTCAATGTAAGTCTATTAACCCAAATGAAAGAATCATGTGTAAGAGAAAAGAACTAATAACATAAGAATAGGAATAACTAGACTCAAAACAAAACAAACTCATGCAAACTAAATAATCCTAAAATACTAAACAAAAATTAACAAGTAAACATAAAAAATAAAAATAAAAACAATAAAAATAAAAATAATAAAAGAAAAAGGAAAAGAAAGAGAAAGAGAAAGCAAATCTGAATATGGAAGGTTGGCAATTTCTTCTTTAATTGGGTTGCCTTCCCAATTAACACTTGAGTTAGTGTTTTGAACCTAACCAACACCCCTTCTTGGCTTTTTAGGCTTGTCAGGCTCATACATGAAATTTTCCAAATTTATGCGTTTGAGAGGAAGCTTTCTTTGCACAACAGTGGATGCATTCTCCATTACAAGTATTATTCCATCATTCTTTGTGGTGCATATGTCATCGAGGAATGGAGCATATTTTGATACTTGTTGAATGACCTCCACAAACAAGTTGTTTAAGGTTTCCGGCATGTGTTGTTCATGTTCTTCCTCCTTGAACTTTGCAAATCTACTAGGAAAAGGTGGAGAAGAAACATTAGTAAAAAGTGAAACCTTAAACGTTACCTCAGGTGCCGAAATACTCTTATTTGGATCTTTGGCTTCATTATCATCAAGAATAGAATCCATCTCTAATTTTGTTTCATCCTCATCTTGTTCCTCATTCTTCAAGGTCACAAGAGTAGCATTCTCCTTTGGGTTAACCATCGTTTGGGCTGGGAGTTCTTCAGATCTTTGTGCTACCCATACCACCATACTACTAGCCAATAGGCTCATTTGCCTTTCCAAACTCTGGATACTTGCCCTTGTTTCCTGTTGAAATTGCAAAGTATTAGTAACAAGAGAATCGACAAGATCTTCTAAAGAAGTACCTGAGTTTTGAGTCATATGTGGTGGTTGAAGAAGATCTGGTTCTTGAGACCATGATTGATTGAAGCTAGATGGATGAGTGTAATTGGCATAAGGATCTACTTCTTGGTAATTTTTCGAGTAGCTATAATTAGTATGATCCCACCATCCCTCATGGTAAGTGTTTGAGTAATGATCATACTGTTGGTCTTGGAACACTTGATGGCCTTGACATCCTCCCATGGCAAATTGTTGAACTGGGAAGGTGAGATTGGCTTGTTGATTCTCCATGTTCATGTATGCCACCAACTCTTCAAGTGTTAGATTGCTCAATTCCATCGTTTTTTTTTTATTTATTTTATTTATTATTTTTTTTTTCAAAATTTGATAAGAAAAACCCGTATGTACAAGAAAACAAAACTCATTAGAACTGAAAATAAGAATAAACCAAGTAACAAATAAACTAAAGAAAACAATCCCCGGCAACGGCGCCAAAAATTTGATGCACCCAAAAGAGTGTATCTTAATTAACCTTGCACTAAAAAGATAAATTGTAAGTATAGTAGTTAGCAAGGGTCGAGTCCTCAGGGATTGGGTTTTAGTTTATAAGTTAATAGTTTAAAACTTAAATTCAAGAACAATAAAAGAAAAGGGGTTTTTGAAGCCAGATTTAAACTAAAGTAAATAATAAGAATAAGATGCAAGGCGGTATAACCAGCCAATAAAAATATATATACTAAATTAGGCGGTATAACCAGCCAATAAAAATATATATACTAAATTAGGCGGTATAACCAGCCAATAAAAATAAAACAAAGTTAATATACAAATTAGGCGGTATAACCAGCCAATAAAAATAAATATAAAAAATAAGCAAACTAAAAGTAAGAAAACAAATAAGTAAGAAGAATCAAATATGAAAAATATGGTTAAGGTTTCATTCTCCACCACTAGACATCATTAAGAATCAATTTCAGATCTATCAATATCAACCAACTATCAAAGTTAACAACCGTAGATAACAACAAGCTCTGTTATCCCAATCTTTCCTTAGTTTGTCGTTAAATAGAACAAGCTCTCTATTTAATCTCTAACCATTAAACAACCTAGAATAAGCTCTCTAAATTCAATTTAATGGCAGCTTTATGATGAGAAAGATAGGTTGATCTAAGCAACAAACACATAAGCTCGGATTGTTCAACTTAGGTTATGTTCCACTTTGCAATTATTGAAAACTTGACCATAATCATTAATCACAAATTGCCACTTATGAATAGGAAATCAAGACAATTACACGGATCAAGACTCCTAGACTAGCAATAGATAATTATCAAGATCTATCTAGTTGTACACCTAAATAAATCAAGACAACATCATGAACAATTCTTGTAGAAGAACATAAGCAACTTTGATAGAAAATTAATGATAGATAGAATCTGAAAATCAATCACAAAACATGTCTAGGGCTTTGAAATCACCCTTAACCAAATAGAAGTTTAGCCTAGCATAGGCATTATAAACATAAAATTAAATAGAATCTAAGAAGAAAATAAAAGAAAGAAAGAAGAAGAAGAAGAATATTAATTATCCAACCTCTTGCTCTTTCTAAAGAAAAATAAAACTAGAGAAAAGAAAGAAGAAGAAAACTTAGAGAATTTTATTACAATGGCTAATATCCTACCTATGTACAATATGATCCTCTACAATCATCCAAGGCCCTCTATTTATACACATTTTGGAGGGCTAAATGACAAGAGACAAGCTTTACAAATTTCAAAGGTAGGTATAATAGGTGGGTGCATTTTTCTAACAATTTTCGTCATATTGTATGACCATTTTGATCAGCCAACTTGATGGTCGATTTTGTCAATCTTGGAGGCCTGATCTGATCACATGGTCTTCTAGAAAAATGTTCCCCTATGCGTTACTGATTCATAGCCGTTGGAATCAGCTCATTTGCTGATGTGGAGAAGAAGATATGGGCAAAATACGAAAACAGGTCAGCACAGACGTCATTGCACATCAGCCAACTTGATGGTCGATTTCTTCAATATTGGAGGCTTTATCTGATCACATGGTCTTCTAGACAAATGTTTCCCTATCAGTTAGTGATCCATAGCCGTTGGAATCAGCTCATTTGCTGATGTGTATCGGACGATATGGTCAAAATGCGAAAACTGCTCAGGACAGACGTCATTGCACATCAGCCAACTTGATGGTTGATTTCGCTAGGGAAAACGACTCCGTTTCAAGAAGTGTAAAACATGAAAAATATAGATATGCCTCTTAACTGTGCACGGTTAAAATTTGAGCCTTATTTCTTCAGTGAAACTCTAGATATAGCTGATATGGCAAAAGGTGTCGGAACTGGAACTGAACTGGATTTGCCCTTAATTCTAGTAATCTGAAATGACTCAAAGAAACTTGTGAAAAACACCAAATTACATAAAAATATAAAAGATCATAAACACAATTAGACTAAACAATAATAACTCGTATTTGACACAAAACAATAATAAAACATAACTAAAAACTATATAATTATACGAGTTATCACCCTCCAAGAGAACTTCATTTGGTAATATATCACTCTAGTGTCTATGATAAAAATGTTCTCTTAGTTCCAGTCGTGTAAATTAGTTGTTCTCAGACTTGTGATACCAGGTCATCTTGTATGGTGAGTGTCATACTTAGATTAAATCACGAACCGATCCCAAACACGAGGATGCTTATGGTAGGGTTTTATTGGGTATGACATTAACCATACGAAGATGAATGAGTGATCCAGAGAGGATTCACCACTCCTTGTAATATTGGAGACATATCTCGTTTGTTCTTGACTACGGTTAACTTGATTAAGTCTTTGGCCAAAGCATGATGGATTTAGTTGAAAGTTGTTTCTCTAAATTCATAAGGTTAATCATAAGTTGCAAAGAACTAATATGGATTGAACATGAGTAGACACTGCACCATGCTCATGCTCTATCCGGGATATATGGTGAAAGGATCGTATTACATCGACAGGCTGGTTGCTGAAAAGTTCTAAAAGGTCACGCTGACTTCACAAAATTTGAGTGGTCATCATGGGTTGCTAGATGATGCACCCAAAAGAGTGTATCTTATTTAACCTTGCACTAAAAAGATAAATTGTAAGTATAGTAGTTAGCAAGGGTCGAGTCCTCAGGGATTGGGTTTTAGTCTATGAGTTATTAGTTTATAACTTACGTTCAAAGAAAACAATAAAAGAAAAAGGGTTTTTGAAGCCAGATTTAAACTAAAGTAAATAATAAGAATAAGATGCAAGGCGGTATAACCAGCCAATGAAAATATATATACTAAATTAGGCGGTATAACCAGCCAATAAAAATATATATACTAAATTAGGCGGTATAACCAGCCAATAAAAATAAAACAAAGTTAATATACAAATTAGGCGGTATAACCAGCCAATAAAAATAAATATACTTTTAAAAATAAGCAAACTAGAAAAGTAAGAAAACAAGTAAGTAAGAAGAATCAAATATGAAAAATATGGTTAAGGTTTCATTCTCCACCACTAGACATCATTAAGAATCAATTTCAGATCTATCAATATCAACCAACTATCAAAGTTCACAACCGTAGATAACAACAAGCTCTGTTACCCCAATCTTTCCTTAGTTTGTCGTTAAATAGAACAAGCTCTCTATTTAATCTCTAACCATTAAACAACCTAGAATAAGCTCTCTAAATTCAATTTAATGGCAGCTTTATGATGAGAAAGATAGGTTGATCTAAGCAACAAACACATAAGCTCGGATTGTTCAACTTAGGTTATGTTCCACTTTGCAATTATTGAAAACTTGACCATAATCATTAATCACAAATTGCCACTTATGAATAGGAAATCAAGACAATTACACGGATCAAGACTCCTAAACTAGCAATAGATAATTATCAAGATCTATCTAGTTGTACACCTAAATAAATCAAGACAACATCATGAACAATTCTTGTAGAAGAACATAAGCAACTTTGATAGAAAATTAATGATAGATAGAATCTGAAAATCAATCACAAAACATGTCTAGGGCTTTGAAATCACCCTTAACCAAATAGAAGTTTAGCCTAGCATAGGCATTATAAACATAAAATTAAATAGAATCTAGGAAGAAAATAAAAGAAAGAAAGAAGAAGAAGAAGAAGAATATTAATTATCCAGCTTCTTGCTCTCTCTAAAGAAAAAGAAAACTAGAGAAAAGAAAGAAGAAGAAAACTTAGAGAATTTTATTACAATGGCTAATATCCTACCTATGTACAATATCATCCCTTACAATCATCCAAGGCCCTCTATTTATACACATTTTGGAGGGCTAAATGACAAGAGACAAGCTTTACAAATTTCAAAGGTAGGTATAATAGGTGGGTGCATTTTCTAACAATTTTCGTCATACATGACGATTTTGATCAGCCAACTTGATGGTCGATTTTGTCAATTTTGCAGGCCTTATCTGATCACATGGTCTTCTAGAAAAATGTTACCCTATCAGTTACTGATCCATAGCCGTTGGAATCAGCTCATTTTCTGATGTGGATAAGAAGATATGGGCAAAATACGAAAACAGGTCAGCACAGACGTCATTGCACATCAGCCAACTTGATGGTCGATTTCGCTAGGGAAAACGACTCCGTTTCAAGAAGTGTAAAACATGAAAAAGATAGATATGCCTCTTAGCTTTGCACGGCTACAAATTTCAGCCTTATTGCTTCAGTGAAACTCCAGATATAGCTGATATGGAAAAAGGTGTCGGAATTGGAACTGAACTGGATTTGCCCTTAATTCTAGTAATCTGAAATCACTCAAAGAAACTTGTGAAAAACACCAAATTACATAAAAATATAAAAGATCATAAACACAATTAGACTAAACAATAATAACTAGTATTTGACACAAAACAATAATAAAACATAACTAAAAACTATATAATTATACGAGTTATCACACCCCCACACTTAGATTGTTGCTAGTCCCTAGCAACGACTCAATAAAAATAAAATAAGAAAATCTAATCTAATCCACTTTCGTAGGAAATCACGGTGGCACTTAGCATGTGACACAAGCCTTTAAACCCCTAGGTGTCCCTAGTGGACGAGTTTAGTCTCGTGAGGGTTTACTAGAACGATACCCACAAACATTGAAAAATTAAAATATAAATAAACTTCATATAAATAAACTACATATACTAAAAATATTTACTCCTAATCCTTTCAATACAAATTAGAGACAATATTTGAACAAGTCTTATAAACTAATCAATAGCTTAAAAAATTTCACAAAAAATCATGCTTGAATGTAAATTGTTTGAGTTAAGCCAATATTAGCATAACATATCTCAATCAAAATAGTGCATGTTCAAATTTAATCTCAACTTCTCACATGGGATACTCTCTTGATTTTCACTCTTTAAAGTAGTGGTAAAGTGTTTACACTCAATCAATCTCATGAAAACACTTCTACCATATGCTTGCTTGTCCACCTATTCTCCACTAAAAGATCATGCAACTTCATAAATCAAGAGGTCTTTAATCAAGGTTGTAATGGGGCCAAGGGGTTTGTAATGTGGTTGAAGAACAAGAGGATAAAGATATCACAAAGGTTCCAAAGAGTTCATAAAGTTTAGAGACATAAAAAGATTATACAAAGAAACTTCTCAAAACTCTTTACAAGTACATAGTCACCTAGGCCGGATATTCATGTTGGGCCTTTTCTTCATTCTAAACAACTTTGTAACATCTTTTTCTTTTTCCACAAATTCAAGAGATGATTCATTTTTTTTTATATATAGGAATGTATTTGCCAGTATTCCATTTCTTTTTCTCTTGACTTTTCTTTTCTTTTCCCCCCACACTTATTTCTTGTTTCTAACCAAAAAATATCCCTTGTCTTTGCAACTTGTCTCAAATCATGCTAATTCATCTTTGGAACAAAGGTAAAGATATAACTATATTTAGGTTAGGGACAAGTTATGGTTACCAAAGAGATAGCTTATTCAATGTAGGCTCAAATTGGTTCACTAAGGGTGTGTTCTCTTGGAACATCAATAAGGGATGGCTGTTTGGCCCTGGCTAAAAATCCTAATGCCTCTATCATATTCATGTTGTCACATGCATCAATATAGTCTCAAACGGTTTAAAGCAAGTTCTAGAGAATCATGTAATCATAAGAGCACTCAAGAAAGAAATTAGATTGATTTGTATAATGCATCAATCATTTTAGGCTCAAAAACTCACAAGAATGATTATACAAGTCAGATTAAGTCTAAACATGCTTCTTTCTCAATCAACATATCATATTAACATTGGCTCATAAAAAGGTTGACATCAAGCTCAATTCTCATGAAAATCTTCTCACTAATAAATATGTTTTAGACTTATGCAATTCATATCTCATCATTGTATTAAAAAGGAACTAAAACACACTAAAAAATAATAATAATAATAAAGACTCATAAAAAAAAATAGTAGACAAAAATAAAAGAAATCCTAAATCATTCCCCCCACACTTAATTCTTACATTGTCCTCAATGTAAGTCTATTAACCCAAATGAAAGAATCATGTGTAAGAGAAAAGAACTAATAACATAAGAATAGGAATAACTAGACTCAAAACAAAACAAACTCATGCAACCTAAATAATCCTAAAATACTAAACAAAAATTAACAAGTAAACATAAAAAGATTATAATCAAACTGACAAGGTATGTCTCAAGTCTCCCTTACTCAGACCTTGTTCAGAATGAATATTTCTAAATTGCTTAAAACACAACAAACTTTTTTTTTTTTTTTGAAAAGATTAAAATCAAACTGACAAGGTATGTCTCAAGTCTCCCTTACTCAGACCTTGTTCAGAATGAATATTTCTAAATTGCTTAAAACACAACAAACTTTTTTTTTTTTTTTGAAAAGAAGAAATCAAGCTGACAAGGTATGTCTCAAGTCTCCCTTACTCAGACCTTGTTCAAAATGAATACTTCTAAATGGCTTAAAGCACATCAATTTTTTTTTTTTTTTAGCAAAATATGTCCCTTACCCCCTACTAAAGGTAGAATTTAGGAGATATTACCTGCAGAGGTTGCTAACCACTTATTATAACTGAGACACAACAAACAAAATGTTAGATAATGTCACAAAGACAAAGTGCAATCCACTCCTTGCTCGTCCATATCTCTTTTTCTTTTTCCGAGCGTTTGCGAAACAACCGTAGCAGATAAACACTCATAAGCTTGGAGCTTTTTGAGTAAATCTTCAATGGTTGTAGCAGAAATTATAGTTCTCCTTGCCTCTGAAAACATGAATCCATTATCCACAGCATTATCTAAATATGAAAGCAAATTACTAAAATAACCATTAATATTAAGCAAACCAATGGGTTTCTTATTTGTGACCAAAGATGACCAAGAAGCCACGCAAGCTATTTCTTCCAATGTACCCAGACCTCCTGGTAAAGCAATGAATGCATCGGCAGAATGGTACATGATTGTTATCCGTTCAGGGACACTCCAGACTTGTATTTCCTTACCCACGGTAGGTCCACAAAAACTTGTGAATAGTTTTGGCACGATTCCTAGAACTGGACTTCCTCCGGCGTGTGCTGCTGTAGCGACTGCTCCCATTAAACCCGTACTACCGCCTCCATAAATCAAGTGGATCTTTTGTTGGGCAAGTATTACTCCAACTCTTATGGCTTCATCAGCGAATATGTTATTTTTCCCTGGATAAGCACCTCCAAAGACACAAATTTTTTTAATGCGCTGGGACGAAGTACTTTCCATTTTTTTTTTCGAGTGCCTGAAAGAGAATGAGTACATGGTGTAATATATAGAGGACTGAGTAGTGAATCAGACAAGAGTAATAATGTCGCCGAAAGTGTATCTGACCTGTCAGAAGAAAATGTTAACCTAACAAAAGATTTTTGCGTGATTTCAGGAAGAAAATCAAAAAGTGAAGAAAAATCAACCGTAAAAAAAAAAAAGAATGAGAATAATTACACAAATCGAAAAACACGTAAATTAAACCAAAATAAAGTTATTGCAAATCAAACCAAAAGCTGAGAAGTCGTTTATTGTAGTTGTGATTGTGGCTCACATCTTCCTCTGGTTTTACGTCCAGAAACGGCTTGAACGCCTTCTATGAGTCGAGGATATGCTTCCCATCCAGTTTTCTTACAAGCTGGCAAACAGGGTCTTTTAACATCAGATTCCCAAGATGTTGCCATTCCCTTTGGAATTGCGGCCATAAATCAAGAATTTCTCTTTGTACGTCTCCACTAGGATGCGTCTCAAGAGAAAGTTGGATATTACCCAAATTCTCCTTACTCAGTCCATCCTTAATGAATTCAATTTTATCATCTCGATTAGAGGACGGAATCCCAATAGAACGACATTTACCGTTACACGTCCATCGTGCACATTTGTGGCAATTTGAACTCATGCGCTTTGCTCGTCGCTTCTTTGCAAAAGTGCTTCTACCTGTACCTGGTAAATGCAAAACAGGAAGATATTCATCTTCACGTACCTTGGCTTCAATTATCCAACGTATGTCTTCATGAATCCCTTTGTGCATAAGCATTCTTAATCTTTCGAATCGAACTTGGTAAAGCTTCAGTAAAATATTTCGAGGAAAAGGAGGAAATCGTTTCTGCAATCTTGTGAGAATATCATCCATCCTGAAAAAAATGAAAAAAAATGAAAGAGAAATTGGAAGAGAAATTTATATACAATATCAGTTTTGTGGGTAGCTGATGGAACCGATTTAAATAATCACGGAGTACCGTTATCCGCCATTTAACCGGGGTAAAAAAATTAAAAATTATATTTACATCTAGTTATTTTCAAAACCAGGATCAGAAAGAAAATCAACATAAAAAGACTCAAAAACAAAACACTCTAAATAAAATCCTAAATTCTTCCCCCCACACATAATTCTTACATTGTCATTAATGTAATGCTATTATCCCCCAATGCAAGAATTATATGTAAGAGAAAAGAACTATTAAACAAAAGAAACTTATGCAGCCTAAATGAACTTAAAAACAGTAAACACAATTAACAAAGAAACATAAGAAATAAAAATAAAAACAATAAAAATAATAAAAGAAAAAACGAAAAGAAAGAGAAAGCAAATCTGAATATGGAAGGTTGGCAATTTCATCTTTAACTAGGCTGCCTTCCCAATTAACACTTGAGTTAGTGTTTTGAATCTAACCAACACCCCTTCTTGGCTTTTTAGGCTTGTCAGGCTCATACATGAAATTTCCCAAATTTATGCGTTTGAGAGGTAGCTTTCTTTGCACAACAGTGGATGCATTCTCCATTACAAGTATTATTCCATCATCCTTGGTGGTGCATATCTCATCGAGGAATGATGCATCTTTTGGTACTTGTTGAATGACATCCACAAACAAACTGTTTAAGGTTTCCAGCGTGTCTTGTTCATGTTCATCCTCCTTGAACTTTGCGAATCTACTAGGAAAAGGTGGAGAAGAAACATTAGTAAAAATTGGAATCTCAAACGTTACCTCAGGTGCTGAAATACTCTTATTTGGATCATTGGCTTCATTATCCTCAAGAATAGAATTCATCTCTAATTTTGTTTCATCCTTATCTTGTTCCTCATTCTTCAAGGTCACAATAGTAGCATTCTCCTTTGGGTTAACCATCGTTTGGGCTGGGAGTTCTTCAGATCTTTGTGCTACCCATCCCACCATACTACTAGTCAATTGGATCATTTGCTTTTCCAAACTCTGGATGCTTGCCCTTGTTTCCTGTTGAAATTGCAAAGTATCAGTAACAAGAGAATAGACAAGATCTTCTAAAGAAGTACCTGAGTTTTGAGTCATATGTGGTGGTTGAAAAAGATCTGGTTCTTGGGACCATGATTGATTGAAGCTAGATGGATGAGTGTAATTGGCATAAGGATCTACTTCTTGGTAATTTTTCGAGTAGCCATAATTAGTATGATCCCACCATCCCTCATGGTAAGTGTTTGAGTAATGATCATACTGTTGGTCTTGGAACACTTGATGGCCTTGACATCCTCCCATGGCCAATTGTTGAACTGGGGAGGTGAGATTGGCTTGTTGATTCTCCATGTTCATGTATGCCACCAACTCTTCAAGTGTTAGTTTGCTCAATTCCATTGTTTTTTTTTTTTTTTTTTTTTTTTTAATTTTGAAAAGAAAAACTTGTATGTACAAGAAAATAAAACTAATTAGAACTGAAAATAAGAATAAACCAAGTAACAAATAAACTAAAGAAAACAATCCCCGGCAACGGCGCCAAAAATTTGATGCACCCAAAAGAGTGTATCTTATTTAACCTTGCACTAAAAAGATAAATTGTAAGTATAGTAGTTAGCAAGGGTCGAGTCCTCAGGGATTGGGTTTTAGTCTATGAGTTATTAGTTTATATCTTACGTTCAAAGAAAACAATAAAAGAAAAAGGGTTTTTGAAGCCAGATTTAAACTAAAGTAAATAATAAGAATAAGATGCAAGGCGGTATAACCAGCCAATGAAAATATATATACTAAATTAGGCGGTATAACCAGCCAATAAAAATATATATACTAAATTAGGCGGTATAACCAGCCAATAAAAATAAAACAAAGTTAATATACAAATTAGGCGGTATAACCAGCCAATAAAAATAAATATACTTTTAAAAATAAGCAAACTAGAAAAGTAAGAAAACAAGTAAGTAAGAAGAATCAAATATGAAAAATATGGTTAAGGTTTCATTCTCCACCACTAGACATCATTAAGAATCAATTTCAGATCTATCAATATCAACCAACTATCAAAGTTAACAACCGTAGATAACAACAAGCTCTGTTACCCCAATCTTTCCTTAGTTTGTCGTTAAATAGAACAAGCTCTCTATTTAATCTCTAACCATTAAACAACCTAGAATAAGCTCTCTAAATTCAATTTAATGGCAGCTTTATGATGAGAAAGATAGGTTGATCTAAGCAACAAACACATAAGCTCGGATTGTTCAACTTAGGTTATGTTCCACTTTGCAATTATTGAAAACTTGACCATAATCATTAATCACAAATTGCCACTTATGAATAGGAAATCAAGACAATTACACGGATCAAGACTCCTAAACTAGCAATAGATAATTATCAAGATCTATCTAGTTGTACACCTAAATAAATCAAGACAACATCATGAACAATTCTTGTAGAAGAACATAAGCAACTTTGATAGAAAATTAATGATAGATAGAATCTGAAAATCAATCACAAAACATGTCTAGGGCTTTGAAATCACCCTTAACCAAATAGAAGTTTAGCCTAGCATAGGCATTATAAACATAAAATTAAATAGAATCTAGGAAGAAAATAAAAGAAAGAAAGAAGAAGAAGAAGAATATTAATTATCCAGCTTCTTGCTCTCTCTAAAGAAAAAGAAAACTAGAGAAAAGAAAGAAGAAGAAAACTTAGAGAATTTTATTACAATGGCTAATATCCTACCTATGTACAATATCATCCCTTACAATCATCCAAGGCCCTCTATTTATACACATTTTGGAGGGCTAAATGACAAGAGACAAGCTTTACAAATTTCAAAGGTAGGTATAATAGGTGGATGCATTTTCTAACAATTTTCGTCATACATGACGATTTTGATCAGCCAACTTGATGGTCGATTTTGTCATTTTTGCAGGCCTTATCTGATCACATGGTCTTCTAGAAAAATGTTACCCTATCAGTTACTGATCCATAGCCGTTGGAATCAGCTCATTTGCTGATGTGGATAAGAAGATATGGGCAACATACGAAAACAGGTCAGCACAGACGTCATTGCACATCAGCCAACTTGATGGTCGATTTCGCTAGGGAAAACGACTCCGTTTCAAGAAGTGTAAAACATGAAAAAGATAGATATGCCTCTTAGCTTTGCACGGCTACAAATTTCAGCCTTATTTCTTCAGTGAAACTCCAGATATAGCTGATATGGAAAAAGGTGTCGGAACTGGAACTGAACTGGATTTGCCCTTAATTCTAGTAATCTGAAATCACTCAAAGAAACTTGTGAAAAACACCAAATTACATAAAAATATAAAAGATCATAAACACAATTAGACTAAACAATAATAACTAGTATTTGACACAAAACAATAATAAAACATAACTAAAAACTATATAATTATACGAGTTATCACTAGATCCCGCTCTTGATCTATGAAAACAAATTAACTTATGTTCATTGCCAACATATTGGGAACCTAGAGGGTCAGACACATAAGAACAGATATGTATGGATTAAACATGGTATTCTAATTAAGGTAAAACTTAATGGAATAAAGGATATATATTGAGGACTTGATTGAAGAAGTTAAATTAAGAAAGATTAAGACATAATTGAGATTTGAGGAATCCAAGGACAATGTCTTAATGAGATAAGAGGAATCAAGAAGTCTTATCTAGTATAGTTGACTTTGACATAGAGATGTACAAGGTGAATTTCGAATAACTATACTATATTAGAATAATATCATGAGATGATATTAATAGATTAATAACATGAATCGTTCATGAGGAGAAATAAAATTAAATTGAGAATTAAATTACTTTCGTTTAGAAATTTATCTATCCAATAAATAAGCATGATAAATTAGATTGGGTCCAAAGTGACTATTCTAATTCCCGAAGTGTTGCTTTCTGAATATGATATTGTGTAAGTGAGCCAAAAGGCTATAAAGGGTAGCGCAGTAGCCGAATTCCTAGCAAGTCGAGCGGTGGAGGATTACGTGCCTCTTGACTTTGATTTCCCTGATGAAGACCTAATGTGCGTCTCGCAAGAAGATGGGACTTCCTCTGAGAAGAAAACCTAGAAAATGTATTTTGATGGCGCATCTAATGCCATGGGGCATGGAATCGGTGCAGTGCTCATATCCCCTAAAGAATATTATTATCCTTTCACTTCCAGATTGGATTTTGATTGTACAAACAATACCGCTGAGTATGAAGCATGTACTAAGGGCGTTCGTGCTGCTATAGAAAGAAAGATCAAAACACTAGAAGTCTTCAAAGATTCAGCCCTGGTGATGTACCAACTGCGCAGAGAATGGGAAACCCAGGATGCAAAGCTAATCCGATAACGAGGGCTTATATTGTGCTTGATTGAGGAGTTCAAAGAAGTGGGTTTCAATTACTTGCCTTGAAAGAAAATCGAATGGAAAATGCTTTAGCCACTTTATCATCAATGTTTAAAGTGAATGAAGGGGCCGAAGTAGTGCCAATCAAGATGAGCATATATGAGTCTCCTGCCCACTGTTTGTCTATTGAAGAAGAAGTAGATGGGCACCATTGGTATTACGACATCTTGCAATACATCAAGAGTCAACAGTACCCTGAACAAGCAACGAAAAATGATAAGAGAATTCTGAGAAGAATAGCAATGGGTTTTGTCTTAGACGATGAAATCCTCTACAAGAAGGGGAAAAACCAAGTTCTGTTGAGATGTGTACCACTGAAGCTCAAAGAATCCTTGAAGAGGTTCACGAAGGGATATGCGGCACTCACACCAACGGCCACATGCTAGCTAAACAAATTATGAGGGCAGGATACTATTGGCTAACAATGGAAGGGGATTGTATCAATTACTCTCGAAAGTGCCATAAATGCCAGATATATGCAGACAAGATTCATGTGCCTCCATCACCGTTGCATGTCATGATGGCTCCATGGCCATTTTCGATGTGGGGAATAGATATGATAGGACCCATTACCCCAAAAGCTTCGAAAGGACACCGTTTCATCCTGGTGGACATATATTACTTCACTAAGTAGGTAGAAGCTACTTCTTATACCAATGTGACTAAGTCAGTAGTGTGCATATTCATTAAGAAAGAGATTGTGTGTCGATATGGACTCTCGAAAAGAATAATTTTGAACAATGCTCTTAACCTGAATAATAAGATGATGAGGGAAGTATGTACCCAATTCAGGATCAAGCATCATAATTCAGCATCTTATCATCCGAAAATGAATGGGGCAGTAGAAGCAGCCAATAAGAACATCAAGAAAATTGTTGAAAAAATGACTGATATGTACAAAGATTGGCATGAAATCTTGTCTTTTGCTCTCCATGCGTATCGTACCTCAGTTTGCACATCTAGGGGTGCCACACCGTTTTTGCTGGTATAAAGGATGGTGGTAGTGCTACCTATTGAGGTTGAAATCCCTTCACTTTGTGTGTTGATGGAAGTTGGCCTAGAAGAGGTAGAATGGCTATGAACAGTTGAATCTCATCAAGGCGTAAGGGCTAAAGGCAATTTGCCATGGGCAGATGTATCAGAAAAGGATGATTCGAGCCTACAAAAAAAAGGTTCGCCCCAGGCAATTTCGAGAGGGAGAATTGGTATTGAGGAAAGAACTCCCAATTGTGAAAGATCCTCACAGAAAATGGGCTCCGAATTGGAAAAGGCCCTATGTGGTGAAAAGAGCTTTTTTTGGAGGAGCATTGATCTTAACTCAGATGGACAGTGATGACTTGAGAAATCCCATGAACACTGATGAATTGAAGAAATACTGTGCTTGAAGCAACAAAAAAAAAGGTGTGATACTGTGCATATGAGAATTCGAATGATTCCAAGTGCAAAAATGAAAATTCTATTTATCTATTTCCCCTGAGGATTGCTTTTCAATGACAATATTCGTGCTTGATATGAGAAATGGCCATCTTTCATATTCCTTTCACTAGAAGAAATTATCTTTAGTCACCCCTTTGAGCCTTAGGAATTTTTTTTCTTTGAACCTTGATCAAGGATCACCCTCTACACTGGAGGGCAAATGCGAGGAAAAATCTCCTTAAAAAATCATGGCGAAGCAAGCCATCAAAAACAAAAAAGAAGGAAAAAGAAAAAAGACACACACACAAAAAAAAAGTGTGAAAAAGAATGGCAAATAAATGACAAGAATGGAAAGAAACAAAATTAAAAAAAAAATTGAGAGAAAAGTCCAAAAAGGACGAATGTTTCGAAAATGAGTTCTCCTTATGAAATGATCCTTGATCTGATCACCCTTAAACACATTTTGGGCCTATTTATCCTTTCTTTCTAAACCCGAACCTCCTACATTACGTGCTTTTAAAGTCCATTTGATCAAACATGGGTAGTTAACTTGAAGGGTTTTTCTCAGATTTCATCCCATCTTTTGAATAGTCATTTTTACCATGGAAGCATTTAGAATTCTCAGATGCATTGTGGAACACAAAAAAAAAGTATAAAATGAATAAAGAATGTAACAGGAGTGGTTTAAGCCGAAAACCCGAAAAGGGCGACTTAAAACCAAACGGGGGACCCTTGGGTTGAAAACCCGCAAAGGGCGGCCCAAGTACTGATCAAAGATTGAATCAATGCTCCGTGTAAAGGGTGAGAAAATACCAGGAATTCAGAGAAAGGGGTAAAGCTCAATTTGAAGCAACAGCAAAAGCCGAAAAGTCACCTAAGTAAGTGGCTTTCTCAAAAGATATTTCATAGGAACTAAGGAAGAAGGGTCGAAGATATTTCGCATCTGGGGCATCTATGCCTTTTCCTTTACATTTTTCTTTTAAATCCTTGATGAATCATCTTTGTTATCTAAACCTTTTTGCAATGAACTTTTGTTGGCCCTTTCATGGCATATGGTTGTTTCCACTATCTTTCATATATGTTGTGATGCATTTTGAATGTTATCAAATTGAATGATAATTAGCAAACATAAAATATCTTTTAATGATTTCTTTGCAGTACTGTTGAGTAGATTTAAATTTTAGAAAAGGTTTGAAAACAACTAAAATTTGGAGAAACTCGCGATAATCCATAATACTGAAAAGCTCATCAATTTGGGCAAACATTGCATGGACTAAACACATCAATCCAAGATATTGAAGAGCTCATCAAGTAGAGCAACCCATGAATAGGTTGAAGACACCATCACAAAGTCAGAAAACTTGTGGATCACGGTGAAACCGTAGAGAAGAGCCCATCAATAAGGGAAAATCATGGATAGGTTGAAGACACCAACACAAAGTAAGGAAATTTGTCAGTCTCAGCAAATCCATAATGATGAAAAGCTCATCAAGTAGAGCAAACAGTGGAGTTAAAAAGATCTGTGAACCCCAATGAAATCATGGATTAAAACTCAAAACACAATCATGTAATTGCATTCACCCCTAGGGAACATGCATCTTACAAACATTTGCAAAACCTGTCATCAGCATCATTGCATTTGACTAACATTTCAAGAACCATGGAAACTTTTCTTTCTTGAATCCAACATAGCTGGCACAAAAGGAAGTAAGCACGACATCCAAATTTTCCTGGACAAGATAACCAGCTTTCTCGGACAAGACATCCAAATTTTCCTGGACAAGACAACCAGACTTTACGTACTAGACATCCAAAATTTCTTAGACAAGACAACCAGATTTCTCAGACAAGACATCTAAATTTTCCTGGACAAGACAACCAGATTTCTCGGACAAGACATCCAAGTTTTAAATAAATCGAACTCGTTTCCTTAAGATGGGTCGAGCCTTGATTAGTCAGGGAACTCAATTTAAGGAAAAATCTTATCATTTTAGACAAAGCTTCACCAAGATAAGGTAAGGCCTCGGGATCTCTGCTGAGGTATTGTCTTATCTTCCAAATCGAACTCATTTCCTTAAGACGGGTCGAGCCTTGATTAGTCAGGGAACTCAACTTAAGGAAAAAACCTATTGTTTTAGAGAAAGCTTCACCAAGATAAGGTAAGGCCCCAGTATCTCCCATGAGGTATTTTCTTCTCTTGCAAATCGAATTCGTTTGCTTAAGACGGGTCAAGCCTTGATTAGTCATGGAACTCAATTTAAGGATAAATCTTTGTTTTAGATATAATTTCACCCCAAGATAAGACAAGGCCTTGGGACTTCCACCGAGATATTGTCTTTACCTGCAAATCGAATTCGTTTCCTTAAGCGGGTCGAGCCTTGATTAGTCAAGGAACACAATTTAAGGACAAATCCTTTGTTTACAATTCACAAAAAAAAAATGAATAATAAAAAAATGATGAAGAAAATTCTCCCTTTTATCCATCACATGTGATTTCACTAACCAGACAAAATTATTATCTATTTTATCTTTGCCTGATTCTTGATTCTCAGCAATAGTCAAAGAGGGGCAGCTGTAAACACTTAATTTTGTCCGGGCCCCCTAAACAAGGTGTTTCTTCTTTTCAACTTCCCGGAATGCAAAGAAACTTCCACCATTCCTCAGATGGGTCCCCAAGACTTTGATTCGGAGGTCAACACAAAAAGTCAACCCGAAAAAAGTTAACTCCGAAAAAGTCAACACCAAAAAGTCAACATTTAGTCAAAATCAAGATTCAAAGTTGAATTGAACAATGGTGAAGGAATTTTGATAATCGGAGGTCTACAATGAAAGATAGAGAGTTTGAAATACATATTGCAAAAATTCAGTGTAGGGGAATACCTAATTTTGCAAATTTGGGGAAAAGTGCGTAAACGATCAAATTGGAAAAAATTGGAGGTTCCAAATGGAATAAGATCAATAAATATGGATATTGGACGGTCCAATTTTGAAGCGGAGTTGAAGGAAGAATTGGTTTGAAGAGAAAAAAGAAAATAAGGATTTAATGAATAAATAGGAAATTCACAAATTTGGGGAAAACTGCAGAGATGACCTAATTCGGTGAAATTGAAGCCCTCAGTTGATAAAGGATAAGTAAATAAAAATATCCCAAGTCCCAATTCGAAATGGATCCCAAGGAAGAGCCGCTTGGAGGAAAAACGAGAAAATTTCGAATAATGAGGAAAAGGGGAAAAATAAATCGGAGAGGAATTCGAATCTAAAAATTGGGCGTTTTCGGACCAACTCCAATTAAATATAGGAAAAAGGCAGTGGAAAAAGAAAATACAAAAATTGGGCCCATTTCAAGTAATACCGAGGTTTCGAGGCTAAAGGGCAATTTTGGAAAATCCAAGAAAAATAGAATCCGAGCTCAAAAAATTATGAAAACTTCTAAAACTAAGTTTTATATTAGATGGAAGGTATTGGAGAAGAAAAATCCAGAATCGGAGCTCAAATGGAAAAACACAAAGTTCGGGTGCACTAATCCAAAATTCCAAGAGAAAATTTTGGGAAAAATAGAAAGCGAGCTCGAAAAATTATGAAAACTTCCAGATCTGAGTTTTATATTTTATGGAAGGGATTGGAGAAGAAAAATCCAGAATTGGAGCTCAAATGGAAAAAGACAAAGTTCGGGTGCACTAATCCAAAATTCCAAGAGAAAATTCTTGGAAAATGGAATCCGAGCTCAAAAAATTATGAAAACTTCCAGATCTGAGTTTTATATTTTACGGAAGGGATTGGAGATGAAAAATACAGAATCGGAGCTCAAATGGAAAATGACAAAGTTTGGGAGGCACTAAACCGAAACTTTAAAGAAAAATCCACGAAAAATAGAATCCGAGCTCAAAAAATTATGAAAACCTTCAGAACTGAGTTTTATATTGGATGGGATGGATTGGAAAATAAAAATTAAAATTAGGGTCCATTTGCAATTAAATTAAGTTTGGGGGCCAAAATGTAATTTTATCCAAAAAACTGAAAATGGCCATTTTACAAATAAAAAAAAAGAGGAATGGCAGGCCATTTTCGGCCAGCCTACTGATTAGAAGAAGAGGTGTAATCAAATTGAATCAAATGGCCTAGATTGAATAGCAACATGACATTTTTAAGAAGGGACAAGATTCTCCACTACTTGCCAACATGGCATTTTTGGCCAATGAGGGGCCTCCAAATTGCAAAGCCATGTGAAGGCCATGTGAAGGCTATAAGATAATGCCAAATAGGATTAAAAAATTCCACCTAGGAAGATATTTTAATAGTAATCCATATGATCATGACAAGTGGCTTAGATTTTTTGTAGAGATAGGAGACATGAATAATCTAGGTGGCATTGTTGGCCAATGAGAGGCTAGAAAACCCTTAATTTAAGGGAAGCATCTTGCAAATAGGGGACAAGCACCCTTAATTTAAGGAAAACATCATGCAAGGAGGGGACATTTCTTACCCATGTGGCAAAGATGTTGGGGGAGCATGTAAAGCATGACAAGGGCTAAAAAAAATAAAAATGCTCTGTACTACTATACAAGGGGGCCAGCCACACCAAAGAGAATTAGGGGGATTCATTTTTTTTTCAAAGGCAATCTTACTACACTCTTGGAGGAGCAGAAAAAGAAAAACAGAGAAGGAGGGAGAAGGAGAAGGAAGGAGAATTTGGAGTGCTTGATTTGGAAAGCAATTGCTAGGTAGTTATCCCTTCTCTTCTTCTTCAATTATTTTCTTTGATATCATATTCTTTTTCTTCTCTTTTTTCATGTGATTTGTTAACTTTTTTTTGTTGAATAAATGGTTTTCAAAATTAAATTTAAAGGTTTTCTCTCCTTTATTCTATATTCTTTACAAAATAACCAAGTTGACAAATTTTTTTTTACACATTTCTTGCTTTAGCTGAAACCAAAGGGGGCCTTATTGTGCTTGTTTTTGCTTGATTTTCTTGCTTGCTTGTTGATTGTGGGCTTCACTATTGTGGTAGGATAGATTTTCACCTTTGGTTTTTCTTTTAAAAAATCAAATAAAAGGTTTGAGTAGCTTGAGGATCTTGATTCTAATCAAGTGGTTTTTTGGTTAGGTGGGACTATGGCCAAGGAACCAACCATTGAGCCAACCTTGTTTTCTTTTTCTTGCTTGTTCATATTTTTAACTCATATTGATTC
Source organism: Fremontodendron californicum (assembly GCA_030761205.1). NCBI lineage: Eukaryota > Viridiplantae > Streptophyta > Magnoliopsida > Malvales > Malvaceae > Fremontodendron > Fremontodendron californicum. The sequence continues at coordinate 856,821 of JAULJL010000033.1, forward strand.
ATTTTCATATGTTTGTTGGCTGTAAAATCATGTATTCCATGCCATTTTCAACTAGATTTTTGGCTAAGATCAACCAACGATCTCTAGCCAAAAATCCCTCGTCTATACTAGTTGAAAAAATGATAGTTTAAGTTGGTTATTTTGACTTGGAGCATTTTTTTTACTAAGTTATCTTTGTCAAAAAAAAATTTTTTTTTACCACATCTATTAGACCTTTACAGGATGCCCTAGTATTTTTTCCAAAGATTTTTAGATTTTTTTTATCAAGGTTCAAAAAATGGTTTTCGAGAAAACAGTTTTTAGCTAACTGTTATGACTTTAGTGAAAAATTCAATCAAGGAATCCTTGGTCAAAAACTTAAGCTGATTTTTTCCCATGGAGACCTTCATGTCTAAAGTCTATACTGATTTTTCCAGAATTTTTTGAATTTTTTATGAAGAGTAAAAAACAATAGTTTTTCAAAACTGATTTTGGGAGTCGGAATTGTTTTTTTAAAACTAATAATTTTATGTTTTTATTTGTATACAAAGAAAGGGCTGATTTGAGTCATTGGTTACTTTCTTAGGTTGATTTCCATGTCATTTCGAGGATAAAAATCAATTTTACAAAAATTGGGTCAAGGATGTCAACCCAGGTTCAAAAATAGGAGAAACTAGAGTTTTTTTAGGGGTATTCGGCCATGACTTCATTTCCATCCAAAAAAATCCAATTATTTTTAAATTCGAGACCAAAGTCATTCAATCTTGAAAATCTGATTTAAGTTTCTTCCAAAGGTAGTCGGATACCTTTTCAGGTATACGGATGTCCTTACTTCAAGGAAGAAATACATCTTCATGCATTGCTTATTTAAAAATGGTTTTTACTTAAATTGGCATAAAAATGTGTTTCTCGGTTTCCTAAATATTCCTAATCTTTGTCGGGTTTGCCGGTGAGGTTAGGAAATTATTCAACGCACGTGGTCATGAAATCGCAAGGCATGGGTTTTGTTTTATTCGGAATCATTTAAATTTCATATGTAAATGTCATATGTAAATGTCATATGATGATGTCATTTTTGCCATGTCAAGCATGCCATGTCATTCATTCATATGCCATGTGTCGCAACCTAAAAACTAACAAGTCTCATCGCAAGACTTTATATTCGTTAAGCGTGACATTAAAAAAAACACGAGGAAAAGTCGACTTAATTCCTCTTGAAAAATGAAGGTTTTGAAAATGAGCTTGAAAAAGACATGTAGAAGCCACCAATCTTTTTTAGCTAGGTGTGATCGGCCACCTATTAAAATCGGTTTTGTAAAATATTTTAAATTAATTAAATTTTTTTTTTAAAACCAATTTCAAGTTTGCGTTATAAACCAGAGAAAATCGAAGAATCGGGTTCGGGACTCGGTTACGTACGGGGAAGGATTAGCACCCCCACAACGCTCGTATAAAACAGCACCTTATTAATCATGTGTTATCTCAAGTCTTGGTAAAAAGTCGATTTTTAATTTAGTATTTTAAGTTAATTCCCAATTTAAAGAAAAATAATTTCATTTTTAATTGAAAATGATATGGAATTTATTAATTCAAAATTTTTCCTATATTCCCCGACAAAATCGGCAAAATATAGAAATTTTTATTTATTTGGAAAATCTTCCGAATCATTCTCCTTTTTTTTTTTATAAAAAAAAAAAGATATTCCTTTATTAATGATAATTGATGATACTCTCTCTAGCAAACCCGGTAGAGAACTCATGAATTATTTTAACCCGAGAATATCTTTATTTTATTGAAAATCATTATCTTTTTCAAAACATTTAAAAAAATGAATATGAACATGAATATGTGTGACATAGTAAAGATAATATAGTGCAACCTAAATGAGATGATATAATTTAAATGGCATAGCATATTCTAAATGAAATGAAATATCCTAAGTATCATGATATATTCTAAGTGAAATGAAATAACCTAAGTAACATAATATATTATAAATGAAATGAAATATCCTAAGTGACATAATATATTATAAATGAAATGAAATGTCCTAAGTGACATAATATATTTTATATGAAATGAAATGACCTAGGTAACATGATATATTATAAATGAAATGAAATATCCTAAGTGACATAATATATTCTATATGAAATGAAATGACCTAGGTAACATGATATATTCTAAATGAAATGATATGATTTAAATGACATGGCAAATTTAAATGATATGGCATATTTTAAATGACATGGTATATTCTAAATAATATAATCTAAATGACATGGAATATAATCTAAAATGACATGAAATGAAATAAAACATAGAATAATGCTATCATTAAATATGCATGAAAATAAAAATAATAATGCATGAACATGGTATATGCTAAATAATGTGACAAAAATAAATGACTAAATAAAAAGCATAGGATAGCATGAAATATTCAAAACCATATGACAAACAATATAACATCATAAAATTTAAATCAAAATAATAACAATACCATAGAAATTATCATAGCAAAAATACATATTATATGGTATGCATAAATATCGAAAATGAAAATGCATGAAAGTGTATTTTTTTCCTTTAAATAAGGAAATCCGTATACCTAAAAGATATCCGGCTACCTTAGGAAAAGAATCAAATTAAATTTTCTAAAATCAAAATACTTTGTGATTGTTTGAAAACAATTTTTTTTTTTTTTTTTTAAATTCTTTGATGAAAATTAAACCTTAGCCGAATTCCCTTTAAAAATGGCTATAATTTCCTAAGTTAAAAATCTCGGACTTGACCACCCTTAATCCAAGCTTTATAAAATCATTTTTAAAGATTAAAATAGTCTAAAAACCAAGCTAGGACAGTGGCTAAAGTTTCTAACCAACCCCCTCTAAATGCCTTAGCCAAATTCAACAATTGTTTTTCTTTTGAATTTAAATCTGCCTCTACTATCTAGTTTTAAATCACGATTCTTTTACCTATTTTTAAAACTTCAAAAAAATCTAAAAAAAATTACTGGAGACTCATAACATGTAAAGGTACACGGAAAAAAATTGTCTTAATTTTCTGATCAAAGATCACATCCCATAAAAATTGGGAAAGTCCGAACATTGGGTGAAAACTGTTTTGATCTAACACATTTTTTTGCCTTTGATAAAATCATTTAAAAACCAAAGTAAAATTATTGGAGACTCTCCTAAGTACCTAAAAAAAGTACCTAAAACTTCTAAAAATTTTGACAAAAATTGGCTAAAGTAAAAAAAATCACAAAGGTATAATAATCAATTTGACAACTCTTTAATTTTCCACAAGTATGCTCAAGTAAGCATGACTTTGAGCCATTGATTGGCCTAAATCATAAATCATGTGGCATGATATGATATGCATGAGCAAACAGAAAATATGATGTATGAAATGCATGATTTAAAACCTAAATGATATGGAAAATGCATGGCATAAATAATATGGCCTAGACCTAACCTGAACTGGCATGGCAATAAATGCAACCTAGGTCTAAAATGCATGAGATGCATGGCAATACAACCAAACCTAGACCTAAAGAATGGATGGCAATAACACAAACACATAGCATCCTAAACCAAAATACACAAAAACGTAGCATGGAAATGCAAACAAGTCAACAATTTAGATGAAAATGCACATACAAGGCAAATAAAGTGGAAGTAGCCGGATGGTCATGAGCTCCAAATGATGATATTCTATCATGGCATTTTCACAAACACATGACATACTAAAATGCAAGGCTAAAAAGAAACATGCTAAGACATGCAAATATGAAGTAAAGGCATGAAAGAAAACTAGACATTTTCACAAACACATAGTATAGTAGAATGCAAATCATGAACAACTCAAACATGTTGAAAACAAAAAATAAAAAAATGTAAACAAGAAAAGTAAGCATGAAAACAAGTTGATAAAATCAAAAATGGAAGTTAGTAAGTAAAAAAATCAAAGAAAGCACCATATTTTGTTATTTAAAGAAAGTATAATACATCAAAAACATGCTAGACATTACCAACAACATGAAACAAAAAGCAAACACCAACCATTAAAAAATAAGGCCATTCGGCCACCTCTAAAATATGGAGGAAATTGTTTTTTCAAAGTTTTTTTCAAAAAAGCACAAAAGAGAAAGTTGAAGAGAAAGCTTAAAAACACTTATTTCAAAATCAAAAGGAACTCACCAAATATCAAATGAAAACAGCAAATCAAGAATGGAAATGCAAGAAAAGTGCAAGAGTATGGTACTTTTAGCTACCTCTAAAAGCTATATTGCAAGCTTTTCCTCTTCTTACTTTCTTTCCCTTTCTAAAATTTCTATTTGCTTTTCCAAAATGGAGAGAATTCAGCCAAGCAAGAGTGAAAAAAATGAAAGAGAGCCCCCTTGCCTTCATAGTAGCTGAATGGTCATGGAATAGCCTAGGAGGTTCTAGAATTTTTTAGCCAAATTTCATCCAATGGCCTTCAATCCAAGATGATTTCTATGTAGAATTCTCACCCTTAGATTGGAATAATCAGCTCCTAAATATGATGTCATGAGATGATGTCATTAATATGACATCATCCCACTCCATCCATTGGTCCATGTGTTGCAAATTCAAAGGCTTGATCAAAAAAATAACTACCTTCCTCTTCTCTCTTAGCCCTTAGATGAAAAAAATCAAAAAATATCCAATCCTCCATGGGACTTGGAGGGCTGCCCCCTCATCTTCTCAGCCAACACGTCATTTTTTTAATTGTAAGAAAATGCCCTTTTCGGTTTCTTTGATAAAATAACATTTTTGACCCCTGAACCTAAAAAAATAGCAGACGGACTCCAAATTCAAATTTTCTTTTTTCAATACTTCCAAAATAATAAAAAATTGAATTCTGAAAGTTTTCAAAAAAATTCGAGTCCATTTGCTATTTTTCTGGATCTTTTTTCCAAAATTTGCCCTTTTGTATACCTGAACTTTCACCATTTTTAAACAAGCTCCGAATCCATATTTTTCTTCACCAATCTCTTGCAAATAATTTAAAAGTATGATCTGAAAGTTTTCATAATTTTTGGAGCTCATTTGCTATTATTTTCGAGATTTATCTTGTTAAATTTCTACATAGTGGGCCCGGGATTTGGCCATTTTGCAAACGAACTCCGAAACCAAATTTTATTTTTCCAATCTCTTCCAAATAATTCAAGAATGAGATCTGCAAATTTTCAGAATTGTTTGAGCTCATTTGCTATTTTTCCCAAATTTTATAATTTTGCCTTTTTGCCTCCAAATCTCGATTTCGCTCAAAACAAGTTCGATTTTCAGATTTTCTTTTTCTAGGCCTTTATTATATATTGAATTGGATTTGATCCAAAAACACCCAATTTTTACGATCAAATTCCCTCTCGATTTGATTTTTCCTTTTTTTCACTAACGAGATTTTTCTCCTTTTTTCGTTTTTTCTCCAATCAGCTTTTTTCTTAGAATTTCTTTAAACTGAGCCTTGGGATATCCTTGTTTACTCACTCCTCATCAATTAGGGGCTTTAGTTTTACTGAATCAGGCCATTTTTGCAATTTTCCCCGATTTCACCAAAATCCACCAAAAATCCTAATTCTCGGTTTTCTTCCGAACTGACTTTTCCTTCAGTTTTTCTTCCAAGTAGCCTCTCCATTACCCCTAGTCAGTGCTTATCTTTCATTTGGAACCTTCAATTTCGACCAATTTGATCATTTAAGAACTTTTTCTCAAATTTTGGAACTAGGGTTTCTTTTCTACTGAATCTCCGTAACCCAATTTTCGAACTCCATATCTTTCAATGTAGACCTCGGATTACCAAAACTCTTTCACCATTTTTCAATTGAACTTCAAATCTTGACTTTGAAATTGGGTTGACGTTTTTAGTAGTTGACTTTTTTAGGGTTGACTTTTTCAAGTTTTACTTTTTATGCTTGCCTTCTTAGACTAAGTCTCGGAGTACCACCCGCATGATGAGAAAAGCCTTTTTGCATTCTAAAACATCAATTTAGGAAGAAAACATACTTGATTTAGTGGCCCGAACAAAATTAGGTGTCTACAGCTGCCCCTTTTTGGCTATTGCTAAGAATCAGGATTTAGGCAAAGATAAACAAGCACTAATTTTGTCCGGTTAGTGAAATCATATGTGAAGAAAATGGAAAAGGGGTTTTCATTCATCATTTTTTCATTTTTCATTTTTCATCATTTTCATTTCATTTTTTTGTTTGTTGAAAAAGCTGTAAATTGAAGATTTTGTCCTTAAATTGAGTTCCCCAACTAATCAAGGCTCGACCCATCTTAAGGAAATGAGTTTGATTTGCAAAGTGATGATTTGGGCAGAACCAATAGTCGAAAAGTTATCTAGGCGAAACCAAAAATAATTCTCAAGGTGATGACTTGGGCGAAACCAGACGTCGAAAAGATATCCAGGCGAAACCATAGATAATTCTCAAGATGAGGACTTGGGCGAAACTAGAAGTTGAAAAAGACCTGAGTGGAACATGAGGTACTTTCTGAATATGGCGCCCGAAGGTCCTATCCATGATTTTGAGTAATTTTGCCCGAAGGTCTTAAAAACGGTGCCCAAAGATCTGATCTATTGGAAAATTGCTCTGTATACGACTTTAAAAATGATGCGCGGAGGTTTTAAGAATGGTGCCCGAAGGTTTGATCTATGATTTGGAAAATTGCGCTGTAAGTGACTTTAAAAATGATGCCCGGAGGTCTTAAGAATGGTGCCCAAAGGTCTTTATCCATGATTTAAAAAGAAAAACTATGCACGGAGGTCCTAAGAATGGTGCCAGGAGGTCTTATCCATGATTTAAACAGAAAATACCTTGATGACGGTCCCAAAGCTCGACTTATTTGAGAAGCAGAAACGAGTTCGATTTTTAAAACAAAAGGAAATACCTCGATGATGGTCTCTAGGCTCGACTCATTTGAGAAGTAGAACGAGTTCGATTTTAAAACAAAAGAAAATACCTCGACGATGGTCTTGGGGCTCGACTCATTTGGGAAGCAGAATGAATTTGATTTAAAACAAAAGGAAATACCTCGACGATGGTCTTGGGGCTCGACTCATTTGAGAAGCAGAATGAATTCGGTTTAAAGGGAAATACTAAGAATGATCTTGGGTTTGAGTCTTTTAGAAAAAAAAATAACTTGAAAAAGAAAGGAACATACCTCGACGGGGGTCTCGGGGCTCGACTCATTTGAGAAGCAAAACGAGTTCGATTTGGGGAAGCCAAAGTTTTCCTGATTCTTGCAATGTTAGCTAAATGCAATGATGAGAATGACATGCTTTGCAAATGCTTGTATGTTTCTTAAGGATAAATGCAATCAAATGATTGTGTCATGATTTCTAATCCATGGTTTCTTTGAAGTTCACAGATTATCTGACTTCAGGAATGAGTCTTCAATTGTTCACTGATGCCCCACTTTAGGAAACTTCACTCAAGATATATTGTCAAACAGTCCCAGTTTCTGACTTCACTGAAATTCACAAATTTTCTGACTTGATGACTGAATCTCCAACACATTCACTGTTTTCCTTTACTTGGTGAATTTTCCAAACCTTTTCTAAGATTTAAATCTACTCCTTAGTAATACTCTAAAGTCCTTTTATTTAAAGATTTTTATGTTTACTAATCATCATTCAATTTAATAACAATCATGATGCATCTTAAAAATGTATGAAAGAAAATATAAAACTAGCAAAATGTCATGAAAGGGATAACAAAAATTTATTGCAACAAATGTTTTAAAATTGTAAAAGTGAATATCAAGGATATAAGAAACAAATGTCAAGTTAAAGGTCGTAGATGGGGAATATGGAATATCTTGGACCCTAGTTTTTCAAGCCATCTAAAATTTCTCTTGAATGAGAAATTTACTTGGGTAATCCTTCGGCTTCCGTAGTTACGTCAGACTGGGTTGTTCCCTTTTCCTCTAATTTTCAGATACTTTCTCCCCCTTTACACGGAGCATTGATTCAAACCTTAATCAGTACTTGAGCCGCCCTTTGCGGGTTTTCAACTCAAGTGTCCCCCGTTCGGTATTAAGTCACCCTCTGTGGGTTTTCGGCTTAAACCTTTCCTTTTACATTCTTTTATTCTTTTATTCATTTTCATTTTTTTTTTGTATTCTAGCATGCATCTGAGAATTCTAAATGCTTCCAAGATAAAAATGTCAATTCAAAATATGGGATAAATTCTGAGAACAACCTTTCAAATTAAATATCCATGCTTGATCAAAATGGACATTTAGAGAAAGTAATGTAGGTCAAGGTTCGGGTTTAGAAAGAAAGGATAAAATAGGCCCAAAATGTGTTTAAGGGTGATTGGATCAAGGATCATTTCCTGAGGAGGATTCATTCTTGAAATATTTGTCCTATTTTTTGGACTTTGTTTTCTTTTTATTTTTCAACCTTTTTTCTTTATTGCTGGCTTTCATTTGCCACTCTTTGATTTCACATTTTCGATAGCTCTCTTTTTTTGCCATGATTTGATTTTTTTTTGCATATTTTTCCTCGCATGTGCCCTCCAATGTAGAAGGTGATCCTTGATCAAAGTTCAAAGAAAGAAATAATCCTAAGGCTCAAAAGGGTGACTAAGTATAATTTCTTCTTAGTGAAAGGAATATGATAGATGGCCATTCATCACATCAAGAATGAATTTTCTCATTGAAAAGCAATCCGCAAGGGAGATAGATATATAGAATTTCCATTTTTACACTTGGAATAATTCGAATTTCCATGTACACAGCATCACACTTTTTTTTTTGTCTTCAAGCATAATACTTCTTCAATTCATCAGCATTCATGGGATTTCTCAAATCATCCTCGTCCATCCGAGTTAGAATCAATGCTCCTCCAGAAAAACTCTTTTTACCACATAGGGTCCTTCTCAATTTGGAGCCCATTTTCCTCGCAGATCCTTCACTATAGGGAGAATTTTCCTCAGTACCAACTCTCCTTCTCAGAAATGTCTGGGATGAACCTTCTTGTTATGAGCTCGAATCATCATTTCCTGATACAACTTCCTATGACAAATTGCCTTCAATCTTTTATCCTCATGAGATTCAGCTGTTCATAACGAACTCTAACCCATTCTGCCTCTTCTAGGCCAACCTCCATCAAAACACGAAGTGAAGGGATTTCAACTTCAATAGGTAGCACTACTTCCATCCCGTATACCAAAGAAAATGGCGTTGCCCCTGTAGATGTGCGGACCGAGGTTCGATATGCATGAAGAGCAAAAGGCAAGATCTCATGCCAATCCTTGTACACATCAGTCATCTTCTCAACAATCTTCTTGATGTTTTTGTTGGCTGCTTCTACTGTCTCATTCATCTTCGGACAGTAAGGTGCCGAATTATGATGCGTGATCTTGAACTGAGTACACACCTGTCTCATCATCTTATTATTTAGATTGAGAGCATTATCTGAAATAATTCTTGCTGGCAATCCATATCGGTATATGATTTCCTTCTTAACAAATTAGCATACCACTGACTTTGTTACATTCGCATAGAAAGCAACTTCTACCCATTTTGTGAAATAATCTGTGGCCACCAGGATGAAACGATGTCCTTTTGAAGCTTTCGGGGTAATAGACCCAATCATATCCATTCTTCACATTGAAAAGAGCCATGGTGCAGTCATGACATGCAATGGTGATGGTGGCACATGAATCTTATCTGCATATATATGGCATTTATGGCACTTTTGGGAATAACTGATACAATCTCCTTTCATTGTCAGCCACTAATATCCTGCCCTCATAATCTGCTTAGCAAGCATGTGAGTGTTTGCATGGATGCCACATATCCCTTCATGGACCTCTTCTATAATTCTCCTAGCTTCGACATATCCGACACATCTCAATAAGACTTGGTCTTTCCGTTTCTTGTGATGGCGGCACATGAATCTTATCTGCATATATCTGGCATTTATGGCACTTCTAGGAATAACTGAAACAATCTCCTTTTCTCGTCAGCTAATAATATCCTGCCCTCATAATCTGCTTAGCAAGCATGTGACCATTGGCATGGGTGCCACATATCCCTTCATGGACCTCTTCTATAATTCTCATAGCTTCGACAGATCTGAAATATCTCAATAAGACTTGGTCTTTCCCTTTCTTATAGATAATCTCGCCATCTAGAACAAAACCCATTGCTAGCCTTCTCAGAGTCCTTTTGTCATTTTTTGTTGCCCATTCTGGATACTGTTGGCTCTTGATGTACTGCAAGTTGTCATTGTACCAAGGGAGGCCATCTGCTTCTTTTTCGATACTCAGGCAGTGGGCAGGAGACTCATATATGCTTATCTTTATCAGCACAACTTCAGCCCCTTTATTCACTTTAAACATTGATGACAAAGTAGCTAGAGCATCTGCCATTCAATTTTCTTCTCGAGGGAAATAATTGAAACTCACTTCTTCAAACTCCTCCAATAATCTCAGTATGAGTTCTCGATATCATATTAGTTTTGTATCTTGGGTTTCCCATTCTCCCCTTAACTGGTATATCACTAGAGTTGAGTCTCTGAAAACTTAATATTTTGATTTTTCAATCCACTGCAGCATGGAGGCCCATAGTACACGCCTCATACTTAGCAGTATTGTTTGTACAATCAAAATCCAATCTTGCAGTGAAAGGATAATAATCTTTTGCAAGGGATATGAGCACTGCACCAATTCCGTGCCTCATGGCATTAGATGTGCCATCAAAGTATATTTTCCATACTTTCTTCTTTGGGGGAACCTCATCCGCTTGCGAGACATATATTAGATCTTCATCAGGGAAATCGAAGTTCAGCGGCTAATAATCTTCCATCGCTCGGCTTGCTAAAAATTCAACCACTGCACTGCCCTTGATAGCTTTCTGACTTACATATACAATGTCGTACTCTGACAACAAAGCCTACCATCTTACCGTCCTTCCTGACAAAGAAGGTGCTTCCAACATGTACTTTATTGGATCTAGTTTGGAAATCAACCACGTCGTGTGGTACAATAATGTACTATCTGAGACTTCCAGCGGTCCAAGCTAAGGCACATCACAGCTTTTCTACCGATGAATATTTTAGCTCTAATCTGTGAACTTCTTGCCAAGGTAATAGATCGCATGTTCTTTCTTTCCAATCTCATCAGGATGCCCCAAGACATAGCCCATGGATCTCTAAATACTAATAGATACAATATCATTGGTTTATCCGAAACAGGTGGCATTCATACTGGTGGGTTGGATAGATAATGTTTAACCTTTTCAAAGGCGATCTGACAACCTTCATCCCATTCTCCTTGATAACGTTTTCGAGGTAGCTTAAATATTGGATCACATTTATCGATTAACTGAGAAATAAATCGAGCAATGTAATTCAATCTTCCCAGAAAAGCCTCTCATTTTTTTTTGAGTACGAGGTGGTGGCAAATTCTGAATTGCCTTCACTTTATTTGGATTAATCTCAATTCCCCTTTTGCTCACAACAAAACCCAACAATTTCCCCGAAGTGACTCCAAAAGTGCATTTTGTCTGGTTTAGCTTGAGTAGAAACTTTCTTAGTCGTTCAAAAAGCTTCTTAAGATTCACAATATGCTCCTCTTATCTTTGTTACTTTGCAATCATATCATCAACATAGACCTCAATTCCCTTATGCATCATATCGTGAAACAAGGTCACCATGGCTCTCTGATATGTTGCCCCAATATTCTTCAACCCAAATGACATTACCTTGTAGCAGAATGTTCCCCACATTGTAACAAATGTGGTTTTCTCCATATCTTCTGGTGCCATCTTATTCTGATTATATCCCGAAAATCCCTCCATGAAAGAAAACAAAGAACTCTTTGTCGTATTATCCACCAGAGTATCGATGTGGGGCAAAAGGAGATTATCTTTGGGACTGGCCATGTTCAGATCTCGATAATCAATGCACATCTGCATCTTGCCATCCTTCTTTGGTACTGGAATAATATTTGCCACCCATTCTGGATATTTTGTCACCTCTAAGAATCCAGCATCAAATTGCTTCTTCACCTCCTCTTTTATCTTTCACAGCATCTCCGACCTCATTATTCTCAACTTTTGCTGAATTGGCTTACACTCTGGCTTTAAAGGGAGCTTATGAACCACAATATCTGGATCCAACCCTGGCATGTCTGGGTATGACCATGCAAATACATCTACATATTCCCAGAGCAAGGCTATCAATTCACCCTTTATTAAAGATGACAGTGAGGTCCCAATTTTAACCTCCTTTATCTTCTCACCACTTCCTAAATTTATCATTTCCAATAGCCCCTTAGGAGGAAGTACTTGTTTCTCCTCTTGCTCTATTTTTCTTAATAAGTCTGGTGGTAAACCATAATCCTCAGTATCTTCGTTGGCCTCAAAATCACCCGTGCAAATGGGACTTTCAAAATCAATTTTAGAATTACTAACAAGAAGGTCCTCATATTCTGTATCCGTACACCTGTAAATAGGTGGGGAAGAAACAATATAGGAAAATATATATAATGAAAGCAAAATAAATAGCATAAATGAAAGAATATGGACACATCAATATGAAGAAAATGCATCGTGCTTGTTATTTATTGAATGAAAATGTTTAAACAAAATCCCATTACAAAAAAAATTCTTAATATCTTCAGGCAGAGATAATTAAGATTGTTTTAAAGTATTACTTTGGAATAGACCTAAAGACTATGGGCAGCTCGGTCGCACTCTAATTGGTCAGTCTATATCCTGGTAGATAAGGTTGCACCATCCAGTTTGCATTCTTACTTTCCATTCCTTCTTCCGTAGTCATGCAGATCACCATATCCTGTATCTACTCACCCTTATCCACATGGAACTTCTCGAAAGCTTGTTCCATCATTATGAGTACATCATCAAAATCCTTTTCTCCGAACAGAAAATCAGCTGAGCTGAAGCTGTGAAGGATTGGTGAGAAAATTATAGGCTCCCACTCAATATCCATACTCGCGAGACGGGTCATCCTCATTTGTCGGTTCTTTTCAACTTGTTTCCTCTTCTCATGAGCCTTCAAAAGATATCCTTGGCCAAATAGATCTTTCTTTCCCACTTCTTCAATTGCTCGGGCCATTCCTTGAAGATACTTTCCAAGACCTTTTCCTGCCTGACAACCCTTTCCCACAGTAGTCCTTACTCCCAGTCTTGTATTATTGGACAACCTTGGCTTTGGAATTCTTCATCCTTCATTGACGAATACTACATTTACAAACTCCAAAGACCAAAGGAAACACTCCACAGCATCTTCATTGGGTTCAATATAAGGAGATTAAGTGGATGTAGAGGCTAGGATATCCTCTTCTCCTGACACACTAATCAAGCGCCCTTCCATTACAAACTTTAACTTTTGATGGAGAGATGAAGGTACTACCCCAGCGGAATGTATCCAAGGCCTCCCTATTAAGCAATTGTAGGATGGATTAATATCCATGACTTGAAAGTCGACCTTAAAGGTATATGGACATATCTCCAGAGGAACCTCAATAGTCCCCATTATATCTCTCCAGTGCCATCGAAAGCTCTGATTACCGTGCAACTCGGTAGCATATAGGAAACATCAATTGGCAGTTTAGACAGGGTTGCCAAGGGCATCACATTTAATGAAGAATCGTTATCCAGAAGAACCCTTGGTAGTATATACCCTTGCAAGTGGTTGTTATGTGAAGAGCCTTTATTGACCCAATACCATTGGGTTGTATTTCATCATAATTGAAATATATATGGTCGCCTGCTACAATATTCCCCACCAGCCTGTCTAATTTCTCCACCAATATGTTGTTAGCCACATATGCCTGATTCAAAACTCTTAATAGGGCATTTTTTATGGCTCCGAGTTCAATAGCCATGAAAGGTTCAAAATTCTAGCTGGTTGACGCTGTAATTGCTCCACCACACTGTATTCGCTATGCTTTATGAACTTCAGAAACTCACAGGCTTATTTTTCATTTACCGACTCTTTCACCAGGATTGAACTCTTCTCTATTCTTTTCAACTGATCTGTCTCAATATTGACTGGTTCGACTACCTTCTTTCTTTTATCTACTTCCCCTTCTTTTCCTGATAGGCCTTGCTTAGCAGTCTCTGGGGCATAGCATCTCCCACTATGAGTTAGGTGCCCTACTCCTGTTATGTCGGTTTCTACCTGCTGACTAGAAGTGCTCGGCATAACCATACTACAATCATACTTCCATGGTGAAGCTTTGTTTTCTTTGTATGAAAAAAAGGATGGCAGTTCTATGATTAGCTTAGGCATGACTTCTTCATTAACTGGAGTAGTCTTCTCTGGCTAATCATAGTAAATAATCAGAGGTCCACCTATACCGTATCCAGGTGTATCCTCCGTAGCACTCACTTCTTCTTCTACTTCCTCATAGAATTAGGCCCGACCCTCATCCATTATCTGTTGGACTTTAACCAAGAAATCCCCACAATTCTGTATGATATGTCCTTTGCATTTATGGAAAGGGCACCAATCTTATATTCTGCTTGCCACCATCTTCAAACTACCCTCATCCTGTATGATCCTGGCTTTAACCATTTCGACCCAGACATTTAACATTGGAGTTCTCACTTCACTGATACATCTCTTCACCCAACTGACATTCCTTGCTATCACTGCATTCACCTGGTTCTCAGCATGATTGGGCAATGGATTTCCCTCTATATTTGGCCCATTCCTTGTCCCGAATTTCAAAACCCCGGAGTTGATCAGACTTTGGACTTTCTTTTTAAAGGCAATGCAATCCTCAATCAAATGCCCTTGAATCCCCGCGTGATACGTGCAGTTAGCATTTGCGTTGACCATCTTGGTTATGGCGGTGTCAGAGGTTTGAGGTATACGGGTGCAACAAGTTGACCCTGTAATAATTTGGGATATAGTTCCCCATAAGTGGTAAGAATCGGGTCAAATGAAGGTTTTTTATCATTCTTTGGTGAACGTTGGTCGTTGTGCATGATATTCTGGGTGTTTGGGATAGTGTTTTAGGGAAGGTTTATCATTGGGGACATGCCAGTTGGAAATGGCTGTTGTGGTATATTGGTATAAGGGAATGGATTTTGAGTAAAGTGGTTCATATTGGGGTAGTAAGGATTATACCCCGGGTAAGGTGTGTAGGGCGTAGGAGGTGCATAGGATGTAGTACGAGTATAAGGCCTGGGAAGTGTATATGGTGTAGGAGGTGCATAAGGATATTGGTTCAAGCTAACTGCGTGAGTTTCCTCTTTCTTCTTTGTAGGGAATACCTTCTTCGGAATAGCAGACTCACCCCTTTCCATTTTCCCATCCTTAATGGTAGACTCTATCATCTCCCCGGATATCACCATATCTACAAAGTCTTTGGTGGCACTCCCCACCAATTTATTTTAATATGGTGCGTTCAAGGTATTGATGAAAAGCACTGTAGTTTCCTTGTTGGTCAAAGGAGGTTGTACTTGTATAACCAGGTCCATCCATCTGTGAGAATATTCTTTGAAGCTTTCAGTAGCTTTCTTTTCCATGTTTTGCAGAGTTAGACGGTCAGGCACCATGTCCGTCACATGTTTGTATTGTTCCATGAAAGATCTGGCAAGATCCATCCAGGAACGGATCTTAGTACGGGTAAGCTGGTTATACCATCGGGTTGCAGACCCTGTCAAGCTATCCTAAAAATAGTGAATAAGCAAATTTTCATCCTCATCATGGCCAGTCATCCTCCGGCAATACATAGTTAGGTGAGCTGACGGGTTGGTAGTTCATCGTATTTCTCAAAATCGGGTACTTTAAACGTGGGAGGAATCACCAAGCCATGTACCAAGCCTATCTCTTTGGCATCCAGACTGCCAAATAACTCTACCCCCTCTATTGCTTTTAATCTCTCTTCAAACAACTGATACTTATTCTGAGATTCTGCAGTTTCTATCCTTTTCAACTCAGCCAACCTTGCCTTTTCTTTCTCAGCCAGTTCCTCAAAGTTCGGAACATCAATAATATCACCTGGGTCAACCCCAATGTTTCCTTTTCCAGGAGCATAATTCTATGCTTCACCCGCTGGTTGGATATAAACATAGGAGGCTGCCCTAGTTGGCAGCTCATTTCCCACATGCTGGGATGCTTGGCCTTTCAACTACACGATTTCAAGTTGATCCTCCTCCTTTACCACCCTATTTCTTGTGATCGAATTCTCCCCTGGCCCTTTCTATTTCATCATGGCGTTCATCATTTCCATGAGTTTAGCCATTTGTTCCCTTAATTCCTCTTGAGACTTAACCAGCTGTTCCTGTAAATTCCCTTTGAACCCGTTCCATCCTCTCAATACGAGCAAGAAGATCATTCTCCATGATCCTAGCTTAAGATCTAGTGTTGTAGCGGTGCCGAAAATCCATTTCTTTTGGAGTGCTCTCGATTTTACCGTAAGTTTTAAAAAACCATGGATTAGAATTTATTTAACACATTTTTTATGTTTTATTAAAAATGAATGAATGACTAAATGTGAGTGAATGAACAAATAAAATGAATAAATAAATGACTAAGTATATGAATATGAATGAATAAACATGAAGAATAAATGAATGAACAAATAAAATATATAAATAATTAAATGACTAAGCATTTAAATGAATAATTATAAAAAATAAATGAATGAATGATTATAACTAAAATAAAGAAAAAAATAAATGAGTGATAAAAATGAATGTATTTGAAAGTATAGGCCCCGGGATAATTCCAACCAAACGGTCTTTCATTGATTTCCTGGAACTAAGTACATCGCAGATAAAATAAAAGGATCATTGCATAAGAGAAATCCATAATTCGCCTATCTATTTCAAAGTGCTGTTACAAAATACTAGTCCTATAGTAACTCCCTCAGATCTTGGACTTTTTTTCACAACCCTCTTTTGATTGCCTTGCTTTTCAATCTGACCCGTACTTGTTCATGGCTCCTAGGCATGTCAGCAAAAACATCATTATGTAAACTTTCCTTAGCTTGCTTCTCCAGTTGATTGGCTCGGGCTTCTTCATGCTTTGCTCTCTCTTTCCAATAGTTATTCTCCTTCTTGAGGTTTTTGACCTCTTGCTCCTATTCCTAGGAAGTCTTGAGGGTCCCTTCAAATCTGAGCTCAAAGCAATACCTTTTGTTTTCCAAGTGCAAATCCCTGAGGTCTCCCTTTGTAGTGTCCCTTTCTGTCTTGATCTTTTCCTTTTCTCTTTCCCAAGCCGATTCCCTATTTTTCATGTCTTCATTCTCTTCTTGCAGTCGGGCAATCTCCTTACTTATTTGGGCCTTTTCTTTTTCGAATTTCGCCCTTGCAATTTCTAACTCTGATGGCACTTCCTTTGGTGGTGAATTCATCAACTAGACCTCTTCCCCATCCGATGTCAACAACTTATCATTAACCCTCAATTCCCTCCATACCAGGTAGTAAGTGTGACGATGTCGGCATATCGAGCCACTTTTATTCGATGAGTTTTCTTCCATGCTTCAATCACTACCTGCACCTTTCTAGAATACCCATCCTCTCCATACGTAAACTCTGATAATCCTAGTTTATGAGTCGCGGGTGTGAATTGTCGAGACACAACCTGTCTTTGCACCAACAGAGGTGCATAACTCACAGACCCCCAAATTTTGAGTAGTGGAACCCCCGGGTTGTCCCCACATTTATACATAATCGGCATAGGAACCATCCATGGAGCTATCCAAGTTACTATCTCCCATTATAGATTCCAAAAGATATTGACCCATTTCTCTTCATCTTTGTCTTCAGGCCAATCATTTTTAAGGAATTCCATAATCGGAACTATAGACTTCATGTACGGTTTGAAGGAAACCTCTTCTATCTTCCAAAAGTGACTTTGAATCCAAATGTAAAGGAGTTGTACACACCTCTTGATTCTCCCTTGTCCTTCCCTTTTACAAAAATTCAAAGATCGGATAGTTTCAGCTATGATGGCCAGAGATGGGTTGATTTTCTGTTCCAACTTTTCAAAGAAATCAAACACAACTATATCCACAGGACCCAATATCTTTGGAAATATGATTAATCCATAGATAGCTAAAGCAAAGATGTCCCTGGCTTTTTCTTTATCGGAATGACCCAATGTCAATTGTCGAAGAGTTTTCCACGGAATGCATTCATTTTTCTGCTTTGTGTCCACATGACTCTCAACCCAAGTTGGATCCATTCCCGTGATCCTAGCCACTTTCTTCTTAAAACCTGAAGGTTTCACTTTTTTCAAATATACCCGATCAGGATTAGGATAACCAATGCGTAACAGTGTTGAATATTCTTCAATAAGTGGGGTCATATCCTCATTGTTAAAAGTGAAACATCTATAAACAGGATTGCAAAACTGTACCATAGCCTGAATCAACCCGCTATTGACCCTAATCAGAATTAAAAGTGCTATAACTCCATATTTCTGAGTGAAGGCTTCTTTCTCTGATACATTCCATTGATTCCAAATGTCGGCTAACCCTCAGAGATTATTCTATCTAACATCCATTTTTACCCTTTCCAGCAACACTGACACGTGATCTTTTTTCAGACAATCACCATCCTCCCTCTGATATTTTTTCGACCGTGCCCTAACTACTGCATGATCTTCTATCACTGAAATAACTGACACTCCATGAAAGTCCTTTGGATTGATGACTATCCCGAGGCCAATAAACTTCAAGTGTATGATGGTTTCTATGATGCATGTGAAAGAAAACAAAACAAAACAAAAAGAAATAAATTAGTAAAGAAATGAATTCACAAGTATAACATAAATAACAACATGCTTTAAAAAATGTCTCGAAAATTTTAACAGATTTTCGGCATTACGATGCCTTTGGGATGAAATAATAAACTTATTACGAGTGATATAATGTTCTTTCATCATCACTCAATTTGTAAAATCTAACATATAGAAAGATGGTAAAAGGTTGGAAATGTTCCTTCATGTGTTCTTAACTTCGGGTATCTAACCGAAATCCAGCATGGCTTCGCCTAAGTTCACTATATGAAGGTGAATTGGTTCTAAGGCCCCAAATTGTTCCTCACTGTCGCCTGTGAAGGCTAGTAAGGCACCCCGATAAGAGCGGGTTCAATTCGTTAAAGTATATTTTCCTATGCCCATACGGAGGATCATGACGAAGGCGTAGTTACTTTACTCTTACTTAAAAGGACGGAACCCGAGTAGAGTTCATGTTATGCAAATGTAGTGTCTGCGGAGGAACAAAACAAACCTGTCACCACCTATTCTACACCCCTTATTCTAAATACCCCACTAAAATCAAACAATGTAAACCATTAGTTAAGCAAACATATAAATATACGCAACAAAATAACCAGAGAATAAATAATAATATGCATGCATATGACAAATGAACATATTTAAAACATTTTATTATTTTCAAAATTCTCTTTATTATTAAAAAAAAAAGGGAATTAAAATTAAATACCAATTAAACCAACAAAAACCGAGACTTTGATAACACACGACCAATTCTAGGCCTGCCTCTCTAATGTCCCCAGTGGAGTCGCCAAGCTGTCGTAACCTAAAAAATAACAAGTCTCATCGTTAGACTTTATATTCGTTAAGCGTGACATTCAAAAAAACCCGAGGAAAAATTGACTTAATTATTCTTGAAAAATGAAGGTTTTGAAAATGACCTTGAAAAAGACATGGAGTAGCCACCAATATTTTTTAGCTAGGTGTGATCAGTCACCTATTAAAACCAGTTTTATAAAACATTTTAAAATTAATTAAAATATTTTTAAAACCAATTTTAAGTCTGCGTTATAAACCAGAGAAAATCAAAGAATCGGGATAGAGATTCGGTTACGTACGGGCAAGGATTAGCACCCCCACAACGCCCGTATAAAACGGTACCTTATTAATCATGTGTTATCTCAAGTCTCGGTAAAAAGTTAGGTTTTAATTTAGTATTTTAAGTTAATTCCCAATTTGAAGAAAAATAATTCCATTTTTAATTGAAAATGATCCGGAATTTATTAATTCAAAATTTAACCATATTCCCCGACAAAATCGGCAAAATATAGAAATTTTTATTTATTTGAAAAATCATCCGAATCATTCTCGTTTTTTTTTTTAAAGAAAGATATTCCTTTATTAATGATAATTGATGATATTCTCTCCAGCAAACCCGGTAGAGAACTCATGAATTATTTTAACTCGGGAATATCTTTATTTTATTGAAAATCATTATCTTTTTCAAAACATTTAAAAAATGAATATGAACATGAATGTGTGACATAGTAAAGATGATATAACAAAGTCTAGAAAATATAATGCAACCTAAATGAGATGGTATAATTTAAATGGCATAGCATATTCTAAATGAAATGACATATCCTAAGTATCATGATATATTCTAAGTGAAATGAAATAACCTAAGTAACATAATATATTATAAATGTAATGAAATATCCTAAGTGACATAATATATTATAAATGAAATGAAATGTCCTAAGTGACATAATATATTTTATATGAAATGAAATGAAATGACATAGGTAACATGATATATTATAAATGAAATGAAATATCCTAAGTGACATAATATATTCTATATGAAATGAAATGACCTAGGTAACATGATATATTCTAAATGAAATGAAATATCCTAAGTGACATAATATATTCTATATGAAATGAAATGAACTAGGTAACATGATATAATCTAAATGAAATGAAATATCCTAAGTGACATAATATATTCTATATGAAATGAAATGACCTAGGTAACATGATATATTCTAAATGAAATGAAATGATTTAAATGACATGGCAAATTTAAATGATATGGCATATTTTAAATGACATTGCATATTCTAAATAATATAATCTAAATTACATGGAATATAATCTAAATGACATGAAACATAGAATAATGCCATCATGAAATATGCATGAACATAAAAATAATAAAGCATGAACATGGTATATGCTAAATAATGTGACAAAAATAAATGACTAAATAAAAAGCATAAATAGCATGAAATATTCAAAACCATATGAAAAACAATATAACATCATAAAATTTAAATCAAAATAATAACAATACCATAGAAATTATCATAGCAAAAATCACATATTATATGGTATGCATAAATATGGAAAATGCAATGCATGAAAGTGTATTTCTTTTTTCTTTTAAACAAGGAAATCCGTATACCTAAAAACATATCTGGCTACCTTAGGAAAAGAATCAAATGAAATTTTCTAAAATCAAAATTCTTTGTGATTGTTTGAAAACAAATTTTTTTTTTAAATCTTGGATGAAAATTAAACCTTAGCCTAATTCCCTTTAAAAATGGCTCTAATTTCCTAAGTTAAAAATCTCGGACTTGACCACCCTTAACTCGAGCTTTATAAAATCATTTTTAAAGATTAAAATAGTCTAAAAACCAAGCTAGGACAGTATCTAAAGTTTCTAACCAACCCCCTCTAAATGCCTTAGCCAAATTCAACAATTGTTTTTCTTTTGAATTCAAATCTGCCTCAACTATCCGGTTTTAAGTCACGATTTTTTTACCTATTTTAAAACTTCAAAAGAATCTAAAAAAAATACTGGAGACTCATAACATGTAAAGCTACACAGAAAAAAATTGGCTTAATTTTTTTATTAAATCTAACTTCCCAGAAAAATCGGGAAAGTCCGAACACTGGGTGAAAATTGTTTTGCCAAAACACATTTTTTTGCCTTTGATAAAATCATTTGAAAATCAAAGTAAAAATATTGGAGACTCTCCTAAGGACCTAAAAAAAGTAGCTAAAACTTCTGAAAGTTTTGACAAAAATTGGCTAAAGTAAAAAAAATCACAAAGGTAGAATAATCAATTTGACAACTCTTTAATTTTCCAGAAGTATGCTCAAGTGAGCATGACTTTGAGCCATTGATTGGCCTAAATCATAAATCATGTGGCATGATATGATATGCATGAGAAAACAGCAAATATGATGTATGAAATGCATGATTTAAAACCTCAATAATATGGAAAATGCTTGGCGTAAATAATATGGCCTAGACCTAACATGAACTGGCATGGCAACAAATGCAACCTAGGTCTAAAATGCATGAAATGCATGGGAATACAAGAAAAACCTAGACCTAAAGAATGCATGGCAATAACACAAACACATAGCATGCTAAACCAAAATACACAAAAACGTAGCATAGAAATGCAAACAAGTCAACAAGTAAGATGAAAATGCACATACAAGGCAAATAAAGTGGAAGTAGCCGAATGGTCATGAGCTCCAAATAATTATATCCTATCATGGCATTTTCACAAACATATGACATACTAAAATGCAACGCTAAAAAGAAACATGCTAAAACGTGCAAATATAAAGTAAAGGCATGAAATATGACTAGACATTTTTACAAACACATAGTATAGTAGAATGCATATCATGAACAACTCAAACATGTTGAAGACAAAAAATTAAAAAATGTAAACAAGGAAAGTAAACATGAAAATAAGTTGATAAAATCAAAAATGGAAGTTAGTAAGTAAAAAGATCAAAGCAAGCTCCATATTTTGTTATTTAAAGAATATATAATACATCAAAAACATGCTAGACATTACCAACAACATGAAACAAAAAGCAAACACCAACCATTAATAAAAATAAGGCCATTCGGCCACCTCTAAAATATGGAGGAAATTGTTTTTTCAAAGTTTTTTTTTCAAAAAAGCACAAAAGAGAAAGTTGAGGAGAAAGCTTAAAAACACTTATTTCAAAATCAAAAGAAACTCACCAAATATCAAATAAAAATAGCAAATCAAGAATGGAAATGCAAGAAAAGTGCAAGAGTATGGTGTTTTTAGCTACCTCTAAAAGCTATATTGCAAGCTTTTCCTTTTCTTACTTTCTCTGCCTTTCTAAACTTTCTATTTTCTTTTCAAAAATGGAGATTAATCAGCCAAGCAAGAGTAAAAAAATGAAAGAGAGCCCCCTTGCCTTCATAGTAGTCGAATGGTCATGGAATAGCCTAGGAGGTTTTAGAATTTTTTTGCCAAATTTCATCCAATGACCTTCAATCCAACATGCTTTCTATGTTGAATTCTTACCCTTAGATTGGAATAATCAGCTCCTATATATGATGTCATGAAGATGATGTCATAAATATGACATCATACCTCTCCATCCATTGGTCCATGTGTGGCAAATTCAAAGTCTTGATCAAAAAATAACTATCTTCCTCTTCTCTCTTGGCCCTTAGATGAAAAAATTAGAAAATATCCAATCCTCCATGGGCCTTGGATGGCTTCCCCTTCGTCTTCTTAGCCTACACTTCATCGTTTTTAATTACAAGAAAAAAAGCCCTTCTCGATTTCTTCGATAAAATGACCTTTTTGACCCCCGAACCTAAATAAATAGCAAACAGACTCCAAATTCAAATTTTTTTTTTTCAATAATTCCAAAATAATAAAAAAATTGAAAGTTTTCAAAAATTTTCGAGTCCATTTACTTTTTTTTTTTATATTTTTTCTTCCAAAATTGCCCTTTTGTATACCCAAATTTTCACCATTTTTAAACAAGCTCCGAATCCAAAATTTTCTTCACCAATCTCTTCCAAATAATTTAAAAATTTTATCTAGAAGTTTTCATAATTTTTGGAGCTCATTTGCTATTTTTTTCGGGATTTATCTGCTTGAATTTCTACATAGTGGGCCCGGGATTTGGCAATTTTGCAAACGAACTCCGAATCTAGATTTTCTTCTGCCAATCTCTTCCAAATAATTCAGGAATGAGATCTGCAAATTTTTAGAAATTTTTGAGCTCATTTACTATTTTTCCCAAATTTTCCAATTTTGCCCTTT
Organism: Fremontodendron californicum; assembly: GCA_030761205.1. Lineage (NCBI taxonomy): Eukaryota > Viridiplantae > Streptophyta > Magnoliopsida > Malvales > Malvaceae > Fremontodendron > Fremontodendron californicum. Next base: position 880,664 of record JAULJL010000033.1, read on the forward strand.
TGCCTCTGAAGCTCGATTTTGCTCAAAACAAGTCCGATTTTCATTTTTTTTCTTTTTTCTGGCCTTTTTCATATATTGAATTGGAGTTGGTCCAAAAACACCCAATTTTTACGATCAAATTCCCTTTCGATTTGATTTTTTATTTTTTTCACTATTAGGAATTTTTTCGTTTTTTCATTTTTTTCTCAAATCGGCTCTTTTCTCATAATTTCTTCAAATTGAGCCTTGGGCTATCCTTTTTTACTCACTCCTCATCAATTAGGGGCTTTAGTTTATCGAATCAGGCCATTTCTGCAATTTTCTCCATTTTTACCAAAATCTACCAAAAACCCTAATTCTCGATTTTTTTTTCTGAATTGACTTTTTCTTCAGTTTTTCTTCCAAGTAGCCTCTCCATTACCCGTATTCAGTGCTTATCATTCATTTGGAATCTTCAATTTTGACCAATTTGATCATTTAAGCACTTTTCCCTAAAATTTCTAAACTAGGGTTTCTTTTCTACTAAATCTCCGTAACCCAACTTCCGAACTCCATATCTTTCAATGTAGACCTCGGATTACCGAAATTATTTCACTGTTTTTCAATTAAACTTCAAATCTTGACTTTGAAAGTGGGTTGACTTTTTAGTAGTTGACTTTTTGGGGTTGACTTTTTCACGTTTGACTTTTTATGCTTGCCTTTTTAAACTAAGTCTCGGAGTACCACCTGCAGGATGAGAAAAGCCTTTTTGCATTCTGAAACATCAATTTAGGAAGAAAACATACCTGATTTAGTGGTTCGAAAAAAAATTAGGTGTCTGCACCATGTTTTCTAGAGTTTTCAATGTCAAGCATGCCATGTCATTCATACACATGCCATATCATTTAGATTACGCCATGTTATGCATGCATATGCTATATCATTTAGATTATGCCATGTCATTTATTCATATGCTATGTCATCCAATCATATACCATGTCATTGATTCATGTGCCATGTCATTTGGAGTTTGCCATGTCACGCATGTCATATCATTCATTCATATGCCATGACCTTTATTCATGTGCCATGCCATTTAGATTATGCCATGTCATTAATTTACATGTCATGTCATTCATTGATATGCCATGTCATTCATTCATGTGCCATGCCATTTAGATTATGCCATGTCATTAATTTACATGTCATTTATTCATATGCCATGTCATTCATTTCAGGTGCCATATCGTTTAGATTATGCCATGCCATGCCATGTCATTCATTCATGTGCCATGTCATTCATTCATGTGCCATGCCATTTAGGATTTGCCATGTCATTAATTCACATGCTATGTCATTAATTCTTTTACCATGTCATAATAAATGTTTTCCATGCCATGTTAAATATGCATGTTGTTTAATTTTTATCTTAGTAATATACTTGCATATTCATGATCATTTCTTTGTGATTTTAAAATGCATGAAATATTATTACAGATTTTTTTATAAAACAAGATTATTCCCGAGTTAAAATAATTCATGAGTTCTCTGCTGGGTCTGTCGGGGAAGATATCATCAATTATCATTAACAACATAAAATCTTTATCCAAAAACGAGGGTGATTCAGAGAATTTTAAAATCAAGAAAAATTCCATGTTTTGCCGAGTTTGTCGAAAAATATGGAAAATTTTATGCTAATAAATTCCGGATCTTTTTCAAATAAAATATGAATTTTCAAGGAAATTATTTTCAAATACCAAATTTAAAACTGACTTTTACCGAGACTCAAGATAACACACGATTAATAAGGTGCCGTGTTATATGGGCGTTGTGGGGGTGTTAATCCTTCGCTACACGTAACCGACTCCCGAACCCTCACTTATTTTCTCTGGTTTAAAGCGTAGACTTAAAAATTGGTTTTAAAAAGTTTTAATTAATTTTAAAATGTTGATAGCGATCACACCTAGCCAAAAAAGATTGATGGCGACTCCATTTCTTTTTCGAGGTCGTTTTCATACCCTCAACCTTTAATTTAGAGGAATTAAGTCGTCTTTCCCTCTATTTTCCCCAATGTCACACTTCTTAAGACGAAGGCCCAGATTTGTCCCCGCGAAAGGGACAAGATAATTCTCAGACCTTTTAAGGAGGCTGCGACAATTATGCTTCTCAGCGATAGTCTGTTTGTCATTCATGGTTTATATCCTATATGAACCAAGACATTTAATAGTTTATAATTTGCAAGTAGTAATCATTAATGTCAGGTTTTAATACTTTAAGATTATTCTCATTATTTTAACAAAATAATAGCCCTCAACTACTATTTCGAGAAATTTAACAATTAAACTTCTTAATGAGCTATGATCCCTTTCATCCCAATCATGACCCCGAACGTCACGGCCACCATGATGTAACTAATTGGGTAGGTAACTTAGCTTACCAATTGCATCTCTATGAAACTCCTAGATCAGTTAGGGGACAACTCTTTGCCTAAATGCATCATATGCATTTCGCCTTAACCATTGCCTCTAACTATCATGTGGTCAAATTTCTCATATCCGGACAACATGACTTTTAGTTGAGTAAGACCCACCTTCTTATAACTCTAACATGTTCATGTAAAAGTTTGACTTGTGATCGTCACACTAAGCCTCCAATTAAAGGAACTCTGGTTATCTTGTTATGAAGATGGAAGGCAGCTTATCATGCGTAACATTGACTCAATATTATTTAATGAGAGATTTCGTTTAATTAATTAGGTCTCATTGCTTTGATTGTTGTTTGGCATGCATAGCATTTATTTCAATATGTATATATCACACATATATACATATAATTCAAAAAATAAATCTATCACATGCTTTCTACTAGGATGATTATGGACTTTATACTATTCTAGTTTCCTTGAGCAACTAGGAAACTAGTTGGTCAAATTTCTAGGGGATACCATACATAGTCTTCTCAAGCCTTGATAGTGATCTCCTTGGTCATTTCTTCTTGGCACCTCGTTCTCCTTACAATTCTTGGAATTAAATAAATTCAAATTCTAACCTAAGTCTAAATCTATAAAAAATAACAATTACACTTTTAGTAGAAACCTCGAGTTACATTCGAGAGGAGTTAGGTGAGAAGAAAATTTACTACCCGAGAATTCGAAAAGAGAAGGTAGGGTTCGCAGACCCTATTTATAAAAATACCAATTCGAAAATTTTAACCATACATGATCATCCTCATGCATACATAATCACATTGCAAGCATGAATTTAAAATGCATATCCAATATCACTCAGTGATTTTGTGTATCATTGGCATAAATGTCACCAACTCATTTGAGACAATTTATCAAATTATTTTAGTATTCTTGGTTCCTTAATTAAAACCGAACTTACAGAGTTTGTAGACTATCCTAATAGCTAGGATCTTTAAACACATTAGGTAACAATTACTTAATCATACTAAAACATTTTCCTAAACTGTAGGAATAACACTCCCACTAGGAAACTAGTTTCATTTTAGAGTAGGAGTCTAACACTTAGTGTCCTAGGCATAGGCAACCTCTTTGGCCATCGGATGGCCGTTGCCCGCCCATGATTAGGTCGTTGTATGCCACATTCGGTGGCTGCTGGATGCCCCAAAAATGGGCTGTTGCCCACACACATGGCAGCAAGCAAATTGGCAACTATTGCCTCATGCATAGCCGCAGTTCAAGTGCACCGAGTGCAGCAACGTTTGTTGTCCGTTCGAGCCATGTTCCATGCCCAAACCAGCCATCAAAAATGAATCTCATTCACCTTAGATGCTGTCCAAAAATTCCAGCAAGCATGTGGAATGTTTCCACACTCATGCTCGAAGTTTCAAGGCATGCGAACACCTTCAAAACAGCCCAGAAAATTTCAGCATTGCAGTAACATCGTTTTAGGCCCCGTAAATGATTTTGTTTAAATGTTTTAAACCCTAATCAATTTTGGAACTTTAATGGCAGTATATAAACACAATTTCCATAGTTAAAAACAATAAGAAAAACATTTTATACAGCCCAAAAACAGCCCCAAATTCTGACACGAAAAACAACGTTTTAGGCCTCGAAACGACTCGATTTTACTTAGGCATGTAATGGCTTTAACCCGGATTGCATAAAACAATTTAAATACAATGTTTAAATATTTTTAAACTCGATTTAAGCCACATTACAGCCGCTGACCAGAATGTACAGATTTAAAGAAAAAATAGTTTTTCAAGAAATCAATTGAATCGAAACTACTAAAATCGACACACAAAGCATAAAAGATGTTTATCATCGAGAATTGACATGAATAACCACATGAAACCAGTGGATCCTTGGCTCTGATACCACTATTGGGAAAGTCCGGGCTCATGCATAAACACATTTATACAAAAGTAAAATAGAGAAAGTAAACATACAAACACCCAGACAACCTCAGGATCTCGGATCATGATTTACAAGGGTTTCATGGCATTTAAAACTTTAAATCACCAATAAAATCAGAATGTTACCTACTCGAGAACTCGTAATCCTGAGTGTGTCGGTCCCTACAACAAGTCAGCAATTGGACAATCACCGAAGTACTTCTCCGAGGCCAAGAGCAACACAAGTGTCTTGCCTCCAACGATAATCCACACAGACGGCTATTGGCACGTTCGTAAGGCCTAGAGGATTCCATTGTGCTAGCAGCCCGATCTCTCGATCAACAATCAAAAGGCTTACCTTCTTAATTTCCCTCAAATCCCGAATACAATGTAGAACAATTGTCATTTTCGGTAATTAAGAAAAACGGACCAAAGGAAACAATGGAGGTTCAGCTATTATTGATTATGGTCTTGGCCGATTCTCAAGATGTCAATATCTATAAAAAAAAAACATTTTCTTTTATTTGATAAAAACATAATGTAGACACTTAATTTTGTCCGGACCACTAAACCAGGTATGTTTTCTTCCTAAATTTATGTTTCAGAATGTAAAAAGACTTTTTTCATCCTGCAGGTGGTACTCCGAGACTTAGTCTCAGAAGGCGAGCAAAAAAAGTCAACCTCGAAAAGTCAACTACTGAAAAAGTCAACCCACTTTCAAAATCAAGATTTGAAGTTCAATTGAGAAATGGTGGAAGAATTTTGATAATCCGAGGTCTCATTGAAAGATATGGAGTTCGGAAGTTGGGTTACAAAGATTCAGAAGAAAAGAAATCCTAGTCCAAGAAATTTGGGGAAAAATGTTTAAACGATCGAATCGGTTGAAATTGAAGGTTTCAAATGAAAGATAAGCACTGACTACGGGTAATAGAGAAGCCACTTGGAAGAAAAACTGAAAGAAAAGTCAATCCGGAAGAAAATCGAGAATTATAGTTTTTGGTGGATTTTGGTGAAATTTGGAAGAATTACAGAAATGGCTCGATTCGGTAAGACTAAAGCCCTTAATGGATGAGGAGTGATTAAAAAAGGATAGACCAAGGCTCAGTTTGAAGAAAATCTAAAAATCGGACTTGTTTTGAGCAAAACCGGGTTTCAGAGGCAAAAAGGGCAAAATTGGAAAATTTGGGAAAAATAGCAAATGAACTCCAAAAATTCTGATAAATTGCAGATCTCATTCTTAAATCATTTCGAAGATATTGACGAAAGAAAATCTTGATTTGGAGTTCGTTTGCAAAATGGCCAAATCCCGAGTCCCCTATGCAAAAATTCGAGAAGATAAATACCGGAAAAATAGCAAATGAACTCCAATAATTTTGAAAACTTTCAAAACTCATTTTTAAATTTGGGAGAGATAGGAAAAAGAAAATCCAGATTCGGAGTTCGTTTGCAAAATGGCCAAATCCCGGGCCCCCTATGTAGTAATTCAAGTAGATAAATCACAAAAAAAACCAAATGAGTTCCAAAAATTATGAAAAATTCCAGATCACACTTTTAAATTATTTGGAAGATATTGGTGAAGAAAAATCTGGATTTGAAGCTCGTTTAAAAAATGGTAAAGTTTGGGAGCACAAAAGGGTAATTTTGGAAGAAAAAATCCAAATAAATAGCAAATGGACTCGAAAATTTTTGAAAACCTCCAGAATTCAAATTTTTATTATTTTGAAAGTATTGAAAAAATCAAATTTGAATTTGGAGTCCGTTTGCTATTTATTTATGTTCGGGGGGCAAAAAGGTCATTTTACCCAAGAAACAGAAAAGGGCTTTTCTTGCATTTTAAAAAAATGAAGATTGGCTTGAAGAAGAGGGGTCAGCCAGCCAAGGCCCAAGGATGGGTAGATATTTTCTGATTTTTAATCAAAAGGCCAACAATAAAGAGGAACGTAGTTATTTTTTTGATCAAGCCTTTGCAAATAAGCCACATGGACCAATGCATGAAAAGGAAGAGTGTCAACATAATGGCTTAAGATTCTTGAACAGCTGTAATTGTGGATAGCTGATGGCCTAATCTAAGGGTGATAATTTCATATTTTAAACATCTTGGATCAATAGCCTTTGGGTGAAAATTGGTTGAATGAAAAATGACAACATCTTAGAATTGGGGGGGGGGGGCATTCGGCCACTACAAGGGGGGTCTCTCTCCCTTTTCACTTCTAGCTATTCAATCTCTATTCTCTCTTGGTTTTTGCTGACTTTTCTCTCCATTGTTGGAAGGCAAAAAGAAAAGTTTAGAAAAGAAAAGAAAGTTAGAAGAGAAAAAGCTTGAAAGATAGCTTCTAGAGGTTGCTTTAAGCACCATACTCTTGCACTTTCTTTGATTTTCCATTCTTGATTTGCTGTTTTCATTTAATATTTGGTGAGTTTCTTTTGATTTTTCTTTTTAAATAAGTGTTTTTAATATTCTTCTTTAAGGTCTTTCTTGATTCTTTCTTGTAAAAAGCTTTTGAATTTTTTTTTCCTTCTTAATTTTGAGTTGGCCGAATGGCCTACTATTTTTGAAAGTTGCTATTTTGCTTTGTTATGTCATGTTATTCTTGATATTCAATAAGTTTTGATGCTTTAAATCTTCTTCTAATACATAAACATGAAGCTTGTTTTAATTTGGTTGCTTGCTTGTTACCATTTTTGAGTTTATTATCTTGTTATCATGTTTATTTTACTTGTCTTGCATTTTTTATTTTCTGTTTTCAAAATATTTAAGTTTGTTTATGTTTTACATTTTGTAATCCATGTGTTTGTGAAAATGCCTATTGGTTTTCATGCATTTACCTTATATTTGCATGATTTGAGTGTTATTCTTTTGTTAAGCATGTTAGTATATCATGTTTTTGTGAAAATGCCATGCTCATTTTAAGCATGAGACCATTCGGCCACCCTATGTTGTATGCTTTCTGTGTGCATTTTTGTTATGTTAGTTGATAGGTTTGCATTTTCATGATATTTGGTTGAGTATTTTGTTTAAGCATGCCATATGTTTGTGTTATTGCCATGCATTTTTTTAGGTTTAGGATTGGTTTGCTTTGCCATGCATATTCATGCATTTTAGACCTAAGTTGCATTAAATGCCATGCAAGTTCATTTAGGTCTAGGTCATTTTATTGATGCCATGCATTTTCATGTCATTTAGGTTTTAAATCATGCATTTCATGCATCATATTTTCTGTATTTTCATGCATTTCATGTCATTGCCACATGATTTATGACTTAGACCAATCAATGGTTCAAAGTCATGCTCACTTGAGCATACTTGTGGAAAATTAAAGAGTTGTCAAATTGATCAGTCTACCTTTGTGATTTCTTTTTACTTAGCCAATTTTTGCCTAACTTTTCAAAAGTGTTAGCTACTGTTTATGAGTCTTTTAGAGAGCCTCTAATATTTTTACTTTGATTTTTAAATGATTTTATCAAAGGCAAAAAAATGTGTTTTGGCAAAACAGTTTTTACACCCAGTACTCATACTTTGCCGAATTTTTTTTGGTAGTCATCTTTAATCAGAAAATTAATCTGATTTTGTCCCGTGTATTTTTACATGTTCGAAGTCTCCAATATTTTTTTTATATTTGTTTGAATTTTTAAAAATTGGATAAAAAATCGTGCTTTAAAACTGGATAGTGGAGTCAGAATTGAATTTGAAGGAAGATCATTTTTCTGTTTTGGTTAAGTTACTTAAAGAGGGCTGATTAGGAAGTTTAGCTACTGACTTAAGGTAGTTTATAAGCCTTTTTAAACTCTAAAAATGATTTTTTAAGTATCGAGTTAATGGTGGTCAAGTCCAGGATTTTAAACTTAGGAAATTATAGCCATTTAAAAAAAGGGTTTAGCTAAGTTTTTATTTTTAATCTAAGCTTTCCAAAATGACTTTCAAACAGTCACAAAGTATTTTGGTTTTAGAATATTTAATTTGATATATTTTTCTAAGGTAGCTGGATATCTTTTTAGATATACAGATTTCCTTAATTAAAAGAAAAAATACATTCTCTGCATTGCATTTTCCATATTCATGCATATTATATAATATGTAATTTTTGCTATGTTTTATTTTCATGACGGTGTTATTATCTGTGATTTAAATTTTTGATACTATATTTTTTGTTATATGGTTTTGAATATTTCATGATATCCTATGCTTTTTATTTTAGTTATTTTTGTCATATTATTTAGCATATACTATGTTCATGTATTATTATTTTTATTTTTATTTTCATGCATATTATATGATAGCATTATTTTATATTTCATGTCATTTAGATTATATGCCATATCTTTTATATTTGCCATGTCATTTAAATTATTTCATTTCATTTCATATAGAATATATTATGTTACCTAGGTCATTTCATTTCATGTAGAATATATTATGTTACCTAGGTCATTTCATTTAGAATATATTATGTCACTTAGGATATTTTATTTCATTTAGAATATATCATATGACTTAGGATATTACATTTCATAGAGCATATATCATTTTACCTAGGTCATTTCATTTCATTTAGAATATATCATATAACTTAGGATATTTCATTTCATTAGAATATGCTAAGACATTTAAATTATGTCATACAATTTAGGTTGCATTATATTATTTAGGATTTGCTATGTCATTTTATTTGTGTCATACATATTCATATTCATATTTTTTAAATGTTTTGAAAAAGGTAATGATTTTCAATAAAATAAAGATACTCCCGAGTTAAAATAATTCATGAGTTCTCTGCCGGGTTTGCTAGGGAGAATATCATCAATTATCATTAATAACGGAATATTTTCTTTAAAATAGGAATGATTCGGAAAGTTTTCCAAATTAATAAAAATTTCTATATTTTGCCTCTTTTGTTGGGGAATATAGAAAAATTTTGAATTTATAAATTCAGGATCATTTTCAATTAAAAATGGAATTATTTTTCTTTAAATTGGGAATTAACTTGAAATATCAAATTAAAAATCGACTTTTTACCGAGACTTGAGATAACACACGATTAATAAGGTACTGTTTTATACGAGCGTTGTGGGGGTGCTAATCCTTCCCCACACATAACCGAGTCTCGAACCCGCTTCTTTGATTTCTCTGGTTTAGAACGCAGACTTGAAATTGGTTTTTAAAAATATTTTAATTAATTTTAAAATGTTTTATAAAATCAATTTTAATAGGTGGCCGATCACACCTAGCTAAAAAATATTGGTGGCGACTCTATGTCTTTTTCAAGGTCATTTTCAAAACCTTCATTTTTTCAAGAGGAAATAATTCGAGTTTTCCTTGGTTTTTTTGTCACGCTTAACGAATAATAAAGTCTTGTGATGAGACTTGTTATTTTTTAGGTTGCGACAACACATATTCATATTCATACTTTTTTTTAATGTTTTGAAAAAGGTAATGATTTTCAATAAAATAAAGATATTCCCAAGTTAAAATAATTCATGAGTTCTCTGCCGGGTTTGCTGGGGAGGATATCATCAATTATCATTAATAACGGAATATTTTTTTTATTTTAAATAAAGAATGATTCGGAAAGTTTTCCAAACTAATAAAGATTTCTATATTTTGTCACGTTTGTGGGGAATATAGGAAAATTTTTGAATTAATAAATTCCGGATCATTTTCAATTAAAAGTGGAATTATTTTTCTTTAAATTGGGAATTAACTTGAAATACTAAATTTAAAACTGACTTTTTTGCCAAGACTTGAGATAACACACGATTAATAAGGTACCGTTTTATATAGGCGTTGTGGGGTTGCTAATCCTTGCCCACATGTAACCGAGTCCCAAACCTGCTTCTTTGATTTCTCTGGTTTAAATCGCAGACTTGAAATTGGTTTTAAAAATGTTTTAATAAATTATTAAATGTTTTATAAAACCGGTTTTAATAGGTGGCCGGTCACACCTAGCTAAAAAAGATTGGTGGCGACTCCATGTCTTTTTCAAGGTCATTTTCAGAACCTTCATTTTTCAAGAGGAATTAAGTCGACTTTTCCTCGATTTTTTTTAATGTCACGCTTAATGAATATAAATTCTTGCGATGAAACTTGTTATTTTTTAGGTTACGACAGCTTGGCGACTCCGCTGGGGACTTTTAGAGAGTCAAGCCTAGAATTAGTCGTGTGTTATCAAAGTCTCAGTTTTGTTGGTTTAATTGGTATTTAATTTTAATTCCCCCATTTTTTTAATAATAAGGAGAATTTTGAAAATAATAAAATGTTTTAAATATGTCCATACTCATGTGCATGCATTTTATTATTGTTCTCTAGTTATTTAAGTTTGTATATTATAATTACTTGTTGGTTAATGCATTACATTATTCTTGAATATTCTTTTAATAAATTGTTAGGGCATTTAGAATAAGGGTTGTAGAATAGGCGGTGACAGGTTTGTTGTTCCTCCACACGCACCACACGTGCATTTGCATATCATGAGCCCAATACCCGGGTTTCATCCTTTTAGGTGGGAGCAAAGTAACTAAGCCTTCGTTATTAACAATCCGCATGGGCTAGTGAAACACTTCCAGAGTACTATATTACCTAAGCCTTCGTGATTAACAATCCGCATGGGCTAGGAAAATAGACTCTAATGAATTGAACCCGCTTTTATCAGGGTGCCTTACTAGCCTTCACCGGCGATAGTGAGGAGCAATTCGAGGCCTTTAGAACCGATTCACCCTCATATAGTGAACCTAGGCGAAGCCATGCCGGATTTTCGTTAGATATACTGGAGATAGAAACACATGGAGGGACATTTCTAAACCTTTTATTACTTATTTTACACTCTGAATAAGTATTGTAGATCGGGCAAGATGTACGTACATCGCCATTAATAAATGTGATACTCCGCCTCGAAGGCATCGTGATGCCTAAATAAGCAGATACTGTTGGGGCAAGTGTTCACTAATTTTTTCAAATTGAAAATATAAACATTCTTTTTCAAACATTTATTTCATTTTGCACATTTCATGCATGTGTGAATAGAGCATGTACATTTATGGTTGTATTATTGATCTCATTTTTTTTTTGCAATAAACGGATGGTGGTAATAATTTTATTTGATGGTTTCTATAAACCGGTAGTGTTACATGAACATTTGCATATTGTACCATAGTAGGATCCACTACCCCGAAATTCTTTTGAAAATAATGTGTTTGGTTTTTCATAAAGGAAACATGTTTCAAAAAATAAGAGATTAAATTTGGAGGCAAATCTTGCATAATGAGATTTTTGAATAATCAAGATTTAGGTCCCACCAATTTCGTGTAATCATTGGTTAATTTATTTGTATCATTTTGACATCATGTTACAGTCCTAACATGCATGGTTATTCATTGTAGAATACATTTGTGATATACATGGTCATTCTTTGTACCTACCTTTGTGTTAATTCATTTATTCTTTGCATATATCATTTTGACATCATGTTACAGCCATAGCATGCATGGTCATTCATTGTAGAATACGTTTATGACATGCATAGTCATTATTTGTATATACTTGTGCATCAATTTATTCATTTTTTAAATGCATCATGTTGGCATTAGATTGCATCCATAGCATACATAATCATCATAATTTCTCTGTATATGTTCATGCATTAATTATCAGTATATTCATGCACATAGGAATAGAGCATGTACATTCATAATTGTATTCTTAATCTCATGACATTTTCATTTGCATGAAAGGGGTTCAAGATATGAGGAAAGAATTGGAGGAATGATTGGGTGCTCTGGAACGAAATCAAGAGGAATTTGGACATGAAATTCGAGAAGTGAAAGAACAACTCGCCAAATTGCTGAAAATGTTTGAGGATATGGGTAAGAGTAAAGGGGAACTTTCTCAGGGATCTACATCGCTTTCGTATCAACCAAAACCATTAGGTCCAGAACATACAATCCTTGCTAGATCTTGTGCTTGTCAATGCCACAAAGGTTGCAATTCTGATGAAATTGTGGACAAAATCGTGAAAATGATTAAGCCCGAGAGCCTAATACCAAAGATAGAAACCTCGGATCCTGTACCATACCTCCAAACTGTTCTAGGTCCAAACAAATATCCCCACCCTACTATGGTCTAATCGTTCATTGGGATGACCACTACGGGATTCCTGAACCCCACTCTATCACCACCAATTGCCAGTTCATACTATTTCCCTCATCAATCACCTTATCCAACATCAGGGATAGGAACCTCGAGCTATGTACAACCTCCAAAGGCCCTGTGTCCAAATCCATATCCTTTCCTTGTTATTCATCCATCTCCCTATGTAAACACTCCGATTCGGACCTTAGTGCCACCACCAAGTGCCCCAACTCCTAGGCTCTGTGTGACTAAGAAACGACCCCAGGATAAGACCCAAAGGCATTTTGATCCCCTTCCAATAAGTTATCAAGAGCTTTCCCAATGTTGGTCCGAAATCACCTGGTTGCCTATATGCCATTGAAACCTCTGTCACCACCATACCCAAAGTGGTATAATTCGAATGCAATATGTGATTATCACTGTGGAACTGTCGGGCATAACATTGAGCACTGCAATGCACTCAGGAACAAAGTACAATCCCTTATAGATGCCAAGTGGTTGGATCCAGCGACACTGATTGACAGAGGACTAGAAAAGGGTAATTAGGATTGGGAGATCTACAGCAATGATGTAGAAAGACTTCAGTCTGATATGATGTCGTAGGATTTTACTTTTTCAGTAGCCGGTTCTTATAGCCTTAGGATGCTAGGAAGAATAAAGTGCTTGTAAAAGACAGTTTTAACTATTGCTCAGATTTTGTAAACATGGTTTATACAATTGTGAATGTTGATATAGGAATGAATTGATTATGTTTCAAATTTATGAGATGTTGATGATTAAGTTCCTCCGATTCTTATTTCCTCCATTATATCTTCCTCTTTGCATTTTGCATCCGATCAATTATTTATCATACCATACATTCATGCATGCATCTTGGTAGCATCAGGTGGTATTCATGACAAACATAGTCAGCATGATTTTTCTGTATATGTTCATGCACTAATTTGCTTGTTACATTTATCAAGTTAGCATTAGGTCGCATTCCTAACACACATGGTCAGCCTGAGTTTCTTTGAATATACTCTGTGTTAATCATTCATTGTTTACATGTATCATAATTGACATCGTGTTGCATTCATAATGTATATGATCATTCATTGGGAAATACGCTGAAATGTACATGATCATTCATTGCATATATCCATGCATTGATTTTTACATCGTGATTGCATTTATTACATATAAGGTCAGCATGTTTCCACTATACATGTCCATACATCATATTGTTTAGGCTTCACGTGCATCAAATTCAATTCATGGCTCATTCATCATGACACGCACTTTGGGGGAATAAAACAGAAGTTGGCTTGGCTTTAAGAGTCTTTGAAAGAATTTCCATTCCAAATCAAAGGTATAAGAAATACTAAGTACCCTTTTTAATACAGGCTAGAGCTATGGAGAATGAACAAGTTGCCCGAATGGAAATAATGGAAAGGGTACAGGAAGAATTTTGAGAACAGCTGGCAAAGTCTCAAGCAGAATCTAAAGATCAGATGACTAAATTGATGGAGCTAACGTCCACTGTAATCAAAGGATACACTGAAAACTTGGCCGCCAGAGAAGGGTTAGAGGCACGAAAGGGTCAGAATGAGGTCGTAATAATGGATGCCCAGAACACAGTTAACCCCATCAATGTCTTAAATTCAGATGATCCAGCTGAACAGGCAAAGTTGAAAATGGTTAATGAGGTAGAGTTGGCAGATTCTGAAGGGAAATATCAGTTGCTAGATTAAAGGCTCCGGGCAGTAGAAAATACAAACGTATTCAGGAGTGTGAAGGCGAAAGAACGATGCTTGGTCCTCGATTTAGTCATCCCTCCTAAATTCAAGGTCACTGACTTTGTGAAATATGACGGGCGATTGATCCGTCAGCCCACATCACTATGTTCTGTGAAAGATGACAAGTCATATAGATAATGATAAGCTTCTGATCCACTACTTTCAGGATAGCCTTAGCGGGTCTGCAATTAGGTGGTATAGTCAGATGAGCAAAGATCAGATTCGCTCTTGGAATGATTTGGCTAGGGTTTTTCTAAACCAGTACAAGCATATGACCGATAGGACACCGGATCGTCTCACTTTGCAAAATATGGAGAAAAGAGCTATTGAGAGCTTCAAAGAGTATGCTCAGAGGTGGAGGAAAATGTCTACCCAAGTATAACCACCTTTGACACAAAAGGAAATCATCGTCCTTTTTGTGAATACACTACAGGCCCCGTACTAGGATAGACTCGTCGACAATGCGTCGAAGAATTTTGCGGATATAGTAATCTCAGGGGAGATGATTAGAATGCTATCAAGAGTAGGAAACTTGAAGGAGAAAGAACATCCAATGCCGAGAGAAATAAGGCACTTAGAAATAAAGAGGAAGATGTCCAAGTTATGGGAGATTTCATCCTATACTCCCAATTTCCCTCATACCAATCATGTTACCCTACTGAGGTATCTCCAAACCTTTATCCTTACCTACCAACCCAATCTCCTAATCCTATACCAGTCCTTGCAACAAGGCCTACTTCCAGAAAACGACCACGGGACAACCAAGACAGAATTCCAATCCCCATCCCTGACCTACTGCCATTATTAATAAAGAATCAGTACCTTACCCTGGTACCTTTGAAAATAGCTCTGAATCCATCAGCGATGAGTTATGACCCTGACAGCAAGTGTGATTATCACCTGGGGGTAGTTGGGCATTCAACTAAAAAATACAGACAACTGAAGGAAAGGATTGAAAGTCTTATCCGCGATGGTATTTTGACACCGGAGCTTATCAATCAGTAGAAGGCCGCTTTGACGTAAATAAGTTTCTTTTAGGGTTTTAGAGGGAGAATTACTACCTTTGAAACATGTTAAGAGGGAGTTTTTTATACATATAGTTTCAGACCTCATGATGAAAACATTTGTCTCATGTCGACATTCATATGAAAATGAATTTTAAATGCTTTGTGTTTGTTGTGTTTTAACAATAATCTGAATTTGCAAAAACAAGCATTAAGGAAGTTTTAATAATGGATAGTCTCGAGAATATTGATGATCATTGTTACAAATGACCCAATACCTTCTCCCTTCTCTTTTAGGTTTTCCTAGGCCTAAACCCCTTGAATCGAGTACACTTGAATGACCTAATGCTTCAAGGAATATGAATGATTGAACTTCATAAAACCATTGTCATCATAGAATAAGCAAAGATGTAGATCCTAGTATAGGCTATGAACAAAGGAGCAAACTTTTTTTAAAAAAATCGAACTCTTTGAAATTCAAACAAATGAGACATTCTTTCAAGAATTTAGATCTTGGTAATTTGGTGTGTGTCAAGGTTGTGCCAAAACCATTCATATCATTTTCAACAACCACAAAACACTAATTGCCCAAACATCACTTCATCATTGACACCTTGGGGCACAATGATTAAACTAGATTATCCCATGTCCCAGAGAAAACCCATTTTTAGGTCATATTTTCTTTGTCTCTTCAAAGAACTCAGATTTGAAACTCAGCCTTTTCAAAATAGACCTAGACTTGCGATGTTCCTCGTAATAATAAAAAATTGTCATGGTTAATCAAATTGGGGCATCATATATGGAAGTGATGGTTATATGGTGAAAAAGGATGGGACTGTTGCCTAAATCATTGGGGGCATGCAAAAATGAAAAAAGAAAGAAAAAAAAAGAAGAAAAATTGTGATATCATGCATATGAGAATTCAGATGATTCCAAAGTGCAAAATGGAATTTTGATTATCTATTTCCCCTGGGGATTGCTTTTCAATGAGAATATTTGTGCTTGATATGATGAATAGCCATCTTTCATATCCCTTTCGCAAAAAAGAGAAATTATCCATAGTCACCCAATTTGAGCCAAAAGAATTCTTTCTTCTTTGAACCTTGATCAAGGATCACCCTCTACACTGGGGGGCAAATGCGAGGAAAGATCTTTTTAAAGATCATGGAGGAATGAGTCCTGGCTCAAAGACAGATACAAAGCAAATGGAGCCCCGAATGAATATGGTCTCACTCTGTCAAAAGGAAAAGGAAAATATGGCGAAATGGAAGCCAATAAGAAAAAAAAATGTGTGAAAAAGTATGGCAAATGAAAGCCAAAAGCAAAGAAGAAAAAGAGTAAAAGTAACAAGGAAAGAAATGTCCAAGAAGGAACAAATACTTCAAAGAGAATTCTCCACAAGAAATGATCCTTGATCTGATTATCCTCAAACACATATTTTGGGCCTATTTATCCTTTCTTTTTGAACCTCGAACCATGGCCTACATTACGTGCTTTAAAAGTCCATTTTGATCAAGCATGAATATTTAATTTGAAGGGTTTTTCCTCGGATTTTATCCCATCTAATCGAATTATCATTTCACTAAGGAAGAATTTAGAATTCTCAAGTACATGGTAAAACAATGAAAAAGTAAAAAAGAAAAAGAAGGAAAAATGGAAATAATGGGACTTTAGGGAGAAAACCCAAAAATGAGTCTAGAGTAAAATTGGAATTTTGATGCCATCTATGATAGTGCCGATACCACAAAAGAGAAAATCATCTTACAGAAATGGTCATCGAGGAACATCTAGGAATTCTTGAACTTCCCAAAGTGTCAACTCTCATTCGGATGATTGATTTCAGAAACTGAAATTCTTTTTCTCCAAAATCAACTTTCCAGTTTAAACATACCAGCTGATCTTGACGCTTATTAAAATGCCTTGATATGAAAACTAAAAGACTGTTGAATTAGTTCGATTCTCAAAGAATTCATGATTTATAAAACCTGTTCCATTTGTGAGCCTAGAAGGGACATACATTTTTGTTATGAAATTTCCTTTGATCAACCAAAATCTTGTTATACCAAGCATTGCCAATTCAAATTGAAAAACCCAGATTGACACTTAGAGAAGTTTTTAACAATGATCATCAGTCTTCAAAAGATTTGTACATCACACACTGTGGGGTTAATATTCTTATTCAGAAGTTTTCAAAATGAGAAAACAAATAAAGATATTTTTTGAAATACTCATTTTTGATGTTGACATGAGATAAGGGGTTTTTTTTTTTCCTAACCTAAAGGTGTGGAATTACTAGGGTTAATCTTGATTTCTAAATATGAAAAGAAGAAATAGAACCCGGCAAACAGACTTCTGTCAATAAGAGTTTGAAAATTGTTGGGGCAAAGGAAATTACCAAAGATTGAAAAATGAATTTAAGTTATACTCTGAGTTGAAGAGGAAAAATGAACTGGAAAGGCTAAGCCAAAGTCTAGAAAAATGATCAAGGGCATTTGTATCTTTTCATGAAACGTTTGCATCATTATCGATCTTTGCATTTGCATCATGTAGAAGCATTCTGCACGTTGTCAAAATCCTTGCATTTGCATCATTTAGAAGCATTTGCATAATGTCAATCTTTGCGTCTGCATCATTCCATGAAGTAGTTACATTAACACCAACTTTTCATTTGCATCATATAGAAGCATTTGCGCATTGTTGACCTTTGCATTTGCATCCTTCTGAGAAGTAATTGCGTTATTTGAAGATCATTTGTATGTACACAATGCAACATCTACATTTTATCCAACATCTGCATCTGCATCAAGAAACATTTGCATCAATTCAAAACATTTACATTTGTAATATGAAGTATGTGTATCCTGTTAATCTTTTGCACCAGCATCAAAAAGCATTCGCATCTTCTCAAATCTACAGGTTAATTTCAACAATTCTTCAAAGATCATTTTTAAGACCTCCGAGCATCAATTTTCCAAATCATAGATAAGACCTCCTGGCATAATTTTTCTTTTTAAATTATGGATAAGACCTCCGAGCACAATTCTTAAGACCTCCGGGCATAGTTTTTCTTTTTAAATCATGGATAAGGCCTCCGGGTACCATTCTTAAGACCTCCGGGCATCATTTTTAAAGTCGCATACAGGGCATTTTTTCCAAATCACGGTTAAGGCCTCCGAGCACCATTTTTAAGACCTCCGGGCATCATTTTTAAAGTCGCATACAGTGCATTTTCCCAAATCACGGTTAAGGCCTCTAGGCATCTTTTTTAAAGTCGCATAGAACGCATTTTTTTC
This sequence comes from Fremontodendron californicum, assembly GCA_030761205.1. Taxonomy (NCBI): domain Eukaryota; kingdom Viridiplantae; phylum Streptophyta; class Magnoliopsida; order Malvales; family Malvaceae; genus Fremontodendron; species Fremontodendron californicum. The sequence goes on from JAULJL010000033.1 coordinate 899,184, forward strand.
AAATCACGGGTAAGGCCTCCGGACATCATTGTTAAGACCTCCGGGCATCATTGTTAAAGTCCCATATAGCAAATTTTTTTTTCAAATCACAGGTAAGACCTCTGGGCACCATTCTTAAGACCTTCGGGCATCATTTTTAAGGTTGCATACAGCATTTTTTTTTCTTTTCAAATCATGGGTAAGGCCTCCGGGCATCATTCTTAAGACCTCCGGGCATCATTATTAAAGTCGCATACAGCGTATTTTTTTTGAATCACGGGTAAAGCCTTCGGGCACCATTCTTAAGACCTCCGGGCATCATTTTTAAAGTCGCATGCAGCGCATTTTTTTTTCAAATCACAGGTAAGGCCTCCGGGCACCATTTTTAAGACCACCGGGCATTATTTTTAAGTCGCATACAGCGTATTTTTTTCCAAATCACGGATATGGCCTCCGAGCACCATTTTTTAAGACCTCAGGGCATAATTTTTCTTTAAATTATAGATAAGACCTCCGGGCACTATTTTTAAGACCTTCGGGCATAAGTTTTCATTTTGAAAATCGAACTCGTTTCCTAAACAAGGGTCGAGCCTTGATTAGTCAGGGAACTCTAATGACAAAATCTTCAATTTACAGCTTAAAAAAAAATGAAAAGAATTTAAAAAAAATGAAAACCCCTTTCCCTTCTCTTCACATGTGATTTCACTAACCGGACAAAATTAGTGTTTGTTTATCTTTGCCTGATCCCTGATTCTCAGCAATAGCCAAAGAGGGGCAGCTGTAGACACCTAATTTTGTCCGGACCACTAAACCAGGTATGTTTCCTTCCTAAATTGATGTTTCAAAATGTAAAAAGATTTTTTTCATCCTGCAGGTGGTACTCCGAGACTTAGTATAAGAAGGCGAGCATAAAAAGTCAAACTTGAAAAAAGTCAACCTCTAAAAGGCAACTATTAAAAAAGTCAACCCACTTTCAAAATCAAGATTTGAAGTTCAATTGAAAAATGGAGAAAAAATTTTGATAATCGAAGGTCTACATTGAAAGATATGGAGTTCGGAAGTTGGTTTACAAATATTTAGTAGAAAGAAAACCCTAGTCCGAGAAATTTGGGGAAAAATGCTTAAACGAACAAATTATTCGAAATTGAAGGTTTCAAATGAAAGATAAGCACTGACTACGGGTAATGGAGAAGCCACTTGGAAGAAAAACTTAAAGAAAAGTCAATCCGGAAGAAAACCGAGAATTATGGTTTTTGGTGGATTTTGGTGAAATTTGGAAGAATTACAGAAATCGCCCGATTCGGTAAGACTAAAGCCTTTAATGGATGAGGAATGATTAAAAAAGGATAGCCCAAGGCTTGAAAAAAATCTAAAAATTGGACTTGTTTTGAGCAAAATCGAGTTTCGGAGGCAAAAAGGGCAAAATTGGAAAATTTGGGAAAAATAGCAAATGAACTCTAAAAATTATAAAAAATTTCAGATCTCATTCTTAAATCATTTCGAAGAGATTGGAAAAAGAAAATCTTGATTCGGAGTTCGTTTGCAAAATGGCCAAATCCCGGGTCCCCTATGCAGAAATTCAAGAAGATAAATCCCGAAAAAATAGCAAATGAACTCCAAAAATTCTGAAAATTTGCAAATCTCATTTTTAAATTATTTGGAAGATATTGGAGAAATAAAATCCAAATTCGGAGTTTGTTTGCAAAATGACCAAATCCCAGGCCCCCTATACAGTAATCTAAGCAGATAAATTCCAAAAAAATACCAAATGAGTTCCAAAAATTATAAAACTTCTAGATCATACTTTTAAATTATTTAGAAGATATTGGTGAAGAAAAATCTATATTTGGAGCTCGTTTAAAAAATGGTAAAGTTTGGGAGCACAAAAGGGCAATTTTGGAAGAAAAAATCTAAATAAATAGCAAATGCACTCTGAAAATTTTGAAAACCTCCAGAATTTAGTTGTTTTATTATTTTGAAAGTATTGAAAAAACATAATTTGAATTTGGAGTCCGTTGGCTATTTATTTATGTTCGGAGGGCAAAAAAGTTATTTTACCCAAGAAATCGAAAAGGGCTTTTCTTGCCTTTTAAAAAAATGAAGATTGGGCTGGAAGAAGAGGGGTCAGCCAGCTAAGGCCCAAGGATGGGTAGATATTTTTTTATTTTTAATCAAAAGGCCAACAATAAAGAGGAAGGTAGTTATTTTTTTGATCAAACCTTTGCAAATAAGCCATATGGACCAATGCATGAAGAGGGAGAGTGTCAACATAATGGCTTAAAATTCTTGAACAGCTGTAATTGTGGATAGCTGATGGCCTAATCTAAGGGTGATAATTTCATATTTTAAACATCTTGGATCAATAGCCTTTGGATGAAAATAGGTTGAATGAAAAGTGACAACATCCTAGCATTGGGGGGTTATTCGGCCACTACAAGGGGGTCTCTCTCCCTTTTCTTTTTCAGCTATTCACTCTCTATTCTCTCTTGGTTTTTGCTGATTTTTCTCTCCATTGTTGAAAGGCAAAAAGAAAAGTTTAGAAAAGAAAAGAAAGTTAGAAGAGATAAAGCTTGAAAGATAGCTTCTAGAGGTTGCTTTAAGCACCATACTCTTGCACTTTCTTTGATTTCCCGTTCTTGATTTGCTGTTTTCATTTAATATTTAGTGAGTTTCTTTTGATTTTTCTTTTTAAATAAGTGTTTTTAATATTCTTCTTTAAGTTCTTTCTTGATTCTTTCTTGTAAAAAGCTTTTGAATTTTTTTTTTCCTTCATATTTTTGAGTTGGCCAAATGGCCTAGTATTTTTGAGAGTTGCTGTTTTGCTTTGTTATTTCATGTTATTCTTGATATTTAATAAGTTTTGATGCTTTAAATCTTCTTCTAATACATAAACATGAAGCTTGTCAGGCCTAGAATTAATCATGTATTATCAAAAGTCTCGAATTGTTGGTTTTAATCAGTCTTTAATTCTAGTTCCCACATTTTTTTTAAAATAAGGAGAATTTTGATAATAATAAAATGTTTTTAAATATGTTCATATTCATATTCATATTCATATTCATGTACATGCATATTATTATTATTTTCTATTTATCTAGTGTTGTGGTTAATTAATGCTTTACAGTATTTAATTAGTGCTTTAATTAGGGGTATTTAGGATAAAGGTTGTAGAATAGGTGGTGAAAGGTTCGTTTGTTCCTCTTCACACACTACACTTGCATTTGCATAACATAAGCCCTATACACGAGTTCCGTCCTTTTAGGTGGAAGTAAAGTAACTACGCTCTCGTGAGGTGATAACCTTCACAGGGCTAGCGAAACACTTTAGGAGTAGTAAAGTACCTACACTTCGTGAGGTGATAACTTCTGCATAGGCCAGGGAAATATACTGTAACAAATTGAAACCCTTTGAATCGAGGTGCCTTACTAGCTTTCACAAGCGACAATGAGGAGCAATTTGGAGCCTTTTAGAACCTAATTCGACCTCATATAGTGAACCATACGAAACCAACCTAGGTAGGGCCACGCTGAATTTCTTATTAGATATCCTGAAGTTAAGGACACCGGGAAGGACATTTCTTACCTTTTGCTATTTATTTTATGCCAAAACTATAATGCTTTATCTTTATTATACCCCTATACTGACTCGTGCTTTGTTTGTTTTGTTTTCATTGCATGAATCATGATCATTTAGGGGTGTTTGCCTTAAGTCGGGTTCCAATCAGAGAAATTTTCATTATAGTCTTGGAGCGTTAGGCTCTTTCATCAGTGTCAGTTATTTCCAAGACATACCAAGAGGTCAGAACTGAATCAGAAAAGAAGCAAGGGGATAGAAGAAACTGTTAGGCTAGTGACTTTGTGTCCGTCCTTCCCGAGTCGATTCATTTGGATCTGGGTCAGAATGATTTTTTCAGAATTAGAAGATATTTGGAAATGATGGGGAATGGCAAAGAAAAATTATTTTCATCTGGAAATGTGGCGACTATAGACACCTAATTTTGTTCGAGCCCCTTAAACAAGAAAAGTCAATCGAGAAAAAGTCAATCCTAAAAAGTCAACCACTAAAAAAGTCAACTCTTCGTCAAAATCAAGATTTGAAGTTGAATTGAACAATGGTGAAGGAATTTTGATGATCTATCTACAATTGAAGATAGAGAGTTTGAAAGACAAATTGCAAATTCAGTGTAGGAGAAAAGCGTGGAATTTCCAATATTGGGGAACAGTACGTAAACGATCAAATTGAATGAAATTGAAACCTCAAATTGAAAAAGGATATCTCAAGGTCCAATTTCACCAAGAGAAATCAATCTGAAGAAGAAGTGGAAAAAATTGGAAATTGCCATTTTAAGGGGGAAATGGGAAATTTTGCAAATTTGGGGAAAAGTGCATAAACGATCAAAATAGACAAAATTGGAGATTCCAAATGAAATAAAATCAATAAATATGGATATTGGAAGATCCAATTTTGAAGCGGAGTTGAAGGAAAAATTGGTTTGAAGAGAAAAAGGAAAATAAAAATTTAATGAATAAATAGAAAATTCACAAATTTAGAAAAAACTACAAAGATGGTCCGATTCGGTGAAATTGAAGCCCCGAGATGATGAATAAAGAATAAACAAGGGTATCCCAAGTCCCAGTTTGAAATGGATCCAAAGGAAGAGCCGATTTGAGGAGAAATGGGAAAAAAGAAGAAAACACCTAATTTTGTGGAAAAAGAGAAAAAACTAAATCGAAGAGGAATTCGGATGTAAAAATTGGGCATTTTTGGCCCAAATCCAATTCAATATATGACAAAGGCCGTGGAAAAAGAAAATCCAAAAATTTGGCCCGTTTCCAGTAAACCAAGGTTTTAGGGGTTAAAAGGCAATTTTGAAAAATTTGAGAAATATAGAATGCGAGTTTGGAAAATTATGAAACTTTCCAGAATTGAGTTTTAGGATGGAAAGAAGGAAACGAGACGAAAACCCAAAATTGAGGCTGAAACGCAAATATACTAAATTCGGGAGACCAATTAGCAATTTTAAGGAATAATAGAAAACGAGCTCGAAAAATTTTGAAAACTTCCAAAAATGAGTTTTATATTTGATATAATGGATTGGAGAAGAAAAATATGAAATCGAAGCTCAAATGGAAATAGACAAAGTTCGAGGGCACTACACTAAAAGTTTAGTGAAAAATTCGTTAAAAATGGAAAACGAGCTCGAAATATTATTAAAACCTCCAAAACTGAGTTTTATATTGGATGAAATGGATTGGAGAATAAAAATCTAGAATCGGAGCTCAAATGGTAATAGACAAAGTTTGGGAGGCATTAAACTGAAATTTTAGAGAAAAATCCGGGAAAAATGCAAAACGAGCTTGGAAAATTCTGAAAACCTCCAAAACTGAGTTTTATATTGGATGGGATGGATTAAAAAAGAAAAATCCAAAGTTGGGGTCCATTTCCAAATAAATTATGTTTGGGGGCCAAAATGCAATTTTATCAAAAAAATTGAAAAGGGCTATTTTGCAAATAAAAAAGATGAATGGCCTGGAAAATTCCAGGCCTTTTTCGGCCAGCTCATAGAGAGAAAGAGGGGAGTGTGATAATCTTAATCAAATGGCCAAGATTGAATAGCAAGATGACATTTTAAAGAAAGGACAAGATTCCCCACTACTTGCCTACATGGCATTTTTGGCCAATGGGAGGCCTACAAATTGCAAAGCCATGTGAAGGCCATGTGAAGAGCATGTGAAGGATATGTGATGGTGCCAAATGGATTAAAAATTCCACCTAGGAAGATATTTTGATAGTAAGCCATATGATCATGACAAGTAGCTTAGATATTTTGTAAGAGATAGGAGACAAGAATAATCTAGGTGGCATTATTGGCCAATGAGGGGTTATAAAACCCTTAATTTAAGGAAAGGATCACGAAAAAAAGGGATAAGAGCTCTTAATTTAAGGAAAGCATCATGCAAATAGGGGACAAGAATTAGCCATGTAGCAAGGATGTTGGAGAGCATGCAAAACATGACTTAGGCTAAAAAAAGATGAGCACTCTTTCTACATGATATACCATTCGGCCAGCCCTCTAAAAGGGGAAGGAATTCATTTTTTTTCAAAGGCATTTCACTACACTCTTGGAGGAAGAAAAGAGAAAAAGAAAAAGAGAAAGAAAGAAGGAGAAATTTGAGTGCTTGATTTTGAAAGCTTTGCTAGGTAGCTATTTCTTCTCTTATTCTTCAATTATTTTCTTTGATTTCATGTTCTTTTTCTCCTCTTTTCCATGTGATTGTTAACTTTCTTTGTTGAATAAAAATTTTTCAAAATAAATTTCTAAAGGTTTTTTCCTTTCTTCTTTATTCTTTATAAAATAACAAGGTTGCAAAATTTTCCTACACATTTTTCACCATGGCCAAAGCCTTGGAGGCCTTATTGTGATTGTCTTTTGCTTGATTTTCTTTCTTGCTTATTGATTGTGGGTTTCACAATTATGGTAGGATAGATTTTCTCTTTCGATTTTTCTTTTAGAAAAAAATCAAATAAAAGGTTTGAGAAGCTTGAGGATCTTGATTTTTATCAAGTGATTTTGTTTAGGAGGGACTATGTCCAAGGAATAAACCATTGAGCCAACCTTGGTTTTTCTTGCTTGTCTATTTTTTTTAGAGCTTATGTTTGATCATTTTCATATGTTTGTTTGGCTGTAAAATCATGCATTCATACCATTCTCAACTTGATTTTTGGCTTAAATCATTTAATTATCTCTAGCCAAAGTCTCTTGTGCAAACTAGTTGAGAAACTAAAGAAAATCTGGATTTGGAGTTCGTTTGCAAAATGGCAAATGTCGGGCCCATTATGCTGAAATTCAAGCAGATAAATCTCGAAAAAATAGCAAATGAGCTTCAAAAATTATGAAAACTTCTAGATCACACTTTTAAATTATTTGGAAGAGATTGGTGAAGAAAAATCTAGATTCGAAGCTCGTTTAAAAATGGTAAATTTTGGGTGCACAAAAAGGCAATTTTGGAAGAAAAAATCTTAAAAAAATAGCAAATGGGCACAGAAAATTTTGAAAACTTTCAGAATTTAAATTTTTATTATTTCAGAAGTATTAAAAAAAGAAATTTTGAATTTTGAGTTAGTTTGCTATTTATTTAGGTTCGGGGGTCAAAAAGATAATTTTACCGAAGAAACCGAAAATGGTCTTTTCTTGCAATTAAAAAATGAAGTGTGGGCTGGGAATATGAAGAGGAAGTCGGCCAAGGCCCATGGAGGAGTAGATATTTTTTTAATTTTGCATATAAAGGCCAAGAGTAAGTAGAAAGGTTGTTATTATTTTTTTTTTATCAAGCCTTTGAAATTGTGACACATAGAGATAGATTACATCATATTTATGACATCATCTTCATGACATCATATTTTAGGGGCTGATTATTCCAATCTAATGGTGGAAATTTTACATAGAAGGCATCTTGAATTAAGGACCATTGGATCAAAATTGGTTTAAAAAAATGACAACTTTCAAGGGGCACACCAAAGGCCATTCGGCCAAGGCATAAGGGGGGAGGTTTTCTTCATTCTTTGATACTTCTTCTTGATTAATACTTTCCATTTTTTAAATAAAAAAAAAAGTTTAGAAAGGTAAAGAAAGTAAGAAGAGAAAAAAAGTCTAGCATGTTTCTGATGTTTTGTATTTTCTTCAAATAACAAAAATATGGAGCTTGTTTTAATCTTTTTGCTTACTTACCTCCATTTTTTATTTTATCATCTTTTTTTTCATGTTTACTTTCCTTGTTTTACCTTTTTTAATTTTCTGTTTTCAACATGTGTGAGTTGTTCATGATTTGCATTTTACTATACTATGTGTTTGTTAAAATGTCTAGTCATGTTTATGTCTTTACTTCATGCTTGCATGGTTTACTATATTTCCTCTTTAGCCTTGCATTTAGTATGTCATGTGTTTGTGAAAATGCCATGACAGAATATCATCATTTTGAACCTATGTCCATTCGGCTTCTCTATTTTCTATGCTTTGTATGTGCATTTTCATCTTGCTAGTTGATAGGTTTGCATTTCCATGTTATGATTTTTGTGTATCTTGATTTAGTATGCCATGTGTTTGTGAAAATGTCTATGCTAGGATTCCATCATATTGTGACTATGTCCATTCGGCTACCCTCCATTTATATGCTTTGTATGTGCATTTTCATCTTTCTAGTTGATAGGTTTGTATTTTCATGCTATGATTTTGTGTATTTTGATTTAGTATGCTATGTGTTTGTGTTATTGCCATGCATTTTTTAGGTCTAGGTTTCATTTGTATTGCCATGCATTTCATGCATGATTAGACCTAGGTTGCATTTATTGCCATGCAAGTTTATGTTAGGTCTAGGCTATATTATTTATGCCATGCAGTTTCCATGCCATTTAGATTTTAAATCATGCATTTCATGCATTTAACTTTCTGTTTGTTCATGCATATCATATCATGCCACTTGATTTATGACTTAGGCCAATCAATGGTTCAAAGTCATGCACATTTGAGCATACTTCTGGAAAATTAAAGAGTTGTCAAGTTGATTTTACTACCTCTGTGATTTTTTTTTACTTAGAAAAATCTTGTCCAATTTTTTAGAAAATTTAGCTACTATTTGTAGGTTCATAGAAGAGTCTCCAATATTTTTACTTTGATTTTTGAATGATTTTATCAAAGGCAACAAAATGTGTTTTGGCAAAATAGTTTTTCACCCAGTGCTCTGACTTTCTCGATTTTTCTAGGAAGTTATCTTTAATAAAAAAATTAAGCCAATTTTTTCCCTTGTTTTTTTTCATATTCTGAGTCTCCAGTATTTTTGTTTAGATTTTTTTGAAAATTTGAAAATAGGTTAAAAATCACGCTTTAAAACTAGACAGTAGAGTCAGATTTGAATTCAAAGGAAAAATAGTTGTTAATTTTGGCTAACGCATTTAGAGAGGGCTGATTAGGAACTTTAGTTACTGTCCTAGGTTGGTTTCTAGACTATTTTAATCTTTAAAAAAGATTTTCTAAAGCTCTAGATAAGGGTGGTCAAGTCCGGGATTTTAAACTTAGGAAATTAGAGCTATTTTTAAAGGGGAATTCGGCTAAGAGGTTTTATTATTAAAGATTTTCAAAATTGTTTTTAAACCAATCACAAAGTATTTTGATTTTAGAAAATTTAATTTGATGTCTTTTCCTAAGCTAGCCGAATGTCTTTTTTAGGTATACGGATTTCCTTATTTTAAAGTAAAAAATACACTTTCATGCATTGCATTTTCCATGTTCATGCATATTGTATAATATATGATCTTTTACGATAATTTCTATGGTATTGTTATTATTTTGATTTATATTTTATGGTGTTATATTGTTTGTTATATGGTTTTGAATATTTCATGCTATCCTGTGCTTTTTATTTAGTCATTTTTTTTTGTCAAATTATTTAGTATATACTATGTTCATGCATTATTATTTTTATTTTTATTTTCATGCATATTTCATGATAGCATTATTTTATGTTTCATGTCATTTCATGTCACTTAGACTATATTCCATGTCATCTAGATTATATTATTTAGAATATGCCATGTCATTTAAATTTGTCATGTCATTTAAATCATTTCATTTAGAATATAGCATGTTACCTAGGTTATTTTATTTCATTTAGAATATATTATGTCACTTAGGATATTTTATTTTCATTTAGAATATATCATGTTACTTAGGTTATTTCATTTCATTTAGAATATATCATATTACTTAGGTTATCTCATTTCACTTAGAATATATCATGATATTTAGGAAGAGAACACATGAATTATTTTAACTCGAGCATATCTTTATTTTATTGAATATCATTATCCTTTTAAAATATTTTTAAAAAAATGGAATATCATTGATTATCATTAATAACGGAGTATCTTTCTTAAAACGAAAATGATTCGGAAAATTTTATAAATAAATAAAAATTTCTATATTTTGCCGAATTTTCGAGGAATATAGGAAAATTTTCAATTAATAAATTTCGAATTATTTTCAATTAAAAATGGAATTGTTTTTCTTAGAACTGGGAATTAATTTAATATACCAAATTACAAACCAACTTTTTTACCGATACTTGAGATAAGACACGATTAATAAGGTACCGTTTTATACGGGCATTGTGGGGGTGCTAATCCTTCCCCGTACGTAACCAAGTCCCGAACCCGATTTTTCAATTTTCCCTGGTTTATAACGCATACTTGAAATTGGTTTTATAAAAATGTTTTAATTAATTTTAAAATGTTCTACAAAACCGGTTTTAATAGGTAGCTGATTAGGGCCATAGTACAGTTCTGGGATCCTTCATATCGGTGTTTCACTTTTAATCAGGAGGATATGGTACCCACCCTTGAGGAATATTCTACCTTGCTCCGTATTGAGTCAGCAAATCTGGATAAGTTCTACTGGAAGGAGCAGACAACAACGAGCTGTCGGAAGAAACTTTCTAAAGTGATGGGTATAGATACTTTGGTAGATTCTCCACAGATAAAGAAGACCGGTTTGAGTGATTGCATTCCTTGGGAATTCTTGCGAAATTATATCAAGAGCAACTCGGATAGTGATCACGTGTTAGACGTATTTGCTTTGGTAATTTATGGGTTAGTTATATTTTCGAAAGTGGAAGGTCATGTCGAGGTAGCTGTAGTGGATTTCTTTGATCGGTTAGACAAGCATATTGATTCTTCTACTGCTATTCTTGCTGAGTTGATTAGGTCACTTAGTTACTGTCAAAGGAAAGGGAAATGACACTTTGAGGGTTATGTACAACTTCTGTACGTTTGGATTCAGAGTCATTTTTGGGGGGATGATAACAGGACGCTTCAGCCTTACATGAAGACGCGTGTTCCTCTTACAGAATTCAACAATAAGAAAGGGGATAAGAAACAATGGATTAAGACTCTCTGTCACTTAGGAAAGGAGGATATAACTTGGAGGGCTCCGTGGATGCCACTTGGGTCGATTTTGTACTGTTGTGGTGAGAATTTATGGGTTCTAATGTTGGGGACGTAAGCTATGTACCATTGCTAGTACGGAGGCAGTATGGATCCGAACAGTTTATCCCGATGACTCATGAGCTTATCTTGATGGACTTCTCTTATGGTAAGCCCGGATATATGGAGAGAAAACGTCAGGTCATCATGGCGTGGAAGGAATTATACTGTTCACAAGTGGGTAGGTGTACTGAAATACTACTCCGACCTATCTGGTATGGAGGGCCAGGAAACTTCGCGACATTGTGCTTTCCACCGAAGATCCCTCTGTTCATGCAGTTGTTCTTCAGCCCAAACCAGTAATACCGTCAGAAGTTGAGCTGGTTAGACAAGAATTAGAAAAAGACAAGGGGAAGTTGAAGCGAGAATGTGATAAGTTTCAGGAAGATGTCGAGGATTTGAGGACTAAGCTTGAGATTGAAGAGATTAAGACAAGAAGGGTGGTCATAGAGAAGGATACAGCATTGGCCGTTATACTAGATCTGCATCAAGTAAACAAGAAAATAAAGGCCACGAGAAGGTTTACGGGAGCTAGTATTTCTTTCAAAGCACATGAGAAAGAAATGATGAAACTTCAAACGGAGTTGGAATATTGGAAGAATAAGGCCAAGGAAAGTAAAGAAAAAGAGTCCGGGTTTTCTCAAGAGCGAGAGAAATGGGAGGATACACATTCTTTGTTGTCAACCAAGTTAGAAATATGCCAGCAGGAAAATGAACAGTTGAGGTTCAGGTTGGGAAACGAGAAAGGAAGAATGTCCCTAATATGGAAAGAGAATGAGTCACTCCATGCAGCTATAGAGCAGCAACCACCAACCGAGAAAGTCAACATCATAGATATCGTCCGAGAATACCGATAGGGCAAGTGAAAGGGCTGAAAGGGTAAAGACTTTGAGAAGCATGATCAGTGACTGTGGCATCTCTTGGAAGAAGTTTAAGACTAGTATGAGCAAGTATTTCTATGTAATTTGATGGTTGTATGAAGTTTTCCATGAATTAATGAAAAACCTTTGGCTTTGGGATCCAATTTTAAGGTAAATATCATTAGTTTCATTTTCATAAAAGCATTCTCTGTTTACCGATTCATTCATCTCATTTATTTATTTGTTTGTTGATAGACATATATCAATTTGACATTATGTTACGGGCCTAACATATGTGGTCATTTATTATAGAATACATTTGTGATATACATGATTATTTTTTGTACGTACCTTTGTGTTAATCCATTTATTCTTTACACGTATTATTTTGATGTCATGTTACGTGCATGGTCATTTATTATAGAATACATTTATGATATACAAGATTATTTTTTGTATATACCTTTGTGTTAATTCATTTAGTCTTTACATGTATTATTTTGATGTTATGTTACAATTCTAACATGCATGGTCATTCATTGTAGAATACATTTGTGATATATATTGTCATTCTTTGTATATACCCTTGGGTTAATTTATGAATTTTTTTTTACATACCTCATATGAACATCATGTTACAATCATAGCATGCATTCTCATCCATTGTAGAATACATTTATGACATGTATGGTCATTATCTGTATATACTTATGTATCAATATATTCATTCTTTACATGCATCATGTTGGCCTCAGGTTGCATTCATGCATTCATAGTCAGCATGATTTTTCTGTATATATTCATGCATTAATTTGCTTATTCTTTACATGCACCATGTCAGCATCAAGATGCATTCATGACATACATGGTCAACATGATTTTCTTTGTATATACACTATGTCAATCATTCATTATTACATTCATCATAATTGACATCGTGTTGCATTCATAGTGTATATGATCATTCATTGAGAAATACATCTAAAATATGCATGGTCAATCATTGTATCTATCTGTACATTGATTTGCATGCATTATATTGGCATCATGTTACATTCATAACATCCATGGCTCATTCATCACGAAATACGTTAATGATATGAAATAGAAATTGGCTTAGCTTTAAGAGCTTTCAAAGACATCTTTTTTCAAATCAGAGGTATATAAGTCACTGAGAATCTATTCAACATTGCCAGGATTCATGGAAGGCGAAAATTCAGACGAAATGGAAAGAATGAGACAGGCTCTGTAGGAAACATAAGAAAGGTCGAACAGAAATTGGAAAGACTACCGAGAACAAATGGCTAAAATGATAGAATTGATATCCGTCACTGTCAAAGGCAAGGGGCATGTTGAGGACTCTGCTAAGGAAGAAAGAGTCATTAAGGCTAAGAACTTGGCTAGAATGGAGAAAATGGAATAGGTTCAGCGAGAGATGGAGGAAGAAGTGATTAAAGTTCAGAAAGGGATCTAAGAGCAAACGATTAAGTTGATGGAGCTAATACCTTTCATTGTCAAAGAAAAGGGGCATGAGGAGGACTCTACTGAGAAAGAAAGAGCCATGGAGGCTAAGAATTTGGCTAGAATGGAGAGAATAGAACAGGTTCAGCAAGAGATGGAGGAAGAAGTGATTAGAGTTCGAAAAGTGATCCAAGAGCAAAGGATTAAGTTAATAGAGCTAATTGTCAAAGAAAAGGGACATTTTAAGAGTTCTACTGCAAAAGGAAAATCAAAAGTCCTGGGAAACAATTCGAGGAATTGCCTCTCTTTCTCGTGTGAGGTAACAACAATTAAAGGGCAGAATTCTCAAGGCATACAGCTGATAACTCGTATAATTATATAGTTTTTAGTTATGTTTTATTATTGTTTTGTGTCAAATACGAGTTATTATTGTTTAGTCTAATTGTGTTTATGATCTTTTATATTTTTATGTAATTTGGTGTTTTTCACAAGTTTCTTTGAGTGATTTCAGATTACTAGAATTAATGAAAAATCCAGTTCAGTTCTAGTTCCGACACCTTTTTCCATATCAGCTATATCTGGAGTTTCACTGAAGCAATAAGGCTGAAATTTTAACCGTGCAAAGCTAAGAGGCATATCTATCTTTTTCATGTTTTACACGTCTTGAAACGGAGTCGTTTTCCCTAGCGAAATCAACCATCAAGTTGGCTGATGTGCAATGACGTCTGTCCTGAGCAGTTTTCGCATTTTGACCATATCGTCCGATACACATCAGAAAATGAGCTGATTCCAACGGCTATGGATCACTAACTGATAGGGGAACATTTGTCTAGAAGACCATGTGATCAGATAAAGCCTCCAATATTGAAGAAATCGACCATCACGTCGGCTGATGTGCAATGACGTCTGTGCTGACCTGTTTTTGTATTTTGCCCATATATTCTTCTCCACATCAGCAAATTAGCTGATTCCAACGGCTATGGATCAGTAGCTGATAGGGTAACCTTTGTCTAGAAGACCATGTGATCAGATAAGGCCTGCAAAATTGACAAAATCGACCATCAAGTTGGCTGATCAAAATCGTCATGTATGACGAAAATTGTTAGAAAATGCACCCACCTATTATACCTACCTTTGAAATTTGTAAAGCTTGTCTCTTGTCATTTAGCCCTCCAAAATGTGTATAAATAGAGGGCCTTGGATGATTGTAAGGGATCATATTGTACATAGGTAGGATATTAGCCATTGTAATAAAATTCTCTAAGTTTTCTTCTTCTTTCTTTTCTCTAGTTTTGTTTTTCTTTAGAAAGAGCAAGAGGTTGGATAATTAATATTCTTCTTCTTCTTTCTTTCTTTCTTTTATTTTCTTCTTAGATTCTATTTAATTTTATGTTTATAATGCCTATGCTAGGCTAAACTTCTATTTGGTTAAGGGTGATTTCAAAGCCCTAGACATGTTTTGTGATTGATTTTCAGATTCTATCTATCATTAATTTTCTATCAAAGTTGCTTATGTTCTTCTACAAGAATTGTTCATGATGTTGTCTTGATTTATTTAGGTGTACAACTAGATAGATCTTGATAATTATCTATTGCTAGTTTAGGAGTCTTGATCCGTGTAATTGTCTTGATTTCCTATTCATAAGTGGCAATTTGTGATTAATGATTATGGTCAAGTTTTCAATAATTGCAAAGTGGAACATAACCTAAGTTGAACAATCCGAGCTTATGTGTTTGTTGCTTAGATCAACCTATCTTTCTCATCATAAAGCTGCCATTAAATTGAATTTAGAGAGCTTATTCTAGGTTGTTTAATGGTTAGAGATTAAATAGAGAGCTTGTTCTATTTAACGACAAACTAAGGAAAAATTGGGGTAACAGAGCTTGTTGTTATCTACGGTTGTTAACTTTGATAGTTGGTTGATATTGATAGATCTGAAATTGATTCTTAATGATGTCTAGTGGTGGAGAATGAAACCTTAACCATATTTTTCATATTTGATTCTTCTTACTTACTTGTTTTCTTACTTTTCTAGTTTGTTTATTTTTAAAAGTATATTTATTTTTATTGGCTGGTTATACCGCCTAATTTGTATATTAACTTTGTTTTATTTTTATTGGCTGGTTATACCGCCTAATTTATTATATATATTTTTATTGGCTGGTTATACCGCCTTGCATCTTATTCTTATTATTTACTTTAGTTTAAATCTGGCTTCAAAAACCCCTTTTCTTTTATTGTTCTTGAATTTAAGTTATAAACTAATAACTCATAGATTAAAACCCAATCCCTGAGGACTCGACCCTTGCTAATCATTATACTTACAATTTATCTTTTTAGTGCAAGGTTAAATAAGATACACTCTTTTGGGTGCATCAAATTTTTGGCGCCGTTGCCGGGGATTGTTTTCTTTAGTTTATTTGTTACTTGGTTTATTCTTATTTTTAGTTCTATTTAGTTCTATTTTCTTGTACATACAAGTTTTTCTTATCAAATTTTGAAAAAAAAAAAAAAACGATGGAATTGAGCAATCTAACACTTGAAGAGTTGGTGGCATACATGAACATGGAGAATCAACAAAGCCAATCTCACCTTCCCAGTTCAACAATTTGCCATGGGAGGATGTCAAGGCCATCAAGTGTTCCAAGACCAGCAGTATGATCATTACTCAAACACTTACCATGAGGGATGGTGGGATCATACTAATTATGGCTACTCGAAAAATTACCAAGAAATAGATCCTTATGCCAATTACACTCATCCATCTAGATTTAATCAATCATGGTCTCAAGAACCAGATCTTTTTCAGCCACTACATATGACTCAAAACTCAGGTACTTCTTTAGAAGATCTTGTCGATTCTCTTGTTACTAATACTTTGCAATTTCAACAGGAAACAAGGGCAAGTATCCAGAGTTTGGAAAGGCAAATGAGCCTATTGGCTAGTAGTATGGTGGTATGGGTAGCACAAAGATCTGAAGAACTCTCTGCCCAAACAATGATTAACCCAAAGGAGAATGCTACTACTGTGACCTTGAAGAATGATGAACAAGATGAGGATGAGACAAAATTAGAGATGGATTCTATTCTTGAGGATAATGAAGCCACAAATCCAAATAAGAGTATTTCAGCACCTGAGGTAACGTTTGAGATTCCAATTTTTACTAATGTTTCTTCTCCACCTTTTCCTAGTAGATTCGCAAAGTTCAAGGAGGATGAACATGAACAAGACACGCTGGAAACCTTAAACAGTTTGTTTGTGGATGTCATTCAACAAGTACCAAAAGATGCATCATTCCTCGATGAGATATGCACCACCAAGGATGATGGAATAATACTTGTAATGGAGAATACATCCACTGTTGTGCAAAGAAAGCTACCTCTCAAACGCATAAATTTGGGAAATTTCATGTATGAGCCTGACAAGCGTAAAAAGCCAAGAAGGGGTGTTGGTTAGATTCAAAACACTAACTCAAGTGTTAATTGGGAAGGCAGCCCAATTAAAGATGAAATTGCCAACCTTCCATATTCAGATTTGCTTTCTCTTTCTTTTCCTTTTCCTTTTTCTTTTATTATTTTTATTGTTTTTACTTTTATTTCTTATGTTTCTTTGTTAATTGTCTTTACTGTTTTTAAGTTCATTTAGGCTGCATAAGTTTCTTTTGTTTAATAGTTCTTTTCTCTTACATATAATTCTTGCATTGGGGGATAATAGCATTACATTAATGACAATGTAAGAATTATGTGTGGGGGGAAAAATTTAGGATTTTATTTAGAGTGTTTTATTTTTTAGTCTTTTTATGTTGTTTTTTTCTTTTTGATCCTTGTTTTGAAAATAACTAGATGTAAATATAATTTTTATTTTTTTAACCCCGGTTAAATGGCGGATAACGGTACTCCGTGATTATTTAAATCGGTTCCATCAGTTACCCACAAAACTGATATTGTATATAAATTTCTCTTTCATTTTTTTTTTCAGGATGGATGATATTCTCACAAGATTGCAGAAACGATTTCCTCCTTTTCCTCGAAATATTTTACTGAAGCTTTACCAAGTTCGATTTGAAAGATTAAGAATGCTTATGCAAAAAGGGATTCCTGGAGACATACGTTGGATAATTGAAGCCAAGGTACGTGAAGATGAATATCTTCCTGTTTTGCATTTACCAGGTACAGGTAGAAGCACTTTTGCAAAGAAGCGACGAGCAAAGCGCATGAGTTCAAATTGCCACAAATGTGCACGATGGACGTGTAACGGTAAATGTCGTTCTATTGGGATTCCGTCCTCTAATCGAGATGATAAAATTGAATTCATTAAGGATGGACTGAGTAAGGAGAATTTGGGTAATATCCAACTTTCTCTTGAAACGCATCCTAGTGGAGACGTACAAAGAGAAATTCTTGATTTATGGCCGCAATTCCAAAGGGAATGGCAACATCTTGGGAATCTGATGTTAAAAGACCCTGTTTGCCAGCTTGTAAGAAAACTGGATGGGAAGCATATCCTCGACTCATAGAAGGCGTTTAAGCCGTTTCTGGACGTAAAACCAGAGGAAGATGTGAGCCACAATCACAACTACAATAAATGACTTCTCAGCTTTTGGTTTAATTTGCAATAACTTTATTTTAGTTTAATTTACGTGTTGTTCGATTTGTGTAATTATTCTCGTTTTTTTTATTTGTCTTTTACGGTTGATTTTTTTTTTCTCTTTTTGATTTTCTTCTTGAAATCACGCAAAAATCTTTTGTTAGGTTAACATTTTCTTCTGACAGGTCAGATACACTTTCGGCGACATTATTACTCTTGTCTGATTCACTACTCAGTCCTTTATATATTACACCATGTACTCATTCTCTTTCAGGCACTCGAAGAAAAAAAAAATGGAAAGTACTTCGTCCCAGCGCATTAAAAAAATTTGTGTCTTTGGAGGTGCTTATCCAGGGAAAGATAACATATTCGCTGATGAAGCCATAAGAGTTGGAGTAATACTTGCCCAACAAAAGATCCACTTGATTTATGGAGGCGGTAGTACGGGTTTAATGGGAGCAGTCGCTACAGCAGCACACGCCGGAGGAAGTCCAGTTCTAGGAATCGTGCCAAAACTATTCACAAGTTTTTGTGGACCTACCGTGGGTAAGGAAATACAAGTCTGGAGTATCCCTGAACGGATAACAATCATGTACCATTCTGCCGATGCATTCATTGCTTTACCAGGAGGTCTGGGTACATTGGAAGAAATAGCTTGCGTGGCTTCTTGGTCATCTTTGGTCACAAATAAGAAACCCATTGGTTTGCTTAATATTAATGGTTATTTTAGTAATTTGCTTTCATATTTAGATAATGCTGTGGATAATGGATTCATGTTTTCAGAGGCAAGGAGAACCATAATTTCTGCTACAACCATTGAAGATTTACTCAAAAAGCTCCAAGCTTATGAGTATTTATCTGCTACGGTTGTTTCGCAAACGCTCGGAAAAAGAAAAAAGGATATGGACGAGCAAGGAGTGGATTGCACTTTGTCTTTGTGACATTATCTAACATTTTGTTTGTTGTGTCTCAGTTATAATAAGTGGTTAGCAACCTCTGCAGGTAATATCTCCTAAATCCTACCTTTAAAATTTGACATTGGGGACAATGTCATATTTTAGTATGGGGTAAGGGACATATTTTGCTAATTTAAAAAAAAAAAATTTGTTGTCTTTTAAGCCATTTAGAAGTATTCATTCTGAACAAGGACTGAGTAAGGGAGACTTGAGACATACCTTGTCAGTTTGATTTCTTCTTTTCAAAAAAAAAAAAAGTTTGTTGTGTTTTAAGCAATTTAGAAGTATTCATTCTGAACAAGGTCTGAGTAAGGGAGACTTGAGACATACCTTGTCAGTTTGATTTTAATCTTTTTATGTTTACTTGTTAATTTTTCTTTAGTATTTTAGGATTATTTAAGTTGCATGAGTTTGTTTTGTTTTGTTTTGAGTCTAGTTGTTCCTATTCTTATGTTATTAGTTCTTTTCTCTTACACATGATTCTTTCATTTGGGTTAATAGACTTACATTGAGGACAATGTAAGAATTAAGTGTGGGGGGAATGATTTAGGATTTCTTTTATTTTCGTCTACTATTTTTTTTTTATGAGTCTTTATTATTATTATTTTTAGTGTGTTTTAGTTCCTTTTTAATACAATGATGAGATATGAATTGCATAGGTCTAAACTGGTTACTAGTGAGAAGATTTTCATGAGAATTAAGCTTGATACTAATTTTTATGAGCCAATGTTAATATGATATGTTGATTGAGAAAGAAGCATGTTTAGACTTAAAACTGACTTGTATAATCATCATTGTGAGTTTTTGAGCCTAAAATGATTGATGCATTATACTAATCAATCTAATTTCTTTCTTGATTACATGATTCTCTAGAACTTGCTTTAAACCGTTTGAGACTATATTGATACATGTGACAACATGAATATGATAGAGGCATTAGGATTATAACCAGAGCCAAACAGCCATCCCTTATTGGTGTTCCAAGAGAACACACCCTTAGTGAACCAATTTGAGCCTACATTGAATAAGCTATCTCTTTGGTAACCATAACTTGTCCCTAACCTAAATATACTTATATCTTTAACTTTGTTCCAAAGATGAATTAGCATGATTTGAGACAAGTTGCAAAGACAAGGGATATTTTTTGGTTAGAAACAAGAAATAAGTGTGGGGGGAAAAGAAAAGAAAAGTCAAGAGAAAAAGAAATGGAATACTGGAAAATACATTCCTATGTAAAAAAAATATATATATGAATCATCTCTTGAATTTGTGGAAAAAGAAAAAGATGTTACAAAGTTGTTTAGAATGAAGAAAAGGCCCAACATGAATATCCGGCCTAGGTGACTATGTACTTGTAAAGAGTTTTGAGAAGTTTCTTTGTATAATTTTTTTTATGTCTCTAAACTTTATGAACTCTTTGGAACCTTTGTGATATCTTTATCCTTTTGTTCTTCAACCACATTACAAACCCCTTGGCCCCATTACAACCTTGATTAAAGACCTCTTGATTTATGAAGTTGCATGATCTTTTAGTGGAGAATAGGTGGACAAGCAAGCATATGGTAGAAGTGTTTTCATGAGATTGATTGAGTGTAAACACTTTACCACTACTTTAAAGAGTGAAAATCAAGAGAGTATCCCATGTGAGAAGTTGAGATTAAGTTTGAATATGCATTATTTTGATTGAAATATGTTATGTTAATATTGGCTTAACTCAAACTATTTACATTCAAGCAAGATTTTTTGTGAATTTTTTTAAGCTAATGATTAGTTTTTAAGACTTGTCCAATGATTATCTCAAATTTATATTGGAAGGATTAGTTATAATTATTATTTTTAGTTTTTCTTATGTTTTCAATGTTTGTGGGTATCGTCCTAGTAAACCCTCACGAGACTAAACTCGTCCACTAGGGACACCTAGGGGTTTAAAGGCTTGTGTCACATGCTAAGTGCCACCGTGATTTCCTACGAAAATGGATTAGATTAGATTTTCTTATTTTATTTTTATTGAGTCGTTGCTAGGGACTAGCAACAATCTAAGTGTGGGGGTGTGATAACTCGTATAATTATATAGTTTTTAGTTATGTTTTATTATTGTTTTGTGTCAAATACGAGTTATTATTGTTTAGTCTAATTGTGTTTATGATCTTTTATATTTTTATGTAATTTGGTGTTTTTCACAAGTTTCTTTGAGTGATTTCAGATTACTAGAATTAATGGCAAATCCAGTTCAGTTCTAGTTCCGACACCTTTTGCCATATCAGCTATATCTGGAGTTTCACTGAAGCAATAAGGCTGAAATTTTAACCGTGCAAAGCTAAGAGGCATATCTATCTTTTTCATGTTTTACACGTCTTGAAACGGAGTCGTTTTCCCTAGCGAAATCAACCATCAAGTTGGCTGATGTGCAATGACGTCTGTCCTGAGCAGTTTTCGCATTTTGACCATATCGTCCGATACACATCAGAAAATGAGCTGATTCCAACGGCTATGGATCACTAACTGATAGGGGAACATTTGTCTAGAAGACCATGTGATCAGATAAAGCTTCCAATATTGAAGAAATCGACCATCAAGTTGGCTGATGTGCAATGACGTCTGTGCTGACCTGTTTTTGTATTTTGCCCATATATTCTTCTCCACATCAGCACATTAGCTGATTCCAACGGCTATGGATCAGTAACTGATAGGGTAACATTTTTCTAGAAGACCATGTGATCAGATAAGGCCTGCAAAATTGACAAAATCGACCATCAAGTTGGCTGATCAAAATCGTCATGTATGACGAAAATTGTTAGAAAATGCACCCACCTATTATACCTACCTTTGAAATTTGTAAAGCTTGTCTCTTGTCATTTAGCCCTCCAAAATGTGTATAAATAGAGGGCCTTGGATGATTGTAAGGGATCATATTGTACATAGGTAGGATATTAGCCATTGTAATAAAATTCTCTAAGTTTTCTTCTTCTTTCTTTTCTCTAGTTTTGTTTTTCTTTAGAAAGAGCAAGAGGTTGGATAATTAATATTCTTCTTCTTCTTTCTTTCTTTCTTTTATTTTCTTCTTAGATTCTATTTAATTTTATGTTTATAATGCCTATGCTAGGCTAAACTTCTATTTGGTTAAGGGTGATTTCAAAGCCCTAGACATGTTTTGTGATTGATTTTCAGATTCTATCTATCATTAATTTTCTATCAAAGTTGCTTATGTTCTTCTACAAGAATTGTTCATGATGTTGTCTTGATTTATTTAGGTGTACAACTAGATAGATCTTGATAATTATCTATTGCTAGTTTAGGAGTCTTGATCCGTGTAATTGTCTTGATTTCCTATTCATAAGTGGCAATTTGTGATTAATGATTATGGTCAAGTTTTCAATAATTGCAAAGTGGAACATAACCTAAGTTGAACAATCCGAGCTTATGTGTTTGTTGCTTAGATCAACCTATCTTTCTCATCATAAAGCTGCCATTAAATTGAATTTAGAGAGCTTATTCTAGGTTGTTTAATGGTTAGAGATTAAATAGAGAGCTTGTTCTATTTAACGACAAACTAAGGAAAGATTGGGGTAACAGAGCTTGTTGTTATCTACGGTTGTTAACTTTGATAGTTGGTTGATATTGATAGATCTGAAATTGATTCTTAATGATGTCTAGTGGTGGAGAATGAAACCTTAACCATATTTTTCATATTTGATTCTTCTTACTTACTTGTTTTCTTACTTTTCTAGTTTGTTTATTTTTAAAAGTATATTTATTTTTATTGGCTGGTTATACCGCCTAATTTGTATATTAACTTTGTTTTATTTTTATTGGCTGGTTATACCGCCTAATTTAGTATATATATTTTTATTGGCTGGTTATACCGCCTTGCATCTTATTCTTATTATTTACTTTAGTTTAAATCTGGCTTCAAAAACCCCTTTTCTTTTATTGTTCTTGAATTTAAGTTATAAACTAATAACTCATAGATTAAAACCCAATCCCTGAGGACTCGACCCTTGCTAATCATTATACTTACAATTTATCTTTTTAGTGCAAGGTTAAATAAGATACACTCTTTTGGGTGCATCAACAGCCACAAGATACAATGAGGTATCAGCTATTAAATGAAAGGCACTGGGCAGTAGAAAGAACAAATGAATTTGGGAGCTTAGATCCGAAAAAACTTTGCTTGGTCCCTGATTTAGCCATTCCACTAGAATTCGAAGTTCCCAGATTCGAGATATATGACGGGACAACTGATCCAAGTACCCACCGCAAAATGTTCTGCCAGAGGCTGGTGAGCCATGCAGATAATGATAAGTTATTGATCCATTGTTTTCTTGAAAGCCTCAGAGGATCTGCAAGTAGATAGAATAATCAGCTGAGTAAGAATCAGATTCGTTCCTGGAGCGATTTGGCTAAGGTTTTTTTTTAACCGATACGAGTATGTGATTGGCATGTTGTCGGACTGTCTCTTTTTGCAAAATATGAGAAAGACAACCACTGAAAGCTTCGAAGAGTATTCTCGCAGATGGAGAGATATAGCGGCCCAGGTACCGTTGCCCTTTAACTGAAAAAGAAGTTGTTGTCTTATTGACAAATACACTGCAGGCTCCATGTTATGATAAGCTCGTTGGTAATGCCATGAAGGATTCCACAAGTAGGATAATTCCAAAGGAGATAATGAAGGAGTCAGACAAGAAAGGAAAGCTCAAAGTAGGGGAGACATCCGGTAGCATGAGAAATTGGGAACCCCAAAGAAAAGTAAAAGATATCCAGTCTATGACCTATGGTGGGTAACATATGGGAAGCTTTGTCCCATATTCTCTACAACCCATGTACCATCAGTTCTACCCTTCTATGAATAATGTTGTCGCAACCTAAAAAAATTAACAACGATAACGTCTCATCGCAAGACTTCATGTTATTCGTAAGGCGTGACATTTAAAAAAAAAAAGGAAAAGTCGACTTGATTCCTCTTGAAATAAAGGTCGAGTGTATGAAAAGGGCCTCATAAAAGACATGGTGTCGCCACCAATCGTTTTTAGCTAGGTGTGTTCGGCCACCTATTAAAACCGCTTTTATAAAATATTTTAAAATTAATTAAAACATTTTTAAAACCAATTTCAAGTCTGCGTTATAAACCAGAGAATCAAAGAAGCGGGTTCAGGAGTAGGTTACATGCGGGGAAGGATTAGCACCCCCACAACGCCCGTATAAATCGATACCTTATTAATCGTGTGTTATCTCAAGTCTCGGTAAAAAGTTGGTTTTTTAGTATTTCAAGTTGATTCCCAATTTTAAGAAAAATAATTCCATTTTTAATTGAAAATGATCCGGAATTTATTAATTCAAAATTTTCCTATATTCCCCGACAAAATCGGCAAACTATAGAAATTTTTGTTCATTTGGAAAAATTCCGAATCATTCTCGTTTTTTTTTTTTTTGAAAGAAAGATATTCCTTTATTAATGATAATTGATGATATTCCCTCCAGCAAACCCGGTAGAGAACTCATGAATTATTTTAACTCGGGAATATCTTTATTTTTATTGAAAATCATTATCTTTTTCAAAACATTTAAAAATATGAACATGAAACATGTATGGCACAAATAAAATGACATGACAAATCTAGATAATATAATGCAACCTAAATGATATGACATAATTTAAATGGCATAGTATATTCTAGGTAAAATGAAAAAAATCCTAAGTATCATGGTATATTCTAAATGAGATAAAATGATTTAAATGAAGTGGCAATTTTAAATGATATGTCATAGTATAAATGACATGGCATGTTATAAATAAAATAACCTAAATGACATGGAATATGATCTAAATGACAAGAAATGACATGGAATTAAAATAATGGTAACATATAATATGCATGAAAATAAAAATAATAATGCATGAACATAGTATATACTAAACAATATGACAAAAATAACTAAATAAAAACATAGGATATCATGAAACATTCAAAATCATATGGAAAACAAATATAAGATCATAAAATGTGAATTAAAATAATAATAATATCATGGAAAATATCATAGCAAAAATCAAACATTTAAATAAAATGCATGAACATGGAAAATGCAATGCATGAAATTGTATTTTTTCCTTTAATTAAAGAAATTCATATATCTAAAAAGATATCCGCTACCTTAGGAAAATACGTCAAATTAGATTTTCTAAAAAAACTAAACTTTGTGATTGTTTGAAAATAATTTAGAAGAAAACTTAAATAAAAATTAAAACCCTTACCAAACCCTTTTAAAATGGCTCTAATTTTCTAAGTTTAAAATCTCGGACTTAACTACCCTTAACCCGAGATTTATAAAATCATTTTTAAAGTTAAAAAAGGCCTAGAAACTACCCTAATACAGTAGCTAAAACTTATACCCAACCCCCTCCAAATGCCTTAGCCAAATTCAACCATTATTCCTAATCAGATTTCAAATATGCCTTTACTGTCCGGTTTTGCTACACGAATTTTTTGCCTATTTTTAAAAATTCAAAAAACTCTAAAACAAATACTGGAGACTTAGAACATATAGATATACAGAAGAAAATTTTTTCTTATTTTTCTGATTAACGATGACTACCCAAAAAAATTGGAGATGTTCAAGTACTGGGTGAAAAAAAAAAACTATTTGTCAAAACACATTTTTTTGCCTTTGATAAATTCATTCAAAAACCAAAGTAGAAATTGTTGGAAATCATCCTAAAGACCTAAGGACAGTAGCTAAACATTTCAAAAACCTTGGACAAAATTGGCTAAGTAAAAAAAATCACAAAGGTAGAATAATCAATTTGACATTTCCTTAATTTTCCACAAGTATGCTTAAGGGAGCATGACTTGAGCCATTAATTGGCCTAAGTCACAAATCAAGTGGCAATGACATGGAATGAATGAACATACAGCAAATGAAATATATGAAATGCATGGTCTAAAGGTCTAAATGGTAAAGTAAATGCATGACAATTCATGGCAACCTAAATGCCTAGCATGAATTTGCATGGCAATAAATGCTATCCTAACTCTATATGCATGCAATGCTTGATAATGTAAATGTGACTAGGACCTAATATGTTATGAATATGCATGAAAATGATAATGTGACCTAAGACCTAAATAGCATATTAATGCATGACAATACCAATGTGATTTAAGACTCAATATGCATGGCAATACCAATATGGCCTAGACCTAAAATGTAATGAACATGCATAACAATACTATGAACATACAATGACTCATGAAACTAATGTCAATTCTGGAAAAAACAGTAACTAATACACAATTTCAAGATATGATAATGCAAAGCATATTACCTATACAAACTGCAAATGCATGACAAGGCAAGGAATGCATGAAGAGGCCAAATGATCACATGAAAATCTAATGCAATCCTATTTAGTAAATGACATAAGTACATGAAAAATCATATTAAAATGCATAATGTCATGAAATTTTCAATAGCATATAACATATCAAAATCAAAATGCACAAGCTCATGGCATGGAAATGCAAACAAGTTAATAAATAAAAGGAAAATGCACATGCAAGGCAAACAACAATGGGATTGCCGAATGGTCATGGATCAATATGATGGCATTTTTATCATAGCATTTTCAGAAACACATGGCATACTAAATTCAGAATATGCAAGTTCATGGCATGGAGATGCAAACAAGTTAAGAAGCAAAAGAAAAATACACATGCAAGGCATACAAAATGGAATGGCCGAATGGTCATGAAACAAAACCATGAGAATGCAAACATGTAAGACATGATACATGAAAAAAAATGCACAACATAAGCATATGAACAACAATGGCCGAATATGCAAGAATGTAATATCAAGCATGGAAATGAAATATATAAGTAAATATAGCATAGAAAATAATGTAAAGAACATATATACACAAGATTTAACATAGACATGCAAAAATTACAAGCAAAACTAGTAAGTAGAACAAGGAAAGTTAAGCTCCATGGTTGGTATCAAATGGGCATTGCCTCTCACCAAACCATAATCACTTGGTCTTGCCAAGATCATGAAGCCTTTCCAACTCAGTAAAACAGAAAATAAATCATGTAAAATAGAAAATAAGGTGAGCTTTATGGTAGGTAAAAATGGGCATAGCCTCTCTCCTAACCATGGTCACTTGGTGTAGCCAAGATCATGTAGCCATTTCAACCTTTTTTTGCTTCATATTTTGTAAAAATCAGAACCTTAGAATACTCTAAAAAAACTTGTAAAAATCATTTTTCACAACAACATGCAAGGAAGAAAAAAAATGAAAAAACAAGGCAAATAAATGTGCCATTTTCGACCATAGCATGAAACCATAGAAAAATATTGTTTTCCACCATTTTAAAGAAGAAGAAGAGATGAAAACATGAGTAAACATTAAAAAACTTTATTTCTATGAAAAATTTAGTAGGAAAACATGATAGAAAAATCAAGAAAACACCATGGAAATAAAGAAGAAAGCTAGGCTAGAGCTTGGTAGAGATGACTACCTTCAAGCTCTCTATTGAAAACCATTATTTTCTTTCTTTCAAAACCTTTTTCTTGCCAAATTAGCTACAATTTTTGATGCAGACTCAATTAAGAGTTGTAAACCCAAGTGCAGGTTATGTTCAAGTAATAAATTCTCGGGTGTCCGAGGTCGAACCACAGGGAAGCGTATTAGTAAGTATAAGTTTATAAATATATAAGAAAAAGAAAATAAACAAGATATTAGGGAATCAACAACAAAATAAGATAAACAAGATATTAGAGAACAAAATAAACAAAATAACATAAAAGAAATTAAACAAGATATAAAAAACGATAGGAAAAGATGTTGAGGTTAGAGAATCCACTCTTGGTGTTATGCTAAGATTAATCTTGTTTTATTACACAATTGAAATCCACACATAAGGGAGGTTCCAATCGGAAGGTTTAGCAATTCAGTCCAAATTGTCCAACGTCCATAGCATATGATATTATGTTCATTTGGTGTCCTCAAAACTCATAAAAAGAGTCCAAGCATTCCTTATGCCAAGGTATATGTCTACAATAAATCAAGGTTATGAAACCAAGCATTTACTGTGCCATTTTCCTTGTCAATAACGAATCAAGATCTCTACTTTGCAAGTATGATTTTAAACCAAAAGAAAATATTATCTATACTAATGTTTATAAATGATGATTCATTTTAGCTCAAGTTTAAGAGACTAACCTTAGCATTTACCAAAAGCTTCACCTCATCACCTCAACAATATGATTAGCAACACATACTAGATATGAATAAAATGAAAAGAAATGTAAGAAGCATAAGTAAATAAAAAAAGAAAACTAGAGAAAGGAAAGAAGAAGAAAACTTAGAGAATTTTATTACAATGGCTAATATCCTACCAATGTATCAAATGTATCCCAATACTCATCCAAGGCCCTCTATTTATACACATTTTGGAGGGCTAAATGACAAGAGACAAGCTTTACAAATTTCAAAGGTAGGTATAATAGGTGGGTGCATTTTTCTAACAATTTTTGTTATGTTGTATGACAATTCTGATCAGCCAGCTTGATGGTCGATTTTGTCAATGTTGGAGGCTCGATCTGATCAAATGGTCTTCTAGAAAAATATGCCCCTATCAGTTACTGATCCATAGCCGTTGGAATCAGATCATTTTCTCATGTGGATCGGAAGATATGGTCAAAATAGCAAAACGGTGCAGAACAAACGTCATTGCACATCAGCCAACTTGATGGTTGATTTCGGTAGGGAAAACGACTCCGTTTCAAGAAGTGTAAAACATGAAAAAGATAGATATGCCTCTTAGCTTTGCACGGCTACAAATTTCAGCCTTATTTCTTCAGTGAAACTCGAGATATAGCTGATATGGTAAACGGTGTCGGAACTGGAACTGAACTGGATTTGCCCTTAATTCTAGTAATCTGAAATCACTCAAAGAAACTTGTGAAAAACACCAAATTACATTAAAATATAAAATATCATAAACACAATTAGACTAAACAATAATAACTCGTATTTGACACAAAACAATAATAAAACATAACTAAAAACTATATAATTATACGAGTTATCAATTTTCCAGCCAAAAACCTCTAAAAATGAAATCTTCCCCCTCCCTTTAGCCTTGGCCGAATGGCCCTCTAGCCTTTGGATGAGAATTGCACTTTTTCTCCTCCAATCTTGGCCTTTAGATTTAGATATATTGATGACAACATAAAAATGTCATCTTGCCAATTGATAGCAGCCCTTAAGATGTGTACTCATCCCTTGTAGTAACCTTAACATTAGCTGCAAAAGAAGACCAATCCCATGCACTCCCTTGCTTGCCCCTCTTGAGTGCCTACCCTTGGATCAGTTGTGCTCTTCCATTCTTGGTCATTGGATGAGGACAACATAAAAATGACATCTTGTAGATTAAATCCAGCCCTCAACATGTGTACTCATCCCTTGTAGATGGCCTAAGCCATTGGATGAAAAGAGATAATCCCTTACACTCCCTTGCTCAACCGAATGGACGCTCACCCTTGGATGAATTGTGCTCATTTTTTTCTTCCATACTTGGCCATTAGATGAGGGTTTTTTATGACAAATAAAAATGTCATTTTGGCATTTAAAGTTGGCCATTGGATGGTGTATTCAACTTTCCTACAAGGCACCTAAGCCATTGGATGAAGGAGGGACCATTTGCAAGGTGTAAGTAGTAGCATGTGGCTTGATAATGACTAGGGAATTAAATTGTTCGAGCTTCCTTCTTCTCCTCTATGTTGGCTGACCAAGGGAAGAAAAAATCCCAGCAATTCCTTCTTCTTTCATATTTTCCTTAATTACCAATTTGCCCTTTTTGGTTTCCTTGTGAAATAACCTTTTTGCCCCCTGAACTTAAATAAATAGAAAACGGACTCCAAATTCGAATTTTCTTTTTTCAATACTTCTGAAATAATAAAAAAATGAATTCTGGATGTTTTCAAAATTTTTCGAGTCCATTTGCTATTTATTTCAGATTTATTTCCAAAATTACCCCTTTTATGCACCCGAACTTTATCATTTTTAAACGAGCTCCGAATCCAGATTTTTCTTCACCAATCTCTTCAAAATAATTTAAAAATATGATCTAGAAGTTTTCATAATTTTTGGAGCTCATTTGCTATTTTTTCGGGATTTATCTGCTTGAATTACTACATAGGGGACCCGGGATTTGGCCATTTTGCAAACTAACACCGAATCAATATTTTCTTTCGCCAATCTCTTCAAAATAATTTAAAAATGAGATTTTCAAAATTTCAAAATTTTTGGAGTTCATTTGCTATGTTTTGGGGATTTATCCTGTTGAATTACTACATAAAAGACCCGATATTTGGCTATTTTGCAAACAAACTCCGAATCGAGATTTTCTTTCTCCAATCTCTCCAAAATGATTTAAGAATGAGATTTGCAAATTTTCAGATTTTTTGGAGTTCATTTGCTATTTTTCCCATATTTTCCAATTTTGCCCTTTTACCTTCGAAACCCGGTTTTGCTCAAAACAAGTCTAATTTTTAGATTTTCTTCAAACTGAGCCTTGGGCTATCCTTGTTTAATTATTTCTCATCAATTAAAGGGCTTTAGATCTACCGAATCGGGCCATCTCTGTAATGTTTCCAAATTTCACTGAAATCCACCAAAAAACCCTAATTCTCGATTTTCTTTCGAATTGACTTTTCTATCAATTTTTCTTCCAAATGGCTTCTCCATTACCCGTAGTCAGTGCTTATCTTTCATTTGAGACCTTCAATTCTGACCAATTTGATCGTTTAAGTACTTTTTCCAAAATTTCCCGAATTAGGGTTTCCTTTCTATTGAATCTTGTAGCCCAACTTTCGAACTCCATATCTTTCAACGTAGACCTTGGATCATCAAAATTCTTTCATCGTTTTTCAATTGAACCTCAAATCTTGATTTTAAAGTGAGTTATTTTTTTAGTAGTTGACTTTTTTGGGGTTGACTTTTTCCAAGGTTGATTTTTTTCTTAGTTTGACTTTTTCTATCTGCTTTCTTAAACTAAGCCTCGGAGTACTACCTGCAGGATGAGAAAAGCCTTTTAGCATTTTTGAAACATCAATTTAGGAAGAAAATGTACTTGGTTTAGGGGTCCGGATAAAATTAGGTGTCTATAGCTGCCCCTCTTTGGCTATTGCTGAGAATCAGGAATCAGGCAAAGATAAACAAACACTAATTTTGTACGGTTAGTGAAATCATATGTGAAGGAAAGGGAAAAGGGGTTTTCTTTTTTTCTTTTCTTCTTTTTTTTCATTTTTTCATTTTTCATCATTTTTTGTTCATTTCATTTCATTTCATTTTTTTTTTGTTTTTTGTTTTTTTGTGTGAAGGAAAGCGGTAAATTGAAGATTTTGTCTTTAAATTGAATTCCCAGACTAATCAAGGGTTGACCTGTCTTAAGGAAACGGGTTCGATTTGCAAAAGAAAAAGTTATGCCCAAAGGTCTTCAAAATGGTGCCCGAAGGTCTTTAAAATGGTGCCCAAAGGTCTTCAAAAATAGTGCCCGAAGGTCTTTAAAATGGTGCCCGAAGGTCCTTAAAATGGTGCCCGAAGGTCTTTAAAAATGGTTCCCGGAGGTCTTTAAAATGGTGCCCGATGGTCTTTAAAATGGTGTCCGAAGGTCTTTTAAAATGGTGCCCGAAGGTCTTTAAAAATGGTGCTCGAAGGTCTTTAAAATGGTGCCCAAAGGTCTTTAAAATGGTACCCGAAGGTCTTTAAAAATGGTGATCGAAGATCTTTAAAATGGTGCCCGAAGGTCATTAAAATGGTACTCGAAGGTCTTTAAAATGGTGCCCGAAGGTCTTTAAACATGGTGCCCGGAGGTCTTTAAAATTGCTGCTCGGAGGCCTTATCCGTGATGAAAAATTATGCCCGAAGGTCTTAAAAATGGTGCCCGAAGGTCTTTAAAATGGTGCCTGGAGGTCCTTAAAATGGTGCCCGAAGGCCTTACCCGTGATGAAAAATTATGCCCGAAGGTTTTAAAAATGGTGCCCGAAGGTCTTTAAAATGGTGCCCAGAGGTCTTTAAAATGGTGCCCGGTGGCCTTACCCGTGATGAAAAGTTATGCCCGAAAGTCTTAAAAATGGTGCCCAAAGGTCTTTAAGATGGTGCCCGGAGGTCTTTAAAATGGTGCCCGGAGGCCTTACCCGTGATGAAAAATTATGCACAAAGGTCTTAAAAATGGTGGCCGAAGATCTTTAAAATGGTGCCCGGAGGTCTTCAAAATAGTTCCCGGAGGCCTTACCCGTGATGAAAAATTATGCCCGAAGGTCTTAAAATCGTGGCCGAAGGTCTTTAAAATGGTGCCCGAAGGTCTTTAAAATGGTGCCCCCTTTACTCGTGATGAAAAATTATGCCCGAAGGTCTTAAAAATGGTGCCCGAAGGTCTTTAAAATGGTGTCTGGAGGTCTTTAAAATGGTGCCTAGAGGCCTTACCCGTGATGAAAAATTATGCCCAAAGGTCTTAAAAATGGTGCCCGAAGGTCTTTAAAATGGTGCCCGGAGGTCTTTAAAATGGTGCCCGGAGGCCTTACCCGTGATGAAAAATTATGCCCGAAGGTCTTAAAATTGGTTCCCAAAGGTCTTTAAAATTGTGTCCAGAGGTCTTTAACATGGTGCCCGGAGGCCTTACCCGCGATGAAAAATTATGCCCGAAGGTCTTAAAAATGTTTCTCGAAGGTCTTTAAAATGGTGCCCGGAGGTCTTTAAAATGGTGCCCGGAGGCCTTACCCGTGATGAAAACTTATGCCCGAAGGTCTTAAAAATAGTGCCCGAAGGTCTTAAAAATGGTCTTAACAATGATCTTTGAAGAATTGTTGAAAATTAACCTGAAGATTTTGAGAAGATGCTAATGCTTTTTGATGCTGGTGTAAATGATTAACAGGATGTACATACCTCATATTGCATATGTAAATGTTTTGAATTGATGCAAATGTTTCTTGATGCTGATGTTGGATAAGATGCAAATGCTTCTAAATGCAACTGCAAATGCTCTCAGATTGATGCAACTACTTCATGGAATGATGCAGATGCAAAGATTGACATTATGCAAATGCTTCTAAATGATGCAAATGCGAAGATTGACAACGTGCAGTATGCTTCTACATGATGCAAATGCAAAGATCGATAATGATGCAAACGCTTCATGAAAAAATGAAAAGGCCAAGAATGACATTATGCAAATGCTTGATGAAAATATGCAAATGCCCCCGATCATTTTCAAAACTTTGGCTTAGCCTTTCCAATTCATTTTTCCTCTTCAAATCAGACTTTATCTTCAAATTCTTATTGACAGAAATCTGCTTGCCGGGTTCTATTTTCTTCTTCTCATATTTGGAAATCAAGATTAACCCTAGTAGTTCCACCCTTTGGGTTTAAAAAAAACTTTATCTCATGTCAACATCAAAAATGGGTATTTCAAAAAAATATCTTTTTTTGTTTTCTTATTTTGAAAACTTCTGAACAAGAATATTAACCCCACAGTGTGTGAGGTACAAATCTTTTGAAGACTGATGATCATTGTTAAAAATTTCTCTAAGTGCCAATTTGGGTTTTTTCAACTTGAATTGACAAGGCTTGGTACACCATGATTTTGGTTGTTCTAAGAAAGCTTCACAACAAAAAATGTATGTCCCTTCTAAGCTCACAAATGGAACAGTTTTTATAAATAATGAATTCCTTGAGAACCAAACAAATTCAACTTTCTTTTAGTTTCCATATCAAGGTATTTTGACAAGTTTCAGTTTTTGAAATCAATCATCCAAATGAGAGTTGACAATTTGGGAGGTTCAGGAATTCCTAGATGTTCCTCAATGACTACTTCTTTAAGATGATCTTCTCTTTTGTGGTATAGGCACTCTCGTAGATGGCATCGAAAATTCCTATTTTACTCTAGACCGCCCATTTTCGTGTTTTCGCCCTAGAGTCCCATTCTCTCCAAAAAAGATTTTTTCATTGTTTTACCATGCATTTGAGAATTCTAAATTCTTCCTTAGTGAAATGATAATTCGATGAGATGGGATAAAATATGAGGAAAAAACCCTTCAAGTTAAATATTCATGCTTGGTCAAAATGGACTTTTAAAGCACGTAATGTAGGCCATGTTTCAGGGTTCAGAAAGAAAGGATAAATAGGACCAAAATATGTGTTTGAGGGTAATCAGATCAAGGATTATTTCTTAAGGAGGATTCTCTTTGAAACATTTGCCCCTTTTTGGACTTTTCATTCCTTTTGACTTCGCTTTTTTCCTTCTTTGCTTTTGGCTTTCATTTGCCATACTTCTTCACACACTTTTTTTTGTGTGTTTTTCTTTTGTTTTTCTTGGCTTTCATTTCACCATCTTTTCCTTTTTCTTTTTCTTTGACAGAGTGAGCCCATATTTATTCGGGCCTCAATTTGCTTTGCATCTATCTTTGAGCTAGGACTCATTTTTCCGTGATCTTTAGGAAGATCTTTCCTCGCATTTGCCCCCTAGTGTAGAGGGTGATCCTTGATCAGGGTTCAAAGAAGAAAGAATTCTTTTGGCTCAAAAGGGTGACTATGGATAATTTTCTCTTTGTGGGAGGGATATGAAAGATGGCCATTTATCATATCAAGCACGAATATTCTCATTGAAAAAAGATCCCCATGGGGAATAGATAATCAAAATTTCATTTTGCACTTTGGAAACATTCGAATTCTCATATGCATGATATCACAATTTTTTTCTCCGCATGCCCCAATGATTCATGCGTCAGTCCATCCTTTTTCACCATATAACCATCATTTCCACATATGGTGCCCCAATTTGATTAACCATGAGAATTTGTAACAACGAGGAACATAGCAAGTCTAGGTCTATTTTGAAAAGGTTGAGTTTCAATTATGAGTTCTTTGAAGAGATAAGAAAAAATGGCCCAAAAATGAGTTTTCTCTGGGACATGGGATAATCTAGTTTAATCACTTTGCCCCAGGGTGTCAATCATGAAGTGATGTTTGGGGTAATTAGTGTTTTGTGGTTGTTGAGAATGTCATGAATGGTTTTGGCACAATCTTGACACATACCAAATTACCATGATCTAAATTCTTGAAAGAATGTCTCATTTGTTTGAATTTCAAGGAGTTTGAAATTTTTTTAAAAAGTTCGTTCCTTTGTTCATAGCCTAGACTAAGATCTACGTCTTTGCTTATTCTGTGATGACAATGGTTTTATGAAGTTCAATCATTCATATTCCTTGAAGCATTAGGTTTTTCAAGTGGTCTTGGTTCAAGGGATTTAGGCATAGGAAAACCTAAAAGAGAGGGGAGAGGGTATTGGGTCATTTGTAACAATGATCATAAATATTCTCGAGACTATCCATTATTAAAACTTCCTTAATGCTTGTTTTTGCAATCTCAAATTATTGTTAAAACAACAAACACAAAGCATTTAAAATTCAAAATTCATTTAATTCATATGAATGTCGACATGAGACAAGTGTTTTCATCCTAATGGTCTGAAACTACATGCATCAAAATGCTCCTATTGACATCCTTCAAAGGTAGTAATTCTCCTCCTAAACCCTAAAAGAAACTAATTTACGGCAAAACGGCCTTCCACTGATTGATAAGCTCCGGTGTCAAAATACCATTGCGGATAAGACCTTCAATCCTTTCCCTCAATTGCCTGCATTTTTCAGTTGAATGCCTAATTACCCCAGGTGATAATCACACTTGCTGTCAGGGCATAACTCTTTGCTGATGGATTAGGAGCTATTTTCAAAGGTACCGGGGTAAGGTACTGATTCTTTATTAGTAATGGCAGTAGATCAGGGATTAGGATTGGTATTATTTCTTGGTTATCCCGCGGTCGTTTTCTAGAAGTAGGTCTTGTTGCAAGAACTGGTATAGGATTAGGTGCTTGGGTGAGTGGGTAAGGATAAAGGCTTGGAGATATCTCAGTAGGATAACATGATTGGTATGAGAAAAATTGGGAATATGGGACGAAATCTTCCATAGCTTGGACATCTTTCTCTTTCTTTCTAGGTACCCTATTTCTCTCGGCATTGGATGTTTCTTCTCCTTCAAGTTTCCCATTCATGATAGCATTCTCAATCATCTCCCTTGAGATTACCATATCAGCAAAATTCTTTGAGCCATTGCCGACGAGTCTATCATAGTACGGGGCTCATAGTGTACTCACAAAAAAGACGGTGATTTCTTTTCATGTCAAAGGTGGTTGTACTTAGGTGGACATGTTCCTCCATCTCTGAGCATACTCTTTGAAGGTCTCAATAGCTCTTTTCTGCATATTTTGCAAAGTGAGATGGTCAGGTGTCATGTTGGTCATATGCTTGTACTAGTTTAGAAAAGCCATGGCCAAATCATTCCAAAAGTGAATCTGATCCTTCCTCAACTGACCATACCACCTAATTGCGGACCCGCTGAGGCTATCCTGAAAGTAGTGAATCAGAAGCTTATCATTATCTATATGACTTGTCATCTTTCGGCAGAATATAGTGATTGGGCTGACGGATCAGTCGTCCCATCATATTTCACAAAGTCAGGAACCTTGAATTTAGGAGGAATGACTAAATCAAGGACCAAGCATCGTTCTTTCGCATCCACACTCCCGAATATATCTGTATTTTCTACTGCCCGAAGCCTTTCATCTAACAACTGATGTTTCCCTTGGGAATCTGCAACTCTACCTCTTTTATTGCAACCATTTGCAACTTTTCCCATTCAGCTGGGTCGTCTAAGTTCAGGGTGTTGCTGGGGTTCACTGTGTTTTGGTCATCCATCATTACGATCTCATTCTGACCCTTTTGTGCCTCTAACCCTTCTTTGGCGACAAAGTTTTCAATGTATCCTTTTCCCTTGATTACGGCGGACATTAGTTCCCTCAATTTAGTCATCTGATCTTTAGATTCTGCTTCAGATTTTGCCAACTTGTCTAGCAATTCTTCATGTGCCCTTTCCATTCTTTCCATTCGGGTAGCTTGTTCATTCTCCATAGCTCTAGCCTGTATTGGAAAGGTACTTAGTACTTCTTACACCTCTTATTTGAAATGGAAATTCTTTCAAAGACTCTTAAAGCCAAGCCAACTTCTATTTTATTCCCCCCAAATGTATGTCATGATGAAGGAGCCATGAATGCAATTTGATGCACGCGAAGCCTAAATAATATGATGTATGAACATGTACAGTGGAAACATGCTAACTATATATGTAATAAATGCAATCTGATGCCAACATGCTGCAAGAAAAGAATAAACAAATCAATGCACGGATATATGCAATGAATGACTATATATTTTCCAGATTATTTCCCAATGAATGATCGTATACATTATGAATGCAACACGATGTCAATTATGATGCATGTAAACAATGATTGACACAGAGTATATACAAAGAAACTCATGCTGACCATGTGTATTCTGAATGCGACCTAATGCTAACATGATGTATGTAGTAAGCAAATTAGTGCATGAACATATAGAAAAATCATGCTGGCTATGTTTGTCATGAATATCACCTGATGCTACCAAGATGCATGTATGAATGTATGGTATGACAAATGATTGATCGGATTTAAAATGCAAAGGGGAAGATATCACAGAGGAAATAAGAATCGGAGTAACTTAATTAACATCTCATAAATTGAAGCACAACCAATTCATTCCCAAATAAACATTCAGAAAGGTATAAACCATGTTTACAAAATCATGAGCAGTGGTTAAAACTATCTTTACAAGCACTTTATTCCTTCTAGCATCTTAAGGCTATAAGAGCTGGCTACTGAAAAAGTGAATCCTACTACATCCTATAGAACCGAAGTCTTTCCACATCATTATCGTAAATCTCCCAATCCTAATTACCCTTTCTTGGTCCTCTATCAATCAGCATCGTTGGATCCAACCACTTGGCATCTATAACAGATTGTACTTTGTTCTTGAATGCATTGCAGTGCTCAATGCTATGCCCAATATTTCCACAGTGATAATCACATCTTTCATTCGGGTTATACCACTTGGGGTATGGTGGTGACAGGGGTTTCAACGGCACATAGGCAACTAGGTGATTTCTGAACAACAATGGGAAAAGCTCTTGATAGCTAATTGGAATTGGATCATAATGCCTTTGGGTTTTATCCCGCGGTTGTTTCTTAGTCACACAGGGCCTAGGAGTTGGGGCACTTGGTGGTGGTGCTAAGGCTTGCATCGAAGTGTTTGCATGGGGAGATGGTGGAATAACAAGGCAAGGGTATGGATTTGGACAAAGGACCCTCGGAGGTTGAATATAACTCGAGGTTCCTATCCCAGATGCTTGATAAGGTGATTGATGAGGGAAATGATACGAACTACCAGTTGGTGGTGATGGAGTGGGATTCAGGGGTCCTGTAGTGATCATCCCAGTGGACAATCGAGCCATAGTAGGGTAGGGATATTGGTTTGGACTTAGAGCAGTTTGCAGGTATGGTACAGGATCCGTGATTTCTGTCTTTGGTATCGGCTCTCTGGTTTAATCATTTTCATGATTTTGTCCAGAATTTCATTCGGGTTGCACCCTTTGTAACACTGGCAAGCACAAGATCTAGCAAGGATTGTATGCTCTGGACCTGAAGGTTTTGGTTGATCTGAAGGCGATGCAGAGCCCTGAGAAAGTTCCCCGTTAATCTTACCCATATCCTTAAACATTTTCATCAATTTGACAAGCTGTTCTTTCACTTCCCGGATTTAATGTCTAAACTCCTCTTGATTGCGTACCAAAGCATCCAGTCGTTCCTCTGATTCATTCCTCATATTTCGAACCCCTTTCATGCAAATGAAAATGTCATGATATTTAAGAATACAATTATGAATGTACATGCCCTGCTCCTATATGCATGAATATACTAATGATTAATGCATAAAGCATTCAAAGAAATTATGATGACTATGTATGCCGTGTGTGCAACCTGATGCCAACATGATGCATGCAAAGAATAAATAAATCACTGCATGGATATATACAGAAAAATTATGCTGACTATGACTGTATTCTGCAATGAATGAGCATACATGCTTATGACTGTAACATGATGTCAAAATGATACATGCAAAGAATAAATGAATTGGCACCATGGTATATACAAAGAAATCAATGGCTACACAAAAATGGTGGGACCAAATTTTGATTATTCAAAAATCTCATTATGCGAGATTTGCCTCCACATTTAATCTACAATTTTTTGAAACATGTTTTCTCTATGAAAAACGACACATTATTGTCAAAAAAATTTCTAAATAATGGATCCTACTATGGTACAATATGCAAATGTTCATGTAACACTACCGGTTTATGAAATCACCAAATCAGATTATTATTACCAACTATTTATTGCAAAGAATGAGATAAAAAATACAATGATAAATGTACATGCTCTATTCACACATGCATGAAATGTGCAAAATGCAAAAATGTTTGAAAAAGAATGTTTGTATTTTGAAATTTAAAAGGTTAGTGAATAGTTTCCCCAACAATATCTACTTATATAGGCATCACGGTGCCTTTGGCCGAAGTATCACACTTATTATGGGATGTACGTTCATCTTTGCCCGGTTTACAAAACTTATTTGAGATGTAAAAATAGGTAATAAAAGGTTAGAAATGTCCCTCCATGTGTTCCTAACTTTGGTATATCTAACAGAAATCCGACATGGCTTCACCTAGGTTCACTATATGAGGGTGAATTGGTTCTAAAGGCCCCGAATTGCTCCTCACTGTCGTCGGTGAAGGCTAGTAAGGCACCCCGATAAAAGCGGGTTCAATTCATTAGAGTATATTTTCCTAAGCCCATACGGAGGATCATCACGAAGGCATTAGGTACTTTATACTCCGAAAGTGTTTCACTAGCCCATACGGAGGATCATCACGAAGACGTAGTTACTTTACTCCCACTTAAAAGGATGGAACCTGGGTAGAGAGTTCATGTTATGCAAATGCAAGTGAGTGTGTGCGGAGGAACAAAACAAACCTGTCACCACCTATTCTACACCTAATATTCTAAATACCCCAATAAAATCAAACAATGTAAAGCATCAGTCAAACAAACATATAAATATACGCAACAAAATAATCTGAGAACAAATAATGATATGCATGCATATGAAGATGGACATATTTAAAACATTTTTTTTTATTTTCAAAATTCTTTTATTTTTTTAAAAATATGGGAATTAAAATTAAATACCAATTAAACCAACAAAATTGAGACTTAGATAACACACAATTAATTCTAGGCCCGACTCGCTAAAAAATGTCCCCAGCGGAGTCGCCAAGCTGTCGCAATCTAAAAAAATTAACAACGATAACAACGTCTCATCGCAAGACTTCGTGTTATTCGTTAGGCGTGACATTTAAAAAAAAAAAAAAAAAAAAGAGGAAAAGTCGACTTAATTCCTCTTGAAATAAAAGATCGAGGGTATGAAAATGGCCTCATAAAAGACATGGAGTCGCCACCAATCTTTTTTAGCTAGGTGTGATCGGCCACTATTAAAACTGATTTTATAAAATATTTTAAAATTAATTAAAACATTTTTAAAACCAATTTCAAGTCTGCTTTATAAACCAGAGAAATCAAAGAAGCGGGTTCGGGAGTCGGTTACTTGCGGGGAAGGATTAGCACCCCAACAACGCTCATATAAATCGGTACCTTATTAATCTTTTGTTATCTCAAGTCTCAGTATAAAGTTGGTTTTTTAGTATTTCAAGTTAATTCCCAATTTTAAGAAAAATAATTCCATTTTTAATTGAAAATGATACGGAATTTATTAATTCAAAATTTTCCTATATTCCTCGAGAAAATCGGCAAAATATAAAAAATTTTATTCATTTGGAAAACTTTTCGAATCATTCTCGTTTTTTTTTTAAAGAAAGATATTCCTTTATTAATGATAATTGATGATATTCCCTCCAGCAAACCCGGTAGAGAACTCATGAATTATTTTAACTCGGGAATATCTTTATTTTTATTGAAAATCATTATCTTTTTCAAAACATTTAAAAATATGAACATGAACATGTATGACATAAATAAAATGACATGGCAAATCTAGATTATAAAATGCAACCTAAATGATATGACATAATTTAAATGGCATAGTATATTCTAGGTAAAATGAAAAAAATCCTAAGTATCATGGTATATTCTAAATGAGATAAAATGATTTAAATGACATGGCAATTTTAAATGATATGGCATAGTATAAATGACATGGCATGCTATAAATAAAATAACCTAAATGACATGGAATATGATCTAAATGAAAAGAAATGACATGGAATTAAAATAATGCTAACATATAATATGCATGAAAATAAAAATAATAATGCATGAACATAGTATATACTAAACAATATGACAAAAATACTAAATAAAAAACATAGGATATCATGAAACATTTAAAATCATATGGCAAACAAATATAAGATCGTAAAATGTGAATTAAAAAAATAATAATATCATGGAAAATATCATAGCAAAATCACACATTTAAATAAAATGCATGAACATGGAAAATGCAATGCATGAAAATGTATTTTTTCCTTTAATTAAAGAAATCCGTATATCTAAAAAGATATCCGACTACCTTAGGAAAATATGTCAAATCAGATTTTCTAAAAAAAAAAACTTTGTGATTGTTTGAAAATAATTTAGAAGAAAAATTGAATAAAAATAAAAACCCTTACCAAACCCTTTTAAAATGGCTCTAATTTCCTAAGTTTAAAATCCCGGACTTAACTACCCTTAACCCGAGATTTATAAAATCATTTTTAAAGTTAAAAAAGGCTTAGAAACTACCCTAAGAAAGTAGCTAAAACTTCTACCCAACCCCCTCCAAATGCCTTAGCCAAATTCAACCATTATTCCTCTTTTGATTTCAAATCTGCCTTTACTATCCGGTTTTGCTACGCGATTTTTTTTTGCCTATTTTTAAATATTCAAAAAAATATAAAACAAATAATGGAGACTCAGAACATGTAAAACTACCCAAGAAACAATTGTCTTAATTTTTTGATTAACGATGACTGCCCAGAAAAATTGGAGATGTTCGAGTACTGGGTGAAAAAAAAGCTGTTTGTCAAAACACATTTTTTTTCCTTTGATAAATTCATTCAAAAACCAAAGTAGAAATTGTTGGAAATCATCCTAAAGGCCTAAGGACAGTAGCTAAACATTTTAAAAACCTTGGACAAAATTGTCTAAGTAAAAAAAAATCACAAAGGTAGAATAATCAATTTGACCTTTCCTTAATTTTCCACAAGTATGCTCAAGGGAGCATGACTTTGAGCCATTAATTGGCCTAGGTCACAAATCAAGTGGCAATGAAATGGAATGCATGAACATACAGCAAATGAAATGTATGAAATGCATGGTCTAAAGGTCTAAATGGTAAAGTAAATGCATGACAATTCATGGCAACCTAAATGCCTAGCATAAATTTGCAAGTCAATAAATGCTATCCAAACTCTATATGCATGAAATGCTTGATAATGTAAATGTGACTAGGACCTAATATGTTATGAATATGCATGAAAATGCTAATGTGACCTAAGACCTAAATAGCATATTAATGCATGACAGTACCAATGTGATTTAAGACTCAATATGCATGGCAATACCAATATGGCCTAGACCTAAAATGTAATGAACATGCATAACAATACTATGAACATACAATGACTCATGAAACTAATGTCAATGCTGGAACAAATAGAAACTAATACACAATTTCAAGATATGATAAAGCAAATCATGTTACCTAAACAA
Organism: Fremontodendron californicum; assembly: GCA_030761205.1. Taxonomy (NCBI): domain Eukaryota; kingdom Viridiplantae; phylum Streptophyta; class Magnoliopsida; order Malvales; family Malvaceae; genus Fremontodendron; species Fremontodendron californicum. Next base: position 941,894 of record JAULJL010000033.1, read on the forward strand.
GTTGCAAATGCATGACAAGGCAAGGAATGCATGAAGAGGCCAAATGATCACATGAGACTCTAATGCAATCCTATTTAGTAAATGACATAAGTACATGACAAATCATATTAAAATGCATAATGTCATGACATTTTCAATAGCATATAACATATCAAAATCAAAATGCACAAGCTCATGGCATGGAAATGCAAACAAGTTAAGAAACAAAAGGAAAATGCACATGCAAGGCAAACAACAATGGGATTGCCGAATGGTCATGGATCAATATGATGGCATTTTTATCATAGCATTTTCATAAACATATGGCATACTAAAATCAGAATATGCAAGTTCATGGCATGGAGACGCAAACAAGTTGAGAAGCAAAAGAAAAATACACATGCAAGGCATACAAAATGGAATGGCCGAATGGTCGTGAAACAAAACCATGAGAATGCAAACATGTAAGACATGATACATGAAAAAAAATGCACAACATGAGCATATGAACAACAATGGCCGAATATGCAAGGATGTAATATCAAGCATGGAAATGAAATATATAAGTAAATATAGCATAGAAAATAATGTAAAGAACATATATACACAAGATTTAACATAGACATGCAAAAATTACAAGCAAAACTAGTAAGTAGAACAAGGAAAGTTAAGCTCCATGGTTGGTATTAAATGGGAATTGCCTCTCACCAAACCATAATCACTTGGTCTTGCCAAGATCATAAAGCCTTCCATCTCAATAAAACAGAAAATAAATCATGTAAAACAAAAAAATAAGGTGAGCTTCATGGTAGGTAAAAATGGGCATAGCCTCTCTCCTAACCATGGTCACCTGGTCTAGCCAAGATCTTGTAGCCATTTCAACCTTTTTTTGCTTCATATTTTGTAAAATCAGAACCTTAGAATACTTTAAAAAAACTTGTAAAAATCATTTTTCACAACAACATGCAAGGAAGAAAAAAAAAAGAAAAAACAAGGCAAATAAATATGCCATTTTCGGCCATAGCATGAAACCAGAGAAAAATATTATTTTCCACCATTTTAAAGAAGATTAAGAGATGAAAACATGAGTAAACATTAAAAAACTTTATTTCTATGAAAATGTAGTAGGAAAACATGATAGAAAAATCAATAAAACACCGTGGAAATGAAGAAGAAAGCTAGGCTAGAGCTTGGTAGAGATGACTTCCTTCAAGCTCTCTTTCAAAACCTTTTTATTGCCAAATTAGCTACTGTTTTTCAGGCAAAAACCTCTAAAAAAAATGAAATCCTCCCCCTCCCTTTAGCCTTGGCTGAATGGCCCTCTAGCCCTTGGATGGGAATTGCACTTTTTCTCCTCCAATCTTGGCCTTTAGATTTAGATATTTTGATGACAACATAAAAATTTTATCTTGCCAATTGATAGAAGCCCTTAAGATGTGTACTCAGCTCTTATAGTAACCTTAGCCATTAGATGCAAAAGAGGACCAATCCCATTCATTCCCTTGCTTGCCCCTCTTGAGTGCCTACCCTTGGATGAGTTGTGCTCTTCCATTCTTGGTCATTTGTATGAGGCCAACATAAAAATGACATATTGTAGATTAAATCCAGCCCTCAACATGTGTACTTAGCCCTTGTAGATGGCCTAAGCCATTGGATGAAAAAAGATAATCCCATGCACTCTCTTGCTCAACCGAATGGATGCTCACCCTTGGATGAATTGTGCTCATCTTTTTTCTTCCATTCTTGGCCATTAGATGAGGGTTATTTTGTGACAAATAAAAATATCATTTTGGCATTTAAACTTGGCCATTGGAGGGTGCATTCAACTTTCCTACGAGCCTCCTAAGCCATTGTATGAAGGGGGGACCATTTGCAAGGTGTTAGTGGTAGCATGTGGCTTCATATGACTAGGGAATTAAATTGTTCGAGCTTCCTTCTTCTCCTCTATGTTGGCTGACCAAGGGAAGAAAAAATCCCAGCAATTCCTTCTTCTTTCATATTTTCTTCAATTACCAATTTGCCCATTTTGGTTTCCTTGGTGAAATGACCTTTTTGCCCCCTGAACTTATATAAATAGTAAACGGACTCCAAATTAGAATTTTCTTGTTTCAATACTTCTGAAATAATAAAAAATTGAATTCTGGAAGTTTTCAAAAATTTTCGAGTCCATTTGCTATTTATTTCGGATTTATTTTCGAAATTACCCCTTTTATGCACCCAAACTTTACCATTTTTTAAACGAGCTCCGAATCCAGATTTTTCTTCACCAATCTTTTCCAAATAATTTAAAAATATGATCTGGAAGTTTTCATAATTTTTGGGGCTCATTTGCTATTTTTTTGGGATTTATCTGCTTGAATTACTACATAAAGGATCGGGGATTTGGCCATTTTGCAAACGAACTCCGAATCAAGATTTTCTTTTTCCAATCTCTTCCACATAATTTAAAAATGAGATTTGCGAATTTTCAGAATTTTTGGAGTTCATTTGCTATTTTTCTGGGATTTATCCTGTTGAATTACTACACAAGAGACCCAGTATTTGGCCATTTTGTAAACGAACTCCGAATCAAGATTTTCTTTCTCCAATCTCTTTGAAATGATTTAAGAATGAGATTCGCAAATTTTTAGAATTTTTGGAGTTCATTTGCTATTTTTCCCATATTTTTCAATTTTGCCCTTTTGCCTTCGAAACTCGATTTTATTGAAAACAAGTCTGATTTTCAGATTTTCTTCAAACTGAGCTTTGGGCTATCCTTGTTTAATTTTTTCTCATCAATTAAGGGCTTTAGATCTACCGAATCGGGCCATTTCTGTAATTTTTCCAAATTTCACTAACATCCACCAAAAAACCCTAATTCTCGGTTTTCTTTCGAATTGACTTTTTTATCAGTTTTTCTTCCAAATGGCTTCTCCATTACCCGTAGTCAGTGCTTATCTTTCATTTGAGACCTTCAATTCTGACCAATTTGATCGTTTAAGCACTTTTACCCAAATTTCTAGAATTAGGGTTTTCTTTCTATTGAATCTCGTAGCCCAACTTCCGAACTCCATATCTTTCAACATAGACCTCATATTATCAAAATTCTTTCATCGTTTTTAAATTGAACCTCAAATCTTGATTTTGAAAGTGGGTTGATTTTTTCAATAGTTGACTTTTTTGGGATTGACTTTTTTTTAGTTTGACTTTTTCTATTTGTTTTCTTAGACTAAGCCTTGCAGTACCACCTACAGGATGAGAAAAGCCTTTTAGCATTCTGAAACATCAATTTAGGAAGAAAATGTACCTGATTTAGGGGTCCAAACAAAATTAGGTGTCTACAAATGTGTACCGGGATCCTTATACCCAATGTCCTCTCAAAGTAATTATTTGACAAATCTCCAACCTCAGGCCAGCCAGGGAAAATCAAAGAATATTCGAAAAATAGATCAGTTTGAGCCACTATCCATCTCTTACTCTGAGTTGTTACCCTAGCTTTGCGAAAATTGACTCCTCACTCGAGTGCCAGTAAAACCTATCCAACCCCCGTACCCAGACTGGTATGATGAAAATAAATTTTATGGTTATCATTACGGGATTCGAGGTCATTCCACAGAAAATTGTTTGTCTCTAAAGCGGAAGGTTCAAGCACTGATAAATAATGGGCTGTTAGGTTTTGAGAAGAAACAGAAGTCAAATAATGGGAAGAAGCCACTTATTGTTCAGGTAAGACAAATGGGCATGTCAGAATGGGAAAGAAAGGCTTAAAAAAGTATATGAAACAAGAAAGAAATCAGGTTGACCCGATTCCTGTGTCATACAGTGAGCTACAACCTCAACTTATCAAGAACCACCTTGTGACACCCATGCAATTTGAGCCGCTAAAGCCCCCTTATCCGAGCTGGTATGATGCTAGTAAGTGTTGTGGTTATCATTCTGGCAATCAAAGCCACTCAACGAAGAACTGCCTCACTTTGAAGTACAAAGTCAGGGATCTCATCAAGGCTGGTTCGATAAGTTTTGAAGATGGGAAGCCCAAGTGTCATGAAAGACCCCTTTCCCAAAAACAACCATGGGATAACTAAGAGAAGATTTTGATACCAATCACTGACCTGCTGTCACTACTGGTAAAAAATCAGTACCTCACCCCTGTGCCTTTGAAAGCAGCTCTAAACCCATCAGCAAGGAGTTATGACCCTAACAGTAAATATGAGTCATATGGAGGTAATTGGGCATTCGACAGAAGAATGCAGACAACTGAAGGACATGGTGGAAGGTTTTTTTCTCAATGGTATTTTTACTTCAGAGCTTATCAAATAGTGGAAGTCTGCTTTGCCATAAATCAATATCTTCATAGGGTTTTAAATAGGAGAATTACTATCTTTGGAAGCATGTCAATAGGAGCATTCTGATGCATATAGTTCTATGCACTTGGATGATAGAAGCACTTGTCTCATGTTGACATCTACATGAAATAAATAAACTTTGAATGTTTTGCGTTCATTTTATTTTGGCAATAATTTGAATTTGCAAAAACAAATGGAACTTTGAGAAAATTTGTAGTAAACAATAATAAGGGGTTTTTCATAAGAAGTAATAGGCACTCTCGAGAATATTGATGATCATTATTAGAAATGACCCAATACTTTCTCTCTCTCTTTTGGGTTGTCTTATCCTAAATCCCTTAAACCAAGACCACTTGAAAAACCTAATGCTTCAAAAAAAATTAATATGAATGATTAAACTTCATAAAAACCATTGTCATTGTAAAATATGCAAAAATGTGGATCCTAGTCTAGGCTATGAACAAAGAAACAAACTTTTTGGAAAAAATTTCGAATTCCTTGAAAATTAAACAAATGAGATATTCTTTCAAGAATCTAGATCATGGTTATTTGGTATGTGTCAAGGTTGCATCAAAACCATTCACGTCATTTCCAACAACCACAAAACACTAATTGCCCAAACATGACTTCATAATTAACACCCTGGGGCACAATGATTAAACTAGATTATCCTATGTCCCGAAGAAAACTCATTTTTGAGACATATTTTCCTTGTCTTTTCAAAGAACTCAGAATTGAAATTTAGCATTTTCAATGGAAATCTAGACTTGCGATGTTCCTTGTAATGATACGAATTCCCAAAGTTGATCCAATTAGGGCATCATATGTAGAAATGATGGGTACATGGTGGATAAGGGGGAATTAATGCATGAATCATTGGGGGCATGCGACGAAAAAATAAAAAAGAGAAAAAGAAAAATTGCGATATCATGCATATGAGAATTCAGATGATTTCGAAGTGCAAAATGAAATTCTAGTTATCTATTTCCCCTGGGGATTGCTTTTCAATGAAAATATTTGTGCTTGATATGAGAAATAGCCATCTTTCATATCCTTCTCGCAAAAAAAATTATCCATAGTCACCCCTTTTGAGCTGAAAGAATTCTTTTTTCTTTAAACCCTGATCAAAGTTCACCTTCTACACTGGGGGGCAAATGCGAGGAAAGATCTTTTGAAAGATCATGGAGAAACGAGTCCTAACTCAAAAGACAAATACAAAGCAAATTGGGCTCCAAAATGAATATGGGCTCACTTTGTCGAAATGAAGGAAAAGGAAAAAAAAAATGGTGAAATGGAAGCCAAGAACAAAACAAAAGAAAAAGTGTGAAAAAGTATGGCAAATGAAATCCAAAAGCAAGAAGAAAAAGAGCAAAAGTCAAAAAAGGAATGAAAAGTCCAAAAAAGGTTAAATGCTTCAAAAAGGAATCCTCCTCAAAAAATGATCCTTGATCTGATTACCCTCAAACACAGATTTTGGGCCTATTGATCCTTTCTTTCTGAACCCCGAACCATGGCCTACATTACGTGCTTTAAAAGTCCATTTTGATCAAGCATGAATATTTAACTTGAAAGGGTTTTTCTCAGATTTTATCCCATCTCATCGAATTATCATTTCACTAAGGAAGAATTTAGAATTCTCAAAATGCATGGTAGAACAAAAAAAAAATGGAAAAGAATGGGACTCTAGGGCGAAAACCCAAAAATGGACGGTCTAGAGTGAAATGGAAGAAATGGTCATCAAGGAACATCTAGGAATTCCTGAACCTCCCAAATTGTCAGCTCTCATTCGGAGGATTGTCTTCAAAAACTGAAACTTTTTTCCTTCCAAAAATTAAACTTTCTGGTTTAAACATCCTAGCCAATCTTGACGCTTTTCAAAATGCCTTGATATGGAAACTAAAATAATGATGAATTTATTTGGTTCTCAACGAATTCATGATTTATAAAATCTGTTCCATTTGTGAGCCTAGAAGGGACATACATTTTTTGTTGAGAAGTTTGCCTGGAAAATCTAAAATCATGTTGTACCAAGCCTTGTCAATTCAAAATTGAAAAAAACCCAGATTGACACTTAGAGAAATTTCTAATAGTGATCATCAGTCTTCAAAAGATTTGTACATCATGCACTGTGGGGTTAATATTTTTGTTCAGGAGTTTCTAAAATGAGAAAACAAATAAATATATTTTTTGAAATACCCATTTTTGATGTTGACATAAGACAAAGGTTTTGCTAACCCAAAGGTGTGGAACTACTAGGGTTAACCTTGACTTCCAAATATCAGAAGAAGAAATAGAATTCAGCAAGCAGAATTCTGTTGATAAGAGTTTGAAAACTGTTAGGGCAAAGAGAAAAGCCAAATATTGAAAAAAAGAGTTGAAGGTATACTCAGATGTGAAGAGGAAAAATGAATGGGAAATGCTAAGCCAAAGTCTAGAAAAACGATCAGGGGCATTTGCATCACTACTCATCTCTTTATTAAGCTTAGCATATGCACCGTGTCAGCAAGCATTTGCATCATTCATGGGCATTTGCATTTGCACTATTCCATGAGCATCTGCATTTTACCTTTACAAGTACATCCTTCATAGATATTTGCATTCGCATCATCTCGAGCAATTGCATCATTTCTAGGATCATTGCATCTTCATTGTAGCTGCAATTACACCATTCTTGAACTACTTACAATAACATGATTCGTAGGGGTATCTGCATCTTTTCATGAAGCATTTATATCATTATTGATCTTCGCATTTGCATCAATTAGAAGCATTTGCATCAATCCAAAACATCTGCATCTGCATTTAGAAGCATTTGCACCAATCGAAGACATCTGTACCTGCATCAAGAAGCATTTGTATCAACTTAAGACATTTGCATTTGCACCAAGAAGCATTAGCATCTTACTTAATATCTGCATCTGCATTAAGAAGTAGTTGCATCAATTGAAGACATTTGCATTTGCACCATGAAGCATTTGCATTTTATTTTGCATCATTCCAAGAAGTATTTGCATCAAGAAGGACTGTTTGACAATTTATCTAGATTGAAGGTTCCACAAGTGGGACATCAGGGAAAAGTTGAAGACTCCATCATGAAGTCAAATAGCCATAAAACATTCAATGCAGAGAGAAACAGGACACCCAGAAAGAAAGAGGAAGATGTCCAAGCTATGGGAGGCTTTGCCTCATATCTTCAGGCCCCCTCATACTAACCATCTTGTCCTTCTATGAACAACATATCCCAGAGTTCATACTTATACCCGATGGCTTCAGGCCTCTCAAAATCCAACAAATCTTCAACCTCTTGTCAGCCAGAGAAAGCCGAAGAACATCCAAAAAAGAGATCGGTTTGAGCCACTCCCCTTGCCTTACTCTGAACTATTGCCCCAGCTGGTCGAAGAGCAACTCCTCACTAAAGTTCCAGTGGAGCCTATCCAACCCCTATACCCGAGCTGGTATGACGAGAATGTATATTATGATAATCATTCCGGGATTCAAGGACATTCCACAAAAAAATGCATATGTCTGAAACGAAAGGTTCAAGCACTCATCAATAAAGGGTAGTTAGATGTGGGGAAGATTCAAAGGTCAGACAACGTGGAGAATTCACTCAATGGGAATGATAAGACCATTGTGGATGTCATAATAGGGGAGAAAGACATAAAGGTTGAAAAGAGTACCGAGGAATAGCCGGTTTGAATTATGGGAAAACATGTCAAGAAGGGAGTTTCTGATGCATATAGTTCTATGCCTCATGATGAAAGCAATTGTCTTATGATGACATCCATATAAAATATATTAATTTTGAATTTTAAAATGCTTTTGTCTTTATTGTGTTTTAACAATAATTTGAATGCGCAAAAACAAACATTAAGGAGCTTTTGATAATGGAAAGTCTTGAAGAATATTGATGATCGTTGTTAGAAATGACCCAATACCCTTCCACCTCTCTTTTGGGCTTTCCTATGACTGAATCCTTTGAATCGAGACCACTTGAAAGACCTAATGCTTCAAGGGATATAAATGATGAATTTCATTGCAGAATAAGCAAAGATGTAGATCCTAGCTTATGCTATGAACAACAGAACAAACTATTTGAAAATTTTGTGAGCTCCTTGGAAACTCGAATAAATGAGACATTCTTTCTAGAATCTAGATCATGGTAATTTGGTGTGTGTCAAGGTTGTGCCAAAACCATTCATAGACTTTTTAATAACCACAAGACACCAATTTCCCAAACATTATTTCATGATTGACACCTTGGGGCACAATGACTAAACCTATTTATCCCATGTCTTAGAGAAAACCTATTTTTGGGCCATATTTTCCTTATCACATCAAATAAACCCAAGTTTGAAACTCAGCCTTTTCAGTATAGACCTAGACTTCCTCATTCTCATAGTTAATAAATTTGGGGCATCATATGTAGAAATGATGGATACATGGTGGATAAGGGGAAATTAACGCATGAATCATTGTGGCATGCTTAAATTTTTTTTTGTGATATCATGCATATGAGAATTCAGATGATTCCAAGTGTAAAATGAAATTTTAATTATCTATTCCCCCTGAGGATTGCTTTTTAATGAGAATATTTGTGCTTGATATGAGAAATGGCCATCTTTGATATCCCTTTCACTAAAAAGAAATTATCCGTAGTCACCCCTTTTGAGCCGAAAGAATTCTTTTCTTCTTTGAACCCTAATCAAGGATTACCCTCTACACTGGGGGCAAATGCGAGGAAAGATTTTCTCAAAGATCACGGAGGAATGGGTCCTAACTCGAAGATAGATACAAAGCAAATTGAGCTCCCAAATAAATACGGGCTCACTCTATCGAAATGAAGATGCAAAAGGAAAAGGAAAATGTAGAAAAGATGGCGAAATGAAAACCAAGAACCAAAAAAAGGAAAAAAGAAAAAAAGAAAAAAAGATGGCGAAATGAAAGCCAATAACAAAGAAGAAAATGAGCAAAAGTCAAAAGAAGGAAAGAAAAGTTCAAAATGGACAAATGTTTCAAAGGGAATCCTCCTTAAGAAATGATCCTTGATCTGATTACCCTCAAATACATATTTTGGGCCTATTTATCCTTTCTTTCTTTATGAAACCCGAACCTTGGCCTACATTACGTGCTTTTAAAGTTCATTTTGATCAAGTATGGGTATTTAACTTGAAGGGTTTCTCCTGAGATTTCATCCCAACTTTTGAATTGTCATTTTACCATGGAAAATTTTAGAATTCTCAGATGCACGATAGAACAATTAAAAAAGAAAAGAGAAGAAAGAATGGGACATTAGGACGAAAACCCAAAAATGGGCAGTTTAGAGTAAAATGGGAATTTTTGATGCCATCTATGTCAGTGCCAATGCCACAACAAAAGAAGAGGTCATCTTAAAGAAATCGAGGAACATATAGGAATTCCTGAACCTCCTAAACTGTCAGCTCTCATTTGGAGAATTAACTTCAAAAACTGAGACTTTTTTCCCTCCAAAATTAACTTCCCAGTTTAAACATCCCAGTCAATCTTGACGCTTGTCAAAATGCCATGATATGGAAACTAAAAGAATGTTGAATTCGTTTGATTCTCAAGGAATTCATTTTTTATAAAACCTATTCCATTTGTGAGCCTTGAAGGGACATACAATTTTGTTGTGAAGTTGTCTTCGATCAACCAAAATCTTGTTGTACCAAGTCTTTCAATTCAAGTTGAAAAACCCAAATTGATATTCAGAAAATTTCTAATGATGATCATTAGTCTTCAAGAGATTTGTATATCACACATTATGGGGTTAACATTTTTGGTTCATAAGTTTTCATTAAATGAGCAATTTTTTTAAAAAGGAAAACAAATAAAATATTTTTTGAAATAACCATTTTTGATGTTGACATGAGATAAGGGTTTTTCTAACCCAAAGGTAAGGAACTACTGGGGTTGACCTTGAGTTCCAGCTATGAGAAGAAGAAATAGAACTCGGAAAACAGGCTTCTGTTGATAAGAGTTTGAAAACTATTGGGGCAATGAGATAGTCAAGGACCGAAAAGGAAATGATCTCTTATGAGGCACTAGTATTAAAGATACACTCTGATTTGAAAAGGAAAAATGAATTGGAAAAGCTAAGTCAAAGTCTAGAAAAATAATCAGGGACATTGGCATCATTCATGAGCACTTACCTCTTTATTGAGCTTTGCATCTGCACCATGTCAGGAAGCATTTGCATAATTTATAGGTATTAGCATTTGCACCATTCCATGAGCATCTGCATTTTACCATTATATTTATATCCGTCATGGATATTTTCATTTGAATCATTTCGAGCAATTGCGTCATCTCTAGGATCATTGCATCTTCACTATTGTGTGGTAACTGCAGTTACACCATTCATGGACCATTTACATGAACACGATTCCAAGACATCTGCATCAAGAAGCATTTTCATCTTATTCAATATCTGTATATGCATCAAGAAGCATTTGCATCAATCCAAGACATTTGCATTTGCACCATGAAGCATTTGCATCTTATTCAATATCTGCATCTGCATCAAGAGGCATTTGCATTTGCATCAATCCAAGACATTTGCATTTGCATCTTATTAAATATCTACATCTGCATCAAGAAGTATTTGTATCAATCCAAGACATTTGCATTTGCACCATGAAGCATTTGCATCTTATTCAATATCTGCATCTGCATCAAGAAGCGTATGCATCAGTCCAAGACATTTGCATTTGCACCATCAAGCATTTGCATCTTATTCAATATCTGCATCTGCATCAAGAAGTATTTGCATCAATCCAAGACATTTGCATTTACACCATAAAGCATTTGCATCTTATTCAATATCTGCATCTGCATCAAGAAGCATTTGCATCAATCCAAGACATTTGCATTTGCATCTTATTCAATATCTGCATCTGCATCAAGAAGCATTTGCATCAATTAAACACATTTGTGTCTGCATCATGAAGCATTTGCATCCTCTCTCAAATCCTCAAGGTTAATTTCCAACACATTGTCAAAAACTACAGACAAGACATCCAGTTTTCGTTTTCGAAATCTTTGGCTTCACCAGATCTCTTCTCGACCTTTGGCTCCACCCAGGTGATCTCATAGAAAATACCCCTAGCTTCACCAGATCTCTTCTCGACCTTCGGCTCTGCCTAGGTCATCTCGTAGAAAACACCTATGGCTTCAACAGATCTCTTATCGACCTTTGGCTTCGCCCAGGTCATCTCGTAGAAAATAACTTTGGCTTCATCCAAATCTTTCTCGACTTTCGGTTTCACCCAAGTCATTTCAATTTCTGGCTTCATCCATATCTTTCTTGACTTTCGGTTTCACCCAGGTCATTTCAATTTCAGGCTTTATCTAGATTTTTCTCGACTTTGGGTTTCACTCAACTTCTGGCTTCATCCAGATCTTTCTCGACTTTCGATTTCACCCAAGTCATTTCAATTTTTTGCTTTATCCAAATCTTTCTCGACTTTTGGTTTCAACCAAGTATTTCAATTTCTGGCTGCATCTAGATCTTTCTCGATTTTCGGTTTCACCCAAGTCATTTCAATTTCTGGCTTCATCCAAATCTTTCTCGACTTTCGATTTCACCCAGGTCATCACCCAATTACTAGTTTCACCCAAGTTGTTTTAGTTTGTGGTTTCGTCAGTAAGGTCACACCAAGATAAGATAAGGTACCATCGAAGTATTTTCTTCTCTTGCAAATCGAACTTGTTTCCTTAAGAGGGGTCGAGCCTTGATTAGTCAAGAAATTCAATTTAAGGATAAATTCTTCTATCTTCAAAATATAATTATATACATGTCATGTGAAAAGATATTTTTCTAAAAACACTGCTGGGTTCGTAGGGGAGTTTGATATCCTGACACATGTCATTTATATAATTTCACACTAAGATAAGATAAGGCCCCAGGATCGTCGCTGAGGTATTTTCTTCTCTTGCAAATCGAACTCGTTTCCTTAAGACGAGTCGAGTCTTGATTAGTCAGGGAACTTAATTTAAGGACAAATTCTTCTATCTTTTTTCAAAAAATATGATTTTATCCCAAAATTATATACATGTCATGTGAAAAAATATTTCTCTAAAAACTCTGATGGGTTTGTCGGGGAGTTCAGTGAAATATCCCGACACATGTCATTCATATAATTTCACACCAAAATAAGATAAGGCCCCTGGACTTCTGTCGAGATATTGTCTTCTCTTGCAAATTCACGTTTCCTTAAGATTGGTCAAGCCTTGATTAGTTAGGGAATTCAATTTAAGGACAAGCCCTTTTGTTTTAAAACAAATAAAAAAAGTCAACCCCAAAAAGTCAACCAATAAAAATGTCAACTCTCAGTCAAAATCAAGATTCAAAGTTGAATTGAACAATGGTGAAGGAATTTTGATGATCGAAGATCTACAATTGAAGATAGAGAGTTTGAAAGACAAATTGCAAAATTCAGTGTAGGAGAAAAGCATGGAAAATTGAGGAAAAGTATATAAACGATCAAATTGAATGAAATTGAAACCTCAAATTGAAGAAGGATCAATAAAAAAAGGATATCGTAAGGTCCAATTTAACCAAGAGGAATCAATCCGAATAAGAAGTGGACAAAATTGGAAATTCCCATTTTATGAGAAAAATGGGAAATTTTGCAAAATTGGGGAAAATTACATAAACGATCAAATTGGACGAAATTGGAGATTCCAAATGGAATACGATCAATAAATATGGATATTGGATGATCCAGTTTGAAGTGGTTGAAGGAAGAATTGGTTTTAAGAGAAAAAATAAAATAAAAATTTAATTAATAAATAGAAAATTCACAAATTTGGGGAAAACTACAGAGATGGTCCGATTCAGAGAAATTGAAGCCCACAGATGATGAATAAAAAATAAACAAAGGTATTCCAAGTCCCAATTTGAAATGGATCCAAAGGAAAAGCAGATTGGAGGAGAAATGTGAAAAAACAAGAAAACTCCCAATTTTGAGGAAAAAGAGAAAAAACTAAATCTGAGAGGAATCTGGATGTAAAAATTGGGTATTTTCTGTCCAACTCCAATTCAATATATGAAAAAGGTAGTGGAAAAAGAAAATCCATAAATTTTGCCTGTTTCGAGTAAAACCGAGATTTCATTGGTTAAAGGGCAATTTTGAAAAATTCGTGAAAAATAGAAACCGAGCTTGAAAAATTGTGAAACTTTCCTGAAGTGAGTTTTGGGATGGAAAGAAGGAAATGAGAAGAAAACTTGAAATTGGGGTTGAAACGCAAATATACTAAATTCGGGAGACTAATCTGTAATTTAAAAAAAATTCAAAAAAAATAGAAAACGAGCTCAAAAAATTATGAAAACTTTCAGACCTGAGTTTTATATTTGATATAATGGATTGGTGAAGAAAAATCTGAAATCAGAGCTTAAATGGAAATAGACAAAGTTCGGGGGCACTAAACTTAAATTTTAGAGAAAAATCCGAGAAAAATGGAAAACGAGCTCAGAAAATTATGAAAACCTCCAGAACTGAGTTTTATATTGGATGGAATGGCTTGGAGAATAAAAATCTGAAATCGAAGCTCAAATGAAAATAGAAAAAGTTTCGGAGGCAGTAAACCAAAATTTTAGAGAAAAATTCGGGAAAATGCAAAACAATTGTGAAAACATCCAGAACTTAGTTTTATATTGGATGGGATGGGATGGATTAAAAAAGAAAAATCCAAAATTGGGGTCCATTTGCAAATTAATTAAATTTGGTGGCCAAAATTCAATTTTACCGAAAAAATCGAAAAAGGTCATTTTGCAAATAAAAAAGATGAATAGCTTGGAAAATTCTAGGCCATTTTTGGCCAGCTCATGGAGAAGAAGAGCGGAGTGTGATCATCTTAATCAAATGGCCAAAATTCAATAGTAAGATGACATTTTTAAGAAAGGACAAGATTCTCCACTACTTGCCTACATGGCATTTTTGGCCATTAGGAGGCCTCCTAATTGCAAAGCCATGTGAAGCCATGTGAAGAGCATGTGAAGGCTATGTGATGTGCCAAATGGATTAAAAATGCCACCTAGAAAGATATTTTGATAGTAAGCCATATGATCATGACAAGTGACTTAGATATTTTGTAAGAGATAGGAGACAAGAATAATCTAGGTGGATTATTGGCCAATGAGTGGTTATAAAACCCTTAATTTAAGGAAAGCATCATGCAAAAAGAGGACAAGAGCCCTTAATTTAAGGAAAACATCATGCAAAAAGGGGACAAGAATTAATCATGTGGAAAGGATATTGGGAGAGCATGCAAAGCACGACTTAGGCTAAAAAAATGATGAGCACTCTCTCTAAATGATATACTATTCGGCCAGCCCTCTAAAAGGGGAAGGAATTCATTTTTTTTCAAAGGAATTTCACTACACTCTTGGAGGAAGAAAGGAGAAAAAGAAAAAGAAAAAGAGAGAAAGAAGGAGAAGTTTGAGTTCTTGATTTGGAAAGCCTTGCTAGGTAGCTATTTTCTCTCTTCTTCTTCAATTATTTTATTTGATTTCATGTTCTTTTTCTCCTCTTTCCCATGTGATTGTTAACTTTCTTTGTTGAATAATAATATTTTCAAAATAAATTTCTAAAGGTTTTTTCCTTTCTCCTTTATTCTTTACAAAATAACAAGGTTGCAAAATTGTCCTACACATTTTTCACCATGGTTGAAACCTTTGAGGCCTTATTGTGATTGTGTTTTGCTTGATTTTCTTGCTTGCTTGTTGATTGTGGGTTTAATCATTGTGGTAGGATAAAGTTTCTCCTTTGGTTTTTCTTTAAAAAAAAAAAAAAATCAAATAAAAGGTTTGAGAAGCTTAAGGATCTTGATTTTTATCAAGTGATTTTGGTTAGGTGGGACTATGTCCAAGGAACCAACCATTGAGCCAACCTTGGTTTTTCTTGCTTGTCTATTTTCTTTTTTAGCTTATGTTTGATCATTTTTATATGTTTGTTTGGTTGTAAAATCATGCATTCATACCATTCTCAACTTGATTTTTGGCTAAGATCAATCAATGATCTCTAGCCAAAGTCACTTATGCAAACTAGCTGAGAAACTAATAGGTTGTTAAGTTGTATATTCTGACTTTGAGAAATTTTTTCACTTAGTTACTTTTTCAAAATAAAAAGATTTTTTAACCATATTTAGTAGACCTTTATAGGAGCCTCTGATAATTTTTCTGGGACTTTTAGAATTTTTTATCAAGGGTGGAAAAATGGTTTTCGGTAAAATAGATTTTACTCTACTGTTCTGACTGTAATGCAATTTCGGTCAAGGCATTTTTAGTCCAAATTTAAAGCTGATTTTTCCTCATAAAGACCATCATGTTTCAAGTCTAAAATGAATTTTTTAGAATTTTTTGTAAAGGGTAGAAAATAGTTTTCTAAAACTGGTTGTTGGAGTTAAACTGTTTTAGGTTGTTTTCTATGTTATCTCAAAGATAAAAATTGATTTTTCAAAGATCGGGTCATGGGTAGTCAACCTGGGTTTCAAAAAATAGGAAAACTAGAGCCTTTTTAAGGGGGTCCGGTCAAGGTCTTTTTCTTTCCAAAAATTTCAACCGTTTTTAGATCCGAGCCCAAAGTCATTCATTTTTAAAAAAATCCAATTTAAGTTTCTTTCAAAGGTAGTTGGATACCTTTTAGGTATACGGATATCCTTACTTCAAGGGAGAAATACATCTTCATGCATTGCATATTTAAAAATGCTTTAATTTAATTTAGCATAGAAACGTGCTGCTCGGTTTCCTAAACATTTGGCGAGAATCAGTTCCTAAAGGTAAGGTTTTCGTTATACTCGGAATCATATAAGTGTCATATGAAAGAATTATTTTCCAAGCTTTGTCGGGTTTGTCGGGAAGTATGGTAATATTTTTCGACATATGCCATTTTTGTGATTCCTCACATGAAAAATCAATTTCAAAATGATGATGTGTGCATGTGATTTTGAATATTTTATGATGATGTCATTTTGTGATTTTTGCCAATATGATCTCTTTATATGCCATGTCATGATTTGTTTTGCTATGCCATAATAGGATTTGCCATGTCAAACATGCCATGTCATTCATTCTTTTTCCATGTTATAATAGGATTTTCCATGTCATTAATTCATATTCCATGTCATTAATTCTTTTGGCCATGTCATTTAGATTTTGCCATGTCAAGCATGCCATGTCCTTAATTCTTTTACCATGTCATGATTTATTTTTCTATGCCATGATAAGATTTTGTCATGTCAAGCATATCATGTCATTAATTCTTTTGCCATGTCATTAATTCTTTTGGCCATGTCATTTGTCAAGCATGCCATGTCATTAATTCTTTTGGCCATGTCATTTGTCAAGCATGCCATGTCATTAATTATTTTACCATGTCATATTAGAAGGTTTGCCATGCCATGATAAATATGCATGTTGTTTAATTTTTATCTTAGTAATATTTTCGCATATTCATGATCATTTTTTTTTTTATGATTTAAAATGCATGAAAAATTACTAAATATTTTTTATAGAACAAGATTATTCCTGAGTTAAAATAATTCATGAGTTCTCTGCTGGGTCTATCGGAGAGAATATCATCAATTATCATTAACGACAGAATATCTTTTTTTCCAAAAATGAGGGTGATTCGGAGAATTTCAAAATCAAGGAAAATTCCATGTTTTGCCGAGTTTGTCGGGAAATATGAGAAATTTAATGTTAATAAACTCCGGATCGTTTTGAAATAAATTTGATTTTTTTAAGGGAATTATTTTTAAACACCAAATTTAAAATCGACTTTCATCGAGACTCGAGATAACACATGACTAATAAGGTTTCGTTTTATACAGGCATTGTGGGTGTGCTAATCCTTCCCTACACGTAAACGACTCCCAAACCCGCACTTGTTTTCTCTGGTTCAAAGCGCAGACTTCAAAATTTGTTTTAAAAAATGTTTTAATTAATTTTAAAATATTTTATAAAAACTGGTTTTAATAAGTGGCTGATCACACCTAGCCAAAAAAAAATTGGTGGCAACTCCATTTATTTTTGGAGGTTGTTTTCAAACCCTCTCAATTTTAATTTTAAGAGGAATTAAGTCATATTTTCCTCTATTTTTTCCAATGGCACACTCCTTTATCGAAAGTCAACGTCCCACGACACAACATTTCGGACTTTATGAGGTTGCGACAATGACATAGCACTACTTCTCCCGATCCAGATAGATGAGCAGTTGATTACCGGAGTGGTATAGTTTTGGGATCCTTCCTACCTGTGCTTCACGTTCAATCAAGAAGATATGACACCCATCATCGAGGAATACTCAATCTTACTCCGTATCAAGTCATCCAGTCCAGATAAGATCTGTCGGTAGCAGCAAAAGACAGTTAGTTTTCGGAAGAAGCTATCCAAGATAATGGGTATGGAGATTCTGATTGACTCCCCAAATATAAAGAAGAAGGGTTCGAGTGTTTGTATCCCCTGGTATTTTTGCGAGACTATATCATGAGCAACCCGGAGAATAGTCGTATGGTCGATGTATTTACCTTGGCGATTTATGGTTTGGCGATATTTCCAAAGATTAGGGCATATTGAAGTGGCCATAGTGGATTTCTTTGAGTGTTTGGACAAACAGATTGATCTTTCTCCTGCTATCCTCGTGGAGACGATTAGGTCACTCAATTTCTGTAGAAGAAAAGGCGAGGGGCGTTTCGAGGGATGTGCACAACTTTTGTATGTTTGGATCCAAAGTCATTTTTGGAGGAACAATAATGGAAAGCTCTGCCCTTACATGAAGACTTGCATTCCCTTAGAGAATTCTGCAAGAAAGATTGGCCGAAGAAAGGGGATAAGAAATAATAGATTATGGCTCTCCATCACTTAGCCAGAGAGGATGTAACTTGGAGGGCTCTGTGGATGCCGATGGGGTCCATTTTGTATAGCTGTGGAGATAAACCATGGGTTCCATTAATGGGGATTTGGAGAGCTATTAGTTATGCACCATTCTTGTTATGAAGGCAGTATGGGTCCGAGCAGTTCATCCCGATGACTCATGAGCTTACATCGGTGGAATTTGCATATAGTGGGCCCGGATATGTGAAGGACATACGGGAGGTCATCCAGGCATGAAGAAAATTGCATCGGTCAGAATTGAGTAGATATACTGACAACGCCACTCCGAGATATCTGGAATGGAGAGCAAAGAGGGTCTGCGACATTGTGCTTCCTGCCGAAGATACCTCTGTTCATCCAGTAATCCTTCAGCCAAAACCAGTAATGCCATCAAAACTTGAGATTGTCAGGCAAGAATTGGAAAAGGACAAAGGGGAATTGAAGCGAGAATGTGAAAAGCTTCAAGAGGAAGTCGAGGATTTGAAGATTAAGCTTGAGATCCAAGAGGTCAGAATGCAAAAAATAGCTACAGAGCGAGACACGACACAGTCCGATATAAAGGATTTGCACCAAGAGAACAAAAAGTTATGGGCCAAAGAAAAATTTATGGGAACTAGCATTTCTTTGGTTGCACATGAGAAAGAGATGGAAAAGCTACAAATGGAATTGAAATTCTGGAAGAGTAAGGCCAAGGAAGGAAAAGAAAAAGAGTCCAGATTTTTCCAGGAGCGGCAAAAAAGGAAAGATGCACACTTCTTGATTTCAGCCAAGTTAGAAAGATGTTTGCAAGAGAACGAGCAGCTGACGGCCAGGTTGGGAAATGAGAATGAAATGACATCCATGATGCCCAAGGAGAATGAGACACTCCATGCGATCATTCAGGCCCTAGAGCAACAACTGCAAGTCCAGAAAGATGACAGTGTTGCCATAATTCGGAAATATAGGGAGAGAGAGAGACCGAATGGAGCCAGGCCAATGGCTTAGCCATAGATGCCAGTATGAGATGGAAGACGAAAACATTGGGAAGACAACAATATATAGATCATCTGATGTGCATATCCGCAAGGCCGTGGGTTAGGCAAGCGAGATGGTGGAGAAGGTAAAGACTTTGAGATGGGATGTCTACCCAATTGGGGAATAGGGACAGCATTTACTAAACTTCCTAGAGGAAGCCCAAGACCAGTATGAGCAAATCAAATATTTCCATGTAGCCCAAAATTGAGAGATGATTTGTAAAACGTTTTCATGAGTTAATGAAAAACCTCTGAGTTTGGAACTCGATCTTAAGGCACATACTGTTAGTTTCATCTTTTCACATAATATAGAAACATTCATTCATTTACTCAGCTATTCATTTATTAATCTGATTAATAATTTGCTCAGCAATCCATATTTTATTTATTCGGGTCTTTCATACATCCAATAAAGTGTAGATGAATAATATGTCATGAGTTTCTAATCCGTGAAATTCAAAATAAGGTATTAAGATTGCTCCCCACCATTTTATTATTGTATGATTGCTTTGTATATGACCATACATTAATTTGTTTATTCTTTGTACGCATCATATTGGCATCGTATCGCATTCATATCATATATGGTCATTCATCGGGGAATACATTTGGGACATACATGGTCATTCACTGTATATATCCTTACATTAACTTGTTTATTCTTTACATGCATCAAGTCGACATCTGTAGACACTGAATTTTGTCCGGACCACTAAAACATGTA
Organism: Fremontodendron californicum; assembly: GCA_030761205.1. NCBI lineage: Eukaryota > Viridiplantae > Streptophyta > Magnoliopsida > Malvales > Malvaceae > Fremontodendron > Fremontodendron californicum. The sequence continues at coordinate 961,829 of JAULJL010000033.1, forward strand.
TGTTTTCTTCCTAAATTAATGTTGCAGAATGTGAAAAGACTTTTTTCATCCTGCAGGTGGTACTCCAAGACATAGTTTAAGAGGGTGAGCATAAAAAGTCAAACTCAAAAAAAGTCAACCTCGAAAAAAGTCAACCCCAGAAAGTCAACTACTGAAAAAATCAACCCACTTTCAAAATCAAGATTTGAAGTTTAATTGAAAAATGGTGAAAGAATTTTGATAATCCGAGGTCTACATTGAAAGATATTGACTTCAGAAGTTGGGTTATGGAGATTCAGTAGAAAGGAAACCCTAATCTGGGAAATTTGGGGAAAAGTGCTTAAACGATCAAATTGGTCGAAATTGAAGGTTCCAAATGAAAGATAAGCACTGACTACGGGTAATGGAAGCTACTTGGAAGAAAAATTGAAAGAAAAGTCAATCCGAGAGAAAACCGAGAATTAGGGTTTTTGGTGGATTTCGGTGAAATCAGAAAGAATTACAGAAATGGCCCGACTTGGTAAGAAAAAAGCCCCTAATGGCTAAGGAATGATTAAAAAGGGATAACCCAAGGCTCAATTTGAAGAAAATCTGAAAGTCGGACTTGTTTTTGGGCAAAATCAGGTTTCGGAGGCAAAAGGGTAAAATTGGTAAAATTGGAAAAAATAGCAAATCGACTCTGAAAATTCTGAAAATTTTCAAATATCATTCTTAAATCATTTGGAAGAGATTGGAGAAATAAAATATTGATTCGGAGTTCGTCTACAAAATGGCCAAATCCCGGGTCTCTCATGTAGAAATTCAATAAGGAAAATCTTGGAAAAATAGCAAATAAACTCCAAATCTTTTGAAAATTTGCAACTATCATTTTTAAATTATTTGGAAGAGATTGGCGAAAGAAAATCTTGATTCAGAGTTCGTTTGCAAAATGGCCAAATCCCGGGCCTCCTATGCAATAATTCAAGAAGATAAATCCCGGAAAAATAGCAAATGGACTCCAAAAATTCTAAAATTTTGTAAATCTCATTTTTAAATTATTTGGAAGAGATTGGAGAAATAAAATCTTGATTCGGAGTTCGTTTGCAAAATTGCCAAATCGCGAGCCCCTATGGAGTAATTCAAGAAGATAAATCCCGAAAAAATACCAAATGAGTTCAAAAAATTATAAAAACTTCTAGATCAGACTTTTAAATTATTTGGAAGAGATTGCTGAAGAAAAATCTTGATTTGGAGGTCGTTTAAAAAATGGTAAAATGTGGGGCATAAAAGGGCATTTTTGGAAGAAAAAATCCAAATAAATAGCAAACGGACTCGGAAAATTTTGAAAACTTCCAGAGTTCAATATTTTATTATTTTGAAAGTATTGAAAAATAAAACTTGAATTTGGAGTCCGTTTGCCATTTATTTGCATCCGGGGGGGCAAAATGGTCATTTTACCCATGCAACCGAAAAGGGCTTCTTTTGGCCTTTCAAAAAATCAGAATTGGGCTGGAAAAGAGAGTGCTAGCCTGCCAAGGCCCAAATAAAGGAGGAAGCTTCTGATTTTTCAATCAAATCGCCAAGAATTAAGAGTTAGTTAGAGATTTTTTTGATCAAGCCATTGTGGTTAAGCCATATAGGCCAATGCAAGAAGATGGAGAGTGTCAACATTATTCTTGAATAGCTGTAATTATGGACAGCTGATACACTAATCTAAGGGTGATAATTTCATGATTTTTCACCTTGAATCACTAGCCCTTGGATGGAAATTGGTTAGAACCAAAATGACAACATCCTAGCTTATTTTTGGGGGTTCGGCAATCACATAGACGGGGGGGGGGAATTTTCATTTGTGGACTTCATTTTTAAGATTTCTTGTTGTTTTTGCTTAGTTTTTCTCTCCTTGGTTGAAAGCAAAAAGAAAAAGTTTAGAAAAGAAAGGAAAGTTTGAAGAGATAAAGCTTGAAATATAGCTTCTTGAGGTTGCATTTAGCACCAACTCTTGCACTTTCTTGATTTTCCATTCTTTTTTTTTGCTATTTTGATTATTATTTGGTGAGTTTTCTTTTTAAATAAGTGTTTTTTTTTATATTCCTTTTAAGTTCTTTCTTCATCTTTTTCTTAAACAAGTTTTTTTTTACATTTGTTTTCTTATTTCCTCACCATGGCCGAATGGTCTATATTTTTTTTAGTGTTGCTGTTTTGTTTGATTTCTCATGTTATTCATGTTATTTTCTTTAGTCTTGATGTTTTAAATATTCTCCTACTTCATATACTTGAAGCATGTTTTAATTTGGTTGCTTGTTTGTTGTCATTTATGAGTTTATTATCATATTCTTGCATTTTCAATTTTCTGTTTTCATAATGGTTAAATTTGTTGATGTTTTATATTTAGTATATCAAGTGTTTGTGAAAATGCTTGTTAGTTTTAATATCTCTACTTTGTGTTTGCATGATTTGAGTGTTATATTTTAGTTGAGCATGTTAGTATATCAAGTGTTTGTGAAAATGCTTGTTAGTTTTAGTATCTCTACTTTGTGTTTGCATGATTTGAGTGTTATATTTTAGTTGAGCAAGTTAGTATATCAAGTGCTTGTGAAAATGCCATACTTGTTTGGAATCTTAGGCCATTCGGCTACCATGTTATTTTGCATTGTGTGTTGCATTTTTGCTATGTTAGTTGATAGGTTTGCATTTGCATGACATTTTATGGAGTATTTAGTTTAAGTATACCAAGTTTTTGTGAAAATGCCATGCTTGTTTGGAAACTTAGGCCATTCGGCTACCATGTTATTTTGCATTGTGTGTTGCATTTTTGCTATTTTAGTTGATAGGTTGGCATTTGCATGACATTTGGTTGAGTTTTTGGTTTAAGCATGCCTTGTGTTTGTGTTATTGCCATGCATATTTTAGTTGTTAGGTTAGGTTTATCTTGCCATGCATGTTCATGCATTTTAGACCTAGGTTGCACTAAATGTCGTGCAAGTTCATTTAGGTCTAGGTCACTATATTGATGCCATGCATTTTTTTCATGACATTTAGGTTTAAGCTCATGCATTTCATGCATCATATTTGCTGTATTTTTTTCATACATTTAATGTTCATGCCACTTGACTAATGACTTAAGCCAATTAATGGTTCAAAGTCATGCTCTCTTGAGCACACTTGTGGAAAATTAAGGTTGGTCAAATTGATTATTCTAGCTTTGTGATTTTTTTACTTTAGCCAATTTTTATCTAACTTTTAAAAAGTCTTAGCTACTATTTTTCAGTCATTTTGTGAGTTTTAAATATTTTTACTTTGATTTTTAAATGATTTTATCAAAGGCAAAAATGTATTTTGGCAAAACAGTTTTTTCACCTAGTACTCGTACTTTCCCGATTTTTCTGGGCATTGATATTTAATCAAAAAATTAAGCTGATTTTTTCCCGTGTACTTTTACATGTCCTGAGTCTCCATTATTTTTTAGATTTTTTTAATTTTTATAACTAGGGTAAAAAATCGTGGCTTAAAACTGGTAGTGGAGTCAGAATTGAATTTAAAGAAAAATCATTTTTCTGTTTTGGTTAAGTTACTTAGAGGGGGCTGATTAGGAAGTTTATCTACTGACTAAGGGTAGTTTCTAAGCCTTTTTAGACTCTAAAAATGATTTTTTAAGTATCGGGTTAAGGGTGATCAAGAACGAGATTTTAAACTTAGGAAATTAAGAGCTGTTTAAAAAAAAAGGTTTAGCCCAGTTTTTTTATTTTTAATCCAAGCTTTTCCAAATTGTTTTCAAACAATCACAAAGTATTTTGGGTTTAGAATATTTAATTTGACATATTTTCCTAAGGTACCAGGATATCTTTTTAGATATACGGATTTCCTTAATTAAAGGAAAAAATACATTTTCATGCATTGCATTTTCCATATTCATGCATTTTATATAATATGTGATTTTTGCTATGATGATTTCTATGATATTGTTATGATTTTGAGTTATGTTATATTATTTATTATATGACTTGGAATATTTCATGATATCCTATGTTTTTTATTTAATTATTTTTTTGTTTATATTATTTAGCATATACTATGTTCATGCATTATTATTTTCATTTTTATTTCCATGCATATTATATGATAGCATTATTTTATATTCCATGTCATTTAAATTATATGCCATATCATTCATATTTGCCATGTTATTCAAATTATTTCATTTCATATAGAATATATTATGTTACCTAGGTCATTTCATGTAGAATATATTATGTTACCTAGGTCATTTCATTTAGGATATATTATGTCATTTAGGATATTTTATTTCATTTAGAATATATCATATGACTTAGGATATTACATTTCATATAGAATATATTATGTTACCTAAGTCATTTCATTTCATTTAAAATATGTCATATAACCTAGGACATTTCATTTCATTTAGAATATGCTAAGGCATTTAAATTATATCATATCATTTAGGTTGCATTAAATTATTTAGATTTTGCTATGTCATTTTATTTATGTCATGCATATACATATTCATTTCTTTTAAATGCTTTCAAAAAGGTAATGCTTTTCAATAAAAATAAAGATATTCCCGAGTTAAAATAATTCATGAGTTCTCTGCCGGGTTTGCTAGGGAGGATGTCATCAATTATCATTAATAACGGAATATCTTCTTTAAAATGAGAATGATTCGGAAAGTTTTTTCAAAACTAATAAAAATTTCTATATTTTGCCACGTTTGTTGGGGAATATATAAAAATTTTGAATTTATAAATTTCGGATAATTTTCAATTAAAAATGAAATTGTTTTTATTTAAATTGGGAATTAACTTGAAATACTAAATGTAAATCCGACTTTTTTTTATCGAGACTTGAGATAACACATGATTAATAAGGTACCGCTTTATATGGGCGTTGTGGGGGTGCCAATCCTTCCCCGCACGTAACCGAGTCCCGAACCCGTTTCTTTGATTTCTCTTGTTTATAACACAGACTTGAAAATGGTTTTAAAATGTTTTAATTAATTTTTAAAATATTTTATAAAACCGGTTTTAATAGGTGGCCGATCACACCTAGCTAAAAAAGATTGGTAGCGACTCCATGTTTTTTTCAAGGTCATTTTCACAACTTTCATTTTTAGAGGAATTAAGTCGACTTTTCCTCGATTTTTTTTTAATGCCACACTTAACGAATAATAAAGTCTTGCGATGAGACTTGTTATTTTTTAGGTTGCGGCAGCTTGGCGACTCCACTGGGGACTATTAGAGAGTCAGACCTAGAATTAGTCGTGTGTTATCAAAGTCTCGGTTTTGTTGGTTTAATTGGTATTTAATTTTAATTCCCACATTTTTTTTATATATAAGGAGAATTTTGAAAATAATAAAATGTTTTTAAATATGTCCATAACTCATGTGCATGCATTTTATATTTGTTCTCTAGTTATTTAAGGTTGTATATTATAATTGCTTGTTGGTTAATGCGTTACACTATTCTTGAATGTTTTTTAAATAGTTGGGGCATTTAGAATAAGGGGTGTAGAATAGGTGGTGAAAGGTTTGTTGTTCCTCCACACACACTACACGTGCATTTGCATATCATGAATCCTGTACCCGGGTTCCGTCCTTTTAGGTGGGAGCAAAGTAACTAAGCCTTCGTGATTAACAATCCGCATGGCCTAGGGAAATAGACTCTAACGAATTGAACCCGTTTTTATCGGGGTGCCTTACTAGCCTTCACCGGCGACAGTGAGGAGCAATTCGGGGCCTTTAGAACCAATTCACTCTCATATGATGAACCTAGGCGAAGTGATGCACCCAAAAGAGTGTATCTTATTTAACCTTGCACTAAAAAGATAAATTGTAAGTATAGTAGTTAGCAAGGGTCGAGTCCTCAGGGATTGGGTTTTAGTTTATAAGTTAATAGTTTAAAACTTAAATTCAAGAACAATAAAAGAAAAGGGGTTTTTGAAGCCAGATTTAAACTAAGTAAATAATAAGAATAAGATGCAAGGCGGTATAACCAGCCAATAAAAATATATATACTAAATTAGGCGGTATAACCAGCCAATAAAAATATATATACTAAATTAGGCGGTATAACCAGCCAATAAAAATAAAACAAAGTTAATATACAAATTAGGCGGTATAACCAGCCAATAAAAATAAATATAAAAAATAAGCAAACTAAAAGTAAGAAAACAAGTAAGTAAGAAGAATCAAATATGAAAAATATGGTTAAGGTTTCATTCTCCACCACTAGACATCATTAAGAATCAATTTCAGATCTATCAATATCAACCAACTATCAAAGTTAACAACCGTAGATAACAACAAGCTCTGTTACCCCAATCTTTCCTTAGTTTGTCGTTAAATAGAACAAGCTCTCTATTTAATCTCTAACCATTAAACAACCTAGAATAAGCTCTCTAAATTCAATTTAATGGCAGCTTTATGATGAGAAAGATAGGTTGATCTAAGCAACAAACACATAAGCTCGGATTGTTCAACTTAGGTTATGTTCCACTTTGCAATTATTGAAAACTTGATCATAATCATTAATCACAAATTGCCACTTATGAATAGGAAATCAAGACAATTACACGGATCAAGACTCCTAAACTAGCAATAGATAATTATCAAGATCTATCTAGTTGTACACCTAAATAAATCAAGACAACATCATGAACAATTCTTGTAGAAGAACATAAGCAACTTTGATAGAAAATTAATGATAGATAGAATCTGAAAATCAATCACAAAACATGTCTAGGGCTTTGAAATCACCCTTAACCAAATAGAAGTTTAGCCTAGCATAGGCATTATAAACATAAACATAAAATTAAAGAAAATCTAAGAAGAAAATAAAAGAAAGAAAGAAGAAGAGGAAGAATATTAATTATCCAACCTCTTGCTCTCTCTAAAGAAAAAGAAAACTAGAGAAAAGAAAGAAAACTAGAGAAAAGAAAGAAGAAGAAAACTTAGAGAATTTTATTAAAATGGCTAATATCCTACCAATGTACAATATGATTCTCTACAATCATCCAAGGCCCTCTATTTATACACATTTTGGAGGGCTAAATGACAAGAGACAAGCTTTACAAATTTCAAAGGTAGGTATAATAGGTGGGTAAATTTTTCTAACAATTTTCGTCATATTGTATGACCATTTTGATCAGCCAACTTGATGGTCGCTTTTGTCAATCTTGGAGGCCTGATCTGATCACATGGTCTTCTAGAAAAATGTTCCCCTATGCGTTACTGATTCATAGCCGTTGGAATCAGCTCATTTGCTGATGTGGAGAAGAAGATATGGGCAAAATACGAAAACAGGTCAGCACAGACGTCATTGCACATCAGCCAACTTGATGGTCGATTTCTTCAATATTGGAGGCTTTATCTGATCACATGGTCTTCTAGACAAATGTTCCCCTATCAGTTAGTGATCCATATCCGTTGGAATCAGCTCATTTTCTGATGTGTATCGGACGATATGGTCAAAATGCGAAAACTGCTCAGGACAGACGTCATTGCACATCAGCCAACTTGATGGTTGATTTCGATAGGGAAAACGACTCCGTTTCAAGAAGTATAAAACATGAAAAAGATAGATATGCCTCTTAACTTTGCACGGTTAAAATTTCAGCCTTATTGCTTCAGTGAAACTCCAGATATAGCTGATATGGCAAAAGGTGTCGGAACTGGAACTGAACTGGATTTGCCCTTAATTCTAGTAATCTGAAATGACTCAAAGAAACTTGTGAAAAACACCAAATTACATAAAAATATAAAAGATCATAAACACAATTAGACTAAACAATAATAACTCGTATTTGACACAAAACAATAATAAAACATAACTAAAAACTATATAATTATACGAGTTATCACACCCCCACACTTAGATTGTTGCTAGTCCCTAGCAACGACTCAATAAAAATAAAATAAGAAAATCTAATCTAATCCATTTTCGTAGGAAATCACGGTGGCACTTAGCATGTGACACAAGCCTTTAAACCCCTAGGTGTCCCTAGTGGACGAGTTTAGTCTCGTGAGGGTTTACTAGAACGATACCCACAAACATTGAAAAACTAAAATATAAATAAACTACATATACTAAAAATATTTACTCCTATTCCTTTCAATATAAATTAGAGACAATCTTTGAACAAGTCTTATAAACTAATCAATAGCTTAAAGAATTTCACAAAAAATCATGCTTGAATGTAAATTGTTTGAGTTAAGCCAATATTAACATAACATATTTCAATCAAAATAGTGCACATTCAAACTTAATCTCAACTACTCATATGGGATACTCTCATGATTTTCACTCTTTAAAGTAGTGGTAAAGTGTTTACACTCAATCAATCTCATGAAAATAGTTCTACCATATGCTTGCTTGTCTACCTATTCTCCACTAAAAGATCATGCAACTTCATAAATCAAGAGGTCTTTAATCAAGGTTGTAATGGGGCCAAGAGGTAATAATGTGGTTAAAGAATAAAAAGGAAAAGATATCACAAACATTCCAAAGACTTCATAGAATTTAGAGACAAAATAAGATTTTGCAGATAAAACTTTCTCAATATTCTTTAGAAGTACATAATCACATAGGCTGAATATTTCATGTTGAGCCTTTACTTCATTCTAACCAACTTTCGAACATCTTTTTCTTTTCTTTAACTAGAAGTTCAAGAGATTATTCAAAAAAATTTTTTTTTTTTTTCATATGGGAATGTATTTGGCAATATTCCCTCTATTTTTCTCTTGACTTTTGCCTTTCTCCTCCCCCACACTTATCTTTTGTTCTAACCCAAATTTTCAAAAAATATCCCTTGTTTTTGCAATATGTCTCAAACATTCTAGTCCATCTTTAGAACAAGGGTAAAGATATAAATGTGTTTAGGCTAGGTGTAAGATGTGGTTACCAAATAAATAGCTTATTCAATGTAGGCTCAAATTGGTTCACTAGAGGGATGTTCTCTTGGAACATCAATAAGGGATGGCTGTTTGGCCCTAGTTAAAAAGTCCTAATGCCTCTATCATATTCATGTTGTTACATGCATCAATATAGTCTCAAATGGTTTAAAGCAAGTTCTAGAGAATCATGTAATCATAAGAGCACTCAAGAAAGAAATTAGATTGATTTGTATAATGCATCAATCATTATAGGCTCAAAAACTCACAAGGATGATTATACAAGTCAGATTAAGTCTAAACATGCTTCTTTCTCAATGAACATATCATATTAACATTGGCTCATAAAAAGATTGATATCAAGTTCAATTCTCATGAAAATCTTCTCACTAATAAATCTGTTTTAGACTTATGCAATTCATATCTCATCATTGTATTAAAAAGGAACTAAAACACACTAAAAATAATAATAATAAAGACTCATAAAAAAAATAGTAGACAAAAATAAAAGAAATCCTAAATCATTCCCCCCACACTTAATTCTTACATTGTCCTCAATGTAAGTTTATTAACCCAAATGAAAGAATCATGTGTAAGAGAAAAGAACTAATAACATAAGAATAGGAACAACTAAGACTCAAAACAAAACAAACTCATGCAACCTAAATAATCCTAAAATACTAAACAAAAATTAACAAGTAAACATAAAAAATAAAAATAAAAACAATAAAAATAAAAATAATAAAAGAAAAGAAAAAGGAAAAGGAAAAGAAAGAGAAAGAGAAAGCAAATCTGAATATGGAAGGTTGGCAATTTCTTCTTTAATTGGGTTGCCTTCCCAATTAACACTTGAGTTAATGTTTTGAACCTAACCAACACCCCTTCTTGGCTTTTTAGGCTTGTCAGGCTCATACATGAAATTTTCCAAATTAATGCGTTTGAGAGGAAGCTTTCTTTGCACAACAGTGGATGCATTCTCCATTACAAGTATTATTCCATCATCCTTTGTGGTGCATATCTCATCGAGGAATGGAGCATATTTTGATACTTGTTGAATGGCATCCACAAACAAGTTGTTTAAGGTTTCTGGCATGTGTTGTTCATGTTCTTCCTCCATGAACTTTGCAAATCTACTAGGAAAAGGTGGAGAAGAAACATTAGTAAAAAGTGGAACCTTAAACGTTACCTCAGGTGCCGAAATACTCTTATTTGGATTTGTGGCTTCATTATCCTCAAGAATAGAATCCATCTCTAATTTTGTCTCATCCTCATCTTGTTCCTCATTCCTCAAGGTCACAATTGTAGCATTCTCTTTTGGGTTAATCATCGTTTGAGCAGGGAGTTCTTCAGATCTTTGTGCTACCCATCCCACCATACTACTAGTCAATTGGATCATTTGCTTTTCCAAACTCTGGATGCTTGCCCTTGTTTCCTGTTGAAATTGCAATGTATCAGTAACAAGAGAATAGACAAGATCTTCTAAAGAAGTACCTGAGTTTTGAGTCATATGTGGTGGTTGAAAAAGATCTGGTTCTTGGGACCATGATTGATTGAAGCTAGATGGATGAGTGTAATTGGCATAAGGATCTACTTCTTGGTAATTTTCCGAATAGCCATAAGTAGTATGATCCCACCATCCCTCATGGTAAGTGTTTGAGTAATGATCATACTGTTGGTCTTGGAACACTTGATGGCCTTGACATCCTCTCATGGCCAATTGTTGAACTAGGGAAGTGAGATTGGCTTGTTGATTCTCCATGTTCATGTATGCCACCAACTCTTCAAGTGTTAGATTGCTCAATTCCATTGTTTTTTTTTTTTTTTTTTTTTTTTTAAATTTGAAAGGAAAAACTTGTATGTACAAGAAAATAAAACTAATTAGAACTGAAAATAAGAATAAACCAAGTAACAAATAAACTAAAGAAAGCAATCCCCGGCAACGGCGCCAAAAATTTGATGCACCCAAAAGAGTGTATCTTATTTAACCTTGCACTAAAAAGATAAATTGTAAGTATAGTAGTTAGCAAGGGTCGAGTCCTCAGGGATTGGGTTTTAGTTTATAAGTTAATAGTTTAAAACTTAAATTCAAGAACAATAAAAGAAAAGGGGTTTTTGAAGCCAGATTTAAACTAAGTAAATAATAAGAATAAGATGCAAGGCGGTATAACCAGCCAATAAAAATATATATACTAAATTAGGCGGTATAACCAGCCAATAAAAATATATATACTAAATTAGGCGGTATAACCAGCCAATAAAAATAAAACAAAGTTAATATACAAATTAGGCGGTATAACCAGCCAATAAAAATAAATATAAAAAATAAGCAAACTAAAAGTAAGAAAACAAGTAAGTAAGAAGAATCAAATATGAAAAATATGGTTAAGGTTTCATTCTCCACCACTAGACATCATTAAGAATCAATTTCAGATCTATCAATATCAACCAACTATCAAAGTTAACAACCGTAGATAACAACAAGCTCTGTTACCCCAATCTTTCCTTAGTTTGTCGTTAAATAGAACAAGCTCTCTATTTAATCTCTAACCATTAAACAACCTAGAATAAGCTCTCTAAATTCAATTTAATGGCAGCTTTATGATGAGAAAGATAGGTTGATCTAAGCAACAAACACATAAGCTCGGATTGTTCAACTTAGGTTATGTTCCACTTTGCAATTATTGAAAACTTGATCATAATCATTAATCACAAATTGCCACTTATGAATAGGAAATCAAGACAATTACACGGATCAAGACTCCTAAACTAGCAATAGATAATTATCAAGATCTATCTAGTTGTACACCTAAATAAATCAAGACAACATCATGAACAATTCTTGTAGAAGAACATAAGCAACTTTGATAGAAAATTAATGATAGATAGAATCTGAAAATCAATCACAAAACATGTCTAGGGCTTTGAAATCACCCTTAACCAAATAGAAGTTTAGCCTAGCATAGGCATTATAAACATAAACATAAAATTAAAGAAAATCTAAGAAGAAAATAAAAGAAAGAAAGAAGAAGAGGAAGAATATTAATTATCCAACCTCTTGCTCTCTCTAAAGAAAAAGAAAACTAGAGAAAAGAAAGAAAACTAGAGAAAAGAAAGAAGAAGAAAACTTAGAGAATTTTATTAAAATGGCTAATATCCTACCTATGTACAATATGATTCTCTACAATCATCCAAGGCCCTCTATTTATACACATTTTGGAGGGCTAAATGACAAGAGACAAGCTTTACAAATTTCAAAGGTAGGTATAATAGGTGGGTGCATTTTTCTAACAATTTTCGTCATATTGTATGACCATTTTGATCAGCCAACTTGATGGTCGCTTTTGTCAATCTTGGAGGCCTGATCTGATCACATGGTCTTCTAGAAAATGTTCCCCTATGAGTTACTGATTCATAGCCGTTGGAATCAGCTCATTTGCTGATGTGGAGAAGAAGATATGGGCAAAATACGAAAACAGGTCAGCACAGACGTCATTGCACATCAGCCAACTTGATGGTCGATTTCTTCAATATTGGAGGCTTTATCTGATCACATGGTCTTCTAGACAAATGTTCCCCTATCAGTTAGTGATCCATAGCCGTTGGAATCAGCTCATTTGCTGATGTGTATCGGACGATATGGTCAAAATGCGAAAACTGCTCAGGACAGACGTCATTGCACATCAGCCAACTTGATGGTTGATTTCGATAGGGAAAACGACTCCGTTTCAAGAAGTATAAAACATGAAAAAGATAGATATTCCTCTTAACTTTGCACGGTTAAAATTTCAGCCTTATTGCTTCAGTGAAACTCCAGATATAGCTGATATGGCAAAAGGTGTCGGAACTGGAACTGAACTGGATTTGCCCTTAATTCTAGTAATCTGAAATGACTCAAAGAAACTTGTGAAAAACACCAAATTACATAAAAATATAAAAGATCATAAACACAATTAGACTAAACAATAATAACTCGTATTTGACACAAAACAATAATAAAACATAACTAAAAACTATATAATTATACGAGTTATCACGAAGCCATGCCAGATTTCCATTTGATATACCGAAAATAGGAACACATGGAGGGACATTTCTAAACCTTTTGTTACCTATTTTACTCTTTTAAGAAATTTTGTAGATCGGGCAATGATGTACGTAAATCGCCCGTAATAAATATGATAATCCGTCCCAAAGGCACTATAATACCTATATAAGTAGATAATTGTCGGGGCAAATATTCATTAACTGTTTGAAATAAAAAATAAAAATAATTTTTCAAGCATTTTTGTATTTTGCACATTTCATGTATGTGTGAATAAAGCATGTACAATTTGTTTGTATTATTGATCTCGTTTTTGCAATAAATGGATGGTGATGGTAACTCAATTAAGAGTTGTAAACCCAAGTGCAGGTTATGTTCAAGTAATAAATTCTCGGGTGTCCGAGGTCGAACCACAGGGAAGCGTATTAATAAGTATAAGTTTATAAATATATAAGACAAAGAAAGTAAACAAGATATTAGGGAATCAACAACAAAATAAGATAAACAAGATATTAGAGAACAAAATAAACAAAATAACATAAAAACAATTAAACAAGATATAAAAAACAATAAGAAAGGATGTTGAGGTTAGAAACTCCACTCTTGGTGTTATGCTAAGATTAATCTTGTTTTATTACACAATTGAAATCCACACATAAGGGAGGTTCCAATCGGAAGGTTTAGCAATTCAGTCCAACGTCCATAGCATATGATATTATGTTCATTTGGTGTCCTCAAAACTCATAAAAAGAGTCCAAGCATTCCTTATGCCAAGGTATATGTCTACAACAAATCAAGGTTATGAAACCAAGCATTTACTGTGCCATTTTCATTGTCAATAATGAATCAAGATCTCTACTTTGCAAGTATGATTTTAAACCAAAAGAAAATATTATCTATACTAGTGTTTATAAATGATGATTCATTTTAGCTCATGTTTAAGAGACTAACCTTAGCATTTACCAAGAGCTTCACCTCATCACCTCAACAATATGATTAGCAACACATACTAGATATGAATAAAATGAAAAGAAATGTAAGAAGCATAAGTAAATAAAAAAGAAAACTAGAGAAAGGAAAGAAGAAGAAAACTTAGAGAATTTTACTACAAAGGCTAATATCCTACCAATGTATAATGTATCCCAATACTCATCCAAGGCCCTCTATTTATACACATTTTGGAGGGCTAAATGACAAGAGACAAGCTTTACAAATTTCAAAGGTAGGTATAATAGGTGGGTGCATTTTTCTAACAATTTTCGTCATATTGTATGACAATTCTGATCAGCCAGCTTGATGGTCGATTTTGTCAATGTTGGAGGCTCGATCTGATAAAATGGTCTTCTAGAAAAATATACCCCTATCAGTTACGGATCCATAGCCGTTGGAATCAGATCATTTGCGCACGTGGATCGGAAGATATGGTCCAAATACCAAAACGGTGCAGAACAGACGTCATTGCACATCAGCCAACTTGATGGTCGATTTCGCTAGGGAAAACGACTCCGTTTCAAGAAGTGTAAAACATGAAAAAGATAGATATGCCTCTTAGCTTTGCAGGGATACAAATTTCAGCCTTATTGCTTCAGTGAAACTCGAGATATAGCTGATATGGCAAAAGGTGTCGGAACTGGAACTGAACTGGATTTGCCCTTAATTCTAGTAATCTGAAATCACTCAAAGAAACTTGTGAAAAACACCAAATTACATAAAAATATAAAAGATCATAAACACAATTAGACTAAACAATAATAACTCGTATTTGACACAAAACAATAATAAAACATAACTAAAAACTATATAATTATACGAGTTATCACACCCCCATACTTAGATTGTTGCTAGTCCCTAGCAACGACTCAATAAAAAAAAAATAATAATAAAATAAGAAAATCTAATCTAATCCATTTTCGTAGGAAATCACGGTGGCACTTAGCATGTGACACAAGCCTTTAAACCCCTAGGTGTCCCTAGTGGACGAGTTTAGTCTCGTGAGGGTTTACTAGGACGATACCCACAAACATTGAAGACATAAGAAAAACTAAAAATAATAATTATAACTAATCCTTCCAATATAAATTAGAGATAATCATTGGACAAGTCTTAAAAACTAATCAATAGCTTAAAGAAATTCACAAAAGATCTTGCTTGAATGTAAATAGTTTGAGTTAAGCCAATAATAACATAACATATTTCAATCAAAATAGTGTATATTCAAACTTAATCTCAACTTCTCACATGGGATACTCTCTTGATTTTCACTCTTTAAAGTAGTGGTAAAGTGTTTACACTCAATCAATCTCATGAAAACACTTCTACCATATGCTTGCTTGTCCACCTATTCTCCACTATTTAGATCATACAACTTCATAAATCAAGAGGTCTTTATTCAAGGTTGTAATGGGGCCAAAGGGTTATAATGTGGTTAAAGAACAAAAGGATAAAGATATCACAAAGGTTCCAAAGAGTTCATAGATTTTAGAGACATAATAAGATCATACAAATAAAACTTCTCAAAACTCTTATAAAGCACATAATAACATAGGCTAAATATTCATGTTGAGCCTTTGCATCATTCTAACCAACTTTGTAACATCTTTTTCTAGAAGTTCAAGAGAAGATTTTTTTTTTTTTTTTTTTTTTTTTTAATATGGGAATGTATTTGACAATGATCCCTTTCTTTTTCTCTTGACTTTTTCTTTTCTTTTCTTCCCCTACACTTATCTTTTGTTTCTAACCCAAATTTTCAAATAAAAATATCCCTTGTTTTTTTTGCAATATGTCTCAAAATATAAAATTCATCTTTAGAACAAGGGTAAGGATATAAGCATATTTAGGCTAGGTGTAAGTTGTGGTTACCAATAAAACATCATATTTAATGTAGGCTCAAATTGGCTCACTAGTGGGGATGTTCTCGTAGAACATTAATAATGGATGGCTGTTTGGCTCTGGTTATAATCCTAATGCCTCTATCATATTCATGTTGTCACATGTATCAATATAGTCTCAAACGGTTTAAAGCAAGTTCTAGAGAATCATGTAATCATAAGAGCACTCAAGAAAGAAATTAGATTGATTTGTATAATGCATCAATCATTATAGGCTCAAAAACTCACAAAGATGATTATACAAGTCAGATTAAGTCTAAACATGCTTCTTTCTCAATCAACATATCATATTAACATTGGCTCATAAAAAGGTTGACATCAAGCTCAATTCTCATGAAAATCTTCTCACTAATAAATCTGTTTTAGACTTATGCAATTCATATCTCATCATTGTATTGAAAGTAACTAAAAAAAAAAACACATTAAGTCTAAACATGCTTTTTTTTTTTTTTTTTTTTTTTGTTTTTTTGTTTTTTTGTTTTTTTTTTGTTTTTTTGTTTTTTTTTTGTTTTTTTTTTTTTTAAAGAAGAAGATTAAATCAAACTGACAAGGTATGTCTCAAGTCTCCCTTACTCAGACCTTGTTCAGAATGAATACTTCTAAATGTCTTAAAACACAACAAATTTTTTTTTTTTTAGCAAAATATGTCCCTTACCCCCTACTAAAATATGACATTGTCCCCAATGTCAAATTTTAAAGGTAGAATTTAGGAGATATTACCTGCAGAGGTTGCTAACCACTTATTATAACTGAGACACAACAAACAAAATGTTAGATAATGTCACAAAGACAAAGTGCAATCCACTCCTTGCTCGTCCATATCTCTTTTTCTTTTTCCGAGCCTTTGCGAAACAACCGTAGCAGATAAACACTCATAAGCTTGTAGCTTTTTGAGTAAATCTTCAATGGTTGTAGCAGAAATTATGGTTCTCCTTGCCTCTGAAAACATGAATCCATTATCCACAGCATTATCTAAATATGAAAGTAAATTACTAAAATAACCATTAATATTAAGCAAACCAATGGGTTTCTTATTTGTGACCAAAGATGACCAAGAAGCCACGCAAGCTATTTCTTCCAATGTACCCAGACCTCCTGGTAAGGCAATGAATGCATCGGCAGAATGGTACATGATTGTTATCCGTTCAGGGATACTCCAGACTTGTATTTCCTTACCCACGGTAGGTCCACAAAAATCTGTGAATAGTTTTGGCACGATTCCTAGAACTGGACTTCCTCCGGCGTGTGCTGCTGTAGCGACTGCTCCCATTAAACCCGTACTACCGCCTCCATAAATCAAGTGGATCTTTTGTTGGGCAAGTATTACTCCAACTCTTATGGCTTCATCAGCGAATATGTTATTTTTCCCTGGATAAGCACCTCCAAAGACACAAATTTTTTTAATGCGCTGGGACGAAGTGCTTTCCATTTTTTTTCTTTTTCGAGTGCCTGAAAGAGAATGAGTACATGGTGTAATATATAGAGGAGTGAGTAGTGAATCAGACAAGAGTAATAATGTCGCCGAAAGTGTATTTGACCTGTCAGAAGAAAATGTTAACCTAACAAAAGATTTTTGCGTGATTTCAGGAAGAAAATCAAAAAGAGAAGAAAAATCAACCGTAAAAGACCAATGCAAAAAAAAAGAGAATAATTACACAAATCGAACAACACGTAAACTAAACCGAAATAAAATTATTGCAAATCAAACCAAAAGCTGAGAAGTCATTTATTGTAGTTGTGATTGTGGCTCACATCTTCCTCTGGTTTTACGTCCAGAAACGGCTTAAACGCCTTCTATGAGTCGAGGATATGCTTCCCATCCAGTTTTCTTACAAGCTGGCAAACAGGGTCTTTTAACATCAGATTCCCAAGATGTTGCCATTCCCTTTGGAATTGCGGCCATAAATCAAGAATTTCTCTTTGTACGTCTCCACTAGGATGCGTCTCAAGAGAAAGTTGGATATTACCCAAATTCTCCTTACTCAGTCCATCCTTAATGAATTCAATTTTATCATCTCGATTAGAGGACGGAATCCCAATAGAACGACATTTACCGTTACACGTCCATCGTGCACACTTGTGGCAATTTGAACTCATGCGCTTTGCTCGTCGCTTCTTTGCATAAGTGCTTCTACCTGTACCTGGTAAATGCAAAACAGGAAGATATTCATCTTCACGTACCTTGGCTTCAATTATCCAACGTATGTCTTCAGGAATCCCTTTGTTCATAAGCATTCTTAATCTTTCTAATCGAACTTGGTAAAGCTTCAGTAAAATATTCCGAGGAAAAGGAGGAAATCGTTTCTGCAATCTTTTGAGAATATCATCCATCCTGAAAAAAAATGAAATAAAATAAAATGAAAGAGAAATTTATATACAATATCAGTTTTGTGGGTAGCTGATGGAACCGACTTAAATAATCACGGAGTACCGTTATCCGCCATTTAACCGGGGTAAAAAAAAATTATATTTACATCTAGTTATTTTCAAAACAAGGATCAGAAAGAAAAACAACCTCTTCTTGAGTAACATGATTTTCCAAAAAGAGTTTGAGTCTTTGTCCATTTACCTTGAATACGTTACCATTTTGAGGATTCTCAATGTCAACTGCTCCATAATGATACACATGCTTAACCACAAATGGGCCAGTCCATCTTGATCTCAACTTACAAGGAAATATGTGAAGTCTAGAATTATAAAGTAGAACTTTTTGCCCAACATTAAATGTTTTTCTTGAAATTAACTTGTCATGAAAGGCTTTAGTTCTTTCTTTATGAATTTTAGAATTCTCATATGCATCATTTCTGAGTTCCTCAAGTTCATTTATTTGTAATTTTCGTAAATTAGAAGCGTCATCAAGGTTTGAGTTGAACATTTTAATGGCCCAATATGCTTTATGCTCAAGTTCCACAGGTAAATGACAAGGTTTTCCATAAACTAGCCTATAAGGAGACATGCCCAATGCTGTTTTAAAAGCTGTTCGATAGGCCCATAATGCATCGTTAAGTCTAAGAGACCAATCTTTGCGATTTGGATTAACTGTCTTTTCCAAAATTTGTTTAATCTCCCTATTTGCTAATTCTACCTGTCCATTTGTCTGCGGGTGATAAGGGGTTGCAACTTTGTGTGTAATGGCATATTTCTTCATTAATGTTTCAAAAACCTTGTTGCAAAAATGTGTTCCCCCATCGCTTATGATAGATCGAGGAATTCCAAATCGACTCAAAATATTTTCTTTTAAAAATTTAATCACTGTTTTGTGATCATTATTTCGACATGGAATTGCCTCTATCCACTTTGAAACATAATCTATTGCAACTAAAATGTATAAGAAACCAAAAGATGGTGGAAATGGTCCCATGAAATCAATACCCCAACAGTCAAAAATTTCAATTACAAGAATTGGGTTCAAAGGCATCATGTTTCTTTTCGAAATGGAACCTAATTTTTGACAACTTTCACATGACTTGCAAAAATTATGTGCATCTTTGAACAAAGTTGGCCAGTAAAATCCACACTGTAAAATTTTTGCAGCAGTTTTCTTTGATGAAAAATGACCACCACATGCCTCGGAATGACAAAACTTAATTACACTACTTACCTCATTGTCGGGAATGCATCTTCGAAAAATCTGATCAGGACAATATTTGAACAAGTAAGGGTCATCCCAATAGAACTTCTTTACCTCATTCAGAAACTTCCTTTTATCTTGTGTGCTCCATTGAGAAGGAATTTTTCCTGTAGCAAGAAAATTAGCAATGTCAGCAAACCAAGGTGTCGTGGAGACAATTAGAAGTTGTTCATCAGGAAAAGTATCATTTATTGGTGAGGTTCCAAAAGATTCATCACAAACAAGTCTTGATAAATGATCAGCCACCACATTTTCTACTCCTTTTTTATCTCGAATGGTGATGTCAAATTCTTGCAGCAAAAGGATCCACCTCAGCAACCTAGGTTTTGCATCCTTCTTAGAGAGAAGATATTTTAAAGCTGCATGATCACTAAAGACAACAATTGATGATCCAACAAGGTAAGATCTGAATTTATCCAATGCAAAAACAACTGCAAGTAATTCCTTTTCTGTAGTGGAATAATTCATTTGGGCTCTATTTAAAGTTTTACTTGCATAGTAAATTACATGTGGTTTATTATCTTTCCTTTGTCCTAACACAGCACCAACAGCATAGTCACTAGCATCACACATTATTTCAAATGGTAAGGACCAATCAGGAGATCTCATAATAGGAGCAGTAGTGAGCATATTTTTGAGTTTTTCAAAAGCATCTTCACAATCTTTAGTCCATTCAAATGCAGTGTCTTTCATTAAAAGATTACATAGAGGTTTAGATATTGTGCTAAAATCTTTTATGAATCTTCTATAAAAACCTGCATGTCCCAAGAATGACCTAATGTCCTTTACCGTCTTTGGTGTGGGTAGATTAGCAATCAATTCAAGTTTTGACTTGTCTACCTCAATCCCTTTTGCAGAAACAATGTGACCTAGTACAATACCTTTAGTGACCATGAAATGACATTTTTCCCAATTAAGAACAAGATTTTTTTCTTCACACCTAATCAATACATTTTTCAAATTGGCTAAGCAATCATCAAATGAATCACCAGAAACAGAAAAATCATCCATGAAAATCTCAAGATTACGTTCAATCATGTCACTAAAAATGCTAAGCATGCATCTTTGAAATGTGGCAGGGGCGTTACATAATCCAAATGGCATTCTACGATATGCAAAAGTACCAAAAGGACATGTAAAAGTGGTTTTCTCTTGGTCCTCAAGTGCAATGGCAATTTGATTATACCCAGAATATCCATCTAGAAAACAATAAAACTCATGCCCTGCAACTCTTTCTAAGATTTGATCCATGAAAGGCAAAGGGAAATGATCTTTCCTCGTCACTGAGTTAAGTTTCCTATAGTCAATGCACATGCGCCAACCAGTAACAGTCCTAGCTGGAATTAATTCATTGTTTTCATTTTTAACTACAGTAACTCCAGATTTCTTAGGTACGACTTGAGTAGGACTTACCCATTTGCTATCAGAGATAGGATAAATGATTCCATTATCTAGAAGTTTAATGACTTCATTTCTCACTACTTCTTTCATATTAGGATTAAGCCTTCGTTGCATTTGTCTAGAGGGTTTAGCATTTTCCTCTAAATAAATATTATGTGTGCAGATTAATGGGCTTATTCCCTTTATGTCAGCTAAGGTCCATCCTAATGCATTTTTGTGCATCTTCAAAAGTTGTAACAACTTACCTTCTTGTAGTTCATCAAGATGTGAAGAAATTATGACTGGAAAAGTTTCACTCTCACCCAAAAAGGAATATTTTAGCTCGGATGGCAATGGTTTTAACTCCAGCTTGGGTGGTTCAATAGTTGATGGTACAGTGACATTTGTAAGTGATGGTAGTTCCTCAAACTTTTGTTTCCA
Source organism: Fremontodendron californicum (assembly GCA_030761205.1). Taxonomy (NCBI): domain Eukaryota; kingdom Viridiplantae; phylum Streptophyta; class Magnoliopsida; order Malvales; family Malvaceae; genus Fremontodendron; species Fremontodendron californicum. The sequence goes on from JAULJL010000033.1 coordinate 983,078, forward strand.
ACAATGCTTATCCTGAAAAGATTTTAACAAAGAATCAGTGTGTGAAATTTCTGAAGCATTATCAAACTCATATTCAATTAAATAAGCTTCTAAAGGATCATGGAATGTGGTAGTGGTGAGATGTTCATGAACAAGTTCTTCAATGAAATCCACTTCATGTACTTCTGAATTATCACCAGGTTGCTTGCAAATGTTGAACACATTTAATTCTAAAGTCATATTTCCAAAAGAAATGTTCAACATACCATTCCTGCAATTTATCAGAGCATTAGAAGTTGCAAGAAATGGACGGCCTAATATAACAGGAATTTGAACATTTGGATTTGAAACAGGATGTGTGTCCAAAACAATAAAATCAACAGGGAAGTAAAAATTATCAATTTGAACCAAAACATCTTCAACTATCCCTCGAGGAATTTTTACAGAACGATCAGCTAGTTGAAGTGTAACAGGTGTTTCCTTGAGTTCACCTAAACCTAACTGTTGATAAACAGAAAAAGGCAAAAGATTAACACTAGCACCAAGATCAAGCAATGCACGTTCTATTCTAGTGTTTCCAATGATGCATGAGATTGTTGGACATCCAGGATCTTTGAATTTTGGTGGAGTAAGGTGCTGAATGATTGAGCTCACACTTTCCGTCAAAAATGCTTTCTTTTGTACATTATGTTTCCTTTTAACTGTGCACATGTCCTTCAAAAATTTAGCATAAGATGGAACTTGTTTGATTGCATCCAATAAAGGAATGTTAATCTTAACTTGTTTGAAAAGTTCATAAATTTCTGCATTTTGATTCAAATTCTTTATTGTTTGCAACCTTTGAGGAAAAGGAGCAGGATGCATACCTTTTTCTTTGTCCAAATTTTCAAGAAGTTCAGACTTACCATCATCCTTACCATTACTTTTCGGAGGGGAAAGAGGATCTTGGTCTTTTGATGGAATCTTTTTGTCAATTGCCTTTCCACTTCGAAGAGTTGTGATAGAACTGGCATTTTCCTGTTGAGTTTCATTGGAGCAAGAAACAAGACATTGAGTAGAAGGGTTAGGCTGAGGTTGAGCAGGAAACTTACCTTTTTCTTGAGTGCGTAATGAAGCTGTCAATGTGGACAAGGTGTTTTTGATCTCATTGATGTCCTGTGAAGTCCGGCTATTCACATTTGCTTGTGTTTGCATGAATGCTTGCAATGTCTCTTCCAAGGTTTGTACACGTGAAGGTTGATAGGAAAAAGTGTTGCCCGGCTTTTGAGATTGTGGTACCTGAACATGATTATTATTCCGCCAACTGAAGTTGGGATGATTTCTCCATTCAGGGTTATACGTTTCAGAGTAAGGAGAAGGAAAAGGCTTTTTAAATGTGTTTATGGAATTTACTTGATCATGCAACGCTTCTTTAAGAATGGGAATGTTTGGACATTCAGAAGTGGGGTGTCCCATGATTTCACAAATTCCACAACTTTCTTCATTTTTAACCGTTTTGACTTCTTTTACTTCTCTAAGTTCCATGGCTTCAATCTTTCTAGCCAAATTAGCTACTTTAGCTTTTATCTCATCTTCTTGACTAAAATGATATTTTCCTCTGTTAGAAACAAGATTAGATCTATTGGAACTTTCAGAGGAATTATCTGTGTGCCAGGCTTGAGAGTTATCTGCCAAATGGTCTAGGTAGTCAAAGGCTTCTTCAGGTTCTTTTTCTAGAAACTCACCGTTACACATTGTTTCAACAAATTGTTTAGTTTCGGGAGTTAAACTTTCATAAAAGAAACTAATAAGACGCCATTTTTCAAAACCATGATGTGGACAAGAACTTAACAAATCTTTAAAACGCTCCCAGCACTGAAAAAATGCTTCATTTTGATTTTGATTGAAATTTTGAATCTGTCTTTTCAAAGCAGTAGTTTTATGTGCTGGGAAAAATTTCTTTAGAAACTCAGTTTGTAATTCTTGCCATGTGCCAATTGACCTTGGTTTTAAATTATGAAGCCAAATTTTTGCTTTATCTTTTAAAGAAAAAGGAAATAATTTTAGCTTGACAATTTCATTTGTACATTGTTGGTCATTAAAGGTGACACATACATCTTCGAAGTCTTTTAGAAACGAGTAAGCACTTTCCGATTCCAACCCATAGAAATTTGGAAGCAAAGCTATCATACCTGGTTTAAAACGAAAGTTGTTTGCATTGAGAGGAAAAATAAAACAAGAGGGTGATGAGCTTCGAGTTGGTTGCAAGTAGTCACGCATGGTGCGTACTTGTCTGTTCTCATCTTCAGCATGAACACTTTCATTGTCAGCCATGGTAGGAGTTGTATTAGAAAGATTACCTGAAAAAGTTTCACAATAAAATCTAACTAAACGACGAGATCTAAAATCACGTCGCCAAACAAGCATAAAACAAAGTTAATATACAAAATTAGGCGGTATAACCAGCCAATAAAAATAAATATAAACAAATTAGGCGGTATAACCAGCCAAAAAAAAATAAATATACTTATAAACTTATATACTTAGTATTGCTTCCCCGGCAACGGCGCCAAAAACTTGATGGTAACTCAATTAAGAGTTGTAAACCCAAGTGCAGGTTATGTTCAAGTAATAAATTCTCGGGTGTCCGAGGTCGAACCACAGGGAAGCGTATTAATAAGTATAAGTTTATAAATATATAAGACAAAGAAAGTAAACAAGATATTAGGGAATCAACAACAAAATAAGATAAACAAGATATTAGAGAACAAAATAAACAAAATAACATAAAAACAATTAAACAAGATATAAAAAACAATAAGAAAGGATGTTGAGGTTAGAAACTCCACTCTTGGTGTTATGCTAAGATTAATCTTGTTTTATTACACAATTGAAATCCACACATAAGGGAGGTTCCAATCGGAAGGTTTAGCAATTCAGTCCAACGTCCATAGCATATGATATTATGTTCATTTGGTGTCCTCAAAACTCATAAAAAGAGTCCAAGCATTCCTTATGCCAAGGTATATGTCTACAACAAATCAAGGTTATGAAACCAAGCATTTACTGTGCCATTTTCATTGTCAATAATGAATCAAGATCTCTACTTTGCAAGTATGATTTTAAACCAAAAGAAAATATTATCTATACTAGTGTTTATAAATGATGATTCATTTTAGCTCATGTTTAAGAGACTAACCTTAGCATTTACCAAGAGCTTCACCTCATCACCTCAACAATATGATTAGCAACACATACTAGATATGAATAAAATGAAAAGAAATGTAAGAAGCATAAGTAAATAAAAAAGAAAACTAGAGAAAGGAAAGAAGAAGAAAACTTAGAGAATTTTACTACAAAGGCTAATATCCTACCAATGTATAATGTATCCCAATACTCATCCAAGGCCCTCTATTTATACACATTTTGGAGGGCTAAATGACAAGAGACAAGCTTTACAAATTTCAAAGGTAGGTATAATAGGTGGGTGCATTTTTCTAACAATTTTCGTCATATTGTATGACAATTCTGATCAGCCAGCTTGATGGTCGATTTTGTCAATGTTGGAGGCTCGATCTGATAAAATGGTCTTCTAGAAAAATATACCCCTATCAGTTACGGATCCATAGCCGTTGGAATCAGATCATTTGCGCACGTGGATCGGAAGATATGGTCAAAATACCAAAACGGTGCAGAACAGACGTCATTGCACATCAGCCAACTTGATGGTCCATTTCGCTAGGGAAAACGACTCCGTTTCAAGAAGTGTAAAACATGAAAAAGATAGATATGCCTCTTAGCTTTGCAGGGATACAAAGTTCAGCCTTATTGCTTCAGTGAAACTCGAGATATAGCTGATATGGCAAAAGGTGTCGGAACTGGAACTGAACTGGATTTGCCCTTAATTCTAGTAATCTGAAATGACTCAAAGAAACTTGTGAAAAACACCAAATTACATAAAAATATAAAAGATCATAAACACAATTAGACTAAACAATAATAACTCGTATTTGACACAAAACAATAATAAAACATAACTAAAAACTATATAATTATACGAGTTATCAGATGGTGATAATAATTTCATTTGATGATTTCATAAAACCGGTAGTGTCACATGAACATGTGGATATTGTACCATAGTAGGATCCACTACCACAAAATTCTTTTGAAAATAATATGTGTGGTTTTTCATAGAAAAAACATGTTTCAAAAAATTGAAGATTAAATTTGGAGGCAAATCTTGCATAATGAGATTTTTGAATAATCAAGATTTAGGTCCCACCAATTTCGTGTAATCATTGGTTAATTTATTTGTATCATGTTGACATCATCTCACAGTCCTAACATGCATGGTTATTCATTGTAGAATACATTTGTGATATACATGGTCATTCTTTGTACCTACCTTCGTATTAATTCATTTAGTCTTAGCATGTATCATTTTGACATCATAGCATGCATGGTCATTCATTGTAGAATACGTTTATGACATGCATAGTCATTATTTGTATATACCTGTGCATCAATTTATTCAATGCATCATATTGGCATTAGATTGCATCCATAGCATACATAGTCATCATAATTTCTCTGCATATGTTCATGCATTAATCATCAGTATATTCATGCACATAGGAATAGAGCATTTACATTCATAATTGTATTCTTAATCTCATGACATTTTCATTTGCACGAAAGGGGTTCGAGATATGAGGAATGAATCGGAGGAACGACTGGATGCTTTGGAACTCAATCAAGAGGAGTTTAGACATGAAATCCGGGAAATGAAAGTACAACTCGCCAAATTGTTGAAAATGTTTGAGGATATGGGTAAGAGTAAAGAGGAACTTTCTCAGGGCTCTGTATCGTCTTCGGATCAACCAAAACAATTAGGTCCAGAGCATACAATCCTTGCTAGATCCTGCACTTGTCAATGCCACAAAGGTTGCAATCCTGATGAAATTGTGGACAAAATCGTGAAAATGATTAAACCTGAGAGCCTGATACCAAAGATAGATAAACCTTGGATCCTGTACCATACCTACAAACTGTTCTAGGTCCAAACCAATATCCTCACCCTACTATGGTCCAATCGTCCACTGGGATGACCACTATGGGATTCCTGAATCCCACTCTATCACCACCAACTGCTAGTTCATATTGCTTCCCTCATCAATCACCTTACCCAGTATTTGGGATAGAAACCTCAAGCTATGTACAACCTCCAAAGACCCCGTGTCCAAATCCATACCCTTTCCATATTGTTCCGCCACGTCTCCATGTAAACACTCTGGTTCAGACCTTAATGCCACCACCAAGCGCCCCAACTCCTAGGCCATGTGTGATTAAGAAACGACCCCAGGATAAGACCCAAAGGCCTTTTGATCCCTTTCCAATCAGCTACAGAGAGCTTCTCCCTATACCTGATCCAAAATCACATGGTTGCATGTGTCCCGTTGAAACCCCTGTTACCACCATATCCAAAGTGGTATAATCCAAATGTAAAATATGATTATCACTGTGGAATTGTTGGCCATAGCATCGAAGACTGTATAGCATTCAAAAAGAAAGTGCAAACTCTTATAAATGCCAAGTGGTTGGATCCAATGACATTGATTGATAGAGGGATGGGAAAGCGTCATTAGGATTGGGAGATTTACAGCATTGAGGTAGAAAGACTTCGGTTTTATATGATGTAATAGGTTTTCACTTATTCAGTAGCTGGCTCTTATAGCCTTAGGATGCTAGGAAGAATAAAGTGCTTGTAAAGACAGTTTTAACCACTGTTCAAATTTTGTAAAACATAGTTTATACCATTGTGAATGTTGATGTGGGAATGAATTGATTATGTTTCAAATTTATGAGATGTTGATGATTAAGTTCCTCCGATTCTTATTTTCCTCCGTGATATCTTCCCCTTTGTATTTTGCATCCGATTAATTATTTGTCATACCATACATTCATACATGTATCATGTTAGCATCAGGTTGCATTCATGCATTCATAATCAACATGATTTTTCTGTATATATCCATGCATTAATTTTCTTATTCTTTACATGCATCATGTTGACTTTGGATTGTATTCATGACAAACATAGTTAGCATGATTTCTCTGTATATGCTCATGCATTAATCTGTCCTATTAACATCAGGATGCATTCATGACACACATGGTCAGCATGATTTTCTTTGTATATATTCTGTATGAATCATTCATTGTTTGCATGTATCATAATTGACGTCGTGTTGCATTCATAGTGTATGATCATTCATTGGGAAATATGCCGAAATGTACATGATCATTCATTGCATATATCCATGCGTTGATTTGTTTATTCTTTGCTTGCAACATGTTGTCATCGTGATTGCATTTATTACATATATGGTCAGCATGTTTCCACTGTGCATGTCCATACATCATATTGATTAGGCTTCCCGTGCATCAAATTAAATTCATGGCTCCTTCATCATGACATGCACTTTGGGGGAATAAAACATAAATTGGCTTGGATTTAAGAGTCTTTTAAAGAATTTCCATTTCAAATCAGAGGTATAAGAAGTACTGAGTACCCTTTTAATACAGGCTAGTGCTATGGAGAATGAACAAGTTGCCTGAATGGAAAGGGTATAGAAAGAATTGCGAGAACAGCTGGCAAAGTCTCAAACAGAATCTAAAGATCAGATGATTAAATTGATGGAGCTATTATCCACCGTAATCAAGGGATACACTGAAAACCTGGCCTCCAGAGAAGGGTTAGAGGCACGAAAGGGTCAGAATGAGGTCGTAATGATGGATGCCCAGAACATAGTTAACCCGTCAATGTCTTAAATTCAGATGAACCAGCGGAATAGGCAAAGTTGAAAATGGTTAATGAGGTAGAGTTGGCAGATTCCCAAGGGAAATATCAGTTGCTAGATGAAAGGCTTCGGGCAGTAGAAAATACAGACGTATTCGGGAGTGTAGAGGCGAAAGAACGATGCTTGGTCTTCGATTTAGTTATCCCTCCTAAATTCAAGGTCCCTGACTTTGTGAAATATGATGGGACGACTGATCCGTCAGCCCATATCACTATGTTCTGCCGAAAGATGACAAGTTATATAGATAATGATAAGCTTCTGATCCACTACTTTTAGGATAGCCTCAGCGGTCCGCAACTAGGTGGTATAGTCAGTTGAGTAAGGATCAGATTCGCTCTTGGAATGATTTGGCTAGGGCTTTTTTAAACCAGTACAAGCATGTGATCGACATGACACCTGACTGTCTCACCTTGCAAAATATGGAGAAAAAGGTTACTGAAAGCTTCAAAGAGTATACTCAGAGGTGAAGGAACATGGCCACCCAAGTACAACCGCCTTTAACTCAAAAGGAAACCACTGTCCTTTTTGTGAATACACTACGGTTCCCATACTACGATAGACTTGTTGGCAACACCACGAAGAATTTTTCGGATATGGTAATCTCCGGGGAAATTATTGAAAATGCAATCAAGGTCGGGAAACTCGAAGGAGGTAAAACATTTAATGTAGAGAGAAACAGGTCGCCCAAAAAGAAAGAGAAAGATGTCCAAGCCATGGGAGACTGTGCCCCGTATGTTCTGGCTACTTCATACCCACCACCCTGTCCTTCTATGAATTATATACCCCAGGGTTCATACTTATACCCAATGGCCTCTCAGAATCCAGTAAATTTTCAACCTTTTGTCAGTCAAAGGAGAACGAAGAATATCCGAAAAAGAGATCAGTTTGAGTCACTCCTCATGTCTTACTCTGAACTATTGTCCCAGCTGGTCGAAGAGAAACTTCTCACTAAAGTTCCAGTGGAGCCTAGCCAACCCCCATATCCAAGCTGGTATGACGAGAATGCATATTGTGATTATCATTCTGGGATTTGGAGACATTCCATGAAAATTGCTTATGTCTGAAACGGAAGGTTCAAGCGCTCATCAATAAAGGACAGTTAGGTGTGGGGAAGAAACAAAAGATAGACAGCATGGAGAATCTGCTAAATAGGAATGATGAGACCATTATGGATGTCATAATAAGGGAAGAAGATGGAAAAGTCGAAAAGAGTACCAAGCAATAGCCTGTTTGAATTAGGGAGAACATGTCGAGGGGAAGTTTTTATGCATTTAGTTTCAGACCTTATGATAAAAACACTTGTCTCATGTCGGCATTCATAAGAATTAAATGAATTTTGATTTTAAATGCTTTGTGTTTGTTGTGTTTTAACAATAATTGGAAGAAAAAAAAAGAGCATTAAGGAAGTTTTAGTAATGGATAGTCTCAAGAAGATTGATGATAATTGCTACAAATGACCCAATACCTTCTCCCCCCTCCTTTATGTTTTCCTAAGCCTAAATCTCTTAAACCAAGAACAGTTGAAAGACCTAATGCTTCAAGGAATATGATTGATTGAACTTCATAAGACCATCATCATCATAGAATAAGCAAAGATGTAGATCCTAGTCTAAGTTATGAACAAAGGAACGAACTTTTCAAAAAAAATTTGAACCCCTTGAAATTCAAACAAATGAGACTTTCCTTCAAGAATTTAGATCATGGTAATTTGGTATGTGTCAAGGTGGTGCCAAAACTATTCATGTCATTTTCAACAAACCACAAAACACTAATTGCCCAAACATCACTTCATGATTGACACCCTGGGGCACAATGATTAAACTAGATTATCCCTTGTCCCAGAGAAAACTTGTTTTTGGGTCATATTTTCTTTATCTCTTCAAAGAACTCAGATTTGAAATTCAGTCTTTTTCAGTACAGACCTAGACTTGCTATGTTCCTCGTTGATAAAAATTCTCATGGTTAATCAAATTGCGGCATTATATGTGGAAATGATAGATACATGGTGAATAAGGATGGACTAACGCATGAATCATTGGGGCATGCGAAGAAAAATGAAAAATTTGTGATATCATGCATATGAGAATTCGGATGATTCCAAAGTGAAAAATGAAATTCTGAATATCTATTTCCCCTAGGGATTGCTTTTCAATGTGAATATTTGTGCTTGACATGAAAAATGGCCATCTTTCATATCCCTTTTGCACAAAAAGAAATTATCCATAGTCACCCCTTTTGAGCCGAAAGAAATCTTTTTTCTTTAAACCCTGATCAAGGATCATCCTCTACACTGGGGGGCAAATGCGAGGAAAGATCTTTTTAAAGATCATTGAGAAATGAGTCCTAGCTCAAAGACAGATACAAAGCAAATAGAGTGCCGAATGAATACGGGCTCACTCGGTTAAAGAAAAAAAGAAGGAAAAGATGGTGAAATGAAAGCCAAGCAAAACAAAAGAAAAACACACAAAAAAAAAGTGTGTGAAAAAAACGATGGCAAATGAAAGCCAAAAGCAAGGAAGAAAAAGAGCAAAGTCAAAAGGAATGAAAAGTCCAAAAGGGATAAATGTTTCAAAGAGAATTCTCCTCAAAGAAAGGATCCTTGATCTGATTACCCTCAAACACCTTTTTTGGGCCTATTTATCCTTTCTTTCTGAACCCTGAGCGATGGCCTACATTACGTGCTTTAAAAGTCCATTTTGATCAAACATGAATATTTAACTTGAAGGGTTTTTCCTCAGATTTTATCCCATCTCATCGAATTATCATTTCACTAAGGAAGAATTTAGAATTCTCATATGAATTGTAAAACAATGAAAAAAGAAGAAAAAAGAACAAATTGGAGAGAATGAGACTCTAGGGTGAAAACCCAAAAATGGGCGGTCTAGGGTAAAATGGGAATTTTCGATGCCATCTATGATAGTGCCGATACCACAAAAGAAAAGATCATCTTAAAGAAGTGGTCATCAAGGAACATCTAGGAATTCTTGAACCCCCCAAATTGTCAACTCTCATTTGGATGATTGATTTCAAAACTGAAACTTTTTCCTTCCAAGATTAAACTTTCCAGTTTAAACATCCCAATCAATCTTGACACTTGTCAAAATACCTTGATACGGAAACTAAAAGAAAGTTGAATTTGTTTGATTCTTAATGAATTCATGATTTATAAAATCTGTTCCATTTGTGAGCCTAGAAAGGACATACATTTTTTGTTGTGAAGCTTTCCTGAAAAAACCAAAATCATGTTGTACCAAGCCTTGTCAATTCAAGTTGAAAAACCCAAATTGACACTTAAGAAAATTTTTAACTATGATCATCAATCTTCAAAAGATTTGTACATTACCACTGTGGGCTTAAAATTTTTGACTCAGAAGTTTTCATTAAAAAAGCAAAATTGTTTTTCAAAAAAAAGGAAAATAAAAAATATTTTTGATATACCCATTTTTGATGTTAACATGAGATAAGGGTTTTTCTAACTCAAAGGTGTGGAACTATTAGGGTTAACTTTGACTTCCAAATATGAGAAGAAGAAATAAAACTCAGCAAGCAGACTACTGTTAATAAGAGTTTGAAAACTGTTGGGGAAAAGAGAATAGCCAAAGATTGAAAAATGAATTAAACATATACTCTTATTTGAAGGGGAAAAATGAATTGGAAAGGCTGAGTCAAAATCTAAAAAAGTGATCAGGGGCATTTACATCACTCATGAGTATTCATCTATTTATTAAACTTCGCATTTGCACCGTGTCAGCAAGCATTTGCATAATTCATGATTATTCGTATTTGCACTATTCCATGAGCATTTGCATTCACATCAATCCAAGATATTTGCATTTACACCATGTAGCATTTGCATGCCTTCAATTTCCTTGGTTTCATCCAGATCTCTTTCAATGTTATGGTTTCACCCATACATTTCAATTTCCTTGGTTTCATCCAGATCTCTTTCAATGTTATGGTTTCACCCATGCATTTCAATTTCCTTGGTTTCATCCAGATCACTTCAATTTCATGGTTTCATCCATGCCTTCAATTTCCTTGGCTTCATCCAGATCTCTTTCAATTTCATGGTTTCATCCATGCTTTCAATTTCCTTGGTTTCATCCAGATCTCTTTCAATTTCATGATTTCATCATGCCTTTAATTTCCTCGGTTTCATCCAGATCTCTTTCAATTTCATGGTTTCATGGAGCCTTCAATTTCCTTGGTTTCATCCAGATCCTTTTCAATTTCATGGTTTCACCCATGCTTTCAATTTCCTTGGTTTTATCCAGATCTCTTTCAATTTCATGGTTTCATCCATGCCTTCAATTTCCTTGGTTTCATCCAGATCCTTTTCAATTTCATGGTTTCACCCATGCTTTCAATTTCCTTGGTTTCATCCAGATCTCTGCCAATTTCATGGTTTCACCCATGCCTTCAATTTCCAAGGTTTCATCCAGATCTTTTTCAATTTTATGGTTTCACCCATGCCTTCAATTTCCTTGGTTTCATCCAGATCTCTTTCAATTTTATGGTTTCATCCATACATTTCAATTTCCTTGGCTTAATCCAGATCTCTTTCAATTTTATGGTTTCACCCATGCCTTTAACCTCTAGTTTCATCCAGATCTTTTTCAAATTTTTTATTTCATCAATGCATTTCAATTCCCTGGTTTAATCCAGGTCTTTGTCAATTCTCTTGCAAATCGAACCCGTTTCCTTAAAGATGGGTCGAGCCTTGATTAGTCAGGAATTCAATTTAAGGACAAAATCTTCAATTTACTGCTTTCTCAAAAAAAATGAAAAAAAGAAAAACTGAGGAAATGAAAATTTGAAAAAAAAAAACAAAAAAAGGAAGAAGAAAAGGTAAAAAAACCCCATTTTCCCTTTCCTTCACATGTGATTTCACTAACCGTACAAAATTAGTGCTGGTTTATCTTTGCCTGATTACTGATTCTCAGCAATAGCCAAAGAGGGGCAGCTGTAGACACCTAATTTTGTCCTAAACACTAAAACATGTATGTTTTCTTCCTAAATTGATGTTGCAGAATCTAAAAAGACATTTTTCATCCTGCAGGTGGTACTCCGAGACTTAGTTTAAGAGGGTGAGCATAAAAAGTCAAACTCAAAAAAAGTCAACCCCGAAAAAAGTCAACCCCAAAAAAGTCAACCCCAGAAAGTCAACTACTGAAAAAATAACCCACTTTCAAAATCAAGATTTGAAGTTTAATTGAAAAATATTGAAAGAATTTTGATAATCCGAGGTCTACATTGAAAGATATAGAGTTCGGAAGTTTGGTTATGGAGATTCAGTAGAAAGGAAACCCTAATCCGGGAAATTTGGAGAAAAGTGCTTAAACGATCAAATTGGTCAAAATTGAAGGTTCCAAATGAAAGATAAGCATTGACTACGGGATATGGAGAAGCCACTTGAAAGAAAAATTAAAAGAAAAGTCAATCCGAGAGAAAACCGAGAATTAGGGTTTTTGTTGGATTTCGGTGAAATCGGGAAGAATTATAGAAATGGCCCGACTTGGTAAGACAAAAGCCCCTAATGGATGAAGAATGATCAAAAAGGGATAACCCAAGCCTCAATTTGAAGAAAATCTGAAAATCGGACTTGTTTTTGGGCAAAACCGAGTTCCGAAGGCAAAAGGGTAAAATTGGAAAAATTGAGAAAAATAGCAAATGGACTCCGAAAATTCTGAAAATTTTCAAATCTCATTCTTAAATCATTTGGAAGAGATTGGAGAAATAAAATCTTGATTCGGAGTTCGTTTGGAAAATGGCTAAATCCTGGGTCTCTTATGTAGAAATTCAAGAAGGAAAATCCCGAAAAAATAGCAAATGAACTCCAAATCTTCTTAAAATTTGCAAATATCATTTTTAAATTATTTGGAAGATATTGGCGAAATAAAATCTTGATTCGGAGTTCGTTTGCAAAATGGCCAAATCTCGGGTCTCTTATGTAGAAATTCAAGAAGGAAAATCCCGAAAAATAGCAAATGAACCCCAAATCTTATGAAAATTTGCAAATCTCATTTTTAAATTATTTGGAAGAGATTGGAAAAATAAAATCTTGATTCGGAGTTCGTTTGCAAAATGGCCAAATCCCGGGCCTCACATGCAATAATTCAATAAGATAAATCCCAAAAAAATAGAAAATGGACTCCAAAAATTTTGAAATTTTGCAAATCTCATTTTTAAATTATTTGGAAGAGATTGGAGAAATAAAATCTTGATTCGGAGTTCGTTTGCAAAATGGCCAAATCTCGAGCCCCTATGTAGTAATTCAAGATGATAAATCCCGAAAAAATACTAAATGAGTTCCAAAAAATCATGAAAACTTCCATATCACACTTTTAAATTATTTGGAAGAGATTGGTGAAGAAAAATCTTGATTTGGAGCTCATTTAAAAAATGGTAAAATGTGGGGGCATAAAAGGGCATTTTTGGAAGAAAAATCCAAATAAATAGCAAACGGACTCGTAAAAATTTGAAAACTTTCAGAATTCAATATTTTATTATTTTGGAAGTATTAAAAAAATAAAATTTGAATTTGGAGTCCATTTTCCATTTATTTGCATCCGGGGTGCAAAATGGTCATTTTACCCAAGCAACCGAAAAGGGCTTCTTTTGGCCTTTCAAAAAATCAGACTTGGGCTGGAAAAGAGAGTGCTGGCCTGCCAAGGCCCAAAGGAAGGAGGAAGCTTCTGATTTTTCAATCAAATGGCCATGAATTAAGAGTTAGTTAGAGATTTTTTTTGATCAAGCCATTGTGATTAAGCCACATAGGCCAATGCATGAAGAGGGAGAGTGTCAACATTATTCATGAACAGCTGTAATTATGGACAGCTGATACACTAATCTAAGGGTGATAATTTCATGATTTTTCACCTTGGATCACTAGCCCTTGGATGGAAATTGGTTAGAACCAAAATTACAACATCCTAGCTTATTTTACGGGGTTCGGCCATCACATAGTGGGGGGAATTTTCATTTTGTGGACTTCATTTTTCAGATTTCTTCTTGTTTTTGCTTAGTTTTTCTCTCCTTGGTTGAAAGCAAAAAGACTAAGTTTAGAAAAGAAAGGAAAGTTTGAAGAGATAAAGCTTGAAATATAGCTTCTTGAGGTTGCATTTAGCACCAACTCTTGCACTTTCTTGATTTTCCATTCTTGTTTTTGCTATTTTGATTATTATTTGGTGAGTTTTCTTTTTAAATAAGTGTTTTTTTTTTATATTCCTTTTAAGTTCATTTTTCATCTTTTTCTTAAACAAGTTTTTTTTTTACATTTGTTTTCTTATTTCCTCACAATGGCCGAATGGCCTATATTTTTTTAGTGTTGCTGTTTTGTTTGATTTCTCATGTTATTCATGTTATTTTCTTTAGTCTTGATGTTTTAAATATTCTCCTACTTCATATACTTGAAGCATGTTTTAATTTGGTTGCTTGTTTGTTGTCCTTTATGAGTTTATTATCATATTCTTGCATTTTCAATTTTCTGTTTTCATAATGTTTAAATTTGTTGATGTTTTATATTTAGTATATCAAGTGTTTGTGAAAATACTTGTTAGTTTTAATATCTCTACTTTGTGTTTGCATGATTTGAGTGTTATATTTTAGTTGAGCATGTTAGTATATCAAGTGTTTGTGAAAATGCTTGTTAGTTTTAGTATCTCTACTTTGTGTTTGCATGATTTGAGTGTTATATTTTAGTTGAGCATGTTAGTATATCAAGTGTTTGTGAAAATGCCATACTTGTTTGGAATCTTAGGCCATTCGGCTACCATGTTATTTTGCATTGTGTGTTGCATTTTTGCTATGTTAGTTGATAGGTTTGCATTTGCATGACATTTGATGGAGTATTTAGTTTAAGTATACCAAGTGTTTGTGAAAATGCCATGCTTGTTTGGAACCTTAGGCCATTCGGCTACCATGTTATTTTGCATTGTGTGTTGCATATTTGCTATGTTAGTTGATTGGTTGGCATTTGCATGACGTTTGGTTGAGTTTTTGGTTTAAGCATGCCTTGTGTTTGTGTTATTGCCATGCATATTTTAGTTGTTAGGTTAGGTTTATCTTGCCATGCATGTTCATGCATTTTAGACCTAGGTTGCACTAAATGCCATGCAAGTTCATTTAGGTCTAGGTCACTATATTGATGCCATGCATTTTTTCATGACATTTAGGTTTAAGCTCATGCATTTCATGCATCATATTTGCTGTATTTTTTTCATACATTTCATGTTCATGCCACTTGACTAATGACTTCAGCCAATTAATGGTTCAAAGTCATGCTCTCTTGAGCACACTTGTGGAAAATTAAGGTTGGCAAATTTATTATTACACCTTTGTGATTTTTTTTACTTAGCCAATTTTTATCTAACTTTTTAAAAGTCTTAGCTATTGTTTGTCAGTCATTTTTTGAGTTTTAAATATTTTTACTTTGATTTTTAAATGATTTTATCAAAGGCAAAAATGTATTTTGGCAAAACAGTTTTTTCATCCAGTACTCGTACTTTCCCGATTTTTCTGGGCATTCATATTTAATTAAAAAATTAAGTTGATTTTTTCCCGTGTAGTTTTACATGTCCTGAGTCTCATTATTTTTTTATATTTTTTTTAATTTTTAAAAATAGGGTAAAAAATCGTAGCTTAAAACTGGACAGTGGAGTCATAATTGAATTTAAAGAAAAATCATTTTTCTGTTTTGGTTAAGTTACTTAGAGGGGGCTGATTAGGAAGTCTATCTACTGATTTAGGGTAGTTTCTAAGCCTTTTTAGACTCTAAAAATGATTTTTTAAGTCTCGGGTTAAGGGTGGTCAAGTCCGGGATTTTAAACTTAGGAAATTAGAGCTATTTAAAAAAAAAAAGGTTTAGCCCAGTTTTTTATTTTTAATCCAAGCTTTTCCAACTTGTTTTCAAACAATCACAAAGTATTTTGGTTTTAGAATATTTAATTTGACATATTTTCCTAAGGTAGCCGGATATCATTTTAGATATACGGATTTCCTTAATTAAAGGAAAAAATACATTTTCATGCATTGCATTTTTCATATTCATGCATTTTATATAATATGTGATTTTTGCTATGATAATTTCTATGATATTGTTATGATTTTGAGTTATGTTATATTGTTTATTATATGACTTGGAATATTTCATGATATCCTATGCTTTTCATTTAATTATTTTTTTGTTGTTATATTATTTAGCATATACTATGTTCATGCATTATTATTTTCATTTTTATTTCATGCCTATTATATGATAGTATGATTTTATATTCCATGTCATTTAAACTATATGCCATATCATCCATATTTGCCATGTCATTTAAATTATGTCATTTCATATAGAATATATTATGTTACCTAGGATATTTTATTTCACTTAGAATATATCATATGACTTAGGATATTACATTTCATATAGAATATATTATGTTACCTAGGTCATTTCATTTAGAATAAGTCATATAACCTAGGACATTTCATTTCATTTAGAATATGCTAAGGCATTTAAATTATATCATATCATTTAGGTTGCATTATATTATTTAGATTTTGCTATGTCATTTTATTTATGTCATGCATATACATATTCATTTCTTTTAAATGCTTTCA
This sequence comes from Fremontodendron californicum, assembly GCA_030761205.1. Taxonomy (NCBI): domain Eukaryota; kingdom Viridiplantae; phylum Streptophyta; class Magnoliopsida; order Malvales; family Malvaceae; genus Fremontodendron; species Fremontodendron californicum. The sequence continues at coordinate 999,511 of JAULJL010000033.1, forward strand.
AAAAGGTAATGCTTTTCAATAAAAATAAAGATATTCCCGAGTTAAAATAATTCATGAGTTCTCTGCCGGGTTTGCTGGGGAGGACATCATCAATTATCATTAATAACGAAATATCTTCTTTAAAAAGAGAATGATTCGGAAAGTTTTTTCAAAACTAATAAAAATTTCTATATTTTGCCACGTTTGTTGGGGAATATAGGAAAATTTTGAATTTATAAATTTCGGATCATTTTCAATTAAAAATGGAATTATTTTTATTTAAATTGGGAATTAACTTGAAATACTAAATTCAAAACCGACTTTTTTTTTACCGACACTTGAGATAACACATGATTAATAAGGTACTGTTTTATACGGGCGTTGTGGGGGTGCTAATCCTTCCCCGCACATAACTGAGTCCCGAACCCGTTTCTTTGATTTCTCTAGTTTAGAACGCAGACTTGAAATTGGTTTTAAAATATTTTAATTAATTTTTAAAATATTTTATAAAACCGTTTTTAATAGGTGGCCGATCACACCTAGCTAAAAAAGACTGGTGGCGACTCTATGTCTTTTTCAAGGTCATTTTCACAACCTTCATTTTTTAGAGGAATTAAGTCGACTTTTCCTCGATTTTTTTTTAATGTCACGCTTAACGAATAATAAAGTCTTGCGATGAGACTTGTTATTTTTTAGGTTGCGACAACATCAGTTTACATTTAGGACAAACATGGCTCATTCCTCACGAGATGCATTAATGAGATAAAATAAAAATTGGCTTAGCTTTAAGAGCTTTCAAAGAAACCTTTATTTCAAATCAGAGGTATAAGAGTCACTGAGAACCTATACAACACTTGTTAGGATTCATGGAAGGCGGGAACTCAGATAAAATGGAAAGAATGAGACAGGCTCTACAAGAGACGTAGGAAAGGCTAATTAGAAACCAAGAAATAACCGAGAACAAATAGCTAAACTGATGGAATTGATGTCCGCCACTGTCAAAGGCAAGGGGCATGTCGAGGGTTCCACAGAGAAAGAAAGAGTCGTGGAAGGCAAGTACTTAGCTATAATAGAGGGATTGGAACTCGTTCAGCAAGAGACGAAAGAAGCAGTAATTAGAACTCAGGAAGGGATTCGAGAACAAATGACCATAGTCAAAGAAAATGGGCAGGTTGAGATTTAAACTGTAAAAGAAAAACTGAAAGCCTTAGAAAATGGTTTGGGGAATTGCCTCCCTTGACCGTTTGGGGTAACAGTAATCGAAGAGAAGAATTCTCAAGGTACACAGCTGCAAGTTACACTACCAGCGAAGTACCAGCTGTTAGAGGAGGAAGCTTTGTGCACTGGAGGAAACAAATATATTTGGAAATAGGATCTGAAAGAATTTAGCTTGGTTCCCGATTTAGTCATTCCACCTAAATTCGAGATTCCCAACTTTGAGATATATGATGGAACAACTGATCCGATGACCCACCTCAAAATGTTCTGCCGAAAGATGACAGACCAAACAGATAATGATAAGCTTTTGATCCATTGTTTTCAAGATAGCCTCAGCGAGTAGGTGGTACAGTCAATTGAGTAGGGGTCAGATTTGTTCTTGAAAAGATTTGGCTAGAGCTTTCTTTGACCCATACAAACATGTGACTGAAATGGCACTGAATCGTCTCACTCTGCAAAATATGGAGAAGAAAGCTACTGAAAGCTTCAAAGAGTATTCTCACAAGTGGAGAGATCTAGCTGCTCAGGTACAACCACCCTTAACTTAAAGCTGCCGTCTTTTTTGCAAATACACTACAGGCCCCACACTATGATAAACTCATTGGTAATACCACGAGGAACTCCGTGGCCATGGTAATCCCAATGGAGATGATTGAGAAAGCCAATAATGGGAAATCCAAAAGAGGTGAGACATCTGGTACCAAGGGAAGTTTTATCCCATATCCTCCATACCCCATATACCAACCATTCTGCCTGTCCATGAACAATATGTATCAGGGTCATTACTCACACATGATGGCCTCTCAATATAACTATTTAGCAAATCTTCAACTTCAGGCCAGCCAGAGAAAACCAAAGAACAGTCGAAAAAGAGATTTGTTTGAACCACTCCCCATTTCTTACTTTGAGTTTTTACCCCAGCTTGTTGAAAAGCAACTTCTCATGAAAGTGCCAGTGAAGCCCATCCAACCCCCATACCTGAGTTGGTATAATGAAAATGCATATTGTGATTATCACTATGGGATACAAGGGCACTCCACAGAAAATTCCCTGTCCCTGAAACGAAAGGTTCAAGCACTCATTAGTAATGGGCAGATAAACACTGAAGATAAACAAAGGTCAAATGACATGAGAACACCATCGTTCGTTCATGGCAAGTCAAATAGGGAGGTCACAAAAGGAAAGAAATGCAGACACGGGTTCATGAAGCAAGAGAGCAATCAAGTTGACCCGATTCCTGTGCCATACAATGAGCTATTACCTCAACTCAACCAGAACTGCCTCCTACAGCCAAGCAACTGGAGCCTCTAATGCTAATAAGTGTTGCAATTATCATTCCGGCAACCAAGGCCACTCAACCGAGAACTGCCAATCTTTGAAATACAAGGTCAGGGATCTCATCAAAGCTACTTTGCTGAGTTTTGAAGAAGGGAAAGCCAAGTGTCATGACATGCCTCCTTCCTAAAAATGATCGCAACCAAGAAAAGATTCTGATCCCAATCTCAATCCCTGACCTGCTACCTTTACTGATAAAAAACCAATAATTTGTTGTGAAACTACTTACAGGCGCATGCTTAAACAAAGTAATCAATATAGTGTAGCAAAGTAAACAAAGAAGCACCTGAAGTACAACAATATCTTAGGCTTGCGTTTAGCATAGGTTTATATCATTAAAAAACAATTAAAACACCCATATGATTTAGAAGTTACCTACTTAAGATATTGTAACCTTAAGTTGCAGATCCAAACAGCAAGTTGCTCTCAAGTCCAAGATCCACAAAGCTTCCAATTCGAGCAAGATCACAAGAAGCACAATTGTTCTTCCTTTAGAGCTAGTCCACACGAACAGATGATGGATCCTTTTCTAAGGTATGGTGGTTCATTTGTGCTAGCAAGTTGATCCTAAGACCATAATCAAAAGGTCTATCTTTGGTGTTTATCTCTCTAAATCAATCTCAATCAACAAGGAAGAGAAGCGGCAAGAATACACCAAAAAAAAGGAATTACGGCAACCAAGAATTCGTGCAGAGAGGTGGCGATATAAGCTTTTTGCTAGGGTAAGGTTCTTTTCTTGAAACCAACTTCTTCTCAAGCAAAAATCAGAATATCTCAAGTAGAATAAGTCCTGGTATACGGCTACAGCCTCTATATCTGATATATATGCAGGTGCAAACCCTGACCCCCTCTTCTTAAGGCATGGCCGACCACTGTTGCTTCTTGCACAAGATTTTCATTAATTCACTTTGGACTTAAACAATTTAATTCCAGGATGGATCAATAGGCCCATTTATATTATCCAATAATAGTAATGGTCCAACAATCTTAATGCCTTAAGTTGGGCCAAATATCCTTAGTTGACAGTCTTAAATTAGAGTAGTCTCTTTGGACCCATTCTAATTTCTCATGCTTATTTATTGGATAGATTAATTTATAAACAAAAGTAATTTAATTCTCAATTAAATTTCTTTCTCCTCACGAACAATTCATGATATTAATCTATTAATATCATCTCATGACATTAATCCAATACAGCATAGTCATTCAAAATACACCTTGTACATCACAATGTTAAAGTCGACTATACTAGTTTATACAAGACTTCTTGATTCCTTTTATCTCATTAAGACATTGTCTTTGGATTTCTTAAATCTCAATTATGTCTTAATCTATCTTAATTGAACTTCTTCAATTAAATCATCAACATAGATCTTTTATTTCATAGAATACCATATTTAATCCATACATTATTATTCTTATGTGTGTGACCCTCTAGGTTCCCAATATGTTGGTGATGGAAACTCAATTAAGAGTTGTAAACCCAAGTGCAGGTTATGTTCAAGTAATAAATTCTCGGGTGTCCGAGGTCGAACCACAGGGAAGCGTATTAGTAAGTATAAGTTTATAAATATATAAGAAAAAGAAAGTAAACAAGATATTAAGGAATCAACAACCAAATAAGATAAACAAGATATTAGAGAACAAAATAAACAAAATATAAAAGAAATTAAACAAGATAGAAAAAAACAATAAGAAAAGATGTTGAGGTTAGAGAATCCACACTTGATGTTATGCTAAGATTAATCTTGTTTTATTACACAATTGAAATCCACACATAAGGGAGGTTCCAATCGGAAGGTTTAGCAATTCAGTCCAAATTGTCCAACGTCCATAGCATATGATATTATGTTCATTTGGTGTCCTCAAAACTCATAAAAAGAGTCCAAGCATTCCTTATGCCAAGGTATATGTCTACAACAAATCAAGGTTATGAAACCAAGCATTTACTGTGCCATTTTCATTGTCAATAATGAATCAAGATCCCTACTTTGCAAGTATGATTTTAAACCAAAAGAAAATATTATCTATACTAAATGATGATTCATTTTAGCTCATGTTTAAGAGACTAACCTTAGCATTTACCAAAAGCTTCACCTCATCACCTCAACAATATGATTAGCAACACATACTAGATATGAATAAAATGAAAAGAAATGTAAGAAACATAAGTAAAGAAAAAGAAAACTAGAGAAAGGAAAGAAGAAGAAAACTTAGAGAATTTTATTACAATGGCTAATATCCTACCAATGTATCTTTAATGCTCATCCAAGGCCCTCTATTTATACACATTTTGGAGAGCTAAATGACAAGAGACAAGCTTTATAAATTTCAAAGGTAGGTATAATAGGTGGGTGCATTTTTCTAACAATTTTCGTCATATTGTATGACAATTCTGATCAGCCAGCTTGATGGTCGATTTTGTCAATGTTGGATGCTCGATCTGATCAAATGGTCTTCTAGAAAAATATACCCCTATCAGCTACGGATCCATAGCCGTTGGAATCAGATCATTTGCTCATGTGGATCGGAAGATATGGTCAAAATACCAAAACAGGTCAGCACAGACGTCATTGCACATCAGCCAACTTGATGGTCGATTTCGCTAGGGAAAACGACTCCGTTTCAAGAAGTGTAAAACATGAAAAAGATAGATATGCCTCTTAACTATGCACTGTAAACATTTCAGCCTTAATGCTTCAGTGAAACTCCAGATATAGCTGATATGGCAAAAGGTGTCGGAACTGGAACTGAATTGGATTTGCCCTTAATTCTTGATTTAACCTAGTAATCTGAAATCACTCAAAGAAACTCGTGAAAAACACCAAATTACATAAAAATATAAAATATCATAAACACAATTAGACTAAGCAATAATAACTTGTATTTGACACAAAACAATAATAAAACATAACTAAGAACTATATAATTATACGAGTTATCACACCCCCACACTTAGATTGTTGCTAGTCCCTAGCAACGACTCAATAAAAATAAAATAAGAAAATCTAATCTAATCCATTTTTGTAGGAAATCACGGTGGCACTTAGCATGTGACACAAGCCTTTAAACCCCTAGGTGTCCCTAGTGGACGAGTTTAGTCTCGTGAGGGTTTGCTAGAACGATACCCACAAACATTGAAAAACTAAAAGATAAGTAAACTACATACACTAAAAATATTTACTCCTAATCCTTTCAATATAAATTAGAGACAATCTTTGAACAAGTCTTATAAACTAATCAATAGCTCAAAGAATTTCACAAAAATTCATGCTTGAATGTAAATAAATGAGTTAAGCCAATATTAACATAACATATTTCAATCAAAATAGTGCATATTCAACTTAATCTCAACTTCTCACTATACTCTCATGATTTTCACTCTTTAAAGTAGTGGTAAAGTGTTTACACTCAATCAATCTCATGAAAACAGTTCTACCATATGCTTGCTTGTCCACCTATTCTCCACTATTTAGATCATACAACTTCATAAATCAAGAGGTCTTTTTTCAAGGTTGTAATGGGGCCAAAGGGTTATAATGTGGTTAAAGAACAAAAGGATAAAGATATCACAAAGGTTCCAAAGAGTTCATAGAGTTTAGAGACATAATAAGATCATACGAATAAAACTTCTCAAAACTCTTGTAAAGCACATAATAACATAGGCTAAATATTCATGTTGAGCCTTTGCTTCATTCTAACCAACTTTGTAACATCTTTTTCTTTACTTTAACTAGAAGTTCAAGAGAAGATTTTTTTTTTTTTTTAATATGGGAATGTATTTGACAATGATCCCTTTCTTTTTCTCTTGACTTTTGCCTCTCTCCTCCCCCACACTTATCTTTCGTTCTAACCCAAATTTTCAAAAAGTATCCCTTGTTTTTGCAATATGTCTCAAAATATATAATCCATCTTTAGAACAAGGGTAAGGATATAAGTATATTTAGGCTAGGTGTAAGTTCTGGTTAGCAATAAAATAGCATATTTAATGTAGGCTCAAATTGGCTCACTAGTGGGGATGTTCTCTTAGAACATTAATAATGGATGGCTGTTTGGCTCTGGTTATAATCCTAATGCCTCTATCATATTCATGTTGTCACATGTATCAATATAGTCTCAAACGGTTTAAAGCAAGTTCTAGAGAATCATGTAATCATAAGAGCACTCAAGAAAGAAATTAGATTGATTTGTATAATGCATCAATCATTATAGGCTCAAAAACTCACAAGGATGATTATACAAGTCAGATTAAGTCTAAACATGCTTCTTTCTCAATCAACATATCATATTAACATTGGCTCATAAAAAGGTTGACATCAAGCTCAATTCTCATGAAAATCTTCTCACTAATAAATCTGTTTTAGACTTATGCAATTCATATCTCATCATTGTATTAAAAAGGAACTAGAACACATAAATAATAATAATAATAATAAAGACTCATAAAAAAAATAGTAGACAAAAATAAAAGAAATCCTAAATCGTTCCCCCCACACTTGATTCTTACATTGTCCTCAATGTAAGTCTATTAACCCAAATGAAAGAATCATGTGTAAGAGAAAAGAACTAATAACATAAGAATAGGAATAACTAAGACTCAAAACAAAACAAACTCATGCAACCTAATTAATCCTAAAATACTAAACAAAAATTGACAAGTAAACATAAAAAGATTAAAATCAAACTGACAAGGTATGTCTCAAGTCTCCCTTACTCAGACCTTGTTCAGAATGAATACTTCTAAATTGCTTAAAACACAACAAACTTTTTTTTTTTTTTGAAATTAGCAAAATATGTCCCTTATCCCCTACTAAAGGTAGAATTTAGGAGATATTACCTGCAGAGGTTGCTAACCACTTATTATAACTGAGACACAACAAACAAAATGTTAGATAATGTCACAAAGACAGAGTGCAATCCACTCCTTGCTCGTCCATATCTCTTTTTCTTTTTCCGAGCGTTTGCGAAACAACCGTAGCAGATAAATACTCATAAGCTTGGAGCTTTTTGAGTAAATCTTCAATGGTTGTAGCAGAAATTATGGTTCTCCTTGCCTCTGAAAACATGAATCCATTATCCACAGCATTATCTAAATATGAAAGCAAATTACTAAAATAACCATTAATATTAAGCAAACCAATGGGTTTCTTATTTGTGACCAAAGATGACCAAGAAGCCACGCAAGCTATTTCTTCCAATGTACCCAGACCTCCTGGTAAAGCAATGAATGCATCGGCAGAATGGTACATGATTGTCATCCGTTCAGGGACACTCCAGACTTGTATTTCCTTACCCACGGTAGGTCCACAAAAATCTGTGAATAGTTTTGGCACGATTCCTAGAACTGGACTTCCTCCGGCGTGTGCTGCTGTAGCGACTGCTCCCATTAAACCCGTACTACCGCCTCCATAAATCAACTGGATCTTTTGTTGGGCAAGTATTACTCCAACTCTTATGGCTTCATCAGCGAATATGTTATTTTTCCCTGGATAAGCACCTCCAAAGACACAAATTTTTTTAATGCGCTGGGACGAAGTACTTTCCATTTTTTTTTCGAGTGCCTGAAAGAGAATGAGTACATGGTGTAATATATAGAGGACCGAGTAGTGAATCAGACAAGAGTAATAATGTCGCCGAAAGTGTATCTGACCTGTCAGAAGAAAATGTTAACCTAACAAAAGATTTTTGAGTGATTTCAGGAAGAAAATCAAAAAGAGAAGAAAAATCAACCGTAAAAGTCAAGAGTAATAATGTCGCCGAAAGTGTATTTGACCTGTCAGAAGAAAATGTTAACCTAACAAAAGATTTTTGCGTGATTTCAGGAAGAAAATCAAAAAGAGAAGAAAAATCAACCGTAAAAGACAAATAAAAAAAATGAGAATAATTACACAAATCGAATAACACGTAAATTAAACTGAAATAAAGTTATTGCAAATCAAACCAAAAGCTGAGAAGTCATTTATTGTAGTTGTGATTGTGGCTCACATCTTCCTCTGGTTTTACGTCCAGAAACGGCTTAAACGCCTTCTATGAGTCGAGGATATGCTTCCCATCCAGTTTTCTTACAAGCTGGCAAACAGGGTCTTTTAACATCAGATTCCCAAGATGTTGCCATTCCCTTTGGAATTGCGGCCATAAATCAAGAATTTCTCTTTGTACGTCTCCACTAGGATGCGTCTCAAGAGAAAGTTGGATATTACCCAAATTCTCCTTACTCAGTCCATCCTTAATGAATTCAATTTTATCATCTCGATTAGAGGACGGAATCCCAATAGAACGACATTTACCGTTACACGTCCATCGTGCACATTTGTGGCAATTTGAACTCATGCGCTTTGCTCGTCGCTTCTTTGCAAAAGTGCTTCTACCTGTACCTGGTAAATGCAAAACAGGAAGATATTCATCTTCACGTACCTTGGCTTCAATTATCCAACCTATGTCGTCAGGAATCCCTTTGTGCATAAGCATTCTTAATCTTTCAAATCGAACTTGGTAAAGCTTCAGTAAAATATTTCGAGGAAAAGGAGGAAATCGTTTCTGCAATCTTATGAGAATATCATCCATCCTGAAAAAAAATGAAAAAAAATGAAAGAGAAATTGGAAGAGAAATTTATATACAATATCAGTTTTGTGGGTAGCTTTATATCACCGACTTAAATAATCATGGAGTACCGTTATCCGCCATTTAACCGGGGTTAAAAAAAATAAAAATTATATTTAAATCTAGTTATTTTCAAAACAAGGATCAGAAAGAAAAACAACATAAAAAGACTCAAAAACAAAACACTCTAAATAAAATCCTAAATTCTTCCCCCCACACATAATTCTTACATTGTCATTAATGTAATGCTATTATCCCCCAATGCAAGAATTATATGTAAGAGAAAAGAACTATTAAACAAAAGAAACTTATGCAGCCTAAATGAACTTAAAAACAGTAAACACAATTAACAAAGAAACATAACAAATAAAAATAAAAACAATAAAAATAATAAAAGGAAAAGGAAAAGAAAGAGAAAGAGAAAGCAAATCTGAATATGGAAGGTTGGCAATTTCATCTTTAATTGGGCTGCCTTCCCCATTAACACTTGAGTTAGTGTTTTGAATCTAACCAACACCCCTTCTTGGCTTTTTAGGCTTGTCAGGCTCATACATGAAATTTCCCAAATTTATGCGTTTGAGAGGAAGCTTTCTTTGCACAATAGTAGATGCATTCTCCATTACAAGTATTATTCCATCATCCTTGGTGGTGCATATCTCATCGAGGAATGGTGCATCTTTTGGTACTTGTTGAATGACATCCACAAACAAACTGTTTAAGGTTTCCAGCGTGTCTTGTTCATGTTCATCCTCCTTGAACTTTGTGAATCTACTAGGGAAAGGTGGAGAAGAAACATTAGTAAAAATTGGAACTTTAAACGTTACCTCAGGTGCCGAAATACTCTTATTTGTATTTGTGGCTTCATTATCCTCAAGAATAGAATCCATCTCTAATTCTATCTCATCCTTATCTTGTTCCTCATTCCTCAAGGTCACAATAGTAGTATTCTCCTTTGGGTTAATCATTGTTTGGGCAGAGAGTTCTTCAGATCTTTGTGCTACCCATACCACCATACTACTAGCCAATAGGCTCATTTGCCTTTCCAAACTCTGGATACTTGCCCTTGTTTCCTGTTGAAATTGCAAAGTATTAGTAACAAGAGAATAGACAAGATCTTCTAAAGAAGTACCTGAGTTTTGAGTCATATGTAGTGGCTGAAAAAGATCTGGTTCTTGAGACCATGATTGATTAAATCTAGATGGATGAGTGTAATTGGCATAAGGATCTACTTCTTGGTAATTTTTCGAGTAGCCATAATTAGTATGATCCCACCATCCCTCATGGTAAGTGTTTGAGTAATGATCATACTGTTGGTCTTGGAACACTTGATGGCCTTGACATCCTTCCATGGCCAATTGTTGAACTGGGGAGGTGAGACTGGCTTGTTGATTCTCCATGTTCATGTATGCCACCAACTCTTCAAGTGTTAGATTGCTCAATTCCATCGTTTTTTTTTTTTTTTCAAAATTTGATAAGAAAAACCCGTATGTACAAGAAAAATAAAATTAATTACAACTGAAAATAAGAATAAACCAATGAACTAATAAACTAAAGAAAGCAATCCCCGGCAACGACGCCAAAAATTTGATGCACCCAAAAGAGTGTATCTTATTTAACCTTGCACTAAAAAGATCAATTGTAAGTATAATGATTAGCAAGGGTCGAGTCCTCAGGGATTGGGTTTTAATTTATGAGTTATTAGTTTATAACTTACGTTCAAAGAAAACAATAAAAGAAAAGGGGTTTTTGAAGCCAGATTTAAACTAAGTAAATAATAAGAATAAGATGCAAGGCGGTATAACCAGCCAATAAAAATATATATACTAAATTAGGCGGTATAACCAGCCAATAAAAATATATATACTAAATTAGGCGGTATAACCAGCCAATAAAAATAAAACAAAGTTAATATACAAATTAGGCGGTATAACCAGCCAATAAAAATAAATATAAAAAAATAAGCAAACTAAAAGTAAGAAAACAAGTAAGTAAGAAGAATTAAATATGAAAAATATGGTTAAGGTTTCATTCTCCACCACTGGACATCATTAAGAATCAATTTCAGATCTATCAATATCAACCAACTATCAAAGTTAACAACCGTAGATAACAACAAGCTCTGTTACCCCAATCTTTCCTTAGTTTGTCGTTAAATAGAACAAGCTCTCTATTTAATCTCTAACCATTAAACAACCTAGAATAAGCTCTCTAAATTCAATTTAATGGCAGCTTTATGATGAGAAAGATAGGTTGATCTAAGCAACAAACACATAAGCTCGGATTGTTCAACTTAGGTTATGTTCCACTTTGCAATTATTGAAAACTTGACCATAATCATTAATCACAAATTGCCACTTATGAATAGGAAATCAAGACAATTACACGGATCAAGACTCCTAAACTAGCAATAGATAATTATCAAGATCTATCTAGTTGTACACCTAAATAAATCAAGACAACATCATGAACAATTCTTGTAGAAGAACATAAGCAACTTTGATAGAAAATTAATGATAGATAGAATCTGAAAATCAATCACAAAACATGTCTAGGGCTTTGAAATCACCCTTAACCAAATAGAAGTTTAGCCTAGCATAGGCATTATAAACATAAAATTAAATAGAATCTAAGAAGAAAATAAAAGAAAGAAAGAAGAAGAAGAAGAATATTAATTATCCAACCTCTTGCTCTTTCTAAAGAAAAACAAAACTAGAGAAAAGAAAGAAGAAGAAAACTTAGAGAATTTTATTACAATGGCTAATATCCTACCTATGTACAATATGATCCTCTACAATCATCCAAGGCCCTCTATTTATACACATTTTGGAGGGCTAAATGACAAGAGACAAGCTTTACAAATTTCAAAGGTAGGTATAATAGGTGGGTGAATTTTTCTAACAATTTTCGTCATATTGTATGACAATTTCGTCAATGTTGGAGGCCTGATCTGATCACATGGTCTTCTAGAAAAAGGTTCCCCTATCAGTTACGGATCCATAGCCGTTGGAATCAACTCATTTTCTGATGTGGATAAGCAGATATGGGCAAAATACGAAAACAGGTCAGCACAGACGTCATTGCACATCAGCCAACTTGATGGTCGATTTCGTCAATATTAGAGGCCTGATCTGATCATATGGTTTTCTAGACAAAGGTTCCCGTATCAGTTACGGATCCATAGCCATTGGAATCAGCTCATTTTCTGATGTGGATAAGAAGATATGGGCAAAATACGAAAACAGGTCTGCATAGACGTCATTGCACATCAGCCAACTTGATGGTCGATTTCGCTAGGGAAAACGACTCCGTTTCAAGAAGTGTAAAACATGAAAAAGATAGATATGCCTCTTAGCTTTGCACGGCTACAAATTTCAGCCTTATTGCTTCAGTGAACCTCCAGATATAGCTGATATGGCAAAAGGTGTCGGAACTGGAACTGAACTGGATTTGCCCTTAATTCTGGTAATCTGAAATCACTCAAAGAAACTTGTGAAAAACACCAAATTACATAAAAATATAAAAGATCATAAACACAATTAGACTAAACAATAATAACTCGTATTTGACACAAAACAATAATAAAACATAACTAAAAACTATATAATTATACGAGTTATCAATGCATACCTTTTTCTTTGTCCAAATTTTCAAGAAGTTCAGACTTACCATCATCCTTACCATTACTTTTCAGAGGGGAAGGAGGATCTTGGTCTTTTGATGGAATGTTTTTGTCAATTGCCTTTCCACTTCGAAGAGTTGTGATAGAACTGGCATTTTCCTGTCGAGTTTCATTGGAGCAAGAAACAAGACATTGAGTAGAAGGGTTAGGCTGAGGTTGAGCAGGAAACTTACCTTTTTCTTGAGTGCGTAATGAAGCTGTCAATGTGGACAAGGTGTTTTTGATCTCATTGATGTCCTGTGAAGTTTGGTTATTCACATTTGCTTGTGTTTGCATGAATGCTTGCAATGTCTCTTCCAAGGTTTGTACACGTGAAGATTGATAGGAAAAAGTGTTGCCCGACTTTTGAGATTGTGGTACCTGAACATGATTATTATTCCGCCAACTGAAGTTGGGATGATTTCTCCATTCAGGGTTATACGTTTCAGAGAAAGGAGAAGGAAAAGGCTTTTTAAATGTGTTTATGGAATTTACTTGATCATGCAACGCTTCTTTAAGAATGGGAATGTTTGGACATTCAGAAGTGGGGTGTCCCATGATTTCACAAATTCCACAACTTTCTTCATTTTTAACCGTTTTGACTTCTTTTGCTTCTCTAAGTTCCATGGCTTCAATCTTTCTAGCCAAATTAGCTACTTTAGCTTTTATCTCATCTTCTTGACTAAAATGATATTTTCCTCTGTTAGAAACAAGATTAGATCTATTGAAACTTTCAGAGGAACTATCTGTGTGCCAGGCTTGAGAGTTATCTGCCAAATGGTCTAGGTAGTCAAAGGCTTCTTCAGGTTCTTTTTCTAGAAACTCACCGTTACACATTGTTTCAACAAATTGTTTAGTTTCGGGAGTTAAACTTTCATAAAAGAAACTAATAAGACGCCATTTTTCAAAACCATGATGTGGACAAGAACTTAACAAATCTTTAAAACGCTCCCAGCACTGAAAAAATGCTTCATTTTGATTTTGATTGAAATTTTGAATCTGTCTTTTCAAAGCAGTAGTTTTATGTGCTGGGAAAAATTTCTTTAGAAACTCAGTTTGTAATTCTTGCCATGTGCCAATTGACCTTGGTTTTAAATTATGAAGCCAAATTTTTGCTTTATCTTTTAAAGAAAAAGGAAATAATTTTAGCTTGACAATTTCATTTGTACATTGTTGGTCATTAAAGGTGACACATACATCTTCGAAGTCTTTTAGAAACGAGTAAGCACTTTCCGATTCTAACCCATGGAAATTTGGAAGCAAAGCTATCATACCTGGTTTAAAATGAAAGTTGTTTGCATTGAGAGGAAAAATAAAACAAGAGGGTGATGAGCTTCGAGTTGGTTGCAAGTAGTCACGCATGGTGCGTACTTGTCTGTTCTCATCTTCAGCATGAACACTTTCATTGTCAGCCATGGTAGGAGTTGTATTAGAAAGATTACCAGAAAAAGTTTCACAATAAAATCTAACTAAACGACGAGATCTAAAATCACGTCGCCAAACAAGCATAAAACAAAGTTAATATACAATATAAATATAAATATATAGAAAATTAGGCGGTATAACCAGCCAATAAAAATAAAACAAAGCTAATATACAAATTAGGTGGTATAACCAGCCAATAAAAATAAATATACTTATAAACTTATATACTTAGTATTGCCTCCCCGGCAACGGCGCCAAAAACTTGATGGAAACTCAATTAAGAGTTGTAAACCCAAGTGCAGGTTATGTTCAAGTAATAAATTCTCGGGTGTCCGAGGTCGAACCACAGGGAAGCGTATTAGTAAGTATAAGTTTATAAATATATAAGAAAAAGAAAGTAAACAAGATATTAAGGAATCAACAACAAAATAAGATAAACAAGATATTAGAGAACAAAATAAACAAAATATAAAAGAAATTAAACAAGATAGAAAAAAACAATAAGAAAAGATGTTGAGGTTAGAGAATCCACTCTTGGTGTTATGCTAAGATTAATCTTGTTTTATTACACAATTGAAATCCACACATAAGGGAGGTTCCAATCGGAAGGTTTAGCAATTCAGTCCAAAATGTCCAACGTCCATAGCATATGATATTATGTTCATTTGGTGTCCTCAAAACTCATAAAAAGAGTCCAAGCATTCCTTATGCCAAGGTATATGTCTACAACAAATCAAGGTTATGAAACCAAGCATTTACTGTGCCATTTTCATTGTCAATAATGAATCAAGATCCCTACTTTGCAAGTATGATTTTAAACCAAAAGAAAATATTATCTATACTAAATGATGATTCATTTTAGCTCATGTTTAAGAGACTAACCTTAGCATTTACCAAAAGCTTCACCTCATCACCTCAACAATATGATTAGCAACACATACTAGATATGAATAAAATGAAAAGAAATGTAAGAAACATAAGTAAAGAAAAAGAAAACTAGAGAAAGGAAAGAAGAAGAAAACTTAGAGAATTTTATTACAATGGCTAATATCCTACCAAT
The DNA here is from genome assembly GCA_030761205.1 of Fremontodendron californicum. Taxonomy (NCBI): domain Eukaryota; kingdom Viridiplantae; phylum Streptophyta; class Magnoliopsida; order Malvales; family Malvaceae; genus Fremontodendron; species Fremontodendron californicum. Next base: position 1,014,787 of record JAULJL010000033.1, read on the forward strand.
GTATCTTTAATGCTCATCCAAGGCCCTCTATTTATACACATTTTAGAGAGCTAAATGACAAGAGACAAGCTTTATAAATTTCAAAGGTAGGTATAATAGGTGGGTGCATTTTTCTAACAATTTTCGTCATATTGTATGACAATTCTGATCAGCCAGCTTGATGGTCGATTTTGTCAATGTTGGATGCTCGATCTGATCAAATGGTCTTCTAGAAAAGTATACCCCTATCAGTTACGGATCCATAGCTGTTGGAATCAGATCATTTGCTCATGTGGATCGGAAGATATGGTCAAAATACCAAAACAGGTCAGCACAGACGTCATTGCACATCAGCCAACTTGATGGTCGATTTCGCTAGGGAAAACGACTCCGTTTCAAGAAGTGTAAAACATGAAAAAGATAGATATGCCTCTTAACTATGCACTGTAAAAATTTCAGCCTTAATGCTTCAGTGAAACTCTAGATATAGCTGATATGGAAAAAGGTGTCAGAACTGGAACTGAATTGGATTTGCCCTTAATTCTTGATTTAACCTAGTAATCTGAAATCACTCAAAGAAACTCGTGAAAAACACCAAATTACATAAAAATATAAAATATCATAAACACAAATAGACTAAGCAATAATAACTCGTATTTGACACAAAACAATAATAAAACATAACTAAGAGCTATATAATTATACGAGTTATCAGTTGGCAATGAACATAAGTTAATCTCATTAACTTATTTTCATAGATCATGAGCGGGATCTAGCAACCCACCATGATTACCCAAAAATTGTGAAGTCAACGCAACTAGCCTGTCAGTGTAATACGATACTTTCACCATATATCCCAGATAGCGCATGAGCATGGTGCAGTGTCTACTCATGATCAATCCATATTAGTTCTTTGCAACTTATGATTAACCTCATGAATTTAGAGAAACAACTTTCTCCTAAATCCATCATGCTTTGCCAAAGACTTAATGAAGTTAATCGTAGTCAAGAACAAATGAGATATGTCTCCATTATCATGGGGAGTGGTGAATTCTCTCTGGATCACTCATTCATCTTCGTATGGTTCATGTCATACCCAATAACACCCTACCATAAGCATCTCTTGTTGGGACCCGTTCATGATGGAACCTAAGTATGACATTCTCCATACAAGATGACCTGGTATCACAAATCTGAGGACTAATTTACACAACTGGTATTAGAGAACATTATCATAGACACTAGAGTGATATTACCAAATGAAGTTCTCATAGTGGGTAATGTTCAGTGAACTTGTTTCAACAAACAAGCACCTATACATTATCCCAAGTATCCCATACTTCAACTATATGAGATTGGTTGCTTACTTCATAACTAAGAAGGATTAATATATACCAGTCTTTGAGTATTGCCAATGCCCCGTCTTGGCAATACGATAACCAGGTTTCAGTTTGAGGAACAAGGCTTTGATGCATAAGGATGTCATAATTATAACTCTTTATAAAACATTTGCAAGGCCATTATGTTCCATAGGCTTCATCCGATTAGTACTTATTAACTTTTTATTATCGTACTAACATGAAGGAAAACCTAGTATCACTATCTTTATAGTGAAGGGTATGCTTTATTGACTGTATATCCTATGCTCAATCTGATTTGCTCTAGGGCATATACCAACAATATTCCACTTGCACTAAGCCAATCACTAACGCATCCAATGCTAAACTCTTTCGATTAGCAATTGTGTCTCTACAAGGACATAGCTTAAGTGCATTGAGAATATGCTTTGTCATATTCATGATAATCTCATTATCAAGGTTAATAATTCAGATCACAACGAGACCTAGATTCCATTCAAATGGCTCAGTTGTTTCTATAACAACTATTTGAATCTACTTATTAGCGAGTAGCTAATGATATAAATATAACTCTTTTTGCAAGCCAAAACAAAAAAGTTAGTCTTAAAAACCTTTAATATAAACGTGCAATCATCTCTAGTTTGGAATGTTTCCAACTAATTGCATTTTTCGGAATGGCAATCTATATTAATCTTTGTCAATCAAAGAGTTATTAATAGCTCCCACTAAATCCTACATATGTAGATTTTAAGGGACTATTTCAATAGCAATTTGAATTTTGTATCACTAAGTCAAATAGTATTCTCAATACTTTGCACGTTGTATAATAAAAGACCATGTTATAGAATAATTCTATAACTGATTTATTTAAGAGGAAACTAAATAAGCATGGCATCCATATGCTAGCAAAGTAATATGTTTCGAAAACATAAATAAATATCCTCAACATTGGCCCAAAATGCCAATAAAACATCAAGTGTTTCTACATAAATCATAAATAAATGTCTTATTAAATATCCATAAGATTGGCAAGCTCTGATGTAGCATCAAACTCGGTTGCCATCTTCATGGTCCAGCTTCACTGCTTCTTTCCTTTGGTCCCTAAAATATGTCATACATATTTAGTACCAAACGTTAGGTATCATATACCAAGAGGAGTGAATCAAATTATACCTGAAGTTGGAACTCCTTTCAGCTTCTTTCCCTTGCTAGACTCAAGGTACTCCTTGCAATTGCGCCTCCAATGACCAATTTTTTTTGCAATGAAAACAAGCTTTGTTAGCATTATCCTTATCCTTTGCATCCTTCACATTACCACCATCGGGCTTCAAACTCTTTGATGCAGGAGGTATATCCCATCTAGTTTTTCTCTTCTTCTTACCCTTTGGTTTAGAAGAATAAACTAAATGGACAGATGACTTATCCTTAACAATGGTTTGCTCGGCCAGTGTGAGCATATTCAGCAACCTAGAAAGGGTAGCCTCCAAATGGTTCATGTTGAAGTTCAACACAAACTGCGAATAGCTCTCAGGTAGTGAAGTAAGGATTAGATAAATGCTTAGATCATGACCCATAACCCATCCAATCTGCTCCAAACGGGTAATATACCCAAACATCTTAAGAAAATGAGGCCTCACTAGGCTTCCCTCTGACATCTTTGTTTGGAACAATTCCTTTGAGATGTCAAATCTCTCAATGCGGTTCTCCTTAGCAAATAGTTCTCTAAGGTTAAGGATGATATCCTGAGCATTCATGGCCACATGCTACTTTTGGAGATCGGGTGCTATACTATCCAACATCACACATGTGTCTTGAACGAGATCATCTCTATGAACTCTATAGGAAACCCTCTTCTCCTTAGTTGCATCAGTAGTAGGCTCATCTAGAGTGGGCTTATCAAGAACATAAGCCTTCTTTTCCTGTGTCAAAACAATATTGACATTGAGAAACCCGTCAATGAAGTTTGGCCCAGTTAATTTATTAGCATCAAATATGCTTCTCAGTGATAATGGGTTTGCCATTTAGCGTTTATATCCTATATGAATCAAAACATTTAATAGTCAATAAATAGCAAGTAATAATCATTTATGTCAAGCTTTAATACTTAAATGATTATTCTCATTATTTTAACAAAATAATAGCCCTCAACTACTATCTCGAGAAATTTAACTTTCAAACTTCTTAATGAGCTAGGACCCCTTTCATTCCAGCATAACCTTGAGTGACTCAACAATCCATGTTGAAACTAATTGAGTAGGTAACTTAATTTACCAATTACATCTCTATGCAACTCCTAGATGAATTAGATGACAACTCTTTGTCTAAATACATCATAAGCATTTCGCCAAACTTTGGCTCTAAATGTCATGTGATCAAGTTTTAGCGCATCCGGATAACATAACACTTAGTTGAGTAAGACACATCTTCAATAACTCAAACATATTCGTACATCAGTTTGACCTTGAGTGACTCAACAAGCCTCTAAATGAGGAACTCTGGTTATCTTGTTGTGATGGTGGAAGGTAACTTATCATGCGTAACATGGACTCAATATAATTTAATGAGGGATTTCTTTTAATTCTTAGATAGGTCTCATTGATTTCATATTCGATTAGCATGCATAGCATTCATTTTAATTACATACATCACATATATACGTAATTCAAAAATAAATCTATCACATGCAATCTACCAGGATGATTATGGACTTAATTCTAATCTAGTTTCCTTAGCCATTAGGAAACTAGTTGGTCAAATTCTAATAACCTCATAAAATACATATTTTATGCCCTTTCTATTCTTAGTTTTCATTATGTCTTCTATCTTTATTTTGATTAGTTATGTTATGTTTTTGAATTTTAGGTATATTTAGAAGAATGAAGAGAAAAGATGTCAATTATGATGTTAAAGAGCTTATAAAATCATAATCACAAGATGGAAAAAGACTTGGGAGTCAAAAAAATTAAATTCTTAGTGCAAAGCAATTAGGGAAACTTGACCTTCGAAGCTTCTTGCGAGGAAAACATGATGTTAACATCTTTATTTAAATAAACTTCCTCTTGATTTTTGAAGCTGACTTGAATACCTTTCCAACGATAATTTATACCCCTAAATCGGACAAGAAATGGTCATCTGAATCAGCCAAAGAAGTGCAAGATGATGCAGCAAAAAAATGGTTGGCAGAATGCCTGGCGTCGCGACGCCCAAGATTCGGGAAAAACTCGTGAAACCTGCCAAAAAATGCAATTTTCTGCCTCCAAACTTACTTGTGTGGCAAGGACTTGTTCTCAGGGTTTTATAACTTTATAAATACCATCTTTTGAGCCACAAACTAGAGATCTTTTGAGGAGACTCAAAGATCATCATTAATTTTATTCTTCTTCTCCATTCTTTTATTTTCTTTTGAGTTTTATGTATATATTATCTATGCCTATGTTAGGCTAAACTTCTTTTTGGTTAAGGGTGATTTCAAAGCCGTAGACATGTTGTGTAATTGATTTTCATAATCTATCTATCATTGGTTTTCCATCAAAGTTGCTTATGTTCTTCCATAAAATTTGTTCATGATGTTGTCTTGATTTGTTTAGGGTGTACAACTAGATATATCTTGATAATTATCTAATGCTAGTTTAGGATACAAGATACGTAGCTTTTCTTGATTTCCTATTCAATAGTGGTAATTTGTGATTAATGATTATGGTCAAGTTTTCGCTAAATATAAAGTGGAATATAACTTAAGTTGAATGAATCCATGTTTATGTGTTTGTTGTTTAGATCAACCTTTTTTTCTTATCATAAAGCTGCTATCACTTTGAATCTAATGATGTTTATCTTAGGTTATTTGATGGTTAGAGATTTAGTGGCCTTCGTCCCATTTAACAACAAACTAAGGAATGATTGGGGTAACATGGGAGGTTGTTATGTACGGTTGATGACTTTGATAGCTAATTGATGTTGATAGATATGAAATTGATTCTTAATGATGTCTAGTGGTGGTGAATGAAACCTTAACCATATTTCTCTTATTTGATTTCATCTTACTTATTTCCTTTTTACTTTTATTTGTCGCAACCTAAAAAATAACAAGTCTCATCGCGAGACTTTATTCGTTAAGCGTGACAATGGGGGAAACAAAGGAAAAGATGACTTAATTGCTCTTGAAATAAAATGAGGGCTTGAAAACCACGTCGAAAAAAGAAATGGAGTCGCCACCAATCTTTTTTAGCTAGGTGTGATCGGCCACCTATTAAAACCGTTTTGTAAAACATTTTAAAATTATTTAAAATATTTTTAAAAACCAATTTCAAAGTCTGCGTTTTTTTACCAGACAAAATCAAAGAAGCAGGTACGGGAGTCGATTACGTGCGGGGAAGGATTAGCACCCCCACAATGCCCGTATAAGACAGTACCTTATTAATCGTGTGTTATCTCAAGTCTTGATAAAAAGTCGGTTTTAGATTTGACATTTCAAAATAATTTCCAATTTAAAGAAAATATAATTCCATTTTTAATTGAAAATAATCCAGAATTTATTAATTCAAAATTTTCCTATGTTTTGTAGCAGAACCGACAAAATATAAATTTGTTTATTTATTTGGAAAATTTTTGAATCATTTTCATTTTTTGAAAGAAAGATATTCTTTTATTAATGATAATTGATGATATCCTACCTACCAAACCCGACAGAGAACTCATGAATTATTTTAACTCGGGAATATCTTTATTTTTATTGAAAATCATTATCCTTTTTTAAAACATTTTAAAAAAGATGAATATAAAAATGTATGACATAATATAATCTAAATGACATGATATTATCTAAGTGATATAGTATATTCTATATGATATAATATAATCTAAGTGACATAGTATATTCTAAATGACATGATATAATCTAAATGACATGGCAAGATCTAAGTGACATGGCATATTCCAAATGACATGGTATGTTCTAAATGCCATAGCCTAATTTAAATGGCATGGCAAAATCTAAGTGACATGGTATATTCTAAATGACATGGCATAATTTAAATGACATAGCAATATAATTAATAACATGAAATGATATGTAACATAAAATAATATTATCATAAAATATGTATATGAATAAAAAAAAAGCAATGCATGAACATAATAACCCTAAAATATATGGCAAGACAATTTATGACTAAGCAAAAAAACATAGAATAACATGAAATATTCACAATCATATAACAATCAATATAACATCATGAAATATAAATCAAAACAATAACATAGCCATAGAAATATTCATAACAAAAATCATATATCATATAATATGCATGAACATAAAAAATGCAATGCATGAAAGTGTATTTTTTCCTTTAAATAAGGAAATGCATATATCCAAAAATATATCCGACTACCTTAGGAAAAGACATCAAATAAAAAAAAAATTCTAAATCAAATATACTTTGTGATTAATTTGAAAATAATTTTGAAAATTTTGGATGAAAATGGCAATAAGACCGAAACCCCCATTAAAAAGGCTCTATTTTCCTAACTTTGAAAACCCGAACTTGACCACCTTTGACCCGAGCTTTATAAAATCATTTTTTAGGATTAAAATGGCTTAGAAATCAACCTAAGACAGTAGCTAAGGTTCTAAATCAGCCCTCTCTTAATGCCTTAGCCAAAACAGAAAATTATTTTCTTCTTGAAATCAAATCTGACTTTTCTGTCCAATTTTAAAGCGTGATTTTTTTTTACCTATTTTTAAAATTACAAAAAAATCTGAAAAATTTATGGGAGACTCAGAACGTTTCGATATCTATGGGAAACAATTGGCTTAATTTTTAGACTAAGGATGACCTACCAAAAAATTCGTGAAAGTCATAACACTGGGTGAAAAACTGTTTAGCCAAAAAACATTTTTAAACCTTTGATAAAATTACTGAAAAATCAAAATAAAAATATTGGAGACTCCTCTGAGGTCCTAGAAATAGTAGTAAACATTTCTAAAAAATTGAAAAAGGATTGCCTAATGAAAAAAATCACAAAGGTAGAAAATCCAACTTGACAATTTCTTAATTTTCCACAAGCATGCTCATGTGAGCTTGGCTTTGAGCCATTTGTCGCAACCTAAAAAATAACGAGTCTCATCGCAAGACTTTATTATTCATTAAGCGTGACTTAAAAAATCGAGGAAAAGTCGACTTAATTCTTCTAGAAAAATGAAGGTTTTGAAAATGACCTTGAAAAAGACATGGAGTCGCCACCAATCTTTTTTAGCTAGGTGTTATCGGCCACCTATTAAAACCGGTTTTATAAAATATATTAAAAATTAAGTAAAACATTTTAAAAACCAATTTCAAGTCTGCGTTTTAAACCAGAGAAATCAAAGAAGCGGGTTAGGGAGTCGGTTACGTGCGGGGAAGGCTTAGCACCCCCACAACGCCCGTATAAAACGGTACCTTATTAATCGTGTGTTATCTCAAATCTCGGTAAAAAGTTGGTTTTAATTTTAGTATTTCAAGTTAATTCCCAATTTAAAGAAAAATAATTCCATTTTTAATTGAAAATGATCCAGAATTTATAAATTCAAAATTTTCCTATATTCCCCAACAAACGTGGCAAAATATAGAATTTTTTATTAATTTTGGAAAATTTTCCGAATCATTCTCTTTTTAAAGAAGATATTCCGTTATTAATAATAATTGATGATATCCTCCCCAGCAAACCCGGCAGAGAACTCATGAATTATTTTAACTCAGGAATATCTTTATTTTATTAAAAACCGTTATCTTTTTTGAAAACATTTAAAAAAAAATGAATATGTATATGCATGAAATAAATAAAATGACATAGTAAAATCTAAATAATATTTGCAACCTAAATGACATGATATGATTTGAATGCCTTAGCATATTCTAAATGAAATGAAATATCCTAAGTTATATGATATATTCTAAATGAAATTAAATGACCTATGTAACATAATACATTCTATATGAAATGCAATATCCTAAGTCATATGATATAATCTAAATGAAATAAAATATTCTAGATGACATAATATATCCTAAATGAAATGAAATGACTTAGGTAATATAATATATTCTACATGAAATGCAATATCCTAAGTCATATGATATAATCTAAATGAAATAAAATATTCTAGATGACATAATATATCCTAAATGAAATGAAATGATTTAAATGACATCAAAAATATGAATGGTATGGCATATAATTTAAATGACATGGAATAAAATAATGCTATCATATAATATGCATGAAAATAAAAATAATAATGCATGAACATAGTATATGCTAAATAAAAATAACTAAATAAAAGCATAGGATATCATGAAATATTCAAAACCATATAATAAACCATGTAACATCAAAAAATATAAATCAAAAGAACAACAATATCATAGAAATTATTATAGCAAGAATCACATATTATATAAAATGCATGAATATGAAAAATGCAATGCATATAAGTATGACACTCTCCATACAAGATAACCTGGTATCACATGTCTGAGGACTAATTTACACGACTGGTACTAGAGAACATTATTATAGAGACTAGAGTGATATTACCAAATGAAGTTCTCATGGCGGGTCATGTTCAGTGAACTTGTTCAATAGACAAGCATCTATATGTTATCCCAAGTATCCCATACTTTAACCTATATGAGATCGGTTGCTTACTTCATAAGTAAGAAGGCTTAACATATACTAGTCTTTGAGTATTGCCAATGCCCCGTCTTGGCAATACCCGACCAGGAACAGTTTGAGGAACAAGGCTTTGATGCATAAGTATCTCATAATTATAACTCTTTATAACTCCTTTGCAAGGCCATTATATTCCATGGGCTTCATCCGATTAGACTTAATAACTTCTTAATAATTTCTTCATAGTGAAGGGTATGCTTTATTGATTGTATATCCTATTCTCAATCTGATTGGCTCTAGGGCATATACCAACATACCTTACCCCTGTGATTTTGAAAATAGTTCTAGGTTCATCAACTAGAAGTTATGACCCCGACAGCAAATGTGAGTATCACATGGAGGCAAGTGGGCATTCAACTGGAAAATGCAGACAACTTTTTAAAATAAATTTGAGCTTCTTGGAATCTCAAATAAATGAGACATTCTTTCAAGAATCTAGATCGTGGAAAATTGATGTGTGTCAAGGTTGTGCCAAAACCATTCACATCCTTTCTAATAACCACAAAACACCAATTGCCCAAAAATCACTTCATGATTGACACCTCGGGGCACAATAACTAAACCAGATTATCATATGTCTCAAAGAAAACTTATTTTAGGCCATATTCTTCCTTGTCACTTCAAGCAAACCCAAGATTGAAACTTAGCCTGGTCAGTATAGACCTAGAAGAACAAAACTTATGATGTTCCTCGTAATAATATAAATTCTCATGGTTAATCAAATTGAGGCATCATATGTAGAAATGATGATACATGATGGATAAGGGGGAATTAACGCATGGATTATTGGGACATGCAACAACAAAAAAAGGGGGGGAAATTGTGATATCATGCATATGAAAATTCGAATGATTCCAAGTGCAAAATGAAAATTTGATTTTCTATTCCCCTAAGGATTGTTTTTCAATGAGAATATTTGTGCTTGATATGAGAAATGGCCATCTTTCATATCCCTTTCACCCAAAAAAATTATTCATAGTTACCCATTTTGAGCCGAAAGAATTCTTTCTTCTTTGCACCCTGATCAAGGATCACCCTCCACACTAGGGGGTAAATGCCAGGAAAGATCTTCTCAAAGATCATGCAAAAATGAGTCCTAACTCAAAGACAGATATAAAGTAATTTGAGCTCCCAAATAAGTACTGGCTTACTCTGTCGAAATAGAGATGCAAAAGAAAAAAGAAAAAAAATATAGAAAATATGGCAAATTGAAAGCCAAAAACAAAACAAAGAAAAAGAAAAATGTGAAAAGGATGGCGAAATGAAAACCAAGAACCAAAAAAAAAAAAGGAGCAAAAGTCAAAAGAAGGAAAGAGAAGTCCAGAGGGGACAAATGTTTCAAAGGGAATCCTCCTCAGGAGATGATCCTTGATCTGATTGCCCTCAAACACGTATCTTGGGCCTATTTATTCTTTTTTTAACCTAGAACCTTGGCCTATGTTACGTGCTTTAAAAGTCCATTTTGATCAAGCGTGAATATTTAACTTGAAGAGTTTTTCCTCTTATCATTTCATTATGGAAGAATTTAGAATTCTCAGATTCATGGTGGAATAATAAAAAGAAATAAAGAAAAAAAAACCATGAATCTCTAGGGTGAAAACCCAAAAATGGGCTATCTAAAGCAAAACGAGGAAAGTTTTGATGCCACTCATGGTATTATCAAAGCCATGACGAAAGAGGAAGTCATCTTGAAGGAATCAAGGAACATCTGGGAATTCTAAAATATCCCAAAACTAACTCCCATTTGGAGGATTGACTTCAAGAACTGAGACTTTTCTTCCCCTTGCAAAATTAACTTTCCAGTTTGAACATCCCAGCTAACCTTGACGCTTGTCAAAATGTCATGATATGGAAGCTAAAAGAATGTTGAATTTGTTTGATTCTCAAGGAATTCATGTTTAATAAAACCTGTTCCATTTGTGAGCCTAGAGAGACATACTTTTTTTCTTGTTGTAAAATTTTCTTGGATCAACCTAAATCCTGTTGTACCAAGCCTTTCAGTTTAAGTTGAAAATCCCAAAATTTCAGAAAAATTTCTAATAGTGATCATCAGTGATAACTCGTATAATTATATAGTTTTTAGTTATGTTTTATTATTGTTTTGTGTCAAATACGAGTTATTATTGTTTAGTCTAATTGTGTTTATGATCTTTTATATTTTTATGTAATTTGGTGTTTTTCACAAGTTTCTTTGAGTGATTTCAGATTACTAGAATTAAGGGCAAATCCAGTTCAGTTCCAGTTCTGACACCTATTGCCATATCAGCTATATCTGGAGTTTCACTGAAGCAATAAGGCTGAAATTTTAACCGTGCAAATTTAAGAGGCATATCTATCTTTTTCATGTTTTACACTTCTTGAAACGGAGTCGTTTTCCCTAGCGAAATCAACCATCAAGTTGGCTGATGTGCAATGACGTCTGTCCTGAGCAGTTTTCGCATTTTGACCATATCGTCCGATACACATCAGCAAATGAGCTGATTCCAACGTCTATGGATCACTAACTGATAGGGGAACATTGGTCTAGAAGACCATGTGATCAGATAAAGCCTCCAATATTGAAGAAATCGACCATCAAGTTGGCTGATGTGGAATGACGTCTGTGCTGACCTGTTTTCGTATTTTGCCCATATCTTCTTCTCCACATCAGAAAATGAGCTGATTCCAACGGCTATGAATCAGTAACTCATAGGGGAACATTTTTCTAGAAGACCATGTGATCAGATCAGGCATCCAAGATTGACAAAATCGACCATCAAGTTGGCTGATCAAAATGGTCATACAATATGACGAAAATTGTTAGAAAAATGCACCCACCTATTATACCTACCTTTGAAATTTGTAAAGCTTGTCTCTTGTCATTTAGCCCTCCAAAATGTGTATAAATAGAGGGCCTTGGATGATTGTAGAGGATCATATTGTACATAGGTAGGATATTAGCCATTGTAATAAAATTCTCTAAGTTTTCTTCTTCTTTCTTTTCTCTAGTTTTCTTTTTCTTTAGAAAGAGCAAGAGGTTGGATAATTAATATTCTTCTTCTTCTTTCTTTCTTTCTTTTATTTTCTTCTTAGATTCTATTTAATTTTATGTTTATAATGCCTATGCTAGGCTAAACTTCTATTTGGTTAAGGGTGATTTCAAAGCCCTAGACATGTTTTGTGATTGATTTTCAGATTCTATCTATCATTAATTTTCTATCAAAGTTGCTTATGTTCTTCTACAAGAATTGTTCATGATGTTGTCTTGATTTATTTAGGTGTACAACTAGATAGATCTTGATAATTATCTATTGCTAGTTTAGGAGTCTTGATCCGTGTAATTGTCTTGATTTCCTATTCATAAGTGGCAATTTGTGATTAATGATTATGATCAAGTTTTCAATAATTGCAAAGTGGAACATAACCTAAGTTGAACAATCCGAGCTTATGTGTTTGTTGCTTAGATCAACCTATCTTTCTCATCATAAAGCTGCCATTAAATTGAATTTAGAGAGCTTATTCTAGGTTGTTTAATGGTTAGAGATTAAATAGAGAGCTTGTTCTATTTAACGACAAACTAAGGAAAGATTGGGGTAACAGAGCTTGTTGTTATCTACGGTTGTTAACTTTGATAGTTGGTTGATATTGATAGATCTGAAATTGATTCTTAATGATGTCTAGTGGTGGAGAATGAAACCTTAACCATATTTTTCATATTTGATTCTTCTTACTTACTTGTTTTCTTACTTTTAGTTTGCTTATTTTTTATATTTATTTTTATTGGCTGGTTATACCGCCTAATTTGTATATTAACTTTGTTTTATTTTTATTGGCTGGTTATACCGCCTAATTTAGTATATATATTTTTATTGGCTGGTTATACCGCCTAATTTAGTATATATATTTTTATTGGCTGGTTATACCGCCTTGCATCTTATTCTTATTATTTACTTAGTTTAAATCTGGCTTCAAAAACCCCTTTTCTTTTATTGTTCTTGAATTTAAGTTTTAAACTATTAACTTATAAACTAAAACCCAATCCCTGAGGACTCAACCCTTGCTAACTACTATACTTACAATTTATCTTTTTAGTGCAAGGTTAAATAAGATACACTCTTTTGGGTACATCAATCAGTCTTCAAGAGATTTGTACATGACATGCTATAGGGTTAATATTTTTGGCTCGAAAGTTTTCATTAAATGAGCAATTTTTTCTAAAACAGGGAAAACAAATAATAATATATTTGAAATAAACATTTTTGATGTTGACATGAGACAATGGTTTTTCTAACCCGAAGGTATGGAACTACTGGGGTTGACCTTGACTTCCAAATATGAGAAGAAGAAATAGAACTCGACAAACAGGCTTCCGTGGATAAGAGTTTAAGAAACTGTCGGGGCAAGGAGATGACCAAGGATTGACAAAGGAATAATCCCTTATGGGGCATGAATGTCCAAGATACACTCTAATTTGAAAAAGAAGAATGAATTAGAAAAGATAATCCTAACTGAAAAATACATCAAGGTCATTTGCATTTTCATCATTCAGAAGCATTTTGCACTATGTTAGTGTTTGCATTTGCATTATTTCATGAAGCATTTGCATTTTTCGAGAATATTTGCATTTGCATTATTCAGAAGCATTTACACATTGTTGATCTTTGCATCTGCATCATTCCATGAAGTAGTTGCATCATCCGAGGATATTTGCATTTGCATCATTCAGAAGCATTTGCATACTGAGAATATTTGCATCTGCATCATTTGAGGATATTTGCATCCTTCATGAGCATTCGCACATTGTTGATCTTTGCATCTACATCATTCGACGATAGTTGCATTTGCACCATTCAGAAACATTTTCACCATTCAGAAGCATTTTCACATTGATTGATATTTGCATCTGCATCATTCCATGAAGTAGTTGCGTCAGTTGAGGACATTCATAGCTGCATCATTAACGAGCATTTTCACATTGATTAATCTCTGCATTTGCATAATTTCATGAAGCATCTGCATAATCTGAGGATATTTGCATCATTCTTGAGCATTTGCATGTTGTTGATCTTCGCATCTACATATTCAAGGATAGTTGCACTTGCATCATTAATGAGCATTTGAATCATTGTTAAATTTTGCATCTGCATCATTTCAAGAAGCATTTGCATTATTCGGGGATATTTACATCTACATCAGTTATGAGTATTTGCATCATTATAGGTAGCAGTGTTTGCCCCTAGGGAACATGCATTCTACAAGCATTTGCAAAACTTGTCACTAACATTACTGCATTCGACTAACATTGCAGGAATCAAGGTATTTTCTTTTATTTTAACTCAAACTCGTTTTTAAAATAGGTCAAGCCCCAGGATCACCACGGAGCTATTTCTTTTGTCTTAAATCGAACTTGTTTTCAAAATGAGTCGAGCCTCGAGACTACCGTTGAGGTATTTTCTTTTTTAAATCGAACTTGTTTTCCAAATGAGTCGAGCTCCGATACCACTATCGAAGTATTTTCTTTTTTAAATCGAACTTGTTTTTTCAAATGAGTCTATCCCCGAGATCGCCGTCGAGGTATTTTCTTTTCTTTTAAATCAAACTTGTTTTTCAAATGAGTCGAGCCCCGAGATCACTGTCGAGGTCTTTTTCTTTTGTTTTAAATCGAACTTGTTTTCAAAATGAGACGTGCCCCGATATCACCGTCGAGGTCTTTTCCTTTTTGTTTTAAATCGAACTTGTTTTTAAAATGAGTCGAGCCTCGAGATCATTATCGAGGTATTTCTTTTTGTTTTAAATCGAACTTGTTTTCTAAATGAGTCGAGCCCTGAGATCACCATCGAGGTATTTTCTTTTCTTTTAAATTGAACTTGTTTTTGAAATGAATTGAGACCCGAGATCACCGTTGAGGCCTTTTTCTTTTGTTTTAAATCGAACTTGTTTTCGAAATGAGTCGAGCCCTGAGATCACCGTCGAGTCTTTTTCTTTTTGTTTTAAATCGAACTTGTTTTTAATATGAGTCGAGCCCCGAGACCACCGTCGAGGTATTTCTTTTTGTTTTAAATTGAACTTGTTATCTGAATGAGTCGAGCCCAGGACCACTGCTGAGGTATTTTTTTATTTTATTTTTCAAATCAAACTTGTTTTCTAAATGAGTCATGCCCCAGGATCACCACTAAGGTATTTTTTTTGTTATAAATTGAACTCTTTTTCAAAATGAGTCAAACCGCAGGATCAACTCTGAGGCATTTCTTTTTGTTTTAATTCGAACTCGTTTTCAAAATGAGTCGAACCCCGAGACAACCGTCGAGGTGTTCCCCTTTGGTTTTAAGTCGACTTTGTTTTCTAAATGACTCGAGCCCCGAGATCACCATCGAGTTATTTCCTTTTGTTTTAAAATTGAACTTGTTTTTTTAAATGAGTCAAGCCCCGGGATCGCCGTTGAGGTATTGCTTTTATTTTCAAAAGTTGAATTTGTTCACTTGAGACGAGTCGAGCCTTGGTATCACAGTCAAGGTATTTTCAATTCAAGACCTAGATCTTTTCATTTTTGCTTGCTTCAAATTATTGAAAATAAATGGTTGCCTGACTCCTGATTCTCAGCAATACCCAAAGAGAGGCAGCTGTAGACACTTAATTTCTTTTGGGCCCCCTAAGCAAGGTAAGTTCTCCTTCAACTTCCTGGAATGCAAAGAATATCTCCTAATTCCACAGTTGGGTCTCTAAGACTTTGATTCGAAGGTCAACACAAAAAAGTCAACTCTAAAAAGTCAACCACTAAAAAAGTCAACTTTAGGAAAAATCAAGGTTCGGAAGAAGAATTGAAAAATGGTGAAGTAATCTTGATAATTAGAGATCCACAATTGAAGATAGAAGGAAAATTGAAAGTGGAAAGACAAATTGCAAATTTCAATGTAGGAGAAAGGCATGGAATTTCCAAATTTGGGGAAAAGCATGTAAACAATCAAATTAGATGAAATTGAAACCTCAACTTGAAGGATAATCAATAAATAGAAATACCTCAACGTCCAATTTCACAAAGAGAAATCAATTGGAAGAAAAATTGAACAAAAGTGAGTAAATTGGAACTTGCCATTTTGGGGAAAAATTGGAAATTTTGCAAATTTGGGGAAAAGTATATAAATGATCAATCAAAATCGAAGGTCCAAATTAGAATAAAATTAATAAATAAAGGTATCTAAAGGTCCAATTTAAAGTGGAATTTAAGGAGAAATCAATTTGAAGAATAATTGGAAAAATAAAGATTAAGTGAATAAATGAAAAAATACAAATTTGGGGAAAACTATGGAAATGGCCAGATTGGGTAAGGTTGAAGTCCGAAATTGAATAATGATCAATAAATAAAGGTATCTAAAGGTCCAATTTGAAGTGGATTCAAAGGAAAAGCCAATTGAAAAAAAAAAGTCAAAAATCAAATAAAAAGGAAATTGTCATTTTGGGAAAAAAGGGAAAATCCAATTGAAATGGAATTCGGATATAAAAAATTGGACAAAATGGGTCCAACTCCAATTTAATATGTGACAAAGGGGATGGAAAAAGAAAATTCGAAAAATTGGCCTGTTTCGAGTAACACCGAGGTTTCAGTGGCTAAAATGCAATTTTAGAAAATCTGGAAAAAATAAAATCCGAGCTTGGAAAGTTCACAACTTTCCATAATTAAGTTTTAGGATGGAGAGAAGGAAATAAAAAGGAAAAACCCAAAATTGGGGCCAAAATGCAAATAGGCTAAATTTGGGGACTAAAACCGCAATTTTAGAGGAAAATCCAGAGAAAATGGAAATTTTGTTGTAATGTTCCTGGCAAGAGCGTTGAATCACAATGCCTTTTGGGAAAGGAAAGTAAAAAGATCTGTTTCTTTATAATCCATGGCATTATTAGTACGAAAAATTTGATAGGATGAGAAATTTGAGTTTGGACCATAGCTGCAAAGTTAGAAAATATTTGAGGAAGTTCAAAGTGATTTTTCATGAGATAAATAAGAGTATATCGAGAGTAATCATCCCCAAAAATAATAAAATATTTAGAGCCTCCTATAGTGTCATGAGGTGATGATCACTATACATAAGAATGAATCAAATCAAAAGGAGCAAAAGAAACAAAGTCACTATTATTGAATGGAAGAGCATGACGTTTAGAGTAATGACCAAAACGTGAATGCCTAATCTTAGAGGAAACAGAGGCAACATAAGAAACCAAGTGTTTGGAAGAAATTTTGAGGGAGACTAGTTCAAACAAGCGACCAACTTTACGGTATGTCCCAAGAATCTATCCCGTCTAAGGATCTTACACACGGCAACCAAGAATAGAGAAGGTAACATTAAGGTCGAGTTCAGTTAATTGACCAATAGAGATAATGTTCAATGATAATTTAAGAACATGAAAAACATCAAAGTGACATGGGAGTTGGATATACTGCCAACATGATAAGTTTATGACAAATATCTATTTTTTAGACAAAAAAAATTGTTATCAAGGGTCATATGATTACATCAACCAAATTCAAAATACCAGGAATAAAAAGTACCTTTAGTGGTAGTTAAAGCAGAAGAAGAACTTGTTTTACCTAACACTTGATTAAGAAGATTTTAAGATCTGTCAAAGAAATAGAGGAGGATACATGCTCATAAGGTGAAGATACTGAATCATTAGTGGCAGTTGCAGTGACATAAGTTGACCAAAGAGAAGACTTTCTCGAAATTGGTTATTTGAAATGTAGTTTGTTTTGAGTATAATTTATAACACTCAGAAATAACATGCCCAGTTTTCTTTCAATAGTTACAGAGTTTCTTCTTCGAATGAAAAGAGGATGCTGCAGCAACAATAGTGTCAGTCACTATGGATAAGTGTTGTTTCCTGAGTGTTGCAAGCCAAGTCTCTTCAAACAAAACTTCTACAATGACTTTTTCAAGAGAATGAGGGGGGGCTTTATGAAGAAGTGAAGCTCGAACAATTTCGAACTCCTCAATTGATGCCATAAGAACTGATACACTTGTATACCATTCTTACACGCAACAAACTTTTCAACTTCATTGTATAAGCCAAACTAATCCATTTAGAGCCATCTGATCCCAAAAATGTTGCATTTCAGACAAAAAATATGGATGGACTGTCCAAGATGTTGTCGAAGACGAGCAAGATCAAAAAATAATTTGTACCCAATAACATGCCTTTTGGTTGAGTATCTGGTAGAAAAAATCCCAAACCTCATTTGCAGTGGTAAAACGCCTAAACTAACTTTTGATTTGAGGCGTAGTAGTGTAGGATTCGGCCATGCAAGGTTCAGAGAAAACTAAATATAATAAACCAAGATTTGATCAAAGAGCAACGAAAGTATAAACAATCAATACCGACTCCTCCTATGAATTATCTTGTTTGCAAATCAATTGATCAATATTTCAAGAACTCATACATGAGATGGAATTCCATACCTCTTAATCTCTTGGGATTGCCAAAATTCTCAAAGACAAACTCCTCCACTTGGTTCTTGTATACAAAGCCCAGTTGTCGCAAACCAAAGTCGTCTAGTCGTCCGGCTTCCAATGGTGATCCATATAGATGATCAAGAAAACCTTCTCAATGATGGAATGGAGTGATTGCCATGATCTATGCTAGTAGACAAGGTTTTGTAAATCTCACCCCTTTTAGGAAGTTAGGCCGAAAACTTTCAAGAAGAGAGAAAATGAAGAAAACAATTTTCTTTTTTACTCTTTGCTGCAGTACCTCAGGGAAACAAGAAGTCTAAGTTTCAACTTTGCATAACCACACTATGAGGGGTGGCAAACACTAGTATATATACTTAGGGTTATAACACAACTCTTGTGTTATTTGCATTTAAGTCCTTCCACTTAATTAAACCATTTAATTAAGCCAATATTGATAAATTGTGAATTTAATCAATTAGGTCCATTCCAATTTAATTTCTTAGTATCAGCTTATTGTGCGTGACCCATTAAGCTCCTAATAGGTTGGCAATAAATATAAATTATTTATAATTCATATTTATAATTCAAGAGTGGCATCTAGCAATGCATCATGGCCACCCAATTGTTAAGATAAGTCATCATGGTTTTCACTAACCTTTCAGAGTACAATATGTTAGTGTAATTCGATCCTTTCATCAAAAATCCTAGATGAAAGAAAATAGTTCAGTGTCTACTCTCTAACTCTTTCCATATTAGTCCTATAGTTTCTTTGATAACTTCCATAATCGCCTTGGCCAAGGACTTCGATAGTTAATTATAAGCTAGGAACAAGTGAAATATATCCTTTTCAAATCACTAAGGGTGATAAATCCTCTCTGGACCACTCATCCATCTTCATATGCTTCATGCCATACCCAAAATCACCCTACAATAAGCATCTCGTCTTGAGACCCGTTCAGATGAAATCAAAGCATGACAATTCACATACAAGATGACTTTGTGTCACAAGTCAACGAATTACTTACACTACTGACACATGAGAGTATTTCTGTAGACACTTGAGTGAGATACCAAACGAAACTCTCATAGCGGGTCATGTTCAGTGAACTTGTTCATCTTAACAAGCACCCAATTATCCCCAAGTATCTCTATACTTTAACCTATGTGATCGGTTGCACGCTTCATAAGTATGGATGCTTAACATATGCTAGTTTTTGTCCATTATCAATGCCCTATCTTGATAATGCTATGATTAGGAACTATTTTAGAAACATGACTTTGATGCATAAGGATCTCAAAAATGTAACTCCTTATAATTCCTTTGCAAGGCCTTTTATGTTTCATGGGTTTTATCTTCACAAGTTTATACAATCACGTTATTCAAGATAACTTATGGATAAAGAAATATCTCCATTATAATTAACCAAATATAATATGCAATACATGAAATAACAACTAGTGTCTAAGCACGACTAAATGTGATTGGCTTGTAAGGCTTACACTAACAATCTCCCACTAACAAGAAAGCCAATCGCCAATGTATCTAATACTAAAGCCCTCTAGATGGCGATCATGTTTTTGCTGGGATAAAATTTTAATGAGAGGATCGACTAAGTTGTCCTTTGTGGGAATTTTCTTCATATGTGTATCACCTCTATCAATGATATCTCTAATCACGTGATAACGCCGTAATACATGTTTGAATCTATAATGAGACATTGGTTCCTTAGCTTGTGCTATGGCTCCATTGTTATGGCAGTAGAGAGTAACTAGATCAACAATGCTTGGAAACACTCCTAGTTCATTGACGAACTTCTTGATCCAAACTGCCTCTTTCGCAGCATAACACTCGGAAATGTATTCAGCATTTCTTTTATTGCAACCAAAATCATTTTGTTTTTTTTTATCAATTTCATTTTACCTATTTTTTTTTCTTTTCAAAAACTTTTATTTCCTTTGAAAAAATAAAATAATAATAGTTTTTAAAAAAAGAAAAAAAAATGTAACTATTTGGTTTAATTTTTCGCAAAATTTTTCATATTAATTTTTTATTTTCATTTTTTTCCACTTCATATCTTTTTTTTCCGTATTTTAAGAAAATAATTACAACTTGTGAATCGAAGAATTGCCATGCGGCAATCTTTTTCATTTAGCTTTAAGAGGAAAATAAACATAATAATGAAAGTTTTACAAAAAAAGAATTCCTTAATTTTTTATTATTTTTTTTTATAAAAAATGGCTTCCATGTATCCCTAAATGTTTTAACTGAGATCATTTTTATATATGTTATAATATATTATAGTTTGATTGAATTAAACTTAATTTTACTTTTTTTGTATTATATAGATAATGTTGATGCCAATATTATAAATAAAATCAATAATGAAATCTACAGTATTTGTTAACTAATTTCTCAATGCAATTTTTGCTAACTAAATAAGAATCAAAATGATATAATCATGATTGTATATCATATTTATTCATTATTTTTAGAATTAAGATAAAATTTACCATTGTACTATGGGTCAATATTAAACTTTCTCACTATACTTTAATTTCATGATAAAATTAATGATTTTTTTACTGTTTACCAAATAATTAACGAAATTAAAATTATAATAATAAATTTTATTATGAAATTAAAGAACATCGATAAAAATCAATATTGAATCATAATACATCATTTCTAAAAGATAAAATATTTTACTATCAAATTTTTTAATAATAATAATAAAAGTTCTAACTACAATGTGCTGATATTAGCAGAGGTGGCAATTGTATTTTAGGGTTTGGATACATTTTGAGCCTTGTTAAACCACTATTTTAGAAAGCGAGGATTAAACGGTGAACCATTAGTAAAAAAGTGAAATACTTGAATTAGGTTATGACTTATTATGAGGCAATGCCATCCACATGTTAACAATGTAAACTAAAACTATCTTTAATTTTGTATCTCTCTCATTGGTTTTTGTTTTCTAAGTTTTACTTAATTCATTCCTCAAATCTCTCCTGTTATGTTATGTTAGATAGATCTATGATGGGTGGTGTTGTTGTTGCAGCTCCAATTTCAACAAACTCCATTTCATTCTTCTCTTCTTCATTCCCTTCCTACTCCTCCTAACCACTATCTTTTCTTTTCTTTCTTTCTTTCTTTCTTTCTTTCTTTCTTTCTTTCTTTCTTTCTTTCTTTCTCTCCCTTTGTAATTTGCTTTTTCCTTTTCTCCAAACACTCATTTTTCATAGAAACACAGTAAAAACACAAGGACTCCTACAGCTAGGTTCTTTGTTCTCTCTCTCTCTCTCTCTCTATATATATATATCCTGGTTGGTCCTGCTGCAACCTATTAATTTGTCATCATTTTGTTTTATTTTTCTGCACTGATATAATATATTAATTATTTGTCACAATTAAGGATCTTGTCTTGCATGTCATCAATATCATGTAGATGGTATATAAATAAAAATGATATTAATTTATCATGCCTGCCATAAACTGATCAAACTTGTTTCACCAAATGCAAATGCAAAGCATGATTTGGCTTAAATTGCAAATTTTGGTTTTGCAAACTCCATTTTCTCCATAATACCAAGCAACCAAAATTTGTTAAATTCATGTGATTTTTTTTTCTTATCTGTTGATTAGGAATTTTGTGGAGGGTTATACATCATCGTGTTTCCCATTGATGTCATCAAAAACTAACAAAATGCTCGACTCCCCTGACACTGAGGTAACTGCATAATTCCATTTCTGTCTCGTTTATTTTATTTTCAATTCAATTCCATGACAATTTTGCTTAATCATTTAACCTTTGATGATACAGTTGAGCGATATGTCCATGGGAGCAGCACCATTTGAATACAAAATAACATATTTACATTCCAAGAAAAAAAGTAGCTTAACCTGCAATCCGCCCCCTCCTGACCCGAAAAAGGTGGACCGAATGGCTAAAACCAGTGGCAGTTCACCTCCTGCACCTGGACCTGGACATACAACTCCAATTCCCAAAGTGAATGAAAATGTGCCATCTAACCAGCAATACGATCCAAAAACGATGGATCCTGTTAATAAGTCTAAGAATATGACATCAAACGCTGAAATTCAAAGTACTTGGACAACAAACATGAAAACAAATGATGCAAGAAATAGCAATCTTGTTCATGTCCAAGGGAGTATTGTAAACAGCAGTCGCAGTGATAGCTTGGAGAGCTCCAGTTCAGCTCCTCTTAGGCCTCACACTGGTGGTGACGTAAGGTGGGATGCCATTAATACGGTCAGTGCCAAAGGCCCAATTGGTCTCAGCAATTTCCGGCTTCTCAAGCGCATTGGATATGGAGACATTGGAAGTGTATATCTTGTTGAACTCAGAGGAACCAATGCCTACTTTGCTATGAAAGTGATGGATAAGGTATCTCTGGCAAGTAGAAACAAGCTATTGCGAGCGCAAACGGAACGAGAGATTCTTGGTCTTCTTGACCATCCTTTCTTACCAACTCTGTATTCATACTTTGAGACAGACAAGTTCTATTGTCTGGTCATGGAGTTCTGTAGTGGGGGCAATCTTCACTCTCTCCGCCAAAAGCAACCCAGCAAGCATTTTACAGAGGAAGCTGCACGGTTAGTATACTATATATATATACCCTTTCCTTTTTCTTTTTCTCCAATCTGCCCTACCCTGTATGTGTCGTACATTTATTTTCACTATATATGCTTTTAAGGATATGCTGCTTAATAATTAATTATTGTTATACATATATATAATAGTTCACAATTCATTAGCTTTTAATAGGTTCTTCGCATCAGAGGTGTTGCTGGCACTAGAGTATCTGCATATGCTAGGGATAGTATACAGGGACTTGAAGCCAGAAAATTTGCTGGTAAGAGATGAAGGCCATATCATGCTCTCAGATTTTGACTTATCACTTCGTTGCTCTGTCAGTCCAACACTGGTGAAATCTTCATCTACACATCAAACAAGAAATGGTGGTGGCAACAGCATTGATGCAGGTGGCATCTTGGATAGTGAGAATGCTGGACCTATGCATGGTTGTATGCAGCCATCAACATTTTTCCCTCGCATTTTGCCTAGTAAAAAGAATCGCAAATCTAAATCAGATTCCGGCCTCTTTGTCGGGGGCTCCCTGCCAGAGTTAATGGCAGAACCTACGGATGTTCGCTCAATGTCCTTCGTTGGGACGCATGAATATTTAGCCCCAGAAATCATCCGAGGAGAGGGTCATGGCAGTGCAGTAGACTGGTGGACGTTCGGCATCTTCTTGTATGAACTCTTGCATGGCACAACTCCATTCAAAGGTCAAAGAAATCGAGACACGCTTTTCAATGTTGTAGGACAGCCCCTGAGATTCCCAGAAACCCCACAAGTGAGTTTTGTGGCTCGTGATCTTATACGATGCCTCCTGGTAAAAGAACCAAACAAACGAATTGCATGCAAAAGGGGAGCAACAGAAATAAAACAGCACCCATTTTTTGAGGGAGTCAATTGGGCTCTGGTCAGAAGCGCCATGCCTCCCCACATACCTGAACCTATAGACTTTTCACATTTTGCTACCAACGAGGATAAGAACAATCCTCCTCCTCCTCCTAATCATCATCTTGGAGTTGGAGGTGATCAAAACATTGTTACCACTTCAACCGACTACATAGAATTTGAGTACTTTTAGCAATACCACTCATCCACAACCATTAATTTCACCACTACAAAAATGTGAATTTTAATAATTACTACTTTATAGTATATATTGGTTAAGATTCATTTTTAGGTGACAACAAGAACTAGTGTTTGTTGTAAATCAACTGGATCTTTTGTTGGGCAAGTATTACTCCAACTCTTATGGCTTCATCAGCGAATATGTTATTTTTCCCTGGATAAGCACCTCCAAAAACACAAATTTTTTTAATGCGTTGGGACGAAGTACTTTCCATTTTTTTTTTCTTTTTTTTTTTTTTTTTTAGAATGCCTGAAAGAGAATGAGTACATGGTGTAATATATAGAGGACTGAGTAGTGAATCAGACAAGAGTAATAATGTCGCCGAAAGTGTATCTGACCTGTCAGAAGAAAATGTTAACCTAACAAAAGATTTTTGCGTGATTTCAGGAAGAAAATCAAAAAGAGAAGAAAAATCAACCGTAAAAGTCAAGAGTAATAATGTCGCCGAAAGTGTATTTGACCTGTCAGAAGAAAATGTTAACCTAACAAAAGATTTTTGCGTGATTTCAGGAAGAAAATCAAAAAGAGAAGAAAAATCAACCGTAAAAGACAAATAAAATAAAATGAGAATAATTACACAAATCGAATAACACGTAAATTAAACCGAAATAAAGTTATTGCAAATCAAACCAAAAGCTGAGAAGTCATTTATTGTAGTTGTGATTGTGGCTCACATCTTCCTCTGGTTTTACGTCCAGAAACGGCTTAAACGCCTTCTATGAGTTGAGGATATGCTTCCCATCCAGTTTTCTTACAAGCTGGCAAACAGGGTCTTTTAACATCAGATTCCCAAGATGTTGCCATTCCCTTTGGAATTGCGGCCATAAATCAAGAATTTCTCTTTGTACGTCTCCACTAGGATGCGTCTCAAGAGAAAGTTGGATATTACCCAAATTCTCCTTACTCAGTCCATCCTTAATGAATTCAATTTTATCATCTCGATTAGAGGACGGAATCCCAATAGAACGACATTTACCGTTACACGTCCATCGTGCACATTTGTGGCAATTTGAACTCATGCGCTTTGCTCGTCGCTTCTTTGCAAAAGTGCTTCTACCTGTACCTGGTAAATGCAAAACAGGAAGATATTCATCTTCACGTACCTTGGCTTCAATTATCCAACGTATGTCTTCAGGAATCCCTTAGTGCATAAGCATTCTTAATCTTTCAAATCGAACTTGGTAAAGCTTCAGTAAAATATTTTGAGGAAAAGGAGGAAATCGTTTCTGCAATCTTGTGAGAATATCATCCATCCTAAAAAAAAAAATGAAAGAGAAATTGAAAGAGAAATTTATATACAATATCAGTTTTGTGGGTAGCTGATGGAACCGACTTAAATAATCACGGAGTACCGTTATCCACCATTTAACCGGGGTTAAAAAAATTAAAATAAAAATTATATTTACATCTAGTTATTTTCAAAACAAGGATCAGAAAGAAAAACAACATAAAAAGACACAAAAACAAAACACTCTAAATAAAATCCTAAATTCTTCCCTCCACACATAATTCTTACATTGTCATTAATGTAATGCTATTAATCCCAAATGAAAGAATCATGTGTAAGTGAAAAGAACTAATAAACAAAATAAACTTATGCAGCCTAAATGAACTTAGAAACACTAAACACAATTAGCAAAGAAACATAAGAAAAAGATAAAGAAAAAGAGAGCAAATCTGAGGATGGCAGTTTGGCAATGCTTTCACTAATTAGGCTGCCTCCCCCAATTAGCACTTGATTGATTGTTTTCAGCCTAGCCAATTCCCCTTCTTGGCTTTTTAGGCTTGTTAGGCTCATACATGAAACGTCCCAAATTTGAGCGTTTGATAGGAAGCTTTCTTTGCACAAAACTGGATGCATTCTCCATTACAAGTATTATTCCATCATCCTTTGTGGTGCATATCTCATCGAGGAATGGAGCATATGTTGGTACTTGTTGAATGACCTCCACAAACAAGTTGTTTAAGGTTTCTGGCATGTGTTGTTCATGTTCTTCCTCCTTGAACTTTGCAAATCTACTAGGAAAAGGTGGAGAAGAAACATTAGTAAAAAGTGAAACCTTAAACGTTACCTCAGGTGCCGAAATACTCTTATTTGGATCTTTGGCTTCATTATCCTCAAGAATAGAATCCATCTCTAATTTTGTTTCATCCTCATCTTGTTCCTCATTCTTCAAGGTCACAATAGTAGCATTCTCCTTTGGGTTAACCATTGTTTGGGCTGGGAGTTCTTCAGATCTTTGTGCTACTCATCCCACCATACTACTAGCCAATTGGCTCATTTGCTTTTCCAAACTCTGGATGCTTGCCCTTGTTTCCTGTTGAAATTGCAAAGAATCAGTAACAAGAGAATAGACAAGATCTTCTAAAGAAGTACCTGAGTTTTGAGTCATATGTGGTGGTTGAAAAAGATCTGGTTCTTAAGACCATGATTGATTGAAGCTAGATGGATGAGTGTAATTGGCATAAGGATCTACTTCTTGGTAATTTTTCGAGTAGCCATAATTAGTATGATCCCACCATCCCTCATGGTAAGTGTTTGAGTAATGATCATACTGTTGGTCTTGGAACACTTGATGGCCTTGACATCCTCCCATGGCCAATTGTTGAACTGGGGAGGTGAGATTGGCTTGTTGATTCTCCATGTTCATGTATGCCACCAACTCTTCAAGTGTTAGATTGCTCAATTCCATTGTTTTTTTTTTTTTTGTTTTTTTTAAATTTGAAAAGAAAAACTTGTATGTACAAGAAAATAAAACTAATTAGAACTGAAAATAAGAATAAACCAAGTAACAAATAAACTAAAGAAAGCAATCCCCGGCAACGGCGCCAAAAATTTGATGCACCCAAAAGAGTGTATCTTATTTAACCTTGCACTTAAAAAGATCAATTGTAAGTATAATGATTAGCAAGGGTCGAGTCCTCAGGGATTGGGTTTTAATCTATGAGTTATTAGTTTATAACTTACGTTCAAAGAGAACAATAAAAGAAAAGGGGTTTTTGAAGCCAGATTTAAACTAAAGTAAATAATAAGAATAAGATGCAAGGCGGTATAACCAGCCAATAAAAATATATATACTAAATTAGGCGGTATAACCAGCCAATAAAAATAAAACAAAGTTAATATACAAATTAGGCGGTATAACCAGCCAATAAAAATAAATATACTTTTAAAAATAAGCAAACTAGAAAAGTAAGAAAACAAGTAAGTAAGAAGAATCAAATATGAAAAATATGGTTAAGGTTTCATTCTCCACCACTAGACATCATTAAGAATCAATTTCAAATCTATCAATATCAACCAACTATCAAAGTTAACAACCGTAGATAACAACAAGCTCTGTTATCCCAATCTTTCCTTAGTTTGTCGTTAAATAGAACAAGCTCTCTATTTAATCTCTAACCATTAAACAACCTAGAATAAGCTCTCTAAATTCAATTTAATGGCAGCTTTATGATGAGAAAGATAGGTTGATCTAAGCAACAAACACATAAGCTCGGATTGTTCAACTTAGGTTATGTTCCACTTTGCAATTATTGAAAACTTGACCATAATCATTAATCACAAATTGCCACTTATGAATAGGAAATCAAGACAATTACACGGATCAAGACTCCTAGACTAGCAATAGATAATTATCAAGATCTATCTAGTTGTACACCTAAATAAATCAAGACAACATCATGAACAATTTTTGTAGAAGAACATAAGCAACTTTGATAGAAAATTAATGATAGATAGAATCTGAAAATCAATCACAAAACATGTCTAGGGCTTTGAAATCACCCTTAACCAAATAGAAGTTTAGCCTAGCATAGGCATTGTAAACATAAACATAAAATTAAAGAGAATCTAAGAAGGAAATAAAAGAAAGAAAGAAGAAGAAGAAAATAAAGAAAAAGAAAACTAGAGAAAAGAAAGAAGAAGAAAACTTAGAGAATTTTATTACAATGGCTAATATCCTACCAATGTACAATATCCCTTACAATCATCCAAGGCCCTCTATTTATACACATTTGGGAGAGCTAAATGACAAGAGACAAGCTTTATAAATTTCAAAGGTAGGTATATGATGCACCCAAAAGAGTGTATCTTATTTAACCTTGCACTAAAAAGATCAATTGTAAGTATAGTAGTTAGCAAGGGTCGAGTCCTCAGGGATTGGGTTTTAATTTATGAGTTATTAGTTTATAACTTACGTTCAAAGAAAACAATAAAAGAAAAGGGGTTTTTGAAGCCAGATTTAAACTAAGTAAATAATAAGAATAAGATGCAAGGCGGTATAACCAGCCAATAAAAATATATATACTAAATTAGGCGGTATAACCAGCCAATAAAAATATATATACTAAATTAGGCGGTATAACCAGCCAATAAAAATAAAACAAAGTTAATATACAAATTAGGCGGTATAACCAGCCAATAAAAATAAATATAAAAAATAAGCAAACTAAAAGTAAGAAAACAAGTAAGTAAGAAGAATTAAATATGAAAAATATGGTTAAGGTTTCATTCTCCACCACTAGACATCATTAAGAATCAATTTCAGATCTATCAATATCAACCAACTATCAAAGTTAACAACCGTAGATAACAACAAGCTCTGTTACCCCAATCTTTCCTTAGTTTGTCGTTAAATAGAACAAGCTCTCTATTTAATCTCTAACCATTAAATAACCTAGAATAAGCTCTCTAAATTCAATTTAATGGCAGCTTTATGATGAGAAAGATAGGTTGATCTAAGCAACAAACACATAAGCTCGGATTGTTCAACTTAGGTTATGTTCCACTTTGCAATTATTGAAAACTTGACCATAATCATTAATCACAAATTGCCACTTATGAATAGGAAATCAAGACAATTACACGGATCAAGACTCCTAAACTAGCAATAGATAATTATCAAGATCTATCTAGTTGTACACCTAAATAAATCAAGACAACATCATGAACAATTCTTGTAGAAGAACATAAGCAACTTTGATAGAAAATTAATGATAGATAGAATCTGAAAATCAATCACAAAACATGTCTAGGGCTTTGAAATCACCCTTAACCAAATAGAAGTTTAGCCTAGCATAGGCATTATAAACATAAAATTAAATAGAATCTAAGAAGAAAATAAAAGAAAGAAAGAAGAAGAAGAAGAATATTAATTATCCAACCTCTTGCTCTTTCTAAAGAAAAAGAAAACTAGAGAAAAGAAAGAAGAAGAAAACTTAGAGAATTTTATTACAATGGCTAATATCCTACCTATGTACAATATGATTCTCTACAATCATCCAAGGCCCTCTATTTATACACATTTTGGAGGGCTAAATGACAAGAGACAAGCTTTACAAATTTCAAAGGTAGGTATAATAGGTGGGTGCATTTTTCTAACAATTTTCGTCATATTGTATGACAATTTTGATCAGCCAACTTGATGGTCGATTTCGTCAATGTTGAAGGCCTGATCTGATCACATGGTCTTCTAGAAAAAGGTTCCCCTATCAGTTACGGATCCATAGCCGTTTGAATCAGCTCATTTACTGATGTGGATAAGAAGATATGGGCAAAATACGAAAACAGGTCAGCACAGACGTCATTGCACATCAGCCAACTTGATGGTCGATTTCGTCAATATTGGAGGCCTGATCTGATCATATGATCTTCTAGACAAAGGTTCCCGTATCAGTTACGGATCCATAGCCATTAGAATCAGCTCATTTGCTGATGTGGATAAGCAGATATGGGCAAAATACGAAAACAGGTCAGCACAGACGTCATTGCACATCAGCCACTTTGATGGTCGATTTCGCTAGGGAAAACGACTCTGTTTCCAGAAGTGTAAAACATGAAAAAGATAGATATGCCTCTTAGCTTTGCACGACTACAAATTTCAGCCTTATTGCTTCAGTGAAACTCCAGATATAGCTGATATGGCAAAAGGTGTCGGAACTGGAACTGAACTCGATTTGCCCTTAATTCTAGTAATCTGAAATCACTCAAAGAAACTTGTGAAAAACACCAAATTACATAAAAATATAAAAGATCATAAACACAATTAGACTAAACAATAATAACTCGTATTTGACACAAAACAATAATAAAACATAACTAAAAACTATATAATTATACGAGTTATCACACCCCCACACTTAGATTGTTGCTAGTCCCTAGCAACGACTCAATAAAAATAAAATAAGAAAATCTAATCTAATCCATTTTCGTAGGAAATCACGGTGGCACTTAGCATGGGACACAAGCCTTTAAACCCCTAGGTGTCCCTAGTGGACGAGTTTAGTCTCGTGAGGGTTTACTAGAACGATACCCACAAACATTGAAAAACTAAAATATAAATAAACTACATATACTAAAAATATTTACTCCTAATCCTTTCAATACACATTAGAGACAATCTTTGAACAAGTCTTATAAACTAATCAATAGCTTAAAGAATTCCACAAAAAATCATGCTTGAATGTAAATTGTTTGAGTTAAGCCAATATAACATAACATATTTCAATCAAAATAGTGCATATTCAAACTTAATCTCAACTACTCACATGGGATACTCTCATGATTTTCATTCTTTAAAGTAGTGGTAAAGTGTTTACACTCAATCAATCTCATGAAAACAGTTCTACCATATTCTTGCTTGTCCACCTATTCTCCACTATTTAGATCATACAACTTCATGAATCAAGAGGTCTTTAATCAAGGTTGTAATGGGGCCAAGGGGTTTGTAATGTGGTTGAAGAACAAAAGGATAAAGATATCACAAAGGTTCCAAAGAGTTCATAAAGTTTAGAGACATAATAAGATCATACAAAGAAACTTCTCAAAACTCTTTACAAGTACATAGTCACCTAGGCCGGATATTCATGTTGGGCCTTTTCTTCATTCTAAACAACTTTGTAACATCTTTTTCTTTTTCCCCAAATTCAAGAGATAATTCATATATATATATATTTTTTTTACATAGGAATGTATTTGCCAGTATTCCATTTCTTTTTTTTTTTCCTGACTTTTCTTTTCTTTCCCCCCCCACACTTATTTCTTGTTTCTAACCCAAATTTTCAATAGATCTTCCTTGTCTTTGCAACTTGTCTCAAAACATGCTAATTCATCTTTGGAACAAAGGTAAGGATATAAGTATATTTAGGTTAGGGACAAGTTATGGTTACCAAAGAGATAGCTTATTCAATGTAGGCTCAAATTGGTTCACTAAGGGTGTGTTCTCTTGGAACATCAATAAGGGATGGCTGTTTGGCCCTGGCTAAAAATCCTAATGCCTTTTTCATATTCATGTTGTCACATGCATCAATATAGTCTCAACAAGGTCTAAAGCAAGTTCTAGAGAATCATGTAATCATAAGAGCACTCAAGAAAGAAATTAGATTGATTTATATAATGCATCAATCATTATAGGCTCAAAAACTCACAAGGATGATTATACAAGTCAGATTAAGTTTAAACATGCTTCTTTCTCAATCAACATATCATATTAACATAGGCTAATAAATCTGTTTTAGACTTATGCAATTCATATCTCATCATTGTATTAAAAAGGAACTAAAACACACTAAAATAATAATAATAAAGACTCAAAAAAAAAAAATAGTAGACAAAAATAAAAGAAATCCTAAATCATTCCCCCCACACTTAATTCTTACATTGTCCTCAATGTAAGTCTATTAACCCAAATGAAAGAATCATGTGTAAGAGAAAAGAACTAATAACATAAGAATAGGAACAACTAAGACTCAAAACAAAACAAACTCATGCAACCTAAATAATCCTAAAATACAAAACAAAAATTAACAAGTAAACATAAAAAGATTAAAATCAAACTGACAAGGTATGTCTCAAGTCTCCCTTACTCAGACCTTGTTCAGAATGAATACTTCTAAATTGCTTAAAACACAACAAATTTTTTTTTTTTTTTGAAAAGGAGAAATCAAACTGACAAGGTATGTCTCAAGTCTCCCTTACTCAGACCTTGTTCATAATGAATACTTCTAAATGGCTTAAAACACAACATTTTTTTTTTAAATTAGCAAAATATGTCCCTTACCCCCTACTAAAATATGACATTGTTCCCAATGTCAAATTTTAAAGGTAGAATTTAGGAGATATTACCTGCAGAGGTTGCTAACCACTTATTATAACTGAGACACAACAAACAAAATGTTAGATAATGTCACAAAGACAAAGTGTAGTCCACTCCTTGCTCGTCCATATCTCTTTTTCTTTTTCCGAGCGTTTGCGAAACAACCGTAGCAGATAAACACTCATAAGCTTGGAGCTTTTTGAGTAAATCTTCAATGGTTGTAGCAGAAATTATGGTTCTCCTTGCCTCTGAAAACATGAATCCATTATCCACAGCATTATCTAAATATGAAAGCAAATTACTAAAATAACCATTAATATTAAGCAAACCAATGGGTTTCTTATTTGTGACCAAAGATGACCAAGAAGCCACGCAAGCTATTTCTTCCAATGTACCCAGACCTCCTGGTAAAGCAATGAATGCATCGGCAGAATGGTACATGATTGTCATCCGTTCAGGGATACTCCAGACTTGTATTTCCTTACCCAAGGTAGGTCCACAAAAATCTGTGAATAGTTTTGGCACGATTCCTAGAACTGGACTTCCTCCGGCGTGTGCTGCTGTAGCGACTGCTCCCATTAAACCCGTACTACCGCCTCCATAAATCAACTGGATCTTTTGTTGGGCAAGTATTACTCCAACTCTTATGGCTTCATCAGCAAATATGTTATTTTTCCCTGGATAAGCACCTCCAAAGACACAAATTTTTTTAATGCGCTGGGACGAAGTACTTTCCATTTTTTTTTCGAGTGCCTGAAAGAGAATGAGTACATGGTGTAATATATAGAGGACTGAGTAGTGAAAATGACAAGAGTAATAATGTCGCCGAAAGTGTATTTGACCTGTCAGAAGAAAATGTTAACCTAACAAAAGATTTTTGCGTGATTTCAGGAAGAAAATCAAAAAGAGAAGAAAAATCAACCGTAAAAGACCAATAAAAAAAACGAGAATAATTACACAAATCGAACTACACGTAAATTAAACCGAAATGAAGTTATTGCAAATCAAACCAAAAGCTGAGAAGTTATTTATTGTAGTTGTGATTGTGGCTCACATCTTCCTCTGGTTTTACGTCCAGAAACGGCTTAAACGCCTTCTATGAGTCGAGGATATGCTTCCCATCCAGTTTTCTTACAAGCTGGCAAACAGGGTCTTTTAACATCAGATTCCCAAGATGTTGCCATTCCCTTTGGAATTGCGGCCATAAATCAAGAATTTCTCTTTGTACGTCTCCACTAGGATGCGTCTCAAGAGAAATTTGGATATTACCCAAATTCTCCTTACTCAGTCCATCCTTAATGAATTCAATTTATCATCTCGATTAGAGGACGGAATCCCAATAGAACGACATTTACCGTTACACGTCCATCGTGCACATTTGTGGCAATTTGAACTCATGCGCTTTGCTCGTCGCTTCTTTGCAAAAGTGCTTCTACCTGTACCTGGTAAATGCAAAATAGGAAGATATTCATCTTCACGTACCTTGGCTTCAATTATCCAACGTATATCTCCAGGAATCCCTTTGTGCATAAGCATTCTTAATCTTTCAAATCGAACTTGGTAAAGCTTCAGTAAAATATTTCGAGGAAAAGGAGGAAATCGTTTCTGCAATCTTGTGAGAATATCATCCATCCTGAAAAAAAAAATGAAAGAGAAATTGAAAGAGAAATTTATATACAATATCAGTTTTGTGGGTAGCTGATGGAACCGATTTAAATAATCACGAAGTACCGTTATCCGCCATTTAACCGGGGTTAAAAAATTAAAAATTATATTTACATCTAGTTATTTTCAAAACAAGGATCAGAAAGAAAAACAACATAAAAAGACTCAAAAACAAAACACTCTAAATAAAATCCTAAATTCTTCCCCCCACACATAATTCTTACATTGTCATTAATGTAATGCTATTATCCCCCAATGCAAGAATTATATGTAAGAGAAAAGAACTATTAAACAAAAGAAACTTATGCAGCCTAAATGAATTTAAAAGCAGTAAACACAATTAACAAAGAAACATAAGAAATAAAAATAATAAAAGAAAAAGGAAAAGAAAGAGAAAGAGAAAGAGAAAGAGAAAGCAAATCTGAATATGGAAGGTTGGCAATTTCATCTTTAATTGGGCTGCCTTCCCAATTAACACTTGAGTTAGTGTTTTGAATCTAACCAACACCCCTTCTTGGCTTTTTAGGCTTGTCAGGCTCATACATGAAATTTCCCAAATTTATGCGTTTGAGAGGAAGCTTTCTTTGCACAACAGTGGATGCATTCTCCATTACAAGTATTATTCCATCATCCTTGGTGGTGCATATCTCATCGAGGAATGGTGCATCTTTTGGTACTTGTTGAATGGCATCCACAAATAAACTGTTTAAGGTTTCCAGGATGTCTTGTTCATGTTCCTCCTCCTTGAACTTTGCGAATCTACTAGGAAAAGGTGGAGAAGAAACATTAGCAAAAATTGGAATCTTAAACGTTACCTCCGGTGTCGAAATACTCTTATTTGGATCTGTGGCTTTATTATCCTCAAGAATAGAATCCATCTCTAATTTTGTCTCATCCTCATCTTGTTCCTCATTCCTGAAGGTCACAATAGTAGCATTCTCCTTTGGGTTAATCATCGTTTGGGCAGGGAGTTCTTCAGATCTTTGTGCTACCCATCCCACCATACTACTAGCCAATAGGCTCATTTGCCTTTCCAAACTCTGGATGCTTGCCCTTGTTTCCTGTTGGAATTGCAAAGTATCAGTAACAAGAGAATGTATAAGATCTTCTAAAGAAGTACCTGAGTTTTGAGTCATATGTGGTGGTTGAAAAAGATCTGGTTCTTGAGACCATGATTGATTGAAGCTAGATGGATGAGTGTAATTGGCATAAGGATCTACTTCTTGGTAATTTTTCGAGTAGCCATAATTAGTATGATCCCACCATCCCTCATGGTAAGTGTTTGAGTAATGATCATACTGTTGGTCTTGGAACACTTGATGGCCTTGACATCCTCCCATGGCCAATTGTTGAACTGGGGAGGTGAGATTGGCTTGTTGATTCTCCATGTTCATGTATGCCACCAACTCTTCAAGTGTTAGATTGCTCAATTCCATCATTTTCTTTTTCTTTTTTTTTTCAAAATTTGATAAGAAAAACTTGTATGTACAAGAAAATAAAACTAATTAGAACTGAAAATAAGAATAAACCAAGTAACAAATAAACTAAAGAAAACAATCCCCGGCAACGGCGCCAAAAATTTGATGCACCCAAAAGAGTGTATCTTATTTAACCTTGCACTAAAAAGATCAATTGTAAGTATAGTAGTTAGCAAGGGTCGAGTCCTCAGGGATTGGGTTTTAATTTATGAGTTATTAGTTTATAACTTACGTTCAAAGAAAACAATAAAAGAAAAGGGGTTTTTGAAGCCAGATTTAAACTAAGTAAATAATAAGAATAAGATGCAAGGCGGTATAACCAGCCAATAAAAATATATATACTAAATTAGGCAGTATAACCAGCCAATAAAAATAAAACAAAGTTAATATACAAATTAGGCGGTATAACCAGCCAATAAAAATAAATATAAAAAATAAGCAAACTATAAAAATAAAAGAAAGAAAGAAGAAGAAGAAGAATATTAATTATCCAACCTCTTGCTCTTTCTAAAGAAAAAGAAAACTAGAGAAAAGAAAGAAGAAGAAAACTTAGAGAATTTTATTACAATGGCTAATATCCTACCTATGTACAATATGATTCTCTACAATCATCCAAGGCCCTCTATTTATACACATTTTGGAGGGCTAAATGACAAGAGACAAGCTTTACAAATTTCAAAGGTAGGTATAATAGGTGGGTGCATTTTTCTAACAATTTTCGTCATATTGTATGACAATTTTGATCAGCCAACTTGATGGTCGATTTCGTCAATGTTGAAGGCCTGATCTGATCACATGGTCTTCTATAAAAAGGTTCCCCTATCAGTTACGGATCCATAGCCGTTTGAATCAGCTCATTTGCTGATGTGGATAAGAAGATATGGGCAAAATACGAAAACAGGTCAGCACAGACGTCATTGCACATCAGCCAACTTGATGGTCGATTTCGTCAATATTGGAGGCCTGATCTGATCATATGATCTTCTAGACAAAGGTTCCCGTATCAGTTACGGATCCATAGCCATTGGAATCAGCTCATTTTCTGATGTGGATAAGCAGATATGGGCAAAATACGTAAACAGGTCAGCACAGACGTCATTGCACATCAGCCACTTTGATGGTCGATTTCGCTAGGGAAAACGACTCCGTTTCAAGAAGTGTAAAACATAAAAAAGATAGATATGCCTCTTAGCTTTGCACGAATACAAATTTCAGCCTTATTGCTTCAGTGAAACTCCAGATATAGCTGATATGGCAAAAGGTGTCAGAACTGGAACTGAACTCGATTTGCCCTTAATTCTAGTAATCTGAAATCACTCAAAGAAACTTGTGAAAAACACCAAATTACATAAAAATATAAAAGATCATAAACATAATTAGACTAAACAATAATAACTCGTATTTGACACAAAACAATAATAAAACATAACTAAAAACTATATAATTATACGAGTTATCAGTATAATAGGTGGGTGCATTTTTCTAACAATTTTCGTCATATTGTATGACAATTTTGATCAGCCAGCTTGATGGTCGATTTTTTCAATATTGAAGGCTTGATCTGATCAAATGGTCTTCTAGAAAAATGTTCCCCTATCAGTCGGTGATCCATAGCCATTAGAATCAGCTCATTTACTGATGTGGATCAGAAGATATGGTCAAAATACCAAAACTTGTCAGCACAGACATCATTGCACATCAGCCAACTTGATGGTCGATTTCGCTAGGGAAAAAGACTCCGTTTCAAGAAGTGTAAAACATGAAAAAGTTAGATATGCCTCTCAACTTTGCACGGTCAAAATTTCAGCCTTATTTCTTTAGTGAAACTCCAGATATAGCTGATATGGCAAAAGGTGTCGGAACTGGAACTGAACTGAATTTGCCCTTAATTGTTGATTTAACCTAGTAATCTGAAATCACTCAAAGAAACTCGTAAAAAAACACCAAATTACATAAAAATATAAAAGATCATAAACACAATTAGACTAAGCAATAATAAATCGTATTTGACACAAAACAATAATAAAACATAACTAAAAACTATATAATTATACGAGTTATCAAGGGGCTAAAAGGCAATTTTGAAAAATCCGAAAAAAATAGAATTCGAGCTCAAAAATTGCAAAACTTTCCAGGACTGAGTTTTAGGATGGAAATAAGGAAATGAGAAGAGGAAAACCAAAATTGGGGATGAAACACAAATATGCTAAAATCGGAAGACTAATCCGCAATTTTAAAGGAAAATTCAGAAAAAATGGAAAACGAGCTTGGAAAATTATGAAAACCTCAATAACTAAGTTTTATATTGGATGGAATTGATTGGAGAAGAAAAATCCGGAATTAGAGCTCAAATCGAAATAGAAAAAGTTCGGAGGAAATTTTATAGAGAAATCCGAGAAAAATGGAAAACGAGCTCAAAAAATTATGAAAACCTCTAGAATTAAGTTTTATATTAGATGAGATGGATTGGAGAATAAAAATATGGAATTGGAGCTCAAATGGAAATAGACAAAGTTTGGGGGTCACTAAACCGAAATTTTAAGGAAAAATGCAAAACGAGCTCGGAAAATTATGAAAATCTCCAGAGCTGATTTTATATTGGATGGGATGGATTAAAAAAGAAAAATTTGAAATTGGGGTCCATTTGCAAATATATTAAGTTTGGGGGCCAAAATGTGATTTTATCGAAAAACCGAAAATGATCATTTTGCAAATAAAAAAAAGAGGAATGGCCTAGAAAATTCCAGGACATTCTCAGGCAGCTCATGAAGAGGAAGATGGGAGTGTGATCATCTTAAATCAAATAGCCAATGTAGACACCTAATTTTGTCCGGACCACTAAATCAGGTATGTTTTCTTCCTAAATTGATGTTTCAGAATGCAAAAAGGCTTTTCTCATCCTGCAGGTGGTACTTCGAAACTTAGTCTAAGAAGTCAAGCATAAAAAGTCAAACTTAAAAAAGTCAATCCCAGAAAAGTCAACCCTGACAAGTCAACTTCTAAAAAATTCAACCCACTTTCAAAATCAAGATTTGAAGTTCAATTGAAAAATGGTGAAAGAATTTTGATAATCCGAGGTCTACATTGAAAGATATGGAGTTCGAAAGTTGGGTTACGGAGATTCAGTAGAAGGAAAACCCTAATTCGAAAAATTTAGGGAAAACTGCTTAAACGATCAAATTGGTCAAAATTGAAGGTTCAAAATGAAAGATAAGCACTGACTATGGGTAGTGGAGAAGCTACTTGGAAGAAAAACTGAAAGAAAAGTCAATTCAGAAGAAAACCAAGAATTAGGTTTTTAGTGAATTTTGGTGAAATTGGGGAAAATTGCATAAATGACCCGATTCGGTAAAACTAAAGCCCCTAATTGATGAGGAGTGAGTAAACAAGGATAGTTGAAGGCTCAGTTTGAAGAAAATCCGAGAAAATAGCCGATTGGAGGAAAAATGAAAAAACGAGGAAATTCTCGATAGTGAAAAAAGGAAAAATAAAATCGGAAGGGAATTTGATAGTAAAAATTAGGCATTTTTTCAACCAACTACAGTTCAATATATGAAAAAGGCCCAGGAAAAGAAAATCTAAAAATCGAACTTGTTTTGAGCAAAATCTGGCTTTGGAGGCAAAAGGGCAAAATTGGAAAATTTGGAAAAAAATAGCAAATGAACTCCAAAAATTCTGAAAATTTTCATATCTCATTCTTAAATCATTTCGTAGAGATTGGCGAAAGAAAATCTGGATTCGGAGTTCATTTGCAAAATGGCCAAATCTTGGGCCTACTATGCAGAAATTCAAAAAGATAAATCCGAAAAAATAGCAAATAAGTTTCAAAAATTTTGAAAATTTGTAGATCTCATTCTTAAATTATTTGGAAGAGATTGGGGGAAAAAAATTTGAATTCGGAGTTCGTTTCAAAATGGCCAAATCCCGGGCCCATTATTTAGAAATTGAAAAAGATAAATCCCGAAAAAATAGCAAATGAGTTCCAAAAATTCTAAAAATTTTCAGATCTCATTCTTAAATTATTTGGAAGAGATTGGAGAAAGAAATAATGGATTCAGAGTTCATTTGCAAAATGGCCAAATCTCGGGCCCACTATGTAGAAATTCAAGCAGAGAAATCCCGAAAAAATAGTAAATGAGCTCCAAAAATTATGAAAACTTCCAGATCATAATTTCAAATTATTTGGAAGAGATTGGTGAAGAAAAATTTGGATTCAGAGCTCGTTTAAAAAAGGGAAATTTTGGAAACAAAATCCAAAAAATTAGCAAATGGGCTCGAAAAATTTTGAAAACTTCCAGAATTCAATTTTTTATTATTTTGGAAGTATTAAAAAAAGAAATTTTGAATTTGGAGTTCGTTTGCTGTTTATTTAGGTTCGGGGGTCAAAAAGGTCATTTTATCGAAAAAATCGAAAAAGGACCTTTCTTGCAATGGAATTGGGCTGGATTTTAAGAGGGCAATCAGCCAAGCCCATGATGGAGATTTATTTTGCTGAGCCGTTTCATCTAAAGTCCAAGAGTGAATGAGAAGGTAGTTATTTTTTATCAAGCCTTTGAATTTGCAACAAATGGACCAATGGATGGAGGGGGGTGATGTCATATTTAGGAAATCCTATTTATGACATCATCTTCATGACATCATATTTAGGAGCTGATTATTATAATCTAATGGTGAAAATTTTACATAGAAAGCATCTTGAAGTGATAGCCATTGGATGAGAAAAAAAATAACTACCTTCCTTCTAGAAGGGAGGCCATTTGGCCAAGGGGAATAAGGGGGGACTAAGCAGTTTTTTTCACAAGTTTTGGAGGTTGAAATGAGGCAGTAGCTAAGGAGAAAAGGAGGGAAAAAAGAAAGGAAAAAGAGAGGATAAAAAATGACAAGAAAAAGAAGGATTTTGGCTTGCTTATTCTTGATTTGGAAAGCGAGAGCAACGTAGCTATGCTCTTTCATGGTTATTTTTCATATTTTATTGATATGATCTTGTTTTTATATTGATATTTTTTTCCTTTTTATGAAATAAACTTATTTCTGAAGAGCTACTATTTTTTTTAAAAAAAATAATAAAAAATAACAAGTTTCCATCCTTGTTTTTATCATGGCCGAATGGGTTGCTTTTTGGGAAATGATTTTGTTTTTTATCTTGTTCATGAGTATTGTTGTGGTAAGTTAGCTTACTTGTGTTAGATTAGCTTGATTTGTGGTAGGTTAGCTTGATTATGATAGTTTAAAAATATACCATGCTATGTCTTTGAGGAAATACCTTGCTAAATTTATAAGACTATTTGGCCATGCTAGGTTTAAATCACCATGTTTGTTTTTTTTTTTTTTTTTTTTTTGTGTGTTAACTTGTTTAGTATGCTTCCATGGTTTACATATTTAAACCATGTCATATGTTTGTTATTTTGTCATTGATATGTTCATGAGTTATGTTAGTCACTATATTTGCATTGTTATCATGTTTTCTAACCATGTGTTTGTGTTATTTGCTAGCTAGGATTATACCATGTAACTTGAGGGCCTTTCGGCCAACATGACTTATTTTGTTTTGTGTGTGCATTTTCATTTTGTTTAGTTGATAGGTTTGCATTTCATGCCTTAACATTGTGTATTTTGATTTGGTTTGCCATGTGTTTGTGTTATTGGCTAAATAGGATTGCATTAGGCTATTTGGTGGCCATTCGTCCTTTGCATGTGTTTCTTCCTTGTGTGTGCATTTTCATTTTGTTTAGGTACCATTGCTTTGCATCATTATGGCATGAAATTATGTATTAGTTGCTGTTTGTTCATGCATTAATATTAGGTTTATAGGTTACTATATGTTCATGACATTTTCATGCATTCTCATGACATTTAATGTCTAGAATCATATTGGTATTGCCATACATATTCCCATGTAAAGTCTAGAATCATATTGATATTGCCATGCATTTGCTATGCTATTTAGGTCTTAGGTCACTTTGTATTGCCATGCATCTCATGTCACTTTAGGTCTAAGTCTCATTTGCATTATCATGCATCTCATGCATACTTAGGTTAGGATTACATTTATTGCCATGCAAACTCATGCTAGGCACTAGGTTATTTTGTATTGCCATGCATTTCTTACATTATTTAGGTTTTAAATCATGCATTTCATACATTCAATTTTCTGTATGATCATGCATCTCATGTCATGCCACATGATTTATGACTTAGACCAATCAATGGTTCAAAGTCATGCTCACTTGAGCGTACTTGTGAAAAATTAAAGAGTTGTCAAATTGAATATTCTACCCTTGTGATTTTTTTTACTTAGCCAATTTTTGTCTACCTTTTTAGAGGTATTAGATACTGTTTTTAGGTCTTTAGGAGAGTCTCCAACATTTTTATTTTGATTTTTAAGTGATTATATCAAAGGCAAAAAAATGTGTTTTGGCAAAACAATTTTTCATCCAGTACTTGAACTTTCCAGATTTTTCTGGGAAGTCATCTTTAATCAGAAAATTAATCCAATTTTGTATCATCTAGTTTTACATGTTCTGAATCTCCGGTATTTTTTTTTTAGATTTTTTTTAATTTTTAAAAATAGGTTAAAGAATCACGCTTTAAAACTAGATAGTAGAGGCAGATTTGAGTTCAAATGAAAAGCAATTATTGAATTTGGCTAAGGCAATTAAAGGGGGTTGGTTAGAAACTTTAGCTACTGTCTTAGGGTAGTTTCTAAGCTTTTTTAATCTTTAAAAATGATTTTATGAAGCTCGGGTCAAGGGTGGTCAAGTCCGGGATTTTAAACTTAGGAAATTAGAGCTATTTTAAAAGGGTGGTTTCGGCTAGGGTTCTATTTTTTTTTTATCCAAGATTTTCAAAATTATTTTCAAACAAATCATAAAGTAATTTGATTTTAGAAAATTTAATTTGATATACTTCCTAAGGTAGCCGGATATCTTTTTAGATATACGAACTTCCTTAATTAAAGGAAAAAACACACTTTCATGCATTACATTTTCCATATTCATGCATATTGTATAATATATGATTTTTTTTTTTTGCTATGATAATTTCTATGGTATTGTTATTATTTTGATTTTATATTTTTTGGTGTTATATTATTTGTTATATGTTTTTGAATATTTCATGCTATTCTATGCTTTTTATTTCGTCATTTTATTTTGTCACATTATTTAGCATATACTATGTTCATGCATTAGTATTTTTTTTTCATACATATATCATGATAGCATTATTTATGTTTCATATCATTTCATGTCACTTAGGACACATCATTTCATTTCATTTAGGATATTTTATTTCATTTAGAATATCAGGTCATTTAGATCATATCGTTTCA
The DNA here is from genome assembly GCA_030761205.1 of Fremontodendron californicum. Taxonomy (NCBI): domain Eukaryota; kingdom Viridiplantae; phylum Streptophyta; class Magnoliopsida; order Malvales; family Malvaceae; genus Fremontodendron; species Fremontodendron californicum. The sequence continues at coordinate 1,057,546 of JAULJL010000033.1, forward strand.
TTTAGAATATACCATGTTACTTAGGTTATTTCCTTTCATATAGAATATATTATGTCACTTAGGACATTTCATTTCATTTAGGACATTTCATTTCATTTAGAATATCATGTCATTTAAATCATATCATTTTATTTAGAATATCTCATGTTACTTAGGTTATTTCATTTCATATAGAATACATTATGTTACTTAGGACATTTCATTTCATTTCATTTCATTTCATTTAGGATATTTCATTTCATTTAGAATATCATGTCATTTAAATCATTTCATCTCATTTAAACTTAGGAGATCTCATTTCATTTAGAATATGCTATGTCATTTAAATTAAATCATTTAGGTTGCATTATCTAGACTTTGATTATCATACATATTCATGTTCATATTGTTCTAAAAAAAATGTTTTGAAAATGATAATGATTTTCAATAAAATAAAGATATTCTCAAGTTAAAAAAATTCATGTATTCTCTTCCGGGTTGCCGAGGAGGATATCATCAATTATCATTAATAACGGAATATCTTTCTTAAAACGAGAATGATTCTGAAAATTTTCTAAATAAATAAAAAAATTTATATTTTGCCGAATTTTCAGGGAATGTAGGAAAATTTTGAATTAATAAATTCCGGATCATTTTCAATAAAAAATGGAATTATTTTTCTTTAAATTGGGAATTAATTTGAAATACTAAATTTAAAACCGACTTTTTACAGAAACTTGAATAACACACGAGTAATAAGGTACCATTTTAAACGGGCGTTGTAGTGGTGCTAATCCTTCCCTGCATGTAACCGAGTCCCGAACCCGCTTCTTTGATTTATTTGGTTTAAAAACGCATGTGGCAACCTAAAAAATAACAAGTCTCATCGCAAGACTTTATTATTCGTTAAGCGTGACATTAGAAAACCGAGGAAAAGTCGACTTAATTCCTCTAGAAAAATGAAGGTTTTGAAAATAACCTTAAGAAAGACATGGAGTCGCCACCAATCTTTTTTAGCTAGGTGTGATCGGCCACCTATTAAAACCGGTTTTATAAAATATTTTAAAACCAATTTCAAGTCTGCGTTTTAAACCAGAGAAATCAAAGAAATGGGTTCGGGACTCGGTTACGTGCGGGGAAGGATTAGCACCCCCACAATGCCCGTATAAAACGGTACCTTATTAATCATGTGTTATCTCAAGTCTCGGTAAAAAATCGGTTTTAAATTTAGTATTTCAAGTTAATTCTCAATTTAAAGAAAAATAATTCCATTTTTTAATTGAAAATGATTCGAAATTTATAAATTCAAAAATTTCCTATATTCTCCAACAAACGTGGCAAAATATAGAAATTTTTATTAATTTGGAAAACTTTCCGAATCATTCTCGTTTTTTGAAAGAAAGATATTCCTTTATTAATGATAATTGATGATATTCACTCCAGCAAACCCGGTAGAGAACTCATGAATTATTTTAACTCGGGAATATTTTAATTTTTTATTTAAAAATCATTATCCTTTTGAAAACATTTTAAAAGATATGAATATGTATATACATGACATAAATAAAATGACGTAGCAAAATCTAAATAATATAATGCATCCTAAATGATATGATATAATTTAAAGGCCTTAGCATATTCTAAATGAAATGAAATGTCCTAAGTTATATGACATATTCTAAATGAAATGAAATGACCTAGGTAACATAATATATTCTATATGGAATGTAATATCCTAAATCATATGATATATTTTAAATGAAATAAAATATCGTAAATGACATAATATATCCTAAATGAAATGAAATGACCTAGGTAACACAATATATTCAACATGAAATGAAATGACCTAAGTAACATAATATATTCTATATGAAATGAAATAACCTAAGTAACATAATATATTCTATATGAAATGAAATAATTTGAATGACACGGCAAATATGAATTATATGATATATAATTTAAATGACATAGAATATAAAATAATGCTATCATATAATATGCATGGAAATAAAAATAAAAATAATAATGCATGAACATAGTATATGCTAAAAAAAATAATTAAATAAAAAGCATAGGATATCATGAAATATTCCAAATCATATAATAAAAAATATAACATAACACAAAATCATAATAATATCATAGAAATTATCATAGTAAAAATCACATATTATATAAAATGCATGAATATGGAAAATGTAATGCATGAAAATGTATTTTTTTCCTTTAATTAAGGAAATCCGTATATCTAAAAAGATATCCGGCTACCTTAGGAAAATATGTCAAATTAAATATTCTAAAACCAAAATACTTTGTGATTGTTTGAAAACAATTTGGAAAAGCTTAGGTTAAAAATAAAAAAACTGGGTTAAACCTTTTTTAAATGGCTTTAATTTCCTAAGTTTAAAATTCCGGACTTGACCACCCTTAACCCGAGACTTAAAAAATCACTTTTAGAGTTTAAAAAGGCTTAGAAACTAACCTAAGTCATTAGCTAAACTTCCTAATCAACCCCCTCTAAGTATCTTAACCAAAACAGAAAAATGATTTTCCTTCAAATTCAATTCTGACTCCACTCTCCAGTTTTAAGCTACGATTTTCATCCTATTTTTAAAAATTCAAAACAATCTAAAAAAAAAAATACTTGAGACTCAGAACATGTAAAACTACATGGGAAAAAATCAGCTTAATTTTCTGATTAAAGATGAAGGCCCAGAAAAATCAGGAAAGTACGAGTACTGGGTGAAAAAACTATTTTGCCAAAACACATTTTTTTGCCTTTGATAAAATCACTTAAAAATCAAAGTACAAATATTTAAGACTCACAAAATGACTCACAAACAGTAGCTAGGACTTTTAAAAAGTTAGACAAAAATTGGCTAAGTAGAAAAAATTCCAAAGGTAGAATAATCAATTTGACAAACCTTAATTTTCCACAAGTGTGCTCCAGAGAGCATGACTTTGAACCATTAATTGGTCTAAGTCATTAGTCAAGTGGCATGGACATGAAAATGCATGAAAAATACGGCAAATATGATGCATGAAATGCATGGTTTTTACCCTAAATGTCATGAAAAAATGCATGGCATCAATATAGTGACCTAGACCTAAATGAACTTGCATGGCATTTAATGCAACCTAGGTCTAAAATGCATGAACATGCATGGCAAGATAAACCTAACCTAACAACTAAAATATGCATGGAAATAATACAAATACAAGGCATGCTTAAACCAAAAACTCAACCAAATGTCATGCAAATGCCAACCTATCAACTAACATAGCAAAAATGCAACACACAATGCAAAATAACATGGTAGCCGAATGGCCTAGGGTTCCAAACAAGCATGGCATTTTCACAAACACTTGGTATACTTAAACTAAATACTCAATCAAAATCATGCAAATGCAAACCTATCAACTAACATAGCAAAAATGCAACACACAATGCAAAACAACATGGTAGCCGAATGGCCTAAGATTCCAAACAAGCATGGCATTTTCACAAACACTTGATATGCTAATATGCTCAACTAAAATATAACACTCAAATCATCAAAACACAAAGAAGAGATACTAAAACTAACAAGCATTTTCACAAACACTTGATATACTAACACGCTCAACTAAAATATAACACTCAAATCATGCAAACACAAAGTAGAGATATTAAAACTAACAAGAATTTTCACAAACACTTGATATACTAAATATAAAACATCAACAAATTTAAACATTATGAAAATAGAAAATTGAAAATGCAAGAAATTGATAATAAACTCATAAATGACAACAAACAAGCAACTAAATTAAAACATGCTTCAAGTATATGAAGTAGGAAAATATTTAAAGCATCAAGACTAAAGAAAATAACATAAATAACATGATAAATTAAAGCAAAAACAACAACAATAATAAAAAAAAATATATAGGCCATTCGGCCATGGTGAGGATGTAAGAAAAAAATGTAAAAAAAAAAACTTGTTTAAGAAAAAGATGAAGAAAGAACCTAAAAGGAATATAAAAAGAAACACTTATTTAAAAAAAAAAAAACTCACCAAAAAATAATCAAAATAGCAAAAAAAAGAATGGAAAATCAAGAAAGTGCAAGAGTTGGTGCTAAATGCAACCTCAAGAAGCTATATTTCAAGCTTTATCTCTTCAAACTTTCCTTTCTTTTCTAAACTTTTTCTTTTTGCTTTCAACCAAGAAGAGAAAAACTAAGCAAAAACAAGAAGAAATATGAAAAAATGAAGTCAAGAAAAATCAAAATCCCCCTATTCTATGTGATGGCCGACTTCCCCTCTCTCCTCACCTAGGATGTTGTCATTTTGATTGCAACCAACTTCCATCCAAGGGCTAGTGATTCAAGGTAAAAAATTATGAAATTATCACCATTAGATTAGTGTATCAGCTGTCCATAATTACAGTTGTTCAAAAATAATGTTGACACTCTTCCTCATCATGCATTGGCCTATGTGGCTTAATCATAATGGCTTGATCAAAAAAATCTCTAACTAACTCTTAATTCTTGGCCATTTGATTGAAAAATCAGAAGCTTCCTCCTTCCTTTGGGCCTTGGCAGGCTAGCACTCTCTTTTCCAGCCCAAGTCTGATTGCTTGAAAGGCCAAAATAAGCCCTTTTCGGTTGCTTGGGTAAATGACCATTTTGCCCCCGGATGCAAATAAATGGCAAACGGACTCCAAATTCAAATTATCTTTTTTTGATACTTTCAAAATAATAAAATATTGAATTCTGGAAGTTTTCAAAAAATTTCGAGTCCGTTTGCTGTTTATTTGGATTTTTTTCTTCCAACAATGCCCTTTTATGCCCCCACATTTTACCATTATTTAAACGAGCTCCAAATCAAGATTTTTCTTCACCAATATCTTAAAAATAATTTAAAAGTGTGATCTTGAAGTTTTCATAATTTTTGGAACTCATTTGGTATTTTTTCGGGATTTATCTTCTTGAATTACTACATAGGGGCTTGGGATTTGGCCATTTTGCTAACTAACTCCGAATCAAGATTTTCTTTTGCCAATCTCTTAAAAATAATTTTAAAATGAGATTTGCAAAATTTCAAAATTTTTGGAGTCCATTTGCTATTTTTCCGGGATTTTTCTTTTTGAATTATTGCATAGGAGGCCTGGGATTTGGCCATTTTGCAAACGAACTCCGAATCAAGATTTTCTTTCGCCAATATCTTTGAAATAATTTAAGAATGAGATTTGCAAATTTTTAGAATTTTTGGAGTCTATTTGCTATTTTTCCCAACTTTTCCAATTTTGCCCTTTTGCCTCCAAAACCCGGTTTTGCTCAAAACAAGTCCGATTTTCAGATTTTCTTCAAATTGAGCCTTGGGCTATCCCTTTTTAATCAATTCTCTTCTGTTAGGGCTTTGGTCTTACCAAGTCGGGCTATTTCTGTAGTTCTTCCCAATTTCATCGAAATCCACCAAAAACCCTAATTCTCGGTTTTCTCCCGGATTGACTTTTCTTTCAGTTTTTCTTTCAAATGGCTTTTCCATTACCTGTAGTCAGTGCTTATCTTTCATTTGGAACCTTCAATTTCGACCAATTCGATCATTTAAGCACTTTTCCCAAATTTCCTGGATTAGGGTTTCCTTTCTACTCAATCTCCATAACCTAACTTTCGAACTTCATATTTTTCAATTGAACTTCAAATCTTGATTTTGAAAGTGGGTTGACTTAAGGCTTTAAGAGCCGACTACTGAATAAGTGAAATCCTATTACATCATATAAGACCGAAGCCTTTCCACCTCAATGCTGTAAATCTCCCAATCCTAATAACGCTTTCCCAGTCCTCTATCAATCAGTGTCGTTGGATCCAACCACTTGACATTTATAAGAGACTGCACTTTCTTTTTGAATGCTATATAGTCTTCAATGCTATGGCCAGCAATTCCACAGTGATAATCATATCTTGCATTTGGAATATACCACTTTGGATATGATGGTAACAGGGGTTTCAATGGGACACATGCAATCATGTGATTTTGGATCAGTATGGGGAGAAGCTCTCGGTAGCTAATTGGAAAGGGATCAAAAGGCCTTTGGGTCATATCCTAGGGTCGTTTCTTAGTCACATATGGCCTAGGAGTTGGGGCACTTGGTGGTGGCACTAAAGTCTGAACCAGAGCATTTACATGGAGATGTGGCGGAACAGCATGGTAAGGGTATGGATTTGGATTTGGACACAGGGCCTTTGGAGGTTGTACATAGCTCGAGGTTCCTATCACAGATGCTGGATAAGGTAATTGATGAGGGAAGCAATATGAACTAGGAGTTGGTGGTGATGGAGTGGGATTCAGGAATCCTGTAATGGTCATCCCAATGGATGATTGGACAATAGTAGGATGGGGATATTGGCTTGGACCTAGAACAGTTTGCAGGTATGGTACAGGATCCGAGGTTTCTATCTTTGGTATTAGGCTCTCGGGCTTAATCATTTTCACAATTTTGTACACAATTTCATCTGGGTTGCACCCTTTGTAACACTGGCAAGCGCAAGATCTATCAAGGATTGTATGTTCTGGACCTGAAGGTTTTGGTTGATCCGAAGGCGATGTAGAGCCCTGATGCACCCAAAAGAGTGTATCTTATTTAACCTTGCACTAAAAAGATCAATTGTAAGTATAGTAGTTAGCAAGGGTCGAGTCCTCAGGGATTGGGTTTTAATTTATGAGTTATTAGTTTATAACTTACGTTCAAAGAAAACAATAAAAGAAAAGGGGTTTTGAAGCCAGATTTAAACTAAAGTAAATAATAAGAAGAAGATGCAAGGCGGTATAACCAGCCAATAAAAATATATATACTAAATTAGGCGGTATAACCAGCCAATAAAAATATATATACTAAATTAGGCGGTATAACCAGCCAATAAAAGTAAAACAAAGTTAATATACAAATTAGGCGGTATAACCAGCCAATAAAAATAAATATACTTTTAAAAATAAGCAAACTAGAAAAGTAAGAAAACAAGTAAGTAAGAAGAATCAAATATGAAAAATATGGTTAAGGTTTCATTCTCCACCACTAGACATCATTAAGAATCAATTTCAGATCTATCAATATCAACCAACTATCAAAGTTAACAACCGTAGATAACAACAAGCTCTGTTATCCCAATCTTTCCTTAGTTTGTCGTTAAATAGAACAAGCTCTCTATTTAATCTCTAACCATTAAACAACCTAGAATAAGCTCTCTAAATTCAATTTAATGGCAGCTTTATGATGAGAAAGATAGGTTGATCTAAGCAACAAACACATAAGCTCGGATTGTTCAACTTAGGTTATGTTCCACTTTGCAATTATTGAAAACTTGACCATAATCATTAATCACAAATTGCCACTTATGAATAGGAAATCAAGACAATTACACGGATCAAGACTCCTAAACTAGAAATAGATAATTATCAAGATCTATCTAGTTGTACACCTAAACAAATCAAGACAACATCATGAACAATTCTTGTAGAAGAACATAAGCAACTTTGATAGAAAATTAATGATAGATAGAATCTGAAAATCAATCATAAAACATGTCTAGGGCTTTGAAATCACCCTTAACCAAATAGAAGTTTAGCCTAGCATAGGCATTATAAACATAAAATTAAATAGAATCTAAGAAGAAAATAAAAGAAAGAAAGAAGAAGAAGAAGAATATTAATTATCCAACCTCTTGCTCTTTCTAAAGAAAAACAAAACTAGAGAAAAGAAAGAAGAAGAAAACTTAGAGAATTTTATTACAATGGCTAATATCCTACCTATGTACAATATGATCCTCTACAATCATCCAAGGCCCTCTATTTATACACATTTTGGAGGGCTAAATGACAAGAGACAAGCTTTACAAATTTCAAAGGTAGGTATAATAGGTGGGTGCATTTTTCTAACAATTTTCGTCATATTGTATGACCATTTTGATCAGCCAACTTGATGGTCGATTTTGTCAATCTTGGAGGCCTGATCTGATCACATGGTCTTCTAGACAAATGTTCCCCTATGAGTTACTGATTCATAGCCGTTGGAATCAGCTCATTTGCTGATGTGGAGAAGAAGATATGGGCAAAATACGAAAACAGGTCAGCACAGACGTCATTGCACATCAGCCAACTTGATGGTCGATTTCTTCAATATTGGAGGCTTTATCTGATCACATGGTCTTCTAGACAAATATTCCCCTATCAGTTAGTGATCCATAGCCGTTGGAATCAGCTCATTTGCTGATGTGTATCGGACGATATGGTCAAAATGCGAAAACTGCTCAGGACAGACGTCATTGCACATCAGCCAACTTGATGGTTGATTTCGCTAGAGAAAACGACTCCGTTTCAAGAAGTGTAAAACATGAAAAAGATAGATATGCCTCTTAACTTTGCACGGTTAAAATTTCAGCCTTATTGCTTCAGTGAAACGCCAGATATAGCTGATATGGCAAAAGGTGTCGGAACTGGAACTGAACTGGATTTGCCCTTAATTCTAGTAATCTGAAATGACTCAAAGAAACTTGTGAAAAACACCAAATTACATAAAAATATAAAAGATCATAAACACAATTAGACTAAACAATAATAACTCGTATTTGACACAAAACAATAATAAAACATAACTAAAAACTATATAATTATACGAGTTATCACACCCCCACACTTAGATTGTTGCTAGTCCCTAGCAACGACTCAATAAAAATAAAATAAGAAAATCTAATCTAATCCATTTTCGTAGGAAATCACGGTGGCACTTAGCATGTGACACAAGCCTTTAAACCCCTAGGTGTCCCTAGTGGACGAGTTTAGTCTCGTGAGGGTTTACTAGAACGATACCCACAAACATTGAAAAACTAAAATATAAATAAACTACATATACTAAAAATATTTACTCCTATTCCTTTCAATACACTTAGAGATAATCTTTGAACAAGTCTTATAAACTAATCAATAGCTTAAAGAATTTCACAAAAAATCATGCTTGAATGTAAATTATTTGAGTTAAGCCAATATTAACATAAAATATCTCAATCAAAATAGTGCATGTTCAAATTTAATCTCAACTTCTCACATGGGATACCCTCATGATTTTCACTCTTTAAAGTAGTGGTGAAGTGTTTACACTCAATCAATCTCATGAAAACAGTTCTACCATATTCTTGCTTCTCCACCTATTCTCCACTATTTAGATCATACAACTTCATGAATCAAGAGGTCTTTAATCAAGGTTGTAATGGGGCCAAGGGGTTTGTAATGTGGTTGAAGAACAAAAGGATAAAGATATCACAAAGGTTCCAAAGAGTTCATAAAATTTAGAGACATAATAAGATCATACAAAGAAACTTCTCAAAACTCTTTACAAGTACATAGTCACATAGGCTAAATATTCATGTTGAGCCTTTGCTTCATTCTAACCAACTTTGTAACATCTTTTTCTTTACTTTAACTAGAAGTTCAAGAGAATATTAAAAAAAAAAATTTTTTTTTCACATGGGAATGTATTTGGCAATATTCCCTCTATTTTTCTCTTGACTTTTGCCTTTCTCCTCCCCCACACTTATCTTTTGTTCTAACCCAAATTTTCAAAAAATATCCCTTGTTTTTGCAATATGTCTCAAACATTCTAGTCCATCTTTAGAACAAGGGTAAAGATATAAATGTGTTTAGGCTAGGTGTAAGATGTGGTTACCAAATAAATAGCTTATTCAATGTAGGCTCAAATTGGTTCACTAGAGGGATGTTCTCTTGGAACATCAATAAGGGATGGCTGTTTGGCCCTAGTTAAAAAGTCCTAATGCCTCTATCATATTCATGTTGTTACATGCATCAATATAGTCTCAAATGGTTTAAAGCAAGTTCTAGAGAATCATGTAATCATAAGAGCACTCAAGAAAGAAATTAGATTGATTTGTATAATGCATCAATCATTATAGGATCAAAAACTCACAAGGATGATTATACAAGTCAGATTAAGTCTAAACATGCTTCTTTCTCAATCAACATATCATATTAACATTGGCTCATAAAAAGATTGATATCAAGTTCAATTCTCATGAAAATCTTCTCACTAATAAATCTGTTCTAGACTTATGCAATTCATATCTCATCATTGTATTAAAAAGGAACTAAAACACACTAAAAATAATAATAATAAAGACTCATAAAAAAAAATAGTAGACAAAAATAAAAGAAATCCTAAATCATTCCCCCCACACTTAATTCTTACATTGTCCTCAATGTAAGTCTATTAACCCAAATGAAAGAATCATGTGTAAGAGAAAAGAACTAATAACATAAGAATAGGAACAACTAAGACTCAAAACAAAACAAACTCATGCAACCTAAATAATCCTAAAATACTAAACAAAAATTAACAAGTAAACATAAAAAATAAAAATAAAAACAATAAAAATAAAAATAATAAAAGAAAAGAAAAAGGAAAAGGAAAAGAAAGAGAAAGCAAATCTGAATATGGAAGGTTGGCAATTTCTTCTTTAATTGGGTTGCCTTCCCAATTAACACTTGAGTTAATGTTTTGAACCTAACCAACACCCCTTCTTGGCTTTTTAGGCTTGTCAGGCTCATACATGAAATTTTCCAAATTTATGCGTTTGAGAGGAAGCTTTCTTTGCACAACAGTGGATGCATTCTCCATTACAAGTATTATTCCATCATCCTTTGTGGTGCATATCTCATCGAGGAATGGAGCATATTTTGGTACTTGTTGAATGACATCCACAAACAAACTGTTTAAGGTTTCCAGCGTGTCTTGTTCATGTTCATCCTCCTTGAACTTTGCGAATCTACTAGGAAAAGGTGGAGAAGAAACATTAGTAAAAATTGGAATCTCAAACGTTACCTCAGGTGCCGAAATACTCTTATTTGGATCATTGGTTTCATTATCCTCAAGAATAGAATTCATCTCTAATTTTGTCTCATCCTCATCTTGTTCCTCATTCCTCAAGGTCACAATAGTAGCATTCTCCTTTGGGTTAATCATCGTTTGGGCAGGGAGTTCTTCAGATCTTTGTGCTACCCATACCACCATACTACTAGCCAATAGGCTCATTTGCCTTTCCAAACTCTGGATACTTGCCCTTGTTTCCTGTTGAAATTGCAAAGTATCAGTAACAAGAGAATAGACAAGATCTTCTAAAGAAGTACCTGAGTTTTGAGTCATATGTGGTGGTTGAAAAAGATCTGGTTCTTGGGACCATGATTGATTGAAGCTAGATGGATGAGTGTAATTGGCATAAGGATCTACTTCTTGGTAATTTTTCGAGTAGCCATAATTAGTATGATCCCACCATCCCTCATGGTAAGTGTTTGAGTAATGATCATACTGTTGGTCTTGGAACACTTGATGGCCTTGACAGCCTCCCATGGCCAATTGTTGAACTGGGTAGGTGAGATTGGCTTGTTGATTTTCCATGTTCATGTATGCCACCAACTCTTCAAGTGTAAGATTGCTCAATTCCATTTTTTTTTTTTTTTTTTTAAATTTGAAAAGAAAAACTTGTATGTACAAGAAAATAAAACTAATTAGAACTGAAAATAAGAATAAACCAAGTAACAAATAAACTAAAGAAAGCAATCCCCGGCAACGGCGCCAAAAATTTGATGCACCCAAAAGAGTGTATCTTATTTAACCTTGCACTAAAAAGATCAATTGTAAGTATAGTAGTTAGCAAGGGTCGAGTCCTCAGGGATTGGGTTTTAATTTATGAGTTATTAGTTTATAACTTACGTTCAAAGAAAACAATAAAAGAAAAGGGGTTTTGAAGCCAGATTTAAACTAAAGTAAATAATAAGAAGAAGATGCAAGGCGGTATAACCAGCCAATAAAAATATATATACTAAATTAGGCGGTATAACCAGCCAATAAAAATATATATACTAAATTAGGCGGTATAACCAGCCAATAAAAGTAAAACAAAGTTAATATACAAATTAGGCGGTATAACCAGCCAATAAAAATAAATATACTTTTAAAAATAAGCAAACTAGAAAAGTAAGAAAACAAGTAAGTAAGAAGAATCAAATATGAAAAATATGGTTAAGGTTTCATTCTCCACCACTAGACATCATTAAGAATCAATTTCAGATCTATCAATATCAACCAACTATCAAAGTTAACAACCGTAGATAACAACAAGCTCTGTTATCCCAATCTTTCCTTAGTTTGTCGTTAAATAGAACAAGCTCTCTATTTAATCTCTAACCATTAAACAACCTAGAATAAGCTCTCTAAATTCAATTTAATGGCAGCTTTATGATGAGAAAGATAGGTTGATCTAAGCAACAAACACATAAGCTCGGATTGTTCAACTTAGGTTATGTTCCACTTTGCAATTATTGAAAACTTGACCATAATCATTAATCACAAATTGCCACTTATGAATAGGAAATCAAGACAATTACACGGATCAAGACTCCTAAACTAGCAATAGATAATTATCAAGATCTATCTAGTTGTACACCTAAACAAATCAAGACAACATCATGAACAATTCTTGTAGAAGAACATAAGCAACTTTGATAGAAAATTAATGATAGATAGAATCTGAAAATCAATCATAAAACATGTCTAGGGCTTTGAAATCACCCTTAACCAAATAGAAGTTTAGCCTAGCATAGGCATTATAAACATAAAATTAAATAGAATCTAAGAAGAAAATAAAAGAAAGAAAGAAGAAGAAGAAGAATATTAATTATCCAACCTCTTGCTCTTTCTAAAGAAAAACAAAACTAGAGAAAAGAAAGAAGAAGAAAACTTAGAGAATTTTATTACAATGGCTAATATCCTACCTATGTACAATATGATCCTCTACAATCATCCAAGGCCCTCTATTTATACACATTTTGGAGGGCTAAATGACAAAAGACAAGCTTTACAAATTTCAAAGGTAGGTATAATAGGTGGGTGCATTTTTCTAACAATTTTCGTCATATTGTATGACCATTTTGATCAGCCAACTTGATGGTCGATTTTGTCAATCTTGGAGGCCTGATCTGATCACATGGTCTTCTAGACAAATGTTCCCCTATGAGTTACTGATTCATAGCCGTTGGAATCAGCTCATTTTCTGATGTGGAGAAGAAGATATGGGCAAAATACGAAAACAGGTCAGCACAGACGTCATTGCACATCAGCCAACTTGATGGTCGATTTCTTCAATATTGGAGGCTTTATCTGATCACATGGTCTTCTAGACAAATATTCCCCTATCAGTTAGTGATCCATAGCCGTTGGAATCAGCTCATTTGCTGATGTGTATCGGACGATATGGTCAAAATGCGAAAACTGCTCAGGACAGACGTCATTGCACATCAGCCAACTTGATGGTTGATTTCGCTAGAGAAAACGACTCCGTTTCAAGAAGTGTAAAACATGAAAAAGATAGATATGCCTCTTAACTTTGCACGGTTAATATTTCAGCCTTATTGCTTCAGTGAAACGCCAGATATAGCTGATATGGCAAAAGGTGTCGGAACTGGAACTGAACTGGATTTGCCCTTAATTCTAGTAATCTGAAATGACTCAAAGAAACTTGTGAAAAACACCAAATTACATAAAAATATAAAAGATCATAAACACAATTAGACTAAACAATAATAACTCGTATTTGACACAAAACAATAATAAAACATAACTAAAAACTATATAATTATACGAGTTATCACACCCCCACACTTAGATTGTTGCTAGTCCCTAGCAACGACTCAATAAAAATAAAATAAGAAAATCTAATCTAATCCATTTTCGTAGGAAATCACGGTGGCACTTAGCATGTGACACAAGCCTTTAAACCCCTAGGTGTCCCTAGTGGACGAGTTTAGTCTCGTGAGGGTTTACTAGAACGATACCCACAAACATTGAAAAACTAAAATATAAATAAACTACATATACTAAAAATATTTACTCCTATTCCTTTCAATACACTTAGAGATAATCTTTGAACAAGTCTTATAAACTAATCAATAGCTTAAAGAATTTCACAAAAAATCATGCTTGAATGTAAATTATTTGAGTTAAGCCAATATTAACATAAAATATCTCAATCAAAATAGTGCATGTTCAAATTTAATCTCAACTTCTCACATGGGATACCCTCATGATTTTCACTCTTTAAAGTAGTGGTGAAGTGTTTACACTCAATCAATCTCATGAAAACAGTTCTACCATATTCTTGCTTCTCCACCTATTCTCCACTATTTAGATCATACAACTTCATGAATCAAGAGGTCTTTAATCAAGGTTGTAATGGGGCCAAGGGGTTTGTAATGTGGTTGAAGAACAAAAGGATAAAGATATCACAAAGGTTCCAAAGAGTTCATAAAATTTAGAGACATAATAAGATCATACAAAGAAACTTCTCAAAACTCTTTACAAGTACATAGTCACATAGGCTAAATATTCATGTTGAGCCTTTGCTTCATTCTAACCAACTTTGTAACATCTTTTTCTTTACTTTAACTAGAAGTTCAAGAGAATATTAAAAAAAAAAATTTTTTTTTCACATGGGAATGTATTTGGCAATATTCCCTCTATTTTTCTCTTGACTTTTGCCTTTCTCCTCCCCCACACTTATCTTTTGTTCTAACCCAAATTTTCAAAAAATATCCCTTGTTTTTGCAATATGTCTCAAACATTCTAGTCCATCTTTAGAACAAGGGTAAAGATATAAATGTGTTTAGGCTAGGTGTAAGATGTGGTTACCAAATAAATAGCTTATTCAATGTAGGCTCAAATTGGTTCACTAGAGGGATGTTCTCTTGGAACATCAATAAGGGATGGCTGTTTGGCCCTAGTTAAAAAGTCCTAATGCCTCTATCATATTCATGTTGTTACATGCATCAATATAGTCTCAAATGGTTTAAAGCAAGTTCTAGAGAATCATGTAATCATAAGAGCACTCAAGAAAGAAATTAGATTGATTTGTATAATGCATCAATCATTATAGGCTCAAAAACTCACAAGGATGATTATACAAGTCAGATTAAGTCTAAACATGCTTCTTTCTCAATCAACATATCATATTAACATTGGCTCATAAAAAGATTGATATCAAGTTCAATTCTCATGAAAATCTTCTCACTAATAAATCTGTTCTAGACTTATGCAATTCATATCTCATCATTGTATTAAAAAGGAACTAAAACACACTAAAAATAATAATAATAAAGACTCATAAAAAAAAAATAGTAGACAAAAATAAAAGAAATCCTAAATCATTCCCCCCACACTTAATTCTTACATTGTCCTCAATGTAAGTCTATTAACCCAAATGAAAGAATCATGTGTAAGAGAAAAGAACTAATAACATAAGAATAGGAACAACTAAGACTCAAAACAAAACAAACTCATGCAACCTAAATAATCCTAAAATACTAAACAAAAATTAACAAGTAAACATAAAAAATAAAAATAAAAACAATAAAAATAAAAATAATAAAAGAAAAGAAAAAGGAAAAGAAAGAGAAAGCAAATCTGAATATGGAAGGTTGGCAATTTCTTCTTTAATTGGGTTGCCTTCCCAATTAACACTTGAGTTAATGTTTTGAACCTAACCAACACCCCTTCTTGGCTTTTTAGGCTTGTCAGGCTCATACATGAAATTTTCCAAATTTATGCGTTTGAGAGGAAGCTTTCTTTGCACAACAGTGGATGCATTCTCCATTACAAGTATTATTCCATCATCCTTTGTGGTGCATATCTCATCGAGGAATGGAGCATATTTTGGTACTTGTTGAATGACATCCACAAACAAACTGTTTAAGGTTTCCAGCGTGTCTTGTTCATGTTCATCCTCCTTGAACTTTGCGAATCTACTAGGAAAAGGTGGAGAAGAAACATTAGTAAAAATTGGAATCTCAAACGTTACCTCAGGTGCCGAAATACTCTTATTTGGATCATTGGTTTCATTATCCTCAAGAATAGAATTCATCTCTAATTTTGTCTCATCCTCATCTTGTTCCTCATTCCTCAAGGTCACAATAGTAGCATTCTCCTTTGGGTTAATCATCGTTTGGGCAGGGAGTTCTTCAGATCTTTGTGCTACCCATACCACCATACTACTAGCCAATAGGCTCATTTGCCTTTCCAAACTCTGGATACTTGCCCTTGTTTCCTGTTGAAATTGCAAAGTATCAGTAACAAGAGAATAGACAAGATCTTCTAAAGAAGTACCTGAGTTTTGAGTCATATGTGGTGGTTGAAAAAGATCTGGTTCTTGGGACCATGATTGATTGAAGCTAGATGGATGAGTGTAATTGGCATAAGGATCTACTTCTTGGTAATTTTTCGAGTAGCCATAATTAGTATGATCCCACCATCCCTCATGGTAAGTGTTTGAGTAATGATCATACTGTTGGTCTTGGAACACTTGATGGCCTTGACAGCCTCCCATGGCCAATTGTTGAACTGGGTAGGTGAGATTGGCTTGTTGATTTTCCATGTTCATGTATGCCACCAACTCTTCAAGTGTAAGATTGCTCAATTCCATTTTTTTTTTTTTTTTTTTTTAAATTTGAAAAGAAAAACTTGTATGTACAAGAAAATAAAACTAATTAGAACTGAAAATAAGAATAAACCAAGTAACAAATAAACTAAAGAAAGCAATCCCCGGCAACGGCGCCAAAAATTTGATGCACCCAAAAGAGTGTATCTTATTTAACCTTGCACTAAAAAGATCAATTGTAAGCATAGTAGTTAGCAAGGGTCGAGTCCTCAGGGATTGGGTTTTAATTTATGAGTTATTAGTTTATAACTTACGTTCAAAGAAAACAATAAAAGAAAAGGGGTTTTGAAGCCAGATTTAAACTAAAGTAAATAATAAGAAGAAGATGCAAGGCGGTATAACCAGCCAATAAAAATATATATACTAAATTAGGCGGTATAACCAGCCAATAAAAATATATATACTAAATTAGGCGGTATAACCAGCCAATAAAAGTAAAACAAAGTTAATATACAAATTAGGCGGTATAACCAGCCAATAAAAATAAATATACTTTTAAAAATAAGCAAACTAGAAAAGTAAGAAAACAAGTAAGTAAGAAGAATCAAATATGAAAAATATGGTTAAGGTTTCATTCTCCACCACTAGACATCATTAAGAATCAATTTCAGATCTATCAATATCAACCAACTATCAAAGTTAACAACCGTAGATAACAACAAGCTCTGTTATCCCAATCTTTCCTTAGTTTGTCGTTAAATAGAACAAGCTCTCTATTTAATCTCTAACCATTAAACAACCTAGAATAAGCTCTCTAAATTCAATTTAATGGCAGCTTTATGATGAGAAAGATAGGTTGATCTAAGCAACAAACACATAAGCTCGGATTGTTCAACTTAGGTTATGTTCCACTTTGCAATTATTGAAAACTTGACCATAATCATTAATCACAAATTGCCACTTATGAATAGGAAATCAAGACAATTACACGGATCAAGACTCCTAAACTAGCAATAGATAATTATCAAGATCTATCTAGTTGTACACCTAAACAAATCAAGACAACATCATGAACAATTCTTGTAGAAGAACATAAGCAACTTTGATAGAAAATTAATGATAGATAGAATCTGAAAATCAATCATAAAACATGTCTAGGGCTTTGAAATCACCCTTAACCAAATAGAAGTTTAGCCTAGCATAGGCATTATAAACATAAAATTAAATAGAATCTAAGAAGAAAATAAAAGAAAGAAAGAAGAAGAAGAAGAATATTAATTATCCAACCTCTTGCTCTTTCTAAAGAAAAACAAAACTAGAGAAAAGAAAGAAGAAGAAAACTTAGAGAATTTTATTACAATGGCTAATATCCTACCTATGTACAATATGATCCTCTACAATCATCCAAGGCCCTCTATTTATACACATTTTGGAGGGCTAAATGACAAGAGACAAGCTTTACAAATTTCAAAGGTAGGTATAATAGGTGGGTGCATTTTTCTAACAATTTTCGTCATATTGTATGACCATTTTGATCAGCCAACTTGATGGTCGATTTTGTCAATCTTGGAGGCCTGATCTGATCACATGGTCTTCTAGAAAAATGTTCCCCTATGAGTTACTGATTCATAGCCGTTGGAATCAGCTCATGTGCTGATGTGGAGAAGAAGATATGGGCAAAATACGAAAACAGGTCAGCACAGACGTCATTGCACATCAGCCAACTTGATGGTCGATTTCTTCAATATTGGAGGCTTTATCTGATCACATGGTCTTCTAGACAAATATTCCCCTATTAGTTAGTGATCCATAGCCGTTGGAATCAGCTCATTTGCTGATGTGTATGGGACGATATGGTCAAAATGCGAAAACTGCTCAGGACAGACGTCATTGCACATCAGCCAACTTGATGGTTGATTTCGCTAGAGAAAACGACTCCGTTTCAAGAAGTGTAAAACATGAAAAAGATAGATATGCCTCTTAACTTTGCACGGTTAAAATTTCAGCCTTATTGCTTCAGTGAAACGCCAGATATAGCTGATATGGCAAAAGGTGTCGGAACTGGAACTGAACTGGATTTGCCCTTAATTCTAGTAATCTGAAATGACTCAAAGAAACTTGTGAAAAACACCAAATTACATAAAAATATAAAAGATCATAAACACAATTAGACTAAACAATAATAACTCGTATTTGACACAAAACAATAATAAAACATAACTAAAAACTATATAATTATACGAGTTATCAAGCCCTGAGAAAGTTCCCCTTTAATCTTACCCATATCCTTAAACATTTTCAGCAATTTGGTGAGTTGTTCTTTCATTTCCCGGATTTCATGTCTAAACTCCTCTTGATTGCGTTCCAAAGCACCCAATAGTTCCTCCGATTCATTCCTCATATCTCGAACCCCTTTCATGCAAATGAAAATGTCATGAGATTAAGAATACAATTGTGAATGTACATGCTCTATTCTTATGTGCATGAATATACTGATGATTAATGCATGAACATATACAGAGATGATGACTATGTATGCTATGGATGCAATCTAATGCCAATATGATGCATTGATTAAATTGATGCACAAGTATATACAAATAATAAGTATGTATGTCATAAACGTATTCTACAATGAATGACCCTGCATGTTATGATGTGAAAAAGATACATGCTAAAACTAAATGAATTAATACAAAGGTAGGTACAAAGAATGACCATGTATATCACAAATGTATTCTACAATGAATAACCATGCATGTTAGGACTGTGACATGATGTCAAAATGATAAAAATAAATTAACCAATGATTACACGAAATTGATGGGACCTAAATCTTGATTATTCAAAAATCACATTATGCAAGATTTGCCTCCAATTTTATGGTTTTTTGAAACATATTTTTTCTATGAAAAACCAATCATATTATTTTCAAAAGAATTTCGGGGTAGTGGATCTTACTATGGTACAATATCCAAATGTTCATGTGACACTACCGGTTTTATGAAATCATCAAATGAAATTATTATCACCATCCATTTATTGCAAAAACGAGATCAATAATACAATCAAAAAATGTACATGCTCTATTCACACATGTATGAAATGTACAAAATAAAAATGCTTGAAAAAGGAATTTTATTTTTCTTATTTCAAACAGTTAATGAATATTTGCCCCGATAAATATCTACTTATATAGGTATCACAGTGCCTTTGGGACAAATTATCACATTTATTACGGGCGATGTACGTACATCGTTGCCCGATCTACAAAACTTCTTCAGAGTGTAAAATAGGTAACAAAAGGTTTAGAAATGTCCCTCCATGTGTTCCTATTTTCGGTATATCTAACAGAAATCCGGCATGGCTTCGCTTATGTTTATTATATGAAGGTGAATCGGTTCTAAGGCCCCGAATTATTCCTTACTGTCGCCGATGAAGAGTAGTAAGGCACTCCGATAAACGCGGGTTCAATTCGTTAGAGTATATTTTCCTATGCCCGTACGGAGGATTATCACGAAAGCATTAGGTACTTTATACTCCGAAAGTGTTTCACTAGCCCATACGGAGGATCATCACGAAGGCGTAGTTACTTTACTCCCACTTAAAAGGACGGAACCCGGGTAGAGGATCCATGTTATGCAAATGCAAATACAGTGTGTGCGGAGGAACAAAACAAACCTGTCACCACCTATTCTACAAGCCTTATTCCAAATGCCCTAGCAATTAAAAAACATTCAAGAATAGTGTAACGCATTAACCAACAAACAATTATAATATACAACCTTAAATAACTAGAGAACAATAATAAAATGCATGCACATGAGTATGAACATATTTAAAAACATTTTATTATTTTCAAAATTCTCCTTATTAAAAAAAATGTGGGAATTAAAATTAAATACCAATTAAACCAACAAAACCGAGACTTTGATACCACACGACTTAATTTTAGGCCAAACTCTCTAATAGTCCCCAGCGGAGTCGCCAAGCTGTCACAACCTAAAAAATAACAAGTCTCATCGCAAGACATTATTATTCGTTAAGCGTGACATTAGAAAATCGAGGAAAAGTCAACTTAATTCCTCTAGAAAAATGAAGGTTTTGAAAACGACCTTAAGAAAGACATGGAGTCGCCACCAATCTTTTTTAGCTAGGTGTGATCGGCCACCTATTAAAATCGGTTTTATAAAATATTTTAAAAATTAATTAAAACATTTTAAAACCAATTTCAAGTTTGCGTTTTAAACCAGAGAAATCAAAGAAACGGGTTCGGGACTCGGTTACGTGCGTGAAGGATTAGCACCCCCACAACTCCCGTATAAAACGGTACCTTATTAATCAAGTGTTATCTCAGGTCTCGGTAAAAAAATCGGTTTTAAATTTAGTATTTCAAGTTAATTCCCAATTTAAAGAAAAATAATTCCATTTTTTAATTGAAAATGATTTGGAATTTATAAATTCAAAAATTTCCTATATTCTCCAACAAATGTGGTAAAATATAGAAATTTTTATTAATTTGGAAAACTTTCTGAATCATTCTCGTTTTTTGAAAGAAAGATATTCCTTTATTAATGATAATTGATGATATTCCCTCCAGCAAACCTGGTAGAGAACTCATGAACTATTTTAACTTGGGAATATCTTTATTTTTTATTGAAAAATCATTATCCTTTTGAAAACATTTTAAAAGATATGAATATGTATATGCATGACATAAATAAAATGACAGTGAAAAATCTAAATAATATAATGCATCCTAAATGATATGATATAATTTAAATGCCTTGGCATATTCTGAATGAAATGAAATGTCCTAAGTTATATGACATATTCTAAATGAAATGACCTAGGTAACATAATATATTCTATATGGAACGTAATATCCTAAATCATATGATATATTTTAAATGAAATAAAATATCCTAAATGACATAATATATCCTAAATGAAATGAAATGACCTAGGTAACACAATATATTCAACATGAAATGAAATGACCTAAGTAACATAATATATTCTACATGAAATGAAATAACCTAAGTAACATAATATATTATATATGAAATGAAATAATTTGAATGACATGGCAAATATGAATGATATGTCATATAATTTAAATGACATAGAATAAAAAATAATGCTATCATATAATATGCATGGAAATAAAAATAAAAATAATAATGCATGAACATATATGCTAAAAAATAATTAAATAAAAAGCATAGGATATCATGAAATATTTCAAATCATATAATAAACAATATAACATAACACAAAATCATAATAATATCATAGAAATTATCATAGTAAAAATCACATATTATATAAAATGCAAGAATATGGAAAATGTAATGCATGAAAATGTATTTTTTCCTTTAATTAAGGAAATTCGTATATCTAAAAAGATATCCGGCTGCCTTAGGAAAATATGTCAAATTAAATATTCTAAAACCAAAATACTTTGTGATTGTTTGAAAACAATTTGGAAAAGCTTAGGTTAAAAATAAAAAAACTGGGTTAAACCTTTTTTAAATGGCTCTAATTTCCTAAGTTTAATATCCAGGACTTGACCACCCTTAACCCGAGACTTAAATAATCATTTTTAGATTTTAAAAAGGCTTAGAAACTACCTAAGTTAGTAGCTAAACTTCCTAATCAGCCCCCTCTAAGTAACTTAACCAAAACAGAAAAATGATTTTCCTTCAAATTCAATTTTGACTCCACTATCTAGTTTTAAGCCACGAATTTCTATCATATTTTTAATAATTCAAAACAATCTAAAAAAAATACTGGAGACTCAGGAAATGTAAAACTACACGGTAAAAAATCAGCTTAATTTTCTGATTAAAGATGAAGGCCCAGAAAAATCGGGAAAGTACGAGTACTGGGTGAAAAAACTGTTTTGCCGAAACACATTTTTTTGCCTTTGATAAAATCACTTAAAAATCAAAGTAAAACTATTTAAGTCTCACAAAATGACTCACAAATAGTAGCTAGGACTTTTAAAAAGTTAGACAAAAATTGGCTAAGTAAACTCATAAATGACAACAAACAAGCAACCAAATTAAAACATGCTTCAAGTATATGAAGTAGGAAAATATTTAAAGCATCAAGACTAAAGAAAATAACATAAATAACATGATAAATTAAAGCAAAAACAGAAACAATAATAAAAAAAATAGGCCATTCGGCCATGGTGAGGAAGTAAGAAAAAATGTAAAAAAAAACAAACTTGTTTAAGAAAAAGATGAAGAAAGAAAAAAGGAATATAAAAAGAAACACTTATTTAAAAAGAAAACTCACTAAATAATAATCAAAATAGCAAAAACAAGAATGGAAAATCAAGAAAGTGCAAGAGTTGGTGCTAAATGCAACCTCAAGAAGCTATATTTCAAGCTTTATCTCTTCAAACTTTCCTTTCTTTTCTAAACTTTTTCTTTTTGCTTTCAACCAAGGAGAGAAAAACTAAGCAAAAAGAAGAAGAAATCTGAAAAAATGATGTCAAGAAAAATCAAAATCCCCCTCCTCTATGTGTTGGCCGAATTCCCCCTCTCTCCTCACCTAGGATGTTGATTTTGATTCCAACCAACTTCCATCCAAGGGCTAGTGATTCAACGTGAAAAATTATGAAATTATCACCATTAGATTAGTGTATCAGTTGTCCATAATTACATCTGTTCAAGAATAATGTTGACACTCTCCCTCTTCATGCATTGGCCTATGTGGCTTAATCATAATGGCTTGATCAAATAAATCTCTAACTAACTCTTAATTCTTGGCCATTTGATTGAAAAATCAGAAGCTTCCTCCTTTCTTTGGGCCTTGGCAGGCCAGCACCCTCTTTTCCAGCCCAAGTCAATTTTTTTGAAAGGCCAAAAGAAGCCCTTTTTCGATTGCTTGGGTAAAATGACCATTTTGCCCCCCGGATGCAAATAAATGGCAAACAAAATTCAAATTCAAATTTTATTTTTTTAATACTTTAAAAATAATAAAATATTTAATTCTGGAAGTTTTCAAATTTTTTTGAGTCCGTTTGCTATTTATTTGGATTTTTTTCTTCCAAAAATGCCCTTTTATGCCCCCACATTTTACCATTTTTTTAAACGAGCTCCAAATTAAGATTTTTCTTCACCGATATCTTCCAAATAATTTAAAAGTGTGATTTGGAAGTTTTCATAATTTTTGGAACTCATTTGGTATTCTTTTGGGATTTATCTTCTTGAATTACTACATAAGGGCTCGGGATTTGGCCATTTTGCAAACGAACTCCGAATCAAGATTTTCCTTCACCAATCTCTTCCAAATAATTTAAAAATGAGATTTGCAAAATTTTAGAATTTTTGGAGTCCATTTGCTATTTTTTCGGGATTTATCTTCTTGAATTATTGCATAGAAGGCCCGGAATTTGTCCATTTTGCGAACGAACTCCGAATCAAGATTTTCTTCCGTCAATCTCTTCCAAATAATGTAAGAATGAGATTTGTAAATTTTCAAAATTTTTGGAGTCCATTTGCTATTTTTCCCAAATTTTCCAATATTGCCTTTTTGCCTCCAAAACCCGATTTTGCTCAAAATAAGTCCGATTTTCAGACTTTCTTCAAATTGGGCCTTGGGAAATCCATTTTTAATCATTCCTCATCCATTAGGGCTTTGGTCTTACCAATTCGGGCAATTTTTGTAGTTCTTCCCAATTTCACCAAAATCCACCAAAAACCCTAATTCTCGGTTTTCTCCCGGATTGACTTTTCTTTCAGTTTTTCTTTCAAGTGGCTTTTCCATTTCTCGTAGTCAGTTCTTATCTTTCCTTTGGAACCTTCAATTTCGACCAATTCGATCGTTTAAGCACTTTTCCCCAAATTTCTCGGATTAGGGTTTCCTTTCTACTAAATCTCCATAACCCAACTTTCGAACTCCATATCTTTCAATGTAGACCTTGGATTATCAAAATTCTTTTGCCATTTTTCAATTGAACTTCAAACCTTGATTTTGAAAGTGGGTTGACTTTTTTAGCAGTTGACTTTTTGGGTTGACTTTTTTTAAGTTTGACTTTTATGCTCGCCCTCTTAAACTAAGTCTCGGAGTATCACCTGCAGGATGAAAAAAGTCTTTTTACATTTTGAAACATCAATTTAGGAAGAAAACATACCTGTTTTTGTGGTACGAACAAAATTATGTGTCTACAACGCAGACTTGAACTTGGTGTTAAAAAATATTTTAATTAATTTTAAAATATTTTTACAAAACCGATTTTAATAGGTGGCCGATCACACTTAGCAAAAAAAGATTGGTGGCGACTCCATTTTTTTTGAGGTCATTTGCAAGCCCTAATTTTATTTCAAGAGGAATTAAGTCATTCTTTTCCTCTATTTTTTCAATGTCACGCTTAACGAGTAATAAAATCTCGCGATGAGACTCTTTATTTTTTAGGTTGCGACAGCTTGGCGACTCCGCTGGGGATTATTAGAAACTCAGGCCTAGAATTAGTCGTGTGTTATCAAAGTCTTGGTTTTATTGGTTTTAATTAGTATTTAATATTAATTCCCACATTGTTTTTTAATAAGGAGAATTTTGAAAATAATAAAATGTTTTTAAAATATGTTCATATTGATGATTTACATTGCTTAATTGATGATTTACATTGTTTAATTTTGTTGGGGCATTTAGAATAAGGGGTGTAAGATAGTTGATGAAAGGTTTGATGGTTCCCCCTCACACACTACACATGCATTTGCATAACATGATCTCTCTACCCGGGTTCCGTCCTTTTAAGTGGAAGTAAAGTACCAACACGTGGCAATAGCCTCCGCATAAGCTAGTGAAACCCTTTCGGAGTATCAGATTCCCTATGCTTTGTGTGGCAATAGGCTCCGCATAAACTGGGAAAATGAACTCTACGAATTGAACCCGTTTTTATCGGGGTGCCTTACTAGCCTTCACCGACGACAGTGAAGAACAATTCGAAGCCTTAGAACCAATTCACCCTCATGTAATGAACCTAGGCGAAGCCATGCCGGATTTCGGATTAGATATCCTGAAGCTAGGAAACACTCGGAGGAGCACTTCTTACTTTTTCACTATTAATTAATTTATTTATTTATTTATTTATTCATTTAATTTTATTATTACTATGATTCTTGATTTTATTATCCTATTACTGACTCGTGTTTTTCTTTTGTTTTCAAACCCTAATTTTATTTCAAGAGGAATTAAGTCATTCTTTTCCTCTATTTTTTCAATGTCACGCTTAACGAGTAATAAAGTCTCGCGATGAGACTCTTTATTTTTTAGGTTGCGACAGCTTGGCGACTCCGCTGGGGATTATTAGAAAGTCAGGCCTAGAATTAGTCGTGTGTTATCAAAGTCTTGGTTTTATTGGTTTTAATTAGTATTTAATTTTAATTCCCACATTGTTTTTTAATAAGGAGAATTTTGAAAATAATAAAATGTTTTTAAAATATGTTCATATTGATGTGCATACATATTATTATTGTTCTTTGGTTATTTTGTTGCATATATTTTTTCTTTGCTTAATTGATGATTTACATTGTTTAATTTTGTTGGGGCATTTAGAATAAGGGGTGTAAGATAGTTGATGAAAGGTTTGATTGTTCCCCCTCACACACTACACATGCATTTGCATAACATGAGCTCTCTACCCGGGTTCCGTCCTTTTAAGTGGAAGTAAAGTACCTACACGTGGCAATAGCCTCCGCATAAGCTAGTGAAACACTTTCGGAGTATCAGATTCCCTATGCTTTGTGTGGCAATAGGCTCCGCATAAACTGGGAAAATGAACTCTACGAATTGAACCCGTTTTTATCGGGGTGCCTTACTAGCCTTCACCGGCGACAGTGAAGAACAATTCGAAGCCTTAGAACCAATTCACCCTCATGTAATGAACCTAGGCGAAGCCATGCCGGATTTCGGATTAGATATCCTGAAGCTAGGAAACACTCGGAGGAGCACTTCTTACTTTTTCACTATTAATTTATTTATTTATTTATTTATTTATTCATTTAATTTTATTATTACTATGATTCTTGATTTTATTATCCTATTACTGACTCGTGTTTTTGTTTTGTTTTCAAACCCTAATTTTATTTCAAGAGGAATTAAGTCATTCTTTTCCTCTATTTTTTCAATGTCACGCTTAACGAGTAATAAAGTCTCGCGATGAGACTCTTTATTTTTTAGGTTGCGACAGCTTGGCGACTCCGCTGGGGATTATTAGAAAGTCAGGCCTAGAATTAGTCGTGTGTTATCAAAGTCTTGGTTTTAATTAGTATTTAATTTTAATTCCCACATTGTTTTTTAATAAGGAGAATTTTGAAAATAATAAAATGCTTTTAAAATATGTTCATATTGATGTGCATACATATTATTATTGTTCTCTGGTTATTTTGTTGCATATATTTTTTCTTTGCTTAATTGATGATTTACATTGTTTAATTTTGTTGGGGCATTTAGAATAAGGGGTGTAAGATAGTTGATGAAAGGTTTGATTGTTCCCACTCACACACTACACATGCATTTGCATAACATGAGCTCTCTACCCGGGTTTCGTCCTTTTAAGTGGAAGTAAAGTACCTACGCATGGCAATAGCCTCCGCATAAGCTAGTGAAACACTTTCGGAGTATCAGATTCCCTATGCTTTGTGTGGCAATAGGCTCCGCATAAACTGGGAAAATGAACTCTACGAATTGAACCCGTTTTTATCGGGGTGCCTTACTAGCCTTCACCGGCGACAGTGAAGAACAATTCGAAGCCTTAGAACCAATTCACCCTCATGTAATGAACCTAGGCGAAGCCATGCCGGATTTCGGATTAGATATCCTGAAGCTAGGAAACACTCGGAGGAGCACTTCTTACTTTTTCACTATTAATTTATTTATTATTTATTTATTTATTTATTCATTTAATTTTATTATTACTATGATTCTTGATTTTATTATCCTATTACTGACTCGTGTTTTTGTTTTGTTTTTGCTTTCATTTCATGCATCATGATCATTTAGGGATATTTGCCTTAAACCGAGTGCCAACAGAAGAGTTTTCGTTGTAGTCATGAAATGTCGAGACATTCTACCAGTATCAGTGGTTAGCAAGACATATCAGGAGGTCAAAAACGAGTCTAATGCAAATCAAGGTGACAAGGGAGACTGTTTGGCCGTAGGTTTTTTGTCTATACTTCCTGAATTAGTTCACCTGGATTTTGTTCGAAATGATTTAGTGGAATTAAAGGAAATTTGGAGATAGTGGGGATTTGATAGGAAGAATAAATACACTACAAAATATGGTGATATAGCTTTACTTCTCCCGATCGAAGTAGATGAACAGCTGATTAGGGCCATATTACAGTTCTGGGATCCTTCATTTCGGTGTTTCACTTTTAATCAGGAGGATATGGTACCCACCATTGATGAGTATTCTACCTTGCTCCATATTGAGTCAGCAAATCCGAATAAGTTTTATTGGAAGGAGTAGAAAACATCGAGCTGTCGGAAGAAACTTTCTAAACTAATGGGCATAGATATTTCGGTAGATTTTCCACAGATAAAGAAGAAGGGTTCGAGTGACTGCATTCCTTGGGTATTCTTGCGGAATTATATTAAGAGCAACCCGGATGGTGATCACGTGTTGGATATATTTGCTTTGGCAATTTATGGGTTGGTTATCTTTTCGAAGGTGGAAGGTTATGTCGAGGTAGCTGTAGTGGATTTCTTTGATCGATTAGATAAGCATATTGATCTTTCTACTGCTATTCTTGCTGAGATGATTAGGTCATTTAGTTACTATAGGAAGAAAGGTATTTGCACTTTGAGGGTTGTGTACAACTTCTGTACATTTGGATTCAGAGTCATTTTTGGTGGAATAATAATGGGAAACTTCAGCCTTATATGAAGATGTGTGTTCCTCTCGCAGAATTCAATAAAAGAAATGGTCCAAGAAATGGGACAAGAAACAATGGATTAAGACTCTCCGTCACTTAAAAAAGGAGGATATAACTTGGAGGGCTCTGTGGATGCCGCTTGGGTCGATTTTGTACCGTTTTGGTGAGAATTTATGGGTTCCATTGTTGGGAATTCGGGGGGCCGTTAGCTGTGCACCATTGCTAGTACGGAGGAAGTATGGATCCGAATAGTTTATCCTGATGACTCATGAACTTATCTCGATGGACTTCTTTTATGGTGAGCCCGGATATATGTGGAGAATACGTCAGGTCATCATGGCATGGAAGGAATTATACCGTTCTCAAGTGGGTAGGTATACTGACAACACTACTCCGGCCTATCTGGTATGGAGAGCCAAGAAGCTTCGTGATGTTGTGCTTCCCACCGAAGATCCCTCTGTTCACCCAGTTGTTCTTTAGCCCGAATCGGTAGTTGATGGAGACTCAATTAAGAGTTGTAAACCCAAGTGCAGGTTATGTTCAAGTAATAAATTCTCGGGTGTCCGAGGTCGAACCACAGGGAAGCGTATTAGTAAGTATAAGTTTATAAATATATAAGAAAAAGAAAGTAAACAAGATATTAGGGATCAACAACAAAACAAGATAAACAAGATATTAGAGAACAAAATAAACAAAACAACATAAAAGAAATTAAACAAGATATAAACAAAACAATAAGAAAAGATGTTGAGGTTAGAGAATCCACTCTTGGTGTTATGCTAAGATTAATCTTGTTTTATTACACAATTGAAATTCACACATAAGGGAGATTCCAATCGGAAGGTTTAGCAATTCAGTCCAAATTGTCCAACGTCCATAGCATATGATATTATGTTCATTTGGTGTCCTCAAAACTCACAAAAAGAGTCCAAGCATTCCTTATGCCAAGGTATATGTCTACAACAAATCAAGGTTATGAAACCAAGCATTTACTGTGCCATTTTCATTGTCAATAATGAATCAAGATCCCTACTTTGCAAGTATGATTTTAAACCAAAAGAAAATATTATCTATACTAGTGTTTATAAATGATGATTGATTTTAGCTCATGTTTAAGAGACTAACCTTAGCATTTACCAAGAGCTTCACCTCATCACCTCAACAATATGATTAGCAACACATACTAGATATGAATAAAATGAAAAGAAATGTAAGAAGCATAAGTAAATATAGAAAAAGAAAACTAGAGAAAGGAAAGAAAAAGAAAACTTAGAGAATTTTATTACAATGGCTAATATCCTACCAATGTATCTTTAATGCTCATCCAAGGCCCTCTATTTATACACATTTTGGAGAGCTAAATGACAAGAGACAAGCTTTATAAATTTCAAAGGTAGGTATAATAGGTGGGTGCATTTTTCTAACAATTTTCGTCATATTGTATGACAATTCTGATCAGCCAGCTTGATGGTCGATTTTGTCAATGTTGGAGGCTCGATCTGATCAAATTGTCTTCTAGAAAAATATACCCCTATCAGTTACGGATCCATAGCCGTTGGAATCAGATCATTTTCTCATGTGGATCGGAAGATATGGTCAAAATACCAAAACAGGTCAGCACAGACGTCATTGCACATCAGCCAACTTGATGGTCGATTTCGCTAGGGAAAACGACTCCGTTTCAAGAAGTGTAAAACATGAAAAAGAGAGATATGCCTCTTAACTATGCACTGTAAAAAATTCAGCCTTATTGCTTCAGTGAAACTCCAGATATAGTGGATATGGAAAAAGGTGTCGGAACTGGAACTGAACTGGATTTGCCCTTAATTGTTGATTTAACCTAGTAATCTGAAATCACTCAAAGAAACTCGTGAAAAACACCAAATTACATAAAAATATAAAATATCATAAACATAATTAGACTAAGCAATAATAACTCGTATTTGACACAAAACAATAATAAAACATAACTAAGAACTATATAATTATACGAGTTATCACACCCCCACACTTAGATTGTTGCTAGTCCCTAGCAACGACTCAATAAAAATAAAATAAGAAAATCTAATCTAATCCATTTTCGTTGGAAATCACGGTGGCACTTAGCATGTGACACAAGCGTTTAAACCCCTAGGTGTCCCTAGTGGACGAGTTTAGTCTCGTGAGGGTTTGCTAGAACGATACCCACAAACATTGAAAAACTAAAATATAAGTAAACTACATACACTAAAAATATTTACTCCTAATCCTTTCAATATAAATTAGAGACAATCTTTGAACAAGTCTTATAAACTAATCAATAGCTCAAAGAATTTCACAAAAATTCATGCTTGAATGTAAATAAATGAGTTAAGCCAATATTAACATAACATATTTCAATCAAAATAGTGCATATTCAACTTAATCTCAACTTCTCACTATACTCTCATGATTTTCACTCTTTAAAGTAGTGGTAAAGTGTTTACACTCAATCAATCTCATGAAAACAGTTCTACCATATGCTTGCTTGTCCACCTATTCTCCACTATTTAGATCATACAACTTCATAAATCAAGAGGTCTTTTTTCAAGGTTGTAATGGGGCCAAAGGGTTATAATGTGGTTAAAGAACAAAAGGATAAAGATATCACAAAGGTTCCAAAGAGTTCATAGAGTTTAGAGACATAATAAGATCATACGAATAAAACTTCTCAAAACTCTTATAAAGCACATAATAACATAGGCTAAATATTCATGTTGAGCCTTTGCTTCATTCTAACCAACTTTGTAACATCTTTTTCTTTACTTTAACTAGAAGTTCAAGAGAAGTTTTTTTTATTTTTTATTTTTATTTATTTTTTTTTAATATGGGAATGTATTTGACAATGATCCCTTTCTTTTTCTCTTGACTTTTGCCTCTCTCCTCCCCCACAC
The DNA here is from genome assembly GCA_030761205.1 of Fremontodendron californicum. NCBI lineage: Eukaryota > Viridiplantae > Streptophyta > Magnoliopsida > Malvales > Malvaceae > Fremontodendron > Fremontodendron californicum. Next base: position 1,088,811 of record JAULJL010000033.1, read on the forward strand.
TTATCTTTCGTTCTAACCCAAATTTTCAAAAAGTATCCCTTGTTTTTGCAATATGTCTCAAAATATATAATCCATCTTTAGAACAAGGGTAAGGATATAAGTATATTTAGGCTAGGTGTAAGTTCTGGTTACCAATAAAATAGCATATTTAATGTAGGCTCAAATTGGCTCACTAGTGGGGATGTTCTCTTAGAACATTAATAATGGATGGCTGTTTGGCTCTGGTTATAATCCTAATGCCTCTATCATATTCATGTTGTCACATGTATCAATATAGTCTCAAACGGTTTAAAGCAAGTTCTAGAGAATCATGTAATCATAAGAGCACTCAAGAAAGAAATTAGATTGATTTGTATAATGCATCAATCATTGTAGGCTCAAAAACTCACAATGATGATTATACAAGTCAGATTAAGTCTAAACATGCTTCTTTCTCAATCAACATATCATATTAACATTGGCTCATAAAAAGGTTGACATCAAGCTCAATTCTCATGAAAATCTTCTCACTAATAAATCTGTTTTAGACTTATGCAATTCATATCTCATCATTGTATTAAAAAGGAACTAGAACACATTAAAATAATAATAATAATAATAAAGACTCATAAAAAAATAGTAGACAAAAATAAAAGAAATCCTAAATCGTTCCCCCCACACTTAATTCTTACATTGTCCTCAATGTAAGTCTATTAACCCAAATGAAAGAATCATGTGTAAGAGAAAAGAACTAATAACATAAGAATAGGAATAACTAAGACTCAAAACAAAACAAACTCATGCAACCTAAATAATCCTAAAATACTTAACAAAAATTAACAAGTAAACATAAAAATATTAAAATCAAACTGACAAGGTATGTCTCAAGTCTCCCTTACTCAGACCTTGTTCAGAATGAATACTTCTAAATGGCTTAAAACACATCAAATTTTTTTTTTTTTTTTGTTTTTTTTTTTTTTTTTACAAATTAGCAAAATATGTCCCTTACCCCCTACTAAAATATGATATTGTCCCCAATGTCAAATTTTAAAGGTAGAATTTAGGAGATATTACCTGCAGAGGTTGCTAACCACTTATTATAACTGAGACACAACAAACAAAATGTTAGATAATGTCACAAAGACAAAGTGCAATCCACTCCTTGCTTGTCCATATCTCTTTTTCTTTTTCCGAGCGTTTGCGAAACAACCGTAGCAGATAAATATTCATAAGCTTGGAGCTTTTTGAGCAAATCTTCAATGGTTGTAGCAGAAATTATGGTTCTGCTTGCCTCTGAAAACATGAATCCATTTTCCACAGCATTATCTAAATATGAAAGCAAATTACTAAAATAACCATTAATATTAAGCAAACCAATGGGTTTCTTATTTGTGACCAAAGATGACCAAGAAGCCGCGCAAGCTATTTGTGATCAAATACGAGTTATTATTGCTTAGTAATTTGCTTAGTAAGATATTATTGTCAATATTTTATTTGTGATCAACTAGAACTTTGTATTTCCTTACCCACGGTAGGTCCACAAAAACCTGTGAATAGTTTTGGCACGATTCCTAGAACTGGACTTCCTCCGGCGTGTGCTGCTGTAGCGACTGCTCCCATTAAACCCGTACTACCGCCTCCATAAATCAACTGGATCTTTTGTTGGGTAAGTATTACTCCAACTCTTATGGCTTCATCAGCGAATATGTTATTTTTCCCTGGATAAGCACCTCCAAAGACACAAATTTTTTTAATGCGCTGGGACGAAGTACTTTCCATTTTTTTTTCAAGTACCTGAAAGAGAATGAGTACATGGTGTAATATATAGAGGACTGAGTAATGAATCAGACAAGAGTAATAATGTCGCCGAAAGTGTATTTGACCTGTCAGAAGAAAATGTTAACCTAACAAAAGATTTTTGCGTGATTTCAGGAAGAAAATCAAAAAGAGAAGAAAAATCAACCGTAAAAGACCAATGCAAAAAGAAAAGAAAAAACGAGAATAATTACAAAAATCTAACAACACGTAAATTAAACCGAAATGAAGTTATTGCAAATCAAACCAAAAGTTGAGAAGTCATTTATTGTAGTTGTGATTGTGGCTCACATCTTCCTATGGTTTTACGTCCAGAAACGGCTTAAACGCCTTCTATGAGTCGAGGATATGCTTCCCATCCAGTTTTCTTACAAGCTGGGAAACAGGGTCTTTTAACATCAGATTCCCAAGATGTTGCCATTCCCTTTTGAATTGCGGCCATAAATCAAGAATTTCTCTTTGTACGTCTCCACTAGGATGCGTCTCAAGAGAAAGTTGGATATTACCCAAATTCTCCTTACTCAGTCCATCCTTAATGAATTCAATTTTATCATCTCGATTAGAGGACGGAATCCCAATAGAACGACATTTACCGTTACACGTCCATCGTGCACATTTGTGGCAATTTGAACTCATGCGCTTTGCTCGTCGCTTCTTTGCAAAAGTGCTTCTACCTGTACCTGGTAAATGCAAAACAGGAAGATATTCATCTTCACGTACCTTGGCTTCAATTATCCAACGTATGTCTTCAGGAATCCCTTTGTGCATAAGCATTCTTAATCTTTCAAATCGAACTTGGTAAAGCTTCAGTAAAATATTTCGAGGAAAAGGAGGGAATCGTTTCTGCAATTGATGGAGACTCAATTTAGAGTTGTAAACCCAAGTGCAGGTTATGTTCAAGTAATAAATTCTCGGGTGTCCGAGGTCGAACCATAGGGAAGCGTATTAGTAAGTATAAGTTTATAAATATATAAGAAAAAGAAAGTAAAGAAGATATTAGGGAATCAACAACAAAACAAGATAAACAATATATTAGAGAACAAAATAAACAAAATAAAATTAAAGAAATTAAACAAGATATAAAAACAATAAGAAAAGATGTTGAGGTTAGAGAATCCACTCTTGGTGTTATGCTAAGATTAATCTTGTTTTATTACACAATTGAAATTCACACATAAGGGAGATTCCAATCGGAAGGTTTAGCAATTCAGTCCAAATTGTCCAACGTCCATAGCATATGATATTATGTTCATTTGGTGTCCTCAAAACTCATAAAAAGAGTCCAAGCATTCCTTATGCCAAGGTATATGTCTACAACAAATCAAGGTTATGAAACCAAGCATTTACTGTGCCATTTTCATTGTCAATAATGAATCAAGATCCCTACTTTGCAAGTATGATTTTAAACCAAAAGAAAATATTATCTATACTAGTGTTTATAAATGATGATTCATTTTAGCTCATGTTTAAGAGACTAACCTTAGCATTTACCAAGAGCTTCACCTCATCACCTCAACAATATGATTAGCAACACATACTAGATATGAATAAAATGAAAAGAAATGTAAGAAACATAAGTAAAAAAGGAAAAAAAAACTAGAGAAAGGAAAGAAGAAGAAAACTTAGAGAATTTTATTACAATGGCTAATATCCTACCAATCTATAATGATCCTCATCCAAGGCCCTCTATTTATACATATTTTGGAGAGCTAAATGACAAGAGACAAGCTTTATAAATTTCAAAGGTAGGTATAATAGGTGGGTGCATTTTTCTAACAATTTTCGTCATATTGTATGACAATTCTGATCAGCCAGCTTTATGGTCGATTTTGTCAATGTTGGAGGCTCGATCTGATCAAATGGTCTTCTAGAAAAATATACCCCTCTCAGTTACGGATCCATAGCCGTTGGAATCAGATCATTTGCTCATGTGGATCGAAAGATATGGTCAAAATACCAAAACAGGTCAGCACAGACGTCATTGCACATCAGCCAAATTGATGGTCGATTTCGCTAGGGAAAACAACTCCGTTTCAAGAAGTGTAAAACATGAAAAAGATAGATATGCCTCTTAACTATGAACTGTAAAAATTTCAGCCTTAATGCTTCAGTGAAACTCCAGATATAGCTGATATGGCAAAAGGTGTCGGAACTGGAACTGAATTGGATTTGCCCTTAATTCTTGATTTAACCTAGTAATCTGAAATCACTCAAAGAAACTCGTGAAAAACACCAAATTACATAAAAATATAAAATATCATAAACACAATTAGACTAAGCAATAATAACTCGTATTTGACACAAAACAATAATAAAACATAACTAAGAACTATATAATTATACGAGTTATCACACCCCCACACTTAGATTGTTGCTAGTCCCTAGCAACGACTCAATAAAAATAAAATAAGAAAATCTAATCTAATCCATTTTCGTTGGAAATCACGGTGGCACTTAAAATGTGACACAAGCCTTTAAACCCCTAGGTGTCCCTAGTGGACGAGTTTAGTCTCGTGAGGGTTTGCTAGAACGATACCCACAAACATTGAAAAACTAAAATATAAGTAAACTACATACACTAAAAATATTTACTCCTAATCCTTTCAATATAAATTAGAGACAATCTTTGAACAAGTCTTATAAACTAATCAATAGCTCAAAGAATTTCACAAAAATTCATGCTTGAATGTAAATAAATGAGTTAAGCCAATATTAACATAACATATTTCAATCAAAATAGTGCATATTCAACTTAATCTCAACTTCTCACTATACTCTCATGATTTTCACTCTTTAAAGTAGTGGTAAAGTGTTTACACTCAATCAATCTCATGAAAACAGTTCTACCATATGCTTGCTTGTCCACCTATTCTCCACTATTTAGATCATACAACTTCATAAATCAAGAGGTCTTTTTTCAAGGTTGTAATGGGGCCAAAGGGTTATAATGTGGTTAAAGAACAAAAGGATAAAGATATCACAAAGGTTCCAAAGAGTTCATAGAGTTTAGAGACATAATAAGATCATACGAATAAAACTTCTCAAAACTCTTATAAAGCACATAATAACATAGGCTAAATATTCATGTTGAGCCTTTGCTTCATTCTAACCAACAATGTAACATCTTTTTCTTTACTTTAACTAGAAGTTCAAGAGAAGTTTTTTTATTTTTTATTTTTATTTATTTATTTTTAATATGGGAATGTATTTGACAATGATCCCTTTCTTTTTCTCTTGACTTTTGCCTCTCTCCTCCCCCACACTTATCTTTCGTTCTAACCCAAATTTTCAAAAAGTATCCCTTGTTTTTGCAATATGTCTCAAAATATATAATCCATCTTTAGAACAAGGGTAAGGATATAAGTATATTTAGGCTAGGTGTAAGTTCTGGTTACCAATAAAATAGCATATTTAATGTAGGCTCAAATTGGCTCACTAGTGGGGATGTTCTCTTAGAACATTAATAATGGATGGCTGTTTGGCTCTGGTTATAATCCTAATGCCTCTATCATATTCATGTTGTCACATGTATCAATATAGTCTCAAACAGTTTAAAGCAAGTTCTAGAGAATCATGTAATCATAAGAGCACTCAAGAAAGAAATTAGATTGATTTGTATAATGCATCAATCATTATAGGCTCAAAAACTCACAAGGATGATTATACAAGTCAGATTAAATCTAAACATGCTTCTTTCTCAATCAACATATCATATTAACATTGGCTCATAAAAAGGTTGACATCAAGCTCAATTCTCATGAAAATCTTCTCACTAATAAATCTGTTTTAGACTTATGCAATTCATATCTCATCATTGTATTAAAAAGGAACTAGAACACATTAAAATAATAATAATAATAAAGACTCATAAAAAAAAATAGTAGACAAAAATAAAAGAAATCCTAAATCGTTCCCCCCACACTTAATTCTTACATTGTCCTCAATGTAAGTCTATTAACCCAAATGAAAGAATCATGTGTAAGAGAAAAGAACTAATAACATAAGAATAGGAATAACTAAGACTCAAAACAAAACAAACTCATGCAACCTAATTAATCCTAAAATACGAAACAAAAATTAACAAGTAAACATAAAAAGATTAAAATCAAACTGACAAGGTATGTCTCAAGTCTCCCTTACTCAGACCTTGTTCAGAATGAATACTTCTAAATGGCTTAAAACACATCAAAATTTTTTTTTTTTTAAAAAAAAAAAAATTAGCAAAATATGTCTCTTACCCCCTACTAAAGGTAGAATTTAGGAGATATTACCTGCAGAGGTTGCTAACCACTTATTATAACTGAGACACAACAAACAAAATTTTAGATAATGTCACAAAGACAGAGTGCAATCCACTCCTTACTCGTCCATATCTCTTTTTCTTTTTCCGAGCGTTTGCGAAACAACCGTAGCAGATAAATACTCATAAGCTTGGAGCTTTTTGAGTAAATCTTCAATGGTTGTAGCAGAAATTATGGTTCTCCTTGCCTCTGAAAACATGAATCCATTATCCACAGCATTATCTAAATATGAAAGCAAATTACTAAAATAACCATTAATATTAAGCAAACCAATGGGTTTCTTATTTGTGACCAAAGATGACCAAGAAGCCACGCAAGCTATTTCTTCCAATATACCAGACCTCCTGGTAAAGCAATGAATGCATCGGCAGAATGGTACATGATTGTCATCCGTTCAGGGATACTCCAGACTTGTATTTCCTTACCCACGGTAGGTCCACAAAAACCTGTGAATAGTTTTGGCACGATTCCTAGAACTGGACTTCCTCCGGCGTGTGCTGATGTAGCGATTGCTCCCATTAAACCCGTACTACCGCCTCCATAAATCAACTGGATCTTTTGTTGGGCAAGTATTACTCCAACTCTTATGGCTTCATCAGCGAATATGTTATTTTTCCCTGGATAAGCACCTCCAAAGACACAAATTTTTTTAATGCGCTGGGACGAAGTACTTTCCATTTTTTTTTCAAGTGCCTGAAAGAGAATGAGTACATGGTGTAATATATAGAGGATTGAGTAATGAATCACACAAGAGTAATAATGTCGCCGAAAGTGTATTTGACCTGTCAGAAGAAAATGTTAACCTAACAAAATTTTTTTGCGTGATTTCAGGAAGAAAATCAAAAAGAGAAGAAAAATCAACCGTAAAAGACCAATGCAAAAAAAAAAAAACGAGAATAATTACACAAATCTAACAACACGTAAATTAAACTGAAATAAAGTTATTGCAAATCAAACCAAAAGCTGAGAAGTCATTTATTGTAGTTGTGATTGTGGCTCACATCTTCCTCTGGTTTTACGTCCAGAAACGGCTAAAACGCCTTCTATGAGTCGAGGATATGCTTCCCATCCAGTTTTCTTACAAGCTGGCAAACAGGGTCTTTTAACATCAGATTCCCAAGATGTTGCCATTCCCTTTGGAATTGCGGCCATAAATCAAGAATTTCTCTTTGTACGTCTCCACTAGGATGCGTCTCAAGAGAAAGTTGGATATTACCCAAATTCTCCTTACTCAGTCCATCCTTAATGAATTCAATTTTATCATCTCGATTAGAGGACGGAATCCCAATAGAACGACATTTACCGTTACACGTCCATTGTGCACATTTGTGGCAATTTGAACTCATGCGCTTTGCTCGTCGCTTCTTTGCAAAAGTGCTTCTACCTGTACCTGGTAAATGCAAAACAGGAAGATATTCATCTTCACGTACCTTGGCTTCAATTATCCAACGTATGTCTTCAGGAATCCCTTTGTGCATAAGCATTCTTAATCTTTCAAATCGAACTTGGTAAAGCTTCAGTAAAATATTTCGAGGAAAAGGAGGGAATCGTTTCTGCAATCTTTTGAGAATATCATCCATCCTGAAAAAAATAAAAAAAAATGAAAGAGAAATTGAAAGAGAAATTTATATACAATATCAGTTTTGTGGGTAGCTGATGGGACCGACTTAAATAATCACGGAGTACCGTTATCCGCCATTTAACCGGGAAAAAAATTATATTTACATCTAGTTATTTTCAAAACAAAGATCAAAAAGAAAAACAACCTCTTCTTGAGTAACATGATTTTCCAAAAAGAGTTTGAGTCTTTGTCCATTTACCTTGAATACGTTACCATTTTTAGGATTCTCAATGTCAACTGCTCCATAATGATACACATGCTTAACCACAAATGGGCCAGTCCATCTTGATCTCAACTTACCAGGAAATATGTGAAGTCTAGAATTATAAAGTAGAACTTTTTGCCCAACATCAAATGTTTTTCTTGAAATTAACTTGTCATGAAAGGCTTTAGTTCTTTCTTTATGAATTTTAGAATTCTCATATGCATCATTTCTGAGTTCCTCAAGTTCATTTATGACTGGAAAAGTTTCATTCTCATCCAAAAAGGAATATTTAGCTCGGATGGCAATGGTTTTAAATCCAACTTGGGTGGTTCAATAGTTGATGGTACAGTGACATTTGTGAGTGATGGAAGTTCCTCAAACTTTTGTTTCCAACAATGCTTAACCTGAAAAGAATTTAACAAAGAATCAGTGTGTGAAATTTCTGAAGCATTATCAAACTCACATTCAATTAAATAAGCTTCTAAAGGATCATGGAATGTGGTAGTGGTGAGATGTTCATGAACAAGTTCTTCAATGAAATCCACTTCATGTACTTCTGAATCATCACCAGGTTGCTTGCAAATGTTGAACACATTTAATTCTAAAGTCATATTTCCAAAAGAAATGTTCAAAATACCATTCCTGCAATTTATCAGAGCATTAGAAGTTGCAAGAAATGGACGGCCTAATATAACAGGAATTTGAACATTTGGATTTGAAACAGGATGTGTGTCCAAAACAATAAAATCAAGAGGGAAGTAAAAATTTTCAATTTGAACCAAAACATCTTCAACTATCCCTCGAGGAATTTTTACAGAACGATCAGCTAGTTGAAGTGTAACAGGTGTTTCCTTGAGTTCACCTAAACCTAACTGTTGATAAACAGAAAAAGGCAAAAGATTAACACTAGCACCAAGATCAAGCAATGCACGTTCTATTCTAGTGTTCCCAATGATGCATGAGATTGTTGGACATCCAGGATCTTTGAATTTTGGTGGAGTAAGGTGCTGAATGATTGAGCTCACACTTTCCGTCAGAAATGCTTTCTTTTGTACATTATGTTTCCTTTTAAATGTGCACATGTCCTTCAAAAATTTAGCATAAGATGGAACTTGTTTGATTGCATCCAATAAAGGAATGTTAATCTTAACTTGTTTGAAAAGTTCATAAATTTCTGCATTTTGATTCAAATTCTTTATTGTTTGCAACCTTTGAGGAAAAGGAGCAGGATGCATACCTTTTTCTTTGTCCAAATTTTCAAGAAGTTCAGACTTACCATCATCCTTACCATTACTTTTCGGAGGGGAAGGAGGATCTTGGTCTTTTGATGGAATGTTTTTGTCAATTGCCTTTCCACTTCGAAGAGTTGTGATAGAACTGGCATTTTCCTGTTGAGTTTCATTGGAGCAAGAAACAAGACATTGAGTAGAAGGGTTAGGCTGAGGTTGAGCAGGAAACTTACCTTTTTCTTGAGTGCGTAATGAAGCTGTCAATGTGGACAAGGTGTTTTTGATCTCATTGATGTCCTGTGAAGTTTGGTTATTCACATTTGCTTGTGTTTGCATGAATGCTTGCAATGTCTCTTCCAAGGTTTGTACACGTGAAGGTTGATAGGAAAAAGTGTTGCTCGGCTTTTGAGATTGTGGTACCTGAACATGATTATTATTCCGCCAACTGAAGTTGGGATGATTTCTCCATTCAGGTTTATACGTTTCAGAGTAAGGAGAAGGAAAAGGCTTTTTAATGTGTTTATGGAATTTACTTGATCATGCAACGCTTCTTTAAGAATGGGAATGTTTGGACATTCAGAAGTGGGGTGTCCCATGATTTCACAAATTCCACAACTTTCTTCATTTTTAACCGTTTTGACTTCTTTTACTTCTCTAAGTTCCATGGCTTCAATCTTTCTAGCCAAATTAGCTACTTTAGCTTTTATCTCATCTTCTTGAGTAAAATGATATTTACCTCTGTTAGAAACAAGATTAGATCTATTGGAACTTTCAGAGGAGTTATCTGTGTGCCAGGCTTGAGAGTTATCTGCCAAATGGTCTAGGTAGTCAAAGGCTTCTTCAGGTTCTTTTTCTAGAAACTCACCGTTACACATTGTTTCAACAAATTGTTTAGTTTCGGGAGTTAAATTTTCATAAAAGAAACTAATAAGACGCCATTTTTCAAAACCATGATGTGGACAAGAACTTAACAAATCTTTAAAACGCTCCCAGCACTGAAAAAATGCTTCATTTTGATTTTGATTGAAATTTTGAATCTGTCTTTTCAAAGCAGTAGTTTTATGTGCTAGGAAAAATTTCTTTAGAAACTCAGTTTGTAATTCTTGCCATGTGCCAATTGACCTTGGTTTTAAATTATGAAGCCAAATTTTTGCTTTATCTTTTAAAGTAAAAGGAAATAATTTTAGCTTGACAATTTCATTTGTACATTGTTGGTCATTAAAGGTGACACATACATCTTCGAAGTCTTTTAGAAACGAGTAAGCACTTTCCGATTCTAACCCATGGAAATTTGGAAGCAAAGCTATCATACCTGGTTTAAAACGAAAGTTGTTTGCATTGAGAGGAAAAATAAAACAAGAGGGTGATGAGCTTCGAGTTGGTTGCAAGTAGTCACGCATGGTGCGTACTTGTCTGTTCTCATCTTCAGCATGAACACTTTCATTGTCAGCCATGGTAGGAGTTGTATTAGAAAGATTACGTGAAAAAGTTTCACAATAAAATCTAACTAAACGACGAGATCTAAAATCACGTCGCCAAACAAGCATAAAACAAAGTTAATATACAGATTAGGCGGTATAACCAGCCAATAAAAATAAAACAAAGTTAATATACAATATAAATATAAATATATAGAAAATTAGGCGGTATAACCAGCCAATAAAGATAAATATACTTATAAACTTATATACTTAGTATTGCCTCCCCGGCAACGGCGCCAAAAACATGATGGAGACTCAATTAAGAGTTGTAAACCCAAGTGCAGGTTATGTTCAAGTAATAAATTCTCGGGTGTCCGAGGTCGAACCACAGGGAAGTGTATTAGTAAGTATAAGTTTATAAATATATAAGAAAAAGAAAGTAAACAAGATATTAGGGAATCAACAACAAAACAAGATAAACAAGATATTAGAGAACAAAATAAACAAAACAACATAAAAGAAATTAAACAAGATATAAACAAAACAATAAGAAAAGATGTTGAGGTTAGAGAATCCACTCTTGGTGTTATGCTAAGATTAATCTTGTTTTATTACACAATTGAAATTCACACATAAGGGAGATTCCAATCGGAAGGTTTAGCAATTCAGTCCAAATTGTCCAACGTCCATAGCATATGATATTATGTTCATTTGGTGTCCTCAAAACTCACAAAAAGAGTCCAAGCATTCCTTATGCCAAGGTATATGTCTACAACAAATCAAGGTTATGAAACCAAGCATTTACTGTGCCATTTTCATTGTCAATAATGAATCAAGATCCCTACTTTGCAAGTATGATTTTAAACCAAAAGAAAATATTATCTATACTAGTGTTTATAAATGATGATTGATTTTAGCTCATGTTTAAGAGACTAACCTTAGCATTTACCAAGAGCTTCACCTCATCACCTCAACAATATGATTAGCAACACATACTAGATATGAATAAAATGAAAAGAAATGTAAGAAGCATAAGTAAATATAGAAAAAGAAAACTAGAGAAAGGAAAGAAAAAGAAAACTTAGAGAATTTTATTACAATGGCTAATATCCTACCAATGTATCTTTAATGCTCATCCAAGGCCCTCTATTTATACACATTTTGGAGAGCTAAATGACAAGAGACAAGCTTTATAAATTTCAAAGGTAGGTATAATAGGTGGGTGCATTTTTCTAACAATTTTCGTCATATTGTATGACAATTCTGATCAGCCAGCTTGATGGTCGATTTTGTCAATGTTGGAGGCTCGATCTGATCAAATTGTCTTCTAGAAAAATATACCCCAATCAGTTACGGATCCATAGCCGTTGGAATCAGATCATTTTCTCATGTGGATCGGAAGATATGGTCAAAATACCAAAACAGGTCAGCACAGACGTCATTGCACATCAGCCAACTTGATGGTCGTTTTCGCTAGGGAAAACGACTCCGTTTCAAGAAGTGTAAAACATGAAAAAGATAGATATGCCTCTTAAATATGCACTGTAAAAACTTCAGCCTTATTGCTTCAATGAAACTCCAGATATAGCTGATATGGCAAAAGGTGTTGGAACTGGAACTGAACTGGATTTACCCTTAATTGTTGATTTAACCTAGTAATCTGAAATCACTCAAAGAAACTCGTGAAAAACACCAAATTACATAAAAATATAAAATATCATAAACATAATTAGACTAAGCAATAATAACTCGTATTTGACACAAAACAATAATAAAACATAACTAAGAACTATATAATTATACGAGTTATCAGTAGTACCATAAGAAGTTGAGCTGGTTAGTCAAGAATTAGAAAAAGAAAAGGGGAAGTTGAAGCGAGAATGTGAGAAGCTTCAGGAAGATGTCGAGGATTTGAAGACTAAGCTTGAAATTCAGGAGACTAAGACAAGAAAAGTGGTCGCAGAAAGGGATACAGCACTTGTTGATATACTAGATTTGCATCAAGAAAACAAAAAGATAAGGCTCACGGGAAGGTTTACAGGAGCCAGTATTTCTTTCAAAGAACATGAGAAAGAAATGAAGAAACTTAAAATGGATTTGGATTATTGGAAGAATAAGGCCAGGGAAAGTAAAGAAAGGGAGTTCGGGTTTTCTCAGGAACAACGGAAATTGGAGGATGCACATTCTTTGCTATCAACCAAGTTAGAAAGATGTCAACAAGAAAATGAATAGTTGAGGTTCAGGTTGGGAAACGAGAAAGGAAGAATGTCCTTGGTGCGGAAGAGAATGAGTCACTCCATAATGCTATAGAGCAGCAGCCGCCAGCCGAGAAAGTCGACATCGCTGATATCGTCCGAGACTGCCAACAGGGCAACTAATTGGTTAAAAGGGTGAAGGCCTTGAGAGGAATGATCAGTGGCTGTTGCATTTCTTGAAGTTAAGACTAGTGTAGTGTTGTTGGATTTAACCACACAAGTGCACGTATCGTTGACAAGTAATATAATGAAAAGTAGAGTGTTGAACAAACGAGGAATTGTTATTAAAATCGTTAAGTACTAAAATTCACACTCTTAATTTTATCTAAACAATTAAATAAAGATGGTAATTAAAAACTAAATTTAAAATAAACTAATATGAAAGCAAGTAAATTATAAGATGAATTCAATAATTAATAAAAGACTAGGATTACAACTTCCCTCAACACTTCGCTTGAATCTCTCTCTACGTCTTCACTTGATTAATGAACCTGAGTTGTTAACCTAGAGTTCTATATTATTTATAAGCATCTGTCGATGGTCTTATAAAAATATCCTTCCTAACCAATTAACTATATGTCTATGATAATTGAATTAAAGAAGAACTCATTAAGCTTAGGCTCTAACAATGGTTACACATGACAAGTAAGTATATTTCTACCCTACCTGCAGATCAATTCATCCTAATAAATGAATATGAAACATGTGTCTTTCAATCCATGTCTAACACTAAACTCCCTATGTCTAGTTGTATTTAGGTTAACAAATCAATCTAATTTGTAGCTAAGCAATTAGAAGCATTAAGAACAAGAATGAACAAACAACTCAACAAACCATTAAATCAAGCTAGAGAGAGAAAGTAAATTCATACTATGCGTTGAGTTCTATTGAAATCCTAGTAAAAGAAAATTAGTTCATGATAATTAAAGAAAACAAATAATCAAATAGTTTCACCATCATCAACAATACAAGAAAGATAAAGAAGAGAAAAGAAGAAACTAAGAGTTGTCAGTTCTTGAGTCTTCAATCTTCAAGCTTCCAATTCTTCTTGAGAGAATTTGATGGTGGCTATCTTCTTGAGAGAGAATTAGGTTTCTTTATGTCTAATCTTCTTTATTCTGACCTAAAAGAGTCTTATTTAAAGTGTCCAAGGCCTCTTAGAGTCCGAAACTTCGTTCCTAAGAAAAATAGGTAAGTTTTTCTTTTTTTACATTTTTCAGTACTGTTCATGAGCCCCTGGCACTGCGGTGCCACTGCTACTGCCTCCTTGGTGTTTCTCCTCATTTTGTCCGAATTGGTTCCTGTCAGCTTCTCAAACTTCATCAGCTATTTTGACTAGGAAAATCTTGTTCGATTTTGACGAGCCTTACACCGTTGGAAATTTATGGAAGTAAGCTTCAAAAGTCAAGAAGGAAGTTTTCTCAAATTAAGTTTTAGGATCGAGTTTTTCTTAAAAGAAGCTCCAGAGGTCGAATCTGCCTGCTTATTAGAATGCACTGATTTTTGTCGTTTTGCACCTCGAAGCTCCAGATCACCTTGGACCTATAAAAACACATAAATAAAAACTAAATAACTATTTTTAAACATAAAATGGGTAATTAAATAAATATAAAAATATCTAAAACTAATCAAATCCTAATAAAATCCTCAAGGACATAGCCGATTCAAAAGCATAAAAGATGGCAAAATAACTATATTTCCTAGAGTTATCACACCCCCAAACTTAATATTTTGCTAGTCCTCGAGCAAAACAAAACAAAACACACTAATTAAATAACATGACTCAACATATCACTCAAGATAAATGCACTCAAACAATGATTTCTTATTTTTTCTCAAAAGTTAGCTCAAAATCTCGATTCAAAGTAGAACATAAACATAATCCAAATCTATGATTCAATTCAATTGTAAACTTCATAATCGAATGGATTTTCAGTTTGTGTGTGTATAATCTCTTTGCAAATCATCATATGCAATCTAAATAAGTTTATATCAATGCAAAATACGATTTAGTACTAGATTCTTATATGTTTGCTTTTCATCTCTCTCTCCACTAATGTAGACGAACACTTCATCAAGGATCAAGTAGATCTTTATTAAGTTTTTAATGTAAGGCTAGGGTCAAGGTATGATAAAGGATAAATTTCGGTTTAAGTACCCATAGACACTTTACATTTTTTTTTCAAGAATTTTTTTCAAGAGCCATAGTCTTTTCCTCAAATTACATTCTCCATTCTTTCTTTGAATACACTTTCTTTTTGCTTCACCAATTTATTTATTTATTTATTTTTATTTTTAAATTCACCACTTCACCCAATTTCGACATGGCTCATAAATGTTTCCTCTAATATCATCAAATGCCTATGTAGTTAGGTTAATCATGGTTTTTTTTTATTTGGCTAGGCTTAAAGATGTGGCAATCAAAGAAAATAGATATATCAATTAGGCTCAAAGAGGTAGACTAAGGAAATCATATATAAAGGTAAGCTTGGAAGGCTCAAACGATCCAGAGATAGCCTAAATCACTTCCTCAACTTAGTGTTGTCTAGGATTTCGCCTTGAGAGAGAATCAAACAAATTCTAGGGTCTGGACATATCTGCAATTCACATCAACATAAGCAGTCTTTATATAAGCAATGCAAATCTAAGAAAGAGATTAAGTGCTCAATTTTTTTGAAAATCACATCTTAACATGAAACTAACAAAAGAATTTAACACAAATTCTTCTCATGCTTATGTTTTCCCAAAAAATCAAGATAAATCAATAACTAAAATTCATCATTGAAAGTGCAATATATCTCAAGCAAAAAAAAAAATAGACTCCTAATAATAAAATTAAACAATCACACAAACTAAAATAAACCTAAAGACACATCCCCAAACTTAAAACAACATTGTTCTCAATGTTTAGAACAAAAAAGAGAAAGAACAAGAAAACTCCCCTATCGATGAAAGCAAAGCAGGAGAAGCTTTAGTTTCCTCTTAGACCTCATGATGCTTGTCCAAGTTGGCTGAGTAGTCACTACAAAAGAAAACAAAATAAAAAGAAATTAATAATAATAAAAATACTTTAAAAATTAAAAGAAAAAATAAAAATTCTATAACTTGGGTTGCCTCCCAAGAAGCGCTTGATTTATAGTCATCGGCTTGACTATCTCATTGTTCATTAGCCGGTATCCAACCACTTGATGATTTTCGATTCATGCCATTTGGCTGTTCTTTCTTTGAACAACTTCGCTTACTTGCAGGCTTGAAAGAGAAATTCATCTCTTTCAATGGTAGAATTTATTAATGCCTTAAGTGGATCAATGGGATAAATCTCTATGAATTCCTCGTTGTTACCACTATCTATCCTATCGATTAGCTTTGGCTGTTGGATGCATTGGGGAATAGGCTATGGTGGGTCACATTGGGTCTCCTCTATTTGAACTTTTTCAACTTTTTTTGCACCCATAATTTCTTATTCAAGAGATTTGGTTGGTGGTGGTGGTGGGTCGCATTGAGTCCCGTCTTCTTGAGCTTTCACAAATTCTTCTTCAATAGGCTCAGTTGACAATTCTGGGTTCTTTCTATCCTCATTGATCTCTTTTTTCAATCCCAAGTGTGTTGACGTTACAATGCTCTTGTTCTCTCTTCTGGGATTAATTTCAATATCACTTGGAAGAGTTTCTTGAGATTGGTAGTTAATAGCGGTAACAAGCTGGCTTATATGTGTCTCAAGATTTCTAATTGATGCATCATTTTCCGCCATATATTGCAACATCATCTCTTCCAATGATGGCTTATTTTCTGGGACTGGAGCTTGACCTTGCAATGGAAGAGTTTCTTGAGGTTGGTTGTTAATGGCGGTAACAAGCTGGCTTATTTGTGTCTCAATATTTCTAATTTATGCATCGTATTTTGTCATAAATTGCAACATCATCTCTTCCAATGATAGGTTCTTTTCTGGAACATGAGCTTGAGCTTGTGATGAAAACCCAGGATGATAT
The DNA here is from genome assembly GCA_030761205.1 of Fremontodendron californicum. Lineage (NCBI taxonomy): Eukaryota > Viridiplantae > Streptophyta > Magnoliopsida > Malvales > Malvaceae > Fremontodendron > Fremontodendron californicum. The sequence continues at coordinate 1,105,626 of JAULJL010000033.1, forward strand.
GCTTGATTTTCGAAATAGGAGGACCATTGATTGTTGCTCCAGGAAAAATTTTGGTGATCTCGCCAACCTGGATTGTAGTCTTTGGAATAAAAATTATTTTGATGCATATTGTAGTTTCCAACATATTGGCAACAATCACTATGATGTCCTTCCCCACAAAATTCACAAATCACAAACGAACTTTGGACGGCATGTACAACCAAATTGTCAAGCTTTTTGTTAAGTGCAGCCACCTGTGCAGTTAAAGCATTTATTGCATCCCGTTTATAATCCTACATAGTGCATCCAAATCAACAAAACCTGAAAATAAAGAAAAAGAAAGTTCAAATTAAGACTAAGGTTGCTTGGTAATAATAGTAACAAAAATAATACACAATTCCCCGACAATGGCGCCAAAAACTTGTTGTTGGATTTAACCACGCAAGTGCACGTATCATTGACAAGTAATTTAATGAAAATTAGAGTGTCGAACCCACGAGGAATTGTTATTAAAATAGTTAAGTACTAAAATTCACACTCTTAATCTTATCTAAACAATTAAATAAAGATGGTAATTAAGAACTAAAATTAAAATAAACTAATATGAAAGCAAGTAAATTATAAGATGAATTCAATAATTAATAAAAGACTAGGATTTCAACTTCACTCAACACTTCGCTTGAATCTCTCTCTACCTCTTCACTTGATTAATGAACCTGAGTTGTTAACCTAGAGTTCTATCTTATTTATAAGCATCTGCCGATGGTCTTATAAAAATATCCTTCCTAACCAATTAACTATATGTCTATGATAATTGAATTAAAGAAGAACTCATTAAGCTTAGGCTCTAACAATGGTTACACATGACAAGTAAGTATATTTCTACCTTACCTGCAGATCAGTTCATCCTATTAAATGAATATGAAACATGTGTCATTCAATCCATGTCTAACACTAAACTCCCTATGTCTAGTTGTATTTAGGTTAACAAATCAATCTAATTGGTAGCTAAGCAATTAGAAGCATTAAGAACAAGAATGAACAAACAACTCAACAAACCATTAAATCAAGCTAGAGAGAGAAAGTAAATTCAAACTATGTGTTGAGTTCCATTGAAATCCTAGTAAAAGAAAATTAGTTCATGATAAACAAAGAAAACAAATAATCAAATAGTTTCACCATCATCAGCAATAGAAGAAAGATAAATAAGAGAAAAGAGAAAAAAAAAAAACTAAGAGTTGTCAGTTCTTGAGTCTTCAATCTTCAAGCTTCCAATTCTTCTGAAGAGAATTTGATGGTGGCTATCTTCTTGAGAGAGAATTAGGTTTCTTGATGTCTAATCTTCTTTATTCTGAGCTAAAAGAGTCCTATTTAAAGTGTCCAAGGCCTCCTAGAGTCCGAAACTTCGTTCCCAAGCAAAACAGGTAAGTTTGCATTTTTTACATTTTTGTAGTACTGTTCACAAGCCCCCGACGCTGCGGCACTATTGCTACTACCTCCTTGGTGTTTATCCTCATTCTGTCCGAACTGGTTCCTATCGGTTTCTTGAACTTCGTCAGCTGTTTTTACTAGGCAAATCTTGTCCGATTTTGACGAGCCTTACACTTTTAGAATTTTATGGAAGTCAGCTTCAAAAGTCAAGAAGTAAGTTTTCTCAAATTAAGTTTTTAAGATCGAGTTTTTCTTGAAAGAAGCTTCGGAGGTCGAATCTGCCTACTCATTGGAATGCACCGATTTTTGTCGTTTTGCACCTCGAAGCTCCAGATCACCTTGGACCTATAAAAACACATAAATAAAAACTAAATAACTATTTTTAAACATAAAATGGATAATTAAAATAAATATAAAAATATCTAAAACTAATCAAATCTTAATAAAATCCTCAAGGACTTAGCGGATTCAAAAGCATAAAAGATGGAAAAATAACTATATTTCCTAGAGTTATCATGTAGGCAGATGTTTCTATGTAACCCGATGTTAAGAAATATTATTGTATGAAGTTTTCCATGAATTAATGAAAAATCTTTGGCTTTAGGATCCGATTTTAAGGCAAATACCATTAGTTTCGTTTTCATAGAAACATTATCCATAGTCAATTCATTCATACATTTTAATTGATACTTATTCATTTAATCATCTATTGATAATCATTTATTTGTTTGTTAATTAGTCATGTATATTTCATATGTACATTTCATTCATTCATTCAATAAATACTTCAATAAAAAAATCAATAATTTATAATTCATGGTTTTTAAAAAAATTAAAGGTACAATTGGGCGTACTCCAAAAGAAACGGATTTCCGACACCACTACAACAGTAGATCTCAAGCTAGAATCATGGAGAATGATCATCTTGCTCGTATTGAGAGGATGGAACGGGTTCAAAGGGAATTATAAGAATAGCTGATTAAGTCTCAGGAGGAATCTAGGGAACAAATGGCCAAATTCATGGAAACGATGAATGCCATGATGAAACAGAAGGGCCAGGGAGAATTCAGTCACAGGAAAAAGAGTGGTAAATGAGGAGGATCAACTTGAAATCGTGCAGCTGAAGGGCGAGGCATCCCAGTATGTTGGAAATGAGGTACCAACTAAGGCAGCCTCCTATGTTTATATCCAACCAGCAGCTGAAGTACAGAATTATGCTCATGGAAAAGGTAATATTGGGGTTGATCCAAGTGATATTGTTGATGTTCCGGACTGTGAGGAACTAGCTGAGAAAGAAAAGGCAAGGTTGGTTGAGCTAAAAAAGATGAAACTATAGAATCTCAGAAAAAATATCAGTTGCTGGAAGAGAGGTTAAGAGCAATAGAGGGAGCAGAGTTATTTGGCAGTCTGGATGCCAAAGAGATGAGCTTGGTACATGGCTTGGTGATTCCTCCCAAGTTTAAAGTACCCGATTTTGAGAAATACGGCGGAACCACCAACCCGTCAGCTCACCTGACTATGTACTGCCAGAAGATGACCGGACATGATGAAGATGAAAAATTACTTATCCACTGTTTTTAGGATAGCTTGACAGGGTCTGCAACTTGGTTGTATAACCAGCTCACTCGTACTAAGATCCGTTCCTGGATGGATCTAGCCAGAGCTTTCATGGAACAATACAAGCATGTGACGGACATGGTGCCTGACCATCTAACTCTGCAAAACATGGAAAAGAAAGCTACTGAAAGCTTCAAAAAATATTCTCAGAGATGGAGAGACCTGCCTACACAAGTACAACCTCCTTTGACCAACAAGGAAACTACAGTGCTTTTCACCAATACTCTAAAAGCACCGTATTATGATAAATTGGTAGGGAGTGCCACCAAAGACTTTGCAGACATGGTGATATCCGGGGAGATGATAGAGTTTGCCATTAAGAATGGGAAAATGGAAGGGGGTGAGTCTGCTACCCCGATAAAGGTATTCCCTGCTAAGAAGAAAGAGGAAACCCACGCAGTTAGCTTCAACCAATATCCCTATGCACCTCCTGCACCATATAAACCTCCCAGGCCCTATACTCTTCCTACATCCTATGCACCTCCTACACCTTACACACCTTACACACCTTACCCGGGATATAATCCTTACTATCCCAATGTGAACCACTTTACCCAAAATCCATTTCCTTATACCAATATACTACAATAGCCATTTCCAACTGGCATGTCCCCACATATAAACCTTCCTCGAAACACTGTCCCAAACACCCAGAATACTGTGCATAATGACCAACGTTCACCAAGGAATGATAAAAACCCTTCATTTGATCCGATCCCTACCACTTATGGTGAGTTATATCCCAAACTATTGCAAGGTCAACTTGTTGTGCCCGTATACTTCAAACCTCTGACACCGCCATACCCAAGATGGTACAACGCAAATGCTAACTTCGCGTATCATGCGGGGATTCAAGGATATTCGACTGAGGATTGCCTTGCCTTTAAGAAAAAAGTCTAGAGCCTGATCAACTCCGGGGTTATGAAATTTGGGATGGGCTGAATGTAGCAGGAAATCCATTGCCCAACCATGCTGAGAATCAGGTGAATACAGTGATAGCGGGGAAAGCAAGTTAGGTGAAGAGGTGTATCAGTGAAGTCAAGACTCCAATGATAAAAGTATGGATCGACATGGTTAAACTAGGAATTGTGGAGGATGGAGACAGTTTAAAAATGGTTACAAACAGGGTGCAAAATTGGTGCCCATTCTATAGATGTAAAGGTCATATCATACAGGAATACGGGGACTTTCTAGCTAAATTCCAAATGATGATGGATGAGGGGGAAGCCCAATTTTACAAGGAAATAGAGGAGAAAGTAGAGGTTTGAGAATGCAGCTGGCTACGGGATAGGAAGACCTTTGATCATCTATTATGATGAACCAGAGGAGAAAGTTATTCTAGTTGTTGAGGAATTTGCACCTAAGTTAATCATAGATTTGTCTTTTTCATTTTCATACAAGGAAAACAAAGCTACACCGTGGAAGTATGATTGCAGTATGGTTATGCCGAGTACTTCTAGTTAGCATGTGGCAACCGATATAACAGGAGTAGGGCACCTAACTCGTAGTGAGAGATGCTACGCCCCAGAAGCTGTTGAGCAGGGTCTGCCAGGAAAAGAAAGGGAAGTAGATAAAAGAAAGAAGGTAGTTGAACCAATCCATATTGAGATGGATTCGTCAAAAGAAGTTGAGAGAGAGTCAGCTCCGATTAACAAGATAAAAGAGCCGATAAATGAAAAAGAAGCCTGTGAGTTTCTAAAGTTCATAAAGTATAGTAAGTATAGTGTGGTGGAGCAATTACAGCATCAACCAGCTAGAATTTCGATCCTCTCATTGCTATCAAACTCGGAGCCACACAGAAATGCCCTGTTGAGAGTTTTGAATCAGGCATATGTGGCCAACAACATATCAGTGGAAAAATTAGACAGGCTGGTGAGGAATATTGCAGCAAATGACCACATATATTTCAGTTATGATGAAATACCACCCAATGGTATTGGGTCAACAAAGGCTCTTCACATAACAACCACTTGCAAGGGGCATATACTACCGAGGGTGCTTCTAGATAATGGTTCTTCATTAAATGTGATGCCTTTGGCAACCCTGTCTAAATTGCCAATTGATGTTTCTTATATGTTATCGAGTTGCACAATAGTCAGAGCTTTTGATGTTAGCAGGAGAGATGTAATGGGAACTACTTAGGTTCCTCTACAGATAGGTCCTTGTACCTATAAGGTCAACTTTTAGGTCATGGATATTACTCCATCCTACAATTGCTTACTAGGGAGACCTTGGATACATTCCGCTAGGGCAGTACCTTCACCTCTCCACCAAAAGTTAAAGTTTGTAATGGAGGGGCGCCTGATTAGTGTGTCAGGAGAAGAGGATATAATAGCTTCTGCATCTGCTGAATCTCCTTACATTGAACCTAATAAAGATGTTGTAGATTGTTCCTTTCGATCTTTGAAGTTCGTAAATGCAGTATTCTTCACTAAAGGACGAAGAATTCCAAAGCCAAGGTTGTCCAAGAATACAAGACTAGAAGTAAGGACTATTGTAGGAAAGGGTTGTCGGGTAGGAAAAGGTCTTGGAAAGTATCTTCAAGTAATGGCCCGAGCAATTGAAGTAGTTGGAAAGAAAGACCGATTTGGCCTAGGATATCTTCTGAAGGCCCATGAGAAGAGGAAACAAGTTGAAAAAAATCGATAAAAGAGGATGTCCCTGTAGACACCTAATTTTGTCCAGGCCTTTTAAAATCAATTTTGATTTGTCCCCCTCTCGGGTTTAATATTTTTGTAAAAGTCACGGCCGCGATTTTAGATTTTTAAAATGTTCCAAATTATATATATCCTTTTTAGCTTTAATTGTTCAAATAAAAAAAGAGAGACTTGAAAACATAAAGGAAGGGTAACTTAGACATTACCCATTTTTTTAGGTTAGAAATTGAGTTATAAAATGGGTCACTTGAGTAAAAGTAGGGGAGGCCAGTTATTTTAGGAAAAAGAGAGGCGGCTACTGCTAGGAAAGAATAAAAAAAAAAAAAAAAAAGCTCATGCCAGGGGACTTGAAACCAGCCGCTAGAGAAGATGATGAGCTCTTCCCTCCACTGCTAAACCCTCGTCACCTTCCATATAAAGCCCTCAACTTATTCCCATCAAAAACTCCCATCATAGTCATCATTGCCACCGTCCATCAATTGCCTTATCAACTTCGAAACCATGAGGGACCATCTGATCAAACACCTCGATGCCGGTTGTCAATTATTTTGACTGGTGTCCAATGATTTTATGAAGCAGCCTGGTGGGCTTGGGGCTGACTCTGGGTCACGTGTTAGTAGAGGAGAAAAAGGGTATCCTCTAGTCAGTGTTAAGACTCCAGTTTTGGCATCGGTATTGCTGCCAGCGGTGGCGACGGATGCCTTGGTGGTGGAAGTGGTGGCGACACGCTCACATGAAGGACACATTGTGAGGGTCGTGGTAGGGTTAAGAGTGTTGTCGTCTTTGAAACTTTCTTCAAGGAAAGCAGATTGTTCTTTAGAGAGCCTGAATTTCTTCCGAGTTGAACCATTCTCATCATCATCACTGGCTCTTTCAGCTTCAATGCCTTCCATGTCTCTTTTGCCTCTGCTGCTTCCATTTCTAATCCCAAAATCCATCTAAAAAGAATACACCGTGCTGTTGGAAGATGACAGCGCCGCACCTTCCATTTCTAACCTTTTTTTTCTAACAAAAATCAAAGCAAAGAAACCCATTTTCCAAAAAAAAAAGCAAACGCAAAAGAACAAAGAACAAATAAATGAGAGAAATCTCAATGTGGGAACCATATCGGGGCTAAGTTCTGGGAAGTCGTATGCGATGAGCATGGAGTTGACAACACTGGAAAGTGTAGCGGTGGCTCCGACCTACAGCTGGAGCGTATCAATGTCTACTACAATGAAGCCAGTGGGGAAGGATCTTTCGTCCCGATAACTTCATCTTCGGCCAGTCTGGTGCTAGGAACAACTAGGCCAAGAGGTATTATACCGAGGGAGCTGAGCTCATTGATTCTGTTCTTGACGTTGTTAGAAAGGAGGCTGAGAATTGTGATTATTTGCAGGGCTGATGCATGAGATCACTATTTCAACAAATGACAAGCCAAAACTTCTAACACAGTTGACCTCTTTACTATCTGAAGTTGGGCTGATTATACAAGAAGCACATGCTTTTTCCACATCAGATGGCTATTCCTTGGATGTGTTCATTGTTACTGATTGGGCACTTGAGGAGACTGAGCATCTCATAAATGCATTGATAAAGGAGATATCCAAAGTTGAGAAGCAGTCGTGGTTAAAATCTCATGCCATATATGATGTGAGGGAGCTAGAGCAAACTGGAAACAAACTTGTCTCCAGTCATGTAAACATACTTGCTAGTGGAAATGATGATTAGGAAATTGATACTAGCCTGTTGAAGTATGAAAGTAAATTGGCTTCTGGCTCCTATGGTGATTTGTATAAAGGTACTTTCTGCGGTCAAGATATAGCTATCAAAATTCTTAGGGCTGAGCATCTAAATGAGAACTTGGAATTTACTCAAGAAGTTAGTATCATGAGGAAAATTCGGCACAAAAATGTTGTTCAATTCATCGGTGCATGTACCAGATCTCCAAGCATGTGCATTGTGACAGAGTTCATGTCTGGTGGAAGCATGTATGACCTTCTGCATAAACAAAAATCTGGTTTTAAGCTTCCATTCTTACTCAAAGTAGCAATTGATGTTTCGAAGGGAATGAACTACTTGCATCAAAATAGTATAATGCATAGGGATCTGAAAGCTGCCAATCTTTTGATGGATAGAAATGGAGTTGTCAAGGTAGCTGATTTTGCTGTTGCTAGGGTGCAAGCTCAGTCAGGTGTGATGACTGCAGAAACAGGAACATATCGTTGGATGGCTCCAGAGGTGATTGAACACAAACCATATGATCACAAAGCTGATTTTTTCAGTTTCGGGATTTTGCTATGGGAACTGCTTACAGCAAAGGTAATTTTTTGGCAATATTTTGGTTGAAAAGAAAAAAAAAAAAAAACATCAATTTTCTTTGTCTAGTGAAGATAGCTCAATCTTCATGTTACGATTTATTTTGGTTTGTCTTTCATTTCTAGTAGTTTATGGTTGTACAGACTTAAAAACCAACCTCTAATTTTTATGATCGATGCCAGCTTCCATATGAGAATTTAACCCCCCGGGGATTCTTGGTTCGGATTAATTAATAGTTCGCCACCAAGTTTGTTTTTATTCTCATGATATACCGGGGTATACCAATTTTTTTGGATTATGTGATTACGGACTCAAAATTCCTAACCATCCTTTATTTTCTCGAAAATGTATTAAAAATCCAAAAACAAATTTTCAAGACTATTTTTCGAAGTAAAAACTTTTTTTAAGACCTTCGGGCATTTGTTTTCAAAACTCTGGGTTACAATTCTTCAAATCCTGTGGGCATTGTGTTTTTTTTTTTTTAAAAAAAGAAAACCTTCGGGTCCATTTTTTCTAAATCCGATTTAAGTATCTTTCTAAGGTAGTCGGATACCTTTTTGGGTATACGGATGTCCTTACATTAAGGAAGAAATACATCTCCATGCATTGCATTTTCAAAATGTTTTTACTTAATTTGTCATAAAAATGTACTTTTCGTTTTATTAAACATTTGGCAAGAATTTGTTCCCAATCTTTGCCGGGTTTGCCGGGGAGGTTAGGAAATTGTTCAACGCACGTGTTTATAGAATCAAAACGTATGGTTTTCATTTACTTGGAATCATGTAAATATCATATAAAAGAATTATTTTTCAAGCTTTGTCGGGTTTTCCGGGAAGCAAGATAATATTTTTCGACATATGTTATTTATGTGATTCCTCACATGAATAATTCATTTCAAATAATGATGTGTGAATGTGATCATGATGTGATTATGAATATTTTGTGATGGTGCCATTTTGTTGATTATGTCGTGTCATTCATATTGCCGTGTCATTCATTTTTCCATGTCATTTCAGACACTAGGCCATGCATATTCCATGTCATTTAGTTTATGCATTTCATATCATGCCACTTGACTAATGAATTAGGCCAATTAATTGTTCAAAGTCATGCTCTCTTGAGCATACTTGTGGAAAATTAAAAAGTTTGTCAAATTAATTATTCTACCTTTGTGATTTTTTTTACTTAGCTAATTTTTATCTAACTTTCAAAAAGTCTTAGATACTGTTTGTGAGTTATTTTGTGAGTCTTAAATATTTTTACTTTGATTTTTAAATGATTTTATCAAAAAGACAAAAATGTATTTTGGCAAAACAATTTTTTTCACCCAGTACTTGTACTTTCCTGATTTTTCTGGGCATTCATCTTTAATTAGAAAATTAATGTAATTTTTTCCCATGTATTTGTACATGTCCTAAGTCTCCAGTATTTTTTTCATATTTTTTTGAATTTTTTAAAATAGGGTAAAAAATCATGGATTAAAACTGGACAGTGGAGTCAAAATTGAATTTAAAGAGAAATCATTTTTCTGTTTTGGTTAAGTTACTTAGAGGGGGCTGATTAGAAAGGTTAGCTACTGACTTAGGGTAGTTTCTAAGCCTTTTTAAACTCTCAAAATGATTTTTTAAGTCTCGGGTTAAGGATGGTCAAGTCCGGGATTTTAAACTTAGGAAATTAGAGCCATTTAAAAAAGATTTAACCCAGTTTTTACTTTTAATCTAAGCTTTACAAAATTGTTTTCAAACAATCACAAAGTATTTTGGTTTTAGAATATTTAATTTGACATATTTTCCTAAGGTAGCTGGATATCTTTTTAGATATACGGATTTCCTTAATTAAAGGAAAAAAATACATTTTCATGCATTGCATTTTCCATATTCATGCATTTTATATAATATGTGATTTTTGCTATGATAATTTCTATGATATTGTTATGATTTTGAGTTATGTTATATTGTTTATTATATGATTTGGAATATTTCATGATGTCCTATACTTTTTATTTAGTTATTTTTGTCATATTATTTAGCATATACTATGTTCATACATTATTATTTTTATTTTTATTTTCATGCATATTATATGATAGCATTATTTTATATTTTATGTCATTTAAATTATATGCCATATTATTCATATTTGCCATGTCATTTTCATTTCATATAGAATATGTATGTTACTTAGGTCATTTCATTTCATGTAGAATATATTATGTTACTTAGGTTATTTCATTTCATTTAGGATATATTTATGTCATGCATATACATATTCATATCTTTTAAAATGTTTTCAAAAGGATAATGATTTTTTTCAATAAAAAATAAAGATATTCCCGAGTTAAAATAATTCATGAATTCTCTACCGGGTTTGCTGGAGGGAACATCATCAATTATCGTTAATGAAGGAATATCTTTCTTTCAAAAAAGAGAATGATTCGGAAAGTTTTCCAAAACTAATAAAAATTTCTATATTTTGCCACGTTTGTTTGGGAATATAGGAAAATTTTGAATTTATAAATTCCAGATTATTTTTAATTAAAAATGGAATTATTTTTCTTTAAATTGGGAATTAACTTGAAATATTGAATTTAAAACCAACTTTACACCGAGATTTGAGATAACACACGATTAATAAGGTACCATTTTATACGGGCGTTTTGGGGGTGTTAATCCTTCCCCATACGTAATCAAGTCTCGAACCTGTTTCTTTGATTTCTCTGGTTTAAAACGCAGACTTGAAATTGGTTTTTAAAATGTTTTAATTAATTTTTAAAATATTTTATAAAATCGGTTTAAATAGGTGGCCGATCACACCTAGCTAAAAAAGATTGGTGGCGACTCCATGTTTTTTTGAGGTCATTTTCAAAACCTTAATTTTTATAGAGGAATTAAGTCGACTTTTCCTCGATTTTTTTTAATGTCACGCTTAACGAATAATAAAGTCTTGCGATGAGACTTGTTATTTTTAGGTTGCGACAGCTTGGCGACTCCGCTGGGTACTATTAGAGAGTCAGGCCTAGAATTAGTCGTGTGTTATTTAAATCTTGGTTTTGTTGGTTTAATTGGTATTTAATTTTAATTCCCATATTTAAAAAAAAAAAGGAGAATTTTGAAAATAAAAAAAAATGTTTTAATATGTCCATACTCATGTGCATTCATATTATTATTTGTTCTCTTGTTATTTTGTTGCGTATATTTATATGTTTGCTTGACTGATGCTTTACATTGTTTAATTTTCGTGGGGTATTTAGAATAAAGGGTGTAGAATAGGTGGTGACAGGTTTGTTTTGTTCCTTCGCACACACTGTATTTGCATTTGCATAACATGAATCCTCTACCCGGGTTCCGTCCTTTTAACTGGGAGTAAAGTAACTACACCTTCATGATGATCCTCCGTATGGGCTAGTGAAACACTTTCAGAGTATAAAGTACCTAAAGCCTTCGTGATTATCTTCCGTATGGGCTTAGGAAAATATACACTAACGAATTGAACCCGCTTTTATCGGGGTGCCTTACTAGCCTTCACCGACGACAGTGAGGAGCAATTCGGGACCTTTAGAAATGATTCACCCTCATATAATGAACCTAGCCGAAGCCATACGGATTTTCGTTAGATAGACCGAAGTTAGGAACACATGGAGGGACATTTCTATCCTTTTATTACCTATTTTTACATCTCAAATAAGTTTTGTAAACCGGGAAAAGATGAACGTACATCACCCGTAATAAGTGTGATACTCCGCCCCAAAGGCACCGTGATGCCTATATAAGTAGATATTGTTGGGGCAAGTGTTCACTAACCTTGTGAAATTCAAAATACAAACATTCCTTTTCAAACATTTTTTCATTTTTGCACGTTTCATGCATGTGTGAATAGAGCATGTACATTTATCGTTGTATTTTTTATCTCATTCTTTGCAATAACCAGTTAGTAATAATAATCTCATTTGGTAATATCATAAATCGGTAGTGTTACAAGAACATTTGCATATTGTACCATAGTAGGATCCATTATTCCGAAATTCTTTTGAAAACAATATGTGTGGTTTTTTATAGAGAAAACATGTTTCAAAAAATTGTAGATTAAATGTGGAGGCAAATCTTGCATAATGAGATTTTTGAATAATAAAAATTTGGTCCCACCATTTTTGTGTAGCCATTGATTTCTTTGTATATACCTTTGTGTTAATTCATTTATTCTTTGCATGTACCATTTTGACATCATGTTACAGTCCTAACATACATGGTCATTCATTGTAGAATACTTTTGTGATATACATGGTCATTTTTTGTTCATATCCTTGTGTAAATTTATGAATTCTTTACATGTATCATATGGGTATCGCGTTACAGTCATAAACATGCATGCTCATTCATTGTAGAATACATTCATGACTAGCATGATTTTTCTGTATGTATCCATGAATTAATTTGTTTATTCTTTACATGCATCATGATTGGGATCAGGTTGCATTCATGCATTCATAGTCAGTATGATTTTTCTGTATATATCCATGCATTAATTTGCCTATTCTTTACATGCATCATGTTGGCATCAGGTTGCATTCATGGCATACATAGTCATCATGATATGCTCATGTATTAATTTGTCATATTGGCATCAGGTTGCATTCATGACATACACGGTCAGCATGATTTTCTTTGTATATACTATGTGTCAGTCATTTATTCTTCACATGCATCATATTTGACATTGTGTGGCATTTATAGTGTATATGATCATTCATTGGGAAATGCATTTGGAACATACATGGTCATTCATTGCATATATCCATGCATTGATTTTTCTTATTCTTTAAATGCATCATGTTGGCATCGTGTTGCATTTATAACTTACATGATCAACATGTTTCCACTATATATGACTATACATCACTTTGTTTATTCTTCACATGTATCAAATTGCATTCATGACATTCATAGCTCATTCATCATGAAACACATTAATAAGATGAAATAGAAATTGGCATAGCTTTAAAGAGCTTTCTTCGTCAGCTAAAAGTTATGATCCCAACAGCAAGTGCGAGTATCACATTAGGGCAATTGGGCATTCGACTAAAAAATGCAGACAACTGAAGAAAAGAATTGAAGGTCTTGTCCATGATGGCATTTTGATTCCAGAGCTTATCGAACATTGGAAATCTGTTTTACCATAGATTGATTTCCTCTTGAAGAATTTTGAGGATAAGAATTGTTATCTTTGAAAGCATGTCAATAGGAGCATTCTGATACATATATTTCTATACACTTTGATGATGAAAGCGCTTGTCTCATGTTGACATCTACATGAAATAAATAAATTTTGAATTTAAATGTTTTGTGTTCATTTTATTTTAGCAATAAATTTGAATTTGCAAAAACAAATGAAACTTTGAGAAATTTTATGGTAAACAATAAATAAGTGGTTTTCACATGAAATAATGAACAATCTTGAGAATATTGATGATCATTGTTAGAAATGACCTAATATTTTCCCTCTCTCTTTTGGGTTATCCTACACTTAAATCCCTTGAATCAAGACCACTTGAAAGACCTAATGCTTCAAGGAATATGAATAAGTTAAACTTCATAAACCATTGTCATTACAGGATAAGCAAAGATATAGATCTTAATCTAGACTATGAACAAAGGAATAAACTTTTTGAAAAATTTTCGAATTCCTTGAAATTAAGCAAATGAGACATTCTTTCAAGAATCTAGATCATGGTAATTTGATGTGTGTCAAGGCTGTGCCAAAGCCATTCACATCCTTTCCAATAACCACAAAACACCAATTACCCAAACATCACTTTCATGGTTGATACCTTGGGGCGCCATGACCAAACAAGATTATCTCATGTCCTAGAGAAAACCTGTCTTTGGGAAATATTTTCCTAGGCACTTCAAACAAACCCAAGATTGAAACTTAGCATTTTTAGTGTAAACCTAGACTTGTGATGTTCCTCGCAATGATACAATTCCTCATGGTTTATCAAATTGGGGCATCATATGTGGAAATAATGGATACATGATGAAAAAGGATAGAGCTAATGCCCAAATCATTAGGGGCATGCAAAACAAAAAAAAAAAGAAAAGAAAAATTTGTGATATCATGCATATGAGAATTCAGATAATTCCAAAGTGCAAAATGAAAATTTGATTATATATTTTCCCCCGGGGATTGCTTTTCAATTAGAATATTTGTGCTTGATATGAGAAATGGCCATCTTTCATATCCCTTTCACAAAAAGAAATTATCCATAGTTACCTTTTTTTAGCCAAAAGAATTCTTTCTTCTTTGAACCCTGATCAAGGATCACCCTCTACACTGGGGGCAAATGCGAGGAAAGATCTTCTCAAAGATCATTCAGAAATGAGTCCTAACTCAAAAACATATACAAAGCAAATTGAGTTCCGAAATGAATACGGGCTCATTCTATCAAAAGGAAAAGAAAAAGATGGCAAAATAGAAGCTAAGAACAAAATAAAAGAAATAGAAAAGAAAAGAAAAACACACAAAAAAGAGAAGTGTGAAAAAATGGGGCAAATGAAAGCCAAAAGCAATGAAGAAAAGGAACAAAATAAAAAAAAAAAAAAAAAGGAAGGAAAGAAAGAAAAGTCCAAAAAGGACAATTGCTTCAAAAGGAATCTTCCTCAAAAAATGATCCTCGATCTGATTACCCTCAAACACAGATTTTCGGCTTATTTATCCTTTCTTTCTAAACCTCGAAGCATGGCCTACATTACGTGCTTTAAAAGTCCATTTTGATCAAGCATGAATATTTAATTTGAAGGGTTTTTCTCAGATTTTATCCATCTCATCGAATTATCATTTCACTAAGGAAGAATTATCAAGTGCATGATAGAACAATAAAAATAGAGAAAAAATGGAAAGAATGGGACTCTAGGGTGTAAACCCAAAAATGGGCGGTCTAGAGTAAGATGGGAATTTTCGATGCCATCTATGATAGTGCCAATACCACCAAGAGAAGATCATCATAAAGAAGTGGTCAGCGAGGAACATCTAGGAATTCTTGAACCTCCCAATGTGTCAACTCTCATTCGGATGATTGATTTCAAAAACTGAAACTTTTTTTTCCTCCAAAATCAACTTTCTAGTTTAAACATCCCAGCCAATCTTGACGCTTGTCAAAATACCTTGATATTGGAAACTAAAAGAATGTTGAATTTGTTTGGTTCTCAATGAATTCATGATTTATAAAATTTGTTCCATTTGTGAGCCTAGAAGGGACATACATTTTTGTTGTGAAGTTTTCCTGGAAAAACCAAAATCTTGTTGTACCGAGCCTTGTTAATTCAAATTGAAAAACCCAAATTGATAGTTAGGGAAATTTCTAACAGTGATCATCAGTCATCAAAAGATTTGTACATCATACACTATGGAGTTAAAATTTTTGGCTCAGAAGTTTTCCTTAAATAAGCAAAATTGTTTTTCAAAAAGGGAAAATAAAAATATTTTTGAAATACCTATTTTTGATGTTGACATGAAACAAGGGTTTTTTTAACCCAAAGATGTGGAATTACTAGGGATAACCTTGACTTCCAAATAGGAGAAGAAGAAATAAAACTTAGCAAGCAGATCTCTATTGATGAGAGTTTGAAAACTGGTGGGGCAAAGAGAATAGCCAAAGATTGAAAAAAAGGAGTTGAAGATATACTCTTATTTGAAGAGGAAAAATGAATGGGAAAGGCTAAGCCAAAGTCCAGAAAAGATGATTAGGGGCATTTGCATCATTCATGAACACTCATTTCTTCATTAAGTTTTGCATCCGCACCGTGTCAGCAAGTATTTGCATCATTCATGAGTATTTGCATTGGCACTATTCCATGAATATTGGCATTTTACCTTTATATTTACATCTTTCATCGATATTTGCATTTGCGTCATCTCAAGCAATTGCATCTTTTTAGAATCATTGCATTTTTTATTATTGTATGGCAACTGCAGTTACACCATTCATATACCACTTACATGAACATAATTAGTAGGGGCATCTACATCATTCCATGAAGTAGTTGCGTCATTGCCAATTTTTGCATTTACATCATTTAGAAGCATTTACATCATTTAGAAGCATTTACATCATTTAGATGCATTTGCACATTGTTAATCTTATTCTACATCATTCCATGAAGTAATTGCGTTATCTAAGAATCTTTGCATTTGCATCATTTAGAAGCATTTGCATCAACCTAAGTCATTTGCATTTGCACAATGAAGCATTAGAAGCATTTGCATCAACAAAATCCAGTTGCATTCGCACCATGAAGCATCTGCATCTTATTCAACATCTGCACCATAAAGCATTCGAAGCATGTGCATCAATCCAAGGCATTTGCATCTTATTTTGCATCATTTCATGAAGTAGTTGCATTAATCGAAGACATTAGCATTTGTATTGAAACATTTGCATCTTATTTTGCATCTGCATTAAGAAGCATTTGCATCAATCGAAGACATTTACATTTGCATCATGAATCATTTGCATCTTATTCAATATATGCATCTGCATCAAGAAGTATTTGCATTAATCCATGCGTTTGCATCCTCTCTCGAATCCTCCAGGTTAATTTTCAAAATATTTTTCAATCTCTGGTTTCATCCAGATCTTTCTCAATTTTCTAGTTTCACCCATATTATTTCAATCTCGGGTTTCATCTAGATCTCTCTCGAATCCTCCAGGTTAATCACCCATGTTATTTCAATATCTGGTTTCATCCAGATCTTTTTCAATTTTTTGGTTTCAACCATGTCATTTCAATCTCTGGTTTCGTCCAGATATTTCTCAACTTTCTGGTTTCACTCATGTCATTTCAATCTCTAGCTTCATCCAGATCTTCCTCAATTTTCGGTTTCACCCATGCCAGTAAGGTTAGCACAAGATAGGATAAGACCCCGAGACCATCGTCTAGGTATTTCCTTTTGTTTTAAATCGAATTCATTCTGTTTTATCAAATGAGTCGAGCTTTGAGACTATCGTCGAGGTATTTCCTTTTGTTTTAAATCGAATTCATTCTCTTCCATCAAATGAGTCGAGCCTTGAGACCACCGTCGAGGTATTTCCTTTTGTTTTAAATCGAATTCATTCTGTTTTATCAAATGAGTCGAGCCTTGAGACCATAGTCGAGGTATTTCTTTTTGTTTTAAATCGAATTCATTCTGTTTTATCAAATGAGTCGAGCCTTGAGACTATCATTGAGGTATTTCCATTTGTTTTAAATCGAATTCATTTTGTTCCATCAAATGAGTCGAGCCTTGAGACCACCGTCGAGGTATTTCCTTTTGTTTTAAATCGAATTCATTCTGTTTTATCAAATGAGTCGAGCCTTGAGACCATAGTCGAGGTATTTCTTTTTGTTTTAAATCGAATTCATTCTGTTTTATCAAATGAGTCGAGCCTTGAGACTATCATTGAGGTATTTCCATTTGTTTTAAATCGAATTCATTTTGTTCCATCAAATGAGTCGAGCCTTGAGACCACCGTCGAGGTATTTCCTTTTGTTTTAAATCGAATTCATTCTGTTTTATCAAATGAGTCGAGCCTTGAGACCTCCATCGAGGTATTCCTTTTTGTTTTAAATCGAATTCATTCTGTTTTATCAAATGAGTCGAACCATGAGATCGTCGTCAAGGTATTTTCAAACCAGTTTTAAAGACCTTCGAGCACCAGTTTTAAAGACCTTCGGGCACCAGTTTTAAAGACCTTCGGGCACCAATTTTAAAGACCTTCGGGCACCAATTTCAAAGACCTTCGGGCACCAATTTTAAAGATCTTCGGGCACCAGTTTTAAAGACCTTCGGGTACCATTTTTAAGATCTTCGGGCACAATTACTCAAAATCATGGATAAGACCTCCAGGCACCATATTCAGAAAATATCTACAGTTTCACCCAGGTCTCTTTTCGACTTCTAGTTTCGTCCAAGTCATCACCTTAAAAATTATCTACGGTTTCGCCTAGATAATTTTTCGACTTCTGGTTTCGCCCAAGTCATCATATTCATAAAGTATCTACGGTTTCGCCTAGATAACTTTTCGACTTCTGGTTTCGCCCAAGTCACCACCTTGAAAATTATCTACGGTTTCGCCTAGATAACTTTTCGACTTCTGGCTTCGCCCAGGGCATCACCTTGAAAATTATCTATTGTTTCGCCTAAATAACTTTTTGACTTTTGGTTTTGTCCAAGTCATCACCTTGAAAATTATCTATGGTTTCGCCTAGATAACTTTTCGATTTTTTGGTTCTGCCCAAATCATCACTTTGCAAATCGAACTCGTTTCCTTAAGACGGGCCGAGCCTTGATTAGTCAGGGAATACAATTTAAGGACATAATCTTCTATTTACAGGTTTTTCAATAATAATAAAAAAAAGAAAAGAAAAAAAAATGAATAAAAAAAAATGATGAATGAAAACCCCCTTTTCTTTCTCTCCACATGTGATTTCACTCACCGGACAAAATTGTTGTCTATTTTATCTTTGCCTGATTCCTGATTCTCAGCAATAGCCAAAGAGGGGCAGCTGTAGACACCTAATTTTGTCCGGGCCTTTTAAAACCAATTTTGATTTGTCCCCCTCTCGAGTTTAATATTTTTGTAAAAGTCACGGACGCGATTTTAGATTTTTAAAATGTTCCAAATTATATATATCCTTTTTAGCTTTAATTGTTCAAAAAAAATCGGACCGTAAAATTACCAATTTTAAATTTCAATTTAAACCCGAGGTGAAAAAGTTTAATCTTGAGTTTTTTTAGATTTTTGAAATAAATTTTTTAATTGAAAATTTTTGAAAAAAAAAAAGAGACTTGAAAAAATAAATGAAGGGTAACTTAGACATTACCCATTTTTTTATGTTAGAAATTGAGTTATAAAATGGGTCACTTGAGTAAAAAGTAGGGGAGACCGGTTATTTTAGGAAAAAGAGAGGCGGCTACTGCTAGGAAAGAATAAAAAAATAAAGAAAAGCTCATGTCAGGGGACTTGAAACCAGCCGTTAAAGAAGATGATGAGCTCTTCCCTCCCCTGCTAAACCTCTGTCACCTTCCATATAAAGCCCTCAACTCATTCCCATCAAAACTCCCATCATAGTCATCATTGCCACCGTCCATCAATTGCCTTATCAACTTCAAACCCCTGAGGGACCATCTGATCAAACACCTCGATGCCGGTGGTCACGTATTTTGACTAGTCATATCCAATGATTTTATGAAGTAGCCTGGTGGGCTTGGGGCTAACTCTGGGTCATGTGTTCGTAGAGGAGAAAAAGGGTATCCTCTAGTCAGTGGTAAGACTCCAGTTTTGGAAACGGTATTGCTGCCAGCGGTGGCGCTGACGGCGGACGCCTTGGTGGTGGAAGTGGTGGCGACACGCTCACATGAAGGACACATAGTGAGGGTCGTGGCAGGGTTGAAAGTGTCGTGGTCTTTGAAACTTTCTTCAAGGAAAGCAGATTGTTCTTTAGAGAGCCTGAGTTTCTTCCGAGTTGAACCGTTCTCATCATCATCACTGGCTCTTTCAGCTTCAACGCCTTCCATGTCTCTTTTGCCTCTGCTGCTTCCATTTCTAATCCCGAAATCCATCTAAAAAGAAGACAGCGCCGTACCTTCCATTTCTAACCTTTTTTTTCTAACAAAAAGCAAAGCAAAGAAACCCATTTTCCCAAAAAAATAAAAAAAGCAAACGCAAAAGAACAAAGAAATGAGAGAAATCTCAATGTGGGAATCATATCGGGGCTAAGTTCTGGGAAGTCATATGCGATGAGCATGGAGTTGACAACACTGGAAAGTGTAGCGGTGGCTCCGACCTACAGCTGCAGCATATCAATGTCTACTACAATGAAGCCAGTGGGGAAGGATCTTTCGTCCCGATAACTTTGTCTTCGGCCAGTCTGGTGCTGGGAACAACTAGGCCAAGAGGCATTATACCGAGGGAGCTGAGCTCATTGATTTTGTTCTTGATGTTGTTAGAAAGGAGGCTGAGAATTGTGATTGTTTGCAGGGCTGATGCATGAGATCACTATTTCAACAAATGACAATCCAAAACTTCTAACACAGTTGACCTCTTTACTATCTGAAGTTGGGCTGAATATACAAGAAGCACATGCTTTTTCCACAACAGATGGCTATTCTTTGGATGTGTTCATTGTTACTGATTGGGCACTTGAGGAGACTGAGCAGCTCAGAAATGCATTGATAAAGGAGATATCCAAAGTTGATAAGCATTCATGGTTAAAATCTCATGCCATATATGATGTGAGGGAGCTAGAGCAAACTGGAAACAAACTTGTCTCCAGTCATGTAAACATACCTGCTAGTGGAAATGATGATTGGGAAATTGATACTAGCCTGTTGAAGTATGAAAGCAAATTGGCTTCTGGCTCCTATGGTGATTTGTATAAAGGTACTTTCTGCGGTCAAGATGTAGCTATCAAAGTTCTTAGGGCTGAGCATCTAAATGAGAACTTGGAATTTACTCAAAAAGTTAATATCATGAGGAAAATTCGGCACAAAAATGTTGTTCAATTCATCGGTGCATGTACCAAATCTCCCAGCCTGTGCATTGTGACAGAGTTCTTGTCTGGTGGAAGCATGTATGACCTTCTGCATAAACAAAAATCTAGTTTTAAGCTTCCATTTTTACTCAAAGTAGCAATTGATGTTTCGAAGGTAATGAACTACTTGCATCAAAATAGTATAATGCATAGGGATCTGCAAGCTGCCAATCTTTTGATGGATAGAAATGGAGTTGTCAAGGTAGCTGATTTTGGTGTTGCTAGGGTGCAAGCTCAGTCAGGTGTGATAAGTGCAGAAACAGGAACATATCGTTGGATGGCTCCAGAGGTGATTGAACACAAACCATATGATCACAAAGCTGATATTTTCAGTTTCGGGATTGTGCTATGGGAACTGCTTACAGTGAAGGTAATTTTTTGGCAATATTTTGGTTGAAAAGAAAAAAAACATCAATTTTCTTTTTCTAGTGAAGATAGCTCAATCTTCATGTTACGGTTTATTTTGGTTTGTCTTTCATTTCTAGTAGTTTATGGTTGTACAGACTTAAAAACCAACCTCTAATTTTTGTGATCGATGCCAGCTTCCATATGAGAATTTAACCCCCCGGGATTCTTGGTTCGGATTAATTAATAGTTCGCCACCAAGTTTGTTTTTATTCTCATGATATACCGAGGCATATCAATTTTTTCGGATTATGTGATTACGACTTAAAATTCCTAACCATCCTTTATTTTTCCGGAAATGTTTTAAAAATACAAAAACAATTTTTCAAGACTATTTTTCGAAGTAAAAACCTTTTCTAAGAACTTCGGGCATTTGTTTTCAAAACCTCCGGGTTACAATTCTTCAAATCCTTTGGGCATTGTGTTTTTTTTTTTAAAAAAAAAAAAAAAACCTTCGGCTCCGTTTTTGCTAAATCTGATTTAAGCATCTTTCTAAGGTAGTCGGATACCTTTTTAGGTATACGGATGTCCTTACTTTAAGGAAGAAATACATCTCCATGCATTGCATTTTCAAAATGTTTTTACTTAATTTGTCAAAAATACGTACTTTTCGTTTTATTAAACATTTGGCGAGAATTAGTTCCCGATCTTTGCCGGGTTTGCCGGGGAGGTTAGGAAATTGTTCAACGCACGTGTTTATATAATCGAAACGTATGGTTTTCATTTACTAGGAATCATGTAAATATCATATAAAAGAATTATTTTTCAAGATTTGTTGGGTTTGCCGGGAAGCAAGATAATATTTTTCTACATATGTTATTTATGTGATTCCTCACATGAATAATTCATTTCAGATAATGATGTGTGAATGTGATCATGATGTGATTATGAATATTTTGTGATGGTGCCATTTTGTTGATTATGTCGTGTTATTCATATTGCCCTGTCATTCATTTTGCCATGTCATTTTAGACACTAGGTCATGTATATTCCATGTCATTTAGTTCATGCATTTCATATCATGCCACTTGACTAATGACATAGGCCAATTAATGGTTCAAAGTCATGCTCTCTTGAGCATACTTGTGGAAAATTAAAAAGTTTGTCAAATTAATTATTCTACCTTTGTGATTATTTTTACTTAGCTAATTTTTATCTAACTTTCAAAAAGTCTTAGCTACTGTTTGTGAGTCATTTTTTGAGTTTTAAATATTTTTACTTTGATTTTTAAATGATTTTATCAAAGACAAAAATGTATTTTGCCAAAACAGTTTTTTTCACCCCGTACTCGTAATTTCCCAATTTTTGTGGGAATACATATTTGATCAGAAAATTAATCTGATTTTTTCCCATATATCTTTACATGTCCTGAGTCTCCAGTATTTTTTTAGTAGTTTTTTGACTTTTTAAAAATAGGGTAAAAAATCGTGGCTTAAAACTGGACAGTGGAGACAGAATTGAATTTAAAGAGAAATCATTTTTCTGTTTTGGTTAAGTTACTTAGAGGGGGCTGATTAGAAAGGTTAGCTACTGACTTAGGGTTGTTTCTAAGCCTTTTTAAACTCTAAAAATGATTTTTTGAGTCTCGGGTTAAGGGTGGTCAAGTCCGGGATTTTAAACTTAGGAAATTAGAGCCATTTAAAAAAGATTTAACCCAGTTTTTTATTTTTAATCCAAGCTTTTCAAAATTGTTTTCAAACAATCACAAAGTATTTTGGTTTTAGAATATTTAATTTGACATATTTTCCTAAGGTAGCCGGGTATCTTTTTAGATATACGAATTTCCTTAATTAAAGGAAAAAATACATTTTCATGCATTGCATTTTCCGTATTCATTCATTTTATATAATATGTGATTTTTGCTATGATAATTTCTATGATATTGTTATGATTTTGAGTTATGTTATATTGTTTATTATATGATTTGGAATATTTCATGATTTCCTATACTTTTTATTTAGTTATTTTTGTCATATTATTTAGCATATACTATGTTCATGCATTATTATTTTTATTTTTATTTTCATGCATATTATATGATAGCATTATTTTATATTTTATGTCATTTAAATTATATGCCATATTATTCATATTTGCCATGTCATTTATGTCGCAACCTAAAAAATAACGAGTCTCATCGCAAGACTTTATTATTCGTTAAGCGTGACATTAAAAAAAAACCGAGGAAAAGTCAACTTAATTTCTCTAGAAAAATGAAGGTTTTGAAAATGACCTTGATAAAGACATGGAGTCGCCACCAATCTTTTTTAGCTAGGTGTGATCGGTCACCTATTAAAACCGGTTTTAAAAAATATTTTAAAAATTAATTAAAACATTTTTAAAACCATTCAAGTCTACGTTTAAACCAGAGAAATCAAAGAAACGGGTTCGGGACTCGGTTACGTGCGGGGAAGGATTAGCACCCCCACAACGCCCGTATAAAACAGTACCTTATTAATCGTGTGTTATCTCAAGTCTCGGTAAAAAGTTGGTTTTAAATTTAGTATTTCAAGTTAATTCCCAATTTAAAGAAAAATAATTCCATTTTTAATTAAAAATGATCCGGAACTTATAAATTCAAAATTTTCCTATATTCCCCAACAAACGTGGCAAAATATAGAAATTTTTATTAGTTTTGGAAAACTTTCCGAATCATTCTCTTTTTTTGAAAGAAAGATATTCCTTTATTAATGATAATTGATGATATTCCCTCTAGCAAACCCGGTAGAGAACTCATGAATTATTTTAACTCGGGAATATCTTTATTTTTTTATTGAAAAATCATTATCCTTTTGAAAACATTTTAAAAGATATGAATATGTATATGCATGACATAAATAAAATGACATAGCAAAATCTAAATAATATAATGCATCCTAAATGATATAATATAATTTAAATGCCTTAGCATATTCTAAATGAAATGAAATGTCCTAAGTTATATGACATATTCTAAATGAAATGGAATGACCTAGGTAACATAATATATTCTATATGAAATGTAATATCCTAAGTCATATGATATATTCTAAATGAAATGAAATATCCTAAGTCATATGATATATTCTATATGAAATAAAATAACCTAGGTAACATAATATATTCTATATGAAATGATTTAATTTAAATGACATGGCAAATATGGATGATATGGCATATAATTTAAATAACATGGAATATAAAATAATACTATCATATAATATGCATGGAAATAAAAATGAAAATAATAATGCATGAACATAGTATATGCTAAATAATATAACCAAAAAAAAATAATTAACATATGATATCATGAAATATTCCAAATCATATAATAAACAATATAACATAACTCAAAATCGTAATAATATCATAGAAATTATCATAGCAAAAATCACATATTATATAAAACGCATGAATATGGAAAATGCAATGCATGAAAATGTATTTTTTCCTTTATTAAGGGAATACCTATATCTAAAAAGATATCCAGCTACCTTAGGAAAATATGTCAAATTAAATATTCTAAAACAAAAATACTTTGTGATTGTTTGAAAACAATTTTGAAAAACTTAGGTTAAAAATAAAAAAACTGGGTTAAAGCTTTTTTTAAATCGCTCTAATTTCCTAAGTTTAAAATCCCGGACTTGACCACTCTTAACCCGAGACTTAAAAAATAATTTTTAGAGTTTAAAAAGGCTTAGAAACTACCATAAGTCAGTAGCTAAACTTCCTAATCAGCTCCCTCTAAGTAACATAACCAAAACAGAAAAATGATTTTTCATTAAATTCAATTATGACTCCACTGTCCAGTTTTAAGCCATGATTTTTTACCCTATTTTTAAAAATAAAAAAATTCTGAAAACAATATTGGAGACTCAAGACATGTAAAACTACACATAAAGAAATCAGCTTAATTTTCTGATTAAAGAATGCCCAGAAAAATGGGGAAAGTACGAGTACTGGGTGAAAAAATTGTTTTGCCAAAATACATTTTTGCCTTTGATAAAATCATTTAAAATCAAAGTAAAAATATTTAAGACTCACAAAATGACTCACAAATAGTAGCTAGGACTTTTTGAAAGTTAGATAAAAATTGGCTAAGTAAAAAAAAAATCACAAAGGTAGAATAATCAATTTGACAAACCTTAATTTTCCATAAGTGTGCTCAAGAGAGCATGACTTTGAACCATTAATTGGCCTAAGTCATTATTCAAGTGTCATGATCATGAAATGCATGAAAAATTACAGAAAATATGATGCATGAAATGTATGAGTTTAAACCTAAATGTCATGGAAAAATGCATGGCATCCATATAGTAACCTAGACCTAAATGAACTTGCATGGCATTTAATGCAACCTAGGTCTAAAATGCATGAATATGCATGGCAAATAAACCAAACCTAATAACTAAAATATGCATGGCATTTTCACAAACACAAGGCATGCTTAAACTAAAAACTCAACCAAATATCATGCAAATGCTAACCTATCAACTAACATAGGAAAAATGCAACCATGATGCTAGAATATAAGGAGTGGCCGAATGGCCTATAGTTCCTAAGAAGCATGGCATTTTCACAAACTCTTGGTATACTTAAACTAAATACTCAATCAAATGTCATGCAAATGCAAAAACCTACCAACTAACATGGCAAAAATGCAACATACAATGCAAAACACATGGAGTAGCCGAATGGCCTCAAGCTCCAACAAACATGGCATTTTCACAAACACTTGATATACTAACATGTTCAACTAAAATATAACACTCAAAACATGCAAACACAAAGTAGAAATACTAAAACCAAACAAGCATTTTCACAAATATTTGATATACTAACATGCTCAACTAAAATATAAAACTCAAATCATGCAAACACAACACAAGCATTTTCACAAACACTTGATATACTAAATATAAAACATCAACAAATTTAAACATTATGAAAACAGAAAATTAAAAATGCAAGAACATGATATTTAAATCATAAATGGCAACAAACAAAGCAACAAAATTAAAATATGACTCAAGTATATGAAGTAGAATAACACTTAAAACATCAAGATTAAGGAAAATAACATAAATAACATGATAAAATAAACAAAACAGCAACATTAAAAAAAATGTAGGCCATTCGGCCATGGTGTGAAAAATGTAAAAAAAAAAAATTGTAAAAAAATATTTAAGAAAGAGATGAAGAAAGAACTTAAGAAGAACAATAAAAAAAAACTTATTTAAAAAGGAAACTCACCAAATAATAATCAAAATAGCAAAAACAAGAATGGAAAATAAAGAAATTGCAAGAGTTGGTGCTCAAGAGCAACCTCAAGAAGCTATACTTCAAGCTTTATCTCTTCAAACTTTCCTTTCTTTTCTAAACTTTTTCTTTTTGCTTTCAACCAAAGAGAGAAAAACCAAGTAAAAACCTAGAGAAATCAGAAAAATAAAGTCTGAAAATGAAAATTTTGCCCCTCCCCTTAATGCTGGTAGAATTTTACCTCTAACCTCCCCTAGGATGTTGTCATTTTGATTCCCACCAACTTCCATCCAAGGGCTAGTGATTCAAGGTGAAAAATCATGAAATTATCACCCTTAGATTAGCATATCAGCTGTCCATAATTACAGCTATTCAAGAATAATGTTGACACTCTCCCTTGGCCTATGTGGCTTAATCACAATGGCTTGATCAAAAAGAATCTCTAACTAACTCTTAATTCTTAGCCATTTGATTGAAAAATCAGAAGCTTCCTTCTTCCTTTGGGCCTTGGCAGGCCAGCACTTCTCTTTTCCAGCCCAAGTCGGATTTTGAAGAAAGGCCAAAATAAGCCCTTTTCGGTTGCTTGGGTGAAATGACCGTTTTGTCCCCTGGATGCAAATAAATGTCAAACGGACTCCAAATTAAAATTTTATTTTTTTAATACTTTCAAAATAATAAAATATTGAATTCTGAAAGTTTGCAAAATTTTCCGAGTCCGTTTGCTATTTATTTGGATTTTTTCTTCCAAAAATGCCCTTTTATGCCCCCACATTTTACCATTTTTTAAATGAGATCCAAATCAAGATTTTTATTCACCAATCTCTTCCAAATAATTTAAAAGTGTGATTTGGAAGTTTTCATAATTTTTGGAACTCATTTGGTATTTTTTCGGGATTTTTCTACTTGAATTACTACATAGGGGCTCGGGATTTGGCCATTTTGCAAACGAACTCCAAATCAAGATTTTCCTTCACCAATATCTTCCAAATAATTTAAAAATGAGATTTGCAAAATTTCAAAATTTTTGGAGTCCATTTGCTATTTTTCCTGGATTTATCTTCTTGAATTATTGCATAGGAGGCTCGGGATTTGGCCATTTTGCAAACGAACTTAGAATCAAGATTTTCTTTCGCCAATATCTTCTAAATAATTTAAAAATGAGATTTGAAAATTTTCAGAATTTTTGGAGTTCATTTGCTATTTTTTCGAGATTTATCTTCTTGAATTTCTGCGTAAGAGACCGGGATTTGGCCATTTTGCAAACGAACTCCGAATCAAGATTTTATTTCGCCAATATCTTTAAAATGATTTAAGAATGAGATTTTCAAATGTTCAGAATTTTTGGAGTCCATTTGCTATTTTTCTCAAATTTTCCAATTTTGCCATTTTGCCTCCGAAACCCGGTTTTGCTCAAAACAAGTCTGTTTTTCAGATTTTCTTCAAACTGAGCCTTGGGCTATCCCTTTTTAATCATTCCTCATCCATTAGGGGCTTTGTTCTTACCAAGTCAGGCCATTTTTGTAGTTCTTCCCAATTTCACCGAAATCCATCAAAAACCCTAATTCTCGATTTTCTCCCAGATTGACTTTTCTTTCGGTTTTTCTTTCAAGTGGCTTATCCATTACCCGTAGTCAGTGCTTATATTTCATTTGGAACCTTCAATTTCGACCAATTCGATCGTTTAAGCACTTTTCCCCAAATTTCCCGGATTAGGGTTTCCTTTCTACTGAATCTCCATAACCAAACTTCCAAACTCCATATCTTTCGATGTAGACCTCGGATTATCAAAATTCTTTCGCCATTTTTCAATTGAACTTCAAATCTTGATTTTGAAAGTGGGTTGACTTTTTTAATAGTTGACTTTCTGGGGTTGACTTTTTTGGGGTTGACTTTTTTTGGGGTTGACTTTTTTCGAGCTTGACTTTTTTTGAGTTTGACTTTTTATGCTCGCCCTCTTAAACTAAGTCTCGGGGTACCACCTGTAGGATGAAAAAAGTCTTTTCACATTCTAAAACCTCAATTTAGGAAGAAAACATACATATTTTAGTGGTCTGGACAAAATTAGGTGTCTACAATTTAAATCATTTCATTTCATATAGAATACGCATGTTACTTAGGTCCTTTCATTTCATGTAGAATATATTATGTTACTTAGGTTATTTCATTTCATTTAGGATATATTATGTCATTTAGGATATTTTATTTCATTTAAAATATTATGTTACCTAGGATATTTCATTTCATTTAGAATATATCATATGACTTAGGATATTGCATCTCATATAGAACATATTATGCTACTTAGGTCATTTCATTTCATATAGAATAAGTATATAACTTAGGACATTTCATTTCATTTAGAATATGCTAAGGCATTTAAATTATATCATATCATTTAGGAAGCATTATATTATTTAGATTTTGCTATGTCATTTTATTTATGTCATGCATATACATATTCATATCTTTTAAAATGTTTTCAAAAGGATAATGATTTTTTTCAATAAAAAATAAAGATATTCCCGAGTTAAAATAATTCATGAGTTCTCTACCGGGTTTGCTGGAGGGAATATCATCAATTATCGTTAATGAAGGAATATCTTTCTTTCAAAAAAGAGAATGATTTGGAAAGTTTTCCAAAACTAATAAAAATTTCTATATTTTGCCACGTTTGTTGGGGAATATAGGAAAATTTTGAATTTATAAATTTTGGATCATTTTTAATTAAAAATGGAATTATTTTTCTTTAAATTGGGAATTAACTTGAAATACTGAATTTAAAACCAACTTTACACCGAGACTTGAGATAACTGATAACTCGTATAATTATATAGTTTTTAGTTATGTTTTATTATTGTTTTGTGTCAAATACGAGTTATTATTGTTTAGTCTAATTGTGTTTATGATCTTTTATATTTTTATGTAATTTGGTGTTTTTCACAAGTTTCTTTGAGTGATTTCAGATTACTAGAATTAAAGGCAAATCCAGTTCAGTTCCAGTTCCGACATCTTTTTCCATATCAGCTATATCTCGAGTTTCACTGAAGCAATAAGGCTGAAATTTTAACCGTGAAAAGTGAAGAGGCATATCTATCTTTTTCATGTTTTACACTTCTTGAAACGGAGTCGTTTTCCCTAGCGAAATAGACCATCAAGTTGGCTGATGTGCAATGACGTCTGTGCTGACCTGTTTTCGTATTTTGCCCATATCTTCTTATCGACATCAGAAAATGAGCGGATTCCAACGGCTATGGATCAGTAACTCATAGGAGAAGATTTTTCTAGAAGACCATGTGATCAGATCAGGCCTCCAAAATTGACAAAATCGACCATCAAGTTGGCTGATCAAAATTGTCATACAATATGACGAAAATTGTTAGAAAAATGCACCCACCTATTATACCTACCTTTGAAATTTGTAAAGCTTGTCTCTTGTCATTTAGCCCTCCAAAATGTGTATAAATAGAGGGCCTTGGATGATTGTAGAGGATCATATTGTACATTGGTAGGATATTAGCCATTGTAATAAAATTCTCTAAGTTTTCTTCTTCTTTCTTTTCTCTAGTTTTCTTTTTCTTTATTTCCTTCTTCTTCTTTCTTTCTTTTATTTCCTTCTTAGATTCTCTTTAATTTTATGTTTATGTTTACAATGCCTATGCTAGGCTAAACTTCTATTTGGTTAAGGGTGATTTCAAAGCCCTAGACATGTTTTGTGATTGATTTTCAGATTCTATCTATCATTAATTTTCTATCAAAGTTGCTTATGTTCTTCTACAAGAATTGTTCATGATGTTGTCTTGATTTATTTAGGTGTACAACTAGATAGATCTTGATAATTATCTATTGCTAGTCTAGGAGTCTTGATCCGTGTAATTGTCTTGATTTCCTATTCATAAGTGGCAATTGTGATTAATGATTATGGTCAAGTTTTCAATAATTGCAAAGTGGAACATAACCTAAGTTGAACAATCCGAGCTTATGTGTTTGTTGCTTAGATCAACCTATCTTTCTCATCATAAAGCTGCCATTAAATTGAATTTAGAGAGCTTATTCTAGGTTGTTTAATGGTTAGAGATTAAATAGAGAGCTTGTTCTATTTAACGACAAACTAAGGAAAGATTGGGATAACAGAGCTTGTTGTTATCTACGGTTGTTAACTTTGATAGTTGGTTGATATTGATAGATTTGAAATTGATTCTTAATGATGTCTAGTGGTGGAGAATGAAACCTTAACCATATTTTTCATATTTGATTCTTCTTACTTACTTGTTTTCTTACTTTTCTAGTTTGCTTATTTTTAAAAGTATATTTATTTTTATTGGCTGGTTATACCGCCTAATTTGTATATTAACTTTGTTTTATTTTTATTGGCTGGTTATACCGCCTAATTTAGTATATATATTTTTATTGGCTGGTTATACCGCCTAATTTAGTATATATATTTTTATTGGCTGGTTATACCGTCTTGCATCTTATTCTTATTATTTACTTTAGTTTAAATCTGGCTTCAAAAACCCCTTTTCTTTTATTGTTTTCTTTGAACGTAAGTTATAAACTAATAACTCATAGATTAAAACCCAATCCCTGAGGACTCGACCCTTGCTAATCATTATACTTACAATTGATCTTTTTAGTGCAAGGTTAAATAAGATACACTCTTTTGGGTGCATCAATAACACACGATTAATAAGGTACCGTTTTATACGGGTGTTGTGGGGGTGCTAATCCTTCCCCATACGTAATTGAGTCTCGAACCTGTTTCTTTGATTTCTCTAGCTTAAAACGCAGACTTGAAATTGGTTTTTAAAATGTTTTAATTAATTTTTAAAATATTTTATAAAACCGGTTTTAATAGGTGGCCGATCACACCTAGCTAAAAAAGATTGGCGAGTCCATGTCTTTTTGAGGTCATTTTAAAAACCTTAATTTTTCTAGAGGAATTAAGTAGACTTTTCCTCGATCTTTTTTAATGTCACGCTTAACGAATAATAAATTCTTGCGATGAGACTTGTTATTTTTAGGTTGCGACAGTCCCGTCTCGCAGTATGGTTATTGAGTGGGAGCCTATGACTTTCCCAACAATCCTTCACAGCTTCTGCTCAGCCAGTTTTCTATTCGGAGAAAAAGATTATGATGA
This sequence comes from Fremontodendron californicum, assembly GCA_030761205.1. Taxonomy (NCBI): domain Eukaryota; kingdom Viridiplantae; phylum Streptophyta; class Magnoliopsida; order Malvales; family Malvaceae; genus Fremontodendron; species Fremontodendron californicum. The sequence goes on from JAULJL010000033.1 coordinate 1,136,957, forward strand.
TGTACTTATAATGATTGAGCAAGCTTTCGAGAGGTTCCATGTGGATAAGGGTAAGCAGATACAGGATATAGTGATCTGCATGATTGGGGAAGAAGGAATGGAAAGTAAGAATGCAAACTGGATGGTGCGACCTTGTCCACCAGGATATAGACTAACCAATTGGAGTGCAACCGAGCTGCCTATAGTGTTTAAGTCTATTCCAAAGTAATACTGTAAAAAACAATCTTAATTATCTTTGCCCAGAGATATTAAGAATTTTTCTGTAATGGGCTTTTGTTTAAACATTTTCACTCAATAAATAACAAGCACGATGCATTTTCATCATATTGATGTGTCCATATTATTTCATTTATGCTATTTATTTTTCTTTCATTACCTATATATTTTTCTATATTGTTTTTTCCCCACCTATTTACAGGTGTACGGATATGGAATATGAGGACCTTCTTGTCAGTAATTCTAAAATTGATTTTGAAAGACCCATTTGCACGGGTGATTTTGAGGCAAACAAAGATACTGAAGATTATGGTCTACCTGCGGATTTATTAAGGAAAATAGAACAAGAGGAGAAACAAGTACTTCCTCATAAGGAGTTATTGGAAATGATAAATCTGAGAAATAGTGAGGAGATAAAGGAGGTTAAAATTGGGACCTCATTGTCATCATCAATAAAGAGTGAATTGATAGCCTTGCTCTGGGAATATGTACATGTATTTGCATGGTCATACCAAGACATGCCAGGGTTGGATCCAGATATTGTGGTTCATAAACTCCCTTTAAGGCAAGAGTGCAAGCCAATTCAGCAAAAGTTGAGAAGAATGAGGCCGGACATGCTATTAAAGATAAAAGAGGAGGTGAAGAAGCAATTTGATGCTGGATTCTTAGAGGTGGCAAAATATCCAGAATGGGTGGCAAATATTGTTCCAGTACCAAAGAAGGATGGCAAGGTGTGAATGTACGTTGATTACCGAGATTTGAACAAGGCCAGTCCCAAAGATAATTTCCCTTTACCCCACATCGATACTCTGGTAGATAATACGGCAAAGAGTTCTTTGTTTTCTTTCATGGATGGATTTTCTGGATACAATCAGATTAAGATGGCACCAAAAGATATGGAGAAAACCACATTTGTTACAATATGGGGAGCATTCTGCTACAAGGTAATGCCGTTTGGGTTGAAGAATGCTGGGGCAACATATCAGAGAGCCATGGAGACCTTGTTTCATGATATGATGCATAAGGGAATTGAGGTCTATGTTGATAATATGATTGCAAAGTCACAAGGAGAAGAGGAGCATATTGCAAATCTTAAGAATCTCTTTAAACGACTAAGAAAGTTTCGAGTTAAGCTAAACTCGACAAAATGCATTTTTGGAGTCACTTCGGGGAAATTATTGGGTTTTTTTTTTGTCAACAAAAGGGGAATTGAGATTGATCCGGATAAAGTGAAGGCCATTCAGAATTTGCCACCTCCACGTACTCAAAAAGAAGTAAGAGGCTTTCTGGGAAGATTGAATTACATTGCTCGGTTTATTTCTCAGTTAACCGATAAATGTGATCCAATATTTAAATTAATTCGAAAACATGATCCAGGAGAATGGGATGAAGGTTGTCAGATCGCCTTTGAAAAGGTTAAACATTATCTATCCAATCCACCAATATTCATGCCACCTGTTCCGGATAAACCAATGATATTGTATCTATCAGTATTTGAGAGATCCATGGGTTGTGTTTTGGGGCAGCTTGATGAGACTGGAAAGAAAGAACAGGCGTTTTACTATCTTAGCAAGAAGTTCACAAATTATGAGCTAAAATATTTGTTGGTAGAAAAGTTGCACTATGCCTTAACTTGGACTGCTCGAAGACTCAGACAGTACATGTTGTACCACACGACGTGATTGCCAAGCTAGATCCATTCAAATACATGTTGGAAGCACCTTATTTATCAGGGAGAATAACAAGATAGCAGGTTTTGTTGTCAGAGTACGACATTGTATATGTAAGTCAGAAAGCTATCAAGGGCAGTGCAGTGGTTGAATTTTTAGCCAGCCGAGTAGTGGAAGATTGTGAGCCATTGAACTTTGATTTCCCAGATGAAGATTTGATGTATGTTTCTCAAGCGGATGAGGTTCCCCCGAAGAAGAAAGTATGGAAAATGTACTTTGATGGTGTATCTAATGCCATGGGGCACGGAATCGATGCAGTGCTCTATCCCCAGAAGAAGATTATTATCCTTTCATTGCCAGATTGGATTTTGATTGTACAAACAATACTGCTGAGTATGAGGCGTGTACTATGGGCCTTCGTGTTGCAGTGGACAAAAAAATCAAAATATTAGAAGTTTTCGAAGATTTAGCCCTAGTGATATACCAGTTACGGGGAGAATGGGAAACTCGAGATACAAAAACTAATCCGATACAGAGAACTCATACTAAGTTTGTTGGAGGAGTTTGAAGAAGTGATTTTCAATTACTTCCCTCGAGAGAAAAACCGAATGGCGGATGCTCTGGCTACTTTGTCATCAATGTTTAAAATGAATGAAGGGTCTGAAGTTGTGCCGATAAAGATGAGTATATATGAGTCTCCTGCTCATTGCCTGGGTATCGAAGAAGAAGCAGATAGCCTCCCTTGGTACAACGACATCTTGCAGTACATCAAGAGTTAACATTATCTAGAACGGGCAACAGAAAATGACAAGAAGACTCTGAGAAGGTTAGCAATGGGTTTGGTTCTAGATGGTGAGATTATGTACAAGAAAGGGAAAGACTAAGTCTTATTAAGATGTGTCGGATCTGCCAAAGCTAGAAGAATTATAGAAGAGGTCCATGAAGGGATATGTGGCACCCATGCCTATGGTCACATGCTTGCTAAGCAGATTATGAGGGTAGGATATTATTGGCTAACGATGGAAGGAGATTGTATCAGTTATTCCCAGAAATGCCATAAATGCCAGATCTATGTAGATAAGATTCATGTGCCGCCATCACCATTGCATGTCATGACTGCACCATAGCCATTTTCAATGTGGGGAATGGATATGATTGGGCCTATTACCCTGAAAGCTTCAAATGGGCATCACTTCATCCTGGTGGCCATAGATTTTTTCACAAAGTGGGTAGAAGTTGCTTCCTATGCGAATGTAACGAAGTCGGTGGTAATGCAGATTTGTAAAAAAGGAAATCATATGCCGGTATGGATTTCCAGCAAGAATTATTTCAAATAATGCTCTCAATCTGAATAATAAGATGATGAGAGAAGTGTGTACTCAGTTCAAGATCACGCATCATAATTCGGCACCTTATCGTCCGAAGATGAATGGGGCAGTAGAAGCAGCCAACAAGAACATCAAAAAGATTGTTGAAAAGATGACTGATGTCTACAAGGATTGGCATGAGATCTTGCCTTTTTCTCTTCATGCATATCGAACCTCGGTTCACACATCTAAAGGGGCAGCGCCATTTTCTTTGGTATACGGGATGGAAGCAGTGCTACCTATTGAAGTTGAAATTCCTTCACTTCGGGTCTTGATAGAGGTTGGCCTAGAAGAGGTAGAATGGGTTAGAGCTCATTATGAACAGCTTGAATCTCATCGAGAAGAAAAGATTGAAAGCAATTTGTCATGGACAGTTGTATCAGAAAAGGATGATTCGAGCCCACAACAAGAAGGTTTCGAGAAAGAGAGTTGGTACTGAGGAAAATTCTCCCTATAGTGAAGGATCCGCGAGGAAAATGGGCTCCAAATTGAGTAAAACCCTATATGGTAAAAAGAGCTTTTTCTGGAGGGGCATTGATTCTAACTCGGATGGACGGGGATGATCTGAGAAATCCCATGAATGCTGATGAATTAAAGAAGTATTATGCTTGAAAAAAAAAGTGTGTGCTATTCACATGGAAATTCGAATGATTCCAAGTGTAAAAATGGAAATTCTATATATCTATCTCCCCTGAGAGTTTCTTTTTAATGAAAATATTCATGCTTGATATGATGAATGGCCATCTTTTATATTCCTTTCACTAAGAAGAAATTATCCTTAGTCACCCCTTTGAGCCTTAGGAACTATTTCTTTCTTTGAACCTTGATCAAGGATCACCCTCTACACTAGAGGGCAAATGCGAGGAAAAATATTTAAAAATCATGGCAAAAAAGAGAGCCATCGAAAAATGTGAAACCAAAGAATGGCAAATGAAAGCCATCAATGAAAGAAAAAGATTGAAAAAGAAAAGTCCAAAAAAAAGGGGGACAAATGATTCAAGAATGAATCTTCATTAGGAAATGATCCTTGATCCAATCACCCTTAAACACACTTTGGGCCTATTTATCCTTTCTTTCTAAACCCGAACCTTGGCCTACATTACGTGCTTTAAAAGTCTTTTTTGATCAAGCATGGATATTTAATTTGAAAGGTTGTTCTCATAATTTATCCTATCTTTTGAATTGACATTTTTACCTTGGAGAGGTTTAAGCCGAAAACCCGCAAAGGGAGACTTAATACCGAGTGGGGAACACTTGAGTTGAAAACCCGCAAAGGGCGGCTCAAGTACTGATTAAGGTTTGAATCAATGCTCCGTGTAAAGGGGGAGAAAGTATATGAAAATCAGAGGAAAGGGGAACAACTCAGTCTGATGTAACTACGGAAGCCGAGAGATTACCCAAGTAAATTGCTCGTTCAAGAGAAATTTCAGATGATTTGAGAAATAAGGGGTCCAAGATATTCCGTATCCAGGGCATCTATAACCTATGACTTTACATTTGCTCTTATATCCTTGATATTCATTTTTTTCATTTTAAAACATTTCTTGCAATAAATTCTTGTTATCCTTTTCATGACATTTTGCTTGTTTCATATTTTCTTTCATACATTTTTGAGATGCATTATGATTGTTATTAAATTGAATGATGATTAGTAAGCATAAAAATTTTAAATAAAAGGATTTCAGAGTATTACTAAGGAGTAGATTTAAAACTTTGAAAAGGATTGGAAAAATTCACCAGGTAAAGGAAAACAGTGAATGTGTTGGAGACTCCGTCATGAAGTCAGAAAATTTGTGAATTTCAGCAAAAGACAGAAACTGGGACTGTTTGACAAGTTATCTTGAGTGAAAGGTTCCTTAAGTGGGGCACCAATGAACAATTGAAGACTCTGTCATGAAGTTGGATAATCCGTGAACTTCAAAGAAACCATGGATTAGAAATTATGACACAATCATTTGATTGCATTCATCCTTAGGAAATATATAAGCATTTGCAAAGCATGTCATTCTCATCATTGTATTTAGCTAACATTGCAAAAATCTGGAAAACTTTGGCTCCCCCAAATTGAACTCGTTTTTCTTCTCAAATGAGTCGAGCCCCGAGACCACTGTCGAGGTATGCTTCTTTTTAAATCGAACTCATTCTGTTTCTCAAATGAGTCAGGCCCCGAGACCGCCGTGGAGGTATGTTCATTTCATTTTCAAGTTAAATTTATTTTTTCCAAATGAATCAAACCCAGGATCATTCTTAGTATTTTCTTTTGTTTTAACTCGAATTCATTCTGTTTATCAAATGAGTCGAGCCTCGAGACCATCGTCGAGGTATTTCTTTTTGTTTTAAATCAAATTCATTCTGTTTATCAAATGAGTCGAGCCCCGAGACCATCATTGAGGTATTTCCTTTTGTTTTAAATCGAATTCATTCTGTTTATCAAATGAGTCGAGCCTCGAGACCATCGTCGAGGTATTTCCTTTTGTTTTAAATCGAATTCTTTCAGCTTATCAAATGAGTCGAGACTTGAGACCATCGTCGAGGTATTTCCTTTTGTTTTTAATCGAACTCGTTCTGCTTCTCAAATGTGTCGAGCCCGAGACCATCGTCGAGGTATTTCCTTTTGTTTTAAATCGAATTCATTCTGCTTCTCAAATAAGTCGAACCCGAGACCATCGTCGAGGTACTTCCTTTTGTTTTAAGTCGAACTCGTTCTACTTATCAAATGAGTCGAGCCTTGAGACCATCGTCAAGGTATTTTCTTTTTAAATCATGCATAAGACCTCCTAACACCATTCTTAAGACCTTCGGGTATAGTTTTTCTTTAAATCATGGATAAGACCTCCAGGCACCATTCTTAAGACTTCCGAGCATCATCTTTAAAGTCGCATACAACGCAATTTTCAAAATCAAAGATCAGACCTCCGAGCACCTTTTTTAAGACCTCCGAGCACAATTACTCAAAATCATGGATAAGACCTCCAGGCGCCATATTCAAAAAAGTACCTCCGGTTTCACCCAGGTTTTTTTTCGACTTCTGGTTTCGTCCAAGTCATCACCTTGAAAATTATCTATGGTTTCGCCTGGATAACTTTTCGACTTCTGGTTTTGCCCAAGTCATCACCTTGAAATCTATGGTTTCGCCTAGATAACTCTTCGACTTCTAGTTTCGCCCAAGTCATCACTTTGCAAATCGAACTCGTTTCCTTAAAACGGGTCAAGCCTTGATTAGTTAGGAAATTCAATTTAAGGATAAAATCTTCTATTTACAGCTTTTTCAACAAAAAAAAAAATTGAAAAATGAAAAAAATGGAAAATGGAAAAAGAAAAAAGAATGAATGAGAAATGATGAACGAAAACCCTTTTCCCTTCTCTTCACATGTGATTTCACTAACCAGACAAAATTAGTGTTTGTTTATCTTTGCCTAATTCATTATTCTCAGCAATAGCCAAAGAGGGGCAGCTGTAGACACCTAATTTTGTCCGGACCACTAAACCAGGTATGCTTTCTTCCTAAATTGATGTTTCAGAATGCAAAAAGGCTTTTCTCATCCTGCAGGTGGTACTCTGAGACTTAGTCTAAGAAGTCAAGCATAAAAAGTCAAACTTGAAAAAGTCACCTCGAAAAAGTCAACCCCAAAAAGTCAATTACTAAAAAAGTCAACCCACTTTCAAAATCAAGATTTGATGTTCAATTGAAAAATGGTGAAAGAATTTTGATAATCCGAGGTCTACATTGAAAGGTATAGAGTCCGGAAGTTGGGTTACGGAGATTTAGTAGAAAGAAAACCCTAGTTCAAAATTTTTGGGGAAAAGTGCTTAAACGATCAAATTGGTCGAAATTGAAGGTTCCAAATGAAAGATAAGCAATGACTATGGGTAATGGTGAAGCTACTTGGAAGAAAAACTGAAAGAAAAGACAATTCGGAAGAAAACTGAGAATTAGAGTTTTTAGTGGATTTTGGTAAAATTGGGGAAAATTGTAGAAATGGCACGATTCGGTAAAACTAAAGCCTTTAATTGATGAGAAGTGAGAAAACAAGGATAGCCCAAGGCTCAGTTTGAAGAAAATCTGAGAAAAGAGCCGATTGGAGGAAAAACGAAAAAAGAGGAAATTCTCGATAGTGAAAAAAGGAAAAATGAAATCGAAAGGGAATTTTATTGTAAAAATTGGGTGTTTTCGGACCAACTCCAATTCAATATATGAAAAAAGCCCAGGAAAAGAAAATCTGAAATTCAGATTTGTTTTGAGCAAAACCAGGCTTTGGAGGCAAAAGGGCAAAATTGGAAATTTTGGGGAAAATAGCAAATGAACTCCAAAAATTCTAAAAATTTGCAGATCTCATTTTTAAATCATTTCGAAGAGATTGGCGAAATAAAATCTGGATTCGGAGTTCATTTGCAAAATGGCCAAATCCTGGGCCCATTATGTAGAAAGTCAAAACGATAAATCTCGAAAAAATAGCAAATGAGTTCCAAAAATTCTAAAAATTTTCATATCTCATTCTTAAATTATTTGGAAGAGATTGGCAGAAAAAAATCTAAATTCGGAGTTCGTTTGCGAAATGGCCAAATCTCGGACCCACTATTCAGAAATTCAAAAAGATAAATCCTGGAAAAATAGCAAATAAGTTCCAAAAATTCTGAAAATTTGCAGATCTCATTCTTAAATTATTTGGAAGATATTGGAAAAAGAAAATCTGGATTCGGAGTTCGTTTGCAAAATGGCCAAATCTCGGGCCCACTACGCAGAAATTCAAGTAGATAAATCTCGAAAAAATAGCAAATGAGCTCCAAAATTTGTAAAAAATTCCAGACCACACTTTTATATTATTTGGAAGATATTGGTGAAGAAAAATCTGGATCCGGATCTTGTTTAAAAATGGTGAAAGTTCGAGTGCACAAAAGGGCAATTTTGGAAGAACAAATCCAAAAAAATAGCAAATGGGCTAGAAAAATTTTGAAAACTTTCAGAATTCAATTTTTTATTGTTTCAGAAGTATTAAGAAAATAAAATTTGAATTTGGAGTCTGTTTTCTATTTATTTAGGTTCGGGGGTCAAAAAGGTCATTTTATCGAAGAAACCAAAAAGGGCATTTCTTGTAATGGAATTGGGCTGGATTTTAAGAGGGAAATCAGCCAAGCCCATAATGGAGATTTATTTTTATGAGCCATTTTATCTAAAGGCCAAGAGTGAATAAGAAGGTAGTTATTTTTTATCAAGCCTTTCAATTTGCAACAAATGGACCAATGGATGGAGGGGGATGATGTCATATTTTGGAAATCCTGTTTATGACATCATCTTCATGACATCATATTTAGGAGCTGATTATTCTAATCTCATGGTGAAAATTTTACATAGAAAGCATCTTAAAGTGATAGCCATTGGATGAGAAAAAAATAACTACCTTCCTTCTAGAAGGAAGGCCATTCAGCCAAGGGGAATAAGGGGGGTTGAGCAATTTTTTTTTTACAAGTTTTGGAGGCTAAAAAGAGGAAATATATAAGGAGAAAAGGAGAGAAAAAAGAAAGGAAAAAGATAGAAGAAAAAAAGAGAAGAAAAAGAAGGGTTTTTTCTTGTTTCTTCTTGATTTGGAAAGCTGGAGCAAGGTAGCTATGCTCTTTCATGGTTATTTTTCATATTTTATTGATATGTTCTTGTTTATGGATTGATATTTTTTCTTTTTTATGAAATAAACTTGTTTCTAAAGAGCTACTATTTTGTTTTTTTAAAAAGAAAATAAAAAACAACAAGTTTTCATCCTTGTTTTTATCATGGCCGAATGGGTTGCTTTTTGGTAAATGATTTTGTTTTTGATCTTGTTCATGAGTATTGTTGTGGTAGGTTAGCTTACTTGTGTTAGATTAGCTTGATTTGTGGTAGGTTAGCTTGATTGTGATAGTTTAACAATATACCATGCTATGTGTTTGAGGAAATACCTTGCTAAATTTATAAGACCATTAGGCCATGCTAGGTTTAAATCACCATGTTTGTGTTTTTTGTGTGTGTTAACTTGTTTAGTATGCTTCCATGGTTTACATATTTAAACCATGTCATATGTTTGTTATATTGTCATTGATATGTTCATGAGTTATGTTACTCACTATATTTGATTTACTAACATGTTTGCCAACCATGTGTTTGTGTTATTTGCTAGCTAGGATTTTACCATGTGATTTGAGGGCTGTTCGGCCAACATGACTTTTTTTGATTTGTGTGTGCATTTTCATTTTGTTTAGTTGATAGGTTTTTCATTTCATGCCTTAACATTGTGTATTTTGATTTGGTTTGCCATGTGTTTGTGTTATTGGCTAAATAGGATTGCATTAGGCTATTTGGTGGCCATTCGGCCTTTGCATGTGTTTTTTCCTTGTGTGTGCATTTTCATTTTGTTTAGGTACCATTGCTTTGCATTATTATGCCATGAAATTGTGTATTAGTTGCTGTTTGTTCATGCATTAGTATTGGTTTATAGGTTACTATATGTTCATGACATTTTCATGCATTCTCATGACATTTAAGGTCTAGAATCATATTGGTATTGCCATACATATTCCCGTGCATATAAAATCTAGAATCATATTGATATTGCCATGCATTTGCTATGCTATTTAGGTCTTAGGTCACTTTGTATTGCCATGCATCTCATGTCACTTTAGGTCTAAGTCTCATTTGCATTATCATGCATCTCATGCATACTTAGGTTAGGATTACATTTATTGCCATGCAAACTCATGCTAGGCAGTAGGTTATTTTGTATTGCCATGCATTTATCACATCATTTAGGTTTTAAATCATGCATTTCATACATTCAATTTGTTTTATGATCATGCATCTCATGTCATGCCACATGATTTATGACTTAGGCCAATCAATGGTTCAAAGTCATGCTCACTTGAGCATACTTGTGGAAAATTAAAGAGTTGTCAAATTGATTATTCTACCCTTGTGATTTTTTTTACTTAGCCAATTTTTGTCTAACTTTTTAGAGGTATTAGCTACTATTTGTAGGTCTTTAGGAGAGTCTCCAATATTTTTACTTTGATTTTTAAATGATTTTATCAAAGGCAAAAAAAATGTAATCTTTAGGAGAGTCTCGATTTTTCTGGGAAGTCATCTTTAATCATAAAATTAAGACAATTTTTTATCGTGTAGGTTTACAAGTTCTGAGTCTCCCGTATTTTTTTTTTAAATTTTTTTGAATTTTTGAAAATAGGTTAAAACATCACTTTTTAAAACTGGACAGTAGAGGCAGATTTGAATTTAAAAGAAAGGCAATTGTTGAATTTGGCTAAGGCATTTAGAGGGGGTTGGTTAGAAACTTTAGCTACTATCTTAGGGTAGTTTCTAAGCGTTTTTAATCTTTAAAAATGATTTGATGAAGCTCGGGTCAAGGATGGTCAAGTCCGGAATTTTAAACTTAGGAAATTAGAGCTATTTTAAAAGGGTGGTTCGGCTAGAGTTCTATTTTTTTTATCCAAGATTTTTAAAATTATTTTCAAACAAATCATAAAGTATTTTGATTTTATAAAATTTAATTTGATATATTTTTCTAAGGTAGCCGGATATCTTTTTAGATATAAAAACTTCCTTAATTAAAGGAAAAAATACACTTTCATGCATTGCATTTTTCATATTCATGCATATTGTATGATATATGATTTTTTTTTTGCTATGATAATTTCTATGGTATTGTTATTATTTTGATTTATATTTTTTGGTGTTATATTGTTTGTTATATGTTTTTTAATATTTCATGCTATTCTATGCTTTTTATTTTTGTCACATTATTTAGCATATACTATGTTCATGCATTATTATTTTTATTTTTATCTTCATACATATTTCATGATAGCATTATTTTATGTTTCATATCATTTCATGTCACTTAGGACACTTCATTTCATTTCATTTAGGATATTTTATTTCATTTAGAATATCATGTCATTTAGATCATATCATTTCATTTAGAATATACCATGTTACTTAGGTTATTTCCTTTCATATAGAATATATTATATCACTTAGGATATTTCATTTAGGACATTTCATTTCCTTTAGGATATTTCATTTCATTTAGAATATCATGTCATTTAAGTCATATCATTTCATTTAGAGTATCTCATGTTACTTAGGTTATTTCATTTCATATAGAATATATTATGTTACTTATGACATTTCATTTCATTTAGGATATTTCATTTCATTTAGAATATCATGTCATTTAAATCATTTCATTTCATCTCATTTAAAATATATTATGATACTTAGGATATCTCATTTCATTTAGAATATGCTATGTCATTTAAATTAAATCATTTAGGTTACATTATCTAGACTTTGATTGTCATACATATTCATGTTCATATTGTTCTAAACAAAAATATTTTGAAGAAGATAATGATTTTCAATAAAACAAAAATATTCTCAAGTTAAAATAATTCATGTATTCTCTTCCGGGTTGCTGGGGAGGATATCATCAATTATCATTAATAATGGAATATCTTTCTTAAAACGAGAATGATTCAGAAAATTTTCTAAATGAATAAAAATTTCTATATTTTGCCGAATTTTCGAGGAATGTAAGAAAATTTTGAATTAATAAATTTCGGATCATTTTCAATAAAAATTGGAATTATTTTTCTTTAAATTGGGAATTAATTTGAAATACTAAATTTAAAATCGACTTTTTATCGAGACTTGAGATAACACACGATTAATAAGGTACCATTTTATACGGGCGTTGTGGGGGTGCTAATCCTTCCCCGTATGTAACCGAGTCCCGAACCCGCTTCTTTGATTTCTCTGGTTTAAAAATGCAAACTTGAAATTGGTTTTAAAAAATATGTTAATTAATTTTAAAATGTTTTTACAAAACCAGTTTTAATAGGTGGCCGACCACACCTAGCCAAAAAAGATTGGTGGCGACTCCATATTTTTTCGAGGTCATTTTCAAACCCTCATTTTATTTGAAGAGGAATTAAGTCATCTTTTCCTCTATTTTTTCAATGTCATGCTTAACGAGTAATAAAGTCTCGCGTTGAGACTCGTTATTTTTTAGGTTGCGACAGCCAAGATTGAGTAGCAAGATAACATTTTTAAGAAAGGACAAGATTCTCCACTACTTGCCTACATGGCATTTTTGGCCAATGGGAGGCCTCCTAATTGCAAAGCCATGTGAAGGCCATGTGAAGAGCATGTGAAGACTATGTGATGATGCCAAATGGATTAAAAATGCCACCTAGGAAGATCTTTTGATAGTAAGCATATGATCATGACAAGTGGCTTAGATATTTTGTAGAGATAAGAGACAAGAATAATCTAGGTGGAATTATTGGCCAATGAGAGGTTATAAGACTCTTAATTTAAGGGAAACATCATGCAAAAAGGAGACAAGAGCCCTTAATTTAAGGAAAGCATCATGCAAAAGGGGGACAAGAATTAGCCATGTGGCAAGGATGTTGGGAGAGCATCAAAGCATGACTTAGGCTAAAAAAAAGATGAGCACTCTCATTCGGCCAGCCTATAGAGAGAATAGGAGGAATTTTTTTTTTTTTTTGAAAGGGCTATTCACTACAATTTTGAGGAGAAAAGGAAGAGCAAAAAGAAAAACTCTTAAGGAAAAAAAAAAAAAAAAAGAGAAAGAGGGAGAAAGAAGAAGAAGTTTGAGTGCTTGATTTGGAACAGCTTTGCTAGGTAGCTATTTCTTCTCTTTTTTTTTTCAATTATTTTCTTTGATTTGATGTTCTTTTTCTTCTCTTTTCCATGTGATTTGTTAACTTTCTTTGTTGAATAAAAGGTTTTCAAAATAAATTTCTAATGGTTTTTTTTTCTTTCTTTTTATTCTTTACAAAAATAACAAAGTTTACAAAATTTTCCTACAATATTTCTTGCTTGGCCGAAACCTTGGTGGCCTTATAGTGCTTGTCTTTTGCTTGATTTTCTTGCTTGCATGTTGGATATGGGTTTCACCATTGTGGTAGGATAGATTTTTCTCTTTGGTTTTTGTAGACACCTAATTTTGTCTAGGCCACCTAAACTAGGTAAATTCTTCCTTATACTTTTTAGAATGCAGGAAATCTCTTCTCATCTTGCAGATGGTCCTTCAAGACTTGTGATTTGAAGTTTAGCATGAAAATCAATCCAAAAAAAATCAACTCCAAAAAGTCAACTCTAAAAAGTCAACCAAAAAGTCAACCACTAAAAAAGTCAATCAACCTTTAGTCAAAATCAAGGTTTGGAGTTGAATTGAATAATAGTGAAAGAATTTTGATGATCCGAGGTCTACAACGAAAGATATGGATTTTGGAAGAGGGATTGCGAAAATTTCAGTGTAGGGGAAGCCCTAATTCTGCAAATTCGGGGAAAGTACTTAAACGATCAAATTAGTTGAAATTGGAGGTTCCAAACGAAATATAATTAATGAATACTGGCATTGGAAGGGCTAATTGGAAGCAAAACCAAAGGAAGACTCAATTTGGAAGGAAAACTGCAAAGATGGCCCAATTCGGTGAAATTGAAGCCCCCAGTTGATAAACAATGAGTAAACAAGGATAGTCCAAGGCCCAGTTTAAAGTGAATCCAAAGGAAGAGCTAATTGGAGCAAAAATGGAAAAATGAGAAAATTCCCGAGTTTGAAAAGGGAAAAACAAAATCGGAAGAGAATTTTATCGTAAAAATTGGGCGTTTTCGGATCAACATAAATTCAATATATGAAAAAGGCAGTAGAAAAAGAAAATTCGAAAATCGGACCTGTTTCGAGTAAAAACGAGGCTTTAGAGGTTGAAGGGCAATATTGGAAAATCCCAAAGATAATTCCGGGGAAAATAGAAAATGAGCTCAAAAAATTCTAAAATCTTATAGTTCTGAGTTTTATAATTTTTAGAAGAGATCGGGGAAGAAAAATTCGGAATCAGAGCTCATTTGAAAAATTGCAAAGTTCGGATGCATTAAGCCGAAATTCCAAAAGATAATTCTGGGAAAAATAGCAAACGAACTTCAAAAATTATGAAAACTTCCAGATCTGAGTTTTATAATTTTTGGAAGAGATCGGTGAAGAAAAATCTAAAACCGGAGCTCATCTGAAAAATGGCAAAGTTCGGGTGCACTAAGTCGAAATTCCAGAAGATAATTTCGGGAAAAATAGCAAACGAGCTCCAAAAATTATGAAAACTTCCAGATCTGAGTTTTATATTTTTTGGAAGAGATTGGTGAAGAAAAATCCAGAATCGAAGCTCATTTGAAAAATGGAAAAGTTCGGGTTCACTAAGACGAAATTCTAGAAGATAATTCCGGGAAAAATAGCAAACTAGCTCAAAAAGTTATGAAAACTTTCAGATCTGAGATTTATATTTTTTGGAATAGATTGGTGAAGAAAAATCTGGAATCGGAGTTCAAATGAAAAAGGTGAATTTTGGGTGCCACTAATTGGAAAATCCAAGAGAAAATTCTAGGAAAAATAGGAAACAAGTTCGAATTTTTTTTAAAATCTCCAGATCTCAATATTATATATATTTGTATGGATTGGAAAAATAAAAATCGGATTTGGGGTCCGTTTTCAATAAAATCAAGTTTGGGACCCAAAATGCAATTTTACTGAAGAAATCGAAAAGGGACCAATTTGCAATTAAAAAATATATGAAAGGTGAAGGAATTGCTGGGATATTCCAGGCCTTTGGCTGGTCATGCATGGGAGAAGGGTTCAGATTTAATTCATTTCATCAAGTGGTCCATATCAAGCTACAAATATCATTTTTAATGTCAAGAAAATATCTTGCTCATCTAATGGCCTAAGTACCTTATGAAAAGATGAGTACATCCTTGAATGGCCAAGATCTAATTGCAAGATGACATTTTTATTGTCATGCAAATGTCCTCATCCAATGACCAATATTGGTGGAAGAAAGATGAGCACAAGTTATCCAATGGTTGGAAATGCATGTAGCCAAATAAATATCTTTGTTCATCCAATGGCTTAGGCACATTATGAAAAGATGAGTACATCCTTGAATGGCTAAGATCAATTGGCAAGATGACATTTTTATTGTCATGTGAATATCTTGGATCCAAGGGCTTATTGATAAGTGCTTAATTTCATACATTTTCCTATTTAATTTCCTTATACTTTGTGCTTTGATTCTTACTTCCTTGACATTTTACTAGGTTTTTATGCTTTGTAGGTATTTTGGAGGAGGTGAAGTCAAAACATGTCAATTAGGATGTTAAAGAGCTTACAAAATCACAATCACAAGATGGAAAATGAGTTGGGAGTCAAAAGATCAAATTCTTGGTGCAAAGCAAGAAGACAGATTTGACCTCCGGAGCTTGCTGCTAAGAAAACATGATGTTAGACTCTTTATTCGGAAAAACTTCCTTCTTGACTTTTGAAGATCACTTGATTACCTTTCCAACGGGTTGGTCATGGCCCTAAATCGGATAAGAAATGCTCATCCAAATCGGCATTGGAATATCTCCTTAAACAATCCTAGTGGCAGAAAATACCCTAGCCGCAAATCACATTTTTTTCTTAATACCCTAGCTGACATTTATGTTTATCCTTGTCAAAGAAGGATTAGTGGCTGTCAACTTGCATTAATTGCATTAATTGCAAGTATCTTTCCTTAAAGCTAATCCTAGTCAAAGTAGGAGAATTAAATCAGCCAAGACTTTCCTTCCTTACACTTACTTTGGCTGCAAGAAAATAATCTCTCTTCATTAAAGAGTGCTTTGACTAAAACTTTCCTACTTTATTCAAACTTGGCTGCCAAGGCTTATATCTTTCCTTAAAACACAAAAGTCAGCCACTTTTCCTTAACTTTAGCCACAAGTCAGCATTTATTGAAGGGAGAGAGCTGAAATTCACTTGTTTGATGCCCTAGCTATTGCCTATAAATAGAGAACAAGGGGGCAAACGAAAATACACTTTCCCAAGCATCAAAGTTCTGATTTCTTCTTTGTTTCTTTGTTTTTGAGAGAGCAAGAGGCTGGATAATTAATATTCTTCTTCTTCTTCTTTCTTTATTTTATTTTCTTTTTAGATTCTCTTTAATTTATGTTTATGTTTACAATGCCTATGCTAGGCTAAACTTTTATTTGGTTAAGGGTGATTTCAAAGCCCTAGACATGTTTTGTAATTGATTTTTAGATTCTATCTATCATTAATTTTCTATCAAAGTTGCTTATTTTCTTCTACAAGAATTGTTTATGATGTTGTCTTGATTTATTTAGGTGTACAACTAGATAGATCTTGATAATTATCTATTGCTAGTTTAGGAGTCTTGATCCGCGTAATTGTCTTGATTTCCTATTCATAAGTGGCAATTTGTGATTAATAATTATGGTCAAGTTTTCGATAATTGCAAAGTGGAACATAACCTAAGTTGAACAATCCGAGCTTATGTGTTTGTTCCTTAGATCAACCTATCTTTCTCATCATAAAGCTGCCATTAAATTGAATTTAGAGAGCTTATTCTAGGTTGTTTGATGGTTAGAGATTAAATAGAGAGCTTGTTCTATTTAACGACAAACTAAGGAAAGATTGGGATAACAGAGCTTGTTGTTATCTACGGTTGTTAACTTTGATAGTTGGTTGATATTGATAGATCTGAAATTGGTTCTTAATGATGTCTAGTGGTGGAGAATGAAACCTTAACCATATTTCTCTCATATTTGATTTCTTATTTCTTAATTGCATCTTACTTTTCTTGTTTGCTTATTTTTAAAACTATTTCAAAACCCCATTTTCTTTTGTTTTCTTTGAACCTAAGTTATAAACTAATAACTCATAGATTGAAACCCAATCCCTGATGACTCGACCCTTGCTAATCACTATACTCTACAATTGATTTTTTTTTTTTTAAGTGCAAGGTTAAACAAGATACACTCTTTTGGGTGCATCAAGTTTTTGGCGCCGTTGCCGGGGATTGCTTTCTTTAGTTTATTAGTTTATTGGTTTATTCTTATTTTCTGTTCTAATTATTTACTTTCTTATTTTTTTTTATTAGTGAATGTTCCAAGCTCCCGAAGAAGACTTAAGACTTAGGAGAATTCGGGAATTTATAACTTCTCACCAACAACCAATCGAGGAGTTGATCCAAAACATCCAAGAGGAGCAAGGAGAGATGGCAGCAGCTGACAACCGAACTCTCAAGGAACTAGCCGTTCCGGACTTGGATCAACAACCATTATGCATTGAATATGCTAATCTTGAGGTAGCTTTTGAATTAAAATCTGGTTTGATTCATCTTCTCCCAACTTTTCATGGTTTTGCAAGAGATGATCCAAATAAGCACCTCAAGGAATTCCATGTAGTTTGCTCAAGCATGAGACCAACAGGAGTCACGGAAAAGCAAGTTAAGTTGAGAGCCTTCCCATTCTCTCTAGTTGATTCAGCAAAGGAATGGCTCTACTATCTACCATCCGGGACCATCACTACATGGAATGATATGAAGAAAGCATTCTTGGAAAGGTATTTCCCAGCATCTAAGGCTGCCAACATTAGAAAAGAGATATGTAGGATTATGCAATACAATAGAGAGTCCTTATATGAATATTGGGAGAGGTTCAAGAAACTTTGTGCTTCATGTCCACACCATCAGATAAGTGAACAACTTCTCATCTAATACTTATATGAAGGTCTCATGCCCATGGAGAGAAGTATGATAGATGCCGCTAGTGGGGGAGCTCTAGTAGATAAGACTCTCGGGGCTGCTAGAACTCTAATCTCCAACATGGCAGCCAATTCTCAACAATTCTCAATGAGACAAGATCCACCACCACAACCCAAGAGAGTTAATGAGGTAAGTATATCATCCCTTGAACAAAAATTTGATAAACCGACTTCTCTTGTTCAACAATTGGCTGTAGGTAATATACAGCAAATAAAGGCTTGTGGCATATGTTCAAACATGGGGCACCA
Source organism: Fremontodendron californicum (assembly GCA_030761205.1). Taxonomy (NCBI): domain Eukaryota; kingdom Viridiplantae; phylum Streptophyta; class Magnoliopsida; order Malvales; family Malvaceae; genus Fremontodendron; species Fremontodendron californicum. The sequence continues at coordinate 1,155,119 of JAULJL010000033.1, forward strand.
AACTGATATGTGTCCAACCCTTCAAGAAGACACCAATGAACATGTGAATGCCATGGGTGGCTTTCAGAACCATCCAAGGAAATATGATCCCTACGCAAACACATACAATCCAGGATGGAGGGATCATCCAAACTTCAATTATGGAGGGAACCAATCACAAGCTGTTCCTCCACCATTTGACAATAGGCCACCGAGTTTTCAGCAAAGAGTGCAACAACTATATCAAACCCGACAACAAGTGCCACCACAAAAAAGTTCAGGTGAGACTCTTGAAGATCTTGTCAAAACCCTTACTACTAATACAATTCAACTTCAACAGGAATCAAGGGAGACAAAGGTAAGTATCCGAAACTTAGAGGCTCAGATGGGGCAATTAGCAACAACCCTGAGTCAAATGCAAGCAAGGGATTCTGGGAAATTACCTTCCCAAACCATAGTGAATCCAAGAGAGAATGCCAATGCTATAACTTTAAGGAGTGGGAAACAGCTAGAGACACCACAAAATGATAGTGCTCAAGGGGAGAACAACACCATGGCATCCTCTTCACATCCCAACGAGCCACTAAAAAAGGTAATTCCTAAACCATCCTTTCTTTCTTATATAAGTCCTCCACCTTTTCCTAGCAGGTTAGCAAAGTCCAAGAAGGAGGAGCAAGAGAAGGAAATTTTGGAAACCTTCCGGAAAGTAGAGGTGAACATTCCTTTATTAGATGCTATCAAGCAAGTGCCAAGATATGCCAAGTTCCTAAAAGAGTTGTGCACATCTAAACGGAAGTTGAAATGGAATGAAAAGGTAAGTATGGGGGAGAATGTGTCAGCTGTTCTTCAAAAGAAACTCCCACATAAATGCAAGGATCCAGGTATGTTTACTATTCCTTGTAAGATAGGCAACACCAGGTTTGAGCGTGCTATGCTAGATCTAGGGGCATTGATAACTCGTATAATTATATAGTTTTTAGTTATGTTTTATTATTGTTTTGTGTCAAATATGAGTTATTATTGTTTAGTCTAATTGTGTTTATGATCTTTTATATTTTTATGTAATTTGGTGTTTTTCACAAGTTTCTTTGAGTGATTTCAGATTACTAGTATTAAGGGCAAATCCAGTTCAGTTCCAGTTCCGACACCTTTTGCCATATCAGATATATCTCGAGTTTCATTGAAGCAATAAGGCTGAAATTTTAACCGTGCAAAGTTAAGAGGAATATCTATCTTTTTCATGTTTTACACTTCTTGAAACGGAGTCGTTTTCCCTAGCGAAATCGACCATCAAGTTGGCTGATGTGCAATGACGTCTGTGCTGACCTGTTTTCGTATTTTGCCCATATCTTCTTATCCACATCAGAAAATGAGCTGATTCCAACGGCTATGGATCAGTAACTGATAGGGGAACATTGTTTTAGAAGACCATGTGATCAGATCAGGCCTCACAAATTGACAAAATCGACCATCAAGTTGGCTGATGGGCAATGACGTCTGTGCTGACCTGTTTTCGTATTTTACCCATATCTTCTTATCCACATCAGCAAATGAGCTGATTCCAATGGTTATGGATCAGTAACGGATAGGGGAACATTTTTCTAGAAGACCATGTGATCAGATCAGGCCTCCAAAATTGACAAAATCGACCATCAAGTTGGCTGATCAAAATTGTCATACAATATGACGAAAATTGTTAGAAAAATGCACCCACCTATTATACCTACCTTTGAAATTTGTAAAGCTTGTCTCTTGTCATTTAGCCCTCCAAAATGTGTATAAATAGAGGGCCTTGGATGATTGTAGAGGATGATATTGTACATTGGTAGGATATTAGCCATTGTAATAAAATTCTCTAAGTTTTCTTCTTCTTTCTTTTCTCTAGTTTTCTTTTTCTTTATTTTCTTCTTCTTCTTTCTTTCTTTTATTTCCTTCTTAGATTCTCTTTAATTTTATGTTTATGTTTACAATGCCTATGCTAGGCTAAACTTCTATTTGGTTAAGGGTGATTTCAAAGCCCTAGACATGTTTTGTGATTGATTTTCAGATTCTATCTATCATTAATTTTCTATCAATGTTGCTTATGTTCTTCTACAAGAATTGTTCATGATGTTGTCTTGATTTATTTAGGTGTACAACTAGATAGATCTTGATAATTATCTATTGCTAGTTTAGGAGTCTTGATCCGTGTAATTGTCTTGATTTCCTATTCATAAGTGGCAATTTGTGATTAATGATTATGGTCAAGTTTTCAATAATTGCAAAGTGGAACATAACCTAAGTTGAACAATCCGAGCTTATGTGTTTGTTGCTTAGATCAACCTATCTTTCTCATCATAAAGCTGCCATTAAATTGAATTTAGAGAGCTTATTCTAGGTTGTTTAATGGTTAGAGATTAAATAGAGAGCTTGTTCTATTTAACGACAAACTAAGGAAAGATTGGGATAACAGAGCTTGTTGTTATCTACGGTTGTTAACTTTGATAGTTGGTTGATATTGATAGATCTGAAATTGATTCTTAATGATGTCTAGTGGTGGAGAATGAAACCTTAACCATATTTTTCATATTTGATTCTTCTTACTTACTTGTTTTCTTACTTTTCTAGTTTGTTTATTTTTAAAAGTATATTTATTTTTATTGGCTGGTTATACCGCCTAATTTGTATATTAACTTTGTTTTATTTTTATTGGCTGGTTATACCGCCTAATTTAGTATATATATTTTTATTGGCTGGTTATACCGCCTAATTTAGTATATATATTTTTATTGGCTGGTTATACCGCCTTGCATCTTATTCTTATTATTTACTTTAGTTTAAATCTGGCTTCAAAAACCCCTTTTCTTTTATTGTTTTCTTTGAACGTAAGTTATAAACTAATAACTCATAGATTAAAACCCAATCCCTGAGGACTCGACCCTTGCTAATCATTATACTTACAATTGATCTTTTTAGTGCAAGGTTAAATAAGATACACTCTTTTGGGTGCATCAGGCATCTATTAAAGTCATGCCATATTCAATTTATGCTTCATTGAATCTAGGACCATTAGAGGAAACCGGTGTTATAATACAACTTGTTGACCGTTCTAACACTTATCCAAGAGGAGTTGTAGAAGACGTTCTTGTACAGGTTAATGAATTGGTTTTTCCCGCTGACTTTTATGTTATTGAGATGAAAGATGAGATGTCTTCTAATCCCACACCTATTCCATTAGGGAGACCATTCTTGAAAACAGCAAGAACTAAAATAGATGTACATGATGGCTCTTTAACTATGGAATTTGATGGTGAAATAATTCGCTTTAACATTTTTGAGGCCATGAGATATCCTAGTGATGTGCATTCTGTTTTTAATATTGATATAATTGACTCACTAGTGCAGTAAGCTTATGAGCTAGATGGTGAAGATAGTGTGGAGATAGTCCTTAGCAAACATCTCGGAATGGGGAATGCTAAAGGGGAACTAGCCTTGAGTGACCATGTGGAAGGGGCACTAGAATCTTTACACTCACTGCCACCTAAAGATGTAAGGTTTGATGTTTCATTTATTGATTTGCAATTATCTAATGAGAAACTACTACCTTCCATTTTGCAGGCACCAACTTTAGAGTTGAAACCACTACCGAACCACTTGAAATATATGCGTTCTTAGGTGAAAAGGACACACTACCTGTCATCATTGCCAAAGAGCTCACACCTTTGCAAGAAGAGCGACTTATCCGGGTGCTTAGAAAGCATAAAACAGCAATTGGTTGGACAATTTCCGATATCAAGGGAATAAGCCCATCCATGTGCATGAACCGGATTTTGTTAGAGGAGGGGTCTAAACCAACAAGAGAAGCACAAAGAAGATTGAACCCTCCTATGATGGAGGTTGTGAAAAAGGAGATACTGACTCCTACATGTTGGAGTGATCTATCCTATCTCGGATAGCAAATGGGTGAGCCCAGTGCAAGTGGTTCCAAAGAAATTAGGTGTAACGGTGGTAACAAATAATGAGAATGAAATTGTTCCTACTAGGATTCAAACAGGGTGGCGAGTTTGTATTGATTATCGTAAACTTAATTCCACAACTCGCAAAGACCACTTTCCTTTACCTTTTATTGATCAAATGCTTGAAAGTTTAGCTGGACATTCTCATTATTGTTTTCTTGATGGTTTTTCAGGTTATAATCAGATAGCCATTGCTCCGGAGGACCAAGAGAAAACAACATTCACATGTCCATTTGGTACTTTTGCATACCGACGTATGCCATTTGGTCTTTGTAATGCACCAGCTACATTCCAAAGGTGTATGGTTAGCATATTTTCAGATTATGTAGAGAACATCGTAGAAGTGTTTATGGATGATTTTAGTGTCTATGGTGATTCTTTTGATAGATGTCTAGAGAACCTTACACTTGTACTTGAAAGATGCATGGAAACTAACCTTGTTTTGAATTGGGAAAAATGTCACTTTATGGTAGAACAAGGAATAGTTTTGGGCCATGTTATTTCTTCTAGAGGGATAGAGGTTGATAAATCTAAAATAGATATTATGCATTCTTTACCACCTCCCACAAATGTGAGAGAGGTTCGTTCTTTTCTTGGACATGCAGGTTTCTATAGGAGATTTATCAAAGACTTCTCAAAGATCACATTACCTCTTTGCAAGCTACTACAAAAAGATGTGGTTTTCCACTTTGATGACAAATGCAAAGAGGCATTTGAAACATTGAAGGGACTCTTGACATCAGCTCCTATCATGCAACCATTAGATTGGAATGTACCTTTTGAAATCATGTGTGATGCTAGTGACTATGCCATTGGAGCTGTTTTGGGCCAACGGGTTGGCAAAGCCTCACATGCCATTTATTATGCCTCCCAAACTCTTAATGATGCTCAATTGAACTATTCCACTACTGAAAAAAAACTTTTGGCTGTTGTATTTGCTTTAGAAAAATTTTTATCTTATTTAATTGGTAGTAAAGTAATTGTATATTTTGACCATGCAACCCTTAGGTACTTACTCACTAAGAAGGAGGCCAAACCAAGGTTGATTAGATGGATACTTCTCTTACAAGAGTTTGATTTGGAGATAAAAGATAAGAGAGGTAGTGACAACCTGGTTGCGGACCATCTTAGCCGTTTAGTTCATGAAGAGGATGCACTACCCTTGAATGAGAACTTTTCGAATGAGCAACTTCTTTTTATAAGTACAACAACTCCTTGGTATGCCGATATTGTTAATTACTTAGTTACCAAGAAGTTGCCACAAGAGTTGACACAAGCTCAAAGAAATAAGATCAAGAGTGATGCCAAATACTACATATGGGATGATCCTTACCTTTGGAAGCATTGCTCCGATCAGATTATAAGAAGTTGTGTACTCGAATCTGAATTTCAATCTATTCTCACCTTTTGTCACTCTTATGCATGTGGAGGACACTTTGGATCCAAAAGAACAACCATGAAAGTTCTTGATTCTGGATTTTATTGGCCTACTATATTCAAAGATGCATACCTCTTTTGCAAGTCATGTGATCGTTGCCAAAGAACAGGTAATTTAGGTGCTAGAAATCAAATGCCTCAAACTCCAATACTTATTGTTGAAATTTTTGATGTATGGGGCATGGATTTCATGGGACCTTTTCCTTCTTCTTTTGGTAATCTTTATATTTTACTTGCCGTTGATTATGTTTCAAAGTGGGTGGAAGCAAAATCCACTAGGACTAATGACTCTAAAGTTGTTTCAGATTTTGTCAAGACTAACATCTTTGCTAGGTTTGGAACACCAAAGGCCATAATCAGCGATAGAGGTACTCACTTTTGCAATAGGACTATGAAAGCACTTTTGAGGAAGTATAACATCACACACAAGGTCTCCACCTCATATCATCCTCAAACTAGTGGGCAAGCTGAAGTGTCAAACCGAGAAGTTAAGTCCATCCTTGAAAAGACAGTTAATCCAAATAGGAAGGATTGGAATTCACGACTTGATGATGCACTTTGGGCTTATAGGACAGCATATAAGACACCCATTGGTATGTCTCCTTATCGACTTGTTTATGGTAAGCCTTGTCATCTTCCGGTTGAATTGGAACATAAATCATATTGGGCTATCAAACAATGCAACATGGAGATGGATGAGACAGGTAAGCAAAGAAAACTTGACCTACAAGAATTAGAGGAGATAAGGAATGATGCCTATGAGAATTCTAGGATTTACAAAGGAAAGACTAACGCATTCCATGACAAGATGATATCAAGAAAGGACTTTGTTGTTGGACAAAAAGTTCTTCTCTTCCATTCACGCCTTAAGTTATTTCCAGGTAAGTTACGTTCTCGTTGGGTTGGACCTTTTGTTATTACTAATGTATTTACTCATGGTGCAGTTGAAATCCAAAGCCCAAAAATAGATAAGGCATTCAAAGTGAATGGTCATAGATTGAAGCCTTACTATGAGAACTTTCCAATACAAGATGTGGAGGAGTTACCACTTTTTGAGCCAAATTATGTTGAATAATAATGGCATGGGTCTAAGTCAGGCTGAGGACAATAAACCAAGCGCTTCTTGGGAGGCAACCCAAAAGGATGGAGAGCATCTATTACATCAGATTTGCATATTCCTTACTCTTCATCATTCTATCTTTTATTGTTTTTCTTTTGTTTTGTTTAGTAGTTCTTTTCTCTTACAGATAATTCTTGCATTGGGGATAATAGCATTACATTGAGGACAATGTAAAAATTATGTGTGGGGGGAAGAATTTAGGATTTTATTTAGAGTGTTTTGTTTTTGAGTCTTTTTATGTTGTTTTTAGTGTGTTTTAGTTACTTTCAATACTATGATGAGATATGAATTGCGTAAGTCTAAAACAGATTTATTAGTCAGAAGATTTTCATGAGAATTGAGCTTGATATCAACTTTTTTATGAGCCAATGTTAATATGATATGTTGATTGAGAAAGAAGCATGTTTAGACTTAAATCTGACTTGTATAATCATCCTTGTGAGTTTTTGAGCCCATATGATTGATGCATTATACATATCAATCTAATTTCTTTCTTGAGTGCTCTTATGATTACATGATTCTCTAGAACTTGCTTTAAACCTTGTTGAGACTATATTGATGCATGTGACAACATGAATATGATAGAGGCATTATGATTTTTAGCCAGGGCCAAACAGCCATCCCTTATTGATGTTCCAAGAGAACATCCCCCTCAGTGAACCAATATGAGCCTACATTGAATAAGCTATTTCTTTGGTAACCATAACTTGTCCCTAACCTAAATATACTTATTTATATCTTTACCTTTGTTCCAAATATGAATTAGCATGTTTTGAGACAAGTTTCAAAGACAAGGAAGATCTATTGAAAATTTGGGTTAGAAACAAGAAATAAGTGTGGGGGGAAAAGAAAAGAAAAATCAAGAGAAAAAGAAATGGAATACTGGCAAATACATTCCTATGTGAAAAAAAAATGAAAAAAAAAATATGAATCATCTCTTGAACTTGTGGAAAAAGAAAAAGATGTTACAAAGTTGTTTAGAATGAAGGAAAGGCCCAACATGAATATCCGACCTATGTGACTATGTACTTGTAAAGAGTTTTGAGAAGTTTCTTTGTATAAATCTTATTATGTCTCTAAACTCTATAAAATCTTTGGAACTTTTGTAATATCCTTTATCTTTTATTCTTTAGCCACATTATTACCCCTTGGCCCCATAATAACCTTGCATAAAGACCTCTTGATTCATGAAGTTGCATGATCTAAGTAGTGGAGAATAGGTGGACAAGCAAGCATATGGTAGAAACTGTTTTCATCAGATTGATTGAGTGTAAACACTTCACCAGTACTTTAAAGAGTGAAACTCATGAGGGTATCCTATGTGAGAAGTTGAGATTAAGTTTGAACATGCACTATTTTGATTGAGATATGTTATGTTAATTTCAGCTTAACTCAAACCATTTACTATCAAGCATGACTTTTTGTGAAACTCTTTAAGCTATTGATTAGTTTATAAGACTTGTTCAATGATTGTCTCTAAATTGTATTGAAAGAGGATTAGATTAGGTTTTATTATTTTGTCGCTATTTGATTTTGCTCGAGGACTAGCAAAAGATTAAGTGTGGGGGAATTTGATAAGTGCTTAATTTCATACATTTTCCTATTTAATTTCCTTATACTTTGTGCTTTGATTCTTACTTCCTTGACATTTCACTAGGTTTTTATGCTTTGTAGGTATTTTGGAGGAGATGAAGTCAAAACATGTCAATTAGGATGTTAAAGAGCTTACAAAGTCACAATCACAAGATGGAAAATGAGTTGGGAGTCAAAAAGATCAAATTTTTGGTGCAAAACAAGAAGACAGATTTGACCTCCGGATCTTGTTGCTAAGAAAACATGATGTTAGACTCTTTATTCGAAGAAAATTCCTTCTTGACTTTTGAAGATCACTTGATTACCTTTCCAGCAGTTGGTCATGGCCCTAAATCGGATAAGAAATGCTCATCCAATTGGCATCGGAATATCTCCCTAAACAACCCTAATGGCAGAAAATACCCTAGCCGCAAATCACATTTTTTTCTTAATACCCTAGCTGACATTTATGTTTATCCTTGTCAAAGAAGGATTAGTGGCTGTCAACTTTCCTACTTTATTTGGCTGCAAGAAAATAATCTCTCTTCATTAAAAAGTGCTTTGACTAAAACTTTCCTACTTTATTCAAACTTGGCTGCCAAGGCTTATATCTTTCCTTAAAACACAAAATTCAGCCACTTTTCCTTAACTTTAGCCACAAGTCAGCATTTATTGAAGGGAGAGAGCTAAAATTCACATGTTTGATGCCCTAGCTATTGCCTATAAAAAGAGAACAAGGGGGTAAACGAAAATACACTTTCCCAAGCATCAAAGTTCTGATTTCTTCTTTTTTTCTTTGTTTTTGAGAGAGCAAGAGGCTGGATAATTAATATTCTTCTTCTTCTTTCTTTCTTTCTTTCATTTATTTTCTTCTTAGATTCTCTTTAATTTTATGTTTATGTTTACAATGCCTATTCTAGGCTAAACTTTTATTTGGTTAAGGGTGATTTCAAAGCCCTAGACATGTTTTGTAATTGATTTTTAGATTCTATCTATCATTAATCTTCTATCAAAGTTGCTTATGTTCTTCTACAAGAATTGTTTATGATGTTGTCTTGATTTATTTAGGTGTACAACTAGATAGATCTTGATAATTATCTATTGCTAGTTTAGGAGTCTTGATCAGTGTAATTGTCTTGATTTCCTATTCATAAGTGGCAATTTGTGATTAATGATTATGGTCAAGTTTTCGATAATTGCAAAGTGGAACATAACCTAAGTTGAACTATCCGAGCTTATGTGTTTGTTGCTTAGATCAACCTATCTTTCTCATCATAAAGCTGCCATTAAATTGAATTTAGAGAGCTTATTCTAGGTTGTTTGATGGTTAGAGATTAAATAGAGAGCTTGTTCTATTTAACGACAAACTAAGAAAAGATTGGGATTACAGAGCTTGTTGTTATCTACGGTTGTTAACTTTGATAGTTGGTTGATATTGATAGATCTGAAATTGGTTCTTAATGATGTGTAGTGGTGGAGAATGAAACCTTAACCATATTTCTCTCATATTTGATTTCTTATTTCTTAATTGCATCTTACTTTTCTTGTTTGCTTATTTTTAAAACTATTTCAAAACCCCCTTTTCTTTTGTTTTCTTTGAACCTAAGTTATAAACTAATAACTCATAGATTAAAACCCAATCCCTGAGGACTCGACCCTTGCTAATCACTATACTCTACAATTGATTTTTTTTTTAGTGCAAAGTTAAACAAGATACACTCTTTTGGGTGCATCACTTATATTATGTAGGAAATTAAATAAATTGAGGAGGACCCTTGATCTAAACCTAGGGGTGGTCGACCAAGCTATTATTCAAGGGGGAGGGTTTCATTTTTTAGATAGAAGTTGGCTGATTTTGAAACAAGGGCAGTAGTTAAACCTTAGAAAAAAATATTTTTGAAAAGAAAGAAAGAGTTTTTGCTAAGGTAGCCATTCCTCTTTGGTTCTTACATTTTTTCCTTCTTCTTCTTCATGTTATTCTTCATTTTTTCATGTGATTTCCTACTATTTTCTTTGCTTAATAAAAGTTTTATGAAAGCTTTCTTGTTGTTCTTGCTTTTTCAAAACAAATAAAACAATGGTTAGGCTTCATGATCTTGATACAAATCAAGTGCTAATGGTTAGGGTGGGACCATGGAGTTCATTTCCATATTTTTTCTATTTTTATTTCTTTTATTTATTTATTTGCTACTTCAACTTGCTCATTTCTATTATTATTTATTTTTATATGTGTTTATTATTCTTACTAACCATTTTGTTCTTTTGATTTATGATATTCTTTTGTATATTGTGGCTATTTGTCATATAGTTTAGGTCATTTTTTAACCATAAGCTTTAGGCCATTTTCATATGCTATGTCATTTTACATTTGAATTAGACATTTAGGCCATTTTCATATGCTATGTCATCTTACAGTTATTTAGACATTTAGGCCATTTTTATATGCTATGTCATCTTACATTTTATTTAGACATTTAGGCCATTTTCATATGCTATGTTATTTTACATTTCATTTAGACATTTAGGCCATTTTCATATGCTATGTCATTTTATATGTCATTTAAGTTTTAGGTCATTTTTATCATCTATGTCATTTTACATTTCATTTAGACATTTAGGTCATGTTCGTATACTATGTCATTTTACATTTCATTTAGACATTTAGGCCATTTTCATATGATAGGTCATTTTACATTTCATTTAAACATTTAGGCCATTTTCATATGCTATGTCATTTTACATGTCATTTTAGACACTAGGTCATGCGAATTCCACGTCATTTATTTCATGTGTTTTAGCATTTCCACTTGATTTTTGACTTAAGCCAATCAATGGCTCAAAGTCAAGCTTTAATGAGCATACTTGTGGAAATTAAGCTTGTCAAGTTGGATTTTCTAACTTTATGATTTTTCTCATTAGGCAACCTTTGTCCAAATTTTTAAAAAAATTTACCACTGGTTGTAGGACCATAGAGGAGTCTCAAATATTTTTATTGTGATTTTTGGATGTTATTATCAAAGGTTTAAAAATGTTTTTTTGTTAAGCAGTTTTTTACCCACTATTCTGTCTTTCATGAATTTTCGGGTAGGTCATCCTTAGTCTAAAACTTAAGCATATTTTTTCCCATATAGGTTGACATGTTTTGAGTCTCCCATAATTTATTCAGAGTTTTTTGAAATTTTTTATAGGGTAAAAAAATTGATTTCCAAAACTGGTGAGGAAAGTCATATTTGTTTTTATGAACTAATAAATTTTTTTTTTTGTTCAAGGCACTAAAAGGGGGCTGATTTAAAACTTTAGTTGCTATCTTAGGTTAGTTTCCAAATTATTTTAATCATAAAATTTGATTTTTTAAGAGTTGGGTCAAGGTTGGTTAACCTCGGGTTTCAAAACTAGAAAAAAATAGAGCCTTTTAAATGGTGTTTTCGGCCAAGTATTATTTTATCCAAAAATTCTGATTTTTTTAAAAGCCGAGTCTAAAATCCGAGTTAGTGATGCACCCAAAAGAGTGTATCTTATTTAACCTTGCACTAAAAAGATCAATTGTAAGTATAGTAGTTAGCAAGGGTCGAGTCCTCAGGGATTGGGTTTTAATTTATGAGTTATTAGTTTATAACTTACGTTCAAAGAAAACAATAAAAGAAAAGGGCTTTTTGAAGCCAGATTTAAACTAAGTAAATAATAAGAATAAGATGCAAGGCGGTATAACCAGCCAATAAAAATATATATATACTAAATTAGGCGGTATAACCAGCCAATAAAAATATATATACTAAATTAGGCGGTATAACCAGCCAATAAAAATAAAACAAAGTTAATATACAAATTAGGCGGTATAACCAGCCAATAAAAATAAGTATAAAAAATAAGCAAACTAAAAGTAAGAAAACAAGTAAGTAAGAAGAATTAAATATGAAAAATATGGTTAAGGTTTCATTCTCCACCACTAGACATCATTAAGAATCAATTTCAGATCTACCAACTATCAAAGTTAACAACCGTAGATAACAACAAGCTCTGTTACCCCAATCTTTCCTTAGTTTGTCGTTAAATAGAACAAGCTCTCTATTTAATCTCTAACCATTAAACAACCTAGAATAAGCTCTCTAAATTCAATTTAATGGCAGCTTTATGATGAGAAAGATAGGTTGATCTAAGCAACAAACACATAAGCTCGGATTGTTCAACTTAGGTTATGTTCCACTTTGCAATTATTGAAAACTTGATCATAATCATTAATCACAAATTGCCACTTATGAATAGGAAATCAAGACAATTACACGGATCAAGACTCCTAAACTAGCAATAGATAATTATCAAGATCTATCTAGTTGTACACCTAAATAAATCAAGACAACATCATGAACAATTCTTGTAGAAGAACATAAGCAACTTTGATAGAAAATTAATGATAGATAGAATCTGAAAATCAATCACAAAACATGTCTAGGGCTTTGAAATCACCCTTAACCAAATAGAAGTTTAGCCTAGCATAGGCATTGTAAACATAAACATAAAATTAAAGAAAATCTATGAAGAAAATAAAAGAAAGAAAGAAGAAGAGGAAGAATATTAATTATCCAACCTCTTGCTCTCTCTAAAGAAAAAGAAAACTAGAGAAAAGAAAGAAAACTAGAGAAAAGAAAGAAGAAGAAAACTTAGAGAATTTTATTAAAATGGCTAATATCCTACCTATGTACAATATGATCCTCTACAATCATCCAAGGCCCTCTATTTATACACATTTTGGAGGGCTAAATGACAAGAGACAAGCTTTACAAATTTCAAAGGTAGGTATAATAGGTGGGTGAATTTTTCTAACAATTTTCGTCATATTGTATGACAATTTTGATCAGCCAACTTGATGGTCGATTTCGTCAATGTTGGAGGCCTGATCTGATCACATGGTCTTCTAGAAAAAGGTTCCCCTATCAGTTACGGATCCATAGCCGTTGGAATCAGCTCATTTTCTGATGTGGATAAGCAGATATGGGCAAAATACGAAAACAGGTCAGCACAGACGTCATTGCACATCAGCCAACTTGATGGTCGATTTCGTCAATATTAGAGGCCTGATATGATCATATGGTCTTCTAGACAAAGGTTACCGTATCAGTTACGGATCCATAGCCATTGAAATCAGCTCATTTGCTGACGTGGATAAGCAGATATGGGCAAAATACGAAAACCGGTCAGCACAGATGTCATTGCACATCAGCCAACTTGATGGTCGATTTCGCTAGGGAAAACGACTCCGTTTCAAGAAGTGTAAAACATGAAAAAGATAGATATGCCTCTTAGCTTTGCACGACTACAAATTTCAGCCTTATTGCTTCAGTGAAACTCCAGATATAGCTGATATGGCAAAAGGTGTCGGAACTGGAACTGAACTGGATTTGCCTTTAATTCTAGTAATCTGAAATCACTCAAAGAAACTTGTGAAAAACACCAAATTACATAAAAATATAAAAGATCATAAACACAATTAGACTAAACAATAATAACTCGTATTTGACACAAAACAATAATAAAACATAACTAAAAACTATATAATTATACGAGTTATCACACCCCCACACTTAGATTGTTGCTAGTCCCTAGCAACGACTCAATAAAAATAAAATAAGAAAATCTAATCTAATCCATTTTCGTAGGAAATCACGGTGGCACTTAGCATGTGACACAAGCCTTTAAACCCCTAGGTGTCCCTAGTGGACGAGTTTAGTCTCGTGAGGGTTTACTAGAACGATACCCACAAACATTGAAAAACTAAAATATAAATAAACTGCATATACTAAAAATATTTACTCCTAATCCTTTCAATACAAATTAGAGACAATATTTGAACAAGTCTTATAAACTAATCAATAGCTTAAAGAATTTCACAAAAAATCATGCTTGAATGTAAATTGTTTGAGTTAAGCCAATATTAGCATAACATATCTCAATCAAAATATTGCATGTTCAAATTTAATCTCAACTTCTCACATGGGATACCCTCATGATTTTCACTCTTTAAAGTAGTGGTGAAGTGTTTACACTCAATCAATCTCATGAAAACAGTTCTACCATATTCTTGCTTGTCCACCTATTCTCCACTATTTAGATCATACAACTTCATGAATCAAGAGGTCTTTAATCAAGGTTGTAATGGGGCCAAGGGGTTTGTAATGTGGTTGAAGAACAAAAGGATAAAGATATCACAAAGGTTCCAAAGAGTTCATAAAGTTTAGAGACATAGAAAGATCATACAAAGAAACTTCTCAAAACTCTTTACAAGTACATAGTCACCTAGGCCGAATATTCATGTTGGGCCTTTTCTTCATTCTAAACAACTTTGTAACATCTTTTCCTTTTTCCACAAATTCAAGAGATGATTCATATTTTTTACATAGGAATGTATTTGCCAGTATTCCATTTCTTTTTCTCTTGACTTTTCTTTTCTTTTCCCCCCACACTTATTTCTTGTTTCTAACCCAAATTTTTAACTAAAAATATCCCTTGTCTTTGCAACTTGTCTCAAAACATGCTAATTCATCTTTGGAACAAAGGTAAAGATATAAGTATATTTAGGTTAGGGACAAGTTATGGTTACCAAAGAGATAGCTTATTCAATGTAGGCTCAAATTGGTTCACTAAGGGTGTGTTCTCTTGGAACATCAATAAGGGATGGCTGTTTGGCCCTGGCTAAAAATCCTAATGCCTCTATCATATTCATGTTGTCACATGTATCAATATAGTCTCAAACGGTTTAAAGCAAGTTCTAGAGAATCATGTAATCATAAGAGCACTCAAGAAAGAAATTAGATTGATTTGTATAATGCATCAATCATTATAGGCTCAAAAACTCACAAGGATGATTATACAAGTCAGATTAAGTCTAAACATGCTTCTTTCTCAATCAACATATCATATTAACATTGGCTCATAAAAAGATTGACATCAAGTTCAATTCTCATGAAAATCTTCTCACTAATAAATCTGTTTTAGACTTATGCAATTCATATCTCATCATTGTATTAAAAAGGAACTAAAACACACTAAAATAATAATAATAATAATAATAAAGACTCATAAAAAAAGAATAGTAGACAAAAATAAAAGAAATCCTAAATCATTCCCCCCACACTTAATTCTTACATTGTCCTCAATGTAAGTCTATTAACCCAAATGAAAGAATCATGTGTAAGAGAAAAGAACTAATAACATAAGAATAGGAACAACTAAGACTCAAAACAAAACAAAACAAACTCATGCAACCTAAATAATCCTAAAATACTAAACAAAAATTAACAAGTAAACATAAAAAGATTAAAATCAAACTGACAAGGTATGTCTCAAGTCTCCCTTACTCAGACCTTGTCCAGAATGAATACTTCTAAATTGCTTAAAACACAACAAACTTTTTTTTTTTTTTTTGAAAAGAAGAAATCAAACTGACAAGGTATGTCTCAAGTCTCCCTTACTCAGACCTTGTTCAGAATGAATACTTCTAAATGGCTTAAAACACATCAAAATTTTTTTTTTTTTTTAAATTAGCAAAATATGTCCCTTACCCCCTACTAAAGGTAGAATTTAGGAGATATTACCTGCAGAGGTTGCTAACCACTTATTATAACTGAGACACAACAAACAAAATGTTAGATAATGTCACAAAGACAAAGTACAATCCACTCCTTGCTCGTCCATATCTCTTTTTCTTTTTCCGAGCGTTTGCGAAACAACCGTAGCAGATAAACACTCATAAGCTTGGAGCTTTTTGAGTAAATCTTCAATGGTTGTAGCAGAAATTATGGTTCTCCTTGCCTCTGAAAACATGAATCCATTATCCACAGCATTATCTAAATATGAAAGCAAATTACTAAAATAACCATTAATATTAAGCAAACCAATGGGTTTCTTATTTGTGACCAAAGATGACCAAGAAGCCACGCAAGCTATTTCTTCCAATGTACCCAGACCTCCTGGTAAAGCAATGAATGCATCGGCAGAATGGTACATGATTGTTATCCGTTCAGGGATACTCCAGACTTGTATTTCCTTACCCACGGTAGGTCCACAAAAACTTGTGAATAGTTTTGGCACGATTCCTAGAACTGGACTTCCTCCGGCGTGTGCTGCTGTAGCGACTGCTCCCATTAAACCCGTACTACCGCCTCCATAAATCAACTGGATCTTTTGTTGGGCAAGTATTACTCCAACTCTTATGTCTTCATCAGCGAATATGTTATTTTTCCCTGGATAAGCACCTCCAAAGACACAAATTTTTTTAATGCGTTGGGACGAAGTACTTTCCATTTTTTTTTTCTTTTTCGAGTGCCTGAAAGAGAATGAGTACATGGTGTAATATATAGAGGACTGAGTAGTGAATCAGACAAGAGTAATAATGTCGCCGAAAGTGTATCTGACCTGTCAGAAGAAAATATTAACCTAACAAAAGATTTTTGCGTGATTTCAGGAAGAAAATCAAAAAGAGAAGAAAAAATCAACCGTAAAAGACAAATAAAAAAAACGAGAATAATTACACAAATCGAACAACACGTAAATTAAACCAAAATAAAGTTATTGCAAATCAAACCAAAAACTGAGAAGTCATTTATTGTAGTTGTGATTGTGGCTCACATCTTCCTCTGGTTTTACGTCCAGAAACGGCTTAAACGCCTTCTATGAGTCGAGGATATGCTTCCCATCCAGTTTTCTTACAAGCTGGCAAACAGGGTCTTTTAACATCAGATTCCCAAGATGTTGCCATTCCCTTTGGAATTGCGGCCATAAATCAAGAATTTCTCTTTGTACGTCTCCACTAGGATGCGTCTCAAGAGAAAGTTGGATATTACCCAAATTCTCCTTACTCAGTCCATCCTTAATGAATTCAATTTTATCATCTCGATTAGAGGACGGAATCCCAATAGAACGACATTTACCGTTACACGTCCATCGTGCACATTTGTGGCAATTTGAACTCATGCGCTTTGCTCGTCGCTTCTTTGCAAAAGTGCTTCTACCTGTACCTGGTAAATGCAAAACAGGAAGATATTCATCTTCACGTACCTTGGCTTCAATTATCCAACGTATGTCTCCAGGAATCCCTTTGTGCATAAGCATTCTTAATCTTTCAAGTCGAACTTGGTAAAGCTTCAGTAAAATATTTCGAGGAAAAGGAGGAAATCGTTTCTGCAATCTTGTGAGAATATCATCCATCCTGAAAAAAAAGAATGAAAAAAAATTGAAAGAGAAATTGGAAGAGAAATTTATATACAATATCAGTTTTGTGGGTAGCTGATGGAACCGATTTAAATAATCACGGAGTACCGTTATCCGCCATTTAACCGGGGTTAAAAAATTATATTTACATCTAGTTATTTTCAAAACAAGGATCAGAAAGAAAAACAACATAAAAAGACTCAAAAACAAAACACTCTAAATAAAATCCTAAATTCTTCCCCCCACACATAATTCTTACATTGTCATTAATGTAATGCTATTATCCCCCAATGCAAGAATTATATGTAAGAGAAAAGAACTATTAAACAAAAGAAACTTATGCAGTCTAAATGAACTTAAAAGCAGTAAACACAATTAACAAAGAAACATAAGAAATAAAATAAAAACAATAAAAATAATAAAAGAAAAAGGAAAAGAAAGAGAAAGAGAAAGAGAAAGCAAATCTGAATATGGAAGGTTGGCAATTTCATCTTTAATTGGGCTGCCTTCCCAAGTAACACTTGAGTTAGTGTTTTGAATCTAACCAACACCCCTTCTTGGCTTTTTAGGCTTGTCAGGCTCATACATGAAATTTCCCAAATTTATGCGTTTGAGAGGAAGCTTTCTTTGCACAACAGTGGATGCATTCTCCATTACAAGTATTATTCCATCATCCTTGGTGGTGCATATCTCATCGAGGAATGGTGCATCTTTTGGTACTTGTTGAATGGCATCCACAAATAAACTGTTTAAGGTTTCCAGGATGTCTTGTTCATGTTCCTCCTCCTTGAACTTTGCGAATCTACTAGGAAAAGGTGGAGAAGAAACATTAGCAAAAATTGGAATCTTAAACGTTACCTCCGGTGTCGAAATACTCTTATTTGGATCTGTGGCTTTATTATCCTCAAGAATAGAATCCATCTCTAATTTTGTCTCATCCTCATCTTGTTCCTCATTCTTGAAGGTCACAATAGTAGCATTCTCCTTTGGGTTAATCATCGTTTGGGCAGGGAGTTCTTCAGATCTTTGTGCTACCCATCCCACTATACTACTAGCCAATTGGCTCATTTGCTTTTCCAAACTCTGGATGCTTGCCCTTGTTTCCTGTTGAAATTGCAAAGTATTAGTAACAAGAGAATAGACAAGATCTTCTAAAGAAGTACCTGAGTTTTGAGTCATATGTGATGGCTGAAAAAGATCTGATTCTTGAGACCATGATTGATTGAAGATAGATGGATGAGTGTAACTGGCATAAGGATCTACTTCTTGGAAATTTTTTGAGTAGCCATAATTAGTATGATCCCCCCATCCCTCATGGTAAGTGTTTGAGTAATGATCATGCAGTTGGTCTTGGAACACTTGATGGCCTTGACATCCTCCCATGGCAAATTGTTGAACTGGGAAGGTGAGATTGGCTTGTTGATTCTCCATGTTCATGTATGCCACCAACTCTTCAAGTGTTAGATTGCTCAATTCCATCGTTTTTTTTATTTTTTTTATTTTTTTATTTTTATTTTTTCAAAATTTGATAAGAAAAACCCGTATGTACAAGAAAACAAAACTCATTAGAACTGAAAATAAGAATAAACCAAGTAACAAATAAACTAAAGAAAACAATCCCCGGCAACGGCGCCAAAAATTTGATGCACCCAAAAGAGTGTATCTTATTTAACCTTGCACTAAAAAGATCAATTGTAAGTATAGTAGTTAGCAAGGGTCGAGTCCTCAGGGATTGGGTTTTAATTTATGAGTTATTAGTTTATAACTTACGTTCAAAGAAAACAATAAAAGAAAAGGGGTTTTTGAAGCCAGATTTAAACTAAGTAAATAATAAGAATAAGATGCAAGGCGGTATAACCAGCCAATAAAAATATATATATACTAAATTAGGCGGTATAACCAGCCAATAAAAATATATATACTAAATTAGGCGGTATAACCAGCCAATAAAAATAAAACAAAGTTAATATACAAATTAGGCGGTATAACCAGCCAATAAAAATAAATATAAAAAATAAGCAAACTAAAAGTAAGAAAACAAGTAAGTAAGAAGAATTAAATATGAAAAATATGGTTAAGGTTTCATTCTCCACCACTAGACATCATTAAGAATCAATTTCAGATCTACCAACTATCAAAGTTAACAACCGTAGATAACAACAAGCTCTGTTACCCCAATCTTTCCTTAGTTTGTCGTTAAATAGAACAAGCTCTCTATTTAATCTCTAACCATTAAACAACCTAGAATAAGCTCTCTAAATTCAATTTAATGGCAGCTTTATGATGAGAAAGATAGGTTGATCTAAGCAACAAACACATAAGCTCGGATTGTTCAACTTAGGTTATGTTCCACTTTGCAATTATTGAAAACTTGATCATAATCATTAATCACAAATTGCCACTTATGAATAGGAAATCAAGACAATTACACGGATCAAGACTCCTAAACTAGCAATAGATAATTATCAAGATCTATCTAGTTGTACACCTAAATAAATCAAGACAACATCATGAACAATTCTTGTAGAAGAACATAAGCAACTTTGATAGAAAATTAATGATAGATAGAATCTGAAAATCAATCACAAAACATGTCTAGGGCTTTGAAATCACCCTTAACCAAATAGAAGTTTAGCCTAGCATAGGCATTGTAAACATAAACATCAAATTAAAGAAAATCTAAGAAGAAAATAAAAGAAAGAAAGAAGAAGAGGAAGAATATTAATTATCCAACCTCTTGCTCTCTCTAAAGAAAAAGAAAACTAGAGAAAAGAAAGAAAACTAGAGAAAAGAAAGAAGAAGAAAACTTAGAGAATTTTATTAAAATGGCTAATATCCTACCTATGTACAATATGATCCTCTACAATCATCCAAGGCCCTCTATTTATACACATTTTGGAGGGCTAAATGACAAGAGACAAGCTTTACAAATTTCAAAGGTAGGTATAATAGGTGGGTGAATTTTTCTAACAATTTTCGTCATATTGTATGACAATTTTGATCAGCCAACTTGATGGTCGATTTCGTCAATGTTGGAGGCCTGATCTGATCACATGGTCTTCTAGAAAAAGGTTCCCCTATCAGTTACGGATCCATAGCCGTTGGAATCAGCTCATTTTCTGATGTGGATAAGCAGATATGGGCAAAATACGAAAACAGGTCAGCACAGACGTCATTGCACATCAGCCAACTTGATGGTCGATTTCGTCAATATTAGAGGCCTGATATGATCATATGGTCTTCTAGACAAAGGTTACCGTATCAGTTACGGATCCATAGCCATTGAAATCAGCTCATTTGCTGACGTGGATAAGCAGATATGGGCAAAATACGAAAACCGGTCAGCACAGATGTCATTGCACATCAGCCAACTTGATGGTCGATTTCGCTAGGGAAAACGACTCCGTTTCAAGAAGTGTAAAACATGAAAAAGATAGATATGCCTCTTAGCTTTGCACGACTACAAATTTCAGCCTTATTGCTTCAGTGAAACTCCAGATATAGCTGATATGGCAAAAGGTGTCGGAACTGGAACTGAACTGGATTTGCCTTTAATTCTAGTAATCTGAAATCACTCAAAGAAACTTGTGAAAAATACCAAATTACATAAAAATATAAAAGATCATAAACACAATTAGACTAAACAATAATAACTCGTATTTGACACAAAACAATAATAAAACATAACTAAAAACTATATAATTATACGAGTTATCAGTTAGAAAATCTAACTTAGGTCTCTTCCAAAGGTAGTCGGATGTCTTTTTAGATATACGAATATCCTTATTTTGTGGGAGAAATACATTTCCATGCATTTGCATTTTTCATATTCATGCATATTTTATGACATTTAATTTTTGCTATTTTTGTTTTATAAATTCCATATATATATATATATATATATATATATGTGTGTGTGTGTGTGTGTGTGTGTGTGTGTGTGAATATTCCATAGTGATGTCATTGTTTTGATTTAGATTTTATGTTGTCATTTTAATTATGGCATAACTATGAATATTCTATGATAATTCTTGCCATTTAATTTAGATTTTTGCTATGTCATATAGATTTCTAATATGCCATCTAGGTTTAATCATGTCATTAATTCTTGCCATTTAACTTAGATTTTTGCTATGTCATATAAAATTTTAATATGTCATCGAGGTTTTATCATGTCATTAATTCTTGTCAATTTTATTTAGATCTTTTCCACATTATTTAAATTCTACCATGTCATTTAGATTATGCCATATCATTTAGATTTTTCCATGTCAAGCATGCCATGTCATTAATCCATATGCCATGTCATTCATTCATATGCCATGTCATTAGTAGTAATTTTCATATTCATAACTATCTTTTTAAATGCTTTTTCAATGTAATAAAAATAATGATTTTCAAATAAAATAAAGTTATTCCTGAGTTGAAATAATTCATGAGTTCTCCTCCGGGTTGCCGGGGAGGACATCATCAATTATCATTAATAACGGAATATCTTTTGTCAAAAACGAGAATGATTCGAAAAATTTTCCAAATAAATAAAATTTTATATATTTTGCCGGGGAATGTAGTAAAATTTTGAATTAATAAATTCCGAATTATTTTCAAATCAAGTGGAATTATTTTTCTTTAAAATGTGAATTATTTTTAAACACCAATTTCAAAATTGACTTTTTTACCGAGACTCGAGATAACACATGATTAACGAGGTACCATTTTACACGGGCGTTGCGGGGGTGCTAATCCTTCCCCGCGCGTAACCGACTTCTGAACCCGCTTTTTGATTTTCTATGGTTTAAAGCAGATTTCAAAATTGGTTTTAGAAAAATGTTTTAATTTATTTTTAAATGTTTTACAAAAACGGTTAATAGGTGGCTGATCACACCTAGCCAAAAAAGATTTGTGGCGACTCCATTTCTTTTTTGAGATCGTTTTCAAACCCTCATTTTAATTACAAGAGGAATTAAGTCGTCTTTTCCTCTGTTGTTTTCACTCATTCACTCGAACGGTTCCCCGGTGACGGGTGGATCACGTATTGCCAATTTTTCTTTTAAAAAAGCAAATAAAAAGGTTTGAGAAGCTTTGAGGATCTTGGTTTTACCAAGTGATTTTGGTTTGGTAGGATTATGTCCAAAGAACCAACCATTGAGTCAACCTTGATTTTTCTTACTTGTTTATTTTTTTAGCTTATGTTTGATCATTTTCATATGTTTGTTTTGCTAAAATCATGTTTCATACCATTTTCAACTTGATTTTTGTTTAAGACTAAACAATGGTCTCTAGCCAAAGTCTCTTGTGCAAACAAGTTGGAAAAGCAATGGGTTGTTAAGTTGGATATTCTGACTTTGGGCAATTTTTTCACCATGTTTCTTTTGTCAAAAAAAAAAAATTACCATATTTAGTAGACCCTTATAGGAGCCTCTGGTATGTTTTTCAAGATTTTTAGAATTTTTTATCAAGGGTGGAAAAATGGTTTTCGGTAAAAACAGATTTTAGTTTATTGTTCTGTCTTCAAGGCAATTTCAGTCTAGGCATATTTAGTCAAATTTGAAACTGATTTTTCCTCATAAAGATCATCATGTCTCAAGTCTAAACTGATTTTTTCAAAAAACATTATGAGGGGCAGAAAAATAGTTTTTTAAAACTAGTTTTTGGAGTTAAAATGAGGTTTTTAAAACTAACAAATTTCTGATTTTTATTTGTAAAAATGAGAGGCTGATTGGATTCATTAGCTACTGTTTTAGTTTTTTTTCTATGTCATCTCAAGGATAAAATTTGATTTTACAAAGATCGGATCATAGGTAGTTAATCCGGGTTTTAAAAATAGGAAACAAGAGCCCTTTTAGAAGGCTATTCGACCATAGGTATTTTTCTAACCAAAAAATGCATTTTTTTTCTTAATACGAGCCCAAAGTCATACGGTTTAAAAAATCCAATTTAAGTTTCTTTCAAAGGTAGTCGAACACCGTTTTAAGTATACGGATATCCTTACTTCAAGGGAGAAATACATCTTCATGCATTGCATATTTTAAAATATTTTTATTTAATTTGGCATAAAAACGTGCTTCTCGTTTTCCTAAACATTTGGCGAGAATTAGTTCTTAATCTTTGCTGGGTTTGCCGGGGAGGTTAGGAAATTATTCAACGCACGTGTTTATGGAATTGAAAGGTATGGTTTTCGTTTTACTCGAAATCATATAAATGTCATATGAAAGAATTATTTTCCAAGCTTTGCCGGGTTTGCCGAGGAGTACGGTAATATTTTTCGACATATGCCATTTATGTGATTCCTCACATAAAAAATCAATTTCAAAATGATGATGTGTGCAATTTCCATGATATCTATATTTGCCATCTTAATCATGCAAATTCCATGTACATGAATATTGCATGATGATGTCATTTTATGATGTAATATTCATATTGTTAGTGTGATCATGATGTGATTATGAATATTGCATAATGATGTCATTTTGTGATTTTTGCCAGTATGATTTCTTTGTAGGCCACGTCATTTATATTTTGCCATGTCAAGCTTGCCATGTCATTAATTCTTTTGCCATGTCATTAATTCATATGACATGTCATTAATTCTTTTGGCCATGTCAAGCATGTCATGTCATTAATTCTTTTACCATGTCATAATAAATGTTTGCAATGCCGTGATAATTGTACATGTTGTTTAATTTATTATTTTTGTGCCTTAGTGTTGATTTGCATATTCATGACCAATTTTTATGATTTAAAATGCATGAAAATTTATTAAAGATTTTTTTTATAAAACAAGACTATTCCCGAGTTAAAATAATTCATGAGTTCTCTGCTGGGTTTGCCAGGGAGGATATCATCAATTATCATTAACGACGAAATATCTTTTCTTCAGAAACGAGGGTGATTCAGAGAATTTGAAAATCAAGGGAAAATTCCATGTTTTGATGAGTTTGTCAGGAAATGCGAAAAATTTTATGTCAATGAATTCTGGATCATTTTCTAATAATATATTTACTTTTCTAAGGGAATTATTTGTAAACACCAAATTAAAAACCGACTTTCACCGAGACTCGAGTTAACACATGACTAATAGGGTACCATTTTATATGGGCATTGTAGGGGTGCTAATCCTTCCCCACACGTAACCGGCTCTCGAATCCACACTTATTTTCTCTGGTTCAAAGCGCAAACTTCAAAAATGGTTTTAAAAAATGTTTTATAAAAATCGATTTTAATAGGTGGTCAATCACACTAGCCAAAAAAGATTGGAAGCGACTCCATTTCTTTCACGAGGTTGTTTTCAAACCCTCTCAATTTTAATTTAAGAGGAATTAAGTCGTCTTTTCCTCTATTATTTTCAATGTCACACTTAATGATGTCGATGTCCCGTGAAGGGACGTTTCAGACTCTTTTTAAGGGTTGTGACACAACAATCACATGTTTTACACTCAAAGTAACCTTACCAACCATCAATAGTCACATAACCCTAAGCATAAGCACATATTAATAGGTACCAAAAAACAACAATAAATCAATTTACCACGGTAAAAAGTTAATTATCAGCACCCAAAAAATAACAATAAATCAACTGACCATAGTAAAAAGTTAATTATCAAATAAATACAGGGAAAATAGAGAAGGAAATATAGGGAAAAAAGGATAAAAAGAAACGGCCGGGAAAAATGAAGAGAAAAAAGAGAAGGAAATATATGAAGAAAGGGAAAAAGAAAAGGTTGGGAAAAAGGAAGAGAAAAGAAAAAAGAAAATATTGAGAAGAAATGGGAGAAGAAAGGAAAGAAAAAAATATAAAATATGAAGTAATTTTTTAAATGATTTTTTTTTTTTTAACAGCAATGTATTATTTTATTGAATGAAATAAAAACTCACTAGATCCTGGATCTGCCAGCAAGACCCAAATTCCCTAACAGAGAATCTACCCTTCAGGCAGTTTACCTAATCCCTATTAATACCACAGAATACAAATAATGAAAAATGTATTTTCCTAAATGACTACCCTTCAAGCTTAAAATAGCTTGAACCCCTGATAGAACCTTGTGTTACAAGAAAAAGCTACCTCAAAATCCTTTTTTACTACATGAAACCACAATTCAAAGAGAAATGATGCACCCAAAAGAGTGTATCTTTATTTAACCTTGCACTAAAAAGATCAATTGTAAGTATAGTAGTTAGCAAGGGTCGAGTCCTCAGGGATTGAGTTTTAGTTTAAGAATTATTAGTCTAAAACCTAAATTCAAAGAAAACAAATTAAAAGAGGAGGTTTTTAAAATCAATTTAAACTAAAGACTTATAATCAAAGAAGAAAGAAAGTAAATAAGAAGTAATCAAATATGAGAAAAATATGGTTAAGGTTTCATTCTCCACCACTAGACATCATTAAGAATCAATTTCATATCTATCAACATTTATTAGCTATCAAAGTTAACAACCGTAGATAACAACAAGCTCTGTTACCCCAATCTTTCCTTAGTTTGTCGTTAAATAGAACAAGCTCTCTATTTAATCTCTAACTATCAAACAACCTAGAATAAGCTCTCCAAGGTCAATTTAATAGCAACTTTATGATGCGAAAGATAGGTTGATCTAAGCAACAAACACATAGGCTCGGAACTTAGGTTATGTTCCACTTTGCAATTATTGAAAACCTGACCATAATCATTAATCACAAATTGCCACTTATGAATAGGAAATCAAGACAATTACACGGATCAAGACTCCTAAACTAGCATTAGAAAATTATCAAGATTTATCTAGTTGGCCACCTAAACAAATCAAGACAACATCATAAACAATTATTGTAGAAAGAACATAAGCAACTTTGATAGAAAACAATGATAGATAGATTCTGAAAATTAATTACATAACATGTCTAGGGCTTTGAAATCACCCTTAACCAAATAAAAGTTTAGCCTAGCATAGGCATTGTAAACATAAACATAAAATTAAAGAGAATCTAAGAAGAAAATAAAAGAAAGAAAGAAGAAGAAGAAGAAGAATATTAATTATCCAGCCTCTTGCTCTCTCAAAAACAAAGAAACAAAGAAGAAATCAGAACTTTGATGCTTGGGAAAGTGTAAATTTCATTTGCCCTCTTGATCTCTATTTATAGGCAATAGCTAGGGCATCAAACAAGTGAATTTCAGCTCTCTCCCTTCAATAAATGCTGACTTGTGGCTAAAGTTAAGGAAAAGTGGCTGACTTTTATGTTTTAAGGAAAGATATAAGCCTTGGCAGCCAAGTTTGAATAAAGTAGGAAAGTTTTAGTCAAAGCACTCTTTAATGAAGAGAGATTACAAACTTGTAGGCAAAGTAAGTGTAAGGAAGGAAAGTCTTGGCTGATTTAATTCTCCTACTTTGACTAGGATTAGCTTTAAGGAAAAATACTTGCAATTAATGCAAGTTGATAGCCACTAATCCTTATTTGGCAAGGATAAACATAAATGTCAGCTAGGGTATTAAGAAAAAGATGTGATTTGCGGCTATGGTTTTTTCTGCCACTAGGGTTTTTATAGAGATATTCCAATGCCGATTTGGATGACCATTTCTTATCTGATTTAGGCCCATGACCAACCGTTGGAAAGGTAATCAAGTGATCTTCAAAAGTAAAGTAGGAAGGTTCTTCTAATAAAGAGTCTAACATCATGTTTTCTTTGCAACAAGCTCCGGAGGTCAAATCTGTCTTCTTGCTTTGCACCAAGAATTTGATCTTTTTGACTCCCAACTCTTTTTCCATCTTGTGATTGTGATTTTGTAAGCTCTTTAATATCCTAGTTGACATGTTTTGACTTCATCTCTTCCAAAATACCTACAAAGCATAAAAACCTAGTAAAATGTCAAGGAACTTAAGAATCAAAACACAAAGTATTAGGAAATTCAATAGGAAAATGCATGAAATTAAGCACTTATCAAGAAACTAAAATAGCCAGTCAAAACCAATCGACAACCATGCTGAAGATGTTCTTTCTTAACCAATTGATGCATGAATTACAATTCAAATAATGCTGATGGATGACCGATTTGCACCAAATGTTAAAACTGCATGTTACCGAATATTGCCTTTGTTCGAAATTGTTTAACTATTATGAGTAAACCATTCGCAGCCACACTTCAACAAACCTTTAACTGCTTTTGTTCGAGCCCTTCGAGCATCAAATACTTGAATCCCTAATGAACTTCTCTAAACTAGATGAAGTCACCCCGATAAATCCACCAAGTCCACTTGTTCTTTTTTGTGACCATTAGCCAACCCATACTTTCCATAAGCCAATGACATATATCCGAAATGTGCAAAAAGATGCACTTTCTTTATCCTACAAATATCCAAACCCTATGCAATTTCAAACCTTCAGTTAAGAAGTTAAAACAATGAAATGAAACCTGATCTCATTTAGAACCACCTAATGTAATTTACCCTTCAAGTCAAAAGAATAGACTTGCGATCCTACAATCCCTTTTTCAAGTGACCAAACAAGAATGAATTAAAACCAATTTATTGTCTACCCAACTAGCAGTCAAGTACTAGCCTTCCATTATAACCCCAAAAGACATATATTGATTGAAAGAAATCCTATAATGTTTCTACCCTCTTGTTTGAAAATAAAACAAGATCCCTTATCCCCCAGAAAGCGTTTGGTCATTAAGAAAACAACTATGTCCTGTGAACAAAACAAGTATAAGGAACTAACGCAAAAGACAAGAAAAGCCCTAACCTGTTCCTCTATACCTAATCTGATGAAAAACCTTGCAAGCCAAAAGAAACAAACTTTCAACCCCATAACCCACTTTCATGACTATAGACTGACCAATGAAGACCTTAAAGAATACCTATAAATTGAATACCCTTCTAGCGAAGAAGAAGTGCTAGGTTCCCACTATGAACTCCCAAAACAACATATAATATAAAAAGAAACCTATAAAGATACTACTCGTCTCTTGGAAAATGCAAGAGTCCCTATCCCTCCAAAATTCATTGGTCAATTACTCAAGAAAAAAAATCCAAGATAAAAGGACTCTTATGTACCTACAAAATTAAAACACAATGTTAATAAAAACACATGCTCTGTACGTCTATGGTTGTTCCCCAACCATTAATTTACTCAGTGATCAAAGCTATCATGTCTGTTTCTCTATTCACTCATTGCCTTGCCAACGCATCCGCTAAGAAGTTGGCTGAACGCCCCTTATGTTCCACCTTGCATCCATTTAAGTTATTCCTAACCCTATCAATCACCATAAAAAGGGAGTTAAGATGCCACGGTCTTAACTGACTAGAATTGCATCAAGCAACTGCAGTTGTAGAATCACTTTCTATCTCCAAATTAATGTTTGAGAGCTGTTTCAATTCAATAATCTCAAAAGCTTCTTTAATAGCTCTAATTTCTGCTTCATCCATTACCCCCACATATTTCGAAAACATAGCCAAAACAATGCCTCTATCATCTCGAAGCACTCCTCCAATGCCAGCTGGTCCAGGCTTTCCAACAACCGAAGCATCAACATTAAACTTCCACCAATTTTCAGCTGGTGCTATCCACTGTATTGTGCTTTTTGCCACATGTAGCTTTTGTGGTACTTAAAAAGAACTAGGCCTATGAATAAATTCCTCCATTGACTGAAAATCACTAGGCCATTTTGCCCAACACCACCATGCTAGCCTGCTGTTTATCAAGAATATCAAAGAGTTGACTTCTATGGCCTTTTCATTGAACACCACTCCATTGCGCCACAACCAAATGGTCCGTAATACAACTGAAAATAGCATGAACCATACCTTTCCATTGGTTGAACTCGGCATAAGCCCCATCCACTATGGGAACCTGTCACTTAATGTTTTCGGTTGCACCATACTTTTCCTCCACCATGCACAGACAAGTGACCATACTACCCAGACACTTTTGCACCAAAAAAAATAAATGGTCCTCTGTTTCCACTGTATCCTTACACAAAGGGCAAGAAAGATTGTCAACTGATAAAATGTTGCATTTGTGGAAATACATGTAAATAGGCAGCCTATTTTGAAATAAAATCCATAAGAAAGTTTCCACTTTATGAGGGACTAAACCTCGCCATTTTATAAAGTCAAAGGGCCCTTGTACCTAAATGTCTCCTTCTACTACTCGCGTAAACAACTTCGTTTTGTATCTACCATTAAGAGACGGTTTCTAAATCAGCCTATCTTTCATGTTTGCATTCAATTGAACATTGCTGAGTAATCCAATAGATCCTTCCATTGAGTAGTTTCCAAATCAAAGATGTCCCTGCGCAGATTGATTTCCCAATGCCATATATCACCAACCCACCTCCCAAACTTATTGATCACTTCGATCTTAAACACAGGTAAAGCATGTATTCTCGAAAACTTCTCTCTTAAAAATTCCCCATTCAACCATCTATCTTTCCATAACATGATCGATGCACCATCTCCATGCAATAAATCCAGATTATCACTGAACAAATTTCGAAACTTACCTCCCTCTCGAAGTGGATCCATTATACCTTTCCATAAGTTAGAATTGTTAGACTGTGGCTGATATCAAGGAATAACTTCACTTATGTTCATTCTGTATTTTGATATCACCATTTTCCATTTGCTGTCATGTTCCTCCAAAAATCTAAAAATTCATTTATTTAGTAATGCTCTGTTTTGGACTTCAATCGGTATTATACCCAAACCTCTACTATTCACACTTCGGCAGACACTGGGCCAACTTACTAGATGCATCTTATGTTTTTCCTTATTTCCATCCCAAAAGAAATCTCTTTGAATCTTCTCAATCCTTTTGACAATAGCAATCGGTGCTTTGAACAATGAGAGAAAATACAATGTAATACTCCCCATGACCGACTTTATCAAAGTTAATCTCCCTCCAGTGGATAGATATCTCTTCTTCTAGTGACCCAATCTAGACTCAATTTTTTTGATCATGGGTTCCCACATAGTCGTGTTTCTTGTATCAACCCCTAAAGGCAAGCCTAAATATTTTAAAGACCACTCCATAGTACGACAAGCTAACATATCTCTCCATTCACCCAATTCCTCCAAGTCAATATTAATACCAGCCATGCAACTTTTAGTGAACTTAATAGACAAACCTGATATGAGCTCGAAACATCTAAGTATGCGCTTGACATTCCTCAACGAGGTGCTGATTGCCTGATAACTCTATAAAATAGAGTTATTTACCATATTTTATATAGCTAAGTCCTTATAGTTTAAACTATTAATTAATTATTTTTAGTTATTTTTAATTTAGTTTTATTTATTTATATTATGTTTAATTTAGTTATTTATTTAATGTCTTTTGTATTTTTGTAGAGTCCTAAAGCAATAAGAAGAATATCAGTTCATATATGGAAAGTCAAAGCTGAAAGCTGTTACTTGCCCACAAAGTTTTCCTACTTCAGGCTTTTGGAGTTCTATAAATAGGAACCCTTTAAGACTTTATAAAAGACTTCTCCCTAGCTGTCAAATCTGAAGCTTGTAAATAACCTAGTTTTCTTAAGAAGAGAGCAGCCACCATAAAGATTTGCAAGGAGCAATAAAGATTTTGAAGGATTGAAGATTGAAGATTTGATAACCTTTAGTTTTCTCTTATCCCTTATCTTTTTTTATCTTTCTTGTAATATTTATGATGGTGAAACTCTTTTATTTATTGTTTTTATTAATTAGTATGAACTAAATATATTTTTCTAGGATTGCAATAGAACTCAACATGTAGTTTGGATTATTTTAGTCTTGTCGTAACCTACAAAATAACAAGTCTCATCGCAAGACTTTATTATTCGTTAAGCGTGACATTAAAAAAAAGAGGAAAAGTCGACTTAATTCCTCTCTAAAAATGAAGGTGTCGATAAGTGATCCCGATTGCACGGACCTGTTCAAGTAAGGGAGAAACAGAAGCAGACGAAAAGAAGACTTAATTCCTCTAGATTGAAATAAAAGGTCGAGGCTATGAAAATGGCCTCGTAAAAAGACATGGAGTCGCCAAAAATCTTTCTTAGCTAGGTGTGATCGCCCACCTATTAAAACCGATTTTATAAAACATTTTAAAATTAATTAAAACATTTGTAAAACCAATTTCAAGTCTACGTTATAAACCAGAGAAAATTGAAGAATTGGGTTCGGGACTCGGTTACGTGCGGGGAAGGATTAGCACCCCCACAACGCCCGTATAAAACGATACCTTATTAATCGTGTGCTATCTCAAGTCTCGGTAAAAAGATGGTTTTTAATTTAGTATTTCAAGTTAATTCCTAATTTTAAGAAAAATAATTCCATTTTTAATTGAAAATTATCCGAAATTTATTAATTCAAAATTTTCCTATATTCCCCGACAAAATCGGCAAAATATAGAAATTTTTATTCATTTGGAAAACTTTCAGAATCATTCTGGTTTTTTGGAAGAAAGATATTCCTTTATTAATGATAATTGATGATATTCCCTCCAACAAACACGTTAGAGAACTCATGAATTATTTTAACTCGGGAATATCTTTATTTTTATTGAAAATCATTATCTTTTTCAAAACATTTAAAAACATGAACATGAACATGTATGACATAAATAAAATGATATGGCAAAGTCTAGATAATATAATGCAAACTAAATGATATGACATAATTTAAATGGCATAGTATATTCTAAATGAGATAAAATGATTAACCTAAATGACATGGCAATTTTAAATGATATGGCATATTTTAAATGACATGGCATTTTCTAAATAATATAACCTAAATGACATGGAATATGATCTAAATGAAAAGAAATGACATGAAACATAAAATAATGCTATCATAAAATATGCATGAAAATAAAATAAAAATGCATGAACATAATATATGCTAAATAATGTGACAAAAAATAAATGACTAAATAAAAAATATAGGATAGCATGAATATTCAAAATCATATGGCAAACAATATAACATCATAAAATTTAAATCAAAGTAATAATAATACCATAGAAAAAATATCGTAGCAAAAATCACATCTTAAATAAAATGCATGAACATGGAAAATGCAATGCATGAAAATGTATCTTTTCCTTTAATTAAGGAAATCCATATATCTAAAAAGATATCCGGCTATCTTAGGAAAATATGTCAAATTAAATTTTCTAAAAGCAAAATACTTTGTGATTGTTTGAAAATAATTTTGAAGAAAAACTTGAATAAAGACTAAAACCCCTACCAAACCCTTTTAAAATGGCTCTAATTTCCTAAGTTTAAAATCCCGGACTTGACCACCCTTAACCCGAGATTTATAAATCATTTTTAAAGTTTAAAAAGGTGCCCGAATGCCTTACCCTTGATTTGAAAAATTAGGCCCAAAGGTCTTAAAAATGGTGCCTGAAGGCCTTACCTATGATTTGAAAAATTATGCTCGAAAGTCTTAAAAATGGTGCCCAAAGGCCTTAACCGTGATTTGAAAAATTATGCCCGAAGGTTTTAAAACTGCTGTCCGAAGGTCTTAAAAATGGTGCCCGGAGGCCTTACCCATGATTCAAAAATTATGCCCGAAGGTCTTAAAAATGGTGCCTGAAGGCCTTATCCATGATTTGAAAAATTATGCCTGAAGGTCTTAAAAATGGTGCCCGAAGGTCTTAAAAATGGTGCCCGGAGGCCTTACCTGTGATTTGAAAAATTATGCCCGAAGGTCTTAAAAATGGTGCCCGAAGGTCTTAAAAATGGTGCCCGGAGGCCTTACTCGTGATTTGAAAAATTATGCCCGAAGGTCTTAAAAATGGTGCCTGAAAACCTTACCCATGATTTGAAAAATTATGCCCGAAAGTCTTAAAAACGGTGCCCGAAGGTCTTAAAAATGGTGCCCAGACGCCTTACCTGTGATTTGAAAAATTATGCCTGAAGGTCTTTAAAATGGTGCCCAAAGATCTTAAAAATGGTGCCCGGAGGCCTTACCCGTGATTTGAAAAATTATGCCCGAAGGTCTTTAAAAATGGTGCCCGGAGGCCTTACCCGTGATTAAAATACCTTGACGACAGACTCAAGGCTCGACTCATTTGATAAACAGAATGAATTCGATTTAAAACAAAAGGAAATACCTAGACGGTGGTCTCAAGGCTCGACTCATTTGATAAAACAGAATGAATTCGATTTAAAACAAAAGGAAATACCTCGACGGTGGTCTCAAGGCTCGACTCATTTGAGAAGCAGAACGAGTTCGATTTGGGAAGCCAAAGTTTTCTTGATTCCAACAATGTTAGTTAAATGCAATGATGAGAATGACATGCTTTGCAAATGCTTGTACATTTCCTGAGGATGAATGCAATCAAATGATTGTGTCATGATTTCTAATCCATGGTTTCTTTGAGGTTCATAGATTATCTGACTTCATGAAGGAGTCTTCAATTGTTCACTGATGCCCTAATTAAGGAACCCTATACTCAAAATAAATTGTCAAACAGTCCCAGTTTCTGACTTTGCTAAAATTCACAAATTTCTGACTTCCTGGCGGAGTCTCCAACACATTCACTGTTTTCCTTTACTTTGTGAATTTTCCATCAGGATTAGTGGTTTCCAAACTTTTTCTAAGATTTAAATCTATTCCTTAGTAATAGTTTTAAACTCCCTTTTATTTTAAAAAAAAAAAAAATTTATGTTTACTAATCATCATTCAATTTAATAACAAACAAAATGCAATCTCAAAAATGTAAGAAAGAAAGTATGAAACAGGCAACTGTCATAAAAAGGGTAACAAAAATTTATTGCAACAAAATGTTTTAAAATGATAAAAGTGGATATCAAGGATATAAGAAACAAATGAAAAGTTATAGGTTGTTGATGCCCCGGATGCGAAATATCTTGAACCTCTCATTTTTCAAATCATTTGAAATTTTTCTTGAATAAACAATTTACTTGGGTAATCCCTCGGCTTCCGTAGTTACGTCAGACTAAGTTGTTCCCCTTTTCTCTGATTTTCAAATACTTTCCCCCCCTTTACACGGAGCATTGACTCAAACCTTAATCAGTACTTGAGCCACCTTTTGCAGGTTTTTAGCTCAAGTATCCCCCATTCGATATTAAGTCGCCCTTTGCAGGTTTTCAGCTTAAACCTCTTTTTTTTGTATTCTACCACGCATCTGATAATTTTAAATGCTTCCAAGGTAAAAATGTCAATTCAAAAGATGGGATAAATTCTGAGAACAACCTTTCAAATTAAATATCCATGCTTGATCAAAATAGACTTTTAAAGTACGTAATGTAGGCCAAGGTTCGGGTTTAGAAGGAAAGTATAAAATAGGCCCAAAATATGTTTAAGGGTGATTGGATCAAGGATCATTTCCTGAGGAGAATTCATTCTTGAGGCATTTGTCCCCATTTTGGACTTTTGTTTTTTCTTTTTTTCACTTTTCTTTCATTGCTGGCTTTCATTTGCCATTCTTTGATTTCACATTTTCCAATGGCTCTCTTTTTTTTGCCATGATTTTGATTATTTTTCCTCGTATTTTCCCTCCAGTGTAGAAGGTGATCCTTGATTAGGGTTCAACGAAAGAAATAATTCCTAAGGCTCAAAGGGGTGACTAGGGATAATTTCTTTTTAGTGAAGGGAATATGAAAGATGGTCATTTATCACACCAAGCATGAATATTGTCTTTGAAAAGCAATTCTCAAGGGAGATAGATATAAAGAATTTCCATTTCTACACTTGGAATCATTCGAATTCTCATGTGCATAATACTTCTTCAGTTCATCAGCATTCACAGGATGTCTAAAATCATCCTCGTCCACCCTAGTTAGAATCGATGCTCCTCCAGAAAAAGATCTTTTTACCACATAAAGTCCTTCCCAATTTGGAGCTCATTTTCCTCGCGGATCCTTCACTATAGGGAGAATTTTCCTCAGTACCAACTCTCCTTCTCGAAACTGTCTAGGTTGAACCTTCTTGTTATGGGCTTGAATCATCCTTTTCTGATACAACTGCCCATGACAAATTGCCTTCAATCTTTTCTCCTCGATGAGATTCAGCTGTTCATAACAAGCTCTAACCCATTCTGCCTCTTCTAGGCCAACCTCCATCAAAACCCGAGGGAAAGAATCTCAACTTCAATAGGTAACACTGCTTCCATACCATATACCAAAGAAAAAGGTGTTGCCCCTATAGATGTACGAACCGAAGTACGATATGCGTGAAGAGCAAAGGCAAGATCTCATGCCAATACTTGTACATATCAGTCATCTTCTCCACAATCTTCTTGATGTTTTTGTTGGCTGCTTCTACTGCCCCATTCATCTTCGGACGATAAGGTGCCGAATTGTGATGCGTGATCTTGAACTGAGTACACACTTCTCTCATCATCTTATTATTCAAATTGAGAGCATTATCTGAAATAATTCTTGCTGGAAATCCATATAGGCATATGATTTCCTTCTTAATAAATCTGCATACCACCGACTTCGTTACATTTGTATAAGAAGCAGCTTCCACCCATTTTGTGAAGTAATCTTTGGCCACAGGATGAAACGATGTCCATTTAAAGCTTTTGGAGTAATGGGCCCAATCATATCCATTCCCCATATTGAAAACGGCCATGGTGCGGTCATGACATGCAATGGCGATGGTGACACATGAATCTTATCCGCATAGATCTGGCATTTATGACACTTCCGGGAATAACTTATACAATATTCTTCAGTCATCAGCCAATAATACCCTACCTTAATAATCTTCTTAGCAAGCATATGACCATTGGCATGGGTGCCACATGTCCCTTCATGGACTTCCTCTATGATTCTTCGAGCTTTGATAGACCCGACACATCTCAGTAGGACTTGATCTTTCCCTTTCTTGTAGAGAATCTTGTTGTCTAGAACTAAACCCATTTCTAGTCTTCTCAGAGTCCTCTTGTCATTTTCTGTTGCCTGTTCTGGATACTGTTGACTCTTGATGTATTGCAAGATGTCGTTGTACCAAGGGAGACCATCGGCTTCTTTTTCGATACTCAAACAGTGGGCATGAGATTCATATATGCTCATCTTGATTGGCACAACTTCAGCCCCTTCATTCACTTTAAACATTGATGACAAAGTAGCCAGAGCATCCGCCATTCGGTTTTCTTCTCGAGGGAAGTAATTGAAACTTACTTCTTCAAACTCCTCCAATAAACTCAGTATGAGTTCTCGGTATCGGATTAGCTATGTATCCCGGGTTTCCCATTCTCCGCGCAATTGATATATCACTAAAGTCGAATCTCCAAAAAACCTCCAGTTTTTTTATCTTTCTGTCAATGGCCGCACGAAGGCCCATAGTACATGCCTCATATTCTGTAGTATTGTTTGTACAATCAAAATCCAATGTAGCAGTGAAAGGATAATAATCTTTGGTGCAACCCTAAAAAATAATGACGACAAGTCTCATCGCAAGACTTTATTATTCATTAGGCGTGACATTAAATTAAAAAAAAAGAGAAAAGTCGACTTAATTCCTCTAGAAAAATGAAGCTGTCTATACGTGATCCCGGATCGCGGGGGAACCCGTTCAAGTGAGGGGAAACAGAAGCAGAGGAAAAGATGACTTAATTCCTCTAGATCGAAATAAAATAAACGGTCGAAGGTATGAAAACGACCTCGTAAATGACATGGATTCGCCACCAATCCTTTTTAGCTAGGTGTGATTGGCCACCTATTAAAATCAGTTTTATAGAACATTTTAAAATTAATTAAAACATTTTTAGAACCAATTTCAAGTCTGCGTTATAAACCAGAGAAATCAAAGAAGCAGGTTGGGGAGTCGATTACGTGCGGGGAAGGATTAGCACCCCTACAACGCCCGTATAAATCGGTACCTTATTAATCGTGTGTTATCTCAAGTCTCGATAAAAAGTTGGTTTTTAATTTAGTATTTCTAGTTAATTCCCAATTTTAAGAAAATTAATTCAATTTTTAATTGAAAATGATTCGGAATTTATTAATTCAAAATTTTCCTATATTCCCCGACAAAATTGGCAAAATATAGAAATTTTTATTCATTTGGAAAACTTTCCGAATCATTCCCGTTTTTTGAAAGAAAGATATTCCTTTATTAATGATAATTGATTATATTCCCTCCAGCAAACCCGGTAGAGAACTCATGAATTATTTTAACTCGGGAATATCTTTATTTTTATTGACAATCATTATCTTTTTCAAAACATTTAAAAATATGAACATGAACATGTATGACATAAATAAAATGATATGGCAAAGTCTAGATAATATAATGCAACCTAAATGATATAACATAATTCAAATGACATAGTATATTCTAGGTAAAATGAAAAAATCCTAAATATCATGGTATATTCTAAATGAGATAAAATGATTTAAATGACATGGCAATTCTAAATAATTTGGCATATTTTAAATGACATGGCATTTTATAAATAAAATAACCTAAATGACATGGAATATGATCTAAATGACAAGAAATGACATGAAATTAAAATAACGCTAACATATAATATGCATGTAAATAAAATACAAATGCATGAACATAGTGTATGCTAAATGATGTGACAAAAATAAATGACTAAATAAAAAAAATATGGGATATCATGAAACATTCAAAATCATATGGCAAACAATATAAGATCATAAAATGTGAATTAAAATAATAATAATACCATTGGAAAATATCATAGCAAAAATCACACATTTAAATAAAATGCATGAAAATGAATTTTTTCCTCTAAATAAAGAAATCCGTATATCTAAAAAGATATCCGGCTACCTTAGGAAAATATGTCAAATTAGATTTTCTAAAGAAGATAAAACTTTGTGATTGTTTGAAAACAATTTTGAGGAAAACTTGAATAAAAATTAAAACCCTTACCAAACCCTTTTAAAATGGCTCTAATTTCCTAAGTTTAAACTCTCGGACTTAACCACCCTTAGCCCGAGATTTATAAAATCATTTTTAAAGTTTAAAAAGGCTTAGAAACTACCCTCATACAGTAGCTAAATCTTCTAACCAACCCACTCTAAATGCCTTAGCCAAATTCAACCATTATTCCTCTTTTGATTTCAAATCTGCCTCTACTGTCCGGTTTTGCCACACAATTTTTTAGCCTATTTTTAAAAATTCAAACAAATCTAAAACAAATACTGGAGACTTAGAACATGTAAAACTACATGAGAAAACTTGGCTTAATTTTTTGATTAAAGATGACTGCCCATAAAAATCAGAGAAGTTCGAGTACTAGGTGAAAAAAATTGTTTTGTCAAAACACATTTTTTTGCTTTTGATAAATTCATTCAAAAATCAAAGTAAAAATTATTGGAAATCATCCTAAAGACCTAAGACAGTAGCTAAACATTTAAAAACCTTGGACAAAAATTGGCTAAGTAAAAAAAATCACAAAGGTAGAACAACCAATTTGACAATTCTTTAATTTTCCACAAGTATGCTCAAGGGAGCATGACTTTGAGCCTTTAATTGGCCTAAGTCACAAATCAAGTGGCAATGACATGGAATGCATGAACATACAGCAAATGAAATGTATGAAATGCATGAAGAGGCCAAATGATCACATGAGACTCTAATGCAATCCTATTTAGTAAATGACATAAGTACATGACAAATCATATTAAAATGCATAATGTCATGACATTTTCAATAGCATATAACATATCAAAATCAAAATGCACAAGCTCATGGCATGGAAATGCAAACAAGTTAAGAAACAAAAGGAAAATGCACATGCAAGGCAAACAAAAATGGGATTGCCGAATGGTCATGGAACAATATGATGGCATTTTTATCATAGCATTTTCATAAGCACATGGCATACTAAAATAAAAATGTACAATTTCATGGCATAGAGATGCAAATAAATTAAGAAGAAAAAGGAAAATGCACATGTAAGGCAAAGAAAATGGAGTTGCCGAATGGTCATGAAACAAAACCAAGAAAATGCAAACATGTAAGACATAATACATGAAAAAAATGCACAACATGAGTATATGAACAACAATGGCCGAATATGAAAGGATGCAATATCAAGCATGGGAATGAAATATATAAGTAAATATAGGATAGAAAATAATGTATAGAACATATATATAAAAGATTTAACATAGACATGAAAAACAAATAACAAGCAAAACTAGTAAATAGAACAAGGAAAGTTAAGCTCCATGGTTAGTATCAAATGGGCATAGCCTCTCACCTAACCATAATCACTTGGTCTTGCCAAGATCATGAAGCCTTTCCATCTCAATAAAACAGAAAATAAACCATGTAAAACAGAAAATAAGATGAGCTTCATGGTAGGTAAAAATGGGCATAGTCTCTCTCCTAACCATGGTCACTTAGTCTAGCCAAGATCATCTAGCCATTTCTACCTTTTTTGCTTCATATTTTGTAAAAAAAATCAGAACCTTAGAATACTCTAAAACCTTGTAAAAATCATTTTTCACAACAACATGCAAGGAAGAAAAAAAAAAAAAAAACAAGGCAAGTAAATGTGCCATAATCGGCCATAGCATGAAACCATAGAAAAAAATTGTTTTCCACCATTTTAATGAAGAAAAAAAGATGAAAACATAAGTAAACATTAAAAAACTTTATTTCTATGAAAAATGTAGTAGGAAAACATGATAGAAAATCAAGAAAACACCATGGAAATCAAGAAGAAAGCTAGGCTAGAGCTTGGTAGAGATGACTACCTTCAAGCTCTCTATTGAAAACCTTTTTTTTCCTTTCTTTCATAACCTTTTTCTTTGCTAAATTAGCTACTGTTTTCCAACCAAAAACCTTTGAAAAAATGAAATCCTCCCCCTCCCTTTTTCTCCTCCAATCTTGGCCTTTAGATTTAGATATTTTGATGACAACATAAAAATGTCATCTTGCCAATTGATAGCATCCCTTAAGATGTGTACTCATACCTTTTTGTAACCTTAGCCATTAGATGCAAAAGAGGACCAATCCCATGCACTCCTTTGCTTGCCCCTCTTGAGTGCCTACCCTTGGATGAGTTGTGCTATTCCATTCTTGGTCATTGGATGAGACCAACATAAAAATGACATCTTGTAGATTAAATCCTGCCCTCAACATGTGTACTCATCCCTTGTAGATGGCCTAAGCCATTGGATGAAAAAAGATAATCCCATGCATTCCCTTGCTCAACCGAATGGATGCTCACCCTTTGATGAATTGTGCTCATCTTTTTTCTTCCATTCTTGGCCATTAGATGAGGGTTCTTTTATGAAAAATAACAATGTCATTTTGGCTTTAAACCTGGCCATTGGATGGAGCATTCAACTTTCCTACAAGGCACCTAAGCCATTGGATGAAGGGGGGACCATTTGCAAGGTGTTAGTGGTAGCATGTGGCTTGATAGTGACTAGGGAATTAAATTGTTCAAGCTTCCTTATTCTCCTCTATGTTGGCTGACCAAGGGAAGAAAAATTCCCAGCAATTCCTTCTTTTTTTCATATTTTCCTCAATTACATATTTGCCCTTTCTGGTTTCCTTGGTGAAATAACCTTTTTGCCCCCCGAACTTAAATAAATAGAAAACGGACTCCAAATTCGAATTTTATTTTTTCAATACTTCCAAAATAATAAAAAATTGAATTCTGAAAGTTTTCAAAATTTTTAGAGTCCTTTTGCTATTTATTTCCGAAATTACCCCTTTTATGCACCCGAACTTTACCATTTTTTAAACGAGCTCCGAATCCAAAGTTTTATTCACCAATCTTTTCCAAATAATTTAAAAATGTGATCTGGAAGTTTTCATAATTTTTGGAGCTCATTTACTATTTTTTCGGGATTTATCGGCTTGAATTACTGCATAGGGGACCCGGGATTTGGCCATTTTGCAAACGAACTCCTAATCAAGATTTTTTTTCGCCAATCTCTTCCAAATGATTTAAAAATGAGATTTACAAACTTTTAGAATTTTTGGAGTTCATTTTCTTTTTTTCCAGGATTTATCCTATTGAATTACTACATAGAAGACCCGGTATTTGGCCATTTTGCAAACGAACTCCGAATCAAGATTTTTTTTTGCCAAACTCTTCGAAATGATTTAAGAATGAGATTTGAAACTTTTCAGTATTTTTGGAGTTCATTTGCTATTTTTCCCATATTTTCTAATTTTTACCCTTTTGCCTCTGAAACCTGATTTTGCTCAAAACAAGTTCGATTTTCAGATTTTCTTCAAACTGAGTCTTGGGCTATCCTTGTTTAATAATTTCTCATCAATTTAGGGCTTTAGATCTTTCGAATCGGGCCATTTCTATAATTCTTCCAAATTTCATCGAAATCCACCAAAAAGCCCTAATTCTCGGTTTTCTTCCGAATTGACTTTTCTATCAGTTTTTCTTCCGAATGACTTCTCCATTACCCGTAGTCATTGCTTATCTTTCATTTGAGACCTTCAATTCTGACCAATTTGATCGTTTAAGCACTTTTTCCCAAATTTCTCGAATTAGGGTTTCCTTTCTACTGAATCTCGTAGCCCAACTTTCGAACTCCATATCTTTCAATGTAGATCTCGGATTATCAAAATTCTTTCACCATTTTTCAATTGAACCTCAAATCTTGATTTTGAAAGTGGGTTGACTTTTTTAGTAGTTGACTTTTTTGAGGTTGACTTTTTTGAGGTTGACTTTCTTCGAGGTTGACTTTTTTTTGAGTTTGACTTTTTCTATCTGCTTTCTTAGACTAAGCCTCGGAGTACCACTTGCAGGATGAGAAAAGCCTTTTAGCATTCTGAAACATCAATTTAGGAAGAAAATGTACCTGATTTAGGGGTCCGGATAAAATTAGGTGTCTACAGCTGCCTCACTTTGGCTATTGTTGAGAATCAGGAATCAGGCAAAGATAGACAAACACTAATTTTCTACGAAAACTGAAATCACATGTGAAAGAAAGGAAAATGGGTTTTCTTTTCTTTTTTCTTTTCTTCTTTTTCGTCATTTTTTCATTTTTTTCATTTCTTCATTTTTTTTATTTTTTTTTTCCTTGCTGGCTTTCATTTGCCATTCTTTGATTTCACATTTTCCAATGGCTCTCTTTTTTGCCATGATTTTGATTATTTTTCCTCGTATTTGCCCTCTAGTGTAGAAGGTGATCCTTGATCAGGGTTCAACGAAAGAAATAATTCCTAAGGCTCAAAGGGGTGACTAGGGATAATTTCTTTTTAGTGAAGGGAATATGAATGATGGTCATTTATCACACCAAGCATGAATATTCTCTTTGAAAAGCAATTATCAGGGGAGATAGATATATAGAATTTCCATTTCTACACTTGGAATCATTCGAATTCTCATGTGCATAATACTTCTTCAATTCATCAGCATTCACGGGATGTCTAAAATCATCCCCGTCCACCCGAGTTAGAATCAGTGCTCCTCCAGAAAAAGCTCTTTTTACCACATAGGGTCTTTCCCAATTTGGAGCCCATTTTCCTAACGGATCTTCAGTATGGGGAGAATTTTCTCAATACCAACTCTCCTTCTTGAAACTGTCTAGGTCGAACCTTCTTGTTATGGGCTCGAATCATCCTTTTCTGATACAACTTCCCATGAGAAAATGCCTTCAATCTTTTCTCTTCGATGAGATTCAGTTGTTCATAACGAGCTCTAACCCATTCTGCCTCTTCTAGGCCAACCTCCATCAAAACCCGAACTAAAGGAATCTCAACTTCAATGGGTAACATTGCTTCCATACCATATACCAAAGAAAACGGCGTTGCCCCTGTATGTGTAAAGAGAAAAAGGAAAAATCTCATGCCAATCCTTGTACACATCAGTCATCTTCTCGACAATCTTCTTGATGTTTTTGTTGGCTGTTTCTACTGCCCTATTCATCTTCGGACGATAAAGTGCCGAATTGTGATGCGTAATCTTGAACTAAGTACATACCTCTCTCATCATCTTATTATTCAGATTGAGAGCATTATCTGAAATAATTCTTGCCGGCAATCCATATCGGCATATGATTTCCTTCTTAACAAATCTGCATACCACCGACTTCGTTACATTTGTATAAGAAGCAGCTTCCACCCACTTTTTGAAATAGTCTATGGCCACCAGGATGAAACGATGTCCATTTGAAGCTTTCGGGGTAATGGGTCCAATCATATCCATTCCCCACATTGAAAATGGCCATGGTGTGGTCATGGCATGCAATGGTGATAGCGGAACATGAATCTTATCTGCATAGATCTGGCATTTATGACACTTCCGAGAATAACTGATACAATCTCCTTCCATCGTCAGCCAATAATAACCTACCCTCATAATCTGCTTAGCAAGCATGTGACCATTAGCATGGGTGCCACATATCCCTTCATGGACTTCTTCTATGATTCTTCGAGCTTCGGAAGACCCGACACATCACAATAGGACTTGATCTTTCCCTTTCTTGTAGAGAATCTCCCCATCTAGAACAAAACCCATTGCTAGCCTTCTCAAAGTTCTCTTATCATTTGCTGTTGCCTATTTTGGATACTGTTGAATCTTGATGTACTGCAAGATGTCGTTATACCAAGGGAGACCATCTGCTTCTTCTTCAATACTCAAGCAGTGGGTAGGAGACTCATATATCCTCATCTTGATTGGCACAACTTCCGCCCCTTCATTCACTTTAAACATTGATGACAAAGTAGCCAGAGCATCCGCCATCCGGTTTTCTTCTCGGGGGAAGTAATTGAAACTTACTTCTTCAAACTCCTCCAATAAACTCAAAATGAGTTCTCGGTATCGGATTAGCGTTGTGTCCCGAGTTTCCCATTCTCCCCGTAACTGGTATATCACTAAGGTTGAGTCTTCAAAAACTTCCAAAACTTTGATTTTTCTATCCACTACGCACGAAGGCCCATAGTACACGCCTCATACTCAGCCGTGTTGTTTGTACAATCAAAATCCACTCTGGCGGTGAAGGGATAATAATCTTCTCCCCTAGTGATATGAGCACTGCACCGATTTTGTGCCCCATGGCGTTGGATGCCCCGTCAAAGTACATCTTCCATACTTTTTTTCAGGGAACCTCATCCGCATGCGAAACATACATCAAATCTTCATCT
Organism: Fremontodendron californicum; assembly: GCA_030761205.1. NCBI lineage: Eukaryota > Viridiplantae > Streptophyta > Magnoliopsida > Malvales > Malvaceae > Fremontodendron > Fremontodendron californicum. The sequence continues at coordinate 1,199,467 of JAULJL010000033.1, forward strand.
GGGAAATCAAAGTTCAATGGCTCATAATCTTCCACTGCTCGACTTGCTAAAGTTTCGACCACTGCACTGCCTTTGATAGCTTTCTAACTCACATATACAATGTTGTATTCTGACAACAAAACCTACCATCTTGCCATCCTCCCTGACAAAGAAGGTGCTTCCAACATGTACTTGATCGGATCTAGCTTGGCGATCAACCACATCGAGTGGTACAGCATGTACTGTCTGAGCCTCCGAGCAGTCCAAGCTAAGGCACAGCACAGCTTTTCTATCGACGAATATTTCAACTCATAATCTGTGAACTTCTTGCTGAGGTAGTAAACCGCCTGTTCTTTCTTTCCAGTCTCATCAAGCTGCCCCAAAACACAACCCATGGATCTCTCAAATACTGGAAGATACACATCGATTTATCCGGAGTCGGTGGCATTAATACTGGTGGGTTTGATAGATAATGCTTAACATTTTCAAAAGCAATCTGGCACCCTTCATCCCACTCTCCTGGATCACGTTTTTGAAGTAACTTGAATATTGGATCACATTTGTTAGTTAACTGAGAAAAAAACCGAGCAATGTAATTCGTTCTCCCCAGAAAACCTCTTACTTCTTTTTGAGTACGTGGAGGTGGCAAATTCTGGATGGCCTTCACTTTATCCGGATCAATCTCAATTCCCCTTTTGCTAACAACAAAACCCAACAATTTCCCCGAAGTAACTCTAAAAGTGCATTTTGCCGAGTTTAGCTTGAGTTAAAACTTTCTTAGTCTTTCAAAGAGTTTTCTAAGAATCACAATATGCTCCTCTTCTCCTTGTGACTTTGCAATCATATCATCAACATAAACCTCGATTCCCTTATGCATCATGTCATGAAACAAGGTCACCATGGCTCTTGGATATGTTACCCCAGCATTCTTCAACCCAAACGGTATTACCTTGTAGCATAATGTTCCCCACATTGTAACAAATATGGTTTTCTCCATATCTTTCGGTGCCATCTTAATCTAATTATATCCCGATAATCCGTCCATGAAAGAAAACAAGGAACTATTCATCATATTATCCACCAAAGTATCAATGTGAGGCAAAGAGAAATTATCTTTGCGACTGGCTTTGTTCAAACTCGGTAATCGACACACATACGCACCTTGCCGTCCTTTTTTGGCACCGGAACAATGTTTGCCACCCGTTCCGGATATTTTGCCACCTTTAAGAATCCAGCATCAAACTGCCTCTTTACCTCTTCTTTTACCTTTAACAGCATGTCCGGCCTCATTCTTCTCAACTTTTGCTGAATTGGCTTGCACTCTTACCTTAAAGGGAGCTTATGAACCACAATGTCTGGATCCAAACCCGGCATGTCTTGGTATGACCATGAAAATACATCTACATATTCCTAAAGCAAGGCTATGAGTTCACACTTTATCGATGATAACAATGTAGTCCCGATTTTAACCTCTTTTATCTCCTCGCTACTTCCCAAATTCAACAATTCCAATAGCTCCTCATGAGGAAGTACTTGCTTCTCTTCTTGTTCTATTTTTATTAATAAGTTCGGAGGTAGACCATAATCCTCAATATCTTCGTCGACCTCAAAATCACCTGTGCAAATGGACACATCAATATGAAGGAAATGCATCATGTTTATTATTTGTTGGATGAAAAGTTTTAGACAAAAGCCCATTACAAAATAAATTCTTAATATCTTCAGGCAAAGATATTTAAGATTTGTTTAAAAGCATTACGTTGGAATAGATCTAAAAACTATGGGTAGCTCGGTTGCACTTCAATTGGTTAGTCTATATCCTGGTGGACAAGGTCGCACCATTCAGTTAGCATTCTCTCTTTCAATTCTTTCTTCCCATTCGTGTAGATCTCCATATCATACATCTGCTCATCCCTATTCACCTGGAATCTCTCGAAGGCTTGCTCGATCATTACGAGCACATTATCAGAATTATTTTTTCCGAACAGAAAATCGACTGAGCGAAAGCTGTGTAGGATAGGTGGGAATGTCATAGGCTTCCATTCAATATCCATACCGGCAAGACGGGCCATCCTCCTTTGTCGGTTCCTTTCAACTTGTTTCTTTTTCTCATGGGCCTTCGAAAGATACCCTAGGCCAAATCGGTATTTCTTTCCCATTTCTTCCATTGCTCAGGCCATTCCCTGAAGATATTTTCTGAGACCTTTTCCAGCCCTGTAGCCTTTTCCCACCATAGTTCTTACCCCCAGCCTTGTGTTCTTGGACAACCTCGGTTTTGGAATTTTTTCGTCCTTTAGCGACAAAAACTGCATTTACGAATTTCAAAGATCGAAAGGAACATTCTACGGCATCTTCATTGGGTTCAACATAAGGTGATTCAGTAGATGCAGACGCTATTACTTCCTCTTCTCCTGATACAGTGACCAAACACCCCTCTATCACAAATTTCAGCTTTTGGTGGAGGGATAAAGGTACAGCCCCTACTGAATGTATCCACGGCCTTCCCAACAGGCAATTACAGGATAGATTAATATCCATGACCTGAAAGTTCACTGTATAGGCGCATGGGCCTATCTCTAGAGGAACTTCAATAGTTCCCATCGTATCTCTCCTGGTACCATTGAAGGCTCTGACCACCGTGCAGCTTGGCAGTATATAAAAAATATCCACTGGCAATTTAGACAGGGTTGCCAAGGGCATCACATTTAATGAAGAACCATTATCCAAAAGGACCCTTGGTAATATGTGCCCCTTACAAGTGGTAGTTATGCGGAGAGCTTTTGTTGACCCAATACCATTAGATGGTATCTCCTCATAGCTGAAATATATATGGTCGTCTGTCGCGATGTTTCCCACCAGCATGTCCAATTTTTCTACCGATATATTGTTAGCCATATATGCCTGATTCAACACTCTCAATAGGGCATTTCTATGTGGTTTCGAATTCAAAAGCAAAGATAAAATTGAAATTCTAGCTGGTTGACGTTGCAGTTGCTCAACCACACTATACTCACTGTGTTTTATGAATTTTAAGAACTCGCAGGCTTCCTTCTCACTCACCGGTTATTTTATTCTGTTTACCAGGGTTGACCCCCTTTCTACTTCTTTTGACAAATCCATCTCAATATGGACTGGTTCAGCTGCTTTCTTCCTTTTCTCTGTTCCTCTATCTTTTCCTGCTAACCCCTGTTCAACAGCCTTAGGAGCATAACACCTTCCACTTTGTGTTAAGTGCCCCATACCTGTGATATCTTGCTGACTCGAATACCCAAGCATAACCATGCTGCAGTCGTATTTCCATGGTGTAGCTTTGTTTTCCTTGTATGAAAAGGAAATAGGTAAATCAATGATTAACTTAGGCGCACTTTCCTCAACGATTGGCATAACTTTCTCCTCTGGTTCATCATAATAGATAATCAAGGGTCTTCTTATCCCATAGCCAGCTGCATTCTCAATAACCTCTATTTTATCCTCTGTCTTCTCGTAAAACTGGGCCTCCCCATTATCCATCATCTTTTGGACATTAGCCAGAAAGTTCTTGATGTCTTGTATGACATGACCTCCACACTTATGGAACGAGCACCAATTCTGCACCCTCTTTGCGACCATTTTTAAACTGTCAACATCCCCTACCATTCCTACCTTAACCATCTCGACCCATACTGTCAACATTGGAGTCTTGACTTCCCTGACATCCCTTTTTTACCCTTCTGACTTCCCCTGTCCATACTGCATTTACCCGATTCCTTACATGATCTGGCAATGGGTTCCCCGCTACATTCGGCCTATTCTTTGCGCCAAACTTCACAACTCCGGCGTTGATCAGGCTTTGGACTTTCTTTTTAAAGGCCAGGCAATCTTCAGTTGAATGTCCTTGAATTCTTGCGTGGTACGCGCAGTTAATGTTGCATTGTACCACTTTGGATATGACGGTGTCAGAGGCTTGAGATACACGGTGCAACAAGTTGACCCTGCAACAGTTTGGGATATAGCTCACCATAGGTGGTAGAAATCGGATCAAATTGGGGTTTTTGATTATTCCTTGGTGAACGTTGGTCAAAACGCCCAGCTCCCTGAGTGTTTGGGATAGTGTTTCGGGGAAGGTTTATTTATAGGGATATGCCTGTTTGAAACGGCTGTTGTGGTATATTGGTATAAGGGAAAGGATTTTGGGTAAGGTGGTTCACATTGGGGAAATAAGGACTATACCCCGGGTAAGGTGTGTAGGGTATAGGAGGTGCATAAGATGTGGTAGAAGTATAGGGCCTTGGTGGTGTATGTGGTGTGGGAGGTACATATGGGTATTGGTTGATACTAATTGCATGGGTCTCCTCTTTCTTCCTGGCTGGGAATACTTTTTTTGGAATAGAAGGCTCACCCCCTTCCATTTTCCCATTCTTAATAGCCGACTCTATCATTTCCCCAGATATTACCATGTCTACAAAGTCTTTGGTGGCATTCCCCACCAATTTATCATAATATGGTGCTTTCAAAGTGTTGATGAAAAGCACTGTGGTTTCTTTGCTAGTTAAAGGGGGTTGCACTTGTGTGGCCTGATCCCTCCATCTTTACGAGTAATCTTTGAAAATCTCATTGGTCCTCTTTTCCATGTTCTGTAGCGACAACCTATCAGGTACCATGTCAGACACATGCTTATAATATTCCATGAAAGCCCTGGCTAAATCTGTCCATGAATGAATCTTGGTATGCTCAGTTGATTGTACCATCGGGTTGCTGACCCTGTCAAGCTATCTTGGAAACAATGGATAAGCAGTTTCTCATTATCATCATGCCCCGTCATCCTTCTGCAGTACATGGTCAGATGTGCTGATGGGTTGGTAGTCCCATTATATTTTTCAAAGTCTGGTACTTTGAACTTTGGGGGAATTACTAGATCATGTACTAAGCTCATCTCTTTGGCATCCAGACTGCCAAATAACTCTGCCCCTTCAACGACCCTCAGCCTCTCCTCCAGCAGTTGATATTTTTTCTGTGATTCTGCCATTTTGACCCTTTTCAGCTCAGTCATCTTTGCTTTTTCCTTTTCAGCTTGTTCCTCAAAGTCGGGAACGTTAACATCATTTAGGTCAGGTCCCACATTACCCTTTCTGGGAACATAGTTCTGTGTCTCTGCAGTTGGCTGGATGTAAACATAGGAGGCTACCCCAATTGGCACCTCTTGGCCCTTTTGCTGTATGTTTTCAGGCTGATCTTCTTCAACTACCACCCTTTTCCTAGTGACCGAGTTCTCTCCCATCCTTTTTTGTTTCATCATGGCACTCATCATTTCCATGAGCTTAGTCATCTGTTCTCGAGACTCCTCCTGAGATTTAGCTAACTGTTCCTACAGTTCCCTTTGAGTTCTTTCCATTCTTTCAATTCTAGCAAGTTGATCGTTTTCCATAGCTCTGGCTTAAGATCGAGTATTGTAAGGGTGTCGCAAATCCGTTTCTTTCTGAGTGCGACCAATTGTACCTTTTGTTTTGAAAACAATGAATTAGAAATTATTGACACATCTTTTTTTATGTTTTATAAAAAATGAATGAATAGTCAAATAAAATGAATAATTATATGACTACGTATATGAATACGAAAAAATAAATGAATGAATAAGTGAAATGAACAAATAAGTGTTTAAGTGTATGAATATGAATGAATGAACAAGTAAAAGGAATAAATAAGTGGTTAAGTGTATGAACATAAACGAATTTCAAAAATGAATGATTATAAATATGAGTAAATGTATAAATGAACGAACAAAATATATAAAATATGAATGCATTTGAATGTATTGGCCCGGGATAATTTTAACCGAACGGTCTTTCATTGATTTCCTGGAACTAAATACATCACAGATAGAATAAAAAGATCACTGTCTAAGATAAGTTCGTAATTCGCCTTTCAAAGTGCTATTACAAAATTAGTCCTATAGTGACTTCCTCGGATCTTGGACTTTCTTTCATAGTCTACTTTTGATTGCCCTGCTCTTCAATCTGACCCCTACTTGTTCACGGCCCTTTGACGCATCAGCAAAAGTATCACCGTGTAAGCTTTCCTTAGCTTGCTTCTCCAGTTGATTGGCACGGGCTTCCTCATGCTTCACTCTCTCTTTCCAGTAGTTATTCTCCTTCTTGAGGTTTTTGACTTCATGCTCCCATTCCCTGGAAGTCTTGAGGGTTCCCTTAAATCTGAGCTCAAAGCGGTACCTCTTGTTCTCCAAATGTAATTCCCGAAGATCGCCCTTAGCAGTGTCCCTTTCTCTCTTGATCTTTTCCTTTTCTCTTTCTCGAGCTAATTCCCTATTTTTCATGTCCTCAAGTTCTTCATGTAGTCGGGAAATCTCCTTGCTCATCTGGGCCTTTTCTTTATCAAATTCCGCCCTTGCGATTTCTAACTCTGATGGCATTTCCCTCGGTGGTGGATTCATGAACTGGACCTCTTCCCCATCTGATGTCAGCAGCCTATCATTAACCCTTAATTCCCTCCGTACCAGGTAATCAGGAGTGACGATGTCGGCATATCTGGCCACTTTTATCCTGTGAGTTTTCTTCCATGCTACAATCACTGCCCGCACCTTTCTAGAATATCCGTCTTCCCCATAAGTGAACTCTGATGATCCTAGATTATGAGTCAAGGGTGTGAATTGCCGAGACTCAACCTGTCTTTGCACCAACAGAGGCGCATAACTCACAGACCCCCAAATTTCGAGTAGTGGAACTCCCGAGTTGTCCCCACATTTGTACATAATCGGCATAGGAACCATCCATGGAGCTCTCCAAGTCACCATCTGCCCTTTTAGATTCCGGAACATGTTGACCCATTTTTTTTCATCCCCGTCTTCAGGCCAATCATTTTGAAGGAATTCCCTAATCGAAACTAAAAACTTCATGTACGCTTTGAAGGAAACCTTTTCTATCTTCCAAAAGTGACTTTGAATCCAAATATAAAGGAGTTTTACACACCCCTTGATTCTCCCTTGTCCTGCCCTTTTACAAAAATTCAAAGATCGGATAGTTTCAGCTATGATGGCCGGAGATAGGTTGATCTTCTATTCCAACTTTTCAAAAAAATCGAACACGGCTATACCACATGACCCAATATCTTCGGGAATATGATTAATCCGTAGATGGCTAGAGCGAAGATGTCCCTGGCTTTTTCTTTGTCGGAATAACCCAATATCAACTGGAGAGTTTCCCACGAAATGCATCCATTTTTCTGCTTTGTATCCACATAACTCTCAACCCATGTTGTATCCATTCCTGTGATCCTAGCCACTTTCTTCCTAAAACCTGAAGGTTTCACTTCCTTCAAATATAGCCGATCAGGATTAGGACATTCAATACGTAACAGTGCTGAATATTCTTCAATCAGTGGGGTCATATCTTCCTTGTTAAAAGTAAAACATCTATAAGCAGGATTCCAAAACTGTACCATAGCCTGAATCAGCACACTATTGACCCGAATCGAAATTAAGAGTGCTATATCTCCATATTTCTGAGTGAAGGCTTTTTTCTCTGATACATTCCACTGATTCCAAATGTCAATTAACCCTTGGAGATTATTCTGTCTAGAATCCACTTTGACCCTTTTCGGCAACACTGACACATAATCTTTCTTCAGGCAATCACCATCCTCCTTTTGATCTTTTTCCGACCGTGCCCCGACTACTGCATGATCTTCTATCACTGAAATAGCCTGACACTCCATGAAAGTCCTTTGGGTTGATGACTATCCCGAGGCCAATAAACTCCAAGTGTATGATTATGTCTATGATGCATGTCAAAGAAAAGAAAACAGAAAGAAATAGATTAGTAAAGAAATGAATTCACAAATATAACATAAATAACAACATGCTTTAAAAAATGTCTCGAAAATTTAAACAGAGTTTCGACATTACGATGTCTTGGGACAAAATAATAAATTTATAACGAGCGATGTGATGTTCGTTCATCATCACCCAATTTGTAAAATCTAACATATAGAAAGATGGTAAAAGGTTGGAAATGTTCCTCCATGTGTTCTTAAACTTCGGGTATCTAACAGAAATCCGGCATGGCTTCGCCTAGGTTCACTATATGAAGGTGAATCGGTTCTAAGGCCCCGAATTGCTCCTCACTGTCGCCTGTGAAGGCTAGTAAGGCACCCCGTTAAAAGCGGGTTCAATTCGTTAGAGTATATTTTCCTATGCCCGTACGGAGGATTATCACGAAGGCATTAGGTACTTTATACTCCGAAAGTGTTTCACTAGCCCATACGGAGGATCATCACGAAGGCGTAGTTACTTTACACCCACTTAAAAGGACAGAACCCGGGTAGAGGATTCATGTTATGCAAATGCAAATATAGCGTGTGCGGAGGAACAAAACAAACCTATCCCCACCTATTCTACACCCATTATTCTAAATACCCCACTAAAATCAAACATTGTAAAGCATCAGTCAAGCAAACATATAAATATACGCAACAAAATAACCAGAGAACAAATAATAATATGCATGCATATGAAGATGGACATATTTAAAACATTTTATTATTTTCAAATTTCTCTTTTATTTTAAAAAAAATATATGGGAATTAAAATTAAATACCAATTGAACCAAGAAAATCGAGACTTAGATAACACACGACTAATTCTAGGCCTGACTCTCTAAAAATATCCCCAGCGGAGTCGCCAAGCTATCGCAACCCTAAAAAACTAATAACGACAAGTCTCATCGCAAGACTTTATTATTCGTTAGGTGTGACAATAAAAAAAAACGAGGAAAAGTCGACTTAATTCCTCTAAAAAATAAAGCTATCGATACGTGATCCCGGATCGCAGGGGAACCCGTTCAAGTAAGGGAGAAACAGAAGCAGAGGAAAAGACGACTTAATTCCTCTAGATCGAAATAAAATAAACGGTCGAGGGTATGAAAATGACCTCGTAAAAAGACATGAAGTCGCCAGCAATCTTTTTTAGCTAGGTGTGATCGGCCAACTATTAAAACCGGTTTTATAAAAAAATTTAAAATTAATTAAAACATTTTTAAAACCAATTTCAAGTCTGCATTATAAACCAAGAAATCAAAGAAGCAGGTTCGGGAGTCGATTACGTGCGGGGATGGATTAGCACCCCTACAACGCCCGTATAAATCGTACCTTATTATCATGTGTTATCACAAGTCTCGGTAAAAAGTTGGTTTTTAATTTAGTATTTCTAGTTAATACCCAATTTTAAGAAAAATAATTCCATCTTTAATTGAAAATGATCCGAAATTTATTAATTCAAAATTTTTCTATATTCCCCGACAAAATCGGCAAAATATAGAAATTTTTATTCATTTGAAAAACTTTCCGAATCATTCCCTTTTTTTGAAAGAAAGATATTCATTTATTAATGATAATTGATGATATTCCCTCCAGCAAACCCGGTAGAGAACTCATGAATTATTTTAACTCGGAATATCTTTATTTTTATTGAAAATCATTATCTTTTTCAAAATATTTAAAAATATGAACATGTACATGTATGACATAAATAAAATGACATGGCAAAGTCTAGATAATATAATGCAACCTAAATGATATAACATAATTCAAATGACATAGTATATTCTAGGTAAAATGAAAAAAAATCCTAAATATCATGGTATATTCTAAATGAGATAAAATGATTTAAATGACATGGCAATTCTAAATAATTTGGCATATTTTAAATGACATGGCATGTTATAAATAAAATAACCTAATGACATGGAATATGATCTAAATGACAAGAAATGACATGAAATTAAAATAATGCTAACATATAATATGCATATAAATAAAATAAAAATGCATGAACATAGTGTATGCTAAATGATGTGACAAAAATAAATGACTAAATAAAAAAAATGGGATATCATGAAACATTCAAAATCATATGGCAAACAATATAAGATCATAAAATGTGAATTAAAATAATAATAATACCATGGAAAATATCATAACAAAAATCACACATTTAAATAAAATGCATGAACATGCAAAATGCAACGCATGAAAATGTATTTTTTCCTCTAAATAAAGAAATCCATTTATCTAAAAAGATATCCGGCTACCTTAGGAAAATATGTCAAATTAGATTTTCTAAAAAAATAAAACTTTGTGATTGTTTGAAAACAATTTTGACGAAAACTTGAATAAAAATTAAAACCCTTACCAAACCCTTTTAAAATGGCTCTAATTTCCTAAGTTTAAACTCCCAGAATTAACCACCCTTAACCCTAGATTTATAGAATCATTTTAAAGTTTAAAAAGGCTTAGAAACTACCCTAAGACAGTAGCTAAATCTTCTAACCAACCCACTCTAAATGCCTTAGCCAACATCAACCATTATTCCTCTTTTGATTTCAAATCTGCCTCTACTGTCCGGTTTTTCCATATGATTTTTTAGCCTATTTTTTAAAAATTCAAAAAAATCTAAAAAAAGTACTGGAGACGTAGAATATGTAAAACTAGACGTGAAAAAATTATCTTAATTTTCTAATTAAAGATGACTACCCAAAAAAATCAGAGAAGTTCGAGTATTGGTTAAAAAAAAACTGTTTTGTCAAAACACATTTTTTTGCCTTTGATAAATTCATTCAAAAATCAAAGTAAAAATTGTTGGAAATCATCCTAAAGACCTAAGGACAGTAGCTAAACATTTAAAAACCTTGGATAAAAATTGGCTAAGTAAAAAAAAATCACAAAGGTAGAACAATCAATTTAACAATTCTTTAATTTTCCACAAGTATGCTCAAGGGAGCATGACTTTGAGCCATTAATTGGCCTAAGTCACAAATCATGTGGCAATAACATGGAATGCATGAACATACAAAAATGAAATGTATGAAATTCATGGTCTAAAGGTCTAAATAGTAAAGGAAATGCATGACAATTCAAGAGAACCTAAATGCCTAGCATGAATTTGCATGGCAATAAATGCTATCCTAACTCAATATGCATGCAATGCTTGATAATGTAAATGTGACTAGGACCTAATATGTTATGAATATGCATGAAAATGTTAATGTGACCTAAGACCTAAATAGCATAGTAATGCATGACAATACCAATGTGATTTAAGACTCAATATGCATGGCAATACCAACATTGCCTAGACCTAAAATGTAATGAACATGCATGGCAATACTATGAACATACAATGACTCATGAAACTAATGTCAATGCTGGAACAAACAGCAACTAATACAAAATTTCAAGATATGATAATGCAAATCATGTTACCTAAACAAAATGTAAATGCATGACAAGGCAAGGGATGCATGAAGAGGCCAAATGATCACATGAGACTCTAATGCAATCCTATTTAGTAAATGACATAAGTACATGACAAATCATATTAAGATGCATAATGTCATAACATTTTCATAAGCATATAACATACTAAAATCAAAATGCACAAGCTCATGGCATGGAAATGCAAACAAGTTAAGAAACAAAAGGAAAATGCACATGCAAGGCAAACAAAAATGGGATTGCCGAATGGTCATCGAACAATATGATGGCATTTTTATCATAGCATTTTTATAAGCACATGGCATACTAAAATCAAAATGTACAAGTTCATGGCATAGAGATGCAAACAAGTTAAGAAGCAAACGGAAAATGCACATGCAAGGCATACAAAATGGAGTTGCCGAATGGTCATGAAACAAAACCAAGAAAATGCAAACATGTAAGACATAATACATGAAAAAAAATGCACAACATGAGTATATGAACAACAATGGCCGAATATGCAAGGATGCAATATCAAGCATGGGAATGAAATATATAAGTAAATATAGCATAGAAAATAATGTAAAGAACATATATATAAAATATTTAACATAGACATGCAAAACAAATAACAAGCAAAACTAGTAAATAAAACAAGGAAAGTTAAGCTCCATGGTTGGTATCAAATGGGCATAGCCTCTCACCTAACCATAATCACTTGGTCTTGCCAAGATCATGAAGCGTTTCCATCTCAATAAAACAAAAAATAAACCATGTAAAGCAAAAAATAAGGTGAGCTTCATGATAGGTAAAAATAGGTATAGCCTCTCTCCTAACCATGGTCACTTGGTCTAGCCAAGATCATGTAGCCATTTCAACCTTTTTTGCTTCATATTTTGTAAAAAAATCAGAACCTTAGAATACTCTAAAAACTTTGTAAAAATCATTTTTCACAACAACATGCAAGGAAGAAAAGAAAATAAGGCAAGTAAATGTGCCATAATCGACCATAGCATGAAACCATAGAAAAAAAATTGTTTTCCACCATTTTAATGAAGAAGAAGAGATGAAAACATAAGAAAACATTAAAAACTTTATTTCTATGAAAAATGTAGTAGGAAAACATGATAGAAAATCAAGAAAACACCATAGAAATCAAGAAGAAAGCTAGGCTAGAGCTTGGTAGAGATGACTACCTTCAAGCTCTCTATTGAAAACCATTTTTTTCCTTTCTTTCAAAACCTTTTTCTTTGCTAAATTAGCTACTATTTTCCAGCCAAAAACCTTTGAAAAAATGAAATCCTCCCCCTCCCTTTAGCCTTGGTTGAATGGCCCTCTAGCCCTTGGATGGAAATTGCATTTTTTCTCCTCCAATCTTGGCCTTTAGATTTAGATATTTTGATGACAACATAAAAATATCATCTTGGCAATTGATAGCAGCCCTTAAGATGTGTACTCATACCTTTTAGTAACCTTAGCCATTAGATGCAAAAGAGGACCAATCCCATGTTCTCCCTTGCTTGCCCAATTATCCAAATTCTTTCACTGTTTTTCAATTGAATCTCAAATCTTAATTTTGAAAGTGGGTTGACTTTTTCAGGGTTGACTTTTTTGGGGTTAACTTTTTTGAGTTTGACTTTTTTTAGTTTGAATTTTTCTGTCTGCTTTCTTAGACTAAGCCTCGGAGTACCACCTGCAGGATGAGAAAAGCCTTTTAGCATTCTGAAACATCAATTTAGGAAGAAAATGTACCTGATTTAGGGGTCCGGACAAAATTAGGTGTCTACAATCTTCTTCTAGGGATATGAACACTGCACCAATTTCGTGCCCCATGGCATTGGATGCCCCGTCAAAGTACATCTTCTATATTTTCTTCTTCAAGGGAACCTCATCCGCTTGCGAAACATACATCAAATCTTCATCTGGGAAATCAAAGTTCAACGGCTCATAATCTTACACTGCCCGACTTGCTAAAAATTCAGCCACTACACTGCCCTTGCAAGCTTTCTGACTCATATACACAATGTCATATTTTGACAACAAAACCTGCCATCTTGCCGTCCTCTCTGACAAAGAAGATGCTTCCAACATGTACTTGATTGGATCTAATTTGGCGATCAACCATGTCGTGTGGTACAACATGTACGGTTTGAGCCTCCGAGCAGTCCAAGCTAAGGCACAACACAGCTTTTCTACCGACGAATATTTTAACTCATAATCTATGAACTTCTTGCTGAGGTAGTAATCCGTCTGTTCTTTCTTTCCAGTTTCATCAAGCTGCCCCAAAACACAACCCATGCATCTCTCAAATACTAATAGATACAATATCATCGATTTATCCGGAGCCGGTCGCATTAATACTGGTGGGTTTGATAGATAATGCTTAACCTTTTCAAAAGCAAGCTGACACCCTTCATCCCACTCTCCTGGATCAGTTTTCGAAGTAACTTGAATATTGGATCACATTTATCGGTTAGCTGAGAAACAAACCGAGAAATGTAATTCAATCTCCCCAAAAAACCTCTTACTTCTTTTTCAGAACGTGGAGGCGAAAAATTTTGGCTGGCCTTCACTTTATCCGGATCAATCTCAATTCCCATTTTGCTAACAATAAAACCCAACAATTTCCCCGAAGTGACTCCAAAAGTGCATTTTGCCGGGTTTAGCTTGTGTTAAAACTTTCTTAGTCTTTCAAAATGTTTCCTAAGGTTTGCAATATGCTCCTCTTCTTCTTGTGACTTTGCAATCATATCATCAACATAGACCTCAATTCCCTTATGCATTATGTCATGAAACAAGGTCACCATGGCTCTCTGATATGTTGCCCCAGCATTCTTCAACTCAAACGGCATTACCTTGTAGCAGAATGTTCCCCACATTGTAACAAATATGGTTTTCTCCATATCTTCCGGTGCCATCTTAATCTAATTATATCCCGAGAATTCGTCCATGAAAAAAAACAAGGAACTCTTCACCGTATTATCCACCAAAGTATCAATGTGAGGCAAAGGGAAATTATCTTTGGGACTGGCTTTGTTCAAATCTCGGTAATCGACGCACATACGCACCTTGCAATCCTTCTTTGGTACTGGAACAATGTTTGCCACTCATTCTGGATATTTTTCCACCTCTAAGAATCCAGCATCAAACTACCTCTTCACCTCTTATTTTACCTTTAACAGCATGTCCGGCCTCATTCTTCTCAACTTTTGCTGAATTGGCTTGCACTCTGGCCTTAAAGGGAGCTTATGAACCACAATGTCTGGATCCAAACCTGGCATGTCTTGGTATGACCATGCAAATACATCTACATATTCCCAAAGCAAGGCTATGAGTTCACACTTTATCGATGATAACAATGTAGTCCCGATTTTAACCTCTTTTATCTCCTCGCTACTTCCCAAATTCAACAATTCCAATAGCTCCTCATGAGGAAGTACTTGCTTCTCTTCTTGTTCTATTTTTATTAATAAGTCCAGAGGTAGACCATAATCTTCAATATCTTCGTCGACCTCAAAATCACCTGTGCAAATGGGCCTCTCAAAATCAATTTTAGAATTACTGACACGAAGGTCCTCATATTCCGCATCTGCGCACGTGTAAATAGGTGAGGAAGAAACAATATAGGAAAACATATATACAATGGAAGCAAAATAAATATCATAAATGAAAGAATATGGACACATCAATATGAAGGAAATGCATCATGTTTGTTATTTGTTGGATGAAAAGTTTTAGACAAAAGCCCATTACAAAAGAAATTCTTAATATCTTCGGGCAAAGATATTTAAGATTTGTTTAAAAGCATTACATTGGAATAGACCTAAAAACTATGGGCAGCTCGGTTGCACTCCAATTAGTAAGTCTATATCCTGGCGGACAAGGTCGCACCATCCAGTTAGCATTCTCACTTTCAATCCTTTCTTCCCCAATCGTGCAGATCTCCGTTTCATACATCTGCTCATCCCTATTCACCTGGAATCTCTCGAAGGCTTGCTCGATCATTATGAGTACATCATCAGAATTCTTTTCTCCAAACAGAGAACCAACTGAGAGGAAGCTGTGAAAGATAGGTGGGAAAGTCATAGGCTCCCACTCAATATCCATACCCGCGAGAAGGGCCATCCTCCTTTGTCGGTTCTTTTCAGCTTGTTTCCTTTTCTCATGGGCCTTTGGAAGATACCCTAGGCCAAACCGGTCTTTCTCTCCCACTGCGTCCATTGCTCAGGCCATCCCCTGAAGATATTTTTCGAGACCTTTTTCCAGCCTTGCAGCCTTTTCTCACGGTAGTTCTTACCCCCAGCCTTGTGTTCTTGGACAACCTTGGTTTTGGAATTTTTCGTGCTTCAGCGATGAAAACTGTATTTACAAATTCCAAAGACCGAAAGGAACATTCTACGGAATCTTCATTGGGTTCAACATAAGGAGATTCAGTAGATGCAGAGGCTATTACATCCTCTTCTCCTAATATAGTGCCCAAATGCCCCTCTATCACAAATTTCAGCTTTTGGTGGAGAGATGAAGGTAAGGCCCCTGCTGAATGTATCCACGGCCTTCCCAAAAAGCAATTATAGGATAGATGAATATCCATGACCTAAAATTTCACTGTATAGGTGCATGGGCCTATTGTTAACTGTAGGAAATATAGTTATTTTTCACCTTTTATGCTTTTGAATCGGCTGAGTTCTTGAGGATTTTATTAGGATTTGATTAGTTTTAGATATTTTATATTTATTTTAATTATCCATTTTATGTTTAAAAATAGTTATTTAGTTGTTATTTATGTGTTTTTATAGGTCCAAGGTGATCTAGAGCTTCGAGGTGCAAAACGACAAAAATTAATGCAAACCAATGAGTAGGCAGATTCGACCTCCGGAGCTTCTTTCAAGAAAAACTCGGTCTTAAAGACTTCAAATGAGAAAACTCCCCCTTGACTTTTGAATATGATTTCCATACCTTTCCAACGGTGCAAGGCGCGTCAAAATCAGACAATATTTTCCCAGTAAAAGCAGCTGTCGAAGTTCGAGAAGGTGACAGAACCTGCAGGCAGCAAACAGAAAGTTGGAGCTGCCGACTCGTGAACAATACCCGCAAATCGTGAGAAAACACAAAAAAAAAAGTCTAATTTTTACCTGGTTGCTTGCGAACGAATTTTGGGACTCCAGGAGGCCTTGGACATTTTAAATAGGACTTTTTTAGGTCAAAATAAAGAGGATTGGATATCCGAAAACTTAATTCTCTCTCAAGAAGATAGCCACCATCAAATTCTCTCAAGAATATTGGAAGATTTGAAGATTGAACTCAAGAACTGACAACTCTTAGTTTCTTCTTTTCTCTTTTATCTTCTTTATTTTTCTTGTGTTGTTAATGATGGTTAAACTATTTGAATATTTGTTTTCATTAATTATCATGAACTAAATCCCTTTTACTAGGATTTCAATGGAACTCAACACATAGTTTGAATTTACTTTCTCTTTCTAGCTTGATTTAATGATTTATTGAGTTGTTTGTATAATCTTGTTCTTAATGCTTCTGATTTCTTAGCTACCAATTAAATTGATTTGTTAGCCTAAATACAACTAGACATAGGGAGTTTAGTGTTAGACATGGATTGAATGACACATGTTTCATATTCATTTATTAGGATGAATTGATCTGCAGGTAGGGTAGAATACACTTACTTGTCATGTGTAACCATTGTTAGAGCCTAAGCTTAATGAGTTTTTCTTTAATTCAATTATCATAGACAATAGTTAATTGGTTAGGAGGAATATTTTTATAAGACCATCGACAGATGCTTATAAATAAATTAGAACTCTAGGTTAACAACTCATGATCATTAATCAAGTGAAGAGGTTGAGAGAGATTCAAGCGAAGTGTTGAGGGAAGTTGTAATCCTAGGCTTTTATAATTAATTGAATTCATCTTTATAATTTATTTGCTTTCATATTAGTTTATTTTAATTTTAGTTTTTAATAACTATCTTTAATTAGTTGTTTAGATAAGATTAAGTTGTGTTAATTTTAGTACTTAGCAAATTTAGTAACAATTCCTCGTGGGTTCGACACTCTACTTTTTATTATATTACTTGTTACGATACGTGCACTTGCATGGTGTAAATCCGACAACACCTATCTCCAAAGGAACCTCAATTGTTCCCATTACATCTTTCCTGGTACCATCAAAAGCTCTGACCACCGTGCAACTTGGTAGCATATAAGAAATATCCACTGGCAATTTAGATAGGGTTGCCAAAGGCATCACATTTAATGAAGAACCATTATCCAAAAGGACCCTTGGTAATATGTGCCCCTTGCAAGTGGTAGTTATGTGAAGAGCCTTTGTTGGCCCAATACCATTGGGTGGTATTTCCTCATAACTGAAATATATATGGTCGTCTGCCGCGATGTTTCCAACCAGCCTGTCTAATTTTTCTACCGATATGTTGTTAGCCACATATGCCTGATTCAACACTTTCAACAGGACAATTATGTGTGGCTCCGAGCTCAAAAGTAAAGATAAGATTGAAATTCTAGATGGTTGACGTTGCAGTTGCTCAACCACACTATACTCACAATGCTTTATGAATTTTAAGAACTCGCAGGCTTCCTTCTCATTCACCGGCTCTTTTATCCTGTTTACCGGGGCTAACCCCCTTTCTACTTCTTTTTACAAATCCATCTCAGTATGGATTGGTTTCGCTGTTTTCTTCCCTTTGTCCATTCCTCTATCTTTTTCTGTTAATCCCTGTTCAGCAGCCTCAGAAGCATAACACCTTCCACTTCGTGTGAAGTGCCCCACACCTGTGATATCTTGCTGACTCGGAGACCCAGGCATAACCATACTGCAATCATATTTCCATGGTGCAGCTTTATTTTCCTTATAAGAAAAGGAAACAGAAAAATCAATGATTAACTTTGGTGCACTTTCCTCAATGACTGGCATAACTTTCTCCTCTGGTTCATCATAATAGATGATCAAGGGTCTTCCTATCCCGTAGCCAGCTGCATTCTCAATAACCTCTACTTCCTCCTCTATCTCCTTTTAAAACTGGGCCTCCCTATCATCCATCATCTTTTGGACTTTAGCCAGAAAGTCCCCGCAATCCTGTATGATATGACCTCCACACTTATGGAACGGGCACCAATTCTGCACCCTCTTTGCAACCATTTTTAAACTGTCTGCATCCCCCACCAGTCCTGCCTTAACCATCTCGACCCATATCGTTAACATTGCAGTCTTGACTTCCCTAGCATCCCTTTTTACCTTTCTGACTTCCCCTGTCCATACTGCATTTACCCGATTCTCAGAATGACCGGGCAATGGGTTTCCCGCTATATTCGGCCCATTCTTTGACCCTAACTTCATAACTCCGGCATTGATCAGTCTTTGGACTTTTTTTTTAAAGGCCATGCAATCTTCTGTCGAATGTCCTTGAATTCCTGCGTGGTACGAGCAGTTAGTAATTGTATTATACCACCTTAGATATGACCGTGTCAAAGGTTTGAGGTATACGGCAACAAGTTGACCTTGCAACAGTTTGGGATATAGCTCACAATAGGTGGTAAGAATCGGATCAAATTGGGGTTTTTGATCGTTTCTTAGTGAACGTTGGCCTTTGCGCCCGACTCCCTGAGTGTTTGGGATAGTGTTTCGGGGAAGGTTTATCTGTGGGGATATGCCAGTTGGAAACGGCTGTTGTGGTATATTGGTATAAGGGAAGGGATTTAGGGTAAGGTGGTTCAAATTGGGGTAGTAATGATTATACCCCGGGTAAGGTGTGTAGGGTGTAGGAGGTGCATAAGATGTAGTAGGAGTATAGGGTCTTGGTGGTGTATATGGGTATTGGTTGATACTAACTGCGTGGGTCTCCTCTTTCTTCCTAGCAGGGAATACCTTTTTCGGAGTAAAAGACTCACCCTCTTTCATTTTCCCATTCTTAATAGCCGACTCTATCATCTCCCCAGATATCACCATGTCTACAAAGTCCTTGGTGGCACTCCCCACCAATTTATCATAATATGGTGTTTTCAAGGTATTGATGAAAAGCACTGTATTTCTTTGCTAGTTAAAGGGGGTTGCACTTGTGTGGCCAGACCTCTCCACCTTTGCGAGTATTCTTTGAAACTCTCAGTGGTCCTCTTTTTTCATGTTCTGTAGTGACAACATATCAGGTACCATGTCAAATACATGCTTATAATACTCCATAAAAGCCCTGGCCAAATCCGTCCATGAACGAATCTTGGTACGATTCAGTTGATTGTACCATCGGGTTGCAAACCCTGTCAAGCTATCTTGGAAACAATAGATAACCAATTTCTCATTATCATCGTGCCCCGTCATTCTTCTACAGTACATAGTCAGATGTGCTGATGGGTTGGTTGTTCCATTATATTTTTCAAAATCTAGTACTTTGAACTTTGGGGGAATTACTAGATCGTGTACTAAACTCATCTCTTTGGCATCTAGACTGCCAAATGACTCCGCCCCTTGTATGGCCCTCAGCCTCTCTTCCAGCAGTTGATTTTTTTCTGGGATTATGCCATTTCGACCCTCTTCAGCTCATCATCTTTGCTTTTTCCTTTTCAGCTAGTTCCTCAAAGTCTGGAACGTTAACATCATTTGGGTCAGCTCCTATATTACCCTTTCTGAGAACATAGTTCTGTGTCTCAGCAGCTGGCTGGATATAAACATAGGAGGCTGCCCCAATTGGCAGCTCTTGGCCCTTTTGCTGTATGTTTTCAGGTTGATCCTCTTCAATTACCACCCTTTTCCCGGTGTCCGAATTCTCTCCCGGCCCTTTTTGTTTCGTCATGGCACTCATCATTTCCATGACTTTAATCATCTGTTCTCGTGACTCCTCCTGAGATTTAGCCAACTGTTCCTGCAGTTCCCTTTGAGTTTTTTCCATTCTTTCAATTCTAGCAAGCTGATCGTTCTCCATAGCTCTGGCTTGATATAGAGTATTGTAAGGGTGTCGAAAATCCGATTCTTTCTGAGTACGACCAATTGTACCTTTAGTTTTGAAAACCATGAATTAAATTTACTAACACATCTTTTTTTTTAATGTTTCATAAAAAATGAATGAATGACTAGATGTGAATGAATCAATCAAATAAAATGAATAAGTACATGAGTACGTATATGAATATGAAAGAACAAATGAATGAACAAGCGAAATGAGTAAATAAGCGGTTAAGTGTATGAATATGAATGAATGAACAAGTAAAAGGAATAAATAAGTGGTTAAGTTCATGAATATGAATGAATTTGAAAAATGAATGATTATAAATATAAGTAAATGTACAAATGAACAAACAAAATATATAAAATATGAATGCATTTGAAAGTATTGGCCCTGGGATAATTTCAACCGAACGGTCTTTCCTTGATTTCCTGGAACAAAATACATCACAGATGAATAAAAGATCACTGCCTAAAATAAGTCTGTAATTCGTCTTTCAAAGTGCTATTACAGAATTACTCCTATAGTGACTTCCTAGGATCTTAGAATTTCTTTCAGAGTCTCCTTTTGATTGCCCTGCTCTTCAATCTGACCCCTATTTGTTCACGGCCCCTTGACGCGTCAGTAAAAACATCACTGTGTAAACTTTGTTTATCTTGCATCTCCCGTTGATTGGCTCGGGCTTCCTCATGCTTCGCTCTCTTTTTCTATTAGTTATTCTCCTTCTTGAGGTTTTTGACCTCATGCTCCCATTCCCTGGAAGTCTTGAGGGTACTCTCAAATCTAAGCTCAAAGCGGTACAAAGTGTAATTCTCGAAGGTCGCCCTTAGCAGTGTCCCTTTCTCTCTTGATCTTTTCCTTTTCTCTTTCTCGAGCTGATTCCCTATTTTTCATGTCCTCAAACTCTTCTGTAGTCGGGCAATCTCCTTGCTCATCTGGGCCTTTTCTTTTTCAAATTCCGCCCTTGCAATTTCTAGCTCTGATGGCATTTCCCTCGGTGGAAGATTCATGAACTGGACCTCTTCCCCATCTGATATCAACAGCCTATCATTAACTCTTAATTCCCTCCATACTAGGTAATCAGGTGTGACGATGTCAGCATATCTGGCCACTTTTATCCGGTGAGTTTTCTTTCATGCTTTAATCGCTACCCGCACCTTTCCAGAATATCCATCCTCTCCATAAGTGAACTCTGATGATCCTAGCTTATGAGTCACGGGTGTGAATTGTCGAGACTGAACCTGTCTTTGCACCAACAGAGGTGCGTAACTCACAGACCCCCAAATCTCGAGTAGTGGAACTCACGGGTTGTCCCCATATTTATACATAATCGGCATAGAAACCATCCATAGAGCTCTCCAAGTTACTATCTCGCTTTTTAGATTTCGGAACATGTTGACCAATTTCTCTTCATCTCCGTCTTCAGGCCAATCATTTCGAAGGAATTCCCTAGTCGGAACCAAGGACTTCATGTACGGTCTGAAGGAAACCTCTTCTATCTTCCAAAAGTGACTTTGAATCCAAATATAAAGGAGTTGTACACACCCCTTGGTTCTTTCTTGTCCTTCCCTATTACAAAAATTCAAAGATTGGATAGTTTCAGCTATGATGATTGGAGATGGGTTGATCTTCTGTTCCAACTTTTCAAAGAAATCAAACACGGTTTTATCCACATAACCCAATATCTTCAGGAATCTGATTAATCCGTAGATGGCTAGAGCAAATATGTCCCTGGCTTTTTCTTTGTTGGAATAACCCAATATCAACTGTCGGGGAGTTTCCCATGGAATGCATCCATTTTTCGGCTTTGTATCCACATGACTCTCAACCCATGCTGTATCCATTCCTCTGATCCTAGCCATTTTCCTCTTAAAACGATGGTTTCACTTCCTTCAAATATACTCGATCAGGATTAGGACATTCAATACGTAACAATGCTGAATATTCTTCAATCAATGGGGTCATATCCTCTTTGCTAAAAGTAAAACATCTATAAGCAGGATTCCAAAACTGTACCATAGCCTGAATCAACCCACTATTGACCCTAATCGGAATTAAGAATGCTATATCTCTATATTTCTGAGTGAAGGCTTCTTTCTCTGATACATTCCACTGATTCCAAATGTCGACTAACCCTCGAAGATTATTCTGTCTGGAATCCACTTTGACCCTTTTCGGCAATACTGACACATAATCTTTCTTTAGGCAATCACCATCCTCCCTCTGATCTTTTTCCGACCATGCCCTAACCACTGCATGATCTTCTATCACTGAAATAACCTGACACTCCATGAAAGTCCTTTGGATTGATGACTATCCCGAGGCCAATAAACTTCAAGTGTATGATGATGTCTATGATGCATGTCAAAGAAAAGAAAAGAAAAGAAAAAGAAATAGATTAGTAAAGAAATGAATTCACAAATACAACATAAATAACAACATGCTTTTAAAAAAAAGTCCCGAAAATTTTAACAGAGCTTCGGCATTACGACGCCTTTGGGACAAAATAATAAATTTATTACGAGCGATATGATGTTCATTCATCATCACCCAATTTGTAAAATCTAACATATAGAAAGATAGTAAAAGGTTGGAAATGTTCCTCCATGTGTTCTTAAACTTCGGGTATCTAACAGAAATCCGGCATGGCTTCGCCTAGGTTCACTAAATTAAGGTGAATGGTTCTAAGGCCCCGAATTGTTCCTCACTGTCACCTGTGAAGGCTAGTAAGGCACCCCGATAAAAACAGGTTCAATTCGTTAGAGTATATTTTCCTATGCCCGTACGGAGGATTATCACAAAGGCATTAGGTACTTTATACTCCGAAAGTGTTTCACTAGCCCATACGAAGGAACATCACGAAGGCATAGTTACTTTACTCCCACTTAAAAGGACGAAACCCGGGTAGAGGGTTCATGTTATGCAAATGCAAATATAGTGTGTGTAGAGGAACAAAACAAACCTGTCACCACCTATTCTACACCCCTTATTCTAAATACCCCACTAAAATCAAATAATGTAAAGCATCAGTCAAGCAAACATATAAATATACGCAACAAAATAACCAAAGAACAGATAATAATATGCATGCATATGATAATGACCATATCCAAAACATTTTATTATTTCAAAATTCTCTTTGTTTTTTTTTTTTTTTTTTGAAAAATGTTGGAATTAAAATTAAATACCAATTAAAACAACAAAATCGAAACTTTGATAACAAACGACTAATTCTATGCCGGACTCTCTAATTTCCCCAGCGGAGTCGCCAAGCTGTCGCAACCTAAAAAATAACAAGTCTCATCGCAAGACTTTTATTATTCGTTAAGCGTGACATTAAAAAAAAAGGAAAAGTCGACTTAATTCCTCTAGAAAAACTAAGGTGTCGATACGTGATCCCGATCGCGGGGACCCGTTCAAGTAAGAGGGAAACAGAAGCAGAGGAAAAGATGACTTAATTCCTCTAGATTGAAATAAAAGGTCGAGGGTATGAAAACGGCCTCGTAAAAAGACATGGAGTCGCCACCAATCATTTTTAGCTAGGTGTGATCGTCCACGTATTAAAATCGATTTTTAAAACATTTTAAAATTAGTTAAAACATTTTTAAAACCAATTTCAAGTCTGCGTTATAAATCAGAGAAAATCGAAGAATCGGGATCGAGACTCAATTACGTGCGGGGAAGGATTAGCACCCCACAACGCCCGCATAAAACGGTACCATGTCTTATTCCAAGTCTCAGTAAAAAGTTGGTTTTTAATTTAGTATTTCAAGTTAATTTCCAATTTTAGAAAAATAATTTCGTTTTTAATTGAAAATGATCCAGAATTTATTAATTCAAAATTTTCCTATATTCTCCAACAAAATCGGCAAAATATAGTAATTTTTATCTTTTTGGAAAACTTTCCGAATCATTCTCATTTTTTGAAAGAAAGATATTCCTTTATTAATGATAATTGATGATATTCCCTCCAGCAAACCCGGTTGAGAACTAATGAATTAATTTAACTCGGGAATATCTTATTTTTATTGAAAATCATTATCTTTTTCAAAAGATTTAAAAATATGAACATGAACATGTATGACATAAATAAAATGATATGGCAAAGTCTAGATAATATAATGCAACCTAAATGATATGACATAATTTAAATGGCATAGTATATTCTAGGTGAAATGAAAATCCTAAGTATCATGATATATTCTAAATGAGATAAAATGATTTAAATAACATCGCAATTTTAAATGATATGGCATATTTTAAATAACATGGCGTATTCTAAATAATATAACCTAAATGACATGGAATATGATCTCAATGACAAGAAATGACATGAAACATAAAATAATGCTATCATAAAATATGCATGAAAAGAAAATAAAAATGCATGAACATAGTATATGCTAAATAATGTGACAAAAAATAAATGACTAAATAAAAAATATAGGATAGCATGAAATATTCAAAATCATATGGCAAACAATATAACATCATAAAATGTAAATCAAAGTAATAATAATACCATAGAAAAAATATCATAGCAAAAATCACATATTAAATAAAATGCATGAACATGGAAAATGCAATGCATGAAAATGTATCTTTTCCTTTAATTAAGAAAATCTGTATATCTAAAAAGATATCCGGCTATCTTAGGAAAATATGTCAAATTAAATTTTCTAAAAGCAAAATACTTTGTGATTGTTTGAAAACAATTTTGAAGAAAAACTTGAATAAAGACTAAAACCCCTACCAAACCCTTTTAAAATGGCTCTAATTTCCTAAGTTTAAAATCCCGGACTTGACCACCCTTAACCCGAGATTTATAAAATCATTTTTAATTTAAAAAGGCTTAGAAACTACCCTAAGACAGTATCTAAAGCTTCTAACCAACCCCCTCTAAAAGCCTTAGCCAATTTCAACCATTGTTTTTCTTTTGAATTCAAATCTACCTCTACTGTCCGGTTTTGACACACGATTTTTTAGCCTATTTTTAAAAATTCAAAAAAATCTAAAACAAATACTGGAGACTCAGAACATGTAAAACTACATGAAAAATATTGGCTTAATTTTCTGATTAAAGATGACTGCGTAGAAAAATAGGAGAAGTTAGAGTACTGGGTGAAAAAAACTGTTTTGTCAAAACACATTTTTTTGCCTTTGATAAAATCATTTAAAAATCAAAGTAAAATTGTTGGAGATCATCCTAAAGGCCTAAAAATAGTAGCTAAAAAATTTAAAAACCTTGGACAAAAATTGGCTAAGTAAAAAAAATCACAAAGGTAGAATAATCAATTTGACAACTCTTTAATTTTTCACAAGTATGCTCAAGAGAGCATGACTTTGAGCCATTAATTGGCCTAAGTCATAAATCATGTGGCAATGACATGGAATGCATGAACATACAGCAAATGAAATGTATGAAATGCATGGTCTAAAGCATAAATGGTAAAGGAAATGCATGACAATTCAAAATAATCTAAATGCCTAGCATGAGTTTGCATGGCAATAAATGCTATCCTAACTTAATATGCATGCAATGCTTGATAATGCAAATATGACTTGGACCTAATATGTTATGAATATGCA
Organism: Fremontodendron californicum; assembly: GCA_030761205.1. Taxonomy (NCBI): domain Eukaryota; kingdom Viridiplantae; phylum Streptophyta; class Magnoliopsida; order Malvales; family Malvaceae; genus Fremontodendron; species Fremontodendron californicum. The sequence continues at coordinate 1,225,244 of JAULJL010000033.1, forward strand.
CGAAAATGCTAATGTAACCTAAGACCTAAGTAGCATAGCAATGCATGGCAATACCAATATGATTTAAGTCCCAATATGCATGGCAATACCAATATAGCCTAAAATATAGTGAAAATGCATAGCATTACTATGAACATACCATGACCAATGAACCTAATGCTAATGCTGGAACAAACAGCAACTAATACACAATTTCAAGATATGATAATGCAAAGCATGTTACCTAAACAAAATGCAAATGCATGATGAGGCAAGGAATGCTTGAAGAGGCCGAATGGTCACATGATACTCTAATGCAATCCTATCTAGTAAATGATACAAATACATGACAAATCATATCAAGATACATAATGTCATGACATTTTCACAAGCATATGACATACTAAAATCAAAATACACAAGCTCATGGCATGGAGATGCAAACAAGTCAAGAAGCAAGATGAAAATGCACATGCAAGGCATACTAAACATCAAGATATGCTAACTCATGACATGGAGATGCAAACAAGCCAAGAAGCAAGATGAAAATGAACATGTAAGGCATAGCAACATGAAGTAGCCGAATGGCCAAATGACAAAATATAAAAATGCAAACATGTTTATAATACAAGACATGATATATGAAAAAAATGCACAATATGACTCAAATGAACACAAGGGCCGAATCTACAAGGAAAAAATATTAAGCATGGAAATGAAATATAGAAACAAATATAGCATAGAAAATAATGCAAAGAACATATAAAAAATTAAACATAGACATGCAAAGCAAATAACAAGCAAAACTAGTAAATAAAACAAGGAAAGTTAAGCTCCATGGTTGGTGTAAAATGGGCATAGCCTCTCACCTAACCATAATCACTTGGTCTTGCCAAGATCATGAAACCTTTCTATTTCAAAAAATCAGAAAATAAACCATGTTAAACAATAAAATTTAGGTGAGCTTCATGGTAGGTAAAAATGGGCATAGCCTCTCCCCTAACCATGGTCACTTGGTCTTGCCAAGATCATGTAGCCATTTCAACATTTTTGCTTCATCTTTTGTAAAAAATCAGAACCTTAGAATACTTAAATAAACCTTCTAAAAATCATTTTTTTCACAACAACATGCAAGGAAGAAAAAAAGAAAAGACCAAGGCAAACAACATACCACATTCAGCCAAAGCATGAGCTATGTAAAAAAAAAATTTGGTTTCAACCCTTTTGATGAAGAAGAAGAGATGAAAACTTAAGTAAACATTTAAAAAACTTTATTTCTATGAAAAATGTAGTAGGAAAACAAGATAGAAAATCAAGAAATCACCATGGAAATCAAGAAGAAAGCTATGCTAGAGCTTGGTAGAGATGACTACCTTCAAGCTCTCTATTGAAAACCTTTTTTTTTCTTTCTTTCAAAACCTTTTTCTTCGCAAAATTAGCTACTAACTTCAGCCAAAAAACTTATGAAAAAAATGAAATTACCCCCCCTCTAATGGCTTGGTCGAATGGCCCTCTAACCCTTGGATGAAATTTTCACTTTTTCTCCTTCAATCTTGGCCTTAAGATTAAGATATTCTGATGACAACATAAAAATGCCATCTTGCCAATTTATAGAAGCCCTTAATATGTGTACTCAGCCCTTGTAGTAACCTCAGCCCTTAGATGCAAAAGAGGACCAATCCCATGCACTCCCTTGCTTGCCCCCTTGAGTACCTACCCTTGGATGAGTTGTGCTTTTCCATTCTTGGTCATTGGATGAGGACAACATAAAAATGACATCTTGTAGATTAAATCAAGCCCTCAACATGTGTACTCAGCCCTTGTAGATAGCCTAAGCCATTGGATGAAAAGAGACAATCCCATGCACTCCCTTGCTTGGCCGAATGGATGCTCACCTTTGGATGAATTGTACTCATCTTTTTTCTTCCATTCTTGGCAATTAGATGAGGGTTATTTCATGAAAAATAAAAATGTCATCTTGGCGTTTAAACTTGGCCATTGGATGGTGCATTCAACTTTCCTACAAGGCACCTAAGCCATTGGATGAAGGGGGGACCATTTGCAAGGTGTTAGTGGTAGCATGTGAACTTGATAGTAACTAAGGAATTAAATTGATCAAGCTTCCTTATTCTCCTCTATGCTGGTGGATCAAAGGAGGTAAAATCCGAGCAATTCCTTCTTCTTTCATATTTTCCTTAATTACAAATTTGCCCTTTTTGGTTTCTTCGATGAAATGACCTTTTTGCCCCCCGAACCTAAATAACTAGCAAACGTTCTCCAAATTCAAATTTTCTTTTTTCAATACTTATGAAATAATAATAAAAAAATGAATTCTGGAAGTTTTCAAAAATTTCAAGTCCATTTGCTATTTATTTCAAATTTATTTCCAAAATTGCCCCTTTTTTGCACCCGAACTTTACCATTTTTTAAACGAGCTCTGAATCCGGATTTTTCTTCACCAATCTCTTCCAAATAATTCAAAAATGTGATCTCGAAGTTTTCATAATTTTTGGGGCTCATTTGCTATTTTTTCAGGATTTATCTGCTTGAATTACTACGTAGGGGAATCGGGATTTGGCCATTTTGCAAACAAACTCCGAATCAAGATTTTCTTTTGCCAATATCTTTAAAATAATCTAAAAATGAGATCTGAAAATTTTTAGAATTTTTGGAACTCGTTTGCTATTTTTTTGGGATTTATCCTGTTGAATTTCTACAAAGAGGATCCGGGATTTGGCCATTTTGCAAACGAACTCCGAATCAAGATTTTTTTTTTTTTTTTGCCAATATCTTCGAAATGACTTAAGAATGAGATCTGCAAATTTTTGAAATTTTTGGAGTTCATTTGCTATTTTTCCCAAATTTTCCAATTTTGCCATTTTGTCTTCGAAACCCGATTTTCCTCAAAACAAGTTTGATTTTCAGATTTTCTTCAAACTGAGCCTTGGGCTATCCTTGTTTAATCACTCCTCATCAATTAGGGGTTGTATTCCTACCGAATCGGGCTATTTCTGTAATTCTTCCAAATTTCACCGAAATTCACCAAAAACCCTAATTCTCGATTTTATTCCGAATTGACTTTTCTATCAGTTTTTCGTCCCAGTAGCTTCTCCATTACCCATAGGCAGTGCTTATCTTTTATTTGTGACCTTCAATTTAGGTCAATTTGATTTTTCAAGCACTTTTCCCCAAATTTCTTGAACTAGGGTTTCCTTTCTACTGAATTGCCGTAACCCAACTTCCGAACTCCATATCTCTCAATGTAGACCTCGGATTATCAAAATTCTTTCACCATATTTCAATTGAACTTCAAATCTTGATTTTGAAAGTGGGTTGACTTTTTTAGTAGTTGACTTTTTGAGGTTGACTTTTTCGAGGTTGACTTTTTTCAAGTATGAGTTTTTCTATCTGCTTTCTTAGACTAAGTCTCGGAGTACCACCTGCAGGATGAAAAAAGCCTTTTAGCATTCTAAAACATCAATTTAGGAAGAAAACATACCTGTTTTAGTGGTCCAGACAAAATTAGGTGTCTACAACTCTATTGCTTGATTTAATGATATTTGAGTTGTTTATTCAATCTTGTTCTTAATGCTTCTAATTGCTTTACCAATTAGATTGATTTGTTAACCTAAATACAACTAGACATAGGGAGTTTAGTGTTAGACATGGATTGAATGACACATGTTTCATATTCATTTATTAGGATGAGTTGATCTGCATGTAGGGTAGAAATATACTTACGTGTCATGTGTAACCATTGTTGGAGCCTAAGCTTAATGAGTTCCTCTTCAATTCAATTATCATAGACATATAGTTAATTGGTTAGGCGGGATATTTTTACAAGACCATCGACAGATACTTATAAATATATTAGAACTCTAGGTTAACAACTCAAAGGTCATTAATCAAGTTAAGAGGGTAAGAGAAGTTCATACAAAGTGTTGAGGGAAATTGTAATCCTAGGCTTTTCTTTATTGATTTAAATTCTAATTTTAATTTGCTTTCTTTTATTATTATTTTCTTTTATTTTCAATCTTTAATTAATTGTTTGAATAAGATTAAGTTGTTCTAATTTTAGTACTTAGCGAATTTGGTAACAATTCCTCATGGGATCGAACTCTACTTTTCACTTTATTACTTGTCAACGATACGTGCACTTGTGTGGATAAATCCGACAACACTGCTGTAGACACCAAATTTTGTCTAGACCCCTAAATCAAGTACATTTTCTTCCTAAATTGATGTTTCAGAATGCTAAAAGGCTTTTCTCATCCTGCAGGTGGTACTCCGAGACTTAGTCTAAAAAGCAGACAAAAAAGTCAAGCTTGAAAAGTCAACCCTAAAAAAAGTCAACCCCAAAAAAGTCAACTACTAAAAAAGTAAACCCACTTTCAAAATCAATATTTGAGGTTCAATTGAAAAATGGTGAAATAATTTTGATAATCCGAGGTCTACATTGAAAGATATGGAGGTCAGAAGTTGGGTTACGGAATCTCAATAGAAAAAAAAAACCCTAGTTCAGGAAATTTGGGGAAAAGTGCTTAAACGATCAAATTGGTCAGAATTGAAGGTTCCAAATGAAAGATAAGTACTGACTAGGGGTAATGGAGAAGCCACTTGGAAGAAAAACTGATAGAAAAGTCAATTCGAAAGAAAACCGAGAATTAAGGTTTTTTGGTGGATTTCGGTGAAATTTGGAAGAATTACAGAAATGGCTCGATTCGGTAGATATAAAGCCCTTAATTGATGAGAAATGATTAAACAAGGATAGCCCAAGGCTCAGTTTGAAGAAAATCTGAATCGGACTTGTTTTGAGCAAAATCGGGTTTCGGAGGCAAAAAGGCAAAATTGGAAAATGTGGGAAAAATAGCAAATGAATTCCAAAAATTCTGAAAATTTGCAAATCTCATTCTTAAATCATTTCAAAGAGATTGGCGAAATAAAATCTTGATTCGGAGTTTGTTTGCAAAGTGGCCAAATACCGAGCCCACTATGTAGAAATTCAACAGGATAAATCCCGGAAAAATAGCAAATGAACTCCAAAAATTCTAAAAATTTTCAAATCTCATTTTTAAATTACATGGAAGAGATTGGTAAAAGAAAATCTTGATTCAGAGTTCGTTTGCAAAATGGCCAAATCTCGGGCCCCCTATGTAGTAATTCAAGCAGATAAATCCCGAAAAAATAGCAAATGAGCTCCAAAAATTATGAAAACTTCCAGATCACATTTTTAAATTATTTGGAAAAGATTGTTGAAGAAAAATCTGGATTCGAAGCTCGTTTAGAAAATGGTAAATTTTGGGTGCATAAAAAGGGCAATTTCGGAAATAAATTCAAAATAAATAGAAAATGGACTCGAAAAATTTTGAAAACTTCCAGAATTCAATTTTTTATTATTTCGAATGTATTGGAAAAAGAAAATTCAAATTTGGAGTCCATTTGCTATTTATTTAGGTTCGGGGGGCAAAAGGTCATTTCACTGAAGAAACCAAAAAAAGGCAAATTTGTAATTGAGAAAAATATGAAAGAAGAAGGAATTGCTGGGATTTTTCTTCCCTTGGTCAGCCAACATAGAGGAGAAGAAGGAAGCTTGAACAATTTAATTCCCTAATCACTATCAAGCCATATGCTACCACTAACACCTTGCAAATGGTCCCCCCTTCATCCAATGGCTTAGGTGACTTGTAGGAAAGTTGAATGCACCATCCAATGGCCAAGTTTAAATTGCAAGATGACATTTTTATTTTTCATGAAAGAACCCTCAACTAATGGCCAAGAATGGAAGAAAAAAGATGAGCACAATTCATCCAAGGGTGAGCATCCATTCGGTCAAGCAAGGGAATACATGGAATTGTCTCTTTTCATCCAATGGCTTGAGGGCTGGATTTAATCTACAAGATGTCTTTTTTATGTTGCCCTCATCCAATGACCAAGAATGGAAGAGCACAACTCATCCAAAGGTAGGCACTCAAGGGGGCAAGCAAGGGAGTGCATGAGATTGGTCCTCTCTTGCATCTAAGGGCTGAGTTTACTACAAGGGTTGAGTACACATCTTAAGGGCTTCTATAAATTGAAAAGATGGCATTTTTATGTTGTCATCAAAATATCTTAATCCTAGGACCAAGAATGGAGGAGAAATAGTGCAATTTTCATCCAAGGGTGAAAGGGCCATTCGGCCAAGCCATTGAGGGGGTGATTTCATTTTTTTCATATGTTTTTTGGCTGAAGTCAGTAGCTAATTTAGCAAAGAAAAAGGTTTTGAAAGAAAGAAAAAAAAAAAAAAAAAAAAAAAAAAAAAAAAAAAGGTTTTTCAATAGAGAGCTTGAAGGTAATAATCTCTACCAAGCTCTAGCATAGCTTTCTTCTTGTTTCCCATGGTGTTTTCTTGATTTTCTATTTTGCTGTCCTACTACATTTTTCATATAAATAAAGTTTTTTTTAATGTTTACTTAAGTTTTCATCTCTTCTTATTCATCAAAATGGTGGAAAATAATTTTTTTTTACATGGTTTTATGCTTGGCCGAATATGGCATGTTTGCTTGCCTTGGTTTTTATTTTTCTTTCTTCCTTGCATGTTGTTGTGAAAAAGGATTTTAGAAGGTTTTTTAGAGTATTTTATATTCTGATTTTTTTATAAAAAGATGAAGCAAAAAGGTTGAAATGGCTACATGATCTTGGCAAGACAAGTGACCATGGTTAGGGGAGAGACTATTCCCATTTTTACCTACCATGAAGCTCACCTTAATTTTTTTGTTTAACATGGTTTATTTTCTTTTTTTTTAAATGGAAAGGCTTCATGATCTTGGCAAGACCAAGTGATTATGGTTAGGTGAGAGGCTATGCCCATTTGATACCAACCATGGAGCTTAACTTTTTCTTGTTTTATTTACTGGTTTTGCTTGTTATTTGCTTTCCATGTCTATGTTTAATTTTTTTATATGTTCTTTACATTATTTTCTATGTTATATTTGTTTCTATATTTCATTTCCATGATTGATATTGTTTTCTTGAAGATTCGGCCCTTGTGTCATATGCTCATATTGTGTATTTCTTTTATGTATCATGTCTTATATTATAAACATGTTTGCATTTTTCATATTTTGTCATATGGCCATTCGACTACTCCATGTTAGTATGCCTTGCATGCTTATTTTCATCTTGCTTCTTAGCTTGTTTGCATCTCCATGCCAAGAGTTAGCATATCTTGATATTTAGTATGCCTTACATGTGCATTTTCATCTTGCCTCTTGACTTGTTTACATCTCCATGCCATGAGCTTGTGCATTTTGATTTTAGTATGTCATATGATTATGAAAATGTCATGACATTATGCATCTTGATATGATTTATCATGTACTTGTGTCATTTACTAGATAGGATTGCATTAGAGTATCATGTAACCACATTCGGCCTCTTCATGCATCCCTTGCCTTATCATGCATTTGCATTTTGTTTAGGTAACATGCTTTGCATTATCATATCTTGAAATTGTGTATTAGTTGCTGTTTGTTCCAGCATATGCATTAGTTTCATTGGTTATTGTATGTTCATAGTATTGCTATGCATGTTCATTACATTTTAGGTCTAGGCCATATTGGTATTGCCATGCATATTGGGTCTTAAATCATATTGGTATTGTCATGCATTGCTATGCTACTTAGGCCTTAGGTTACATTAGCATTTTCATGCATATTCATAACATATTAGGTCCAAGTCATATTTGCATTATCAAGCATTGCATGCATATTGAGTTAGGATAGCATTTATTGCCATGCAAACTCATGCTAGGCATTTAGGTTATTTTGAATTGTCATGCATTTCCTTTACCATTTAGGCTTTAGACCATGCATTTCATACATTTCATTTGCTGTATGTTCATGCATTCCATGTCATTGCCACATGATTTATGACTTAGGCCAATCAATGGCTCAAAGTCATGCTCTCTTGAGCATACTTGTGGAAAATTAAAGGGTTGTCAAATTGATTATTCTACCTTTGTTATTTTTCTTACTTAGCCAATTTTTGTCCAAGGTTTTTAAATGTTTTAGCTACTGTCCTTAGGTATTTAGGATGATCTCAAACAATTTTTACTTTGATTTTTGAATGACTTTATTAAAGGCAAAAAATGTGTTTTGACAAAACAGTTTTTTTACCCAGTACTCGAATTTCTTCGATTTTTTTGGGTAGTCATCTTTAATAAGAAAATTAAGACAATTTTTTATCGTGTATTTTTACATGTTCTGAGTCTCCAGTATTTTTTTATATTTTTTTCAATTTTTAAAAATAGGAAAAAAAAATTGTGTGTCAAAACCGGACAGTAGAGGCAGATTTGAAATCAAAAGAGAAATAATGGTTGAATTTGGCTAAGGCATTTAGAGGGGGTTGGTTAGAAGCTTTAGCTACTGTCTTAGGGTAGTTCCTAAGCCTTTTTAAACTTTAAAAATGATTTTATAAATCTCGGATTAAGGGTGGTCAAGTCCGGGATTTTAAACTTAGGAAATTAGAGCCATTTTAAAAGGGTTTGGTAAGGGTTTTAATCTTTATTCAAGTTTTTCCTCAAAATTGTTTTCAAAAAATCACAAAGTTTTGTTTTTAGAAAATATAATTTGACATATTTTCCTAAGGTAACCGGATATCTTTCTAGATATATGGATTTCTTTATTTAGAGGAAAAAATACATTTTCATGCATTGCATTTTCCATGTTCATGCATTTTATTTAATATGTTATTTTTGCTATGATATTTTCCATATTATTATTATTTTGATTTACATTTTATGATGTTATATTGTTTGCCATATGATTTTGAATATTTCATGATATCCCATTTTTTTATTTAGTCATTTATTTTTGTCACATTATTTAGCATATACTATGTTCATGCATTTTTATTTTATTTTCATGCATATTTTATGATAGCATTATTTTATGTTTCATGACATTTCATCATATTCCATGTCATTTAGGTTTAATTATTTAGAATATGCCATGTCACTTAAAATATGCCATATCATTTAAAATTGTCATGTCATTTAAATCATTTTATCTCATTTAGAATATACCATGACACTTAGGATTTTTTTTATTTTACCTAGAATATACTATGTCATTTAAATTATATCATATCATTTAGGTTGCATTATATTATCTAGACTTTGCTATGTCATTTTATTTATGTCATACATGTTCATGTTCATATTTTTAAATGTTTTGAAAAAGATAATGATTTTCAATAAAAATAAAGATATTCCCGAGTTAAAATAATTCATGAGTTCTCTACCGGGTTTGCTAGAGGGAATATCATCAATTATCATTAATAAAGGAATATCTTTCTTTCAGAAAACGAGAATGATTCGGAAAATTTTGCAAATGAATAAAAATTTCTATATTTTGCCAATTTTTTCGAGGAATATAGGAAAATTTTGAGTTAATAAATTCCGGATCATTTTCAATTAAAAATATAATTATTTTTCTTAAAATTGGGAATTAACTTGAAATACTAAATTAAAAACCAACTTTTTACCGAGACTTGAGATAACACATGATTAATATGGTACCGTTTTATACGGGCGTTGTGGGGGTGTTAATCCTTCCCTGCACGTAACCGAGTCCCGAACCCGATTCTTCGATTTTCTCTGGGTTATAACACAGACTTGAAATTGGTTTTGAAAATGTTTTAATTAATTTTAAAATGTTTTATAAAACCGATTTTAATAGGTGGCCGATCACACCTAGCTAAAAAAGATTGGTGGCGACTCCATGTCTTTTTCAAGGTCATTTCCAAAACCTTCATTTTTCAAGAGGAATTAAGTCGACTTTTTCTCGGTTTTTTTAATGTCACTCTTAACGAATAATAAAGTCTTGCGATGAGACGTTGTTATTTTTTTAGGTTGCGACAACTGCCTCATAAAAAGTTATTGTATCATCGGTAAACTGTAAGTGAGTGATTTCAAGGCCTTGACCACCAATCACAGGTCCTCTAAATAAGTTCATCTCATTTGCTTTGCACAACAGTACACTTAGACTTTCTGATGCACAAAAAAGAGTGTATCTTATTTAACCTTACACTAAAAAGATAAATTGTAAGTATAGTAGTTAGCAAGGGTCGAGTCCTCAGGGATTGGGTTTTAGTTTATAAGTTATTAGTTTAAAACTTAAATTCAAGAACAATAAAAGAAAAGGGGTTTTTGAAGCCAGATTTAAACTAAAGTAAATAATAAGAATAAGATGCAAGGCGGTATAACCAGCCAATAAAAATATATATACTAAATTAGGCGGTATAACCAGCCAATAAAAATATATATACTAAATTAGGCGGTATAACCAGCCAGTAAAAATAAAACAAAGTTAATATACAAATTAGGCGGTATAACCAGCCAATAAAAATAAATATAAAAAATAAGCAAACTAAAAGTAAGAAAACAAGTAAGTAAGAAGAATCAAATATGAAAAATATGGTTAAGGTTTCATTCTCCACCACTAGACATCATTAAGAATCAATTTCAGATCTATCAATATCAACCAACTATCAAAGTTAACAACCGTAGATAACAACAAGCTCTGTTATCCCAATCTTTCCTTAGTTTGTCGTTAAATAGAACAAGCTCTCTATTTAATCTCTAACCATTAAACAACCTAGAATAAGCTCTCTAAATTCAATTTAATGGCAGCTTTATGATGAGAAAGATAGGTTGATCTAAGCAACAAACACATAAGCTCGGATTGTTCAACTTAGGTTATGTTCCACTTTGCAATTATTGAAAACTTGACCATAATCATTAATCACAAATTGCCACTTATGAATAGGAAATCAAGACAATTACACGGATCAAGACTCCTAAACTAGCAATAGATAATTATCAAGATCTATCTAGTTGTACACCTAAATAAATCAAGACAACATCATGAACAATTCTTGTAGAAGAACATAAGCAACTTTGATAGAAAATTAATGATAGATAGAATTTGAAAATCAATCACAAAACATGTCTAGGGCTTTGAAATCACCCTTAACCAAATAGAAGTTTAGCCTAGCATAGGCATTATAAACATAAACATAAAATTAAAGAAAATCTAAGAAGAAAATAAAAGAAAGAAAGAAGAAGAGGAAGAATATTAATTATCCAACCTCTTGCTCTCTCTAAATAAAAAGAAAACTAGAGAAAAGAAAGAAGAAGAAAACTTAGAGAATTTTATTACAATGGCTAATATCCTACCTATGTACAATATGCTCCTCTACAATCATCCAAGGCCCTCTATTTATACACATTTTGGAGGGCTAAATGACAAGAGACAAGCTTTACAAATTTCAAAGGTAGGTATAATAGGTGGGTGAATTTTTCTAACAATTTTCGTCATATTGTATGACAATTTTGATCAGCCAACTTGATGGTCGATTTCGTCAATGTTGGAGGCCTGATCTGATCACATGGTCTTCTAGAAAAAGGTTCCCCTATCAGTTACGGATCCATAGCCGTTGGAATCAGCTCATTTGCTGATGTGGATAAGCATATATGGGCAAAATACGAAAACAGGTCAGCACAGACGTCATTGCACATCAGCCAACTTGATGGTCGATTTCGTCAATATTAGAGGCCTGATCTGATCATATGGTCTTCTAGACAAAGGTTCCCCTATCAGTTAGGGATCCATAGCCATTGGAATCAGCTCATTTGCTGATGTGGATAAGCAGATATGGGCAAAATACGAAAACAGGTCAGCACAGACGTCATTGCACATCAGCCAACTTGATGGTCGATTTCGCTAGGGAAAACGACTCCGTTTCAAGAAGTGTAAAACATGAAAAAGATAGATATGCCTCTTAGCTTTGCACGGATACAAATTTCAGCCTTATTGCTTCAGTGAAACTCCAGATATAGCTGATATTGAAAAAGGTGTCGGAACTAGAACTGAACTGGATTTGCCCTTAATTCTTGTAATCTGAAATCACTCAAAGAAACTTGTGAAAAACACCAAATTACATAAAAATATAAAAGATCATAAACACAATTAGACTAAACAATAATAACTCGTATTTGACACAAAACAATAATAAAACATAACTAAAAACTATATAATTATACGAGTTATCACACCCCCACACTTAGCTTTTTGCTAGTCCTCGAGCAAAATCAAATAAAAATAAAATAAGAAAATCTAATCTAATTGATAACTCGTATAATTATATAGTTTTTAGTTATGTTTTATTATTGTTTTGTGTCAAATACGAGTTATTATTGTTTAGTCTAATTGTGTTTATGATCTTTTATATTTTTATGTATTTTGGTGTTTTTCACAAGTTTCTTTGAGTGATTTCAGATTACTAGAATTAAGGGCAAATCCAGTTCAGTTTCAGTTCCGACACCTTTTGCCATATCAGCTATATCTCGAGTTTCACTGAAGCAATAAGGCTGAAATTTGTAGCCATGCAAAGCTAAGAGGCATATCTATCTTTTTCATGTTTTACACTTCTTAAAACGGAGTCGTTTTCCCTAGAGAAATCGACCATCAAGTTGGCTGATGTGCAATGACGTCTGTGCTGACATGTTTTCGTATTATGCCCATATCTTCTTATCCGCATCAGTAAATGAGCTGATTCCAATGGCTATGGTTCCGTAACTGATAGGGGAACCTTTGTCTAGAAGACCATGTGATCAGATCAGGCCTCCAATATTGAATAAATCGACCATCAAGGTGGCTGATGTGTAATGACGTCTGTGCTGACATGTTTTCATATTTTGCCCATATCTGCTTAACCACATCAGCAAATGAGCTGATTCCAACGGCTATGGTTCCGTAACTGATAGGGGAACCTTTTTCTAGAAGACCATGTGATCAGATCAGGCCTCCAATATTGACGAAATCGACCATCAAGTTGGCTGATCAAAATCGTCATATACCTACCTTTGAAATTTGTAAAGCTTGTCTCTTGTCATTTAGCCTTCCAAAATGTGTATAAATAGAGGGCCTTGGATGATTGTAGGGGATCATATTGTACATAGGTAGGATATTAGCCATTTTAATAAAATTCTCTAAGTTTTCTTCTTCTTTCTTTTCTCTAGTTTTCTTTCTTTTCTCTAGTTTTCTTTTTCTTTAGAGAGAGCAAGAGGTTGGATAATTAATATTCTTCCTCTTCTTCTTTCTTTCTTTTATTTTCTTCTTAGATTTTCTTTAATTTTATGTTTATGTTTATAATGCCTATGCTAGGCTAAACTTCTATTTGGTTAAGGGTGATTTCAAAGCCCTAGACATGTTTTGTGATTGATTTTCAGATTCTATCTATCATTAATTTTCTATCAAAGTTGCTTATGTTCTTCTACAAGAATTGTTCATGATGTTGTCTAGATTTATTTAGGTGTACAACTAGATAGATCTTGATAATTATCTATTGCTAGTTTAGGAGTCTTGATCCGTGTAATTGTCTTGATTTCCTATTCATAAGTGGCAATTTGTGATTAATGATTATGGTCAAGTTTTCAATAATTGCAAAGTGGAACATAACCTAAGTTGAACAATCCGAGCTTATGTGTTTGTTGCTTAGATCAACCTATCTTTCTCATCATAAAGCTGCCATTAAATTGAATTTAGAGAGCTTATTCTAGGTTGTTTAATGGTTAGAGATTAAATAGAGAGCTTGTTCTATTTAACGACAAACTAAGGAAAGATTGGGGTAACAGAGCTTGTTGTTATCTACGGTTGTTAACTTTGATAGTTGGTTGATATTGATAGATCTGAAATTGATTCTTAATGATGTCTAGTGGTGGAGAATGAAACCTTAACCATATTTTTCATATTTGATTCTTCTTACTTATTTGTTTTCTTACTTTTAGTTTGCTTATTTTTTATATTTAGTTTTTATTGGCTGGTTATACCGCCTAATTTGTATATTAACTTTGTTTTATTTTTATTGGCTGGTTATACCGCCTAATTTAGTATATATATTTTTATTGGCTGGTTATACCGCCTAATTTAGTGTATATATTTTTATTGGCTGGTTATACCGCCTTGCATCTTATTCTTATTATTTACTTTAGTTTAAATCTGGCTTCAAAAACCCCTTTTATTTTATTGTTCTTGAATTTAAGTTTTAAACTATTAACTTATAAACTAAAACCCAATCCCTGAGGACTCGACCCTTGCTAACTACTATACTTACAATTTATCTTTTTAGTGCAAGGTTAAATAAGATACACTCTTTTGGGTGCATCAAATTTTTGGCGCCGTTGCCGGGGATTGCTTTCTTTAGTTTATTTGTTACTTGGTTTATTCTTATTTTCAGTTCTAATTAATTTTATTTTCTTGTACATACGGGTTTTTCCTATCAAATTTTGAAAAAAAAAAAAAAAAAAAAAAAACGATGGAATTGAGCAATCTAACACTTGAAGAGTTGGTGGCATACATGAACATGGAGAATCAACAAGCCAATCTCACCTTCCCAGTGCAACAATTTGCCATGGGAGGATGTCAAGGCCATCAAGTGTTCCAAGACCAGCAGTATGATCATTACTCAAACACTTACCATGAGGGATGGTGGGATCATACTAATTATGGCTACTCGAAAAATTACCAAGAAGTAGATCCTTATGCCAATTACACTCATCCATCTAGCTTCAATCAATCATGGTCCCAAGAACCAGATCTTTTTCAACCACCACATATGACTCAAAACTCAGGTACTTCCTTAGAAGATCTTGTCGATTCTCTTGTTACTAATACTTTGCAATTTCAACAGGAAACAAGAGCAAGTATCCAGAGTTTGGAAAGGCAAATGAGCCTATTGGCTAGTAGTATGGTGGTATGGGTAGCACAAAGATCTGAAGAACTCTCTGCCCAAACAATGATTAACCCAAAGGAGAATACTACTATTGTGACCTTGAGGAATGAGGAACAAGATGAGGATGAGACAAAATTAGAGATGAATTCTATTCTTGAGGATAATGAAGCCAATGATCCAAATAAGAGTATTTCGGCACCTGAGGTAACGTTTGAGATTCCAATTTTTACTAATGTTTCTTCTCCATCTTTTCCTAGTAGATTCGCAAAGTTCAAGGAGGATGAACATGAACAAGACACGCTGGAAACCTTAAACAGTTTGTTTGTGGATGTCATTCAACAAGTACCAAAAGATGCACCATTCATCGATGAGATATGCACCACCAAGGATGATGGAATAATACTTGTAATGGAGAATGCATCCACTGTTGTGCAAAGAAAGCTTCCTCTCAAACGCATAAATTTGGGAAATTTCATGTATGAGCCTGACAAGCCTAAAAAGCCAAGAAAGGGTGTTGGTTAGATTCAAAACACTAACTCAAGTGTTAATTGGGAAGGCAGCCCAATTAAAGATGAAATTGCCAACCTTCCATATTCAGATTTGCTTTCTCTTTCTTTTCCTTTTTCTTTTATTATTTTTATTTTTTTTATTTTTATTTCTTATGTTTCTTTGTTAATTGTGTTTACTGTTTTTAAGTTCATTTAGGCTGCATAAGTTTCTTTTGTTTAATAGTTCTTTTCTCTTACATATAATTCTTGCATTGGGGGATAATAGCATTACATTAATGACAATGTAAGAATTATGTGTGGGGGGAAGAATTTAGGATTTTATTTAGAGTGTTTTATTTTTGAGTCTTTTTATGTTGCTTTTTTTTTTTTTTTATCCTTGTTTTGAAAATAACTAGATGTAAATATAATTTTTATTTTTTTTAACCCCGGTTAAATGGCGGATAACGGTACTCCGTGATTATTTAAATCGGTTCCATCAGCTACCCACAAAACTGATATTGTATATAAATTTCTCTTCCAATTTCTCTTTCAATTTTTTTTCATTTTTTTTTTCAGGATGGATGATATTCTCACAAGATTGCAGAAACGATTTCCTCCCTTTCCTCGAAATATTTTACTGAAGCTTTACCAAGTTCGATTTGAAAGATTAAGAATGCTTATGCACAAAGGGATTCCTGGAGACATACGTTGGATAATTGAAGCCAAGGTACGTGAAGATGAATATCTTCCTGTTTTACATTTACCAGGTACAGGTAGAAGCACTTTTGCAAAGAAGCGACGAGCAAAGCGCATGAGTTCAAATTGCCACAAATGTGCACGATGGACGTGTAACGGTAAATGTCGTTCTATTGGGATTCCGTCCTCTAATCGAGATGATAAAATTGAATTCATTAAGGATGGACTGAGTAAGGAGAATTTGGGTAATATCCAACTTTCTCTTGAGACGCATCCTAGTGGAGACGTACAAAGAGAAATTCTTGATTTATGGCCGCAATTCCAAAGGGAATGGCAACATCTTGGGAATCTGATGTTAAAAGACCCTGTTTGCCAGCTTGTAAGAAAACTGGATGGGAAGCATATCCTCGACTCATAGAAGGCGTTTAAGCCGTTTCTAGACGTAAAACCAGAGGAAGATGTGAGCCACAATCACAACTACAATAAATGACTTCTCAGCTTTTGGTTTGATTTGCAATAACTTTATTTTGTTTTAATTTACGTGTTGTTCGATTTGTGTAATTATTCTCGTTTTTTTTATTTGTCTTTTACGGCTGATTTTTTCTTCTCTTTTTGATTTTCTTCTTGAAATCACGCAAAAATATTTTGTTAGGTTAACATTTTCTTCTGACAGGTCAGATACACTTTCGGCGACATTATTACTCTTGTCTGATTCACTACTCAGTCCTCTATATATTACACCATGTACTCATTCTCTTTCAGGCACTCGAAAAAAAAAATGGAAAGTACTTCGTCCCAGCGCATTAAAAAAATTTGTGTCTTTGGAGGTGCTTATCCAGGGAAAAATAACATATTCGCTGATGAAGCCATAAGAGTTGGAGTAATACTTGCCCAACAAAAGATCCACTTGATTTATGGAGGCGGTAGTACGGGTTTAATGGGAGCAGTCGCTACAGCAGCACACGCCGGAGGAAGTCCAGTTCTAGGAATCGTGCCAAAACTATTCACAGATTTTTGTGGACCTACCTTGGGTAAGGAAATACAAGTCTGGAGTATCCCTGAACGGATGACAATCATGTACCATTCTGCCGATGCATTCATTGCTTTACCAGGAGGTCTGGGTACATTGGAAGAAATAGCTTGCGTGGCTTCTTGGTCATCTTTGGTCACAAATAAGAAACCCATTGGTTTGCTTAATATTAATGGTTATTTTAGTAATTTGCTTTTATATTTAGATAATGCTGTGGATAATGGATTCATGTTTTCAGAGGCAAGGAGAACCATAATTTCTGCTACAACCATTGAAGATTTACTCAAAAAGCTCCAAGCTTATGAGTATTTATCTGCTACGGTTGTTTCGCAAACGCTCGGAAAAAGAAAAAGAGATATGGACGAGCAAGGAGTGGATTGCACTTTGTCTTTGTGACATTATCTAACATTTTGCTTGTTGTGTCTCAGTTATAATAAGTGGTTAGCAACCTCTGCAGGTAATATCTCCTAAATTCTACCTTTAAAATTTGACATTGGGGACAATGTCATATTTTAGTAGGGGGTAAGGGACATATTTTGCTAATTTAAAAAAATAAATAAAAAAAATAAAAAATTTAAGAAGTATTCATTCTGAACAAGGTCTGAGTAAGGGAGACTTGAGACATACCTTGTCAGTTTGATTTCTTCTTTTCAAAAAAAAAAAAAAGAGTTTGTTGTGTTTTAAGCAATTTAGAAGTATTCATTCTGAACAAGGTCTGAGTAAGGGAGACTTGAGACATACCTTGTCAGTTTGATTTTAATCTTTTTACGTTTACTTGTTAATTTTTGTTTAGTATTTTAGGATTATTTAGGTTGCATGAGTTTGTTTTGTTTTGAGTCTAGTTATTCCTATTCTTATGTTATTAGTTCTTTTCTCTTACACATGATTCTTTCATTTGGGTTAATAGACTTACATTGAGGACAATGTAAGAATTAAGTGTGGGGGGAATGATTTAGGATTTCTTTTATTTTTGTCTACTATTTTTTTTTTTATGAGTCTTTATTATTATTATTATTTTTTAGTGTGTTTTAGTTCCTTTTTAATACAATGATGAGATATGAATTGCATAAGTCTAAAACATATTTATTAGTGAGAAGATTTTCATGAGAATTGAGCTTGATGTCAACCTTTTTATGAGCCAATGTTAATATGATATGTTGATTGAGAAAGAAGCATGTTTAGACTTAATCTGACTTGTATAATCATTCTTGTGAGTTTTTGAGCCTAAAATGATTGATGCATTATACAAATCAATCTAATTTCTTTCTTGATTGCTCTTATGATTACATGATTCTCTAGAACTTGCTTTAAACCGTTTGAGACTATATTGATACATGTGACAACATGAATATGATAGAGGCATTAAGATTTTTAGCCAAGGCCAAACAGCCATCCCTTATTGATGTTCCAAGAGAACACACCCTTAGTGAACCAATTTGAGCCTACATTGAATAAGCTATCTCTTTGGTAACCATAACTTGTCCCTAACCTAAATATACTTATATCTTTACCTTTGTTCCAAAGATGAATTAGCATGATTTGAGACAAGTTGCAAAGACAAGGGATCTATTGAAAATTTGGGTTAGAAACAAGAAATAAGTGTGGGGGGGAAAGAAAAGAAAAGTCAAAAAAAAAAAAAAAAAGAAATGGAATACTGGCAAATACATTCAAAAAAAATGAATCATCTCTTGAATTTTGGGAAAAAGAAAAAGATGTTACAAAGTTGTTCAGAATGAAGAAAAGGCCCAACATGAATATCCGGCCTAGGTGACTATGTACTTGTAAAGAGTTTTGAGAAGTTTCTTTGTATGATCTTTTTATGTCTCTAAACTTTATGAACTCTTTGGAACCTTTGTGATATCTTTATCCTTTTGTTCTTCAACCACATTACAAACCCCTTGGCCCCATTACAACCTCGATTAAAGACCTCTTGATTCATGAAGTTGTATGATCTAAATAGTGGAGAATAGGTGGACAAGCAAGAATATGGTAGAACTGTTTTCATGAGATTGATTGAGTGTAAACATTTCACCACTACTTTAAAGAGTGAAAATCATGAGGGTATCCCATGTGAGAACTTGAGATTAAATTTGAACATGCACTATTTTGATTGAGATATGTTATGCTAATATTGGCTTAACTCAAACAATTTACATTCAAGCTTGATTTTTTGTGAAATTCTTTAAGCTATTGATTAGTTTATAAGACTTGTTCAAAGATTGTCTCTAATTTGTATTGAAAGGATTAGGAATAAATATTTTTAGTATATGTAGTTTATTTATATTTTAATTTTTCAATGTTTGTGGGTATCGTTCTAGTAAACCCTCACGAGACTAAACTCGTCCACTAGGGACACCTAGGGGTTTAAAGGCTTGTGTCACATGCTAAGTGCCACCGTGATTTCCTACGAAAGTGGATTAGATTAGATTTTCTTATTTTATTTTTATTGAGTCGTTGCTAGGAACTAGCAACAATCTAAGTGTGGGGGTGTGATAACTCGTATAATTATATAGTTTTTAGTTATGTTTTATTATTGTTTTGTGTCAAATACGAGTTATTATTGTTTAGTCTAATTGTGTTTATGATCTTTTATATTTTTATGTATTTTGGTGTTTTTCACAAGTTTCTTTGAGTGATTTCAGATTACTAGAATTAAGGGCAAATCCAGTTCAGTTTCAGTTCCGACACCTTTTGCCATATCAGCTATATCTCGAGTTTCACTGAAGCAATAAGGCTGAAATTTGTAGCCATGCAAAGCTAAGAGGCATATCTATCTTTTTCATGTTTTACACTTCTTAAAACGGAGTCGTTTTCCCTAGAGAAATCGACCATCAAGTTGGCTGATGTGCAATGACGTCTGTGCTGACATGTTTTCGTATTATGCCCATATCTTCTTATCCACATCAGCAAATGAGCTGATTCCAATGGCTATGGTTCCGTAACTGATAGGGGAACCTTTGTCTAGAAGACCATGTGATCAGATCAGGCCTCCAATATTGAATAAATCGACCATCAAGGTGGCTGATGTGTAATGACATCTATGCTGACATGTTTTCGTATTTTGCCCATATCTGCTTAACCACATCAGCAAATGAGCTGATTCCAACGGCTATGGTTCCGTAACTGATAGGGAAACCTTTTTCTAGAAGACCATGTGATCAGATCAGGCCTCCAATATTGACGAAATCGACCATCAAGTTGGCTGATCAAAATCGTCATATACCTACCTTTGAAATTTGTAAAGCTTGTCTCTTGTCATTTAGCCTTCCAAAATGTGTATAAATAGAGGGCCTTGGATGATTGTAGGGGATCATATTGTACATAGGTAGGATATTAGCCATTTTAATAAAATTCTCTAAGTTTTCTTCTTCTTTCTTTTCTCTAGTTTTCTTTCTTTTCTCTAGTTTTCTTTTTCTTTAGAGAGAGCAAGAGGTTGGATAATTAATATTCTTCCTCTTCTTCTTTCTTTCTTTTATTTTCTTCTTAGATTTTCTTTAATTTTATGTTTATGTTTATAATGCCTATGCTAGGCTAAACTTCTATTTGGTTAAGGGTGATTTCAAAGCCCTAGACATGTTTTGTGATTGATTTTCAGATTCTATCTATCATTAATTTTCTATCAAAGTTGCTTATGTTCTTCTACAAGAATTGTTCATGATGTTGTCTAGATTTATTTAGGTGTACAACTAGATAGATCTTGATAATTATCTATTGCTAGTTTAGGAGTCTTGATCCGTGTAATTGTCTTGATTTCCTATTCATAAGTGGCAATTTGTGATTAATGATTATGGTCAAGTTTTCAATAATTGCAAAGTGGAACATAACCTAAGTTGAACAATCCGAGCTTATGTGTTTGTTGCTTAGATCAACCTATCTTTCTCATCATAAAGCTGCCATTAAATTGAATTTAGAGAGCTTATTCTAGGTTGTTTAATGGTTAGAGATTAAATAGAGAGCTTGTTCTATTTAACGACAAACTAAGGAAAGATTGGGGTAACAGAGCTTGTTGTTATCTACGGTTGTTAACTTTGATAGTTGGTTGATATTGATAGATCTGAAATTGATTCTTAATGATGTCTAGTGGTGGAGAATGAAACCTTAACCATATTTTTCATATTTGATTCTTCTTACTTATTTGTTTTCTTACTTTTAGTTTGCTTATTTTTTATATTTAGTTTTTATTGGCTGGTTATACCGCCTAATTTGTATATTAACTTTGTTTTATTTTTATTGGCTGGTTATACCGCCTAATTTAGTATATATATTTTTATTGGCTGGTTATACCGCCTAATTTAGTGTATATATTTTTATTGGCTGGTTATACCGCCTTGCATCTTATTCTTATTATTTACTTTAGTTTAAATCTGGCTTCAAAAACCCCTTTTATTTTATTGTTCTTGAATTTAAGTTTTAAACTATTAACTTATAAACTAAAACCCAATCCCTGAGGACTCGACCCTTGCTAACTACTATACTTACAATTTATCTTTTTAGTGCAAGGTTAAATAAGATACACTCTTTTGGGTGCATCACTAATCCACTTTCGTAGGAAATCACGGTGGCACTTAGCATGTGACACAAGCCTTTAAACCCCTAGGTGTCCCTAGTGGACGATGATAGAAACTCAATTAAGAGTTGTAAACCCAAGTGCAGGTTATGTTCAAGTAATAAATTCTCGGGTGTCCGAGGTCGAACCACAGGGAAGCGTATTAGTAAGTATAAGTTTATAAATATATAAGAAAAAGAAAATAAACAAGATATTAGGGAATCAATAACAAAGAAAGTAAACAAGATATTAGAGAACAAAATAAACAAAATAACATAAAAGCAATTAAACAAGATATAAAAAAAAACAATAAGAAAAGATGTTGAGGTTAGAGAATCCACTCTTGGTGTTATGCTAAGATTAATCTTGTTTTATTACACAATTGAAATCCACACATAAGGGAGGTTCCAACCGGAAGGTTTAGCAATTCAGTCCAAATTGTCCAACGTCCATAGCATATGATATTATGTTCATTTGGTGTCCTCAAAACTCACAAAAAGAGTCCAAGCATTCCTTATGCCAAGGTATATGTCTACAACAAATCAAGGTTATGAAACCAAGCATTTACTGTGCCATTTTCATTGTCAATAATGAATCAAGATCTCTACTTTGCAAGTATGATTTTAAACCAAAAGAAAATATTATCTATACTAGTGTTTATAAATGATGATTCATTTTAGCTCATGTTTAAGAGACTAACCTTAGCATTTACCAAGAGCTTCACCTCATCACCTCAACAATATGATTAGCAACACATACTAGATATGAATAAAATGAAAAGAAATGTAAGAAGCATAAGTAAATAAAAAAAGAAAACTAGAGAAAGGAAAGAAGAAGAAAACTTAGAGAATTTTACTACAAAGGCTAATATCCTACCAATGTATAATGTATCCCAATACTCATCCAAGGCCCTCTATTTATACACATTTTGGAGGGCTAAATGACAAGAGACAAGCTTTACAAATTTCAAAGGTAGGTATAATAGGTGGGTGCATTTTTCTAACAATTTTCGTCATATTGTATGACAATTCTGATCAGCCAGCTTGATGGTCGATTTTGTCAATGTTGGAGGCTCGATCTGATAAAATGGTCTTCTAGAAAAATATACCCCTATCAGTTACGGATCCATAGCCGTTGGAATCAGATCATTTGCGCACGTGGATCGGAAGATATGGTCAAAATACCAAAACGGTGCAGAACAGACGTCATTGCACATCAGCCAACGTGATGGTCGATTTCGCTAGGGAAAACGACTCCGTTTCAAGAAGTGTAAAACATGAAAAAGATAGATATGCCTCTTAGCTTTGCAGGGATACAAAGTTCAGCCTTATTGCTTCAGTGAAACTCGAGATATAGCTGATATGGCAAAAGGTGTCGGAACTGGAACTGAACTGGATTTGCCCTTAATTCTAGTAATCTGAAATCACTCAAAGAAACTTGTGAAAAACACCAAATTACATAAAAATATAAAAGATCATAAACACAATTAGACTAAACAATAATAACTCGTATTTGACACAAAACAATAATAAAACATAACTAAAAACTATATAATTATACGAGTTATCACACCCCCATACTTAGATTGTTGCTAGTCCCTAGCAACGACTCAATAAAAAAAAATAATAATAAAATAAGAAAATCTAATCTAATCCATTTTCGTAGGAAATCACGGTGGCACTTAGCATGTGACACAAGCCTTTAAACCCCTAGGTGTCCCTAGTGGACGAGTTTAGTCTCGTGAGGGTTTACTAGGACGATACCCACAAACATTGAAGACATAAGAAAAACTAAAAATAATAATTATAACTAATCCTTCCAATATAAATTAGAGATAATCATTGGACAAGTCTTAAAAACTAATCAATAGCTTAAAGAAATTCACAAAAGATCTTGCTTGAATGTAAATAGTTTGAGTTAAGCCAATAATAACATAACATATTTCAATCAAAATAGTGTATATTCAAACTTAATCTCAACTTCTCACATGGGATACTCTCTTGATTTTCACTCTTTAAAGTAGTGGTAAAGTGTTTACACTCAATCAATCTCATGAAAACACTTCTACCATATGCTTGCTTGTCCACCTATTCTCCACTATTTAGATCATACAACTTCATAAATCAAGAGGTCTTTATTCAAGGTTGTAATGGGGCCAAAGGGTTATAATGTGGTTAAAGAACAAAAGGATAAAGATATCACAAAGGTTCCAAAGAGTTCATAGATTTTAGAGACATAATAAGATCATACAAATAAAACTTCTCAAAACTCTTATAAAGCACATAATAACATAGGCTAAATATTCATGTTGAGCCTTTGCATCATTCTAACCAACTTTGTAATATCTTTTTCTAGAAGTTCAAGAGAAGATTTTTTTTTTTTTTTTTAATATGGGAATGTATTTGACAATGATCCCTTTCTTTTTCTCTTGACTTTTTCTTTTCTTTTCTTTCCCCCACACTTATCTTTTGTTTCTAACCCAAATTTTCAAATAAAAATATCCCTTGTTTTTTTGCAATATGTCTCAAAATATAAAATTCATCTTTAGAACAAGGGTAAGGATATAAGCATATTTAGGCTAGGTGTAAGTTGTGGTTACCAATAAAACATCATATTTAATGTAGGCTCAAATTGGCTCACTAGTGGGGATGTTCTCGTAGAACATTAATAATGGATGGCTGTTTGGCTCTGGTTATAATCCTAATGCCTCTATCATATTCATGTTGTCACATGTATCAATATAGTCTCAAACGGTTTAAAGCAAGTTCTAGAGAATCATGTAATCATAAGAGCACTCAAGAAAGAAATTAGATTGATTTGTATAATGCATCAATCATTATAGGCTCAAAAACTCACAAAGATGATTATACAAGTCAGATTAAGTCTAAACATGCTTCTTTCTCAATCAACATATCATATTAACATTGGCTCATAAAAAGGTTGACATCAAGCTCAATTCTCATGAAAATCTTTTCACTAATAAATCTGTTTTAGACTTATGCAATTCATATCTCATCATTGTATTGAAAGTAACTAAAAAAAAAAAAAAAAACACACTAAGTCTAAACATGCTTTTTTTTTTATTTTTTTTTTTTTTTTTTTTTTTTTTGTTTTTTTGAAGAAGAAGATTAAATCAAACTGACAAGGTATGTCTCAAGTCTCCCTTACTCAGACCTTGTTCAGAATGAATACTTCTAAATGTCTTAAAACACAACAAAATTTTTTTTTTTTTCTTTTTTTTTTTTTTTTTTTTAGCAAAATATGTCCCTTACCCCCTACTAAAATATGACATTGTCCCCAATGTCAAATTTTAAAGGTAGAATTTAGGAGATATTACCTGCAGAGGTTGCTAACCACTTATTATAACTGAGACACAACAAGCAAAATGTTAGATAATGTCACAAAGACAAAGTGCAATCCACTCCTTGCTCGTCCATATCTCTTTTTCTTTTTCCGAGCGTTTGCGAAACAACCGTAGCAGATAAACACTCATAAGCTTGTAGCTTTTTGAGTAAATCTTCAATGGTTGTAGCAGAAATTATGGTTCTCCTTGCCTCTGAAAACATGAATCCGTTATCCACAGCATTATCTAAATATGAAAGTAAATTACTAAAATAACCATTAATATTAAGCAAACCAATGGGTTTCTTATTTGTGACCAAAGATGACCAAGAAGCCACGCAAGCTATTTCTTCCAATGTACCCAGACCTCCTGGTAAAGCAATGAATGCATCGGCAGAATGGTACATGATTGTTATCCGTTCAGGGATACTCCAGACTTGTATTTCCTTACCCACGGTAGGTCCACAAAAATCTGTGAATAGTTTTGGCACGATTCCTAGAACTGGACTTCCTCCGGCGTGTGCTGCTGTAGCGACTGCTCCCATTAAACCCGTACTACCGCCTCCATAAATCAAGTGGATCTTTTGTTGGGCAAGTATTACTCCAACTCTTATGGCTTCATCAGCGAATATGTTATTTTTCCCTGGATAAGCACCTCCAAAGACACAAATTTTTTTAATGCGCTGGGACGAAGTGCTTTCCATTTTTTTTTCTTTTTCGAGTGCCTGAAAGAGAATGAGTACATGGTGTAATATATAGAGGACTGAGTAGTGAATCAGACAAGAGTAATAATGTCGCCGAAAGTGTATTTGACCTGTCAGAAGAAAATGTTAACCTAACAAAAGATTTTTGCGTGATTTCAGGAAGAAAATCAAAAAGAGAAGAAAAATCAACCGTAAAAGTCAAAAGTAATAATGTCGCCGAAAGTGTATTTGGCATCTTCCTCTGGTTTTACGTCCAGAAACGGCTTAAACGCCTTCTATGAGTCGAGGATATGCTTCCCATCCAGTTTTCTTACAAGCTGGCAAACAGGGTCTTTTATCATCAGATTCCCAAGATGTTGCCATTCCCTTTGGAATTGCGGCCATAAATCAAGAATTTCTCTTTGTACATCTCCACTAGGATGCGTCTCAAGAGAAAGTTGGATATTACCCAAATTCTCCTTACTCAGTCCATCCTTAATGAATTCAATTTTATCATCTCGATTAGAGGACGGAATCCCAATAGAACGACATTTACCGTTACACGTCCATCGTGCACACTTGTGGCAATTTGAACTCATGCGCTTTGCTCGTCGCTTCTTTGCATAAGTGCTTCTACCTGTACCTGGTAAATGCAAAACAGGAAGATATTCATCTTCACGTACCTTGGCTTCAATTATCCAACGTATGTCTTCAGGAATCCTTTTGTTCATAAGCATTCTTAATCTTTCTAATCGAACTTGGTAAAGCTTCAGTAAAATATTCCGAGGAAAAGGAGGAAATCGTTTCTGCAATCTTTTGAGAATATCATCCATCCTGAAAAAAAAAATGAAATAAAATAAAATGAAAGAGAAATTTATATACAATATCAGTTTTGTGGGTAGCTGATGGAACCGACTTAAATAATCACGGAGTACCGTTATCCGCCATTTAACCGGGGTTAAAAAAAAATTATATTTACATCTAGTTATTTTCAAAACAAGGATCAGAAAGAAAAACAACCTCTTCTTGAGTAACATGATTTTCCAAAAAGAGTTTGAGTCTTTGTCCATTTACCTTGAATACGTTACCATTTTGAGGATTCTCAATGTCAACTGCTCCATAATGATACACATGCTTAACCACAAATGGGCCAGTCCATCTTGATCTCAACTTACCAGGAAATATGTGAAGTCTAGAATTATAAAGTAGAACTTTTTGCCCAACATTAAATGTTTTTCTTGAAATTAACTTGTCATGAAAGGCTTTAGTTCTTTCTTTATGAATTTTAGAATTCTCATATGCATCATTTCTGAGTTCCTCAAGTTCATTGATTTGTAATTTTCGTAAATTAGAAGCGTCATCAAGGTTTGAGTTGAACATTTTAATGGCCCAATATGCTTTATGCTCAAGTTCCACAGGTAAATGACAAGGTTTTCCATAAACTAGCCTATAAGGAGACATGCCCAATGCTGTTTTAAAAGCTGTTCGATAGGCCCATAATGCATCGTTAAGTCTAAGAGACCAATCTTTGCGATTTGGATTAACTGTCTTTTCCAAAATTTGTTTAATCTCCCTATTTGCTAATTCTACCTGTCCATTTGTCTGCGGGTGATAAGGGGTTGCAACTTTGTGTGTAATGGCATATTTCTTCATTAATGTTTCAAAAACCTTGTTGCAAAAATGTGTTCCCCCATCGCTTATGATAGATCGAGGAATTCCAAATCGACTCAAAATATTTTCTTTTAAAAATTTAATCACTGTTTTGTGATCATTATTTCGACATGGAATTGCCTCTATCCACTTTGAAACATAATCTATTGCAACTAAAATGTATAAGAAACCAAAAGATGGTGGAAATGGTCCCATGAAATCAATACCCCAACAGTCAAAAATTTCAATTACAAGAATTGGGTTCAAAGGCATCATGTTTCTTTTCGAAATGGAACCTAATTTTTGACAACTTTCACATGACTTGCAAAAATTATGTGCATCTTTGAACAAAGTTGGCCAGTAAAATCCACACTGTAAAATTTTTGCAGCAGTTTTCTTTGATGAAAAATGACCACCACATGCCTCGGAATGACAAAACTTAATTACACTACTTACCTCATTGTCGGGAATGCATCTTCGAAAAATCTGATCAGGACAATATTTGAACAAGTAAGGGTCATCCCAATAGAACTTCTTTACCTCATTCAGAAACTTCCTTTTATCCTGGGTGCTCCACTGAGAAGGAATTTTTCCTGTAGCAAGAAAATTAGCAATGTCAGCAAACCAAGGTGTCGTGGAGACAATTAGAAGTTGTTCATCAGGAAAAGTATCATTTATTGGTGAGGTTCCAAAAGATTCATCACAAACAAGTCTCGATAAATGATCAGCCACCACATTTTCTACTCCTTTTTTATCTCGAATGGTGATGTCAAATTCTTGCAGCAAAAGGATCCACCTCAGCAACCTAGGTTTTGCATCCTTCTTAGAGAGAAGATATTTTAAAGCTGCATGATCACTAAAGACAACAATTGATGATCCAACAAGGTAAGATCTGAATTTATCCAATGCAAAAACAACTGCAAGTAATTCCTTTTCTGTAGTGGAATAATTCATTTGGGCTCTATTTAAAGTTTTACTTGCATAGTAAATTACATGTGGTTTATTATCTTTCCTTTGTCCTAACACAGCACCAACAGCATAGTCACTAGCATCACACATTATTTCAAATGGTAAAGACCAATCAGGAGATCTCATAATAGGAGCAGTAGTGAGCATATTTTTGAGTTTTTCAAAAGCATCTTCACAATCTTTAGTCCATTCAAATGCAGTGTCTTTCATTAAAAGATTACATAGAGGTTTAGATATCGTGCTAAAATCTTTTATGAATCTTCTATAAAAACCTGCATGTCCCAAGAATGACCTAATGTCCTTTACTGTCTTTGGTGTGGGTAGATTAGCAATCAATTCAAGTTTTGACTTGTCTACCTCAATCCCTTTTGCAGAAACAATGTGACCTAGTACAATACCTTTAGTGACCATGAAATGACATTTTTCCCAATTAAGAACAAGATTTTTTTCTTCACACCTAATCAATACATTTTTCAAATTGGCTAAGCAATCATCAAATGAATCACCAGACACAGAAAAATCATCCATGAAAATCTCAAGATTACGTTCAATCATGTCACTAAAAATGCTAAGCATGCATCTTTGAAATGTGGCAGGGGCGTTACATAATCCAAATGGCATTCTACGATATGCAAAAGTACCAAAAGGACATGTAAAAGTGGTTTTCTCTTGGTCCTCAAGTGCAATGGCAATTTGATTATACCCAGAATATCCATCTAGAAAACAATAAAACTCATGCCCTGCAACTCTTTCTAAGATTTGATCCATGAAAGGCAAAGGGAAATGATCTTTCCTCGTCACTGAGTTAAGTTTCCTATAGTCAATGCACATGCGCCAACCAGTAACAGTCCTAGCTGGAATTAATTCATTGTTTTCATTTTTAACTACAGTAACTCCAGATTTCTTAGGTACGACTTGAGTAGGACTTACCCATTTGCTATCAGAGATAGGATAAATGATTCCATTATCTAGAAGTTTAATGACTTCATTTCTCACTACTTCTTTCATATTAGGATTAAGCCTTCGTTGCATTTGTCTAGAGGGTTTAGCATTTTCCTCTAAATAAATATTATGTGTGCAGATTAATGGGCTTATTCCCTTTATGTCAGCTAAGGTCCATCCTAATGCATTTTTGTGCATCTTCAAAAGTTGTAACAACTTACCTTCTTGTAGTTCATCAAGATGTGAAGAAATTATGACTGGAAAAGTTTCACTCTCACCCAAAAAGGAATATTTTAGCTCGGATGGCAATGGTTTTAACTCCAGCTTGGGTGGTTCAATAGTTGATGGTACAGTGACATTTGTAAGTGATGGAAGTTCCTCAAACTTTTGTTTCCAACAATGCTTATCCTGAAAAGATTTTAACAAAGAATCAGTGTGTGAAATTTCTGAAGCATTATCAAACTCATATTCAATTAAATAAGCTTCTAAAGGATCATGGAATGTGGTAGTGGTGAGATGTTCATGAACAAGTTCTTCAATGAAATCCACTTCATGTACTTCTGAATTATCACCAGGTTGCTTGCAAATGTTGAACACATTTAATTCTAAAGTCATATTTCCAAAAGAAATGTTCAACATACCATTCCTGCAATTTATCAGAGCATTAGAAGTTGCAAGAAATGGACGGCCTAATATAACAGGAATTTGAACATTTGGATTTGAAACAGGATGTGTGTCCAAAACAATAAAATCAACAGGGAAGTAAAAATTATCAATTTGAACCAAAACATCTTCAACTATCCCTCGAGGAATTTTTACAGAACGATCAGCTAGTTGAAGTGTAACAGGTGTTTCCTTGAGTTCACCTAAACCTAACTGTTGATAAACAGAAAAAGGCAAAAGATTAACACTAGCACCAAGATCAAGCAATGCACGTTCTATTCTAGTGTTTCCAATGATGCATGAGATTGTTGGACATCCAGGATCTTTGAATTTTGGTGGAGTAAGGTGCTGAATGATTGAGCTCACACTTTCCGTCAAAAATGCTTTCTTTTGTACATTATGTTTCCTTTTAACTGTGCACATGTCCTTCAAAAATTTAGCATAAGATGGAACTTGTTTGATTGCATCCAATAAAGGAATGTTAATCTTAACTTGTTTGAAAAGTTCATAAATTTCTGCATTTTGATTCAAATTCTTTATTGTTTGCAACCTTTGAGGAAAAGGAGCAGGATGCATACCTTTTTCTTTGTCCAAATTTTCAAGAAGTTCAGACTTACCATCATCCTTACCATTACTTTTCGGAGGGGAAAGAGGATCTTGGTCTTTTGATGGAATCTTTTTGTCAATTGCCTTTCCACTTCGAAGAGTTGTGATAGAACTGGCATTTTCCTGTTGAGTTTCATTGGAGCAAGAAACAAGACATTGAGTAGAAGGGTTAGGCTGAGGTTGAGCAGGAAACTTACCTTTTTCTTGAGTGCGTAATGAAGCTGTCAATGTGGACAAGGTGTTTTTGATCTCATTGATGTCCTGTGAAGTCCGGCTATTCACATTTGCTTGTGTTTGCATGAATGCTTGCAATGTCTCTTCCAAGGTTTGTACACGTGAAGGTTGATAGGAAAAAGTGTTGCCCGGCTTTTGAGATTGTGGTACCTGAACATTATTATTATTCCGCCAACTGAAGTTGGGATGATTTCTCCATTCAGGGTTATACGTTTCAGAGTAAGGAGAAGGAAAAGGTTTTTTAAATGTGTTTATGGAATTTACTTGATCATGCAACGCTTCTTTAAGAATGGGAATGTTTGGACATTCAGAAGTGGGGTGTCCCATGATTTCACAAATTCCACAACTTTCTTCATTTTTAACCGTTTTGACTTCTTTTACTTCTCTAAGTTCCATGGCTTCAATCTTTCTAGCCAAATTAGCTACTTTAGCTTTTATCTCATCTTCTTGACTAAAATGATATTTTCCTCTGTTAGAAACAACATTAGATCTATTGGAACTTTCAGAGGAATTATCTGTGTGCCAGGCTTGAGAGTTATCTGCCAAATGGTCTAAGTAGTCAAAGGCTTCTTCAGGTTCTTTTTCTAGAAACTCACCGTTACACATTGTTTCAACAAATTGTTTAGTTTCGGGAGTTAAACTTTCATAAAAGAAACTAATAAGACGCCATTTTTCAAAACCATGATGTGGACAAGAACTTAACAAATCTTTAAAACGATCCCAGCACTGAAAAAATGCTTCATTTTGATTTTGATTGAAATTTTGAATCTGTCTTTTCAAAGCAGTAGTTTTATGTGCTGGGAAAAATTTCTTTAGAAACTCAGTTTGTAATTCTTGCCATGTGCCAATTGACCTTGGTTTTAAATTATGAAGCCAAATTTTTGCTTTATCTTTTAAAGAAAAAGGAAATAATTTTAGCTTGACAATTTCATTTGTACATTGTTGGTCATTAAAGGTGACACATACATCTTCGAAGTCTTTTAGAAACGAGTAAGCACTTTCCGATTCCAACCCATAGAAATTTGGAAGCAAAGCTATCATACCTGGTTTAAAACGAAAGTTGTTTGCATTGAGAGGAAAAATAAAACAAGAGGGTGATGAGCTTCGAGTTGGTTGCAAGTAGTCACGCATGGTGCGTACTTGTCTGTTCTCATCTTCAGCATGAACACTTTCATTGTCAGCCATGGTAGGAGTTGTATTAGAAAGATTACCTGAAAAAGTTTCACAATAAAATCTAACTAAACGACGAGATCTAAAATCACGTCGCCAAACAAGCATAAAACAAAGTTAATATACAAATTAGGCGGTATAACCAGCCAAACAAAATAAATATACTAAATTAGGCGGTATAACCAGCCAATAAAAACAAATATATACAAAATTAGGCGGTATAACCAGCCAATAAAAATAAATATACTTATAAACTTATATACTTAGTATTGCTTCCCCGGCAACGGCGCCAAAAACTTGATAGAAACTCAATTAAGAGTTGTAAACCCAAGTGCAGGTTATGTTCAAGTAATAAATTCTCGGGTGTCCGAGGTCGAACCACAGGGAAGCGTATTAGTAAGTATAAGTTTATAAATATATAAGAAAAAGAAAATAAACAAGATATTAGGGAATCAATAACAAAGAAAGTAAACAAGATATTAGAGAACAAAATAAACAAAATAACATAAAAGCAATTAAACAAGATATAAAAAAAAACAATAAGAAAAGATGTTGAGGTTAGAGAATCCACTCTTGGTGTTATGCTAAGATTAATCTTGTTTTATTACACAATTGAAATCCACACATAAGGGAGGTTCCAACCGGAAGGTTTAGCAATTCAGTCCAAATTGTCCAACGTCCATAGCATATGATATTATGTTCATTTGGTGTCCTCAAAACTCACAAAAAGAGTCCAAGCATTCCTTATGCCAAGGTATATGTCTACAACAAATCAAGGTTATGAAACCAAGCATTTACTGTGCCATTTTCATTGTCAATAATGAATCAAGATCTCTACTTTGCAAGTATGATTTTAAACCAAAAGAAAATATTATCTATACTAGTGTTTATAAATGATGATTCATTTTAGCTCATGTTTAAGAGACTAACCTTAGCATTTACCAAGAGCTTCACCTCATCACCTCAACAATATGATTAGCAACACATACTAGATATGAATAAAATGAAAAGAAATGTAAGAAGCATAAGTAAATAAAAAAAGAAAACTAGAGAAAGGAAAGAAGAAGAAAACTTAGAGAATTTTACTACAAAGGCTAATATCCTACCAATGTATAATGTATCCCAATACTCATCCAAGGCCCTCTATTTATACACATTTTGGAGGGCTAAATGACAAGAGACAAGCTTTACAAATTTCAAAGGTAGGTATAATAGGTGGGTGCATTTTTCTAACAATTTTCGTCATATTGTATGACAATTCTGATCAGCCAGCTTGATGGTCGATTTTGTCAATGTTGGAGGCTCGATCTGATAAAATGGTCTTCTAGAAAAATATACCCCTATCAGTTACGGATCCATAGCCGTTGGAATCAGATCATTTGCGCACGTGGATCGGAAGATATGGTCAAAATACCAAAACGGTGCAGAACAGACGTCATTGCACATCAGCCAACGTGATGGTCGATTTCGCTAGGGAAAACGACTCCGTTTCAAGAAGTGTAAAACATGAAAAAGATAGATATGCCTCTTAGCTTTGCAGGGATACAAAGTTCAGCCTTATTGCTTCAGTGAAACTCGAGATATAGCTGATATGGCAAAAGGTGTCGGAACTGGAACTGAACTGGATTTGCCCTTAATTCTAGTAATCTGAAATCACTCAAAGAAACTTGTGAAAAACACCAAATTACATAAAAATATAAAAGATCATAAACACAATTAGACTAAACAATAATAACTCGTATTTGACACAAAACAATAATAAAACATAACTAAAAACTATATAATTATACGAGTTATCAGACGAGTTTAGTCTCGTGAGGGTTTACTAGAACGATACCCACAAACATTGAAAAACTAAAATATAAATAAACTACATATACTAAAAATATTTATTCCTAATCCTTTCAATACAAATTAGAGACAATCTTTGAACAAATCTTATAAACTAATCAATAGCTTAAAGAATTTCACAAAAATTCATGCTTGAATGTAAATTGTTTGAGTTAAGCCAATATTAACATAACATATCTCAATCAAAATAGTGCATGCTCAAATTTAATCTCAACTTCTCACATGATATACCCTCATGATTTTCACTCTTTAAAGTAGTGGTGAAGTGTTTACACTCAATCAATCTCATGAAAACAGTTCTACCATATTTTTGCTTGTCCACCTATTCTCTACTATTTAGATCATACAACTTCATGAATCAAGAGGTCTTTAATCAAGGTTGTAATGGGGCCAAGGGGTTTGTAATGTGGTTGAAGAACAAAAGGATAAAGATATCACAAAGGTTCCAAAGAGTTCATAAAGTTTAGAGACATAAAAAGATCATACAAATAAAACTTCTCAAAACTCTTATAAAGCACATAATAACATAGGCTAAATATTCATGTTGAGCCTTTGCATCATTCTAACCAACTTTGTAACATCTTTTTCTTTACTTTAACTAGAAGTTCAAGAGAAGATTTTTTTTTTTTAATATGGGAATGTATTTGACAATTATCCCTTTCTTTTTCTCTTGACTTTTTTCTTTCTTTTCCCCCCACACTTATTTCTTGTTTCTAACCCAAATTTTCAATAAATCTTCCTTGTCTTTGCAACTTGTCTCAAAACATGCTAATTCATCTTTGGAACAAAGGTAAAGATATAAGTATATTTAGGCTAGGTGTAAGTTGTGGTTACCAATAGAACATCATATTTAATGTAGGCTCAAATTGGCTCACTAGTGGGGATGTTCTCTTAGAACATTAATAATGGATGGCTGTTTGGCTCTGGTTATAATCCTAATGCCTCTATCATATTCATGTTGTCACATGCATCAATATAGTCTCAACAAGGTCTAAAGCAAGTTCTAGAGAATCATGTAATCATAAGAGCACTCAAGAAAGAAATTAGATTGATTTGTATAATGCGTCAATCATTATAGGCTCAAAAACTCACAAGGATGATTATACAAGTCAGATTAAGTCTAAACATGCTTCTTTCTCAATCAACATATCATATTAACATTGGCTCATAAAATGATTGATATCAAGTTCAATTCTCATGAAAATCTTCTCACTAATAAATCTGTTTTAGACTTATGCAATTCATATCTCATCATAGTATTGAAAAGGAACTAAAACACACTAAAAATAATAATAAAGACTCATAAAAAAAATAGTAGACAAAAATAAAAGAAATCCTAAATCATTCCCCCCACACTTAATTCTTACATTGTCCTCAATGTAAGTCTATTAACCCAAATGAAAGAATCATGTGTAAGAGAAAAGAACTAATAACATAAGAATAGGAACAACTAAGACTCAAAACAAAACAAACTCATGCAACCTAAATAATCCTAAAATACTAAACAAAAATTAACAAGTAAACATAAAAAGATTAAAATCAAACTGACAAGGTATGTCTCAAGTCTCCCTTACTCAGACCTTGTTCAGAATGAATACTTCTAAATTGCTTAAAATATAACAAACCCTTTTTTTCTTTTTTTTTGAAAAGAAGAAACCAAACTGACAAGGTATGTCTCAAGTCTCCCTTACTCAGACCTTGTTCAGAATGAATACTTCTAAATTGCTTAAAACACAACAAACTTTTTTTTTTTTAAATTAGCAAAATATGTCTCTTACCCCCTACTAAAATATGACATTGTCCCCAATGTCAAATTTTAAAGGTAGAATTTAGGAGATATTACCTGCAGAGGTTGCTAACCACTTATTATAACTGAGACACAACAAACAAAATGTTAGATAATGTCACAAAGACAAAGTGCAGTCCACTCCTTGCTCGTCCATATCTCTTTTTCTTTTTCCGAGCGTTTGCGAAACAACCGTAGCAGATAAACACTCATAAGCTTGGAGCTTTTTGAGTAAATCTTCAATGGTTGTAGCAGAAATTATGGTTCTCCTTGCCTCTGAAAACATGAATCCATTATCCACAACATTATCTAAATATGAAAGCAAATTACTAAAATAACCATTAATATTAAGCAAACCAATGGGTTTCTTATTTGTGACCAAAGATGGCCAAGAAGCCACGCAAGCTATTTCTTCCAATGTACCCAGACCTCCTGGTAAAGCAATGAATGCATCGGCAGAATGGTACATGATTGTTATCCGTTCAGGGATACTCCAGACTTGTATTTCCTTACCCACGGTAGGTCCACAAAAACTTGTGAATAGTTTTGGCACGATTCCTAGAACTGGACTTCCTCCGGCGTGTGCTGCTGTAGCGACTGCTCCCATTAAACCCGTACTACCGCCTCCATAAATCAAGTGGATCTTTTGTTGGGCAAGTATTACTCCAACTCTTATGGCTTCATCAGCGAATATGTTATTTTTCCCTGGATAAGCACCTCCAAAGACACAAATTTTTTTAATGCGTTGGGACGAAGTACTTTCCATTTTTTTTCTTTTTCGAGTGCCTGAAAGAGAATGAGTACATGGTGTAATATATAGAGGACTGAGTAGTGAATCAGACAAGAGTAATAATGTCGCCGAAAGTGTATCTGACCTGTCAGAAGAAAATGTTAACCTAACAAAAGATTTTTGCGTGATTTCAGGAAGAAAATCAAAAAGAGAAGAGAAACCAACCGTAAAAGTCAAGAGTAATAATGACGCCGAAAGTGTATTTGGCATCTTCCTCTGGTTTTACGTCCAGAAACGGCTTAAACGCCTTCTATGAGTCGAGGATATGCTTCCCATCCAGTTTTCTTACAAGCTGGCAAACAGGGTCTTTTAACATCAGATTCCCAAGATGTTGCCATTCCCTTTGGAATTGCGGCCATAAATCAAGAATTTCTCTTTGTACGTCTCCACTAGGATGCGTCTCAAGAGAAAGTTGGATATTACCCAAATTCTCCTTACTCAGTCCATCCTTAATGAATTCAATTTTATCATCTCGATTAGAGGACGGAATCCCAATAGAACGACATTTACCGTTACACGTCCATCGTGCACATTTGTGGCAATTTGAACTCATGCGCTTTGCTCGTCGCTTCTTTGCAAAAGTGCTTCTACCTGTACCTGGTAAATGCAAAATAGGAAGATATTCATCTTCATGTACCTTGGCTTCAATTATCCAACGTATGTCTCCAGGAATCCCTTTGTGCATAAGCATTCTTAATCTTTCAAGTCGAACTTGGTAAAGCTTCAGTAAAATATTTCGAGGAAAAGGAGGAAATCGTTTCTGCAATCTTGTGAGAATATCATCCATCCTGAAAAAAAATAAAAAAATGAAAGAGAAATTTATATACAATATCAGTTTTGTGGGTAGCTGATGGAACCGACTTAAATAATCACGGAGTACCGTTATCCGCCATTTAATCGGGGTTAAAAAAATTATATTTACATCTAGTTATTTTCAAAACAAGGATCAGAAAGAAAAACAACATAAAAAGATTCAAAAACAAAACACTCTAAATAAAATCCTAAATTCTTCCCCCCACACATAATTCTTACATTGTCATTAATGTAATGCTATTATTCCCCAATGCAAGAATTATATGTAAGAGAAAAGAATTATTAAACAAAAGAAACTTATGCAGCCTAAATGAACTTAAAAACAATAAACACAATTAACAAAGAAACATAAGAAATAAAAATAAAAACAATAAAAATAATAAAAGAAAAAGGAAAAGAAAGAGAAAGAGAAAGAGAAAGCAAATCTGAATATGGAAGGTTGGCAATTTCATCTTTAATTGGGCTGCCTTCCCAATTAACACTTGAGTTAGTGTTTTGAATCTAACCAACACCCCTTCTTGGCTTTTTAGGCTTGTCAGGCTCATACATGAAATTTCCCAAATTTATGCGTTTGAGAGGAAGCTTTCTTTGCACAACAGTGGATGCATTCTCCATTACAGGTATTATTCCATCATCCTTGGTGGTGCATATCTCATCGAGGAATGGTGCATCTTTTGGTACTTGTTGAATGGCATCCACAAATAAACTGTTTAAGGTTTCCAGGATGTCTTGTTCATGTTCCTCCTCCTTGAACTTTGCGAATCTACTAGGAAAAGGTGGAGAAGAAACATTAGCAAAAATTGGAATCTTAAACGTTACCTCCGGTGTCGAAATACTCTTATTTGGATCTGTGGCTTTATTATCCTCAAGAATAGAATCCATCTCTAATTTTGTCTCATCCTCATCTTGTTCCTCATTCCTGAAGGTCACAATAGTAGCATTCTCCTTTGGGTTAATCATCGTTTGGGCAGGGAGTTCTTCAGATCTTTGTGCTACCCATCCCACCATACTACTAGCCAATTGGCTCATTTGCTTTTCCAAACTCTGGATGCTTGCCCTTGTTTCCTGTTGAAATTGCAAAGTATTAGTAATAAGAGAATAGATAAGATCTTCTAAAGAAGTACCTGAGTTTTGAGTCATATGTGATGGCTGAAAAAGATCTGATTCTTGGGACCATGATTGATTGAAGATAGATGGATGAGTGTAACTGGCATAAGGATCTACTTCTTGGAAATTTTTTGAGTAGCCATAATTAGTATGATCCCACCATCCCTCATGGTAAGTGTTTGAGTAATGATCATGCAGTTGGTCTTGGAACACTTGATGGCCTTGACATCCTCCCATGGCAAATTGTTGAACTGGGAAGGTGAGATTGGCTTGTTGATTCTCCATGTTCATGTATGCCACCAACTCTTCAAGTGTTAGATTGCTCAATTCCATCGTTTTTTTTTTTTTTATTTTTTTTATTTTTTTTTCAAAATTTGATAAGAAAAACCCGTATGTACAAGAAAACAAAACTCATTAGAACTGAAAATAAGAATAAACCAAGTAACAAATAAACTAAAGAAAACAATCCTCGGCAACGGCGCCAAAAATTTGATGCACCCAAAAGAGTGTATCTTATTTAACCTTGCACTAAAAAGATAAATTGTAAGTATAGTAGTTAGCAAGGGTCGAGTCCTCAGGGATTGGGTTTTAGTTTATAAGTTATTAGTTTAAAACTTAAATTCAAGAACAATAAAAGAAAAGGGGTTTTTGAAGCCAGATTTAAACTAAAGTAAATAATAAGAATAAGATGCAAGGCGGTATAACCAGCCAATAAAAATATATATACTAAATTAGGCGGTATAACCAGCCAATAAAAATATATATACTAAATTAGGCGGTATAACCAGCCAGTAAAAATAAAACAAAGTTAATATACAAATTAGGCGGTATAACCAGCCAATAAAAATAAATATAAAAAATAAGCAAACTAAAAGTAAGAAAACAAGTAAGTAAGAAGAATCAAATATGAAAAATATGGTTAAGGTTTCATTCTCCACCACTAGACATCATTAAGAATCAATTTCAGATCTATCAATATCAACCAACTATCAAAGTTAACAACCGTAGATAACAACAAGCTCTGTTATCCCAATCTTTCCTTAGTTTGTCGTTAAATAGAACAAGCTCTCTATTTAATCTCTAACCATTAAACAACCTAGAATAAGCTCTCTAAATTCAATTTAATGGCAGCTTTATGATGAGAAAGATAGGTTGATCTAAGCAACAAACACATAAGCTCGGATTGTTCAACTTAGGTTATGTTCCACTTTGCAATTATTGAAAACTTGACCATAATCATTAATCACAAATTGCCACTTATGAATAGGAAATCAAGACAATTACACGGATCAAGACTCCTAAACTAGCAATAGATAATTATCAAGATCTATCTAGTTGTACACCTAAATAAATCAAGACAACATCATGAACAATTCTTGTAGAAGAACATAAGCAACTTTGATAGAAAATTAATGATAGATAGAATTTGAAAATCAATCACAAAACATGTCTAGGGCTTTGAAATCACCCTTAACCAAATAGAAGTTTAGCCTAGCATAGGCATTATAAACATAAACATAAAATTAAAGAAAATCTAAGAAGAAAATAAAAGAAAGAAAGAAGAAGAGGAAGAATATTAATTATCCAACCTCTTGCTCTCTCTAAATAAAAAGAAAACTAGAGAAAAGAAAGAAGAAGAAAACTTAGAGAATTTTATTACAATGGCTAATATCCTACCTATGTACAATATGCTCCTCTACAATCATCCAAGGCCCTCTATTTATACACATTTTGGAGGGCTAAATGACAAGAGACAAGCTTTACAAATTTCAAAGGTAGGTATAATAGGTGGGTGAATTTTTCTAACAATTTTCGTCATATTGTATGACAATTTTGATCAGCCAACTTGATGGTCGATTTCGTCAATGTTGGAGGCCTGATCTGATCACATGGTCTTCTAGAAAAAGGTTCCCCTATCAGTTACGGATCCATAGCCGTTGGAATCAGCTCATTTTCTGATGTGGATAAGCAGATATGGGCAAAATACGAAAACAGGTCAGCACAGACGTCATTGCACATCAGCCAACTTGATGGTCGATTTCGTCAATATTAGAGGCCTGATCTGATCATATGGTCTTCTAGACAAAGGTTCCCCTATCAGTTACGGATCCATAGCCATTGGAATCAGCTCATTTGCTGATGTGGATAAGCAGATATGGGCAAAATACGAAAACAGGTCAGCACAGACGTCATTGCACATCAGCCAACTTGATGGTCGATTTCGCTAGGGAAAACGACTCCGTTTCAAGAAGTGTAAAACATGAAAAAGATAGATATGCCTCTTAGCTTTGCACGGCTACAAATTTTAGCCTTATTGCTTCAGTGAAACTCCAGATATAGCTGATATGGAAAAAGGTGTCGGAACTGGAACTGAACTGGATTTGCCCTTAATTCTAGTAATCTGAAATCACTCAAAGAAACTTGTGAAAAACACCAAATTACATAAAAATATAAAAGATCATAAACACAATTAGACTAAACAATAATAACTCGTATTTGACACAAAACAATAATAAAACATAACTAAAAACTATATAATTATACGAGTTATCACTTTCTGCCACCATATTAAACAAAAACGGAGATAACGGACATCCCTGTCGAAGGCCCCTCGTCATGTCAAACTGAGATGTCGGCGATCCGTTTACCAGAACCGAAAGCGAAACTGACTGAATACATCCCTTCATCCATCGCCTCCATTTATCTCCAAAACCCATCCTGCCTATTATGTAATCAAGAAAATCCCATTGCACATAGTCATAGGCTTTAGCAAAATCTAACTGCAAAACGCAAATTTTCTGTTTCTCTTTCCTTGCCCAGTCTACTGTTTCATTTGCAATTAGAACACTATCAAGTATCTGGCGACCACCTATAAATGCTGATTGCGCTTGCCCAATTATCTCTACCTTTACTGTTCTCAGCCTATTAGCTAGCATTTTGCAACTATTTTGTAAAGACAACCCACCAAGCATATTGGTCGAAAATCATACACAATTGAAAGAGAATTAACCTTTGGGATTAAGGCGATGAACGACGCCTTAACGCATCTGGCCATGACACCAGTCCGCCAAACTCGAAGACAAAATTGATGATGTCGTCTTTCAAAATATCCCATTTCTATTTTATGAAGCCCATGTTGAAACCGTCTGGCCCTGGTGCCTTCGAACTACCACAATCCTTCACTATCGACCATACTTCTTCCTCTATAACCTCTTTCTCTAAAAATCCCCTACTTTCGAATGATAACATTTTGAATTGGCAACCAGGCATTGTTATCTTCATGTCTATTGGACTAGTGCTAAAGTGACTCGAGAAGTGATCAAATACCATCTACCATACCTCATTTTTCTCAGATACCATTCGGTCATTATGCATCAGTTTTTCTATATTGTTATGTCTTTTCCTAATACGAGCAGTTGCATGAAAAAATTTGCTATTCTTATCCCCACATTAAAATCAATTCATCCTTGATTTCTGTTTCTATTGCATCTCCTCCATCCTGAACAGCCTCCATAAATTAGAAGTTAAGAGAATTTTACTGTCTTTCTCAGCCTCTGTCACTACTCCCTGGACCCATTTGGCATCAATCTCCGCTAATTCCTCCTCTACTATTATGATTTTATCCTCAAGAGTGTTACTTTTGCTTCTTTTCCAATCCTTAATAACCAACTTCAAGTTTCTAAACTTTGCCCAAGCATTGCCTGACTTTTCTTTCTCCCAAGCATCTGTTATGACCTTGTCAAAACCATCCTCCAAAAAACAATGATCATAAAATCTGAAAGGCAAGGGTCCCCAATTTGTATTTTCTGTCATCAAGCAAATTGCGTTGTGGTCTGAAAGATAATTTGGCAATCTTTGCACTAAGATGTCAGGGAATTGTAACAGCATATCTGGTAAAAATATAAACCTGTCCAATTTGCTCCAAGAAGTATTTTCCCTGATCGTGCAGCAAGTAAAATTGCCCCCCTCATTGGGACCTCAATTAACCTGGCTATTGCAACAAAGGATTGAAAATCTGACATTGCTCGCATATTGTGGTGAATACTTGTATGTTCATCGATGTTTAGAATTGCATTGAAATCTCCCATGAGCAAACACAAACAAGACGAATTCGCCATCGCATTCCGAATCTCCTCCTATAAGACTCTTTTCCCCTCATCAATGTTTGGCGCATAGATATTAACTATAGCCACCTTCGTATTAGTCTGAGTGAATACTCCCACTACAATCATAAATCTGATTTTCTTTATGATCTCTGACACCGTAAAAACCCTGTCATCCCACAACGTCATCAAACCGCCAGAACTGCCCTCTGAAGCTACTATCTCCATCGATCCACTACCATCATACCATATTCGCCTCACGAAACTTTGATTAACAATCTCCAACTTTGTTTCTTGCAAGAGAAGCAACCAAGGCTTGTTTTTGGAAACCAGGCGTTTCACCATTCTAGCCTTTTCATTCTTTCCCAAACCCCTAACATTAAAAGAGATGATCTTCATAATAGTTATAAAAATCCCTCTTTTTTCTGATCCGTTTTTCGTCTAAAGCCCTCTTCTCCCACGAACAATCGCTACATCTCTCTCCTCCATCTCTGCTAACCTTTCTTCTATATCCCTATCATTCCCATTACTGTGCAACCCCAATTTCTTACCCTGTAACCAAGTTAATTGACCTTCATTTGGCGACAACCCACTATTCATCACATTTGTAGGAGAGTCCCTAGATCGTGTTCTAGGATAAATTCCGTTGTCCATGTTCAAGGTTATCTGACCTAAAACGTTTTTTGGGCTACCTCTTTTTTTTGGTGTGATTGTCACCACTGGCTGCGCCTCTACCACCTGTTTGTCTACAACTGGTACTGGTCCATTTGCTGCCAAACCCTGTGCATCGACTCGCAAGAATTTCTATGCAATTATCACCTCATCCTACACCTTTAACAACTGGCTTTCTGCATCTAATACCAACTCATTTGCTGCCAAAACCTGTGTCTTATCCTGCAAACATATCTCCGCTATTGTCTCCTCTGATTGCTTCTCTAACACCTGTCTTTCTACAGCTAATACCGACCTAGTTTCTACCAAAATCTGTGCCTCGTCTTGCAGACATATCTCCGCTATCATCACCTCTTCCTGCGCCTCTTCCAACTGTCTTTCTGCAATTAATAACGGCCCTTTTTTGCCAAAGCATGTGCCTCAACCTGCAAACATATCTCCGCCTTACGCTGACTACTATCTTCAATCCCTCTAATACCACTTCTAATATCAACAAAATCATCCCCACTTTCATTCTCACTCTCACCTCTAATATCCTGATAACAAGATAAATGGTTCTTTTCGACTATCTCTACAACTGCCTCTGCATCACTGTTGATAGCATCTTCGTCCGACCCACTAACCTCCCAGAATTCTTTGAAATTATTTGAATACTGCAAAGAAGAAGAAAAATCACCCGAAATTTGAAGAGGAAAGACCTCGCCGTTAGCAATACAAGAACAAACCCCATTAAAAGAGAATGGTTTCGAACACGAGATAAGAATTTTGGCCACATCGAACCTATTTCTCGATAAAGTCTTGTCATCTACCGCTACAAATTTCCCTCACTTTTCTGCAAGATTCTTGAAAAAATTCAGATTCCAATAGCGTAACGGCATCCTCTCCACCCTTATCCAAACAAAGTAATCCTAAGCGGCATCATTTTGTTCCCCAGCATGAACCTCAGAAAACCAGTCGTTTTTCCATTTGTGAGCATTGTTAAAAAACTTTACACATTCCTCACGGCTCTCGAAAGAGATAAGAACACGCTTGCAATCTAAGATAGCAACCTTACAACAAATAAAGCCTTGACCACAGAAAAAGTCTTCGAAATTTTTTGGATTGGTGAGATCATGCAATGAGCACACAGCAGATAATAACAACCACTCATCCGATTTAGCTACCTCTCCTAGTTCAATGACTTTCGACAAAGAATCAGAGTTACGTACCAAATCTGCATGAAAATTTTCACCTAAGTTTGAAATAGCAGCCCCACTTGCCACG
Source organism: Fremontodendron californicum (assembly GCA_030761205.1). NCBI lineage: Eukaryota > Viridiplantae > Streptophyta > Magnoliopsida > Malvales > Malvaceae > Fremontodendron > Fremontodendron californicum. The sequence goes on from JAULJL010000033.1 coordinate 1,269,399, forward strand.
TTATTCATATCTGTCTTTACTGTGTTGTCAATATCAGCACAACCTCTATCCCTTCTTTCCTCAACGTAATGATACGGCAATGGAGGAGTCCTAGCCAGGGTAGGATTTTGTTCTGTCTCCAACTCCCTCTCAGTTATGGCCAGTGGACCTTGATTTCCTATTTTCTGCCTTTGCCCCGATCCTTCCATGTCTCAACTACCTTCAGAGATGATGCCTGGCGTGAGAGATACAGCAGACGTACCCTCCCCTTGTGTCAGCCTGTATTCGTTTGGTTCCTTACCATGAATCTGGTCATTTTTTGCGATAATAGGGCTCATTCTTTTGTCTGATTTCTCCACAACTCTTGTGCATATGATCTGTCCATCGTAGACTGTTCTCTTCCCACTATTTTTGTCCATCAACACTTGTACTTATGATTTGTCATCTCTCTTAGAATCTCTCGACACAGGCCTTCTTCTGTTATTCGAAGATCTTTTCTCAGATGAAAGTCCCTTATTTGATCTATTGCCATGGCCAAACCTTGCCCTTGTCAAAACCAATCTTCTATCCAGAATGTAGTCACCATCACAACGAATAATCAGACGCCTTGCATCCGCGCCTACTACACGAATGAACCCAAAAAGATTGTTGCGCCTAGGTCTTCTTCTTTTTTTAAATAAAAAGGTCATAAACCTTAGCCACTCTCCCAAAATAATCTAACAGTGACTTGAAATGAACCTGAGTGCTAAGATTATCAATAAACAGCGTCACTATCTCGTTGTTTTCAACATCCCAGACAACCTTGATCGAGTTGCTGACTCTGGAAGAGAAGCTGCGCCTGGAAGCAGCCGCCTCCCTCAAACCTCTCATTTTTTATAAACTAACTGGGATAATTATCGAGTTAAGCTTTGCCTCTACATAAATTTTAATTGGGATGAATAACATAATTATTTCTAAACAATAAAAGCTGTCACCTCATTTTTTTCCAAAAGTCTTCCGGGAAATAATTATATTTTTCCGTGTGTATATTTTTTATATGTATATAGCATTGTCCATTTTAATTAAGTTGATAAAGGTTTTGATTATTTATTTTTATTTGAATCTTTTAAAGTAATATTTTTTATTTTTCTAATAATTTTAATAGTTTTGTTATTTTTCAAATAATATTTTTTATTATCAATAAAAATATATTCTAACAATATCAAATCATCATTATTATAAATACAATTGTTGATGTCTTCTTGGAGTTGGAGCTGGTAGGTTTAGAAGAGCTGTCAGAGGTAAGGTAAGTTAGATCTATTGGTCACATAAAGAATTAGAGGGGTGTCGAAGTTGGGACTCCTGGACACGCTCTGATGCTTAATTCAGTTTACGTTATGAGGAATAATCGAGATAGGCAAAGAGAATGAATCAAGTTTTATGCAGAAAGGAATGTCTTAGTACGAATATGCAAAATGTGTGCCTGACCTACCCTATTACACTTGAATTCCATGTAGTCTCTGGTCGACAAGTGTAAGACAAATGTTTATTATATGGCGGTGACAAATGTCTACCCTGTTTTCGTTCAAGTAATAGTAGGTATAACAAGAATAGTAAACAAAATAAAATCAAGAAAAATTAAAAAATTAAAATGTTTTACAGAAATAATTTGAATTTAATTTCCTATTCCATTTAAGGTCATTTTATTTACTATTAGTATTATAATATTGTTTCATTTATTTATATAAAAAAGAACAACAGTGCTTCACATAAAACAAGGGCATCTTTCTAGTAATATATAAATAATACATGCTACTTTTTTGTTCTCTAAGATAATAAAATGAATAATTGAATAAAAATAGATTTAATTATTGACAGAAAATAGTAATATTATTTCGAAGTTATTTACAATAATAAAATTAATATGGACAAATGTTCACCAAAATCAGTAATATTACATTCAAATTAATTATAAGGTAGGTAATTAGAAAACAACTAAAGGTAAAAATAAAAATAAATTAAACTTTAATTTTTTAGATTATTGGAATTGTAATTCAATAACAAATAGATATACCATTTTTATATGATTTGCAAAAATAAAATGAGTAATTTGAATGTAATATTACTAATTCACTAAAAATAAAATGTAATATTACTAAAAATATGTATAGATTTTAATACTCTAAAATAGTACCTTATGAGTTTTAACAATTTAAATGTTCCTAATTCACAAATAAACATTTTATTTTCTTATAAAAATTATTTATTTGTTAATAACCGAAAGATTATTGCACATATATAGTTGATAATTCATGTTATATTTTTTTAGTTTTTAAATAAAAATTAGTTAAATGTCATTTTAATGTGTAACTAGTATACATGTTTAATAATTGATGGTGCGATAATGTTTTGTTATAAGTTTTATGATTGATTGTAATCATTTATCTAAATCATACCTAAATTTGTCTTTTATCATAAGAACACATATTTATAGATTTTGTAATTACTTGAAATTTGTATTCAATATTTTTCTCATTTAATATACAAATGTTTGGTTATGATTTACATATACAATATACCGCAAAATAGTCAAATTATTAGTACTTCTAATTTAATGTTCAAGTGGAGAGCTTCCGTTTGTGTTGCTTCTATTTTTTCAATGGGGCTCACTACAAAAAATATTATATTTAGCAACAAAATTTTATATACTGTTGAAAATAGTTTTGTTATAAAAAGTATTTGAACCAGCTTTTATATACACTTCTATTGCAAAAAAAAAAAAAAAAGTTAACAACACTTATTACAGCATAATATTTTTATTTAAAAAATAGCTGCTGGTTTTTACTCAAATTACAAAAGATTAATTTGGTTTTAGCTCCCTATACTCTTCCCCTGTTTCTTCTCCGGATAAACTTATGCAAATTCTCAAGATCTATCAAAGGTAAAAATATCTATAAAAAGAAAGGTGATCCAATGATTTTTTTGTTTTTGTTAACAATATCCCTACTAAGGTTCACTGGAAATGGTTGCAACAGATTTTCCAACGTCATGAAAGAGTGGTGGACGTCTTTATTCTAAAAAGAAGAAAGAAGTGACAATGGGAAAATTTTGGCTTCATTTGATTTTCTTATTTTGAAGATGCAAGAAGAGCAGTAAATAGGTTAAACAGTGTATGGTTGTTAGACCACAAAATTCAGGTTAATTACGCTAGAGTCAACCATAATTCTTATGTTTGAAGAAAGGTGATTTCTTCTCCATAATGATTTTGCAATTTAATGAAGGGGGTGATAGGAAATCAAATGTTAAGAGGGCATACTAATATTATCAATGATTCATTGAGGGCTAATACAACTGTCGCAACCTCAAAAAGTCCGAAATGCCCCGTCGCAAGACGTCGGCTCATTAAGTGTGCCATTGGAGAAAGAATAGAGGAAAAGATGACTTAATTCCTTTAAATTAAAGGTTGAGGGTATGAAAACGATCTCGAAAAAGAAATGGAGTCGCCACCAATCTTTTTTGGCTAGAAGTGATCGGCCACCTATTAAAACCGATTTTGAAAAATATTTTAAAATTAATTAAAATATTTTAAAACCAATTTCGAAGTCTGCGTTTTAAATAAGAGAAAAAAAAAAGTGCGGGTTTGGAGTCGATTACGCATGGGGAAGGATTAGCACCCCCACAACACCCGTATAAATTATGTCTTAACCTACCTAAATTGAATCTTATTCAATTAGGTCCTTCAAATTAATCTTTTATTCAATTAAGTTCTACGTAATCAAATCCCAATTTTAAGCCAACATTTCCATCCTATTGTGTGTAACCCATTAGGTTCCCAACATGATGGCAATGCATATAAGTTAATCTCATTAACATATACTCATAGATCAAGATTGAGATCTAGCAACCCGTCATGACCACCCAAATGTTGAAAAGTCAATATGACCTCATTGAAACCTTTCAGTAACTAGCCTATCAGTGTAATTCGGTCCTTCCACCATATATCCTTGAAAGCCCATGAGCATGGTGCAGTGTATAATCATGTTCAATCCTTATTAGTTCTTACAGCTTATGGTTAACCGTATGAATTTAGAGAAACGATTTCTCATAAATTCATCATGCTCTGGCCAAAGACTTCAGCAAGTTAACCAAAGCCAAGAACATATGAAATATGTCTCTGATGCCACTTGGAGTGGTGAATCCTCTCTAGATCACTCATCCATTTTCGCATGGTTCATGTCATACCCAAAATCACCCTACCATAAGCATCCCTTCTTGGGACCCGTTCGTAATGGAATCAAAGTAAGATATTCTCCATACAAGATGACTTGGTATCACAAGTCAGAGGAATTTACACAACTAGCACGTGAGAACATTTCCATAGACACTAAAGTGGCAATACCAAATGGAGTTCTTACAGCGAGCCATGTTCAGTGAACTTGTTCAACAGACAAGCACTTACATGTTATCCCAAGTATCCTTCATACTTCAACCTATGAGATCAGTTGATTACTTCATAAGTAAGAAGGCTTAACATGTATTAATTTTTTAGCATTACCAATTACGATGACCAGGAACAGTTTGAAGAACATGGTTTTGATGCATAGGGATTTCACAATTATAACTCTTTACAAGGCCTTTATATTCCATGGGTTTCATCCGATTAGTACTTAATAGCTCTTTATTATCGTACTAACATAAAAGAAAACTTTGTATCAGTAAAGTATAGTGATAGATTTGCTTTATTATCTTTATATCACTTGTCTAATCTATTGACTCTAAAGCATATACTAACACTTATTCTACCTTTTCATAAAATTGAGATATGCAAATATTTTCAAACATTGAAAATTGAGAACTAAATGAATATAAAAGAAGGAAAAAGAAAAAGATGAATAAAGTCAAGCATATGCAATTGACGCAACCTGTTTTACCTTCTCATATACAGACTTGTCTTTGCATTCTTTTGTTTCTTGTACAGCTCTCAATTCATTTTTTGAATCTTCATTTAATAAAAAAGAAAAAGAAAATAGAACTGGATAAGGACATTTCAAAATATTGAGTACTACTTTTGCAATCAAACATCTTTTAATGAGTAAAGCAATATCATATTACTGTTATTAATGATAATCACGTGATGTGTGAAGAAAAAATATGCCATCTACTAATAATTATTTTTGAGTCCTAAGAACTCAAGTGGTATTTTTAAATTAGGTTAAGGATAATCTCATCATTTTTTATAACAAAAAAACAAATAATGGGTCCCACTTAATTTTTTATATATATATTTTAAGTTTTTTATATTTTTATTTTATGTTTAAATTATGTATTTAAAGGGGTTGTCCGCACGTTAACTCGCAGGTTGATTTAGGATTCGTATTCAACCTGTTCGGAAAAAAAAATTACTTTATTAATTATTTTATTTTATTTTAGTTTTTTTATTTTTAAATCATGTATTTAAGAGATTGGTCAGCAAGTTGACTCGTGGGTATTTTAATTTTAAATGATATATTTAAAGAGGTTGGTTCGCACATTGACTCGCGGATCGATTTAGGATCAGTATTCAACCAGCTCGAGAAAAAATAAAAAATTTATTTTATTAATTATTTTTAGTTTTTTATTTTATTTTTAAATGATGTATTTAAAGAGGTTGGTTCACAAGTTGACTTGTGCGTCGATTTAGAATCCGTACCCGACCGTCTTGGATAAAAATATTTTATTAATTATTTTTATTTTAATTTTAAATGACATATTTAAAGGGGTTGATTTGTACATTGACTCGCGGGTCGATTTAGAATTCGTACCCGACCCGCTCGAGAAAAAAATATTAATTTATTTTTAGTTTTTTATTTTATTAACTATTTTATTTGTAAATGATGTATTTAAAGAGGTTGGTCTATACGTTGACTCGCGGGTCGATTTAGGATCCGTACTCGACTATCTCGAAAAAAAAAATTATTTTATTAATTATTTTAATTTTAAATGATAATTTGATATATTTAAAGGGATTGGTCCTCATGTTGACTCGTGGGTCGATCTAAAATCCTTACCCGACCCACTCGGGAAAAAATAAAAAAAAAAAGAAATTTATTTTATTAATTATTTTATTTTTAAATGATGTATTTAAAGAGGTTGGTCCGCATGTTGACTCGCGTGTTGTGTCGACTTAGAATCCGTACCCGAATGTATCGGGAAAAATTATAAAAAGAAATTTATTTTATTAATTATTGTTATTTTAAATGATGTATTTGAAGGGGTTTGTCCATACGTTGACTCGCATGTCGATTTAGGATCCGTGACCCGACTTGCTCGGAAAAAAGTAAATAAATAAATTTATTTTATTAATTATTTTTATTTTAAATAATGTATTTAAAGGGGTTGGTCAGCACGTTGACTCACTGGTCGATTTAAGATCCGTACCCGATCCGTTTGAGAAAAAAAGTTAAATAAAAAAAATGAATTTGTTGCTAACCTATGTGAAAAAATCGATCCTACGAAAGAATAAAATATAAATCATAATTTTATTTTCTTATTTTTTACCTCCTATAAATAAAAATATATATTGTATAGTAAAGTCTAAATATTTTTTTAAAATACATATAAACAATATTTGAAAATGTATTTGTATTATGTAATTTATAAATAAATAATTATCATAATTAAAAAAATATAATTATAATTTAAAAATAAAACATTTAAATAAATTATTATTATTTAATAAAATATAAACTAAAATTAATTTATTATTAATTAATTAATTATAATTTTTTTAAAATATCCTGATGAAGCTGGGTTTTTTATGAAGCGGGATTTTTTTTCTAGTGCCTACAATATTTGAGTGCTTTGGCATACATATATAATAATCCTATTTAAAGAGATCATATCAACTTTGATTAGCAGAACCTCCAACGATATTTTATTAGAGAAAACGATGTACTTGTAGGATAGGAAAAAAGAAAGGTTTTTCTTCTTTTAGGGAAAATCTAAACTGGATTATTTCTGAAAATGAAAATCAAACATTTTACTCCATAATAATGTGGGCCGAACTTAATCCAGTTTCAATTGGACCTGGGCCACCCTAATATCCGACGAAGACCGCCTTTCTGTTTTTGACTTTTTCTAAACAAAAAGATTACATAAAAATACAAATAATGACCAATGACCCATGAAAGGTCTCGAACTTGCAACTTCCGTATTATTAGCACACTCTACCAAATAAGCGCCATCGGTTGATTATTCCGTAAATATATGATTTTATTTTTTTTTGAAAAGTTATATGTTTATTTTTTTTCTTTCCGATTTATTTAGCATTTTAATTCGGTCAGTTCGATCTTATAAGCTCGAAAATCGAATTGACCAACTTTATTTAAAATAATCAATCGAATTAAATTAATTAACTGAAAAAATCAAAAACTACTTAAGTTTTTTTAACTATTTAAAATTTATTTATTGTATATAATATATTATATAAATGATATATTATATACTACACATAATTTTAAATTATTATATAAATATATTTTATTTATATTATATAAAAAATAAAATTAAAAAGATCGATTAGTTCGATCTATTCGATTATCAATTTAAAAATTAATAACAGACCGAACTAACTTAATAAACAATTTTTCATGACCGATTAATTTTAAAATTGAAGAAACCAAACTGAATTAACAAAATTTGATCTTGCATATGAATATAGAAGCAACCCCAATGCGGGCCAGTGGGAGAGCCCCCGCTGCACTAGAAAATGTTTGGATAACAGCTTCCATTGCGGTTGGCAGCTTTCTCCCTGCACAGGAGACAAAAAATTCACTGGACCCTCTGCCCTCCCCCATCGGTGATTTCTTCCTTTCTTATCCTTGCTTTCCATTTTTGTTTTTTGGTCCTTACAGCTATAATGTAGGATGAAAATATCCCGTCACTTGTAGATTTTTTTATTATTATTTATTTATAATTAAAATTTTTAAATAATTCTATAATTATTTTACAAATAATTTTAATTATTATTATTTTTAAAAAATTATTTATATGATTATTTAAGAATTATTATTATTTTTAGTTTAAAATGTAAATGTATTATTATTTTTTTTAAATTATTGTTATTTTAAAATAAAAATAATCATTTAAATAAAACATAAATAAATAACTACATCAACAATAAAGAACATAAAGACATAAATATTTTTTGATACTAGATTTTTACCTCGCACGATACTGCGGGAATTATTTATTTTTTAAAAATATATACATGAATAATTTTATTAAATTATTTTAAATTAAAATTATTTTAAAAAATCAATGAAAAAAGTGAATAAAGAAAAACAACAAATAAAAGATTTAGCATTTTTTTTCTTTCTTTTCTTTTATTTTTAATTTTTTTTATTTAATTTTTTTATTTAAGAAAATAGATCAAAATTTAAAATTAATAAAATTTTATAATTATTTTTAAACAATGATTTTTTAAACAATAATTTTATAATAAAATTGATTTATCACTTTTTATAATTATTTTTAAACAATAATTATTTATTAAAAATTAATAAAAAAATGAAAAAAATATTTATAATTTTTTTAAGACACAAAAATAAAAATTATTTAAAAATTAACAAAATATATATTTATTAATTTTATTAAAATTATAAAATATAAAAATTAAAACAATAATAAAAACATTTTCTTTTCTTTTCTTTATTTCTATTTCTTTTTCCTTTTCTTTTTCTTCTTCTTCTTCTTCTTCTTCTTCTTCTTCTTCTTCTTCTTCTTCTCTAGCCAGCCGACTGCCTGCCACGTCGTCGGCAGATCGAAGCAGCCGAACGCTCTAGTCCTCCTCCTCTCTCTTCCTCCGTCGCCAGTAGGCTTCTCTCTCCTCCTCCTTTTCCTTTTCTCTCTCCTCCATTTTCTCCTTCCTCTATTTTCTCCCTCCTCCTCTCTCTTCCTCCGCCATCGCCCGACTCCCCTCAACCGCCTCTCTCCTCTCCTTCTCTCTCTCCCCTCTTCTCCTCCTCTCTCTCGACAAAAACTTTCTGTTTTTTTTTTCCTTCAAATTTTCAACTAAAACACATTTCTACCCTCCCTCAAGTAATAGACAAAAATAACCCTAAGAATTAAAGAAAACACCTCTTGGGTCTCCAGGACTCAATTTTAATATATAGAAATGTTACTATCATTTTTATTAATTTTTTATTATTTATTAATAAAATTATTATTTGACATAAATATAATTTTAATAATTTTTTATTTTATAAATATCAAATAATCTAAAATTTTTATTATATAAAAATTTTAATCTAATGTCCCTAATTTTATTAAGGGATAATATTATAAATAATTTATGAAGTCTATCAAATTTTGTAATGTGGTATTTTTACTTTAAAAATATTTATTTTGATACTTAAAGCTTAATTTGTGTGCTATTATAGTATCTGTCAATAACATCGTTAAACATTTAGTAACGTGACTTTTGTATTTAATGAAAACTTGACACGTGACACCACATAATGATGCCATGTGTATTAACAAAAAAATGATTATTTTAATTTAAAAATAAAAATAATATTTTTCTTGACACGTGGCACCATGCATGATGCTACGTGTATTAAGAAAATTTTATTGTTTTATTTTTAAAAATAAAAATAATATTTTTTTTATTTTTTCTCTCTCCCCCTTTTAATTTTAATAAATATTTTTAACAAAAATTAAAATAATAAAAAATTTAATTTTTTGTACTTTTTTAATAATTTTTTTAAACTTAAAATAATAAAAATTTAATTTTATATTCAGATTTGTGTAATTTTAAAAATATTTTTTTTTTAAATATTTTTTAAAAAATTTAAGATATTATAAAATTTTCAACAAGTAATTTTAAAATATTTTATATTTTAAAAATAATTTTAGTTAAATATTTTAATTTTTATAATAATATTTTAAAAATAATTTTAGTTAAATATTTTATTTTTTATAATAATATTTTAAAATTTTAAAGAAAAATAGATATTAATTTAAAAAATATAATTTTAAATTTTTAAAATTTTTTAAAATTTTTTAAAATTAGTTATTAAATTTTAGAAAATATAATTTTAAATATTTTTAAAATATTTTTTTCTTTTAAATTTTTTTAAATAAAAATTCAGATATTAATTTTAAAAAATAGTGATGTCACATGTGATCACCTGATTGGTTAATAACACAACATCATTTATATTTAACGGTATTAAATTAAGATATCACATTTGTAGACACCTAATTTTGTCCGGACCACTAAAACAGGTATGTTTTCTTCCTAAATTGATGTTTCAAAATGTAAAAAGACTTTTTTCATCCTGGAGGTGGTACTCCGAGACTTAGTCTAAGAAGGCGAGCATAAAAAGTCAAACTTGAAAAAGTCAACCATGAAAAAGTCAATCCCAAAAAGTCAACTACTGAAAAAGTCAACCCACTTTCAAAATCAAGATTTGAAGTTCAATTGAAAAATGGCGAAAGAATTTTGAAAATCCGAGGTCTACATTGAAAGATATGGAGTTCGGAAGTTGGGTTACGGAGATTCAGTAGAAAGAAAACCATAATTCGGAAAATTTGGGAAAAAGTGCTTAAACGATCAAATTGGTCAAAATTGAAGGTTCCAAATGAAAGATAAGCACTGACTACGAGTAATGGAGAAGCTACTTGAAAGAAAAATTGAAAGAAAAGTCAATTCGAAAGAAAACCGAGAATTAGAATTTTTGGTGGTGAAATTTGGAAGAATTACAGAAATGGCCCGATTGGGTAAGACTAAAGCCCCTAATTGATGAGGAGTGATTAAACAAGGATAGCCCAAGGCTCAGTTTGAAGAAAATCTGAAAATCGAACTTGTTTTGAGCAAAACCGAGTTTCGAAGGCAAAAGGGCAAAATTGGAAATTTTGAGAAAAATAGCAAATGAACTCCAAAAATTTTGAAAATTTGCAGATCTCATTCTTAAATCATTTCAAAGAGATTGGCGAAAGAAAATTTGGATTCAGAGTTCGTTTGCAAAATGGTCAAATCCTGGGTCCCCTATGCAGAACTTCAAAAGGAAAAATCCCGGAAAAATACCAAATGAGCTCCAAAAATTTTGAAAATTTGTAGATCTCTTTCTTAAATTATTTCAAAGAGATTGGCAAAGAAAAATCTTGATTCGGAGTTCGTTTGCAAAATGGCCAAATATCGGGCCTACTATGGAGTAATTCAAGCAGATAAATCCCAAAAAAATAGCAAATGAGCTCCAAAAATTATGAAAAGTTTCAGATCACACTTTTAAATTTTTTTGAAGAGATTGGTGAAGAAAAATCTGGACTTGGAGCTCATTTAAAAAATGGTAAAAGTTCGGGTGCACAAAGAGGCAATTTTGGAAGAAAAATCCAAAAAAATAGCAAATAGGCTCCAAAAATTATGAAAACTTCCAAAATTCAATTTTTTTTTATTATTTAGGAAGTATAAAAAAAAATTGAATTTGGAGTCCTTTGCTATTTAATTTGGTTTGGGGGTCAAAAAGGTCATTTCACCAAAAAAATCGAAGAAGGCCTTTAAAAAATTGGAGATTGGGCTGGATTTTAAAAGGGCAATCAGCCAAGTCCATAATGGAGAGTGATTTTGCTGAGATTTTAGATCAAAAGACCAAGAGTGAAGAGGAAGGTAGTTATTTTCTTGATCAAGCCTTTGAAATTGTGACACATGGACCAATGGATGGAGAGGGATGATGTCATATTTATGGCATCCTATTTATGACATCTTCATAACATCATATTTAGGAGCTGATTATTCCAATGTAATGGTGGGATTTTACATAAAAAGCATCTTGAATTAAAGGCCATTGTATCAAAATTGGTTAGGAAAAAACTACAACATTCTAGAGAATTCTATACACCATTTGGCCAAGGCATTTGGGAAGGGGGAATTCAGATTTTTGCTGGAGCTTGAGGGGCTGAATTGAGGCAGTAGCTAAGAAAAAATGAGAAAAAAAGAAAGGAAAAAGATAGGAGAAGAAAAAAGAAAGGTTTGGCTTGCTACTTCTTGATTTGGAAAGCTAAAGCAAGGTAGCTATGTTCCTTCATGGTTTTCTCATACTTTGTTTACATGATTTTGATATTTTGATTGTCATTTTATTCTCTTTTATGAAATAAACTTGTTTTGTAAAATAAGTTCTAAAGAACTTCTACTTTGTTTTTTAAAAGAAATCAAGAAAACAAGTTTTTCTCTATTTTTAATCATGGTTGAATGAATCACTTTTGTTAAATGATTTTGTGTTTGATCTTGTCTATGTGATTTTGTTGTGGTTGGTTAGCTTACTTGTGGTAGATTAGCTTGATTGTGGTAGGTTAGCTTGATTGTGGTAGTTTAGCTATAGACCATGCCATGTGTTTATGAAAATGTCTAGCTATATTCATGCATTTGCATTATGATTGCTTAGTTTAGCATGTTTCTTTTTTAGTCTTGTATTTAGTATGCCATGTGTTTGTATTATTTTCATGCATTTTTTAGGTCTAGGTCTCATTTGTAGTGCCATGCATTTCATGCATTTTAGACCTAAGTTGCATCAAATGCCATGCAAGTTCATTTTAGGTCTAGGCCATATTCTCTATGCCATGCATTTTTCATGTCATTTAGGTTTTAAATCATGCATTCAATTTGCTGTACGATCATGCTTTTCATGTCATGCCACATGATTTATGACTTAGGCCAATCAATGGTTTAAAGTCATGCTCACTTGAGCATACTTGTGGAAAATTAAAGAGTTTCAAATTGATTATTCTACCTTTGTGATTTTTTTATTTAGCCAATTTTTGTCTAACTTTTTAAAAGTGTTAGCTACTATTTGTGGGTCTTTAGGAGAGTCTCCAACATTTTTACTTTGATTTTTAAATGATTTTATCAAATGCAAAAAAATATGTTTTGGCAAAACAGTTTTTAACCCAGTACTCGGACTTACCCGATTTTTCGGGGAAGTCATCTTTAATCAGAAAATTAATTTCTCGTGTATTTTTACTTGTTCTGAGTCTCCCGTATTTTTTTTAGATTTTTTTTTTGAATTTTTAAAAATAGGTTAAAAAAATTGTGTTTTAAAATCGGACAGTAGAGGAAGATTTGAATTCAAAAGAAAAACAATTGTTAAATTTGGCTAAGGCATTTAGAGGGGATTGGTTAGAAACTTTAGCTACTGTCTTAGGGTAATTTCTAATCCTTTTTAAACTCTAAAAATGATTTTATAAACCTCAGGTTAAGGGTGGTCAAGTTTGGGATTTTAAACTTAGGAAATTAGAGTCATTTTTAAAGGGTTTGGCTAGGGTTTCAATCTTCATTCAAATTTCTTTCAAAATTGTTTTCAAACAAATCACAAAGTATTTTGATTTTAGAAAATTTAATTTGATATATTTTTCTAAGGTAGCCGGATATCTTTTTAGATATACGGATTTTCTTAATTAAAGGAAAAAATACACTTTCATGCATTGTATTTTTCATATTCATGCATTTTATATAATATGTGATTTTTGCTATGATAATTTTTATGATATTGTTATTATTTTGATTTATTTTATGATGTTATGTTGTTTGTTATATGGTTTTGAATATTACATGCTATCCTATGCTCTTTATTTAGTTATTTAATTTTGTCACATTATTTAGTTTATTATGTTCATGCATTATTATTTTATTTTTATTTTCATGCATATTAAATGATAGCATTATTTTATGTTTCATGTCATTTCATGTCATTTAGATTATATTATTTAGAATATACCATGTCATGTAAAATATGCCATATTATTTAAATTTGCCATGTCATTTAAATCATATCATTTCATTTAGAAAATCATGTCATTTAAATCATATCATTTCATTTAGAATATCATGTTATTTAAGTTGTTTCATTTCATTTAGAACATATCATGTTACTTAAGATATTTCATTTCATATAGACTATATTATGTCACTTAAGATATTACATTTCATTTAGGATATTTCATTTCACTTAGAATATACCATGATACTTAGATATTTTATTTCATATAGAATATACTATGCCATTTAAATTATATCATATCATTTAGGTTGCATTATATTATTTAGACTTTGCTATGTCATTTTATTTATGTCACACATGTTCATATTCATTTTTTTAAAAATGGTTTGATAAAGATAATGATTTTCAATAAAATAAAGATATTCTCGAGTTAAAATAGTTCATGAGTTCTCTGCTGGGTTTACTGGGGAGGATATCATCAATTATTATTAGTAACGAAATATCTTCTTTAAAACGAGAATGGTTCGTTTTTTTTTTCAAAATAATAAAAATTTCTATATTTTGCCACGCTTGTTTGGAAATATAAGAAAATTTTGAATTAATAAATTCCGAATCATTTCAATAAAAAAAATGAAATTATTTTTCTTTAAATTAGGAATTAACTTGAAATACTAAATTAAAAATTGACTTTTTACCGAGACTTGAGATAACACACGATTAATAAGGTACCATTTTATATGGGCGTTGTGTGGGTGCTAATCCTTCCCCACACGTAACCGAGTCCCTAACCCCCTTCTTTGATTTCTCTGGTTTAAAACGCACACTTGAAATTGATTTAAAAAAATATTTTAATTAATTTTAAAATGTTTTATAAAATTGGTTTTAATAGGTGGCCGATCACACCTAACCAAAAAAGATTGGTGCCGACTCTATGTCTTTTTCAAGGTTATTTTCAAATCCTTCGTTTTTTTAAAAAAATTAAGTCGACTTTTTCTCGATTTTTTTTAATGTCACGTTTAACGAATAATAAAGTCTTACAATGAGACTTATTAATTTTTAGGTTACGACAACATTGATATACAATTTGATAATATAAGTACTTATTAAATATTTTTAAAATACAAATATCATATTACAAATTATAAATTTAATAAACTTTAGAACTATTCATGACATTAATATACTTGAATTAATAAAGTTTCTTAAATAAAACTCTTGTGGTTAATATTTATTTTCTTTACTACGGTAGATTCCAAATCAACATCCTTCGCTTAGGACCCAAACCAAAAGATTTGAAAAAATCCAAAACTAGTAGACAATTTAGCCTTTTTCTCAACAGGTTGGTAACGGGTCGCCACTAAGGTTCCGCAGAATCTCCCGTTGACCATTGTTTGTAGCTAGGCGAAGGCGAGTGGGCGAGTGGGTGGCGGTGGTTCTGTTTTGGGGGTTTCCTGTTTCAAGTGAAGGTCATCTTTGAATCGAAATGGCGTTCCCTAAGATAAAAGTGTTGAATCCCATAGTTGAGATGGACGGTGAGATTTGAATCCCCCAATCTCTCTTTCCGCTTATTATTTTTATTTCTTACAGTCTGATCATAATCATAACTGCAAATTCTTCCTTCGTTTTCTAATTCAGGAGATGAAATGACTCGTGTTATTTGGAAATCTATAAAGGAAAAGGTATTTCTCTCCTTTTCCATTTCAATTTTCTTTTTGGGGATTTTTCCTTACATTCTTTTTTTGGTCATTTCACAGCTTATCTTCCCCTTCTTGGAGTTGGACATCAAGTATTTTGACCTTGGTCTTCATAATCGTGATTCCACCCATGATCAAGTTACCATAGAAAGTGCTGAAGCTACTCTTAAGTATGTCCTTTTTGTTACTTTTTTTTTTTTTTTTACAGATTCACCCATGCTTTGAAATCACTGATCATATAATTGTATGCAAGAAATGAATAGCAGCCTTTGATTTCTTTGCTTTACCAAATCATTGTGTTCTTTACTTCTTTTTGTAGGTATAATGTAGCAATCAAATGTGCAACTATAACTCCAGGTTTGGATTTCCTACATGTTTGAACTAGTGAATTTACTGTTTACCTTACTACTTGGATACTTGCTCCTTTATGTCAAGTGCTAAAAATGTTTGGAGTCTGGATTTAATTACTCTACTGTGACAAAATTATCCCTAGTTTCCGATTCCTGTTACTTTGGTATATTGGTCAGATAAGTAAAATGACTGTTAGAGAAATGCCGTTTATATGATCATTTGGCAACTCAACTGGCAAATGTTTTGTCAGTGTGCCTCCTCATAGAGAGAATAATCATTAATTTCCATTTTTTCTCCTTTTTCTAACATTTTCGTTCTCCCTTATCTTCCTCTCCCACTTCTTGCTTAACTGTCATTGCAGGGTATCTGAAACTGTATCTGTTAGATTTCTTAAAAATTTAGACTTTATTGATGTAAATCATCAGTGCATGTAAAATTACAACCAAAATGAGAAAAAGTTCAAAAAAAGGAAAAAACGAAGACTACATGAAATGCTAAGATTCTCACTTGACTTGATAATTTATCCAAAAAAAAAAGAATCTCACTAGATACTAATTATCACTTTCTCAAGCAGCCTCCACCCACTATCTCTTTTCGAAATTGTCAAAAATGAAAAAAATAGTTTATATCTTCTTCTACTTGTTTTTGAAAATTTTCTCGCACAAATGATAGTGAACCAATGGAATAATTGTTGATTTTTGTTTTACTAGATCTAGTACTGGTGGTTGGCAATGACTGTGAAAGGGAGAGAGGGAGAGGGGCGGGGAGAGGAAGAAATAAGAGAGAATAAAAAGGAAAAATAGAAGAAAAACCAAAAAATAGAAAATTAATTTTTTAGTTATTTTTAATTACTAGTAATTATTATTATTATTTTTTCTGAAAGGAGCAACGCAAATAAATTTTTTCCATTTGTCTTACCATTTGATTGTAAAACATGCCATGTCATCATAGCAAATGCGTTTCCTAATGGAGTTAGTAATTTTACTCATTAGAACAATATATCCATGTAAGAGGACGGAATTACCCAAATTGATGAAGGGGGATCAAAGTGAACATTTTGCCATGGAGAGGGGCCAAATTTGGACTTTAGCCTACTAAAATATTTTTAAATTTTGCTATATGATTTTGACAGATGAAGCCCGTGTTAAGGAGTTCAACTTAAAGAAAATGTGGAAAAGTCCAAATGGGACTATTCGAAACATTTTAAATGGTGAATGAACCTCCCTTGGTATTATTTTGTTCCCTGTTTATTTGTTTTCTTACTTTTTCTTATCTTATTTTTATTGTTTTTGTTTTGGGGCTTTGAAACAGTTCCAAATTATTTCATCTTTTTGTGACTCCAGGCACAGTTTTCAGGGAACCAATAATTTGCAATAATGTCCCTCGGCTTGTCCCAAGTTTGTGACAGCATCTTGAGATTTCTTTTTCATCATTATTATTGTTGTTATTTGTTATTATTCTTTAAATGTTTTTTCAGGTTGGACCAAGCCAATCTGCATTGGAAGACATGCTTTTGGTGATCAGTATCGAGCAACTGATTTAGTTGTACAAGGATCTGGAAAACTTATGCTTGTTTTCGGTAATCTCCTATTTATAATATAGAGATTCTGCCGATCTGTGGGTTTTGCTCTTGACATAGACTTGCAGATTTTCTGTAGAAGAAAACCCAAATTCCTCTTCATTTCTAGTACTTTGTATCATGAATCTCAATTTTTGCAGTTCCAGATACAAGTGATGAGAAGATGGAGCTGGAGGTTTTCAACTTTAAAGGTGCTGGAGGTGTAGCTTTGTCCATGTACAACACTGATGAGGTACATATTCAACATGTGTTGCTAATCGTATGATCCAACAGGTTGCTAGAAGCCATTAACTATTACAATTATGATTTTGAATTGAAAACAGTCTATCCATGCTTTTGCCGAGGCTTCAATGAACACTGCTTGCCAGAAAAAGTGGCCACTTTATCTAAGCACAAAAAACACAATTCTGAAGAAGTATGATGGAAGGTTTGGATTTGCATTTTATGGTCTTTTTGAAATTTTCTTTTTTGAAATTTTGGTTTCTTATTTGATCTTTGGAACCATATATGTTTATCGGTGTTTTTGTGATATCTTATGATATTTTTCTTTTTCTGAAGATTCAAAGCCATATTCCAGGAAGTTTATGAAACTCGATGGAAATCCAAGTTTGAGGCTGAAGGTATATGGTGAGATACAGTACCTAGCTCAGTTTGAGTACTTGTTGATTCTTAGTTGGAGTAATTACACTTGAGTAACTTATATTGCTATGTTGTAGGTATGAGCATCGTCTTATTGATGATATGGTTGCTTATGCTCTAAAAAGTGAAGGAGGTTATGTATGGGCATGCAAAAACTATGATGGAGATGTGCAGAGTGACTTCTTAGCCCAAGGTCTATCGTAATTTAAGATAATTACCTATGCATCACATATCATTATAATCAATTGCTTTTTCTAAAAGTGAAAAGAAGAGGCATTTCATTGAGAAACTTTAAAAAAGGTTTTAATGTTTTGCTCGATTTGTTTTGTTCATTTCTTGAAAGTTTGTTTGCATTGAACAGGGTTTGGATCTCTTGGGTTGATGACATCAGTGCTGGTATATTATCTCGCTCTCTCTTTAACACACATACACACAGACAGACAACATCCATGGACTTTTTTGAGGGATATCAACTTTGACATTTATGGAAAGTAGGCTGTTAACACAAATTATGTTGGATTTGGCCTCATGCTCAAACAATAAACAATTTAAACATGAACATGAATGCAACGGAATATAAAACATAATGTATCAAAGAGATGACCAAATCCTCAGGATCATACTTGTAAAATTTTAATGTGATTAAATAATTGTAAAACACACATATGATTAACAATCATACCTTCACTCTTAGATATCGTAATATAGAGTTCATAACAGCTCATGTATCATTGAACACAAAAAATCTTTGTTGAGGTTGAGCCACCCAAGTATTTGGCCTCCAATGGTGATCCACACAATCACTTGCCAAGACCTTCAAGGTAGGAAATTCCTTCGTCCTAGCAAAGTGACTCAAGGTCATAAGTAAAAGCTTTTCCTTGACACTTTGGCTGAAAACTCTCTTGCAGAACAATTCTCACTATAATTTTTTAACAAGTGTGGCCAGGGAGAAAACAAGGTTGGATGAAGGAGTAATCTTTCTTCCTTGACCTAATGTGATTGAGAACAATTCTCATTACTCTCTTCTCAAAGGTGACTAGGAAAGAAACGATAAAACTAATTTTCTCCTTTGCTCTCAACAAGGGGCGGCTAGCATGGCAAAACTGTTTTTGCCTCTTCACCTATGTAGGTGCATCTAGGCCTTAAAATAGGCAAAACAATTTTTCATATTTTCCTACAAGGAGGTGCGGCTAATCAAGGGGTTTTATACCCATGCCATACCCTAAAACCCTAGGCTACAGTTTCTCTAAATCTTATTTTAGTCCCTTGAATTTAATTAAATATTTCAATTAAATCCTTATCCATTTAAGCTTTTGTTCAATCAAGTCATACTTAGTTGAATCCCAATTTTAATATGGTAATATGATTTAATGTGTATGACTCATTAGGCTTCCAATATGTTGGCAATTAATATAAATTAGAGTTTAAGATTAACAAAGATCAACTAATAGGCAAAATACTTTTTCCTATTTTTCCCACACGGAGGTGCGACTAAGCAAGGGGTTTTATACCCATGCCATACCCTAAAATCTTAGGCTATGATTTCTCTAAATCCTATTTTAGTCTTTTGAATTTAATTAAACATTTTAATTAAATCCTTATCGATTGAAGCTTTTGTTCAATCAAGTCTTAATTGAATCCCAATTTAAACCACTAATATGATTTAATGTGTGATACATTAGGCTTCAAATATGTTGACAATAAATATAAATTAGAATTTAAAATTAACAAAGATCAACTAATTTATATTCAAGATCACGAGCGGCATCTAGCAAAACATCATAATTATCCAAATATTGGAGTCAAGATAATCTCAACAAAACCTTTCAGTGTCCAGTCTATTATTGTAATTCGGTTCTTTCACCATATATCTCGGAATGACCATGAGTATGGTGCAGTGTCTACTCATGAAATATTTCATATTAGTTATTGCAGCTTATAGTTAACCTTATGAACTTAGAAAAACAATTTTTCCTAACTTCATTTTGCTTTGGCCAGAGTTTTTATCTAGTTAACTTAAGCCAAGAACAAATGGGATATGTCTCATTATCACTCGTCTCCTGATTATCACTTGGAGTGGTGAATACTCTCCGGGCTACTCATTTATCTTCGCATGTTTTATGCCACCAAAATCACCCTACCATAGATTCCCTTCTTGGGACCCGTTCAAATAAAATCAAACTATAACAATTCACATATATGATAACCTGGTATCACAAGTAAGAGGATACTTACACGACTGACACATTAGAACATCTCCATAGACACTTAAGTGAGCTACCAAATAGATTCTAATAGTGGGTCATGTTCAGTGAAGTTCATCTAACAAGTACCTACATGTTATCACCAAGTATCACTATACTTCAACTTATGAGATTGGTTGCTTACCTTACAAGTAAGGAGGCTTAACATGTACGAGTCTTTGAGCATTGTCAATGCCCTTTCTTGACAATACAATGATCAATAACAGTTTTAAGAACATGACTTTGATGTATAAAGGTTTCATACTTATAACTCTTTATAATTCCTTTGCAAGGCTTTTATGTTCCATGGTCTTCATTCAATTAGTACCTAATAATATTTTATTTTGTTTACTAATGATGACGGAAAACCGTTATCACTCATTATATAAGTGATTAGTATGCTTTATTAGCAATATATCTTTGTCCAATCCAATTGGCTCTAGGGCGTATTCCAACAAATTAACATTGAAAGCACTTGAAAATGGCCAAAAATGATGTTTTGAAGAAAGCCATAATTCAATTTGAGAAAGTGAGAAATGGTAGAGACTTTAGTGCTCCTGGTGGCTAATGGAGGTTTTAGGCAGGCTCAAGCACTGAAGAGGAAGAAACATGTTAAAGAGTATGTTGGACTTAAGCCCTTTTAGGGGTTCTTTTGACTTGGGCTTTAGTCCAAATCTGATCTAAAGTTAATTCCCTTTCTCAAATTGGGCTTAATGAAAACTTGTAATTGGTGCCTTTGACTATGAGTAAAACTTAGTTAAAACTGAAGAAAATTGTTCTTAATTGATGATCAAATTTTATGAATAAAAAATAAAATATTTTGAGGTTTTCATTCGTCGTTTCTGTAGCCTAGTTTCAAGAGGCTATATGTAAATTAAGTTTAACACCATTTTTTTTGGGTTGGTGGTTTTGGGGTGGGGGAAGGGGGTTGAGTTGAGGAAGGGATACTATTGATCAAGAAATCTATCATCCTTCGAAGATAGAAGTTTTGCAAACATCCTTGGACAATTTGTATTGAATGTGGAAAAATTAATTGTCAAATTTGTAAAGTAACAATTCTTACACGTAACATGATTAATAATTTATGAAGTTAGCTTAGAGTTTGTACTAACATTAATGTTATTATAATTTGTAAATTAATTAAATAATCTTTAGAAATCAAATAAAATTATATGAAGCCATTGCAAATACTGTAACTTGAGAACATAGCATCAAAGGCAGCATAAGGATCGGTTCCTATGTGAGTGTGCACGGTGCAACTTTGAAAACAATCAGTTACACATTCGCAATGGCCGCGACTATGACAAACCCCACAACCATGATTTAAAATTGTGGTCTCGTATTTTCTTCTGAATATATGAGAAATTAGAGTTGTTTTCAGGTCTGCCCAGATGGAAAGACTATTGAAGCTGAAGCAGCCCATGGCACAGTAACTCGCCATTACCGAGTTCATCAGAAAGGAGGTGAAACCAGCACTAACAGCATAGCATCAATCTTTGCTTGGACACGAGGCCTTGCACACAGGTATTATTGGTTATTCTTAATCTAATGATTGAGTGCATGTAATCTATATTTTAAAAGGTTGGAATCCTTAAGGTGGTGTTTTAAGTCACGGGGGTCAAATTCCCTTGGAAACTGGGAATTCCTAACAATGTGCAGGAAAACTTTAAAATTCCTGCATTTGGAATAAATTGCAATGTTCGATTGAAAATGATTTTCCTAGGCCCTTGAAGTAACAGTATAGAAGATAGGATGGTTAACACATGTCTATGAAATTCCTATAATGCCCTTGATGGCTGATAGATTTACTTGAATAAATTTTTCTTAGCCATTCAAATTATACTGTGTTATAGACACTTAGTTGAAATATAAAATTTTAAATGGTCAAAAGTACCACAACTAACTTCAATGTTCTCCATAATCTATATATGGTATAAATACAAAAGGATCCATTTTGTTAAAATGAAATCAAAATTGCACCCAAGCACTTGACACAAAAACTATGTGACCTATTTATTCAAGCACAATTTCATCCATACTAATCTCCTTTAAGCATTCACTTTCAAACATAGATAAATGGATTGCATAATTTAAACATAAATTTTAGATACAGTAAGACGTAAAACATTTTCAAAGGATCTAAATTGGTTTTTAACTCCAAATACATTGATGGAGCATCACCTTAAGGTTTTACTAGGTTTATTTTTAATTAGAGATATATTTTGAGTTTTTAGATTATGACTGTGTATGGCTTTAATCGGTAAATTTGTGGTTGGTTATATTTCAGTCAATTTTTGGATCATCAACTTATGATAGTTGAGTTAGTGGAGTTGGATTGGATCTACTTGTCCCTTTTTCTTTTCTCCCTAACTTCCCCTCTACTTTATCTTTTGCTATTGTTCTTTCCTCTGTTCTGTATCAATTCAGTAAGGAGCTGAATAGAAGTTTTGCTTACAAACGAAACAAAAAAAAAACCCTAGGAATTTGAGAAAGAGAAGAGTCTACACTTACATATAAAAAAAGAATAATCAAGAAAATAAAAAATAAAAAACCCAGCAAGAACAACAAATGTAACTTGAAATCATTAATTTCAAAAGAAAAACCAGAATTCCAGATTCTAGTGGCTTGAGCTGAATCCCTACATCGTTTCTTACCTTTGTTCACAAAAGTTGTGTGCTTGCACCTAATCCTTCCTAATTGTATGTTGGCATTACATTAGTGTTAAATTTGTAAATTTTTTTGTGCATCATAGTAGTTTAAAATATTATTTGTTTTAGTTTGTAGTCTGTTAACTGTAGCACATTGTTACAATGTATCAAAATCCAGAAACTTTTGATGCAAGTCTTTTTTTCCTAAACTTTCTACCCTTAACCTTATTGCAACTCAAAATGAATGCCATTTGCATTGGAATGAGCTCTCTTCCATAACAAATTGATTGAAATGGATAAATAGTTAACTCAACTTTGAAGAGGATGAAAAAGCATCGTATAGACAATGCAGAGGAACCTACTTTGTCAATCTTTGATAAAGACATTATTTTCACTCTAGGAATATTTTTAGGGAATAATCATTTTTGTAGTCAAGTTGTTAGAGTTTTTTTTTTTGGATTAGAGATCTCCAGGGTCATTAAGAGTCAGTTTAATTGATTTTGAGGGAGAGCTTTTAGATGGTTTAATTAGAGCTAGATGCAAAGCATCTTAGAGAACCTATCGGCATATTTGGTTTGCTGAGTGGAATAAAGGGAAAAAAAAGGAATAGCTATTTGGCCTAAATAAAATAAAGAGAAATTAGATATTTCATATTTTGGATCATAAGATGGAATGGAAGAGGAATACTGTTAAGTTGTATGGTTGACTAAAATCATATCAAGGAATGCATAAGGGATCTATGAAAAAAGTACTATTTTATCCTATAGCTAAAAACACTAACAATTAATTAATAAAGAAATTAATATATTTTTATTTCGTTTAGTTTTCCCTTAAACAAATTTTAAAAATTTTCCTATTTTCTTTTTGCTTCTATTTCTTCTTTTCTACCTTACAACTGGTGGTCAACTGTGGGAAACTGATTGTCGACATGCCATTGGCGACGGTAATGGCCATACTAGCGGCTAGGGTTGGCAGCTCGAGTGTCAATATGGATTATCACCAGTGATTTCCTGTTGGCAACCCTTTTTGGTTTAACCATTGGCTACATATGGCTGTTGGCTAGCCTAATCTAGTGCTGTCAGTGGGTAGATCATGTTGCCAACAACCTGTTGCAAGCAATTTTACCTAGAAATTGTGGCTTTCAATGAGAATGAGATGTTTCCAATAGCATTATTTAGTCGCAAACGAGCTTTTATGGTGCTACAATATGCCAAATTTGGTCATTGAGACGATGATATGGCCAAAAAAATGGTCGGTTATGTTCTTTGAAGAATTTTTGACATCTAACTGACATAGTAGATATTTTTCGGTTGATTTTCTCTCTTGCCACCTAGGCAATGTTTAAATTTCAAAAAACATTTAGAGGCAAAATGGTCATAAAAACAACAATCTTATTCAATGGGATTCGTAATGTACTCGGAAAAGCTATTCTTTAGGGGGAGGTTAAAATATATATTTTTGAACTTGGGGAATAAGAGGGGAATGGCTATTTGCGGAATAGCCATTTCTTGAAGCAAACAAATGGATCACTATACCACATTAAATAAGGGGGAATGGATCAACCAAGCGTGTTGTATAATCATGACATCATAGGTAAATTGAATGGGGTAGGATCTATGATAGGGGTGATAGGTATTTTCCTAGGGTTGAGAAGGCTAATTCGAATAAGAGAGGAACTATGAAGCACGGTGATGCAACAAAGTAGTAAGTTAAATTAAGAGAATAATAACAGATTAATAGAATAAACACTTCAAGAGTATAGGATTTTTGTGGAGTCACATCAGAATTAATATAGCATCTCTTTACGCTTCACTTTAAGAGCAATTAGAAACTTTCCTGGAGTTACACCACAGTTAGTATCACATCTTACTGCACTTCGTAATAATATGAGTATTAAAGAGGTTAATTCTTAGTAACAACTAAGGGGCTGCTAATTAGACTTCATCATTAAGTATTCTTATTGATGAAGCAATCCAAAAGAGAATTTTTCATCTTTAATAATAAGAGTATGTAGATACTTGATTTTTGCTACTAAGCTCTTTTTAGAAACCAATAAAATTGTTTTACAGGAAATTACACTTTCGCGTATAATAGCAAAGGTAATTCAGAACGAGTAGCAAGGATACCTCACTAAAGTTGCTTTACCGAAAGTGGCTTCACTGAAGGCTAACAGCTTATTCATGGAACAATCCTTCCATGAGACCAGTTTCACAAAACTGGAGAAGTGAAAATAATCCTGGAATATGACAGGGTTGTTGGGTTAATTTTACTATTGGGATGTTCTGGAGAGCTTGGTCTGGTGGATCAAATATAGAGATGGTTAAGATGTCTTCTCTTAACCTTCTCCTGAAGTATGAGTGCTTCTTTATCTTTTCCTGAAGTATGAGTGCTTCTTCTTTTCTTTTAGAACATATAGTGAACTCTTGTTCACTATTACCAATAATCTAAACTCCCATAAAAAAAGGCATTAATACTTTAATAACTGACAATCTCTTTCATTATTTCTAGTCAATGCTTAGTTGTGTAACTCCTATTGTTGACACCTACAAATAAGAGCTCCCACAACTCATTTGAGAATTTGTGGGCATTTGGCAAACTCTTTGTAATTCTTTCTTCTCTAATTTTCTTCTCAAGTCTTATTCTTCGCTCCACTCAGTTTTACTCCATCTCTCTACTTCATTCACTTTGCCTACCATCACATGCCGCTGCACTCAATACTTTAGGGTTTGCTCCAACTTCTTCTCCACTGTCTCTTAGCACATCCTGTTTCACTTTCTCTCTACCAAAGAACCCTCTACATTTTGGCGACTCCACTGGAGAGGAGTGATTGTATTAGGTGAAATTACTTTGCACTTACTTTATCGGAAGACATGGACAATTTCACCAGAAACCAAATCACACATGTTCTTGCTAATATCCTAGAACTGATGAATATGATTCAAGCCATCCAAGTAATGATGCAAACATTAGAAGAGAACAAGCAGATGTGGAAACCATTTTCAAACTTGCATACTCAACCACAACTCCTCAAGTTCAACCTGTGAGTCTTAATGTGAGGTGGAAATACTTATTGATGGAGCTACTCTTCCAATAACAAACACTAGTAACAGAAAACACACACATGACAACCTTTACCCTCTGGAAATACCAATATAATCAATCCTTCTACTACTGTTGCTGGTACTTCCTCTTATATTGTTAGTACCTCTACCGTAATTGTTTCTCAGACCATTACTCAAGGTTTTGTAACTAAAGAATAGCTTCAAAAGCTACTTGAGCAAAAGAACAAGAGTTTCAGTTTTTTTTTTTTTATTTTTAAATTTGACATCAAGTTTATTTATCCTTCCAGTGTGGTTGCTAAGCCATATCCTAAGGACTACACTAGTCCTAAGTTCAAGCAATTTAATATCGAACTCGATCGATTAGCAATCTTGTCTCTACTAGGACATAGCTTCAAAAATGTTTGTGAGAATGCGCTTGATTACATACTCTTGATAATCTCCATGGCTTTGTTGTTACTCTAACAACTATAGGATTCTTTTACTAACTCAATGAGTTAATGATCCAAATACTCTTTTTGTAGCCTTAAACAAAAGGTTTGTATTCGACTTTAGGACATAAAACTTTCAGTCCTCTCTAAGAACGTTTCCAAATGACTAATTCATTTACATCATGACTTTTATATCATTTGTATTCATTGGATTCTCTCACTATGTTAAACTCATTTAACATCTAATCCAATGTTTAATGCTACACCTTTTATGGATTATAGCATCAATGCTTACTAATAAGTATTAGAAGTCATAGGCAAGTATCCTTATATAGGTAGCCATCATGTATTGAATAGGATGGATATTCACCTTGCTGTCCAGCCAATTGATGAAATCCAATTACTTGGACAGACATAAAATTGAAGATGTATATCACTCTGCTCAAGGCATCGACAATCTTATTCTTTTACTTTCTACTTCAAATTTCCTTTTCGATAGCATAGTTAAGCTTGTCTCTTTAGGTTTGGTAATCTTTGTCTTTCCTTGCTATACTTCTTGAGTTCTTGCACTGAGTTAGGCTTGAAGATAACTTTCATATTGTTGAACAGAAAATAATAATTATTAGATATTGAGTATTTAAGTTACAGTTTGTCATCAGCCAAGTACTCTTTCCCCTTCCAAATATACTTGACTTGACTTGTCTTGTTCATCTTCATTTGTTTCACATCCACCATGTGCCCTCTATTATTTCCTTTCTCTTCTCTGATTTAAGGTTCAATTTACAATTATCCGAGTAAAATGAAGATTGTGACACACATGTTACCCGTCTCTTCCTTTGATTTCTTCTATTTCTCTTTGTGATCTCAGTTCTTCTAGTACCTCTGATCAAAGCAGTGTCACAAGTCACAACTACCATTACTTCATCGGCAACAATGTTATCCATGCTATCTTCTTTTTATTCCTGTTTTTGTTTTGAATTCTGGTATATATAGTTTTATTTTACTTTTTACTGTACCCAATAGCGTTGGATATGTATTTTGGCATATTGGAGGCTGTCCGTATCCAACAAGGACAACACTAATATGCATGGGGCTAAAGCATGTCCGTGCTTCGTATCTGACAACTAAGGTGCTACTTTTTTATTGCTATAATTCTTTAATTTATGTACTCTTAAATATGAAGTTGTTCAATAGTGTCCCTCATCCTTTTTATTCTGAAGGGTGAGGTAATACAAAGAAAGTTTACTAGTCAACGAAGCACCTTGGTAACAATTATTAAAATACCTAGTCAATGCTACAAAATTACAATGATAACAGATACTAGTAGCTTTGTCAAGTTCCCAATCTAAGCCATTTTTATTCTCTTGCCATAGGAAAACTTGTTTTCTTCTTTTCTAAACTTGAAGATGCTCCGTCCTCTTATAAACTTTTAAATGGCTGGGTCCTCGGTCATTTCTGCCTGGCGTGATATAGCTTATGTTATTTGGACTCGGGTGTTAGTGTCGGATATGGGTATGTGTCCAGCACAGGTATGTTCAATTTTTTCTAAGTTTTTCCATGTATTTGGAAGGTTTTTGGAGGGTCATATCCCTATACACATATACGGATATGCGTCGGACACTAATGTCGGACACGGGTACTTAAAAAAAAATGAAGAGTCGAAGCAACATAAGATATAGCACTTGAGCCTAGTATGAGAAAAGCAATATATGTTTATTAGAGGTTGAGATTGTCTGAAATACTGCTGCAGTAATCCATGTATTATCTGATATTGGTAGCCCCTTCCACTGGATGAGGAACTTTTGAAACTGTCCATTGTTGGTAAATACAAGTTGATTGTCTCTAACATCTTCGATAACCTTAGCTTCCTCTGTTAATGGTGGCAAAGATGCAGCTTTTATAGAAGTTGTTATGCCATGCCCTCCATAGATCCTTGATAAGCAGTAAGATACTTCCACATTAAAGATAGGGATAATCTCTAGATCTTGTGGCAACTCCAAAACATAAGCTTTTGAATTGAGTCTCTTTGAAATTTTCTAAGGGCGAACTTCTATTATATAGATTCTATCATATAGATTCTTGGAAGATTCTTGTAATAGCTTTATAATAGATTCTTCTATTATAAACACTCCCTAAGAATGGGGATGTTTATTGCTGCTTGAGACTTGAGGCATAGTAATATTTTTCAGGGCAAGGTTGGATGGCAATGAAAGACTGCTAGATTTTACTGAAAAACTGGAAGCAGCCTGTGTGGGAACAGTTGAATCAGGGAAGATGACTAAGGATCTCGCGCTTCTCATTCATGGGGCTAGGTACGTGCTAATACATTTAAAAAGTTAATTAAATTCCCTTTCCTTTAAAAGGATTGTATGTAATTAAAATCATGTTTTGTGCAGGGTTAGTAGGTCTCAGTATCTAAATACTGAAGAATTTATTGAAGCAGTGGCCAAGGAGTTGGGTAAAAGATTGTATGTGAAAGCAAATTTGTAAAACATCGTCTCACTTAGCTTTATACTATACTTGCCAATAATGTCTAAATACCTGTCCTGCAGTTTGGTTCAATCGTCTTTTTTCTTCTTTTCATTAGTGTTTGTATGTATTATTAATTATGTTTTGTGCTTCATACTTGAATAATAAACTTCGAAAACTGGAAGTTTAATTAAACTTCTGAAATTCGCATATAAATGGTATCAAAGTTTGAATAGTACTAAATACATGTATCTTGTTTAAAGGTGTATTTAAAAGTAAACAAGGTGTATTTAAAGGTGTAGTTATTAATAGGATGTAATTGAATCGAGTCGAGCTCGATACTAAATTCACAATTCGAATCTTGGTTCGAGTTTGATCTAATATCATTTTATAATTCGAGCTTGATTTTAGATTATTTGAACTTATTCGATTAGGTTCGTTTATCTTTATAAACAAGTTCGATTCCTAATATCAACTTCAAATTTCATTATTTGTGTTTGCACTTGAAACTCGAATTGAGATTTTTAATTGCTAATTAAAAATAATAAAAATATGTATATTAAGAATAAAAAGTTCGATTAACCTTGTGAGTCACTCGAACTAAGTATTAGGATATTATAATTTGGCTCGTTCGATGATTTGAACTGCTTGAACTCGACTTGACATTGATCAAGTTGAATTCAAAATTTTTCTGAATCGAGTTTGAGTAGCTTGCGATCACAAATATCTTATTTGTAATCTAATTTCCAACGAGCTCAATTGCAATCATAGATGTTTCGTTTATAACCTAATTTCCAACTAGCTCAATTATAGTGAGCTTAAAAAAAAACTTGAGCTATGTGAGCCTTTGGATATTACAGTTGTATTAATAGCTTTTGGATCAGCATCTAAAGGATGTGGTAGAAAAGATTTGTAAAACCAAGAAGTGCCAGTTCGGGATGACAATTTATAGTGCGAATTTGGATATCTAATCCATTTTTTGCGGATTCGGATAAAAATCGAATTCAAGTATTATAATTTCTATCCACAGCGGATTTGGAGCGGATGCGTATATGAAATCTCGGATATCCATTATCCGAATTCGATTATTTGTAAAACTCATAAATTTTTGCTCTTAAAGAGACTTGAACCTTCGCTTACATAGTTAAGCATCAAAGACTTAACCAAATGAGCTAAAGCTTGAATTTTAAAATAATATGCTACTAAAATTAAATTATATCAAGTATAATAAATATATAATAATATTTTTAAAATATTTTTCAAAATGAAATATAATAATAAATTAATTAATTATGTTAAATACCTTTAAATTTAAAAAATACATGGTACTTTTATAAAATAATATTTGATAACTTAATCAGCTTAATTAGTTAAATCACTCTAATGATGATATTTATTTTAGTTATTTTATTTTTTACAAAAAATGACCTTGTAATGAAGTTATGTACTTTAGTACTTATGTTAATTAAAATAAATATTAAAATATGATTTTTTTTTCTAATACGACATATATATATATAGATATTTTAAGTATAAACCTTAATAATCAAACTTTTATTAGCTTAAAAAATTAGACATAAAATCCTCTTTCATCTTTTATTCTTTAATTTCATTGTACAATATAAAAGTAAATTTTGTTTAATACAACATAAATATATATATATATGTTTTTAAGTATAAATTTTGAGAATGAAACTTTTATTAGCTTAAAAAATTATACATAAAATCCTTTTTCATATTTTATCCTTTAATTTTATTGGACAACATAAAAGTATAATGATAAAATAATTATAAAATTAAATTAGTTAATATATGTTAAATATTTATAAATTCTAAATATACATGATATTTTTATATAATGTATAAACTATAAACCTTAACAAATTATATACATATATGTGTATATATGAGGAGGGATCCACTTACACTAGTGTAAAACTAAATTAATTTTACATACTTTCGTAACTTTTTATATGATTTATTTATTAACAAATCGATCATTAAATATATATTGAAAAAAGACAGTATTCTCGATCGATATGATAGAGATATCGGATCGATTCGAAACTTTACGTGCACGACGAGTACAATTATATTGCTAAATCCAAATGTCGGTTTGTTAAAATATTAATTGTATAAAAAGTTATAAAATCATGTAAAACTAATTTAGTTTTACACTAGTATAAGTGGATCCCTTACACTAGTGTAAAACTAAATTAGTTTTACACGCTTTCATAAATTTTTATACGATTAATATTTTAACAATCCGACCGTCAAATTTCATGTTCTATTTACGTAGATCATGCACATCAAGTTTTGAGTAAATTAAAAATGTCCAACTATTTGTTCGATGTAAAAAACTTTCAACCGTTAAATATTTATTGAAAAAGATAGTATTCTCGATCGATATGATAAAGATATCGGATCAATTCGAAACTTTACGTGCACGATGAGTACAATTATATTGCTAAATCCAACGGTCAGTTTACTAAAATATTAATCGTATAAAAAGTTATGAAAGTGTGTAAAACTAATTTTGTTTCACACTAGTGTAAAACTAAATTAGTTTTACACACTTTCATAACTTTTTATACGAGTAATATTTTAACAATCCGACTGTCATATTTCATATTCTTTTCATGTAGATCATGCACGTCGAGTTTTGAGTAAATTAAAAATATTTAACTATTTATTTGATATAAAAAACTTTCAACCGTTAAATATATATTGAAAAAGTCAATATTCTCGATCGATATGATAGAGATATTGAATCAATTCGAAACTTTACGTGCACAACAAGTACAATTATATTGCTAAATCCAACTGTCGGTTGTTAAAATATTAATCGTATAAAATTTTATGAAAATGTGTAAAACTAATTATAGTGTATGTGGAATTGTTATTTTTTAATCTTTTTTTTGCTGCCTGGGGCGGGTCAAGAACGCTTACCCGGGCTGACCCACGGGTCGCGCCTGACCCACGGGTCGCGCCTGACCCGCTCCATTGGACTATAAAAGTCTTTTTTTTTGCTTCATTTTCTCTTCCCTTCCCTTCTCTTCTCCTCTCTCTCTCTTTATTCTTTTCTTCCCCAAACACTCTCCCTTGTCTCTAAAACCTAGCAGCTTGCCTAAACCAGAATCCGACGATCGACCACCGTGCACCACTATCGGCCATCGTTCGTCGGCGGCCAAAAAACTCAAAAATTCCAGGTTTGCTCTTCTCGGCCTTTTCTTTCCATTTCTGGCCTTGGTTTTCCCGAAAGATACCTCGATTTTTCTAGATCTAACCCGAAAGTTCGCGACTTCAAATGTAAATCCAGTCGCAGTCCACCATTGGATGGAGGCCAAATTTTAGTATGTTATTCCCCTTCCCATCCTCTACATTTCCACCTTTGGAAATTGAAAACAAACACCCCGAACCCCATGAATCCCAGAAAATCTAAAAATTCTCTTAGATGTTTTTTTGTGTGTTTGTTTTTTTTGTTATCTAAGTTGTTATTTTTGTATTTTGTTTGTTGATAATTATGAGTTACTTTTAATTTAAAATAAAATTTTGTTTGCTTTTATATTTTTATTTAAAAAAATTGATTTTTGAATTCGGATTTTTAGCGGATTTGGATATCTTGGGAATAATGTTATTTAATTCGAATTCGGATTTGGATAGTAATATTCGAATTTAATGCGGATAATTTGAGGATTTAAATTTTAAATAAGTTTTGCAGATTCGAATTCGGATATTACAAAAAATGCAGATATCCGACCCGCTACCATCCTTAGTGGCAGTGCTAACAACAAAAAGAAGGGAGCGAGAAAAGGACAAGAGATAAACAGCATTTGGAATTACAAAATGAGGTAATGGATTGTAAATAATTGTTTCGAACTACTATAGAAAAACCATATTTAATAAAGAAAAAAAATTAGGCTAAAATATTAAAAAAAAAGTCTCTGAACTATTTCACTCCTTTTAAGTAAGTTCTTATATTTTTATTGTACCTAAATAAGCCCTTATCATTTGATTTGTACTTAAATAAGCCTTCATTTCAAATGAAAAGTTTATTTATGTTAAGGATTTATTTAGTTATAAATTAAAGGTTAAGAACTTATTTGAGTACAAATTAAAGGTTAAGGACTTATTTGGATGCAAATTAAAAGTTAATGGCTTATTTGGATATAATAAAAGTATAGGGGCTTATCTAGATAAAATGGTAAAGTTCATGAGCTCTTTTGTTATTTTAACCAAAATTTTATATTTTCTAAGTAGGAGATTGTAAATAAAAATTTCATAATTGCAAATTTTTTAAATAATTGCTAAGTCAATTTAGCCTTTTTTGTTTTGAATTGGATTGAATGATTTGGCGTAACAAGGATTTGATTCCTCAAAAAGATTCATCAAAGAAGGTTCAGCAACTTAACGAGAAACAAGAAAGATGTGTGCCCTTTTTCTAAAATGATGAATTCTTTGGAAATTGGATTTTGTCAAAAAGATTCATTTTTATAGTGCAAACAAATTTAACACTCTTTCTAGTTTTCAAATAATGGTATTTTGAGATGTGTCAAGACCAACCGCGACAGGTTCAAGATTGGAAGGTCAATTTAGAAGAGAGAAATGTTTAAAATTTCAAAATCGATCCCTTTAGCGAACTTCAAACCTCTAACAAAATTGACAATCTGGGATGACTTAAAGGCCTTGAATGCTCATTAACTTCTCAATTTAGTCATTATCTTGGCAATATCATGAGTGACATAAAAGTTTCTGATTTTCTCTCTAGACTACCCTTTTTCGGTTTTTCACCTTATAGCCTCATTCTTTTCATTTTTTCTTATTGATTGTTCCTCACGCACTGAAGAATTCAAAATTTATCCATCATATTTTGGAAAGGAAAAATGGTAAAATCCTCATTGGTTATGAAACTTTCTTAAGGAACAAATTCTTCAATTTAAGTATGCCTGTTTAATCAAAATAGTCTTTTTAAGATATGTAATGTCGGCCATGGTTCGGGGTTTAGAAAGAAAGGTCAATAGGTCCAAAACATGTGTTTAAGGGTCATCAAATCAAGAATCATTTCTTGAGAATGATTCCCTTTAGGACACTTCTCCTTTCAAAATTTGTCATCTCATCTTTTCATTTCTCTTTTCTTTTTTCCTTTTGTTTTTTTTCTTCACTTTTTCTTTTCTTTTCTTTTCCTTTCCCTTACTTTACACTTTTTCTCTTCTTTGTACACTTCCGCTTTGATGGGTGATTTCAATATTTTTGGGGAACTTCATTTATTTTACAGTTCTTCCTCAATATGGGGTATTCTTTCTTTGTCCTCGAAATATGACTCAATCATTCATGATCTTTGAAAAGATCGTTTTTCGCATTTGCCCAGTGTGAAGGTTGATCTTTAATCAGGATCCATTCTAGAAAGAATACATTAGGCTTAAAGGGGTAGCAAGTGGATAATTTTCATATTCGAGAAAGGATAATGAAAGATGAGTATTTATCATCTCAAACACAGTTACCTATTAAAGAGTCATTCCTTGAAGAAAATGCGTTTAGATGGGTTTTTTTATTTTATTTTTAATTTCATATTAAATCATTTTGTTTGGATTCATTTTAAACAACTTAAATACATGCTATCACTCTCAATTTTGGTATTTTTTTATATTTTGTTTTTTTAGTGCATGTCCCAAAAATTCATGCTTTAATCCACCTTTGTCCATCACATTTACAAACGATGGCCTTTTTTTGATTTGCCACACAAATGAGAATTCATATGACAGTGAAATTCTTGTTATAAGAAATAGCTTAAGTTCCATTCCCTAAGATTTATATTAAAACAACTGTTTTTTATCTCGAGTTGCTCATATTGCTTTCACTAAATGAAAGGAAAGGGCATGGCACAAATTGGGCATTGGATAATCTTGTTCATTCATTGTACTCCAAAGGAAGAGTTGAGGGTAATTTGAGAGAAATGGATAAAGAAGTTATGCTTTTGTGGCCATTTGAAAAAAACTGAGAGCCTTGACACAAATCAAATTACCACAATTCAAATTCTTTAAAAGAGTGTCGTGTTTGTTTGATTTTCCAAAGAATCCAAAAACTTCTAAAAAGACAATTTCGTTGTTCATCGCCTAGACCAAGATTTCTACCTTTTGTTATCTTCTTGTGATCAAATGACAAGGTTTATGAGACTCAAAACTTATTTCCTTTGAAGCATTAAGGCTTTTGAATGGTCTCTATTAAGTGGTTTAGGCACAAAAGTATTAGGAGAAAAGGTAAGAGTATGAACTTATTTCTAACAACAATCACCAATTCTTTCAAGGCTATTTATCCACTCTTTGTTACAAAAACATTTTCTCTTCTTTTTTCATTTGTGATCTAAAAAACAAATAATGTGGGGGCCTTATTCTCAAATACATCTAAAGGATTTCATCTTTTTCATTTTCTCATAATTTGAAAAATCCTAAAACACAAAATTCAAAAGAAATTAAAAAAACCCCAAATAATAATATTTAAAATTCATGAGATGACGTGATGCAAAATGATTGAAACCTAAAGCCATTATTTATATACAAATATTCATGTTAGACAAGGGTTCATTTTCTCCAGAGTGCTTTCAAAGTAAAGATATGTACAAAATTTAAACCCAGATCAAAGATTGCCCATGATTGGTATGCTATCCTCTAGAGTATTAGTCCTCACATTATTACTCATAATTATCATAGCCATTGACAAACTCTTTGAATTTTGCTGGATTTGTATCAGTTAAAACTTCAACTTTATTTTTGAATGCAGTATAGTTTTCTGTGGAATGTCCTTCAATCCCACCATGGTATTCACATTTGGCATTAGAGTCGTACCATTTTGGATAAAGAGGTTTTCTAGCTTGGCTAGAATAATGGAAATCTAAGGCTTTGGACAAGTAGAGGAAAAAGTTCTATGTAGGACATTGGGATTGAGTGGTATACTTTAGTCCTCTTTCTTATATTGTTTTGAGGGTTGCCTAGGTTGTTGTCTTGGTTATTTAGCAGATTGAACATTAGAGGTGAAGGAACTTGTGGAAGGGGTGTTGGGTTATAATGGTAAATTCATTTGTGCTAATTGTTAGCATATGGTAGTGGATGAAGGTAATTACCAATGGGAGCTTCTTGTATTGCACCAAATTTTATTGTTTTCACACATTCAAAAGTTGTTGCTTGGACATATTCATCAAAAGTATTAACTTTCTTCTAAACATGAATTCTTAAACTAGCATCCATGATTCTCCCTTTTTTTTCCTACATCTTCAATCCTACCCGCAGAAAACAACAAGTTTGCAAACTCTGAAAAAACATTGGCAACTAACTTGTGATAATATGGAGGGGAAGAGTATCTATAAACAACGTATTCATCTCACTATTGGTAAGGGGTGGTTGAACTTGTGATCCCGCCTTTTTCCATCTACAAGCATATTCTTTGTAGCTTTCATTAGGAATCTTTTCGATGTTTTAGAGGATTAATCGGTTTGGAGTTGTCTGCAAGACATGCTTATATTGATCCAAAATGCTCGAGATAGATCTCTTTATGTGTTAATCTGACCTCTTTTCAACATAGAATACCACTTGGTTGTTTCCCCTACTAGGCTATCTTGAAAAGCTTGAATAAACAACTTCTCATTGCGGGCAAACAAAGCCATTTTGTGACAATATGTGTCCAAATGGGTTTCAAGCCATTTAGTTGAGTAAATATCACTCGTCGTCCCTAGACATTGGGCATCTATCATTTTAGTCCTTAAACTTCAAAACGTACCAATTTGATCTTTTATTACAAGTATCATAACAAATTGGCCCCTCCATTAGTGTTTTCATTAGCTGACCGTTAGTTTGTCATTTGTTGACACGTGTCACTAGCCAGCTATGACACATGTCTCTTCTTTATTATTTTTTATTTTTAAATTTTTTTTCATTTTCATTTATTTTATTTATAAATAAATACATAAAATAAATATTAATTTATATTATAATTTAAATTAATTTTGTAAATGTATAATTAATTTATAAATTATAAGTATTTATTTAAATTTATTTTATATTTATTTTAAATTTTAAAATTTTCTCTTTTTATTTTTCTACTTTTTATAAATAAATAAATAAAAATAAATAATAATTTAGAATATAATTAAATTAAATTTTAAAAATTAAATAATTTATAAAAAATATAAAATATTTATTTACATTAATTTTATAAAAAAAATTTCTTTTCATTTTTATTCTTTCTTTTTTTCCTTTATTGTTTTTCTAAATAAATTACTTTTATAAAAATTTAAATAATTTAAAAATATAAAATATTTATTAACATTAATTTAATTAAAAATATAATTTTTTTGACGGCTCAAATTGCTGAAGTCGAGGCGGCAACTATCTTGACCAAATCTGTTGTGAAGTGCGCCAAATCACCCTTCTCGATCTGGCGCGAGAGATCAAATTTGGTCTCTTGCAGTGCCTATCAGGAGTTAGGATTGGCAGTCTGACCCTTCGCAGTGTCGGAATGGCGGTGGAGAGTCAAATCCCTCTTTTTCGATCGACGAGAGTTAGATTGAGAGAAGAGAAAAAAAATTAGAAAAAAAGAAAATATATTTACAAACAAAATTAATGTAAATAAAAATTTATATTTGATAACTTATTTAATCTTTTTACAAAATTAATTTATTTATAAAAGGGAAAAAAAAAGAAAAAAGAAAAAGGAATTTTTCAATTAATTAATTAAAATAAATATTTTATTTTCATAAATTATTTAATTATTATAATATTTTTATAAAACAACATGTGTGATGTTGGCTAGTATGGCACCCGATCTCCAAAAGCAGCATGAGGCCATGAATGCTCAGGCTATCATCCTTAACCTTAGAGAACTGTTCGCTAAGGAGAATCGCACTGAGAGATTTGACATCTCAAAGGAATTGTTCCAAACAAAGATGTCAAAGGGAAGCCCAGTGAGGCGTCATGTGCTTAAGATGATTGGGTATATTACCCGTTTGGAGCAGATTGGATGGGTCATGGATCATGATCTAAGCATTGATCTAATCCTTACTTCACTACCTGAGAGCTATTCGCAGTTTTTGTTGAACTTCAACATGAACCACTTGGAGGCTACCCTTTCTGGGTTGCTGAATATGCTTACACAGGCCGAGCAAACCATTGTTAAGAACAAGTCATCTGTCCATTTAGTTTCTTCCTCTAAACCTAAAGGTAAGAAGAAAAGAAAGACTAGATGGGATGTACCCCCTGCTTCAAAGAGTTTGAAGCCCGATGATGGTAATGTAAAGGAAGCAAAGGATAGGGATAATCCTAACAAAGCTTGCTTTTATTGTGGGAAAACTGGTCATTGGAGGTGCAATTGCAAGGAGTACCTTGAGTAGAGTTTCAACTTCAGGTATAATATGATTCACTCCTCTTGGTATATGATACCTATCATTTGGTACTAAATATGTATGACATATTGTAGGGACCAAAGGCAAGGAGCCGTGAAGCTGGACTATGAAGATGGCAACCGAGTTTAATGCTACATCAGAGCTTGCCAATGTTATGGATTTTTAATAAGACATTTATTTATGATTTATTTAGAAACATTTGATGTTTTATTGGCATTATGGGCCAATGTTGAGGATATTTAATTTATGTTTTTGAAACATATTGCTTTGCTGGCATATGGATGCCATGCTTATTTAATTTCCTTTTAAATATATCAGTTATAGAATTGTTCTATAACATAGTCTTATATTATACAACTTTCAAAGTATTATAAATACTATTTAGCTTAGTGATATGGAATTCGAATTGTTATTGAATTAATCCCTTAACATCTACATATGTAGGATTTATTGGGAGCTATTAATAACTCTTTGAATGATAAAAGGTTATGATAAATTGCCATTTTTGAAAAATGCAATTAGTTGGAAACGTTCCAAACTTGAAAGGATTGCAAGTTTATATTAAAGGTTTTAAAGACTAACTCTTTTGTTTTGGTTAGCAAAAGGAGTTATATTTGGATCATTATCTAGTTGCTAATAAGTAGATTCCAATAGTTGTTATAAAAACAACTGAGCCATATGAATGGAATCTAGGTCTCGTTGTGATCTGAATTATTAACCTTGATAATGAGATTAGCATGAATATGACAAAGCATATTCTCAATGCACTTAAGCTATGTCCTTGTAGAGACACAATTGCTTAGTGCAAGTGGGAGATTGTAGGTGTATGCCCTAGAGACAATCAGATTGAGCATGGGATACACAATCAATAAAGCAAACCCTTCACTATGAAGATAGTGATACAAGGTTTTCCTTCATGTTAGTACAATAATAAGGAGTTATTAAGTACTAATCAGATGAAGCCCATGGAACATAATGGCCTTGCAAAGGAATTATAAGAAGTTATAATTATGTGATCCTTATGCATCAAAGCCTTGTTCCTCAAACTGTTCTTGGTCATTGTATTGCCAAGACAGGGCATTGGCAATGCTCAAAGACTAGTATATGTTAAGCCTTCTTACTTATGAAGTAAGCAACCGATCTCATATAGGTTGAAGTATAGGATACTTGGGATAACATATAGGTGCTTGTCTGTTGAACAAGTTCACTGAACATGGCCCGCCAAGAGAACTTCATTTGGTAATATCACTCCAGTGTCTATGATAATGTTCTCTTAGTACCAGTCGTGTAAATTAGTCCTCAGACTTGTGATACCAGGTCATCTTGTATGGAGAGTGTCATACTTAGATTCCATCACGAACGGGTCCCAAAAAGGGATGTTTATGCTACTGTGTTATTGGGTATGACATGTACCATACGAAGATGAATGAGTGATCCAGAGAGGATTCACCACCCTAAGATAATGGAGACATATCTCGTTTGTTCTTGACTATGATTAACTTGATTAAGTCTTTGGCCAAAGCATGATAGATTTAGGCGAAAGTTGTTTCTCTAAATTCATAAGGTTAATCATAAGTTGCGAAGAACTAATATGGATTGATCATGAGTAGACACTACACCATGCTCATGCGCTATCTGGGATATATGGTGAAAGAACCGTATTACACTGATAGGCTGGTTGCTGAAAGGTTTCTAGAAGGTCACGCAGACTTCACAATATTTGGGTGGCCATGATTGGTTGCTAGATCCCGCTCATGATCTATGAAAACAAGTTAATGAGATTAACTTATGCTCATTGCCAACATATTGGGAAACTAGAGGGGTCACATACATAAGAACATATATGTATGGATTCAACATGGTATTTTATAGGTAAAACTTAATGGAATAAAAGATCTACATTGAGGACTTAATTAAAGATGTTCAATTAAGAAAGATTAAGACATGATTGAGATTTGAGAAATCCAAAGACAATGTCTTAATGAGATAAGAGAAATCAAGAAGTTTTATATAAACTATTATAGTCGACTTTGACATAGTGATGTACAAGGTTAATTTCGAATGACTATGCTATATTGGATTAATGTCATGAGATGATATTAATAGATTAATGACATGAATTGTTCATGAGGAGAAAGAAATTTAATTGAGAATTAAATTACTTTCGTTTAGAAATTAATCTATCCAATAAATAGGCATGATAAATTAGAATGGGTCCAAAGAGACTATTCTAATTTGAAACTATCTACTAAGGTTGGCCCAACTTAAGTTAGTAAGATTGTTTAACCATTATTATTATTAGATAATATAATGGACCTATTGATCCATCTTAGAATTAAATTGTTTAAGTCTAAGTGGATTAATGAAAATCTTGTGCAACAAGCTATAGGGGTCGGCTAAGCTTAGGGAGAGGGGGCCAGGGTTTGCGCCTCCATATATATCAGATATAGAGGCTGTAGGTGCCAAATGGGACATTGATTCTACTTGAGATATTCTGATTTTTGCTTGAGAGAAGTTTTGGTTTCAAGAAGAGAACCCTAACTTAGCAAAATTAGAAATCGCCACCTCCTTGTAGAAAAAAGGGTTGTCGCAATTCCTCTTGTTTTTGGTGTGGTCTTGCCGATTCTCTTCCTTGTTGAGTGAGATTTATTTAGAGAGTTAAACACCAAAGAAATATATCTTTTGATTGTGATCTTAGGATCAACTTGCTAGCACAAGTGAATCACCATACGTAGAGAATGATCCATCAGCTGTTCGTGTGGACTAGCTCTAGAGGAAGGACAATTGTGCTTCTTGTGATATTGTTCGAATTGGATCTTGGACTTGAGAGAAATTTGCTATCTGTATCTACAACTTAAGGTTACGATATCTTAAGTAGGTAACTTCTAAATCATATGGGTGATTTAATTTGTTTTGAATGCTATAAACCTATGCTAAACACAAGCCTAAGATCCTGTTGTACTTCGGGTGCTTCTTTGTTTACTTCCGCTGCACTTCTTTAATTTTGTTTAAGCATGAGCCAAAGAGTAGCATAACCTAAAAGTTAGTACGATGATAAAGAGTTATTAAGTACTAATCGGATGAAGCCCATGTAACACAACGGCCTTACAAAGGAATTATTTATAATAGTGAGATCCTTATGCATCAAAGCTGTGTTCCTAAAATTGTTCCTGCTCATCGTATTGCCAGGATGGGGCATTAGCAATGCTAAAAAACTAGTACATGTTAAGCCTACTTACTTGTGAAGTAAGACAAAATGATCTCACGTCTTCTAGTACGACGGATACTTGGGATAACATGTAGGTGCCTGTCTGTTGAACAAGTTCACTGAACATGGCCCGCTATGAGAACTCCATTTGGTACGGTCACTCAAGTGTCTATGGAAATGTTCCCGCATGCCAGTTGTGTAAATTAGTCCTCGGATACCAGTGTTGGGATTCGGACCATGCTCAAACAGAGATAATGCATAATTTAATCAACAAGTTAAATTA
The DNA here is from genome assembly GCA_030761205.1 of Fremontodendron californicum. Taxonomy (NCBI): domain Eukaryota; kingdom Viridiplantae; phylum Streptophyta; class Magnoliopsida; order Malvales; family Malvaceae; genus Fremontodendron; species Fremontodendron californicum. The sequence continues at coordinate 1,311,106 of JAULJL010000033.1, forward strand.
ACAATGCAGCGGAATAACTAGGTTTAGTGTATACCAACTATTGGACTAACTGCACTAAAGCCTTTATACATATTATTAAATATTCACATTAAGCCCACAACACTTAATGAATATTTAATCTGGCCCAATATCATTTTAACTAGATTAATCACCTTTTGTGTGTGACCTATTAGGCCCCCAACTGTTGGGATTTGGCTGATGTTCAAACAGAGATAATGTATAATTTAATCAACAAGTTAAACATACAACGCAGCGCAATAAAACAAAACAAAGAGAAACCGAATCCCTGAATGGATCTGCCTATGAATTCATATGGATTCAAAACAATCATCCTGTCAAGAACAAATAACAATCAAAATCCCATACCTCTGTAATGGAGATTGTCGAAACCTCAAGACAGATTCTTGATGTTCTTGTTCTTGTACACAAAGCTCGCTTGTCGCAAACCAAAGCCGTCCAATTGTTCGACCTTTAATAGTAATCCACACAGGTGACTCGAAAACCTTCGCAAGGTTGAGATTATGTTTTGCCAAGACGATGCTAGTAGTCTAGGTTGTCAAAAACCTTCCTTCTCTTACACTACTTAGCTGAAAAGAAGCAGGCAAGAAGAAAACAGATTCCTCATCTTCTTTTCTCTATGCGTCGATTCTCATAGAGAGGTGAAAGAATGCGGCTACCAAGGTTTTCTTTAGGGGGAGGCAACGACAACATAAGGCATATATATAATCAGGTTTAGAGTATGCCAACTACTGGACTAACTGCACTAAAGCCCTTATACATATTATTAAATATTCACAATAAGCCCATAACACTTAATGAATATTTAATCTGGCCCAATCTCATCTTAATTTCATTAATCACCTTTTGTGTGTGACCCATTAGGCCCTTAACATGTTGGCAATAAATATAATAAATTCAATTAAGAATTTTCTATTTATATCTAGCAATGCATCATGACCATCCAAATGCCAAGAGAGTCATCAAGCTTCAACAAGCCTTTCGTGTACAATATGTTTGTGTAATTCGATCCCTTCATCAAATATCCCGGGATAGGAAAGAGCATGGTTCAGTGTCTACTCTTAATCCCATTCCATATTAGATCTATAGCTTTAATATTAACTCCTTTAGTATTGCCTTGGCCAAGGAGTTCCATAAGTTAATATAGCCAAATACATGTGAGATATGTCTCCTCATATCACTTAGGGTAATGAATCCTCTCTGGACCACTCATTCATCTTCATATGCTTAATGTCATACCCAATAACACCCTACCCTAAGCATCCTCATGTTTGGGACCTGTTCATGATGAAATCTAATTATGACAGTTCACATACAAGATGACCTGGTGTCTCAAGTCAAAGGATTACTTACACTATTGACACATGAGAGTATTTTCCATAGACACTTGAGTGAAATACCAAATGAAACTCTCATAGCGGGTCATGTTCAGTGAACTTGTTCAACTAACAAGCACCCATATGTTATCCCTAAGTATCTCTATACTTTCAACCTATGAGACCGGTTGCATGCATCAAGTGCATGAAGGCTTAACATATACTAGTTGTAGACACCTAATTTTGTCTGGGCCCCCTAAACCAGGTTAATTATTCCTTGTACTTTTTTAGAATGCAAAAAATCACTTCTCATCTTGCAGATGGTCCTCCAAGACTTGTGATCCAGAGTTCAGCATGAAAAGTCAATCCGAAAAAATTCAAATTTCAAAAAGTCAACTCCAAAAAGTCGACCCCAAAAAGTCAACCACTAAAAAAGTCAACCCTTAGTCAAAATCAAGATTTGAAGTTGAATTGAACAATGGAGAAAGAATTTTGATAATCTGAGGTCCACAACGAAAGATATGGAGTTCGGTAGAGGGATTGCAAAAATTTCAGTGTATGAGAAGCCCTAATCGGCAAATTTAGGGAAAAATGCTTAAACGATCAAATTGGTCAAAATTGGAGGTTACAAATGGAATATAATTAATGATTACGGGTATTGAAAGGGCCAATTGGAAGCAAAACCAAAAGAATAGTCAATTTGGAAGGAAAAGCAGAAATTAGGGTTTTGGTTAAAAAGGGTGAATTTTGCAAATTAGTGAAAAACTGCAAAGATGGCCCAATTCGATGAAATTGAAGCCTCCAATTGATAAATAATGAGTAAACAAGGATATCCCAAGTCCCAGTTTGAAGTGGATCCCAAGGAAGAGCCGTTTAGAGCAAAAATGGAAAAGCAAGAAAATTCCCGAGTTTGAAAAGAAGAAAACAAAATCGGAGGGGAATTTGATCTTAAAATTGGGCGTTTTCGGACCAACTCAAATTCAATATATGAAAAAGATAGTTGAAAAAGAAAATCTGGAACTCGGATCCGTTTTGACTAAAACCGAGGTTTTGGAGGTTGAAAGGCATTCTCGAAAAATTCCAAAAGATAATTCTGGGAAAAATAGCAAACGAGCTCGAAAAATTATGAAAACTTCCAGATCTAAGTTTCATAATTTCTGGAAGAGATCGGTGAAGAAAAATCCAGAATCGGAGCACATTTGAAAAATGGCAAAGATCGGGTGAACTAAGTCGAAATTCCAGAAGATAATTCCGGAAAAATAGCAAACGAGCTCCTAAAATTTTGAAAACTTCCAGATCTGAGTTTTATATTTTTTGGAAGAGATTGGTGAAGAAAAATCCAGAATCGGAGCTCATTTGAAAAATGGCAAAGTTCGGGTGCACTAAGCCAAAATTCTAGAAGATAATTCTGGGAAAAATAGCAAACGAGCTCCAAAAATTATGAAAATTTCCAGATTTGAGTTTTATAATTTTTGGAAGAGATCGGTGAGTAAAAATCCAGAATCGGAGCTCATTTGAAAAATGGCAAAGTTCGGGTGCATTAAGCCGAAATTCCAGAAGATAATTTCGAGAAAAAAAGAAAACGAGCTCCAAAAATTCTGAAAACTTCCAGATCTGGTTTTTATATTTTTTGGAAGAGATTGGTGAAGAAAAATCCGGAATCGGAGTTCAAATGGAAAAGGTGAATTTGGGTGCCACTAATCGAAAAATCCAAGAAAAAATTCCAGGAAAAATAGGAAACGAGCTCAAAAAATTCTGAAAATTTTCAGATCTCAATTTTATATTTATTTGGATGGATTGGAGAAAGAAAAACCGGATTTGGGGTCCGTTTGCAATAAAATCAAATTTGGGGGCAAAAATACAATTTTTCCGAAGAAACCGAAAAAGGCCAATTTGCAATTTAAAAAAATATGAAAGATAAAGGAATTGCTGGGATATTCTCAGCCCTTGGCTGTTCAGCTCATGAATGAAGGGTGAGATTTAATTCATTTCATCCAATGGTCAATATAAAGCGACAAGATGTCATTTTTACTATCTTGAAATGTCCTTGCTCATCCAATGGCCTAAATACCTTGTAAAAAGATCAGTACATCCTTGAATAGCCAATATCAAATTGCAAGATGATATTTTTATTGTCATGAAAATGTCCTTATCCAATGGCCAATATTGGTGGAAGAAAGATGAGTACAAGTCATCCAATGGTTGGAAATGCATGTAGCCAAATAAAATATCCTTGCTCATCCAATGGCTTAGGCACCTTATGAAAAGATGAGTTGATAACTCTAGGAAATATAGTTATTTTGCCACCTTTTATGCTTTTGAATCGGCTAAGTCCTTGAGGATTTTATTAGGATTTGATTAGTTTTAGAGGTTTTTATATTTATTATATTTATCCATTTTATGTTTAAAATAGTTATTTAGTTGTTATTTATGTGTTTTTATAGGTCCAAGCTGATCTGGAGTTTCGAGGTGCAAAACGATGAAAAACGATGCAAACCAATGAGAAGTGAGCTCAAAAACTTGTTGTCAGATTTCACTACGCAAGTGCACGTATCGCGAATAAGTAATAAAGTGGAAGTAAAGTGTCGAACCCACGAGGAATTGATATTAAGTTTGTTAAATACTAAAATTAAAACACTCAATCTTATCTAAACAATTAATTAAAGATAGTAATTAAAAAGTAAAATTAAAGGAAACTAATATTGAAAGCAAGTAAATTAAAAAGGGTGAATTCAATCAATTATGAAAGCCTAGGATTACACCTTCCCTCAGCACTTCACTTGAATCTCTCTCTACCTCTTCACTTGATTAATGATCCTGAGTTGTTAACCTAGAGTTCTATCTTATTTATAATTATCTGTCGATGGTCTTATAAAAATATCCCTCATAACCAATTAACTATATGTCTATGATAATTGAATTAAAGAAGAACTCATTAAGCTTAGGCTCTAATAATGGTTACACATGACAAGTAAGTATATTTCTACCCTACCTGTAGATAAATTCATCATAATAAATGTATATGAAACATGTGTCATTCAATCCATGTCTAACACTAAACTCCGTATGTCTAGTTGTATTTAGGTTAACAAATCAATCTAATTGGTGGCTAATCAATTAGAAGCATTAAGAACAAGATTAAACAAACAACTCAACAACCCATTAAATCAAGCTAGAGAGAGAAAGTAAATTCAAACTATGTGTTGAGTTCCATTGAAATCCTAGTAAAAGAAAATTAGTTCATGATAATTAATGAAAACAAATATTCAAATAGTTTCACCATCATCAACAACACAAGAAAAATAAAGAAGAGAAAAGAGAAAAATAAGAGTTGTCAATTTTTGAATCTTCAATCTTCACCAATCTTTCAATCTTCTTGAGAGAGAATTTGATGGCGACTATCTTCTTGAGAGAGAATTAGGTTTCTAGGTCAATCTTCTTTAGTTTGACCTAAAAGAGTCGTATTTAAAGTGTCCAAGGCCTCTTAGAGTCCGAAACTTTGTTCCCAAGCAAACAAGTAAGTTTTTGCCTTTTATTTTTTTTATTTTTTGCATTTTTTTCACGACCCCCCAGCGCTGAGGCCCCAACTCCCTGTTTGCTGCCAGCAGGTTTTGTCATCTTCTCAAACTTCATCAGATGTTTTGACTGGTCAAATATTGTCCGATTTTAACGAGCCTTACACTGTGGGAAAGGTATGGAAGTCAGATTCAAAAGTAAAGAATGGAGTTTTCTAAAATGAAGTCTTTAATATCGAGTTTTTATTGAAATCAGCTCTAGAGGTCGAATCTGCCTGCTCATTGGTTTGCACCATTTTTCATCGTTTTGCACCTCAAAGCTCCAGATCACCTTGGACCTATAAAAACACCTAAATAACAACTAAATAACTATTTTAAACATAAAATGGATAAATATAATAAATATAAAAACCTCTAAAACTAATTGAATGCTAATAAAATCCTCAGGGACTTAGCCGATTCAAAAGCATAAAAGGTGGGAAATAACTATATTTCCTAGAGTTATCACACCCCCAAACTTAAGATTTTGCTAGTCCTTGATCAAAACAAAAATAAACATACTAAATAAATAAATTGACTCAAAACATCACTCAAGATAAATGCACTCAAACAATGATTTCCTAATTTTACTCAAATGTTACCTCAAAATATTGATTCAAAGTAGAACATAAACATAATTCAAATCTATGATTCAATTCAATCGTAAACTTTATGCTTGAATAGATTTTCAATGTGTGTGTGTGTATAATCTCTTCGCAAGTCATCACATGCAATCTAAATAAGTTTATATCAATGCAAAATACAAATTATACTACTAGATTCTCATATGTTTGCTTTTCATCTCTCTCTCCACTAATGTAGACTAACACTTCATCAAGGATCAAGTAGGTCTTTATTAAGCTTGTAATTTAAGGATAGGGTCAAGGTAGATAAAGATATATTTCGGTTAGATTCACCTATAGACACTTTACATTTTTTAAGGATTTTTGAGAGCCATAGTCTTTTCCTCAAATTACATTCTTTCTTCTTTGAATACACTTCCTTTTTGATTCACCACTTTATTCTCTTTTTATTTTTCTTTTTTTTTCCTTTCTATTTTCTGTTCTTCATTTTCGAAGAACCATAACTTTTTTTTAACACCATTACACCCAAATTCGACATGGCTCATATTTGTTTCATGTAATAACATCACATGCCTATGTAGTGAGGGTTAATCATGGTTTTTCTTATTTGGCTAGGCTAAAATATGTGGCAATCAAAGAAATGAAATATATCAATTAAGCTCAAAGAGGTAGACTAAGGATATTAATATATAAAGGTAGGCTCGAAAGGCTCAAACGATCCAAAAATGGCCTAAATAATTTTTCTCAACTTAGTGTTGTCTAGGATTTCGCCTCAAGAGTGAATCAAACAAATTCTAGGTTCTAGACATGATTGCAATTCACATCAACATAATCAGTCTTTAAATAAGCAATGCAAATCTAAGCAAGAGATTAAGTGCTAAATTTGTTGAAAATCACATCCTAACATGAAACTACCAAAAGAATTTAACACAAATTCTTCTCATGCTTATGTTTTTCCCGAAAATCAAGATAAATCAATAACTAAAATTCATCATTGGATATGGATTTCATCATAATAAGTGCATCATATCTCAAGCAAAAAAAAAAGTTTATGGGTTTTGTTTTGGACTCCTAATAATAAAATTAGACAATCACACAAACTAAAATAAACCTAAAGACATACCCCCAAACTTAAAACAAAAATTGTCCTCAATGTTTAGAAATAAAAAGAGTAAGAACAAGAAAACTCCCCTATCGATGAAAGGAACGTAGGATTAGCTTTAGTTTTCCTCTTAGACCTAATCATGCTTGTCCAAGTTGGGTGAGTAGTCATTAAACAAAACAAAGTAAAAAGAAATTAATAAAAATAAAAATACTCTAAAAATTAAAATAAAAAGAAAGTTTAGAACTTGGGTTGCCTCCCAAGAAGCGCTTGATTTATAGTCATCGACTTGACTATCTCATGCCCATTAGCCTGCATCCTTCCACTTGAAATATTTCCCTCCCTTTTTCTTTGCTTTATGAGGCTTTGCAATCACAAAATTGTGACTTCCATGCATTTTGGAAGTAGAATGTGAAATTGCCACAAGTGGTGTAGTGGAACAATTTTCATTGAATGCTTCTTTGGAATCACTGTTCGCCACTTTAACTGCGAAACATTCATTAAATTCATTAGAAAACTTCATAACCTTAAAAACTTTAAAAGTTACCTGTTGGTCTAGAACTCTCTTGGTATGTTCTCATTTTTGCACATTAATGAGAGTTCTACCTGTGGCTAAGAATGGTCTTCCAAGAATTATGGGTATTTCAATATCTTCCTCCATGTCAAGCACAATGAAATCAGCAGGAAAGAAGAATTTTTCAACCTTGACTAGCACATATTCAACCATGCCTCTTGGATGTTTGATGGATCTATCAGCTAGTTGCAACATCACTATAGTGGGCTTTATTTCCCCCAAACCAAGCTTGCGATAGATAGAAAGAGGCATTAAATTTAAACTCGCCCCCAAATCACATAAAGCTTTACCAAAAAATTTATCACCAGTGGCGCATGGAATGGCGAAGCTTCCCGGATCTTTAGTTTTGGTGGGAGTTTCTTTAGAAGAATAGTGCTGCACTCTTCAGTAAGTGCAACTGTCTTAATCTCCTCCAATTTCCTCTTCTTAGATAAAATTTCTTTCATAAACTTAGCATACTTAGGCATTTGTTCTAAAGCTTCAGCAAAAAGTATATTAATATGGAGCTTTTTGAATACCTCAAGAAACTTTTGAAATTGTTTGTCAAGTTTATTCGTTTGAAGGCGCTGAAGAAAGGGTGGTGGTGGATAGACTGGAGGCTTCTTTTCTTTTTCTTCTGCTTTTTCAATTTCTTTTTCCCCTAAATTTTCCACTTCAAGAGGCTTGGGCGGCAATTCTGGCACTTTTCATTGAAGACGTTGAGGGAAGGGTGGTGGTGGGTAACCTCGAGGTGTCTTCTCTTGAATTCTCTCATTATGCTTCTGGCTATCCACTTCTACTTCTTTCCCACTCCTTAATTTAATGGCATTGCATTTCTCTTTCCCATGGCTCTTAAGATTGGTCATAGTATCGCTTGGTAAAGATCCCATTGGGCGATTGTTAATCGCATTAGCAAGCTGGCCCACTTGTGTCTCAAGATTCTTAATTGATGCTGTTTGAACTTGAAGTAATTCAGTTTGACCTTGAAGTATTTCAGCATGACTTTGAAGTGTTATTTTATGCGTCTGAAGTGATTCTGAGTGATTTTGAATGAGATTATCAGTTCTTTCCATGAATTGCATAAACATCTCTTCCATAGATGTCTTCTTTTCTTGGACAGGAGCTCGGGCTTGTGCTTGAAACCCAGGAGAGACTACTTGCTTAGCTTGTGATGATGGCACTTGGTTGTTCCAAGAAAAGTTTTGCTGATTTCTCCAACCTGGATTATAGTTGTTTGGATATGGGTTGTTCTGCTGCCTATTATAGTTTCCCACATATTGAGCAGATTCAGCCTTGGTTGGGTATGTATTACTGTTGTGTCCTTCCCCACAATATTCACATGTTACAAATGGGCTTTGGACTGAATGCACACTCATGGTGTCAAATTTCTTGGACAAAGCAGCCATCTGCTCCGATAAAGCACTGATCTCATCCAACTAATAAACACCTGGAGCTTTCTTTTGCAAAATTTGCTCAGTGGACCATTGATAATTATTGGACGCCATCACCTCAATTAAATCATAAGCATCGTCAATGTTTTTCCCTATGAGTGCCCCACCTGCTGCAGCATCTATAGAACTTGTAGTATGACCCATTAACCTATTGTAGAAGATATTTACCTGAAGCCAGTCAGGTATCCCATGATGAGAACATCGTCGGAGTAGATCTTTGTACCATTCCCAAGCTTCATATAATGATTCTGAGTCATACTGCATTAAATATGTGATATCATTCCGCATCTTAGCTATCTTGGCAAGAGGAAAATATTTGGCAAGAAATTTTTGGGCCAGATCAGCCCAAGTGGTAATGGAGCCAGCAAGAAGAGAGTTCAACCAACTCTTGGCCTTATTTCGAAGTGAGAAAAGGAAGAGTCTCAATCTAATGGCATCATCAGTAACACCATTTTGTTTGAAAAGATCGCAAACTTCCAGGAAATTTACGATGTGAGCATTAGGAACATCGTTCGGTAAGCTGCTGAACTGAACAGATGTATTGATCGTCTGAAGGATGTCCGAATTTATCTCGAACGTATTGGCTTGGATGGCAGGCCTCTGAATGCTAGTATGAAGGTCTAGCATGAGAGGAACCCCATACTCTCGCAAAGTCTTTGTTTAGTTAGCTTCAGCCATTGTACCTGAAAATAAGAAAGAAAAAAAAGTTTAAATTAAGACTAAGGTTGCTTGGTATTAATATTAACAAAAAAAAAAAAAATAAACAATTCCCCGGCAACGGCGCCAAAAACTTGTTGTCAGATTTCACTACGCAAGTGCACGTATCGCAAACAAGTAATAAAGTGGAAGTAAAGTGTTGAACCGATGAGGAATTGTTATTAAATTTGTTAAATACTAAAATTAAAACACTCAATCTTATCTAAACAATTAATTAAAGATAGTAATTAAAAAGTAAAATTAAAGGAAACTAATATTGAGAGCAAGTAAATTAAAAAGGGTGAATTCAATTAATTATGAAAGCCTAGGATTACAACTTCCCTCAACACTTCACTTGAATATCTCTCTACCTCTTCACTTGATTAATGATCCTGAGTTGTTAACCTAGAGTTCTTTCTTATTTATAAGTATCTGTCGATGGTCTTATAAAAAATCCCTCCTAACCAATTAACTATATGTCTATGATAATTAAAGCTTAGGCTCTAATAATGGTTACACATGACAAGTAAGTATATTTCTACCCTACTTGTAGATCAATTCATCCTAATAAATGAATATGAAACATGTGTCATTCAATCCATGTCTAACACTAAACTCCGTACGTCTAGTTGTATTTAGGTTAACAAATCAATCTAATTGGTGGCTAATCAATTAGAAGCATTAAGAACAAGATTAAACAAACAACTCAAAAAACCATTAAATCAAGCTAGAGAGAGAAAGTAAATTCAAACTATGTGTTGCGTTCCATTGAAATCCTATTAAAAGAAAATTAGTTCATGATAATTAATGAAAACAAATATTCAAATAGTTTCACCATCATCAACAACACAAGAAAAATAAAGAAGAGAAAAGAGAAAACTAAGAGTTGTCAATTCTTGAATCTTCAATCTTCACCAATGTTTCAATCTTCTTGAGAGATAATTTGATGGCGACTATCTTCTTGAGATAGAATTAGGTTTCTAGGTATCCAATCTTCTTTATTTTGACCTAAAAGAGTCCTATTTAAAGTGTCCAAGGCCTCATGGAGTCCGAAACTTCGTTCCCAAGCAAACAGATAAGCTTTTGCATTTTATTTTAAATGTTTTTGCAGTTTTTTCACGACCCCCCGGCGTCGAGGCCCTAGGTCATGGCCCCAACTCCCTGTTTACTGCCTGCAGGTTCTGTTATCTTCTCAAACTTCATCAGCTATTTTGGCTGGTCAAATCTTGCCTGATTTTAATGAGCCTTACACCGTTGGAAAGGTATGGAAATCAGATTCAAAAGTCAAGAATGGAGTTTTCTCAAATGAAGTTTTAAGATCAAGTTTTTCTTGAAAGAAGCTCCAGAGGTCGAATTTGCTTGCTCATTGGTTTTCACCGTTTTTCATCGTTTTGCACCTCAAAGCTCCAGATCACCTTGGACCTATAAAAACACTTAAATAACAACTAAATAACTATTTTAAACATAAAATGGATAAATATAATAAATATAAAAACCTCTAAAACTAATCAAATCCTAATAAAATCCCCAAGGACTTAGCCAATTCAAAAGCATAAAAGGTGGCAAAATAACTATATTTTCTCGAGTCATCATGAGTACATCCTTGAATGGCTAAGATCAATTTGCAAGATGACATTTTTAATGTCATGAAATTATCTTGGATCCAAGGGCTTAGATTGTGTAGGAGAATTAAATGAATTAATCTCCACCCTTCACCAGCACCAAGGGGGGTTGGCCAAGGCTATTCAAGGAGGGGTTTTCATTTTTTTTTCACATGGAGGAGGAGCTGATTTTGAGCTAAGGCAGTAGCTAAAACCTTAGAAAAAATATTTTTTTGAAAGAAAAGAAAGAAAACTTTTTCTAAGGTAGCCATTAGATCTTTGCTCCTACATTTTTCTTCATCTTCCTCATGCTTTATTTATTGTTTTCCATGTGATTTCCTACCATTTTCTTTGCTTAATAAAGGTTTTATGAAAGCTTTCTTGTTGTTCTTGTTTTTTCAAAAATAAATAAAACAATGGTTAGGGTGGGCTTTGTCCAATATACCAACTATGGAGTTCATTTCGATATTTTATTATTATTATTTTTTACTTACTTTAACTTGCTTATTTCTATTATTATTTAATTTTATGTGTATTTATATTCTTGCTAACCATTTTGTTCTTTTGATTTATGCCATACTTTTGCATATTGTGTCTATTTGTCTTATAGTTTAGGTTATTTTTATTATTCCATGTCATTTGCCATGTCATTAAGGCTTTAGGCCATTTTCATATGCCATGTCATTTTCCATGTCATTTAAGCATTAGGTCATTTTATTATTCCATGTCATTTAAGCATTAGGCCATTTTCATATGCCATGTCACTATCTATGTCATTTAGGCACTAGGCCATTTTCATTATTCCATGTCATTTAGACACTAGGTCATACATATTCCATGTCATTTATTTTATGCATTATTGCATTTCCCACTTGATTTTTGACTTAAGCCAATCAATGGCTCAAAGCCAAGCTCTCATGAGCATGCTTGTGGAAAATTAAAATTTGTGTAACTTTAGGATTTTTTTTTCACTAGGCAACCCTTTTATAAATTTTTAGAATTTCTTACCACTGGTTGTAAGACCTTAGAGGAGTCTCTAATATTTTTATTCTGATTTTTGGATATTTTTATCAAAGGTTTAAAAATGTTTTTTTGTTAAGCAGTTTTTTACCCACTGTTCTATCTTTCATGAATTTTCGTGTAGGTCATCCTTAGTCTAAAAATTAATATGATTTTTCCCATAGAGGTATACATGTTCTAAGTCTCCCATAATTTTTTTAGATTTTTTAAAGTTTTTTAGAAGGGTAAAAAAAAGTCGGGTTCCAAAACTGTTTAGAAAAGTCAGATTTGTTTTTAAGAATTAATAGTTTTCTGTTTTGTTTAAGGCACTAAGAGGGGGCTGATTTAAAATATTAGTTGCTATCTTAGGTTAATTTCCAAGTCATTTTAATCATAAAATTTGACTTTTTAAAAGTCGGGTCAAGGTTGGTCAACCCCGGGTTTCAAAACTAGGAAAAACTAGAGCGTTAAAACGGTGGGTTCGGCCAAACTTTTTCTTTTACTCAAAAAATTCTGATTTTTTAAATCCGAGTCCAAAATATTTTTTTAGAAAATTAAACTTAGGTCTTTTCCCAAGGTAGTTGGATGTCTTTTTAGATATACGAATATCCTTATTTCGTGGGAGAAATACATTTCCATGCATTTGCATTCTTCATATTCATGCATATTTTTTGACATTTAATTTTTGCTATTTTGGTTATATAAATTCCATATATATATATGTGAATATTCCATGATGATATCATTGCTTTGATTTAGATTTTATGTTGTCATTTTGATTATGACATAATTATGAATATTCTATGATAATGTTTGCCATTTAATTTAGATTTTTTTTTGCCCTGTCATATATATTTCTAATATGTAATCTAGGTTTTATCATGTCATTAGTTCTTGCCATTTAATTTAGATTTTTGCTATGTCATATAGATTTTTAATATGTGATCTAGGTTTTATCATGTCATTAATTTTTGCCATTTAATTTAGATTTTTGCTATGTCATATAGATTTCTAATATGTCATCTAGGTTTTATCATGTCATTAATTCTTGTCATCTTATTTAGATCTTTGCCATGTTATTTAGATCTTTGCCATGTCATTTAGATCTTTGCCATGCCATCTAGATTTTTCCATGTCATTAATCCATATGCCATGTCATTAATCCATATGCCATGTCATTCACTCATATGCCATGTCATTAGTAATAATTTGCATATTCATAACATTTTTTAAAAATATTTTCCAAAAGATCATTTTTTTTTTTTATAAAAATAATGATATTCTCGAGTTAAAATAAATCATGAGTTCTCTGCTGGGTTTGTTGGGGAGGATATCATCAATTATCATTAACAATGGAATATCTTTCTTTCAAAAAATGAGAATGATTCAGAAATTTTCTAAATAAATAAATTTTTTTTTATGTTTTGCCAGGTTTACCGAGGAATATAGGAAAATTTTAGGTTAATAAATTTCAGATCATTTTCGATTAAAAATAGGATTATTTTTCTTTAATATGGGAATTATTTTAAAATGCTAGTTTAAAAACCAACTTTTTACCGAGACTCGAGATAACACACGATTAATAAGGTATCATTTTATATAGGCGTTGTGAGGGTGCTAATCCTTCCCCGCACGTAACCGACTCTCGAACCCCTTTTTTTTGTTGTCTCTGGTTTAAAAGCGCAGACTTCGAAATTGGTTTTAAACAATATTTTAATTAATTTTAAAATGTTTTATAAAATCAATTTTAATAGGTAACCTATCACACCTAGCCAAAAAAGATTTGTGGCGACTCCATTTCTTTTTTGAGGTTGTTTTCAAACCCTCATTTTATTTTAAGAGGAATTAAGTCGTCTTTTCCTCTGTTACCCCAATCTCACACTTAACGAGTAATGTCTCGCAATGAGACTTATTATTTTTTAGGTTATGATAGCTTGGCGACTCCGCTGGGGATACTTAGAGAGTCAGGCCTAGAATTAATCGTATGTTATCAAAAATTTAGATTTATCGGTTTTTAGTTGGTATTTAATTTTAATTTCCACATTTTTTTAATAATAAGAAGAATTTTGAAAATAATAAAAAGTTTTTGAATATGCCTATACTCATGTACATGCATATTATTATTCTTCTCTGGTTATCTTGTTGAATTTTTTTTTCTTTGCTCAATACTTTGCATTGTTTAATCTTGTCCTTAATAAATTGTTGGGGTATTTAGAATAAAAGGGTGTAGAATAGGTGGTGAAAGGTTTGTTGTTTCTCCTCACACACTACACGTGCATTTGCATATCATGAGCCTTACACTCGGGTTCCGTCCTTTTAGGTGGAAGCAAAGTAACTAAGCCTTCGTGATTAACAATCCGCATGGGCTAGTGAAACACTTCTGGAGTATTAAAATACCTACGCCTTCGTGATTAACAATCCGCATGGGCTAGGGAAATATACTATAATGAATTGAACCTGCTTTTATCGGGGTGCCTTACTAGCCTTCACCGACGGCAGTAAGGAACAATTCAGGGCTTTTAGAACCTAATGCAACCTCATGTAGTGAACCTAGGCGAAGCCATGCGAATTTTCGTTAGAGGTACTGAAGCTAGGAACACATGGAGGAATGCTTATGATCTTTTGCCATTTATTTATGCATTCTGAATTAGCATTGTAGATCGGGTAGTGATGTACGTGCATCGCCAGTAATAAGTGTGACAATCCGCCCCGAAGGCACCGTGAATAAGTAGATATCGTTGGGACACATGTTCATTAATTTTCTCACTTTGCATGGATGATTTTACCCTTTTACTTGCTTTGCTTCTTTTGCCCACACATCATTTGTATTAATACCGAAACCTAGTGTTTTTAGGTATTTCAAAAAAAAAAGAAGAGAGTTTTTATTGCATGAAAAATTTTCTTCTTGAAAAAAAGAGAATAAAGAGAAAAAAAATAAAATAAAGAGCGATATTAGGATATTATTTTCCTTGATCTTTTCATTTCCATTTTTTGCATAACATGCACATTTTTTGAGCAGTTGTAAATATGAAAATTCATCTCCTCAAGCATCTTCGCATTTTGTATATTTCATGCATTAGTCATCATTACATTCATGCATATAAGAATAAAGCATGTACATTCATAATTGTAATCTTGATTTTATGTCAATTTCATTTGCATGAAAGGGGTTTAAGATATGAGGAATGAATTGGAGGAACGAGTGTATGATTTGGAGCGCAATCAAGAGGAATTTGGACATGAAATCAGGGAGGTGAAAGGACAACTCGCCCAATTGATAAAAATGTTTAAGGATCTTAGAAAGGGTAAGGGGGAACTTTCTCAAGGCTCTTCATCACCTTCGGATCAACTAACACCATCAGGTCCAGATCATACAATCCCTGCTGGGTCTTGCACTTGTTGGTGCCATAAAGGACTGAACCTTAATGAAATGGTGGAATTGGTCAATTCGAGAAGCCAGATGCCAAAGACAGAAACCTCGGATCTTGTATCACCCCTGCAAACTATCCCAGATCTGAGTCAGTATCCTCGCTTTAATATTACCCCATCGTCCTCTAGGATGACCAACACAAGGTCTCTGGGTTCCATTCCATCACCACAAGCTGACTGTAATTCATACTTTTTACCTCATCAAGCATCTGGGATAAGAACTTCAAGCTGTGTGCAACCTGTAAGGGTAACGTGTCCAAATCCATACCTTCACCATGTTGTTCGGCCACCTCTCCATACCAACACTCCGGTTCGAGTCTTTGTGCCACCATCAAATGCCCCGACACCTAGGCCATGTGTGACCAAGAAACAATCTAAGAACAAGACCCAAAGGCATTATGACCCCATTCTAATCAGTTACCAAGAACTTCTCCCTATATTGATCCGAGATCACCTGGTTGCCTGTGTGTCGTTGAAACCTCTTTTACCACCATATCCCAAGTGGTATAACCCAAATGCAAGATGTGATTATCACTGCGGAATTGCTGGGCATAACATTGAAGACTGTGAAGCCTTCCAAAGGAAAGTGCAGTCTCTTATATATGTCAAGTGGATCGATTCAACGACACTGATTGATGGAGGATTAGGAAAGGCTAATTAGGGTCGGGAAATTAATGGTGTAATAGGATTTTGTCTTTTCAGTAGTTGGCTCTTATAGCCTTAGGATGCTAGGAAAAATAAAGTGCTTATAAAGACAGTCCTAACCACTGCTCAGATTTTGTAAACATGGTTTATACCTTGTGAACATTGACATGGGAATGAATTGGTTATGCTTCAAATTTATGAGATGTTTATGATTAAGTTCCTCCGATTCTTATTTCCTCCATGGTATCTTCCCCTTTGCATTTTGCATCCGATCAATTATTTTTCATACCATACATTTCATTCATACATGCATCTTGGTGGCATCAGGTTGCATTCATGACATACATAGTCAGCATGATTTCGCTGTATATGTTCATGCATTAATTTGTTTATGCTTTACATGCATGATGTTGGCATCAGGTTGCATTCATGACATACATATTCAGCATGATTTCTATGAATATGTTCATGCATTAATTTTCTTATTCTTTACATGTATCATGTTGGCATCAGGTTGCACTCGTGGCATACATAATCAGCATGATTTATCTGTATGTTTTCCATGCATTGATTTGTTCATTCTTTACATGCATCACGTTAGCATCAGGTTGCGTTCATGACAAACATAGTCAGCATGATTTCTCTGTATATGTTTATGCATTGATTTGTTTGTTCTTCACATGCATCATGCTAGCATCAGGTTGCATTCATGACAAACATAATCAGCATTGTAGACACCTAATTTTGTCCGGACCACTAAAACAGGTATGTTTTCTTCCTAAATTGATGTTTCAGAATGTAAAAAGACTTTTTTCATCCTGTAGGTGGTACTCCGAGACTTAGTTTAAGAGGGAGAGCATAAAAGTCAAACTTGAAAAAGTCAACCCCGAAAAAAGTCAACCTGAAAAAGTCAACCCCAAAAAGTCAATTACTGAAAAAATTAACCCACTTTCAAAATCAAGATTATAAGTTCAATTGAAAAATGGCGAAAGAATTTTGATAATCCGAGGTCTACATCGAAAGATATGGAGTTCGGAAGTTGGGATTTGGAGATTCAGTAGAAAGAAAACCCTAATCTGAGAAATTTGGGGAAAAGTGCTTAAACGATCAAATTGGTCGAAATTGAAGGTTCCAAATGAAAGATAAGCACTGACTACGGGTAATGGAGAAGCGACTTGCAAGAAAAACCGAAAGAAAAGTCAATCCGGGAGAAAACCGAGAATTAGGGTTTTTGGTGGATTTCGGTGAAATCGAGAAGAATCACAGAAATGGCCCGACATGGTAAGACCAAAGCCCCCAATGGATGAGGAATGATTAAAAAGGGATAGCCCAAGTCCATCTTGAAGAAAATCTAAAAATCGGACTTGTTTTGAGCAAAATCGGGTTTCGGAGGCCAAAGTGCAAAATTGGAAAATTTGGGAAAAATAGCAAATGGACTCCGAAAATTCTGAAATTTTTCAAATCTCATTTTCAACTTATTTTGAAGAGATTGGCGAAAGAAAATCTTGATTCAGAGTTCGTTTGCAAAATGGCCAAATCCCGGGCTTCTAATGTAGTAATTCAAGAAGGAAAATCCCGAAAAAATAGCAAATGAGTTCCAAATATTCTGAAATTTTGCAAATATAATTTTTAAATTATTTGGAAGAGATTGGCTAAATAAAATCTTGATTTGGAGTTCGTTTGCAAAATGGCCAAATCCCGGGCCTCATATGCAATAATTCGAGAAGATAAATCCCGAAAAAATAGCAAATGAACTCCAAATCTTCTGAAATTTTTAAAATATCATTTTTAAATTATTTGGAAGAGATTGGCGAAAGAAAATCTTGATTCAGAGTTCGTTTGCAAAATGGCCAAATCCCGGGCCTCCTATGCAATAATTCAAGAAGATAAATCCCGAAAAAAAGTTCTAAAATTTTGCAAATATCATTTTTAAATTATTTGGAAGATATTGGTGAAAGAAAATCTTGATTTGGAGTTCGTTTGCAAAATGGCCAAATCTTGAGCCCCTATGCAGTAATTCAAGCAGATAAATCTCGAAAAAATACCAAATGAGCTCCAAAAATTATGAAAACTTCCAGATCACACTTTTAAATTATTTGGAAGAGATTGGTGAAGAAAAACTTTGATTTGGAGCTCGTTTAAAAAATGCTAAAATATGGGGGCATGAAAGGGCATTTTTGGAAGAAAAAATCCAAATAAATAGAAAACGAACTCGAAAAATTTTGAAAACTTCAAGAATTCAATATTTTATTATTTTTAAAGTATTAAAAAAAGAAAATTTGAATTTGGAGTCCGTTTGATATTTATTTGCATCCGGGGGGCAAAATGGTCATTTCACCCAAGCAACCGAAAAGGGCTTCTTTTGGCCTTTCAAAAAATCAGACTTGGGCTGGAAAAGAGAAGTGCTGGCCTGCCAAGGCCTAAAGGAAGGAGGAAGCTTCTGATTTTTCAATCAAATGGCCAAGAATTAAGAGTTAGTTAGAGATTCTCTTTGATCAAGCCATTGTGATTAAGCCACATAGGCAAAGGGAGAGTGTCAACATTATTCTTGAAAAACTGTAATTATGGACAGTTGCTATGCTAATCTAAGGGTGGTAATTTCATGATTTTTCACCTTGAATTATTAGCCATTTGATGGAAAATTTGTTTGGAAAAAATGACAACATTTCTTGGGGGAGAGAGGGGGAATTCGGCTGGCTTAAGGAGAGGTTCAGAAATTTCATTTTCACACTTGATTTTTGGCTGATTTCTCTTAGTTTTTTTCTTGGTTTTTCTCTCCTTGGTTCAAAGCAAAAAAGAAAAAGTTTAGAAAATAAAGGAAAGTTTGAAGAGATAAAGCTTGAAATGTAGCTTCTTGAGGTTGCTCTTGAGCACCAACTCTTGCACCTTCTTGATTTTTCATTCTTATTTTTGCTATTTTGATTATCATTTGGTGTGTTTCCTTTTTAAATAAGTGTTTTTTTTATTGTTCTTCTTAAGTTCTTTCTTCATCTCTTTCTGAAATATTTTTTTACAATTTTTTTTACATTTTTCTCACCATGGCCGAATGGCCTACATTTTTATTTAATGTTGCTGTTTTGTTTATTTTATCATGTTATTTATGTTATTTTCTTTAATCTTGATGTTTTAAGTGTTATTCTACTTCATATACTTGAGTCATATTTTAATTTGGTTGCTTTGTTTGTTGCTATTTATGATTTAAATATCATGTTCTTGCTTTTTTAATTTTCTGTTTTCATAATGTTTAAATTTGTTGATGTTTTATATTTTGTATATCAAGTGTTTGTGAAAATGCTTGTGTTGTGTTTGCATGATTTGAGTTTTATATTTTAGTTGAGCATGTTAGTATATCAAGTGTTTGTGAAAATGCTTGTTTGGTTTTAGTATTTCTACTTTGTGTTTGCTTGTTTTGAGTGTTATATTTTAGTTGAGCATGTTAGTATATCAAGTGTTTGTGAAAATGCCATGCTTGTTGGAGCTTGAGGCCATTCGGCTACTCCATGTGTTTTGCTTTGTATGTTGCATTTTTGCCATGTTAGTTGGTAGCTTTTTGCATTTGCATGACATTTGATTGATATTTAGTTTAAGTATACCAAGTGTTTGTGAAAATGCCATGCTTGTTAGGAACTATAGGCTATTCGGCCACTCCTTGTATTCTAGCATCATGGTTGCATTTTTGCTATGTTAGTTGATAGGTTAGCATTTGCATGATATTTGGTTGAGTTTTTAGTTTAAGCATGCCTTGTGTTTGTGAAAATGCCATGCATATTTTAGTTATTAGGTTTGGTTTATTTGCCATGCATGTTCATGCAATGTAGACCTAGGTTGCATTAAAGGCCATGCAAGTTCATTTAGGTCTAGGTTACTATGTGGATGCCATGCATTTTTCCATGACATTTAGGTTTAAACTCATACATTTCATGCATCATATTTGCTGTAATTTTTCATGCATTTCATGTTCATGCCACTTGAATAACGACTTAGGCCAATTAATGGTTCAAAGTCATGCTCTCTTGAGCACAATTGTGGAAAATTAAGTTTTGTCAAATTGATTATTCTACCTTTGTGATTTTTTTACTTATCCAATTTTTATCTAACTTTCAAAAAGTCCTAGCTACTGTTTGTGAGTCATTTTGTGAGTCTTAAATATTTTTACTTTGATTTTTAAATGATTTTATCAAAGGCAAAAATGTATTTTGGCAAAGCAGTTTTTTCACCCAGTACTCGTACTTTCCCGATTTTTCTGGGCATTCATATTTAGTCAGAAAATTAAGAGGATTTTTTCCCGTGTGTTTTTACATTTCTTGAGTCTCCAGTATTTTTTTAGAAATTTTAAAAATAGGGTAAAAAATCGTGGCTTAAAACTGGACAGTGGAGTCAGCTACTTAAAAATCAAGAATTTTTAAAAATCGTGAATTTAAAGAGAAATCCTTTTTCTGTTTTGGTTAAGTTATTTAGAGGGGGCTGATTAGGAAGGTTAGCTACTGACTTAGGGTAGTTTATAAGCCTTTTTAAACTCTAAAAATGATTTTTTAAGTCTCGGGTTAAGGGTGGTCAAGTCCGGGATTTTAAACTAGGAAAATTAGAGCCATTTAAAAAAGGTTTAACGAGTTTTTTTTTTTTTAATCTAAGTTTTTCAAAATTGTTTTCAAACAATCACAAAGTACTTTGATTTTATAATATTTAATTTGACATATTTTCCTAAGGTAGCCGGATATCTTTTTAGATATACTAATTTCCTTAATTAAAGGAAAAAATACATTTTCATGCATTGCATTTTCCATATTCATGCATTTTATATAATATATGATTTTTGCTATGATAATTTCTATGATATTGTTATGATTTTGAGTTATGTTATATTGTTTATTATATGATTTGGAATATTTCATGATATCCTATTCTTTTTATTTAATTATTTTTTGTTATATTATTTAGCATATACTATGTTCATGCATTATTATTTCCATGCATATTATATGATAGCATTATTTTATATTCCATGTCATTTAAATTATATGCCATATCATTCATATTTGCCATGTCATTTAAATTTCATATACAATACCTAGGTCATTTCATGTAGAATATATTATGTTACCTAGGTCATTTCATTTCATTTAGGATATATTATTTCATTTAGGATATTTTATTTCATTTAAAATATATCATATGATTTAGGATATTACATTCCATGTAGAATATCTTATGTTACCTAGGTCATTTCATTTCATTTAGAATATGTCATATAACTTGGGACATTTCATTTCATTTAGAATATGCTAAGGCATTTAAATTATATCATATCATTTAGGAAGCATTATATTATTTAGATTTTGCTATGTCATTTTATTTATGTCATGCATATACATATTCATATCTTTTAAAATGTTTTCAAAAGGATAATGATTTTTCAATAAAAAATAAAGATATTCCCGAGTTAAAATAATTCATGAGTTCTCTACTGGGTTTGCTGGAGGGAATATCATCAATTATCATTAATAAAGGTATATCTTTCTTTAAAAAAAAAAGAGAATGATTCGAAAACTTTTCTAAAACTAATAAAAATTTATATATTTTGCCACGTTTGTTGGGGAATATTGGAAAATTTTGAATTTATAAATTCCGGATCATTTTCAATTAAAAATGGAATTATTTTTCTTTAAATTGGGAATTAACTTGAAATACTAAATTTAAAACCAACTTTACACCGATATTTGAGATAAAACACGATTAATAAGGTACCGTTTTATACGGGCGTTTTGGGGGTGCTAATCCTTCCCCATACGTAATCGAGTCCCGAACCCATTTCTTTGATTTCTCTAGTTTAAAACGCAAACTTGAAATTGGTTTTTAAAATTTTTTAATTAATTTTTAAAATATTTTATAAAACCGGTTTTAATAGGTGACCAATCATATCTAGCTAAAAAAGATTGGTGGCGACTCCATGTCTTTTTTAAGGTCATTTTCAAAACCTTCACTTTTCTAGAGGAATTAAGTCGACTTTTCCTCGATTTGTTTTAATGTCACGCTTAACGAATAATAAAGTCTTGCGATGAGACTCGTTATTTTTTAGGTTGCGACAAGCATGATTTATCTGTATATGTTCATTTGTCTATTCTTTACATGCATCATATTGATATCGTGTTGCATTCATAGTATATAGGATTATTCATTGGAAAATGCATCTGGAACATACATGGTCATTAATTAAATATATCCATGCGTTGATTTGTTTAATTGTGATTGTATTTATAACATACATGGTTAGCATGTTTCCACTGTATATGTCCATACATTGCTTTGTTTATTCTTCACGTGCATCAAATGACATTCATGGCTCATTCATCATGAAACATATTTGGGGGGATAAAACATAAATTGGCTTGGCTGTAAAAGTTTCTGAAAAAATTTCCATTTCAAATCAGAGGTATAAGAAGCACTGAGCATCTTCATGACACAGGCCAAAGCTATGGAGAATGAACAAGCTGCCCGAATGGACAGAATGGAAAGGGCACAGGAAGAACTGCGAGAACAGCTAGCAAAATCTCAAGTAGAATCTAGAGATTAGATGACTAAACTGATGGAGCTGGTGTCCGCCGCAATCAAGGGAAAGGGAAACACTGAAAACTTGACCGTCAAAGAAGGGCCGGGACACAAAGGGATCAGAATGTGGTCGTAATGTTAGGTGCTCAGTCTTTTTAGAACACAGTTAATCTCGTCAATGTACTGAACTTAGATGATCCAGCTGAACAAGCAAAACCGAAAATGGTTGAGTCGAATGGGGCTGAGTCGGTAGATTCCCAAAGGAAGTATCAGCTCTTAGAAGAAAGGCTCTGGGCAATAGAAAGTACAGATGTATTTGGTGTGTAGATACAAAGGAACGCTGCTTGGTCCCCGATTTAGTCATTCCTCTTAAATTCAAGATTCCCAATTTTGAGAAATACGATGGGACAACCGATCCGTAGCCCACATCACTATGTTTTGCTTAAAGATGACGGGCCAACAGATAATGAAAAGCTTTTGATCCACTGCTTTCAGGATAGCCTCAGCCAGTCAGCAGTTAGGTGGTATAATCAACTGAGCAAGGATCGGATTGTTGGGATTCAGCTCATGCTCAAAAAGAGATAATGTATAATTTAATCATCAAGTTAAACATACAACGCAGCGGAATAAAATAAAACATAGAGAAAACCTAATCCTTCCAAGGATCTGCCTATGAATTCAAAATGATCAGGCTGTCAAGAACAGATAACAATCTAAATCTCATACCTCTATTTTGAAGATTGCCGAAACCTCAAGACAGATTCTTGATGTTCTTGTTATTGTAAACAAAGCTCGCTTGTCGAAAACCAAAGTCGTCCGACTGTTCGACCTCTAACAGTAATCCACACAGGTGATCTGAAAGCCTTCACAAGGTTGAGATTATGTTTTGCCAAGACGAGGCTAGTAGTCTAGGTTGTGAGAAACCTTCCTCATCTACCTTAGTTAGCCTAAAGAAAACAAGAAGAATCATATTCACTCTTTTCATGCTACTCAGCCGAACCACACATTTAGGGGAGTGAGGCGTCGATTTCAAGTTAAAATCCTTAGGGGGGAGGCGGCAACAACATAAGCATATATATAAGTAGGTTTAGTGTATGCCAACTATTGGACACTAAATCCCTTATACATGTTATTAAATATTCACAATAAGCCCACAACACTTAATGAATATTTAATTTGGCCCAATCTCATTTTATTTTCATTAATCACCTTTTGTGTGTGACCCATTAGGCCCTTAACATGTTGGCAATAAATATAATAAATTCAATTAAGAATTTCCTATTTATATTTATAGATCATGAGTGGCATCTAGCAATTCATCATGACCACCCAAATGCCAAGAGAGTCATCAAGCTTCGACTAGCCTTTCGTGTATAATATGTCTGTGTAATTCGATCCCTTCATCAAATATCCCGGGATAGGAAAGTTCATGGTTCAATGTCTACTCTTATCCCATTCCATATTAGATTTACAGCTTTAATATTAACTCCTTTAGTATTGCCTTGGCCAAGGACTTCCATAAGTTAATATAAGCCAAATACATGTGAGATATGTCCCCTTAATAACTTGGGGTGATGAATCCTCTCTGGACCACTCATTCATCTTCGTATGCTTCATGTCATACCCAATAACACCCTACTATAAGCATCCTCGTGATTGAGACCCGTTCGTGATGAAATCTAAGTATGACAGTTCACATACAAGATGACCTGGTGTCACAAGTCAAAAGATTACTTACACTATTGACACCTGAGAGTATTTACCATAGACACTTGAGTGAAATACCAAATGGAATTCTCATAGCTGGTCACATTCAGTGAACTTGTTCAACTAACAAGCATCCATATGTTAACCCCAAGTATCTCTATACTTTCAACCTAAGAGATTAGTTGCATGCATCAAGTGCATGAAGGCTTAACTGATGCCAGTCTTTGAGGATTGTTAATGCCCTGTCTTGACAATATGATGACCCGGAACTGTTTCAGAAACACGACATTGATGCATAAGGATCCTCATAATTGTAACTTTTTATAATTCCTTTGCAATGCCATTGTGTCTCATGGGCTTTATCTTCACAAGTCATTTATAACAATTATAACAATACTTATGTATAAAAAAATACCTCAATTATAATTAATAAACTATAATGTGCAATACAAAAATATATAAATAGTATTTTACAAACCTAACTAGATTGGCTTGTAGGGCTTACACCAACAATCTCCCACTAGCACTAAAGCCAATCGCCCATGTACTTAAGCCCATGTCCTTCCATGTGACGATTGTGTTTTTGCTAGGATAGAACCTTACTGAAAGGATCAGCTATATTATCTTCTGTGGGTACCCTTTCTATACTTATATCATCTCTTTGAATTATGCCTCTAATCAAGTGTGTCGCAACCTAAAAAATAACAAGTCTCATTGCGAGACTTTATATTCATTAAGCGTGACATTAAAAAAACTGAGGAAAAGTCGACTTAATTCCTCTTGAAAAAATGAAGGTTTTGAAAATGACTTTGAAGAAGACATGGAGTCGCCACCAATCTTTTTTAGCTAGGTGTGATCGACCACCTATTAAAACCGATTTTGTAAAATATTTTAAAATTAATTAAAACATTTTAAAACCAATTTCAAGTCCGCGTTTTAAACCAGAGAAATCAAAGAAGCGGGTTCGGGACTCGGTTACATGCGGGGAAGGATTAGCACCCCCACAACGCCTGTATAAATGGTACCTTATTAATCGTGTATTATCTCAAGTCTCGGTAAAAGAGTCGATTTTAGATTTGGCATTTCAAATTAATTCCCAATTAAAAAAAATAATTCCATTTTTAAATTGAAAATGTTCCGGAGTTTATTAATTCAAAATTTTCCTATATTCCCCGAAAATTCGGAAAAATATAAAATTTTTTATTTATTTAGAAAATTTCTTGAATCATTCTCGTTTTAAGAAAGATTTCCGTTATTAATGATAATTGATGATATCCTCCCTGGCAACCCGAAAGAGAACACATGAATTATTTTAATTTGGGAATGACTTTGTTTTATTTAAAATCATTATCTTTTTCAAAACATTTTAAAGAAAAATATGAATATGAATATGTGTGACGTAAATAAAATGACATAACAAAGTCTAGATAATATAATGCAACCTAAATGGTATGATATAATTTAAATGGCATAGTATATTCTAAATGAAATGAAATATCCTAAGTCACATGATATATTCTATGAAATGAAATGATTTAAATGACATGGCAAATGTTAAATAATATGTAACCTAAATGACATGGAATATAATCTAAGTGACATGAAATGACATGAAACATAAAATAATGCTATCATGGAATGTGCATGAAAATAAAATGATAAATGCATGAACATAGTATATGCTAAATAATGTGACACAAATCAATAACTAAATAAAAAGCATATAATAGCAATGAAATATTCAAAACCATATAATAACCAACATAACACCATAAAATAAATCAAAACAATAACAATATCATAGCAATTATCATAGCAAAAATCACATGTTATATAGTATGCATGAATATGGAAAATGCAATGCATGAAAATATATATTTTCCTTTAAATAAAGAAATCCGTATATCTAAAAAGATATCCGGCTACCGTAGGAAAATTAAATTTTCTAAAACAAAAAAACTTTGTGATTGTTTGAAAATAATTTTGAAGAAAAACTTGAATGAAGATTAAAACCCTAACGAAGCTATTTAAAAATGGCCCTAATTTCCTAAGTTTAAAATCATGGACTTTACCACCCTTAACCCGAGGTTTATAAAATCATTTTTGAAGTTTAAAAAGGCTTAGAAACTACCCTAAGATAGTAGCTAAAGTTTCTAACCAACCCCCTCTAAATGACTTAGCCAAAATAGAAAAATGATTTTCCCTTAAGTTAAAATCTGACTCTACTGTCCAGTTTGAAAACACGATTTTTAACCTATTTTAAAAAATTCAAAAAAATCTAAAAAGAAAATAATTGAGACTCGGAACATGTAAAAATACACGGAAAAAAATTGGCTTAATTTTTTGATCAAAGATAATCTCCCAGAAAAATCGGGAAAGTTTCAAAATTGGGTGAAAAACTGTTTTGCCAAAACACATTTTTTTTGCCTTTGATAAAATCATTTAAAAATCAAGGTAAAAATGTTGGAGACTTTCCTAAGGACCTACAAATAGTAGCTAAAACATTTAAAACTTTGGACAAAAATTGGCTAAGTAAAAAAAAATCACAAAGGTAGAATAATCAATTTGACAACTCTTTAATTTTCCACAAGTATGCTCAAATGAGCATGACTTTGAGCCATTGATTGGCCTAAGTCACAAATCAAGTGGTATGAAATGAAATGCTTGAAAATAAAACAAAGTGAATGCATGAAATGCATGGTTTAAAGCCTAAGTGATATGGAAAATGCAGGGCAATTCAAAATGACCTAAATGCCTAGCATGAGTTTGCATGGTAATAAATGCTATCCTAACTTAACATGCATGAAATGCTTGATAATGCAAATGTAACTTAGACCTAATATGTTATGAATATGCATGACAATACTAATATGACCTAAGACCTAAATAGCATAGCAATGCATGGCAATACCAATATGGTCTAAGACCTAATATGCATGGCAATTCAAAATGACCTAAATGCCTAGCATGAGTTGCATGGCAATAAATGCTATCCTAACTTAATATGCATGAAATGCTTGATAATGCAAATGTGATTTAGACCTAATGTGTTCTGAATATGCATGACAATACTAATATGACCTAAGACCTAAATAGCATAGCAATGCATGGCAATACCAATATGGTCTAAGACCTAATATGCATGAAATGCAAATATGGCCTAGACCTAAAATGTGATGAGAATGCATGAGAATGTCATGAACATATAATGACCAAGAAACCTAATACTAATGCATGAACAAACAGCAACTAATACACAATCTCAAGGCACGATAATGCAAAGCATGGTACCTAAAAAAATGCAGATGCATGACAAGGCAAGGAATGCATGAAGAGGCTGAATGGCTACTAGATAACCTAAGACAATCCTATGTAGCAAATAACACAAACACATGGCAAATCAAAATACATAATGTCATGGCATGGAAATGCAAACAATTCAACAAGCAAGATGAAAATACATATGCAAAGCAAAGAAAATGGAGGTGGCCGAATGGACATGAGCTCACAGAGATGATATCCTAACATGGCATTTTCACAAACATATAACATACTAGCATGCAAGATACACAAACTCATGGCAAACCAAATCAAAATACATAATGTCATGGCATGGAAATGCAAACAAGAAACTAACATAATGAAAATGCACATGCAAAGCATAGGAAATGGAGGTAGCCGAATGGACATGAGCTCACAAAGATGACATTCTAGCATGGCATTCTTACAAACATATAACATACTAGCATGTAAGATACACAAATTCATGGCAAACCAAATCAAAATACATAATGTCATGGCATGGAAATGCAAACAAGCCACTAACATAATGAAAATGCACATGCAAAGCATAAGAAATGGAGGTAGCCAAATGGTCACATGACAAAATGTAAAATGCAAACATGGCAACATACAAGGTATGATACATGAGAAAAATGCAAAATATTATCAAGAAAACACAAGGGTCGAAACCTACAAGGAAATATCATGAAGAAAAAAAGAAATATAAAAGCAAATAAAGCATAAAAAATGTAAAGAACATGATCAAAATAAACATAGACATGCAAAGAAAATAACAAGAAAAACTATTAAACAAAACAAGGAAAGTTAAGCTCCATAGTTGGTACAAAATGGGCAGAGCCTCTTACCTAACCATAATCACTTGGTCTTGCCAAGATCATGAAGCCTTTCCATTTCAAAAATGAGAAAATAAACCATGCTAATCAACAAACTAGACGTGAGCTTCATGGTTGGTAAAAATGGGCATAACCTCTCCCCTAACCATGGTCACTTGATATGTATCAAGATCATGTAGCCATTTCAACCTCTTTTGCTTCATTTTTTTTATAAAAAATCAGAACCTTAAATACTTAAATAAACCTTTCAAAATCATATTTCCCACAACATCATGCAAAGAAAAAAAAGAAGAAGAAGATCAAGGCAAGCATTCATGAGACACTCGGCCAAGCAAAAACCTTAAAAAAAATTATTTTCAACCCTTTTTGATGAAGAAGAAAAGATGCAGACTTAAGTAAACCTTTTAAAACTTTGATTTCTACGAGAAATATAGTAGGAAAACAATGTAAAATCAAGAAATTAACATGGACCACAAGAAGAAAACCATGCTAGAGCTAGGTAGAAATGACTACCTTCAAGCTCTCTTTGAAAACCTTTCTTTTTTCTTACAAAACCTTTTTTTTTCTCCATTAGCTATTGCTCTTTCCAACCTTGAACCTTGTGAAAAAACTGTTCAGCCCCTCCTCTCTTAGCCTTGGCCGAATGGCCCTTCAACCATAGGATAGGTTGTGCACTTTTCCTCCTCCAATTTTGACCTTTAGATTATGATCCTTTGATGACACAATAAAAATCCATTCTTGCCAATTGATAGCAGCCCTTAAGATGTGTACTCATCCCTTCTAATAACCTCAGCCCTTAGATGAAATAAGGATACAATCCTATGCACTCCCTTGCTTGGCCGAATGGATGCCAACCATTGGACTCATTGTGCTCATCTTTCTTCTTCCATTCTTGGCCATTGGATGAGGGTTCTTTCATGAAAAATAAAAATGTCATCTTGGCATTTAATCTTGGCCATTGAAAGGTGTATTCAACTTTCCTACAAGGCACCTAAGCCATTGGATGAAGGGGGGACCATTTGCAAGGTACTAGAGGAAGCATTTTGAGCTTGATAGTGACTAAGGAATTAAATTGATCAAGCTTCCTTCTTCTTCTCTATGCTGATTGACCAAGGGAGGAATTATCTCAGCAATTCCTTCATCTTTCATATTTTTTTAATTACAAATTGGCCCCTCTCGATTTCTTCAATACAATGACCTTTTTGACCCCAAACCTAAATAAATAGCAAACGGACTCCAAATCCAAATTTTATTTTTTCAATACTTCCAAAATAATAAAAAAATTGAATTCTGAAAGTTTTCAAAATTTTTCGAGTCCATTTGCTATTTTTTCGAATTTATTTCCAAAATTACCCCTTAATGCACCTGAAGTTTTGCCATTTTGTAAACGAGCTCCGAATCCAAATTTTTCTCCACCAATATCTTCCAAATAAATGAAAAGTGTGATCTGGAAGTTTTCATAATTTTTGGAGCTCATTTACTATTTTTTCGGGATTTATCTGCTTGATTTTCTACATAGTGGGCCCAGGATTTGGCCATTTTTGCAAATGAACTCCGAATCAAGATTTTCTTTCACCAATATCTTCCAAATAATTTAAAAATGAGATCTACAAATTTTCAAATTTTTTGGAACTCATTTGTTATTTTTTCGAGATTTATTTTTTTAGAATTTTTGCATAGTGGGCCCGGGATTTGGCCATCTTGCAAACAAACTTTGAATCCAGATTTTCTTTCCCCAATCTCTTTGAAATGATTTAAGAATGAGATCTGCAAATTTTCAGAATTTTTGGAGCTCATTTGCTATTTTTCCCAAAGTTTCCAATTTTGCCCTTTTGCCTCCAAAGCCTGGTTTTGCTCAAAACAAGTCCGATTTTCAGATTTTCTTTTTCTGGGCCTTTGTCATATATTGAATTGGTATTGAAAATGCCCAATTTTTACAATAAAATTCCCTTCCATTTTGATTTTCCTCTTTTCATTATCGGAAATTTTCTCGTTTTTCCTCCAATCGGCTGTTTTCTTGGAATTTCTTCAAACTGAGCCTTGGGTTATCCTTGTTTAACCATTCCTCATCCATTAGGGGCTTTAGTTTTACTGAATCGGGCCATTTCTGCAAGTTTCCTCAATTTCACCAAAATCTACCAAAAACCCTAATTCTCGATTTTCTTCCGAATTGGCTTTTCCTTTAGTTTTTCTTCCAAGTAGCTTATCCATTACCCATAGTCAGTGCTTATCTTTCATTTGGAACCTTCAATTCTGACCAATTTGATCGTTTTAAGCAATTTTCTCCAAATTTTCTGAACTAGGGTTTTCTTTCTACTGAATTCTCCGTAACATAACTTCCGAACTCCATATCTTTCAATGTAGACCTCGGATTATCAAAATTCTTTCACCATTTTTCAATTGAACTTCAAATCTTGATTTTGAAAGTGGGTTGACTTTTTTGGGGTTGACTTTTTCAAGTTTGACTTTTTATACCCGCTTTCTTAGACTAAAGTCACGGAGTACCACCTGTAGGATAAGAAAAGTCTTTTTGCATTCTGAAACCTCACTATAGGAAGAAAACCATACCTGATTTAGTGGTCCGGACAAAATTAGGTGTCTACAAAGTGATATTGCCGCAATACATGTTTGGAATTGTGATGAGACCATGGTTCCTTAGCTTGCGCTATGGCTCCATTGTTATCACAGTAAAGTGGTACTGGATCAACAATGCTTGGAACCACACCAAGTTCAGTTATGAACTTCTTAATCCAAACAGCCTATTTCGCTGCCTCACACGCGGAGATGTATCCAGCCTCTGTTGTTGAATCTCCAGTTGTAGTTTGTTTGGAACTTTTCCAACTGACTGTAGCTCCATTTAAGGTAATACGTAACCGCCCTGCGATTTACTGTCATCCCTATCAGTTTGGAATTTAGCATCTCTATAACTCCTTGCTTGGGGTTCAGCCCTTCCATAGACCAAGAAAATATCCTTAGTTCTTCTCAAGTACTTGAGGATATTCTTCACAGCAGTCCAGTGACTTTCACCAGGATTGCTTTGGTATCGGCTCGTGACACTCAGAGCGTACGATACATCTGGTCTTGTGCACAACATAGCGTTCATGATAGATCCTATTGCCGAAGCATACGGGATCCTATCCATCCGTGTCCTTTCTTCATAAGTTTTGTGACACATCTCTTTCGAGAGTTGTACACCATGTACCACAGGCAAGTTACCTCTTTTGGAGATATCCATGCTAAACCTCTTTAGCACCTTGTCTATGTAAACGAATTAGGATAATCCGAGCAGCCTTTTCGATCTATCTCTATACATATTATTAAATATTGACAATAAGCCCACAACACTTAATGAATATTTAATCTGGCCCAATCTCATTTTAATTTCATTAATCACCTTTTGTGTGTGACCCATTAGGCCCTTAACATGTTGGCAATAAATATAATAAATTCAATTAAGAATTTCCTATATATATTTATAGATCATGAGTGGCATCTAGCAATGCATCATGACCACCCAAATGCCAAGAGAGTCATCAAGCTTTGACTAGCCTTTCGTGTACAATATGTCTGTGTAATTCGATCCCTTCATCAAATATCCCAGGATAGGAAAGAGCAAGGTTCAATATCTACTCTTATCCCATTCCATATTAGATATGCAGCTTCAATAATAACTCCTTTAGTATTGCCTTGGCCAAGGAATTCCATAAGTTAATATAAGCCAGATACATGTGAGATATGTCCCCTTAATCACTTGAGGTGATGAATCCTCTCTGTACCATTCATTCATCTTCGCATGCTTCATGTCATACCCAATAACACCCTACTATAAGCATCCTCATGATTGAGACTCGTTCGGGATGAAATCTAAGTATGACAGTGTAAGACCCTCTTAAGTACGAGATCAATTCGAGACAATTATAACATACGGATGGTTCGAGGTTAAACTTTGAAATGCCTACAGAAAGGATGGGCTACCATGTGGTACACATGTTGTATGATAAATTGTAGAGTTGGGGGTTTAATCGAGTGATTAAGTGATTTAACCCCAAATTGACTAAAAGTCGGGATAGGAGAAAGTTCGTAAAATGTGATAAGTTAGCTTCACATAGTGTTGATATGTGATATAACATTATTTGGGAGTGTTAGAACATGAATCGACAGAAAAATCGGTAAAATGTGAACAGGGGTATTTTGGTAATTTTACCCAAAATTTTGTTTTTAGTCCGTAAATGGTACCAATGGACTAAGTGATCATATAGGATCATAAAATGATGTTTAGATCAAAAATTGGACATTAAAATCAAATCCGATAGCTAAAATCGTCTAATTCGTCATTTAGTGACGCTGGCATAAATTGCCGTAAAAACATGGTTCAGGATTTTTTTAAACTGATCCGAACACATGGACATATGTTATAACATATGAGGATTATGAATATGGCAAGAAGAATCAAAAACGGAGTTGAAATCGGATTAGTCCTTAAGTAACCTAAAGGAATGAAAACCGAAAACTGACCGCAGGAAGGTCCGAAAAAGGTTTTAAATGGATCAATAGATTAATATAGACATAAAATGATGTTAGCAAGCTACTGGTGAAATCAGAACAAAAATCGGAGCTAATACCGAAAAAGTCAAAATATTGACCCGTCGGCGCTCCGAGGCCCGGATTTGGGTTTCGGGATATCAAAAAAATTATCCGAATATGTAGATCAGTATATTATCATATTTGAAACATATCCGTGTCAAGAAAAGTGAAAAACGGGCTTTCGAACGTTAAAATTTCATGTTGGACTGCTAAGGTACTAAAAGACAAAATAGGGGCAAAATGGTCATTTGACCATGGCCCACTTGTTAAGTCTGAAAATCAGACTTCTCCTCCCCCAATTTCACGTAAGGAACCAGAAAAATGAGAAAAAAAAGAGGGGAAGCCATGGAAGCTTGCTTCTAAGCTTTTTCTCTCCTCCATTTACTAGGCAGAGCACCAAAATTTTCAAAGATTTCACAAACCCAAAGGTAACTTCATGTTCTAAGCTTGATTTTGATATTATATTTTGAAGATTTTTCCTTTAGTTATGAGAAACCATGTTGCCACCATTTTTTTCGCCACGGGAGGTGTTCCTCTGCCTCATTAGACCATAAATTAGTATCGGATAGCTTTGAATCAAAATTTAGAGGCTAAAACGTGCCCACTGTTAGCTTTGCTGTCATCATGTGAGCAACTTTCTAGTTGATTGTTGCTCCAAATTTTAATCTGAGCTAAGTGTAAAAATTTATTTGTAAAAAATTTTTTAAGCTGAAAACTTTTGGATATCAGCTAACTATTATAAATAATGGGAATTTGAGTGTCCCGTAGTTGTAAAATATTTACAGAATATCCTGACGATGTCGTAGGTACCCGTATCGTGGAGTTCGCCTGGGATCGTGACAAAATCACGAAAGTGCCGCTTTAATACTCGAAATAACACTGTGAGTATTTAGGTTAATTTAGGAGGTTGTTGTTGTTTTATATGCATTGTTGATTGATACGGATACTGAAACACGAAAGATTGCTCGGATCACGGAAACGGTAAGTTTTAAACCTTACGCGGATTAATGGCGTAAGTGTGGTGTTAATATGGTTACATGAGGCAAGTATTGTAGAGTTGAGTGATAATGTTTGTGAGCTATTTGAAATGATCAGATATTCTTAATTAAGATGTTAGACAAGGTAGATTATGGTTGTACTTGTCGGATTAATGAAAAAATAGTATGGTATTGTGTTTGAGGCATTATGGTTGCTAATTTATGAAATTGGTTGATGAATAATATTGTATAGGATGGTTGAGTATTTAAGGATAGTTAGACATTGCAGATTAAATGTTATGCACACAAATTGTTTGATAAAATGTCTAAGTGAAATTGTAATGCTTGTAAACATAAGTAGAAATATGCTCGTGTTGAAGCTGTTACCTAGCATATTATATAAATCATTTAATAAGATAAACAAATTTAATATATC
This sequence comes from Fremontodendron californicum, assembly GCA_030761205.1. Taxonomy (NCBI): domain Eukaryota; kingdom Viridiplantae; phylum Streptophyta; class Magnoliopsida; order Malvales; family Malvaceae; genus Fremontodendron; species Fremontodendron californicum. Next base: position 1,345,440 of record JAULJL010000033.1, read on the forward strand.
ATGCTACTATTGTACGGACAGGGTAATGTCCGAGATTCTATTGTTGTACGGACAGGGTGATGTCCGGGATGCTATTGTTTTACGGAAAGGGTGATGTTCGGGATGCTATTCTTGTACGGACAGGGTGATATCCGGGATGCTATTGTTTTACGGACAGGGTGATGTCCGGGATGCTATTCTTGTACGGACAGGATGTTGTCCGTGATGCTATTGTTTTACGGACAGGGTGATGTCCGGGATGCTATTGTTTTACGGACAGGGTGATGTCCGGGATGCTATTTTGTACAGACAGGGTGATGTCCGGGATGCTATTTTGTACGGACAGGGTGATGTCCGGGATGCTATTTGATAACTCGTATAATTATATAGTTTTTAGTTATGTTTTATTATTGTTTTGTGTCAAATACGAGTTATTATTGTTTAGTCTAATTGTGTTTACGATCTTTTATATTTTTATGTATTTTGGTGTTTTTCACAAGTTTCTTTGAGTGATTTCAGATTACTAGAATTAAGGGCAAATCCAGTTCAGTTCCAGTTCCGACACCTTTTGCTATATCAGCTATATCTCGAGTTTCACTGAAGCAATAAGGCTGAAATTTGTAGCCATGCAAAGCTAAGAGGCATATCTATATTTTTCATGTTTTACACTTCTTGAAACGGAGTCGTTTTCCATAGCGAAATCGACCATCAAGTTGGCTGATGTGCAATGACGTCTGTGCTGACCTGTTTTCGTATTATGCCCATATCTTCTTATCCACATCAGAAAATGAGCTGATTCCAACGGCTATGGATCAGTAACTGATAGGGTAACATTTTTCTAGAAGACCATGTGATCAGATAAGGCCTCCAAAATTGACAAAATCGACCATCAAGTTGGCTGATCAAAATCGTCATATATGACGAAAATTGTTAGAAAATGCACCCACCTATTATACCTACCTTTGAAATTTGTAAAGCTTGTCTCTTGTCATTTAGCCCTCCAAAATGTGTATAAATAGAGGGCCTTGGATGATTGTAAGGGATCATATTGGAGATTGGTAGGATATTAGCCATTTTAACAAAATTCTCTAAGTTTTCTTCTTCTTTCTTTTCTCTAGTTTTCTTTTTCTTTAGAAAGAGCAAGAGGTTGGATAATTAATATTCTTCTTCTTCTTCTTTCTTTCTTTTATTTTCTTCTTAGATTCTATTTAATTTTATGTTTATAATGCCTATGCTAGGCTAAACTTCTATTTGGTTAAGGGTGATTTCAAAGCCCTAGACATGTTTTGTGATTGATTTTCAGATTCTATCTATCATTAATTTTCTATCAAAGTTGCTTATGTTCTTCTACAAGAATTGTTCATGATGTTGTCTTGATTTATTTAGGTGTACAACTAGATAGATCTTGATAATTATCTATTGCTAGTTTAGGAGTCTTGATCCGTGTAATTGTCTTGATTTCCTATTCATAAGTGGCAATTTGTGATTAATGATTATGGTCAAGTTTTCAATAATTGCAAAGTGGAACATAACCTAAGTTGAACAATCCGAGCTTATGTGTTTGTTGCTTAGATCAACCTATCTTTCTCATCATAAAGCTGCCATTAAATTGAATTTAGAGAGTTTATTCTAGGTTGTTTAATGGTTAGAGATTAAATAGAGAGCTTGTTCTATTTAACGACAAACTAAGGAAAGATTGGGGTAACAGAGCTTGTTGTTATCTACGGTTGTTAACTTTGATAGTTGGTTGATATTGATAGATCTAAAATTGATTCTTAATGATGTCTAGTGGTGGAGAATGAAACCTTAACCATATTTTTCATATTTGATTCTTCTTACTTACTTGTTTTCTTACTTTTCTAGTTTTTAAAAGTATATTTATTTTTATTGGCTGGTTATACCGCCTAATTTGTATATTAACTTTGTTTTATTTTTATTGGCTGGTTATACCGCCTAATTTAGTATATATATTTTTATTGGCTGGTTATACCGCCTAATTTAGTATATATATTTTTATTGGCTGGTTATACCGCCTTGCATCTTATTCTTATTATTTACTTTAGTTTAAATCTGATTTCAAAAACCCCTTTTCTTTTATTGTTCTTGAATTTAAGTTTTAAACTATCAACTTATAAACTAAAACCCAATCCCTGAGGACTCGACCCTTGCTAACTACTATACTTACAATTGATCTTTTTAGTGCAAGGTTAAATAAGATACACTCTTTTGGGTGCATCAAATTTTTGGCGCCGTTGCCGGGGAATTGCTTTCTTTAGTTTATTAGTTTATTGGTTTATTCTTATTTTCTGTTCTAATTATTTACTTTCTTATTTATTTTTTATTAGTGAATGTTCCAAGCTCCCGAAGAAGACTTACGACTTAGGAAAATTCGAGAATTTATAACTTCTCACCAACAACCAATCGAGGAGTTGATCCAAAACATCCAAGAGAAGCAAGGAGAGATGGCAGCAGCTGACAACCGAACTCTCAAGGAGCTAGCCGCTCCGGACTTGGGTCAACAACCATTATGCATTGAATATGCTAATCTTGAGGTAGCTTTTGAATTAAAATCTGGTTTGATTCATCTTCTCCCAACTTTTCATGGTTTTGCAGGAGAGGATCCAAATAAGCACCTCAAGGAATTCCATGTAGTTTGCTCAAGCATGAGACCAACAGGGGTCACGGAAGAGCAAGTTAAGTTGAGAGCCTTCCCATTCTCTCTAGCTGATTCAGCAAAGGAATGGCTCTACTATCTACCATCCGGGACCATCACTACATGGAATGATTTGAAGAAAGCATTCTTGGAAAGGTATTTCCCAGCATCTAAGGCTGCCAACATTAGGAAAGAGATATGTGGGATTCGGCAATACAACGGAGAGTCCTTATATGAATATTGGGAGAGGTTCAAGAAACTTTGTGCATCATGTCCACATCATCAGATAAGTGAACAACTTCTCATCCAATACTTCTATGAAGGTCTCATGCCCATGGAGAGAAGTATGATAGATGCCGCTAGTGGGGGAGCTCTAGTTGATAAGACTCCCAGGGCTGCTAGAACATTAATCTCCAACATGGCAGCCAATTCTCAACAGTTCTCAATGAGACAAGATCCACCACCACAACCCAAGAGAGTTAATGAGGTAAGTATATCATCCCTTGAACAAAAATTTGATAAACTGACTTCTCTTGTTCAACAATTGGCTGTAGGTAAAATACAACAAATAAAGGCTTGTGGCATATGTTCAAACATAGGGCACCAAACTGATATGTGTCCAACACTTCAAGAGGATACCAATGAACATGTGAATGCCATTGGTGGATTTCAGAACCAATCAAGGAAATATGATCCCTACTCAAACACTTACAATCCAGGATGGAGGGATCATCCAAACTTCAATTATGGAGGGAACCAATCACAAACTATTCCTCCACCATTTGACCACAGGCCACCGGGTTTTCAGCAAAGAGTGCAACAACCATACCAAACCCGACAACAACTACCACCCACCCAAAATTCAGGTACTTCTCTTGAAGATCTTGTTAAAGCTCTTTCTACTAATACAATTCAATTTCAACAGGAAACAAAGACAAGTATTCGAAATTTGGAGACTCAAATAGGGCAATTGGCAACAACCATGAGTCAAATGCAAGCAAGGGATTCTGGGAAATTACCTTCCCAAACCATAGTGAATCCAAGAGAGAATGCCAATGCTATAAATTTAAGAAGTGGGAAACAGCTAGAGACACCACAAAATGATAGTGCTCAAGGGGAGAACAATACCATGGCATCCTCTTCACATCCCAACGAGCCACTAAAAAAGGTAATTCCTAAACCATCCTTTCCTTCTTATATAACTCCTCCACCTTTTCCTAGCAGGTTAGCAAAGTCCAAGAAGGAGGAGCAAGAGAAGGAAATTTTGGAAACCTTCCGGAAAGTAGAGGTGAACATTCCTTTACTAGATGCTATCAAGCAAGTGCCAAGATATGCCAAGTTCCTAAAAGAGTTGTGCACATCTAAACGGAAGTTGAAATGGAATGAAAAGGTAAGTGTGGGGGAGAATTTGTCAGCTGTTCTTCAAAAGAAACTCCCACCTAAATGCAAGGATCCAGGTATGTTTACCATTCCTTGTAAGATAGGCAACACCAGGTTTGAGCGTGCTATGCTAGATCTAGGGGCATCTATTAATGTCATGCCATATTCAATTTATGCTTCATTGAATCTAGGACCATTAGAGGAAACCGGTGTTATAATACAACTTGCTGACCGTTCTAACACTTATCCAAGAGGAGTTGTAGAAGACGTTCTTGTACAGGTTAATGAATTGGTTTTTCCCGCTGACTTTTATGTTATTGAGATGGAAGATGAGATGTCTTCTAATCCCACACCTATTCTATTAGGGAGACCATTCTTGAAAACAGCAAGAACTAAAATAGATGTACATGATGGCACTTTAACTATGGAATTTGATGGTGAAATAATTCGCTTTAACATTTTTGAGGCCATGAGATATCCTAGTGATGTGCATTCTGTTTTTAATATTGATATAATTGACTCACTAGTGCAGCAAGCTTATGAGCTAGATGGTGAAGATAGTGTAGAAATAGTCATTAGCAACCATCTCGGAATGGGGAATGCTAAACTAGCCTTGAGTGACCAGGTGGAAGGGGCACTAGAATCTTTACACTCGCTGCAACCTAAAGATGCAAGGTTTGATGTTTCATTTATTGATTTGCCTTTATCTAATGAGAAACTTCTACCTTCCATTTTGCAGGCACCAACTTTAGAATTGAAACCACTACCGAACCACTTGAAATATGTGTTCTTAGGTAAAAAGGACACACTACCGATCATCATTGCCAAAGAGCTCACACCTTTGCAAGAAGAGCGACTTATCCAGGTGCTTAGAGAGCATAAAACAGCAATTGGTTGGACAATTGCCGATATCAAGGGAATAAGCCCATCCATGTGCATGCACCGGATTTTGTTAGAGGAAGGGTCTAAACCAACAAGAGAAGCACAAAGAAGATTGAACCCTCCTATGATGGAGGTTGTGAAAAAGGAGATACTGAAACTCCTAGATGTTGGAGTGATCTATCCTATCTCGGATAGCAAATGGGTGAGCCCAGTCCAAGTGGTTCCAAAGAAATCAGGTGTAACGGTGGTAACAAATAATGAGAATGAACTTGTTCCTACTAGGATTCAAACAGGATGGCGAGTTTGTATTGATTATCGTAAACTTAATTCCACAACTCGCAAAGACCACTTTCCTTTACCTTTTATTGATCAAATGCTTGAAAGGCTAGCTGGCCATTCTCATTATTGTTTTCTTGATGGTTTTTCAGGTTATAATCAGATAGCCATTGCTCCGGAGGACCAAGAGAAAACAACATTCACATGTCCATTTGGTACTTTTGCATACCGGCGTATGCCATTTGGTCTTTGTAATGCACCAGCTACATTCCAAAGGTGTATGGTTAGCATATTTTCAGATTATGTAGAGAACATCATAGAAGTATTTATGGATGATTTTAGTGTCTATGGTGATTCTTTTGATAGATGTCTAGAGAACCTTACACTTGTACTTGAAAGATGCATGGAAACTAACCTTGTTTTGAATTGGGAAAAATGCCACTTTATGGTAGAACAAGGAATAGTTTTGGGCCATGTTATTTCTTCTAGAGGGATAGAGGTTGATAAGTCTAAAATAGATATTATGCATTCTTTACCACCTCCCACAAATGTGAGAGAGGTTCGTTCTTTTCTTGGACATGCAGGTTTCTATAGGAGATTTATCAAAGACTTCTCAAAGATCACATTACCTCTTTGCAAGCTACTACAAAAAGATGTGGTTTTCCACTTTGATGATAAATGCAAAGAGGCGTTTGAAACATTGAAGGGACTCTTGACATCAGCTCCTATCATCCAACCACCAGATTGGAATGTACGTTTTGAAATCATGTGTGATGCTAGTGACTATGCCATTGGAGCTGTTTTGGGCCAACGGGTTGGCAAAGCCTCACATGCCATTTATTATGCCTCCCGAACTCTTAATGATGCTCAATTGAACTATTCCACTACTGAAAAAGAACTTTTGGCTGTTGTATTTGCTTTAGAAAAATTTCGATCTTATTTAATTGGTACTAAAGTAATTGTATATTCTGACCATGCAGCCCTTAAGTACTTGCTCACTAAAAAGGAGGCCAAACCAAGGTTGATTAGATGGATACTTCTCTTACAAGAGTTTGATTTGGAGATAAAAGATAAGAGAGGTAGTGACAACCTGGTTGCGGACCATCTTAGCCGTTTAGTTCATGAAGAGGATGCACTACCCTTGAATGAGAACTTTCCGGATGAGCAACTTCTTTTTATAAGTACAACAACTCCTTGGTATGCTGATATTGTTAATTACTTAGTTACCAAGAAGTTGCCACAAGAGTTGACACAAGCTCAAAGAAATAAGATCAAGAGTGATGCCAAATACTACATATGGGATGATCCTTACCTTTGGAAGCATTGCTCCGATCAGATTATAAGAAGGTGTGTACTCGAAACTGAATTTCAATCTATTCTCACCTTTTGTCACTCTTATGCATGTGGAGGACACTTTGGATCCAAAAGAACAGCCATGAAAGTTCTTGATTCTGGATTTTATTGGCCTACCATATTCAAAGATGCATACCTCTTTTGCAAGTCATGTGATCGTTGCCAAAGAACAGGTAACTTAGGTCCTAGAAATCAAATGCCTCAAACTCCAATACTTATTGTTGAAATTTTTGATGTATGGGGCATGGATTTCATGGGACCTTTTCCTCCTTCTTTTGGTAATCTTTATATTTTACTTGCCGTTGATTATGTTTCAAAGTGGGTGGAAGCAAAATCCACTAGGACTAATGACTCTAAAGTTGTTTCAGATTTTGTCAAGACTAACATCTTGGCTAGGTTTGGAACGCCAAAGGCCATAATCAGCGATAGAGGTACTCACTTTTGCAATAGGACTATGGAAGCACTTTTGAGGAAGTATAACATCACACACAAGGTCTCCACCTCATATCATCCTCAAACTAGTGGGCAAGCTGAAGTGTCAAACCGAGAAGTTAAGTCCATCCTTGAAAAGACAGTTAATCCAAATAGGAAGGATTGGAGTTCACGACTTGATGATGCACTTTGGGCTTATAGGACAGCATATAAGACACCCATTGGTATGTCTCCTTATCGACTTGTTTATGGTAAGCCTTGTCATCTTCCGGTTGAATTGGAACATAAATCATATTGGGCTATCAAACAATGCAACATGGAGATGGATGAGATAGGAAAGAAAAGAAAACTTGACCTACAAGAATTAGAGGAGATAAGGAATGATGCCTATCAGAATTCTAGGATTTACAAGGAAAAGACTAAGGCATTCCATGACAAGATGATATCAAGAAAAGAATTTGTTGTTGGACAAAAAGTTCTTCTCTTCCATTCACGCCTTAAGTTATATCCAGGTAAGTTACGTTCTCGTTGGGTTGGACCTTTTGTTATTACTAATGTATTTACTCATGGTGCAGTTGAAATCCAAAGCCCGAAAACAGATAAGGCATTCAAAGTGAATGGTCATAGATTGAAGCCTTACTATGAGAACTTTCCAATACAAGATGTGGAGGAGTTTCCACTTTTTGAGCCAAAGTATGTTGAATAATAATGGCATGGGTCTAAGTCAAGCTGAGGACAATAAACCAAGCGCTTCTTGGAGAGGCAACCCAAAAGGATGGAGAGCATCTATTATATCAGATTTGCATATTTCTTACTCTCCATCATTCTATCTTTTATTGTTTTTCTTTTCTTTTGTTTAATAGTTCTTTTCTCTTACATATAATTCTTGCATTGGGGGATAATAGCATTACATTGAGGACAATGTAAAAATTATGTGTGGGGGGAAGAATTTAGGATTTTATTTAGAGTGTTTTGTTTTTGAGTCTTTTTATGTTGTTTTTCTTTCTGATCCTTGTTTTGAAAATAACTAGGTGTAAATATAATTCTTTTTTAACCCCGGTTAAATGGCGGATAACGGTACTCCGTGATTATTTAAATCGGTTCCATCAGCTACCCACAAAACTGATATTGTATATAAATTTCTCTTCCAATTTCTCTTTCAATTTTTTTTCATTCTTTTTTTTCAGGATGGATGATATTCTCACAAGATTGCAGAAACGATTTCCTCCTTTTCCTCGAAATATTTTACTGAAGCTTTACCAAGTTCGACTTGAAAGATTAAGAATGCTTATGCACAAAGGGATTCCTGACGACATACGTTGGATAATTGAAGCCAAGGTACGTGAAGATGAATATCTTCCTGTTTTGCATTTACCAGGTACAGGTAGAAGCACTTTTGCAAAGAAGCGACGAGCAAAGCGCATGAGTTCAAATTGCCACAAATGTGCACGATGGACGTGTAACGGTAAATGTCGTTCTATTGGGATTCCGTCCTCTAATCGAGATGATAAAATTGAATTCATTAAGGATGGACTGAGTAAGGAGAATTTGGGTAATATCCAACTTTCTCTTGAGACGCATCCTAGTGGAGACGTACAAAGAGAAATTCTTGATTTATGGCCGCAATTCCAAAGGGAATGGCAACATCTTGGGAATCTGATGTTAAAAGACCCTGTTTGCCAGCTTGTAAGAAAACTGGATGGCAAGCATATCCTCGACTCATAGAAGGCGTTTAAGCCGTTTCTGGACGTAAAACCAGAGGAAGATGTGAGCCACAATCACAACTACAATAAATGACTTCTCAGCTTTTGGTTTGATTTGCAATAACTTTATTTTGGTTTAATTTACGTGTTGTTCGATTTGTGTAACTATTCTCGTTTTTTTTTTTTTTTTTTTTTTTTTTTTTATTATTTGTCTTTTACGGTTGATTTTTTCTTCTCTTTTTTTTGATTTTCTTCCTGAAATCACGCAAAAATCTTTAGTTAGGTTAACATTTTCTTCTGACAGGTCAGATACACTTTCGGCGACATTATTACTCTTGTCTGATTCACTACTGAGTCCTCTATATATTACACCATGTACTCATTCTCTTTCAGGCACTCGAAAAAAAAAAATGGAAAGTACTTCATCCCAGCGCATTAAAAAAATTTGTGTCTTTGGAGGTGCTTATCCAGGAAAAAATTACATATTCGCTGATGAAGCCATAAGAGTTGGAGTAATACTTGCCCAACAAAAGATCCACTTGATTTATGGAGGCGGTAGTACGGGTTTAATGGGAGCAGTCGCTACAGCAGCACACGCCGGAGGAAGTCCAGTTCTAGGAATCGTGCCAAAACTATTCACAAGTTTTTGTGGACCTACCGTGGGTAAGGAAATACAAGTCTGGAGTGTCCCTGAACGGATAACAATCATGTACCATTCTTGCGATGCATTCATTGCTTTACCAGGAGGTCTGGGTACATTGGAAGAAATAGCTTGCGTGGCTTCTTGGTCATCTTTGGTCACAAATAAGAAACCCATTGGTTTGCTTAATATTAATGGTTATTTTAGTAATTTGCTTTTATATTTAGATAATGCTGTGGATAATGGATTCATGTTTTCAGAGGCAAGGAGAACCATAATTTCTGCTACAACCATTGAAGATTTACTTAAAAAGCTCCAAGCTTATGAGTGTTTATCTGCTACGGTTGTTTCGCAAACGCTCGGAAAAAGAAAAAGAGATATGGACGAGCAAGGAGTGGATTGCACTTTGTCTTTGTGACATTATCTAACATTTTGCTTGTTGTGTCTCAGTTATAATAAGTGATTAGCAACCTCTGCAGGTAATATCTCCTAAATTCTACCTTTAAAATTTGACATTGGGGACAATGTCATATTTTAGTAGGGGGTAAGGGACATATTTTGCTAATTTTAAAAAAAAAAAAAAAAAAAATTTAAGAAGTATTCATTCTGAACAAGGTCTGAGTAAGGGAGACTTGAGACATACCTTGTCAGTTTGATTTTAATCTTTTTATGTTTACTTGTTAATTTTTGTTTAGTATTTTAGGATTATTTAGGTTGCATGGTTTTGTTTTGTTTTGAGTCTTAGTTGTTCCTATTCTTATGTTATTAGTTCTTTTCTCTTACACATGATTCTTTCATTTGAGTTAATAGACTTACATTGAGGACAATGTAAGAATTAAGTGTGGGGGGGAATGATTTAGGATTTCTTTTATTTTTGTCTACTATTTTTTTTTCTTTATTATTATTATTATTTTTTTTGTGAGTTTTAGTTCCTTTTTAATACAATGATGAGATATGAATTGCATAAGTCTAAAACAGATTTATTAGTGAGAAGATTTTCATGAGAATTGAGCTTGATGTCAACCTTTTTATGAGCCAATGTTAATATAATATGTTGATTGAGAAAGAAGCATGTTTAGACTTAATCTGACTTGTATAATCATCCTTGTGAGTTTTTGAGCCTATAATGATTGATGCATTATACAAATCAATCTAATTTCTTTCTTGAGTGCTCTTATGATTACATGATTCTCTAGAACTTGCTTTAAACCGTTTGAGACTATATTGATACATGTGACAACATGAATATGATAGGGGCATTAGGATTTTTAGCCAGGGCCAAACAGCCATCCCTTATTGATGTTCCAAGAGAACACACCCTTAGTGAACCAATTTGAGCCTACATTGAATAAGCTATCTCTTTGGTAACCATAACTTGTCCCTAACCTAAATATACTTATATCTTTACCTTTGTTCCAAAGATGAATTAGCATGTTTTGAGACAAGTTGCAAAGACAAGGGATATTTTTAGTTAAAAATTTGGCTTAGAAACAAGAAATAAGTGTGGGGGGAAAAGAAAAGAAAAGTCAAGAGAAAAAGAAATGGAATACTGGCAAATACATTCCTATGTAAAAAATATATATATATATGAATCATCTCTTGAATTTGTGGAAAAAGAAAAAGATGTTACAAAGTCGTTTAGAATGAAGAAAAGGCCCAACATGAATATCCGGCCTAGGTGACTATGTACTTGTAAAGAGTTTTGAGAAGTTTCTTTGTATGATCTTTTTATGTCTCTAAACTTTATGAACTCTTTGGAACCTTTGTGATATCTTTATCCTTTTGTTCTTCAACCACATTACAAACCCCTTGGCCCCATTACAACCTTGATTAAAGACCTCTTGATTCATGAAGTTCTATGATCTAAATAGTGGAGAATAGGTGGACAAGCAAGAATATGATAGAACTGTTTTCATGAGATTGATTGAGTGTAAACACTTCACCACTACTTTAAAGAGTGAAAATCATGAGGGTATCCCATGTGAGAAGTTGAGATTAAATTTGAACATGCAATATTTTGATTGAGATATGTTATGCTAATATTGGCTTAACTCAAACAATTTACATTCAAGCATGATTTTTTGTGAAATTCTTTAAGCTATTGATTAGTTTATAAGACTTGTTCAAATATTGTCTCTAATTTGTATTGAAAGGATTAGGAGTAAATATTTTTAGTATATGCAGTTTATTTATATTTTAGTTTTTCAATGTTTGTGGGTATCGTTCTAGTAAACCCTCACGAGACTAAACTCGTCCACTAGGGACACCTAGGGGTTTAAAGGCTTGTGTCACATGCTAAGTGCCACCGTGATTTCCTACGAAAATGGATTAGATTAGATTTTCTTATTTTATTTTTATTGAGTCGTTGCTAGGGACTAGCAACAATTTAAGTGTGGGTGTGTGATAACTCGTATAATTATATAGTTTTTAGTTATGTTTTATTATTGTTTTGTGTCAAATACGAGTTATTATTGTTTAGTCTAATTGTGTTTATGATCTTTTATATTTTTATGTATTTTGGTGTTTTTCACAAGTTTCTTTGAGTGATTTCAGATTACTAGAATTAAGGGCAAATCCAGTTCAGTTCCAGTTCCGACACCTTTTGCCATATCAGCTATATCTCGAGTTTCACTGAAGCAATAAGGCTGAAATTTGTAGCCATGCAAAGCTAAGAGGCATATCTATATTTTTCATGTTTTACACTTCTTGAAACGGAGTCGTTTTCCATAGCGAAATCGACCATCAAGTTGGCTGATGTGCAATGACGTCTGTGCTGACCTATTTTTGTATTATGCCCATATATTCTTATCCACATCAGCAAATGAGCTGATTCCAACGGCTATGGATCAGTAACTGATAGGGTAACATTTTTCTAGAAGACCATGTGATCAGATAAGGCCTCCAAAATTGACAAAATCGACCATCAAGTTGGCTGATCAAAATCGTCATATATGACGAAAATTGTTAGAAAATGCACCCACCTATTATACCTACCTTTGAAATTTGTAAAGCTTGTCTCTTGTCATTTAGCCCTCCAAAATGTGTATAAATAGAGGGCCTTGGATGATTGTAAGGGATCATATTGGAGATTGGTAGGATATTAGCCATTTTAACAAAATTCTCTAAGTTTTCTTCTTCTTTCTTTTCTCTAGTTTTCTTTTTCTTTAGAAAGAGCAAGAGGTTGGATAATTAATATTCTTCTTCTTCTTCTTTCTTTCTTTTATTTTCTTCTTAGATTCTATTTAATTTTATGTTTATAATGCCTATGCTAGGCTAAACTTCTATTTGGTTAAGGGTGATTTCAAAGCCCTAGACATGTTTTGTGATTGATTTTCAGATTCTATCTATCATTAATTTTCTATCAAAGTTGCTTATGTTCTTCTACAAGAATTGTTCATGATGTTGTCTTGATTTATTTAGGTGTACAACTAGATAGATCTTGATAATTATCTATTGCTAGTTTAGGAGTCTTGATCCGTGTAATTGTCTTGATTTCCTATTCATAAGTGGCAATTTGTGATTAATGATTATGGTCAAGTTTTCAATAATTGCAAAGTGGAACATAACCTAAGTTGAACAATCCGAGCTTATGTGTTTGTTGCTTAGATCAACCTATCTTTCTCATCATAAAGCTGCCATTAAATTGAATTTAGAGAGTTTATTCTAGGTTGTTTAATGGTTAGAGATTAAATAGAGAGCTTGTTCTATTTAACGACAAACTAAGGAAAGATTGGGGTAACAGAGCTTGTTGTTATCTACGGTTGTTAACTTTGATAGTTGGTTGATATTGATAGATCTGAAATTGATTCTTAATGATGTCTAGTGGTGGAGAATGAAACCTTAACCATATTTTTCATATTTGATTCTTCTTACTTACTTGTTTTCTTACTTTTCTAGTTTTTAAAAGTATATTTATTTTTATTGGCTGGTTATACCGCCTAATTTGTATATTAACTTTGTTTTATTTTTATTGGCTGGTTATACCGCCTAATTTAGTATATATATTTTTATTGGCTGGTTATACCGCCTTGCATCTTATTCTTATTATTTACTTTAGTTTAAATCTGATTTCAAAAACCCCTTTTCTTTTATTGTTCTTGAATTTAAGTTTTAAACTATCAACTTATAAACTAAAACCCAATCCCTGAGGACTCGACCCTTGCTAACTACTATACTTACAATTGATCTTTTTAGTGCAAGGTTAAATAAGATACACTCTTTTGGGTGCATCACTATTGTTTTACGGACAGGATGAGTCCGGGATGGTACGGATAGGATGAATCCGGGATTATACGGACAGGATGAGTCCGGGATGATATGGACAAGATAGTCCGAAATGACAAATATTACGGACTGGTATAAGTCCAGGATGTTTTGATGTTATAGTCATGAAAAATTCCTAAATGATAATTATAGAGGTATACACGTAAAATCGATTGTAAAATATTTTTGGCTACCGATTTTGGCTGGCCAATGGCCTATTTTTATTCAGCACTCAGCATAGAAGATTGCATAAAGGACAAGTAATTTTTATAAGTCCCGATTTAATTTTTAAATATTTCTTTTCGGTTAATTAGTCATACTTGATATGTCATGTTTATGCTTAATAGTTAAGAAATGAAACACAAAACTTCCAAGTACTCTTCCTAGTAACCTTATGCTCACTGAGTCTTTCGACTCACTCCATTTATTTTCATTCTTTTTCAGATCTTAATAGACCCAGCTTTTCCCAGGTTTCGGATAGCTAGCCACTCGTATAAATGTGGTAAGCCGGATTGACCCAGGACGTGGTAAGCAGTGGCGATGGTGGGATACATTTTGCAGTCACTAGGGTATCATGGGTCCTATGCATTTTGTGTATGATGTATATGTACTTTATATTTTGTAAACTGGTGTATCTAAGTGATGTATGATATATAACGGCCACGGAGGCCTAGTATGATCTGGTGATGCTTATGCCATTATGATATAATATGACTGTATGTGTGTATATAAAATGTTATAAAGGTTGAGTCTTTTGCGGGGCATCTTGGTTACTCCCTATCGGAGGTGTCCAAACCGAGATGTCATGTGTTGATGATTATTACATTGCAAATGTTGATGACTGAGCGGCAAACCCCCATGTAGGGCGAGATTATGCCGAAATTTTGTTTGATTTGGTTTCATGGGTATATTCAGGCTTCGGAGGCAGGGGCATACCTTGTCTCTGGCCGGCCACATGCCCTGAATTTGGGGTGTGACATAAGTGGTATCAGAGCATGTTCTAGAGGTCAGTGACTGCAAAAAAGGTAAGGTAGTAGTGCCTTGCTTACAGGTAATCTTAGGGTATCGGTAAGTAGTGTACTGCCCCTACAGATGTCCATCGTCACATGCGGTTACATCGGGTAATCTATAAGCCAGCTAGTACATACCGAATTGTTTCGAGAATATTATGGAATTACTGACAGTATATTTATTTTCTAAATAAAATGCTGTCACGATCACGATCTCATAGATATAGAGACGTATTGGAGGACCGAGAGCCTGAGGTCCTGGATAATATTTTTATTGGCCTTGAGGTTAGAGGCCAGAGTGAGGATAGTAGTAGGTCTGCTACTAGGGAAACAGATAGGATTGCTGGAGTAGTATTAGATGACGACACATATGAATAGTTGTTGGATATGGTAAACATATTAATATATTCAGGCCCTGGTAGGGCTGGTGATAGAACAATGACAACCACGATTGTTCGACCAAATTCCTTCAACCAGGTGTTGTTAGTAATGAGTTGTTGTTGGGACAACATACACCCTATCAGCATATAACCTTACCAACTTTGGAGGAACGTTACCACCTAGTTTTGCAGGGGTGGAATCCGATTTTGATCCTAGAAGGTTTTTAGAAGAGTGCGGCCAATGGTGTGTAGGCTTAGGGTGCTCGCTGACTAGAGCCATACAATTAGTGAGATTTCAGCTGTATGGTAGGGCACATGCATGGTATATCTCTTTAGTAGCCATAAGGCAGATTGATGACCCTCCCCTCGAGTGGTCAGAATTTAGTGTTGAGCTTCTTCGAGAATTTTTACCAGAAAATGAAAGGGATTTAGGAATTCATGAATACGAGAGGTTAAGACGATTCGAGGATAGGTCACGGGAGAGAGTGAGATATGAAAGACAAATATCTAGGCAAACAAGGCCATATGGACTAAGGGTTAGAACAACCCTAGAATCATGGATGTTGAGGGATAGAGAAGTCAGTAGTCGGAGGAGGAGATCGACTGGTGTCTGTTATAGATGTGGCAAGCCAGGGCATTTCAGGAGAGATTGCCCATTAGGTCCAGTTTCATCCCCATCAGTGCGAGCTCCACATCCAGCTATAGCATATCCAGGGCAATCAGCAGGGTTAGTAACATTACAGATGGGTCAGGGTTCCTAGGGTAGGGAACAACAGTCTGTGGGCGGAGAACATACTATGGGCAATAGAGGACAAGCCCGTGATTTTGCATCTACTGCCATGGTGACAGGTATAACTTTAGTCTGGTTTTGGCAAACTGATTTCATTTAATTTGAGCACTATATATTGAGTTGTATTTCAAGAAACTTTGAAGTATTTTGACCTAGTTCCGAGATTTGTTATTGATGTTGAGGATGTTGTGAAATGGTGGTGGTTGGATATTAAACTGAACTTGTAGGCTGGGTAATATTTGAGTGCTAAAAGATATATTTTAAGTTGGATTATAAATCACACACAAGGTGCTTGTGAAAATGCCTAGGAAGAAGGCGATTATTATGCCTACAAGGTTTTGGTTTAATGCTTGAATGAAAATATATAGCCTTGGAAGATCCTAAATAACCAAGACAAGAATATGATTTGGCATGGATGCCAATGTCGTAAGATTGATGTATATTTATTGTGGCTAGCCTAGTAGCGTACCTAGGCAGATAAAACTGATGGTATAGTCATGATAGCCTAGTATAGTTTCTAAGTGGGTTATATTGATTATATGGTTGGTGTTGCCTAGTGGTAATCTAGATGGATAATTATACGGATGTGGATGTTTATGTTTTCCCTGTGCACCAGGGAGTTTTGAGATTTCATTCTCGCACTAGTTCCTGAGTTTAAGATTATGGGCCTTAACAGGCGGAGATCATCATATATCTTAGATGACTTGAGGGGCTATGCCTGGCAGATCATCACTACATGAACTTTGTCCGGGTTATGTGCTAGCACGTGGAACTAGATGCGAGGGATTTGATCATGAATTATTACATTAATCTCGCTACTATGTGAAATATGGAGTTTTTTTTGGTTATTGTACGTGATTGAGACATATTGCCCTAGTACTGGCTTTTTAATATATGGATTGTATTCAAAATGTTTAATGGTATTACGGGCTATGCCCGAGACGTTTGTTGATATCACAAACTGTATGCAAATTTATACAGATACTATAGACTTTGTCTAAAATTGTATACTAGATATAGGCTTGCCTAAGGTAGGCAAGGAATGTGACTTTATTTGAGTGATTGTCGATAGACTGAATAAATTAGAACACTTGATTCTGGGAAAATTACGTATAACATAAGTCAGTGTGCTAGACTCCATTTAGACCAGATTGGTCTTTGTGAAGTTTTCGTGTTTATTGTACTTGATTGAGACATCAAGTTTATAGTTAAATTCTGGAGATTATTCTAGGTAGCTTTTGAAATACAATTACGATTTAGTACCATATTTCATTTACAGACAGATGAACAGTCCTTGAGGACATGTTATGTGTTAACATACTAGATTCCGAGGAGAATCGGGATCGATACCTATCATTGATTGAGTTTGTATATATTAACAGTTTTCAGTACAGTATGCAGATGATACCTTTTCTGGTATTTCGGTCTAGTTTTGGCCTTATCTTATTGACTAATTGGGATTGCGATCCGAGTTTGTTTATTGTTGATCATTGCAAAACTAGGACCGAGACATTGTATGGCCGGATGTGTCGATATCCTTTCAGTTAATTTAAGACAAGGGGATATCAGTTGTTCAGTTCAGATATGGTACGGTACACCTAGAAAAAGGTGTAGTTAATCAAAGATATGTTAGTAACTGCTAGAGTAGGTAGAAGTCGTATGCCAATAGCATGTGACAAAGTATTCTTGAAAGTTTCACCTTTCAAGAGTGTTATGAGCTTTGGCGGATGGGCCATGCTGAGTCCAAGGTATATCGGACCATTTCAGATATTCAGTGAGACCTATCACCTGAGATGAGTGTACACTGTGTTTCATGTACTTATGATGTAGAGATTCATGTCAGACGATTTTCATGTGATACAGCCAAAGATAGTACCTGTACTTTTATATAAGTGGACTTTATGCAAAATTCGAGGACGAATTTTATTAAGGGGGGAAGAATTATAAGACCCTCGTAAGTACAAGATCAATTCGAGACAATTATAACATGCAGATGGTTCGAGGTTAAACTTTAAAATTCCTACAGAAAGGATGGGCTACCATGTGGTACATATGTTGTATGATAAATTGTAGAGTTGGGGGTTTATTCGAGTGATTAAGTGATTTAACCCCAAATTGACTAAAAGTCGGGATAGGAGAAAGTTCGTAAAATGTGATAAGTTAACTTCACATAGTGTTGATATGTGATATAACATTATTTGGGAGTGTAGAACATGAATCGACAGAAAAATCGGTAAAATGTGAACAGAGGTATTTTGGTAATTTTACCCAAAATTTTGTTTTTAGTCCGTAAATGGTACCAATGGACTAAGTGATCATATAGGATCATAAATGATGTTTAGATCAAAAATTGGACATTAAAATCAAATCCGATAGCTAAAATCGTCTAATTCGTCATTTAGTGACGCTGGCATAAATTGCAGTAAAAACATGGTTCGGGATTTTTTTAAACTGATCCGAACACATGGACATATGTTATAACATATGAGGATTATGAATATGGCAAGAAGAATAAAAAACGGAGTTGAAATCGGATTAGTCCTTAAGTAACCTAAAGGAATGAAAACCGAAAACTGACCGCGGGAAGGTCCGAAAAAGGTTTTAAATGGATCAATAGATTAATATAGACATAAAATGATGTTAGCAAGCTACTGGTGAAATCAGAACAAAAATCGGAGCTAATACCAAAAAAGTCAAAATATTGACCTGTTGGCGCTCCGAGGCCCGGATTTGGGTTTCGGGATATCAAAAAAATTATCCGAACATGCAGATCAGTATATTATCATATTTGTAACATATCCGTGGCAAGAAAAGTGAAATACGGGCTTTCGAACGTTAAAATTTCATGTTGGCCTGCTAAGGTACTAAAAGACAAAATAGGGGCAAAATGGTCATTTGACCATGCCCCACTTGTTAAGTCTGAAAATCAGACTTCTCCTCCCCCAATTTCACGCAAGGAACCCGAAAAATGAGAAAAAAAGAGGGGAAGCCATGGAAGCTTGCTTCCAAGCTTTCTCTCTCGTCCGTTTACTAGGTAGATCACCAAAATTTTCAAAGATTTCACAAACCTAAAGGTAACTTCATGTTCTAAGCTTGATTTTGATATTATATTTTGAAGATTTTTCCTTTAGCTATGAGAAACCATGTGGGCTAAAAATTGGTGGTGGTGAACCACCATGTTGCCACCATTTTTTCGCCACGGGAGGTGTTCCTCTGCCTCATTAAACCATAAATTAGTATCGGATAGCTTTGAATCAAAATTTAGAGGCTAAAACGAGTTTGGCCAAAACCCTAGCTTGCCCATGAGGTGGTGCCACCACCTTCCTTGGTTGTTCGAGGCCACCGTTAGCTTTGCTGTCATCGTGTGAGCAACTTTCTAGTTGATTGTTGCTCCAAATTTTAATCCGAGCTAAGTGTAAAAATTTATTTGTAAAATTTTTTTAAGCTGAAACTTTTTGGATATCAGCTAACTATTATAAATAATGGGAATTTGAGTGTCCCGTAGGTGTAAAATATTTACAGAATATCCTGACGATGTCGTAGGTACCCGTATCGTGGAGTTCGCCTGGGATCACGACAAAGTCACGAAAGTGCCGCTTTAATACTCGAAATAACACTGTGAGTATTTAGGTTAATTTAGGAGGTAGTTGTTGTTTTATATGCATTGTTGATTGATACGGATACTGAAACACGAAAGATTGCTCGGATCACGGAAATGGTAAGTTTTAAACCTTACGCGGATTAATGGCGTAAGTGTGGTGTTAATATGGTTACATGAGGCAAGTATTGTAGAGTTGAATGATAATGTTTGTGAGCTATTTGAAATGCTCAGATATTCTTAATTAAGATGTTAGACAAGGTAGATTATGGTTGTACTTGTCGGATTAATGAAAAAATAGTATGGTATTGTGTTTGAGGCATTATGGTTGCTAATTTATGAAATTGGTTGATGAATAATATTGTATAGGATGGTTGAGTATTTAAGGATAGTTAGACATTGCAGATTAAATGTTATGCACACAAATTGTTTGATAAAATGTCTAAGTGAAATTGTAATGCTTGTAAACTAAGTAGAAATATGCTAGTGTTCAAGCTGTTACCTAGCATATTATATAAATCATTTAATAAGATAAACAAATTTAATATATCATGCTATTACTGTACGGACAGGGTAACGTCCGGGATTCTATTGTTGTACGGACAGGGTGATGTCCGAGATGCTACTATTTTACGGACAGGGTGATGTCCAGGATGCTATTCTTGTACGGACAGGGTGATGTCCGGGATGCTATTGTTGTACGGACGGGGTGATGTTCGGGATGCTATTCTTGTACGGACAGGATGATATCCGGGATGCTATTGTTTTACGGACAGGGTGATATCCGGGATGCTATTGTTTTACGGACAGGGTGATGTCCGGGATGCTATTTTGTACGGACAGGGTGATGTCCAGGATGCTATTGTTTTACGGACAGGATGAGTCCGGGGTGGTACGGACAGGATGAATCCGGGATGATACGGACAGGATGAGTCTGGGATGATATGTACATGATAGTCCGGAATGACAAATATTATGGACTGGTATAAGTCCAGGATGTTTTGATGTTATAGTCATGAAAATTTCCTAAATGATAATTATAGAGGTATACACGTAAAATCGATTGTAAAATATTTTTGGCTACCGATTTTGGCTGGCCAATGGCCTATTTATATTCAGCACTCAGCATAGAAGATTGCATAAAGGACAAGTAATTTTTATAAGTCCCGATTTAATTTTTAAATATTACTTTTCGGTTAATTAGTCATACTTGATATGTCATGTTTATGCTTAATAGTTAAGAAATGAAACACAAAACTTCCAAGTACTCTTCCTAGTAACCTTATGCTCACTGAGTCTTTCGACTCACTCCATTTATTTTCATTCTTTTTCAGATCTTAATAGACCCAGCTTTTCCCAGGTTTCGGATAGCTAGCCGCTCGTATAATTGTGGTAAGCCGGATTGACCCAGGACGTGGTAAGCAGTGGCGATGGTGGGATACATTTTGCAGTCACTAGGGTATCATGGGTACTACGCATTTTGTGTATGATGTATATGTACTTTATATTTTGTAAACTGGTGTATCTAAGTGATGTATGATATATAACGGCCACGGAGGCCTAGTATGATCTGGTGATGCTTATGCCATTATGATATAATATGACTGTATGTGTGTATATAAAATGTTATAAAGGTTGAGTCTGTTGCGGGGCATCTTGGTTACTCCCTATCGGAGGTGTCCAAACCGAGATGTCATGTGTTGATGATTATTACATTGCAAATGTTGATGACTGAGCGGCAAACCCCCATGTAGGGCGAGATTATGCCGAAATTTTGTTTGATTTGGTTTCATGGGTATATTCAGGCTTCGGAGGCAGGGGCATACCTTGTCTCTGGCCGGCCACATGGCTTGAATTTGGGGTGTGACAGACAGTTCACATACAAGATGACCTGGTGTCACAAGTCAAAGGATTACTTACATTATTGACACATGAGAGTATTTACCATAGACACTTGAGTGAAATACCAAATAGAACTCTCATAGCAGGTCATGTTCAGTGAACTTGTTCAACTAACAAGAACCCATCTGTTATCCCCAAGTATCTCTATACTTTCAACCTATGAGATCAGTTGCATGCGTCAAGTGCATGAAGGCTTAATATATGCCAGTCTTTGAACATTGTCCATGCCCTGTCTTGACAATACGATGACCAGGAACTGTTTTAGAAACACAACATTGATGCATAAGGATCTTCATAATTGTAACTCTTTACAATGCCATTGTGTCTCATGGGCTTTATCTTCACAAGTCATTTATAACAATTATAACAATACTTATGGATAAAGAAATACCTCAATTATAAATAATAAACTATAATGTGCAATACATGATTATATAATTAGTGTTTTACAAGCCTAACTAGACTGTCTTGTAGGGCTTACTTTAACACGGATTCACTCTTGGATTGATTTGGCTAATGCATTTTTAAGTCAATACAAGCATGTGACTGATATGGTGCCTGATCGTCTCACTTTGCAAAATATGGAGAAAAAGGTTACTGAGAGATTCAAAGATTATGCTAAGAGGTGGAGGAACATTGCCACCCAGGTATGACCGCCCCTGACTCAGTAGGAGACCACTGTTTTTTTTGTGAACACACTGAAAGGCCCCGTACTATGATAAACTCGTCGACAATACCACAAAGAATTATTCGGACATGGTAATCTTCGGGGAAATGATTGAAAATGATATCCAGATTGGGAAACTCGAAGGAGATAAAATATCCAATGCAAAGAAAAACATGACACCCAAAAAGAAAGAGGAAGATGCCCAAGATATGGGAGGCGTTGCCCCGTATATTCAGCCCCCCTCATACCGACCATCCTGTCCTTCTATGAACTATATATCCCAGGGCTCATACTTATGCCCAATGGCCTCTTAGAATCCAGCAAATATTCAACCTTTTGTCAGCCAGAGGAAGCTGAAGAACATCCGAAAAAGAGATCGGTTTGAGCCACTCCCCTTGTCTTAGTCTGAATTATTGCCCCAGCTGGTCGAAGAGCAACTCCTCACTAAAGTTCTAGTAGAGCCTATCCCACCCCTATACCCGAGCTGGTATGAAGAAAATGCATATTGTGACTATCATTCCGGACTTGGGGATATTCCACAGAAAGTTGCCTATGTCTGAAACGAAAGGTTCAAGCACCCATCTATAAAAGGGCAGTTAGATGTGGGGAAGAAACAAAGGACAGACAGAGTGGAGAATCCACTGAATGGGAATGATGAGACCATTGTGGATGTCATAATGGGGGAAGAAGATGAAAAGGTCAAAAAGAGTATCGAGGAATAGCCAGTTTGAATCAGGGAAAACATGTCAAGAAGGAGTTTTTGATGCATGTGGTTTCATACCTCATGATGGAAACACTTGTCTCATGTCGGCATTCATATGAATTAAATGAATTTTGAATTTTAAATGCTTTGTGTTTATTGTGTTTTAACAATAATTTGAATAGGCAAAAACAAGCATTAAGGAAGTTCTAATAATGGATAGTCTTAAGAATATTGATGATCATTGTTAGAAATGACCCAATACCTTCCCCTTCTCTTTTGGGCTTTCCTATGCCTAAATCCCTTGAACCAAGACCACCTGAAAGACCTAATACTTCAAGGAATATGAATGATTGAACTTCATAAACCATTACCACTACAAAATAAGCAAAGATGCAGATCCGAGTTTAGGCTATGAGCAAAGGAACAAAATATTTGAAAATTTTTCGAGCTCCTTGTAAACCCGAACAAATGAGACATTCTTTCAAAAATCTAGATCATGGTAATTTGGTATGTGTTAAGGATGTGCTAAAACCATTCATAGCTTTTCTAATAAAATAGCAATTGCCCAAACATCACATCATGATTGACACCTTAGGGCACAATGACCAAACCAGATTATCCCACGTCCTAGAGAAAACCAGTTTTTGGGTCATATCTTCCTTGTCATTTCAGACAAACCCAAGATTGAAACTCAACCTTTTCAGTATAGACTTAGACTTGCGATGTTCCTCATTCTCATGGTTAATCAAATTAGGGCATCATATGTAGAAATGATGAATACATGGTGAATGAGGATGGATTAATGAATGAATCATTGGGGCATGCGAAAAAAAAAAGAAAGAAAGAAAAAAGAAGAAAAATTGTGATATCATGCATATGAAAATTCGGATGATTCCAAAGTGCAAAATGAAATTCTGATTATCTATTCCCCCTGGGTAATACTCTTCAATGAGAATATTTGTGCTTGATATGAGAAATGGTCATCTTTCATATCCCTTTCACAAAAAGAAATTATCTATAGTTACCCCTTTTGAGCCGAAAGAATTCTTTCTCCTTTGAACCCTGATCAAGGATCACCCTTTACACTATGGGGCAAATGCGAGGAAAGGTCTTCTCAAAGATCATGGAGAAATGAGTCCTAACTCAAAGACAGATACAAAGCAAATTAAGCTCCCAAATAAATATGGGCTCACTCTGTCAAAATGAAGATGTAAAAAAAAGTGTGAAAAAGTATGGCAAATAAAAGCCAGGAACAAGGAAGAAAAGGAGCAAAAGTCAAAAGACGAAAAGAAAAGTCCAAAAGGGACAAATATTTCAAAGGGAATCCTCCTCAAGAAATGATCCTTGATCTGATTACCCTCAAACACATATTTTGGGCCTATTTATCCTTTCTTTCTGAACCCCAAACCATGGCCTACATTACGTGTTTTAAAAGTCCATTTTAATCAAGCATGAATTTTTAACTTGAAGGGTTTTTCCTCAGATTTTATCCTATCTCATCGAATTATCATTTCACTATGGAAGAATTTAGAATTCTCAAGTGCATGGTAAAACAATTAAAAAAATAGAAAAAAATGGAAAGAATGGGACTCTAGGGCAAAAACCCAAAAATGGGCGGTCTAAAGTAAAATGAGAATTTTTGATGCCATCTATGTCAGTGCTGATGCCACAACAAAAGAAGAGGCCATCTTGAAGAAATCGAGGAACATCTAGGAATTTCCTGAACCTCCTAAACTGTCAGCTCTCATTTGGAGAATTGACTTCAAAAACTGAAACTTGTTCCCTCCAAAATTAACTTTCTAACTCTGAATATCCTAGCTAATCTTGATGTCTTTCAAAACGCCATGATTTGGAAACTAAAAGAATGTTGAATTTGTTTGATTCTCAAGGAATTCATATTTTATAAAACCTGTTTCATTTGTGAGCCTGGAAAGGACATACATATTTGTTGTGAAGTTTTCTTCGATCAACCAAAATCCTGTTGTATCAAGCTTTTCAATTCAAGTTGAAAAACCCAGATTTACACTTAGGGAAATTTCTAACAGTGGTCATCAGTCTTCAAAAGATTCGTACATCACACACTATAGGGTTAATATTTTTGGCTCAGAAGTTTTCATTAAGTGAGCACATTTTTTTTGGGAAAACAAATAAAAATAGTTTTTTTTTAAAAATTACCATTTTTGATGTTGACATGAGACAAGGGTTTTTCTAACCTAAAAGTATGGAACTACTAGGGTTGACCTTAACTTCCTAACATAGAAATCAGCAAACAGATGTTCGTTGATAAGAATTTGAAAACTGTTGGGGCAAGAAGATAGCTGAAGAACGAAAGGAGAATGATCTCTTATGGGGCACGAGTATTCAGGATACACTCTGATTTGAAGAGGAAAAATGAATTAGAAAGGCCAAGCCAAAGTCTAGAAAATTAATCGGGGACATTGGCATCATTCATGAGCACTTACCTCTTTATTGAGCTTTGCACTTGTACCATGTCAGCAAACATTTGCATCATTCATGGGTATTTGCATTTGAGCTATTCCATGAGCATCTACATTTTACCATTACAGTTACATCTTTCATGGATATTCTGCATTTGTGTCATCTCATAGGCCCACAACAATAAAAAACCAGCATAAAAAACACCATACAAACTTGAAAAACATTGCACAAGCATAAAACAACATATTGCAAGGAAAAACAAAGCAGAATTCTATTCATAATAAAAATTATTCTTTATAATCTAAAAAGGATCCCTAAACAACATTTATAAGGTGCTCAACAGTCTCTACATTAATTACATTACTATCCCCACCACCAACATTCTGGTGGCTTTCTGTGAAAGCATCAGGGACAGTAGCCTCGCCAGTATCAACCTCTATGGCGTCCTCAACAGGAATTTCATCATCGCCAAATTCTTCAGTAGGTGTTGCAAGAACACCTTTGCTAGGAGTATGAGGAGGGCCCCTAGTCATGAGATCTTGTCTTAGGCTCTCAAGCGCAGCAGCGTCGGGAAAGAGAGGATCTAACCCCTCAGGAACCTCCCCGAGGGCAGTAAAGTTGATCCCCCAGAGGTCCACGAGGCCAATACGTTCTTGCATAAGGCTAAGAAGGTCATCTTAAAGCCCATGCAGCAGTTTAACATCCCAGCCAAGACCTTTTGGTTCTCTCTTTCCATTTTCGCTTGCCACTTTTTCCCCTCCTCTTTTAGGGCCTTCAGTCTCTCTTACCCCGCTTTCAAGATTTGGTCTCGCATAATACGGACCTCGTCTTCGGCAGAAGCCTACTTTGCCTCAACAATCCCTTTTTGCTTCTCAACCTCACCAACCTTGGCCTCATAGGCCCACTCGACGCAGGCTGCCTTATCTTCGGCGGAGGAGATTTTACCATCAACAACCGTGGCCCTGTCTTCGACCATTTTGAGTTGGGCTTCTAGCTCAGCAACACGGGCAGCTAAAGTGCTCGCCTCTTTGGTTTTGGCCTTCAAGTACTTGCTAGCCTCCTCCAGCAGATGATTTATATCCCTGCTACAGGGGCATTGCCATCATAATGCCCTACGATATGAACAACAAAGTCAGTACCACCTGGAAGGCAACAATGAAAAGTAAAGGAGTAAGTAAATACCTCGATATGATGGGCCATTAAGGATCGCAGAGTTAGCATGGTCGATTGGGCCTCGACCTTCTTTAAGGCCACCACAGGAAAATTCTCGTGGACCTAAGTCATCGTCTTATCTGCATCAAGAGGAACATCAGTCATGGGCATGTGATCCCGTTAGCCGAAGTACTCCTGGTCGCTAGTAACCGAAATACGTCCACCCTTCCCCTGGTGATGAACCACTAGCGAGGAATGTGACTGCCCCTCCCTCTCTATAGGGACGATGAGATTTTTGTCTCTGTTCATATACCGCCTTTGTCCTGGGTTTTCTTACCCTTGTCGGTGTTCTTTTCCTTTTCCGTGGTTGAGTCAACAACCTTTGATCTACCCGACAATGATTTACTCCTTGAACCCTTCAATTGGGCCTCGCCAACCGAGGTTACGGGGGCAACAAGAGGAGGAGCAGTGTCCCTTAGCTTGATTCACCCGTGGTTAGTATTTTGCTTTTTGGCAGGGGGTGCCTTAATTCACTCATTAGGATCTTTAGAGGTCGCCCCCTCCTTGCCAGGATTCTCCAGGTCCATCAGCCTTGACATCATGCTTGGGCCCACCATATCTACAAAATAACAGAAAATAAGATAAGATAATATAGGGGTCCTATAGTACATGCACAAAGGAAATTACATATCCCTGTATACAATGCCCTAAGGATCGCCATATCTCTGAGCTCTCCCAAGGTATAGGAACCGCTCTCCGAAACCTCACTCTTAGTGTGCAAATTATCTTCCCTCATCATAACATCAAAATCAGACTCCCCCTCATCATCTACATCAATTAAAACCTCTGCGGACCACCACCGACTACACTCCCACAAGTACTAGGTCTGAGGACAGCTCTATCACCGGAGGAGCCACAGAGATGGCAAGGAGAGAGGGGACTCAGGGCATAATGGCGAGCAGGTCCCCGAAGGCCTCGCTATCATCACAAGGAGTGGGGACTGGTTGAGGCTCACTATGCTAGAGTCCTTCCAAATCTGGGATGGGCAATCCCTAAGAGAATCCAATGGCTTACCAGCAACATCATCATCCACTGCAAAACAAAAACAAACTATGAGTAAGACATATGGAGGTCAAATACTGGACAGAACTTGCTGGCCTAGTATAAAAGACCATAGCAAAAGCACCACCTTCGTTGTCGCCATCCAAAGTAACTCTAGTACTAGCCTCCTCTCCCTCCTTGCCTGTAGGAGGAGCACTAATATTGGCTGCCACCATTGGAATGAATGAAACAAATCCGGAGGGCCCCACCTCCCTGTGAAGGCGACCCATGAACAGCATCGCCAACACATTAGTTCCCTCTCGGGCCATACCTCACCCTCTTGCAGTGGAAGAGCATACAAAAACTCAAACGCCATGTGATTAGGGTTCTTGTTACCCAGGCAATAATGATACACGTTTTCAGGCGTCGCCATCACTTCCCAATTGATAGTATGTTGCGATAGTATTTGAACTACTCCAGCTCGGGGGCCCTCATGGCAGCTTATTCCCCTCATACTCTTCGAATGGCTAGACCAATTCACTTTAAAAGGCTAGGTCGCCTCTAGCCTAGGTTCAGTAGCAAAAAACTTGCTTCGTACAATGTGGCAATTACTGGAAGCATTCACCACCACCTTTTTCTTCTAGACAGATAAGTAATAACGAGAACCCATAATCTTCATCCGGTATAGGTTGTGAAACGCGACGACAAGAAGGACTTGCTCCATCACACAACAATCTATAAAATACGACACCATGCAAGCCAGGATTCCCCGGTTAACTGAGAAGCAGCGACCCTGTACACCTCCTGGGAGGTGAAAAAGAAAAGATTCAACAGAAGATGGAAACCACCCTTGAACATGTGCTCGAAAAAACATATGTTCCTCCCACCTTTGGTCACCTGACTCGGGCGAAGACCCTCCTCCGGGATGAAGAACTCATAACGGTAGTTCGAGAGACAAATGCCCTACAACTGCAGCAACAACTTGATCTCCAGAACGATGATATTGCAGGGAACATCGTCGTCCTATTCCTCCTCGAAATCTTCAGCACCGTCGTCCCCCTCGGCATTAGGAAAAACAACCGCCTCAGCATCACCACCCACCTCCCTACCACTACTGCTATCTTTGGCACCACTACCTGCAACAAATCGAGCCCCCTCTTCGATCTCTCGACTAATCTCGATCATCCCTGGGTCCGACTCATCGATACCGTCAGCCCAGGACCTACCCTCTAACTCCCCCGGTGCCCCACTATTGATTATTACCATTTTATAATACTTAGGCATAAACGTTAACCCACCCAAAAAGAAACACTGAAACGACAAGAAAGAAATTGAAAAAACCTATCAAACCTCTGAACAACCTTGTCGAAGAAAAATAAAACCAAAATCGAAAAACACGATAACTCTGACACAAATTCGGCAGCACCTCAACACTCAAATTGCAAAATAGGAGACATCTCCAGCCCCCCTCTAATTTATAGACACAGCAGT
Source organism: Fremontodendron californicum (assembly GCA_030761205.1). Classification (NCBI taxonomy): domain Eukaryota; kingdom Viridiplantae; phylum Streptophyta; class Magnoliopsida; order Malvales; family Malvaceae; genus Fremontodendron; species Fremontodendron californicum. Next base: position 1,374,174 of record JAULJL010000033.1, read on the forward strand.
TAAGGCGTACTTGGGAACCCATACCGCACCGCATGTCCCACCAGTGAATGCTCAATACATGGTAACGCCTCGTACAAAGCAACTCAAAATCAAGTCTATCATTAATCACAGGCACATCAAACGCCACGCGTTTCTTGCCCAAACCAAAAATACTGAAAAGCATCAAGTAAGAGGCCTCGCCAAAAATCGCAAGCTCGCCAATACTTCAAACTCACTAAGAAGGCTTGCCATCGACCACTTTATGACCTCTTGGTCGCCTGGGGGCACTTGTTCAGCCCAAGGGGCTCGCCAGGTCCTAAGTCCTAAATCCAACATATCTCATAGGCAGCCCAAACCAGTAAGCCAAATGACCCCAGGCCTAGTAGCTTAGGCCTACACTTAGAAGACACATGGACTCCTCCTAGCCCCCTCGAGGTCATGTTCCCAGGCACCTCAGGGACCATGTGAGACTCCAACAGCCGCAACCACTATGACGTCGCCTGGCACCATAAGACCACGTAGGACTCCAATTGTCGTGTCCCTCACGACGAGATCGTCCATGCCGTCAACCACCAACTCCCAACCAGAGGCAGATATGTGGCCCTAGGCAGATCGCCCCCAGTAGTATAAATAGCCCCTCTTTGGGCTATCCAATGGTACACACCTTCTAGACTTAAACTCTCTTTTCCATTATCCTACTTCTCTCCTTCACATATTGACGTAAGCATTGGAGCACGCCCCGGAGGCCAACTCCCGGTGCCCTCTAACCTTCTCTTTCCTTTAAAAAACTTGAGACCACCAAGACATGTAGCCCGCCTCCAAAGACATCAACAAAAGTTGATTACTAAATTGGGTTTTCCAAATTCTCCATGAAGAGTGGAGATAGGGCAATTATATGAAGTTGTGTCCCAGACATTAGTATCATTTGCTAAAATTACATACAATAGAAGCACATCTAAGCTTGTCTTTTGTTATTTTTCCTTTCCCAAGCCAATTTATTTAGCCATTTCTCATACATTCCATATGACACATGGTGTGTATTTGCAAGCCATGATATGATAAAAAAGAATGAATTATGTTTAACATTTGTTTGTTTATTAAAATTTTTTGATTAATTAGTATTTAATATGAATTATCAAACATAGTAAAAAAAATTAAAGTGCTGAAAATTTTTCAATGCAATCTCAAAAAAGGTTAAGTCTTAATTTTTCAATGCAATGTAAAAAAATAGTTCATCTTTTCCCCTTTTAAATAACAAATCCAAGTCTTCAATTTTGACCATTAGGAGGCCAATAATAATGCTGTATGGGCAAAAAAGGAAAACAAACCCAAGATTGTTTAATTTTTTCAAAAAAAAAGAAAAAAAAAGTAGAAGAAGAAAATTAATTTGGCAATGGGCAGCCATCAATAAATTATGCTGACAAAATTGCAATTCAATTGGATTTCACCTTCATTTTTTCACCATATATGCTACAAACTGGTTCTCAAAAGAGAAGGTTAAGATAGAGTTGCATTAACAAATGTTGCAGCTATTTCATTGGAATACATTGCTTCATCTGTGGATAGCAATCCCAACTTCTCCTGAAGATTTGAGTAATGTAGATACTTGATTTTGGTTACTAACATATTATCTTTTTCAGAGATCAATAAAGTTGTTTTACATGAAATTACATTTCAACGTACAATAGCAAAAGTAATCCAAAACAAGTAACGAATATGGTTTATTGAAAGTTGCTTCACTAAAAATTGCTTTACTGAAGGTTACTTTACTGAAAATTGGTTTACTAAAAGTTGCTTTACAAAAGAAAAACTCATGTTCACAACAACTCCTTCACAAAATAGTTATCTTTTCCAAAAAGTTCCTATTCTAAACATCTCTCTTTTCAGAACAGCTCCTGAGCAGAATAGCACCTTCACTGAACAACACCTTCACAAAGCAAAATAAGTGAAAATAACCCCGGAATATAGCAAGATTTTTGGGTTAATTTCTCTATTAGAATCTTACGAAAAGCTTGGATTGATGGATTAGATATAGAGATAGTTAAAAGGTATTCTCTTAACCTTTCCTTGAAGTTTGAATGCCTTTTCCCCTCCTTTCAGAATAGATAGTGAGCTCCTAAGTTCACTATTCACTAGCACTAAACATCTACCAGACAAAGTAATAACACTCTAATAACTGACAATCTTTGTGATTATACCTATTAAATACCTATGTTTTGTAACTCATATTCTGCACCAATAAAATAAGAGTTCTCGTAACTCATTTTGGGATTTTTTCATGATATTGACAAACTCTCTCTGAAACTCTTTGCAATTCTCTCTCTCTTTCCTAGTTCTTTTCTTAGCCTTATTCTCCTCTCTACTCAGCTTTGTTCCACTTTCTACCACCACCTGCCATTGGACTTAATACTCCAGGATCTGCTTCAATCTTTCTCTCCACCATCTTTTGGCACACTCTGTGTCACTTATTTATAGTGCTCCCTCTCTCTACCAAAAAACCGTCTACAAGTAATAAGCTAAGATGTGTCAAATGCTTTGAGAGTTGTGATGTCAAGATCAACCCAATCCCAACCTCGTCTACATTTCTTTATCAGGTTCTTCTAGTATTCAATATCAAGTGTTGGATTAGGCTTAGCTTGCTGTGTAAGATGGAGTAACAACTATGTCCGGCTCATTTAACCCTTTTGCTCTAAAGAATTCAATCAAGGTTGTCCCATTTTCATGGCCTTGAAGAACCATAACAGCTTCTTTCGCTACGGAAATTTTACCATTTTTACCTCCATTACTTATATAAATATATATATATATTTATATGTAAATATAAATTATAAAAATCATAAATGATAACTCGTATAATTATATAGTTTTTAGTTATGTTTTATTATTGTTTTGTGTCAAATACGAGTTATTATTGTTTAGTCTAATTGTGTTTATGATCTTTTATATTTTTATGTAATTTGGTGTTTTTCACAAGTTTCTTTGAGTGATTTCAGATTACTAGAATTAAGGGCAAATCCAGTTCAGTTCTAGTTCCGACACATTTTGCCATATCAGCTATATCTGGAGTTTCACTGAAGCAATAAGGCTGAAATTTGTAGCCGTGCAAAGCTAAGAGGCATATCTATCTTTTTCATGTTTTATACTTCTTGAAACGGAGTCGTTTTCCCTAGCGAAATCGACCATCAAGTTGGCTGATGTGCAATGACGTCTGTGCTGACCTGTTTTCGTATTTTGCCCATATCTGCTTATCCACATCAGCAAATGAGCTGATTCCAATGGCTATGGATCCGTAACGGATACGGGAACCTTTGTCTAGAAGACCATATGATCCGATCAGGCCTCTAATATTGAAGAAATCGACCATCAAGTTGGCTGATGTGCAATGACGTCTGTGCTGACATGTTTTCGTATTTTGCCCATATCTGCTTATCCACATCAGAAAATAAGCTGATTCTAACGGCTATGGATCCGTAACTGATAGGGGAACCTTTTTCTAGAAGACTATATGATCAGATCAGGCCTCCAACATTGACGAAATCGACCATCAAGTTGGCTGATCAAAATTGTCATACAATATGACGAAAATTGTTAGAAAAATTCACCCACCTATTATACCTACCTTTGAAATTTGTAAAGCTTGTCTCTTGTCATTTAGCCTTCCAAAATGTGTATAAATAGAGGGCCTTGGATGATTGTAGAGGATCATATTGTACATAGGTAGGATATTAGCCATTTTAATAAAATTCTCTAAGTTTTCTTCTTCTTTCTTTTCTCTAGTTTTCTTTCTTTTCTCTAGTTTTCTTTTTCTTTAGAGAGAGCAAGAGGTTGGATAATTAATATTCTTCCTCTTCTTCTTTCTTTCTTTTATTTTCTTCTTAGATTTTCTTTAATTTTATGTTTATGTTTATAATGCCTATGCTAGGCTAAACTTCTATTTGGTTAAGGGTGATTTCAAAGCCCTAGACATGTTTTGTGATTGATTTTCAGATTCTATCTATCATTAATTTTCTATCAAAGTTGCTTATGTTCTTCTACAAGAATTGTTCATGATGTTGTCTAGATTTATTTAGGTGTACAACTAGATAGATCTTGATAATTATCTATTGCTAGTTTAGGAGTCTTGATCCGTGTAATTGTCTTGATTTCCTATTCATAAGTGGCAATTTGTGATTAATGATTATGGTCAAGTTTTCAATAATTGCAAAGTGGAACATAACCTAAGTTGAACAATCCGAGCTTATGTGTTTGTTGCTTAGATCAACCTATCTTTCTCATCATAAAGCTGCCATTAAATTGAATTTAGAGAGCTTATTCTAGGTTGTTTAATGGTTAGAGATTAAATAGAGAGCTTGTTCTATTTAACGACAAACTAAGGAAAGATTGGGGTAACAGAGCTTGTTGTTATCTACGGTTGTTAACTTTGATAGTTGGTTGATATTGATAGATCTGAAATTGATTCTTAATGATGTCTAGTGGTGGAGAATGAAACCTTAACCATATTTTTCATATTTGATTCTTCTTACTTATTTGTTTTCTTACTTTTAGTTTGCTTATTTTTTATATTTATTTTTATTGGCTGGTTATACCGCCTAATTTGTATATTAACTTTGTTTTATTTTTATTGGCTGGTTATACCACCTAATTTATTATATATATTTTTATTGGCTGGTTATACCGCCTTGCATCTTATTCTTATTATTTACTTTAGTTTAAATCTGGCTTCAAAAACCCCTTTTCTTTTATTGTTCTTGAATTTAAGTTTTAAACTATTAACTTATAAACTAAAACCCAATCCCTGAGGACTCGACCCTTGCTAACTACTATACTTACAATTTATCTTTTTAGTGCAAGGTTAAATAAGATACACTCTTTTGGGTGCATCAAATTTTTGGCGCCGTTGCCGGGGATTGTTTTCTTTAGTTTATTTGTTACTTGGTTTATTCTTATTTTCAGTTCTAATGAGTTTTATTTTCTTGTACATACGGGTTTTTCTGATCAAATTTTGAAAAAAAAAATATAAAAAAAAAAAAACGATGGAATTGAGCAATCTAACACTTGAAGAGTTGGTGGCATACATGAACATGGAGAATCAACAAGCCAATCTCACCTTCCCAGTTCAACAATTGGCCATGGGAGGATGTCAAGGCCATCAAGTGTTCCAAGACCAACAGTATGATCATTACTCAAACACTTACCATGAGGGATGGTGGGATCATACTAATTATGGCTACTCGAAAAATTACCAAGAAGTAGATCCTTATGCCAATTACACTCATCCATCTAGCTTCAATCAATCATGGTCCCAAGAACCAGATCTTTTTCAACCACCACATATGACTCAAAACTCAGGTACTTCTTTAGAAGATCTTGTCTATTCTCTTGTTACTGATACATTGCAATTTCAACAGGAAACAAGGGCAAGCATCCAGAGTTTGGAAAAGCAAATGATCCAATTGACTAGTAGTATGGTGGGATGGGTAGCACAAAGATCTGAAGAACTCCCTGCCCAAACAATGATTAACCCAAAGGAGAATACTACTATTGTGACCTTGAGAAAGGAGGAACAAGATGAGGATGAGACAAAATTAGAGATGAATTCTATTCTTGAGGATAATGAAGCCAATGATCCAAATAAGAGTATTTCAGCACGTGAGGTAACGTTTGAGATTCCAATTTTTACTAATGTTTCTTCTCCACCTTTTCCTAGTAGATTCGCAAAGTTCAAGGAGGATGAACATGAACAAGACACGCTGGAAACCTTAAACAGTTTGTTTGTGGATGTCATTCAACAAGTACCAAAAGATGCATCATTCCTCGATGAGATATGCACCACCAAGGATGATGGAATAATACTTGTAATGGAGAATACATCCACTGTTGTGCAAAGAAAGCTACCTCTCAAACGCATAAATTTGGAAAATTTCATGTATGAGCCTGACAAGCGTAAAAAGCCAAGAAGGGGTGTTGGTTAGATTCAAAACACTAACTCAAGTGTTAATTGGGAAGGCAGCCCAATTAATGAAGAAATTACCAACCTGCCATACTCAGATTTGCTTTCTTTTCCTTTTCCTTTTATTATTTTTTATTGTTTTTATTTATTTATTTTTATGTTTATTTGTTTAGTAATTTAGGATTTTATTTAGAGTTTTTTGTTTTTGAGTCTTTTTAGGTTGTTTTTCTTTCTGATCCTTGTTTTTAAAATAACTAGATGTAAATTTAATTTTTATTTTATTTTTTTTAACCCCGGTTAAATGGCGGATAACGGTACTCCGTGATTATTTAAATCGGTTCCATCAGCTACCCACAAAACTGATATTGTATATAAATTTCTCTTTCAATTTCTCTTTCATTTTTTTTTTCATTTTTTTTCAGGATGGATGATATTCTCACAAGATTGCAGAAACGATTTCCTCCTTTTCCTCGAAATATTTTACTGAAGCTTTACCAAGTTCGATTTGAAAGATTAAGAATGCTTATGCACAAAGGGATTCCTGGAGACATACGTTGGATAATTGAAGCCAAGGTACGTGAAGATGAATATCTTCCTGTTTTGCATTTACCAGGTACAGGTAGAAGCACTTTTGCAAAGAAGCGACGAGCAAAGCGCATGAGTTCAAATTGCCACAAATGTGCACGATGGACGTGTAACGGTAAATGTCGTTCTATTGGGATTCCGTCCTCCAATCGAGATGATAAAATTGAATTCATTAAGGATGGACTGAGTAAGGAGAATTTGGGTAATATCCAACTTTCTCTTGAGACGCATCCTAGTGGAGACGTACAAAGAGAAATTCTTGATTTATGGCCGCAATTCCAAAGGGAATGGCAACATCTTGGGAATCTGATGTTAAAAGACCCTGTTTGCCAGTTTGTAAGAAAACTGGATGGGAAGCATATCCTCGACTCATAGAAGGCGTTTAAGCCGTTTCTGGACGTAAAACCAGAGGAAGATGTGAGCCACAATCACAACTACAATAAATGACTTCTCAGCTTTTGGTTTGATTTGCAATAACTTTATTTCGGTTTAATTTACGTGTTATTCGATTTGTGTAATTATTCTCATTTTTTTTATTTGTCTTTTACGGTTGATTTTTCTTCTCTTTTTTATTTTCTTCCTGAAATCACGCAAAAATCTTTTGTTAGGTTAACATTTTCTTCTGACAGGTCAAATACACTTTCGGCGACATTATTACTCTTGACTTTTACGGTTGATTTTTCTTCTCTTTTTTATTTTCTTCCTGAAATCACGCAAAAATCTTTTGTTAGGTTAACATTTTCTTCTGACAGGTCAGATACACTTTCGGCGACATTATTACTCTTGTCTGATTCACTACTCAGTCCTCTATATATTACACCATGTACTCATTCTCTTTCAGGCACTCGAAAAAAAAAGAAAAAAAAATGGAAAGTACTTCGTCCCAACGCATTAAAAAAATTTGTGTTTTTGGAGGTGCTTATCCAGGGAAAAATAACATATTCGCTGATGAAGCCATAAGAGTTGGAGTAATACTTGCCCAACAAAAGATCCAGTTGATTTATGGAGGCGGTAGTACGGGTTTAATGGGAGCAGTCGCTACAGCAGCACACGCCGGAGGAAGTCCAGTTATAGGAATCGTGCCAAAACTATTCACAGATTTTTGTGGACCTACCTTGGGTAAGGAAATACAAGTCTGGAGTATCCCTGAACGGATAACAATCATGTACCATTCTGCCGATGCATTCATTGCTTTACCAGGAGGTCTGGGTACATTGGAAGAAATAGCTTGCGTGGCTTCTTGGTCATCTTTGGTCACAAATAAGAAACCCATTGGTTTGCTTAATATTAATGGTTATTTTAGTAATTTGCTTTCATATTTAGATAATGCTGTGGATAATGGATTCATGTTTTCAGAGGCAAGGAGAACCATAATTTCTGCTACAACCATTGAAGATTTACTCAAAAAGCTCCAAGCTTATGAGTATTTATCTGCTACGGTTGTTTCGCAAACGCTCGGAAAAAGAAAAAGAGATATGGACGAGCAAGGAGTGGATTGCACTTTGTCTTTGGGACATTATCTAACATTTTGTTTGTTGTGTCTCAGTTATAATAAGTGGTTAGCAACCTCTACAGGTAATATCTCCTAAATTTTACCTTCTTAAAAAAAAAAAAAAAAAAAAGTTTGTTGTGTTTTAAGCAATTTAGAAGTATTCATTCTGAACAAGGTCTGAGTAAGGGAGACTTGAGACATACCTTGTCAGTTTGATTTCTTCTTTTCAAAAAAAAAAAAAAAAAAAAAAGAAAAAAAAAAGAGTTTGTTGTGTTTTAAGCAATTTAGAAGTATTCATTCTGAACAAGGTCTGAGTAAGGGAGACTTGAGACATACCTTGTCAGTTTGATTTTAATCTTTTTACGTTTACTTGTTAATTTTTGTTTAGTATTTTAGGATTATTTAGGTTGCATGAGTTTGTTTTGTTTTGAGTCTAGTTATTCCTATTCTTATGTTATTAGTTCTTTTCTCTTACACATGATTCTTTCATTTGGGTTAATAGACTTACATTGAGGACAATGTAAGAATTAAGTGTGGGGGGAATGATTTAGGATTTCTTTTATTTTTGTCTATTTTTTTTTTATGAGTCTTTATTATTATTATTATTTTTTAGTGTGTTTTAGTTCCTTTTTAATACAATGATGAGATATGAATTGCATAAGTCTAAAACATATTTATTAGTGAGAAGATTTTCATGAGAATTGAGCTTGATGTCAACCTTTTTATGAGCCAATGTTAATATGATATGTTGATTGAGAAAGAAGCATGTTTAGACTTAATCTGACTTGTATAATCATTCTTGTGAGTTTTTGAGCCTAAAATGATTGATGCATTATACAAATCAATCTAATTTCTTTCTTGAGTGCTCTTATGATTACATGATTCTCTAGAACTTGCTTTAAACCGTTTGAGACTATATTGATGCATGTGACAACATGAATATGATAGAGGCATTAGGATTTTTAGCCAGGGCCAAACAACCATCCCTTATTGATGTTCCAAGAGAACACACCCTTAGTGAACCAATTTGAGCCTACATTGAATAAGCTATCTCTTTGGTAACCATAACTTGTCCCTAACCTAAATATACTTATATCTTTACCTTTGTTCCAAAGATGAATTAGCATGATTTGAGACAAGTTGCAAAGATAAGGGATATTTTTTGGTTAGAAACAATAAATAAGTGTGGGGGGAAAAGAAAAGAAAAGTCAAGAGAAAAAGAAATGGAATACTGGCAAATACATTCCTATATAAAAAAAAAATGAATCATCTCTTGAATTTGTGGAAAAAGAAAAAGATGTTACAAAGTTGTTTAGAATGAAGAAAAGGCCCAACATGAATATCCGGCCTAGGTGACTATGTACTTGTAAAGAGTTTTGAGAAGTTTCTTTGTATAATCTTTTTATGTCTCTAAACTTTATGAACTCTTTGGAACCTTTGTGATATCTTTATCCTTTTGTTCTTCAACCACATTACAAACCCCTTGGCCCCATTACAACCTTGATTAAAGACCTCTTGATTTATGAAGTTGCATGATCTTTTAGTGGAGAATAGGTGGACAAGCAAGCATATGGTAGAAGTGTTTTCATGAGATTGATTGAGTGTAAACACTTTACCACTACTTTAAAGAGTGAAAATCAAGAGAGTATCCCATGTGAGAAGTTGAGATTAAATTTGAACATGCACTATTTTGATTGAGATATGTTATGCTAATATTGGCTTAACTCAAACAATTTACATTCAAGCATGATTTTTTGTGAAATTTTTTAAGCTATTGATTAGTTTATAAGACTTGTTCAAATATTGTCTCTAATTTGTATTGAAAGGATTAGGAGTAAATATTTTTAGTATATGTAGTTTATTTATATGAAGTTTATTTATATTTTAATTTTTCAATGTTTGTGGGTATCGTTCTAGTAAACCCTCACGAGACTAAACTCGTCCACTAGGGACACCTAGGGGTTTAAAGGCTTGTGTCACATGCTAAGTGCCACCGTGATTTCCTACGAAAGTGGATTAGATTAGATTTTCTTATTTTATTTTTATTGAGTCGTTGCTAGGGACTAGCAACAATCTAAGTGTGGGGGTGTGATAACTCGCATAATTATATAGTTTTTAGTTATGTTTTATTATTGTTTTGTGTCAAATACGAGTTATTATTGTTTAGTCTAATTGTGTTTATGATCTTTTATATTTTTATGTAATTTGGTGTTTTTCACAAGTTTCTTTGAGTGATTTCAGATTACTAGAATTAAGGGCAAATCCAGTTCAGTTCCAGTTCCGACACATTTTGCCATATCAGCTATATCTGGAGTTTCACTGAAGCAATAAGGCTGAAATTTGTAGCCGTGCAAAGTTAAGAGGCATATCTATCTTTTTCATGTTTTATACTTCTTGAAACGGAGTCGTTTTCCCTAGCGAAATCGACCATCAAGTTGGCTGATGTGCAATGACGTCTGTGCTGACCTGTTTTCTTATTTTGCCCATATCTGCTTATCCACATCAGAAAATGAGCTGATTCCAATGGCTATGGATCCGTAACTGATACGGGAACCTTTGTCTAGAAGACCATATGATCCGATCAGGCCTCTAATATTGACGAAATCGACCATCAAGTTGGCTGATGTGCAATGACGTCTGTGCTGACATGTTTTCGTATTTTGCCCATATCTGCTTATCCACATCAGAAAATGAGCTGATTCCAACGGCTATGGATCCGTAACTGATAGGGGAACCTTTTTCTAGAAGACCATGTGATCAGATCAGGCCTCCAACATTGACGAAATCGACCATCAAGTTGGCTGATCAAAATTGTCATACAATATGACGGAAATTGTTAGAAAAATTCACCCACCTATTATACCTACCTTTGAAATTTGTAAAGCTTGTCTCTTGTCATTTAGCCTTCCAAAATGTGTATAAATAGAGGGCCTTGGATGATTGTAGAGGATCATATTGTACATAGGTAGGATATTAGCCATTTTAATAAAATTCTCTAAGTTTTCTTCTTCTTTCTTTTCTCTAGTTTTCTTTCTTTTCTCTAGTTTTCTTTTTCTTTAGAGAGAGCAAGAGGTTGGATAATTAATATTCTTCCTCTTCTTCTTTCTTTCTTTTATTTTCTTCTTAGATTTTCTTTAATTTTATGTTTATGTTTATAATGCCTATGCTAGGCTAAACTTCTATTTGGTTAAGGGTGATTTCAAAGCCCTAGACATGTTTTGTGATTGATTTTCAGATTCTATCTATCATTAATTTTCTATCAAAGTTGCTTATGTTCTTCTACAAGAATTGTTCATGATGTTGTCTAGATTTATTTAGGTGTACAACTAGATAGATCTTGATAATTATCTATTGCTAGTTTAGGAGTCTTGATCCGTGTAATTGTCTTGATTTCCTATTCATAAGTGGCAATTTGTGATTAATGATTATGGTCAAGTTTTCAATAATTGCAAAGTGGAACATAACCTAAGTTGAACAATCCGAGCTTATGTGTTTGTTGCTTAGATCAACCTATCTTTCTCATCATAAAGCTGCCATTAAATTGAATTTAGAGAGCTTATTCTAGGTTGTTTAATGGTTAGAGATTAAATAGAGAGCTTGTTCTATTTAACGACAAACTAAGGAAAGATTGGGGTAACAGAGCTTGTTGTTATCTACGGTTGTTAACTTTGATAGTTGGTTGATATTGATAGATCTGAAATTGATTCTTAATGATGTCTAGTGGTGGAGAATGAAACCTTAACCATAATTTTCATATTTGATTCTTCTTACTTATTTGTTTTCTTACTTTTAGTTTGCTTATTTTTTATATTTATTTTTATTGGCTGGTTATACCGCCTAATTTGTATATTAACTTTGTTTTATTTTTATTGGCTGGTTATACCGCCTAATTTAGTATATATATTTTTATTGGCTGGTTATACCGCCTTGCATCTTATTCTTATTATTTACTTTAGTTTAAATCTGGCTTTAAAAACCCCTTTTCTTTTATTGTTCTTGAATTTAAGTTTTAAACTATTAACTTATAAACTAAAACCCAATCCCTGAGGACTCGACCCTTGCTAACTACTATACTTACAATTTATCTTTTTAGTGCAAGGTTAAATAAGATACACTCTTTTGGGTGCATCAATAAATATTTAATATCTAAATTTTTTAAACCTCAAATAAATTAAAAAAATATCGTAAGTTATTGTTCAATAGTCTAATTTAATGAGCTATATTATTTTTTTGATGAAATTATGAAAAATAAATAAAATTATCATAAGAAAAAAAATTAGAAATTGAATAAAAGAATAAAATAAATAAAAAGGTTAAAAAAAAAATCTTATACCAACCAGTATGATCGGTAGTGGATTGAAATGGTTAGTATGGACCAATACAATCGATACAAATCGGTATCAAAAACAAAACAATACATAATCTTAAATATAACAATTTTCCTCAAGATCTATACCCGTACAATATCAATAACATTGGTTCAAATACTACCGGTAAAGAGCTTGGGTGGATATATACAAATACTAGAACACCCACGCTTTGTTGTGATAGTGATAATCAGAGTACTGTTGGGCTAGATTTTGTTAGGAAAAGCTTGGCAATCTCACTTACTCATACAATCATCGAGTTTTCACCTTGGTACCTACAACAAGGATAGTGAATTAAAGATTTTGAATTAAGCTAAACTGATATAAATTGAAAATTAAAGTTATGAAAAAAGTAAAGAAATACAATAAAGATAACATAAAGAAAACAAAATCAATAAATAAAAGCTTAGCTCTTAATTTATTCTCTACTAGAATTAAGCCCTGCGTTTGGCTAGGATTTTTTTTAAATTTTGTTTTAATAAATTTTTTAATTAATTAATAATAATAAATTAATTTTAAAATAAATTATAATAAATAATAATTTTTATTTAATTTTTTATTTTTCGTTTGTAATAATACTAATATAATTATATTTTATTAATTATGAAAAATAAATTTATGAAAATTATTTATTTATAAATTACGTAATATAAATGCATTTTCAAATGTTATTTATATGTATTTTTTAAAAATATTTAGACTTTATTGTATAGTGTATACCTTATTGTATAATGTATATTTTTATTTATAAAAAGTAAAAAATAATTAATAAAAATAACAAAATAAAATTGTGGTTTATATTTTATTCTCTCGTTGAGTCGACTTAAAACTAAAAAAAAAAACCTAAAACTAAAAAAAAGGTCATCGTCAAGCGAAAGAGCTTAACACGTGTGTCACACTGATTCGCAACAAGTTTGTTTTTTCTTTTCTTAACTTTTTTTCCTGTGTGGGTCGGGTACGAATTTTAAATTGATTCGTGAATCAACGTCAGACCAACCCTTTAAATACATCATTTAAAAAAATAAAAAGAACTAATAAAATAATTTTTTTAAAACTATTTTCCAAATGGATCGGGTATGGATCTTAAATCGATCTGTACGTCAACGTGCGGACCAACCCTTTTAAATATACCATTTAGAAATAATAAAAAAAAAACCATAAAAAGTAAAACTAAAAAAAAAAACTAAAACTTATTAAAAAAAAAAAAAACTTGTCACGTGTCGAGTAAAAGAGTTCAACACATGTCAAGCTCAGACCCTACTAAGAAATATTTTTTATTTGTAGTTTATACATATTATCTTAAATTTTCTCTGTAATCCCTTTACTTTTAAATTTAAGGCATAAATATAAATTTGACCTTCGAAGTATGCAGCTTAAATCATTTTGGCCCTTATTTTTTTTTGAGTCAATTTAGTCCTCAATTTGTTATTTTTGTCAATATCGTATAAATTTAACGAAAATTGATAACGTGCGAGTATGAGACTAACAATTTCGTTAAATCTAGGCTAATTTTATAAGAAATAGATAAAAAAAATTAACCATAAATAAACAAAAATTTGACCAAAAAGTTAACGTTTTCATTAAATTTAGGCTAAATTGAATGAAAATAATAGTATGAGGGCTAAAGTGATCCAAATAAAAGAATAAGAATCAAAATAATTTAAGTTGCATATTTCGAGGGCCAAATTTATATTTATGCCAAATTTTAATGAACTTAGTCTCTATACTTTTATTAAAAGTAGACCTAAAGACAATTGATAACAATTTTAAGATTATGTCTTTAATTTGAATGACATGAAATTTGAATAATTTCTTGGCATGTTGAGGTGGATAATTCTTTCTTTGACTATATGATACATATCGGTTTAAAAATATCATATTTTATTTCAACTAAATAATTACTAATATTTTTTGAATTAAAGAAAACAGTTTTTAGAATTTTTTAATTAAAAAAAAGTTTTTTTACTAATATGTACCATGTGGTTAAAAAAATCAAGTTAGCATGTTACGTCATAAAAAAAAAAAAAAACATGCAGTCGAATTTAATTACAAAAATTTAACATCATTATCAGTTATCCTTAAATCTACTTTTAATAAAAGTAAAGGATTAAATTTATTAAAACTAGAGTATATAGACCAAAACCACAAAACTAAGATAGTAGAGACACCAAATTCAGATTTTCATTATTAAAAAAAAAATACAAAAACAAAAAATTGATATCTTCAAACAAAAAGAGTTGGAACTTTGGAATATATATATACGAAACTGTTGATGTCCTTCTGGTGGCAAGTTGATCTGTTTGATGACTTGGATTCCTGTTGACATGGAAAAGAGAGGTCCGAGGGCACCGAAGTTGGCCTCCCGGGTGCGCTTTGATGCCTAAGTCAGTAAAGGTTTGAGGATGAGTGATGGAGGCTAGAGGAGTGCTATAGAATTTTATGGGTTTCAGAATGTCTACCTAGGATCAGCCTTCATTAAACTATTTATACCTAGGTTGGGCGTCCCTTGGGGGCGCCACGTGTCGTCTGTTGCTGTGGTTTGGTGGTTATAGGTATAGGTGGCCTTCCCTCAGCAGGTGGAGGACCTCTGGAGAGCTGGGTGACAGTCACGTGTCTTGCATGTTGTTGGCCTAGGTTTGCTAACTTGGGCTTTGAGCTTAATGCGCTTAACAATTGCCTCCCACGCGAGGCGGTGACTATAAAGTGGTCGTTGGCGAACCTGTAGTTCCTTATATCTTTTTGGTTGTGTGGCATCCTTGTGGGTCTTCTAGCGATCTCACGTACTTGGATCTTCTATTGATTTTTGAGATGCTGCTTGTATGACAGTTGGTTGAGGCACGTGTGTCGACCTGCCTATTATTGATATCAGACCTACTTTTTTGGTTGTGTTTTTCGAGGTGCTGCCAGGTGTCGTTCATGCAGTGGTGAAGGCGCCCTACTTTTTTTGGCTTCCTGAGTACGCTTGGTGAATTTGTCCTATAAATAGGTGGTCTGAGGTAGCTGTTTATCTGTTTAGCTGCTTATATTGTCGAAGTGCTGTTGCTTTTGTCTTTGTTTTTTCTGTTAAGAGTCGAGGAGAAATTTTTAGGTAACTTTTTGGTTTTTTTTTGTTTTTATTTGTTAGGTGAGTGAGTCGAAATGGCTTGGTATTATAGGACTGTCATGTCAGAGGATAGTAGGGCAATGACTACACTAGAGGCCAGCTCTTGGGGAGGAGGAGGATAAGATCGGATAGTGGAGGAGAGGGCTAGGGGTGGCTGCTGAAGGTAAGGGTGGTATTGGGCCCAGTGGTGGGGAGGTGGGTGGTGGTGTTAATCCAGTGGCTTCAGCGACTACCAGAAGCAACGATGAAAAAGGTGACAAGGACTATCTGTTGGGATTCGGATCATGCTCAAACAGAGATAATGTATAATTTAATCAACAAGTTAAATTAACAACGCAGCGGAATAAAACAAAAAGAAAGAGAAACGAATCCCTCCATGGATTTTCTTATGAATTTAAAATGATCATTCTGTCAAGAATAGATAACAATCAAAATCTCATACCTCTTTAATGGAGATTGCTGAAACCTCAAGACAGATTCTTGATGTTCTTGTTCTTGCACACAAAGCCCGGTTGTCGCAAACCAAAGCCGTCCAATTGTCCGGCCTCTAACAGTAATCCACACAGGTGACTCGAGAACCTTCACAAGGTTGAGATTATATTTTGCCAAGATGATGCTAGTAGTCTAGGTTGTGAGAAACCTTCCTCCTCTACCTTAGTCAGCCAAAAATAACAAGAAGAATCGAATTCCTCTCTTACTTTTACTGTTCGACCAAAACTCACTTAGGGAGAGTGAGAGCCCCCGATTTCTAGCGTTTCAGCTTGCTTAGGGAGCCGACAAGAACATATGAGGCATATATATATAACTAGGTTTAGTGTATGCCAACTATTGGACTAACTGCACTAAAGCCCTTATACATATTATTAAATATTCACAATAAGCCCACAACACTTAATGAATATTTAATCTGGCCCAATCTCATTTTAATTCCATTAATTACCTTTTGTGTGACCCATTAGGCCCCTAACATGTAGGCAATAAATATAAATTAAATCTATTTAAGAATTTCCTATTTATATTTATAGATCATGAGAGGCATCTAGCAATACATCATGACCACCTAAATGCAGAAAGAGTCAACTAGGTTCGACAAGCCTTTCGTGTACAATATGTCTGTGTAGTTCGATCCCTTAATCAAATATCCCGGGATAGGAAAGAGCATGGTTCAGTGTCTACTCTTAATCCCATTCCATATTAGATCTGCAGCTTCAATATTAACTCCTTAAGTATTGCCTTGGCCAAGGACTTCCATAAGTTAATATAAGCCAGATGCATGTGAGATATGCCCCCTCATATCACTTGGGGTGGTGAATCCTCTCTGGACCACTCATTCATCTTCGTATGCTTCATGTTATACCCAATAACACCCTACCATAAACATCCTCTTGTTTGGGACTTGTTCGTGATGAAATCTAAGTATGACAGTTCACATACAAGATGACCTGGTGTCACAAGTCAAATGATTACTTACACTATTGACACATGAGAGTATTTTCCATAGACACTTGAGTGAAATACCAAATAGAACTCTCATAGCTGGTCATTTTTAGTGAACTTGTTCAACTAACAAGCACCCATACGTTATCCCCAAGTATCTCTATACTTTTAACCTGTGAGACCGGTTGCATGCATCAAGTGCATGAAGGCTTAATATATGCCAGTCTTTGAGCATTGTCAACACCCTGTATTGACAATACAATGACCAGGAATAGTTTTAGAAACATGGCATTGATGCATAAGGATCCTCATAACTATAATTCCTTACAATTCCTTTACAATGCTATTGTGTTTCATGGCCTTTATCTTCACAAGTTATTTATAACAATTATAACAATAGTTATGGATAAAGAAATACCTCAATTGTAACTAATAAACTATAATGTGCAATACATGATTATATAAATAGTGTCTTACAAGCCCAACTAGATTGGCTTGTAGGGCTTACACCAACACTATCTACTATGAGACGATCATGATACTCTTTGCGACATCATCGACGAAGAGGTCCGATCTGCTCTTTGGTTCAGTGAGCTATTCGTTCCAAACTATCGATATGAATTCCTCATCCTAAAGGTGACTCGATGCCCTAGTTGTGTGCTTAAAGATGACAAGAACGTTTGCTTCTACAAACACACGTTCAGGGGTGGCTTCTATCTGCCTTTGTACCCCTTCTTCACCACTTGTCTGGAAGGTATCAACATGGCCCTTGCCCAACTGGCTGGGGTGGCATGGCCTATAATGGTTGCATATTTCTTGGATTGCTGCATGAGAGGGTGCCTTCCTACTATGTATCGCTCTCGAACTTGTATATGGTGAAGCGACTAGGCACTTATTTTTATTTGAGTGCTCGTGAGGTGGTGGTGGACGTGCCCTCAAATGTTCACATTGAGCGGTCTAGATTTTTTGATGTCGAGCTAAAACTGTAGGATAAGTGGCCCTTCAAAGTGAACTAGTCCATCTATCGACATGAGGAAGAAGCTTCCTACGAGCATCAAGGAGCGGGAGCAGTATAAGTATTATCTTGCAACACCATAGATTGGATTAAAGTTGGGATGGATTCAAACATCTACAAGTATTGCCTAAGGGACGTTAACCCTAATAGGGTGGCTCCTCAATTTGCATATTTGTAACTACCAGAGGAGGACTTGGTCTGGCTTGAAGGTGGAGATGATCCTGTGGCTTCACGCCTTACAACCCATCAACCTAGCAGGCTGGTCATTCTGTTCCACTAGCGAAGTGGGGCCTTCCAATGCAGGCAATCGAATGTTTTGGTCCTTTTTTCTAGCTGGCGATCTGTCAGGTTGCGAGTTTAAGGTACATGTGTTTTGGCGAGATCGTGGTCTTTTCTTTTTGTTAACTTTCTTGTTTGCATGCAGTGGATAATGCCATGGTAGGTCAATTGATACCCTCGCTAGAGGAACTACCTATATCTGACCTCGAGCATTGTGTCATTTTGGGCCACTCGAGGCTCCCATTCCCTTAGCTTTTGGAGGGTCTAGAGTACTTGCCCACTGTTGTGCTTGGTGGCCCTTCTCCTGCTGCTGCTCCTCCTGCCATCGTTCTTCCTCTTCTTGCTGTAGACGTGGTAGAGTTTGTGTCCTCTCCAAGCACTCGCGAGATTTTTGGTGGAGGCACCCATGTTGATAGTGTTCATGTCGTTGGCGGTGATGATTTAGATAAGATGATGTTGGAGGATCATTTGCTATCCGCTAATTATGTAGCAGGGAGTGATAATTCTAGTTCAGGGGAGTGTAGGAATATGCAAGCTGTGTAGGAGATTTTGGGGCGAGCTGGTACACTTTGTTATACTTGAATTTTAGGATTTTATTAAGGACTCATGTCGATTGTTTGCTTTTTTGCAGTAATGGCGGGAAAAACTCTTGCGGGGAGAGCTTGAGGCCACAAAGGAGAAACTGGTTGTGGTGGAGGGTGAGTTGAGGGTGTTGAGGCAGTGCCTTCTAGAGGTTGGCGTAGAGTGGAAGGAGGTTGTGGCTGCTAAAAAGTCATGGTTTGAGGCTGCCTTCGAGGAAGAGATGGATAAAGTCATTGGCGAGGCCTACCAGTTATGCCTGCAATATAAGGAGGTTGCTCTCACCAGGGTGTAGCTGTATCATGGTCCCTTGGACTTCACCTCTATGGACTTTGCTGCCATCAGGGATGTACCTAAGGGGCTTGATCCTTATTGCCCCGGTGTGGCTATGGTTGAGAGCCTACGGAAAACATTTGGCATGACAGAGGCTGGCTCAATGCCTCAATGTCCTGCTACAGCAGCGAATGATCTTCCTCTACACTTGTTGCTGAAGTGCTTGTGGTCTCTAATCCTGCTACTCCTGTTGATGCGGCAAGGTCTGGCGAGCCTATAGACATTGATGTAGGGGAGACTATTATTGCTAAGGACCATCAGGCTGCAAATGTTGTACATCTCGATACAGAGATTGGTCTTGTCGTTCATGATCCTGTAAATGCTTATTGATTTTGTTTTTCTTTGTAATAAACTTTTGTTTGTATGTGACTTTTTAATATTAATGGAATTGATCATTTTCCCTCCATTGTGTTTGCATTATTTCTGCAGTTATTATTGCATTTTTGCCTTTTCTTTTATTTGTGTGATTACTTTCAAGTCACTCTGGTGACCTTGTCTTTTGAGTTGTTTTTATTGTTTTGGAATGCTATGTTTTAGGCGAGCCGTGTGACTTGTTAGTTATAGCTTTAAGAAGTTGTGCTTTGTGATTTCAGTTGAGGCTACGTTGTGTATTGTTATGCGAGATAAAGCTTTAAGAGGCTGTTGAACGTATGGCGACATGTGAGATAGATCTTTAAGAGGATTATTAGACATGTGATGACACATGAGGTAAAGCCTTAAGAGGCTATTGGACGTGTGATGACATGTGAGGTAGAGCGTTAAGAGGCTGTTGGACGTGTGATGACACGATTGGTAGAGCCTTAAGAGGCTATTGGACGTATGATGACACGTGAGGTAGAGCCTTAAGATGCTATTGGACGTGTGATGACACTTGAGGTGGATTTTGAAGTTTTCTTAAGTTAAACTCAAATGTAATGCCTGCATAACACAATTCGAGATTGCATTAGTTATAATCAAAGTATTTACGCTATTATGAGAAGAATTTATCTAACTGAATTGCATACCAAGTTCTAGGTGCAGGATTTCCATTTAAGTGTTCTGACGTGTAAGCTTCGAAAAATCTTCTTTGCTATCCTATGTGGTCCTTCTAAGTTAGGTACCAACTTTCTTTACTCGCTTGAGGGTCAGCTGGCTTCACAATTCCTTGGCGAGGCCGCCAACCTGAAATTGTTTGCCTTTTACCCGGGAATTGTAATATCTGGCAACTTGTTGGGATTTAACTGTTGATTTTATCTATGCCAAGTCTCTCATTTCTTCAAGAAGGTCTAAGTTCGCCTTAGTGCTTCTTTATTTGTAGTTGGGTCAAAGTGGGCCATCTTTAATGAATTGACACCAATTTCTACTGGTATTACGGCTTCTATACCAAACATCAAGTTAAATGGCATTTCTCCAGTTTCAAAGTGGGACGTGGTTCTGATTGCCCATAAGATTCTCGGTGTCTATTCGAACCATGCCCCTTTGACGTCATCCAACTTATTTTTTAATCTCTAGAGAATTTTCTTGTTCATGGAACAGTGGATTGTGCGATCTTGAAATTGGCAAAAAAATTATTTAGCTTGTCTTCCTGGAATTGTTTTTCGTTATCCGCCACTACAACTTTCGGGACTCCATATTCGTAGACTATGAATTTCTAGAAAAAAAATTTTATGACCCTTTCTGTGATGGTAACCACAGCCTTTGCCTTGACCCACTTAGTGAAGTAATCGCATGCGACCACTAGGGATTTCTTCTCAATGATCACAGTTGGGAATGGGCCTACAATGAAAATGCCTCACATGGCGAAGGGCCAAGGGCTCAAGAGTTGGCTAAGTGCTTCTGCGGGCTATCTGGGTATCGTGGTCAACTTTTAGCACTTGCTGCATTTTTTGACTAGTTCTGCGGCGTCTTTTTTCATAGTAGGCCAACAGAATCCTTGTCTTGGTGTTTTATGGGCTAATGCTTTGTTCCCCATGTGGTTTCCACATACCCCTTCTTGGATTTTTCGTAGGACATACTCAGCTTCTTTTGGTGCCAAACATCTCAGCAAAGGGAGAGTGAATGATTTTTTGTACAAGGCTCCATCAATCATAGTATATCTAGTGACTTTCATTCTTAAGTTAGCTTGGTCTTCCGGGTTGTTCTGCGAGCTTCCATCTCGGAGGTATCTGATAATAGGCGAGTTTGGATAATGAGTCGACCCTGGCGATCTGTTTGACGACTAGCTTATCAAAGCGTCCTTTCAAAGTGGCAACAAATTTATAGTATTTTACCAACAATGGCTACCTAACTTCGTATTCGCCATTCACCTGTTTAGCCACCAATTAGGAATCTGCAAACACACACAACCTTTTTGCTTCGAACGTGGAGGCTAATTCCAGACCAGCTAGGAGGGCTTCATATTTCGAAGCATTGTTAGAGGCGAGGAACCCGAAAGATAGCCTATACTGACATTCATTTTCTTCTGGGTCGTTATTAAGATGTCTGCTCCTGACCTGTCCTACCTAGAGAATCCATCCAGTTACAACATCTTAAAGTCATTTGGCACTGGTTCCACGTTTGGGGGCTTCTGTATTATTATAGGATCTAGTGGTGGGGCTCTTTATCACTATTGTTTTTCTGTGGGGGTTCCTCTGTATACACTATTGGGGATGCAATGCCAGGTGTAAAGGAGCATTCGGCTATAAAGTCCGCCAAGACCTGAGCCTGATGGCTTTCTTTGGTCTATACTTCAATCCAAACTTGCTCAGCTCGATGCTTCATTTTACCATTCTTCCTAACATGTCGACCTTTTGTAGGACTTCTTTCAACAACTTATCAGTTAACACAAAAATCGGGTGGGCTTGAAAATACTGCCATAGTTGCCTCGCCGCAATAATCAGAGTGAAGACAATCTTTTCCAGCCGAGTGTAATTTATTTCTCCGTTTTGTAAAGCCTTGTTGACATAGTACACTAGCGTTGGCGAGACTGTTCCACTTTAACCAAGACATTTGCTATAGTCTCATCAGACGCATCGAGATAAGCATATAGGAGGTCGCCTGGTAAAGGGTTGGTCAGGAGAGGTGGCAAGCACATGTATTGCTTCAAATTGTCTAGCACTTTTTGACAACTGTCATCCCAATGATACCATGTGGCGCTTCTAATGACCTTAAAGAAGGGCAAACATTTATTGGCTAGTTTAGAAACAAATATGTTCAAAGCGACCACTCTTTCTGTGAGCCTTTGTATCTCCTTTGTATTCTTATGTGGTGACATATCTAGAATGTTAGTATATGCCCTAGAGCCAATCAGATTGGACAAGGGATATACAGTTAATAAAGATAACTAATCACTATAGTCTAGTTATACAAGGTTTTCCTTTATGTTAATACGATAATAAATAGTTATCAAGTACTAATTGGATGAAGCCTATGAAACATAAAGGCCTTGCAAAGGAATTATGAAGAGTTATAATTTTGAGATCCTTACGCATCAAAGCTATGTTCCTAAAATTGTTCCTGGTCATCATATTGCCAAGATAGAGCATTAGCAATGCTCAAAGACTAGTACATGTTAAGCCTTCTTACTTGTAAAGTAAGCAACCGATCTCATGGATTGAAGTATGAAAGATACTTGGGATAACATGTAGGTGCTTGTCTGTTGAACAAGTGCATAGAACATGGCCCGCTGTGAGAACTCCATTTGGTATTGTCACTCTAGTGTCTATGGAAACGTTCTCACGTGCCAGTCATGTAAATAGTCCTCTGACTTGTGATACCAGGTCATAATGTATAGAGAGTGTTATACTTTGATTTCATCATGAACGGGTCCCAAGAAGGGATGCTTATGGTAGGGTGATTTTGGGTATGACATGTGTCGCAACCTAAAAAATAACAAGTCTCATCGCAAGACTTTATATTCGTTAAGCGTGACATTAAAAAAAATCGAGGAAAAGTCGACTTAATTCCTCTTGAAAAATGAAGTTTTGAAAATGACCTTGAAAAAGACATGGAGTCGCCACCAACTGTTTTTAGCTAGGTGTGATAAGCCACCTATTAAAATCGATTTTATAAAACATTTTAAAATTAATTAAAATATTTTTAAAACCAATTTCAAGTCTGCGTTTTAAACCAAAGAAATCAAAGAAGGGGTTCGGGACTCGGTTACATGTGGGGAAGGATTAGCACCCCCACAACGCCCGTATAAAATGGTACCTTATTAATCATGTGTTATCTCAAGTCTCCGTTAAAAATCGATTTATAATTTAATATTTCAAGTTAATTCCCAATTTAAAGAAAAATAATTCCATTTTTAATTGAAAATGATCCAGAATTTATAAATTCAAAATTTTCCTATATTCCCCAACAAACGTGACAAAATATAGAAATTTTTATTAGTTTGGAAAACTTTCCGAATCATTCTCATTTTAAAGAAGATATTCCGTTATTAATGATAATTGATGATATCCTCGCCAGCAAACTCGGCAGAGAACTCATGAATTATTTTAACTCCGAAATATCTTTATTTTATTGAAAAACATTACCCTTTTCAAAATATTTTAAAAAAATATGAACATGAATATGTGTGACATAAATAAAATGACATAGCAAAGTCTAGATAATATAATGCAACTTAAATGGCATGATATAATTTAAATGTCATAGCATATTCTAAATGAAATGAAATATCCTAAGTCATATGATATATTCTAAATGAAATGAAATGACCTAGGTAACATGATATATTCTAAATGAAATGTAATATCCTAAGTCACATGATATATTCTAAATGAAATGAAATGACCTAGATAACAAAATATATTATATATGAAATGAAATGACCTAGGTAACATAATATATTCTATATGAAATCAAATATCCTAAGTCACATGATATATTCTAAATGGAATAAAATGATTTAAATGACATGAAAAATATAAATGATATGGCATATAATCTAAATGATATGAAATGACATGAAACATAAAATAATGCTAACATATAATATCCATGAAAATAAAAATAAAAATAATAATGCATGAACATAGTTTATGCTAAATAATATGACAAAAATAACTAAATAAAAAGCATAGAATATCATAAAATATTCAAAACCATATAATAAACAACATAACATCAAAAATATAAATAAAAAATAATTACAACACTGTAGACACCTAATTTTGTCCGGATCACTAAAACAGGTATATTTTCTTCCTAAATTGATGTTTCTGAGTGTAAAAAGATTTTTTTCATCCTGCAGGTGGTACTCCGAGACTTAGTTTAAGAGGGCGAGCATAAAAATTCAAACTTGAAAAAAGTCAACCCCGAAAAAAGTCAACTCCGAAAAAGTCAACCCTAGAAAGTCAACTACTAAAAAAGTCAACCCATTTTCAAAATCAAGATTTTAATTTCAATTGAAAAATGCCGAAATAATTTTGATAATCCGAGGTCTATATTGAAAGATATGGAGTTCGGAAGATGGGATTTGGAGATTCAGTAGAAAGGAAACCCTAATCCTAGAAATTTGGGGAAAAGTGCTTAAACGATCAAATTGGTCAAAATTGAAGGTTCCAAATGAAAGATAAGCACTGACTACGGGTAATGGAGAAGCCACTTGCAAGAAAAAATGAAAGAAAAGTCAATTCGGGAGAAAACCGAGAGTTAGGGTTTTTAGTAAATTCCGGTGAAATCTGGAAGAGTCACAGAAATAGCCCGACTTGGTAAGACCAAAACCCCCAATGTATGAGGAATAATTAAAAAGGGATAGCCCAAGGCTCAGCTTGAAGAAAATCTGAAAATCGGACTTGTTTTGAGCAAAATCGGGTTTCGGAGGCAATAGGGCAAAATTGGAAAATTTGGGAAAAATAGCAAATGAACTCCAAAAATTCTGAAAATTTACAAATCTCATTCTTAAATCATTTGAAAAAGATTGGCAAAAGAAAATCTTGATTCGGAGTTCGTTTGCAAAATGGCCAAATCCTAGGCTTCCTGTGCAATAATTCAAAAAAGAAAATCTCGAAAAAATAGCAAATGAGCTCCAAATCTTCTAAAATTTTGCAAATATCATTTTTAAATTATTTGGAAGATATTGACAAAATAAAATCTTGATTCGGAGTTCGTTTGCAAAATGGCCAAATCCTAGGCCTCTTATGTAATAATTCAAGAAGATAAATCTCGAAAAAATAGCAAATGGACTCCAAAAATTCTAAACTTTTGCAAATATAATTTTTAAATTACTTGGAAGATATTGGCGAAATAAAATCTTGATTCGGAGTTCGTTTGCAAAATGGCCAAATCCCGAGCTCCTATGTAGTAATTAAAGCCGATAAATCTCGAAAAAATACCAAATGAGCTCCAAAAATTATGAAAACTTCCAGATCGCACTTTTAAATTATTTGGAAGAGATTGGCGGAGAAAAATCTTGATTTGGAGCTCGTTTAAAAAATGGTAAAATGTGGAGGCATAAAAGGGCATTTTTGGAAGAAAAAATCCAAATAAATAGCAAACGGACTCGGATAATTTTGAAAACTTTCAGAACTCAATGGTTTATTATTTTGGAAGTATTAAAAAAATAAAAATTGAATTTGGAGTCCGTTTGATATTTATTTGCATCCGGGGGGCAAAACGGTCATTTTACCCAAGCAACCGAAAAGGGCTTCTTTGGGCCTTTCAAAAAATCAGAATTGGGCTGGAAAAGAGAAGTTCTGGCCTGCCAAGGCCCAAAGGAAGGAGAAAGCCTCTGATTTTTCAATCAAATGGCTAAGAATTAAGAGTTAGTTAGAGATTCTCTTTAATCAAGCCATGGTGATTAAGCCACATAGGCCAAGAGAGATGTCAACATTATTCTTGAACAGTTGTAATTTGGGACAGCTGATATGCTAATCTAAGGGTGATAATTTCATGATTTTTTCACCTTGAATTATTAGCCATTTGATGGAAAATTGGTTACAAAAAAATGATAACATCCTTGCATGATTTAAGGGCCATTCGGCCAGCACTAGAGAGGGGTTCAGAAATTTAATTTTCACACTTTATTTTTGCTGAGTTCTCTTGGTTTTTATTTGGTTTTTCTCTTTTTGGTTGAAAGCAAAAAGAAAAAGTTTAGAAAAGAAAGGAAAGGAAAGTTTGAAGAGATAAAGCTTGAAATATAGCTTCTTGAGGTTGCTCTTGAGCACCAACTCTTGCACTTTCTTGAATTTCCATTCTTGTTTTTGCTATTTTGATTACTATTTGGTGAGTTTCCATTTTAAATAAATGTTTTTTTTATTGTTCTTCTTAAGTTCTTTCTTCATGTCTTTCTTAAATATATTTTTTACAATTTTTTTTTTACAATATACTCACCATGGCCGAATGGCCTACATTTTTTGTTTAAGTTGCTGTTTTGGTTTATTTTATCATGTTGTTGATGTTATTTTCTTTGATCTTGATGTTTTAAATGTTATGTTACTTCATATACTTGAGTTATATTTTAATTTGGTTGCTTTTTTTTGTTGTCATTTATGATTTAAATATCATGTTCTTGCATTTCTAATTTTTTGTTTTCATGATGTTTAAATTTGAGCATGTTTTAGATTTAGTATATCAAGTGTTTGTGAAAATGCTTGTGTGGTTTTTGCATGATTTGAGTTTTATATCTTAGTTGAACATGTTTTAGATTTAGTATATTAAGTGTTTGTGAAAATGCTTGTGTGGTTTTTACATGATTTGAGTTTTATATTTTAGTTGAGCATGTTAGTATATCAAGTGTTTGTGAAAATGCCATGCTTGTTGGAGCTTAAGGCCATGTGGCTACTCCATGTGTTTTGCATTGTGTGTTGCATGTTTGCCATGTTTGTTGGTAGGTTTTTGCATTTGCATGACATTTGAGTTAGTTTTACATGTTAGTATACCAAGTGTTTTTGAAAATGCCATGTTTGCTAGTTAAATAGGCAAATTCGGCCACTCCTTAAATCTTTGCATTGCATGTGCATTCTTGCATTGTTAGTTGATAGGTTAGCATTTGCATGATATTTGGTTGAGTTTTTGGTTAAAGCATGCTTTGTGTTTGGGAAAATGCCATGCATATTTTATTTATTAAGTTTGGTTTATTTGCTATGCATGTTCATGCATTTTAGGTCTAGGTTGCATTAAATGCCATGCAAGTTCATTTAGGTCTAGGTCACTATATGAATGCCATGCATTTATTCATGACATTTAGGTTTAAACTCATGCATTTCATGCACTATACTTGCTGTATTTTTTCATGCATTTCATGTTCATGCCACTTGAATAATGACTTGAGCCAATTAATGGTTCAAAGTCATGCTCTCTTGAGCACACTTGTGGAAAATTAAAGTTTGTCAAATTGATTATTCTACCTTTGTGATTTTTTTTTTACTTAGTCAATTTTTATCTAACTTTCAAAAATTCCTAGCTACTGTTTGTGAGTCATTTAGAGAGTCTTAAATATTTTTACTTTGATTTTTAAATGATTTTATCAAAGGCAAAAATGTATTTTGGCAAAACAGTTTTTTCACCCAATACTCGTACTTAAAACTGGACAGTGGAGTCAGAATTGAATTTAAAGAAAAATCATTTTTCTGTTTTGGTTAAGTTACTTAGAGTGGGCTGATTAGGAAGGTTAACTACTGACTTAGGGTAGTTTCTAAGCCTTTTTAAACTCTAAAAATGATTTTTTAACTCTCGGGTTAAGGGTGGTCAAGTCCGGGATTTTTAAACTTAGGAAATTAGAGCCATTTAAAAAAAAAAGATTTAGCCCAGTTTTTATTTTTAACCTAAGCTTTTCCAAATTGTTTTCAAACAATCACAAAGTATTTTGGTTTTAGAATATTTAATTTGGCATATTTTCCTAAGGTAGCCGGATATCTTTTTAGATATACGGATTTCCTTAATTAAAGGAAAAAAATACATTTTCATGCATTGCATTTTCCATATTCATGCATTTTATATAATATGTGATTTTTGCTATGATAATTTCTATGATATTGTTATGATTTTGAGTTATGTTATATTGTTTATTATATGATTTGGAATATTTCATGATATCCTATGCTTTTTATTTAATTATTTTTTGTTATATTATTTAGCATATACTATGTTCATGCATTATTATTATTTTCATTTTTATTTCCATACATATTATATGATAGCATTATTTTATATTCCATGTCATTTAAATTATATGCCATATCATCCATATTTGCCATGTCATTTCATATAGGATATATTATGTTACCTAGGTTATTTTATTTCATATAGAATATATTATGTCACCTAGGTCATTTCATTTCATTTAGAATATATCATATGACTTAGGATATTACATTTAATATAGAATATATTATGTTACCTAGGTCATTTCATTTCATTTATAATATGTCATATAACTTAGGACGTTTCATTTCATTTAGAATATGTCATATAACTTAGGACATTTCATTTCATTTAGAATATGCTAAGGCATTTAAATTATATCATATCATTTAGGATGCATTATATTATTTAGATTTTGCTATGTCATTTTATTTATGTCATGCATATACATATTCATATCTTTTAAAAAGTTTTCAAAAGGATAATGATTTTTCAATAAAAAAATAAAGATATTCCTGAGTTAAAATAATTCATGAGTTCTCTATCGGGTTTGCTGGAGAGAATATCATCAATTATCATTAATAAAGGAATATCTTTCTGTCAAAAAAAAAAGAGAATGATTCGGAAAGTTTTCCAAAACTAATAAATTTTTTTATATTTTGCCACGTTTGTTGGGGAATATAGGAAAATTTTGAATTTATAAATTCCGAATCATTTTCAATTAAAATTGGAATTATTTTTCATTAAATTGGGAATTAACTTTAAATACTAAATTTAAAACCGATTTTTTACCGAGACTTGAGATAACACACGATTAATAAGGTACCGTTTTATACGGGCGTTGTGGGGGTGCTAATCCTTCCCCGCACGTAATCGAGTCTCGAACCCGTTTCTTTGATTTCTCTGGTTTAAACGCAGACTTGAAATTGGTTTTAAAAATGTTTTAACTAATTTTTAAAATATTTTATAAAACCGGTTTTTAATAGGTGGCGGATCACACCTAGCTAAAAAAGATTGGTGGCGACTCCATTTCTTTTTCAAGGTCATTTTCAAAAATCTTCATTTTTCTAGAGGAATTAAGTCGACTTTTCCTCGATTTTTTTTAAGTCACGCTTAACGAATACTAAAGTCTTGCGATGAGACTCGTTATTTTTTTGGTTGCGACAAACACCATGGAAATTATCATAGCAAAATCACATATTATATAATATGCATGAATATGAAAAATGCAATGCATGAGAATGTATTTTTTCCTTTAATTAAGGAAATCCGTATATCTAAAAATATATTCAGCTACCTTAGGAAAATATATCAAATAATTAAAACAAAAAAACTTTGCGATTGTTTGAAAACAATTTTGAAAAACTTAGATTTAAAAAAAAAAAAAAAAAAAAAAAAAAAAAAAACTAACTAAACCCTTTTTAAATGGCACTAATTTCCTAAGCTTAAAATCCCGGACTTGACCACCCTTAACCCGAGGTTAGAAAATTATTTTTAGAGTTTAAAAAGACTTAGAAAATACCCTTAGATAGTATCTAAACTTCCTAATCAGTCCCCTCTAAATAACTTAGCCAAAACAGAAAAAAGAATTTTCTTTAAATTCAAATCTGACTCCACTGTCCAGTTTTAGAACGCGATTTTTTAACCTATTTTTAAAAATTCAAAAAAATCTAAACAAAATACGGGAGATTCAGAACATGTAAAACTACATAGGAAAAAATTGGGAAAGTACAAATACTGGGTAAAGATGACTACCCAGAAAAATCGGGAAAGTACAAGTACTGGGTGAAAAAACTGTTTTGCCA
Organism: Fremontodendron californicum; assembly: GCA_030761205.1. Taxonomy (NCBI): domain Eukaryota; kingdom Viridiplantae; phylum Streptophyta; class Magnoliopsida; order Malvales; family Malvaceae; genus Fremontodendron; species Fremontodendron californicum. The sequence goes on from JAULJL010000033.1 coordinate 1,404,149, forward strand.
AAATACATTTTTTTGCCTTTGATAAAATCATTTAAAAATCAAAGTAAAAATGTTAGAAACTCTCCTAAAGACTCACAAACAGTAGCTAACACTTTTGAAAAGTAAGGTAAAAATTGAATAAGTAAAAAAAATCACAAAGGTAGAATAATCAATTTGACACTCTTTAATTTTCCACAAGTATGCTCAAAATTTAATGACTTTGAACCATTGATTGGTCTAAGTCATAAATCATGTGGCAATGACATGAAATGCATAAAATTATAGCAAATATAATGTATGAAATGCATGATTTAAAACCTAAATGACATGGAAAATGCATGGCATCAATAAAATGACCTAGACCTAACATGAACTTGCATGGCATTTAATGTAACCTAGGTCTAAAATGCATGAAATGCATGATAATGCAAACACAACCTAAAGCTAAAAGATGCATGACAAATGCACAAACATATAGCATACTTAACAAAATACACAACCACGTATCATGGGAATGCAAACCTATCAACTAGCATAATAAAAATGCACACATAAAGCATAAAAGAGGGGTAGCCGAATGGTCCATATGGACATGGCATTTTCACAAACACTTAACACACTAACATGTATAGCTAAAGAATAATACTTAAATCATGCAAATATAAAATAAAATCATGAAAACCAATAGGCATTTTCACAAACACATGGATTAAAAAAATGTAAATCATAAACAAAATTAAACATTTTGAAAACAAAAAATTAAAAATGTAAGACAAGTAAAATAAATATGATAACAAGATAATAAACTCAACAATGGAAACAAGCAAGCAACCAAATCAAAACAAGCTTCATTTATGTATTTTAAGAAGATGTAAAGCATCAAAACTTGTTAAATACCACTAATAACATGAAATAAAAAGCAAAACAGCAACAATACAAAAAATGAGCCATTTGGCTACCCCTTTAAATCAAGAGAAAAGAAAAATTCAAAAAGCTTTTTACAAGAAAGTATCAAGAAGGACTTGCAGAAGAAACTTAAAAAAACTTATTTTAAAAAAGGAAAATCAAAAGAAACTCCCCAAAATAGCAATCAAAATAGCAAATCAAGAATAGAAAATCAAGGAAAGTGCAAGAGTATGGTGCTTAAAGCAACCTTTAGAAGCTATATTGCAAGCTTTTTCTCTTCTAACTTTCTTTTCTTCTCTTTTCTAAACTTTTCTTTTTGCGTTTCAAAAATGGAGAGAAAATGAGCCAAACAAGTGTGTGAATGAGTGAAAAATGAAAGAGAGAGCCCTCCCCCCTTGTAGTGGCCGATTGGCCTCCTTCTAGAAGCTAGGTAGTTTTTTTTTTATTTTTTTTATTATCTCATCCAATTGCTATCCTTTAAAGATGCCTTCTATGTAAAATTTTCACCATTGGATCAGATCTGATCATCCCTTGAATTATGATGTCATAAAGATGTCATAAATATATTCTCTCCCCAACCATTGGTCCAAGTGTTGCAAATTCAAAGGCTTGATCACAAAAATAACGACCTTCCTCTTCATTGTTGGCCTTTTGATTAAAAATCAGAAACTATCTGCCCACCATTGGGCCTTGGCTAGCTGACCTCTCTTCTCCAGTCCATGCTTCAATTTTTTAAAAACAAGAAAAGGCCCCTTTCGGTTTCTTTGGTAAAATGACCTTCTTGGCCCCCGAACATAAATAAATAGCAAACAGACTCCAAATTTTTTTTAATACTTCTGAAATAATAAAAAAATTTAATTCTGGAGGTTGTAAAAATTTTTTGAGCCCATTTGCTATTTATTTGGATTTTTTCTTCCAAAATTGCCCTTTTGTGCTCCCAAACTTTACCATTTTTTAAACGAGCTCCAAACCATTTTTCTTCACCAATCTCTTCAAAATAATTAAAAAGTATGATTTGGAAGTTTTCATGATTTTTGGAACTCATTTGGTATTTTTTCGAGATTTATCTGCTTGAATTACTATAGAGTGGGCCCGGGATTTGGCAATTTCGTAAACGAACTCCGAATCAAGATTTTTCTTTTCCAATCTCTTCAAAATAATTTAAGAAAGAGATCTAAAAATTTTTAGAATTTTTGGAGCTGATTTGGTATTTTTTCGGGATTTTTCCTTTTGAATTTCTACATATGGGTCCCGGGATTTGGCCATTTTGCAAACGAACTCCAAATCCGGGTTTTCTTTCACCAATATCTTTGAAATGATTTAAGAATGAGATCTGCAAATTTTCAAAATTTTTGGAATTCATGTGCTATTTTTTCCAAATTTTCTAATTTTGCCCTTTTGCCTCCGAAGCCCGGTTTTGCTCAAAACAAGTTCGATTTTTAGATTTTCTTCAAACTGAGCCTTAGGCTATCCTTGTTTAATCACTCCTCACAAGTAGGGGTTTTAGTCTTACCGAATCAGGCCACTTCTGTAATTCTTCCAAATTTCACTGAAATCCACCAAAAACCCTAATTCTCGATTTTCTTCCGGATTGACTTTTCTTTTAGTTTTTCTTCAAAGTAGCTTCTTCATTACCCGTAGTCAGTGCTTATCTTTCATTTGGAATTTTTTATTTTTACCAATTTGATCGTTTAAGCACTTTTCCCCAAATATCTCGAACTAGGGTTTCCTTTCTACTGAATCTCTGTAACCCAACTTCCAAACTCCATATCTTTCAAAGTAGACCTCGGATTATCAAAATTCTTTCACCATTTTTCAATTGAACTTTAAATCTTGATTTTGAAAGTGGGTTGACTTTTTTAGTAGTTGACTTTTTGGGGTTGACTTTTTCATGTTTGACTTTTTATGCTCAACTTTTTAGACTAAGTCCCAGAGTACCACCTGCAGGATGATAAAAATCTTTTTACATTCTGAAACACCAATTTAGGAAGAAAACATACATGTTTTAGTGGTCCGGACAAAATTAGGTGTCTACAACATGAACCATGTGAAGGTGGATAAGTGATCCGAAGAGGATTTACCACTCCAAGTGACATCGGAGATATATCTCATTTGTTCTTGGCTTGGGTTAGCTGAATAAAGTCTTTGGCCAACGCACGATGGATTTAGGAGAAATCATTTCCCTAAGTTCATAACGTTAACCATAAGCTGCAAGAACTAATATGGATTGAACATGAGTAGACACTGCACCATGCTTATGGTCTTACCTGGATATTTGGTGAAAGGATCAAATTAGACTGATAGCCTGGTTACTGAAAGGTTTTAAAGAGGTCACTTTGACTTTTCAACATTTGGGTGGTCATGATAGGTTGCAAGATCCCGCTCATGATCTATGTTTATAAATTGTAAACTATGTTGAAAAACGTAGATTATAATTTATGCTCATTGCCAACATGTTGGGAACCTAATGGGTCACACACAATAGTACGATAATGTTGGATTAAACTTGATATTTGATTAAGTAGGACTTAATTGAATAAAATGTTAAAGTTTGAAGACCTAATTGAATAAGTTCAATTTAGAAAAGGTTAAGACATAATTTGGATTTGGGAAATCTAAATAAGGATGTTTTAATATTGCATTGTGGATAAGCTTGTCTTAAGAAGACAATGTCTAAATGCAGACATGTCTTAAGATTAGTGGTCCTGGCTGAAATTTTGAAGTTGTCCGAAATGAGAAAAAGTTTCTCTTCTTTGAGGAGTTTGATTGTGAATTAAATTCTATCTTCTCGTATTTCACTAAACCGTATATTGCCTCGATTATGTCTAAGTCCGAACTCGGCACTAAGAGTTAGTGTTTGACTAGGACTCTAACGCTTGTTAGGTGAAAGAATTTCACTTGGGCAAGAAGTCTGGTTATGAATTAAACTCTGTTAAATCGAGCTGGTTGAATCATATTAGGATTCTAAGAGGTTGATTGAGAATCAACCTCTTTTCCTTGTGAAATTGGCCAATGAACATAGACATAATACGAGATAGGTTCTGCCACGACTTTAAGAGTTAGAGTTTTGGTTGTACTAGGATGCATAAGGGTGAAAGAGTTTCTCCTCAACTAAGACTTTGATTGAGAATCAAACTCCTATCTTCCCTATCCCTTGGCAGACAAATATAGACACTATATTGACTAGGTTCGGCCTAGCTTTGAGTGATTAGAGTTTGGGCTAAACAACAAGTCTTGAAAGAGGAAGAGTTTCTCTAGTGATAGAAGTTTAAAATAGTTTTAAACTCTTATAATCTAATCTATATGTTGGCTGGCCATGAGGTATTTAACTAAGTGTCATTGTGGAAGTAAGAAAACCAAGAGTTATACTTCAAATATAAGAGTTTTCTCTCTTGAGAAATTCAGTAGATTCGACCAAGGCAATTAACACTCTAGCCGCATCTCCTCCACATCTTTCTTCTAGCTTTTCCTCGATAGCCAAATCATATTCTTGGTGTGTTTTGGGCTTGAGAGAAAAAACCGAGGATTAAGCTTTTGGTTTAGATTGAGGCGTCTACCAACTAGCATTGCTGAATCCATGAGCCTTGAGAAGGTTCCAACATCCGTTCGTGTGGGTCACATTAAAGGCAAGATGACTGTGTTGCTCATGACCTTGGAGAGATCGTGTAGTGACCATTCCATTGCTGAGTTCGTGCAGTGAACAACATACTTAAGATTACGAGATCTTGAGTAGGTATGATCTCTAATCACATGGTTGATTAATAAAATTGTTTTGTTTTCCATTAAACCCATGTAAATCACGATCTAAAGATCCTGAGGGATCTGTCTGTCTCTATGTTAATTTTCGCTACGATTATTTTCTGTTTTATGTTTGAGCATGAGGCTGGATTTCCCTTCACAGATTTGCCTGAATCTTTTTCGGGTTTGCTCTATTCCCATGTTTGACACCATGAAACCTAAGAATTTCCTTGCCCCCATAAGAATACACATTTTTCCAGGTTCAACCTCATATTGTGCTATCTTAGGACGCCGAAGACTTTGGCTAGGTCAGATATGTGCTATTCCATGGAGGAGTTTTTTACTAGCATATCATCAACATACACCTCCATTGTTCGCCTGATCTACTCTCTGAACATCTTATTTACCAACCTCTGATAAATCGCCCATGCATTTTTGAGTCTGAATGGCATAATCTTGTAGCAAAATAGGTCTTCTTCTATGACGAATGATGTTTTCTCTTGGTCAGCCGGGTTTGGTTTGATCTGATTGTACCCAAAGAATGCATCATGAAGCTCAAGTATTTGTTCCATGTAGATGAATCAATCAACCTCTCTATAAAAGGCAAAGGGAAGTTTTCCTTAGGACAAGATTTATTTAAATCCGTGAAGTCGACACACATTCGCCATTTCCTATTGGACTTTTTGACCATTATGACATTTGCGAGCTAGTCCGGGTATTTTACCTCCCTTATAAATCCTGCAGCAAGTAGTTTTTCTTCTGTTTGACCATTATGACATTTGCGAACCATCTTTTCTTCTGTTTCACTGATTTCGAGGTCAGTTCAACATTCAGACAATGCATTATGATGTTTGCATCAGCCAGGCATGTCAACGGCCGACCAGGCGAAGACATCAACATTGTCTTGTAACATTTTTACCGACGACTATTTGTCTTGGTTTTTCAGTGATGAACCAATTTGAGTCACCCTATCCGAGTTGCTCGGGTGTAGGGGAATCGTCATCATTTTGTCTGTTGGCTTGTACTGGTTCATCTCTATTATGTTATCTTATCTTTCCAAGGTAAGTGTACTTTTTCCAATTAAGTTCACATAGGCATCCCTTAGTTTCCCCCAGTGTATGACTCCTCCACATCTATCAGGCTCATCAAGTGTGCCTCGTTTTGCGGTTTCTTTGCCAGCTAGATGGATAGGATATGGCACTAGCGAGCCGTTGGTTGGTCGGTCTTCATATAACCAATTCCCATAGGTATTGGGAATTTCACCGTCAAACAGAAAATGGCTAAAATCATTTTTTCTCTTCATTATTGGCCTTCCAAAAATAGCATTCTATGCCGCCGGTTGATCTACAACCAGAAATTCTGGCATCACGGTGAGGTCGCCATCCGATATAATTACTGAACGTTATTCGCCTAGTTGGTGAAGCTGAAGATCAGGTTGGCGGGCTTTAGGTCTTCTTCAAAAAGTTCCATATGTCTAAAGGCTTCAAGCTGAATGACCTCCACTGTTGTCGCAACCTAAAATATAACAAGTCTCATCGCAAGACTTTATTATTCGTTAAGCGTGACATTAAAAAACCCGAGGAAAAGTTGACTTAATTCCTCAAAAAAAAATGAAGGTTTTGAAAATGACCTTAAAAAAAATGGAGTCGCCACCAATCTTTTTTAGCTAGGTGTGATCGGCCACCTATTAAAACCGATTTTATAAAATATTTTAAAAATTAATTAAAACATTTTTAAAACCAATTTCAAGTCTGCGTTTTAAACCAGAGAAATCAAAGAAACGGGTTCTGGACTCGGTTACGTGTGGGGAAGGATTAGCACACCCACAACGCCTGTATAAAACGGTACCTTATTAATCGTGTCTTATCTCAAGTCTCGGTAAAAAAATTCGGTTTTAAATTTAGTATTTCAAGTTAATTCCCAATTTAAAGAAAAATAATTCCATTTTTAATTGAAAATGATCCGGAATTTATAAATTCAAAATTTTCATATATTCCCCAACAAACGTGGCAAAATATAGAAATTTTTATTAATTTGGAAAACTTTCCGAATCATTCTCGTTTTTTGAAAGAAAGATATTCCTTTATTAACGATAATTGATGATATTCCCTCCAGCAAACCCGGTAGAGAACTCATGAATTATTTTAACTCGAGAATATCTTTATTTTTTATTTTTTAAAAGTCATTATCCTTTTGAAAACATTTTAAAAGATATGAATATGTATATGCATGACATAAATAAAATGACATAGAAAAATCTAAATAATATAATGCATCCTAAATGATATGATATAATTTAAATGCCTTAGCATATTCTAAATGAAATGAAATGTCCTAAGTTATATGACATATTCTAAATGAAATGAAACGTCCTAAGTTATATGACATATTCTAAATGAAATGAAATGACCTAGGTAACATAATATATTCTATATGGAATGTAATATCCTAAATCATATGATATATTTTAAATGAAATAAAATATCCTAAATGACATAATATATCCTAAATGAAATAAAATATCCTAAATGACATGGCAAATATGAATGATATGGCATATAATTTAAATGACAGAATATAAAATAATGCCATCATATAATAATGCATGAACATAGTATATGCTAAATAATATAATCAAAAAATAATTAAATAAAAAGCAAAGGATATCATGAAATATTCCAAATCATATAATAAACAATATAACATAACTCAAAATCATAACAATATCATAGAAATTATCATAGCAAAAATCATATATTATATAAAATGCATGAATATGGAAAATGCAATGCATGAAAATGTATTTTTTTCTTTAATTAAGGAAATCCGTATATATAAAAAGATATCCGGCTACCTTGGGAAAATATGTCAAATTAAATATTCTAAAACTAAAATACTTTGTGATTGTTTGAAAACAATTTTGAAAAGCTTAGATTAAAAATAAAAAAAAATAAAAAACTGGGCTAAACCTTTTTTTAAATGGCTCTAATTTCCTAAGTTTAAAATCTCGGACTTGACCACCCTTAACCTGAGACTTAAAAAATCAGTTTTAGAGTTTAAAAAGGCTTAGAAACTACCCTAAGTCAGTAGCTAAACTTCCTAATCAGCTCCCTCTAAGTAACTTAACCAAAACAGAAAAATGATTTTTTCTTTAAATTCAATTCTGACTCCACTGTCCAGTTTTAAACCACGATTTTTTACCCTATTTTTAAAAATTCAAAAAAATCTAAAACAATACTGGAGACTCAAGACATGTAAAACTACAGGGGAAAAAATCAACTTAATTTTCTGATAAAATATGGATGCCCAGAAAAATCGGGAAAGTACAAGTACTGGGTGAAAAAACGGTTTTGCCAAAATACATTTTTGCCTTTGATAAAATCATTTAAAAATCAAAGTAAAAATATTAGATAAAAATTGGATAAGTAAAAAAAAAATCACAAAGGTAGAATAATCGATTTGACAAACCTTAATTTTCTACAAGTATGCTCAAGAGAGCTTGACTTTGAACCATTAATTGGCCTAAGTCATTAGTCAAGTGGCATGAACATGAAATGCATGAAAAAATACAGCAAATATGATGCATGAAATGCATGAGTTTAAACCTAAATGTCATGAAAAAATGCATGGCATCCATATAGTGACCTAGACCTAAATGAACTTGCATGGCATTTAATGTAACCTAGGTCTAAAATGCATGAACATGCATGGCAAGATAAACCTAACCTAACATCTAAAATATGCATGGCAATGACACAAACACAAGGCAGGCTTAAACCAAAAACTCAACCAAATATCATGCAAATGCCAACCTATCAACTAACATAGCAAAAAATGCACACATAATGCTAGAATACATGGAGTGGCCGAATGACCTATGATTCCACACAAGCATGGCATTTTCACAAACACTTGATATACTAACATGCAAAACTAAAATATAACACTCAAATCATGCAAACACAAAGTAGAGATACTAACAAGCATTTTCACAAACACTTGATATACTAAAATGCTCAACCAAAATATAACACTCAAATCATGCAAACACAAAGTAGAGATACTAACAAGCATTTTCACAAACACTTGATATACTAACATGCTCAACTAAAATATAACACTCAAATCATGCAAACACAAAGTAGAGATATTAAAACTAACAAGCATTTTCACAAACACTTTATATACTAAATATAAAACATCAACAAATTTAAACATTATGAAAACAAAAAATTAAAAATGCAAGAACATGATATTTAACTCATAAATGGCAATAAACAAAGCAACCAAATTAAAACATGATTAAAGTATTATGAAGTAGAAGAACACTTAAATCATCAAGATTAAAGAAAATAACATTAATAACATGATAAATTAAAGCAAAAACAGCAACAATAATAAAGAAAATATAGGCCATTCGACCATTAAAGAAAAATAAGAAAAAATTTGTAAAAATTATTTAAGAAAGAGATGAAGAAAGAACTTAAGAAGAACATAAAAAATAGTTATTTAAAAAGAAAACTCACCAAATAATAATCAAAATAGCAAAAGCAAGAATGGAAAATCAAGAAAGTGCAAGAGTTGGTCTAAAAGCAACCTTAAGAAGCTATATTTCAAGCTTTATCTCTTCAAACTTTCCTTTCTTTTCTAAACTTTTTCTTTTTGCTTTCAACCAAGGAGAGAAAAAACTAAGTAAAACCAAGAAGAAATCTGAAAATCAAGTAGTGAAAAATGAAAATCCTCTCTCCTCCCTTGGAATGTTGTCATTTTTTTCCCAACCAATTTCCATCCAATGGCTAGTAATTCAAGGTGAAAAATCATGAAATTATCACCCTTAGATTACCATATCAGCTGTCCATAATTACATCTGTTCAAGAATAATGTTGACACTCTCCCTCCCCATGCATTGGCCTATATGGCTTAATCACAATGGCTTGATCAAGAAAATCTCTAACTAACTCTTAATTCTTGGCCATTTGATTGAAAAATCAGAAGCTTCCTCCTTCCTTTGGGATTTGGCAGCCCAACACTCTCTTTTCCAGCCTAAGTCTGATTTTTTGAAAGGCCAAAAGAAGCCCTTTTCGGTTGCTTGGGTAAAATGACCATTTTGCCCCCCGGATGCAAATAAATGGCAAACGGACTCCAAATTCAAATTTTATTTTTTTTCATACTTTTAAAATAATAAAATATTGAATTATGGAAGTTTTCAAAATTTTTTGAGTCCGTTTGCTATTTATTTGGATTTTTTCTTCCAAAAATGCCCTTTTATGCCCCCACATTTTACCATTTTTTAAACGAGCTCCAAATCAAGATTTTTCTTCACCAATATCTTCCAAATAATTTAAAAGTGTGATCTGGAATTTTTAATGATTTTTGGAACTCATTTGGTATTTTTTCGGGATTTATTTGCTTGAATTACTACAGAAGGGCTCGGGATTTGGCCATTTTGAAAACGAACTCCGAATCAAGATTTTCTTTGTCCAATGTCTTCCAAATAATTTAAAAATGAGATTTGCAAATTTTCAGAATTTTTGGAGTCCATTTGCTATTTTTTCGGGATTTATCTTCTTGAATTATTGCATAGTAGGCCCGGGATTTGGCCATTTTGCAAACGAACTCCGAATCAAGATTTTCTTTTTCCAATCTCTTCCAAATAATTTAAAAATGAGATTTTCAAATTTTCAGAATATTTGGAGTCCATTTGCTATTTTTTCGGGATTTATCTTCTTGAATTATTGCATAGTAGGCCCGGGATTTGGCCATTTTGCAAACGAACTCCGAATCAAGATTTTCTTTTTCCAATCTCTTCCAAATAATTTAAAAATGAGATTTTCAAATTTTCAGAATATTTGGAGTTCATTTGCTATTTTTTCGGGATTTTTCTTCTTGAATTTCTACATTAGAGACTCGGGATTTGGCCATTTTGCAAACGAACTCCGAATCAAGATTTTATTTCGCCAATCTCTTCCAAATGATTTAAGAATGAGATTTTTCCCAGATTTTTCCCAAATTTTCAGAATTTTCGGAGTCCATTTGCTATTTTTCCCAAATTTTCCATTTTTGCCCTTTTGCTTCCGAAATCCGGCTTTGCTCAAAACAAGTCTGATTTTCAGATTTTCTTCAAGCTGAGCCTTGGGCTATCCCTTTTTTATCATTCCTCGCCATTGGGGGCTTTATTCTTACCAAATCAGACCAGTTCTGTATTTCTGCCCGATTTCACCGAAATCCACAAAAAACCCTAATTCTCGGTTTTCTCCCGGATTGACTTTTCTTTCAATTTTTCTTTCAAGTGGCTTCTCCATTACCTGTAGTCAATGCTTATCTTTCATTTGGAACCTTCAATTTCAACCAATTGGATCGTTTAAGCACTTTTCCCCAAATTTCCCGGATTAGGGTTTCCTTTCTACTAAATCTCCAAAACCCAACTTTCGAACTCTATATCTTTCGATGTAGACCTCGGATTATCAAAATTCTTTCGCCATTTTTCAATTGAACTTCAAATCTTGATTTTAAAAGTGGGTTGACTTTTTTAGTAGTTGACTTTTTTTTTGGGTTACTTTTTCGAGGTTGATTTTTTTCGGGGTTTACTTTTTTCGAGTTTGACTTTTTATGCTCGCCCTCTTAAACTAAGTCTCGGAGTACCACCTGCAGGATAAAAAAAAAGTCTTTTTACATTCTGAAACATCAATTTAGGAAGAAAACATACCTATTTTACTGGTCCAGACAAAATTAGGTGTCTACAACGGCACTACGTTGTCAATAAGGACCTGTTTAGCCTTAAAGTTGCCTATAATGGTCGATACCAAAATTGGGTCATTCTGATTATCCACCAAAATATCGTGTCGTTGTTGGAGAAGTCTATCATCCAATATTGGCTCTATTCCGGCCTATTTGGAGCCACATCCATAGTCATCAGACTTTGAATGTGTGTTTTCCTTTTAGGTCTGCTGGTAGCCCATTCCTTAGTTTCTCCCACAATCATATTTATCACACCTTGAATGACCCTTCTCCATCAGCTTTGGATAGGTCTCTTCGTGTATTTTTCTTAGCTTTCGGTGGTTGTTCAGGTTGATGGCCAGTTTGCTTCACGAATTGTTTCATTTGCTTCTATTTAATGGGCCCTTCAATTGCATCCTTTAAGCATATACAATCTTTAGTATTATGCCCCATATCTACGTGGTATTGATATCTCTCATTTGAGTACTGGCAGGCTCAATTATTTTTCATCAGAGGGGGTGTGCCCAAGATCCCCTCGTGAGCAACTACATTTAAAATGTATGTCCTTGAGGGTTAAGGGGGTATAATTATCAAACTTCGAATAGAGGGCTCTCTCGCTTCTTCGCCCCTGATTATCCCTATGGTGAGTGGATTCATACTGGCCCTGGCAGGATGCTTGCCCTGGAGATCGGGATCACCCCTGCTGGCGATGTTCAAACCTAGGGGCATTAGTCCCCTCTTATTGCCTATGTCGATTTTTTTGAAACTTGCCATTTTTCACTGCTCTTTCTACTAGCTTCATTTCTTCTGTCTCAACACATCGCTGTGTCCTCTCATACATGTTGTAAAGTTTTTCGGGCTTGTCATCTATAAGAGCATATCTTAAATGTTCATGGCGTACCCCTGAGATGAACGCCTATACAGCCCAATCATCCTTGAGATCTTTGATTTCTATTGTTGCGGAGTTAAAAGGCTAAATATAATCTTTTAGGGTTTCGGCGGCTCTTTGCTTTATTGCCAAGAGACTGATCGGGGTTTCAAATATTGCCTTATTGGCAAGGAAGTGTTCCATGAACCTTCTTCCCAACTTTTCAAAGCTATCTATTGACCCCGAGAGTAGCGAATGGTACACCATGTCCTAGCTTAATGTCTAAGTGTCATAGGGAACACCCAGCATTTGAACGCATTGTTGGGATATACGGGCTAATGCTTAAACATAAATATCAAGATATAGCAGTGGACAATAAACAAAGAAGCACCCAGATAACACAGGATCTACAAATTGCGATTAACATGGGTCTAATGGCTAATAAAACTTTTAAATCAACTATATGTTTTGAAATTACCTACTTAAGATTTTGTAATCTTAAGTTGCAGATCCAAATAGAACGGACTCCAATCTTTAAGATCTCTTGCGAGTTCCACAAGACCACGAGAAGCACAATTGTTCTTCCACTAAAGCTAGTCTACACGAACATGTGATAGATCCTTCTCCAAGGTATGGCAATTCACTTGTTCTAGCAAGTTGATCCTCAAATCACAATCAAAAGATCTAACTCTCTGTCTTTTCTCTCAATGACGATATCACTAAGAAGTAGTGAAGAACCGGCAAGAACAAAACATAGACAAAGGTTGCAGCAACAAGAAGAACAGGCCACAGGGAGGTGACGACTAGGGTATTTTGCTATGGGAAACTTTTCCTTTCGAAACAAGCTTTCTCTCAATGCAAAATTAGATTGTTCAAAGACTGAAGAGCTCTCTCTTAGGTGGCCAGGGCTTGAATATATCATATATATTCAAGTACAAACCCTAACCCCCTATTCCTAAGGGTGGCCGGCCATCTCTTGTAGCTTATGCTACAAGTCTTTCATTAATCCACCTAAGGCTTGTGCTAGATGGATTAAGAGGTCCAATATACTAACAATTAGTAACATTGGGCCTACTAACTTAACTCTTTAAGTTGGGCCAATCATCCTTAGTAAACAGACTCAAATTAGAATAGCTTTGTGGACCTATTCTAATTTCATGCACTATTCAGCTAATCCATTATTCATGCCTAGCAATTTAATTCTCAATTAAATTACTAGCTTATTATGAACAATTCAAATCTTTGATCAATCAATATTGTAGACACCTAATTTTGTCTCGGCCCCCTAAACAAGGTATGTTCTTCTTTCAACTCCCCAGAATTTCGAGAATCTCCCCTAATTCCAAAATTTGGTTTCTAACACTTTGATTTGGAGTTCAACACGAAAAAGTCAACCTCAAAAAGTCAACTTTGAAAAGTCAAAAGCCAAAAAAGTCAACTTTTTGGAAAAATTAAAATTTGAAGGAGAATTGAATAATAATGAAGTAATATTGACAATTGGAGATTCACAAGTAATCGACTCCCGAACCCGATTTTGTTTTTCTCTAGTTTAAAACGCATACCTCGAAATTGGTTTTTCTTAAATGTTTTAATTATTTTTAATATGTTTTTATAAAAATCGATTTTAATAGGCGACTGATCACACCTAGCCAAAAAAGATCGATGGCGACTCCATTTTTTTTCGAGGTTGTTTTAAAACCCTCATATTTTAATTTAAAGGAACAACTTTTCTTTTCCTCTTTCCCATTTTTTAACGTCATTTACACGAGTCTCGCGACAAATACGTTATGACAAATATCATCATATGATACCAAACCGAGCTATTGCATAGTCATTCATATATCCTTGAACATCTCACTAAACGTGTCTTCACAAGACTAGTTAATTCTTCTTGTTATATTAAGACATCATCTTTGGATTTCACAAATCTCAATTATGTCTTAATTAATCTTAATTGAACACTTCAATCAAGTCCTCAAAATAGATCTTTTATTCCATTAAGTTTTACCTCAATAGAATACCATGTTTCATCCATGCATTGCTGTTCTTATGTTTGACCCATTCCCAATATGTTGGCAATGAACATAAGTTAATCTCATTAACTTATCATCATAGATCAAGAGCGGGATCTAGCAACCCATCATGACCACCCAAGTATTGCGAAGTCTATGTGACCTTTTAAAAAACCTTTCAGTAACCATCCTATCAGTTTAATACGTCCTTTCACCAAATATTCTGGATAGCCCATGAGCATGGTGCAGTGTCTACTCATGTTGAATCCATATTAGTTCTTACAGCTTATGGTAAACCTTATGAATTTAGAGAAACAATTTCTCCTAAATCCATCATGCTCTGGCCAGAGACTTCATTTAGTTAACCAAAGGTAAGAACAGATGAGATATGTCTCTGATGTCACTTGGAGTGGTGAATCCTCTCTGGATCATTCATTGATCTTCGTATGGTTCATGTCATACCCAAAACCATCCTACCATAAGCATCCCTTATTGGAACCCGTTCATGATGGAATCAAAGTATGACACTCCCCATACATGATGACCTGATATCACAAGTCCGAGGACTAATTTACCCGACTGGCCCGTGAGAACATTTCTATAGACACTTGAGTGACAATACCAAATGGAGTTCTCACATGGGCCATGTTCAAAGAACTTGTTGAACAGACAAGCACCTACATGTTATCCCAAGTATTTCTCATACTTCAATGTATGAGATCAATGACCAGGACCAGTTTGAGGAACAAGGCTTTGATGCATAAGGATCTCACAATTTTAACTTTTTATAATTCCTTTCAAGGCCATTATGTTCCATGGGCTTCATCCGATTAGTACTTAATAACTCTTTATTGGCATACTAACATGAAGAAAAACCTTGTATCACTATGGAATAGTGATGAGTTTGCATTGTTAACTGTATATCCCATGTCCAATCTGATTGGCTCTAGGGCATATACCAACAACTCCCACTTGCACTTGAGTCAATCTTATTGCTTAAGCGCCACCAGTGAGAATATGCTTTGGTCATATTCTTGATAATCTTATTATCAAAGTTATTCAACAAGTCGGATCACAACGAGACCTAGATTCCAATCATATGGCCTAGTTGTTACTTTAACAACTATCAGAATCTACTTATCATATAGTAGCTAATTATCAACATATAACCCCTTTTGCAAGCCAAAACAAAAGAGTTTGTTATAACCTTTAGGTATAAACGTGCAATCCTCTCTAGTTTGGAACATTTCCAAATAATTGCATTTATCACATAACAGCAATTCTATCACTAAGTTCAATTATGATCTTTAACTTTTAAAGAGTCATTAATAGCTCCTATTAAATCCTACATGTGTAGAAGTTAAGGGAATAAATTCAAAACTATTTTGAATTCAAAATTACTAAGCTGATTAGTATTCTTAATATTATGCAAGTTGTATAAAAAGAACGAAAGACCATGAAATAGAACAATTCTATAATTGATTTATTCAAAGAGGAATTTAAATAAACATGGCATCCATATGCCAGCAAAATATGTCTAATAACATAAATTTAAAACATCCCCGAAATTGGCCCATAATGCCAAAACATAAACATAAAATGTTTTAAAATAAATCACAAATATTTCATAAACATTAAATAAGAAGGCAAGTTTTGATCTAACATCAAACAAGATTGCCATCTTCATGGCCCATCTTGACTGCTCCTTTCCTTTGGTCCCTAAAATATGTCATATATATTTATTACCAAATATGAGGTATCATATAGCATGAGAAGTGAATTAATCTCAAATTATACCTGAAGTTGAAACACTTTTCAGCTTCTTTCCCTTGACAGATTCAAGGTACTCCTTGCAGTTGCGCTTCCAATGACCACTCTTTCCACAGTGATGGCATGTTCCCTTATCATTGTCTTTATCTATCTTCACGCCATCATCAGGCTTCGAACTATTCGAAGCAGGAGGTACATCCCATTAAACTTCCTCTTCTTCATGTTTTTAGGCTTAGAACAAGAAATTAAATGGACAGATGACTTGTCCTTATTGATTGTCTGCTCAGCTTGTGTGAGCATAGTCAACAACCCAGCAAGGGTGGTCTCAATATGGTTCATGTGAAGTTCAACACGAACTACGAATAGGTCTCAGGAAGTGAAGAGAGAATTAGATCAATACTTAGATCATGATCCATGGTCTATCCAGTTGCTCAAGTCGAGTGATATATCCTATCTTCTTTAGCACATGAGGCCTCACCGGGCTACCTTCTGACATTTGCGTTTGGAACAGTTCCTTCAAACCTCAGCGAAGGGTTCTCTAAGGTTAAAGACAATATCCTAAGCATTCATAGCCTCATGCTGCTTTTGGAGATCAGGAGCCATACTAGCTAACATCACACATGTGGCTTGTATGAGATCATCTTTATGAACTCTATAGGCAGCCCTTTTCTCCTCATTTGCCTTAGTAGCAGGCTCTTCTAGAATGGGCTCATCTAGAACATGAGCATTCTTTTCCTGTGTCAAGACAACCTTGATATTTAAACCAATCACTGAAGTTTGGCCTAGTCAACTTGTTAGCATCAAGTATGCTTTTCAGTGACAAATCGCTAGTCATGGTTTATATCCTATATGAACCAATACATTTTATCAGTTAATAAAATCATGTAGTAATAATTCAAGTTAGGTTTTATTACTCTAATGATTATTGTCATTATTTTGTCAAAATAATAGCCTTCAACTACTAATTCAAGAAATTTAACTCTTAAACTTCTTAATGAGCTAGGACCCTTTTCATTTTTCCATGACCTTGAGCGACTCAACAAGCCATGTAGAAACTAATTGAGTAGGTAACTTAGCTTACCAATTACATCTCTATGCAACTCCTAGATCAGTTAGGGGACAACTCTTTGCCTAAATGCATCATATGCATTTCGCCTAAGCATTGCCTCTAAATGTCATGAGGTCAAAATCGTCGTATCCGAACAACATGACTTTTAGTTGAGTAAGACCCACCTTCTATAACTCAAACATGCTCGTACGGTAGAATGACCTTGAGTGACTCAGTAAGCCTTTTACGGTAGGAACTCAGGTTATCTTGTTATGATGGTGGAAGGCAACTTATCATGTGAAAACATGGAGTCGATATAATTTAATGAAGGATTTATTAAATTATTTAGGTCTCATTGCTTTGCTTGGTTGATTGACATAGATAGAATTTATTCCGATTATATATCACATATATAAACTCAAAAATAAATCTATTACATGCTATCTACTAGGATGATTATGGATTTTATTCTAACCTAGTTTCCTTGAGCCATTAGGAAACTAGTTGGTCAAATTCCTAGAGGATACCATACATTAGTCTTCATAAGCCTTGATGGTAATCTCCTTGGACATTCCTTCTTGGCGCCAATTCTCCATACATTCTTGGAATTATATAAACTCAAATCCTATCCTAAATCTAAATCTATAAAATATAACAATTACATTTTGATAGAAACCCCGAGTTACATTTGAAGGGAGTTAGATGAGAAGAGAATTTACAATCTAGAATTTGCAAAGAGAAGGCAGGGTTCGCAGACCCTATTTATAAAAATACCAATAAGAAATAATTTAACGATACATGCCCTAATCATACTAGGGTCTAGTCCATAATCACCCTTCATGCATACATAAGGATATTATAAGCATGAATTTAAAAACATGCATAGCCAATATCACTTGGTGATCTTGTGTATTGTCGTAATGTGATCCGTTACGGGATCCGTCAGAGGACGTTTTAAAAGTATATAAAAATAATAAAAAGAGGTGTGGGGAGAAGAAGACGAAAATAAGACTTAATTCCTCTTAAATAAAAAATAAATAAATTGAGGGTTTGAAAACGACCTCGAAAAAGAAAATGCAGTCGCCACCAATCTTTTTTGGCTAGGTGTGATCGGCCAATTATTAAAACCGATTTTTTTATAAAATATTTTAAAATTAATTACAACATTTTAAGAAAACCAATTTCAAGGTCTGCATTTTAATCTAGAGAAAAATAAAGGCGAGTTTGGGAGTCGGTTACGCGTGGGGAAGGATTAGCACCTCCACTGCGCCCATATAAAATGGTACCTTATTAATCGTGTGTGATCTCGAGTCTTAGTGAAAATTCGGTTTTATATTTGGTATTTAAAAATAATTCCCTTTTAAAAACAATTATGTTATTTGAGAACGATCCGGAATTTATTAACGTAAAATTTTCCATATTTCCCGACAAACTCGGCAAAACGTGGAATTTTTCTTTTATTTTGAAATTCTCCGAATCACTCTCATTTTTTGAGGAAAGGGATATTCCGTTGTTAATGATAATTAATGATATCCTTCCCAGCAGACCCAACAGAGAATTCATGAATTATTTTAACTCGGGAACAACCTTATTTTTAGTAAAAATCATTGTTATTCTCATGCATTTTAAAATCATTAAAAAAAATGATCATAAATATGCAAATTAAACAACATGTGTCATTATCATGACATGGCAAACATTTTATTATGACATTGCAAAAGAATTAATGACATGACAAAGAATTAATGACATGGTAAATATTTCATGACATGGCTAAATCATTAATGACATGGCAAGGGATCAATGACATGGCAAATATTTCATGACATGGAAAATCTTAACATGGCAAAATAATTAATGACATGGCAAGGGATTAATGACATGGCAAATCTTAACATGGCATATATGACATAAGCATTAATCATAAAAATGACATTATCATAGAATATTCACAATCATATCATGATTAAGGTAGCAACATGAATAACAAACCATAAAATGAC
This sequence comes from Fremontodendron californicum, assembly GCA_030761205.1. Classification (NCBI taxonomy): domain Eukaryota; kingdom Viridiplantae; phylum Streptophyta; class Magnoliopsida; order Malvales; family Malvaceae; genus Fremontodendron; species Fremontodendron californicum. The sequence goes on from JAULJL010000033.1 coordinate 1,423,190, forward strand.
ATCAACATGGAATATTCATGGATATAGAATAATTATGATCAAAATGGCAAATATAAATCTCATAGAATATGCATGATCATGGACTATGCACACATCATCATTTTGAAATTTCTTTCATGAATTTTATTCTTGATGAAATTATATAAATGGCACATGTCAGAAAATATTATCATACTCCCCAGCAAAGCTTAGAAAATAGTTCTTTCATATGACATTCACATAATTTCGAGTAAAACAAAATCCATGCCTTACGATTTCATAACCACGTGTGTTGAATAATTTCCTAACCTCCCTGGCAAATGTTGTCAGATTTAACTACGCAAGTGCACGTTATCGCAAACAAGTAACAAAGTGAAAGCAGAGTGTCGAACCCACGCGGAATTGTTATTAAATTCGTTAAATACTAAAATTAAAACAACTTACTCTTGTCCAAATAATTAATTAAAAGGTTTGTGACTTAAAACTAAATTAAAGACAATAATAAACAAAGAAAGCAAATTAAAATTGGATTTAATTCAATGGAGAAAAAAAAATCTAGGATTACAATTTCCCTCAACACTTCGCTTGAACGTTTCCTACCCTCTTAACTTTATTAATGATCTTGAGTTGTTAACCTAGAGTTCTAATCTATTTATAAGGATATTCCTATGGTCTTATAAAAATATCATTCTTAACCAATTAATTATATTCCTATGATAATTGAATTAAAGAAGAACTCATTAAGCTTAGACTCTAAAATTGATTACACATGACACGTAAGTGTATTCCTACCCTACATGTAGATCAATTCATCCTAATAAATGAATATGAAAAATGTGTTATGGAATCCATGTCTAACACTAACTCTTTTCCAAGTTGTATTTAGGTTAACAAATCGGTTTAATTGGTGATCAAGCAATTAAAAGCTTTAAGCACAAGATTGAATAAAGAACTCAAATATCATTAAATCAAACTAGAGAGTAAAATTGGTTCAAACTATATGTTGAGTTCCATTGCAATCCTAGAAAGAGGAATTTAGTTCATGCTCAACATTGAAAACAATAAGCAAAGGAGTTTCACCACCATAAAATTACAAATGAATAGAAGAAAATTAAGGAAAAAGAGAAAACTAAGGGTTGTTAGATCTTCAGTCTTATAATCTCCAAAATTGCTCTTAGCTCTTTGCAAGATTGTGGTGGTTGCTCTTCTCTTCAGAAAATTAAAGTAAAAACTAAGACGGTCTAAAAAAAATAAAGTCTTAATGGTTCCTATTTTATACAGCTCTTAAAAGCTTGAATGAGGGAAACTTTTTGGCCAAATAACTGCTTCCAGCTTGAACTTTCTATATATGAGCTGAGTCTCTCTTTCTTGCTTTAGGACTCTACAAAACTACAAAAGACATTAAATTAATAACTAAAATTAAACATAAAATAAATAAAACTAAATTAAATAACTAAATATATTTAATTAATAGTTTAAACTATAAGGACTTAGCTAATTTAAAAGCACAAAATAGGATAAAATAACACTATTTCATAGAGTTATTACACCCCCCAAACTTAAGATTTTGCTAGTCCTCGAGCAAAACAAAAATTAAACAAAACAAACAAAGCGAAATAAAATGAAACAAAACAAAGCAAAAGATGAATGCACTTAAATAATGAATTCCTTAATTTTTCTCAAAAGTTATCTCAAAATCTCAACTCAAAGTAGAACACAAACATAATCCAACTTTATGATTCAATTCAATCGTATGTCTCATGCTTGAATGGATTTTCAATGTGTGCGTGAATAATCTCTTTGCAAATCATTGCATGCAATCCAAATAAGTTTATGTTAATGCAAAATACGAATTAGTACTAGATTCTCATATGTTTGCTTTTCATCTCTCTCTCAACTAATGTATACTAACACTTCGTCAAGGATCAAGTAGGTATTTATTAAGCTTGTAATGTAAGGCTAGGGTCAAGGTAGGATAAAGATATATTTCGGTTTAAGTCATCCATAGACACTTTACATTTTTTTTTTCAGGATTTTTGAGAGCCATAATCTTTTCCTCAAATTACACACTTCATTCTTTGAATGCACTTCCTTTTTTGCTTAACCACTTTATTCTCTCTTTTTTTTCGATTCTTCACTTTCGAAGAACCATAATCTTTTATCATTTTTTTATAAATAAATTTTCATTCATTGAATACCACCATTTCTCCAAAATTAGACATGGCTCATAATTATTTCCTGTAATACTATACACATGCCTATGTAGTGAAGGGTAGTCATGATTTTTCTTGTTTGGCTAGGCTAAAAGATGTGGCAAGAAAAGAAAACAGATATATCAATTAGGCACAAAGAGGTAGACTAAGGATATTAATATATAAAGGTAGGCTCGAAAGGCTCAAACGATTCAAAGATGGCATAAACCACTTCCTTAACTTAGTGTTGTCTAGGACTTCTCCTTGAGAGAGAATCAAACAAATTCTAGGCTCTAGACATAATTGCAATTCACATCAACATAAGCAGCCTTTAAATAAGCTATGCAAATCTAAGCAAGAGATCAAGTGCTCAATTAGTGAAAATCACATCCTAACAATAAGACTAACAAAAGAATTTAACATACAATCAAATCATGCTTATGTTGTTCCCAAGAGTCAAAATAAATCAATAACAAATTCTCATCATTGGATAAGGATTCCATCACAATAAGTGTATTATATCTCAAGCAATTTTTTTTTTATTTTCTATGAATCCTAAACATAAACATAGATAATAAACTAAAAAGACACACAAACTTAAGCATAATAAACTAAAAGATAATAAAAACAGATAAACACCAAACTTAAATAAAACATTATCCCAATTTTAGCAAACTAAAAGAGTTAGAATAAGAGAACTCCCCTGTCAATGAAGAAAACGCGGGACAACTCTAATCGTCCTCTTCCTCTTTCTCTTCATGTTGTGTTGGTGGTGGTGGTGGCATGGTAGGAAATTGGGTCATGTTAGCGCCCATATGACGACCAAAGAAATGAAACATCTACTCAACAGCTTGGAAGCATTTAGTATGATAGGCATTGTGAGCTTCCAGTCGTGCCATGCGTTCCATCATGGTCAACTCGTGTGGTGGAATAGGTCTAGGAGCTTGCTGTGGAATCGGTCTAGGAGGTTGGGCTGAGGATGAACTAGCACCAGGTCTGGATGGGTGACTTTCTATTTCTCGGGTTAAACGATGCATAATGGTTCCATCAATAGGACCCTTTGGATGTAGCAATTCTTCACCATGACCCCATCGGGCACCAGCTTGGTCACACAGTCAAGTGATTAAGGATGGGAACCAAAGGCCTTCCTGTGGTGTTCTAACACTATGCATAACGGTCTTGTAGATGAGCTAGCCAATGTCGTTCGATTTGCCTGTAGTGATAGCATAGAGCAAGATTGCTCTATCCTTGTGACATCACTAATATGCTTACATGGAAGCATATTGGTCGCTAAAAAATGAAACCACACCTTAATCTCTTTATCTAATGTGTTGGCCTTGAACGAAACTAGTTCACCTATTGAAGTCTTCCAAGCCGTCCCATGTGGGCAGAGATGAGCAGTCACGGCATCCATGTCAATGTTCCCATCCAAATATCGAGTATAGTCATCATTCTCGACATCTGGTGTTTGATAGAAGGCATTAATAATCTGGGAATCAAACGGCACTTGACACCCTCTAACAAAGATCATATTACCGGCTTGTTCAAAAACTTTGGCATAAAATTCTCTAACTACCGGTAATACTGCAGACGGCTGTGGAGCAAAAAAAAACTGCCAATGCCGTGAAGTAATCATGCTTTGAAACTCAAAATAATAGGATGGATCAAGAACAAATCCCTTCTCCGAAATAGGGCTTTTATGTAGGAGAGATTGAGTATGCCGAAGAACTGCTACCTCGGATACGAACTTGCTTCTATCAAAAGTAGGATTACTAGTGCTAGTTTTGGTTTACTTCTTGGGTGCCATAACAATATTCCAAATTTCAACAATATACCCACAAGACAAATAGCAATTGTCTTCAACCAACAAATTCCTTCAACCAATTCGTTCAACCAATTAAGACCAAGAGCAAAAATTCTTTTCACCCAATCTAATCAATTACAATGTCCAACGTAGACCCAACAATTCTCCTTAATGATGTTGATAATCTCCTAGATTTCAATAATTTTCAATGACAATGCAAACCCAACAATAACCACAATCTACCACAAGAACAAAATCCAAGCACTATCAATTTACACCAATCTCTTATACTTCAAGAACAACCCAATCCACCAAATCAAAGTTTATGCATTCAAAATCTAATCTTCAACAACAAGGTCTCTCCAAATTAACTAAATAATCAAGATCAAGAACACTTTTTAAAATAAAACTTACTTGAACTTGTGAAATTTTGTAGAGAGAGAAGTGTTGGCCTAACTTTGAGAAGTTATTGTTTGTTGAAAAGGATGTGTTGTGAGATTGTAAGGGGTAGTTGAGATGGAGGTGGGTTGTGTATGATAATGGGTGAAAAAGAAAAAAATATGATATGGATAATGTTGTTGGGGTTTGTATGAAGGGTAGAGAGAGAAGAGAAAGTTGTGAGAGGTTAGTGTGAGAAAGCTTAGGGAGAAGAAGATGTTTGGAGAAGATAAGAGGATGAGAGGTTTGGGAGAAAAAAGAGTTTAGATAAAGAATAGTGGCTGGGAAAGAAAAAAAAAACAAAAGGGGTGTATTGGGTTAGGGTTTCAAAACCCTAAAAAAATAAAAAGAATTTTGTTTTTTTTTTTTTAAAAAAAAAGTGCACTGCCCGATTTAAAAATTTCCGAAAGCATGGGCGTCACGGTGCTGGTTTCGACGCCATGGTGCTAGGTATTCTACCAAATTTAATATATATTTTTTGGGCACCGCGTGTTGGGTCTGGCGCCACGGCGCCGACCATTCTGACTTATTTTCTTAATCCTGGCACTACGGCGCCAGGCAATTTTTTTTTTTTTTAAACCTGCAAAATAGTAAAAAAATTATTAGAACACCATAAAAGTAAAACTAAAAAATCAAATCAAGTCAAATAGGAAATAAAAATTAAAAATAAGCATTAAAGAGTAAAAAGTAAAGAGCTTGGGTTGACTCCCAAGAAGCGCTTGATTTATAGTTGTCGACATGACTACCTCGAGCTCACTCTGGGTCGACTAAGATGATTGAGGACTTTTGGCGTTCAATATCTCCTCCCCAGTAATGCTTGAGTCGTTGGCCATTCACTTTGAATATTCGATTGGAACCTCGACTGCTCCATAAGGGAATACTTTAGTGACTTTGAAAGGTCTCGACCATCGAGACTTGAGTTTTCATGAAAATAGCTTTAGGCGAGAGTTGTAGAGTAAAACATATTGGCCTAGTTCAATGATCTTCTTATCATGCCATCTCTTCGTTTTTTCCTTGTAAAGCTTGGCATTTTCATAAGCTTGAAGACGGAATTCATCCATCTCATTGAGTTGCAATAGGCACCTCTCTCCTGCTGCATGAAGATCAATTTCAATTTCTTTATGACCCATTATGTATTATGTTCCAACTCTACCGGAAGATGACATGCTTTCCCGAAAACCAATTTGTGTGGATACATCCCAATCGGAGTTTTATAAGCAATTTGTATGCCCACAATGCATCATCCAATCTCTTGGACCAATCTTTTCTATTTGGGCTAACAGTCTTTTCCAAGGTCCTCTTGATTTCTCTATTAGAGACTTCGGCTTGACCACTTGTTTGTGGATGGTAGGCGATGGAAATCTTGTGTTTGACCACGTATTTAGCAAGGAGAGCTTCAAAGTGTTTGTTGCAAAAGTGAGACTCTCATCACTAATAATTGCTCTTGGAGTGCCAAAACGGGTGAAGATATTCTTTTTCAAGAAGTTTAGTACCACCTTGGAATCATTGGTTGGCAAGGTTGTTGCTTCCACCCACTTAGATACATAATTAACCGCAACTAGAATGTAAAGATTTTTGTAGGAGAAAATAAATGGACCCATGAAATCAATGCCCCACACATCAAAGATTTCTACCTCAAGGATGTTGTTGAGAGGCATCTCATTTCTCCTTGAGATGTTGCCCACTCTTTGACATCTATCACATCTTGTACCAAACAGGTGAGCATCTTTAAAGAGAATTGGCCAATAAAAACTTGATTGTAGCATTTTTGCCGCAGTTCGTTCTCCTCCAAAATGCCCTCCATAATCCGAAGAGTTACAATATTGCAAGATGTTTTCAACTTCTTCCTTGGGCACACACTTTCTAAGAATCCAATCTGTGCATTGCTTAAAAAAAAAAAGGTTCATCCCAGTAATAGTATTTCACATCATGCAAAAACTACTTCTTTTGTTGAGAATTTAAATCAGGTGGAAAAATTCTACTCACAATATAGTTCACATAGTCGGCATACCATGGTCATTCCTGGTGATGAACTTGAAAGAGTTGCTTATTAGGAAAAGTCTCATTTATTTGAACTGTATCGCCAACTTGTGACTCATTATCTTAATCTTGATAGATGATCTGCCACTTGATTTTCTATTCCCTTTCTATCTCGGATCTCTAAATCAAATTCTTGCAAAAGAAGTATCCAACGGATCAAGCGAGTTTTCGTATCCTTCTTTTCAATCAAGCATTTGATACCTGAATGATCAGTGTTGTAGACACCTAATTTTGTCCGGACCACTAAACATGTATGTTTTCTTCCTATATTGATGTTTCCGAGTGTAAAAAGACTTTTTTTCATCCTGCAGGTGGTACTCTGAGACTTAGTTAAGAGGGCGAGCATAAAAAGTCCAACTTGAAAAAAAGTCAACCTTGAAAAAAGTCAACCTCGAAAAAGTCAACCCTAGAAAGTCGACTACTAAAAAAGTCAACCCACTTTCAAAATCAAGATTTTAAGTTCAAATGAAAAATGGCGAAAGAATTTTGATAATCCGAGGTCTACATTGAAAGATATGGAGTTCGGAAGTTGGGATTTGGAGATTCAGTAAAAAAGAAACCCTAATCCGAGAAATTTGGGGAAAAGTGCTTAAACGATCAAATTGGTCAAAATTGAAGGTTCCAAATGAAAGATAAGCACTGACTACGGGTAATGGAGAAGTCACTTGCAAGAAAAATCGAAAGAAAAGTCAATCCAGGAGAAAACCGAGAATTGGGCTTTTTAGTAGATTTCGGTGAAATCGGGAAGAATCACAGAAATGGCCCGACTTGGTAAGACCAAAGCCCTCAATGGATGAGGAATGATTAAAAAGGATAGCCCAAGGCTCAGCTTGAAGAAAATCTGAAAATCGGACTTGTTTTGAGCAAAACTGGATTTCGGAGGCAAAAGGGCAAAATTGGAAAATTTGGGAAAATAGCAAATGGACTCCAAAAATTTTGAAATTTTGCAAATCTCATTTTTAAATTATTTGTAAGAGATTGGCGAAAGAAAATCTTGATTTGGAGTTCGTTTGCAAAATGGCCAAATCCCCGGCCTCCTATGTTGTAATTCAAGCCGATAAATCCCGATAAAATACCAAATGAGCTCCAAAAATTATGAAAATTTCCAGATCACACTTTTTAATTATTTGGAAGATATTGGTGAAGAAAATTTTTGATTTGGAGCTGGTTTAAAAAATGGTAAAATGTAGGGGCATAAAAGTGCATTTTTGGAAGAAAAAATCCAAATAAATAGCAAAGGAACTCGGATAATTTTGAAAACTTCCAGAACTCAATATTTTATTATTTTGGAAGTATTAAAAAAAAAAAGAAAAATTGAATTTGGAGTCCGTTTGATATTTATTTGCATCCGGGGGGCAAAACGGTCATTTCACCCAAGCAACCGAAAAGGGCTTCTTTGGGCCTTTCAAAAAATCAGAGTTGGGCTAGAAAAGAGAATTTCTGGCCTGCCCAAGACCAAAGGAAGGAGGAAGCTTCTGATTTTTCAATCAAATGGCTAAAAATCAAGAGTTAGTTAGAGATTCTCTTTGATCAAGCCATGGTGATTAAGCCACATAGGCTAAGAGAGATGTCAACATTATTCTTGAACAGCTGTAATTTGAGAGAGATGATATGCTAATCTAAAGGTGGTAATTGCATGATTTTTTCACTTTGAATTATTAGCCATTTGATGGGAAATTGGTTACAAAAAAATGACAACACCTTGAGGCATTATAGGGGGATTCGGCCAGCTCTTTGAGGGAGGCAGAAAATTCTTTTTTTCATTTCATTTTGCTGAGTTCTTTTGGTATTTACTTAGTTTTGATCTCCTTGGTTGAAAGCAAAAAAGAAAAGTTTAGAAAAGAAAGGAAAGTTTGAAGAGATAAAGCTTGAAAGATAGCTTCTTGAGGTTGCTCTTGAGAACCAACTCTTGCACTTTCTTGATTTTCCATTCTTGTTTTTGCTATTTTGATTTCTATTTGGTGATTTTCCATTTTAAATAAATATTTTTTTATTGTTCTTCTTAAGTTCTTCCTTCATCTCTTTCTTAAATATATTTTTTTTACATTTTTTTTTACAATATACTCACCATGGCCAAATGGCCTACATTATTTATTTAAGTTGCTATTTTGGTTTATTTTATCATATTGTTTATGTTATTTTCTTTCATCTTGGTGTTTTAAATGTTATTTTACTTCATATTCTTGAGTTATATTTTAATTAGGTTGCTTTGTTTGCTGCCATTTATGTTTTAAATATCATGTTTTTGCATTTTTAATTTTATGTTTTCATAATGTTTTAACTGGAGCGTGTTTTAGATTTAGTATATCAAGTGTTTGTGAAAATGCTTATGTAGTTTTTGCATGATTTGAGTTTTATATCTTAGTTGAGCATGTTTTAGATTTAGTATATTAAGTGTTTGTGAAAATGCTTGTGTGGTTTTTGCATGATTTAAGTGTTATATTTTAGTTGAGCATGTTAGTATACCAAGTGTTTGTGAAAATGCCATGCTTGTTGCAGCTTGAGGCCATTTGGCTACTCCATGTGTTTTGCATTGTGTGTTGCATTTTTGCCATGTTAGTTGGTAGGTTTTTGCATTTGTATGACATTTGATTTAGTTGAGCATGTTAGTATACCAAGTGTTTGTGAAAATGCCATGTTTTGCTAGTCACATTATCCCATTCGGCCACCCTTGGAATTTTTGCATTTTATGTGCATTCTTGCCATGTTTGTTGATAGGTTAGCATTTGCATGATATTTGGTTGAGTTTTTGGTTTAAGCATTTCTTTGTGTTTGTGAAAATGCCATGCATATTTTAGTTATTAAGTTAGTTTTATTTGCCATGCATGTTCATGCATTCTAGGTCTAGGTTGCATTAAATTGTAAGAATATTTTATATGTTATACAATATTCCTTTATGTGACCCACATGATATGATCTATATGATATATGAATAATATTGGGTTTAGTAAATAGTATTTAGAAACAATAAATTTTGATCATATTATATGAGATTAATTTCCTATGTCTATTACCTTGATGGGTGGTATGGATTATTGATTATTGACTAATTAGGAAAAAGGTCTCTTCCTCTGCCTATTTAATGCACATACCCATCTGATGTGCATATAAAAGGAAAGACATGTATTAGGGTTTTAATAAGAAAACCAACGTGAAAAGAAAGGCAAGAGGAAGAGAAACAGTTTTCCTTCAGACGGCTAATCAAGATCATCCTTGATCAATTCCTATGTCTGCAATTATGGACCAAGGTATGTTTATTGTGTTTATTGTTTGAAATTCCGCATCATGATACATATGTGAAAATCATGAAGGTCAAGGTCTTGAATCATGATTGAGTCTTATGTCCTATTCAATCTCTAAAGTTTACAATTGGTATCAAGAGCAGGTTACGAGCCTTCATGATTTTCCAATAAAGTTTGTGGGTTTCGATTTATATTGTTAATCGTTGGTATTGACTATGAATGATTGTATCGGAATAAACTCTTTTTTCGGTACCGAATTTTGGCTACATGAAATATTTTTTTTTTGGCTTAATGTTTTGTCGTTTACGAATCCGCTGCTCATGTTGTTTTTATATTGAAAGTTAATCTATGTTTATACTGCTCTTATATTGATGACGATAGATCAAAGGTCCAATAATGTCTTTGTCAAAGACAATTCCTGTTATCCCTAATCCAACTTCATTCATGTATACATATATAATGGAAACAGGAAACATCAGAAACATCTCCAATTATTGAGCTTAAGAGTGTCAAATAAATAAATAAATAAAAAACGTCATTAAGCAAACCAATATTCAAGAGCAAAATAGTTAATCTGACAACTATCATGGACTAGGACCAAGACCCATTCTTTCAACATGCTCTGTAAATGCCTTTGGTTCTAATCCTTTTGTCAAAGGGTCTGCAACCATAAGCTTTGTGCTTATGTGTTCAATAGCCACTCTCTGTTTCTGGACTTCCTCCTTTACAGACAAATATTTTAATTCCAAATGTTTTGCTCCATTCGAATATTTGTCATTTTTGGAGAAAAAGACAGCTGCGGTGTTATCGCAATAAATCTTCAGCGGCTTGGCAATTGAGTCAATAACACCAAGTCCTGAAATAAAGTTACGCAGCCATAATCCATGAATTGTAGCCTCAAAGCAAGCAATAAACTCAGCTTCCATAGTGGATGAAGCAATGACAGATTGCTTAGCACTTTTCTAGGAAATTGCCCCTCCAGCTAACAGGAATAAATAACCGGAAGTTGATTTTCTGCTATCAATGCATCTACCATGATCTGAGTCTGAATAACCAATTACTTCCAAGTTATCAGATTTATAAAATGTGAGCATAAAATTTTTTGTTCTTTGCAAATATCTCATCACTTTCTTCGCAGCTTTCCAATGATCCATTCCTGGATTGCTTTGATATCTGCCTAGCATCCCAACCGCAAAACTAATGTCTGGTCTCGTACAAGTTTGTGCGTACATCAGGCTTCCTACAGCGGATGCATTAGGAATACTTTCCATGCGTTTGCGTTCCAATTCATTTTGTGGACATTGCATTAAACTAAACTTATCCCCATTTTGAATTGGAGCAATGCCTGGCGAACATTTTTCCATACCAAATCTCTCTAGAACTCTTTGAATATATGCTTTCTGAGACAAGCCTAAAATTCCACGTGATCTATCACGAAATATTTCTATTCCTATCACGTAAGATGCCTCACCCATATTTTTCATTTCAAAGTTCTTTGAGAGAAATTTCTTAGTCTCATATAATAGACCAAGATCACTAGCAGCAAGCAAAATGTCATCGACATAGAGGACTAAAAATATAAACTTACTCCCACTGATCTTCAGGTATATACATCGGTCAACGATATTTTCTTTAAAACCGAAAGAAGTAATGATATCATTGAACTTAAGATACCATTGTCGGGAGGCTTGTTTCAGTCCCTATATCGACTTCTTTAATTTACAGACCATGTGTTCCTTTCGTTTAATTAAGAAGCCTTCAGGTTTATGCATGTAGACTTCCTCTTCCAAACTCCCATTAAGAAAAGCTGTTTTCACATCCATTTGATGTAGCTCTAAATAATAATGTGCTACTATTGCCATAATGATTCTAAGCGAGTCCTTCTTCGAAACTGGAGAGAAAGTCTTTTTATAATCAATACCTTCTTTCTGAGTGAAACCCTTGGCCACTAACCTGGCTTTATATCGTTTTACCTTGCCGTTCGAGTCGCGTTTGGTCTTAAAGACCCATTTACACCCAACTCTTTACAACCTTCAGGCAATTCAACGAGATCCCAGACTTCATTATGGTCCATTGATTTGAGCTCATCATTCATGGCATCAATCCATTTATCAGAATCAACACAACTAATGGCTTGTGAAAATGAAACCGGATCTTTATTTATCCCTATATCAAAATCAGATTCTTGAAGATATACCACATAGTCATCCGAGATGGCAGGTCTCCTTTCTCTTTGAGACCTCCTTAATAGGATTTCTTGTGGTTCATCAATTAAAACTTCATTGGCAATAATCTCATCCTGGAGTGGTTGGTCATCAATTTGTTGTTCTACTTGATTATCTATTGGTGGAATAGATGTAGGGACAACAACCTGCTTAGAAATTACAGGTGTAGGAATTGGCACCGTAATTTCTTGAATGACCACTTCTTTAGGTTTTTTAACCCCACTGATTTCGCCATTTTCAATGAATCTAGCATTCCTGGCTTCAACAATCCTCGTACTGTGATTAGGACAGTAAAACCTATATCCTTTGGATTTTTTCGGGTAACCAATAAAATAACCGCTGGTCATTCTAAAATCCAATTTCTTTTCATGTGGATTATAAATTCTTATTTCTGCTGAGCAACCCCAAACATGCAGGTGCCTTAAACTAGGTTTTCGCCCTGTCCACAGTTCAAATGGTGTTTTTGAGACTGCCTTACTAGGGACCCGGTTTAACAAATACATAGCAGTCTTAAGAGCATGCATCCACAAAGATATAGGCAACGATGAATTACTTAACATACTCCTAACCATATCCATAAGTGTACGATTACGCCTTTCAGCAACACCATTCTGCTGTGGCGTGCCTGGCATAGTGTATTGAGCACAAATGCCATGCCTTTCAAGGAGTTTCGCAAATGGACCAGGACGTTGTCCTGATTCATCATATTTGCCATAAAACTCACCACCTCTATCCGATCTGACGATTTTCACTTTCTCATTTAACTGTCTTTCAACTTCAGTAATGAACACCTCAAGATAGTTCACTGCTTCAGACTTTTCTTTCAATAGATAAATATAACCGTAACGTGAAAAGTCGTCAATAAAAGTGATGAAATATTTCTCTCCACTAAAAGACACTAAAAGATGGAGCATCAAAAGGTCCACAAATGTCTGTATGGATAATTTCAAGAAGCTTTGAGCTTCTTGTGGCTCCCTTTTTGGTGTGCTTGGTCTGTTTTCCCTTAATACAATCCACACATACACCAAAATCAGTAAAATCTAGGTTTGGTAGAACCTCATTCTTTACTAATCTTTCTAGCCTTTCTCTGGATAAGTGGCCCAGTCGTTTATGCCACAAGAAGGAAGAATTTTCATCAGTTAAGCTACGCTTAGTTCCAACATTAGGATGCAGAGTCAAAAGTGTTTCAGCAAAGATGTTATCAAGCTTTAATTTATATAAATCATCAATAAGAATACCAGAACCAATAACAGAGGAATTCTTAGATAAATTGAAACATCCATTACCAAAACTTGAATGAAATCCATTACGATCGAGTTTAGAAATTGAAACCAAATTTCTAGAACAACTGGGAACATAAAGTGTTTGAAATAAATTCAAACTTATTCTAGTATTTAGAATCAAACGAAAAGTTCCAATAGCTTCAACTGGAGCTTTGACTCGATTTCCCATATAGATGAAATGTTCATTTGGATTTAAAGTTTGGGTCGTAAGGAATCCCTGCATCGAATTCGAAACATGAGTTGTAGCACCAGAATCAATCCACCAAGTATTATAAGGAACTTCAGCCAAATTTGATTCGATACTTACGAAAGCCAATGGCTTACCTTTCTTTTCGAACCATGCCTTACGTTTCTGGCAATCTTTCTGATGATGCCCAAGTTTTCCACAAAAATGGCAGGCATCCTTTTTCCGTTCCTTCCTCTGAACCTTAGTAACATTAGCAGGTTCATTGGACTTTGACGGTGCTGGTTTCTTTCCCTTTCTAGGATTTCTTCCATATTTCTTTTCAGCTCCTTGACTTACTAGATGAACAGAATGTCCTCCTTTCTGCTTAAGTCTTCCCTCCTCTTGAATAAGTCTAGTGGCCAGTTCATTAACATCCCACTTGTCCTTAATAGTGTTATAGTTAATCTGAAAAGGCCCATACTGAGGAGGCAAAGAGTTCAAAATAAATTGAACAAGAAAGGTATCATCCACATTCATCCCAAGGGACTTTAGCTTTGCTGCTAAATTAGTCATTTCAAGAACATGCTCACGCATGCCTTGCATACCATCGTATTGCTTGGTGGTAAGCTCAGCCATTAATGTCCCTGCAAGAGACTTATCAGCAGTCTTGAAACGATTCTCAATGTTATTCAAGTATTCCATAGCCGTTTCAGCTGTCGGGAGCCCGGTCTTTATGTTGCTCGCTATAGTCATTCGCATAAACATCATGCTCAATCTGTTCGACCTTTCCCAAGCCTTATGGAACGCCTTTTCTTCTTCGCTGCTGTTGTCAGTAATCACAGCGGGTTTCTCAGTTCGGAGTGCGATATCAAGATCCAGCACACCAAGGTGAAACTGAACATGTTCACTCCAATCAGAGAAATTTGCTCCATTAAGTGGTGGAACAGATAGAGCATGCGAATGAAGCGAGACGGGCATTGCAACTGCAATTAAATTTACTCACAACGTTAATGCCTTGAGTTATCAACTTGCACAAATATAAATCAGATTTACATATATTCTGATTAACAATAACCGTACAATCATATTCGCCTTTGGGCAGATACTACGACCATACCATCAAACAATAAAGAAGATGCATTCAGTTTACATGATTTGTTTGGTTTAGAATAATATCCAAAGATAGTAAACCTGCCTGATATGATATATACATAAACCACTATGGAAGCTGAGTTTATTGCTTGCTTTGAGGCTACAATTCATGGATTATGGCTGCGTAACTTTATTTCAGGACTTGGTGTTATTGACTCAATTGCCAAGCCGCTAAAGATTTATTGCGATAACACCGCAGCTGTCTTTTTCTCCAAAAATGACAAATATTCGAATGGAGCAAAACATTTGGAATTAAAATATTTGTCTGTAAATGAGGAAGTCCAGAAACAGAGAGTGGCTATTGAACACATAAGCACAAAGCTTATGGTTGCAGACCCATTGACAAAAGGATTAGAACCAAAGGCATTTACTGAGCATGTTGAAAGAATGGGTCTTGGTCCTAGTCCATGATAGTTGTCAGATTATCTATTTTGCTCTTGAATATTGGTTTGCTTAATGACGTTATTTATTTATTTATTTATTTATTTGACACTCTTGAGCTCAATAATTGGAGATGTTTCTGATGTTTCCTGTTTCCATTATATATGTATACATGAATGAAGTTGGATTAGGGATAACAGGAATTGTCTTTGACAAAGACATTATTGGACCTTTTATGTGCTTCTCACTAATTGACTGTTTTTAGATAATTTGCAAATGTTGTAGTACATGGAAGGGACTATGTCGCATATTGATGTAGAACCGCCATGACTCACATTAGTAAATTGTTTTAAAAAATTGGTATTTATGTTGATCTTTTGATAGTACGGATTGTTTCAAACTTATTGTGCACCTAAAGTTTATTTAGTAAACCATAAGTGATTCTTTATCATATGGGTCAAGTGGGAGAATGTAAGAATATTTTATATGTTATATAATATTCCTTTATGTGACCCACATGATATGATCTATATGATATATGAATAATATTGGGTTTAGTAAATAGTATTTAGAAACAATAAATTTTGATCATATTATATGAGATTAATTTCCTATGTCTATTACCTTGATGGGTGGTATGGATTATTGATTATTGACTAATTAGGAAAAAGGTCTCTTCCTCTGCCTATTTAATGCACATACCCATCTGATGTGCATATAAAAGGAAAGACATGTATTAGGGTTTTAATAAGAAAACCAACGTGAAAAGAAAGGCAAGAGGAAGAGAAACAGTTTTCCTTCAGATGGCTAATCAAGATCATCCTTGATCAATTCCTATGTCTGCAATTATGGACCAAGGTATGTTTATTGTGTTTATTGTTTGAAATTCCGCATCATGATACATATGTGAAAATCATGAAGGTCAAGGTCTTGAATCATGATTGAGTCTTATGTCCTATTCAATCTCTAAAGTTTACATAAATGCCATACAAGTTCATTTAGGTCTAGGTCACTACATGAATGCCATGCATTTTTTCATGACATTTAGATTTAAGCTCATGCATTTCATGCACTATGTTTGCTGTATTGTTTCATGCATTTCATGTTCATGCCACTTGAATAATGACTTGAGCCAATTAATGGTTCAAAGTTATGCTCTCTTGATCACACTTGTGGAAAATTAAAGTTTGTCAAATTGATTATTCTACATTTGTGATTTTTTTTACTTAGCCAATTTTTATCTAACTTTCAAAAAGTCCTAGCTACTGTTTGTAAGTCATTTTATGAGTTTCAAATATTTTTACTTTGATTTTTAAATGATTTTATCAAAGGCAAAAATGTGTTTTGGCAAAGCAGTTTTTTCACCCAGTACTCGTACATCTCCGATTTTTCTGGGTATTCGTATTTAATTATAAAATTAAGCTGATTTTTTCCCGTGTAGTTTTACATGTCTTGAGTCTCCAATAATTGTTTCATATTTTTTTGAATTTTAAAAAATAGGATAAAAAATCGTGGATTAAAACTGGACAGTGGAGTCAGAATTGAATTTAAAGAAAAATCATTTTTCTGTTTTGGTTAAGTTACTTAGAGTGGGCTGATTAGGAGGGTTAGCTACTGACTTAGGGTAGTTTCTAAGCCTTTTTAAACTCTAAAAATGGTTTTTGAAGTCTCAGGTTAAAGGTAGTCAAGTCCGGATTTTTAAACTTGAAAAATTAGAGCCATTTTAAAGAAATTAGCCCAGTTTTTATTTTTAATTCAAGCTTTTCAAAATTGTTTTCAAACAATCACAAAGTATTTTGGTTTTAGAATATTTAATTTGACATATTTTCCTAAGGTACCCGGATATCTTTTTAGATATACGGATTTCCTTAATTAAAGGAAAAAAATACATTTCATGCATTGTATTTTTCATATTCATGCATTTTATATAATATGTGATTCTTGCTATAATAATTTATATGATATTGTTATTATTTTGATTTATACTTTTTGATGTTATATGGTTTAGTATATGGTTTTGAATATTTCATGATATCCTATGCTTTTATTTAGTTATTTTTATTTAGCATATACTATGTTCATGCATTATTATTTTTATTTTCATGCATATTATATGATAGCATTATTTTATTCCATGTCATTTAAATTATATGCCATATCATTCATATTTGTTATGTCATTTAAATCATTTCATTTAGGATATATTGTGTCATCTAGAATATTTTATTTCATTTAGATTATATCATATAACTTAGGATATTGCATTTCATATAGAATGAATTATGTTACATAGGTCATTTAATTTTATTTAGAATATATCATATAACTTAGGATATTTCATTTCATTTAGAATATGCTAAGGCATTCAAATCATGTCATGTCATTTAGGTTGCATTATATTATTTAGATTTTGCTATGTCATTTTATTTATGTCATGCATATACATATTCATTTCTTTTAAATATTTTCAAAAAAAGATAATGGTTTTCAATAAAAAATAAAGATATTCCCGAGTTAAAATAATTCATGAGTTCTCTACCGGGTTTGATGGAGGGAATATCATCAATTATCATTAATAAAGGAATATCTTTCTTTCAAAAAAAAAAAATGATTCAGAAAGTTTTCCAAAACTAATAAAAATTTCTATATTTTGCCACGTTTGTTGGGGAATATAGGAAAATTTTGAATTTATAAATTCCGAATCATTTTCAATTAAAAATGGAATTATTTTTCTTTAAATTGGGAATTAACTTGAAATACTAAATTTAAAACCGATTTTTTACAAAGACTTGAGATAACACACGATTAATAAGGTACCATTTTATACGGGCGTTGTGGGGGTGCTAATCCTTCCCCACACGTAATCGACTCCCGAACCTGCTTCTTTGATTTCTCTGGTTTAACACGCAGACTTGAAATTGGATTTTAAAATGTTTTAATTAATTTTTAAAATATTTTATAAAACCGGTTTTAATAGGTGGCCGATCACACCTAGCTAAAAAAGATTGGTGGCGACTCCATGTCTTTTTCAAGGTCATTTTCAAAACCTTCATTTTGCTAGAGGAATTAAGTCGAATTTTCCTCCATTTTTTTAAAGTCACGCTTAACGAATAATAAAATCTTGCGATGAGACTCGTTATTTTTTAGGTTTCGACAAGTGTAGACAATGACTTTGGTGCCTACAAGATAAGATCGGAGTTTATCAAAAGCAAATACCAATGCAAGCAACTCCTTTTCAGTGGTGGTGTAATTTAACTGAGCATCGTTAAAGTCTTCCTTGCATAGTAGACGGAATGAAATATATTCTCTTTTAGTGGGCCTAAGATTGCAACAACTGAAAAGTCACTAGCATCGCACATGAGCTCGAATGGAATATTCCAATCGGAAAGAATAATGATAGATGCAGAAACCAATCTCTCTTTCAATTTCATAAAAGTTGTTAGACATGCATCATCAAACTTGAAAGGTACATCTTTTTCAAGGAGATTGCAAAATGGCTTAGAGATCTTGGAAAAATCCTTTATGAATCTCCTATAGAACCCGGCATGACCAAGAAAACTTCGAATGCCCTTAACGAAGATTGGAGGTGGGAGCTTCTGAATAGTTTCAATCTTTGCTTTATCTACTTCTATCCCCCTACTAGAAACTTGATGTCGTAAAACAATGCCTTCTTGAACCATGAAGTGACATTTTCCCCAATTTAACACCAAATTTGTTTCTTCACATCTTTTAAGCACTCTAGCTAGGTGATGTAGACATTCATCAAAAGAATCTCCAAAAATTGAAAAGTCATCTATAAATACCTTTAAACATTGCTCCACCATGTCAAAAAATATGGCAATCGTACATCTCTGAAAGGTCGCAGAAGCGATACAAAGTCCGAATGGCATTCTTTGAAGAAAAAAAAAGTCCCATAAGGACATGTGAAGGTAGTCTTTTCTTGATCCCAAATAACCATCCAAGAAACAGTATAACTCCTTACTAGCCAATCTGTCTAGCATCTGATCAATGAATGGCAAAGGAAAGTGGTCCTTCCTAGTGGCTTTGTTAAGCTTTTGATAGTCCATGCATATCCGCCAACCAGTCACCATTTTAGTTGGAATGAGCTCATTATTATCATTGGCAACCACCGTCACTCCTCCTTTCTTGGGCACAAATTGAACTGGACTTACCCATGAACTATCGGAGATAGGATATATGATGGCTGCATCCAACCACTTGATAATCTCATTTTTTACACTTCTTTCATGATGGGATTAAGTCTCCATTGATGCTCTATGGTGGCCTTGTGAGTGTCTTCAAGAAGGATTTTATGCATGTAAATTGAAGGAATAATCCCTTTAATGTCGGCAATCAACTAACCCAATGCCTTCTTGTGTTTTCTAAGTACCATAAGGAGTTTATCTTCCTGCTCAACATTAAGAAAAGATGAGATAATAACAGGTAATTCAGATTTTCACCAAGAAAAGCATACTGCAAATGTAAGGGTAACTGCTTAAGCTCTAGGGATGGTGGCTCTTCAATGGAAGGCTTGGTGGATGATGTTTCACTTGTCGTAAGTCCCAATGGTTCAAACTGAGGAATAGATCTTCCAATATGTGGAGGAGTATTCAACAAATTTAAACATTCAATAAAATCATCATCATCCCTTTCTGAAGTAATCATCAAAGATGCTTCAAGTGGATCAACAGGATAACTATTCTTAAAACCTTAGTTTTAGCACTATCCACCACATTAACTGCAAAACACTCATCATATTCATTAGGAATTTTCATAGCTTTAAAAACATTAAAAGTTACCTCTTGGTCTTTTTTGAAAACTAGAGTGATGTGTTTATCTGATTAGTACTTAATAACTCTTTATTGTCGCACTAACATGAAAGAAAACCTTGTTTCACTATTGAAGAGTGATGTGTTTGCATTATTAACTGTATATCCCATGTCCAATCTGATTGACTCTAGGGCATATACCTGTCGCAACCTAAAAATTAACAAGTCTCATCGCGAGACTTTATTACTCGTTAAGCATGACATTGGAAAAATAAACGAAAAGACGACTTAATTCCTCATGAAATAAAATGAGGGTTTGAAAATGACCTCGAAAAAAGACATGGAGTCGCCACCAATCTTTTTTGGCTAGATATGATCGGGCACCTATTAAAACCGATTTTGTAAAACATTTTAAAATTAATAAAAACATTTTTAAAATCAATTTCAAGTCTGTGTTTTAAACCAGAGAAATCAAAAAACGGGTTCGAAACTCGGTTACGTGTGGGGAAGGATTAGCACCCCCACAACGCCCGTATAAAACAGTACCTTATTCATCAAGTGTTATCCCAAGTCTCGGTAAAAAGTCGGTTTTAAATTTAGTATTTCAAATTAATTCCCAATTCTAAAAAAAATAATATCATTTTTAAACTGAAAATGATCCGGAATTTATTAATTCAAAATTTTCCTATATTCCCCAACAAACATGGCAAAATGTAGAATTTTTTTTTAATTCGGAAAATTTTTCGAATCATTCTCGTTTTAAAAAAGATATTCTGTTATTAATGATAATTGATGATATCCTCCCCAGCAAACCCGGCAGAGAACTAATGAATTATTTTAACTAGATAATATATTTATTTTATTAAAATCATTATCTTTTCAAAACATTTAAAAAATATATAAATATGAATATGTGTGACATGGTATAATCTAAATGACATGAAATAATCTAAATGAAATGATGTAACCTAAGTGTCATAATATATTCTAAATGATATGAATATAACCTAAGTAACATAACATATTCTAAATGAAATGAATAACCTAAGTGACATAATATATTTTAAATGAAATGACTAACCTAAGTGTCATAATATATTCTAAATGAAATGAATAACCTATGTCACATAATGTATTCTAAATGAAATGAATAACCTAGGTGACATAATATATTCTAAATGAAATGAATAACCTAGGTGACATGAAAAGATATGAAACATAAAATAATATTGTCATGAAATATGAATGAAAATAAAAATAATAATGCTTGAACATAGTAAATGCTAAATGATGTGACAAAAATAAATGATTAAATAAAAAGCATAGAGTAACATAGAATATTCACAACCATATAACAAACAATATAACACCATAAAACATAAATCAAAATTATGATATTACCATAGAAATTATCATAGCAAAAATTACATATTATATAGTATGCATAAATATGAAAAATGCAATGGATGAAAGAGTATTTTTTTTTCCTTGAAATAAGGAAATCCGTATACCTAAAAAAGATATCCGACTACCTTAGGAAAAGACATGAAATTAAATTTTCTAAAATCAAAATACTTTGTGATTGGTTTCAAAACAATTTTGAAAATCTTGGATAAAAAAAATGACCATGGTCGAAATTTCCCTTTTGAAATGGCTTTATTTTCCTAAGTTTGAAAATCCGGACTTGACTATCCTTGACCCGAGCTTTATAAAATCATTTTTAAAGTTTAAAATGGCTTATAAACGAACCTAGGAAGTATCTAAGGTTAGTAATAAACCCCCTCTAAATGCCTTAGCCAAAATAGAAAATTATTTTTCCTTTGAATTCAAATATGACTCTACCGTCCAGTTTAAAAGCGTGATATTTTAATCTATTTTTAAAATTTTAAAAAAATATAAAAAAAATATGGGAGACTCAAAACATGTAAAACTCTACGGGAAAAAATTGTCTTAATTTTTTGACTAAGGATACCTTCCCAGAAAAATCGTGAAAGTCAGAACACTAGGTGAAAAACTGTTTTGCCAAAACACATTTTTAAGCCATTGATAAAATCATTCAAAAATCAAAGTAAAAATATCGGAGACTCTTCTTTGAACCTACAAACAGTAGATAAAATTTCTAAAAATTTGGACAAAAATTGGCTAAGTAAAAAAAAAAAATCACAAAGGTAGAAAAATCAACTTGACAACTTCTCAATTTTCCACAAGTATGCTCATGGGAGCTTGACTTTGAGCCATTGATTGGCCTAAGTCAAAAATCAATGGCATGATATGATATGCATGAACAAACAACAAGTTCAATGAATGAAATGCATGATTTAAGGCCTAAATGACATAGAAAAAGCATGGCATAAAGAATATGACCTAGACCTAACATGAACTTGCATGGCAATAAATGCAACCTAGGCCTAAACATACATGAAACGCATGGCAATGCAAATGAGACCTAGATCTAAAAAATGCATGGCAATAACACAAACACATAGCATACTAAATCAAAATACACAAAATCATAGCATGGAGATGCAAGCATGTCAACCAACAAGATGAAAATGCACACACAAAGCATGGAAACATTGAGTAGCCGAATAGTTGCATGGCCTAAATGGTGAAATCCTAGCATGGCATTATCACAAACACATGGCATACTAAATCAAAGACTTAAGAGGGAACATGTTAGACTAAGCAAAAATACTAAAAATGCATGAACATAGCTAGACATTTCACAAACACGTGACAACCTAAATATGCAAAGTCTAAATGGAAGCATGTTAAACTAGTAAACATGAATATGGCATGGCATTATGACAAACACATGGCATGGTGTATAGCTAAACTACCACACTCAAGCTATCCTACCACAAGTAAGCTAACCTACCACAACAAATCACATGAACAAAATCAAACACAAAATAGAATCACCATTCGGCCATGTAAGAAAAATATAGAATAGCTTGCTTTCTTGATTTCTTTAAAAAAAAAAAAAACAATGTAGAAGCTCTTTAGAACTTATTTTAAAAACAAGTTTATTTCATAAAAGAGAATAAAATGACAATCAAAATAGCAAAATCATGCCA
The DNA here is from genome assembly GCA_030761205.1 of Fremontodendron californicum. Taxonomy (NCBI): domain Eukaryota; kingdom Viridiplantae; phylum Streptophyta; class Magnoliopsida; order Malvales; family Malvaceae; genus Fremontodendron; species Fremontodendron californicum. The sequence continues at coordinate 1,445,938 of JAULJL010000033.1, forward strand.
ACAAAGTATGAGAAAACCATGAAAGAACATAGATACCTTGCTCTAGCTTTCCAAATCAAGAAGTAGTAAGCAAAACCTTTCTTTTTTCTCTCTTTTTCCTCTTTTATTTTTCATTTATTTTTTCTCCATAGCTACTACCCATGTTCAGCCCCCAAAGCTCTCAAAACAATCCGAATTCCCCCCTTCTTGCCTTGGCCGAATGCCCCCTTTCAAAGTGTAGGAAAGTTGTCATTTTTGAACCAATTTTGATCCAATGGCCTTTAATCCAAGATGCTTTCTATGTAAAATTTCCACCCTTAGATTGGAATAATCAGCCACTAAAATATGATGTCATGAAGATGATGTCATAAATATGACATCATCCCTCTCCATCTATTGATCCATGTGTTACAATTTCAAAGGCTTGATCAAAAAAAATAACTACTTTACTATCCACTCTTGGCCCTTGGATGCAATGGCTCAGCAAAATCACTCTCCATAGTGGGCTTGGCTGATTGCCTTCTTAAAATCCAGCCCAATCTCCGTTGCAAGAAAAGCCCTCTTCGGTTTATTCGATAAAATGACCTTTTCGACCCCTAAATCTAATTAAATAGAAAACGGGCTCCAAATCCAAATTTGATTTTTTCAATACTTTCTAAATAATAAAAAATTAGATTCTAGAAGTTTTCAAAAAATTTCGAGCCCATTTGCTATTTTTTTGGACTTTTTCTTCCAAAATTGCCCCTTTGTGCACCCGAACTTTTACCATTTTTTAAACGGGCTCCAAATTCAGATTTTTCTTCATCAATCTCTTCAAAATAATTTAAAAGTGAGATCTGGAAGTTTTCATAATTTTCTGAGCTGATTTGCAATTTTTTCGAGATTTATCTACTTGAATTTTAGCATAGTGGGCTCGGAATTTGCCATTTTGCAAACGAACTCTGAATATGAATTTTCTTTCACCAATATCTTCCAAATAATTTAAGAATGAGATCTGCAAATTTTCAGAATTTTTGGAACTCATTTGCTATTTTTTCAGGATTTTTCTTCTTGAATTTCAACATAGTAAGCTCGAGATTTGCCATTTTGCAAACGAACTCCGAATCTGGATTTTTCTTCGCCAATCTCTTCCAAATGATTTAAGAATGAGATCTGCAAGTTTTGGTAATTTTTGGAGCTCGTTTGCTTTTTTCCTGAATTTTTCAAGTTTGCCCTTTTGTCTCCAAAGCCCGATTTTGCTCAAAACAAGTTTGATTTTCTTTTTCTACGCCTTTTTCATATATTGAATTGGAGTTGGTCCAAAAATGACCAATTTTTAAGATCAAATTCCCTTTCGATTTGATTTTCCTTATTTTCAGTGTAGAGAATTTTCTCGTTTTTCCATTTTTCCTCCAATTGGCTATTTTCTCGGAATTACTTCAAACTGAGCCTTGTGCTACCCTTGTTTAATCACTCCTCATCAATTAGGGGCTTTAGTTTTAACGAATCGGGCCATTTCTGCAATTTTCCCCAATTTCACCAAAATCCACCAAAACCCCTAATTCTCGGTTTTCTTCCAAATTGACTTTTCCTTCAGTTTTGTTTCCAGATGGCCTCTCTCTTACCCGTAGTCATTGCTTATCTTGCATTTCGAACCTCCAATTTTGACCAATTTGATCGTTTAAGCACTTTTTCCCAAATTTTTTGAACTAGGGCTTCTTTTCTACTGAATCTCCGTAACCCATCTTCCAGAATCCATATCTTTCGTTGTAGACCTCGAATTATCAAAATTCTTTCACCATTGTTCAACTTAACTTTGAATCTTGATTTTGAAAGTGGGTTGACTTTTTTATTAGTTGATTTTTTTGGGTTGAATTTTTCAAGGTTGACGTTTTCAGAGTTGACTTTTTCAAGATTAACTTTTTATGTCTGCTTTCTAAAACTAAGTCTTGGAGTACCACCTGTAGGATGAGAAAAGACTTTTTGCATTTTGAAACATCACTTTAGGAAGAAAACATACCTGATTTAGTGGTCCGGACAAAATTAGGAGTCTACAGCTGCCCCTCTTTGGCTATTGCTGAGAATCAGGAATTAGGCAAAGATAAACAAACACTAATTTTGTCCGGTTAGTGAAATCACATGTGAAGAAAAGAGAAAGTTTTCATTTTTTCTCATTTCCTTTTTTCATTTTTTCATCATTTTTTTAATGAAAGCTGTAAATTGAAAATTTTGTCCTTAAATTGAGTTTTCTGACTAATCAAGGCTCGACCCATCTTAAGAAAACGGGTTCAATTTGCAAGAGAAGAAAAGACCTCGACGATGATCTCGGGGTCTTATCTTGTCTTGTGCTATCCTTACTAGCATGGGTGAACTCGAAAATTGAGGAAGATCTAAAATGAAGCCAGAGATTGAAATCACATGGTTGAAACCATAAAGTTGAGAAAGATCTAGATAAAACCAGAAATTGAAATGACATGGGTGAAACTAGAAGATTGAGAAAGATCTAGATGAAACCAGAAAATTGAAAGATCTGGATGAATTCAGAGATTAAAAAGGCATGGATGAAACCAAAAAAATTGAAAAAGATCTGGATGAAACCAGAGATTAAAAAGGCATGGGTGAAACCAGAAAATTGAAAAAGATCTGGATGAAACCAGAGATTAAAAAGGCATGGGTGAAACCAAAAAATTAAAAAAGATCTGGATGAAACCAGAGATTAAAAAGGCATGGGTGAAACCAGAAAATTGAAAAAGATCTGGAAGAAACCATAGAATAAAAAGGCATGGGTGAAACCAGAAAATTGAAAAAGATCTGGATGAAACCAGAGAATAAAAATGCATGGGTGAAAGCAGAAAATTCAAAAAGATATGGATAAAACCATAGATTAAAAAGGCATGGGTGAAATCAGAAAATTGAAAAAGATCTGGATGAAACCAGAGAATAAAAAGGCATGGGTGAAATAAAAAAATTGAAAATGATTTGGGTAAAACCAGAAGTTGAAAAGCCATGGGTAAAACCAGAGATTGAAAAAGATCTGGATGAAACCAGAGATTAAAAAGGAATGGGTGAAACCGAAAAATTGAAAAAGATCTGGATGAAATCAGAGATTAAAAAGGCATGGGCGAAACCAGAAAATTGAAAAAGATTTGGATGAAACCTGAAATTAAAAAGGCATGGGTGAAATCAGAAAATTGAAAAAGATATGGGTAAAACTAGAAGTTGAAAAGGCATGGGTGGAACCAGTAAATTGAAAAAGATTTGGATGAAACAACAGATTAAAAAAGCATGGGTGAAACAAGAAAATTGAAAAAGATCTGCATGAAACCAGATATTAAAAAGGCATGGGTTAAACCAGAAAATTAAAAAAGATCTAGATGAAATCAGAGAATAAAAAGGCATTGGTGAAAATAGAAAATTGAAAAAGATCTGGATGAAACCAGAGATTAAAAAGGCATGGGTGAAACCAGAAAATTGAAAAAGATCTAGGTGAAATTAGAGAATAAAAAGGCATGGGTGAAAACAGAAAATTGAAAAAGATCTGGATGAAACCAGAGATTAAAAAGGCATTGGTGAAACCAGAAAATTGAAAACGATCTGGATGAAACCAAAGAATAAAAAGGCATGGGTGAAACCAGAAAATTGAAAAAGATCTGGATAAGACCAGAGATTAAAAAGGCATGGGTGAAACCAGAAAATTGAAAAAGATCTGGATGAAACCAGAGAATAAAAAGTCATGGGTGAAATAAAAAAATTGAAAAATATCTGGGTAAAACCAAAAGTTGAAAAGGCATGGGTGAAACCAGAAATTGAAAAAGATCTGGATGAAACCAGAGATTAAAAAGGCATGGGCGAAACCAGAAAATTGAAAAAGATCTGGATGAAACCAGAAATTGAAATGACTTGGAAATTAACGTGGAGGATTTGAGAGAGGATGCAAATGCTTCATGGTGTAAATGCAAATGTCTTTGATAGATGCCAATGCATCTTGGAATGATACAGAATAAGATGCAAATGCTTCATGGTGCAAATGCAAATGTCTTCAATTGATGCAAATGTTTCTTGACGCAGATGAAGATGTAAAGCTCAATAAAGAGATGAATGCTCATGAGTAATGCAAATGCCCCCGATCGTTTTTTTTCTAGACTTTGGCTTAGCCTCTCTAATTCAGTTTTCCTCTTCAAATCAAAGTATATCTTCAATTTATTTTTCAATCTTCGGCTATTCTCTTTGCCCCAACAGTTTTCAAACTCTTATTGATAGAAAATATGCTTGACGAGTTCTATTTCTTCTTCTCATATTTGGAAGTCAAGGTTAACCCTAGTAGTTCCATATCCTTGGGTTAGAAAATTCCTTGTCTCATGTCAACATAAAAAATGGTTGTTTCAAAAATATTTTTACTTGTTTTCCCATTTTGAAGAAAAGGATTTGCTCATCTACTGAAAACTTCTAAAGACTGATAATCACTGTTAGAAATTTTCTGAATGTCAATTGGGTTTTTCAACTTGAATTGACAAGGCTTGGTACAACAAGATTTTGGTTTTTCCAGGAAAACTTCATAACAAAATTGTATGCCCCTTCTAGGCTCACAAATGGAACAGGTTTTATAAATCATGAATTCATTGAGAACCAAACAAATTCAACATTCTTTTAGTTTCCATATCAAGGCATTTTGACAAGTGTCAAGATTGGCTGGGGTGTTTAAACTGGAAAGTTGATTTTGAAGGAAAAAAGTTTCAGTTTTTGAAATCAATCCTCCAAATGAGAGTTGACAATTTGGGAGATTCAAGAATTCCTACATGTTCCTCGATGACCGCTTCTTCAAGATGACTTTCTCTTTTGTGGTATCGACACTATCATAGATGGCATTAAATTCCCATTTTACTCTAGACCGCCCGTTTTTGGGTTTTCGCCCTAGAGTCCCATTCTTCCCTATTTTTTTTTTCTTTTTTCCTTTTTTTCATTGTTTTACCATGCACTTGAGAATTCTAAATTTTTCCTTAGTGAAACGATAATTCGATGAAATGGGATAAAATCTTAGGAAAAAATCCTTCAAGTTAAAAATTCTTGCTTGATCAAAATGGGCTTTTAAAGCACATAATGTAGGCCATGGTTCAGGGTTCAGAAAGAAAGGATAAATAGGCCCAAAATATGTGTTTGAGGGTAATCAGATCAAGGATCATTTCCTGAAGAAGATTTTTTTTAAGCATTTGTCCTCTTTTGGACTTTTCTTTCCCTTTTACTTTGAGTGAATTTTCTTTCCTTTTTACTTTGAGTTTTGCTTCTTTTCTTCTTTGTTCTTGGCTTTCATTTGCCACACTTTTTCACATTTTTTATTTTTCCTTTTTCTCTTGCATCTTCAATTCGATAGAGTGAGCCCATATTTATTTGGGAGCTCCATTTGTTTTGTATCTGTCTTTTGAGTTAGGACTAATTTCTCATTGATCTTTAAAAAGATCTTTCCTCGCATTTGCCCCCCAGTGTAGAGGGTGATCCTTGATCAGGGTTCAAAGTAAAAAAATCTTTCGGCTCAAAAGGGGTGACTACGGATAATTTCTTTTTGTGAAAGGGATATGAAAGGTGGTCATTCATCATATCAAGCACAAATATTCTCATTGAAAAGTAATCCTCAGGGGGAATAGATAATAAAAAATTCATTTTGCACTTTGGAATCATCCGAATTCTCATATGCATGATATCACAATTTTCTCTCTTTTATTTTTGCTTTCTTTTTTTGTCGCATATCCCACTGATTCATGCGTTAGTTCCATCCTTTTTCATCATGTATCCATTATTTCCACATATGATGCCCCAATTTGATTAACCATGAGGATCTGTATCATTGCGAGGAACATCGCAAGTCTAGGTTTACACTGAAAATGTTGAGTTTCAATATTGGGTTTGTTTGAAGTGCCAAGGAAAATATTACCAAAAAATAGGTTTTCTCTAGAACATGGGATAATCTGGTTTGGTCATTATGCCCCGAGGTATCAATCATGAAGTGATGTTTGGGCAATTGAGGTTTTATGGTCATTGGAAAAGGTAATGAATGGTTTTAGCAAAATCTTGACACACACCGAATTACCAAAATCTAGATTCTTGAAAGAATGTCTCATTTGTTTGAAATTCAAGGAATTCAAAAAAATTTCAAAAAGTTCGTTCCTTTGTTCATAGCCTAGACTAGGATTCACATCTTTTCTTATTCTGCAATGACAATGGTTTATGAAGTTTAATCATTCATATTTTTTTAAGCATTAGGTTTTTCAAGTGGTCTCAGTTTCAGGGATTTAGATATATGGAATCCCCAAAAGAGGGAAGGTATTGCGTCATTTCTAACAATGATCATCAATATTCTCGAGATATTCATTATTAGAACTTCCTTAATGCTTGTTTTGCACATTCAAATTATTGTTAAAACACAACAACCATAAAAACATTCAAAATTCATTTATTTCATACGGATGTTAACATAAGACAAGTGTTTTCATCATGAGGTATGAAACTACATGCATAAAAAACTCCCCATTGACATGTTCTCCCTAATTCAAACTGGCTATTCCTCGGTACTCTTTTTGACCTTTCCATCTTCTTCCCCCATTATGACATCCATAATGGTCTCATCATTCCCGTTCAGTAGATTCTCCACGCTGTCTATCCTTTGTTTCTTCCCCACATCTAACTGTCCTTTATTGATGAGTGCTTGAACTTTTCGTTTCATACATAAGCAATTTTCTGTGGAATGTCCCCGAATCCCATAATGATAATCACAATATGCATTCTTGTCATACCAGCTCAGATATGGGGGTTGGATAGGCTCTACTGGAACTTTAGTGATGAGTTGCTCTTCGACCAACTGGGGCAATAGTTCAGAGTAAGACATGAGGGAGTGGCTCAAACTGATCTCTTTTTTGGATATTCTTCGGTTTCCCCTGGCTGACAAAAGGTTGAAAATTTATTGGATTCTGAGAGGCCATCGAGTACAAGTATGAACACTGGGATACATAGTTCATAGAAGGACAGGATCGTTGGTATGAAGTAGCCGAAATATACGGGGCAAAGTCTCTCATAGCTTGGACATCTTCCTCTTTGTTTTTGGGCGTCCTGTTTCTCTTTGTATTAAATGTTTTACCTTCTTCGAGTTTCCTAGCCTTGATAGCATTTTCGATCATTTCCCCGGAGATTACCATGTCCGAAAAATTCTTTGTGGTGTTGCCGACAAGTTTATCATAATACGAGGTCTGCAGTGTATTCACAAAAAGGACAGTGGTTTCCTTTTGGTCAGGGGCACTTGTACTTGAGTGGACATGTTCTTCCACCTCTAAGCATACTCTTTGAAGCTCTCAGTGAACTTTTTCTCCATATTTTGCAACGTGAGACGGTCAGGTACCATATCGGTCATATGCTTGTACTGGTTTAAAAAAGCCCTAGCCAAATCATTCCAAGAGCGAATCTGGTCCTTACTCAACTGAATATACCACCTAATTGCAGACCCGCTGAAGCTATCCTAAAAATAATGGATTAAAAGCTTATCATTATCTATATGACTCGTCATCTTTCGGCAGAACTTAGTGATGTGGGCTGACGGATCATTCGTCCCGTCATATTTCACAAAGTTGGGGTCCTTGAATTTAAGAGGAATGACTAAATCGAGGACAAACCATCGTTCTTTCGTATCCACACTCCCGAATACATCTGTATTTTCTACTGCCCAGAGCCTTTCATCTAACAACTAATTTTTCCCTCGAGAATCTGTCAACTCAACCATTTTTAACTTTTCCTGTTCAGCTGGGTCGTTTAAGTTCAGGGTGTTGCTGGGGTTAACTGTGTTCTGGCCATTCAACATCATGACCTCACTCTGACCCTTTTGTGCCTTCAACCCTTTCTGGCGGCAAAGTTTTTAGTGTATCCCTTTCCCTTGATTACGGTGGACATCAGCTCCATCAATTTAGTCATCTGATCTCTAGATTCTGCTTCAGATTTTGCCAACTTTTCTAGCAATTTTTCCTATGCCCTTTTCGCTCTTTCCATTTGGGCAACTTGTTCATTCTCTATAGCTCTAGCTTCTTATTGAAAAGGTACTCAGTACTTCTTATACCTCTGATTTGAAATGGAAATTCTTTCAAAGACTCCTAAAACCAAGCCAACTTCCATTTTATCCCTTCAAATGCGTATCATGATGAATGAGCCATGAACGCAATTTGATGCCCGTGAAACATAAACAATGTGATGTACAGACATATACAGTGGAGACATGCTGACCATGTATGTAATAAATACAATCACGATGCCAACATGATGCAAGCAAAGAAGAAACAAATCAACGCATAGATATATGCAATGAATGACCATGTATATTTCAGTGTAATTTCCAATGAATGATCCTATATACTATGAGTGCAACACGATGTCAATTATGATGTATGTAAACAATGAATGATTGACACAGAGTATATACAAAAAAAATCATGCCGACTATGTGTGTTATGAATGCATCCTGATGTTAATATGATAGATTAATGCATGAGCATATCATGATGACTATGTATACCATGAATGCAACCCGATGTCAACATGATTTAGATAAAAAAATCAATGCATGTAAAGAGTAATCAAATTAATGCATGAACATATACAGAGAAATCATGCTAATTATGTTTGTCATGAATGCGACCTGATGCTAACATGGTGCATGTAAAGAATAAGCAAATTAATGCATGGATATATATAGAAAATCATGCTGACTATGAATGCATGAATGAGACCTGATGCCAACATGATGCATGTAAAGAATAAGCAAATTAATGCATGGATATATACAGAAAAACCATACTGACTATGAATGCAAGAATGCAACCTAATGCCAACATGATGCATGTAAAGAATAAGCAAATTAATGGATGGATATATACAGAAAAAATCATACTGACTATGAATGCATGAATGCAACCTGATGCCAACATGATGCATGTAAAGAATAAGCAAATTAATGCATGGATACATACAGAAAAATCATGTTGACTATGAATGCATGAATGCAACCTAATGCCAACATGATACATGTAAAAATAAGCAAATTAATGCATGGATATATACAGAATGACCATGCATGTCATAAACGTATTCTGCAATGCATGCTATGACTGTAACACGATGACAAAATGATACATGTAAAGAATAAATGAATTAACACAAAGGTATATACAAATAAATTAACCAATGATTACACAAAATTGGTGGGACCTAAATCTTGATTATTCAAAAATCTGATTATGCAAGATTTGCCTCTAAATTTAATCTATGATTTTTTGAAACATGTTCTCCATGAAAAACCAAATATATTATTTTTCAAAATTTCAGGGTAATGGATCCTACGATGGTATAATGTCCAAATGTTCATGTAACACTACCGGTTTTATGAAATCATCAAATAAGATTATTATCACCATCTGTTTATTACAAAAAATGAGATCAACTATACAACCATGAATGTAAATGCTCTATTCACACATGCATGAAATGTGCAAAATGCAAAAATGTTTGAAAAAGAATGTTTGTATTTTCAATTTCAAAAAGTTAGTGAATACTTGCCCCAATAGTATCGACTCACTTAGGCATCACGATGCCTTCGGGGCAGGGTATTAAACTTATTACGAGCGATGTACGTACATCTTTGCCTGATCTACAATACTTATTCAAAATGTAAAATAGGTAACAAAAGGTTAAAAATGTCCCACCATGTGTTCCTAATTTTGGTATATCTATCAAAAATTCGGCAGAGCTTCGCCTATGTTGGCTCTATGGTTCACTATATGTGGGTGAACGAAGTTCTAAAAGGCCCCGAATTGTTCCTCACTGTCGCCTGTGAAGGCTAGTAAGGCACCCCGATAAAAGTGGGTTCAACTCGTTAGAGTATATTTCCCTAGCCCATGCGGAGGATCATCACGAGAGCGTAGCTACTACTTCCACTTAAAGGGACGGAACTCGGGTATAGAGCTCATGTTATACAAATGTAAGTGCAATGTGTGTGGGGGAACAAAACACACCTTTCAACACCTATTCTATAATCCTTATCCTAAATATCCCAGCAATTTATTAAAACAAAGATCAAGAATAGTGCAACGCATTATCCAAGCAAAGAGCAATAATAAAATGCATGCAAAAAACCTTTTGTTATTTTCAAAACTTATTGTGGGCGATGTGCTTTCATCATTGCCCGATTTGTAAAGGTAAACTTATTCGGAATGTAGAATAGAAAGTAAAAGGATTGGGAATATTCCTTCATGTGTTCCTAGCTTCGGGATATCTAATATGAAATTTGGCATGGCTTCGCCTAGGTTCACTATATGAAGGTGAATCACTATATGAAGGTGAAAGTTGGTGAAGGCTAGTAAGGCACCCCGATAAAAGCGAGTTCAATTCGTTAGAGTATATTTCCCTAGCCCATGCGAATTGTTAATCACGAAGGCTTAGGTAATTTAGTACTCCGGAAGTGTTTCACTAGCCCATATGGATTGCTAATCACAAAGTCTTAGTTACTTTGCTCCCACCTAAAAGGGCAGAACGCGGGTATAGGGCTCATGATATGCAAATGCAAGTGTTGTGTGTGAGGAGGAACAAGAAACCTTTCACCACTTATTCTACACCCCTTATTCTAAATGCCCTAACAAGATTAACCAATGTAAAACATCAATTAAGCAAAGAATAAATATATGCAACAAAATAACCTGAGAACAAAAATACTATGTATGCACATGAGTAAAGACATATTTAAAAACATTTTATTATTTTCAAAATTCTCCTTATTATTTAAAAAAATGTGGGAATTAAAATTAAATACCAATTAAACCTAACAAAACGAGACTCTGATAGCACCTGACTAATTCTAGGCCTGACTCTCTAAATATCCCCAACGGAGTCACCAAGCTATCGCAACGTAAAAAATAACAAGTCTCATAGCGAGACTTTATTACTCGTTAAGCATGACATTGGAAAAATAGAGGAAAATACGACTTAATTCCTTATGAAATAAAATGAGCATTTGAAAATGACCTCGAAAAAGACATGGAGTCGCCACCAATCTTTTTTGGCTAGGTGTGATCGGCCACCTATTAAAACCGATTGTAAAACATTTTAAAATTAATTATTACTTTTTTAAAACCAATTTCAAGTCTGTGTTTTAAACCAGAGAAATCAAAGAAGCGGGTTCGGGACTCAGTTACGTGTGGGGAAAGATTAGCACCCCCACAACGCCCGTATAAAACAGTACCTTATTAATCATGTGTTATCTCAAGTCTCGGTAAAAAGTCGGTTTTAAATTTAATATTTCAAATTAATTCCCAATTCTAAGAAAAATAATTCAATTTTTAAATTGAAAATTATCCGAAATTTATTAATTCAAAATTTTCCTATATTCCCCAACAAACGTGGCAAAAAATAGATTTTTTTATTAATTTGGAAATTTTTTTGAATCATTCTCATTTTAAAGAAGATATTTCGTTACTAATGATAATTGATGATATCCTCCCCAGCAAACCCGGCAGAGAACTCATGAATTATTTTAACTCGAGAATATTTTTATTTTATTGAAAATCATTATCTTTTCAAAACATTTTAAAAAAATATAAATATGAATATGTGTGACATATTATAATCTAAATGACATGAAATAATCTAAATGAAATGATGTAACCTAAGTGTCATAATATATTCTAAATGAAATGAATATAACCTAAGTGACATAACATATTCTAAATGAAATGAATAACCTAAGTGACATCATATATTTTAAATGAAATGACTAACCTATGTGACATAATGTATTCTAACATAATATATTCTAAATGAAATGAATAACTTAGGTGACATGAAATATTCTAAATGAAATGAATAACCTATGTGACATGAAATATTCTAAATGAAATGAATAACCTAGGTGACATAATATATTCTAAATGAAATGAATAACCTAGGTGACATGAAATGATATGAAACATAATATAATATTGTCATGAAATATGCATGAAAATAAAAATAATAATGCATGAACATAGTAAATGCTAAATGATGTGACAAAAATAAATGATTAAATAAAAAGCATAAAGTAACATAGAATATTCACAAACATATAACAAACAATATAACACCATAAAACATAAATCAAAATAATGATATTACCATAGAAATTATCATAGCAAAAATCACATATTATATAGTATGCGTGAATATGAAAAATGCAATGCATGAAAGTGTATTTTTTCCTTTAAATAAGGAAATCCGTATACCTAAAAAAGATATCCGACTACCTTAGGAAAAGACATCAAATTAAATTTTCTAAAATCAAAATACTTTGTGATTGGTTTAAAAACAATTTTGAAAATCTTGGATAAAAAAAATGACCATGGTCGAAATTTCCCTTTTGAAATGGCTCTATTTTCCTAAGTTTGAAAACCCAGACTTGACCACCCTTGACCCAAGCTTTCTAAAATCATTTTTAAAGGTTAAAATGGCTTAGAAACCAACCTAGGACAGTAGCTAAGGTTCCTAATCAACCCCCTCTAAAGGCCTTTCCAAAACAGAAAATTATTTTTCCTTTGAATTCAAATCTGACTCTACTGTCCAGTTTTAAAGCATGATTTATTAATCCTTTTTTAAAATTTCAAAAAAATATAAAAAAACATATGGGAGACTCAAAACATGTAAAAATCTATGGGAAAAATTTTTCTTAATTTTTTGACTAAGGATAACTTCCCAGAAAAATCGTGAAAGTCAGAACACAAGGCTAAAACTGTTTTGCCAAAACACATTTTTAAGCCATTGATAAAATCATTCAAAACTCAAAGTAAAAATATTGGAGACTCTTCTATGAACCTACAAATAGTAGCTAAAATTTCTAAAAATTTGGAAAAAATTGGCTAAGTAAAAAAAAAAAAAAAAACAAAGGTAGAAAAATCAACTTGACAACTTCTCAATTTTCCACAAGTATGCTCATGGGAGCTTGACTTTTTGAGCCATTAATTGGCCTAAGTCAAAAATGAAGTGGCATAATATGATATGCATGAACAAACAGCAAGTTAAATGCTTGAAATGCATGATTTAAGGCCTAAATGACATAGAAAATGCATGGCATAAAGAATATGACCTAGACCTAACATGAACTTGCATGGCAATAAATGCAACCTAGGCCTAAACATGCATGAAATGCATGGCAATGCAAATGAGACCTAGACCTAAAAAATGCATGGCAATAACACAAACACATAGCATACTAAATCAAAATACCCAAAATCATAGCATGGAGATGCAAGCATGTCAACCAAAAAGATGAAAATGCACACACAAAGCATGAAAACATTGAGTAGCCGAATAGTTGCATGGCTGAAATGGTGAAATCCTAACATGGCATTATCACAAACACATGGCATACTAAATCAAAGACTTAAGAGGGAACATGTTAGACTAAGCAAACATACTGCAAATGCATGAACATAGCTATACATTCTCATAAACACGTGACAACCTAAATATGCAAAGTCTAAATGGAAGCATGTTAAACTAGTAAACATGAATATGACATGGCATTATCACAAACACATGGCATGGTGTATAGCTAAACTACCACAATCAAGCTAACCTACCACAATCAAGCTATCCTACCACAAGTAAGCTAACCTACCACAACAAATCACATGAACAAAATCAAACACAAAATAAAAACACCATTCAGCCATGTAGGAAAAATATAGAAAAGCTTGCTTTCTTGATTTCTTTTAAAAAAAAAAAAAAAAAAAAAACAAAGTAGAAGCTCTTTAGAACTTATTTTAAAAACAAGTTTATTTTATAAAAGAGAATAAAATGACAACCAAAATAGCAAAATCATGTCAACAAAGTATGAGAAAACCATGAAAGAACATAGCTACCTTGCTCTAGCTTTCCAAATCAAGAAGTAGTAAGCAAAACCTTTCTTTTTTCTCTCTTTTTACTCTTTTATTTTCTTTTTCTTTTCTTTTTTCTCCCTAGATAATGCCCTTGTTCAGCCCCCAAAGCTCTCAAAAAAATCTTAATTCCCCCGCTCCTTGCCTGGGCCGAATGCCCCCTTTCGTAGCGTAGGAAAGTTGTCATTTTTTTAATCAATTTTGGTTCAATGGCCTTTAATCCAAGATGCTTTCTATGTAAAATTCCCATCCTTAGATTGGAATAATCAGCCCCTAAAATATGATGTCATGAAGATGATGTCATAAATATGACATCATCCCTCTCTATCTATTGGTCCATGTGTTACAATTTCAAAGGCTTGATAAAAAAAATGACTACCTTACTATCCACTCTTGGCCCTTGGATGCAATGGCTCAGCAAAATCACTCTCCATCATGGGCTTGGCTGATTGCCCTCTTAAAATCCAGCCCAATCTCCGTTTCAAGAAAAGCCCTCTTCGGTTTCTTCGATAAAATGACTTTTTTGACCCCCAAACCTAATTAAATAGCAAACGGGCTCCAAATCCAAACTTTATTTTTTCAATACTTCCTAAATAATAAAAAATTGAATTCTATAAGTTTCCAAAATTTTCCGAGCCCATTTGCTATTTTCTCAAATTTTTTCTTCCAAAATTGCCCCTTTATGCACCCGAACTTTTACCATTTTTTATATGAGCTCCGAATCCAGATTTTTCTTCACCAATCTCTTCCAAATAATTTAAAAGTGAGATCTGGAAGTTTTCATAATTTTTTGAGCTCATTTGCTATTTTTTCGAGATTTATCTGCTTGAACATAGTGGGCCCGGAATTTGCCATTTTGCAAACGAATTCCGAATCAAGATTTTATTTTGCCAATATCTTCCCAATAATTTAAGAATGAGATCTGCAAATTTTCAAAATTTTTGGAACTCATTTTCTATTTTTTCGGGATTTATCTTTTTGAATTTTAGCATAATGGGCCCGAGATTTGCCATTTTCCAAACGAAATTTGTATCCGGATTTTTCTTTGCCAATCTCTTACAAATGATTTAATAATGAGATCTGCAAATTTTGGTAATTTTTGGAGCTCATTTGCTATTTTTCCCAAATTTTCCAAGTTTGCCCTTTTGTCTCCAAAATCCGGTTTTGCTCAAAACAAGTCTGATTTTTAGATTTTTTTTTCTGCTCCTTTTTCATATATTGAATTGGATTTGGTCCAAAAATTCCCAATTTTTACGATCAAATTCCCTTCCGATTTGATTTTTCCTTTTTTTTTTAGTGTCGAGAATTTCCTCATTTTTTCATTTTTCCTCCAATCGGCTCTTTTCTCGGAATTACTTCAAACTGAGCCTTGGGCTATCTTTTTTTAATCACTCCTCATCAATTACAGGGTTTATTTTTACCGAATCGGGCTATTTCTGTAATTTTCCCCAATTTCACCAAAATCCACCAAAAGCCCTAATTCTCGGTTTTCTTCCAAATTGACTTTACCTTCAGTTTTGCTTTCAGGTGGTCTCTCTCTTACCCGTAGTCATTGCTTATCTTCCATTTGAAACCTCCAATTTTGACCAATTTGATCGTTTAAGCACTTTTCCCCAAATTTTCCAAACTAGAATTTCCTTTCTACTGAATCTCCGTAACCCATCTTTCGGACTCCATATCTTTCGTTGTAGACCTCGGATTATCAAAATTCTTTCATCATTGTTCAATTGAACTTCGAATCTTGATTTTGAAAGTGGG
The DNA here is from genome assembly GCA_030761205.1 of Fremontodendron californicum. Lineage (NCBI taxonomy): Eukaryota > Viridiplantae > Streptophyta > Magnoliopsida > Malvales > Malvaceae > Fremontodendron > Fremontodendron californicum. The sequence continues at coordinate 1,461,582 of JAULJL010000033.1, forward strand.
TTGACTTTTTTAGTAGATTGACTTTTTTGGGTTGACTTTTTCAAGATTGACGTTTTATGTCTCCTTTCTTAAACTAAGTCTCGAAGTACCACATGCACGATGAGAAAAGACTTTTTGCATTTTGAAACATCACTTTAGGAAGAAAACATACCTGATTTAGTGGTCTAGACAAAATTAGGTGTCTACAATACCAACAGGCATCGCTTGCACCCAGGAGATTTATGTAGTTCTTGTACTATACCAGATGATTTATGGGGTCCTTATTGTCGTTGTAGATTTCCTTGGGCAATTTCATGGTGGTGGGCACCTACTCCCTTCAGATTTGTAGTATCAGTGGGTCATGTTCATCATTTATCCATTCCGTATCATATGTTTTGTCCCTTCTCATATCCCTGAACTCTCTTCCCAGGGTTGCCATTTAGGCTTCAATATGGGCATTGGCCGGTTCCACTATCTCAGCCTGGAGTCTAGCTTGTTGGTCAGTCTATCAACTCCATCGTTGAGTCTACGAGGAAGTCGAGTGTTGGTCGTCCCTAAAAGAGGAGGCTGAGCTATCGTCATCTTGGTTTCTGCATTTAAAATGGCTTGTTGCTGGTTGGCTAGCTGAGCTTGGAGGGATTGTACTTGGTTTAGGACCATCTAGTTGTATTGGTGTATCGGATCAATAACTGGCGGTAGTGGAGGAAAGTGTGGGGGTTTGGTAGGGGGGTTATGCCGTTTGTGGGTTGAACCAAAGATGAAGTTACAGGTGGTGCCAGTTGTGCAGGCAACTGAGACGAGGTCGCCACCTGTTGGTTTGTTTGGGGGGAAGATATAATGGGTGCTAGTGTAATGTTGGTGTGCCTCATGGCGCTAGACTGGTTGCCAACCGGATGCGTCGCGGAGACTACAGCGTAAGGATTTGGGAAGGAATTTGACAAGGCGATGAGGGTCGTGTCAGGCACCAGGTTTGGCGGAGTAGAGTATACAGGAGAAAACATGCCAAGGAGGTTTTGGTAATAATTATGGTGTGGATATGGTTGGTATGGGTACCATGGGTTGGGTAGGGGTAGCTGCGGCGGATGACTGGAGCTCAGTCCTGCCAATAAAAGGTCACAACTACTTGTGATTGGTTACGGGAGCGTAGATTGTGAGCCTTCAACATTAGAGCTCGGAAGGGGGATATTTTAGGGGTTCTAGTCAACGGGTTGTTGGTCGGAGCTAGGGATGCTGCTAGGGCAGCAAAGGACGCTGCGAGTGTTGCTGTTTGTGATTGTGATTGTGGTAGAGACATGGCTGTCGTTCCCACAAACGGTGCCATATTCTTGAGTTCCTTCTGGTGGCAAGCTGACCTATCCGATGACTTGGATCCCTACTGAGATGGAAAATAGAGGTCAAAGGGTGCCAAAGTTAGGCCTCCTGAGCGCGCTTCGATGCCTAAGTCAGTTAAGGTTGGAGGAGGAGCGATGGTGGCTAGAGGAGTGCTTATAGAACTTTACGGGTTTCAAAATGTCTACCTGAGATCAGCCTTCATTAGACTATTTATACCTGGGTCGGGTGTTTTTGGGGGTGCCATGTGTCGTTTGTTGCTATGGTTCAGTACGTGGAGCTCGATTTGACCTCTGAAAAGTTGGGCTAGCTACATGTCTTGCATGTTGTTGGCCTGAGTTTGCTAACTTGAACTCGAAACTTAATGGGCTTAACATAAAAAAAAAAAAGTAGTTGCTACAAAATAAAAGGTTGGCATGATTTTGACTTTGTTGTGTATGAGAGTTGCTTCTAAGCATGTAAATTATGGATTATATTCACGTGGGTTGTCTCGCTGGTGCGCTAAAAAAAAATCATTTATGAAATGATTCCAAAATCTTATACCAAAAAGGGCAGTTTGAATGTATTAAGAAATTAAATAGGAATGTACCTCCGGTGTTCCTTTTGATTTATATAAACAAACCTAAATGAATGAATATTGTTTCCACATGAATGTATATGTGGAGGAAGGGATCGAATTAAATTTGGTTTATTTCCGCAATTTAAATTTGATTGTTTTTCATTATCCTACAATAACAAATTAAATAAATGCCTTAGATAAATACCAATATTATTTTTATTATAGACAAAACCTAATAATGAGGTAAAACTTGTATATCTTGAGAAAAACTTAAATACTGATACACATAATTTGGGAAAGTAATACTTATATCTAAAGGGTATTGATCTTGAATTCAATATCGTATAAGGGATAATATCCTATTTAATTCTTATACTTTAGAAAAATATTTCCATAAAAAAAATGTTTAACATGATATCCAAATTTTTATTTCATTAATCGATGTTTCTCAATGTTTAACACCAGTTAAGGGAAAAAAAAAAAAAAAGTCTAATCATGTGTTAAAGGTCCAAGCAAGAAACGTCATTTGAAATAATGCCATGTCTGTCGTAACAATTTGCGTCTTTGGGTTGAAGATTCGATCGCTAAATTTAAAAAGTATTTTAAAATCAAATCAAAATTAAAGGAGTCGTTATTAATTATTTTTGGTAAGACGTCATTGATCATATATAAAAATATATTTTTCTAAAAACCATAAAATTAATTAAAATTGTTAAAAAAAAAAAAATTTGGCTTGCGAGAAAACAAAAGCCAAAGTAAATTTGAGAGTACAGTTACGCATGAAGAATATATTAGCACACCACAACATCTGTTTGAAAACGGTATCAATTGATAATTTGTTAGTTTTAATCTTGACTTTAAAAATAATTCCTTTAGCCAACACGTTTTGTAAAGTTTGCATTTTTATTTTGAGGAAAACAAACAATCTTATTTGGGAATGAAATGAAAATTCGGTCATAATAAAATTTTCTTATATTCTCTAACAATTTGGTGAAATATTGATCCTCCGCTTAAGAGTTTTCATTTCATTCCTTCAAAAAAAGTATTAATTTGTAAAGAATAAGTATTGAAATTCCCTCCAACAACCTGACATGGATTCAAAATTTATTTTCACTCGAGAATATTATCTTATTTTATTTTTTAAAAGAAATCAAATTCATCTTTTATATAAAAACTTGTTTCGTTTGAATTCATTATTAAGACAATTGAAATGAATATGGCGAAACAGATATGGATAAATGACACTTAAAATAGAGGCGTAAATGCTAAACTTAAAGTGAAATAACATATATAAATCTCCATTTTTGAATTTGTTGTTATTTTATTTTTGTGAAATATCATGAAAACTTCTTGCGTCGGAGAATTTTTTAGATTGCACAAAACATGGTGCAACATAGGAAATTGTATTTTGCCCGAAATTTTCCAAAATATTCTATAAAAACACGAATAATACCCCATCGTAAATTATTAAAATTTTATTTATATTAATATAATAATTATTAAAATATTATTTCTAGTTTTTCAAATAGTAATATTGACATAACTATTAAAATATTAATAAAATATTATTTCTATTAATATAATTATTAGTAAAATATTATTTCTATTTTTTTCAAATAGTAATATGGCATAAAATATTAAAAATATTTCTTATTAAAATATTAAAAAATATCAATTATAAAATTTAAAATATTAATTTTTAATATTAATATTTTAATAATAATATTTAATACTAAAATATTATGTTAATATTAAATACTTAAAATAATATTATTTATTATTAAAATATTAATTATATTAATATTTAAAATATTTAAAGTATTCCAATAATTATTAAAATATTATTTCTATCAATATTTATACTATTAAAATAATAATATTTTTATACTAAAAAACATTTATTATTAAATCTTTATAAAGTATAATTTATATATATTTATTATTAAAATAGTAATATAAAAACATTTTTCAATAAAATATTAAAAATACTATTTAAAATTTAAAATATTGATAATGTTACAATTTATTATTAAATTAATAATATTGTTATTTGAAATAATATTTATTATTAAAATAATAATTAATATTCATTATATTAATATTTATTATATATTATTAAAATAATAATATAATATTAAAGAAAATTACAAAATTAAAATATGTTTATATTAATATTTTTATAATTAAAAAATAAATATATTTATTAATATAATAATATTTTGCTCGAGTCAAGTTAAGTTTCGATATAAAATATGATATTCAAATCTCAATTCGAGTTGAACTAGATTCACGAGTTTGGTGAGTAGTCTTACTCATGAACAGTTTTTTTTTTTTCTGAAAATTGTCTTCCCCTTTTGAAAAGGGAAAAACAATTTCTAGAAAAAAAAGAAGAAAAAAAAACTTTATTTTTCGTTCACCAGTAAGTCATTTTCCGTTGACAAATCAATTTTCTGCCAATTAAACACAAAAAAATGCAGAAGTTTTTCTGTAAAACAAACGGACCCTAAATTTCTCTCTTGAGATAAAAAATAAGGAGGGACTCACTTTCCAACTTTACATGTCCAACTTAGAATGACCATAATTTTTTTGTCCAATGTTAGTATTGAGTGATGTTTTTTAGTTGAAAAGCTTAAAGATTTTAATTTCAGATAAAACTTATTTCGCTTTAAAGTATTTTTATTGTATACTAAAAATACTAAAAGTATATCAGATTTTAAAACATGTTTTATATTTCCTCATATCTTATTGAATATTTACTATATTTGAGCATATAATATATTAAAAGAAAGATAATCAAATGCTTTTTTCAACCACATAAAGTTTGTCTAATAATTCTCTATATTTGAAGGTTATGAAGTTCATAATCAAATAGCATGAATGTATGATTGGAGTAAAAAATTTCCAAACGATTTTCAAAATAATTTTAATTCATGATTATCACATATCAATTTCAATTTGCCCATCGTTCTAAACTCCAAAGGTCCAAGCAAGATTTTAAGCTTTTAAAATCATTTTGTTAACCTCCAAATTTATTTGTAAGTTAAGTTATTAAAGGTTAAAAGTTCAAATCTCATTATTGACAAAAAAATTTAATAAAAAAATAAAAAAATAAATCTAAAATTATTTTTTATCAGTTTAATCATGTTTTTTATTGATTCACTGAAGCCTCGATTTTAAATTACATATAATCAAACAGATTTTTAATTTTTGATAAAATCAAATGAATCGATCAATTCAATCCGATTTTTTCAACACTATCAATACTTTACCCATCAGACATCTTTAATCAAAAGTTAAATGCCTAAAAAGTTCACAGGAATGATATAAGGCTGCCAGGTGCTCGCTTATGCTAGAGGAAAAGCAGCTTATATATATATATATATATATATATATATATATATATATATATATATCGTCAATAAACTACATAATATTATTTATTAATAAATAAAATTATTTATTTTTATTTTTAAAAACTTTAAGAATTATGAGATACAACTTTAAGAATTTACATAAAGATATTCGTTATAATAATCCCATAAAAGGTCCCTTATGGACATGAAATCTCATCCTTCGATTGTTTATTAACAATCAAAACCAACCAGATTATTCCTTTGAGAAGTTGTTAGGTTAATATGTGCAATTAATTCCCTCAAAAGGTTCTCAGCTCTGTTTGTGCTTGACAAAAAAAAAATAGAAAAAAATAATCTCGCATGTTACCTTTCCCTCTCCCAAACAACTCGAAAGGGAGAGAGACAGAGAGAGATTCCTGCTCCAGCTAAAAAGAATAGAACAATGATTAGTCTTTTTCTTGCATATATCCACCACTCCTCCACCTGAATTCCTGGGGAGGGGATCAGAGCCAATATAATTAATAAAGTAGAAATAAGGGAAGGGAAGCTTTCCCATCCCAAGGCCAAGGCCAAGGCAAAGGTAACTAAACCCAGCCACCCCCACCCAACAAAAAATCCCATCCCTGTATCAGCTTCCATGATTCTCTCCCCTATACAATAATATTAATAAGACTATCTCATAATTATCAATTCAATGCTAACTAATAATATTTTTTGCATTAATAATAATTAATTAGCTGAAAACAATGCCAAGTGGCCAAGAAAGAAAGAAGCGCGTCATAGTCATCCCTCGTGGTCTAGTTACCAAAAAGTAATGCCCTTCACAAGAGGTTGTATGGCAGACCCCAACCTCCCCATGTTCCTACTTCCTCCCGTCCCCACTTTCTCCCTTTTATATAACCCCACCCAATCCCTTCACTCCCTTCACAAATCCCTCTCTTTTCTTTTCTTTTCTCATAACCCTATTCTTATTACTCTTAATTTCTTGTTGCACCCCTACATTAATTCTGTTTCTTCATCTACTTTCTTCCCCAAGAAAAAAAAAAAAAAAAGGAAAAATGTGTAGCTCTAAGGCTAAGCTGACCACAGCTGTTGAAATAACAACACCTGCGGTGGCCAGGATCAATGGCCGTCCGGTCCTTCAGCCTACTTGTAATCGTGTTCCTAGCCTTGACCGGCGTAATTCGTTGAAAAAAATACCACCCTTGTCTCCTCCACCTCCTCCACCGCTAGCATCAATGCCACCAGCCACAAGTGCAACTGTTTGCAATGGTAGCAGGGCTAAGGCCTCAATGACACTGCCTTTATCCCCAAGCTCAAAGCCCCTCAGCCCAGCGGCTATTAAGCGAGGGAGTGATCCCAATGCAATATTGAACTCAAGTTCTGAAAAGGTTGTCATTCCTAGAAACACCACAAAAACCTTGGAGAGGAAGAAATCAAAAAGTTTCAAAGAGGGTATGGGGAATGGATTATCTTCTTATATTGAGCCACCATTGAGTTACTCTTCTTCATTGATCGTTGAGGCACCAGGAAGTATAGCTGCAGTCAGGAGGGAACAGGTGGCACTTCAACAAGCACAAAGAAAGATGAAAATTGCCCACTATGGAAGATCAAAGTCAGCCAAATTTGAATCTAAAGTCGTTCCTCTTGATATTTCAAGCGCTGTGACTAAGTCTGCCGAGGAAGAGAAGAGGTGCAGTTTTATCACGCCCAACTCAGGTAGTTGTTATTCTAATTATTACTTGCAAACTTAATTTCATAGAAAAATGATTTTGAATTTAAAATTAGTTAAGCTAAAGTCTTGAATTATATATATATATATATATATTTTCATGCTTAGATCCTATCTATGTGGCTTACCATGATGAAGAATGGGGAGTTCCAAACCATGATGACAGCATGCTCTTCGAGTTGTTGGTTCTAAGTGGTGCTCAAGTGGGCTCAGATTGGACTTCAATCTTGAAGAAACGTCAAGATTTCAGGTCACTTCACGTATTTCACTCTTCCCTCATTAATCACAAAGTATTATTATTATAGTTTAAAGGCTAACAAAATTTTGCTTTTCTTAACATTTGACAGGGACGCATTTTCAGTGTTTGATGCTGAAACTGTAGCCAACTTCACTGAAAAACAAATGATCACAATTAGCTCAGAATATGGTATTGAGATAAGCAGAGTTCGAGGTGTTGTAGACAACTCCAACCGTATTCTTGAGGTAATTAGTCCTTTCATCACTCTTTTCAATCAGTTTATGTTATTTCTTTGGTTTTTTTTTTTTTTTAATGGTGTTGTTGCTCCCAGCGTTAACATACTTTTGCCTATGTTACTTCAAAGATCAATCTCGGAAAAGAACTTTATTCTTTTGGATTTTGGTTGTTAAAAATACACATTTTCAAGCATCTATTACTATATATGTGAGATTGAGAGGTTGATTGTTAAACAGCTTATTCTTTACTTTTCTTTTCCTCCTACTTGGTGAAAATTAGTTTGTGGAAATCAAGTTGCAAGTTGTTGCCATCTTGAACTCATGACTGACCCCACATTTGGCTGTTAATCACCAAAAAAATTAAAATGTGAAAAATACTGTTTCCCAAAGTAAAGTAGGGAGGTCACACTTCATTTATCTAATAATATATACCATGATGAGAATGCAAATTTTGAATTGGAAAAGGAAAATAGTAGCATTTCTTAAGTAGTTGTCTTTTGTGTTATGTTATATGACAGGTTAAGAGGGAGTTTGGATCATTTGATAAATACATATGGGGATTTGTGAATCACAAACCAATGTCGACGCAATTCAAATTCGGACACAAGATCCCAGTTAAGACATCAAAGTCTGAGAGCATAAGCAAGGACATGGTGAGAAGGGGTTTTAGGTTTGTTGGACCAACGGTGGTCCATTCCTTCATGCAAGCCGCCGGTCTAACCAATGACCACCTCATCACATGCCACAGGCACCTCCCTTGCGCCTTGTTAGCCATCCAGAGGCCGGTCCAATCACCGGCTGATCATCTATAGATCATGAGTATTGACATTTAGAGGTAATAATGGGATGGACGAGATCAAAGTAGTATGCCAAAATGCATATTATACGTAACTAAAACCCAATTTCTAACTTATAATTAAAACGTTTTTCTCTTCTTTTGTGTGATTATGTATGATGATAATAAATTATAGATATAGTTACAATTAAAGGGGAATTAGAAAGGATTTTCTGACTTGTGACTCAAGAAATGCTGTGAGGTTGGTTTGTTTGTTTGTTTGAAAACTTTCTAGCTAAGTTTAGCTAAAAGAAAAAAAGATTATTAGAGATAAGAAAGGATGGGAATTAGGTGGCGTGGTGGGGGGGCAGAGAGCATGTGCAAGTTCAAATGCGAATGCAAATGGAGGGGGCAGTGGCATGTGTGGGATGTCAGTTACTTTTGAATACATACATGTGATATTGGGCATTATTATGCTTTATTAGAAAGGCCAGGCTGTGGTGGTGGGATTCTATACTTGTTTAGGACCACCTCCTAGGCTACTACTTTCATTGATCCCTTTCCTTTTTCATTTTCATTTTCATTTGCGGTTTGAGTTGTAATTAAGTTTATTCTTTTTTTTTTTTTTTAATTATTATTGTATCTTTCCTAACCTTTTGAGTGGGAGTGGGCTTTGGGGGGAATATTAATACCCTAAATGGGTCTTGGATATGGTGTGGCTTTTTTTTTTTTTTTTTCATTTCTGAGTGATGTTTGATACATTTTTCATGTGATTTTGCAGTATTTGCTAAGTAAATACACTTTTTTTAAATGTTACGTTGACAAGATAAGTAGCTTCTCCATGTGCCCATTGTCCTTTTCAAAGCGCTCTCTCTCTCTCCCTCTCTCTCTATTATATATATATATATAGTTGATGGCAAGAATAATCATCTACATTATTTTTCAAGTCAATGATTAGTCGATATCATATGAGTTAACCAGCACACAACTCACCTTGATCTTTAAGCCAAACAGAATAAAGTATAAACAAAGAGTAAATATATATATTTATATACCAAACGAGGCACAGTGATCAGCGAAGATAAAATGAAAAAACGAAAATAAAAGAAGAAAATATAAATATTGAAAAGAGAATTTTATTGTTGGGTATTGTTTTACAAAAAGTTTTCTCAGAGAAATTCTTATTTCAGATGAAAAAAACTTGCCCCTTACATTGATTTGGGAGCCTTATATAGAGACTGGTTCCATGATTTGCCTTAGCACTATTGTGCAGGGAATATATTCCCTGACTCTAGTCTATTTGGATGCTTTTGTATCATTACAATTTTGTGCAAAGAATATATTCCCTGACTCTAGTCCTATTTGGATGCTTTAGTATCATTACAACTTTTGAATTTTCAAACTGAAACTTTTTAGGGAATCTATTCTCTATCTTTTGTCCTATTCGAATTATTACAATTTTTACAGTTGAAACAGTATTTGTACATTTGAAAGTACGCTTGTCCATTGTCTAACTTTGAAAAGATTCCTGTTGTCTTTCCAGACACCTTTTTTTTTTTTTTTTTTTTTTTTTTTTTTTTTTTTTTTTACACTTTGTCTTGTTCTACCAACAATTTGTGTCATCGTTTCTTATTTGATTTTCCTGTAATGACTTCATCGTCTGTCAGGTTTATGGTCCTGTTGGAGGATGTTGAGGATTCGTCTTCTTCTGAGTCAGAGTCCATTGAGTTGAGCATTTCTGCCATCAGTTTCTTGTATTCTTTTTTGGTCTTGGCTTGTGCTAGGAGTGACCTAGCATTTGTTTTAGCCTGAAGAAATCTGGCTGTATCATGATTTAGTGCTGCAGATTTGTAAAATTGTGGATTTCTGTTAAACCATTCATTGAGATATTGTGGGTTATATTTTTCTTCATTAAATTTGACCCACCACTTGGTTTTGAACTTGCGGATAATCAATGGTATTCCCATCTAGTTATCTGTTTGGTATGCATATTCTCAGGACGTAATCTATGAGATACATAATTTTGAGAAGGGAATGGAGGGATGTAATTGTTTTTGATCTTCTTCTGGTTGGAATTTTGAAATAAATTGATCATAAAAAAGATCAAATTTATTTGGTAGTATTTCTCTGAGAGGTCCATACCAATTCCACTAGTGTTGAAACCAGTATGAAAATTTGTATTGGCACCAAATTTAAAAAATCTGAGCCATGACTGCCGAATGTGCTTCGTTGTTGAATAGAAAAGTATTGAACCAAGCTATCCCAGTATGTAAAGAATGAGCAATGGTCTGTTTTGGTGGTAAATTTGGCTGGGAATTTCTTTGTTGTGTTTGGGTTTCCATCACAATCAACTGGTCGAAGGACCTTAAGAATTTGGGCAGTAGAGTGGGTTATGAAGTTTGGATCTTTGGGGTCCGAGTAGTGTTTGAAGATTGCAGAACCTATATGGACTAAAATATTTTCATACTATTGATGGGTTTTTTGGGTGTCCCATGGTTTCAAATGCCATCCTTTGCAAACATTTTTAATTACCAAATTTGAGAATTTTTCAAAAAATCCTTCTTCTACCAATAAAACGTGTTGGACTGCGTTTTTGGGGAAATAATGTGATAAACTTTTTTGAGTAGCTGAAGAGGATGCTACTTGATTTTGGAGAAAAATAGTTTGTAGAGATTTAGGTTTGTGCAAAGCAATCTCTGTATTTTTTGAAACCTTTGCTGCTTGGGCAGCAATCTATTTGAGAGGTGATTCTTCTTTTGTTTGTGCAAATGCTAATGCAAGTTCTGGGGATTGGGAGAGTGATTCAATCCATTTTTTAGTCTGGCAGCTAAGCTCATTTGAATCTTGTCCATCTTGAAAAATTTTAGGGTTCGAATTTTTGGAAGAATATATGGATTATTCCTTTACTTCTTGGGTACAAATATCCTACCATGACTTGATTGGTTTTTGGGAGGAAGTGTCCTTATTTATCGCTTTCCCTTTATCTCTCAATTTTGGTGACATTTTGGAGGAATTCTCTGGTGAGAAAATTAGGCAAAAAATTAGAGTCACCTTTGATATGTTTGATTTCGAAATCAAATATACTTAAAATTGCTTGCTATCTGGCAAAAATTTGTTTTTATGAAATGTTTTAAACATCTTTTTTGTAAATCTTCTTTTGCTGATTTGCAATCAATTTGAGCAAAAATTTTTGATTGAGCAAATCACTTTGAAATTTTGTAATGCATAAAAGAATGGATAAAATATATTTTTTTATTGTACTATAATTTTGCTGAGTAGGTGTCCAATGTTTGGAGGTAAACTAGTTTACTTGTTCTTTTTCATTTTTGATCTGTTTAAGGATCCCACCATATCCTATTTCCGAGGCATCAGTTTTTACTATTTTAGGGGAATTTGGGTTTGCTCGGTGTAAGCAGGGTAACTCTTTAATTTGTTGAATAATATTAGTGTGGATTTTGGTCCATGGTTTTGGATTTTTTCTTAATCCTATCATATAACGGCTTACAGATTTTACTAAGGCCTGGATAAAAATCAATGACATAATTGAAGCTACCTAAGAACCTTTGAAGTTGGGTTTTATCTAAGATTTGGTCAAGGAACTTATCTGCAAAAGTTATAGATCTTTTTATTGGAGTAATAGTTCCTTATGTGACATAATGTCGTAAGAATCTTACTCGTGTTTGGAATATGCTAATTTTTACTTAGAAACTACTAAACAATTTTTTTCAATAATCTTGATAAAAATATTGAGATGTTTAAAGTGTTGCTCTAGATTTTCTGAGAATACTAGAACATCATCTATGTAAATAATTGTAAATTGAGAATAAGGATTGAAAATATCATTCATTATTATTTGAAACTCAGATGGTGCATTTTTTTATCCAAATGGCATTACATTCCATTCGTATTGGCCAAAAGGGACTGTGAATGCTGTTTTATATCTTTCTCTTTCTTTGATCTGTATCTGCCAAAATCCTGATTTCATGTCAAATTTTGAAAACATACTGGCATTACAGAGTTTTTGTAACAAGTCTTTTTTGTTTGGGATTGGATATCTTATCCATTTTAATGCCATATTTAATAGTTTGTAATTGATTACTAATCATGGCGTCCCTCCTTCAAGTTCTGCATTTTTCATTACATAGAAGGTAGAACAACTCTATGGTGAACTGCTTTTTCTTATTAGCCTTTTACTTGGAAGATCTTGTATTTCTTTTCTACAAAATTCTTCCATTTCTTTGTTAATTTGAATTGGTCTTGCTTTTGTAGGAATCTTTCTTTCATCAAAATCTTTTTAGTAAGGTAGGTTTACCTATGTTTTTTCCTGTCCCAAAAGGCATTTGGAATGTCAGAGCAGATTGTTGTTTCAATGTGGTTTTTGATTCGTTTTATCTTTTGCTAAACAGATTTTGTTTTTAGTTGGTCACTTAATTTTTTGAAGTGAATTTCTTCCTTGAGAAAAGAAATTTGCTTCTGTTTATAATTAATTAAATTATTGATTTGTCCTGTATGAATAGACAAAGATTTTAAGAGGTTAAGATTTTTAACTTTGGATTTTTCTATAAAAGGGAATGTTATTTTGGTGTTTAAAACTTTAGTGGTGATTTCTTGATTTGTCACTTTGTAATGTTTGAGTAAAGATATAAAAGGTGTGCCTAGTATGACATTTTGCATTATATCTTTTACCATTAAGAAGCATGTTTGATATTTGATTCCTTTATCATAGATTTCTGCATTAGGAATTTAGTATGTAATTTTGAGTTTTTCACAATTGGTAGTGTCACAACCTAAAAAATATCGAGTCTCATCGCAAGACTTTATTATTCGTTAAGCGTGACATTAAAAAAAAGAGGAATAGTCGACTTAATTCCTTTAGAAAAATGAAGGTTTTGAAAATGACCTTAAAAAAGATATGGAGTCGCCACCAATCTTTTTTAGGTAGGTGTGATAAGCCATCTATTAAAAACCGGTTTTATAAAATATTTTAAAAAATTAATTAAAACATTTTTAAAACCAATTTCAAGTCTCCGTTTAAACCAGAGAAATCAAAGAAACGAGTTCAGGACTCGGTTACGTGCAGGGAAGGATTAGCACCCCCACAACACCCGTATAAAACGGTACCTTATTAATCGTGTGTTATCTTAAATCTCGGTAAAAAGTTGGTTTTAAATTTAGTATTTCAAATTAATTCTCAATTTTAAGAAAAATAATTCCATTTTTAATTGAAAATATCCGGAATTTATTAATTCAAAATTTTCCTATATTTCCCGACAAAATCGGCAAAATATAGAAATTTTTATTCATTTGGAAAACTTTCCAAATCATTCTCGTTTTTTTGAAAGAAAGATATTCCTTTATTAATGATAATTGATGATATTCCCTCCAGCAAACCCGGTAGAGAACTCATGAATTATTTTAACTCGGGAATATCCTTATCTTTTATTGAAAATTATTATCTTCTTCAAAACATTTTAAAAATATGAATATGGACATGTATGATATAAATAACATGACATGGCAAATCTAGATAATGTAATGCAACTTAAATGACATGACATATTTCAAATGACATAGTATATTCTAGGTAAAATAAAAAAAATCCTAAGTATCATGGTATATTCTAAATGAGATAAAATAATTTAAATGACATGGTAATTCTAAATGATATGGCATATTTTAAATGACATGGCATGTTATAAATGAAATAACCTAAATGACATGGAATGTGATCTAAATGACATGGAATATGATCTAAATGACAAGAGATGACATGGAATTAAAATAATACTAGCATATAATATGCATGAAAATACTAACAAAAATAATAATGTATGAACATAGTATATGCTAAACAATGTGACAAAAATAACTAAATAATAATAATAAAAAAGGATATCATGAAACATTAAATAACATCATATGGCAAACAAATATAAGATCATAAAATGTGAATTAAAATAATAATAATATCATGGAAAATATCATAGCAAAAATCACATATTTAAACAAAATGCATGAACATAGAAAATGCAATGCATGAAAAATGTATTTTTTCCTTTAATTAAAGAAATCTGTATATCTAAAAAGATATCCGGCTACCTTAGGAAAATATGTCAAATTAAATATTCTAAAACCAAAATACTTTGTGATTGTTTGAAAACAAATTTGAAAAAGCTTAGATTAAAAATGAAAAACTGGGCTAAACCTTTTTTAAAATGGCTCTAATTTCCTAAGTTTAAAATCCCGGACTTGATCACCCTTAACCCAAGACTTAAAAAAGCATTTTTAGAGTTTAAAAAGGTTTAGAAATTACCCTAAGTCAGTAGCTAAACTTCCTAATCAGCTCCCTCTAAGTAACTTAACCAAAACAGAAAAATGATTTTTTCTTAAATTCAATTTTGACTCCACTATCCAGTTTTAAGCCACGATTTTTTATCCTATTTTTAAAAATTCAAAAAAATCGAAAACAAATACTGGAGACTCAGGACATGTAAAAATACACGAGAAAAAATCAGTCCAGAAAAATTGGAGATGTTCGAGTACTGGGTGAAAAAAACTATTTGTCAAAACATATTTTTTGTCTTTGATAAATTCATTCAAAAACCAAAGTGGAAATTGTGGGAAATCATCCTTAAGACATAAGGACAGTAGCTAAACATTTTAAAAACCTTAGACAAAATTGGCTAAGTAAAACAAAATCACAAAGGTAGAATGATCAATTTGACAATTCCTTAATTTTCCACAAGTATGCTCTAGAGAGCATGACTTTGAGCCATTAATTGGCCTAAGTCACAAATCAAGTGGCAATGACATGGAATGCATGAACATACAGAAAATGAAATGTATGAAAATCATGGTCTAAAGGTCTAAATGATAAAGGAAATGCATGACAATTCATGGAAACCTAAATGCCTAACATGAATTTGCATGGCAATAAATGCTATCGTAACTCTATATGCATGCAATGCTTGATAATGTAAATGTGACTAGGACCTAATATGTCATAAATATGCATGAAAATGAATGTGACCTAAGACCTAAATAGCATATTAATGCATAACAATACCAATGTAATTTAGGACTCAATATGCATGGCAATACCAATATGGCCTAGACCTAAAATGTAGTGAGCATGCATAGCAATATTATGAACATATAATGACTCATGAAATTAATGTCAATGCTGGAACAAACAGTAGCTAATACACAATTTCAAGACATGATAATGCCAAGCATGTTACCTAAACAATATGCAAATGCATGACAAGGCAAGGGATGCATGAAGAGGCCAAATGATCATGTGAGACTCTAATGCAATCCTACTTAGTAAATGACCTAAATAAATAACAAACCATATCAAAATGCATAATGTCATGAAATTTTCAATAACATATAATATACCAAAATCAAAATGCACAAGCTCATGGCATGGAAATGCAAGCAAGTTAAGAAACAAAAGAAAAATGCACATGCAAGGCAAACATAATGGAATGGTCGAATATGCATGAAATAATATGATGGCATTTTTATCATAGCATTTTCATAAAAACAAGACAAACTAAAATGA
This sequence comes from Fremontodendron californicum, assembly GCA_030761205.1. Classification (NCBI taxonomy): domain Eukaryota; kingdom Viridiplantae; phylum Streptophyta; class Magnoliopsida; order Malvales; family Malvaceae; genus Fremontodendron; species Fremontodendron californicum. Next base: position 1,477,350 of record JAULJL010000033.1, read on the forward strand.
GAATATGCAAGTTCATGACATTGAGATATAAACAAGCTAAGAAGCAAAAGAAAAATATACATACAAAGCAACAAACATGGTATGACCGAATATGCATGAAACAAAATTATGAAAATGCAAACATGAAATACATGGTACATAAAAAAATGCACAACATGGATATATGAACAACAAAGGCCAAATATGCAAGGATGCAATATCAAGCATAGAAATGAAATATAACAAATATAGCATAGAAAATAATGTAAAGAAAATGTATACACAAGATTTAACATAGACATGCAAAAATTATAAGTAAAACAAGTAAGTAGAACAAGGAAAGTTAAGCTCCATGGATGGTATCAAATGGGCATAGCCTCTCACCAAACCATAATCACTTGGTCTTGCCAAGATCATGAAGCCTTTCCATCTCATCAAAACAGAAAATAAACTATGTAAAACAGAAAATGAGGTAAGCTTCATGGATGGTGTCAAATGGGCATAGCCTCTCACCAAACCATATTCACTTGGTCTAGCCAAGATCATGTAGCCATTTCAACCGTTTTTTGCTTCATATTTTGTAAAAATCAGAACCTTAGAATACTTTAAAAAACTTGTATAAATCATTTTTTCACAACAACATGCAAGAAAAAAAGAAAAGAAAAAACAAGGCAGAAAAAAAAAAAGAGCCATTCGGCCATGGCATGGAATTCCAAGAAAAAAAAATATTTTCACCATTTTAAAGAAGGAGAAGATAGTGAAAACATTAAGAAACATTAGAACTTTATTTCTAAAAAAAATGTTGCAGGAAAACATGATAGAAAAACCAAGAAAACACCATGAAAATGAAGAAGAAAGCTAAACTAGAACTTGGTAGAGATGACTACCTTCAAACTCTCTAATGAAAACCTTTTTTTTTTCTTTATTTCAAAACCTTTTTTCTTGCCAAATTAGCTACTGTTTTCAAGCCAAAAACCTCTGAAAAAATGAAACTCCCCCTCTCCCTTTAGCCTTGGCCGAAATCCCCCTTAACTATTGGATGAAAATTGCACTTTTTCTCCTTTAATCTTGGCCATTAGATGTAGATATTTTGATGACAACATAAAAATGTCATCTTGCCAATTGATTCCAGCCATTAAGATGTGTACTCAGCTCTTGTATTAACCTTAGCCATTAGATGCAAAAGAGGACCAATCCCATGCACTCACTTGCTTGCCCCTCTTGAATGCCTACCCTTGGATGAGTTGTGCTCTTCCATTCTTGGTCATTGGATGAAGCCAACATAAAAATGATATCTTGTAGATTAAATCCAGCCCTCAACATGTGTACTCAACCCTTGTAGATGGCCTAAGCCATTGGATGAAAAGGGATAATCCCATGCACTCCCTTGTTCAACCGAATTGATGCTCACCCTTGGATGAATTGTGCTCATCTTTTTTCTTCCATTCTTGGCCATTAGATGAGCATTCTTTTATGACAAATAAAAATGTCATTTTGACATTTAAACTTGGCCATTGGATGGTGCATTCAACTTTTCTACAAGGCACATAAGCCATTGGATGAAGGAGGGACCATTTGCAAGGTGTTAGTTATAGCATGTGGCATGATAGTGACAAGGGAATTAAATTGCTTAAGCTTCCTTCTTCTCCTCTATGTTGGCTGACCAAAGGAAGAAAAAATCACAGCAATTTCTTCATCTTTCATATTTTCCCCAATTACCAATTTGCCCTTTTTGGTTTCTTTGGTGAAATGACCTTTTTGCCCCCCGAACTTAAGTAAATAGAAAACGGACTCCAAATTTGAATTTTATTTTTTCAATACTTCTGAAATAATAAAAAATTGAATTCTGGAAGTTTTCAAAATTTTTCGAGTCCATTTGCTATTTATTTTGGATTTATTTTCGAAATTACCCCTTTTATGCACCCGAACTTTACCATTTTTTAAATGAGCTCCGAATCCAGATTTTTCTTCACCAATCTCTTACAAATAATTTAAAAATGTGATCTGGAAGTTTTTCATAATTTTTGGAGCTCATTTGCTATTTATTTCGGATTTACCTGCTTGAATTACTACATAGGGGACCCGATATTTGGCCATTTTGCAAACGAACTCTGAATCAAGATTTTCTTTCGCCAATCTCTTCAAAATAATTTAAAAATGATATTTACCAATTTTCAGAAATTTTCGAGTTCATTTGCTATTTTTTCGGGATTTATTTGCTTGAATTACTGCATAAGAAACCCGGTATTTGGCCATTTTGCAAATGAACTCCGAATCAAGATTTTATTTCGCCAATATCTTCCAAATAATTTAAGAATGAGATTTGCCAATTTTTAGAATTTTTGGAGTCCATTTGCTATTTTTCCCATATTTTCCAATTTTGCCCTTTTGCCTCCGAAACCCGGTTTTGCTCAAAACAAGTCCGATTTTCATATTTTCTTCAAATTGAGCCTTGGGATAATTCTTTTTGATCATTCCTCATCCATTGGGGGCTTTAGTCTTACCAAGTCAGGATAATTCTGTAATTCTTCCCGACTTCACCGAAATCCACCAAAAATCCTAATTCTCGATTTTCTCCCAGATTGACTTTTCTTTCAGTTTTTCTTTCAAATGGCTTCTCCATTACTCATAGTCAGTGCTTATCTTTCATTTGGAACCTTCAATTTCGACCAATTCGATCGTTTAAGCACTTTTCCCCAAATTTCCCGGATTAGGGTTTCTTTTCTACTGAATCTCCACAACCCAACTTCCAAACTCCATATCTTTCGATGTAGACCTTGGATTATCAAAATTCTTTCGCCATTTTTTAATTGAACTTCACATCTTGATTTTGAAAGTGGGTTGACTTTTTCAGTAGTTGACCTTTTTGGGGTTTACTTTTTTCGAGGTTAACTTTTTTTGAGTTTGACTTTTTCTATCTACTTTCTTAGACTAAGCCTCGGAATACCACCTGCAGAATGAGAAAAGCCTTTTAGCATTCTGAAACATCAATTTAGGAAGAAAACGTACCTGATTTAGGGGTCCAGACAAAATTAGGTGTCTACAACTGCCCCTCTTTGGCTATTGCTGAGAATCAGGAATCAGGCAAAGATAAACAAACACTAATTTTGTACGATTAGTGAAATCACATGTGAAGAGAAGGGAAAGGGAGTTTTCTTTTTTCTTTTTCATCATCTTTCTTTTTCTTTTATTTTTTTGATTTTTGATTTTTTTTTATTTAAAAAAAGCTATAAATAGAAGATTTTGTCCTTAAATTGAGTTCCTTGACTAATCAAGGCTCGACCCGTCTTAAGGAAACGAGTTCGATTTGCAAGAGAAGAAATGACCTCGACGATGGTCTCAGGGTCTTAATCTGTCTTGTTCTCAGTTGTGTTTAAAATTCTGGGTTTCTCCTCCAGAAGCTTCGGCTATCACTTCCAAAGTCTTGCTCATTTTTAAAACTGTAAAACTCCGAATATCTCCACCAGAAGCTTTGGCTATCACCACCAAAGACTTTCTACCTTTTCAAAAGATTTTAAAACTCTGGATATCTCCACAGAGGCTTCGGTCATCATCACCAAAGACTTTTTTTTAAACTATAAAACCTTGGATATCTCCTCAGGGGCTTCGGCCATCACTACCAAAGACTTTCTCTCTTTTAAAAACTCTGGATATCTCCACAGAGACTTCGGCTATCACTACCAAAGACTTTCTCCTTTTTCAAAAAAAATTTAAACTCTGGATATCTCCACAGAGGCTTCGGTTTTCACCACCAAAGACTTTCTCTTTTTTTAAAACTATAAAACCCTGGATATCTCCATAGAGGCTTCAATTATCACTACCAAAGACTTTCTCTCTTTTCAAAAAAAATTTAAAACTTTGGATATTGGTTCTTGAAAACATGTTGAAGATTATTCCTGAAAGCTTTGAGAAGGGATGCAAATGCTTCTTGGTGCAGATGTAAATGGCTTGGATTGATGTAAATGTTTCTTGGTGCCAAGGTAAATGACTTGATTTTGTGTAAATGTTTCTTGATGCAGATGTTGAATAAAATTATGGGTATCTCTCCAGAAGCTTCGGCTATCACGACCAAAGACTTGCTCACTTTTAAAGCTGTAAAACTCTGGTAACTCATCCAGAAAAAGACTTCTTATTGTTCAAAAACCCTGGATATCTCCACCAGAGGCTTCAACTATCACAACCGAAAACTTGTTCACTTTTAAAATTTGTAAAATTCTGGATATCCCCTCCAAAAGCTTTGACTATCACCACCAAAGGTTTACACATTGAAAATTCTGGGTAACTCTTCTAGACGCTTCGACTATCATCACCAAAGACTTGCTAAATTTTAAAACTGTAAAACTCTAGGTAACTCATCCAGAAGAAGATTTCTCATTGTTCAAAAGCCCTGGATATCTCCACCAGAGGCTTCAGCTATCACAACCGAAGACTTGTTCACTTTTAAAATTTGTAAAATTCTGGATATCCCCTCCAAAAGCTTTGGCTATTGATGCACCCAAAAGAGTGTATCTTATTTAACCTTGCACTAAAAAGATAAATTGTAAGTATAGTAGTTAGCAAGGGTCGAGTCCTCAGGGATTGGGTTTTAGTTTATAAGTTAATAGTTTAAAACTTAAATTCAAGAACAATAAAAGAAAAGGGGTTTTTGAAGCCAGATTTAAACTAAAGTAAATAATAAGAATAAGATGCAAGGCGGTATAACCAGCCAATAAAAATATATATACTAAATTAGGCGGTATAACCAGCCAATATATATACTAAATTAGGCGGTATAACCAGCCAATAAAAATAAAACAAAGTTAATATACAAATTAGGCGGTATAACCAGCCAATAAAAATAAATATACTTTTAAAAATAAGCAAACTAGAAAAGTAAGAAAACAAGTAAGTAAGAAGAATCAAATATGAAAAATATGGTTAAGGTTTCATTCTCCACCACTAGACATCATTAAGAATCAATTTCAGATCTATCAATATCAACCAACTATCAAAGTTAACAACCGTAGATAACAACAAGCTCTGTTATCCCAATCTTTCCTTAGTTTGTCGTTAAATAGAACAAGCTCTCTATTTAATCTCTAACCATTAAACAACCTAGAATAAGCTCTCTAAATTCAATTTAATGGCAGCTTTATGATGAGAAAGATAGGTTGATCTAAGCAACAAACACATAAGCTCGGATTGTTCAACTTAGGTTATGTTCCACTTTGCAATTATTGAAAACTTGACCATAATCATTAATCACAAATTGCCACTTATGAATAGGAAATCAAGACAATTACACGGATCAAGACTCCTAAACTAGCAATAGATAATTATCAAGATCTATCTAGTTGTACACCTAAATAAATCAAGACAACATCATGAACAATTCTTGTAGAAGAACATAAGCAACTTTGATAGAAAATTAATGATAGATAGAATCTAAAAATCAATCACAAAACATGTCTAGGGCTTTGAAATCACCCTTAACCAAATAGAAGTTTAGCCTAGCATAGGCATTATAAACATAAAATTAAATAGAATCTAAGAAGAAAATAAAAGAAAGAAAGAAGAAGAAGAAGAATATTAATTATCCAACCTCTTGCTCTTTCTAAAGAAAAAGAAAACTAGAGAAAAGAAAGAAGAAGAAAACTTAGAGAATTTTATTACAATGGCTAATATCCTACCTATGTACAATATATCCTCTACAATCATCCAAGGCCCTCTATTTATACACATTTTGGAGGGCTAAATGACAAGAGACAAGCTTTACAAATTTCAAAGGTAGGTATAATAGGTGGGTGCATTTTTCTAACAATTTTCGTCATATTGTATGACAATTTTGATCAGCCAACTTGATGGTCGATTTTGTCAATATTGGAGGCCTGATCTGATCACATGGTCTTCTAGAAAAATGTTCCGCTGTCAGTTACTGATCCATAGCCGTTGGAATCAGCTCATTGGCTGATGTGGATAAGAAGATATGGGCAAAATACGAAAACAGGTCAGCACAGACGTCATTGCACATCAGCCAACTTGATGGTCGATTTCGCTAGGGAAAACGACTCCGGTTCAAGAAGTGTAAAACATGAAAAAGATAGATATGCCTCTTAACTTTGCACGGTTAAAATTTCATCCTTATTGCTTCAGTGAAACTCCAGATATAGCTGATATGGCAAAAGGTGTCGGAACTGGAACTGAACTGGATTTGCCCTTAATTCTAGTAATCTGAAATCACTCAAAAAAACTTGTGAAAAACACCAAATTACATAAAAATATAAAAGATCATAAACACAATTTAGACTAAACAATAATAACTCGTATTTGACACAAAACAATAATAAAACATAACTAAAAACTATATAATTATACGAGTTATCACACCCCCACACTTAGATTGTTGCTAGTCCTCGAGCAAAAACAAATAAAAATAAAAATAAAATAAGAAAATCTAATCTAATCCACTTTCGTAGGAAATCACGGTGGCACTTAGCATGTGACACAAGCCTTTAAACCCCTAGGTGTCCCTAGTGGACGAGTTTAGTCTCGTGAGGGTTTACTAGAACGATACCCACAAACATTGAAGACATAAGAAAAACTAAAAATAATAATTATAACTAATCCTTCCAATATAAATTAGAAATAATCATTGGACAAGTCTTAAAAACTAATCAATAGCTTAAAGAAATTCACAAAAAATCTTACTTGAATGTAAATAGTTTGAGTTAAGCCAATATTAACATAACATATTTCAATCAAAATAGTGCATATTCAAACTTAATCTCAACTTCTCACATGGGATACTCTCTTGATTTTCACTCTTTAAAGTAGTGGTAAAGTGTTTACACTCAATCAATCTCATGAAAACACTTCTACCATATGCTTGCTTGTCCACCTATTCTCCACTATTTAGATCATACAACTTCATAAATCAAGAGGTCTTTATTCAAGGTTGTAATGGGGCCAAAGGGTTATAATGTGGTTAAAGAACAAAAGGATAAAGATATCACAAAGGTTCCAAAGAGTTCATAGAGTTTAGAGACATAATAAGATCATACAAAGAAACTTCTCAAAACTCTTTACAAGTACATAGTCATCTAGGCCGGATATTCATGTTGGGCCTTTTCTTCATTCTAAACAACTTTGTAACATCTTTTTCTTTACTTTAACTAGAAGTTCAAGAGAAGATTTTTATTTTTATTTTTTTTATGGGAATGTATTTGACAATGATCCCTTTCTTTTTCTCTTGACTTTTTCTTTTCTTTTCTTCCCCCACACTTATCTTTTGTTTCCAACCCAAATTTTTAACTAAAAATATCCCTTGTTTTTTTTTTGCAATATGTCTCAAAATATATAATCCATCTTTAGAACAAGGGTTATATTTAGGCTAGGTGTAAGTTGTGGTTACCAAATAAATAGCTTATTCAATGTAGGCTCAAATTGGCTCACTAGGGGTGTGTTCTCTTGGAACATCAACAAGGGATGGCTGTTTGGCCCTGGCTAAAAATCCTAATGGCTCTATCATATTCATGTTGTCACATGCATCAATATAGTCTCAACAAGGTCTAAAGCAAGTTCTAGAGAATCATGTAACCATAAGAGCACTCAAGAAAGAAATTATATTGATTTATATAATGCATCAATCATTATAGGCTCAAAAACTCACAAGGATGATTATACAAGTCAGATTAAGTCTAAACACGCTTCTTTCTCAATCAACATATCATATTAACATTGGCTCATAAAACGATTGATATCAAGTTCAATTCTCATGAAAATCTTCTCACTAATAAATCTGTTTTAGACTTATGCAATTCATATCTCATCATAGTATTGAAAAGGAACTAAAACACACTAAAAATAATAATAAAGACTCATAAAAAAAATAGTAGACAAAAATAAAAGAAATCCTAAATCATTCCCCCCACACATAATTTTTACATTGTCCTCAATGTAAGTCTATTAACCCAAATGAAAGAATCATGTGTAAGAGAAAAGAACTAATAACATAAGAATAGGAACAACTAAGACTCAAAACAAAACAAACTCATGCAACCTAAATAATCCTTAAATTCTAAACAAAAATTAACAAGTAAACATAAAAAGATTAAAATCAAACTGACAAGGTATGTCTCAAGTCTCCCTTACTCAGACCTTGTTGAGAATGAATACTTCTAAATTGCTTAAAACACAACAAACAATTTTTTTTTTTTTTTTTTAAATTAGCAAAATATGTCCCTTACCCCCTACTAAAATATGACATTGTCCCCAATGTCAAATTTTAAAGGTAGAATTTAGGAGATATTACCTGCAGAGGTTGCTAACCACTTATTATAACTGAGACACAACAAGCAAAATGTTAGATAATGTCACAAAGACAAAGTGCAATCCACTCCTTGCTCGTCCATATCTCTTTTTCTTTTTCCGAGCGTTTGCGAAACAACCGTAGCAGATAAACACTCATAAAGCTTGGAGCTTTTTAAGTAAATCTTCAATGGTTGTAGCAGAAATTATGGTTCTCCTTGCCTCTGAAAACATGAATCCATTATCCACAGCATTATCTAAATATGAAAGCAAATTACTAAAATAACCATTAATATTAAGCAAACCAATGGGTTTCTTATTTGTGACCAAAGATGACCAAGAAGCCACGCAAGCTATTTCTTCCAATGTACCCATACCTCCTGGTAAAGCAATGAATGCATTGGCAGAATGGTACATGATTGTTATCCGTTCAGGGATACTCCAGACTTGTATTTCCTTACCCAAGGTAGGTCCACAAAAATCTGTGAATAGTTTTGGCACGATTCCTAGAACTGGACTTCCTCCGGCGTGTGCTGTTGTAGCGACTGCTCCCATTAAACCCGTACTACCACCTCCATAAATCAACTGGATCTTTTGTTGGGCAAGTATTACTCCAACTCTTATGGCTTCATCAGCAAATATGTTATTTTCCCTGGATAAGCACCTCCAAAGACACAAATTTTTTTAATGCGCTGGGATGAAGTACTTTCCATTTTTTTTTTCTTCGAGTGCCTGAATGAGAATGAGTACATGGTGTAATATATAGAGGACTGAGTAGTGAATAAGACAAGAGTAATAATGTCGCCGAAAGTGTATCGGACCTGTCAGAAGAAAATGTTAACCTAACAAAAGATTTTTGCGTGATTTCAGGAAGAAAATCAAAAAGAGAAGAAAAAATCAACCGTAAAAGACAAATAAAAAAAAAAAAACGAGAATAATTACACAAATCGAACAACACGTAAATTAAACCAAAATAAAGTTATTGCAAATCAAACCAAAAGCTGAGAAGTCATTTATTGTAGTTGTGATTGTGGCTCACATCTTCCTCTGGTTTTACGTCCAGAAAAGGCTTAAACGCCTTCTATGAGTCGAGGATATGCTTCCCATCCAGTTTTCTTACAAGCTGGCAAACAGGGTCTTTTAACATCAGATTCCCAAGATGTTGCCATTCCCTTTGGAATTGCGGCCATAAATCAAGAATTTCTCTTTGTACGTCTCCACTAGGATGCGTCTCAAGAGAAAGTTGGATATTACCCAAATTCTCCTTACTCAGTCCATCCTTAATGAATTTAATTTTATCATCTCGATTAGAGGACGGAATCCCAATAGAACGACATTTACCGTTACACGTCCATCGTGCACATTTGTGGCAATTTGAACTCATGCGCTTTGCTCGTCGCTTCTTTGCAAAAGTGCTTCTACCTGTACCTGGTAAATGCAAAACAGGAAGATATTCATCTTCACGTACCTTGGCTTCAATTATCCAACGTATGTCTTCAGGAATCCCTTTGTGCATAAGCATTCTTAATCTTTCAAATCGAACTTGGTAAATCTTCAGTAAAATATTTCGAGGAAAAGGAGGAAATCGTTTCTGCAATCTTGTGAGAATATCATCCATCCTGAAAAAAAATGAAAAAAATTGAAAGAGAAATTGGAAGAGAAATTTATATACAATATCAGTTTTGTGGGTAGCTGATGGAACCGATTTAAATAATCACAGAGTACCGTTATCCGCCATTTAATCGGGGTTAAAAAAAAAATTATATTTACATCTAGTTATTTTCAAAACAAGGATCAGAAAGAAAAACAACATAAAAAAAAAACTCAAAAACAAAACACTCTAAATAAAATCCTAAATTCTTCCCCCCAAACATAATTCTTACATTGTCATTAATGTAATGCTATTATCCCCCAATGCAAGAATTATATGTAAGAGAAAAGAACTATTAAACAAAAGAAACTTATGCAGCCTAAATGAACTTAAAAACAGTAAACACAATTAACAAAGAAACATAAGAAATAAAAATAAAAATAATAAAAGAGAAAGGAAAAGAAAGAGAAAGCAAATCTGAATATGGAAGGTTGGCAATTTCATCTTTAACTGGGCTGCCTTCCCAATTAACACTTGAGTTAGTGTTTTGAATCTAACCAACACCCCTTCTTGGCTTTTTAGGCTTGTCAGGCTCATACATGAAATTTCCCAAATTTATGCGTTTGAGAGGAAGCTTTCTTTGCACAACAGTGGATGTATTCTCCATTACAAGTATTATTCCATCATCCTTTGTGGTGCATATATCATCGAGGAATGGAGCATATTTTGATACTTGTTGAATGACCTCCACAAACAAGTTGTTTAAGGTTTCCGGCATGTGTTGTTCATGTTCTTCCTCCTTGAACTTTGCAAATCTACTAGGAAAAGGTGGAGAAGAAACATTAGTAAAAAGTGAAACCTTAAACGTTACCTCAGGTGCCGAAATACTCTTATTTGGATCTTTGGCTTCATTATCCTCAAGAATAGAATCCATCTCTAATTTTGTTTCATCCTCATCTTGTTCCTCATTCTTCAAGGTCACAATAGTAGCATTCTCCTTTGGGTTAACCATCGTTTGGGCTGGGAGTTCTTCAGATCTTTGTGCTACCCATCCCACCATACTACTAGCCAATTGGCTCATTTGCCTTTCCAAACTCTGGATGCTTGCCCTTGTTTCCTGTTGAAATTGCAAAGTATCAGTAACAAGAGAATATACAAGATCTTCTAAAGAAGTACCTGAGTTTTGAGTCATAAGTGGTGGTTGAAAAAGATCTGGTTCTTGAGACCATGATTGATTGAAGCTAGATGGATGAGTGTAATTGGCATAAGGATCTACTTCTTGGTAATTTTTCGAGTAGCCATAATTAGTATGATCCCACCATCCCTCATGGTAAGTGTTTGAGTAATGATCATACTGTTGGTCTTGGAACACTAGATGGCCTTGACATCCTCCCATGGCCAATTGTTGAACTGGGGAGGTGAGTTTGGCTTGTTGATTCTCCATGTTCATGTATGCCACCAACTCTTCAAGTGTTAGATTGCTCAATTCCATTGTTTTTTTTTTTTTTTTTTTTTTAAATTTGAAAAGAAAAACTTGTATGTACAAGAAAATAAAACTAATTAGAACTGAAAATAAGAATAAACCAAGTAACAAATAAACTAAAGAAAGCAATCCCCGGCAACGGCGCCAAAAATTTGATGCACCCAAAAGAGTGTATCTTATTTAACCTTGCACTAAAAAGATAAATTGTAAGTATAGTAGTTAGCAAGGGTCGAGTCCTCAGGGATTGGGTTTTAGTTTATAAGTTAATAGTTTAAAACTTAAATTCAAGAATAATAAAAGAAAAGGGGTTTTTGAAGCCAGATTTAAACTAAAGTAAATAATAAGAATAAGATGCAAGGCGGTATAACCAGCCAATAAAAATATATATACTAAATTAGGCGGTATAACCAGCCAATATATATACTAAATTAGGCGGTATAACCAGCCAATAAAAATAAAACAAAGTTAATATACAAATTAGGCGGTATAACCAGCCAATCAAAATAAATATACTTTTAAAAATAAGCAAACTAGAAAAGTAAGAAAACAAGTAAGTAAGAAGAATCAAATATGAAAAATATGGTTAAGGTTTCATTCTCCACCACTAGACATCATTAAGAATCAATTTCAGATCTATCAATATCAACCAACTATCAAAGTTAACAACCGTAGATAACAACAAGCTCTGTTATCCCAATCTTTCCTTAGTTTGTCGTTAAATAGAACAAGCTCTCTATTTAATCTCTAACCATTAAACAACCTAGAATAAGCTCTCTAAATTCAATTTAATGGCAGCTTTATGATGAGAAAGATAGGTTGATCTAAGCAACAAACACATAAGCTCGGATTGTTCAACTTAGGTTATGTTCCACTTTGCAATTATTGAAAACTTGACCATAATCATTAATCACAAATTGCCACTTATGAATAGGAAATCAAGACAATTACACGGATCAAGACTCCTAAACTAGCAATAGATAATTATCAAGATCTATCTAGTTGTACACCTAAATAAATCAAGACAACATCATGAACAATTCTTGTAGAAGAACATAAGCAACTTTGATAGAAAATTAATGATAGATAGAATCTAAAAATCAATCACAAAACATGTCTAGGGCTTTGAAATCACCCTTAACCAAATAGAAGTTTAGCCTAGCATAGGCATTATAAACATAAAATTAAATAGAATCTAAGAAGAAAATAAAAGAAAGAAAGAAGAAGAAGAAGAATATTAATTATCCAACCTCTTGCTCTTTCTAAAGAAAAAGAAAACTAGAGAAAAGAAAGAAGAAGAAAACTTAGAGAATTTTATTACAATGGCTAATATCCTACCTATGTACAATATATCCTCTACAATCATCCAAGGCCCTCTATTTATACACATTTTGGAGGGCTAAATGACAAGAGACAAGCTTTACAAATTTCAAAGGTAGGTATAATAGGTGGGTGCATTTTTCTAACAATTTTCGTCATATTGTATGACAATTTTGATCAGCCAACTTGATGGTCGATTTTGTCAATATTGGAGGCCTGATCTGATCACATGGTCTTCTATAAAAATGTTCCCCTGTCAGTTACTGATCCATAGCCGTTGGAATCAGCTCATTGGCTGATGTGGATAAGAAGATATAGGCAAAATACGAAAACAGGTCAGCACAGACGTCATTGCACATCAGCCAACTTGATGGTCGATTTCGCTAGGGAAAACGACTCCGGTTCAAGAAGTGTAAAACATGAAAAAGATAGATATGCCTCTTAACTTTGCACGGTTAAAATTTCAGCCTTATTGCTTCAGTGAAACTCCAGATATAGCTGATATGGCAAAAGGTGTCGGAATTGGAACTGAACTGGATTTGCCCTTAATTCTAGTAATCTGAAATCACTCAAAAAAACTTGTGAAAAACACCAAATTACATAAAAATATAAAAGATCATAAACACAATTTAGACTAAACAATAATAACTCGTATTTGACACAAAACAATAATAAAACATAACTAAAAACGATATAATTATACGAGTTATCAGCTATCACCACCAAAGGTTTGCACATTGTAAAATTCTGGGTAACTCCTCCAGACGTTTTGGCTATCACCACCAAAGACTTTCTAATTTTTTTAAAAATTTGTAAAATTCTAGGTATCTCCTCCAGAAGGTTCAGCTATCACCACCGAAGACTTGCCCATTTTAAAAATCTTGTTGAAAATTATACCCAAAAGCTTTGAGAGAGGATGCAGATGCAAATGTCTTTAACAAGATGCTCATGCTTACTGGTGCAAATGTAAATGGCTTGGATTGATGTAAATGTTTCTTGGTGCAAATGCAAATGGCTTGGATTGATGCATATGCTTGCAGATGCAGATATTGAATATGATGCAGATGCTCCTACTAATCATGTTCATGTAAGTGGTCTATGAAAGGTGTAACTGCAATTACCACATAATAATGAAAATGCAATGATTCTAGAAATGATGCAATTGCTTGAAATGATGCGAATGCAAATATCTATGAAGGATGTACTTGTAAAGGTAGAATGCAGATGCTCATGAAATATTGCCAATGCAAATACCTATGAATGATGCAAATGCTTGCCGACACTGTGCATATGCAAAAGCTTAATAAAGAGATGAGTGCTCATGAGTGATGCAAATGCCCCCGATCATATTTCTAGACTTTGGCTTAGCCTTTCAAATTCATTTTTCCTCTTCCAAATAGAGTATATCTTCAATTCCTTTTTTCAATCTTTGGCTATTCTCTTTGCCCCAGCAGTTTTTAAACTTTTATTGACAGAGGTCTGAAACAAGTTCTATTTCTTCTTCTCATATCTGGAAGTCAAGACCTATCCTAGTTGTTCTATGTCTTTGGGTTTGAAAAACCATTGTCTCACGTCAACATAAAAAATGGGCATTTCAAAAAAAAAAAAACTTTATTTGTTTTCTCATTTTGAAAACCTCTGAACAAAAATATTAACCCCACCGTGTGTGATGTACAATTGTTTTGAAGACTGATGATCATGTTAAAACTTCTCCAATTGTCAATCTTTTTTTTTTTTTTTTAAACTGGGATTGGCAAGGCTTGGTATAACAAGATTATAGTTTTTCCAGGAAAACTTCATAGCAAAAATGTATACCCCTTCTAGGCTCACAGATGGAACAGGTTTTAAAAATCATGAATTCATTGAGAACCAAACAAATTCAACATTCTTTTAGTTTCCATATCAAGGCATTTTGACAAGCGTCTAGATTGGCCGGGATGTTTGAACCAGAAAGTTTAATCTTGGAGAAAAGAAGTTTCAGTTTTTGAAGACATTCCTCCGAATGAGAGTTGTCAATTTGAGAGGTTCAGGAATTCCTAGATGTTCCTCGATGACCACTTTTTAAGATGACCTTCTCTTTTCTGGTATTGGTACTAACATAAATGGCATCAGAAATTCCCATTGTACTCTAGACCGTCCATTTTTGGGTTTTCGGCCTAGAGTCCCATTCTTTCCATTTTTTCCTTTTTTCATTTTTTTCATTGTTTTACCATGCACTTGAGAATTCTAAATTCTTCCTTAGTGAAATGATAATTTGATGAGATTGGATAAAACGTGAGGAAAAACCCTTCAAATTAAATATTCATGCTTGATCAAAATGGACTTTTAAAGCACGTAATGTAGGCCACAGTCTAGGGTTCAGAAAGAAAGGATAAATAGGCCCAAAATATGTGTTTGAGGGTAATCAGATCAAGGATCATTTCTTGATGAGGATTTTCTTTGAAGCATTTGTCCCTTTTTGGACTTTTCATTCCTTTTGACTACACTTTTTTCCTTTTTTGCTTTTGGCTTTCATTTGCCATAGTTCTTCACACACTTTTTTTTTTGTGTGTTTTTCTTTTGTTTTTCTTGGCTTTCATTTCGCCATCTTTTCCTTTTTCTTTTTCTTTGACAGAGTGAGCCTATATTTATTTGGGCCTCAATTTGCTTGGTATCTATCTTTGAGCTAGGACTCATTTTTCATGATCTTTGGGAAGATATTTCCTCGCATTTTCCCCCCAGTGTAGAGGGTGATCCTTGATCAGGGTTCAAAGAAGAAAGAATTCTTTTGGCTGAAAGGGGTGACTATGGATAATTTTCTCTTTGTGGGAGGGATATGAAAGATGGCCATTTATCATATGAAGCACGAATATTCACATCGAAAAGCGATTCCCAAGGGGAATAGATAAAAAAAATTTCATTTTGCACTTTGGAATCACTCGAATTCTCATATGCATGATATCAGAACTTTTTTTTTCCGCATGTGCCAATGATTCATGTGTTAGTCCATCCTTTTTCACCATATAACCATCATTTCCACATATGATGCCCAATTTGATTAACCATTAGAATTTGTATCAACGAGGAACATAGCAAGTCTAGGTCTATTTTGAAAAGGTTGAGTTTCAAATATGAGTTCTTTGAAAAGACAAGGAAAATATGACCTAAAAATGGGTTTTCTCTGGGATATG
The DNA here is from genome assembly GCA_030761205.1 of Fremontodendron californicum. Lineage (NCBI taxonomy): Eukaryota > Viridiplantae > Streptophyta > Magnoliopsida > Malvales > Malvaceae > Fremontodendron > Fremontodendron californicum. The sequence goes on from JAULJL010000033.1 coordinate 1,493,176, forward strand.
GGATAATCTGGTTTAGTCATTGTGCCCCAGAGTGTCAATCATGAAGTGATGTTTGGGTAATTGAAGTTTTATGATCATTGGAAAAGGTCATGAATGGTTTAAGCACAATCTTGACACACACCAAATTATCAAAGTCTAGATTCTTGAAAGAATGTCTCATTTGTTTGAATTTCAAGGAATTCAAAAAATTTCAACAAATTCATTCCTTTGTTCATAGCCTAGACTAGGATTTACATCCTGGCTTATTCTGCAATGACAATGCTTTTTTTTTTTGTGAAGTTCAATCATTCATATTCCTTGAAGCATTAGGTCTTTCAAGTGTTCTTGATTCAAGGTTTAGGTATAGAGAAGCCCAAAAAAGAGGGGGGAGGGTGTTGGGTCATGTCGAACAATGATCAACAATATTCTTGATACTGTCTATTATTAAAAATTCCTTAATGCTTGTTTTTGCAAATTCAAATTATTGTTAAAGCACAACAAACACAAAGCATTTAAAATTCAAAATCATTTAATTCATGTAGATGTTAACATGAGACAAGTGCTTTCATCTTCACAGTGTATAGAACTACATGTGTGAAAAACCTAATATGATCATGCACCATGTTTCTTATGACACTTGGCTTTCCCATCTTCAAAACTTATCGAACCAGCCTTGATGAGATCTCTGACCTTGTACTTCAAAGCAGGGCAGTTCTCTGTTGAGTGACCTTGATTGCCAGAATGATAACCACAACACTCATTAGTATCATACCAGCTCGGATAAGGGGGCTTCAGAGGCTCTAATTGCATGGGTGTCACAAGGTGATTCTGGATGAGTTGAGGTAATAGCTCACTGTATGTCACAGGAATCGGGTCATCCTGATTTCTTTTTCTCTTTTTATGCCCCCTTCGATTATTCCCAAGGGTGTTCGATTGATAGACAGATGTAAATTCTGGTTTAGTTGCAGTCATTGGTTGGTAGGGATAAAAACCTTGAGAGACATTGTTCAGGGTAGAGTAAAATGACTGGTACGAGGAGAATTGGGGAGGTGAGGCAAAGCCTTCCACGACTTGGGTATCTTCCTCTTTCTTTTCAGATGCCCCTTTTTTCTTGATATTGGATGTTCTTTCTCCTTCAATTTTCCCATCCTTGATAGCATTCTCAATCATCTCCCCTGAAATTACCATGTCCGAAAAAATCTTCGTGGTGTTGCCGACAAGTATATCATAGTACGGGGCCTGCAGTGTATTCACATAAATGATAGTGGTTTCCTTCTTAGTTAAGGGAGGTTTTACTTGGGCGGCTAGGCTCATCCACCGTTGCGCATATTCTTTGAAGCTCTCAGTAGTTCTTTTCTTCATATTTTGCAATGTAAGACGGTCAGGCGCCATGTCGGTCATATGCTTGTACTGGTTTAGAAAAACCCTAGCCAGGTCATTCCAAGAGCGAATCTGATCCTTGCTCAACTGACTATACTACCTAATTGCGGACCCGCTGAGGCTATCCTGAAAGCAATGAATCAAAAGCTTATCATTATCTATATGACTTGTTATCTTCCAGTAGAACATAGTAATGTGGGCTGATGGATCGGTCGCCCCGTCATATTTCACAAAGTCAGGGATCTTGAACTTAGGAGGAATGACTAAATCGAGGACCAAACATCGTTGTTTCGCATCTAAACTCCCAAATACATCTGTACTTTTTACTGCCCGGAGCCTTTCATCTAACAACTAATATTTCCCTTGGGAATCTGCCAATTGAACCTCATTTACTGCAACCATTTTAAACTTTGCCTGTTCAGCTGGATCATCTGAGTTTAGGACATTGACGGGGTTAACTATGTTCTGGGCATCAATCATTACGACCTCATTCTGACTGTTTTGTGCCTCTAACCGTTCTCTGGCAACAAAGTTTTTGGTGTATCCTTTTCCCTTGATTACGGCGGACATCAGCTCCATCAATTTAATCATCTGATCTTTAGATTCTACTTGAGACTTTGCTAGTTGTTCTCACAATTCTTCCTATACCTTTTCCATTTTTTCCATTCGGGCAACTTGTTCATCCTCCATAGCACTAGCCTGTATTAAAAGTGTACTCAGTACTTCTGATACCTCTGATTTGAAATGGAAATTCTTTCAAAGACTCCTAAAGCCAAGCCAACTTCTGTTTTATTTCCCCCAAATGTATGTCATGATGAATGAGCCATGATTGTCATTTGATGCATGTGAAGAATAAAAGAAATGGTATATGGACATATATAGTGGAAACATGCTGACCATGTATGTAATAAATACAATCACGATCCCAACATGTTGCAAGCAAAGAATAAACAAATCAACGCATGGATATATGCAATGAACAATCATGTACATTTTAGCGTATTTCCCAATGAATGATCATATATCCTATGAGTGCAACACCGTGTCAATTATGATACATGCAAACAATGAATGATTGATAGAGAGTATATACAAAGAAAATCATGCTGACCATGTATGTCATGAATGCATCCTAATGTTAATATGACAAATTAATGCATGAGCCTATACAAAGAAATCATGCTGACTATCTTTATCATGAATGCAACCCAAAGTCAACATGATGCATGTAAAGAATAAACAAATTAATGCATGGATATATAGAAAAAGTCATGCTGATTATGAATGCATGAATGCAACCTGATGCTAACATGATACATGTATCAATGTATGGTATGACAAATAATTGATCGGATGCAAAATGCAAAGGGGAAGATATCACGGAGGAAATAAGAATCGGAGGAACTTAATCATCAAAATCTTATAAGTTTGAAGCATAATCAATTCATTCCCACATCAACGTTCACAATGGTATAAACCATGTTTTACAAAATTTGAACAGTGGTTAAAACTGTCTTATAGAAGTACTTTATTCTTCCTAGCATCCTAAGGCTATAAGAGCCGGCTATTGAATAAGTGAAATCCTATTACATCATATAAGACCGAAGTCTTTCCACCTCAATGCTGTAAATATCCCAATCCTAATGATGCTTTCCCAGTCCTCTATCAATTAGTGTCGTTCGATCCAACCACTTGGCATCTATAAGAGTTTGGACTTTCTTTTTGAATGCTAAACAGTCTTCAATGTTATGGCCAACAATTCCACAGGGATAATCACATCTTGCATTTGGATTATACCATCTTGGATATAGTGGTAACAAGGATTTCGATGGGACACAGGCAACCATGTGATATTGGATCAGTATAGGGAAAAGCTCTCGGTAGCTGATTGGAAAAGGATCAAAATGCATTTGGGTCTTATCCTGGGGTTGTTTCTTAGTCACACATGGCCTAGGAGTTGGGGCACTTGGTGGTGGCACTAAGGTCCGAACCAGAGTGTTTAAATGAAGATGTGGCGGAACAGCATGGTAAGGGTATGGATTTGGACACGGGGCTTTTGGAGGTTGTACATAGCTCGAGGTTCCTATCCCAGATACTGGATAAGGTGATTGATGAGGGAAATAGTGTGAACTGGCAGTTGGTGGTGATGGAGTGGGATTCAGGAATCCCGTAGTGGTCATCCCAATGGACGATTGGATCATAGTAGGGTGGGGATACTGGTTTGGACCTAGAACAGTTTGCAGGTATGGTACTGGATCCGAGGTTTCTATCTTTGGTATCAGGCTCTTAGGTTTAATAATTTTCACAATTTTGTCCATAATTTCATTAGGATTGCAAGCTTTGTGGCATTGACAAGTGTAGGATCCAGCAAGGATTGTATGTTCTGGACTTAATGGTTTTGGTTGATCCAAAGACAATACAGAGCCCTGAGAAAGTTCCTCTTTACTCTTACCCATATCCTCAACCATTTTCAGCAATTTGGCAAGTTGTTCTTTCATTTCCCGGATTTCCTGTCTAAATTCCTCTTGATTGAGTTGCAAAGCACCCAATCGTTCATCTGATTCATTCCTCATATCTTGAACCCCTTTCATGCAAATGAAAATGTCATGAGACTAAAAATGCAATTGTGAATGTACATGCTCTATTCCTATGTGCATGAATATACTGATGATTAATGCATGAACATATATAGAGAAATTATGATGACTATGTATGCTATGGATGCAATCTAATGCCAATATGATGCATTGAATAAATTGATGCACTGGTATATACAAATAATGACTATGCATGTCATAAACGTATTCTACAATGAATGACCATGCATGCTATGATGTCAAAATGATACATGCTAAGACTAAATGAATTAATACAAAGGTAGGTACAAAGAATGACCATGTATATCACAAATGTATTCTACAATGAATAACCATGCATGTTAGGACTATGACATGATGTCAGCATGATACAAATAAATTAACTAATGATTACACGAAATTGGTGGGACCTAAATCTTGATTATTCAAAAATCTCATTATGCAAGATTTGCCTCCAAATTTATGATTTTTTTGAAACATGTTTTTTCTATGAAAAACCAATCATATTATTTTCAAAAGAATTTCGGGGTAGTGGATCCTACTATGGTACAATGTCCAAATGTTCATGCAACACTACCGATTTTATGAAATCATCAAATGAAATTACCAACTCTTTATTGCAAAAAATGAGATCAATAATATAACCAAAAATGTACATGCTCTATTCACACATGTATGAAATGTGCAAAATGCAAAAATGCTTGAAAAAGGATTTTTATTTTTTCAAACAATTAATGAATATTTTGCCCCAACAAATATCTACTCATATAGGTATCACAGTGCCTTTGGGACGGATTAACACATTTATTACGAGCGATGTACGTACATCGTTGCCCGATCTACAAAACTTATTCAGAGTGTAAAATAGGTAACAAAAGGTTTAGAAATGTCCCTCCATGTGTTCCTGTTTTCGGTATATCTAACGGAAATTCGGCATGGCTTCGCCTAGGTTCACTATATGAAGGTGAATCGGTACTAAGGCCCCGAATTGTTCCTCACTGTCGCCGATGAAGGCTAGTAAGGCACCCCGGTAAAAGCAGGTTCAATTCGTTACAGTATAATTTCCTATGCCCGTACGGAGGATTATCACGAAGGCATTAGGTACTTTATACTCAGAAAGTGTTTCACTAGCCCATACGGAGGAACATCACGAAGGCGTAGTTACTTTACTCCCACTTAAAAGGACAGAACCCGGGTAGAGGATTCATGTTTCGCAAATGCAAATACAGTGTGTGCAGAGGAACAAAACAAACCTGTCACTGTCGTAACATAAAAAATAACGAGTCTCATCGCAAGACTTTATTATTCGTTAAGCGTGACATTAAAAAAAAGTCGAGGAAAAGTCGACTTAATTCCTCTAGAAAAATGAAGGTTTTGAAAATGACCTTGAAAAAGACATGGAGTCGCCACCAATCTTTTTAAGCTAGGTGTGATCGGCCACCTATTAAAATCGGTTTTATAAAATATTTTAAAAATGAATAAAAACATTTTAAAAACCAATTTCAAGTCTGCGTTTTAAACCAGAGAAATCAAAGAAGCGGGTTCGGGAGTCGGTTACGTGCGGGGAAGGATTAGCACCCCCACAACGCCCGTATAAATCGGTACCATATTAATCATGTGTTATCTCAAGTCTCGGTAAAAAATCGGTTTTAAATTTAGTATTTCAAGTTAATTCCCAATTTAAAGAAAAAATAATTCCATTTTTAATTGAAAATGACCCGGAATTTATAAATTCAAAATTTTTCTATATTCCCCAACAAACGTGGCAAAATATAGAAATTTTTATTAATTTGGAAAACTTTCCGAATCATTCTCGTTTTTTGAAAGAAAGATATTCCTTTATTAATGATAATTGATGATATTCCCTCCAGCAAAATCGGTAGAGAACTCATGAATTATTTTAACTCGGGAATATCTCTATTTTTTATTGAAACATCATTATCCTTTTGAAAACATTCGAAAGAAATGAATATATATATGCATGACATAAATAAAATGACATAGCAAAATCTAAATAATATAATGCTTCCTAAATGATATGATATAATATAAATGCCTTAGTATATTCTAAATGAAATGAAATGTCCTAAGTTATATGACATATTCTAAATGAAATGAAATGTCCTAAGTTATATGACATATTCTAAATGAAATGAAATGACCTAGGTAACATAATATATTCTATATGAAATGTAATATCCTAAATCACGTGATATATTTTAAATGAAATAAAATATCCTAAATGACATAATATATCCTAAATGAAATGACCTAGGTAACATAATATATTCTAAATGAAATGACCTAGGTAACATAATATATTCTATATGAAATGACATAATTTAAATGACATGGCAAATATGAATGATAATTATGACATGGAATATAATTTAAAATATGAATGTATATAATTTAAATGACATGGAATATAAAATAATGCTATCATATAATATGCATGGAAATAAAAATGTAAATAATTATGCATGAACATAGTATATGCTAAATAATATAACAAAAAAAAATAATTAAATAAAAAGCATAGGATATCATGAAAATATTCCAAATCATATAATAAACAATATAACATAACTCAAAATCATAACAATATCATAGAAATTATTATAGCAAAAATCACACATAAAATGCATGAATATGGAAAATGCAATGTATGAAAATGTATTTTTTCCTTTAATTAAGGAAATTCGTATATCTAAAAAGATATCCGGCTACCTTAGGAAAATATGTCAAATTAATTATTCTAAAACCAAAATACTTTGTGATTGTTTGAAAACAATTTTGAAAAAGCTTGAATTAAAAATAAAAACTGGGCTAATTTTTTAAAATGGCTCTAATTTCCTAAGTTTAAAAATCCGGACTTGACTACCCTTAACCCGAGACTTGAAAAATCATTTTTAGAGTTTAAAAAGGCTTAGAAACTACCCTAAGTTAGTAGCTAACCCTCCTAATCAGCCCACTCTAAGTAATTTAATCAAAACAGAAAAATGATTTTTCTTTAAATTCAATTCTGACTCCACTATCTAGTTTTAAGCCACGATTTTTTATCCTATTCTGAAAAATTCAAAAAATTCTGAAAAAATACTGGAGACTTAGGACATGTAAAAATACACAGAAAAAAAATCGTCTTAATTTTATGATTAAAGATGAACTCCCGGAAAAATCGGAGAAGTACGAGTATTGGGTGAAAAAACCTGTTTCGCCAAAATACATTTTTGCCTTTGATAAAATCATTTAAAAATCAAAGTAAAAATACTTTAGACTCACAAATAGTAGCTAGGACTTTTTGAAAGTTAGATAAAAATTGACTAAGTAAAAAAAATCCCAAAGGTAGAATAATCAATTTGACAAAACTTAATTTTCCACAAGTGTGCTCAAGAGAGCATGACTTTGAACCATTAATTGGTCTAAGTCATTATTCAAGTGGCATGAACATGAAATGCATGAAAAAATAAAGCAAGTATAGTGCATGAAATGCATGAATTTAAACCTAAATGTCATGAAAAAATGCATGGCATTCATATAGTGACCTAGACCTAAATGAACTTGCATGGCATTTAATGCAACCTAGACCTAAAATGCATGAACATGCATAGCAAATAAACCAAACCTAATAAATAAATATGCATGGCATTTTCACAAACACAAAAGCATGCTTAAACCAAAAACTCACCCAAATATCATGCAAATGCTAAGTCTATCAACTAACATGGCAAGAATGCACATAATATGCAAAAATTCAAGGAGTGGCCGAATGGCCTATGTTGCAAAAACTCAAGGAGTGGCCGAATGGCCTATGTAACTAGCAAGCATGGCATTTCCACAAACACTTGGTATACTAACATGCAAAACTAAATCAAATGTCATGCAAATGTAAAATCTACCAACTAACATGGCAAAAATGCACATACAATGCAAAAATTCAAGGAGTGGCCGAATGGCCTCAAGCTCCAACAAGCATGGCATTTTCACAAACACTTGATATACTAACATGCTCAACTAAAATATAAAACTCAAATCATGCAAACACAACACAAGAATTTTCACAAACCCTTGATATACTAACATGCTCAACTTAAAATATAACACTCAAATCATGCAAACACAAAATAAGCATTTTCACAAACACTTGATATGCTAAATCTAAAACACCAACAAATTTAAACATCATGAAAACAGAAAATTAAAAATGCAAGAACACGATATTTAAACCATAAATGGCAACAAACAAAGCAACCAAATTAAAATATAACTCAAGTATATGAAGTATAATAACATTTAAAACATCAAGATCAAAGAAAATAACATGAAAAACATGATAAAATAAACCAAAACAGCAACATTAACAAAAACTGTAGGCCATTCGGCCATGGTGATGAGAATATTGTCAAAAAAATTGTAAAAAATATATTTAAGAAAGAGATGAAGAAAGAACTTAAGAAGAACAATAAAAAAAAACATTTATTTAAAAAGGAAACTCACCAAATAATAATTAAAATAGCAAAAATAAGAATGGAAAATCAAGAAAGTGCAAGAGTTGGTGCTCAAGAGCAACCTCAAGAAGCTACATTTCAAGCTTTATCTCTTCAAACTTTCCTTTCTTTTCTAAACTTTTTCTTTTTTGCCTCCAACCAAAGAGAGAAAACCAAGTAAAAACCAAGAGAACTCAGCCAAAATCAAGTGTTAAAAAATAAAATCTGACCCCCCTACATGCTAGCCGAAACCCCCTTTTTAATGAGCAAAGATGTTGTCATTTTTTTGTAACCAATTTTCCATCAAATGGCTAATAATTCAAGGTGAAAAAATCATGAAATTATCACCCTTAGATTAGCATATCAGCTATCCCAAATTACAGCTGTTCAAGAATAATGTTGACACTCTCTCTTGGCCTATGTGGCTTAATCACCATGGCTTGATCAAAGAGAATCTCTAACTCTTAATTTTTAGCCATTTGATTGAAAAATTAGAAGCTTATACCTTCCTTTGGGCCTTGGCAGGCCAGAACTTCTTTTTTCCAGCCCAAGTCTGATTTTTTGAAAGGCCCAAAGAAGCCCTTTTCGATTGCTTGGGTGAAATGACCGTTTTGCCCCCCGGATGCAAATAAATATCAAACGGACTCCAAATTCAATTTTTATTTCTTTAATACTTCAAAAATAATAAAACATTGAGTTCTAGAAGTTTTCAAAATTATCCGAGTCCGTTCGCTATTTATTTGGATTTTTTCTTCCAAAAATACCCTTTTATGCTCCCACATTTTACCATTTTATAAACGAGCTCCAATTCAAGATTTTTCTTCACAAATCTCTTCCAAATAATTTAAAAATGTTATCTGGAATTTTCATAATTTTTGGAGCTCATTTGGTATTTTTTCGGGATTTATCGGCTTGAATTACTACATAGGAGCTCGGAATTTGGCCATTTTGCAAACGAACTCCGAATCAAGATTTTCTTTTGCAAATCTATTCCAAATAATTTAAAAGTGAGATTTACAAAATTTCATAATTTTTAGAGTCCATTTGCTAATTTTTCAAAATTATAAAACCCTGGATATCTCCACTAGAGGCTTCAGTTATCACCACCGAAGACTTGTTCACTTTTAAAACTGTAAAATTCTGGATATCCCCACCAGAAGCATTGGCTATCACCACCAAAAGTTTGCTCATTGTAAAATTCTGGGTAACTCCTCCAGAAGCTTTGAGAAATGATGGAGATGCACATGTCTTTTAACAAGGTGCTCATGCTTCATAGTGCAAATGTAATGCTTGGATTGATGTAAATGTTTCTTACTTGGATTGATGCCCATGTTTCATGATGCAGATGCCCCTACTAATTGTATTTATGTAACTGGTTTATAAATGGTGTAACTATAATTACCACACAATAATGAAAATGCAATGATTCTAGAAATGATGCAATTGCTTGAGATGCAACAAATGCGAATTCCATGAAGAATGTAAATGTAAAGATAAAATGCAGATGCTTATGGAATAATGCCAATGCAAATACCCATGAATGATGCAAATGCTTGCCGACACTGTGCAAATGTAAAAGCTTGATAAAAAAGATGAGTGCTCATGAGTGATGCAAATGCCCCCGATTGTTTTTCTAGATTTTGGCTTAGCCTTTCAAATTCATTTTTCCTCTTCAAATCAGAGTATATCTTCAATTCATTTTGGCTATTCTCTTTGCCCCAACAGTTTTCAAACTATCATCAATAGAGATCTGAACTGGGTTCTATTTCTTCTTCTCATATCTGGAAGTCAAGACCTATCTTGGCAGTTCTATACTTTTGGGTTAGAAAAATCCTTGTCTCATGTCAACATCAAAGTGGGTATTTCAAAAAATCTTTTTATTTGTTTTCGCATCTTGAAAACTTTTGAAAAAAAATATTAACCCCACAATGTGTGATGTATAAATCTTTTGAAGACTGATGATTATTGTTAGAAATTTCTCTAAGTATCAATCTGGGTTTTTTCAATTGGGATTGGCAAGGCTTGGTATAACAAGATTCTGGCTTTTCGAAGAAAACTTCATGACAAAAATGTATATCCCTTCTAGGCTCACAAATGGAATAGGTTTTATAAATCATGAATTCATTGAGAACCAAACAAATTCAACATTATTTTAGTTTCCATATCAAGGCATTTTGACAAACGTCAAGATTGGCTGGGATGTTTAAATCGGAAAGTTTAATCTTGGGAAAAAAAGTTTCAGTTTTTGAAGACAATCCTCTGAATGAGAATTGACAATTTGGGAGGTTCAAGAATTCTTAAATGTTCCTCGATGACCACTTTTTTAAGATGACCTTCTCTTTCTGTGGTATCGGCACTTTCATAGATGGCATCAAAAAATTTTTATTTTACTCTAGACCATCCATTTTTGGGTTTTCGCCCTAGAGTCCCATTCTTTCCAATTTTTCTCTTTTTTTTTGTTCTACCATACACTTGAGAATTCTAAATTCTTCCTTGGTGAAATGATAATTCGATGAAATGGGATAAAATCTGAGGAAAAACCTTTCAAATTAAATATTAATGCTTGATCAAAATGGACTTTTAAAGCACGTAGTGTAGGCCATGGCCCAGGGTTCAGTAAGAAAGGATAAATAGGCCCAAAATATGTGTTTGAGGGTAATCAGATCAAGGATCATTTCTTGAGGAGGATTCTCTTTGAAGCATTTGTCCTTTTTGGACTTTTCATTACTTGTGACTTTTGCGTCTTTCTTTCCTCGTTCTTGGCTTTCAATTTGCCATGTCTTTCACACATTTTGTTTTCTTTTTTTTCATTGTGTTTTTCTTTTGTTTTTCTTAGCTTTCATTTCGCCATCTTTTTCTCTTATTTTTCTTTGACAGAGTGAGCCCGTATTTATTCGGGGCTCCATTTGCTTTGTGTCTGTCCTTGAGCTGTCACTCATTTCTCAATGATCTTTAAAAAGATCTTTCCTCGCATTTGCCCCCCAGTGTAGAGGGTAATCCTTGATTAGGGTTTAAAAAAAAAAGAATTCTTTCGGCTCAAAAGGGGTGACTATGGATAATTTCTTTTTGTGCGAATGGGATATAAAAGATGGCCATTTCTCATGTCAAGCACAAATATTCATATTGAAAAGCAATCCCTAGGGGAATTAGATATTCGAAATTTCATTTTGCACTTTGGAATCATCCGAATTCTTATATGCATGATACCACAAATTTTTTCATTTTTCATTTTCATCGCATGCCCCAATGATTCATGCGTTAGTCTATCCTTATTCACCATGTATCCATCATTTCCACATATGATGCCCCAATTTGATTAACCATGAGATTTTGTATCAACGAGGAACATAGCAAGTCTAGGTCTGTACTGAAAAGACTGAATTTCAAATCTGAGTTCTTTGAAGAGACAAGGAAAATATGACCGAAAAACGGGTTTTCTCTGGGACAAGGGATAATCTAGTTTGGTCATTGTGCTCCAAGGTATTAATCATGAAGTGATGTTTGGGTCATTGAAGTTTTATGGTCATTGGAAAAGGTCATGAATGGTTTTAGCACAAACTTGACACATATCAAATTATCAAAATCTAGATTCTCCAAAGAATGTCTCATTTGTTTGAATTTCAAGGAACTCGAAAATTTCAAAAAAGTCATTCCTTTGTTCATAGCCTAGACTAAGATCTACGTCTTTGCTTATTCTGTGATGACAATGGTTTTATGAAGTCAAATCATTCATATTTCTTGAAGCATTAGGTCTTTCAAGTGTTCTTGTTTTAAGAGATTTAGGCTTAGGAAAACCTAAAGAGAAGGGAGAATGTATTGGGTCATTTGTAACACTGGTCATCAATCTTCTTGAGACTATCCATTATTAATGCTTGTTTTTGCAAATTCAAGTTATTGTTAAAACACAACAAACACAAAGCATTTAAAATTCAAAATTCATTTAATTCATGTAGATGTTAGCATCAGACAAGTGCTTTCATCATCACAGTGTATAGAACTACATGCGTCAAAAACCTAATATGATCATGCACAATGTTTCTTATGACATTTGGCTTTCCCATCTTCAAAACTTATCGAACCAGCCTTGATGAGATCCCTGACCTTGTACTTCAAAGCGGGGCAGTTCTCTCTTGAGTGACCTTGATTGCCAGAATGATAACCACAACACTCATTAGCATCATACCAACTCGGATAAGGGGGCTTCAGAGGCTCTAATTTCATGGGTGTCACAAGGTGATTCTGGATAAGTTGAGGTAATAGCTCACTCTATGTCACAGGAATTGGGTTATCCTGATTTCTTTTTCTCTTTTTATGCCCCCTTTGATTATTCCCAAGGGTGCTCGATTGATAGGTAGATGTAAATTCTGATGTAGTTGCAGTCATTGGTTGGTAGGGATAAAAACCTTGAGAGACATTGTTCAGGGTGGAGTAAAATGGCTGATACGAGGAGAATTGGGGAGGTAGGGCAAAGCCTTCCAGGACTTGGTTATCTTCCTTTTTCTTTTCAGATGCCCAATTTTTCTTGATATTGGATGTTCTTTCTCTTTCAGTTTTCCCATCCTTGATAGCATTCTCAATCATCTCCCCTGAAATTACCATGTCCGAAAAAATCTTCGTGGTGTTGTCGACAAGTATATCATAGTACGGGGCCTGCAGTGTATTCACAAAAATGACAGTGGTTTCCTTCTGAGTTAAGGGCGGTTGTACTTGGGCGGCCAAGCTCATCCACCGTTGTGCATATTCTTTGAAGCTCTCAGTAGCTCTTTTCTTCATATTTTGCAAGGTGAGACGGTCAGGCGCCATGTCGGTCATATGCTTGTACTGGTTTAGAAAAACCCTAGCCAGGTCATTCCAAGAGTGAATCTGATCCTTGCTCAACTGACTATACCACCTAATTGCGGACCCGCTGAGGCTATCCTGAATGCAGTGAATCAAAATCTTATCATTATCTATATGACTTCTCATATTTCGGCAGAACATAGTGATGTGGCCTGACGGATCGGTCGTCCCGTCATATTTCACAAAGTCAGGGATCTTGAACTTAGGAGGAAAGACTAAATCGAGGACCAAACATTGTTCTTTTGCGTCTAAACTCCCAAATACATCTGTTCTTTCTACTGCCCGGAGCCTTTCATCTAACAACTGATATTTCCCTTGGGAATCTGCCAACTCAACCTCATTTACTGCAACCATTTTCAACTTTTCCTGTTCAGCTGGATCATCTGAGTTTAGGACATTGACGAGGTTAACAGTGTTCTGGGCATCAATCATTACGACCTCATTCTGACCCTTTTGTGCCTCTAACCCTATCTTGGCGACAAAGTTTTCGGTGTACCCTTTTCCCTTGATTACGGCGGACATCAGCTCCATCAATTTAGTCATCTGATCCTTAGATTTTGCTTGAGACTTTGCTAGCTGTTCTCGTAATTCTTCCTGTACCTTTTCCATTATTTCTATTCGGGCAACTTGTTCATTCTCCATTGCACTAGCCTATATTAAAAGGGTACTAAGTACTTCTGATACCTCTGATTTGAAATGGAAATTCTTTCAAAGACTCCTAAAGCCAAGCCAACTTATGTTTTATTTCCCCCAAATGTATGTCATGATGAATGAGCCATGATTGTCATTTGATGCATGTGAAGAATAAAAAAAATAATGTATGGACATATATAGTGGAAACATGTTGACCATGTATGTAATAAATGCAATCACGATGCCAACATGTTGCAAGCAAAGAATATACAAATCAACGCATGGATATATGCAATGAACGATCATGTACATTTTAGCGTATTTCCTAATGAATGATCATAATATACCCTATGAATGCAACACGGTGTTAATTATGATACATGCAAACAATGAATGATTGATACAGAGTATATACAAAGAAAATCATGCTAACCATGTGTGTCATGAATGCGACCTAATGCTAACATGATGTATGTAATAAGCAAATTAATGCATGGATATATACAGAAAAATCATGTTGATTATGAATGCATAAATGCAACCTGATGCTAACATGATACATGTATGAATGTATGGTATGACCAATAATTGATCGGATGCAAAATGCAAAAGAGGAAGATATCACGGAGGAAATAAGAATCGGAGGAACTTAATCATCAACATCTCATAAATTTGAAGCATAGTCAATTCATTCCCATATCAATGTTCACAAGGGTATAAACCATGTTTTACAAAATCTGAGCAGTAGTTAAAACTGTCTTTACAAGCACTTTATTCTTCCTAGCATCCTAAGGCTATAAAAGCCGGCTACTGAATAAGTGAAATCCTATTACATCATATAAGACCGAAGTCTTTCCACCTCAATGCTGTAAATCTCCCAATCCTAATGATGCTTTCCCTGTCCTCTATCAATCAGTGTCGTTGGATCCAACCACTTGGCATCTATAAGAGTTTGCACTTTCTTTTTGAATGCTATACAGTCTTCAATGTTATGGCCAACAATTCCACAGTGATAATCACATCTTGCATTTGGATTATACCACCTTGGATATGGTGGTAACAGGGATTTCAATGGGACACAAGCAACCATGTGATTTTGGATCAGTATAGGGAGAAGCTCTCGGTAGCTGATTGGAATGGGATCAAAATGCATTTGGGTCTTATCCTGGGGTCGTTTCATAGTCACACTGAACCTAGGAGTTGGGGCACTTGGTGGTGGCACTAAGGTCCGAACCAGAGTATTTACATGGAGGTGTGGCGGAATAGCATGGTAAGGGTATGGATTTGGACACGGGGTCTTTGCAGGTTGTACATAGCTCGAGGTTCCTATCCTAGATGCTGGATAAGGTGATTGATGAGGGCAATAGTATGAACTGGCAATTGTTGGTGATGGAATGGGATTCAGTAATCCCGCAGTGGTCATCCCAATGGAAAATTGGACCATAGTAGGATGGGCATACTGGTTTGGACCTAGAACAGTTTGCAGGTATGGTATAGGATCCGAGGTTTCTATCTTTGGTATCAGGCTATCAGGTTTAATCATTTTCATGATTTTGTCCACAATTTCATCAGGATTGCAACCTTTGTGGCATTGACAAGCGCAGGATCCAGCAAGGATTGGATGTTCTGGATCTAATGGTTTTGGTTGATCCAAAGACGATGCAAATCCCTGAGAAAGTTCCCCTTTACTCTTTCCCATATCCTCAACCATTTTCAGCAATTTGGCAAGTTGTTCTTTCATTTCCCGGATTTCCTGTCTAAACTCTTCTTGATTGAGTTCCAAAGCACCCAATTATTCCTCCGATTCATTCCCCATATCTCAAACCCCTTTCATGCAAATGAAAATGTCATGAGATTAAGAATGCAATTGTGAATGTACATGCTCTATTCCTATGTGCATGAATATACTGATGATTAATGCATGAACATATACAGGGAAATCATGATGACTATGTATGCTATGGATGCAATCTAATGCCAGTATGATGGATTGAATAAATTGATGCACAGGTATATAAAAATAATGATTATGCATGTCATAAATGTATTCTACAATGAATGACCATGCATGCTATGATGTCAAAATGATACATGCTAAGAATAAATGAATTAATACAAAGGTAGGTACAAATAATGACCATGTATATTACAAATGTATTCTACAATGAATAACCATGCATGTTAGGACTGTGACATGATGTCAACATGATACAAATAAATTAACCAATGATTACACGAAATTGGTGGGACCTAAATCTTGATTATTCAAAAATCTCATTATGCAAGATTTGCCTCCAAATTTATGATTTTTTTGAAACATGTTTTTTTCTATGAAAAACCAATCATATTGTTTTGAAAAGAATTTCGGGGTAGTGGATCCTACTATAGTACAATATCCAAATGTTCATGTGACACTACCGGTTTTATGAAATCATCAAATGAAATTACCAACTGTTTATTGCAAAGAATGAGATCAATAACGCAACCAAAAATGTACATGCTCTATTCACACATGTATGAAATGTGCAAAATGCTTGAATGCTTGAAAATTGATTTTTAGTTTTTTAAACAATTAATGAATATTTTGCCCCGACAAATATCTACTTATATAGGTATCACAATGCCTTTGGGACGGATTAACACAATTATTACGGGCGATGTACGTACATCGTTGCCCGATCTACAAAACTTATTCAGAGTGTAAAATAGGTAACAAAAGGTTTAGAAATGTTCCTCCATGTGTTCCTATCTTCGGTATATCTAACGGAAATCCGGCATGGCTTCACCTAGGTTCACTATATGAGAGTGAATCGGTTCTAAAGGCCCCGAATTGCTCCTCACTGTCGCCGGTGAAGGCTAGTAATGCACCCCTATAAAAGCTGGTTCAATTCGTTAGAGTATATTTTCCTATGCTCGTACGGAGGATTATCACGAAGGCATTAGGTACTTTATACTCTGAAAGTGTTTCACTAGCCCATACGGAGGAACATCACGAAGGCGTAGTTACTTTACTCCCACTTAAACGGACGGAACCCGGGTAGAGGATTCATGTTATGCAAATGCAAATACAGTGTGTGCGGAGGAACAAAACAAACTTGTCACCACCTATTCTACACCCCTTATTCTAAATCCCCCACTAAAATCAAACAATATAAAGCATCAATCAAGCAATCATATAAATATACGCAACAAAATAACTAGAGAACAAATAATAATATGAATGCACATGAATATGGACATACTAAAACATTGTATATTTTCAAAATTCTCTTTTATTTTCTTAAAAAATATGGGAATTAAAATTAAATACCAATTAAACCAACAAAACCGAGACTTAGATAACACACGACTAATTCTAGGCCTGACTCTCTAATTGTCTCCGACGGAGTCCCCAAGCTGTCGCAACTTAAAAGATAACGAGTCTCATCGCAAGACTTTATTATTCGTTAAGCGTGACATTAAAAAAAAAGTCGAGGAAAAGTCGACTTAATTCCTCTAGAAAAATGAAGGTTTTGAAAATGACCTTGAAAAAGACATGGAGTCACCAGCAATCTTTTTAAGCTAGGTGTGATCGGCCACCTATTAAAACCGGTTTTATAAAATATTTTAAAAATTAATTAAAACATTTGAAAAACCAATTTCAAGTCTGCGTAAACCAGAGAAATCAAAGAAGCGGGTTCGGGAGTCGGTTACGTGCGGGGAAGGATTAGCACCCCTACAACGCCTGTATAAATCAGTACCTTATTAATCGTGTGTTATCTCAAGTCTCGGTAAAAAATCAGTTTTAAATTTAGTATTTCAAGTTAATTCCCAATTTAAAGAAAAAATAATTCCATTTTTAATTGAAAATGATCCGAAATTTATAAATTCAAAATTTTTCTATATTCCCCAACAAACGTGGCAAAATATAGAAATTTTTATTAATTTGGAAAACTTTCCGAATCATTCTCGTTTTTTGAAAGAAAGATATTCCTTTATTAATGATAATTGATGATATTCCCTCCAGCAAACCCGGTAGAGAACTCATGAATTATTTTAACTTAGGAATATCTCTATTTTTTATTGAAAAATCATTATCCTTTTGAAAACATTCGAAAGAAATGAATATGTATATGCATGACATAAATAAAATGCATAGCAAAATCTAAATAATATAATGCTTCCTAAATGATATGATATAATTTAAATGCCTTAGTATATTCTAAATGAAATGAAATGTCCTAAGTTATATGACATATTCTAAATGAAATGAAATGTCCTAAGTTATATGACATATTCTAAATGAAATGAAATGACCTAGGTAACATAATATATTCTATATGAAATGTAATATCCTAAATCATGTGATATAGTTTAAATGAAATAAAATATCCTAAATGACATAATATATCCTAAATGAAATGACCTAGGTAACATAATATATTCTACATGAAATGACCTAGGTAACATAATATATTCTATATGAAATGACATAATTTAAATGACATGGCAAATATGAATGATATGGTATATAATTTAAATGACATGGAATATAAAATAATGCTATCATATAATATGCAAAGAAATAAAAATGAAAATAATAATGCATGAACATAGTATATGCAAAATAATATAACAAAAAAAATAATGAAATAAAAAGCATAGGATATCATGAAATATTCCAAATCATATAATAAACAATATAACATAACTCAAAATCATAACAATATCATAGAAATTATTATAGCAAAAATCACACATAAAATGCATGAATATGGAAAATGCAATGCATGAAAATGTATTTTTTCCTTTAATTAAGGAAATCCGTATATCTAAAAAGATATCCGGCTACCTTAGGAAAATATGTCAAATTAATTATTCTAAAACAAAATACTTTGTGATTGTTTGAAAACAATTTTGAAAAAGCTTGAATTAAAAATAAAAACTAGGCTAATTTTTTAAAATGGCTCAAATTTTCTAAGTTTAAAAATCCGGACTTGACTACCCTTAACCCGAGACTTGAAAAATCATTTTTAGAGTTTAAAAAGGCTTAGAAACTACCCTAAGTCAGTAGCTAACCCTCCTAATCAGCCCACTCTAAGTAATTTAATCAAAACAGAAAAATAATTTTTCTTTAAATTCAATTCAGACTCTACTGTCTAGTTTTAAGCCACGATTTTTTATCTTATTCTGAAGAATTCAAAAAATTCTGAAAACAATTTTGGAGACTTAGGACATGTAAAACTACAAGGCAAAAAATCTGCTTAATTTTATGATTAAAGATGAACTCCCAGAAAAATCGGAAAAGTACGAGTACTAGGTGAAAAAAACTGTTTTGCCAAAATACATTTTTGCCTTTGATAAAATCATATAAAAATCAAAGTAAAAATATTTTAGACTCACAAAATGACTCACAAACAGTAGCTAGGACTTTTTGAAAGTTAGATAAAAATTGACTAAGTAAAAAAAATCACAAAGGTAGAATAATCAATTTGACAAAACTTAATTTTCCACAAGTGTGCTCAAGAGAGCATGACTTTGAACCATTAATTGGTCTAAGTCATTATTCAAGTGGCATGAACATGAAATGCATGAAAAAATACAGCAAGTATAGTGCATGAAATGCATGAATTTAAACGTAAATGTCATGAAAAAATGCATGGCATTCATATAGTGACCTAGACCTAAATGAACTTGCATGGCATTTAATGCAACCTAGACCTAAAATGCATGAACATGCATAGCAAATAAACCAAACCTAATAACTAAAATATGCATGGCATTTTCACAAACACAAAGCATGCTTAAACCAAAAACTCAACCAAATATCATGCAAATGCTAACCTATCAACTAACATGGCAAGAATGCACATACAATGCAAAAATTCAAGGAGTGGCCGAATGGCCTATGTAACTAGCAAGCATGGCATTTTCACAAACACTTGGTATACTAACATGCAAAACTAAATCAAATGTCATGCAAATGTAAAATCTACCAACTAACATGGTAAAAATGCACATACAATGCAAAAATTCAAGGAGTGGCCGAATGGCCTCAAGATCGAACAAGCATGGCATTTTCACAAACACTTGATATACTAACATGCTCAACTAAAATATAAAACTCAAATCATGCAAACACAACACAAGCATTTTCACAAACACTTGATATACTAACATGCTCAACTTAAAATATAACACTCAAATCATGCAAACACAACACAAGCATTTTCACAAACACTTGATATACTAAATCTAAAACACCAACAAATTTAAACATCATGAAAACAGAAAATTGAAAATGCAAGAACATGATATTTAAACCATAAATGGCAACAAACAAAGTAACCAAATTAAAATATAACTCAAGTATATGAAGTAGAATAACATTTAAAACATCAAGATCAAAGAAAATAACATGAAAAACATGATAAAATAAACCAAAACAGCAACATTAACAAAAACTGTAGGCCATTCGGCCATGGTGAGAATATTGTCAAAAAAATTGTAAAAAATATATTTAAGAAAGAGATGAAGAAAGAACTTAAGAAGAACAATAAAAAAACATTTATTTAAAAAGGAAACTCACCAAATAATAATTAAAATAGAAAAAATAAGAATGGAAAATCAAGAAAGTGCAAGAGTTGGTGCTCAAGAGCAACCTCAAGAAGCTATATTTCAAGCTTTATCTCTTCAAACTTTCCTTTCTTTTCTAAACTTTTTCTTTTTTGCCTCCAACCAAAGAGAGAAAAACCAAGTAAAAACCAAGAGAACTTAGCCAAAATCAAGTGTGAAAAAATAAAATCTGACCCTTCTACATGCTGGCCCAAACCCCTTTTTTAATGAGCAATGATTTTGTCATTTTTTTGTAACCAATTTTCCATCAAATGGCTAATAATTCAAGGTGAAAAAATCATGAAATTATCACCCTTAGATTAGCATATCAGATGTCCCAAATTACAGCTGTTCAAGAATAATGTTGACACTCTCTCTTGGCCTATGTGGCTTAATCACCATGGCTTGATCAAAGAAAATCTCTAACTCTTAATTTTTAGCCATTTGATTGAAAAATCAGAAGCTTCCTCCTTCCTTTGGGCCTTAGCAGGCCAGAAATTCTTTTTTCCAGCCCAAGTCTAATTTTTTGAAAGGCCCAAAGAAGCCCTTTTCGGTTGCTTGGGTGAAATGACCGTTTTGCCCCGCGGATGCAAATAAATATCAAACGGACTCCAAATTCAACTTTTCTTTTTTTAATACTTCCAAAATAATAAAACATTGAGTTCTGGAAGTTTTCAAAATTATCCGAGTCCGTTCGCTATTTATTTGGATTTTTTCTTCAAAAAATACCCTTTTATGCCCCCACATTTTACCATTTTTTAAACGAGCTCCAAATCAAGATTTTTCTTCACCAATATCTTCCAAATAATTTAAAAGTGTGATCTGGAAGTTTTCATAATTTTTGGAGCTCATTTGGTGTTTTTTCGGGATTTATCGGCTTGAATTACTACATAGGAGCTCGGGATTTGGCCATTTTGCAAACGAAATCCGAATCTAGATTTTCTTTTGCAAATCTCTTCCAAATAATTTAAAAATGAGATTTGCAAAATTTCATAATTTTTGGAGTCCATTTGCTATTTTTTCGAGATTTATCTTTTTTAATTATTGCATAGGAGGCCCGGTATTTGGCCATTTTGCAAATGGACTCCGAATCAAGATTTTCTTTCGCAAATCTCTTCCAAATAATTTAAAAATGATATTTTCAAAATTTTAGAAGATTTGGAGTTCATTTTCTATTTTTCCGGGATTTTCCTTTTTGAATTACTAGATAAGAGACCCGGGATTTGGCCATTTTGCAAATGGACTCCGAATCAAGATTTTCTTTTGCCAATCTCTTTCAAATGGTTTAATAATGAGATTTACAAATTTTCAGATTTTTCGGAGTTCATTTGCTATTTTTTCTGCATTTTCCAATTTTGCCCTTTTGAATCCGAAACCCGGTTTCGCTCAAAACAAGTCCGATTTTCAGATTTTCTTCAAGATGAGACTTGGGATATCCTTTTAAACCATTCCTCATCCATTGGGGGCTTTTTTCTTACCAAGTCGGGCCATTTCCGTGATTCTTCCCGATTTCACCGAAATCCACTAAAAACCCTAATTCTCGATTTTCTCCCGAATTGACTTTTCTGTCGGTTTTTTTTGCAAGTGGCTTCTCCATTACTCGTAGTCAGTGCTTATCTTTCATTTGGAACCTTCAATTTTGATCAATTTGATCGTTTAAGTACTTTTCCCCAAATTTCTCGGATTAGGGTTTTCTTTCTACTGAATCTCCAAATCCCAACTTCCGAACTCCATATCTGTCAATGTGGACCTCGGATTATCAAAATTCTTTTGCCATTTTTCAACTGAACTTCAAATCTTGATTTTGAGAGTGGGTTGACTTTTTTAGTAGTTGACTTTCTAGGGTTGACTTTTTCAGGGTTGACTTTTTTCGAGGTTGACTTTTTTTGACTTTGACTTTTTATGCTCAACCTCTTAAACTAAGTCTCGGAGTACCACCTGCAGGATGAAAAAAGTTGTTTTACAAATGGAAACATCAATTTAGGAAGAAAACATGTTTTAGTGGTCCGGATAAAATTAGGTGTCTACAGTCACCACCTATTCTACAGCTTTTATTCTAAATACCCCGCTAAAATCAAACAATATAAGACATCAGTCAAGCAAACATATAAATATATGCAACAAAATAACCAGAGAACAAATAATAATATGAATGCACATGAATATGGACATATTAACACATTTTTTTATTTTCAAAATTCTCTTTTATTTAAAAAAAAAAATATGAGAATTAAAATTAACTACCAATTAAACGAACAAAATCGAGACTTTGATAACTCATGATTAATTTCTAGGCCTGACTCTCTAAAAGTCCCTAATTGAGCCGCCAAGCTGTCACAACCTAAAAAATAACGAGTCTCATCGCAAGACTTTATTATTCGTTAAGCGTGACATTAAAAAAAAAGAGGAAAAGTCGACTTAATTCCTCTAGAAAAATGAAGGTTTTGAAAATGACCTTAAAAAAGACATGGAGTCGCCACCAATCTTTTTTAGCTAGGTGTGATCAGCCACCTATTAAAACTGATTTTATAAAATATTTTAAAAAATTAATTAAAATATTTTTAAAACCAATTTCAAGTCTGCGTTTAAACCAGAGAAATCAAAGAAACGGGTTCGGGACTCGGTTACGTGCGGGGAAGGATTAGCACCCCCACAACACCCATATAAAACGGTACCTAACTAATCATGTGTTATCTTAAATCTCGGTAAAAAGTTGGTTTTAAATTTAGTATTTCAAAATAATTCCCAATTTTAAGAAAAATAATTCCATTTTTAATTGAAAATGATCCGGAATTTATTAATTCAAAATTTTCCTATATTCCCCGACAAAATCGGCAAAATATAGAAATTTTTATTCATTTGGAAAACTTTTCGAATTATTCTCGTTTTTTTGAAAGAAAGATATTTCTTTATTAATGATAATTGATGATATTCCCTCCAGCAAACCCGGTAGAGAACACATAAATTATTTTAACTCGGGAATATCCTTATCTTTTATTGAAAATTATTTTCTTCTATAAAACATTTTAAAAAATATGAATATGGACATGTATGATATAAATAACATGACATGGCAAATCTAGATAATGTAATGCAACTTAAATGACATGACATAATTCAAATGACATAGTATATTCTAGGTAAAAAAAAAATCCTAAGTATCATGGTATATTCTAAATGAGATAAAATAATTTAAATTACATGGTAATTCTAAATGATATGGCATATTTTAAATGACATGGCATGTTATAAATGAAATAACCTAAATGACATGGAATGTGATCTAAATGACATGGAAGAGATGACATGGAATTAAAATAATACTAACATATAATATGCATGAAAATACTAATAAAAATAATAATGTATGAACATAGTATATGCTAAACAATGTGACAAAAATAACTAAATAATAAAAAAAAACATACGATATCATGAAACATTAAAAAAAAATCATATGGAAAACAAATATAAGATCATAAAATGTGAATTAAAATAATAATAATATCATGAAAAATATCATAGCAAAAATCACATATTTAAATAAAATGCATGAACATGGAAAATGCAATGCATGAAAAATGTATTTTTTCCTTTAATTAAAGAAATCCGTATATCTAAAAAGATATCCGGCTACCTTAGGAAAATATGTCAAGTTAAATATTCTAAAACCAAAATACTTTGTGATTGTTTGAAAACAATTTTGAAAAAGCTTAGATTAAAAATGAAAAACTGGGCTAAACCTTTTTTTTTAAATGGCTCTAATTTCCTAAGTTTAAAATCCCGGACTTGACCACCCTTAACCCAAGACTTAAAAAATCATTTTTAGAGTTTAAAAAGGTTTAGAAATTACCCTAAGTCAGTAGCTAAACTTCTTAATCAGCTCCCTCTAAGTAACTTAACCAAAACAGAAAAATGATTTTTCCTTAAATTCAATTCTGACTCCACTGTCCAGTTTTAAGCCACGATTTTTTATCCTATTTTTAAAAATTCAAAAAGATTGAAAAAAAATATTGGAGACTCAGGACATGTAAAAATACACAGGAAAAAATCAGCTTAATTTTTTGATTAAAGATGACTTCCCAAAACAATTGGAGATGTTGGAGTACTCGGTGAAAAAAACTCTTTGTCAAAACACATTTTTTGCCTTTGATAAATTCATTCAAAAACCAAAGTGGAAATTGTGGGAAATCATCCTTAAGACCTAAGGACAGTAGCTAAACATTTTAAAAACCTTGGACAAAATTGGCTAATTAAAAAAAAATCACAAAGGTAGAATGATCAATTTGACAATTCCTTAATTTTCCACAAGTATGCTCTAGAGAGCATGACTTTGAGCCATTAATTGGCCTAAGTCACAAATCAAGTGGCAATGACATGGAATGCATGAACATACAGCAAATAAAATGTATGAAAAGCATGGTCTAAAGGTCTAAATGATAAAGGAAATGCATGACAATTCATGGCAACCTAAATGCCTAACATGAATTTGCATGGCAATAAATGCTATCCTAACTCTATATGCATGCAATGCTTGATAATGTAAATGTGACTAGGACCTAATATTTCATAAATATGCATGAAAATGAATGTGACCTGATAACTCGTATAATTAT
The DNA here is from genome assembly GCA_030761205.1 of Fremontodendron californicum. NCBI lineage: Eukaryota > Viridiplantae > Streptophyta > Magnoliopsida > Malvales > Malvaceae > Fremontodendron > Fremontodendron californicum. Next base: position 1,518,301 of record JAULJL010000033.1, read on the forward strand.
ATAGTTTTTAGTTATGTTTTATTAATGTTTTGTGTCAAATACGAGTTATTATTGTTTAGTCTAATTGTGTTTATGATCTTTTATATTTTTATGTATTTTGGTGTTTTTCACAAGTTTCTTTGAGTGATTTCAGATTACTAGAATTAAGGGCAAATCCAGTTCAGTTTCAGTTCCGACACCTTTTGCCATATCAGCTATATCTCGAGTTTCACTGAAGCAATAAGGCTGAAATTTGTAGCCATGCAAAGCTAAGAGGCATATCTATCTTTTTCATGTTTTACACGTCTTAAAACGGAGTCGTTTTCCCTAGCGAAATCGACCATCAAGTTGGCTGATGTGCAATGACGTCTGTGCTGACATGTTTTCGTATTATGCCCGTATCTTCTTATCCACATCAGAAAATGAGCTGATTCCAACGGCTATGGTTCCGTAACTGATAGGGGAACCTTTGTCTAGAAGACCATGTGATCAGATCAGGCCTCCAATATTGAATAAATCGACCATCAAGGTGGCTGATGTGTAATGACATCTGTGCTGACATGTTTTCGTATTTTGCCCATATCTGCTTAACCACATCAGCAAATGAGCTGATTCCAACGGCTATGGTTCCGTAACTGATAGGGGAACCTTTTTCTAGAAGACCATGTGATCAGATCAGGCCTCCAATATTGACGAAATCGACCATCAAGTTGGCTGATCAAAATCGTCATATACCTACCTTTGAAATTTGTAAAGCTTGTCTCTTGTCATTTAGCCCTCCAAAATGTGTATAAATAGAGGGCCTTGGATGATTGTAAGGGATCATATTGGAGATTGGTAGGATATTAGCCATTTTAACAAAATTCTCTAAGTTTTCTTCTTCTTTCTTTTCTCTAGTTTTCTTTTTCTTTAGAAAGAGCAAGAGGTTGGATAATTAATATTCTTCTTCTTCTTCTTTCTTTCTTTTATTTTCTTCTTAGATTCTATTTAATTTTATGTTTATAATGCCTATGCTAGGCTAAACTTCTATTTGGTTAAGGGTGATTTCAAAACCCTAGACATGTTTTGTGATTGATTTTCAGATTCTATCTATCATTAATTTTCTATCAAAGTTGCTTATGTTCTTCTACAAGAATTGTTCATGATGTTGTCTTGATTTGTTTAGGTGTACAACTAGATAGATCTTGATAATTATCTATTGCTAGTTTAGGAGTCTTGATCCGTGTAATTGTCTTGATTTCCTATTCATAAGTGGCAATTTGTGATTAATGATTATGGTCAAGTTTTCAATAATTGCAAAGTGGAACATAACCTAAGTTGAACAATCCGAGCTTATGTGTTTGTTGCTTAGATCAACCTATCTTTCTCATCATAAAGCTGCCATTAAATTGAATCTAGAGAGCTTATTCTAGGTTGTTTGATGGTTAGAGATTAAATAGAGAGCTTGTTCTATTTAACGACAAACTAAGGAAAGATTGGGATAACAGAGCTTGTTGTTATCTACGGTTGTTAACTTTGATAGTTGGTTGATATTGATAGATCTGAAATTGATTCTTAATGATGTCTAGTGGTGGAGAATGAAACCTTAACCATATTTTTCATTTTTGATTCTTCTTACTTGTTTTCTTACTTTTCTAGTTTGCTTATTTTTAAAAGTATATTTATTTTTATTGGCTGGTTATACCGCCTAATTTGTATATTAATTTTGTTTTATTTTTATTGGCTGGTTATACCGCCTAATTTAGTATATATATTTTTATTGGCTGGTTATACCGCCTAATTTAGTATATATATTTTTATTGGCTGGTTATACCGCCTTGCATCTTATTCTTATTATTTACTTTAGTTTAAATCTAGCTTCAAAAACCCCTTTTCTTTTATTGTTCTTGAATTTAAGTTTTAAACTATCAACTTATAAACTAAAACCCAATCCCTGAGGACTCGACCCTTGCTAACTACTATACTTACAATTGATCTTTTTAGTGCAAGGTTAAATAAGATACACTCTTTTGGGTGCATCAAGTTTTTGGCGCCGTTGCCGGGGATTGCTTTCTTTAGTTTATTAGTTTATTGGTTTATTCTTATTTTCTGTTCTAATTATTTACTTTCTTATATTTTTTTATTAGTGAATGTTCCAAGCTCCCGAAAAAGACTTACGACTTAGAAAAATTCGGGAATTTATAACTTCTCACCAACAACCAATCGAGGAGTTGATCCAAAACATCCAAGAGAAGCAAGGAGAGATGGCAGCAGCTGACAACCGAACTCTCAAGGAGCTAGCCGCTCCGGACTTGGGTCAACAACCATTATGCATTGAATATGCTAATCTTGAGGTAGCTTTTGAATTAAAATCTGGTTTGATTCACCTTCTCCCAACTTTTCATGGTTTTGCAGGAGAGGATCCAAATAAGCACCTCAAGGAATTCCATGTAGTTTGCTCAAGCATGAGACCAACAGGGGTCACGGAAGAGCAAGTTAAGTTGAGAGCCTTCCCATTCTCTCTAGCTGATTCAGCAAAGGAATGGCTCTACTATCTACCATCCGGGACCATCACTACATGGAATGATTTGAAGAAAGCATTCTTGGAAAGGTATTTCCCAGCATCTAAGGCTGCCAACATTAGGAAAGAGATATGTGGGATTCGGCAATACAACGGAGAGTCCTTATATGAATATTGGGAGAGGTTCAAGAAACTTTGTGCATCATGTCCACACCATCAAATAAGTGAACAACTTCTCATCCAATACTTCTATGAAGGTCTCATGCCCATGGAGAGAAGTATGATAGATGCCGCTAGTGGGGGAGCTCTAGTTGATAAGACTCCCAGGGCTGCTAGAACATTAATCTCCAACATGGCAGCCAATTCTCAACAGTTCTCAATGAGACAAGATCCACCACCACAATCCAAGAGAGTTAATGAGGTAAGTATATCATCCCTTGAACAAAAATTTGATAAACTGACTTCTCTTGTTCAACAATTGGCTGTAGGTAAAATACAACAAATAAAGGCTTGTGGCATATGTTCAAACATAGGGCACCAAACTGATATGTGTCCAACACTTCAAGAGGATACCAATGAACATGTGAATGCCATGGGTGGATTTCAGAACCAATCAAGGAAATATGATCCCTACTCAAACACATACAATATAGGATGGAGGGATCATCCAAACTTCAATTATGGAGGGAACCAATCACAAACTATTCCTCCACCATTTGACCACAGGCCACCGGGTTTTCAGCAAAGAGTGCAACAACCATACCAAACCCGACAACAACTACCACCCACCCAAAATTCAGGTACTTCTCTTGAAGATCTTGTTAAAGCTCTTTCTACTAATACAATTCAATTTCAACAGGAAACAAAGACAAGTATTCGAAATTTGGAGACTCAAATAGGGCAATTGGCAACAACCATGAGTCAAATGCAAGCAAGGGATTCTGGGAAATTACCTTCCCAAACCATAGTGAATCCAAGAGAGAATGCCAATGCTATAAATTTAAGAAGTGGGAAACAGCTAGAGACACCACAAAATGATAGTGCTCAAGGGGAGAACAATACCATGGCATCCTCTTCACATCCCAACGAGCCACTAAAAAAGGTAATTCCTAAACCATCCTTTCCTTCTTATATAACTCCTCCACCTTTTCCTAGCAGGTTAGCAAAGTCCAAGAAGGAGGAGCAAGAGAAGGAAATTTTGGAAACCTTCCGGAAAGTAGAGGTGAACATTCCTTTACTAGATGCTATCAAGCAAGTGCCAAGATATGCCAAGTTCCTAAAAGAGTTGTGCACATCTAAACGGAAGTTGAAATGGAATGAAAAGGTAAGTGTGGGGGAGAATGTGTCAGCTGTTCTTCAAAAGAAACTCCCACCTAAATGCAAGGATCCAGGTATGTTTACCATTCCTTGTAAGATAGGCAACACCAGGTTTGAGCGTGCTATGCTAGATCTAGGGGCATCTATTAATGTCATGCCATATTCAATTTATGCTTCATTGAATCTAGGACCATTAGAGGAAACCGGTGTTATAATACAACTTGCTGACCGTTCTAACACTTATCCAAGAGGAGTTGTAGAAGACGTTCTTGTACAGGTTAATGAATTGGTTTTTCCCGCTGACTTTTATGTTATTGAGATGGAAGATGAGATGTCTTCTAATCCCACACCTATTCTATTAGGGAGACCATTCTTGAAAACAGCAAGAACTAAAATAGATGTACATGATGGCACTTTAACTATGGAATTTGATGGTGAAATAATTCGCTTTAACATTTTTGAGGCCATGAGATATCCTAGTGATGTGCATTCTGTTTTTAATATTGATATAATTGACTCACTAGTGCAGCAAGCTTATGAGCTAGATGGTGAAGATAGTGTGGAAATAGTCCTTAGCAACCATCTCGGAATGGGGAATGCTAAACTAGCCTTGAGTGACCATGTGGAAGGGGCACTAGAATCTTTACACTCGCTGCAACCTAAAGATGCAAGGTTTGATGTTTCATTTATTGATTTGCCTTTATCTAATGAGAAACTTCTACCTTCCATTTTGCAGGCACCAACTTTAGAATTGAAACCACTACCGAACCACTTGAAATATTTGTTCTTAGGGGAAAAGGACACACTACCTGTCATCATTGCCAAAGAGCTCACACCTTTGCAAGAAGAGCGACTTATCCGGGTGCTTAGAGAGCATAAAACAGCAATTGGTTGGACAATTGCCGATATCAAGGGAATAAGCCCATCCATGTGCATGCACCGGATTTTGTTAGAGGAAGGGTCTAAACCAACAAGAGAAGCACAAAGAAGATTGAACCCTCCTATGATGGAGGTTGTGAAAAAGGAGATACTGAAGCTCCTAGATGTTGGAGTGATCTATCCTATCTCGGATAGCAAATGGGTGAGCCCAGTCCAAGTGGTTCCAAAGAAATCAGGTGTAACGGTGGTAACAAATAATGAGAATGAACTTGTTCCTACTAGGATTCAAACAGGATGGCGAGTTTGTATTGATTATCGTAAACTTAATTCCACAACTCGCAAAGACCACTTTCCTTTACCTTTTATTGATCAAATGCTTGAAAGGTTAGCTGGCCATTCTCATTATTGTTTTCTTGATGGTTTTTCAGGTTATAATCAGATAGCCATTGCTCCGGAGGACCAAGAGAAAACAACATTCACATGTCCATTTGGTACTTTTGCATACCGGCGTATGCCATTTGGTCTTTGTAATGCACCAGCTACATTCCAAAGGTGTATGGTTAGCATATTTTCAGATTATGTAGAGAATATCATAGAAGTGTTTATGGATGATTTTAGTGTCTATGGTGATTCTTTTGATAGATGTCTAGAGAACCTTACACTTGTACTTGAAAGATGCATGGAAACTAACCTTGTTTTGAATTGGGAAAAATGTCACTTTATGGTAGAACAAGGAATAGTTTTGGGCCATGTTATTTCTTCTAGAGGGATAGAGGTTGATAAGTCTAAAATAGATATTATGCATTCTTTACCACCTCCCACAAATGTGAGAGAGGTTCGTTCTTTTCTTGGACATGCAGGTTTCTATAGGAGATTTATCAAAGACTTCTCAAAGATCACATTACCTCTTTGCAAGCTACTACAAAAAGATGTGGTTTTCCACTTTGATGATAAATGCAAAGAGGCGTTTGAAACATTGAAGGGACTCTTGACATCAGCTCCTATCATCCAACCACCAGATTGGAATGTACCTTTTGAAATCATGTGTGATGCTAGTGACTATGCCATTGGAGTTGTTTTGGGCCAATGGGTTGGGAAAGCCTCACATGCCATTTATTATGCCTCAAGAACTCTTAATGATGCTCAATTGAACTATTCCACTACTGAAAAAGAACTTTTGGCTGTTGTATTTGCTTTAGAAAAATTTCGATCTTATTTAATTGGTACTAAAGTAATTGTATTTTCTGACCATGCAGCCCTTAAGTACTTACTCACTAAAAAGGAGGCCAAACCAAGGTTGATTAGATGGATACTTCTCTTACAAGAGTTTGATTTGGAGATAAAAGATAAGAGAGGTAGTGACAACCTGGTTGCGGACCATCTTAGCCGTTTAGTTCATGAAGATGATGCACTACCCTTGAATGAGAACTTTCCGGATGAGCAACTTCTTTTTATAAGAACAACAACTCCTTGGTATGCTGATATTGTTAATTACTTAGTTACCAAGAAGTTGCCACAAGAGTTGACACAAGCTCAAAGAAATAAGATCAAGAGTGATGCCAAATACTACATATGGGATGATCCTTACCTTTGGAAGCATTGCTCCGATCAGATTATAAGAAGGTGTGTACTCGAAACTGAATTTCAATCTATTCTCACCTTTTGTCACTCTTATGCATGTGGAGGACACTTTGGATCCAAAAGAACAGCCATGAAAGTTCTTGATTCTGGATTTTATTGGCCTACCATATTCAAAGATGCATACCTCTTTTGCAAGTCATGTGATCGTTGCCAAAGAACTGGTAACTTAGGTGCTAGAAATCAAATGCCTCAAACTCCAATACTTATTGTTGAAATTTTTGATGTATGGGGCATGGATTTCATGGGACCTTTTCCTCCTTCTTTTGGTAATCTTTATATTTTACTTGCCGTTGATTATGTTTCAAAGTGGGTGGAAGCAAAATCCACTAGGACTAATGACTCTAAAGTTGTTTCAGATTTTGTCAAGACTAACATCTTGGCTAGGTTTGGAACGCCAAAGGCCATAATCAGCGATAGAGGTACTCACTTTTGCAATAGGACTATGGAAGCACTTTTGAGGAAGTATAACATCACACACAAGGTCTCCACCTCATATCATCCTCAAACTAGTGGGCAAGCTGAAGTGTCAAACCGAGAAGTTAAGTCCATCCTTGAAAAGACAGTTAATCCAAATAGGAAGGATTGGAGTTCACGACTTGATGATGCACTTTGGGCTTATAGGACAGCATATAAGACACCCATTGGTATGTCTCCTTATCGACTTGTTTATGGTAAGCCTTGTCATCTTCCGGTTGAATTGGAACATAAATCATATTGGGCTATCAAACAATGCAACATGGAGATGGATGAGATAGGAAAGAAAAGAAAACTTGACCTACAAGAATTAGAGGAGATAAGGAATGATGCCTATCAGAATTCTAGGATTTACAAGGAAAAGACTAAGGCATTCCATGACAAGATGATATCAAGAAAAGAATTTGTTGTTGGACAAAAAGTTCTTCTCTTCCATTCACGCCTTAAGTTATATCCAGGTAAGTTACGTTCTCGTTGGGTTGGACCTTTTGTTATTACTAATGTATTTACTCATGGTGCAGTTGAAATCCAAAGCCCAAAAACAGATAAGGCATTCAAAGTGAATGGTCATAGATTGAAGCCTTACTATGAGAACTTTCCAATACAAGATGTGGAGGAGTTTCCACTTTTTGAGCCAAAGTATGTTGAATAATAATGGCATGGGTCTAAGTTAGGCTGAGGACAATAAACCAAGCGCTTCTTGGGAGGCAACCCAAAAGGATGGAGAGCATCTATTATATCAGATTTGCATATTCCTTACTCTCCATCATTCTATCTTTTATTGTTTTTCTTTTCTTTTGTTTAATAGTTCTTTTCTCTTACAAGATGTAAATATAATTTTTAATTTATTTTTTTTAACCCCGGTTAAATGGCGGATAACGGTACTCCATGATTATTTAAATCGGTTCCATCAGCTACCCACAAAACTGATATTGTATATAAATTTCTCTTCCAATTTCTCTTTCAATTTTTTTTTTTTTTTCATTCTTTTTTTTCAGGATGGATGATATTCTCACAAGATTGCAGAAACGATTTCCTCCTTTTCCTCGAAATATTTTACTGAAGCTTTACCAAGTTCGACTTGAGAGATTAAGAATGCTTATGCACAAAGGGATTCCTGACGACATACGTTGGCTAATTGAAGCCAAGGTACGTGAAGATGAATATCTTCCTGTTTTGCATTTACCAGGTACAGGTAGAAGCACTTTTGCAAAGAAGCGACGAGCAAAGCGCATGAGTTCAAATTGCCACAAATGTGCACGATGGACGTGTAACGGTAAATGTCGTTCTATTGGGATTCCGTCCTCTAATCGAGATGATAAAATTGAATTCATTAAGGATGGACTGAGTAAGGAGAATTTGGGTAATATCCAACTTTCTCTTGAGACACATCCTAGTGGAGACGTACAAAGAGAAATTCTTGATTTATGGCCGCAATTCCAAAGGGAATGGCAACATCTTGGGAATCTGATGTTAAAAGACCCTGTTTGCCAGCTTGTAAGAAAACTGGATGGGAAGCATATCCTCGACTCATAGAAGGCGTTTAAGCCGTTTCTGGACGTAAAACCAGAGGAAGATGTGAGCCACAATCACAACTACAATAAATGACTTCTCAGCTTTTGGTTTGATTTGCAATAACTTTATTTTGTTTTAATTTACGTGTTGTTCGATTTGTGTAATTATTCTCGTTTTTTTTATTTGTCTTTTACGGTTGATTTTTTCTTCTCTTTTTGATTTTCTTCCTGAAATCACGCAAAAATCTTGTGTTAGGTTAACATTTTCTTCTGACAGGTCAGATACACTTTCGGCGACATTATTACTCTTGTCTGATTCACTACTCAGTCCTCTATATATTACACCATGTACTCATTCTCTTTCAGGCACTCGAAAAAAAAAAATGGAAAGTACTTCATCCCAGCGCATTAAAAAAATTTGTGTCTTTGGAGGTGCTTATCCAGGGAAAAATAACATATTCGCTGATGAAGCCATAAGAGTTGGAGTAATACTTGCCCAACAAAAGATCCACTTGATTTATGGAGGCGGTAGTACGGGTTTAATGGGAGCAGTCGCTACAGCAGCACACACCGGAGGAAGTCCAGTTCTAGGAATCGTGCCAAAACTATTCACAAGTTTTTGTGGACCTACCGTGGGTAAGGAAATACAAGTCTGGAGTGTCCCTGAACGGATAACAATCATGTACCATTCTGCCGATGCATTCATTGCTTTACCAGGAGGTCTGGGTACATTGGAAGAAATAGCTTGCGTGGCTTCTTGGTCATCTTTGGTCACAAATAAGAAACCCATTGGTTTGCTTAATATTAATGGTTATTTTAGTAATTTGCTTTTATATTTAGATAATGCTGTGGATAATGGATTCATGTTTTCAGAGGCAAGGAGAACCATAATTTCTGCTACAACCATTGAAGATTTACTTAAAAAGCTCCAAGCTTATGAGTGTTTATCTGCTACGGTTGTTTCGCAAATGCTCGGAAAAAGAAAAAGAGATATGGACGAGCAAGGAGTGGATTGCACTTTGTCTTTGTGACATTATCTAACATTTTGCTTGTTGTGTCTCAGTTATAATAAGTGGTTAGCAACCTCTGCAGGTAATATCTCCTAAATTCTACCTTTAAAATTTGACATTGGGGACAATGTCATATTTTAGTAGGGGGTAAGGGACATATTTTGCTAATTTAAAAAAAAAAAAAAAAAAAAATTTAAGAAGTATTCATTCTGAACAAGGTCTGAGTAAGGGAGACTTGAGACATACCTTGTCAGTTTGATTTCTTCTTTTCAAAAAAAAAAAAAAAAAAAAAAAAAAAGTTTGTTGTGTTTTAAGCAATTTAGAAGTATTCATTCTGAGCAAGGTCTGAGTAAGGGAGACTTGAGACACACCTTGTCAGTTTGATTTTAATCTTTTTATGTTTACTTGTTAATTTTTGTTTAGTATTTTAAGATTATTTAGGTTGCATGAGTTTGTTTTGTTTTGAGTCTTAGCTGTTCCTATTCTTATGTTATTAGTTCTTTTCTCTTACACATGATTCTTTCATTTGGGTTAATAGACTTACATTGAGGACAATGTAAGAATTAAGTGTGGGGGGAATGATTTAGGATTTCTTTTATTTTTGTCTACTATTTTTTTTATGAGTCTTTATTATAATTTTTAGTGTGTTTTAGTTCCTTTTTAATACAATGATGAGATATGAATTGCATAAGTCTAAAACAGAGTTATTAGTGAGAAGATTTTCATGAGAATTGAGCTTGATATCATTTTTTTTTTATGAGCCAATGTTAATATGATATGTTGATTGAGAAAGAAGCATGTTTAGACTTAATCTGACTTGTATAATCATCCTTGTGAGTTTTTGAGCCTATAATGATTGATGCATTATACAAATCAATCTAATTTCTTTCTTGAGTGCTCTTATGATTACAGGATTCTCTAGAACTTGCTTTAAACCGTTTGAGACTATATTGATACATGTGACAACATGAATATGATAGAGGCATTAGGATTTTTAGCCAGAGCCAAACAGCCATCCCTTATTGATGTTCCAAGAGAACACACCCTTAGTGAACCAATTTGAGCCTACATTGAATAAGCTATCTCTTTGGTAACCATAACTTGTCCCTAACCTAAATATACTTATATCTTTACCTTTGTTCCAAAGATGAATTAGCATGTTTTGAGACAAGTTGCAAAGACAAGGGATATTTTTAGTTAAAAATTTGGGTTAGAAACAAGAAATAAGTGTGGGGGGGGGGAAAGAAAAGAAAAGTCAAAAAAAAAAAAAAAAAAAAAAAAAAAAAAGAAATGGAATACTGGCAAATACATTCAAAAAAAAAATAAAAAAATATGAATCATCTCTTGAATTTTGGGAAAAAGAAAAAGATGTTACAAAGTTGTTCAGAATGAAGAAAAGGCCCAACATAAATATCCGGCCTAGGTGACTATGTACTTGTAAAGAGTTTTGAGAAGTTTCTTTGTATGATCTTTTTATGTCTCTAAACTTTATGAACTCTTTGGAACCTTTGTGATATCTTTATCCTTTTGTTCTTCAACCACATTACAAACCCCTTGGCCCCATTACAACCTTGATTAAAGACCTCTTGATTCATGAAGTTGTATGATCTAAATAGTGGAGAATAGGTGGACAAGCAAGAATATGGTAGAACTGTTTTCATGAGATTGATTGAGTGTAAACACTTCACCACTACTTTAAAGAGTGAAAATCATGAGGGTATCCCATGTGAGAAGTTGAGATTAAATTTGAACATGCAATATTTTGATTGAGATATGTTATGCTAATATTGGCTTAACTCAAACAATTTACATTCAAGCATGATTTTTTGTGAAATTCTTTAAGCTATTGATTAGTTTATAAGACTTGTTCAAATATTGTATCTAATTTGTATTGAAAGGATTAGGAGTAAATATTTTTAGTATATGCAGTTTATTTATATTTTAGTTTTTCAATGTTTGTGGGTATCGTTCTAGTAAACCCTCACGAGACTAAACTCGTCCACTAGGGACACCTAGGGGTTTAAAGTCTTGTGTCACATGCTAAGTGCCACCGTGATTTCCTACGAAAATGGATTAGATTAGATTTTCTTATTTTATTTTTATTGAGTCGTTGCTAGGGACTAGCAACAATCTAAGTGTGGGGGTGTGATAACTCGTATAATTATATAGTTTTTAGTTATGTTTTATTAATGTTTTGTGTCAAATACGAGTTATTATTGTTTAGTCTAATTGTGTTTATGATCTTTTATATTTTTATGTATTTTGGTGTTTTTCACAAGTTTCTTTGAGTGATTTCAGATTACTAGAATTAAGGGCAAATCCAGTTCAGTTTCAGTTCCGACACCTTTTGCCATATCAGCTATATCTCGAGTTTCACTGAAGCAATAAGGCTGAAATTTGTAGCCATGCAAAGCTAAGAGGCATATCTATCTTTTTCATGTTTTACACTTCTTAAAACGGAGTCGTTTTCCCTAGCGAAATCGACCATCAAGTTGGCTGATGTGCAATGACGTCTGTGCTGACATGTTTTCGTATTATGCCCGTATCTTCTTATCCACATCAGAAAATGAGCTGATTCCAACGGCTATGGTTCCGTAACTGATAGGGGAACCTTTGTCTAGAAGACCATGTGATCAGATCAGGCTTCCAATATTGAATAAATCGACCATCAATGTGGCTGATGTGTAATGACATCTGTGCTGACATGTTTTTGTATTTTGCCCATATCTGCTTAACCACATCAGCAAATGAGCTGATTCCAACGGCTATGGTTCCGTAACTGATAGGGGAACCTTTTTCTAGAAGACCATGTGATCAGATCAGGCCTCCAATATTGACGAAATCGACCATCAAGTTGGCTGATCAAAATCGTCATATACCTACCTTTGAAATTTGTAAAGCTTGTCTCTTGTCATTTAGCCCTCCAAAATGTGTATAAATAGAGGGCCTTGGATGATTGTAAGGGATCATATTGGAGATTGGTAGGATATTAGCCATTTTAACAAAATTCTCTAAGTTTTCTTCTTCTTTCTTTTCTCTAGTTTTCTTTTTCTTTAGAAAGAGCAAGAGGTTGGATAATTAATATTCTTCTTCTTCTTCTTTCTTTCTTTTATTTTCTTCTTAGATTCTATTTAATTTTATGTTTATAATGCCTATGCTAGGCTAAACTTCTATTTGGTTAAGGGTGATTTCAAAACCCTAGACATGTTTTGTGATTGATTTTCAGATTCTATCTATCATTAATTTTCTATCAAAGTTGCTTATGTTCTTCTACAAGAATTGTTCATGATGTTGTCTTGATTTGTTTAGGTGTACAACTAGATAGATCTTGATAATTATCTATTGCTAGTTTAGGAGTCTTGATCCGTGTAATTGTCTTGATTTCCTATTCATAAGTGGCAATTTGTGATTAATGATTATGGTCAAGTTTTCAATAATTGCAAAGTGGAACATAACCTAAGTTGAACAATCCGAGCTTATGTGTTTGTTGCTTAGATCAACCTATCTTTCTCATCATAAAGCTGCCATTAAATTGAATCTAGAGAGCTTATTCTAGGTTGTTTGATGGTTAGAGATTAAATAGAGAGCTTGTTCTATTTAACGACAAACTAAGGAAAGATTGGGATAACAGAGCTTGTTGTTATCTACGGTTGTTAACTTTGATAGTTGGTTGATATTGATAGATCTGAAATTGATTCTTAATGATGTCTAGTGGTGGAGAATGAAACCTTAACCATATTTTTCATTTTTAATTCTTCTTACTTGTTTTCTTACTTTTCTAGTTTGCTTATTTTTAAAAGTATATTTATTTTTATTGGCTGGTTATACCGCCTAATTTGTATATTAATTTTGTTTTATTTTTATTGGCTGGTTATACCGCCTAATTTAGTATATATATTTTTATTGGCTGGTTATACCGCCTAATTTAGTATATATATTTTTATTGGCTGGTTATACCGCCTTGCATCTTATTCTTATTATTTACTTTAGTTTAAATCTAGCTTCAAAAACCCCTTTTCTTTTATTGTTCTTGAATTTAAGTTTTAAACTATCAACTTATAAACTAAAACCCAATCCCTGAGGACTCGACCCTTGCTAACTACTATACTTACAATTGATCTTTTTAGTGCAAGGTTAAATAAGATACACTCTTTTGGGTGCATCATGACCTAAGACCTAAATAGCATATTAATGCATGACAATACCAATGTAATTTAGGACTCAATATGCATGGCAATACCAATATGGCCTAGACCTAAAATGTAGTGAGCATGCATAGCAATATTATGAACATATAATGACTCATGAAATTAATGTCAATGCTGGAACAAACAGTAGCTAATACACAATTTCAAGACATGATAATGCCAAGCATGTTACCTAAACAATATGCAAATGCATGACAAGGCAAGGGATGCATGAAGAGGCCAAATGATCATGTGAGACTCTAATGCAATCCTACTTAGTAAATGACCTAAATAAATGACAAACCATATCAAAATGCATAATGTCATGACATTTTCAATAACATATAATATACCAAAATCAAAATGCACAATCTCATGGCATGGAAATGCAAGCAAGTTAAGAAACAAAAGAAAAATGCACATGCAAGGCAAACATAATGGAATGGTCGAATATGCATGAAATAATATGATGGCATTTTTATCATAGCATTTTCATAAGAACAAGACAAACTAAAATCAGAATATGCAAGTTCATGACATGGAGGTATAAACAAGCTAAGAAGCAAAAGAAAAATATACATACAAAGTAACAAACAAGGTATGACCGAATATGCATAAAACAAAATTATGAAAATGCAAACATGAAATACATGGTACATAAAAAAATGCACAACATGGATATATGAACAACAAAGGCCAAATATGCAAGGATGCAATATCAAGCATAGAAATGAAATATAACAAATATAGCATAGAAAATAATGTAAAGAAAATGTATACACAATATTTAACATAGACATGCAGAAATTATAAGTAAAACAAGTAAGTAGAACAAGGAAAGTTAAGCTCCATGGATGGTATCAAATGGGCATAGCCTCTCACCAAACCATAATCACTTGGTCTTGCCAAGATCATGAAGCTTTTCCATCTCATCAAAACAAAAATAAACTATGTAAAACAGAAAATGAGGTAAGCTTCATGGATGGTGTCAAATGGGCATAGCCTCTCACCAAACCATATTCACTTGGTCTAGCCAAGATCATGTAGCCATTTCAACCATTTTTTGCTTCATATTTGGTAAAAATCAGAACCTTATAATACTTTAAAAAACTTGTATAAATTATTTTTTCACAACAACATGCAAGAAAAAAAGAAAAGAAAAAACAAGGCAGAAAAAAAAAAAAGAGCCATTCGTCCATGGCATGGAATTCCAAGAAAAAAAAATATTTTCACCATTTTAAAGAAGGAGAAGATAGTGAAAACATTAAGAAACATTAGAACTTTATTTCTAAAAAAAATGTTGCAGGAAAACATGATAGAAAAACCAAGAAAACACCATGAAAATGAAGAAGAAAGCTAGACTAGAACTTGGTAGAGATGACTACCTTCAAACTCTCTAATGAAAACCCTTTTTTTTAATTTCTTTCAAAACCTTTTTTCTTGCCAAATTAGCTACTGCTTTCAAGCCAAAAACCTCTGAAAAAATGAAACTCCCCCTCTCCCTTTAGCCTTGGCCGAAATCCCCCTTAACCATTGGATGAAAATTGCACTTTTTCTCCTTTAATCTTGGCCATTAGATGTAGATATTTTGATGACAACATAAAAATGTCATCTTGCCAATTGATTCCAGCCCTTAAGATGTGTACTAAGCTCTTGTATTAACCTTAGCCATTAGATGCAAAAGAGGACCAATCCCATGCACTCACTTATTTGCCCCTCTTGAATGCCTACCCTTGGATGAGTTGTGCTCTTCCATTCTTGGTCATTGGATGAAGCCAACATAAAAATGATATCTTGTAGATTAAATCCAGCCCTAAACATGTGTACTCAGCCCTTGTAGATGGCCTAAGCCATTGGATGAAAAGGGATAATCCCATGCACTCCATTGTTCGACCGAATTGATGCTCACCCTTGGATGAATTGTGCTCATCTTTTTTTCTTCCATTCTTGGCCATTAGATGAGCATTCTTTTATGAAAAATAAAAATT
This sequence comes from Fremontodendron californicum, assembly GCA_030761205.1. Taxonomy (NCBI): domain Eukaryota; kingdom Viridiplantae; phylum Streptophyta; class Magnoliopsida; order Malvales; family Malvaceae; genus Fremontodendron; species Fremontodendron californicum. The sequence goes on from JAULJL010000033.1 coordinate 1,533,790, forward strand.
TCATTTTGAAATTTAAACTTGGTCATTGGATGGTGCATTCAACTTTTCTACAAGGCACATAAGCCATTGGATGAAGGGGGGACCATTTGCAAGGTGTTAGTTATAGCATGTGGCATGATAGTGACTAGGGAATTAAATTGCTTAAGCTTCCTTCTTCTCCTCTATGTTGGCTGACCAAAGGAAGAAAAAATCCTAGCAATTTCTTCATCTTTCATATTTTCCTCAATTACCAATTTGCCCTTTTTGGTTTCCTCGGTGAAATGACCTTTTTGCCCCCAAACTTAAATAAATAGAAAACGGACTCCAAATTTGAATTTTCTTTTTTCAATACTTCCGAAATAATAAAAAATTGAATTCTGAAAGTTTTCAAAATTTTCCGAGTCCATTTGCTATTTATTTCGGATTTATTTCCGAAATTACCCCTTTTATGCACCCGAACTTTACCATTTTTTAAACGAGCTCCGAATCTATATTTTTCTTCACCAATATCTTCCAAATAATTTAAAAACTTGATCTTAAAGTTTTCATAATTTTTGGAGCTCATTTGCTATTTATTTCGGATTTACCTGCTTGAATTACTACATAGGGGACCCGATATTTGGCCATTTTGCAAATGAACTCTGAGTCAAGATTTTATTTTTCCAATCTATTCCAAATAATTTAAAAATGAGATTTGCCAATTTTTAGAATTTTTGGAGTTCATTTGCTATTTTTTCGGGATTTATTTGCTTGAATTACTGCATAAGAAACCCGGTATTTGGCCATTTTGCAAACGAACTCCGAATCAAGACTTTCTTTCGCCAATCTCTTCCAAATAATTTAATAATGAGATTTTCCAATTTTCAGAATTTTTGGAGTCTATTTTCCATTTTTCCCATATTTTCCAATTTTGCCCTTTTGCCTCCGAAACCCGGTTTTGCTCAAAACAAGTCTGATTTTCAGATTTTCTTCAAATTGAGCCTTGGGCTATCTCTTTTTGATCATTCCTCATCCATTGGGGGCTTTAGACTTACCAATTCGGGGCATTTCTGTAATTCTTCCCGATTTCACCGAAATCCACCAAAAACCCTAATTCTCGATTTTCTCCCGGATTGACTTTTCTTTCAGTTTTTCTTTCAAATGGCTTCTCCATTACCCGTAGTCAGTGCTTATCTTTCATTTGGAACCTTCAATTTCGACCAATTCGATCGTTTAAGCATTTTTCCCCAAATTTCTCGGATTAGGGTTTCCTTTCTACTGAATCTTCACAACCCAACTTCCGAACTCCATCTCTTTCGATGTAGACCTCGGATTATCAAAATTCTTTCGCCATTTTTCAATTGAACTTCAAATCTTGATTTTGAAAGTGGGTTGACTTTTTTAGCAGTTCACTTTTTCGGGGTTGACTTTTTTCGGGGTTGACTTTTTTTGAGTTTGACTTTTTCTATCTACTTTCTTAGACTAAGCCTCGGAATACCACCTGCAGAATGAGAAAAGCCTTTTAGCATTCTGAAACATCAATTTAGGAAGAAAACGTACCTGATTTAGGGGTCCGGACAAAATTAGGTGTCTACAGGTAGCTTTTAGAGCTTCTGATGTTTTATTATAGTATTTGGTAGGAATAATACCTTCTCAGATAACAAATTCTGAATTACAAACAGAAATCAAACAAATTAAAATAGAACTCTCTAAACTAAAAATTGAACAAGAAGAAATCAAAGAACATATGCAATCTTTAAAACTAAAAACCCTAAACCAAAGTTCCTTAGATACAGAACCAGAAGAAAATTCACAAGAATACATGATGATTCTCACCGAAGTCTCCATACAAAAATATTTGATTAAAATAAATCTTTTAATCAATAATGAATTTCAGTTTGGAAACAATAGCACTCTTTGATACTGGAGCAGACCAGAATGGATATATAAAGGGATTTATTTATATTAGTTTTATACGTTTTTATAATTTTTTATATGATTTATATTTGTTTAATCCGATCATTGTATTTCAAGCTCTACTCATATAGATCATGCACATCAAATTTCATGTAAATTAAAAATGTCTAACCATTTATTTGATATAAAACAAATTAACCGTTAAATATATATAAAAAAGACAGTATTCTTGACCGACTTCATATGGATATCAGATCGATTTGAAACTTTACATGCATGACTAGTGCGGTTATACCAGCTAAATCATCCTTTCCACCTCTTAAAGGATCCTGCATAGCCATACCAGTACTCAATTTTAGGGCAGGAAATAAGAGTTTATCAATGCCACTATCAATATATTTGATTGTATTTCATTTATAAGTACACGAAGTTATAAAAACATGTAAAACTAATTAGTTTTACACTAGTGTAAGTTGATCCCTCTTCTCTCTCTCTCTCTCTATATATATATATATATATATATAGAGGTAACAGACGTGCGAGTTCGAGCGGGTTCGCATTGGGCTCTCTTTGGTTCGAATTATTTCGGGTTCATTTCGGATTCGGTTCATCTCGGGCTTGGATATTTTGAGATTTGGATAACTTCGAATCCAGGCTATTTTGGGTTTAGATAATTTTGGGTTCGGGCTATCTCGAGTTCAGACCATATCGACACGGCCTTTTTCGAGTTTGAGCTATTTCAGGTTCGGGTCGACTCAAGTTCGGGCGGATCTAAACGGATTCGAATAATTTTAAAATTTTTTAAGCTATAAACATTTTTTTTAATTTCGAATGTAATAATTAATTTCACTTTTTACCTAGTGACAAAAATATTAAAATTAAAATTTTAAAAATTAATAAATATTTATATTTATATAAATATAAATATAAATTATATAATAAATCTATTTATATAAATATAAATTATATAATAATTTTATTTATAAATTGAGTATTAATATTTTGTATTTGAATATTTTTCATTATTTTTTAGTTCAATATTCTTTAAGTATAAATAAAAACTAAATATATGTTTGATATATCTACTTATAGTATGAATAAAAAAGAATTTGTATATTTTGATACTTCTTATTATTTTACAATTGTTATATACTTATATTTTTTATATTTTTATGATATATAATATTGAATATAGATATAATTAATGATTATATAATTTTTTTTTTGTTTTATAAGTGAGCTAAATTAAATATAAATTAACACTAAAAAAGTAAAAGTAAAAGGGCTACATATAATAAAACATCATTAGAAGAAAACAAGTTATAAATAAAGCCCATAAAACATTTATATAAATGACTTTTTACTCTTAACCAATAACTAATTGGACTCTTATAGTCACTTAGTCCAACAAATTTTTATTTTTCTTTATTATGTTTTTATTTTTTTTAACAGCAATAGAAATATTTTATTGAATGAATAAAAAGACAATAGTAAGGATCGTCCCAATCGATCCAAAAGACCAACGAAGAGTCACCCGTACAAGCAATTAACTATAAACTTATTAAATCCTCACTTTGCAAAAGTGTGTGTTGATAACCTAACAAACTACCCTTCAAGCTAAAAACAGCCTAAATCCTTATAAAACCCTGTGAAAGAATAAAAGCAACTATATTATCACCCTTTACAACGTCATAAAGGAGCCCAAAGTGCATCAAAAATCCCGAAATCATCCTTAAAGCAACCTGTTTGCGCAAAAAAAAGATCAAAAGAGATCCAAAGTCATATCCTGACCAATGAGACAATTCGTTAAAAAAAACGCCAAAACCGAAACTTTGTCGCCTTAAATTTTCATAAGAAACACCTAGTCGTAACCAATTAAATCAAATTTTAGCAAAAGTAAAGGTGGATTCGTGAATGTCCTCCATGTAAAACATAATATCAATGATTAGCAATCGATCAAGTACCAAGAAAAAAAAAAAAAACCTATGAATCTTTACCCAAGAAGCCAAAATTAAGCTTCACCCAACCATTCCAAAAAAAAAAAAACATATGATATGAAAGAAACCTAGTATGTTCTTACCTTATCTTGCAAACAATTTACAAGATCCCCATTTCCCCAAAAATCAGTTGGTCGATTAGTGACAAAGGAAAAACCAAAATCTTTGAAGATACATTAACCTGCAAAATGAACAAACATTAGAAAAGTGCCGAAACCTTTATCCTTTGATGACAATATCCGATGAGAGTTGTTCGAAATCCAATGTCATGCACCAAACCGATAACCCAATAATCGAATAAAACAAAAGATACATAGAATGTTCTAACCCACTCTTGCAAAAGACATGCAAGATCCCAAATTCCCCAAATTACACTTGGTCTTTATTATGTTTTTTAGTTATTGTATTTAATTTTTGTAAGAAAATTTTAAATTTTCAAGAACTTGTTCTTGTATTTATATTTTTTTGTTTGGACATAATTATAAATACTAACACAATAGTATTAGATCTAATTGTATATACTAATTTACCAAATATTTAATTAAAATGTTAAATAGTGGACACTAAAAGAATACCGATTAATTATTTTAATTTTAATAATTAATCTTAAAATTTTTAAAAAACCATGATATATAAAAGCTAATTATATTGTAGACACATAATTTTGTCCGGACCACTAAAACAAGTATGTTTTCTTCCTAAATTGATGTTTCCGAATGTAAAAAGATTTTTTTTATCCTGCAAGTGGTATTCCGAGGCTTAGTATAAGAGGGTGAGCATAAAAAGTCAAAGTTAAAAAAAGTCAACCCCAAAAAAAGTCAACCCTAAAAAATTCAACCCCAGAAAGTCAAGTACTGAAAAAGTCAACCCACTTTCAAAATCAAGATTTTAAGTTCAATTGAAAAATGGCGAAATAATTTTGATAATCCGAGGTCTACATTGAAAGATATGGAGTTCGGAAGTTGGGATTTGGAGATTCAATAGAAAAGAAACCCTAATCCGAGAAATTTGGGGAAAAATGCTTAAACGATCAAATTGGTTGAAATTGAAGGTTCCAAATGAAAGATAAGCACTGAATACGGGTAATGGAGAAGCCACTTGCAAGAAAAACCGAAAGAAAAATCAATCCGGGAGAAAATAAAAAATTAGAGTTTTTTAGTAGATTCCGGTGAAATTGGGAAGAATCACAGAAATGGCCCGACTTGGTAAGACCAAAGCCCCCAATGTATGAGTAATGATTAAAAAGGGATAGCCCAAAGCTCAGCTTGAAGAAGATCTGAAAATCGGACTTGTTTTGAGCAAAACCGGGTTTCGGAGGCAATTGGAAAATTTGGGAAAAATAGCAAATGAACTCCGAAAATTCTAAAAATTTGAAAATCTCATTCTTAAATCATTTTAAAGAGATTGGCAAAAGAAAATCTTGATTCGGAGTTCGTTTGCAAAATGGCCAAATCCCGGGTCTCTAATATAGTAATTCAAAAAGGAAAATCCCGAAAAAATAGCAAATGAGCTCCAAATCTTCTGAAATTTTTCAAATCTCATTTTTAAATTATTTTGAAGATATTGGAAAAATAAAATCTTGATTTGGAGTTCGTTTGAAAAATGGCCAAATCCCGAGCCTCTTATATAGTAATACAAAAAGGAAAATCCCGAAAAAATAGAAAATGAGCTCCAAATCTTCTGAAATTTTTCAAATCTCAATTTTAAATTATTTGGAAGAGATTGGCGAAATAAAATCTTGATTTGGAGTTCATTTGCAAAATGGCCAAATCCCGAGCCTCCTATGCAATAATACAAGAAGATAAATCCCGAAAAAATATCAAACGGACTCCAAAAATTCTGAAATTTTGTAAATCTCATTTTTAAATTATTTGGAAGATATTGGCGAAATAAAATCTTGAATCGGAGTTCATTTGCAAAATGGCCAAATCTCGAGCTCCTATGCAGTAATTCAAGCAGATAAATCTTGAAAAAATACTAAATGAGCTCCAAAAATTATGAAAACTTCCAAATAACACTTTTAAATTATTTGGAAGAGATTGGTGAAGAAAAATCTTGATTTGGAGCTCGTTTTAAAAATGGTAAAATGTAGGGGCATAAAAGGCCATTTTTGGAAAAAAAATCCAAATAAATAGCAAACGGACTCAAAATTTTTTGAAAACTTCCAGAATTTAATATTTTATTATTTTTAAAGTATTAAAAAAATTAAAAATTGAATTTTGAGTCCGTTTGATATTTATTTGCATCCGAGGGGCAAAACGATTGTTTCACCCAAGCAACCGAAATGGGCTTCTTTGGGCCTTTCAAAAAAATCAGACTTGGGCTGGAAATGAGAGTGCTGGCCTGCCAAGGCCCAAGGGAAGGAGGAAGCTTCTTATTTTTCAATCAAATGGCCAAAAATTAAGAGTTAGTTAGAGATTCTCTTTGATCAAGCCATGGTTATTAAGCCACATAGGCCAAGAGAGAGTGTCAACATTATTCTTGAACAGCTGCAATTTGGGACAGCTGATATGCTAGTCTAAGGGTGATAATTTCATGATTTTTTCACCTTGAATTATTAGCCATTTGATGGAAAATTGGTTTAAAAAAATGACAACATCCTTGAGGAGAGAGAGGGGGTTCGACCAGCTCTAATAGGGGAGGTCAGAATTTTCATTTCACACTTTCATTTGGCTGATTGCTCTTAGTTTTTCTTAGTTTTTCTCTCCTTGGTTGAAAGCAAAAAAGAAAAGTTTAGGAAAGAAAAGAAAGTTTGAAGAGATAAAGCTTGAAATATAGCTTCTTGAGGTTGCTCTTGAGCACCAACTCTTGCACTTTCTTGATTTTCCATTCTTGTTTTTGCTATTTTGATTACTATTTGGTGAGTTTCCTTTTTAAATAAATGTTTTTTTTATTGTTCTTCTTAAGTTCTTTCTTCATCTCTTTCTTAAATATATTGTTTCTTACATTTTTCTCACCATGGCCGAATGGCCTACATTCTTATTAAAGTTGCTGTTTTGTTTATTTTATCATGTTATTATTGTTGTTTTACTTAATCTTGATGTTTTAAGTGTATTTATACTTCATACTTGAGTCATATTTTAATTTGGTTGTTTTGTTTGTTGCCATTTATGATTTAAATATCATGTTCTTGCATTTGTAATTTTCTGTTTTCATAATGCTTAAATTTGTTGATGTTTTAGATTTAGTATACCAAGTGTTTGTGAAAATGCTTGTGTGGTGTTTGCATGATTTGAGTTTTATATTTTAGTTGAGCATGTTAGTATATCAAGTGTTTGTGAAAATGCTTGTTTGGTTTTAGTATTTCTACTTTGTGTTTGCATGTTTTGAGTGTTATATTTTAGTTGAGCATGTTAGTATATCAAGTGTTTGTGAAAATGCCATGCTTGTTGGAGCTAGAGGCCATTCGGCTAAACTTTTCTTTTTTGCTTTCAACCAAGAAGAGAAAAACTAAGTAAAAACTAAAAGAACTCAGCAAAATGAAGATGAAAAATGAAATTTCTGCCCCCCATACAAGGCTGGCCGAATGGTCCCTATATTGCTCCAAGATGTTGTCATTTTTTGTGTAACCAATTTTCCATCAAATGGCTAATAATTCAAGGTGAAAAATCATGAAATTACCACCTTTAGATTAGCATCTCAGCTCTCTCAAATTACAGCTGTTCAAGAATAATGTTGACATCTCTCTTGGCCTATGTGGCTTAATCACTATGGCTTGATCAAAGAGAATCTCTAACTCACTCTTGATTTTTAGCCATTTGATTGAAAAATCAGAAGCTTCCTCCTTCATTTGGGCTTGGGCAGGCCAGAACTTCTCTTTTCCAGCCCAAGTCTGATTTTTTGAAAGGCCCAAAGAAGCCCTTTTCGGTTGCTTAGGTGAAATGACCATTTTGCCCCCTGGATGCAAATAAATATCAAAAGGACACCAAATTCAATTTTTTTTAATACTTCCAAAATAATAAAATATTGAATTTTGGAGGTTTTCAAAATTATCCGAGTCCGTTTACTATTTATTTGGATTTTTTCTTCCAAAAATGCCTTTTTATGCCCTCATATTTTACCATTTTTTAAACGAGCTCCAAATCAAGATTTTTGTTCACCAATCTCTTCCAAATAATTTAAAAGTGTGATCTGGAAGTTTTCATAATTTTTGGAGCTCATTTGGTATTTTTTCGGGATTTATCGGCTTGAATTACTACATAGGAGGCCCGGGATTTGGCCATTTTGCAAGCGAACTCCGAATCAAGATTTTATTTAGCCAATCTCTTCCAAATAATTTAAAAATGAGATTTGCAAAATTTCAGAATTTTTGGAGTCCATTTGCCATTTTTCCGGGATTTATCTTATTGAATTATTGCATAGGAGGCCCGGGATTTGGCCATTTTGCAAACGAACTCCGAATCAAGATTTCATTTTGCCAATCTCTTTCAAATAATTTAAAAATGAGATTTTCAAAATTTCAAAAGATTTGGAGCTCATTTGCTATTTTTCCGGGATTTTCCTTTTTGTATTACTACATTAGAAGCCCGGGATTTGGCCATTTTGCAAACGAACTCCAAATCAAGATTTTATTTTACAAATCTCTTCCATATGGTTTAATAATGAGATCAAAAAAATTTCAAAATTTTCGGAGTCCATTTGGTATTTTTCCCAAATTTTCCAATTTTGCCTTTTTGCCTCCGAAACCCGGTTTTGCTCAAAACAAGTTCGATTTTCAGATTTTCTTCAATTTGAGCCTTGGGCTATCCTTTTTAATCATTATTCGTCCATTGGGGGCTTTGGTCTTACCAAGTCGGGCCATTTCTGTGATTCTTCCCGATTTTACCTAAATCCACTAAAAACCCTAATTCTCGGTTTTCTCCGAGATTGACTTTTCTTTCGATTTTTCTTGCAAGTGACTTCTCCATTACCCGTAGTCAGTGCTTATCTTTCATTTGGAACCTTCAATTTCGACCAATTTGATCGTTTAAGCATTTTTCCCCAAATTTCTCGGATTAGGGTTTCATTTCTACTGAATCTCCAAATCCCAACTTTCGAACTCCATATCTTTCAATGTAGACCTCGGATTATCAAAATTCTTTCGCCATTTTACAATTGAACTTAAAATCTTGATTTTGAAAGTTGGTTGACTTTTCAGTAGTTGACTTTTCAGTAGTTGACTTTCTAGGGTTGACTTTTTTGGGGTTGAGTTTTTCTGGGTTGACTTTTTTTAAGTTTGACTTTTTATGCTCGCCCCTTAAACTAAGTCTCGGAGTACCACCTGCAGGATGAAAACAGTCTTTTTATACTCGGAAACATCAATTTAGGAAGAAAACATACCTGTTTAGTGGTCCGGACAAAATTAGGTGTCTACAGCTACCCCTCTTTGGCTATTGCTGAGAATCAGGAATCAGGCAAAGATACACCGACACTAATTTTGTACGGTCAGTGACATCATATGTGAAGGAAAGGGAAAGGGGTTTTCTTTTTCATTCTTCTATCATTTTTTCATTTTTCATTTTCTATTTTTTCATTTTCTATTTTTTCATTTTTCCTTTTTTCCTTTTTTCTTCTTTTTTTCATTTTCATTTTTTTTATAAAAGAAAGCTGTAAATTGAAGATTTTTCCTTAAATTGAATTCCATGTTTAATCAAGGCTGGATCCGTCTTAAGGAAACAAATTCGATTTTCAAAAGAAAAAATTGTGCCTGAAGGTCTTTAAAAATGGTGCCCGGAGGTCTTAAAATGGTGCCCATAGGTCTTTAAAATGGTGCTCGGAGGTCTTTAAAATGGTGCTCGGAGGTTTTAAGAATGTTACCCGAAGGTCTTACTCGTGATTTGAAAAATTATGCCCGGTGGTCTTAAAAATGGTGCCCATAGGCCTTACCCCTGAAAAACGTTATGCCCGAAGGTCTTAAGAATGTTGCCCGGAGGTCTTACTCGTGATTTGAAAAAATTATGCCCGGAGGTCTTAAAAATGGTGCCCATAGGCCTTACCCCTGAAAAAAAAGTTATGCCCGAAGGTCTTAAGAATGTTTCCCGGAGGTCTTAAGAATGTTGCCCGGAGGTCTTACTCATGATTTGAAAAATTATGCCCGGGGGTCTTAAAATGGTGCCCATAGGCCTTACCTCTGAAAAAAAAGTTATGCCCGGAGGTCTTAAGAATGTTACCCGGAGGTCTTACCTGTGATTTGAAAAAATATGCCCGGAGGTCTTAAAAATGGTGCCCATAGGCCTTACCCCTGAAAAAAAAAAAAAAGTTATGCCCAGAGGTCTTAAAAATGTTTCCCGGAGGTCTTACCTGTGATTTGAAAAATTATGCCCGGAGGTCTTAAAAATGGTCTTTGAAGAATTGTTGAAAATTAACCTAAAGATTTTGAGAAGATGCGAATGCAGATGTTGAATAAGATACGAAATGACTTAAACTGGTGCAAATGTCTTTGATGCAAATGTAAATAACTTAGATTGATGCAAATGCTTCTTGATGTAGATTCAAATAACTTAGATTGATGCAAATGTTCTTGATGTAGATGCCCTTACTAACTGTGTTCATGTAAATGGTTTATGATTATCACACAATAATGAAAATGTAATGATTCTAGAAATGATGCAATTGCTTGAGATGACGCAAATGTGAATTCCATGAAGAATGTAAATGTAAAATGCAGATGCTTATGGAATTTATGCCAATGCAAATACCCATGAATGATGCAAATGCTTGCCGACACTGTGCAGATGCAAAAGCTCGATAAAGAGATGAGTGCTCGTGAGTGATGCAAATGCCCCCGGTTGTTTTTTCTAGACTTTGGCTTAGCCTTTCAAATTCATTTTTCCTCTTCAAATCAGAGTATATCTTCAATTCATTTTGGCTATTCTCTTTGCCCCAACAGTTTTCAAACTTTCATCAACAGAGATCTGAACTGGGTTCGATTTCTTTTTCTCATATCTGGAAGTCAGGACCTATCCTGGCAATTCTATACCTTTGGGTTAGAAAAAATCCTTGTCTCATGTCAACATCAAAATGGGTATTTCAAAAAATATATTTATTTGTTTTCTTATTTTGAAAACTTCTTAACAAAAAAATATTAACCCCACAATGTGTAATGTACAAATGTTTTGAAGACTGATGTTCATTGTTAGAAATTTCTCTAAGTGTCAATCTGGGTTTTTTAACTGAAATTGGCAAGGCTTGGTATAACAAGATTCTGTCTTTTCCGGGAAAACTTCATGACAAAAATGTATATCCCTTCTAGGCTCACAAATGGAATAGGTTTTATAAATCATGAATTCATTGAGAACCAAACAAATTCAACATTCTTTTAGTTTCCATATCAAGGCATTTTGACAAGCGTCAAGATTGGCCGGGATGTTTAAACCGGAAAGTTTGATCTTGGAGAAAAAAAGTTTCAGTTTTCAGTTTTTGAAGACATCCTCTGAATGAGAATTGAAAATTTGAGAGTTTCAGGCATTCCTAGATGTTCCTCGATGACCATTTTTTTAAGATGACCTTCTCTTTTTGTGGTATCGGCACTTTCATAGATGGCATCAAAAATTTCCATTTTACTCTAGACCGCCCATTTTTTGGGTTTTCGCCCTAGAGCCCCATTATTTCCAATTTTTCTTTCTTTTTTTTTTTCGTTCTACCATACACTTGAGAATTCTAAATTCTTCCTTAGTGAAATGATAATTTGATGAGATGGGATAAAATCTGAGAAAAAGACCTTTCAAATTAAATATTCATGCTTGATCAAAATGGACTTTTAAAGCACGTAATGTAGGCCATGCTCAGGGTTCAGAAAGAAAGGATAAATAGGCCCAAAATATGTGTTTGAGGGTAATCAGATAAAGGATCATTTCTTGAGGAGGATTCTCTTTGAAGCATTTGTCCCTTCTTGGACATTTTTTTCCTTTTGACTTTGCTCTTTTTCTTCCTTGCTTTTGGCTTTCAATTTGCCATGTCTTTCACACATTTTGTTTTCTTTTTGTTTTTCTTGGCTTTCATTTCACCATCTTTTCCTTTTTTTTTCTCTTTCACAGAGTGAGCCCATATTTATTCGGAGCTCTATTTACTTTGTGTCTGTCTTTGATCTGTCACTCATTTCACAATGATCTTTAAAAAGATCTTTCCTCGCATTTGCCCCCCAGTGTAGAGGGTAATCCTTGACTAGGGTTCAAAGAAGAAAGAATTCTTTTGGCCCAAAAGGGGTGACTATGGATAATTTATTTTTTATGTGGAAAGGATATGAAAGATGGCCATTTCTCATATCAAGCACAAATATTCATATTGAAAAGCAATCCCCAGGGGAAATAGATATTTAGAATTTCATTTTGCACTTGAAATCATCCGAATTCTCATATGCATGATATCACAATTTTTTCGCATTTTTTTCGTCGCATGCCCAACTGATTCATGCATTAGTCTTATCCTTTTTTCACCATATAACCATCATTTTCACATATGTTGCCCCAATTTGATTAACCATGAGAATTTGTATCAATGAGAAACATAGCAAGTCTAGGTCTATTTTGAAAAGGCTGAGCTTCAAATCTGAGTTCTTTGAAGAGACAAGAAAAATATGACCTAAAATAGGTTTTCTCTGGGATATGGGATAATCTGGTTTAGTCATTGTGCCCCAGGGTGTCAATCATGAAGTGATGTTTGGGCAATTAGTGTTTTGTGATTTGTTGAAAATGACATGAATGGTTTTGGCACAACCTTGACACAGATCAAATTACCAAAATCTAGATTCTTGAAAGAATGTCCCATTTGTTTGAATTTCAAGGAATTCGAAAAATTTCAAAAAGTTCGTTCCTTTGTTCATAGCCTAGACTAGGATTTACATCCTTGCTTATTCTGCAATGACAATGCTTCTCTTTTTTTTTTCAAATTCATTTTTCCTTGAAGCGTTAGGTCTTCCAAGTGTTCTTGATTCAAGGTTTAGGTATAGAGAAGCCCAAAAAAGAGGGGGATGGTGTTGGGTTATTTCTAACACTGATCATCAACCTTCTTGAGACTATCCATTATTAAAACTTCCTTAATGCTTGTTTTTGCAAATTCACGTTATTGTTAAAACACAACAAACACAAAGCATTTAAAATTCAAAATTCATTTAATTCATGTAGATGTTAACATGAGACAAGTGCTTTCATCATCACAGTGTATAAAACTACATGTGTCAAAATGCTCCTATTGACATCCTTCAAAGGTAGTAATTATCCCCCTAAAACCCTGAAAGAAACTGATTTAGGGCTAAGCGACCTTCCATTGATTGATAAGCTCCGGTGTCAAAATACCATCACTGATAAGACTTTCAATCCTTTCCTTCAGTTGTTTGCATTTTTTAGTTGAATGCCCAACTACCCCTAGGTGATAATCACACTTGCTGTCAAGGTCATAACTCCTCGCTGATGAATTCGGAGCTATTTTTAAAGGTACCGGGGTAAGGTACTGATTCTTTATTAGTAATGGCAGTAGGTCAGGGATGGGGATTGGAATTCTTTCTTGATTTTCCCGCGGTCGTTTTCTAGAAGTAGGCCTTATTGCAAGGCTGGTATAGGATTAGGTGTTTGGGTAGGTAGGTAAGGATAAAGGCTTGAAGATACCTCAGTAGGGTGACATGATTGGTATGAGGGAAATTGGGAATATGGGACGAAATCTCCCATAGTTTGGACATCTTCCTCTTTCTTTCTAGGTGCCTTATTTCTCTCGGCATTGGATATTCCTTCTCTTTCAAGTTTCCCATTTTTTATAGCATTCTCAATCATCTCCCCTGAAATTACCATGTCCGCAAAATTCTTTGAGGCATTGCCGACGAGTCTGTCATAGTACGGGGCCTGCAGTGTATTCACAAAAAGGATAGTGATTTCCTTTTGTGTCAAGGGCGGTTGTACTTGGCGGCCAGGCTCATCCATCGTTGTGCATATTCTTTGAAGCTCTCAGTAGCTCTTTTTTTCTCCATATTTTGCAAAGTGAGACGATCAGGTGTCCTGTCGGTCATATGCTTGTACTGGTTTAGAAAAGCCCTAGCCAAATCATTCCAAGAGAGAATCTGATCCTTGCTCAACTGACTATACCACCTAATTGCGGACCTGCTGAGGCTATCCTGAAAGCAGTGAATCAAAAGCTTATCATTATCTATATGACTTGTCATCTTCCGGCAGAACATAGTGATGTGGGCTGATGGAACGGTCGTCCCGTCATATTTCACAAAGTCAGGGATCTTGAACTTAGGATGAATGACTAAATCGAGGACCAAGCATCGTTCTTTCGCCTCCACACTCCCGAATACGTCTGTATTTTCTACTGCCCGGAGCCTTTCATCTAGCAACTGATATTTCCCTTGGGAATCTGCCAACTCAACCTCATTTACAGCAACCCTTTTCAACTTTGCCTGTTCAGCTAGATCATCTGAGTTTAGGACATTGACGAGGTTAACAGTGTTCTGGGCATCACTTATTATGACCTCATCCTGGCCCTTTTGTGCCTCTAACCCTTCTCTGGCGATAACGTTTTCGGTGTATCCTTTTCCTTTGATTACGGCAGACATCAGCTCCATCAATTTAGTCATCTGATCCTTAGATTCCGCTTGAGACTTTGCCAGCTGTTCTCGCAATTCTTTCTGTTCCCTTTCCATTTTTTCCATTTGGGCAACTTGTTCATCCTCCATAGCACTAGCCTGTATTAAAAGGGTACTCAGTACTTCTTCTGATTTGAAATGGAAATTCTTTCAAAGACTCTTAAAGCCAAGCCAACTTCTGTTTTATTTCCCCCAAATGTATGTCATGATGAATGAGCCATGAATGCAATTTGATGCATGTGAAGCCTAAACAATATGATGTATGGACATGTACAACGGAAACATGCTGACCATATATGTAATAAATGCAATCATGATGCCAATCATGTTGCAAGCAAAGAATAAATAAATCAACACATGGATATATGCAATGAATGATCATGTACATTTTAGCATGTTTCCCAATGAATGATCACATATACTATGAATGCAACATGGTGTCAATTATGCAAACAATGAATGATTAATATAGTATATACCAAGAAGATCATGCTAACCATGTGTGTCATGAATGCGGCCTAATGCTAACATGATGTATGTAATAAGCAAATTAATGCATGAACATATACAAAGAAATCATGCTGACTATGTTTGTTATGAATGCAACCCAAAGTCTACATGATGCATGTAAATAATAAGCAAATTAATGCATGGATATATACAGAAAAATCATGCTGATTATGAATGCATGAATGCAACCTGACAAATAATTGATCAGATGCAAAAAGCAAAGGGGAAGATATCACAGAGGAAATAAGAATCGGAGGAACTTAATCATCAACATCTCATAAATTTGAAGCATAGTCAATTCTTTCCCATATCAATGTTCACAATGGTATAAACCATGTTTTACAAAATTTGAGCAGTAGTTAAAACTGTCTTTTACAAGCACTTTATTCTTCCTAACATCCTAAGGCTATAAGAGCCGACTACTGAAAAAGTGAAATCCTATTACATCATATAAGACCGAAGTCTTTCCACCTCAATGCTGTAAATCTCCCAATCCTAATGGCATTTTCCCAGTCCTTTATCAATCAGTTTCGTTGGATCCAACCACTTGGCATCTATAAGAGTTTGCACTTTCCTTTTGACTGCTATACAATCTTCGATGCTATGGCCAACAATTCCACAGTGATAATCACATCTTTCATTTGGATTACACCACCTTGGATATGGTGGTAACAGGGGTTTCAATGGGACATAGGCAACCATGTGATTTTGGATCAGTATAGGGAGGAGCTCTTGGTAGCTGATTGGAATAGGATCAAATGCATTTGGGTCTTATTCTGGGGTCGTTTCTTAGTCACACATGGCCTAGGAGTTGGGGCACTTGGTGGTGGCACTAAGGTCCGAATCGGAGTGTTTACATGGAGATGTGGCGGAATAGCATGGTAAGGGTATGGATTTGGACACAGGGCCTTTGGAGGTTGTACATAGCTCGAGGTTCCTATCCCAGGTGCTGGATAAGGTGATTGATGAGGGAAATAATATGAACGGGGAGTTGGCGGAGATGGAGTGGGATTCAAGAATCCCATAGTGGTCATCCCAATGGACGATTGGACCCTAGTAGGGTGGGGACACTAGCTTGGACCTAAAACTGTTTGCAGGTATGGTACTGGATTCGAGGTTTCTATCTTTGGTATCAGGCTTTCAGGTTTAATAATTTTGTCCATAATTTTATTAGGATTGCAACCTTTGTGGCATTGACAAGTGCAGAATCCATCAAGGGTTGTATGTTCTGGACCTAATGACTTTGGTTGATCCGAAGGCGATGCAAAGCCCTGAGAAAGTACCTCTTTACTTTTACCCATATCCTCAACCATTTTCAGCAATTTGGCCGGCTGTTCCTTCACCTCTCGGATTTCATTTCCACATTCCTCTTGATTGCGTTCCAAAGCACCCAATCGTTCCTCCGATTCATTCCTCATATCTGGAACCCCTTTCATGCAAATGAAAATGTCATGAGATTAAGAATACAATTGTGACTGTACATGCTCTATTCCTATGTGCATGAATATACTGATGATTAATGCATGAACATATACAGAGAAATAATGATGACTATGTATGCTATGGATGCAATCTAATGTCAACATGATGCATTTTAAAAAATGAATAAATTGATGCACAAGTATATACAAATAATGACCATGTATGTATTCTACAACGAATGACCATGCATGTTATGATGTCAAAATGAATACATGTGGAGAATAAATGAATTAATAAAAAGGTAGGTACAAAGAATGACCATGTATATCACAAACGTATTCTACAATGAATAATCATGCATGTTATGACTGTAACACGATGTCAAAATGATACAAATAAAGAAACCAATGATTACACAAAACTGGTGGGACCTAAATCTTGATTATTCACAAAAAAAAAAAAAAAAATTTCATTATGCAAGATTTGCCTCCAAATTTATGACTTTTTGAAACATGTTTTTTTTTTTAATGAAAAACCAATCATATTATTTTCAAAAGAATTCCAGGGTAGTGGATCTTACTATGGTACAATGTCCAAATGTTCATGCAACACTACCGGTTTATGAAATCATCAAATGAAATTACCAACTGTTTATTGCAAAGAATGAGATCAATAATACAACCAAAAATGTACATGCTCTATTCACAAATGCATGAAATGCTTGAAAAAGGATTTTTTTTTTTAAACAGCTAATGAACATCTGCCCCAACAATATCTGCTTATTTAGGCATCACGATGCCTTTGGGACGGATTAACACATATATTACGGGCGATGTATGTACATCGTTGCTCGATCTGCAAAACTTATTCAGATTGTAAAATAGGTAACAAAAGGTTTAGAAATGTCCCTCCATGTGTTCCTATTTTCGGTATATCTAACGGAAATCTGGCATGGCTTCGCCTAGGTTCACTATATGAGGGTGAATCGGATCTAAAGGCCCCGAATTGCTCCTCATTGTCGCCGGTGAAGACTAGTAAGGCACCCCGATAAAAGCGGGTTCAATTCGTTAGAGTCTATTTCCCTAGCCCATGCAGATTGTTAATCACGAAGGCTTAGGTAATTTAATACTCCGGAAGTGTTTCACTAGCCCATGTGGATTGTTAATCACGAAGGCTTAGGTAATTTAGTACTTCAAAAGTGTTTCACTAGCCCATGCGGATTGTTAATCACGAAGGCTTAGTTACATTGCTCCCACCTAAAAGGACGGAACCCAGGTATAGGATTCATGATATGCAAATGCACGTGTGGTGTGTGTGGAGGAACAACAAACCTTTCACCACCTATTCTACAAACCTTATTCTAAATGCCCTAGCAATTAAAACATTCAAGAATAGTGTAACGCATTAACCAACAAGCAATTATAATATACAACCTTAAATAACTAGAGAACAATAATAAAATGCATGCACATGAGAATAAACCTATTTAAAAACATTTTATTATTTTCAAAATTCTCCTTATTATTAAAAAATGTGGGAATTAAAATTAAATACCAATTAAACCAACAAAATCGAGACTTTGATAACACACGACTAATTGTTAGGCTTGACTCTCTAAAAAAAAGTCCCCAGCGGAGTCGCCAAGCTGTCGCAACCTAAAAAATAACGAGTCTCATCGCAAGACTTTATTATTCGTTAAGCGTGACATTAAAAAAAAATCGAGAAAAAGTCGACTTAATTCCTCTAGAAAAATGAAGGTTTTGAAAATGACCTTGAAAAAGACATGGAGTCGCCACCAATCTTTTTTAGCTAGGTGTGATCGGCCACCTATTAAAACCGGTTTTATAAAATATTTTAAAATTAATTAAAACATTTTAAAAACCAATTTTAAGTCTGCGTTTTAAACCAGAGAAATCAAAGAAGCGGGTTCGGGAGTCGGTTACGTGCGGGGAAGGATTAGCACCCCCACAACGCCCGTATAAATTGGTACTTTATTAATCGTGTGTTATCTCAAGTCTCGGTAAAAAATTGGTTTTAAATTTAGTATTTCAAGTTAATTCCCAATTTAAAGAAAAATAATTCTTTTTTTTATTGAAAATGATCCGGAATTTATAAATTCAAAATTTTCCTATATTCCCCAACAAACGTGGCAAAATATAGAAATTTTTATTAGTTTTGGAAAACTTTCCGAATCATTCTCTTTTTTTTTTTGAAAGAAAGATATTTCTTTATTAATGATAATTGATGATATTCCCTCCGGCAAACCCGATAGAGAACTCATTAATTATTTTAACTCGAGAATATCTTTATTTTTATTGAAAAATCATTATCCTTTTGAAAACATTTTAAAAGAAATGAATATGTATATGCATGACATAAATAAAATGACATAGCAAAATTCAAATAATATAATGCAACCTAAATGACATGACATGATTTGAATGCCTTAGCATATTCTAAATGAAATGAAATATCCTAAGTTATATGATATATTCTAAATGAAATTAAATATTCTAGATGATACAATATATCCTAAATGAAATGAAATAATTTAAATGACATGGCAAACATGAATGATATGGCATATAAATTAAATGAGATGGAATATGAAATAATGATATCATATAATATGCATGAAAATAAAAAGAAAATAATAATGCATGAACATAGTATATGCTAAACAATATGACAAAAAAAATAACTAAATAAAAAGCATAGGATATCATGAAATATTCCAAATCATATAATAAACAATATAACATAACTCAAAATCATAACAATATCATAGAAATTATCATAGCAAGAATCACATATTATATACAATGCATGAATATGGAAAATGCAATGCATGAAATGTATTTTTCCCTTTAATTAAGGAAATTCGTATATCTAAAAAGATATCCGGCTACCTTAGGAAAATATGTGAAATTAAATATTTTAAAACCAAAATACTTTGTGATTGTTTGAAAACAATTTTGAAAAGCTTGAATTAAAAATAAAAACTGGGCTAAATCTTTTTTTTTAAATGGCTCTAATTTCCTAAGTTTAAAAATCCGGACTTGACTACCCTTAATCCGGGACTTGAAAAATCATTTTTAGAATTTAAAAAGGCTTAGAAACTACCCTAAGTCAGTAGCTAACCCTCCTAATCAGCCCACTCTAAGTAACTTAACCAAAACAGAAAAATGATTTTTCTTTAAATTCAATTCTGACTCCACTGTCCAGTTTTAAGCCACGATTTTTGACCCTATTTTTAAAAATTCAAAAAATTCGGAAAAAAATACTGGAGATTCAAGACATGTAGAAATAAACGTAAAAAATCGTCTTAATTTTCTGATTAAATATGTACTCCCAAAAAAATCGGAAAAGTATGAAAACTGGGTGAAAAAAACAGTTTTGTCAAAATACAGTTTCGCCTTTGATAATATCATTTAAAAATCAAAGTAAAAATATTTGAAACTCATAAAATGACTTACAAATAGTACTAGGACTTTTTGAAAGTTAGCTAAAAATTGTCTAAGTAAAAAAAATCACAAAGGTAGAATAATCAATTTGACAAACTTAATTTTTCACAAGTGTGCTCAAGAGAGCATGACTTTGAACCATTAATTGGCTCAAATCATTATTCAAGTGGCATGAACATGAAATGTATGAAACAATACAGCAAACATAGTGCATGAAATGCATGAGCTTAAACCTAAATGTCATGAAAAAATGCATGGCATTCATGAAGTGTCCTAGACCTAAATGAACTTGCATGTCATTTAATGTAACCTAGACCTAGAATGCATGAACATGCATGGCAAATAAACCTAACTTAATAACTAAAATATGCATGGCATTTTCACAAACACAAAGCATGCTTAAACCAAAAACTCAACCAAATATCATGCAAATGCTAACCTATCAACTAACATGGCAAGAATGCACATAAAATGCAAAAATTCCAAGGGTGGCCAAATGGAATAATGTGATTAGCAAACATGGCACTTTCACAAACACTTGGTATGCTAACATGCTCAACTAAATCAAATGTCATACAAATGCAAAAACCTACCAACTAACATGGCAAAAATGCAACACACAATGCAAAACACATGGAGTAGCCAAATGGCCTCAAGCTCCAACAAGCATGGAATTTTCACAAACACTTGGTATACTAACATGCTCAACTAAGATATAACACTTAAATCATGCAAAAACCACACAAGCATTTTCACAAACACTTAATATACTAAATCTAAAACATGTTCAACTAAGATATAAAACTCAAATCATGCAAAGACAACACAAGCATTTTCACAAACACTTGATATACTAAATCTAAAACATGCCCAAATTTAAACATCATGAAAACAGAAAATTAAAAATGCAAAAACATGATATTTAAAACATAAATGGCAACAAACAAAGCAACCAAATTAAAATATAACTCAAGAACATGAAGTAAAATAACATTTAAAACACCAAGATCAAAGAAAATAACAAAACAATATGGTAAAATAAACCAAAACAGCAACTTAAAATAAATAATGTAGGCCATTTGGCCATGGTGAGTTTATTGTAAAAAAAATATATTCAAGAAGGAGATGAAGGAAGAACTTGAAAAGAACAATAAAAATCATTTATTTAAAATGGAAACTCACCAAATAGAAATCAAAATAGCAAAAACAAGAATGGAAAATCAAGAAAGTGCAAGAGTTGGTGCTCAAGAGCAATCTCAAGAAGCTATATTTCAAGCTTTATCTCTTCAAACTTTCCTTTCTTTTCTAAACTTTTCTTTTTGCTTTCAACCAAGAAGAGAAAAAATAAGTAAAAACTAAAAGAACTCAGCAAAATGAAGATGAAAAATGAAATTTCTGCCCCCCATACCAGGCTGGCCGAATGGTCCCTATATTGCTCCAAGATGTTGTCATTTTTTGTGTAACCAATTTTCCATCAAATGGCTAATAATTCAAGGTGAAAAATCATGAAATTACCACCTTTAGATTAGCATCTCAGCTCTCTCAAATTACAGCTGTTCAAGAATAATGTTGACATCTCTCTTGGCCTATGTGGCTTAATCACCATGGCTTGATCAAAGAGAATCTCTAACTAACTCTTGATTTTTAGCCATTTGATTGAAAAATCAGAAGCTTCCTCCTTCCTTTGGCCTTTGGCAGGCCAGCACTTCTCTTTTCCATCCCAAGTCTGATTTTTTGAAAGGCCCAAAGAAGCCCTTTTCGGTTGCTTGGGTGAAATGACCATTTTGCCCCCCGAATGCAAATAAACATCAAATGGACTCCAAATTCAATTTTTCTTTTTTTAATACTTCCAAAATAATAAAATATTGAATTCTGAGGTTTTCAAAATTATTTGAGTCCGTTTGCTAATTATTTGGATTTTGTTTCCAAAAATGCCCTTTTATGCCCCCACATTTTACCATTTTTTAAACGATTTCCAAATCAAGATTTTTCTTCACCAATATCTTCGAAATAATTTAAAAGTGTGAGCTGGACGTTTTCATAATTTTTGGAGCTCATTTGGTATTTTTTCGGGATTTATCGGCTTGAATTACTACATAGGAGGCCCGAGATTTGGCCATTTTGCAAACGAACTCCGAATCAAGATTTTATTTTTCCAATATCTTCCAAATAATTTAAAAATGAGATTTGCAAAATTTTAGAATTTTTGGAGTCCATTTGCTATTTTTTTGGGATTTATCTTCTTGAATTATTGCATAAGAGGCCCGGGATTTGGCCATTTTGCAAACGAACTCGGAATCAAGATTTTATTTTTTCAATATTTTTCAAATAATTTAAAAATGAGATTTACAAAATTTCAAAAGATTTGGAGCTCATTTGCTATTTTTTCGGGATTTTCCTTTTTGAATTACTACATAAGAAGCCCGGGATTTGGCCATTTTGCAAACGAACTCCGAATCAAGATTTTATTTTACCAATCTCTTTCAAATGATTTCAGAATGAGATTGGCAAATTTTCAGAATTTTCGGAGTCCATTTGCTATTTTTCCTAAAATTTCCAATTTTGCCCTTTTGTCTCCGAAACCCGGTTTTGCTCAAAACAAGTCTGATTTTTAGATTTTCTTCAATTTGAGCCTTGGGCTATCCTTTTTAATCATTCTTCATCCATTGGGGGCTTTGGTCTTACCAAGTCGGGCCATTTCTGTGATTCTTCCCGATTTTACCGAAATCCACTAAAAACCCTAATTCTCGATTTTCTCCCGGATTGACTTTTTGTTCGGTTTTTCTTGCAAGTGACTTCTCCATTACCCGTAGTCAGTGCTTATCTTTCTTTTGGAACTTTCAATTTCGACCAATTTGATCGTTTAAGCACTTTTTCCCAAATTTCTCGGATTAGGGTTTCCTTTCTACTGAATCTCCAAATCCCAACTTCCGAACTCCATATCTTTCAATGTAGACCTCGGATTATCAAAATTCTTTCGCCATTTTTCAATTGAACTTAAAATCTTGATTTTGAAAGTGGGTTGACTGTTTCAGTAGTTGACTTTCTGGGGTTGACTTTTTCGGGGTTGACTTCTTTCGGGGTTGACTTTTTTTAAGTTTGACTTTTTATGCTCGCCCCCTTAAACTGAGTCTCGGAGTACCACCTGCAGGATGAAAATAGTCTTTTTACAATCGGAAGCATCAATTTAGGAAGAAAACATACGTGTTTAGTGGTCCGGACAAAATTAGGTGTCTACACAAAGCATGTTACCTAAACAAAATGCAAATGCATGACAAGGCAAGGGATGCATGAAGAGGCCAAATGATCACATGAGATTCTAATGCAATCCTATTTAGTAAATGACATAAGTACATGACAAATCATATTAAGATGCATAATATCATGACATTTTCATAAGCTTATAACATACTAAAATCATAATGCACAAGCTCATGGCATGGAAATACAAAAAAGCTAAGACGCAAAAGGAAAATGCACATGCAAGGCACACAAAAAGGAGTTGCCGAATGGTCATGAGAAAAAGAATGATGGCATTTTATCATAGCATTTTCATAAGCATATGGCATACTAAAATCAAAATTTACAAGTTCATGGCATGGAGATGCAAACAAGTTAAGAAACAAAAGGAAAATGCACATGCAAGGCATACAAAATGGATTTTCCGAATGGTCATGAAACAAACCAAGGGAATGCAAACATGTAAGACATGATACATGAAAAAATGCACAACATGAGCATATGAACAACCATGGCCTAATATACAAGGATACAATATCAAGCATGGAAATGAAATATATAAGTAAATATAGCATAGAAAATAATGTAAAGAACATATATATACAAGATTTAACATAGACATGCAAAATAAATAACAAGCAAAACTAGTAAATAAAACAAGGAAAGTTAAGCTCCATGATTGGTATCAAATGGGCATAGCCTCTCGCCTAACCATAATCACTTGGTCTTGCCAAGATCATGAAGCCTTTCCATCTCAATAAAACAGAAAATAAACCATGTAAAACAGAAAATAAGGTGAGCTTCATGGTAGGTAAAAATGGGCGTACCTGATAACTCGTATAATTATATAGTTTTTAGTTATGTTTTATTATTGTTTTGTGTCAAATACGAGTTATTATTGTTTAGTCTAATTGTGTTTATGATCTTTTATATTTTTATGTAATTTGGTGTTTTTCACAAGTTTCTTTGAGTGATTTCAGATTACTAGAATTAAGGGCAAATCCAGTTCAGTTCCAGTTCCGACACCTTTTGCCATATCAGCTATATCTGGAGTTTCACTGAAGCAATAAGGCTTAAATCTGTATCCGTGCAAAGCTAAGAGGCATATCTATCTTTTTCATGTTTTACACTTCTTGAAACGGAGTCGTTTTCCCTAGCGAAATCGACCATCAAGTTGGCTGATGTGCAATGACGTCTGTGCTGACCTGTTTTCGTATTTTGCCCATATCTGCTTATCCACATCAGAAAATGAGCTGATTCCAATGGCTATGGATCCGTAACTGATACGGGAACATTTGTCTAGAAGACCATATGATCAGATCAGGCCTCTAATATTGACGAAATCGACCATCAATTTGGCTGATGTGTAATGACGTCTGTGCTGACCTGTTTTCGTATTTTGCCCATATCTGCTTATCCACATCAGCAAATGAGCTGATTCCAACGGCTATGGATCCGTAACTAATAGGGGAACCTTTTTCTAGAAGACCATGTGATCAGATAAGGCCTGCAAAATTGACAAAATCGACCATCAAGTTGGCTGATCAAAATCGTCATGTATGACGAAAATTGTTAGAAAATGCACCCACCTATTATACCTACCTTTGAAATTTGTAAAGCTTGTCTCTTGTCATTTAGCCCTCCAAAATGTGTATAAATAGAGGGCCTTGGATGATTGTAAGGGATCATATTGTACATAGGTAGGATATTAGCCATTTTAATAAAATTCTCTAAGTTTTCTTCTTCTTTCTTTTCTCTAGTTTTCTTTTTCTTTAGAGAGAGCAAGAGGTTGGATAATTAATATTCTTCCTCTTCTTCTTTCTTTCTTTTATTTTCTTCTTAGATTTTCTTTAATTTTATGTTTATGTTTACAATGCCTATGCTAGGCTAAACTTCTATTTGGTTAAGGGTGATTTCAAAGCCCTAGACATGTTTTGTGATTGATTTTCAGATTCTATCTATCATTAATTTTCTATCAAAGTTGCTTATGTTCTTCTACAAGAATTGTTCATGATGTTGTCTTGATTTATTTAGGTGTACAACTAGATAGATCTTGATAATTATCTATTGCTAGTCTAGGAGTCTTGATCCGTGTAATTGTCTTGATTTCCTATTCATAAGTGGCAATTTGTGATTAATGATTATGGTCAAGTTTTCAATAATTGCAAAGTGGAACATAACCTAAGTTGAACAATCCGAGCTTATGTGTTTGTTGCTTAGATCAACCTATCTTTCTCATCATAAAGCTGCCATTAAATTGAATTTAGAGAGCTTATTCTAGGTTGTTTAATGGTTAGAGATTAAATAGAGAGCTTGTTCTATTTAACGACAAACTAAGGAAAGATTGGGGTAACAGAGCTTGTTGTTATCTACGGTTGTTAACTTTGATAGTTGGTTGATATTGATAGATCTGAAATTGATTCTTAATGATGTCTAGTGGTGGAGAATGAAACCTTAACCATATTTTTCATATTTGATTCTTCTTACTTACTTGTTTTCTTACTTTTAGTTTGCTTATTTTTTATATTTATTTTTATTGGCTGGTTATACCGCCTAATTTGTATATTAACTTTGTTTTATTTTTATTGGCTGGTTATACCGCCTAATTTAGTATATATATTTTTATTGGCTGGTTATACCGCCTAATTTAGTATATATATCTTTATTGGCTGGTTATACCGCCTTGCATCTTATTCTTATTATTTACTTTAGTTTAAATCTGGCTTCAAAAACCCCTTTTCTTTTATTGTTTTCTTTGAACGTAAGTTATAAACTATTAACTTATAAACTAAAACCCAATCCCTGAGGACTCGACCCTTGCTAACTACTATACTTACAATTGATCTTTTTAGTGCAAGGTTAAATAAGATACACTCTTTTGGGTGCATCAAATTTTTGGCGCCGTTGCCGGGGATTGCTTTCTTTAGTTTATTTGTTACTTGGTTTATTCTTATTTTTAGTTCTAATTAGTTTTATTTTCTTGTACATACAAGTTTTTCTTTTCAAATTTAAAAAAAAAAAAAAAAACAATGGAATTGAGCAATCTAACACTTGAAGAGTTGGTGGCATACATAAACATGGAGAATCAACAAGCCAATCTCACCTCCCCAGTTCAACAATTGGCCATGGGAGGATGTCAAGGCCATCAATGGTTCCAAGACCAACCGCATGATCATTACTCCAACACTTACCATGAGGGATGGTGGGATCATACTAATTATGGCTACTCGAAAAATTACCATGAAGTAGATCCTTATGCCAATTACACTCATCCATCTAGCTTCAATCAATCATGGTCTCAAGAACCAGATCTTTTTCAACCACCACATATGACTCAAAACTCAGGTACTTCTTTAGAAGATCTTGTCTATTCTCTTGTTACTGATTCTTTGCAATTTCAACAGGAAACAAGGGCAAGCATCCAGAGTTTGGAAAAGCAAATGAGCCAATTGGCTAGTAGTATGGTGGGATGGGTAGCACAAAGATCTGAAGAACTCCCAGCCCAAACGATGGTTAACCCAAAAGAGAATGCTACTATTGTGACCTTGAAGAATGAGGAACAAGATGAGGATGAAACAAAATTAGAGATGGATTCTATTCTTGAGGATAATGAAGCCAAAGATCCAAACAAGAGTATTTTGGCACCTGAGGTAACGTTTGAGATTCCAATTTTTACTAATGTTTCTTCTCCACCTTTTCCTAGTAGATTCACAAAGTTCAAGGAGGATGAACATGAACAAGACACGCTGGAAACCTTAAACAGTTTTTTTGTGGATGTCATTTAACAAGTACCAAAAGATGCACCATTCCTCGATGAGATATGCACCACCAAGGATGATGGAATAATACTTGTAATGGAGAATGCATCCACTGTTGTGCAAAGAAAGCTTCCTCTCAAACGCATAAATTTGGGAAATTTCATGTATGAGCCTGACAAGCCTAAAAAGCCAAGAAGGGGTGTTGGTTAGATTCAAAACACTAACTCAAGTGTTAATTGGGAAGGCAGCCCAATTAAAGATGAATTTGTCAACCTTCCATATTCAGATTTGCTTTCTCTTTCTTTTCCTTTTTCTTTTATTATTTTTATTGTTTTTATTTTTATTTCTTATGTTTCTTTGTTAATTGTGTTTACTGTTTTTAAGTTCATTTAGGCTGCATAAGTTTCTTTTGTTTAATAGTTCTTTTCTCTTACATATAATTCTTGCATTGGGGGATAATAGCATTACATTAATGACAATGTAAATATTATGTGTGGGGGGAAGAATTTAGGATTTTATTTAGAGTGTTTTGTTTTTGA
Organism: Fremontodendron californicum; assembly: GCA_030761205.1. Classification (NCBI taxonomy): domain Eukaryota; kingdom Viridiplantae; phylum Streptophyta; class Magnoliopsida; order Malvales; family Malvaceae; genus Fremontodendron; species Fremontodendron californicum. The sequence continues at coordinate 1,561,150 of JAULJL010000033.1, forward strand.
GTCTTTTTATGTTGTTTTTCTTTCTGATCCTTGTTTTGAAAATAACTAGATGTAAATATAATTTTTTTTTTTTAACCTCGGTTAAATGGCGGATAACGGTACTCCGTGATTATTTAAATCGGTTCCATCAGCTACCCACAAAACTGATATTGTATATAAATTTCTCTTCCAATTTCTCTTTCAATTTTTTTTCATTTTTTTTCAGGATGGATGATATTCTCACAAGATTGCAGAAACGATTTCCTCCTTTTCCTCGAAATATTTTACTGAAGCTTTACCAAGTTCGATTTGAAAGATTAAGAATGCTTATGCACAAAGGGATTCATGAAGACATACGTTGGATAATTGAAGCCAAGGTACGTGAAGATGAATATCTTCCTGTTTTTCATTTACCAGGTACAGGTAGAAGCACTTTTGCAAAGAAGCGACGAGCAAAGCGCATGAGTTCAAACTGCCACAAATGTGCACGATGGACGTGTAACGGTAAATGTCGTTCTATTGGGATTCCGTCCTCTAATCGAGATGATAAAATTGAATTCATTAAGGATGGACTGAGTAAGGAGAATTTGGGTAATATCCAACTTTCTCTTGAGACGCATCCTAGTGGAGACGTACAAAGAGAAATTCTTGATTTATGGTCGCAATTCCAAAGGGAATGGCAACATCTTGGGAATCTGATGTTAAAAGACCCTGTTTGCCAGCTTGTAAGAAAACTGGATGGGAAGCATATCCTCGACTCATAGAAGGCGTTTAAGCCGTTTCTGGACGTAAAACCAGAGGAAGATGCACTCGAAAAAAAAAAAAAATGGAAAGTACTTCGTCCCAGCGCATTAAAAAAATTTGTGTCTTTGGAGGTGCTTATCCAGGGAAAAATAACATATTCGCTGATGAAGCCATAAGAGTTGGAGTAATACTTGCCCAACAAAAGATCCACTTGATTTATGGAGGCGGTAATACGGGTTTAATGGGACCAGTCGCTACAGCAGCACACGCCGGAGGAAGTCCAGTTCTAGGAATCGTGCCAAAACTATTCACAGATTTTTGTGGACCTACCTTGGGTAAGGAAATACAAGTCTGGAGTATCCCTGAACGGATAACAATCATGTACCATTCTGCCGATGCATTCATTGCTTTACCAGGAGGTCTCGGTACATTGGAAGAAATATCTTGCGTGGCTTCTTGGTCATCTTTGGTCACAAATAAGAAACCCATTGGTTTGCTTAATATTAATGGTTATTTTAGTAATTTGCTTTCATATTTAGATAATGCTGTGGATAATGGATTCATGTTTTCAGAGGCAAGGAGAACCATAATTTCTGCTACAACCATTGAAGATTTACTCAAAAAGCTCCAAGCTTATGAGTATTTATCTGCTACGGTTGTTTCGCAAACGCTCGGAAAAAGAAAAAGAGATATGGACGAGCAAGGAGTGGATTGCACTTTGTCTTTGTGACATTATCTAACATTTTGTTTGTTGTGTCTCAGTTATAATAAGTGGTTAGCAACCTCTACAGGTAATATCTCCTAAATTTTACCTTCTTAAAAAAAAAAAAAAAAGTTTGTTGTGTTTTAAGCAATTTAGAAGTATTCATTCTGAACAAGGTCTGAGTAAGGGAGACTTGAGACATACCTTGTCAGTTTGATTTCTTCTTTTCAAAAAAAAAAAAAAAGTTTGTTGTGTTTTAAGCAATTTAGAAGTATTCATTCTGAACAAGGTCTGAGTAAGGGAGACTTGAGACATACCTTGTCAGTTTGATTTTAATCTTTTTATGTTTACTTGTTAATTTTTGTTTAGTATTTTAGGATTATTTAGGTTGCATGGTTTTGTTTTGTTTTGAGTCTTAGTTGTTCCTATTCTTATGTTATTAGTTCTTTTCTCTTACACATGATTCTTTCATTTGAGTTAATAGACTTACATTGAGGACAATGTAAGAATTAAGTGTGGGGGGGAATGATTTAGGATTTCTTTTATTTTTGTCTACTATTTTTTTTTTCTTTATTATTATTATTAATTTTTTTTTTTTTTTGAGTTTTAGTTCCTTTTTAATACAATGATGAGATATGAATTGCATAAGTCTAAAACAGATTTATTAGTGAGAAGATTTTCATGAGAATTGAGCTTGATGTCAACCTTTTTATGAGCCAATGTTAATATGATATGTTGATTGAGAAAGAAGCATGTTTAGACTTAATCTGACTTGTATAATCATCCTTGTGAGTTTTTGAGCCTATAATGATTGATGCATTATACAAATCAATCTAATTTCTTTCTTGAGTGCTCTTATAATTACATGATTCTCTAGAACTTGCTTTAAACCGTTTGAGACTATATTGATACATGTGACAACATGAATATGATAGAGGCATTAGGATTATAACCAGAGCCAAACAGCCATCCATTATTAATGTTCCAAGAGAACACACCCTTAGTGAACCAATTTGAGCCTACATTGAATAAGCTATCTCTTTGGTAACCATAACTTGTCCCTAACCTAAATATACTTATATCTTTACCTTTGTTCCAAAGATGAATTAGCATGTTTTGAGACAAGTTGCAAAGACAAGGAAGATTTATTGAAAATTTGGGATAGAAACAAGAAATAAGTGTGAGGGAAAAGAAAGAAAAAAGTCAAGAGAAAAAGAAAGGGATCATTGTCAAATACATTCCCATATTAAAAAAAAAAAAAAAAAAAAACTTCTCTTGAACTTCTAGTTAAAGTAAAAAAAAAAAAGATGTTACAAAGTTGGTTAGAATGATGCAAAGGCTCAACATGAATATTTAGCCTATGTTATTATGTGCTTTATAAGAGTTTTGAGAAGTTTTATTTGTATGATCTTTTTATGTCTCTAAACTTTATGAACTCTTTGGAACCTTTGTGATATCTTTATCCTTTTGTTCTTCAACCACATTACAAACCCCTTGGCCCCATTACAACCTTGATTAAAGACCTCTTGATTCATGAAGTTGTATGATCTAAATAGTGGAGAATAGGTGGACAAGCAAGAATATGGTAGAACTGTTTTCATGAGATTGATTGAGTGTAAACTCTTCACCACTACTTTAAAGAGTGAAAATCATGAGGGTATCCCATGTGAGTAGTTGAGATTAAGTTTGAATATGCACTATTTTGATTGAAATATGTTATGTTAATATTGGCTTAACTCAAACAATTTACATTCAAGCATGATTTTTTGTGAAATTCTTTAAGCTATTGATTAGTTTATAAGACTTGTTCAAAGATTGTCTCTAATTTGTATTGAAAGGATTAGGAATAAATATTTTTAGTATATGTAGTTTATTTATATTTTAGTTTTTCAATGTTTGTGGGTATCGTTCTAGTAAACCCTCACGAGACTAAACTCGTCCACTAGGGACACCTAGGGGTTTAAAGGCTTGTGTCACATGCCAAGTGCCACCGTGATTTCCTACGAAAGTGGATTAGATTAGATTTTCTTATTTTATTTTTATTTGATTTTGCTCGAGGACTAGCAAAAAGCTAAGTGTGGGGTTGTGATAACTCGTATAATTATATAGTTTTTAGTTATGTTTTATTATTGTTTTGTGTCAAATACGAGTTATTATTGTTTAGTCTAATTGTGTTTATGATCTTTTATATTTTTATGTAATTTGGTGTTTTTCACAAGTTTCTTTGAGTGATTTCAGATTACTAGAATTAAGGGCAAATCCAGTTCAGTTCCAGTTCCGACACCTTTTTCCATATCAGCTATATCTGGAGTTTCACTGAAGCAATAAGGCTTAAATCTGTATCCGTGCAAAGCTAAGAGGCATATCTATCTTTTTCATGTTTTACACTTCTTGAAACGGAGTCGTTTTCCCTAGCGAAATCGACCATCAAGTTGGCTGATGTGCAATGACGCCTGTGCTGACCTGTTTTCGTATTTTGCCCATATCTGCTTATCCACATCAGAAAATGAGCTGATTCCAATGGCTATGGATCCGTAACTGATACGGGAACATTTGTCTAGAAGACCATATGATCAGATCAGGCCTCTAATATTGACGAAATCGACCATCAATTTGGCTGATGTGTAATGACGTCTGTGCTGACCTGTTTTCGTATTTTGCCCATATCTGCTTATCCACATCAGCAAATGAGCTGATTCCAACGGCTATGGATCCGTAACTAATAGGGGAACCTTTTTCTAGAAGACCATGTGATCAGATAAGGCCTGCAAAATTGACAAAATCGACCATCAAGTTGGCTGATCAAAATCGTCATGTATGACGAAAATTGTTAGAAAATGCACCCACCTATTATACCTACCTTTGAAATTTGTAAAGCTTGTCTCTTGTCATTTAGCCCTCCAAAATGTGTATAAATAGAGGGCCTTGGATGATTGTAAGGGATCATATTGTACATAGGTAGGATATTAGCCATTTTAATAAAATTCTCTAAGTTTTCTTCTTCTTTCTTTTCTCTAGTTTTCTTTCTTTTCTCTAGTTTTCTTTTTCTTTAGAGAGAGCAAGAGGTTGGATAATTAATATTCTTCCTCTTCTTCTTTCTTTCTTTTATTTTCTTCTTAGATTTTCTTTAATTTTATGTTTATGTTTACAATGCCTATGCTAGGCTAAACTTCTATTTGGTTAAGGGTGATTTCAAAGCCCTAGACATGTTTTGTGATTGATTTTCAGATTCTATCTATCAATAATTTTCTATCAAAGTTGCTTATGTTCTTCTACAAGAATTGTTCATGATGTTGTCTTGATTTATTTAGGTGTACAACTAGATAGATCTTGATAATTATCTATTGCTAGTCTAGGAGTCTTGATCCGTGTAATTGTCTTGATTTCCTATTCATAAGTGGCAATTTGTGATTAATGATTATGGTCAAGTTTTCAATAATTGCAAAGTGGAACATAACCTAAGTTGAACAATCCGAGCTTATGTGTTTGTTGCTTAGATCAACCTATCTTTCTCATCATAAAGCTGCCATTAAATTGAATTTAGAGAGCTTATTCTAGGTTGTTTAATGGTTAGAGATTAAATAGAGAGCTTGTTCTATTTAACGACAAACTAAGGAAAGATTGGGGTAACAGAGCTTGTTGTTATCTACGGTTGTTAACTTTGATAGTTGGTTGATATTGATAGATCTGAAATTGATTCTTAATGATGTCTAGTGGTGGAGAATGAAACCTTAACCATATTTTTCATATTTGATTCTTCTTACTTACTTGTTTTCTTACTTTTAGTTTGCTTATTTTTTATATTTATTTTTATTGGCTGGTTATACCGCCTAATTTGTATATTAACTTTGTTTTATTTTTATTGGCTGGTTATACCGCCTAATTTAGTATATATATTTTTATTGGCTGGTTATACCGCCTAATTTAGTATATATATCTTTATTGGCTGGTTATACCGCCTTGCATCTTATTCTTATTATTTACTTTAGTTTAAATCTGGCTTCAAAAACCCCTTTTCTTTTATTGTTTTCTTTGAACGTAAGTTATAAACTATTAACTTATAAACTAAAACCCAATCCCTGAGGACTCGACCCTTGCTAACTACTATACTTACAATTGATCTTTTTAGTGCAAGGTTAAATAAGATACACTCTTTTGGGTGCATCAGTACCTCTCTCCTAACCATGGTCACTTGGTCTAGCCAAGATCATGTAGCCATTTCAATCTTTTTTGCTTTATATTTTGTAAAAAATCAGAACCTTAGAATACTCTAAAAACCTTGTAAAAATCATTTTTCACAACCACATACAAGAAAGAAAAAAAAAAAACCAAGACAAGTAAAATAGACACATTCGGCCATAGCATGAAACCGTAAGAAAAAAATTGTCTTCGACCATTTTAAACAAGAAAAACAGATGAAAACATAAATAAACATTAAAAAACTTTATTTCTATGAAAAATTTAGTAGGAAAACATGATAGAAAATCAAGAAAACACCATGGAAATCAAGAAAAAATCTAGGCTAGAGCTTGGTAGAGATGACTACCTTCAAGCTCTCTATTGAAAACCTTTTTTTTTTCAAAACTTTTTTTTTTCCAAATTAGCTACTGTTTCCAGCCAAAAAATCTTTGAAAAAATGAAATCCTCCCCCTCCCTTTAGCCTTTGCCGAATGGCCCTCTAACCCTTGGATGGGAATTGCACTTTTTCTCCTCCAATCTTGGCCTTTAGATTTAGATATTTTGATGACAACATAAAAATGTCATCTTGCCAATTGATAGCAGCCCTTAGGATGTGTACTAATCCCTTGTAGTAATTTTATCCCTTAGATGCAAAAGAGGACTAATCCCATGCACTCCCTTGCTTGCCCCTCTTGAGTGTCTACCCTTGGATGAGTTGTGCTCTTCCATTCTTGGTCATTGGATGAGGCCAACATAAAAATGACATCTTGTAAATTAAATCTATCCCTCAACATGTGTACTCAGCCCTTGTAGATGGCCTAAGCCATTGGATGAAAAGCGATAATCCATTGCACTCCCTTGCTCAACCGAATGGATGCTCACCCTTGGATGAATTGTGCTCATCTTTTCTCTTCCATTCTTGGCCATTATATGAGGGTTCTTTTATGACAAATAAAAATGTCATTTTGTCATTTAAACTTGGCCATTGGATGGTGCATTCAACTTTCCTACAAGGCACCTAAGCTATTGGATGAAGGGGGGACCATTTCCAAGGTGTTAACGGTAGCATATGGCTTGATAGTGACTAGAGAATTAAATTATTCAAGCTTCCTTCATCTCCTCTATGTTGGCTGACCAAGGGAAGAAAAATCCCAGCAATTCCTTCTTCTTTCATATTTTCTTCAATTACAAATTTGCCCTTTTGGGTTTCTTTGGTGAAATGACCTTTTTGGCCTCCAAACCTAAATAAATAGCAAATGGACTCCAAATTCAAATTTTCTTTTTTCAATTATTCCGAAATAATAAAAAATTGAATTCTGGAAGTTTTCAAAAATTTTCGAGTCCATTTACTATTTATTTCAGATTTATTTTCGAAATTACCCTTTTTATGCACCTGAACTTTACCCTTTTTTAAATGAGCTCCGAATCCAGATTTTTCTTCAAAAATATTTTCGAAATAATTTAAAAATGTGATTAGGAAGTTTTCATAATTTTTGGAGCTCATTTACTATTTTTTCGGGATTTATCTGCTTGAATTACTACATAGGAGACTCGGGATTTGGCCATTTTGCAAACGAACTCCGAATCAAGATTTTATTTTGCCAATCTCTTCCAAATAATTTTAAAATGATATTTACAAATTTTCAGAATTTTTGGAACTTGTTTGCTATTTTTTCGGGATTTATCAGCTTGAATTACTACATAGGAGATCCGGTATTTGTCCATTTTGCAAACGAACTCCGAATCAAGATTTTCTTTCACCAATCTCTTCGAATTTTTGGAACTCGTTTGCTATTTTTTCAGGATTTATCTGCTTGAATTACTGCATAAGAGACCTGGTATTTGGCCATTTTGCAAATAAACTCTGAATCAAGATTTTCTTTCGCCAATCTCTTAGAAATGATTTAAGAATGAGATTTGAAAATTTTTCAGAATTTTTGGAGTTCATTTGCTATTTTTCCCATATTTCCCATTTTTGCTCTTTTGCCTCTGAAACCCGATTTTGCTCAAAACAAGTCTGATTTTCAGATTTTCTTCAAACTGAGCCTTGGGCTATCCTTGTTTAATCATTTCTCATCAATTAAGGGCTTTAGATCTTCCGAATTGGGTCATTTCTATAATTCTTCCAAATTTCACTGAAATCCACCAAAAAATCGTAATTCTCGGTTTTTTTTCGAATTGACTTTTCTATCAGTTTTTCTTCCATGTAGCTTCTCCATTGCTCGTAGTCAGTGCTTATCTTTCATTTGAGACTTTCAATTCCGACCAATTTGATCGTTTAAGGACTTTTCCCTAAATTTCCCGAATTAGGGTTTTCTTTCAACTAAATCTCGTAACCCAACTTTCGAACTCCATATCTTTCAACTTAGACCTCGGATTATCAAAATTCTTTCACCGTTTTTCAATTAAACCTCAAATCTTGATTTTGAAAGTGGGTTGACTTTTTCTGTAGTTGACTTTTTTGAGGTTGACTTTTTCAGGGTTGACTTTTTTTGGGGTTGATTTTTTTTTAGTTTGACTTTTTTTTGTCTGCTTTCTTAGACTAAGCCTCGGAGTACCACCTGCAGGATGAGAAAAGCCTTTTAGCATTCTGAAACATCAATTTAGGAAGAAAATGTACCTGATTTAGGGGTTCGGACAAAATTAGGTGTCTACAAAATGTCAAACGATCTGGAACCATTTCCAACATGTGCTCTCATTGTTTCAAGAATGCCCAGGCTAAGTCTCTCCATGTATTCACTTGGCCTTTTTTAAACTGACAATACCAATTAGATGCCCCTCCTGTTAGGCTATATTGAAAAACATGGATAAGCAATTTCTCATCATGCGCATGCCCCACCATCCAAATACAATATGCAGACAAGTGGGTTTTTGGGTTTTTAAGTACATCATATTTTCGAACTCCGAAACCTTGAATTTTGGCAGGACAACCAGATCAGGGATCAAAATAAGCTCTCCTACACTTACTTTATCTCTACCTTCAACAACTCGAATCCGTTCCTCTAACAGCTGATACTTTTTTTGGGAATCTGCCAACTCAGCCCCATTCGACTCAACCATTTTAAACTTTTCCTGTTCAACTGGATCATCGAAGTTCAGGATGTTGCTGGGATTAACTGTATTCTGGCCATCCAACATCATGACTTCAATCTGACCCTTTTGTGCCTCTAATCCTTCTCTGGCGACTAAGTTTTCAGTGTATCCCTTTTCCATGATTGTGGACATCAGCTCCAACAGCTTAGCCATCTAATCTCTAGATTCTGCTTGAGATTTTGCAAACTGTTCTTGCGATTCTTCTTGTGCCTTTTCTATTCTTTCCAATCGGGTAACTTGTTCATTCTCCATAGCACTAGCCTTAACAAAAGTACTCAGTTCTTCTTATACCTCTTATTTGAAATGAAAATTCTTTCAAAGATTCTTAAAGCCAACCCAATTTTCATTTTATTCTTCCAAATGTGTGACATGATGAATGAGCCAATGAATGTCATTTGATGCAAAAAAAAAATGATGCATGGACATATACAATGGAAACATGCTGACCATGTATGTAGTAAATGCAATGATGCCAACATGAGGCAAGCAAAGAATAATAAAATCAATGCATGGATATATGCCATAAATGACTATGTATGTTCCAGATGCATTTTCCAATGAATGACCCTATGAATGCAACACGATATCAATATGATGCATGTAAAGAATAGACAAATGAACATATACAGAGAAATCATGCTGACTATGTATGTCATGAATACAACCTGATACCACCAAAATGCCTGTATGAATGAAATGTATGGTATGACAAATAATTGATTGGATGCCAAAATGCAAAAGGGAAAGATATCACGGAGGAAATAAAAATCGGAGGAGCTTAATCATCAACATCTCATAAATTTGAAACATAACCAATTCATTCCCATATCAATGTTCACAAGGTATAAACCATGCTTACAAAATCTGAGCAGTGATTAGAACTGTCTTTACAAGCACTTTATTTTTCCTAGTATCCTAAGGCTATAAGAGCTGGCTACTGAAAAGAGTGAAATCCTACTTCATCATATCAGATCGAAGTCTTTCTACATCATTGTCGTAAATCTTCTAATCCTAATTACCCTTTCCCAGTCCTCTATCAATCAGTGTTGTTGGATCCAACCATTTGGCATTTATAAGAGACTGTACTTTGTTCTTGAGTGCATTGTAGTGCTCAATGCTATGCCCAACAGTTCCACAGTGATAATCACATCTTTCATTTGGATTATACCACTTGGGGTATGGTGGTGACAGGGGTTTCAACGACACATAGGCAACCAGGTGATTTCGGACCAACATAGGGAAAAGCTCTTGATAGCTTATTGGAATGGGATCAAAATGCCTTTGGGTTTTATCTCGGCTCGGTTACTTAGTCATACAGGGCCTAGGAATTAGGACGGTGGCACTAAGGTTCGAACCAGAGTGTTTACATGGGGAGATGGTGGAATAACAAGGCGAGGGTATGGATTTGGACACGGGGTCTTTGGAGGTTGTACATAGCTCGAGGTTCCTATCCTAAATGCTGGATAAGGTGATTGATGAGGCAAAATTATGAACTGCCAATTGGTGGTGATGGAAAGGGACCAAAGATCCCGTATTGGTCATCCCAGTGGATAATTGAGCCATAGTAGGGTAGGGATACTGGTTTGGACTTAGAGCGGTTTGCAGGTATGGTACAGGATCCGAGATTTTTGTCTTCGGTATCTGACTCTTTGGTTTAATCATTTTCACCATTTTGTCCATAATTTCATCAAGGTTGCAACCTTTGTAACATTGACAAGCACAGGATCTAGCAAGTATTGTATGTTCTGGACCTGAAGGTTTTGGTTGATCCAAAAGTGATGAAGAACCCTGAGAAAATTCCCCTTTACTCTTACCCATATCCTCAAACATTTTCATCAATTTGGCGATTTGTTCTTTCACTTCCCGTATTTCATGTCCAAACTCCTCTTGATTGCGTTCCAAAGCATCCAACCGTTCCTCTGATTCTTTCCTCATATCTCGAACCCCTTTCATGCAAATAAAGATGTCATTATTATAAGATCAAGAATAAAATTATGAATGTACATGCTCTATTCACATATGCATGAATGTGATGATGATTGATGCATGAAATGTACAAAATGCGAAGATGTTTGAGGGGATGAATTTTCATATTTACAACTGCTTGCATGTCATGAAAAAATGCAAATGAAAAGATCAAGGAAAAGAAGATTCTAACATCACTTTTTTTTAATTTTTTCTTCTTTCTATTTTTTTGAATGTTCTTGACAACTATTTTTTTGAATTTTCTTGACAACTATTTTTTCTGACATTTTTTCATTTTCTCAAAAGTCTAAAACAAAAAGGATATTTTTATTAACCTTACCTCACTACTCCACTACAAAATATTTTTTTCATCATTTTCTCTTCATTTTTTATTTCCATTTTTTTTTACTTTTTAAAGAGGAAATATTTTTCTATCATCTTTTTTTTTTTTTCAAATTCCTTGTAAAGCAATAAAAGAGTGGAATAATTAATGTAAAGTAAGAAAATTAATGAACGTGTTCCCTAACAATATCTACTTGTTTAGGCATCACGGTGCCTTTGGGGCGGGGTATTAAGCTTATTACAGGCGATGTACATCCATCGTTGCTTGACCTATAATGCTTATTCAGAATGTAGAAATAAATAGCAAAAGATCGAAAGCATTTCTCCATGTGTTCCTAGCTTTGGTGCATCTAACGAAAATCTAGCATGGCTTCGCCTAGGTTCACTATATGAGGGTGAATTGGTTCGAAGGCTCTGAATTGTTCCTCACTATCGCCGGTGAAGGCTAGTAAGGCACCCCGATAAAAACGGGTCCAATTCCTTAGAGTATATTTTCCTATGCCCATACGGAGGATCATCACGAAGGCATTAGGTACTTTATACTCCGGAAGTGTTTCACTAGCCCATACGGAGGATCATCATGAATGCGTAGTTACTTTACTTCCACTTAAAAGGACTGAGCTCGGGTAGAGAGCTCATGTTATGCAAAATGCACGTGTAGTGTGTGTGAAGGAACAACAAACCTTTCACCACCTATTCTACAATCCTTATTCTAAATATTTCAACAATTTATTAAAACAAAGATCCAGAATAGTGTAACGCATTAATCAACAAGCAATTATAATATACAACCTTAAATATCTAGAGAACAATAAAATGCATGCACATGAGTATGAACATAGTTAAAAACATTTTATTATTTTCAAAATTATCCTTTATTTTAAACAAATGTGGGAATTAAAATTAAATACCGAATAAACCAACAAAAATCGAGACTTTGATAACACACAACTAATTCTAGGCCTGACTCTCTAATGTCCCCAGCGGAGTCGCGAAGCTGTCGCAACCTAAAAAATAACATATCATAGCAACAAGTCTCATCACAAGACTTTATTATGCGTTAGGCATGACATTAAAAAAATCAAGGAAAAGTCGACTTAATTCCTCTTGAAATAAAATGAGGGTTTGAAAACAACCTCGAAAAAAGTCATGGAGTCGCCACCAATCTTTTTTAGCTAGGTGTGATTTGCCAGCTATTAAAACCGGTTTTATAAAACATTTTAAAAAGGTCAGCAAAGGTCACAAATAAGAAGAAGACACGAATTTCTGTATTGGCAACGGTTTTATAAAACATTTTAAAATTAATTACAACATTTTTAACACCAATTTCAAGTCTGCATTATAAACCAGAGAAAATCGAAGAATCGGGTTCGGGACTCGATTACATGCGAGGAAGGTTAGCACCTCCACAACGCCCGTATAAAATGATACCTTATTAATCATGTGTTATCTCAAGTCTCGGTAAAAAGTTGGTTTTTAATTTAGTATTTCAAGTTAATTCCCAATTTAAAGAAAAATAATTCCATTTTTAATTGAAAATGATCCGAAATTTATTAATTCAAAATTTTTCTATATTCCCCGACAAAATCGACAAAATATAGAAATTTTTATTTATTTGGAATACTTTCCAAATCATTCTCTTTTTTTGAAAGAAAGATATTCTATTATTAATGATAATTGATGATATTCCCTCCAGCAAACCCGGTAGAGAACTCATGAATTATTTTAACTCGGGAATATCTTTATTTTTTTATTGAAAATCATTATCTTTTTTAAAAATAAAAATAAAAACATTTAAAAAAAAATGAGTATGAACATGTGTGACATAAAAAAAATGACATAGCAAAGTCTAGATAATATAATGCAACCTAAATGATATGATATAATTTAAATGGCATAGTATATTCTAGATGAAATGAAAAATCCAAATTATCATGTTATATTCTAAGTGAAATGAAATGATTTAAATGACATGACATGACAATTTTAAATGATATAACCTAAATGACATGGAATATGATCTAAGTGACATGAAATGACATGAAACATAACATAATGCTATCATGGAATATGCATGAAAATAAAATAATAAATGCATAAACATAGTGTATGCTAAATAATGTGACAACAATAAATAACTAAAATAAAAAGCATAGGGTAGTATGAAATATTCAAAACCATATGGCAAACAATATAACATCATAAAATATAAATAATAATAATAATACCATGGAAAATATCATAGCAAAAATCACATATTAAATAAAATGCATGAACATGGAAAATGCAATGCATGAAAATGTATTTTTTCCTCTAAATAAAGAAATCTGTATATCTAAAAAGATATCCGGCTACCTTAAGAAAATATATCAAATTACGTTTTCTAAAACAAAAAAAAAAAAAAAAACTTTGTGATTGTTTGTAAACAATTTTGAAGAAAAACTTGAATTAAAAAAACCCTTAGCCAAACCCTTTTAAAATGACTATAATTTCCTAAGTTTAAATCCCGGACTTGACCACCCTTAACCCAAGATTTATAAAATTATTTTTAAAGTTTAAAAAGACTTAGAAACTATCCTAAGACAGTAGCTAAAGCTTCTAACCAACCCCCTCTAAATTCCTTAGCCAAATTCAATAATTGTTTTTCTTTTGAATTCAAATCTGCCTCTACTATCCCTTTTTGATACACAATTTTTTAACCAATTTTTAAAAATTCAAAAAACTCTAAAAACAATACTAAAGATTGAGAACATGTAAAACTACACAAGAAAAATTGTCTTAATTTTCTGATTAAAGATGATTGCCCAGAAAATTCGGGAAAGTGCGAGTACTGTATGAAAAACTGTTTTGCCAAAACACATTTTCTTGCCTTTGATAAAATCATTTAAAAATCAAAGTAAAAATTTTAGAGACTCTCCTAAAGACCCACAAACAATAGCTAACACTTTTAAAAAGTTAGACAAAAATTGGCTAAAGTAAAAAAAATCACAAAGGTAGAATAATCAATTTGACAACTCTTTAATTTTCCACAAGTATGCTCAAGTGAGCATGACTTTGAGCCATTGATTGGCCTAATTCATAAATCATGTGGCATGACATGAAATGCATGAAAATATAGCAAAATGAATGCATGAAATGCATGGTTTAAAGCCTAAGTGATATGGAAAATGCATGGCATAAATAACCTAAATGCCTAGATGAGTTTGCATGGCAATAAATGCTATCCTAACTTAACATGCATGAACTAGTGTCTAAATGACATGGCAAATGACATGAAATAATGAAAATGGCCTAGTGCCTAAATGACATGGGAAATGACATGGCATATGAAAATGGCCTAATGTATAAATGTCATGGAAAAACAACATAGCATATGAAAATAGCCTAATGCTTAAATGAAATGTAAAATAACATGGAATAATAAAAATGGCTTAAAGCTAAATGACATGGCATATGAAAATGGCCTAATGTCTAAATGTCATGGAAAAATATCATGACATATGAAAAATGACCTAAAGCTTAGAGAAAATGCACATGGCCAAATGGCCTAGGAACCAAAGTGTTGTGAGAAATGTCATGTAAAATGATCAAACTAAACGCTATGGAAGATGATATGAAAAATGGAAATGGCCTAAACTATATGACAATAACCCCAAGATGCAAAAATATGACATAAGTCAAAAGAACAAGATGGTTAGCAAGAATATAAATATACATAAAGATAAACAATAATAGAAATAGGCAAGTTAAAGTAAGCAAATGAATAACAAAGAGATGAGCTCCATGGTTGGTACATTGGAGAAAGCCCCCCTAAGCATTATCTCTTGATATTCATCAACGTCATCAAGCCTTTTCAATCTCAAAATCATAAAAAATAACTAAGGTAAAAAAAATATGGAGATGAGCTCCATGGTTGGTATATTGGACAAAGCCCACCCTAACCATTATCAATTGATTTTCATCAAGATCATGAAGCCTAACCATTGTTTTATTTATTTTTTGAAAAGAAAGAACAACAAAAAAGATGTAAAAAAAATGGTAGGAAATCACATGGAAAATAAGAAATAAAGCATGAGGAAGAGGAAGAAAAAATGTAGTAGCAGTGGTAGAATGGCTACCTTAACAAAAGCTTTCTTTCTTTTTTTCAAAAACCTTTTCTTTTCTATTAGCTACTGACTTCCAGCCTTCAACCTTTTTTCAAAACTGATCAGCTCCCTCCTCTAATGACTTGGCCGAATGGCATGCCCACCATTGGATGATTTTTGCACTTTTTCTCCTCTAATTTTGGCCCTTAGATTAAGATATTTTCATGACAACATAAAAATGTCATCTTGCCAATTGATAGCAGCCCTTAAGATGTGTACTTAGCCCTTGTAATAACCTCAGCCCTTAAATGAAAATGAGGACCAATCCCATGCACTCCCTTGCGTGGCCCTTTGAGTGCCTACCCTTAGATGAGTTGTGCTCTTCTATTCTTGGCCATTTGATAAGGATTCTTTCATGACAACATAAAAATGTCATCTTGGAATTTAATCCCAGTCCTTTACATATGTACTCAGCCCTTGTATATGGCCTAAGCCATTGGATGAAAAGGAACAATCCCATGCACTTCCTTGCTTGGCCGAATGGATGTCCACCTTTGGATGAGTTGTGCTCTTCCATTCTTGGCCATTAGATGAGGGTTCTTTCATGACAAATAAAAATGTCATCTTGGTATTTAATCTTAGCCATTGAATCGTGTATTCAACTTTTCTACAAGGCACCTAAGTCATTGGATGAAGGGGGGACCATTTGCAAGGTACTAGTGGTAGCATGTGAGCTTGATAGTGACTAAGAAATTAAATTGATCAAGCTTCCTTCTTCTCCTCTATGCTGGCTGATCAAAGGAGGTAAAATCCCAGCAATTCCTTTTTCTTTCATATTTTCCTTAATTACAAATTGGCCCATTTCGGTTTATTCGGTAAAATGACATTTTTGACCCCCGAACCTAAATAAATAGCAAACGGACTCCAAATTCAAATTTTATTTTTTCAAATACTTCTAAAATAATTAAAAAAATTGAATTTTGAAAGTTTTCAAAAAATTTCGAGTCCATTTGCTATTTATTTGGATTTTTTCTTCCCAAATTGCCCTTTTATGCACCCGAACTTTCACCAATTTTAAACGAGCTCCAAATCCAAATTTTTCTTCACAATAATTTAAAAGTGTGATCTGAAAGTTTTCATAATTTTTGGAACTCATTTGCTATTTTTTGGGGATTTATCTGCTTGAATTTCTACATAGCCGTTTTGCAAACAAACTCTGAATCAAGATTTTCTTCCACCAATCTCTTCTAAATAATTTAAGAATGAGATCTAAAAAAATTCAGAATTTTTCGAGCTCATTTACTATTTTTCCGGGATTTTTCCTTTTGAATTTCTGCATAGTAGACCCAGGATTTGGCCATTTTACAAACGAACTCCGAATAAAGATTTTCTTTTTCCAATCTCTTCAAAATGATTTAAGAATGAGATCTGCAAATTTTTAGAATTTTTGGAGTTCATTTGATATTTTTCCCAAATTTTCCAATTTTGCCCTTTTGTCTCTAAAACCCGGTTTTGCTCAAAACAAGTCCGATTTTCAGATTTTCTTCAAACTGAGCCTTGGGATATCCTTGTTTAATCACTCCTCATCAATTAGGGGCTTTAGGCTTCTCGAATCGGGGTATTTCTGTAATTCTTCCAAATTTCACCGAAATCCACCAAAAACCCTAATTTTCGGTTTTTTTCGACTTGACTTTTCCTTCAGTTTTTCTTCCAAGTAGCTTCTACATTACCCATAGTCAGTGCTTATCTTTCATTTGGATCCTTCAATTCTGACCAATTTGATCTTTTAAGCACTTTTCCCTAAATTTCCCGAACTAGGGTTTTTTTTCTATTGAATTCTCCGTAACCCAACTTCCGAACTCCATATCTTTCAATGTAGACCTCGGATTATCAAAATTCTTTCACCATTTTTCAATTGAACTTCAAATCTTGATTTTAAAAGTGGGTTGACTTTTTCAGTAGTTGATTTTTTGGGGTTGACGTTTCCAAGGTTGACTTTTTCAAGATTAACTTTTTCTGTCTGCTTTCTTAAACTAATTCATGGAGTACCAACTACAGGATAAGAAAAGTCTTTTTGCATTCTGAAATATCAATTTAGGAAGAAAATATACTTGTTTTAGTGGTCCGGACAAAATTAGGTGTCTACAGGCGGGTAGCAACCCATTTTTGGGGCATTCAGAAGCCACCAAACGTGGCATACAATGGCCTAATTACGGGTGGGCAGCTGCCATATGATGGCTGAACAAGTTGCCTACGCCTAGGACACTAAGTGTTAGAGTCCTACTCCGAGAAGGGAACTAGTTTTCTAGTGGGAGTGTGATTCCTAAAATTTAGAAGAATGAATTTCAGTATGATTAGGTAATTGTTACCTAATGAGAATGTAGTTCCTAAAAGTTAAGAATTTAATTAAAAATGTTTTAATTATCGAACAGTAATAGCTAAAATAATTTGATAAATGTCTCAAGCAAGTTGGTGACATTTGTGCAAATGATACACAAGATTACCGAGTGATATTGGATATGCATTTTAAATTCATGCTTTTAATATGATTATGTATGCACGAGGATGATTATGGACTAGACCTTAGCATGACTAGGGAATGTATGGTTAAATTTTTCTTATTGGTATTTTATTAACAGGGTCTGCGTACCCTGCTTTCTATTTTCAAATTCTCGGATAATTCTTTTCTCACCTAACTCCCCTCGAATGTAACTCGAGGTTTCTATCGAAAATGTAATTGTTATAATTTTTATAGATTTAGACTTAGGTTAGAATTTGAGTTTATGTAATTCCAAGAATTGTAAGGGGAACAAGGCGTCCAAAAGAAATAACCAAGGAGATCACCATCAAGGCTTTAAAAGACTATGTATGGTATCCCCTAGGAATTTGACCGACTAGTTTTCTATTGGCTCAAGGAAACTAGATTAGAATAAAGCCCATACTCATCCTTGTAGAAAGCATGTGATAGATTTATTTTTCGAATTATATATATGTGATATATACAATTGAAATAAATGCTATGCATGCCAAACAATAATCAAAGCAATGAGACCTAATAATTAATGAATTAAATCCCTCATTAAAATATTTAGTCGAAGTTACGCATGACAAGTTGCCTTCCACCATCTTAACAAGATAACCTGAGTTCCTATCGCGGGAGACTTGTTAAGTCGCTCAAGATCTACCTTCTGTATGAACATGTTTGAGTTAATGAAGATGGGTTTTACTCAACTAAATGTTGTGTTATCCAGATGCATCGAACTTGATCGCATGCCATTTAGAGGCAATGGTTAGGCGTAATGCATACTATGCATTTAGGCAAAGAGTTGTCCCCTAACTAATCTAGAAGTTGAATAGAGATGCAATTGGTAAGCTAAGTTACCTACCCAATTAGTTTCAACATGTCTTGTTGAATCGCTCAAGATCATAGTGGGATTAAAGGGGTCCTAGCTCATTAAGAAATTTAATTGTTAAATTTTTTGAAATACTAGTTGAGGGCTATTATTTTGTCAAAAATAATGAGAATAATCATTAGAGTATTAAAACCTGACTTTAATGATTACTATTTGCAAATTATTAACTATTAAAATGCATTGGTTCATAATGGATATAAACACAACATGGCTAGTAAACCATCGCTAAGTAGCATACATGATGCTAATAAGTTTAATGGGCCAAACTCCTTTGATTAGACCCACGATATTAAGATTGTTTAATATAAATGAAAAGGCATTGATAAGGGAACATGCCTTCATTATGGATGGCCAGATCACTGGATGACAGATTGCAAGGAATACATTAATATGATCAAAGTAAGAAGCTTAGAGAAGCTTCAATTTTAAATATATATTTGAGATTAATTCACTTCTTTAGGTATATGATACTTGTTTTTGGTAGTAAATATGCATGACATATTGTAAGGACCAAAGCAAAAGAGTAGTGAAGATAGACAATGGGAGATGGCAACCTTTATGATATTGATCATAGCTTGCCTTCTTGATTAACGTTTCTAAAACATTATTATGATTTATTAATAAACATTAGATGTTTATTTTGGCAATCATGTGGCAATTTGAGAATGATATAATTATGTTTTGAACATATTTAATGTGTTGCCATCAGATGCCATACAATGATCATTTCTCTTAAATAAATCATTTTTTATAGAATTGTTCTATATGGTGGTCTCTTTATTCTCAAATATATTACTTGCAATAGTATTTAAGAATACAAACGGCCTAGGAACTTATGGGATTCAAAAATAGTTTTCGAGTCTGATTCCCTTAAGTTCTACACATGTGGGATTTAGTGGGAGCGATTTATGATTCATTAAATGTTAAAGATCATAATTAACTTGGTGATGATTAACCATTATATGAAATGCAATTATTTGAAAACGTTCCAAGCTAGAGAGGATTGCATGTTATACCCTAAAAGTTATAAAACAAACTCTTTTGTTTTGGCTTGCAAAAGGAGTTACGTTTGGATCATTAGCTACAAGCAAATAAAAGATTCTAATAGATGTTAAAGTAACAACTGAGCCATAGGATTGGGATCTAGGTCTCATTGTGATCCGAATCGTTTAATGACTTTGATAATATGATTATCATGAATATGACCAAAGCATATTCTCATGAGGTACTTAAGCAATATGATTGTCTCAAGTGCAAGTGGGAGATTGTTAGTATATGCCCTAGAGCCAATCAGATTGGACAAGGGATATACAGTTAATAATGCAAAGCCATCACTATACATTAGTGATACAAGGTTTTCCTTCATGTTAGTATGATGATAAAGAGTTATTAAGTACTAATCGAATGAAGCCCATGGAACATAATAGCCTTGCAAAGGAATTATAAAGAGTTATAATTGTGAGATTCTTATGCATCAAAGCCTTGTTCCACAAATTGTTCCTTGTCATCATATTGCCAAGACGAGGCATTGGCAATGCTTAAATACTAGTACATGTTAAGCCTTCTTACTTGTGAAGTAAGCAACCAATCTCATGGGTTGAAGTATGGGGGAAACCTAGGATAACATGTAGGTGCTTGTATGTTGAACAAGTTCACTGAACATAGCCCGCTGTGAGAACTCCATTTGGTATTGTCACTCAAGTGTTTATGGAAATGTTCTCACGTGCCAGTCGTGTAAATTAGTCCTCGAACTTGTGATTCTAGGTCATCTTTGTGTGGAGAGTGTCATACTTTGATTCCATCTGAACGGGTTCCAAATGAAGGGATGCTTATGGTAGGGTGGTTTTGGGTATGATGTGAACCATACGAAGATGGATGAGTGATCCAGAGAAGATTCACCACTCCAAGTGACGTCGGGGAAATATCTCGTATGTTCTTGGCTTCGATTAACTTAATGAAGTCTCTGGCCAGAGCATAATGGATTTAGGAGAAATCGTTTCTCTAAATTCATAAGGTTAACCATAAGCTGCAATAACTAATATGAATTGAACATGAGTAGACACTGCACCATGCTCATGGGCTTTCGAGGATATTTGATGAAAGGACCGCATTACACTGATAGGCTGGTTACTAAAAGGTTTTAATGAGGTTACGTTGACTTCTCAACATTTGGATGGTCATGATAGGTTGCTAGATCCCGCTCTTGATCTATGTGTATAAATTAATTGGATTAATTTATACGCATTGCCAACATGTTGGGAACCTAATGGGTCACACACAAAGATGGAATTGTTGGCTAAAGCTTGGGATTTAATTAAGTAATGACTTAATTGAATAAAAGTTAATTTGGAGGACGTAATTGAATAAGATTCAAATCAGGAAGTGTTAAGACATAAATTTGGATTTGAGACATCCAAATAAAGTTGTCTTAACAAGACAATATGGATAAGGTTGTCTTAAGTGGATCATGACTTAATTTAGACATGTCTTAAGATAAAGTTGTCTTGTTTGGACATTGTGGATAAACTTGTCTTAAGCTGACCATGTCTTAATTCAGACATGTCTTAAGATAAGGTTGTCTTCATAAGACAATATGGATAAGCTTGTCTTAAGCAGACCATGTCTTAATTTAGACATGTCTTAAGATAAGGTTGTCCAGGCCAAAAATAAGAAGTTGTCCGAAATTGGAAAAAGTTTCTCGTTTTAGAGGAGTTTGATTATGAATCAAATTCTGACTTCTCGTATTTCACTAAACCAAACATTGCTTCGATTATGTCTAAGTCCGAGTCTGGCACTAAGGTTAGTGTTTGACTAGGACTCTAATACTTGTTAAGTGAAAGAGTTTCACTTGAACAAGGACTCTATTAATCCGAGCTGGTTGAGTTCATTTAGGACTCTAAGAGTTTGATTTGGAATCAAACTCTTATCCCTATGAAACCGAGCAATTGACATAGACATAACCGGGACAGGTTCGACCTCATCTTTAAAAGTTAGAGTTTTAGTTGAACTAGGATGCTTGAAGTGAAAGAGTTTTACCTCAACTAGGTTGTTTGATTAAAATCAAATTCCTATCATATCCAATCCTATGTTGGCTAAATAGGGACTTAATAGTGGCTATGTTCATTCAAGCTTATGTGATAAGACTTTGATTTGAATTAAAAGTCTTTGGAAGAGAAGTGTTCTCTTCTAATTAGGAGTTTTATTGAAATAAAACTCAATCCATTATCCCTACATAAGTGGCTGGCCATGGCACGAATAAAAGGTAAGAATTCTAAACTTGCAAAATGGGGTGTTACGGCAAAAGAAAAATAATGTGATTATTTTATTTTTGTGCTTCATGCTAAAAGAGAAGGAAAACAAGATTCTTCATCTTTTTGGCTTTTACGCCTATGTAAAGGGTGAATTATTGTTTTTGCATGTAAAATGTTTATGTGAGATAGGTTGTACTTGAAAAACGTGAAAACCTTTTTCTCATTTCGGACAACTTCTTAATTTCGGCCAGGACAACCTTATCTTAAGACATGTCTAAATTAAGACATGGTCTGCTTAAGACAAGCTTATCCATAATGTCTTATCAAGACAACCTTATCTTAAGACATGTCTAAATTAAGACATGATCCGCTTAAGACAAGTTTATCCACAATGTCCAAACAAGACAACTTTATCTTAAGACATGTCTAAATTAAGACATGATCCGCGTAAGACAACCTTATCCATATTGTCTTGTTATGACAACTTTATTTGGATGTCTCAAATCCAAATTTATGTCTTAACCTTCCTAATTTGAATTTTATTAAATTAGGTCCTCCAAATTAACCTTTTATTCAATTAAGCCATTACTTAATTAAGTCCCAAGCTTTGGCCAACAATTTCATCTTTGTGTGTGACGCATTGGGTTCCCAACATGTTGGCAATCCGTATAAATTAATCCTATTAATTTATACACATAAATCAAGAGTGGGATCTAGCAACCCATCATGACCATCCAAATGTTGAGAAGTCAACGTGACCTCATTGAAACCTTTCAGTAACCAGTCTATCAGTGTAATACGGTCCTTTCACAAAATATCCGGAAAGCCCATGAGCATGGTGCAGTGTCTACTCATGTTCAATCCATATTATTTATTGCAGCTTATGGTTAACCTTATGAATTTAGAGAAATGATTTCTCCTAAATCCATCATGCTCTGCCAGAGACTTCATTAAGTTAACCGAAGCAAAGAGTAGACGAGATATGTCTTCAATGTCACTAGGAGTGGTGAATCCTCTATGGATCATTCATCTATCTTCGTATGGTTCATGTCATACCCAAAACCACCCTACCATAAGCATCCCTTCATTTGGAACCCGTTCAGATGGAATCAAAGTATGACACTCTCTACACAAGATAACCTGGTATCACAAGTCCGAGGACTAATTTACACGACTGGAATGTGAGAACATTTCCATAGACACTTGAGTGACCATACGCAATGGAGTTCTCACAACGGGCCATGTTCAGTGAACTTGTTCAACAGACAAGAATGTGAGACCCTCATAAGCCAGAGATAACTCGGGTCTCCTACAACATTCTGATGGCTCGGAACTACACATGTAAAATCCACTAGGAAGGACAGACTATCATGTGGTATACATGTTGTATGATAGATTATAGAATTGGAGGTTAAATCGGGTGGTTAAGCGATTTGACCCTAAAATAGTTTAAAAATTCAGACTAAAATCAGGAAGGGGAAAAGTCCATAAAATATGATAAATTGAGTGGATATGATGATAATATATGATATAGAACCCATACCTATTATCAAAAAAACAATCGGCATCAAATTCAAAAAAATATGCATTAGGGGTATTTTGGTCATTTTACACCACTTTTCAATTTTAGTCTGAGAAATGGTATAAATGGACTTTTTGACTATATAATATGTTAATTTGACATTTGGATCTAATATTTGGCATTAGAACGAAAAAAACGAGACTAGAATCGGTAAAACTGGATAATTGTGACGTTGTCGTACTTTTCCGAAAAAACGTGGTTCAAAAATTCTTGTTATCGATCTGAACACATGGATAGATGTTTTAACACCCAAGAAACATGAATATGTTGAGAAAAAATGAAAAATGAAATCTCGAACATCACGTTCTGTAGGGCATGTGCAAAAAGTCAAAGTTGTCAACTCTTTTGACCAAGCTTAGGAAAGATTGAGAACATGGGATAATTTCCCATAAATTTGCAGCCAAAATAAGAAGACACCGCGTCTTCTACATACTCTTTATGCCTTAGGAATTTTCTCACCAAAAACTTCATTAAAGCTTACTAAAGCTTTCTCTCTCCTCCAAATTCCAAGGGAAATCACCAAATTTTGCAATTATTTCACTAACCCATAGGTAATTTCATGTTCTAAGCTTGATTTTGATATTAGATTTTGAAGAATTTGTCTATATCTATGAGAAATCATTTTGGCTGAAAATTGGTGGTGGAGAACCACCATGTTGCCGCCACTTTTTCCGTTTTGAGAGGTGTTCCTCCGCCTCCTTAAATCGTAAATTAGTATCGGATAGCTTTGAATCAAATTTAGAGGCTAAAACAAGCTTGGCTAAAACCCTATCTTGCCCATGAGGTGGTGCCGCCACCATCCTTGGTTGTCCAAGGCCACCGTTAGCTTTGTTGTTATTGTGTGAGCAACTTTCCAATTGATTGTTGTTCCGAATTTTGACTCGAGCTAAGTGTAGGAATTTATTTGTAAAAATTCTTAAGTTGGAAAATTTTGAATAGCAGCTAACTAGAATAAATAGTTAGAATTTGAATGTCCCGTAGTTGAGAAATATTCACAGAATATCCTGATGATGCCATAGGTACTCATATTGCAGAGTTCGCCTAGGATCGCGACAAAGCCACGAAAGTGCCGCTTTAACACTCGGACTAACACAGTGAGTATTTAGGTTAATCTAGGAGATAGTTGTTGTTTTATATGCATTGTTGACTGATATGGATATTGAAACACGAAAGATTGCTCGGATTACGAAAATAGTAAGTTTTGAACCTTACGCGAATCAAAGGCATAAGTGTGGAGTTGAATAATAATGAATGATATTGTATAGGATGGTTGAGTATTTAAGGGTAGTTAGATACTGTAGATTAAAAGGTTATGCACATAAGTTGTTTGATAAAAAATATAAGTGAAACTTTAATGCTTTGAAAAACATAAGTAGAAATATGTTAGTGTAGAGATTGTTTCCTAACATAGTATATTATATATATATATATTACACCATGATATAAGAGAATTAATATATCATGCTATTATTGTACGGACAAGGTGATGTCTGGGATGCTATTATTGTACGAACAGGGTGATGTCCGTGATGCTATTATTATACGAACAGGGTGATGTCCGGGATGCTATTATTGTATGGACAAGGTGAAGTCCGGGATACTATTCTTGTACAAACAAGATGAGTCCGGGTTGATATCGACAAGATAGTCCAGGATGACAAATATTACGGACTGGTATAAGTCCGGGATGTTTTGATGATATAGATGAGAAATTCTTAATTAATAATTGTGGAGGTATACACGTAAAATAAATAGTTAAATATTTTTGGCTGCCGATTTAGGCTGGCCAATGGCCTATTTATATTTAGCACTCAGCATAGAAGATTTCATATGGGACAAATAATTTTTATAAGTCCCGGAACAATTTTTAAATATTAATTTTCGGTTACTTAGTCATACTTGATATGTCATGTTTATGCTTTAATGGTTAAGAAAGGAAGCATGAAATTTCCAAGTACTCTTCCTAGTTACCTTATGCTCACTGAGTTTTTCGACTCACTTCGTTTATTTTCAATTTTTTTCAGATTCTAATTGACCCAGCTCTTCCCAGATTCTGGATAGCTAGCTGCTCACATACTTGTGGTGAGCGGATTGACCCAGGATGTGGTAAGAAATGGCGATGGTGGGGTATATTTTTACAGTCACTAGGGTATCATAGGTCCTCTGCATTTTGTGTATGTTGAATATGTACTGAATATTTTGTAAACGGATGTAATTAAGTGGTGTATGATGTATATTGGTCTTAGAGGCCTGCTATGAGATGGTGATGTTCATTTTGTTATGATATAATATAAATGTATGTTTGTATATAAGATGTCATAAAGGTTAAGTCTGCTGCGGGGCATTTCGGTATTGGAGGTGTCCAAACTGAGATGTCATGTGTTGATGAATTATTACATTGTGAATGTTGATGATTGAGCCGCAAACCCCCATGTAGGGCGAGATTATGCCAAACTTTTGTTTGATTTGGTTTAATGAGTATACTCAGGCTTCGGAGGCAGGGGCATACCTTGTCTCTGACCGATCACATGCCCTGATTTTGGGGTGTGACAAAGGTGGTTTCAGAGCATAGTCTAGAGGTCAGTGACTGCAAATAGGGGTAGGGTAGTAGTGCATTGCTTACAAGTAATCCCGGGATATCGGTAAGTAGTGTACTACCCCTACGGATGTGCATCTTCACATGCTGATATGTTGGGTGATCTTTAAGCTAGCTAGCACATATTGAACTGTATAAATAAAATTATGGAGTTACTAACATATGTTTATTTTCTAGATGCGATGCCTCCCCGAACAAGAACTCGTAGACCTAGAGATACATCAGGGGACCGAGAGCTTGAGGTCCCGGATCGGATTTTTGCTGGCCCTGAGATTAGAGGCCAGAGTGGGGAGATTAGTAGGACTGCTACTAAGGATACTACAGAGACTGAGATGAGATTGGATAGGATGGATGCTATAATGGATGAGGTATTACACCAGGTAGAGGCTCTGACACAGGTTGTGGCAGAGCAACAAAAGAAACTAGACCTGGCCCAGCAAGCACAGCCATAGCCGTCAGCTGCACCGGTAGAGTCAGAGCAGGGCCGACTAGAGGGATACCTTCAGGTTTCGTTATCTGAGTTTAAGAAGACTCAACCACCTTTGTTTACAGGGAAAATTGCTAATGCAGATCCCAATGACTTTTTGGATGAATGCAGTAGATTGTTCATATCATTGGGATGTTCTCCGGTTTGATCTGTGGAGTTCGTCAGTTTCCAGCTTAGGAGTATAGCTGGGACGTGGTATACGACCTTGCTTAAGAGACAACGAGCTACTGATCCTCCATTAGCATGGCCAAAATTTTGTACTGAGTTTCTTCGTAGGTTCTTACCATAGAGTGTTCGCGAGGCTAGGGCTAGTGAATTCAAGCAGCTCAAGCAGACAGAGACCATGACTGTGACTGATTATGATATTCGGTTTTTGATCTTTCTGTATATGCGCCACAGTTGGTATCCACCGAGTATGATAGAGCTAAGAGGTTTGTGGATGGTCTTCGGGAGTATTTGTTCTGGTCAGTTCAGTTGACAGAGACATCTACATATGCTGAGGTACAAAATTCAGCTCTGAGGTTTGAGCAGCGAGCCCGAGATAGGCAGAGTGATAGGGGCCCACAAAAGAGGCCCAGATTTGGTGGACAGGGTTCTAGGAAGATAGGGTTATCGGGGCCGGTTGGTGGTATCGTGTCTAGAGGAGAGGCATCTACTAGCGGTGTACAGAGGGACGGGGGTCAGAACAGTCAGCATAGACCTGGTGGTCGCCCTTTGAGTATATTAGCTGCTACTACTACTGGGAGAGCTTCTACCCCATTATGTCAAATTTGTGGACACAGACATGGAGGCTTATGTTGGAGATCAGATTTATGTTTTAGATGCGATAAATCGGGGCACATAAGGAGAGACTTCCCATTGGGTTCTGGCTTACTTCCATCAGTAGTAGCTCCACTCCCAGCTACAGCTGCACTAGGGCAGTCAGCAGGATCAGTCGCACAGTAGGCTGGTAGAGGTACTCAAGGCCAGGGACAGCAATCTGCCAATAGGGTACAGACGTCAGGCGACAGGGCCAGGCTCGAGTTTTTGCACTGACACCTAGGGATGCCCAGGCATCCAATGCAATTGTGACAGGTATTATTATGGTTTGTTTACAGCCTGCACATGCTTTATTTGATCTGGGTGCTATCCATTCATTTATTTGTCCGCGGTTTGTGGATATTTTGCTCAGAGATGTTAGTGAGTTAAATGAACCTTTGCTAGTTTCAACACCTGTCGGGGTAGAGTATGTAGTTAGTCGAGTTTTGAAAGGGTGTGATATTGAGATTGGCAGGGAGGTGTTCATAGTCGATCTAGTGATACTAGATATACTTGAATTTGATGTGATACTGGGCATGGATGCTGTGTTAGATTGTTTCGAGAAGGTTATTACCTCCCAGATACCAGGGAAATTAGTTTTAAAATATCAGGGAGATTTGAGTATGAATACAACAAGAATGATATCGGTGTTAAAAGCTGAGAAGTGGTTAAACAGTGGCTGTCAGGGCTATTTTGCCTATGTGTGCTATATTGAAGGCAAGGTTCCGAATTTCGATAAGATACCAGTAGTATCTGAGTTTCCAGATGCATTTCTAGAGGAGTTTCCCAGACTTCCTCCTGAGCGAGAGATTGAGTTCTGTATTGATGTGTTGCCAGGAACCCATCCTATTTCAATTTCCCCTTACCGTATGGCTCCCCTTGAGCTAAGGGAATTGAAGGTACAACTTCAGGATTTATTAGACAAGGGATTCATACGCTCGAGTACTTCACCCTGGGGTTCTCCGGTATTGTTTGTTAAGAAAAAGGTGGATCCCTGCGGCTATGTATTGACTATAGGTGATAACTCGTATAATTATATAGTTTTTAGTTATGTTTTATTATTGTTTTGTGTCAAATACGAGTTATTATTGTTTAGTCTAATTGTGTTTATGATCTTTTATATTTTTATGTATTTTGGTGTTTTTCACAAGTTTCTTTGAGTGATTTCAGATTACTAGAATTAAGGGCAAATCCAGTTCAGTTTTAGTTCCGACACCTTTTGCCATATCAGCTATATCTCGAGTTTCACTGAAGCAATAAGGCTGAAATTTGTAACCATGCAAAGCTAAGAGGCATATCTATCTTTTTCATGTTTTACACTTCTTAAAATGGAGTCGTTTTCCCTAGCGAAATCGACCATCAAGTTGGCTGATGTGCAATGACGTCTGTGCTGACATGTTTTCGTATTATGCCCATATCTTCTTATCCACATCAGTAAATGAGCTGATTCCAACGGCTATGGTTCCGTAACTGATAGGGGAACCTTTGTCTAGAAGACCATGTGATCAGATCAGGCCTCCAATATTGAAGAAATCGACCATCAAGGTGGCTGATGTGCAATGACGTCTGTGCTGACATGTTTTCGTATTTGGCCCATATCTGCTTAACCACATCAGCAAATTAGCTGATTCCAACGGCTATGGTTCCGTAACTGATAGGGGAACCTTTTTCTAGAAGACCATGTGATCAGATCAGGCCTCCAATATTGACGAAATCGACCATCAAGTTGGCTGATCAAAATCGTCATATACCTACCTTTGAAATTTGTAAAGCTTGTCTATTGTCATTTAGCCCTCCAAAATGTGTATAAATAGAGGGCCTTGGATGATTGTAAGGGATCATATTGTACATAGGTAGGATATTAGCCATTTTAATAAAATTCTCTAAGTTTTCTTCTTCTTTCTTTTCTCTAGTTTTCTTTCTTTTCTCTAGTTTTCTTTTTCTTTAGAGAGAGCAAGAGGTTGGATAATTAATATTCTTCCTCTTCTTCTTTCTTTCTTTTATTTTCTTCTTAGATTTTCTTTAATTTTATGTTTATGTTTATAATGCCTATGCTAGGCTAAACTTCTATTTGGTTAAGCGTGATTTCAAAGCCCTAGACATGTTTTATAATTGATTTTCAGATTCTATCTATCATTAATTTTCTATCAAAGTTGCTTATGTTCTTCTACAAGAATTGTTCATGATGTTGTCTTGATTTGTTTAGGTGTACAACTAGATAGATCTTGATAATTATCTATTGCTAGTTTAGGAATCTTGATCCGTGTAATTGTCTTGATTTCCTATTCATAAGTGGCAATTTGTGATTAATGATTATGGTCAAGTTTTCAACAATTGCAAAGTGGAACATAACCTAAGTTGAACAATCCGAGCTTATGTGTTTGTTGCTTAGATCAACCTATCTTTCTCATCATAAAGCTGCCATTAAATTGAACTTAGAGAGCTTATTCTAGGTTGTTTGATGGTTAGAGATTAAATAGAGAGCTTGTTCTATTTAACGACAAACTAAGGAAAGATTGGGATAACAGAGCTTGTTGTTATCTACGGTTGTTAACTTTGATAGTTGGTTGATATTGATAGATCTGAAATTGATTCTTAATGATGTCTAGTGGTGGAGAATGAAACCTTAACCATATTTTTCATATTTGATTCTTCTTACTTACTTGTTTTCTTACTTTTCTAGTTTGCTTATTTTTAAAAGTATATTTATTTTTATTGGCTGGTTATACCGCCTAATTTGTATATTAACTTTGTTTTATTTTTATTGGCTGGTTATACCGCCTAATTTAGTATATATATTTTTATTGGCTGGTTATACCGCCTTGCTTAGTATATATATTTTTATTGGCTGGTTATACCGCCTTGCATCTTATTCTTATTATTTACTTTAGTTTAAATCTGGCTTCAAAAACCCCTTTTCTTTTATTGTTCTTGAATTTAAGTTTTAAACTATCAACTTATAAACTAAAACCCAATCCCTGAGGACTCGACCCTTGCTAACTACTATACTTACAATTGATCTTTTTAGTGCAAGGTTAAATAAGATACACTCTTTTGGGTGCATCAAATTTTTGGCGCCGTTGCCGGGGATTGCTTTCTTTAGTTTATTAGTTTATTGGTTTATTCTTATTTTCTGTTCTAATTATTTACTTTCTTATTTTTTTTTATTAGTGAATGTTCCAAGCTCCCGAAAAAGACTTACGACTTAGAAAAATTCGGGAATTTATAACTTCTCACCAACAACCAATCGAGGAGTTGATCCAAAACATCCAAGAGAAGCAAGGAGAGATGGCAGCAGCTGACAACCGAACTCTCAAGGAGCTAGCCGCTCCGGACTTGGGTCAACAACCATTATGCATTGAATATGCTAATCTTGAGGTAGCTTTTGAATTAAAATCTGGTTTGATTCACCTTCTCCCAACTTTTCATGGTTTTGCAGGAGAGGATCCAAATAAGCACCTCAAGGAATTCCATGTAGTTTGCTCAAGCATGAGACCAACAGGGGTCACGGAAGAGCAAGTTAAGTTGAGAGCCTTCCCATTCTCTCTAGCTGATTCAGCAAAGGAATGGCTCTACTATCTACCATCCGGGACCATCACTACATGGAATGATTTGAAGAAAGCATTCTTGGAAAGGTATTTCCCAGCATCTAAGGCTGCCAACATTAGGAAAGAGATATGTGGGATTCGGCAATACAACGGAGAGTCCTTATATGAATATTGGGAGAGGTTCAAGAAACTTTGTGCATCATGTCCACACCATCAGATAAGTGAACAACTTCTCATCCAATACTTCTATGAAGGTCTCATGCCCATGGAGAGAAGTATGATAGATGCCGCTAGTGGGGGAGCTCTAGTTGATAAGACTCCCAGGGCTGCTAGAACATTAATCTCCAACATGGCAGCCAATTCTCAACAGTTCTCAATGAGACAAGATCCACCACCACAATCCAAGAGAGTTAATGAGGTAAGTATATCATCCCTTGAACAAAAATTTGATAAACTGACTTCTCTTGTTCAACAATTGGCTGTAGGTAAAATACAACAAATGAAGGCTTGTGGCATATGTTCAAACATAGGGCACCAAACTGATATGTGTCCAACACTTCAAGAGGATACCAATGAACATGTGAATGCCATGGGTGGATTTCAGAACCAATCAAGGAAATATGATCCCTACTCAAACACATACAATCCAGGATGGAGGGATCATCCAAACTTCAATTATGGAGGGAACCAATCACAAACTATTCCTCCACCATTTGACCACAGGCCACCGGGTTTTCAGCAAAGAGTGCAACAACCATACCAAACCCGACAACAACTACCACCCACCCAAAATTCAGGTACTTCTCTTGAAGATCTTGTTAAAGCTCTTTCTACTAATACAATTCAATTTCAACAGGAAACAAAGACAAGTATTCAAAATTTGGAGACTCAAATAGGGCAATTGGCAACAACCATGAGTCAAATGCAAGCAAGGGATTCTGGGAAATTACCTTCCCAAACCATAGTGAATCCAAGAGAGAATGCCAATGCTATAAATTTAAGAACTGGGAAACAGCTAGAGGCACCACAAAATGATAGTGCTCAAGGGGAGAACAATACCATGGCATCCTCTTCACATCCCAACGAGCCACTAAAAAAGGTAATTCCTAAACCATCCTTTCCTTCCTATATAACTCCTCCACCTTTTCCTAACAGGTTAGCAAAGTCCAAGAAGGAGGAGCAAGAGAAGGAAATTTTGGAAACCTTCCGGAAAGTAGAGGTGAACATTCCTTTACTAGATGCTATCAAGCAAGTGCCAAGATATGCCAAGTTCCTAAAAGAGTTGTGCACATCTAAGCGGAAGTTGAAATGGAATGAAAAGGTAAGTGTGGGGGAGAATGTGTCAGCTGTTCTTCAAAAGAAACTCCCACCTAAATGCAAGGATCCAGGTATGTTTACCATTCCTTGTAAGATAGGCAACACCAGGTTTGAGCGTGCTATGCTAGATCTAGGGGCATCTATTAATGTCATGCCATATTCAATTTATGCTTCATTGAATCTAGGACCATTAGAGGAAACCGGTGTTATAATACAACTTGCTGACCGTTCTAACACTTATCCAAGAGGAGTGGTAGAAGACGTTCTTGTACAGGTTAATGAATTGGTTTTTCCCGCTGACTTTTATGTTATTGAGATGGAAGATGAGATGTCTTCTAATCCCACACCTATTCTATTAGGGAGACCATTCTTGAAAACAGCAAGAACTAAAATAGATGTACATGATGGCACTTTAACTATGGAATTTG
This sequence comes from Fremontodendron californicum, assembly GCA_030761205.1. Taxonomy (NCBI): domain Eukaryota; kingdom Viridiplantae; phylum Streptophyta; class Magnoliopsida; order Malvales; family Malvaceae; genus Fremontodendron; species Fremontodendron californicum. The sequence continues at coordinate 1,593,660 of JAULJL010000033.1, forward strand.
ATGGTGAAATAATTCGCTTTAACATTTTTGAGGCCATGAGATATCCTAGTGATGTGCATTCTGTTTTTAATATTGATATAATTGACTCACTAGTGCAGCAAGCTTATGAGCTAGATGGTGAAGATAGTGTGGAAATAGTCCTTAGCAACCATCTCGGAATGGGGAATGCTAAACTAGCCTTGAGTGACCATGTGGAAGGGGCACTAGAATCTTTACACTCGCTGCAACCTAAAGATGCAAGGTTTGATGTTTCATTTATTAATTTGCCTTTATCTAATGAGAAACTTCTACCTTCCATTTTGCAGGCACCAACTTTAGAGTTGAAACCACTACCGAACCACTTGAAATATTTGTTCTTAGGGGAAAAGGACACACTACCTGTCATCATTGCCAAAGAGCTCACACCTTTGCAAGAAGAGCGACTTATCCGGGTGCTTAGAGAGCATAAAACAGCAATTGGTTGGACAATTGCCGATATCAAGGGAATAAGCCCATCCATGTGCATGCACCGGATTTTGTTAGAGGAAGGGTCTAAACCAATAAGAGAAGCACAAAGAAGATTGAACCCTCCTATGATGGAGGTTGTGAAAAAGGAGATACTGAAGCTCCTAGATGTTGGAGTGATCTATCCTATCTCGGATAGCAAATGGGTGAGCCCAGTCCAAGTGGTTCCAAAGAAATCAGGTGTAACGGTGGTAACAAATAATGAGAATGAACTTGTTCCTACTAGGATTCAAACAGGATGGCGAGTTTGTATTGATTATCGTAAACTTAATTCCACAACTCGCAAAGACCACTTTCCTTTACCTTTTATTGATCAAATGCTTGAAAGGTTAGCTGGCCATTCTCATTATTGTTTTCTTGATGGTTTTTCAGGTTATAATCAGATAGCCATTGCTCCGGAGGACCAAGAGAAAACAACATTCACATGTCCATTTGGTACTTTTGCATACCGGCGTATGCCATTTGGTCTTTGTAATGCACCAGCTACATTCCAAAGGTGTATGGTTAGCATATTTTCAGATTATGTAGAGAATATCATAGAAGTGTTTATGGATGATTTTAGTGTCTATGGTGATTCTTTTGATAGATGTCTAGAGAACCTTACACTTGTACTTGAAAGATGCATGGAAACTAACCTTGTTTTGAATTGGGAAAAATGTCACTTTATGGTAGAACAAGGAATAGTTTTGGGCCATGTTATTTCTTCTAGAGGGATAGAGGTTGATAAGTCTAAAATAGATATTATGCATTCTTTACCACCTCCCACAAATGTGAGAGAGGTTCGTTCTTTTCTTGGACATGCAGGTTTCTATAGGAGATTTATCAAAGACTTCTCAAAGATCACATTACCTCTTTGCAAGCTACTACAAAAAGATGTGGTTTTCCACTTTGATGATAAATGCAAAGAAGCGACGAGCAAAGCGCATGAGTTCAAATTGCCACAAATGTGCACGATGGACGTGTAACGGTAAATGTCGTTCTATTGGGATTCCGTCCTCTAATCGAGATGATAAAATTGAATTCATTAAGGATGGACTGAGTAAGGAGAATTTGGGTAATATCCAACTTTCTCTTGAGACGCATCCTAGTGGAGACGTACAAAGAGAAATTCTTGATTTATGGCCGCAATTCCAAAGGGAATGGCAACATCTTGGGAATCTGATGTTAAAAGACCCTGTTTGCCAGCTTGTAAGAAAACTGGATGGGAAGCATATCCTCGACTCATAGAAGGCGTTTAAGCCGTTTCTGGACGTAAAACCAGAGGAAGATGTGAGCCACAATCACAACTACAATAAATGACTTCTCAGCTTTTCGTTTGATTTGCAATAACTTTATTTTGTTTTAATTTACGTGTTGTTCGATTTGTGTAATTATTCTCGTTTTTTTTTTGTCTTTTACGGTTGATTTTTTCTTCTCTTTTTGATTTTCTTCCTGAAATCACGCAAAAATCTTTTGTTAGGTTAACATTTTCTTCTGACAGGTCAGATACACTTTCGGCGACATTATTACTCTTGTCTGATTCACTACTCAGTCCTCTATATATTACACCATGTACTCATTCTCTTTCAGGCACTCGAAAAAAAAAAATGGAAAGTACTTCATCCCAGCGCATTAAAAAAATTTGTGTCTTTGGAGGTGCTTATCCAGGGAAAAATAACATATTCGCTGATGAAGCCATAAGAGTTGGAGTAATACTTGCCCAACAAAAGATCCACTTGATTTATGGAGGCGGTAGTACGGGTTTAATGGGAGCAGTCGCTACAGCAGCACACGCCGGAGGAAGTCCAGTTCTAGGAATCGTGCCAAAACTATTCACAAGTTTTTGTGGACCTACCGTGGGTAAGGAAATACAAGTCTGGAGTGTCCCTGAACGGATAACAATCATGTACCATTCTGCCGATGCATTCATTGCTTTACCAGGAGGTCTGGGTACATTGGAAGAAATAGCTTGCGTGGCTTCTTGGTCATCTTTGGTCACAAATAAGAAACCCATTGGTTTGCTTAATATTAATGGTTATTTTAGTAATTTGCTTTTATATTTAGATAATGCTGTGGATAATGGATTCATGTTTTCAGAGGCAAGGAGAACCATAATTTCTGCTACAACCATTGAAGATTTACTTAAAAAGCTCCAAGCTTATGAGTGTTTATCTGCTACGGTTGTTTCGCAAACGCTCGGAAAAAGAAAAAGAGATATGGACGAGCAAGGAGTGGATTGCACTTTGTCTTTGTGACATTATCTAACATTTTGCTTTTTGTGTCTCAGTTATAATAAGTGGTTAGCAACCTCTGCAGGTAATATCTCCTAAATTCTACCTTTAAAATTTGACATTGGGGACAATGTCATATTTTAGTAGGGGGTAAGGGACATATTTTGCTAATTTAAAAAAAAAAAAAAAAAAATTTAAGAAGTATTCATTCTGAACAAGGTCTGAGTAAGGGAGACTTGAGACATACCTTGTCAGTTTGATTTCTTCTTTTCAAAAAAAAAAAAAAAAAAAGAGTTTGTTGTGTTTTAAGCAATTTAGAAGTATTCATTCTGAACAAGGTCTGAGTAAGGGAGACTTGAGACATACCTTGTCAGTTTGATTTTAATCTTTTTATGTTTACTTGTTAATTTTTGTTTAGTATTTTAGGATTATTTAGGTTGCATGAGTTTGTTTTGTTTTGAGTCTTAGTTGTTCCTATTCTTATGTTATTAGTTCTTTTCTCTTACACATGATTCTTTCATTTGTGTTAATAGACTTACATTGAGGACAATGTAAGAATTAAGTGTGGGGGGAATGATTTAGGATTTCTTTTATTTTTGTCTACTATTTTTTTTTTATGAGTCTTTATTATTATTATTATTTTTAGTGTGTTTTAGTTCCTTTTTAATACAATGATGAGATATGAATTGCATAGGTCTAAACTGGTTATTAGTGAGAAGATTTTCATGAGAATTGAGCTTGATGTCAACCTTTTTATGAGCCAATGTTAATATAATATGTTGATTGAGAAAGAAGCATGTTTAGACTTAATCTGACTTGTATAATCATCCTTGTGAGTTTTTGAGCCTATAATGATTGATGCATTATACAAATCAATCTAATTTCTTTCTTGAGTGCTCTTATGATTACAGGATTCTCTAGAACTTGCTTTAAACCGTTTGAGACTATATTGATACATGTGACAACATGAATATGATAGAGGCATTAGGATTTTTAGCCAGAGCCAAACAGCCATCCCTTATTGATGTTCCAAGAGAACACACCCTTAGTGAACCAATTTGAGCCTACATTGAATAAGCTATCTCTTTGGTAACCATAACTTGTCCCTAACCTAAATATACTTATATCTTTACCTTTGTTCCAAAGATGAATTAGCATGTTTTGAGACAAGTTGCAAAGACAAGGGATATTTTTAGTTAAAAATTTGGGTTAGAAACAAGAAATAAGTGTGGGGGGGGAAAGAAAAGAAAAGTCAAGAGAAAAAGAAATGAAATACTGGCAAATACATTCCTATGTAAAAAAAAAAAATATATATGAATCATCTCTTGAATTTGTGGAAAAAGAAAAAGATGTTACAAAGTCGTTTAGAATGAAGAAAAGGCCCAACATAAATATCCGGCCTAGGTGACTATGTACTTGTAAAGAGTTTTGAGAAGTTTCTTTGTATGATCTTTTTATGTCTCTAAACTTTATGAACTCTTTGGAACCTTTGTGATATCTTTATCCTTTTGTTCTTCAACCACATTACAAACCCCTTGGCCCCATTACAACCTTGATTAAAGACCTCTTGATTCATGAAGTTGTATGATCTAAATAGTGGAGAATAGGTGGACAAGCAAGAATATGGTAGAACTGTTTTCATGAGATTGATTGAGTGTAAACACTTCACCACTACTTTAAAGAGTGAAAATCATGAGGGTATCCCATGTGAGAAGTTGAGATTAAATTTGAACATGCAATATTTTGATTGAGATATGTTATGCTAATATTGGCTTAACTCAAACAATTTACATTCAAGCATGATTTTTTGTGAAATTCTTTAAGCTATTGATTAGTTTATAAGACTTGTTCAAATATTGTATCTAATTTGTATTGAAAGGATTAGGAGTAAATATTTTTGGTATATGCAGTTTATTTATATTTTAGTTTTTCAATGTTTGTGGGTATCGTTCTAGTAAACCCTCACGAGACTAAACTCGTCCACTAGGGACACCTAGGGGTTTAAAGGCTTGTGTCACATGCTAAGTGCCACCGTGATTTCCTACGAAAATGGATTAGATTAGATTTTCTTATTTTATTTTTATTGAGTCGTTGCTAGGGACTAGCAACAATCTAAGTGTGGGGGTGTGATAACTCGTATAATTATATAGTTTTTAGTTATGTTTTATTATTGTTTTGTGTCAAATACGAGTTATTATTGTTTAGTCTAATTGTGTTTATGATCTTTTATATTTTTATGTATTTTGGTGTTTTTCACAAGTTTCTTTGAGTGATTTCAGATTACTAGAATTAAGGGCAAATCCAGTTCAGTTTTAGTTCCGACACCTTTTGCCATATCAGCTATATCTCGAGTTTCACTGAAGCAATAAGGCTGAAATTTGTATCCATGCAAAGATAAGAGGCATATCTATCTTTTTCATGTTTTACACTTCTTAAAATGGAGTCGTTTTCCCTAGCGAAATCGACCATCAAGTTGGCTGATGTGCAATGACGTCTGTGCTGACATGTTTTCGTATTATGCCCATATCTTCTTATCCACATCAGTAAATGAGCTGATTCCAACGGCTATGGTTCCGTAACTGATAGGGGAACCTTTGTCTAGAAGACCATGTGATCAGATCAGGCCTCCAATATTGAAGAAATCGACCATCAAGGTGGCTGATGTGCAATGACGTCTGTGCTGACATGTTTTCGTATTTGGCCCATATCTGCTTAACCACATCAGCAAATTAGCTGATTCCAACGGTTATGGTTCCGTAACTGATAGGGGAACCTTTTTCTAGAAGACCATGTGATCAGATCAGGCCTCCAATATTGACGAAATCGACCATCAAGTTGGCTGATCAAAATCGTCATATACCTACCTTTGAAATTTGTAAAGCTTGTCTATTGTCATTTAGCCCTCCAAAATGTGTATAAATAGAGGGCCTTGGATGATTGTAAGGGATCATATTGTACATAGGTAGGATATTAGCCATTTTAATAAAATTCTCTAAGTTTTCTTCTTCTTTCTTTTCTCTAGTTTTCTTTCTTTTCTCTAGTTTTCTTTTTCTTTAGAGAGAGCAAGAGGTTGGATAATTAATATTCTTCCTCTTCTTCTTTCTTTCTTTTATTTTCTTCTTAGATTTTCTTTAATTTTATGTTTATGTTTATAATGCCTATGCTAGGCTAAACTTCTATTTGGTTAAGCGTGATTTCAAAGCCCTAGACATGTTTTATAATTGATTTTCAGATTCTATCTATCATTAATTTTCTATCAAAGTTGCTTATGTTCTTCTACAAGAATTGTTCATGATGTTATCTTGATTTGTTTAGGTGTACAACTAGATAGATCTTGATAATTATCTATTGCTAGTTTAGGAATCTTGATCCGTGTAATTGTCTTGATTTCCTATTCATAAGTGGCAATTTGTGATTAATGATTATGGTCAAGTTTTCAACAATTGCAAAGTGGAACATAACCTAAGTTGAACAATCCGAGCTTATGTGTTTGTTGCTTAGATCAACCTATCTTTCTCATCATAAAGCTGCCATTAAATTGAACTTAGAGAGCTTATTCTAGGTTGTTTGATGGTTAGAGATTAAATAGAGAGCTTGTTCTATTTAACGACAAACTAAGGAAAGATTGGGATAACAGAGCTTGTTGTTATCTACGGTTGTTAACTTTGATAGTTGGTTGATATTGATAGATCTGAAATTGATTCTTAATGATGTCTAGTGGTGGAGAATGAAACCTTAACCATATTTTTCATATTTGATTCTTCTTACTTACTTGTTTTCTTACTTTTCTAGTTTGCTTATTTTTAAAAGTATATTTATTTTTATTGGCTGGTTATACCGCCTAATTTGTATATTAACTTTGTTTTATTTTTATTGGCTGGTTATACCGCCTAATTTAGTATATATATTTTTATTGGCTGGTTATACCGCCTTGCTTAGTATATATATTTTTATTGGCTGGTTATACCGCCTTGCATCTTATTCTTATTATTTACTTTAGTTTAAATCTGGCTTCAAAAACCCCTTTTCTTTTATTGTTCTTGAATTTAAGTTTTAAACTATCAACTTATAAACTAAAACCCAATCCCTGAGGACTCGACCCTTGCTAACTACTATACTTACAATTGATCTTTTTAGTGCAAGGTTAAATAAGATACACTCTTTTGGGTGCATCAATAGGCAACTTAATAAAGTGACTATTAAAAATAAGTACCCATTGCCGAGGATTGATGATTTGTTTGATCAGTTGCAGGGAGCTAGTTGTTTTTCTAAGATTGATCTTCGATCAAGTTATCATCAGCTCCGTATTCGGAGGGAAAATATGCCTAAGACTACTTTTCGTACGCGTTATGGGCACTATGAGTTTCTTGTAATGTCTTTTGGACTGACTAACGCCCCTATAGCTTTTATGGATCTAATGAACAGGGTGTTTAAACCCTATTTAGATCACTTCGTGATAGTGTTTATTGATGATATCTTGGTGTATTCACGGACTGAGGATGATCACAACCAGCATCTTAGGGTGGTGCTTGAGACCTTGAGAACACACCAGTTATATGCTAAGTTTTCAAAGTGCGAGTTTTGGTTGAGTAGTGTAGGATTCCTTGGACATATTGTATCCAAGGAAGGTATTAGTGTAGACCCTAAAAAGGTGGAGGCAGTGTGTGACTGGAAATGGCCTACCTCTGTTACTGGGATTCGGAGTTTCTTGGGGCTGGCAGGGTATTACAAGAGGTTTGTTGAGAATTTTTTGAGATTGGCAGCTCCATTGACTAGACTTACCCAGAAGGATGTCAAGTTTGAGTGGTCAAATGAATGTGAGAGGAGCTTTTTAGAGCTCAAGGAACGTTTGATTACTGCTCCCGTTTTGACATTACCGACGGGATCCGGTGGATATGTTGTATATTGTGATGCATACAGGGTTGGATTGGGATGTGTGTTAATGCAGGGTGGCAAGGTTATAGCATATACCTCAAGGCAGTTGAAGAAGCATGAGCAGAATTATCCTACACATGATTTGGAGTTAGCAGCCTAATATCTTTGCATTAAAGATATGGCAACATTACTTATATGGCCAGTCATGTGAGATATACACCAATCACAAGAGTTTAAAATATTTTTGATCAATGGGAGTAAAATTTAAGACAGAGACGGTGGTTGGAGTTACTCAAGGATTACGACTACACTATCCTTTATCATCCAGGTAAAGCCAACGTGGTTGCTGACGTTTTAAGCCGTAAATCTATGGGAAGCATGGCCCACTTGTCCCTAGAGAAGAGACCGTTGGCTAAGGCTATTCAGGATTGTTTGAGAAGAGGTGTTACCTTGAGTTTTATCAAGATTGGTGCACTTATTGCACGTGTACAAGTTAGATCCTCCTTAGTAGAGGAAGTTAAAGCAAGGCAGCATGTCGATGCTTTTAGTACTGAGACTATAACTAGTGTGAAACAGGGTAAGAACGATGGATTTCAGGTAGATGAAGAGGGAACTCTCCATTTCCATAGTCGATTGGTAGTTCCTGAGATAAAGGGAATTCAAGGAAAGATCCTTGAGGGAATTCAAGGAAAGATCCTTGATGCAGTACATAATTCATCATATACGATGCATCCTGGTGCTACCAAGATGTACCATGATCTTAAGCAGTTCTACTGGTGGCAAGGTATGCAACGTGATGTAGCAAACTATGTGGCTAAATGCCTAATATGTCTGTAAGTAAAGGCTAAACATTTGAGACCAGGTGGTCCATTACAGAGCCTTGAAGTGCCAGAATGGAAATGGGATCATGTTACCATGGATTTAGTAATTGCTTTGCCTATAACTAAGGCAGGACATGATTCTATTTGGGTGATGTTCGACAGATTGACTAAGTCAGCACATTTTATTTTTGTGAAAACTACTTATCCAGCTAATAAGTGTGCTAACCTTTATTTGGATCGAATTGTGCCTTTACATGGTGTACCATTATCGTTTATATCAGATAGAGGTTCGCAGTTTACAGCGAGATTTTGGAGATCATTCCAGGAGGCCCTCGGTACGCAATTGTTGTTTAGCACTACTTTTCAACCCTAGATAGATGGACAGTCCGAGAGGACTATACAGACCCTTGAGGATATGTTGCGGGGCCTGTGTATTAGATTTTGAAGGGAATTGGGATTATCATTTACCTTTGGTTCAGTTCGCTTACAACAACAGTTATCATAGCAGTATATAGATGGCACCATTTGAGGCACTATATGTTTGGAAGTGTTGATCACCTGTTGGTTGGTTTGAGGCAGGTGAGTATCAGCTACTTGGTCCAGATATTGTGCAAGATGCAGTGCAAAAGGTTGGAATAATAAGAGAGAAGTTGATGGCTGCCCAAAATAGGCAAAAGGCCTATGCTGAAAATCGGAGACGTAAGTTGGAGTTTGATGTTGGGGATTATGTGTTCCTAAAAGTTTCAGCTTTCAAGGGGGTCATGAGATTTGGGAGACGAGGTAAGTTGAGTCCAAGGTACATTGGACCATTCCAGATATTGAGCCGTAAAGGTGCGGTAGCATATGAGTTAGCGTTGCCTCTAGCCTTGAGCTATGTACACCCTGTATTCCATGTGTCTATGTTGCGAAAATACATTCTAGATGATTCACATGTTTTATAGCCACAGGCAACACAGATAGACTCTCGGTTAACATATATTGAGGAACTCGTAGCCATAGTAGATCGTCAAGTGCGAAAGATGCGGTCCAAGGAAGTTCCTACAGTTAAAGTTGTGTGGCAGTATCATAATACGCAGGAGGCTACGTGGGAGCTTGGGGTTGATATGAGACAGCAGTACCCCCAGTTATTTCAAACATGAGGTAATTCCTTATAGGTTAATTTTATGTAAAATTCGAGGATGAATTTTATAAAGGGGGAGAATTGTGAGATCCTCGTAAGCCAGAGATAACTCGGGTCTCCTATAACATTCTGATGGCTCGAAACTACATATGTAAAAGCCACTAGGAAGGACGGGCTATCATGTGGTATACATGTTGTATGATAGATTATAGAATTGGAGGTTAAATCGGGTGGTTAAGCGATTTGACACTAAAGTAGTTTAAAAATTCAGACTAAAATCGAGAAGGGGAAAAGTCCATAAAATATGATAAATTGAGTGGATATGATGATAATATACAATATAGAACCCATACCTATTATCAGAACAACAATCGGCATCAAATTCAAAAAAATATGCATTAGGGGTATTTTGGTCATTTTACACCACTTTTCATTTTTAGTCCGAGAAATGGTATAAATGGACTTTTTGACTATATAATATGTTAATATGACATTTGGATCTAATATTTGGCATTAGAACGAAAAAAACGAGACTAGAATCGGTAAAATTAGATAATTGTGACGTTGTCATACTTTTTCGAAAAAACGTGGTTCAAAAATTCTTGTTATCGATCCGAACACATGGATAGATGTTTTAACACCCAAGAAACATGAATATGTTGAGAAAAAATGAAAAACGAAATCTCGAACATCACGTTCTTTAGGGCTTGTGCAAAAAGTCAAAGTTGGTCAACTCTTTTGACCAAGCTTAGGCAAGATTAAGAACATGGGATAATTTTCCATAAATTTGCAGCCAAAATACGAAGACACCATGTCTTCTTCTTACTCTTTATGCCTTAGGCATTTTCTCACCAAAAACTTCATTAAAGCTTACTAAAGCTTTCTCTCTCCTCCAAATTTCAAGGGAAATCACCAAATTTTGCAAGGATTTTACTAACCCATAGGTAATTTCATGTTCTAAGCTTGATTTTGATATTAGATTTTGAAGAATTTGTCTCTATCTATGAGAAATCATTTTGGCTGAAAAGTGGTGGTGGTGAACCACCATGTTGCCGCCACTTTTTCCGTTACGGGAGGTGTTCCTCCGCCTCCTTAAACCGTAAATTAGTATCGGATAGCTTTGAATCAAATTTAGAGGCTAAAACAAGCTTGGCTAAAACCCTATCTTGCCCATGAGGTGGTGTCGCCACCTTCCTTGGTTGTCCGAGGCCACCGTTAGCTTCGTTGTTATTGTGTGAGCAACTTTCCAGTTGATTGTTGCTCTGAATTTTGACTTCAGCTAAGTGTAGGAATTTATTTGTAAAAATTCTTAAGTTGAAAAATTTTGAATAGCAGCTAACTAGAATAAATAGTTAGAATTTGAATGTCCCGTAGTTGAGAAATATTCACAGAATTTCCCGATGATGCCATAGGTACTCATATTGCAGAGTTCGCCTAGGATCGCGACAAAGCCACGAAAGTGCCGCTTTAACACTCGAACTAACACAGTGAGTATTTAGGTTTATCTAGGAGGTAGTTGTTATATTATATGCATTGTTGATTTATATGGATATTGAAACACGAAAAATTGCTCGGATTACGAAAATGGTAAGTTTCGAACCTTACGCGGATCAAAGGCGTAAGTATGGAATTGAGTAATAATGAATGATATTGTATAGGATGGTTGAGTATTTAAGGGTAGTTAGATATTGTAGATTAAAAGGTTATGCACATAAGTTGTTTGATAAAAAATCTAAATGAAACTGTAATGCTTTGAAAAACATAAGTAGAAATATGTTAGTGTAGAGATTGTTTCTTAGCGTAGTATATATATATATATATATATTACTCCATGATATAAGAGAATTAATATATCATGCTATTATTTTACGGACAAGGTGATGTCCGGGATGCTATTATTATACGAACAGGGTGATGTCCGGGATGCTATTATTGTACGGACAAGGTGAAGCCCAAGATGCTATTGTTGTACGGACAAGATGAGTATGGGATGATATGGACAAGATAGTCCAGGATGACAAATATTACGGACTGGTATAAGTCCGGGATGTTTTGATGATATAGACATGAGAAATTCTTAATTAATAATTGTGGAGGTATACACGTAAAATCGATTGTTAAATATTTTCGGCTACCGATTTAGGCTGGCCAATGGCCTATTTATATTCAGCACTCAGCATAGAAGATTTCATATGGGACAAATAATTTTTATAAGTCCCGGAACAATTTTTAAATATTACTTTTCGGTTAATTAGTCATACTTGATATGTCATGTTTATGCTTTAATGGTTAAGAAAGGAAGAACGAAATTTCCAAGTACTCTTCCTAGTTACCTTATGCTCACTGGGTTTTTTGACTCACTTCGTTTATTTTCATTTTTTTCAGATTCTAATAGACCCAGCTCTTCCCAGATTTCGGATAGCTAGCTGCTTACATACTTGTGGTGAGCGGATTGACCCAGGACGTGGTAAGAAGTGGCGATGGTGGGGTACATCTGTGCAGTCACTAGGGTATCATGGGTCCTCTGCATTTTGTGTATGTTGAATATGCACTGTATATTTTGTAAATGGTTGTAATTAAGTGATGTATGACATATATCGGTCTTAGAGGCCTGGTATGAGATGGTGATGTTCATTTTGTTATGATATAATATAAATGTATGTTTGTATATAAGATGTCATAAAGGTTGAGTCTGCTGCGGGGCATTTCGGTTACTCCCTATCGGAGGTGTCCAAACCGAGATGTCATGTGTTGATGAATTATTACATTGTGAATGTTGATGATTGAGCGGCAAACCCCCATGTAGGGCGAGATTATGCCAAACTTTTGTTTGATTTGGTTTAATGAGTATACTCAGGCTTCGAAGGCAGGGGCATACCTTGTCGCTGGCCGGTCACATGCCCTGAATTTGGGGTGTGACCAAGAACCTACATGTTATCCTAGGTATCCTTTGTTGGGAATACACTACTTCAGGCTCATGCAAAAACATGGTAATCAAAGTGCAGCGGAAATAAACAAAGATGCACCCAAAGTATAATAGGTTCTTAGGCTTGTGTTTTCATAAGTTTATAACATTAAAAACAATTAAATCACCCATATGATTTAGAAATTACCTACTTAAGATATCATAATATTAAGTTGCAGATCCTAATCTCGAATCAAAGATCTACAAAGCTTCCAACTCGTCCAAGACCACAAGAAGCACAATTGTCCTTCCTCTAGAGCTAGTCCACACGAACAGCTGATAGATCCTTCTCTAAGGTATGGTGATTCACTTGTGCTAGCAAGTTGATCCTAAGATCACAATCAAAAGATCTATATTCTTGTATCTTTCTCCTTTAATCAATCTCACTCAACTAGGTGAAGAAGCGACAAGAAGATCACCAAGAAAAGAGGAATTGCGGCAAGCACTAGGGAGCTTAGGGAAGTTATGATTTAACCTTTTTGCTAAGTAGGAGTTCTCTTCTTCAACAAAACTTTTTTAAGCAAAATCAGAATATCACAAATAGAATAAAACTCACTTGGGCGGCTACAACCTCTAAATATGATTATATAGTGGCGTACACCCTAATCCCTATCTCCATATGCATGGCCGGCACCTATTACTTGTTGCACAAGATTTTCATTAATCCACTTTGTCGCAACCTAAAAAATAACGAGTCTCATCGCAAGACTTTATTATTCGTTAAGCGTGACATTAAAAAAAACCGAGGAAAAGTCGACTTAATTCCTCTAGAAAAATGAAGGTTTTGAAAATGACCTTAAAAAAACATGGAGTCGCCACCAATCTTTTTTAGCTAGGTGTGATCGGCCACCTATTAAAATCGGTTTTATAAAATATTTTAAAAATTAATTAAAACATTTTAAAAACCAATTTCAAGTCTGCGTTTTAAACCAGAGAAATCAAAGAAGCGGGTTCGGGAGTCGGTTACGTGTGGGGAAGGATTAGCACCCCCACAACGCCCGTATAAATCGGTACCTTATTAATCGTGTGTTATCTCAAGTCTCGGTAAAATTGGTTTTAAATTTAGTATTTCAAGTTAATTCCCAATTTAAAGAAAAAATAATACCCATTTCATTAAAAATGATCCGGAATTTATAAATTCAAAATTTTCCTATATTCCCCAACAAACGTGGCAAAATATAGAAATTTTTATTAGTTTTGGAAAACTTTCCGAATCATTCTCCTTTTGAAAGAAAGATATTCTTTTATTAATGATAATTGATAATATTCCTGTCGCAACCTAAAAAAATAACGACGAGTCTCATCGCAAGACTTTATTATTCGTTAAGCGTGACATTTAAAAAAAACCGAGGAAAAGTCGACTTAATTCCTCTAGAAATGAAGGTTTTGAAAATGACCTTAAAAAAGACATGGAGTCGCCACCAATCTTTTTTAGCTAGGTGTGATCGGCCACCTATTAAAACCGGTTTTATAAAATATTTTAAAAATTAATTACAACATTTTAAAAACCAATTTCAAGTCTGCGTTTTAAACCAGAGAAATCAAAGAAGCGGGTTCGGGAGTCGGTTACGTGTGGGGAAGGATTAGCACCCCCACAACGCCCGTATAAATCGGTACCTTATTAATCGTGTGTTATCTCAAGTCTCGGTGAAAAGTTGGTTTTAAATTTAGTATTTCAAGTTAATTCCCAATTTAAAGAAAAGTAATTCCATTTTTTATTGAAAATGATCCGGAATTTATAAATTCAAAATTTTCCTATATTCCCCAACAAACGTGGCAAAATATAGAAATTTTTATTAGTTTTGGAAAACTTTCCGAATCATTCTCTTTTTTTTGAAAGAAAGATATTCCTTTATTAATAATAAGTGATGATATTCCCTCCAGCAAACCCGGTAGAGAACTCATGAATTATTTTAACTCGGGAATATCTTTATTTTTATTGAAAACCATTATCTTTTTTGAAAATATTTAAAAGAAATGAATATGTATAGGCATGACATAAATAAAATGACATAGTAAAGTCTAAATAATATAATGCAACCTAAATGACATGACAAATATGAATGGTATGGCATATAATTTAAATGACATGGAATAAAATAATGCTATCATATAATATGCACGAAAATAAAAATGCAATGCATGAAATGTATTTTTTTCCTTTAATTAAGGAAATCCGTATATCTAAAAAGATATCCGGCTACCTTAGGAAAATATGTCAAATTAAATATTCTAAAACCAAAATACTTTGTGATTGTTTGAAAACAATTTTGAAAAGCTTGAATTAACAATAAAAACTGGGCTAAAAATTTTTAAATGGTTCTAATTTCCTAAGTTTAAAAAATCCGGACTTGACTATCCTTAACCCGGGATTTGAAAAACCATTTTTAGAGTTTAAAAGGCTTAGAAATCACCCTAAGTCAGTAGCTAACCCTCCTAATCAGCCCACTCTAAGTAAATTAACCAAAACAGAAAAATGGTTTTTCTTTAAATTCAATTCTGACTCCATTGTCCAGTTTTAATCCACGATTTTTTACCCTATTTTTAAAAATACCAAAAATTCTAAAAAAAATACTGGAGACTCAGGACATGTAAAACTACACGAGAAAAAATTGGATTAATTTTTTGATCAAAGATGAATTCGCAGAAAAACCAGAGATGTACGAGTTTTTGGAGGAGAAAAAACTGCTTTGTTTTTCTTTAAATTCAATTCTGACTTCACTGTCCAGTTTTAATCCACGATTTTTTACCCTATTTTTAAAAATTCCAAAAATTCTGAAAAAATTATTGGAGACTCAGGACATGTAAAAATACACGGGAAAAAATCGACTTAATTTTCTGATCAAAGATGAATTCCCAGAAAAACCAGAGATGTACGAGTTTTTGGAGGAGAAAAAACTGCTTTGTTTTTCTTTAAAATCAATTCTGACTCCACTGTCCAGTTTTAATCCATGATTTTTATCATATTTTTAAAAATTCCAAAAATTCTAAAAAAAATACTGCAGACTCAGGACATGTAAAACTACACGAGGAAAAATTTTCTTAATTTTCTGATCGAAGATGAATTCCCAGAAAAATCAGAGATGTACGAGTTTTTTGAAAAAAATGAAAAAAACTGCTTTTCCAACATTTTTTTTTTGTCCTTGATAAAATCATTTAAAAATCAAAATAAAAATATTTGAAACTCATAAAATGACTTGAAAGCAGTAGCTAGGACATTTTGAAAGTTAGATAAAAATTGGCTAAGTAAAAAAATCACAAAGGTAGAATAATCAATTTGACAAACTTAAGTTTCCACAAGTGTGCTCAAGAGAGCATGACTTTGAACCATTAATTGGCTCAAGTCATTATTCAAGTGGCATGAACATGAAATGCATGAAACAATGCAGCAAACATAATGCATGAAATGCATGGATCTAAACCAAAATGTAAGGATAATGCATGACATAAATAATATGGCCTAGACCTAACATGAACTTGCATGGCAATAAATGCAACCTAGACCTAAGATATGCATGGCATTTTCACAAACACAAGGCATGCTTAATTCAAAAAATCCAACCAAATTTCATGCAAATGCAAAAACCTAACAACTAGCATGACAAAAAATGCAACACACAATGCAAAACACATGGAGTAGCCAAATGGCCTCAAGCTCCAACAAGCATGGCATTTTCTCAAACACTTGGCATACTAGCATGAAAAACTAAGTCATAACACAAAAATCACACAAGCATTTTCACAAACACTTAATATGCTAAATCTAAAACATGCTCAACTAAGATATAAAACAAGAATCATGCAAAGAATCATACAAGCATTTTCACAAACACTTAATATGCTAACTTTAAAACATGCTCAAATTTAAACAACATGAAAACAGAAAATTAAAAATGCAAAAACATGATATCTAATACATAAATGGCAACAAACAAAGCAACCAAATTAAATATAACTTAAGAACACGAAATAACATAATATTTAAAACATCAAAAATAAAGAAAATAGCATAAACAATATGGTAAAATGAATCAAAAACAACAACTTAAAATAAATAATGTAGGCCATTTGGCCATGGTGAGTTTATTGTAAAAACAAAATGTAAGAAAAATATACTTAAGAAAGGAAATGAAGGAAGAACAAGAAACATTATTTTAAAATGAAAACTCACCAAGTAGCTTTTGAACGGATTAAGCTATAAACCCTCAGAGTAGCTTTTGAACGGATTAAGCTACAAACCCTCAGAGTAGCTTTTGAACGGATTAAGCTATAAACCCTCAGAGTAGCTTTTGAACGGATTAGGCTACAAACCCTCTCAACAAAAACACTATAACTCACCACCCGGATAATCCTAATACAAGTGTATAGACTATCTCACAAGGGGTAGTGGGTGATTTCAACCAAAGGCCAAGACCCCTTATTTATAAGGTGAGCACCTCCTTGGCTTGACATTACAAAGGGATGTGGGATTGGGACTTAGGCTCAAAAATGAAAATCTCTAACTTAACTCTTGATTTTTAATCACTTGATTGAAAAAATCCTAAGCTTCCTCCTTCCTTTGGGCTTGGGCAGGCCAGCACTTCTCTTTTCCAGCCCAGCTCTGATTTTTGAAAGGCCCAAAGAAACCCTTTTCGGTTGCTTGGGTGAAACGACCATTTTGCCCCCCGGATGCAAAATAAATATCAAACGGGCTCCAAATTCAATTTTTCTTTTTTTAATACTTCCAAAATAATAAAATATTGAGTTCTGGAAGTTTTCAAAATTATCCGAGTCCATTTGCTATTTATTTGGATTTTTTCTTCCCAAAATGTCCTTTTATGCCCCTACTTTTTACCATTTTTTAAACGACCTCCAAATCAAGATTTTTCTTCACCAATCTCTTCAAAATAATTAAAAAGTGTGATCTGGAAGTTTTCATAATTTTTGGAGCTCATTTGGTATTTTTTCGGGATTTATCGGCTTGAATTACTGCATAGGAGGCCCGGGATTTGGCCATTTTGCAAACGAACTCGGAATCAAGATTTTCTTTCGCCAATCTCTTTCAAATGATTTAAGAATGAGATTGACAAATTTTCCATAATTTTCGAAGTCCATTTGCTATTTTTCCCAAATTTTTCCAATTTTGCCCTTTAACCTCCGAAACCCGATTTTGCTCAAAACAAGTCCGATTTTCAGATTTTCTTCAATCTGAGCCTTGGGCCATCCTTTTTAATCATTCCTCATCCATTGGGGGCTTTGGTCTTACCAAGTCGGGCCAATTCTGTGATTCTTCCCGATTTCACCGAAATCCACTAAAAATCCTAATTCTCGGTTTTCTCCCGGATTGACTTTTCTTTCGGTTTTTCTTGCAAGTGACTTCTCCATTACCCGTAGTCATTGCTTATCTTTCATTTGGAACCTTCAATTTCGACCAGTTTGATCGTTTATGCACTTTTCCCCAAATTTCTCGAATTAGGGTTTCTTTTCTATTGAATCTCCAAATCCCAACTTCCGAACTCCATATCTTTCAATGTAGACCTCGGATTATCAAAATTCTTTCGCCATTTTTCAATTGAACTTAAAATCTTGATTTTGAAAGTGGGTTGACTTTTTTAGTAGTTGACTTTTTAGGGTTGACTTTTTCGGGGTTGACTTTTTCGGGTTGACTTTTTTTCAAGTTTGTCTTTTTGTGCTCGCCCTCTTAAACTAAGTCTCGGAGTACCACCTGCAGGATGAAAACAGTCTTTTTATACTCGGAAACATCAATATGGGAAGAAAACATACCTGTTTAGTGGTCCGGACAAAATTAGGTGTCTACAGCTGCCCCTCTTTGGCTATTGCTGAGAATCAGGAATCAGGCAAAGATAAACCAACACTAATTTTGTACGGTCAGTGACATCACATGTGAAGGAAAGGGAAAGGGGTTTCTTTTTCTTTTTCATTTTTTCATTTTCTATTTTTCATTTTTTTCTTCTTTTTTCTTCTTTTTTTTCTTTTTTTCTTTTTTCCTTTTTTCTATTTTCTCTTTTTTCATTTTTTTTATTATTATTTTTTAAACAATAAATTGAAGGTTTTGTCCTTAAATTGAATTCCCTGCCTAAACAAGGCTCGATTCGTCTTAAGGTAACGAATTCGATTTTCAAAAGAAAAATTTATGCTCGAAGGGCTTTAAAATTGGTGCCCGAAGGTCTTAAAATGGTGCCCGGAGGTCTTAAAAATTGGTGCCCGGAGGTCTTACCCCTGAAAAAAGTTATGCCCGGAGGTCTTAAAGATGTTGCCCGGAGGTCTTACCTGTGATTTGAAAAAAATTAAGCCCGGAGGTCTTAAAAATGGTGCCCATAGGCCTTACCCCTGAAAAAAAAAGTTATGCCCGGAGGTCTTAAAGATGCTGCCCGGAGGTCTTACCTGTGATTTGAAAAATTATGCGTTGTATGCGACTTTAAAAATGATGCCCGGAGGTCTTAAGAATGGTGCCCGGAGGCCTTACCTGTGATTTGAAAAAAATGCGCTGTATGCGACTTTAAAAATGATGCCCAGAGGTCTTAAGAATGGTGCCCGGAGGCCTTACCCGTGATTTGGAAGAAATGCGCTGTATGCGACTTTAAAAATGATGCCCGGAGGTCTTAAGAATGGTGCCCGGAGGCCTTACCCATAATTTGGAAGAAATGCGCTGTATGCGACTTTAAAAATGATGCCCGGAGGTCTTAAGAATGGTGCCCGGAGGCCTTACCCATAATTTGGAAGAAATTCGCTGTATGCGACTTTAAAAATGATGCCCGGAGGTCTTAAGAATGGTGCCCGGAGGCCTTACCCATAATTTGGAAAAAATGCGCTGTATGCGACTTTAAAAATGATGCCCGGAGGTCTTAAGAATAGTGCCCGGAGGCCTTACCCGTGATTTGGAAGAAATGCGCTGTATGCGACTTTAAAAATGATGCCCGGAGGTCTTAAGAATGGTGCCCGGAGGCCTTACACGTGATTTGAAAAAAATGCGCTGTATGCGACTTTAAAAATGATGCCCGGAGGTCTTAAGAATGGTGCCCGGAGGCCTTACCCGTGATTTGGAAGAAATGCGCTGTATGCGACTTTAAAAATGATGCCCGGAGGTCTTAGGAATGGTACCCGGAGGCCTTACCCGTGATTTGAAAAAAATGCGCTGTATGCGACTTTAAAAATGATGCCCGGAGGTCTTAAGAATGGTGCCCGGAGGCCTTACCCGTGATTTGGAAGAAATGCGTTGTATGTGACTTTAAAAATGATGCCCGGAGGTCTTAAGAATGGTGCCCGGAGGCCTTACCCATAATTTGGAAAAAATGCGCTGTATGCGACTTTAAAAATGATGCCCGGAGGTCTTAAGAATGGTGCTCGGAGGCCTTACCCATAATTTGGAAGAAATGCGCTGTATGCGACTTTAAAAATGATGCCCGGAGGTCTTAAGAATGGTGCTGAAGAATTGTTGAAAATTAACCTAAAGATTTTGAGAAGATGCGAATGCTTTTTGATGCAAATGCATTTGTTGAATAAGATACGAAATGACTTAAACTGGTGCAAATGTCTTTAATGCAAATGTAAATGACTTGGATTGATGCCCATGTTTCATGATGCAGATGCCCCTACTAATTGTGTTCATGTAACTGGTTTATGAATGGTGTAACTACAATTACCACACATTAACGAAAATGCAATGATTCTAGAAATGATGCAATTGTTTGAGATGACACAAATACGAATTCCATGAAGAATCGTAAATGTAAAGGTAAAATGGAGATGCTTATGGAATAATGCCAATGCATATACCCATGAATGATGCAAATGCTTGCCGACACTGTGCAGATGTAAAAGCTTGATAGAGAGATGAGTGTTCATGAGTGATGCAAATGCCCCCGATTGTTCTTCTAGACTTTGGCTTAGCCTTTCAAATTCATTTTTCCTCTTCAAATCAGAGTATATCTTCAATTCATTTTGGCTATTCGCTTTGCCCCAACAGTTTTCAAACTTTCATCAATAGAGATCTGAACTGGGTTCTATTTCTTCTTCTCATATCTGGAAATCAAGACCTATCCTGGCAGTTCTACACCTTTGAGTTAGAAAAATCCTTGTCTCATGCCAACATCAAAATGGGTATTTCAAAAAATCTCTTTATTTGTTTTCGCATTTTGAAAACTTCTGAACAAAAAATATTAACCCCACAATGTGTGATGTACAAATCTTTTGAAGACTGATGATCATTGTTAGAAATTTCTCTAAGTATCAATCTGGGTTTTTCCAACTGGGATTGGCAAGGCTTGGTATAACAAGATTCTGGCTTTTCCAGGAAAACTTCATGACAAAAATGTATATCCCTTCTAGGCTCACAAATGGAACAGGTTTTATAAATCATGAATTCATTGAGAACCAAACAAATTCAACATTCTTTTAGTTTCCATATCAAGGCATTTTGTCAAGCATCAAGATTGGCTGGGATGTTTAAACCGGAAAGTTTAATCTTGGGAACAAAGTTTCAGTTTTTGAAGACAATCCTCCGAATGAGAGCTGACAATTTGGGGGGTTCAGGAATTCCTAGATGTTCCTCGATGACCACTCCTTTAATAAGATCTTTTCTTTTGGGGTATCGGCACTATCATCGATGGCATCGAAAATTCCCATTCTAGACCGCCCGTTTTTTTTTGGGTTTTCGCCCTAGAGTCCCATTCTTTTCAATTTTTCTCTTTTTTTTTTTTTTTTTTTTTTACCATGCACTTGAGAATTCTAAATTCTTCCTTAGTGAAATGATAATTCAATGAGATGGGATAAAATCCGAGGAAAAACCCTTCAAATTAAATATTCATGCTTGATCAAAATGGACTTTTAAAGCATATAATGTAGGCCATGGCTCAGGGTTCAGAAAGAAAGGATAAATAGGCCCAAAATATGTGTTTGAGGGTAATCAGATCAAGGATCATTTCTTGAAGAGGATTCCCTTTGAAGCATTTGTCCCTTATTGGACATTTCTTTCCTTTTGACTTTGCTCTTTTTCTTCCTTGCTCTTGGCTTTCAATTTGCCATGTCTTTCACACACATTTTGTTTTTCATTGTGTTTTTCTTTTGTTTTTTCTTGGCTTTCATTTCACCATCTTTTTCTCTTCTTTTTCTTTGACAGAGTGAGCCCGTATTTATTCGGGGCTCCATTTGCTTTGTGTCTGTCCTTGAGCTATCACTCATTTCTCAATGATCTTTGAAAAGATCTTTTCTCGCATTTGCCCCCCAGTGTAGAGGGTAATCCTTGATCAAGGTTCAAACAAGAAAGAATTCTTTTGGCTCAAAAGGGGTGACTATGGATGATTTCTTTTTTGTGTGAAGGGATATGAAAGATGGCCATTCCTCATGTCAAGCACGAATATTCACTTTGAAAAGCAATCCCCAGGGGAAATAGATATTCAGAATTTCATTTTGCACTTTGGAATCATCCGAATTCTCATATGCATGATATCACAAATTTTTTCATTTTTCATTTTTCATCGCATGCCCCAATGATTCATGGGTTTAATCCATCCTTATTCACCATGTATCCATCATTTCCACATATGATGCCCCAATTTGATTAACCTTGAGAATTTGTATCAACGAGGAACATAGCAAGTCTAGGTCTATTTTGAAAAGGCTGAGTTTCCAATCTGAGTTCTTTGAAGAGACAAGGAAAATATGACCCAAAAACGGGTTTTCTCTGGGACAAGGGATAATCTAGTTTAATCATTGTGCCCCAGGATGTCAATCATGATGTTTGGGCAATTAGTGTTTTGTGGTTATTGGGAAAGGTCATGAATGGTTTTAGCACAATCTTGACACACACCAAATTATCAAAATCTAGACTCTTGAAAGAATGTCTCATTTGTTTGAATTTCAAGGAATTCGAAAAATTTCAAAAAGTTCATTCCTTTGTTTATAGCCTAGACTAGGATTTACATCCTTGCTTATTCTGCAATGACAATACTTCTCTGAAGTCAAATCATTCATATCCCTTGAAGCATTAGGTCTTTCAAGTACTCTTGGTTTAAGAGATTTAGGCTTAGGAAAACCTAAAGAGAATGGAGAAGGTATTGGGTCATTTGTAACACTGATCATCAATCTTCTTGAGACTATCCATCACTAAAAATTCCTTAATGCTTGTTTTTGCAAATTCAAGTTATTGTTGAAACACAACAAACACAAAGCATTTAAAATTCAAAATTTATTTAATTCATGTAGATGTTAACATGAGACAAGTGCTTTCATCATCACAGTGTATAGAACTACATGTGTCAAAAACCTAATATGATCATGCACAATGTTTCTTATGACACTTGGCTTCCCCATCTTCAAAACTTATCGAACCAGCCTTGATGAGATCTCTGACCTTGTACTTCAAAGCGGGACAGTTCACTGTTGAGTGACCTTGATTGCCAGAATAGTACCCACAACACTCATTAGCATCATACCAGCTCGGATAAGGGGGCTTCAGAGGCGCTATTTGCATAGGTGTCACAAGGTGATTCTGGATGAGTTGAGGTAGTAGCTCACTGTATGTCACAGGAATTGGGTCAACCTGATTTATTTTTCGCTTTTTATGCCCCCTTCGATTATTCCCGAGGATGTTCGATTGATAGACAGATGTAAATTCTGGTGTAGTTGCAGTCATTGGTTGGTAGGGATAAAAACCTTGAGAGACATTGTTCAGGGTAGAGTTAAATGGCTGATACGAGGAGAATTGGGGAGATGGGGCAAAGTCTTCCACGACTTGGGTATCTTCCTTTTTATTTTCAGATGCCCTGTTCTTGGTATTGGATGTTCTTTCTCCTTCAATTTTCCCATCCTTGATAGCATTCTCAATCATCTCCCCTGAAATTACCATGTCCGAAAAATTCTTCATGGTGTTGCCGACAAGTCTATCGTAGTATGGGGTCTGTAGTGTATTCACAAAAAGGACAGTGGTTTCCTTCTGAGTTAAAGGCGGTTGTACTTGGACGACCAGGCTCATCCACCGTTGCGCATATTCTTTGAAGCTCTCAGTAGCTCTTTTCTTCATATTTTGCAATGTGAGACGGTCAGGTGCCATGTCGGTCATATGCTTGTACTGGTTTAGAAAAGCCCTAGCCAAATCATTCCAAGAGCGTATCTGGTCCTTGCTCAACTGACTATACCACCTAATTGCGGACCCGCTGAGGCTATCTTGAAAACAGTGAATCAAAAGCTTATCATTACCTATATGACTTGTCATCTTCCGGCAGAACATAGTGATGTGGGCTGATGGATCGGTCGTCCCGTCATATTTCACAAAGTCAGGGATCTTGAACTTAGGAGGAATGACTAAATCGAGGACCAAGCATCGTTCTTTCGCCTCCACACTCCCGAATACATCTGTTCTTTCTATTGCCCGGAGCCTTTCATCTAACAACTGATATTTCCCTTGGGAATCTGCCAACTCAACCTCATTTACTGCAACCCTTTTCAACTTTGCTTGTTCAGCTAGATCATCTGAGTTTAGGACATTGACGAGGTTAACAGTGTTCTGGGCATCACTTATTATGACCTCATCCTGGCCCTTTTGTGCCTCTAACCCTTCTCTGGCGATAACGTTTTCGGTGTATCCTTTTCCTTTGATTACGGCAGACATCAGCTCCATCAATTTAGTCATCTGACCTTTAGATTCTGCTTGAGACTTTGCTAGCTGTTCTCGTTCCCTTTCCATTTTTTCCAGTCGGGCAACATGTTCATCCTCCATAGCACCAGCCTGTATTAAAAGTGTACTCTGTACTTCTTCTGATTTGAAATGGAAATTCTTTCAAAGACTCCTAAAGCCAAGCCAACTTCTATTCTATTTTCCCCAAAATGTATGTCATGATGAATGAGCCATGAATGCAATTTGATGCATGTGAAGCCTAAACAATATGATGTATGGACATGTATAATGGAAACATGCTGACCATAT
The DNA here is from genome assembly GCA_030761205.1 of Fremontodendron californicum. NCBI lineage: Eukaryota > Viridiplantae > Streptophyta > Magnoliopsida > Malvales > Malvaceae > Fremontodendron > Fremontodendron californicum. The sequence continues at coordinate 1,618,078 of JAULJL010000033.1, forward strand.
ATGTAATAAATGCAATCACAATGCCAACATGTTGCAAATAAAGAATAAACAAATCAACACATGGATATATGCAATGACTGATCATGTGCATTTCAGCATATTTCCCAATGAATGTTCATATGTTCTATGAATGCAACATGGTGTCAATTAGGATACATGCAAACAATGAATGATTGATACAGAGTATATACAAAGAAAATCATACTAACCATGTGTGTCATGAATGTGACCTAATGCTAATCATGATGTATGTAATAAGCAAATTAATGCATAGATATATACAGAAAAATCATGCTGATTACGAATGCATGAATGCAACCTGACAAATAATTGATGGGATGCAAAATGCAAAGGGGGAGATATCACGGAGGAAATAAGAATCGGAGGAACTTAATCATCAACCTCTCATTAATTTGAAACATAATCAATCATTCCCACATCAACATTCACAATGGTATAAACCATGTTTTACAAAATTTGAACAGTGGTTAAGACTGTCCTTACAAGCACTTTATTCTTCCTAACATCCTAAGGCTATAAGAGCCGGCTACTGAAAAAGTGAAATCCTATTACATCATATAAGACCGAAGTCTTTCCACCTCAATGATGTAAATCTCCCAATCCTAATGACGCTTTCCCAGTCCTCTATCAATCAGTGTCGTGGGATCCAACCACTTGGCATTTATAAGAGTTTGCACTTTCTTTTTGAATGCCATACAATATTTAATGTTATGGCCAACAATTCCACAATGATAATCACATTTTGCATTTGGATTATACCACCTTGGATATGGTGGTAACAGGGGTTTCAATGGGACACAGGCAACCATGTGATTTTGGATCAGTATAGGGAGGAGCTCTTCGTAGCTGATTGGAATGGGATCAAAAGGCATTTGGGTCTTATCCTGGGGTCGTTTCTTAGTTACACATGGCCTAGGAGTTGGGGCACTTGGTGGTGGCACTAAGGTCCGAACCGGAGTGTTTACATGGAGATGTGGCGGAACAGCATGGTGAGGGTATGGATTCGGATACGGGGCCTTTGGAGGTTGTACATAGCTCGAGGTTCCTATCCCAGATGCTGGATAAGGTGGTTGATGAGGGAAATAGTATGAACTGGTAGTTGTTGGTGATGGAGTGGGATTCAGGAATCCCGTAGTGGTCATCCCAATGGATGATTGGACCATGGTAGGGTGGGGATACTGGCTTGGACCTCGAACAGTTTGCAGGTATGGTACAGGATCCAAGGTTTCTATCTTTGGTATCAGGCTCTCAGGTTTAATCATTTTCACGATTTTGTCCATAATTTCATCAGGATTGCAACCTTTGTGGCATTGACAAGTGCAGGATCCAGCAAGGATTATGTGTTCTTGGCCTAATGGTTTTGGTTGATCCGAAGATGATGCGAAGCCCTGAGAAAGTTCACCTTTACTGTTACCCATATCCTCAACCATTTTCAGCAATTTGGCAAGTTGTTCCTTCACCTTTCGGATTTCATGTCCATATTCCTCTTGATTGCGTTCCAAAGCACCCAATCGTTCCTCCGATTCATTCCTCATATCTCGAATCCCTTTCATGCAAATGAAAATGTCATGAGATTAGGAATACAATTATGAATGTACATGCTCTATTCCTATGTGCATGAATAAACTGATGATTAATGCATGAACATATACAGAGAAATTATGATGACTATGTATGCTATGGATGCAATCTAATGCCAGGTATATACAGATAATGACTGTGCATGTCATAAACGTATCGTACAATCAATGACCATGCATGCTATGACTATAATATGATGTCAAAATGATACATGCAAAAATAAATGAATTAACACAAAGGTATATACAAAGAAATCAATGATTACACGAAATTGGTGGGACTATTCAAAAATCTCATTATGCAGGATTTGCCTCCAATTTTGTTTTTTTGTTTTTTTGATTTTTTTTTTTGATAAACCAATCACATTATTTTCAAAAGAATTTCAGGGTGGATCTTACTATGGTACAATATTCAAATGTTCATGTGACACTACCGGTTTTATGAAATCATCAAATTCAATTACCAACTGTTTATTGCAAAGAATGAGATCAATAATACAACCAAAAATGTACATGCTTTATTTACACATGCATGAAATGTGCCACATGCAAAAATGCTTGAAAAAGGAATTTTTTTTTTTTTTTTTTTTAAAAAAACAGCTAATGAACATCTGCCCCAGCAATATCTGCTTATTTAGGCATCACGATGCCTTCGAGGCGGAGTATCACATTTATTACGGGCGATGTACGTACATCGTTGCCCGATCTACCACACTTATTCGGAGTGTAAAACAGGTAACAAAAAGTTTAGAAATGTCCCTCCATGTGTTCCTATTTTCGGTATATCTAACGGAAATTCGAGATGGCTTCGCCTAGGTTCACTATATGAGGGTGAATCGGTTCTAAGGCCCCGAATTGTTCCTCACTGTCGCCGGTGAAGGCTAGTAAGGCACCCCGATAAAAGCGGGTTCAATTCGTTAGAGTATATTTTCCTATGCCCGTACGGAGGATTATCACGAAGGCATTAAGTACTTTATACTCCGAAAGTGTTTCACTAGCCCATACGGAGGATCAATCACGAAGGCTTAGTTACTTTACTTCCACTTAAAAGGACGGAACCCGGGTATAGGATTCATGTTATGCAAATGCACGTGTAGTGTGTGTGGAGAAACAAAACAAACCTGTCACCACCTATTCTACAAACCTTATTCTAAATGTCCTAACAATTAAAACATTCAAGAATAGTGTAACGCATTAACCGACAAGCAGTTATAATATACAACCTTAAATAGCTAGAGAACAATAATAAAATGCATGCACATGAGTATGAACATATTTAAAAATATTTTATTATTTTCAAAATTCTCCTTATTAAAAAAAAATATGGGAATTAAAATTAAATACCAATAAAACCAACAAAACCGAGACTTTGATAACACACGACTAATTCTAGGCCTGACTCTCTAATATTCCCCAGTGGAGTCGCTAAGCTGTCGCAACCTAAAAAAATAACGACGAGTCTCATCGCAAGACTTTATTATTCGTTAAGCGTGACATTTAAAAAAAAACCGAGGAAAAGTCGACTTAATTCCTCTAGAAATGAAGGTTTTGAAAATGACCTTAAAAAAGACATGGAGTCGCCACCAATCTTTTTTAGCTAGGTGTGATCGGCCACCTATTAAAACCGGTTTTATAAAATATTTTAAAAATTAATTAAAACATTTTAAAAACCAATTTCAAGTCTGCGTTTTAAACCAGAGAAATCAAAGAAGCGGGTTCGGGAGTCGGTTACGTGTGGGGAAGGATTAGCACCCCCCACAACGCCCGTATAAATCGGTACCTTATTAATCGTGTGTTATCTCAAGTCTCGGTGAAAAGTTGGTTTTAAATTTAGTATTTCAAGTTCATTCCCAATTTAAAGAAAAGTAATTCCATTTTTTATTGAAAATGATCCGGAATTTATAAATTCAAAATTTTCCTATATTCCCCAAAAAACGTGGCAAAATATAGAAATTTTTATTAGTTTTGGAAAACTTTCCGAATCATTCTCTTTTTTTTGAAAGAAAGATATTCCTTTATTAATAATAATTGATGATATTCCCTCCAGCAAACCCGGTAGAGAACTCATGAATTATTTTAACTCGAGAATATCTTTATTTTTATTGAAAACCATTATCTTTTTTGAAAATATTTAAAAGAAATGAATATGTATAGGCATGACATAAATAAAATGACATAGTAAAGTCTAAATAATATAATGCAACCTAAATGACATGACAAATATGAATGGTATGGCATATAATTTAAATGACATGGAATAAAATAATGCTATCATATAATATGCACGAAAATAAAAATACAATGCATGAAATGTATTTTTTTCCTTTAATTAAGGAAATCCGTATATCTAAAAAGATATCCGGCTACCTTAGGAAAATATGTCAAATTAAATATTCTAAAACCAAAATACTTTGTGATTGTTTGAAAACAATTTTGAAAAGCTTGAATTAACAATAAAAACTGGGCTAAAAATTTTTAAATGGTTCTAATTTTCTAAGTTTAAAAAATCCGGACTTGACTACCCTTAACCCGGGATTTGAAAAACCATTTTTAGAGTTTAAAAGGCTTAGAAATCACCCTAAGTCAGTAGCTAACCCTCCTAATCAGCCCACTCTAAGTAAATTAACCAAAACAGAAAAATGGTTTTTCTTTAAATTCAATTCTGACTCCACTGTCCAGTTTTAATCCACGATTTTTTACCCTATTTTTACAAATACCAAAAATTCTAAAAAAAATACTGGAGACTCAGGACATGTAAAACTACACGAGAAAAAATTGGATTAATTTTTTGATCAAAGATGAATTCGCAGAAAAACCAGAAATGTACGAGTTTTTGGAGGAGAAAAAACTGCTTTGTTTTTCTTTAAATTCAATTCTGACTTCACTGTCCAGTTTTAATCCACGATTTTTTACCCTATTTTTAAAAATTCCAAAAATTCTGAAAAAATTATTGGAGACTCAGGACATGTAAAAATACACGGGAAAAAATCGACTTAATTTTCTGATCAAAGATGAATTCCCAGAAAAACCAGAGATGTACGAGTTTTTGGAGGAGAAAAAACTGCTTTGTTTTTCTTTAAAATCAATTCTGACTCCACTGTCCAGTTTTAATCCATGATTTTTATCCTATTTTTAAAAATTCCAAAAATTCTAAAAAAAATACTGGAGACTCAGGACATGTAAAACTACACGAGGAAAAATTTTCTTAATTTTCTGATCGAAGATGAATTCCCAGAAAAATCAGAGATGTACGTGTTTTTTGAAAAAAACTGAAAAAAACTGCTTTTCCAACACATTTTTTTTTTGTCCTTGATAAAATCATTTAAAAATCAAAATAAAAATATTTGAAACTCATAAAATGACTTGAAAGCAGTAGCTAGGACTTTTTGAAAGTTAGATAAAAACTGGCTAAGTAAAAAAATCACAAAGGTAGAATAATCAATTTGACAAACTTAATTTTCCACAAGTGTGCTCAAGAGAGCATGACTTTGAACCATTAATTGGCTCAAGTCATTATTCAAGTGGCATGAACATGAAATGCATGAAACAATGCAGCAAGCATAATGCATGAAATGCATGGATCTAAACCTAAATGTAAGGAAAATGCATGACATAAATAATATGGCCTAGACCTAACATGAACTTGCATGGCAATAAATGCAACCTAGACCTAAGATATGCATGGCATTTTCACAAACACAAGGCATGCTTAATTCAAAAAATCCAACCAAATTTCATGCAAATGCAAAAACCTAACAACTAGCATGACAAAAAATGCAACACACAATGAAAAACACATGGAGTAGCCAAATGGCCTCAAGCTCCAACAAGCATGGCATTTTCTCAAACACTTGGCATACTAGCATGAAAAACTAAGTCATAACACAAAACTCACACAAGCATTTTCACAAACACTTAATATGCTAAATCTAAAACATGCTCAACTAAGATATAAAACAAGAATCATGCAAAGAATCATACAAGCATTTTCACAAACACTTAATATGCTAACTTTAAAACATGCTCAAATTTAAACAACATGAAAACAGAAAATTAAAAATGCAAAAACATGATATCTAATACATAAATGGCAACAAACAAAGCAACCAAATTAAATATAACTTAAGAACATGAAATAACATAATATTTAAAACATCAAAAATAAAGAAAATAGCATAAACAATATGGTAAAATGAATCAAAAACAACAACTTAAAATAAATAATGTAGGCCATTTGGCCATGGTGAGTTTATTGTAAAAACAAAATGTAAGAAAAATATACTTAAGAAAGGAAATGAAGGAAGAACAAGAAACATTATTTTAAAATGAAAACTCACCAAGTAGATTTTGAACGGATTAAGCTATAAACCCTTAGAATAGATTTTGAACGGATTAAGCTACAAACCCTCAGAGTAGCTTTTGAACGGATTAAGCTATAAACCCTCAGAATAGCTTTTGAACGGATTAAGCTACAAACCCTCTCAACAAAAACACTATGACTCACCACCCGGATAATCCTAATACAAGTGTATAGACTATCTCACAAGGGGTAGTGGGTGATTTCAACCAAAGGCCAAGACCCCTTATTTATAAGGTGAGCACCTCCTTGGCTTGACATTACAAAGGGATGTGGGATTGGGACTTAGGCTCAAAAATGAAAATCTCTAACTTAACTCTTGATTTTTAATCACTTGATTGAAAAAATCCTAAGCTTCCTCCTTCCTTTGGGCTTGGGCAGGCCAGCACTTCTCTTTTCCAGCCCAGCTCTGATTTTTGAAAGGCCCAAAGAAACCCTTTTCGGTTGCTTGGGTGAAACGACCATTTTGCCCCCCGGATGCAAAATAAATATCAAACGGGCTCCAAATTCAATTTTTCTTTTTTTAATACTTCCAAAATAATAAAATATTGAGTTCTGGAAGTTTTCAAAATTATCCGAGTCCGTTTGCTATTTATTTGGATTTTTTCTTCCCAAAATGTCCTTTTATGCCCCTAATAGCATAAACAATATGGTAAAATGAATCAACACAACAACTTAAAATAAATAATGTAGGCCATTTGGCCATGGTGAGTTTATTGTAAAAACAAAATGTAAATAAAATATACTTAAGAAAGGAAATGAAGGAAGAACAAAAAAACATTATTCTAAAATGAAAACTCACCAAGTAGAGATTAAAATAGCAAAAACAAGCATAGAAAATGAAAGTGCAAGAGTTGGTGCTCAAGAGCAACCTCAAGAAGCTAATATTTCAAGCTTTTCTCTTCAAACTTTCCTTTTTTTTCTAAACTTTTCTTTTTTGCTCTCAACCAAGAAGATAAAGACTAAGAAAAACTAAGAGAAATCAGCCAAAATGGAAAAGAAAAAATCAAAATCTGCTTGTGCTCTAGGGCTGGCAGAAAATGGGGTATATATGGACTCCAAGATGTTGTCATTTTTGTGTAACCTAATTTCCATCAAATGGCCAATAATTCAAGATGAAAAGTCATGAAATTACCACCCTTAGATTAGCATCTCAGCCCTCTCAAATTACAGCTATCCAAGAAAAATGTTGACATCTTTCTTAACCTATGTGGTTTAATCACCATGGTTTGATCAAAGAGAATGGTTAACTAACTCTTGATTTTTAACCACTTGATTAAAAGAAAAAAAAAATTAGAAGCTTCCTCCTTTCTTTGGGCTTGGGCATGCCAGCACTTCTCTTTTCCAGCCCAACTCTGATTTTTTGAAGGGGCAAAAAAAGCCCTTTTCGGTTGCTTGGGTGAAATAACCATTTTGCCCCCCGGATGCAAGTAAATTTCAAACGGACTCCAAATTCAATTTTTCTTTTTTTTTTTAATACTTCCAAAATAATAAAATATTGAGTTCTGGAAGTTTTCAAAATTATCCGAGTCCGTTTGCTATTTATTTGGATTTTTTCTTCCCAAAAATGCCTTTTTATGCCCCTACATTTTACCATTTTTTTAAACAAGCTCCAAATCAAGATTTTTGTTCACCAATCTCTTCAAAATAATTAAAAAGTGTGATCTGGAAGTTTTCATAATTTTTGGAGCTCATTTGGTATTTTTTAGGGATTTATCAGCTTGAATTACTGCATAGGAGGCCCGGGATTTGGCCATTTTGCAAACGAACTCGGAATCAAGATTTTCTTTCGCCAATCTCTTCCAAATAATTTAAAAATGAGATTTGCCAAATTTCAGAATTTTTGGAGTCCATTTGCTATTTTTTCGGGATTTTCTTTTTTGAATTACTACATAAGAAGCCCGGGATTTGGCCATTTTGCAAACGAACTCGGAATCAAGATTTTCTTTCGCCAATCTCCTTCAAATGATTTAAGAATGAGATTGACAAATTTTCCATAATTTTCGGAGTCCATTTGCTATTTTTCCCAAATTTTTACAATTTTGCCCTTTTACCTCCGAAACCCGGTTTTGCTCAAAACAAATCCGATTGTCAGATTTTCTTCAATCTGAGCCTTGGGCCATCCTTTTTAACCATTCTTCATCCATTGGGGGCTTTGGTCTTACCAAGTCGGGCCATTTCTGTGATTCTTCCCGATTTCACCGAAATCCACTAAAAACCCTAATTCTCGGTTTTCTCCCGGATTGACTTTTCTTTCGGTTTCTCTTGCAAGTGACTTCTCTATTACCCGTAGTCAGTGCTTATCTTTCATTTGGAACCTTCAATTTCGACTAGTTTGATCGTTTAAGCACTTTTCCCCAAATTTCTCGGATTCGGGTTTCTTTTCTACTGAATCTCCAAATCCCAACTTCCGAACTCCATATCTTTCAATGTAGAACTCAGATTATCAAAATTCTTTCGCCATTTTTCAATTGAACTTAAAATCTTGATTTTGAAAGTGGGTTGACTTTTTCAGTAGTTGACTTTTTGGGGTTGACTTTTTCGGAGTTGACTTTTTTCGAGGTTGACTTTTTTTCAAATTTGACTTTTTGTGCTCGCCCTCTTAAAATAAGTCTCGGAGTACCACCTGCAGGATGAAAAAAGTCTTTTTACACTCGAAAACATCAATATAGGAAGAAAAGATACCTGTTTAGTGGTCCGGACAAAATTAGGTGTCTACAGCTGCCCCTCTTTGGCTATTGCTGAGAATCAGGAATCAGGCAAAGATAAACCAACACTAATTTTGTACGGTCAGTGATATCACATGTGAAAGAAAGGGAAAGGGGTTTTCTTTTTCATTCTTCTATCATTTTTTCATTTTCCAATTTTTTTTTTTTTTGATAATAAGATGTAAATTGAAGATTTGTCCTTAAATTGAATTCCCTGACTAATCAAGGCTCGATCCGTCTTAAGAAAATGAATTCGATTTTCAAAAGAAAAATGGTGCTCGGAGGTCTTTAAAACTAGCGAAAATATATTGACGAGAGTCTCAGGGTTCGACTCATTTGATAAAACAGAATGAATTCGATTTAAAACAAAGAAAATACCTCGACGATGGTCTCAAGGCTCGACTCATTTGATAAAACAGAATGAATTCGATTTAAAACAATAGGAAATACCTCGACGGTGGTCTCAAGGCTCGACTCATTTGATAAAACAGAATGAATTCGATTTAAAACAAAGAAAATACCTCGACGGTGGTCTCAAGGCTCGACTCACAGAATGAATTCGATTTAAAACAAAGAAAATACCTCGACGATGGTCTCAAGGCTCGACTCATTTGATAAAACAGAATGAACTCGATTTAAAACAAAGAAAATACCTCGACGATGGTCTCAAGGCTCGACTCATTTGATAAAACAGAATGAATTCGATTTAAAACAATAGGAAATACCTCGACGATGGTCTCAAGGCTCGACTCATTTGATAAAACATAATGAATTCGATTTAAAACAAAGAAAATACCTCGACGATGGTCTCAAGGCTCGACTCATTTGATAAAACAAAATGAATTCGATAAAGAAAATACCTCGACGATGGTCTCAAGGCTCGACTCATTTGATAAAACAGAATGAATTCGATTTAAAACAATAGGAAATACCTCGACGGTGGTCTCAAGGCTCGACTCATTTGATAAAACAGAATGAATTCGATTTAAAACAAAGAAAATACCTCGACGGTGGTCTCAAGCTCTGAATCTTTTGAGAAACAAAAAGAATTTCTCCTTGGGGAAGTCCAAGCTTGCCTGATATCTGCACTGTTAACTAAATGCAATGATGAGAATGTTATGCTTTTGCAAATGCTCGTATGCTTCTTAATAAATGCAATCAAATGATTGTGCCATAATTTCTAATCCATGGTTTTTTTTTTTTTTTTTAGGTTCACAGATTATATGACTTCAGGACAGAATCTTCAACTGTTCATTGATGCCCCACTTGAGGGATCCTTCACTCAAGATATCTTGTCAAATAATCTCAGCTTCTGTCTCTCGCTGAAGTTCACAGATTTTCTGACTACGCGACAGAGTCTCCACCACGTTCACTGTTTTCTTTTCTTGGTGAACTTTCCAAACCTTCCCAAGATTTAAAATCTATTCCTTAGTAATACTTTGAAATCCCATCATTCAATTTAATAACAACCATAATGCATCTTAAAAGTATATGAAAAAGAATATGAATCAATCAAAAATTGTCATGAAAAGGATGACAAGAATTTATTGCAAGAAATGTTTTAAAATGGTAAAAATAAATGTCCAGGATATAAGAAACAAATATAAGGTTATAGGCTGTAGATGCCCCGGATGCGGAATATCTTGGACCCCTCCTTTTTCAAACCATCTGAAATTTCTTTTGAACGAGCAATTCACTTGGGTAATCTCTTAACTTCTGTAGTTACATCAGACTGCATTGTTCCCCTTTTCTCTGACTGTCAGATGCTTTCTTCCCCATTACACAGAGCATTGATTAAAACTTTGATTAGTACATGAGCCGCCTTTTACAGGTTTTCAACTCAAGTTTCCTCCGTTCGGTATTAAGTCGCCCTTTGGGGTTTTCGGCTTAAACCTCTCCTTTTTTTTTTTTTTTTTTGCCATGCATTTGAGAATTCTAAATGCTTCCACAGTAAAAATATCAATTCAAAAGATGGGATGGATTCTGAGAATAACCTTTCAAATTAAATATCCATGCTTGATCAAAATGGGCTTTCAAAGCATGTAATGTAGGCCAAGGTTTAGTTTTAGAAAGGAAGGATAAATAGGCCCAAAATGTGTTTAAGGGTGATTGGATCAAGGATCACTTCATGAGGAGAACTCATTCTGGAAACATCTGTCCCTTTTTCTTTTTTTTTTTTCGATGGCTTTCTTTTTGCCATGATTTTTTATTATCTTTCCTCGCATTTGCCCTCCAGTGTAGAGGGTGATCCTTGATCAAGGTTCAAAGAAAGAAATAATTCTTAAGGCTCAAAGGGGTGACTAAGGATAATTTCTTCTTAGTGGAAGGAATATGAAAAACGGCCATTCATCATATCAAGCATAAATATTTTCTTTGAAAAGCAATTCTCAGGGGAAATAGGTATATAGAATTTCTATTTTTACACTTGGAATCATTCGAATTTTCATGTGCACAGCATCACACAATTTTTTTTTTTCTTTTCAAGCATAATACTTCTTCAATTCATCAGCATTTACGGGATGTCTAAAATCATCTCCGTCCATCCGAGTTAGAATCAATGCTCCTCCAGAAAAAGCTCTCTTTACCACATAAGGTCCTTCCCAATTTGGAGCCCATTTTCCTCTTGGATCCTTCACTATAGGGAGAATTTTCCTCAATACCAACTCCCCCTCTCGGAACTGTCTGGGACGAACTTTCTTGTTGTGGGCTCGAATCATCCTTCTCTGATACAACTGCCCGTGACAAATTGCTTTCAATCTTTTCTCCTCGATGAGATTCAACTGTTCATAACGAGCTTTAACCCATTCTGCTTCCTCTAGGCCAACTTCCATCAAAACCCGAAGTGAAGGGATCTCAACTTCAATAGGTAGCACTGCTTCCATCCCGTATACCAAAGAAAACGGTGTTGCCCTGTAGATGTGCGGACCGAAGTACGATATATATGAAGAGCAAAAGGCAGGATCTCATGCCAATCTTTGTACACATTGGTCATCTTCTCAACGATCTTCTTGATGTTCTTATTAGCTGCTTCTACTGCGCTGTTCATCTTCGGACGGTAAGGTGCCGAATTATGATGTGTGATCTTGAATTGAGTACACACTTCTCTCATCATCTTATTGTTCAAATTGAGAGCATTATCCGAAATAATTCTTGTTGGCAACCCATAACGGCATATGATTTCTTTCTTGACGAATCTGCATACCACCGACTTCGTTACATTTGCATAAGACGTAGGTTCTACCCACTTTGTGAAATAATATATGGCCACCAAGATGAAACGATGTCCATTTGAAGCTTTTGGGGTAATAGGCCCGATCATATCCATTCCCCACATTGAAAAAGGCCATGGTGCAGTCATGACATGTAAAGGTGATGGCGACACATGAATCTTATCTGCATAAATCTGGCATTTATGACACTTCCGGGAATAACTGATACAATCACCTTCCATGGTCAACCAATAGTACCCTGCCCTCATAATCTGTTTAGCAAGCATGTGACCATTAGCGTGGGTGCCACATATCCCTTCATGGACCTCTTCTATGATTCTTCGAGCTTCGGCAGACCCGATACACCTCAACAAGACTTGATCTTTCCCTTTCTTGTAGAGAATCTCGCCATCTAGAACAAAACCCATTGCTAACCTTCTTAGAGTCCTCTTGTCATTCTCTGTCGCTTGTTTTGGATACTGTTGACTCTTGATGTACTGCAAGATGTCGTTATACCAAGGGAGACCATCCGCTTCTTCTTCGATACTCAAGCAGTGGGCAGGAGACTCGTATATGCTCATCTTGATCGGCACAACTTCTGCCCCTTCATTCACTTTAAACATTGATGACAAAGTAGCCAAGGCATCCGCCATTCGATTTTCTTCTCGAGAAAAGTAATTGAAATTCACTTCTTCAAACTCCTCTAATAAACTCAGTATGAGTTCTCGGTATCGGATTAGCTTTGTATCTCGGGTTTCTCATTCTCCTCGTAACTGGTAAATTACCAAGGCTGAGTCTCCATAAACTTCCAATACTTTGATCTTTCTGTCCACCGCGGCACGAAGGCCCATAGTACATGCTTCATACTCAGCAGTATTGTTTGTACAATCAAAATCCAATCTAGCAGTGAAAGGATAACAGTCTTCTTCTGGGGATATAAGCACTGCCCCGATTCCATGCCCCATGGCATTAGATGCGCCATCGAAGTACATTTTCCACACTTTCTTCTTTAGGGGAATCTCATCTGCTTGCGACACATACATCAAATCCTCATCTGGGAAGTCAAAGTTCAATGGCTCATAATCTTCCACTGCCCGACTTGCTAAGAATTCCGCCACTGCACTGCCCTTGATAGCTTTTTGACTTACATATACAATGTCGTACTCTGACAATAAAACCTGCCATCTTGTCGTCCTCCCTGACAGAGAAGGTGCTTCCAACATGTACTTGATTGGATCTAGTTTGGCAATCAACCATGTGGTGTGGTACAACATATACTGTCTGAGTCTTCGAGCAGTCCAAGCTAAGGCGCAGCATAACTTTTCTACCGACGAATATTTCAACTCATAATCTGTGAACTTTTTACTGAGATAGTAAACTGCCTGTTCTTTCTTTCCCGTTTCATCAAGCTACCCCAAAACACAACCCATGGAACTTTCAAATACTGATAAATACAGTATCATTGGTTTATCCGGGATCGGCGGCATTAATATCGGTGGGTTCGATAAATAATGCTTAACCTTTTCAAAAGCAATCTGACACCCTTCATCCCATTCTCCTGGATCACGCTTTCGAAGTAACTTAAATATTGGATCACATTTGTTGGTCAACTGTGAAATAAACCGAGCAATGTAATTCAATCTCCCTAGAAAGTCTCTTACTTCCTTTTGAGTGCGAGGTGGTGGCAAATTCTGAATGGCATTCACTTTATCTGGGTCAATCTCAATTCCTCTTTTGCTGACAACAAAACCCAACAACTTTCCCGAGGTGACTCCAAAAGTGCATTTTGCCGGATTAGCTTGAGTCTAAATTTCCTTAATCGTTCAAAGAGCTTCTTAAGATTCGCAATATGCTCCTCTTCTCCTTGTGACTTTGCGATCATATCATCAACGTAGACCTCAATTCCCTTATGCATCATATCATGAAACAAGGTCACCATGGCTCTCTGGTATGTTGCCCCAGCATTCTTCAATCCAAATGGCATTACTTTGTAGCAGAAAGTGCCCCACATTGTAACAAATGTGGTTTTCTCCATATCTTCCGGTGCAATCTTGATTTGATTGTATCCTGAGAATCCGTCCATAAAAGAAAATAAAGAACTCTTAGCTGTATTATCCACCAGAGTATCAATATGGGGCAAAGGGAAATTATCTTTAGGGCTGGCCTTGTTCAAATCTCGATAATCAACACACATCCGCACCTTGCCATCCTTCTTCGGTACTGGAACAATATTTGCCACCCATTCCGGATATTTTGCCACCTCTAGGAATCCAGCATCAAATTGTTTCTTCACTTCCTCTTTTATCTTTAACAGCATATCAGGCCTCATTCTTCTCAACTTTTGCTGAATCGGCTTGCACTCTGGCCTTAAAGGGAGCTTATGAACCACAATATCCGGATCTAACCCTGGCATATCTTGGTATGACCATGCAAATACATCCACATGCTCCAGGAGCAAAGCTATCAATTCACTTTTTATTAATGGTGACAATGAAGTTCCAATTCTGATTTCTTTTATCTCTTCATCATTTCCCAAATTTATTGTTTCCAATAATTCCTTATGAGGAAGTACTTGCTTCTCCTCTTGTTCTATTTTTCTCAATAGATCCGGAGGTAGACCATAATCTTCAGTATCTTCATTAGCCTCAAAATCACCCGTGCAAATGGGTCTTTCAAAATCAATTTCAGAATTACTGACAGGAGGGTCCTCATATTCCGCATCCGTACACCTGTAAATAGGTGGAGAAAAACAATATAGGAAAATATATATAGAAAACAAAATGAATAAAATGAAAGAATATGGACACATCAATATGGATAATGCATTGTGCTTGTTATTTATTGAATGAAAATGTTTAAAAAGCCCATTACAGAAAAAACTTAATATCTCTGGGTAAAGATAATTAAGATTGCTTTTTAAAAGTATTACTTTGGAATAGACTTAAAGACTATGGGCAACTCAGTCGCACTCCAATTGGTTAGTCTATATCCTGGTGGACAAGGTCGCACCATCCAGCTAGCACTTTCTCTTTCAATTCTGTCTTTCCCAGTCATGCAGATCTCCACATCATTCATCTGTTCATCACCATTCACCTGGAATTTCTTGAAGGCTTTCTCTATCATCACAAGTACATCATCAGAATTCTTTTCTCCGAACAGAGAACCGGCTGAGCGGAAGTTGTGAAGGATAGGTGGGAATGTCATAGGCTCCCACTCAATATCCATACCCGCAAAACGGGCCATCCTCCTTTGTCAATTCTTTTCAACCTGTCTTCTTTTCTCATGGGCCTTTGGAAGATATCCTAAGCCAAATCGGTCTTTTTTTCCTTTTACCTCTATGGCTCGAGCCATCCCCTGAAGATATTTCCCGAGACCCTTTCCTGCCCTGCAGCCTTTTCCTACTGTGGTTTTTACTCCCAACTTTGTGTTCTTGGACAGCTTTGGTTTTGGAATTTTTTGTCCTTCAGCGACAAAAACTGCATTTACAAATTCCAAAGACCGAAAAGAACACTCCACGGCCTCTTCATTCGGCTCCACATAAGGAGATTCAGTGGATGCGGAGGCTATTATGTCTTCCTCTCCTGATACCGTAATCAACCGGCCCTCCATCACAAATTTTAGTTTCTGGTGAAGAGACGAGGGTACAGTCCCAGCTGAATGTATCCATGGCCTTCCCAACAAACAGTTATAAGATGGATTGATATCCATAACCTGGAAGTTCACTGTATATGTGCACGGGCCTATTTCCAAAGGAACTTCAATGGTTCCCATAACCTCCCTTCTGGTTCCGTCAAAAGCTCTGACCACCGTGCAACTTGGTATCATATAGGATAAATCCACTGGTAACTTGGATAAAGTTGCTAAAGGCATCACATTTAGTGAAGAACCGTTGTCCAGAAGGACCCTCGGTAATATGTGCCCCTTACAAGTAGTGGTTATATGGAGAGCTTTTGTTGATCCAATACCATTGGGTGGTATTTCCTCATAGCTGAAGAATATGAAGTCATCAGCTGCGATGTTTCCCACCAACCTATCCAGCTTTTCCACTGATATATTATTGGCCACGTACGCTTGATTTAATACTCTCAATAAAGCCTTTCTGTGTGGTTCTGAAGCCCCCTTTCACTGGGTTATTTTTAATTTTTTTATAAATTTTTTAATTAATTAATAATAATAAATTAATTTATATTTATATTTTATTAAATAATTATTATTTATTTAAATATTTTATTTTTAAATTTTAATAATATTAATATAATAATATTTTTTTAATTATGAAAATTAAATTTATGATAATTGTTCATTTATAAATTACATAATACAAATGTATTTTCAATTGTTATTTATATGTATTTTAAAAAATATTTAGATCTTATTCTATACTGTATATTTTTATTTATATGAGGTAAAAAATAATAAATAAAAAATAAAATTATAGTTTGTATTTTATTCTCTTGTAAAATCGATTTTCTCACATAGGTTAGTAGCAAATTAATTTTTTTTCCCTTTTTAACTTTTTTCCCCGAGCGAGTCAGGTACGAATCATAAATCGACTCGCGAGTCAACGTGCAAATCAACCACTTTAAATTCATCATTTAAAATTAGAATAAAAATAATTAATAAAATAAATTTCTTTTTTAACTTTTTCCCCTAGAAGGTCGGGTACGGATCCTAAATCAACTCGCAAATCAACATGCGGACTAATCTCTTTAAATATATCATTTAAAATAAAAATAAATTTACTTTTTAACTTTTTTCTCGAGCGGGTCGGGTACGGATCTTAAATCGACTCGCGAGTCAATGTGCGGACTAACCTCTTTAAATACATCATTTAAAATTAAAATTAAAATAATTAATAAAAATAAATTTATTTTTTAACTTTTTTCTCGAGCGGGTCGAGTACGAATTCTAAATCGATCCACGAGTCAACGTGCGGACCAACCCCTTTAAATACGTCACTTAAAATAAAAATACTTAATAAAATGATTTTTTTAACTTTTTCCCCAAGTCGGTCGGGTATGGATCCTAAACCATGCGGACTAACCCTTTTAAATAAATTATTTAAAAATAAAATATAAAGTAAATGAATAAAATAAAATAAAATAATCTTTTTTTTTTAAATTTTTTTTCTTATAGGTCATGTACACATCCTAAACCGATCCGATAGTTAATGTGCAGATCAATGCCTTTAAATATATTATTTAAAAATAAAATAAAATAAAATAAAATATAATTATTTATTTATTTATTTATTTTTATTTTTTTCTCGAGCGGGTCAGGTATGGATTCTAAAATAATGCCTTTAAATATATAACATATATAACAAATAAAAATAATTAATAATATAAATTTCTTTTTTAATTTGTTTTCTTGAATGGGTTGGGTACAGATCTTAATCGACCTGTGAGTTATCGTCCCGTTCAACCCTTTAAATACATCATTTAAAAATAAAATTAAAAATCTAAAAAAAAAAAAAGACTAAAAAAGAAAAGCTAGCCACGTGTTGAGCAAAAGAACTCGACACGTGTTAAGTAAGATCCATTATTTTTTTATATGTTATATATGTAGTAGGATAAAATTATCCCTAACCTATTTCAAAAATATCTTTTGAGTCTTTCGAACTCAAAAATAATATATAATAGATGGTAATTTATTGTATATTTTATTTTTTTCCTATCATTTTTAACTTTACCAAGTAATACAAAAAAGTGAAATATATTTTTCACCCATTTTTCTATCTCTCCTACCAAAAATATTAATAAAAAAATATATATATTTTTTATAATTTTAATTTTTTTTTCCCGCCAATCAAGCAAAACCTAAATGTAAAAGATAGAAACAATTCATAAATGATCAATACAAGAGAGCAGAGAGCAACGACTGAAAAATTAAGGAATTATTACAAAGAATTAATAACAATATGTGAGTGAAACAAAAACTAGCTAGCTACTACTAGTAGTGCAAGCTGATGGAGCAAAACCCAATTTGTTTCCTTGTAAATCAAATTCCCAAAAATAGTTTTGTTGCATAATATTTCCAATAACAGATGTGCCGGGAAAAGCTGCTGCCAAAAATCCAAGACACCTTACTCCATCAGCAGCAGCAATGACATAGCTGTTCCAATGTGGCTCAAACCGAGCTCCATCTGCAAAGTGAATGATCAATTTTGGGAGCGAAGTCTCATCAAAACCAGTAGAGTTGAAACAATACTCCATTGGTACCCCATCCAACTTCACTCTCTGGTATTTCGAAACTGACATCTTCAGTGCTTCCATCACTGGCTGGTATGCTGGATCTGTTAGGAATGTCAGGCTGGAGCCTGAGTCAAGAATTGTTCCACCCCCTTTCCTTGCGTCCCATACTTGGAATGGTATATCCAAGGTTTTGCCACCAATGGAGATTCCCATCACATTTACAGCATAGGATGAACTGATGACATTGAGCTCTAACCTGGTATAGCGAGTATTGCCCAACACTTGTACTTGGTTATTATTTGTACCGAAGATGAGATAATTGGAGTCATTTATGTGGCTTAAGTGATCAACCAGGCAATAAGAGAACTTTCCACCCATATTTTCCGCAGCTTTTGTTGCAAAGGAATACTTGCTATTGGCCAACCCCATGACACCATCAACATTTTGCAAAGTTGGGCCCTGGAAAGAGTCAGTGCACCCAATTAGCACATTATGTAGTCTCGTCATCCTACCATTGCTGAGGCCAACAGTGACGGTCTCGTTAGCAAAGACGCCCATTGCAGCAGACCCATCTGTATACCTGTTCAAAACAAGTTTTAATGTCGCCCACTACGAAATCAGACACACAACGCCCAACAGCAGCAAAATCATGCAAGTTTGCATTGTTGTCCACTCCACTCTAAGCTTTCAGACTCTTGCTTGTAATGTAATCTCGAATAATATATTAATCTCCTTATTCAACTTCGAATATTGATTCAATTTTTAACTAAATATGCTGGAAATCTAAGAAAAGTGGGCAAGTTATGGAAGTTCGATGGAGGAAGTCCTGGTAATGGGTGTGGTTTCAGGGGTCAGTGACAGAGCAAGCAGGCCACGATGAATATGAGAAAAGAATACAAGTATGCAACTCCATTAATCCCATGCTGCTTTGCCACATCAAGAGGACCATGGCAGAAACGAATCATAAACTACACAATTAACAGGGGACTAGGAGCTAGAGTCTTTAAACTTTTGAATGAGTTCAAACAGGGATCTGGAGACATTTCCCCTGAATGAATTAAATACACTTCCTGCTTGAGAAAAGCCACCTTCATCGAACCCATCATCAGAGATAGGCTCGACCCCAATGTGAGCTGCACACTTGACAGTGAAAGAGTTCTTTGGTTACTTATTGAAGTACCTATGGTTGTTATTGTTCATGATTTTATTTATACAACTTAATTTAATAATGTTTGAATGGGTATTATCATCCATATTAACTTCTTAAGAAATTTTTTTATTTTTATAAATCAAATAAAACTCATGTAAAATTATTATAAATATTAAAATAATAAAATAAAATATAAATATATTGTTTTGGAAGAAAATGTGATTTAAAAAAAAAAAAAAAAATTCACAACTGCAACAACCGTGATGCGTTATATAACGTTCGCGACACCACGACCGCATCCACAACAAAATTCTGAACCGCGTTTAAAACTATGTTATCACTAGGATTTGCTTGCTTTCCCAATTCAGACCCCGCTCCAGGACTAGGACTAGGAGTAGGAGTACAAGAAGCTCCTGTTTTGGTACCAAAATTTCGGGTCATGTCAACCTTACCTACTAACAATAACAACCACTAGTATCTTGTGTTGGACATGTAGTTAAGAGAGCAAGGAGTAATTGTATCTGCAGGTAGGCTGACCTGCTAACTTGAGCAGCGACCATTTATCCTGTTTTCCGAATCAATATTAACTACACTATCTAGACAGCTAATGAGTTTGGATAGACTTATAAGCCTAGCCTTGGACTTCAATTTTCTGTTGGTTGTTTGTCTGCTGAATTTAAACCCAAACAACAAATGAGGCTGGGACCTCAATCGAATCGCATGCCACAACTTTATGGCCGTGATCAAAAGAAGCTATATATCAATCACCCTAATGCCCTTGGAGATAAATATCACAAAGACCCAATAACTCCCAACACCACTTACCTTCAAAGCCCCTAACTTTCAAACCCAACTTCAGAAAATTTTAATTGAAAAGGCATATGCCGACCATTTTAGGTCGGTTTAATTTTAAAATTGAACTCCACCAAAAAAGGACATAATTGCAAACTACTTTTAGTTGAATCTTTTGTTTCTTCTCCTATACTGCTCGGACTTTTATTTTTTTAAGTACTTATGTCGACAGATGTTCCAAAGAAACGAGTATAAATTAAGTCTTCATGGCTGAGTCGGGTGGGATTGAATTCGGATCTGGTTTAAATATAATATTAATATTATATAAATTTTTCTAAACCCGTTCCAAAATATAATATTTAAATTTTGTCTAAACCCGCTTATATTTTAAAATGAGTAGTTCAAATCTAGACCCGTCCATATTATTTTTTTCTAAAAAAATTTAAATAAATATATTAATTTTTATTTAATTTTTAATAATTCTATCTCTTATTTTCTTTTATTAAATTTTAAAATATGGATAATTTACACATATTTCTAAATTTTTACACTATAATATTACGTATATTTATTTTTTATATGATATAAATTATATAATATATAAATATAAAAATAAAAATAATATATTATATTATATTATATTATATTATATAAACGAAAAATGGGTCAGGCCGAGCCGGGCTCAGGCCTTGGTTGTTAGAGCCAACATCTAGTCCATTTTCTAAACAGATCTCATTTTTTTGCCCAAACTCATATTTCGAACCTAAAATTTTTGTCTAAACCCTATCAAATATCGGACAGAGCTTCAACCTTGGACAGGTAGCCCGACTTTTAAACATGTCTATATTAATAAAAGGTCACCCTCTAAATATATATAAAAAAA
Organism: Fremontodendron californicum; assembly: GCA_030761205.1. Taxonomy (NCBI): domain Eukaryota; kingdom Viridiplantae; phylum Streptophyta; class Magnoliopsida; order Malvales; family Malvaceae; genus Fremontodendron; species Fremontodendron californicum. The sequence goes on from JAULJL010000033.1 coordinate 1,638,972, forward strand.
TTTAAATGTATACTGTATGCGACACTTACACACTTACCTTCAAATCTGAATAACTGAATAACATAGCTCCCCTACTTCAATAACCACTACTACAGATATTGGTTTCCAACTTCCAAGTGAATTTGGATTTCTATAAGCAAATATATTATCCCCACAACTTGGAAAATAGAAAAATCCCAGCTCAGCTCAACTATTACCAACGTTGGATTCTTAACGTGTCATAGTCCTATTAACTCCATTTTTGGACCCCAATATACAACCTTGAAAAATGAAAATGCTCCTTAATTAATTGTAATCTAATCAAGATTGGAATTGAATGTACCTGTAATCATAGGCGCAAGGAGTAAGTGGAGTAGGACAGGTTGTAAGAGAGAAGAGATTCACAAGCTCAACCTTACACATCTGTGAAAAGCAAGGAACTGGGCTAAAGGAAGAAGATAGTTTAGCTTGAAACACCCTCCTTCGCTTTATCCTCCCCTTTTTGGTACAATTATCACCTCCGCCACATCGATATCTACAATTGATCCATGTTAAATCACTCCCTGTGTCCACGATCAACCTAAATTTCTGCGACGGCGTCCCAACTTTAAAAGATGTTATGTACTGCCCTATTCCAAAATCTCTACCTGAGACAAGTGGCATTTCAATGGGTGTCTTCTCCCAGGCATGTCTTCTGCTTCCTGCTCTAGTTGGTTGAAGGCCTTGGCGCCATTTGTGGCGGATAATGTCATGGTGAACAAGGTCCTTGAGGCGTTGCTGCAGAGTTTTAGGCCTAGCATTGAGCTGAGGAGCATGCCTATGTAGTAGCTCCAACACGATGGAATTGGAATATTGTTGAGGCTCCTCAACGTCTCGAGCTTGAACGATGAAAAGGAAGACGATCAAGAGGAGGAAAATCAGCCTCCCCTTCATAATAACTATAAACTGTAGGCAAAAGCAAAAGAAAGGGGAGAAAGAAAAAGAAAAAGGAAATAAAATTAGAAAGGTTGGAGTTGTTGTTGTTGTTATTGCTGCTGCTGGCTCTGTCAGGAGGACAAGTAATGTAATGTAATCACTAATCAAGGAAAGCTTAATTGGTTGTAACAAAGACTGCCAAAGTGAGGCGCCTTTAATTCCCATTGCGATGTGCTGCTCATGCATATACTCATCCACCACGCGTCTAGCAACGTCCAAGTTTTCATAGCGTGCAAATTTCAGCATTCATTTAGCTGTCAACCTAACTTTTTAGGTCCAACACTTGGATCCATTTACTAGTATTGTTATCATAGTTTTTACTTTTTAGGGTAAATATGAAAAACATACTTTCATAAATAATTTAATGAATAAAAATTATTTGAAAAAAAGAAATAAATAATTAAAAATTGTTATTAAACATATTATAAAGATAAAATTATTCTTGATAAAAAAAAATCTTTTCCTCCCTTCTTCTCTTATTTTTTAATTTACTTTTTAATTAAAAAATAAAATTTTCTAAAATAATTTTTTTTAATTTTAAAAAATAAATTTTAAAATTTTTTTATTTACTTTTTTTAATTAAAAAATTTTAAAAAATAATATTTCTTTATTTTTTATATTTTCAAAAATAAATATTTAAATATTTTATTTTTAAATTTATTTTTAATTAAAATTTTTAAAAAATAATATTTTCTTAATGAAAGAAAAAAAAATAAGTTTTTTTATTAAAGGTAATTTTGTCTTTACAATATCTTTTATAACAATTTTTTATTGTTTATTTATCTTTTTCAAATAATTTTTATATATTAGATCATTTAACAATTATTTGCTTATTGAGGGCATATTTTTCATATTTATCCTAGTTTTTAAGGTAAAAATTATGTTATGTTAAAACGATAAAAAAAAAATTAATTTTTCGATTAAAATTATGATTTGACATTTTAAATTAAAAATCAAAAAAATAAAACTTTTGTGAATTAAAAATTATTTTTTTAAATAAAATAATTTTATTATTCTTATATCTCTAAACTCTTACTATTTTTAAACAGATTTTTTTATATTTCAATTCCTCACAGTATTTTTTTTCACAATAATATTAAACATATAAAAATTTTAAATCTAAACTTTTTTTAATCTAAATATTTTTAAACAACAATATTAAACTAACCCTCAATCTTGCGTCTTTTATGCATTTGCGTTATATTATAACTCCACTTTTTAAATTATAATATTCAACCACAAGTTGTCTTACTGCACTTATCAAAATATCACATCACCATACTAGTCCAACAATTTAGGTTTGATATCAATTTACCGGGTAAATAGGTCAAATCTTGAGCTCATGAAAGGAGCACCAAAAGAGTATATATATATATTGGACATCACTTAAATCCAAAAATTTAAACTAATGAATTATAAATCTTTCATGTATATATGACACCTTTTTATCTTACTTTTTAATGATACGTGATATCACAACTGTATATGAATCTCAACATACTTTAATATTCTCTTGATTGAGTTATATGTTAGAATTTAAAAAATTAATTTTTTGATTTTGTGATTGATCTGACTTAAATAATGAATTATTGAAGTTATTTTGAATATATATGAAAAATTATCTTCTCTATTGGAATTTTTGAATTTCACAAATAAAATTAATAAAATAATGTGTAAACAAAATAAATAAATAAAATTTAAAAAGTAAAATATATAACAGTTACTTAATGTACTTATTGAAATTAAAAATTTTCAAATCAATATATTAAAAACGAATTCATATATATATATATATAAGATTGTGATTAAGATAAAGAAAATATGAACAAAATTAGACAATAAAAGGAATATTATGTCGAATAATTGTGAGGACCTTTGTTTACTCATGAGTCCTGACCATCAAAACTAAAGTTATATTAAATTGGAATTTTTTTTTAAAAAAAATGAAGAAAGAATATTAGAAAGGAAGTTATCAAAGAGTGGATTGATCAGTAAATGGTCAGTCACGGCCAGCTGGCTGCAGATGGATGGTTCTTCTTTAATTTTTTTTGCATTTCTCCTCTAATACAATTAAAATATTTGTTAATTTAAATAAAACAAAATAATAAATTTTTTATTTATTACCACAACTTTCCCCTAATCTCCGCCCCAAAAATAAGGAGAGAAAAAAAATATAAAAGTGAATAAAATATACATAACATTTCTTTTTCTTGGATAACGTATGTCCTCTTCATGGGTTTTCCTTACCCAAATTTATTTTGGATTAAGTTCGGATTGATTTGAAAATTTATTTTATTATTTATAAAATATTAAAAAATTATTTTTATATTAAAATTTATATATAATTTATAATTAAATTTAAATAAAAAATTTATTTAATAAATAGTAATTTGAGTCGGGTTGCACTAGCCCCAATTACTAAGGCTCTGCTCAATTCGGATCGGACGGGTTGTCCAATCCTTGAACATATCTATCCTCAATGCTTAAAATTTAAAAAATATTTTTTGAGTATATTGGAATTATATATATATATATATTTTTATAAAATCTAAAAACATAATCTCGTTTATTGATATGTGGCAAGACCTCATATGTTGACATGTATATTAATTTGACAAATTACAAAAAAAAAAAAAGTTAAACTTTAATAATTTCTTTAAGTACTTTTTATGTGATTTTGATAAATTATAAAAGAACATTAATTTTAATAAGTTTTCTAGTTATTTTTATGTCATTTTGATAAAATTATTGTTCCTTTTAAAAATTTGTTTCAACTTTTTATGTAAATTTGAAAAATTATATAAAAAAAAAAAGTTTATATATTTTTATTTTACTTTTTTGTATTCTCACAAATTCCAAAAAAACTACTATTTAATAACTTTTTTCATTCTAGCTATTTTCTCGTAATTTTGGCAAATTATATATAGAAAAAGTCTACTCTAATAATTTTTTATTTAACTTTTTTTTTTTGTAACTTTAACAAATTAAAAAAAAGCTACTTTTTTAACAGATATTTTTTCTACTTTTCTTTGGTTTTATGCTCTATATTTATTTCTCTCAAATTTAAGAATATTCTACTCATGGTAAATTATGTGTGGTTCCTTTATGAATTTTTGACAATTGAAAAAATAAAAAGAGATTAGATAGGAGAAAGAGTAGCATGGTTGATAAAGTTAGGCCAAGACAAATGGACTTAAAGCCAAGATAGGAGATAACTTCACCGATTGGAGGGAGATTAGTTAAAGCAATCACATCTAACAGTGCCACCTTCATTAGACGATATGGAAATGAAAGTGATTATAAAGCCTTGTTCCAAAAATAGAGATGGAATTGAAGACAAGAAATTCATACATGGTAATTTGGATAAGGTCGTAGATCCCTATTTCGCACCAAATTAAGATTGGAGTAATAACCAGAGCAGCCATTATTCTTGTTGAGACGACCAGGTGGTAGAATAGGTTTAGATAATGACATGTTGAGATTTAGATGCTATTTAGTTTTTGTTTTATGTCTTAATTTGTTATTCTCTTCATAATCTATGGCACTCAACTAAAGCATAAAGCATGAAGCATGTAATGTAAAAGTAATATTGATTTAGATAATGACATTTTGAGATTTAGTGAAAAGGAAGTGTGTTGTGTTCGGCGAAACAAAGATGCTAATTCTGTTGTCAGGAATTTCAAACAAATCTTTCCAATCGCTGCTTTGCTTGCACCCAAACCCAAACCTTATATATATATATATATATATATATATATATATATATATATATATATATATAATAAGCTCTCTTTCTTGCACACTATGACTTTGAATATCCTTAAAAAACGGAATTGATTTGTTTACGTGAGACGTTAGACTTGTTTTAAGTCTACATTTACATTATGTTGTTATGTTTGATAGTAAAGCAACAAAAATAAAGGAAGCAACAACAAAAAAGGGAAAATTATTTTTTTATTGCGTTTGATATGAAAGATAAAAAAGAATATTAGGATTAAAATTGTAAATAAAACTATTAATTTAAGTTAAATATGTATTTTTTTTTCTTTAAAAAAAAATACTGTATTTGGAGAAAAAAAAGAAAAATGCAAATAAAAAAGAAAAATGCAAATCTATTCATTTTTCTAATCACTTTTTATTTCCTTCCTATCAAACAAAGTAAAAGATGAAAAAAATAAAAAAAAATTCCATCCTCTTTCCCTCCTACCAAACACAGCCTTAATGAGTTAGCAGGGAATAGACAATACTCCAGTTTCAGAGCATAGCTGTGACCACATTGCAATATTTTTCTAGCCAAAAGAACCCTGACCAATTCCTCTTGCCCCTGGAACCAGAATTTATTATTTAAAAAAAAAAAAAAAAAGAAGATAAAAACTAGTTTTGGTCCAATTTGAGAAGTTTGCATTTGAAATTAAAAGTTAAAGTTCTATTAGAGCTTCTTGAGCACAGCTTTAAGATGTGGCTGAAGACTGGTAAGGTTGGTAGCCATTTGCACAACATAACATAATTCTCCATTAACCATCTCAAAAACTCGACTTATCTCCCTCACCTGCTCAACAAAAACAATGCACTGCTGTTAATAATCACAAGGCTCTACTTGATTCTTCTTCAGAAAAAAAAAAAAAAAAAAGCTCAACTTATTTCTTCCTAATAGGTAACATAATCCATGGCAAAGATGTTCTTGACTTAGGATGGACCAAGAAAAAAAAGTCTTAAACTGCCTAATATTATATATTTTAGATTATTAATTAGGTTATTTTCTCTGCCTTTACATGCATGACTTTAACCATCAATATTCAAGACACAAGGAAATTTTATTTTAGTAATTAGTGTTGCTTTCCTTTTGGACATTAGAGCATTACTCTTAAATTTGATAATTTACATTTATATATAGGGTTTAAGATCTAGCATATAATTACTTTATGTTGTCTTGTTCTAGTTTCTAGTATTTGGGTTTTGAATTGTTGAGAACTTTGAAATATTGAATGTGAGATTTCCCTATTCTTTTGATCTCTCCAGCTTTATCTACACTGTTTCTTGCTTCTATTATTCTCCTACTTAATTTCCTCCACCTTTCCTTTTACCTGTAATTTTCTCTAATCCTTTCCTACTCCCCTTGCACCAGATCAATTTCGTAGCAAAGCTCAGCAAAGATTCTGCTATTTTCTTTTTTCCAACTACCATATACAACCCCATTCACATAATTATAATATAACAGGCTATCATAAAAAGTTTTAAAATCCCAGATTTCAATAGGCTGACAGGGAAACCACCACCATCAAAAACTAGTTAGGAGGGAAATCTGCCCCCCATATTTCATCATTGTCAGCCACTCTGTTAACTACTGAAGCCTCAACCACCAAAAAGAGTGAAGAGAAAACCATAGAGACCAAGCAAGATTGCCAACACCCGAGCACCCAAAGGGGATACCGACTCCAAACAGATCTCATTATTGGTGGTAGTAGAGCTACCTATAATTGAAGCTCTCATTAGTTGAACAGCAATGCAACCCTGCATGCCAAGTCGGATCTTGGCCTTGCGGTCCGTGCAACTCATGTGCCAACTTGGTCTGTACCATACAACACCACCACCTCACATGCGAGAGCATTTCACCTACAATTCTTTGTACTACAATCCTACAATTTTCCAATCACAACAAAAACTTATGTAAAGGTCCACTTATAAGAGTGGTCTCCATACTGGATCTTACACAAATTTTAATTGTGATTGGTTAATTTTAGTGTAATAATTGTAGGTGATTTGCTTCCCTCACATGCCAAGTCAGTGCGACATGTCAATGCCATGTCTAACATTTATCCAGAAGCTCTTTACCTCCTAATTTCAACATTGAATTCCATTTTTGACACCTATTTGGAAAGATTTAACCTCTAAAGATTAAATTTTTATAACCAGTTAATGAAACATTTATTTTAAGATTTTCATGATCAATAATCAAGAATTTTAGGAGATGATGATTGTGAAGCTATTCTGTATTTTACTATTGATTACTTTGAGAAATAGGTCCCTTAGTATTTTATGATATCGTGGTCTTAAAGTTACATACATTTGAGTGAGAAAGCACTTTAAATGGGGATTGCAATAAAAGTAAGATAAATAGGAAAAGAATGCATGAAAATTGGGGAAAAATCAGTCAACTTTGATTCCATCATAGAAAACAAGCAGAAAGAAGCATCAAAAGGTGATAACAAAGAGGTAAGACCTAATGAGATAATGCAACATGATATGTCTAAAATTGAGAGTGTTGGGAATATGTAAGTTGAACCTCTAGATTCGGAGACTAAAGAGTTTAGTGAAGCACTAGGTAGTGAAGATTATTCTTCTGGATCTAAAAAGCAAGCTCATATCTGTGGGAAAATAATCCCTGGTTTTTAGGGATTAGTTTGTAATCTCTGATTTTTAGGGATTAGTTTTGATTTACTTTGATTTATATCTATTCTGATTAGTTAGTTACCTAAAATAGCGTTTCTTTACTGTATATATAACAATGTAATCTGTTCAGTTGAACTTTTGTCATGGTATCAAAGCTTTAGGCTCTTTTCTGGGAATCGTAACCTTTTTGTGCTCTGTTTTTCAGCCTATTTTTCGTTCAGCCTTAATCGTTGAAGCCCAAGAAACCCCAATTCAGCCTTATTTGACCTGTCTAAACCATGTCAGTATCCACCGAAACCAGCAACACTCCTTTAACTGAGAACAACAATGGGAGAATTGTAGAATATCCAGGCAGCATATAGGTTGAATGGAAAAAAAATTATCTGAAGTGGTCTCTATTGGTCTACACGTTCTTGAAGGGATGAGGAAAACTAAACTGAGTCACTTGCTTGGTACCGGTCCAAAACAGGGGATCCTAAATTCGACACTTGGAATGAACAAGACTCTATGGTGATGTCCTAGTTATGGAACTCTATGCTACCAGAAATCAGTGATAAATGAATGTTTTTAAGCACAACCAAGGAGATAAGGGAAGCTGTCAAACAAACCTATTCTAAAGTTCATGATGCTGTACAAATCTCAAGACCAAAATCTTTGCAACCAAACAGGGGAACTGATCAGTCACGGAATATTCCAATTTTTTTAAGAGTCTATGGCAAGAGATGGATCATTATCAGTGCATCCAGATGAAATGCAACAAAGATGCAACTATCTTTAAGAGGTTTGTTGAAAAAGACAAAATTTCTTATTTTCTTGCAGGACTGAACATTGAGTTTAATGCTGTAAGAGTACAAATACTTGGAAAAGAGGATTTACCATCTTTGAATGAGAAAATAGCAATTGTTCTTGCTAAGAAAGGAAGAGGGGTGTTATGATTGAAACTCACACGGGTGAGAGTTCAGCCTTGGTGTCAAAATACTACTGCAAAGAATTATGGCTCTGAGCAACGTTTTGGTAAAGGCAGTGGGCAAACAGATTTGTCAAAACCTTGTAGTAAGGACTTTTTGTGGTGTACATATTGCAAAAAATCTCGCCATACCAAAGAGAAGTGCTGGAAGCTCCACGGAAAACCTCAAATCATGAATAAAACATGGTCAGAGAAGAGTGGACAGCCAAGGGGACAAGGACAGGCGCATATGGCAAACACATAGGCAAGCAGTGAAGATAACTCCCCACATGCTGAATTCAACAAAGAAGAGATTGAGAAAATTAAGGAGTCTGTTAGGGACATTAGAAAAATTGCCTATGACGGGTACTTGTTCGTTGGTGTTCTCAAATATTTCTTCTCAATCTTCTCATGTTTCTTCTTCTCGTGTTTTTAATACTTCGGGTAAAGTCTCCTCAAGCTCCTGGGTCATTGATTCGAGAGCTACAGATCACATGACCCATTCCTCAAAAAAATTCATTTCCTATACCCTTTGTCTCAGCAATAGAAAAATAACCATAGTCGATGGATCAGTGACAATTGTGGCTAGTCAGGGAGATATTTTTTTGAGAGACTGCCTTACACTTAGGAATGTTCTTCACGTTCCAAAACTATGCACCAATCTTGTGTCAATCCAAAAACTCACCATCAATTCTAATTGCAGTGTGACATTTTATCCTTCCCGTTGTGTATTTCAGGAACAAGGCACGAAGAGAATGATTGGACATGCTAGAGAGAAGGATGGCCCTACAAACTTGAAGAATCGAATGTGCAAAATAGAATTAAGAGTTTGTCACCATTATCATTTCTTTATGAGTCATTCAAATCCAACAAAAATAAGATCTAGCTTCAACACCTTCGTCTTGGTCACCCATCTTTTAATGTTCTTAAAATAAAATTTCCTTCATTGTTCAAAGGTTTAGCCATTGAAGATTTTCACAGTGATATTTGTGAATTTGCAAAACAAAAACGTGCTTCTTTTCAAATTAGCAATAAAAGAACATCAGTTCCATTTACCTTGATTCACAATGATATTTGGGGACCATCTACTGTTGCTAATGTTTTTGGGGCATGATGGTTTGTTTCATTCATTAATGATTGCACTCGTGTGTCTTGGATCATTCTGTTAAAAGATAAATCTGATGTGAGTTCAGTATTTCCAACCTTTTATAATATGACCAAAACTCAGTTTGGGGTTGGGATAAAGAGATTTCGATCTGACAATGCGAAAGATTTTTTTTAATCAATTTCTCTCTCCTTATTTCCAAAAATAGGGCATAATACATGAGTCTTCTTGTGTTAGCACACCTCAACAAAAATGGAGTGGTCGAATGAAAGAATGGTCACCTTCTAGCTAGCACAAGGGCTTTCTTGTTTAAAAAAAATGTTCCAAAAAAATAGTAGAGGGAGGGGGTTTTAACTGCTGCTCATCTTATCAACAGACTTCCTACAAGAGTTCTTGGCTTCAAAAGTCCAATGCAGGTCCTCACACATTTCTTTCCAAACTGCAACGCATCTAATAATCTTTTGTCCCAAAGATATTTAGTTGCGTTGCCTTTGTTCATGTGCTTTCTTAAAACAGAAGTAAACTTGATCCTCGAGCTCTAAAATGTATCTTCGTTGGCTATTCCTCCACTCAAAAGGGCTACAAATGTTACCATCCTCCAACAAGGAAATTTTCTGGTAGTGTCGAGGTAATTACTTCACCCAATGATAACATCTCTGAAACACTTGAACAAAAAGATTATGATGTTCCAATTGCTCTTCGAAAAGGAACCAACACTTGTACTAAACATCCTCTATATTTGTTCATCTCATATAAAAATCTTTCTCATAACCACAAGGCCTTTCTTACTAGTCTAAATATAGTCCTATCCCAAAAACATTATCTGAGGCATTAGGAAATGAGAATTTGACAAATGCTATGAAGATTGAGATGGAAGCACTTGAGAAAAACAAGACTTGGGACTTGGTGAAGCTGCCGAGAGGGAAGAAACCAGTTGGATGTAGATGAGTGTTCACAACTAAATTCAACTCAGATGGTACTTTGAAAATGTACAAGGCAAGGTTAGTCACCAAAGGGTATACTAAAACCTACGGCATAGACTATTTGGAGACTTTTGCTCATGTTGCTAAGATGAATAAGGTGAGAATCTTATAATCTGTAGCTGAGAATTTTGGTTGAAAGTTACAACAATTTGATGTCAAGAATACTTTTTTACACGAAGATCTAAATGGAGATTCCCCTGGGTTTGGCTCGAATGAAGAAAAATGAGTGGTATGTAAGCTAAAAAAGGCTTTGTATGGACTGAAACAATTCCGAGCTTCATTTGGGAGATTTACCAAAGTTATGGTGGGTATGGGATATAAACAGAGTAAGGCAATTATACTTTATTCGTGAAGCACACAACATCAGAGGGAGTGACAATATTGTTGGTCTATGTGGATGACATTATAGTAACAGGAGATGACTTTGAAGGAACGGAGAACTTGAAGAAATAGTTAGTGAAGGAGTTCGAGATTAAAGAGCTAGGCAAACTGAAGTATTTTCTTGGTATTGAAGTAGCTCACTCTCAACAAGGGATTTTTATATCACAACAAAAGTATGTGTTAGACTTATTGGCTGATACAGGCAAGTTGGTATGTAAGCCAGCAGAAAGGAGGGATTTAAATTGCGGTCGCGGCCGCATTTTCAATCGCGTCGCATTTATCGCGATTGTGGACTTAACAAATGTTATCGTCGTCATTATAGTCATCGCGGTCATGAATTTTTTTTCAAATTTGCACAATTTGTTGTAAAACATAGTAATTATAGTTATAAGCATAAAAACTCTTTATTAATGATTTTTAGAGTAGTTTATGACATTTTATAAATTTGTATTTACATGAAAAAAATTTATTCAAAATTTTTCGTCATTATAGTAAAATATTCATTTTTAGAAGAAAAAAAATATTAATTCTTTTCTATGAATTTCTAAAAATATTAATAAATAATAAAATATAGACATGTAAATATCAAGTATTCATATTTAATAATATTACAAACTTAAAAATATAATAATTTAAAATTTCATATACTACAAATATTAATATATACTCCAATTCAAATATACATACCATAATATAAATTTGAAAAATTAAAAACAATACAAATATCAAAACAAAAAAAAACCATTACTCAAATTTAAATATAAAATCATAAATTATAAATAATAAAATAAATACATAATTATTTAACTTTAATTATTTTATCTAAATTATATAAATTTCAATTCTATTAAAATTCCTAAAATTTCCCCAAAATCATATATAAAAAAAAAAACCTCAAAAATTTCCCCTTTTTTTTTTTGAATTTCCCCTAAAACTTCTCCCTAAAAGGCTAAAAGTTCCCCTAAATCTGGATCGAGTCACTAAATGGATCCAACCCATCACTCATCCCATCCCTCAAATGAACCCCCGCTCCCATCACCCAGACGACAGCTTTCTCTCCATCTCTCCCAATTCCCCCCAAAATCCCAATTCCCCTAAAATCTCAACAAAGACCCACAGACCATACCACCATTCACTCACCCTTCTTCTCTGGGTGCAACTGCAGCTTCAGCTTCGCCTTCTCCTCCTGCTATCCAATCTGACTCTGCTCCAGCCTGGACCTACCCCTCCCCTCCTGCTCCAGTCTGCCCCCCTCCGGATCCAATCTCTTAAACTCTACCTCTTTCTAGTATGTTTTGTTTTCTTTTGAATTTTAATTTTAATTTTGGTTTTATGTTTTCAGTTCACGTAACAGAAACAAGTTTTGATTTGGTTTTCTTTCATTTTCAATCTTTTCTTTTAAAAAATAAAAAAGCTTCTACGTGTTTTTGAATTTTTGAAAAAAAATATTGTGTTGTTGCTTCGCTTAGATGTTAAAAGATTCCTTGTTGTGGCCACCTGCTGCTTGTTGTACATTGTTTCATCTCTTTCTCTCTTTGTTAATCTGTTTAAAACATGAATTTTTTTCAAAGGATAACGGTGTAACGAAAATAGCAGGTCGTTACAACCGTTATTTGCGGTCGTAATTGGCCGCTATTGGTGTGAATTTTTTTCACACCGCTATTGAGGGCTTTAGCGGTGGTGGACGGTGCTTCTAACGCGAAATAACGGCCGCGACACCGCTACGCCACCGCTATTTGAAACCCTGGTAGAGACCCATAAAGTCAAACCACAAACTTCCTGATGCTCCAAAAGATATGACAGTGGATAAAGGTTCTTATCAGAGACTTGTGGGGAAGCTAATTTATTTGTCACATACCAAGCCTGATTTAGCTTATGTTGTTAGTGTTGTGAGTCAGTTCATGCACAATCCTAGAGAATCACATCTCAAAGTAGTGTATAGAATCCTAAAGTTCTTGAAGGGTACACCGGGAAGAGGAATTCTGCTTAAGAAAGGAGAAGGACTAACTCTTGAAGCCTATATAGATGCGGATTATGCAAGATCTGTAGTTGATAGAAGATCAACCTCAGGTTATTGCACCTTCCTAGGTGGTAATCTCGTAACTTGGAGAAGCAAAAGCAGAATATGGTTGCAAGGTCCAATGTTGAAGCTGAGTTTAGAGTGATGGCACTTGGGATGTGTGACCTGTTGTGGCTGAAGATAATCTTGGAAGATCTAAAGGTTAGGTGGGAAGGCCAATGAAGCTTTATTGTGACAACAAATCAGCCATCAATATTGCACATAATCCAATGCAACATGACCGTACTAAACATGTTGAGGTGGATAGGCATTTTATTAAAGAGAAGTTGGATAGTGGCCTAATTTGTACTCCTTTCATTCTTACTAGTGATCAACTTGCAAATGTGCTCACCAAAGGGTTGTCTAGTGTTGTTTTTCAAAAAATAACCAGCAAGCTTGGAATGGATGATATCTATTCATCAGTTTGAGGGGGAGTGTGGGAAAATAATCCCTAGCTTTTAGGGATTAGTTTTGATTTACTTTGATTTGCATTTATTCTAATTAGTTAGTTACCTAGAATAATGTTTCTTTACTGTATATATAACAGTGAGAATTCATATTATTTTTTGAGTATTTTGAGTGTTGGATCATTTGTCCTGCATCAAAAGTACTTGTAGGGTGCACTCTATATTGTAAATATAAATGCAGAGTTCCTACTATAACCTTGATGCCATAATTCTTGGAAAATAAGTAAAGCACAAATTAATATAAGATAATCCAAATAACGAAAACATATCCAAAATATGTATAAAAATCACAATTTGGCTCACAGAATATAACAACCTAACAAACTAAAATCTTAAGTAGTTTAATCTTTCGAGCAAATTCTTTTCATCTTGCATCATTCTCCTCTTATTGAAGAAATTCAAACCTTGAGTTTTGAAATGTTGGAGGATAAAAATTTCCCTTCAAAACCATTAATGGACTGTCAATCGTAAATTTCTCTCGTGCCATAAAATTCTTGAAAACATGTCGAATAATGAAGTCAATGGAACTATTTAATTTACCTTGAAATTATATGCTAGACAATAGAAATATAAAACATAAAACTTATGTCAAAATCAACTAATTGAACTTTGTTTTGAATATAATGTTTATCTCTAATGAAAATGATAGATCTACTGGAAAAAATAATTGTAAAATCATGGTAAAATTATTGATGTTCCCTTTATCTCTTGCTAAATAGATTAGCTGACATTTTCATGGCATGTAATTTGTGAGATAGAATTTCGGTTGGTTGTCTATATTGGATAATTCTATTTGAATTAGTATAATGAAGTCAATTTCAATTTTGGCACGAAGCCATTAATTTAATTGTTCACTTTCCTTTTCATTCTATCTAATATTTATCTTGATATAAATTTAAACTCTTAAAAATGTTTGAAGTGATTTTAGTGATTTGTTTGCACAATTCAAATTGTTTATACTCATATAGTTTCAATATCCTTACAAGTTACAAGTACAAAATATAATTAATTTTTTTATAAAATTATTATTTATATATTAAATTTTAATTTTTTATTAAAAAAGTAAAAAAAAAATAATTCGAATAAAATTGATAATTTAGTTTTTGTTTTATAAAAAAATTATTTAATTACAATTTGATTATTCTTATTTTTAGCATTAATTTCAGATTATTACGGGTTGATCTTGGGTTCCGATCATTTTGAGTTCGAGTCATTTTGAATTTGAGTTATTTCGAGCTCGAACCATTTTGGGCTCGATTTTCTTGAATTCAGGTTTTTAACTTTTTTTTTTTTGTCAAATTAGATTTGGACGGATTCAAATTCGAATTTTTTTGGGCGAGTTTTTGGATTCGGATTTATTTTACCACCTCTATTTCTGACCATTTTGGGTCTCTTCCTCTAACGCAAATTTAGGTACTATTTGGTTTAAAAAAACAAAACTGCTTTCTCTTTCTATTTTTATAAAAAATAAAAATAAAAAATGTGAGAAAATATGTTTTGTTGAAAAAGTAAAAAAATATTTGTAAAAAATGAAAATGAACTAAAATCAGAGTACATAAAAAAGATATTTTCATTGTTTTCAATGAAAACACTTTGGGAAAATGGAAGAAAGTGAAAACATCGGGCTTTCAAATTTTTTTAATATATGTTACAAACCACCAAAGAACCTAGATTCGAGTCACTCAACATGCGAGAATTACTTTTTTTTTTTTTTTTTTGTGTGGATAAAAACGGAATCCTAAAGCACGTCTTCTTTACTTACGCTCTAGATTTCATTCACTCTTTTTCTATAAAGTATCAAAACTACAGTCAAAGAATCAAAAATCTGTACTCTAAAAATTAAGGTATATATTTGATTTTCAAATTTACATTTAGTTTTCGTGTTTATTATTACGGCTTATAGAGTTTGATTGAGAAAATAGTGTTTGTGTTTTTTTTTTTTAATTATTTACCTATAATTGTTTATAATTATTATTTTTTATTTGATTTCTTTAAGCATTTGTTTATCTTATTTAATTGTTGAATTTAATGAGCTGAATCTTCATCTTTTAAAATAGATTTGATTCTTTTTAAACATGCTCCGAACGTGTTTGTTATTTGATCACTTTGAAGTTTCTAGTTTTTTATGATTCCTTTCGATTCGAAAAAGCCTCTCATCATATGATTAGATGAGATGAGGCCTATAGCCAGTCAAATGCACTTTTTGGCTCCCTAATTAAGTTCCTTTCGGAGATGTATCCTCACTCAAAATTTTCTCTTTTGTCCAACAACTCCAATGACCGAAATTCTAGCTGCTGTTGCAGCTTGTTATAAGTCTTCATCCATAGCTTAGAATCGTAAAACAAAGTTTAAGACACCCAATTTCTTTTGTTGATACAATTTTGACACATGGCCAAATATTTCAGAGGAGAAAATATATTTAGTAGATGAAATATGGTGCGTTTTTAGAGAGGTAATTAAGACTATTTTGTCGGTGTCACATGATATATATATAGATATATATATATGTATATATCAATCAGTAATAAAGAAATGATAAATTTTATATTTAAATGCAATATTATCTTATTTGGTAGAATGTGCTTATTAAAGTTTCCACTATTTTTTATATTATGTTTCTTTTAAACAGGCATCAAATTATTTATATTAACTTAATGCACTCGTTCTGAATAATTTCATTACTTTATTGATGTTAGAATTTTTGAACCCGAGTCCGCTTATTTTCAGCGTCAGTTAATTATCAAGGCAATTCAAACAAGTTTGAATTATGACGATTAACAATTACAAAAAGAATAAAAATGTAACTTCATACTAACTAATTGACTTTCGGAAGAACTCTCATAGAAGAAAAGAAAAGGAAAACATCTCTCATCTTAGATAAGAATCTAGGTTGTGGAATTATTGAACAATTTTCACTCAAGTGATCTTGTAATCGATCAATGAATCAAACTGATTTCCTACAAAGTATTCCTGTAATAATTTCGCAATTTATATTGATTATAATAAATAATTTTTTATATTGGTATCAGAGCCTAAATGTTTGATTCCTGGTTTGAATAATATGAACAAAGTATAGAATTTGACATTCTCTAAATCCTACCGGAAAACATCCAGATGTTATTGGAACACAAAGTGTGTAAGAACATGATATTTGCATAATATGACTTGTATGGGGTTTTAGGATCTAAGTTTTTAACATTCAAGTTGTATTTTTGGTTGAAGAAAACCAAAAAACAGATTTTTTGAATCCAGAATTGGCATTCAGATGCCCGACGCTTGACATTCGAATTCCTTAGGCATATTTTCTAGCAGAACGTGAAATTTCTATAGGATATTTGGATGCTCGACCAAAGGCATTCAAATACCTTAGGTAATTTTTTTTTCTTTTCCAAAAAGTATAAAATTCTGTGAAGCATTCAGATACCCTAGGCTTTTTTGGTACATAACAAAATCTTACAAGGCATCCGATACCCACCTTAGGGCATTTGGATGCCCCAGGCAAATTTTCTAATAAAATGTTTTTTAAGGCTAAGCATTCGAATGTCCTTAAATGGCATTCGTATCCCCTGGATTATTTTTCATTCTAAAGCTTTTATTTAAAATCTTATGAGTCAATATAACACAAAATTGATTAAAATTTGTTTTTAATCACTATGAGATCTGTGTTATGAATATTTTTATTAGAACATATTTTCTATATTAGTTACAGCAAATCATGACAACCATTATAAGGACTTGCATTGTTATTAGGACTGAAGAACAACATGTAAGAGCTGGTGTTTGATTACAACATTAGGGCAATTATCGAATGGATCCTAATGATGATAATATAATAAGACACATCATAATTGTTAACGATAAAATCCATGAGTTGGTTTAGAGTGGTTGTTTGAGGAGTAATCATAACAAATATTGTTAAGGGACACATTTCTCACTCCCAGACAAAAAGGTTTTCTTGATGATCTATGGTTGTCTAAGATGAAGCATTGCCCTGAAAAATGTTAAGCAGTCTTGGTTAAGAATTTTGTGAAAGAATATGTGAGAATGGGGGCTAAGAGGATTACGATCCTTTCTATCGGCTCTAGTCTTTACTAGGGAAACACAAAACTTTTTAGAACTCCGTGGCTGGTTAATACGGATTTGGAGTTGTCAAAGGAATTTTTTGAAATTATGTTGTCATAACAGTCTTGCGACCGCTAAATGACGTTAGGAGGGAAGAGGAAAATAAATGATGGGTTTCTCGTAAATATATGAGGGTTTGAAAATAATTTCGAAAAATAGAGTCGCCATCGATATTTTTGGTTAGGTGTGATTGGTCACCTATTAAAACTGGTTTTTGTAAAATATTTTAAAATTAATTAAAAAATTTTGGAAAGCCAATTTTAAAATCCACGTTAAACCAGAGAATATCAAAATGCGGGTTCAGGAGTCAGTTATGTCACGAGGAAGGTATTAGTACCCCCATAACGCCCATATAAAACAGTATCTTATTAATCATTTGTTATCTTAAATCTTGGTGAAAGTTGATTTTAGATTTGTGTTTAAAAATAATTCTCCTTTTAAAAAAACAATCATATTATTTAAGAATGATCCGGAAAACATTAACACAAAAATTTCTATATTCCCTAGCTTACCCAGCAAAACACAGAAGTTTTCTTAATTTTGAAATCCTCCGGATCATTTTCTTTCCGAAAAAAGGGTATTCCATTGTTAATGATAATTGATGACATCCTCTCCGACAGATCTAACAGAAAATTCATGAATTATTTTAACTTGGGGATATTGCGTTGTTTTACTATTAAAACATGAGTTTTCATATGCATTAAAACTCATTTATTATTAAAAAAATATGGATATGCAAAACATTATTGAAATGTAGACATAAGAAAAGTAATATGACATTAATCATCAAATAACATAATATAAACATCAATAATTAAATAACATAAACAAGAAATAATGCACACCACCTTGATTTGGAAATCTTTTTCATATATTTCTCATGTGAAATTACATAAATGGCATGCATTGAAAAATATTACCGCACTCCCCGACAAACCTGGCAAAGCTTGGAAAATAATTCTCTCGCCTAACACTTACATAATTCCGAATAAAATGAAAACCATATTTTATGATTTCATAGACACGTGCGTTGAAGAATTTCCTAACTTCCCCGACAAACTCGACAAAGATTAAGAAATCCTTCTCGCCAAATGTTTACGTAACCGAGAAAGCACATTTTGATGACCAATTTTAAAATACAATTAAAAAATATATGAAATGCATAAAGGGGACCATTATCGGAATGTGTTTCTCCTTGAGGATAGGGCATCCGAATACCTTAGAAGAAACTTAAATTGGACTTAGAAAATAATGGATTTTTGAGCACGAATTTTTGCTTGAAGGGTATCTGAATACCATAGAAGAGATATTCGGATTCCTTTAGCTATTTTAGGCCAATTGACTCGATCAAAGGAAATGTATTTGAATGCCATTGCTAGACATCCTAATGTCCCTCGGTTTAGCCTTAATGCACATTTTTAAACCAAAAGATGCAACATTTTTAGAAGGGAAAACACCTTGATCGAATGCCCCCTAGTGCAAACTACCCAAACTTTGACTCTGTTTTGAAGCTCGTTTTAACAACCCGAAGCACGTTTTATCAAGACTTTTTTTTTAAACCTTAAAAGACCAAAAAACAAGTTAGAAACAGCCCCAAAGTATTTCGACCAGCCCCCTCTTGATGCATAAAATTTTTTGCCTTAACTCTTTTAAAGCTTGTTATAGCGTCCAAACCCAGTTTTACAAAACTATTTTTTTAACTCTTAAGAAAAAATAAAAAAAAAATCTAAAATTTTAACCATAGGTTTAGCCAATGATTTGTTATATGGGGTTAAAACATTTTTTTATTTTGACAAAAAATGCATGGGATTCATGTTGCGCAAAATCGCCATATCCAACATTTAAAACATTGCTTTTTCCAACACTTTGGAAAACAAGATTTTGGCTATGGATCATTGATTGATCTTAGCCAAAATCCATTGGAAATCATTTTAAAAACATGTTTTAATACAAACAAAGTTATTGGCTCAAGGTTAGCCTCTTGGATGTTAATCCGACCTAACCATCACTTAGAGAAACTCTAAGATCATCAAGCTCATAACCACTTTTTTCAAATGAAAGAAACTATATCAACATAAAAGATGCTCCACAATAAACTCATATTCAGCAAAGTATACATATGAAGATGGCAAAATATAAGCAAGAAAATATAGATAAGCAACAAGAACAAAGGTTGGCTCAAGGTTGGCCTTTTGGATGTTAATCCGGCGTACCATCATTTGGATGAAACCAAGATCATCAAGCTCATAACCTCAACATTTCAAGAAGGAAACAAAAAGAAAATGGCATCAAATAACCCATAGACCACAAGCATCACATATCGAAGATGAAAGCATGGAGTAAAAAAAATAAGACCATAAACACTAGTAGGTTCAGCCATCATGGAAAACCAAGAGAGAAATGTTATAAAGCTTTTTTTTTTTGTTTTTTTTTTTTGAAATAGAGAAGAAAGAAAAGATCTTTCGAAAACCTATTTGAAACCTTTTATTTGGTCTTGAAAAATGGGCCATCCTCTTCCACCAAAAATCCTACCACTTCGGCATTAAAAGAATGGGCTTCCATACTTCCACCAAAGTTTCATTATTTAAACAAAAAATGAGCTTCCATATTTTCACCAAAAATTTGCCATCCACTTAGAAAAATAAGCTTCCATATTTTCACTAAAAATTGCTATCCACTTGGATGAAAATAATGGGTATCCACCTTGCTTTGAATCACCTTGGCCGAATTCAACATGGTGTTCTCTACCATTTTCATCTACTTCATTTTGATGCAATCTCATCACTTCAACATTCAAAGTTGACTTTAAAATCATCAAGATTACTTTTTTAACACCCAAATTACCTTTTTAATCTTGATTTTCTAAAATTGACTTTTTGACCATTGACTTTGACTTTGACTTTTGGTCAACTTTGACTTTTTCAAATTTTAAGTATAAAAAAAGGCACGTCTACTTCACCGAATCCAACGGTTAAGTCACTGGGCCATGAAGAAGAGGTAAACGTAGAAAAAATGAAAATTGAAGGAAAATGTACCTTGTTTTGGGGCTCGGACAAAATTAGGTATCTACAACTGCCCCTCTTTGGCCATTGCTGAGAATCAGGAATAGGGCAAAGACAAATAGACAATGATTTTGTTCGGCCGTGGAGATCACCTGTGTAGGAGAAAAGAGATTTTTTTTAATATAAACTATAAATAAAAATATTTTCCTTAAATTGATTTCCTTAACTAACATACCAAGGCTCGACCCATCTTAAGGAAACGAGTTTGATTTTGCAAGAAAAGAAAATACCTCGACGACATCCCGGGGCCTTATCTTGTCTTGTGCTAACTTTACTGGCATAACCAAAAATTGAAACAACCTGAGTGAAACCAGTAGTCGAGAAGTGATCTGGGTGGAACCAAAAATTGAAACGACTTGGGTGGAACTAGTAGTCGGGTCATGACCTGGGTGAAGCCAAAAATGATTTTTCACAAGATGACCTGGGTGGAACCAAATGTTGAGAAAGGATCTGGGTGAAGCTAGAAATGATTTGAAAGAGTTGACCTTGGTGGAACCAAAAGTCGATAAGAGATCTAGTGAAGCCAGAAATACTTTCATGAGATGACATTGGCGGAACCAAAAGTCGAGAAGAGATCTGGTGAAGATGACATTGGCGGAACCAAAAGTTGAGAAGAGATCTGGTGAAGTCAGAAATACTTTCATGAAATGACATTGGCAGAACCAAAAGTCGAGAAGAGATATAGTGAAGCCAAAAATATTTTCATGAAATAACCTTGGCGAAACCAAAAGTCAAGAAGAGATCTGGTGAAGCCAGAAATATTTTCATGAAATGACCTTGGCGAAACCAAAAGTCAAGAAGAGATCTAGTGAAGCCATAAATACTTTCACGAAATGACCTTGGTGAAACCAAAAGTCGAGAAGAGATCTGGTGAAGTTAGAGATATTTTGAAAATGGTGTTTCTCTTTCAAAATGGTGCCCAAAAGTCTTGAAAAATGCCATTTTAAAAGATGATACTCAGAGGTTTTGAAAAAAAAGGTGTCCAGAGGTCATGAAAAGGTTTCCTCTTTGAAAATGGTGGCCGAAGGTCTTGAAAAATGCCATTTTGAAAGATGATACCTGAAGATTTTGGAAAATGGATGCAAATACTTCATGATGCAGATATAGAGATTGAAAAAGGTGCAAATGCTTCATGATACAGATGCAGATGACTTTGATTGATGCAAATGCTTCATGATGCAAATGTAGAGATTAATGAAAGTGCAAATGCTTCTTGATGCAAATGCAGAGATTAACAATGGTGCAAATGCTTTATGATGCAGATGCAAATGTCTTTGATTGATGCAAATGCTTCTTGATGCAGATGCAGAGATTAACATGGATGCAAATGCTTCATAATGCAAATGCAAATGTCTTTGATTGATGTAAATACTTCAAGATGCAAATGCAAAGATTTGCAATGGTGCAAATGCTTCATGATGCAAATGCAAATGTTTTCGGTTGATGCAAATGCTTCATGATTTAAATGCAGAGATTTACAAGGATGCGAATGCTTCATAATGCAATTGCAAATATCCTTAAACGATGCAAATGTTTCATGAAATGATGCAGATGTAGAAATCAACAAAGATGCAATTACTTCATGATGCAAATGCAAATATCTTTAAAAGATGCAAATGCTTCATGAAATGATGTAGATGCAGAAATCAACAAAGACGCAAATGCCTTATGACGCAAATGCAAATATCCTCAAATTTTCTTTTTAAAATCATTTAAAATGATCTATGAATAGTGTAACTACAGTTACCAAGCAATAATAAAGATGCAATGATCTTGGAAATGATGCAAATGTAAATACCCATGAATGATATAATGATAAAATGCAGATGCTCATGGAACGGTGTGAAATGCAAGTACCCAAGAATGATGCAAATGTAAATGTACTCGGTTGTTTTTCTTGAATTTGGCTTAGCCTTAGCCCTTTCAATTCATTTTTTCCTTTTCAAATTAGAGTGTATCCTAAACACTCGTGCCCCATAAGAGATCTTGCACTATCTTTTTGCCCTGACCATTTCTTAAACTCTTATCCACGAAAATTTGTTTGTTGAGTTCTATTTCTTCTTCTCCTATCTGGAAGTCAAAATCTACCTCAGTAGTTCCATAATTTTGGGTTAGAAGAACCCTTGTCTCATGTCAACATCATTTTTTATTATAAAAAAGTGGTTATTTCAAAAATATTTTCATTCATTTTTTGTTTTCCCTTTTTAAGAAAAATTTCTCATTTATTGAAAACCTTTTGAGCCAAAAATGTTATCAAAGTCTCTTGAAAACTAACGATCAATGTTAGAAAATTTTCTAAATGCCAAATTGAGTTGAAAGGCTTGGTACAACAGGATTCGGTTGATCAAAACTTCATAACAGGAAAAATATATGCCCCTTTTAGGCTCACAAATGGGACAGGTTCTACAAAACATGAATTCCTCGAAAGTCATACAAATTCGACATTCTTTTAGCTTCCAAATCGTGGCATTTTGACGAGCATCAAGACTAGCCGGGATGTTCAAAGTTGGAAGGTCAACTTGGAGGGAAAAATAGGTTTAGCTTTTGAAGTCAATCCTCCAAATGAGAGGATGGCATTTTAGGATGTTTAGGAATTCCCAGATGTTCCTTGATTTCTTCAAAATGACCTCCTATTTGGTCACGGCCTCGACAATACCATAGGTAGCATCGAAAATTCTCCCATTTTACTCTAGACCGCCCAATTTTTGGTTTTCACCCTAGAGTCTCAATCTTTCCATTTTCATTGCATTTTTTCATTGAATGTTTCACTATGCATTTAAGAATTTAAAACTTGTCCAAAAAGAATAGTTTTAACCAAAAAGGGAGACCAAAGCCTCCTCAATTTCTCCAGGAATAGACTCATCAGTCTAGATAACCGTGTTTGATCAAAATGGTCTTTCAAGGTACGTAATGTAGGCCAAGGTTCGATTCAGAAAGAAAGGATATATAAACCCAAACATGTGTTTAAGGATACTCGAATCCAGGATCATTTCCTGAGAAAGATTCCTTTTGAAACATTGGTCCTTTTTGAGCTTTGCTTTTCATCTTCTGATTTTTTCTCTTTTTCTTCTTTTTTGGATTTTTGGGCTTTCATTTCACCATTTTTTCTTTTTCTCTCTTTTGTTTGACATTCCCACTTTGATAGAGTGGGCTCGTACTTATTTGGGAGCTCAATTTTCCTTGTATCTATTTTTGAGCTAGGACTCATCTATCTGTGATCTTTGAAGAAATCTATCCTCACGTTTGCCTCCCAATGTGAAGGGTGATCCTTGATCAGGGTTTAAAGAAAAAAAATTCCTTCGGCTCAAAAGGGTAACAAAGGGAATAATTTTATCATTTGTGAAAGGATGATTAAGGATGGCCATTTTTCATCTCAGACACGACCACTTAAACTGAAGAGTCATTCCTTAGAAGAAAATATGTTGAAAAGGTTTTTCTTTAAAACCATCTTGAATTTCATAAATGCATGATGTCACACTCATTTTTTGCATTTTCTCTTTTTCTTTTTTTGATTGATGCATGCCCCGAAAATTCATGCATTACTTCATTTTTATCCACCACCTATCCACCATATCTACAAATGATGCCCCATTTTGATTGGCTATGAGAATTTATATCATTAAGAGGAACATCTCAAGTCTTTCTTAGGCTTTCTGAAGTGACAAGATAGAATATGGCCCAAAATAAGTTCTTTTGGAGATATGGGAAAATCTGGTTTAGTCATTGTGCCCCTAGTCATCTATCATGAAGTGATGTTTGGGCAATTCATGTTTTGTGGTTATTGAAAGAGATGCGAATGGTTTTGGCATAACCTTGATGCATATTAAATCACCACGATCTAGATTTTTAAAAGAATATTTCACTTGTTTGAGTTTCCAAGGAGCTCCAAAATTTTTAAAAAGTTTGTTCCTTTGTTTATAGCCTAGGTTAGGAATTCCCACAATGGTTTGTGAAATTTAGAATTCTTATTCCTTGAAGCTTTAGGTCTTTCAAGTGGTCTTGATTTAAAGAATTTAGGCATGGAAAAGCCCGAAAGAAAATTGTGAGGGTATTGGCTCATTTTTAACAATGAGCATCAATTTTCTCGAGACTCTCCATTATTTTCCTAATGTGAAAAAATAAATTTCTTTTAAAAAGACATTATTATTGTTCAATAAAAAATTTCTCAATGTTTGTTTTCACAAATTCATATTAATGTTAAAACATAATACGACACAAAGCATTTAAAGCTCAAATTTATTTATTTCACATAGATGTCAACATGAGATAAGTGCTTTCATCATGAGGTGCAAAACTGCATGCATTAGAAATTCCCCTACTGACATGCTTTCCATAATCCAAAACCAACTATTCCTTGGCATTCCCTTCAACCTTTAAGCCTTTCTCCCCTATTATAACATCCACAAATTTGTCTCACCATGTACAGACAACGGATTCTCCATGTCGTTTGACCTTTGTTCCTTCCCCATATCTAACCGCTTGTGGTTGATGAGTGCTTGAACCTTCCATTTTAGAGATATGTAATTTTCTGTGGAATATCCTCGAATCCCGGAATGATAATCGCAATATGCATTTTTGTCATACCAGCTTGGGTATGGGGGTTGAATAGGTTCCATCGAAACTTTAGTGAGAAGTTGCTCTTCAACAAGTTGGGGCAACAGTTCAGAGTAAGACATGGGTAGTGGCTCAAACTGATCTCTTTTTCGGATATTTTTCAGCTTTCTCTGGCTCGAAAAAGGCTGAAGATTTGCTGGATATTGAGAGGCCACCGGGTATAAGTACGGACCCTGGGATATGTTGTTCATAGAAAGACAGAATGGCTGGTATGAGAGGAATTGAAGATATGGGACAAAATTTCCCGTAGCTTGGACATCTTCCTCTTTGTTTTTGGGTGCCCGGTTTCTCTCGTCATTGGATGTTTTATCTCCTTCGAGTTTCCCATTCTTGATAGCATTCTCAATCATTTCCTCGAAGACTACTGTGTCCGCAAAATTTATCATGGCATTGCCACGAGTTTATCATAGTACCGTAATGTATTCACAAAAAGGACAACGGTTTCCTTCTGAGTCAAGGGTGATCGTACTTGGGTGACCATGTCCCTTCACCTTTGAGCATAGTCCTTGAAGCTCTCAGTAGCCTTCTTCTCTATATTTTGCAAGGTGAGACGGTCAGGTGCCATATCGGTCACATGCTTTTATTGGCTTAGAAAAGCTCTAGCAAATCATTCCAAGAGCGAACCTGATCTTTGCTCAACTAATAATACCATTTGGTGGTGGATCTGCTGAGGCTATCCTAAAAACAGTGGATCAACAGCTTATCATCATATGTTCTAGGACCAGATTGAGCAAAATATAGAAGTTTATGTTGGGAATACACTACCTTTGGCTCATGCATAAACATGACAATCAAAATGCCACAAAAATAAACAAAGAAGCACCCGAAGTAAAACAGGATCTTAGGCTTGTGTTTAGCATAGGTTTATGACATTCAAAACTAATTAAATCACCCATATGATTTAGAAGTTACCTACTTAAGATATCACAACCTTAAGTTGCAGATCAAAATCTCGTAGCTTTCGAATCCAAGATCTACAAAGCTTCCAACTCGTCCAAGACCACAAGAAGCACAATTGTCCTTCCTCTAGAGCTAGTCCACACGAACAACTGATGGATCCTTCTCTAAGGTATGGCGATTCACTTGTGCTAACAAGTTGATCCTAAGATCACAATCAAAAGATCTATATCCTTGTGTCTTTCTCCCTTAATCGATCTCACTCAACAAGATGAAGTAGCAGCAAGAAAACATCAAGAAAATGAGGAATTGCGGCAAGCACAAAGGGCTATAGGGAGGCTGCGATTTCACTGTTTTTCCATGGAAGGGTTCTCTTCTTGAAACCAAACTTTTTCTTAAGCAAAATCAGAATATCACAAGTAGAATAAAAGTCAGTTGGGTGGCTACAGGCTCTAAATCAGATTATATAGTGGTGCAAACCCTGACTCCTATCTCCCTAAGCTTGGCCGGCCACCTGTAGCTTGTTGCACAAGATTTTTATTAATCCACTTGGATGTAAATTATTTAATTCTAAGATGGATCAATAGGCCTATTATATTATCTAATAATGATAATGGTCCAATAATCTTAATGCCTTAAGTTGGGCCAACCATCCTTAGTGGACAGTCCTAAATTAGAATAGTCACTTTGGACCCATTCTAATTTATCGTGCTTATTTATTGGATAGATTAATTTCTAAACGAAAGTAATTTAAATCTCAATTAAATTTCTTTTACCTCATGACAATTCATGTCATTAATCTATTAATATCATCTCATGATATTATTCCAATAAAGTATAGTCATTCAAAATTCACTTTACACATCTATATGTCAAAGTCGACTATACTAGATAAGACTTCTTGATTCCTCTTATCTCATTAAGACATTGTCCTTGGATTTCTCAATTCTCAATTATGTCTTAATTCCTCTCAATTGAACTTCAGTTAAGCCAACAACATAGATATTTATTCCATTAAGTTTTACCTTAATAGAATACCATGTTTTATCCATACATATCTGTTCTTATATGTGTGACCCTATAGGTTCCCAATATGTTGGTAATGAACAGAAGTTAATCTCATAAACTTGTTTTCATAGATCAAGAGCTGGATCTAGCAACCCATCATGACCACCCAAATATTGTGAAGTCAGCGTGACCTTTTAGAACTTTTCAGCAACCAACCTGTCGGTGTAATACGGTCCTTTCACCATATATCCCCGGATAGCGCATGAACATGGTGCAGTGTCTAATCATGATCAATCCATATTAGTTCTTTGCAACTTATGATTAACCTTATGAATTTAGAGAAACAACTTTCTCCTAAATCCATCATGCTTTGGCCAAAGACTTAATCAAGTTAATTGTAGTCAAGAACAAACGAGATATGTCTCCAATATCACAGGGAGTGGTGAATCCTCTCTGGATCACTCATTCAACTTCGTATGGTTCATGTCATACCCAATAACACCATACCATAAGCATCCTCGTGTTTGGGACCCGTTCATGCTGGAATCTAAGTATGACACTTTCCATACAAGATGACCTGGCATCACAAGTCTGAGGACTAATTTACACGACTGGTACTAAGAGAACATTATCATAGACACTAGTGTGATATATTACCTAATAAAGTTCTCTTGGCGGGCCATTTTCAGTGAACTTGTTATACATACAAACACCTATATGTTATCCCAAGTATCCCATACTTCAACCTGTATGAGATCGGTTGCTTACTTCATAAGTACTAGTCTTTGAGCATTGCCAATGCCCCGTCTTGGCAATACGATGACTTAGAACAGTTTGAGGAACAAGGCTTTGATGCATAAGGATCTCATAATTATAACTCTTTATAATTCCTTTGCAAGGCCATTATGTTCCATGGGCTTCATTCGATTAGTACTTAATAACTCCTTATTATTGTACTAACATGAAGGAAAACCTTGTATCACTATCATCATAGTGAAGGGTATGCTTTATTGACAATGTATCCCAAGCTCAATCTGATTGGCTCTAGGGCATACACCAACAATCTCCCACTTGCACTAAGCCAATCACTAACGCGTCCAATGCCGAACTCATTCGATTAGTAATTGTGTCTCTACTAGGACATAGCTTAAGTGCATCGAGAATATGCTTTGTCATATACATGATAATCTCATTATCAAGGTTAATAATTCGGATCTTAACGAGATCTAGATTCTATTCATATGGCTTAGTTGTATCTAAATAACTATTGGAATCTACTGGTTAGCTAGTAGCTAATGATCCAAATATAACTCCTTTTGCAAGCCAAAACAAAAGTGTCAGTTTTAAAAACCTTTAATATAAACGTGCAATCTTTTCAAGTATGGAACTTTTCCTACTAGTTTCATTTTTCAAAAACAGCAATTTATCATAACATTTTACCATTCAAAAAGTTATTAATAGCTCCCACTAAATCCTACATATATAGATGTTAAGGGATTAATTCATTAACAATTCGAATTCCATGTCACTAAGCTAAATGGTATTCATAATAGTTTTCAAGTTGTATAATATATAAGACTATGTTATAGAACGATTCTATAACTGATTTATTTAATAGGAAACTAAATAAGCATGGCATCCTTTGCCAGCAAAACAATACGTTTCGAAAACATAAATAAAATATCCTCAACATTGGCCTATAATGCCAATGAAAACATCAAATGTTTCTAAATAAATCATAACTAAAAAGTCTTATTAAAAACCCATAAGATCGGTAAGCTCTGATGTAGCATCAAACTCGATTGCCATCTTCATGGTCCAGCTTCACTACTCCTTTCCTTTGGTCCCTACAACATGTCATACATTTTAGTACCAAATGATAGGTATAATATACCAAGAGGAGTGAATCAAATTATACCTGAGGTTGAAACTCCTTTCAGCTTTTTTCCCTTGTTAAACTTAAGGTACTATTTGCAATTGTGCCTCCAATGACCAGTTTTCCCACAATGGAAGCAAGCTTTGTTAGCATTATAATTATCCTTTTCTTCCTTTGCAACACTATCATCGGGCTTCAAACTCTTTGAAGCAGGAGGTATATCCCATCTAGTCTTCCTTTTCTCTTACCTTTCGTTTTAGAGGAAGAGACTAAATGGACAGATGACTTGTCCTTAACAATGGTTTGCTGGGCCTGTGTGAGCATATTCAATAACCCAGAAAGAGTAGCCTCCAAGTGGTTCATTTTGAAGTTCAACACAAACTGCGAATAGCTCTCAGGTAATGAAGTAAGGATTAGATCAATGCTTAGATCATGATCCATAACCCATCCAATCTACTCCAATCGGGTAATATACCTTATCATCTTAAGCACATGAGGCCTCACTGGGCTTCCCTCTGACATCTTTTTTGGAACAATTCCTTTGAGATGTCAAATCTCTCAGTGCGATTCTCCTTAGCGAATAGTTCTCTAAGGTTAAGGATGATATCCTGAGCATTCATGGCCTCATGCTGTTTTTGGAGATCGGGTGCCATACTAGCCAACATCACACATGTTGCTTGTACGAGATCATCTCTATGAACTTTATAGGCCAGCCCCTCCTCCTTAGTTGCATCAACAGCAAGCTCATCTGGGATGGGCTCATCAAGAACATAAGCTTTTTTTTTTCTGTGTCAAGACAATCTTAACATTGCGAAACCAGTCAACGAAGTTCGGTCTAGTTAACTTATTAGCATCAAGTATGCTTCTCAGTAATAATGCATTTGCCATTTGACCGTTTATATCCTAAATGAATCAAAACATTTAACAGTCAATAAATAGGAAGTAGTAATTATTTATGTCAGGTTTTAATACTAAATGATTATTCTCATTATTTTAACAAAATAATAGTGCTCTACGACTATTTCGAGAAATTTAACTCTTAAACTTTTTAATGAGCTAGGACCCCTTTCATTCCACCATAACCTCGAGTGCCTCAACAAGCTATGTTGAAACTAATTGAGTAGGTAACTTAGTTTACCAATTACATCTCTATGCAACTCCTAGATCCAGTTAGGTGATAACTCTTTGCCTAAATACATCATATGCATTTCGCCTAACTATGCCTCTAAATGTCATATGATCAAGTTTTACGCATCATTATGCATCAAGATTACATAACACTTAGTTGACTAAGACCCACCTTCAAAAACTCAAACATGTTCGTACATAAGTTTGACCTTGAGTGACTCAACAGGCCTCCGAATGGAAGAACTCTGGTTATCTTGTTATGATGGTGGAAGGCAACTTATCATGCGTAACATGGACTCAATATAATTTAATAAGGGATTTCATTTAACTTTTATATAGGTCTCATTGATTTCATACTTGATTGACATGCATAGCATTCATTCAATTACATACATCGCATATATATAATTCAAAATAAATCTATCACATGCAATCTACTAGGATGATTATGGACTTTATTCTAATCTAGTTTCCTTGAGCCATTAGGAAACTAGTTGGTCAAATTCCTAGGGGATACCATATATAGTCTTTGAAAGCTTTGTTGGTAATCTCCTTGGTTGCTTCTTCTTGGCGCCATATCTCCTTACAAATTGGGAATTTTACATAAATTCTACTTCCTATCCTAAATATAAATCTAAATCTATAAAGAATATAACAATTACATTGCTTTATCAGAAACCTCGAGTTACATTCGAGGGGAGTTAGATGAGAAGAGAATTTACAACTCCGGAATGAAAAAGAGAAGGCAGGGTGCGCAGACCCTATTTATAAAATACCAATAAGAAAAATTCAATCATACATTCGCTATTCATACTAAGGTCTAGTCCATAACCATCCTTCACGCATACATAATCATATTATAAGCATGAATTAGAAACATGCATAGTCAATATCACCTGGTGATTTTGTGTACTATATACATAAATGTCACCAAATAAATTTTAGACAATTTATCAGATCATTCTAGCAATTTTGGTTCCACCTATTAAAACACTTTTAATAACATCTTAACAATTAAGAAGGCTATCTTGAAATCGGACTTTACCTAACTATTAGGTTGCTTGTCTTAATTAGGACAAAACATTCTAGCATGCTCAAACATCCTAAACCTTTTAGCATATCTTTGTTTGTTTTATACGGAGTCTTTAAGTTTACAATCCATCCTAACTCTTTAGGAACTTAAAGTCCCATTAGGTAACTCTTACCTAATCATACTACATGTTTCTCCTAACCTTTAGGATTCACACTCCCACTAGGAAATGGTTTCTTTGTTGGAGTAGGACTCTAACTCTTAGTGTCCTAGGCACAGACAATCTCTTTGGCCATCAAATGGCCGCTGCCAGCCTATGATCAGACTATTGTATGCCATATACAGTGGCTACTAGATGCTAAAAGAGCTTAATGGCCGCCCCTTTACAGTTGCACTGTATTCGGCAAAAATTGCCTTCTTGGTGCCGCGATTCGGCCTACTAGCGTGCAACAACAATTGCCACTTTATCCAGTCATGTTCCTTGCCTAAACCAGCCATCATAGATGAATCATATTCACCTTAGATGCTGTCCAAAATTCTAGCAAACATGTGGAATGTTTCCACACTTATGCTCAGATTTTATGGCATGCAAACATCTACAAAACAGTCCAGAAAATTTCAGCATTGTAGTAACAACGTTTCATGTCAAAAACAACTTCGCTTAAACGTTTTAAGCTCAAATCAGTTTTGTAACTTCAATGGAAGCATGTAACATAAAATTTCCAGATCTGAAACATCTAAAATATCAATTTTATATCATCCCCAGATCAGCTTACAAAACTTGACTCAAAACTATGTTTTTGACATCAAAACTTATCAGGTTTACTAAGACATGTCATGGCTTTAACCATTGTTGATCAAAATAATTTTAATCTACTATTAAACAACTTTAAACATGATTAAAGTCATTATATAACTGTTGTCTAGATTTAACAAAATAAAGAAAACAACTTTTCTTTTCAAACATAGGAACCGAAATCATGCCAAAATCAATACACAACACATTAACTTGTATATCATCAAGAATTGACATGCACAAACCTCATGTAAACTACAGAACCTTGGCTCTGATACCACTACCTCGGGCTCATGCATAAACATGATAATCAAAGTGCAGCGAAAATAAACAAAGAAGCACCCAAAGTAAAACAGGATCTTAGGCTTGTGTTAAGCATAGGTTTATGACATTCAAAACTAATTAAATCACCCATGTGATTTAGAAGTTACCTACTTAAGATATCGTAACCTTAAGTTGCAGATCCAAATCTCGTAGCTTTCGAATCCAAGATCTACAAAGCTTATAACTCGTCCAAAACCACAAGAAGCACAATTGTCCTTCCTCTAGAGCTAGTCCACACGAACAACTAATGGATCCTTCTCTAAGCTATGGCGATTCACTTGTGCTAGCAAGTTGATCCTAAGATAACAATCAAAAGATCTATATCCTTTTGTCTTTCTCCCTGAATCAATCTCACTCAACAAGGTGAAGTAGCGGCAAGAAAACATCAAGAAAATGAGGAATTGCGGCAAGCACAAAGGGCTGTAGAGAGGCTGCGATTTCACTGTTTTGTCAATGAAGGTTTCTCTTCTTGAAACCAAACTTTTTCTTAAGCAAAATCAGAATAAGACAAGTAGAATGAAAGTCACTTGGGCGGCTATAGCCACTAAATCAAATTATATAGTGGCGCAACCCTGACCCCTATCTCCCTAAGCTTTGCCGGCCACTTGTAGCTTGTTGCACAAGATTTTCATTAATCCACTTGGATTTAAACTATTTAATTCTAAGATGGATCAATAGGCCCATTATATTATCTAATAGTGATAATGGTCCAACAATCTTAATGCCTTAAGTTGGCCAACCATCCTTAGTGGACAGTCCTAAATTAGAATAGTCACTTTGGACCCATTCTAATTTATCGTGCTTATTTATTGGATAGATTAATTTCTAAACGAAAGTAATTTAATTCTAAATTAAATTTCTTTCTCATCATGAACAATTCATGTCATTAATCTATTAATATCATCTCATGATATTATTCTAATATAGTATAGTCATTCAAAATTCACCTTGCACATCTTTATGTCAAAGTCGACTATACTAGATAAGACTTCTTGATTCCTCTGATCTCATTAAGACATTGTCCTTGGATTTCCCAAATCTCAATTATGTCTTAATTCATCTCAATTGAACTTCTTCAATTAAGTCCATAATATAGATTTTTATTCCATTAAGTTTTACCTTAATAGAATACCATGTTTAATCCATACATACATGTTCTTATGTGTGTGACCCTCTAGGTTCCCAATATGTTGGCAATGAATATAAGTTAATCTCATTAACTTGTTTTCATAGATCAAGAGCGGGATCTAGCAACCCATCATGACCACCCATATATTGTGAAGTCAGCGTGACCTTTTAGAACCTTTCAGCAACCAGCCTGTCGGTGTAATACGGTCCTTTCACCATATATCCCGGATAGCGCATGAGTATGGTGAAGTGTCTACTCATGATCAATCCATATTAGTTCTCGCAACTTATGATTAACCTTATGAATTTAGAGAAACAACTTTCTCCAAAATCCATAATGCTTTGGCCAAAGACTTAATCAAGTTAATCATAGTTGTAGATACCTAATTTTGTCCGGACCCCTAATTAAGGTAAATTTCTTCCTGATGATGTTTTAGAATGCAGAAAGTCTCTTCTCATCCTGCAGGTGGTACTCCAAGACTTTGATTAAGAGGTCAAGCATGAAAGGTCACCCCAAAAAAAGTCAACCTCGAAAAAGTCAATCCCTTAAAAGTCAACCCCCATTCAAAATCAAGATTCAAAGTTTAATTGAACAATGGTGAAAGAATTTTGATAATCCGAGGTCTATAACGAGAGATATGGAGTCCAAAAGATGGGTTATGAAGATTGAGTGAAAAAAAAACCCTAATTCAATAAATTTGGGGAAAAGTGCTTAAATGATCAAATTGGTCAAAATTGGAGGTTTCAAATGAAATATAATCAATGACTACGGGTATTGGAAAGGCCATTTGGAAGCAAAACCAAAGAAATGGTTAATTTGGAAGAAAACCGAAAATTAGGGTTTTTTTTGGTGAATTTTGGCAAAATTGGGGAAAACTGCAGAAATGGCCCAATTCGATAAAATTAAATCCCCTAATTGATGAAGAGTGGGTAAACAAAGATAGCCCAAGGCTCAGTTCGAAGTAATTCTGAGAAAAGAGCCAATTGGAGGAAAAACGAAGAAATTTTCGATATCGAAAAAAGGAAAAATCAAATTGGAGGGGAATTTAATCGTAAAAATTGGGCATTTTCGGACCAACTCCAATTCAATATATAACAAAGGCGTGGAAAGAGAAAATGTAAAAATTGGACCTGTTTTGAGTAAAACCGATGTTTCAGAGGTTAAAAGGGCAATGTTTGAAAATCCGAGAAAAATAGAAAACGAGCTCGAAAAATTATGAAAACTTCCAGATCTGAGTTTTATGTCATTTGGAAGAGATCAATGAAGAAAATTCTGAAATGGGAGCTCATTTGAAAAATGGCAAAGTTCGGGTGCACAAAATTGAAATTGTAGAAGATAAATTCGAGAAAAATAGCAAATGAGCTCAAAAAATTATGAAAAATTCCAGATCTCAATTTTGTATTATTTTGAAGAGATTGGAGAAGAAAAATTCGAAATTGGAGCTCATTTGAAAAGTGGTAAATTTTGGGTCCACTAAGTTGAAATTCCAGAAGATAAATCCGGGAAAAATAGCAAATGAGCTCGGAAAATTATGAAAACTTCCAAATCTCAATTTTATATTACTTGGAGGAGATTGGCAAAGAAAAATCCAGAATTGGAGCTCAATTGAAAAAGGCCAAACTTGGGAGGCATCAAACCGAAATTCCAAAAGATAAATCCGAGAAAAATAGCAAACGGGCTCAGAAAATTATGAAAACTTCCAAAACTCAATTTTATATTATTTGGAAAGTATTGGAAAATTAAAATATGGATTTGGAGTTCGCTTTCAATTTAATCATGTTTGGGGTTCTAAAGTGCAATTTTACCAGAGAAACTAAAGAGGGCTATTTTTGCAATTTGAAAAATAGAGAGTTTGCTGGAATTTGAAGGGCTATTTGGCCAGCCCAAGAAGTGGGGAGTTTTGGCTGAGTTCTTCCATCCAAAGGCCAAAATTGGATAGTAAGGTGGTTGTTTTTTTGATTGAGCCTTTGTGATTTTGCCACATGGTCAAATGAATGAAGAGAAAGGATGTCAACATTATGGTTACATATTTTAGACCAGCTGTATTTTTTAGAAGCTGATCACTTCATCTAATGGTGGCAAATTCACATTCTTAGCATCTTTAATTGGTAGCCCTTAGATCTTGCTAGCTAGGAAAAAAAGATGTCAACATCCTTACACCATTAGAACATTCAGCTATCTCTTTATAAGGGGGAGGATTTCATTCATTTAGGGGGTTATTTTGGATGATATTTTCATTGTTGGAGCAATAACTAAGTGTAGAAAAGCAAAGAAAAATTTAGAAGATAAGGAAGCTTGAAAGATTGCTTTGAAAGGTAGCCTTTCGGCACCTAACTCTTGCATTTTTCTTTCTTTGTATATGCTTGATTTGCTTATTTTCCATGAGATTTTGTTATTTCTTGTTATTTTCGTCAAGAAATAAAGGTTTTTAAAACTCTCTTTGAAGGCTCCTATCTTGTGTTTTCATAAAAAAATCAAAAATTAAATTTTTTACTCCTTTCTTCAAGTGGCCGAATGCCCCCCCTTGGTATGCTTGTTTGTGTTTGATTTATTTCCTATGTTGGTTGTGGTATGTTAGCTTATTTTGATGTTTTAGATTTCTAAAATAATCAAGATATGGAGCTTATTTCTAACTTTCTTTACTTACTTGTTCTTATTTTGCTTTTTTATCATTTATTTTCATGTATACTTGCTTTATTTATTAACTTTAATTTTTTGTTTTTACTATATCAAGTTGTTCATGCTTTGTGTTATTGACATACCATGTGCTTGTGAATTTGTCTAGCTATATTTTTGTATTTTCATCATGATTATTTGTCTAACATGCTTTCATTTATAACTTGTATATTTGCCATGCCATATGTTTGTGTTATTGCCTTGCTAGGATTTCACATATTGTGTAAGTGACTATTTGATTTTTTTTGTGTAGTTGCATTTTCATCTTGTTTGGCTATCATGTTTTCCTTCATGCTTTGCATCATTATGCCATGTTATTGTGTATTTGTTGTGCCATGTTCATTTGGTCATTATATGTTCATGTTACTTCCATGCATATTTCATGTTCATATTAGGCATTAGGTTATGTTATATTGCCATGCATATTCTCATGACATTTTAGGCATTAAGGTCATCTTTGTAGGCCATGCATATTTTCATGTTTAGTAGGTCTTAAGGTCATCTTGTATTTCTATGCATGTTTCATGTTCATTAGGTCTAGGGTTTATTGCCATGCATTTTCATGCATATTAGGTCTAGGGTTGCATTTATTGTCATGCACATTTCATGTTAGGCATTAGGTCATCTTTTATCCCATGCATATTTCTATGTCATTTAGGCATTAGATCATACATTTCATGCATTTCACTTGCTGTTTGTTCATGCATTTCATATCATCCCACTTGATTTTTGACTTAAGCCAATCAATGGCTCAAAGCCAAGCTCTCATGGGCATGCTTGTGGAAAATTAAGATGTTGTAAAGTTGGATTTTCTACCTTTGTGATTTTTTTCATTAGGCAATCCTTTTTTAGCTATTTTTTTTCATTAGGACCTTAGAGGAGTCTCCAATATTTTTATTCTGATTTTTGAGTGATTTTATCAATTATTTAAAAATGTTTTTTGGTTAAACAGTTTTCACCCAGTATTCTAACTTTCATGAATTTTTGGGTAGGTCATCCTTAGTCTAAAAATTAGGCCAATTTGTTCCCATAGAGTTCGACATGTTATGATGTCCCCCATAATTTTTTCAGATTTTTTTGAAAATTTTAAAATAGGTAAAAAAATCACGTTTTAAAACTGGTCAGAAAAGTCATATTTGATTTCAAGAAGAAAATAATTTTCTGTTTTAGCTAAGGCATTAAAAGGGGCTGATTTAGAACAATAGCTACTGTCCTAGGTTGATTTATAAGTCATTTTAATCCTAAAATTTGATTTTATAAAGGTCGGGTCAAGGGAGGTTAACCCGGGTTTTCAAAGTTAGGAAAATAGAGCCTTTTTAAGGGGGTTTCGGCCATAGTGCCATTTACATCCAAAATTTTCAAAATTACTTTCAATCCAATCACAAAGTGTGTTTGATTTAGAAAATTTTGATTTGATGTCTTTTCCTAAGGTAGTCGGATATCTTTTTAGATATACGAATTTCTTTATTCAAAGGAAAAAATACACTTTCATGCATTGCGTTTTCCATGTTCATGCATATTATATGATATATGATTTTTGTTATGAATATTTCTATGGTAATGTTATTGTTTTGATTTATATATCAAGATGTTACATTGATTGTTATATGTTTGTGAATGTTTTATGTTATTCTATGCTTCTTACTTAGTCATTATTTATTTTTGTCATATCATTTAGGATTCATTATGTTCATGCATTATTTTTTTATTTTATTTTCATGCATATTTCATGATAATATTATTTTATGTTTCATATCATATCATATCATATCATGTTATTAATTATATTACTATGTCATTTAGATTTTACCATGTCATTTAGAATATAATATGTCACTTAGATTTTGCCATATCATTTAGATTATATCATGTCATTTATAATATACATGTCATTTAGATTTTGCCATGTTATTTAGATTATACTATGTCATATAGATTTTTGCTATGTCATCTTTACTATGTCATACATTGATGTGAACCCTAGAGGTTAAACCCTTTGAACCCACTAACAAATTGAAATACCCTAACCCCAAGAAAGCCAAGATTCAGGCGAATAAAACTTAAACCCTTAGAAAGCCTGTTTCAAAGAACCTGATTAAGCATGTAAGCTAGACCCTAAGAACTCTCGTTTCAAGAACCTAATTTTGATAGGTTGAACGCCACAAAGAAAGAATTCTTTGATAAGTTCCTAAGTTCTGTCAAGAACTAAAAAGAGTGAAACACTCACTTGAATAAATTCAATTCAATAGATTAATAATGGTTGCTGAAGTAGATGGCTAAACAAGGGTATCTATAGCCTCCCTACTAACCCTAATTCAACTATCCTAATAACTCCTAGTACAAATGAAACACCTTGACAGCCAAGGCTTACTACTTACATAATTAAATGAAAGCTTAACTATGGGCTGAACAAGCTCAAGCCCAAACCTAATTAAATTAAAAGGATGCCCAACAAGTTTAATGAAGATAGACCCCACAAGCCTAATGGACATAATACATAAATCGGGTCCAAAAGCCTAAGTAATTAAAAGACCCAACTAAAACTTCTAATTTAGGTGCCACATCATTAATGAATTGGTCCCCACTTCATATTAGATAATGAACTAAAACTAGGCCCACTAATTCATTAAGATTTACACACTCTCTACAAATAAAGGGGCGTCCGACCAAGGTAAGAGGAGGAGGGGGATTCATTTTTTTTCTTTTCTGAAAGCATTTCAATAGACTCTTGAGAGAAAAGGGGAGAAGAAAAAGAAAAGAGAGGAGGTAAATTTGGAAATCTTGATTTGGAAAGCAATAGCTAGGTAGCTATCACCTCCCTTCTTTTTCTTTAATATTTTTCTTTGATATTGTGATTCTCTTTCTTCTGTTTTTGTTATGTTATTTGTTAACTTTTTGTTGAATAAAAAGGTTTTCAAAAATAAATTTTAAAGGTTTTCTATCCTTTATTCTTTATTCTTTATCAAGTAACCAAGTTGACAATTTTTTTTACATGTTTTGTTGCATTAGCCGAACCTATCTAGATGTTTTTGTGCTTGTTCTTGCTTGATATTTCTTACTTGATTGGTTGGGTTCATATTTTTAACTCATGATTGATCTATTGTCATATGATTGTGGGCTGTAAAATCATGCATTTCATGACATTTCAACTAGGTTTTTGGGCAAGATCAACCAATGATCTCAAGCCAAAAACCCCTTGCCTATACTAGTTGAAATAGTGATAGTTTAGATTGGATATCCTGACTTTGGGATTTTTTTTCACTACTCATCCATGGTCAAAATGAAATGATTTTTTTTACCACATGCAGTAGTCATTTATAGGATGTCATGGTATTGTTTTTAAGATTTTTAGATTTTTTTATCATGGTTGAAAAAATGGCTTTTGACAAAGCAGTTTTTAACTTACTATCTTTACTTTGGTAAAAATTCGGTCATGGTACCCTTGGTCCAAAAATTAAGCTGATTTTTCCCATGGAGATCAACATGTTCTAGGTCTACCCTAAGTTTTACAGTTTTTTTTCAAATTTTTTATAAGGGAAAAAATAGATTTTCAAAACTGTTTGTGGGAGTCAAAATTGTTTTTTAAGAACATATGATTTTTTGTTTTTATTAGGATACAAAGAGGGGGCTGATTTGGGACATTTGTTATTATCTTAGGTTAATTTGCATGTCATTTCAATCATAAAATTTGATTTTATAAAAGTCGGGTCAAGGGTGGTCAACCCGGGTTTCAAAACTAGGAAAAATAGAGCCTTTTAAAAAGGGGGTTCGGTCATGAGGCCTTTTTCATCCCAAAAATTCCGATTTTTTTTTTTTAAATCTGAGCTCAAAGTATTTCAATTTCGAAAATCCAATTTAAGTCTCTTCCAAAGGTAGTCGGATACCCTTTTTAGGTATACGGATGTCTGATGGTAACTCAATTAAGAGTTGTAAACCCAAGTGCAGGTTATATTCAAATAATAAATTCTCGGGTGTCCGAGGTCGAACCACAGGGAAGCGTATTAGTAAGTATAAGTTTATAAATATATAAGAAAAAGAAAATAAACAAGATATTAGGGAATCAATAACAAAGAAAGTAAACAAGATATTAGAGAACAAAATAAACAAAATAACATAAAAGCAATTAAACAAGATATAAAAAACAATAAGAAAAGATGTTGAGGTTAGAGAATCCACTCTTGGTGTTATGCTAAGATTAATCTTGTTTTATTACACAATTGAAATCCACACATAAGGGAGGTTCCAATCGGAAGGTTTAGCAATTCAGTCCAAATTGTCCAACGTCCATAGCATATGATATTATGTTCATTTGGTGTCCTCAAAACTCATAAAAAGAGTCCAAGCATTCCTTATGCCAAGGTATATGTCTACAACAAATCAAGGTTATGAAACCAAGCATTTACTGTGCCATTTTCCTTGTCAATAACGAATCAAGATCTCTACTTTGCAAGTATGATTTTAAACCAAAAGAAAATATTATCTATACTAGTGTTTATAAATGATAAATCATTTTAGCTCATGTTTAAGAGACTAACCTTAGCATTTACCAAAAGCTTCACCTCATCACCTCAACAATATGATTAGCAACACATACTAGATATGAATAAAATGAAAAGAAATGTAAGAAACATAAGTAAAGAAAAAGAAAACTAGAGAAAGGAAAGAAGAAGAAAACTTAGAGAATTTTATTACAATGGCTAATATCCTACCAATGTATCAATGCATCCCAATACTCATCCAAGGCCCTCTATTTATACACATTTTGGAGGGCTAAATGACAAGAGACAAGCTTTACAAATTTCAAAGGTAGGTATAATAGGTGGGTGCATTTTTCTAACAATTTTCGTCATATTGTATGACAATTCTGATCAGCCAACTTGATGGTCCATTTCGCTAGGGAAAACGACTCCGTTTCAAGAAGTGTAAAACATGAAAAAGATAGATATGCCTCTTAGCTTTGCACGGCTACAAATTTCAGCCTTATTGCTTCAGTGAAACTCGAGATATAGCTGATATGGAAAACGGTGTCGGAACTGGAACTGAACTGGATTTGCCCTTAATTCTAGTAATCTGAAATCACTCAAAGAAACTTGTGAAAAACACCAAATTACATAAAAATATAGAAGATCATAAACACAATTAGACTAAACAATAATAACTCGTATTTGACACAAAACAATAATAAAACATAACTAAAAACTATATAATTATACGAGTTATCACACCCCCACACTTAGATTGTTGCTAGTCCCTAGCAACGACTCAATAAAAATAAAATAAGAAAATCTAATCTAATCCATTTTCGTAGGAAATCACGGTGGCACTTAGCATGTGACACAAGCCTTTAAACCCCTAGGTGTCCCTAGTGGACGAGTTTAGTCTCGTGAGGGTTTACTAGGACGATACCCACAAACATTGAAGACATAAGAAAAACTAAAAATAATAATTATAACTAATCCTTCCAATATAAATTAGAGATAATCATTGGACAAGTCTTAAAAACTAATCAATAGCTTAAAGAAATTCACAAAAAATCTTGCTTGAATGTAAACAGTTTGAGTTAAGCCAATATTAACATAACATATTTCAATCAAAATAGTGTATATTCAAACTTAATCTCAACTTCTCACATGGGATACTCTCTTGATTTTCACTCTTTAAAGTAGTGGTAAAGTGTTTACACTCAATCAATCTCATGAAAATAATTCTACCATATGCTTGCTTGTCCACCTATTCTCCACTATTTAGATCATACAACTTGATAAATCAAGAGGTCTTTATTCAAGGTTGTAATGGGGCCAAAGGGTTATAATGTGGTTAAAGAACAAAAGGATAAAGATATCACAAAGGTTCCAAAGAGTTCATAGAGTTTAGAGACATAATAAGATCATACAAATAAAACTTCTCAAAACTCTTATAAAGCACATAATAACATAGGCTAAATATTCATGTTGAGCCTTTGCATCATTCTAACCAACTTTGTAACATCTTTTTCTAGAAGTTCAAGAGAAGATTTTTTTTTTTTTTAATATGGGAATGTATTTGACAATGATTCCTTTCTTTTTCTCTTGACTTTTTCTTTTCTTTTCTTCCCCCACACTTATCTTTTGTTTCTAACCCAAATTTTCAACTAAAAATATCCCTTGTTTTTTTTTTGCAATATGTCTCAAAATATAAAATCCATCTTTAGAACAAGGGTAAGGATATAAGTATATTTAGGCTAGGTGTAAGTTGTGGTTACCAATAAAATAGCATATTTAATGTAGGCTCAAATTGGCTCACTAGTGGGGATGTTCTCTTAGAACATTAATAATGGATGGCTGTTTGGCTCTGGT
Organism: Fremontodendron californicum; assembly: GCA_030761205.1. Classification (NCBI taxonomy): domain Eukaryota; kingdom Viridiplantae; phylum Streptophyta; class Magnoliopsida; order Malvales; family Malvaceae; genus Fremontodendron; species Fremontodendron californicum. The sequence continues at coordinate 1,681,254 of JAULJL010000033.1, forward strand.
TATAATCCTAATGCCTCTATCATATTCATGTTGTCACATGTATCAATATAGTCTCAAACAGTTTAAAGCAAGTTCTGGAGAATCATGTAATTATAAGAGCACTCAAGAAAGAAATTAGATTGATTTGTATAATGCATCAATAATTATAGGCTCAAAAACTCACAAGGATGATTATACAAGTCAGATTAAGTCTAAACATGCTTCTTTCTCAATCAACATATCATATTAACATTGGCTCATAAAAGGTTGATATCAAGCTCAATTCTCATGAAAATCTTCTCACTAATAAATCTGTTTTAGACTTATGCAATTCATATCTCATTATAGTATTGAAAGTAACTAAAAAACACACTAAGTCTAAACATGCTTTTTTTTTTTTTTTTTTTGAAGAAGAAGATTAAATCAAACTGACAAGGTATGTCTCAAGTCTCCCTTACTCAGACCTTGTTCAGAATGAATACTTCTAAATATCTTAAAACACAACAATTTTTTTTTTATTAGCAAAAATATGTCCCTTGCCCCTACTAAAATATGACATTGTCCCCAATGTCAAATTTTAAAGGTAGAATTTAGGAGATATTACCTGCAGAGGTTGCTAACCACTTATTATAACTGAGACACAACAAGCAAAATGTTAGATAATGTCACAAAGACAAAGTGCAATCCACTCCTTGCTCGTCCATATCTCTTTTTCTTTTTCCGAGCGTTTGCGAAACAACTGTAGCAGATAAACACTCATAAGCTTGTAGCTTTTTGAGTAAATCTTCAATGGTTGTAGCAGAAATTATGGTTCTCCTTGCCTCTGAAAACATGAATCCATTATCCACAGCATTATCTAAATATGAAAGCAAATTACTAAAATAACTATTAATATTAAGCAAACCAATGGGTTTCTTATTTGTGACCAAAGATGACCAAGAAGCCACGCAAGCTATTTCTTCCAATGTACCCAGACCTCCTGGTAAAGCAATGAATGCATCGGCAGAATGGTACATGATTGTCATCCGTTCAGGGATACTCCAGACTTGTATTTCCTTACCCACGGTAGGTCCACAAAAACCTGTGAATAGTTTTGGCACGATTCCTAGAACTGGACTTCCTCCGGCGTGCGCTGCTGTAGCGACTGCTCCCATTAAACCCGTACTACCGCCTCCATAAATCAACTGGATCTTTTGTTGGGCAAGTATTACTCCAACTCTTATGGCTTCATCAGCGAATATGTTATTTTTCCCTGGATAAGCACCTCCAAAGACACAAATTTTTTTAATGCGCTGGGACGAAGTGCTTTCCATTTTTTTTCTTTTTCGACTGCCTGAAAGAGAATGAGTACATGGTGTAATATATAGAGGACTGAGTAGTGAATCAGACAAGAGTAATAATGTCGCTGAAAGTGTATTTGACCTGTCAGAAGAAAATGTTAACCTAACAAAAGATTTTTGCGTGATTTCAGGAAGAAAATCAAAAAGAGAAGAAAAATCAACCGTAAAAGTCAAAAGTAATAATGTCGCCGAAAGTGTATTTGGCATCTTCCTCTGGTTTTACGTCCAGAAACGGCTTAAACGCCTTCTATGAGTCGAGGATATGCTTCCCATCCAGTTTTCTTACAAGCTGGCAAACAGGGTCTTTTAACATCAGATTCCCAAGATGTTGCCATTCCCTTTGGAATTGCGGCCATAAATCAAGAATTTCTCTTTCTACGTCTCCACTAGGATGCGTCTCAAGAGAAAGTTGGATATTACCCAAATTCTCCTTACTCAGTCCATCCTTAATGAATTCAATTTTATCATCTCGATTAGAGGACGGGATCCCAATAGAACGACATTTACCGTTACACGTCCATCGTGCACATTTGTGGCAATTTGAACTCATGCGCTTTGCTCGTCGCTTCTTTGCATAAGTGCTTCTACCTGTACCTGGTAAATGCAAAACAGGAAGATATTCATCTTCACGTACCTTGGCTTCAATTATCCAACGTATGTCTTCAGGAATCCCTTTGTGCATAAGCATTCTTAATCTTTCAAATCGAACTTGGTAAAGCTTCAGTAAAATATTTCGAGGAAAAGGAGGAAATCGTTTCTGCAATCTTTTGAGAATATCATCCATCCTGAAAAAAAATGAAATAAAATAAAATGAAAGAGAAATTGAAAGAGAAATTTATATACAATATCAATTTTGTGGGTAGTTGATGGGACCGACTTAAATAATCACGGAGTACCGTTATTCGCCATTTAACCGGGGTAAAAAAAATGTATATATATATATATTTTTTTGAAGATTAGTAAAAATTATATTTACATCTAGTTATTTTCAAAACAAGGATCAGAAAGAAAAACAACCTCTTCTTGAGTAACATGATTTTCCAAAAAGAGTTTGAGTCTTTGTCCATTTACCTTGAATACGTTACCATTTTGAGGATTCTCAATGTCAACTGCTCCATAATGATACACATGCTTAACCACAAATGGGCTAGTCCATCTTGATCTCGACTTACCAGGAAATATGTGAAGTCTAGAATTATAAAGTAGAACTTTTTGCCCAACATCAAATGTTTTTCTTGAAATTAACTTGTCATGAAAGGCTTTAGTTCTTTCTTTATGAATTTTAGAATTCTCATATGCATCATTTCTGAGTTCCTCAAGTTCGTTTATGACTGGAAAAGTTTCATTCTCACCCAAAAAGGAATATTTTAGCTCGGATGGCAATAGTTTTAAATCCATCTTGGGTGGTTCAATAGTTGATGGTACAGTGACATTTGTGAGTGATGGAAGTTCCTCAAACTTTTGTTTCCAACAATGCTTAACCTGAAAAGAATTTAACAAAGAATCAGTGTGTGAAATTTCTGAAGCATTATCAAACTCACATTCAATTAAATAAGCTTCTAAAGGATCATGGAATGTGGTAGTGGTGAGATGTTCATGAACAAGTTCTTCAATGAAATCCACTTCATGTACTTCTGAATCATCACCAGGTTGCTTGCAAGTGTTGAACACATTTAATTCTAAAGTCATATTTCCAAAAGAAATGTTCAAAATACCATTCCTGCAATTTATCAGAGCATTAGAAGTTGCAAGAAATGGACGGCCTAATATAACAGGAATTTGAACATTTGGATTTGAAACAGGATGTGTGTCCAAAACAATAAAATCAACGGGGAAGTAAAAATTATCAATTTGAACCAAAACATCTTCAACTATCCCTCGAGGAATTTTTACAGAACGATCAGCTAGTTGAAGTGTAACAGGTGTTTCCTTGAGTTCACCTAAACCTAACTGTTGATAAACAGAAAGAGGCAAAAGATTAACACTAGCACCAAGATCAAGTAATGCACGTTCTATTCTAGTGTTTCCAATGATGCATGAGATTGTTGGACATCCAGGATCTTTGAATTTTGGTGGAGTAAGGTGCTGAATGATTGAGCTCACACTTTCCGTCAGAAATGCTTTCTTTTGTACATTATGTTTCCTTTTAACTGTGCACATGTCCTTCAAAAATTTAGCATAAGATGGAACTTGTTTGATTGCATCCAATAAAGGAATGTTAATCTTAACTTGTTTGAAAAGTTCATAAATTTCTGCATTTTGATTCAAATTCTTTATTGTTTGCAACCTTTGAGGAAAATGAGCAGGATGCATACCTTTTTCTTTGTCCAAATTTTCAAGAAGTTCAGACTTACCATCATCCTTACCATTACTTTTCAGAGGGGAAGGAGGATCTTGGTCTTTTGATGGAATGTTTTTGTCAATTGCCTTTCCACTTCGAAGAGTTGTGATAGAACTGGCATTTTCCTGTTGAGTTTCATTGGAGCAAGAAACAAGACATTGAGTAGAAGGGTTAGGCTGAGGTTGAGCAGGAAACTTACCTTTTTCTTGAGTGCGTAATGAAGCTGTCAATGTGGACAAGGTGTTTTTGATCTCATTGATGTCCTGTGAAGTCCGGTTATTCACATTTGCTTGTGTTTGCATGAATGCTTGCAATGTCTCTTCCAAGGTTTGTACACGTGAAGGTTGATAGGAAAAAGTGTTGCCCGGCTTTTGAGATTGTGGTACCTGAACATGATTATTATTCCGCCAACTGAAGTTGGGATGATTTCTCCATTCAGGGTTATACGTTTCAGAGTAAGGAGAAGGAAAAGGCTTTTTAAATGTGTTTATGGAATTTACTTGATCATGCAACGCTTCTTTAAGAATGGGAATGTTTGGACATTCAGAAGTGGGGCGTCCCATGATTTCACAAATTCCACAACTTTCTTCATTTTTAACCGTTTTGACTTCTTTTACTTCTCTAAGTTCCATGGCTTCAATCTTTTTAGCCAAATTAGCTACTTTAGCTTTTATCTCATCTTCTTGACTAAAATGATATTTACCTCTGTTAGAAACAAGATTAGATCTATTGGAACTTTCAGAGGAATTATCTGTGTGCCAGGCTTGAGAGTTATCTGCCAAATGGTCTAGGTAGTCAAAGGCTTCTTCAGGTTCTTTTTCTAGAAACTCACCGTTACACATTGTTTCAACAAATTGTTTAGTTTCGGGAGTTAAACTTTCATAAAAGAAACTAATAAGACGCCATTTTTCAAAACTATGATGTGGACAAGAACTTAACAAATCTTTAAAACGCTCCCAGCACTGAAAAAATGCTTCATTTTGATTTTGATTGAAATTTTGAATCTGTCTTTTCAAAGCAGTAGTTTTATGTGCTGGGAAAAATTTCTTAAAAAACTCAGTTTGTAATTCTTGCCATGTGCCAATTGACCTTGGTTTTAAATTATGAAGCCAAATTTTTGCTTTATCTTTTAAAGAAAAAGGAAATAATTTTAGCTTGACAATTTCATTTGTACATTGTTGGTCATTAAAGGTGACACATACATCTTCGAAGTCTTTTAGAAACGAGTAAGCACTTTCCGATTCTAACCCATGGAAATTTGGAAGCAAAGCTATCATACCTGGTTTAAAACGAAAGTTGTTTGCATTGAGAGGAAAAATAAAACAAGAGGGTGATGAGCTTCGAGTTGGTTGCAAGTAGTCACGCATGGTGCGTACTTGTCTGTTCTCATCTTCAGCATGAACACTTTCATTGTCAGCCATGGTAGGAGTTGTATTAGAAAGATTACCTGAAAAAGTTTCACAATAAAATCTAACTAAACGACGAGATCTAAAATCACGTCGCCAAACAAGCATAAAACAAAGTTAATATACAGATTAGGCGGTATAACCAGCCAATAAAAATAAAACAAAGTTAATATACAATATAAATATAAATATATAGAAAATTAGGCGGTATAACCAGCCAATAAAAATAAATATAGGCGGTATAACCAGCCAATAAAAATAAAAGTAAATATACTTATAAACTTATATACTTAGTATTGCCTCCCCGGCAACGGCGCCAAAAACTTGATGGTAACTCAATTAAGAGTTGTAAACCCAAGTGCAGGTTATATTCAAGTAATAAATTCTCGGGTGTCCGAGGTCGAACCACAGGGAAGCGTATTAGTAAGTATAAGTTTATAAATATATAAGAAAAAGAAAATAAACAAGATATTAGGGAATCAATAACAAAGAAAGTAAACAAGATATTAGAGAACAAAATAAACAAAATAACATAAAAGCAATTAAACAAGATATAAAAAACAATAAGAAAAGATGTTGAGGTTAGAGAATCCACTCTTGGTGTTATGCTAAGATTAATCTTGTTTTATTACACAATTGAAATCCACACATAAGGGAGGTTCCAATCGGAAGGTTTAGCAATTCAGTCCAAATTGTCCAACGTCCATAGCATATGATATTATGTTCATTTGGTGTCCTCAAAACTCATAAAAAGAGTCCAAGCATTCCTTATGCCAAGGTATATGTCTACAACAAATCAAGGTTATGAAACCAAGCATTTACTGTGCCATTTTCCTTGTCAATAACGAATCAAGATCTCTACTTTGCAAGTATGATTTTAAACCAAAAGAAAATATTATCTATACTAGTGTTTATAAATGATAAATCATTTTAGCTCATGTTTAAGAGACTAACCTTAGCATTTACCAAAAGCTTCACCTCATCACCTCAACAATATGATTAGCAACACATACTAGATATGAATAAAATGAAAAGAAATGTAAGAAACATAAGTAAAGAAAAAGAAAACTAGAGAAAGGAAAGAAGAAGAAAACTTAGAGAATTTTATTACAATGGCTAATATCCTACCAATGTATCAATGTATCCCAATACTCATCCAAGGCCCTCTATTTATACACATTTTGGAGGGCTAAATGACAAGAGACAAGCTTTACAAATTTCAAAGGTAGGTATAATAGGTGGGTGCATTTTTCTAACAATTTTCGTTATATTGTATGACAATTCTGATCAGCCAACTTGATGGTCGATTTCGCTAGGGAAAACGACTCCGTTTCAAGAAGTGTAAAACATGAAAAAGATAGATATGCCTCTTAGCTTTGCACGGCTACAAATTTCAGCCTTATTGCTTCAGTGAAACTCGAGATATAGCTGATATGGCAAACGGTGTCAGAACTGGAACTGAACTGGATTTGCCCTTAATTCTAGTAATCTGAAATCACTCAAAGAAACTTGTGAAAAACACCAAATTACATAAAAATATAGAAGATCATAAACACAATTAGACTAAACAATAATAACTCGTATTTGACACAAAACAATAATAAAACATAACTAAAAACTATATAATTATACGAGTTATCAATGTCCTTACTTCAAGGAAGAAATACATCTTCATGCATTGCATATTAAATTTTTTTTTACTTAATTTGGCATAAAAACGTATTTTTCGGTTTCCTAAACATTTGGCGAGAATTAGTTCCCAATCTTTGCCGGGTTTGCTGGGGAGGTTAGGAAATTATTCAATGCACGTCTTTATGGAATCGAAATGTATGGTTTTCGTTTTACTCGGAACCATGTAAATGTCATATGAAAGAATTATTTTCCAAGCTTTGCCGGGTTTGCTAGGAAGCACGGTAATATTTTTCGACATATGCTATTTATATGATTCCTCACATGAATAATCCATTTCAAATAATGATGTGTGCATGTGACCATGATGTGATTATGAATATTTTATGATGATGTCATTTTGTGATTTTGCCAGGTCAAGCATGCCATGTCATGTCATTCATATGCCATGTCATCAAGAATTTGCCATGTCATTCATATGCCATGTCATTCATTCACATACCTTGTCATTCATATTGCCATGTCATCTAGATTATGCCATGTCATTCATTCACATGCCATGTCATTTAGAATTTACCATGTCATTCATATGCCATGTCATTCATTATCATGCCACGCCATTTACAATTTCCCATGTCATCCATTCACATGCCATGTCACTTGCATTATGCCATGTCATTCACCCACATGCCATGTCATCCAGAATTTTCCATGTCATTCATATGCTATGTCATTCATTCATGTACCATATCATTTGGATTTTTGTCATGTCAAGCATGTATACCATTCATTCATAAGTCATGATATTTGTCTACACATGATCTGCCCGGGTGAGGGAAGGTGTCACACCCCAAATTCAGGGCATTTGACCGGCTAGAGACAAGATATGCCCCTGCCTCCGAAGCCTGAGTATACTCATTAAACCAAATCAAATGAAATTTTGGCATAATCTCGCCCTACATGGGGGTTTGCCGCTCAATCATCAACATTCACAATGTGATAATTCATCAACACATGACATCTCGGTTTGGACACCTCCGATAGGGAGTAACCGAAATGCCCCGCAGCAGACTCAACCTTTATGACATCTTATATACAAACATACATTTATAATATATCATAACAAAATGAATATCACCGTCTCATACCAGGCCTCTAAGACTGATATACGTCCTACATCACTTAATTACATCCATTTACAAAATATACAGTACCTATTCAACATACACAAAATGCAGAGGACCCATGATACCCTAGTGACTGCAAAAATGTACCCCACCCTCGCCACTGCTTACCACGTCCTGGGTCAATTCGCTCACCACAAGTATGTGTGCAGCTAGCTATCCGGAATCTGGGAAGAGCTGGGTCTATTAGAATCTGAAAAAAATAAAAATAAACGAAGTGAGTCGAAAAACTCAGTGAGCATAAGGTAACTAGGAAGAGTACTTGGAAATTTCGTGCTTCCTTTCTTAACCATTAAAGCATAAACATGACATATCAAGTATGACTAATTAAAAGAAAAGTAATATTTAAAAATTGTTCTGTGACTTATAAAAATTATTTGTCCCTTATGAAATCTTCGATGCTGAGTGCTGAATATAAATAGGCCATTGGCCAGCCAAAATCGGTAGCCAAAAATATTTAACAATTGATTTTACGTGTATACCTCTATAATTATCAGTTAGAATTTTTTCATGACTATAACATCAAAACATTCCGGACTTACATCAGTTCCGTAATATTTGTCATCCCGGACTATCTTGTCAATATAATCCCTGACTCATCTTGTACGTACCATCTAGAACTCATCTTATCCGTACCACAATAGCATTCCGGACATCATCCTGTCCGTAAAACAATAGCATCCAAGACATCATCTTGTCCGTACAACAATAGCACCCCGGACATCACCCTGTCCGTATAATAATAGCATCCCGGACATCACCTTGTCCGTACAATAATAGCATCCCGGACTTCACCTTGTCCGTACAATAATAGTATCCCAGAGTTCACCTTGTCCGTACAATAATAGCATCCCGGACATCATCTTGTCCGTACAACAATAGTACCCCGGACATCACCCTATCCGTATAATAATAGCATCCCAGACATCACCTTGTCCGTACAATAATAGCATCCCAGACTTCACCTTGTCCGTACAATAATAGCATCCTGGACATCATCTTGTCCGTACAACAATAGCACCCCGGACATCACCCTGTCCGTATAATAATAGCATCCCGGACATCACCTTGTCCGTACAATAATAGCATCCCGGACTTCACCTTGTCCGTACAACAATTGCACCCCGGACATCACCCTGTCCGTATAATAATAGCATCCCGATATATTAATTCTCTTATATCGTGGAGTAATATATATATATATATATATACTATGCTAGGAAACAATCTCTACACTAACATATTTCTACTTATGTTTTTCAAAGTATTACAATTTCACGTAGATTTTTTTATCAAACAACTAATGTGCATAACCTTTTAATCTACAATATCTAACTATCCTTAAGTACTCAACCATCCTATACAATATCATTAATCAACCAATTTCACAAATTAGTAACCATAATGCCTCAAACACAATTTCATACTATTGTTTCTTTAATCCGACAAGTACAACCATAATCCGTATCTTGCCCAACATATCAATTAAGCATATCCAGCATTTCAAATAGCTAACATTCATTATTATTCAACTCCACAACACTTACCTCATGTAACCATATTAACACCACACTTACACCTTTGATCCGCGTAAGGTTCGAAACTTACCATTTTCGCAATTCGAGCAATCTTTCGTGTTTCAATATCCATATCAATAAACAATGCATATAAAACAACAACTACCTCCTAGATTAACCTAAATACTCACAGTGTTATTTCGAGTATTAAAGCGGCACTTTCGTGACTTTGTCGCGATCGCAGGCGAACTCCACGATACGGGTACCTACGACATCGCCAGGATATTCTGTAAATATTTTACAACTGCGGGACACTCAAATTCCCATCATTTATAATAGTTAGCTACTATCAAAAAATTTCCAGCTTAAGAATTTTTTTACAAATAAATTTTTACACTTAGCTCGGATTAAAATTTGCAGCAACAATCAACTAGAAAGTTGCTCACACGATGACAACAAGCTAACGGTGGCCTCGAACAACCAAGGAAGGTGGAGGCACCACCTCATGGGCAAGCTAGGGTTTCGGCCATACTCGTTTTAGCCTCTAAATTTTGATTCAAAGCTATCCGATACTAATTTATGGTTTAAGGAGGCGGAGGAACACCTCCCGTGGCGAAAAAAATGGTGGCAACATGGTGGTTCACCACCACCAATTTTTAGCCCACATGGTTTCTCATAGCTAAAGGAAAAATATTCAAAATATAACATCAAAATCAAGCTTAGAACATGAAGTTACCTTTGGGTTTGTGAAATCTTTGAAAATTTTGGTGATCTGCCTCGTAAATAGAAGAGAGAGAAAGCTTGGAAGCAAGCTTCCATGGCTTCCCCTCTTTCTTTCTCATTTTTCTGGTTTTTCACGTGAAATTGGGGGGGAAGTCTGATTTTCAGACTTAATAAGTGGGCTATGGTCAAATGACCATTTTGCCCCTATTTTGTCTTTTAGTACCTTAGGAGGCCAACATGAAATTTTAACGTTTGGAAGCCCGTTTTTCACTTTTCTTTACACGGATATGTTCCAAATATGATAATATACTGATATGCATGTTCGGATAATTTTTTTGATATCCCGAAACCCAAATTCGGGCCTCGGAGCGCCAACGGGTCAATATTTTGACTTTTTCGGTTTTAGCTCCGATTTTTGTTATGATTTCACCAGTAGCTTGCTAACATCATTTTATGTCTATATTAATCTATTGGTCCATTTCAAACCTTTTTCGGACCTTCCCGCGGTTAGTTTTCGGTTTTCATTCCTTTAGGTTACTTAAGGACTAATCCGATTTCAACTCTGTTTTTGATTTTTCTTGTCATATTCATAATTCTCATATGTTATAACATATGTCCATGTGTTCGGATCAGTTTCAAAAAATCCCGAACCATGTTTTTACGGCAATTTACGCCAGCGTCACTAAATGACGAATTAGACGAGTTTAGCTATCAGATTTGATTTTAATGTCCAATTTTTGATCTAAACATCATATTATGATCCTATATGATCACTTAGTCCATTGGTACCATTTACGGACTAAAAACCAAATGTTAGGTAAAATTACCAAAATACCCCTATTCACATATTATACATTTTTCTGCCGATTCATGTTCTAACACTCCCAAATAATGTTATATCACATATCAACACTATGTGAAGTTAACTTGTCACATTTTACGGACTTTCTCCTATCCCGACTTTTAGTCAATTCGGGGTTAAATCACTTAATCACTCGATTAAACCCCCAACTCTACAATTTATCATACAACATGTGTACCACATGGTAGCCCATCCTTTCTGTAGGCATTTCAAAGTTTAACCTCGAGCCATCCGGATGTTATAATTGTCTCGAATTGATCTCGTACTTACTAAGGTCTTACAATTCTTCCCCCCTTAATAAAATTCGTCCTCGAATTTCGCATAAAGTCAACTTATATAAAAGTACAGGTACTATCTTTGGCTGTATCACATGAAAATCGTCTGACATAAATCTCCACATCATAAGTACATGAAACACAGAGTGTACACCACTCATCTCAGGTGATAGGTCTCACTCAATATCTGAAATGGTCCGATATACCTTAGACTCAGCTTGGCCCATCCGCCAAAGCTCATAACACTCTTGAAAGGTGAAACTTTCAAGAATACTTAGTTACATGCTATCGGTATACGACTTCTGCCTACTTTAGCAGTTACTAATATATATTTGATTAACTAAACCTTTTTCTAGGTGTACCATACCATACCATACCATCTCTGAACTGAACAACTGATATCCTCCTGTCTTAAATTAACTGACAGGATATTGGCACATCCGGCCATACAATGTCTCGGTCCTAGTTTTGCAATGATCAACAATAAATAAACTCGGAACGCAATCCCAAATAATCAATAAGATAAGCCCGAAACTAGACCGAAATACCAGAAATGGTATCATTTGCATACTATACTAAAAACTGTTAATATATACAAACTCAATCAATGATAAATATCGATCCCGATTCTCCTCAGAATCTAGTATATTAACACATAACATGTCCTCAAGGACTATTCATCTATCCATAAATGAAATACGTTACTAAATCACAACTTTATTTCAGAAGCTACCTAGAATGATCTCCAGAATTTAACTGTAAACTTGATGTTTCTATTAGTACAATAAACAGTAAAACTTCACAAAGACCTAATCTGGCCTAAATGGAGCCTAGCACACTGACTTATGTTATACGTAATTTACCCAGAATCAAGTGTGCTAATTTAGTCAATTTATCGACAATCACTCAAATAAAATCACATTCCTTGCCTACCTTAGACAAGCCTATATCTAGGCCCCATAATGACTTTATCTCAATCCCATAACCTATTTGAATCTCATTATTGTATATTAAAATCTATAGCATTACTGCTGGCTTCTGATGCTTAGCTTAAACCTGCTAGCACAGTAAACATTTAATCACCACTCCGTAACAATATGTTCCATACTCTGTCAATATTAGAACTATTTGAACTCACGATAAATCATAGCTTTATCGAGGTACAACACATAAGAAAAATTGGGTGCCACTTCGAGGATTTTACCTCGAACACCTTCTATCTCGAGGACTACTATTCGATTATATAAATGGGGGGGTTTCCCTTACAATTAACTATCAGTAATATTTTAAAACATTGCCATAATATTGGCTTTATCCAATGATAGAAAAATAATACACTCATAGTCTTTTTATATTTCCAAAATCAATCCTGTTTCAATCATTTTTTTTTCATACTACACTTCCGCTGCACAGCTCTGACTCATTCTTTAACCTATACATGCTTAATAAAGAACATTGTGTCTCGTATGTTCACTATATTCTTTCAATAAACCATTCATTTATACCATATCAATAGATGTAACTTCAGACCAACACTATCATCAAATTATACTCAAGTATGCCCTGCACCCAGCCCCATATACTATACAATTTTAGACAAAGTCTATAGTATCTGTATAAATTTGCATACAGTTTACGATATCAACACACGTCCCGGGCATAGTCCGTAATACCATTAAATATTTTGAATACAATCCAAATATTAAATAACCAGTACTAGGGCAATATGTCTCAATCACGTACAATAACCAAAAAACTCCATATTTCACATAGTCGCGAGATTAATGTAATAATTCATGATCAAATCCCTCGCATCTAGTTCCACGTGCTAGAACATAACCCGGACAAAGTTCGTGTGGTGATGATCTGCCAGGCATAGCCCCTCATGTCATCTAAGATATATGATGATCTCCGCCTGTTAAGGCCCATCATCTTAAACTTAGGAACTAGTGCGAGAATGAAATCTCAAAACTCCCTGGTGCACAGGGAAAACATAAACATCCATATCCGTATATTTATCCGTCTAGATTACCACTAGGCAACAAGAACCATATAATCAATATAACCCACTTAGAAACTATACTAGGCTATCATGACTATACCATCAGTTTTATCTGCCTAGGCACGCTACTAGGCTAGCCACAATAAATATACATCAATCTTACGACATTGGCATCCATGCCAAATCATATTCTTATCTTGGTTACTTAGGATCTTCCAAGGCTATATATTTTCATTCAAGCATTAAACCAAAAACCTTGTAGGCATAATAATCGCCTTCCTTCTAGGCATTTTCACAAGCACCTTGTGTATGATTTATAATCCAATTTAAAATATATCCTTTAGCACTCAAATATTACCCAGCCTACAAGTTCAGTTTAATATCCAACCACCACCATTTCACAACATCCTCAACATCAATAACAAATCTCGGAACTAGGTCAAAATAGTTCAAAGTTTCTTTAAATACAACTCAATATATAGTGCTCAAATTAAATGAAATCAGTTTGCCAAAACCAGACTAAAGTTATACCTGTCACCATGGTAGTAGATGATAAATCACGGGCTTGTCCTCTATTGTCCATAGTATGTTCTCTGCCCACAGACTGTTGTTCCCTACCCTAGGAACCCTGACCCGTCTGTAATGCTACTAACCCTGCTGATTGCCCTGGATATGCTGTAGCTGGATATGGAGCTCGCACTGATGGGGATGAACCTGGACCTAATAGGCAATCTCTCCTGAAATGCCCTGGCTTGCCACATCTATAACATACACCAGTCGATCTCCTCCTCCTCCTCCGACTACTGACTTCTCTACCCCTCAACATCCATGATTCTAGGGTTGTTCAAACCCTTAGTCCATATGGCCTTGTTTGGCTAGATATTTGTCTTTCATATCTCACTCTCTCCTGTGACCTATCATCGAATCGTCTTAACCTCTCGTATTCATGAATTCCTAAATCCCTTTCATTTTCTGATAAAACAATTCTCGAAGAAGCTCAACACTAAATTCTGACCACTCGAGGGGAGGGTCATCAATCTGACTTCTGGCTACTAAAGAGATATACCATGCATGACCATACAGCTGAAATCTCACTAATTGTATGGCTCTAGTCGGCGAGCACCCTAAGCCTACACACCTTTGGCTGCACTCTTCTAAAAACCTTCTAGGATCAAAATCGGATTCCACCCCTGCAAAACTAGGTGGTAACGTTCCTGCAAAGTAGGTAAGGTTATATGCTGATAGGGTGTACGTTGTCCCTACAACAACTCATTACTAACAACACCTGGTTGAAGGAATTTGGTTGAACAATCGTGGCTGTCATTGTTTTATCACCAGCCCTACCAGGGCCTGAATATATTAATATGTTCTGTTTACCATATCCAATAACTATTCATATGTGTCGTCATCTAATACTACTCCAGCAATCCTATCTATTTCCCTAGTAGCAGACCTACTACTATCCTCACTCTGGCCTCTAACCTCAGGGCCAATAAAAATATTATCCAGGACCTCAAGCTCTCGGTCCCCCAATACGTCTCTATATCTATGAGATCGTGATCGTGACAGCATTGTATTTAGAAAATAAATATACTGTCAGTAATTCCACAATATTCTCGACACAATTCTATATGTACTAGCTGGCTTATAGATTACCTAACGTAACCGCATGTGACGATGGACATCTGTAGGGGCAGTACACTACTTATCGATACCCTAAGATTACCTGTAAGCAATGCACTACTACCCTATCCTTTTTGCAGTCACTGACCTCTAGACCATGCTCTGATACCACCTTTATCACACCCCAAATTCAGGGCATGTGACCGGCTAGAGACAAGGTATGCCCCTGCCTCCGAAGCCTGAGTATACTCATTAAACCAAATCAAACGAAATTTTGGCATAATCTCGCCCTACATGGGGGTTTGCCGCTCAATCATCAACATTCACAATGTAATAATTTATCAACACATGACATCTCGGTTTGGACACCTCCAATAGGGAGTAACCGAAATGCCCCGCAGCAGACTCAACCTTTATGACATCTTATATACAAACATACATTTATAATATATCATAAAAAAAGGAATATCACCATCTCATACCAGGCCTCTAAGACTGATATACGTCCTACATCACTTAATTACATCCATTTACAAAATATACAGTACCTATTCAACATACACAAAATGCAGAGGACCCATGATACCCTAGTGACTGCAAAAATGTACCCCACCATCGCCACTGCTTACCACGTCCTGGGTCAATTCGCTCACCACAAGTATGTGTGCATCTAGCTATCTGGAATCTGGGAAGAGCTGGGTCTATTAGAATCTGAAAAAAATGAAAATAAACGAAATGAGTCGAAAAACTCAGTGAGCATACGGTAACTAGGAAGAGTACTTGGAAATTTCGTGCTTCCTTTCTTAACCATTAAAGCATAACATGACATATCAAGTATGACTAATTAACCGAAAAGTAATATTTAAAAATTATTCCGTGACTTATAAAAATTATTTGTCCCTTATGAAATCTTCGATGCTAAGTGCTGAATATAAATAGGCCATTGGCCAGCCAAAATCGGTAGCCAAAAATATTTAACAATCGATTTTACGTATACCTCTATAATTATCAGTTAGAATTTTTTCATGACTATAACATCAAAACATTCCGGACTTATATCAGTCCGTAATATTTGTCATCCTGGACTATCTTGTCCATATAATCTCGGACTCATCTTGTCCGTACCATCCCGAACTCATCTTATCCGTACCACAATAGCATTCCGGACATCATCTTGTCCTTAAAACAATAGCATCCAAGACATCATCTTGTCTGTACAACAATAGCACCCCGGACATCACCCTGTCCGTATAATAATAGCATCCCGGACATCACCTTGTCCGTACAATAATAGCATCCCAAAATCCACCTTGTCCGTACAATAATAGTATCCCGGACTTCACCTTGTCCGTACAATAATAGCATCCCGGACATCATCTTGTCCGTACAACAATAGCACCCCGGACATCACCCTGTCCGTATAATAATAGCATCCCGGACATTACCTTGTCCGTACAATAATAGCATCCCAGACTTCACCTTGTCCGTACAATAATATCATCCCATACATCATCTTGTCCGTACAACAATAGCACCCCGGACATCACCCTGCCCGTATAATAATAGCATCCCGGACATCACCTTGTCTGTACAATAATAGCATCCCGGACTTCACCTTGTCCGTACAACAATTGCACCCCGGACATCACCCTGTCCGTATAATAATAGCATCTCGGACATCACCCTATCCGTATAATAATAGCATCCCAATATATTAATTCTCTTATATCATGGAGTAATATATATATATACTATGCTAGGAAACAATCTTTACACGATTACTATGTATGCCATGAATGCAATCTAATGCCAGGTATATACAGATAATGACTATGCATGTCATAAACGTGTCCTACAATGAATGACCATGCGTGCTATGATGTCAAAATGATACATGCTAAGAATAAATGAATTAATACAAAGGTAGGTACAAAGAATGACCATGTATATCACAAATGTATTCTACAATGAATAATCATGCATGTTATGACTGTAACACGATGTCAAAATGACACAAATAAATTAACCAATGATTACACGAAATTGGTGGGACCTAAATCTTGATTATTCAAAAATCTCATTATGCAAGATTTGCCTCCTAATTTATGATGATTTTTTTTTTTTTGTTTTTAACATTTTTTTTTTGTTTTTTTTGAAAAACCAATCACATTGTTTTCAAAAGAATTTCAGGGTGGATCCCACTACGGTACAATATGCAAATGTTCATGTGACACTACCGGTTTTATGAAATCATCAAATGATATTACCAACTGTTTATTGCAAAGAATGAGATCAATAATACAACAAAAAATGTACATGTTCTATTCACCCATGTATGAAATGTGCAACATGCAAAAATGCTTGAAAAAGGATTTTTTTATTTGTTAAAATAACAGCTAATGAACATCTGCCCTAGCAATATCTGCTTATTTAGGCATCACGATGCCTTCGAGGCGGAGTATCACATTTATTCCGGGCGATGTACGTACATCGTTGCCCAATCTACCACACTCATTCGGAGTGTAAAACAGGTAACAAAAAGTTTAGAAATGTCCCTCCATGTGTTCCTATTTTCGGTATATCTAACGGAAATTCGGGATGGCTTCGCCTAGGTTCACTATATGAGGGTGAATCGGTTCTAAGGCCCCGAATTGTTCCTCACTGTCGCCGGTGAAGGCTAGTAAGGCACCCCGATAAAAGCGGGTTCAATTCGTTAGAGTATATTTTCCTATGCCCGTACGGAGGATTATCACGAAGGCATTAGGTACTTTATACTCCGAAAGTGTTTCACTAGCCCATACGGAGGATCATCACGAAGGCGTAGTTACTTTACTCCCACTTAAAAGGACGGAACCCGGGTATAGGATTCATGTTATGCAAATGCACGTGTAATGTGTGTGGAGGAATAATAAACCTTTCACCACCTATTCTACAAACCTTATTCTAAATGCCCTAGCAATTAAAACATTCAAGAATAGTGTAACGCATTAACCAACAAGCAATTATAATATTCAACCTTAAATAACTAGAGAACAATAATAAAATGCATGCACATGAGTATGAGCATATTTAAAAATATTTTACTATTTTTCAAAATTCTCCTTATTAAAAAAATGTGGGAATTAAAATTAAATACCAATTAAACCAACAAAACCGAGACTGAGATAACACACGACTAATTCTAGGCCTAACTCTCTAATATTTCCCCAGCGGAGTCGCCAAGCTGTCGCAACCTAAAAAATAACGACGAGTCTCATCGCAAGACTTTATTATTCGTTAAGCGTGACATTTAAAAAAAACCGAGGAAAAGTCGATTTAATTCCTCTAGAAATGAAGGTTTTGAAAATGACCTTAAAAAAGACATGGAGTCGCCACCAATCTTTTTTAGCTAGGTGTGATCGGCCACCTATTAAAACCGGTTTTATAAAATATTTTAAAAATTAATTAAAACATTTTAAAAACCAATTTCAAGTCTGCGTTTTAAACCAGAGAAATCAAAGAAGCGGGTTCGGGAGTCGGTTACGTGCAGGGAAGGATTAGCACCCCCACAACGCCCGTATAAATCGGTACCTTATTAATCGTGTGTTATCTCAAGTCTCGGTAAAAGTTGGTTTTAAATTTAGTATTTCAAATTAATTCCCAATTTAAAGAAAAATAATTCCATTGTTTATTGAAAATGATCCGGAATTTATAAATTCAAAATTTTCCTATATTCCCCAACAAACGTGGCAAAATATAGAAATTTTTATTAGTTTTGGAAAACTTTCCGAATCATTCTCTTTTTTTTTTGAAAGAAAGATATTCCTTTATTAATAATAATTGATGATATTCCCTCCAGCAAACCCGGTAGAGAACTCATGAATTATTTTAACTCGGGAATATCTTTATTTTTATTGAAAACCATTATCTTTTTTGAAAACATTTAAAAGAAATGAATATGTATAGGCATGACATAAATAAAATGACATAGCAAAATCTAAATAATATAATGCAACCTAAATGTCATGACACATAGAAATTATTATGGCAAGAATCACATATTATATAAAATGCATGAATATAAAAATGCAATGCATGAAATGTATTTTTTCCTTTAATTAAGGAAATCCGTATATCTAAAAAGATATCCGGCTACCTTAGGAAAATATGTCAAATTAAATATTCTAAAACCAAAATACTTTGTGATTGTTTGAAAACAATTTTGAAAAGCTTGAATTAAAAATAAAAACTGGGCTAAATTTTTTAAAATGGCTCTAATTTCCTAAGTTTAAAAAAATCCGGACTTGGCTACCCTTAACCCGAGACTTGAAAAACCATTTTTAGAGTTTAAAA
Source organism: Fremontodendron californicum (assembly GCA_030761205.1). Taxonomy (NCBI): domain Eukaryota; kingdom Viridiplantae; phylum Streptophyta; class Magnoliopsida; order Malvales; family Malvaceae; genus Fremontodendron; species Fremontodendron californicum. Next base: position 1,700,467 of record JAULJL010000033.1, read on the forward strand.
AGGCTTAGAAATTACCCTAAGTCAATAGCTAACCCTCCTAATCAGCCCACTCGAAGTAAATTAACCAAAACAGAAAATTGGTTTTTCTTTAAATTCAATTCTGACTCCACTGTCCAATTTTAATCCACGATTTTTTACCCTATTTTTAGAAATTCCAAAAATTCTGAAAAAATTATTGGAGACTCAGGACATGTAAAAATACACGGAAAAAATCGACTTAATTTTCTGATCAAAGATGAATTCCCAGAAAAATCGGAGATGTACGAGTTTTGGGTGGAAACAAAATGCTTTGCCAACACATTTTTTTTTGTCTTTGATAAAATCATTTAAAAATAAAAATAAAAATATTTGAAACTCATAGAATGACTTGAAAACAGTAGCTAGGACTTTTTGAAAGTTAGATAAAAATTGGCTTAAGTAAAAAAAATCACAAAGGTAGAATAATCAATTTGACAAACTTAATTTTCCACAAGTGTGCTCAAGAGAGCATGACCTTGAACCATTAATTGGCTCAAGTCATTATTCAAGTGACATGGTCATGAAATGCATGAAACAATGCAGCAAACATAATGCATGAAATGCATGGATCTAAACCTAAATGTAAGGAAAATGCATGACATAAATAATATGGCCTAGACCTAACATGAACTTGCATGGCATTTAATGTAACCTAGACCTAAAACATGCATGGCATTTTTACAAACACAAAGCATGCTTAATTCAAAAATCCAACCAAATATCATGCAAATGAAAAAACCTAACAACTAGCATGACAAAAAAGTGCAACACACAATACAAAACACATGGAGTAGCCAAATGGCCTCAAGCTCCAACAAGCATGACATTTTCTCAAACACTTGGCATACTAGCATGAAAAACTAAGTCATAACACAAAAATCACACAAGCATTTTCACAAACACCTAATATACTAAATCTAAAACATGCTCACTAAGATATAAAACAAGAATCATGCAAAGAATCACACAAGCATTTTCACAAACACTTAATATGCTAACTCTAAAACATGCTCAAATTTAACCAACATGAAAACAGAAAATTAAAAATGTAAAAACATGATATCTAAGACATAAATGGCAACAAACAAAGCAACCAAATTAAATATAACTTAAGAACATGAAATAACATAATATTTAAAACATCAAAAATAAAGAAAATAGCATAAACAATATGGTAAAATGAATCAAAAATAACAACTTAAAATAAATAATGTAGGCCATTTGGCCATGGTGAGTTTATTGTAAAAGCAAAATGTAAGAAAAATATACATAAGAAAGGAAATGAAGGAAGAACAAGAAACATTATTTTAAAATGAAAACTCATCAAGTAGCTTTTGAACGGATTAAGCTATAAACCCTCAGAGTAGCTTTTGAACGGATTAAGCTACAAACCCTCTTACAAGTAGCTTTTGAACGGATTAAGCTATAAACCCTCAGAGTAGCTTTTGAACTGATTAAGCTACAAACCCTCAATGTAAAACACTATGACTCACCACCCGGATAATCCTAATACAAGTGTATAGACTATCTCACAAGGGGTAGTGGGTGATCTCAACCAAAGGCCAAGACTCCTTATTTATAAGGTGAGCACCTCCTTGGCTTGACATTACAAAGGGATGTGGGATTGGGACTTAGGCTCAAAAATGAAAATCTCTAACTTAACTCTTGATTTTTAATCACTTGATTGAAAAAATCCTAAGCTTCCTCCTTCCTTTGGGCTTGGGCAGGCCAGCACTTCTCTTTTCCAGCCCAGCTCTGATTTTTGAAAGGCCCAAAAAAGCCCTTTTCGGTTGCTTGGGTGAAACGACCATTTTGCCCCCCGGATGCAAAATAAATATCAAACGGGCTCCAAATTCAATTTTTCTTTTTTTAATACTTCCAAAATAATAAAATATTGAGTTCTGGAAGTTTTCAAAATTATCCGAGTCCGTTTGCTATTTATTTGGATTTTTTCTTCCCAAAATGTCCTTTTATGCCCCTACTTTTTACCATTTTTTAAACGAGCTCCAAATCAAGATTTTTCTTCACCAATCTCTTCAAAATAATTAAAAAGTGTGATCTGGAAGTTTTCATAATTTTTGGAGCTCATTTGGTTTTTTTTCGGGATTTATCGGCTTGAATTACTGCATAGGAGGCTCGGGATTTAGCCATTTTGCAAACGAACTCGGAATCAAGATTTTCTTTTGCCAATCTCTTCCAAATAATTTAAAAATGAGATCTGCAAAATTTCAAAAGATTTGGAGCCCATTTGCTATTTTTTTGGGAGTTTCCTTTTTGATTTACTACATAAGAAGCCCAGGATTTGGCCATTTTGCAAACGAACTCCGAATCAAGATTTTCTTTTACCAATCTCCTTCAAATGATTTAAGAATGAGATTGACAAATTTTTCAGAATTTTCGGAGTCCATTTGCTCTTTTTCCCAAATTTTTCCAATTTTGCCCTTTAACCTCCGAAACCCGGTTTTGCTCAAAACAAGTCCGATTTTCAGATTTTCTTCAATCTGAGCCTTGGGCCATCCTTTTTAATCATTCCTCATCCATTGGGGGCTTTGGTCTTACCAAGTCGGGCCATTTCTGTGATTCTTCCCGATTTCACCGAAATCCACTAAAAACCCTAATTCTCGATTTTCTCCCGGATTGACTTTTCTTTCAGTTTTTTCTTGCAAGTGACTTCTCCGTTACCCGTAGTCAGTGCTTATCTTTCATTTGGAACCTTCAATTTCGACCATTTTGATCGTTTAAGCACTTTTCCCCAAATTTCTCGGATTAGGGTTTCTTTTCTACTAAATCTCCAAATCCCAACTTCCGGACTCCATATCTTTCAATGTAGACCTCGGATTATCAAAATTCTTTCTCCTTTTTTCAATTGAACTTAAAATCTTGATTTTGAAAATGGGTTGACTTTTTCAGTAGTTGACTTTCTGGGGTTGACTTTTTCGGGGTTGACTTTTTTCGGGGTTGACTTTTTTTTCAAGTTTGACTTTTTGTGCTCGCCCTCTTAAACTAAGTCTCGGAGTACCACCTGCAGGATGAAAAAAAATTTTTTACACTCGGAAACATCAATATGGGAAGAAAACATACCTGTTTAGTGGTCCGGACAAAATTAGGTGTCTACAGCTGCCCCTCTTTGGCTATTGCTGAGAATCAGGAATCAGGCAAAGATAAACCAACACTAATTTTGTACGGTCAGTGAAATCACATGTGAAAGAAAGGGAAAGGGATTTTCTTTTTCATTTCTTCATTCATTTTTGCATTTTTCTTTTTTTTTCATTTTCATTTTCAATTCTTTTTTTCCTTTTTTCAAAATTTTTTTTTAATTTTTTTTTTTTTTTAAGAACAGTAAATTGAAGATTTGTCTTTAAATTGAATTCCCTACCTAATCAAGGCTCGATTCGTCTTATGGAAACGAATTCGATTTGCAAGAAAGGAAACGACCTGGACGATGGTCTCGGGGCCTTAACCTGTCTTGTTCTCAGCTGTGTTTAAAATTCTGGATATCTCCTCCAGAAGCTTCGCCCATCACCACCAAAGTCTTGCTCAATTTTTAAAATGTAAAAAATTTTGGGTTTCACCTCGAGAAGCTTCAGCTATCACTACCGAAGACTTTTAACCTTTTCAAAGGATTTTAAAACTCTGGATATCTCCACCAGAGGCTTCGGCTATCACCACCGAAGACTTTTAACCTTTTCAAATGATTTTAAAACTCTGGATATCTCCACCAGAGGCTTCAGCTATCACCATCGAAGACTTGTTCATAATAAAAAAAAGTACCTCGACGATGATCTCGGGGCTCAACTCGTCTTAAGAAAACGAATTCGATTAGCAAGAGGATTTTAAAACTATGGATATCTCCACCAGAGGCTTCAGCTATCACCACCGAAGACTTATTCATAATAAAAAAAAGTACCTCGATGATGATCTCAGGGCTCGACTCATTTGAGAAGCAAAACGAGTTCGATTATACCTGACAGCTTTAAGAGATGATGCAAATGCTTCATGATGCAAATGCAAATGTCTTTTGTTGATGCAAACGCTTCTTGATGTAGATGCAAATGACTTAGATTGGTGCAAATGTCTTTGATGCAAGTGTAAATGACTTGATTTGATGCAAACTTTCTTGATGCAGATTTAACTAACTTAGATTGATGCAAATGCTTCTTGATGTAGCTGCACATGTTGAAAAAAATTCTGGATAACTCCTTCAAAAGAAGATTTCTCATTTTTCAAAATTATAAAACGCTGGATATCTCCACCAGAGGCTTCAGCTATCACCACCGAAGACTTCTTCATTTTTAAAACTGTAAAATTCTGGATATCCCCACCAGAAGCTTTGGCTATCACCACCAAAGACTTGCTCAATATAAAATTCTAGATAACTCATCTAGAAGAAGATTTCTCATGTTTCAAAATTATAAAACCCTGGATATCTCCACCAGAGGCTTCAGCTATCACCACCGAAGACTTGTTCACTTTTAAAACTGCAAAATTCTGGATATCACCACCAGAAGCTTTGGCTATCACCACCAAAGACTTGGTCATTGTAAAATTCTGGGTAACTCCTTCAGAATAAAATTTCTCATTTTTTAAAATTATAAAACCCTGGATATCTCCACCAGAGGCTTCAGCTATCACCACCGAAGACTTGTTCACTTTTAAAACTGTAAAATTCTGGATATCCCCACCAGAAGCTTTGGCTATCACCACCAAAGACTTGCTCATTGTAAAATTCTGGGTAACTCCTTCAGAATAAAATTTCTCATTTTTCAAAATTATAAAACCCTGGATATCTCCACCAGGGGCTTAAGCTATCACCACCGAAGACTTCTTCACTGTTAAAACTGTAAAATTCTGGATATCCCCACCAGAAGCTTTGGCTATCACCACCAAAGACTTGCTCATTGTAAAATTCTGGGTAACTCCTTCAGAATAAAACTTCTCAAGTTTTAGAATTATAAAACCCTGGATATCTCCACCAGAGGCTTCAGCTATCACCACCGAAGACTTGTTCACTTTTAAAACTGCAAAATTCTGGATATCACCACCAGAAGCTTTGGCTATCACCACCAAAGACTTGCTCATTGTAAAATTCTGGGTAACTCCTTCAGAATAAAATTTCTCATTTTTCAAAATTATAAAACCCTGGATATGTCCACCAAGGGCTTCAGCTATCACCACCGAAGACTTGTTCACTTTTAAAACTGTAAAATTCTGGATATCCCCACCAGAAGCTTTGGCTATCACTACCAAAGACTTGCTCATTGTAAAATTCTGGGTAACTCCTTCAGAATAATATTTCTCATGTTTTAAAATTATAAAACCCTGGATATCTCCACCAGAGGCTTCAGCTATCACCACCGAAGACTTGTTCACTTTTAAAACTGTAAAATTCTGGATATCCCCACCAGAAGCTTTGGCTATCACCACCAAAGACTTGCTCATTGTAAAATTCTGGGTAACTCCTTCAGAATAAAATTTCTCATTTTTCAAAATTATAAAACCCTGGATATCTCCACCAGAGGCTTCAGCTATCACCACTGAAGACTTGTTCACTTTTAAAACTGCAAAATTCTGGATATCACCACCAGAAGCTTTGGCTATCACCACCAAAGACTTGCTCATTGTAAAATTCTGGGTAACTCCTTCAAAATAAAATTTCTCATTTTTCAAAATTATAAAACCCTGGATATCTTCACCAGAGGCTTCAGCTATCACCACTGAAGACTTGTTCACTTTTAAAACTGCAAAATTCTGGATATCACCACCAGAAGCTTGCTCATTGTAAAATTCTGGATATCCCCACCAGAAGCTTTGAGAAATGATGCAGATGCACATGTCTTTTAACAAGGTGCTCATGCTTCATGGTGCAAATGTAAAATATTTCTTAGTGCAAATGCAAATGGCCTGGATTGATGCCCATGTTTCATGATGCAGATGCCCCTACTAATTGTGTTCATGTAACTGGTTTATGAATGGTGTAACTACAATTACCACACAATAATGAAAATGCAATGATTCTAGAAATGATGCAATTGCTTGAGATGACACAAATGCGAATTCCATGAAGAATGTAAATGTAAAGGTAAAATGCAGATGCTTATGGAATAATGCCAATGCAAATACCCATGAATGATGCAAATGCTTGCCGACACTGTGTAGATGCAAAAGCTCGATAAAGAAATGAGTGCTCATGAGTGATGCAAATGCCCCCGGTTGTTTTTCTAAACTTTGGCTTAGCCTCTCAAATTCATTTTTCCTCTTCAAATCAGAGTATATCTTCAATTCATTTTGGCTATTCTCTTTGCCCCAACAGTTTTCAAACTTTCATCAACAGAGATCTGAACTGGGTTCGATATCTTCTTCTCATATCTGGAAGTCAGGACCTATCCTGGCAGTTCTATATCTTTGGGTTAGAAAAATCCTTGTCTCATGTCAACATCAAAAATGGGTATTTCAAAAATATTTTTATTTTCCCTTTTTGAAAAACAATTTTGCTTATTTAAGGAAAACTTCTAAGCCAAAAATTTTAACTCCACAGTGTATGATGTACAAATCTTTTGATGACTGATGATCACTGTTAGAAAATTCCCTAAGTATTAATTTGGGTTTTTCAATTTGAATTGACAAGGTTCGATACAACAAGATTTTGGTTTTTTTTTTTTCAGGAAAACTTCACAACAAAAATGTATGTCCCTTCTAGGCTCACAAATGGAACAGATTTTATAAATCATGAATTCATTGAGAACCAAACAAATTCAACATTCTTGTAGTTTCCAATATCAAGGTATTTTGACAAGCGTCAAGATTGGCTGGGATGTTTAAACTGGAAAGTTGATTTTGGAGGAAAAAAGTTTCAGTTTTTGAAATCAATCATCCGAATGAGAGTTGACACTTCGGGAGGTTCAGGAATTCCTAGATGTTCCTCGATGACCACTTCTTTATGATGATCTTCTCTTTTGTGGTATCGGCACTTTCATATATGGCATCAAAAATTTCTAAATTTACTCTAGACCGCCTATTTTTGGGTTTTCGCCCTAGAGTCCCTTTTTTTTTTTACTTGTTCTACCATACACTTGAGAATTATAAATTCTTCCTTAGTGAAATGATAATTCGATGAAATGGGATAAAATCTGAGGAAAAACCTTTCAGATTAAATATTCATGCTTGATCAAAATGGACTTTTAAAGCATATAATGTAGGCCATGGCTCAGGGTTCAGAAAGAAAGGATAAATAGGCCCAAAATATGTGTTTGAGGGTAATCAGATCAAGGATCTATTTTTTTTTTAGGAGGATTCTCTTTGAAGCATTTGTTCTTTCTTGGACATTTCTTTCCTTTTGACTTTGCTCTTTTTCTTCCTTGCTTTTGGCTTTCAATTTGCCATGTCTTTCACACATTTTTTTTCATTGTGTTTTTTTCTTTTGTTTTTCTTGGCTTTCATCTCGCCATCTCTTCCTTTTTCTTTTTCTTTGACAAAGTGAGCCTGTATTTATTCGGGACTTCATTTGCTTTGTATCTGTCTTTGAGCTAGGACTCATTTCTCAATGATCTTAAAAAGATATTTCCTTGCATTTGCCCCCCAGTGTAGAGGGTGATCCTTGATCAGGGTTCAAAGAAGAAAGAATTCTTTTGGCTCAAAAGGGGTGACTATGGATAATAATTTTTTTTGTGAAGGGATATGAAAGATGGCCATTCCTCATGTCAAGCACGAATATTCACTTTGAAAAGCAATCCTCAGGGGAAATAGATATTCAGAATTTCATTTTGCACTTTGGAGTCATCCGAATTCTCATATGCATGGTATCACAATTTTTTTCTTTTTTCTTTTTTTTCGTCGCATGCCCCAATGATCCATGCGTTTAGTCCATCCTTATTCACCATGTATCCATCATTTCCACATATGATGCCCCAATTTGATTAACCAATGAGAATTTGTATCAACGAGGAACATAGCAAGTCCGGGTCTGTACTGAAAAGGCTGAGTTTCCAATCTGAGTTCTTTGAAGAGACAAGGAAAATATGACCCAAAAAACGGGTTTTCTCATAGGACAAGGGATAATCTAGTTTAATCATTGTGCCCCAGGGTGTCAAACATGAAGTGATGTCTGGGCAATTAGTGTTTTGATGGTCATTGGGAAAGGGCATGAATGGTTTTAGCACAATCTTGACTCACCAAATTATCAAAATCTGGATTCTTGAAAGAATGTCTCATTTATTTGATTTTTAAGGAATTTGAAAATTTTCAAAAAGTTCGTTCCTTTGTTAATAGCCTAGACTAAGATCTACATCTTTGCTTATTCTGTGATGACAATGGTTTTATGAAGTCAAATCATTCATATTCCTTGAAGCATTAGGTCTTTCAAGTGTTCTCGGTTCAAAAGATTTAGGCTTAGGAAAGCCTAAAAGAGAGGGCTGAAGGTATTGGGTCATTTATAACAATGATCATCACTATTCTCAAGATTGTTCATTATTTCATGTGAAAACCACTTATTTATTGTGTACCACAAATTTTCTCAAAGTTTCATTTGTTTTTTTTTTCTTTTCAAATTTATTGCTAAAATAAAATGAACACAAAATATTTAAATTCAAAATTTATTTATTTCATGTAGATGTCATCATGAGATAAGCGCTTTCATCATCAAAGTGTAGAAATATATGCATCAGAATGCTCCTATTGACATGCTTTCAAAGATAACAAATATTATCCTCAAAATTCTTCAAGAGGAAATCAATCTATGGTAAAACAAATTTCCAATGTTCGATAAGCTCTGGAATCCAAATGCCATCGTGAACAAGACCCTCAATTCTTTCCTTCAGTTTTCTGCATTTTTAGTCGAACGCCCAATTGCCCCAATATGATCCCGCACTTGCTGTTGAGGTCATAGCTTTTAGCTGACGAAGAAAGCTCTTTAAAGCTAAGCCAATTTCTATTTCATTTTATTAATGTGTTTCATGATGAATGAGTTATGAATGTCATGAATGCAATTTGATGCATGTGAAGGATAAACAAAGTTATGTGTGGTCATATACTGTGGAAACATATTGACCATGTATGCTATAAACGCAACACGATGCCAACATGATGCATTTAAAGAATAAGAAAAATCAATGCATGGATATATGCAATGAATGACCATGTATATTCCAAATGCATTTCTCAATGAATGATCATATACACTATCAATGCCACACAACGTCAATTATGATGCATGTGAAGAATAAATGATTGACACAGAGTATATACAAAGTTAATCATGCTGACCGTGTATGTCATGAATGCAACCTGATGCCAATATGTCAAATTAATGCATGAACATATACGGAGAACTCATGATGACTGTGTATGCCATGAATGCAATCTAATGCCAACATGATGCATGTAAAGAATAAGCAAATTAATGCATGGATATATACAATGAATGACCATGTATGTTCCAAATGCATTTCCCAATGAATGGTCATATATACTATGAATGCCACACAATGTCAATTATGATGCATGTGAAGAATAAATGACTGACACAGAGTATATACAAAGAAAGTCATGCTGACCGTGTATGTCATGAATGCAACCTGATGCCAATATGACAAATTAATGCATGAGCATATCATGATGACTGTGTATGCCATGAATGCAACCTGATGCCAACATGATGCATGTAAAAAATAAGCAAATTAATGCATGGATATATACAATGAATGACCATGTATGTTCCAAATGCATTTCCCAATGAATGATCATGTAGACTATGAATGCCACACAATATCAATTATGATGCATGTGAAGAATAAATGATTGACACAGAGTATATACAAAGAAAATCATGCTGACCGTGTATGTCATGAATGCAACCTGATGCCAATATGACAAATTACTGCATGAGCATATCACGATGACTATGTATGCCATGAATGCAATCTAATGCCAGGTATATACAGATAATGACTATGCATGTCATAAACGTGTCCTACAATGAATGACCATGCGTGCTATGATGTCAAAATGATACATGCTAAGAATAAATGAATTCATACAAAGGTAGGTACAAAGAATGACCATGTATATCACAAATGTATTCTACAATGAATAATCATGCATGTTATGACTGTAACACGATGTCAAAATGACACAAATAAATTAACCAATGATTACACGAAATTGGTGGGACCTAAATCTTCATTATTCAAAAATCTCATTATGCAAGATTTGCCTCCTAATTTATGATGATTTTTTTTTTGTTTTTTTTTTTTGAAAAACCAATCACATTGTTTTCAAAAGAATTTAAGGGTGGATCCCACTACGGTACAATATGCAAATGTTCATGTGACACTACCGGTTTTATGAAATCATCTAATGATATTACCAACTGTTTATTGCAAAGAATGAGATCAATAATACAACCAAAAATGTACATGTTCTATTCACCCATGTATGAAATGTGCAACATGCAAAAATGCTTGAAAAAGGATTTTTTTTTTTTTAAAAAAACAGCTAATGAACATCTGCCCTAGCAATATCTGCTTATTTAGGCATCACGATGCCTTCGAGGCGGAGTATCACATTTATTACGGGCGATGTACGTACATCGTTGCCCGATCTACCACACTCATTCGGAGTGTAAAACAGGTAACAAAAAGTTTAGAAATGTCCCTCCATGTGTTCCTATTTTCGGTATATCTAACGGAAATTCGGGATGGCTTCACCTAGGTTCACTATATGAGGGTGAATCGGTTCTAAGGCCCCGAATTGTTCCTCACTGTCACCGGTGAAGGCTAGTAAGGCACCCCGATAAAAGCGGGTTCAATTCGTTAGAGTATATTTTCCTATGCCCGTACGGAGGATTATCACGAAGGCATTAGGTACTTTATACTCCGAAAGTGTTTCACTAGCCCATACGGAGGATCATCACGAAGGCGTAGTTACTTTACTCCCACTTAAAAGGATGGAACCCGGGTATAGGATTCATGTTATGCAAATGCACGTGTAGTGTGTGTGGAGGAATAATAAACCTTTCACCACCTATTCTACAAACCTTATTCTAAATGCCCTAGCAATTAAAACATTCAAGAATAGTGTAACGCATTAACCAACAAGCAATTATAATATGCAACCTTAAATAACTAGAGAACAATAATAAAATGCATGCACATGAGTATGAGCATATTTAAAAATATTTTACTATTTTTCAAAATTCTCCTTATTAAAAAAATGTGGGAATTAAAATTAAATACCAATTAAACCAACAAAACCGAGACTGAGATAACACACGACTAATTCTAGGCCTAACTCTCTAATATTTCCCCAGCGGAGTCGCCAAGCTGTCGCAACCTAAAAAATAACGACGAGTCTCATCGCAAGACTTTATTATTCGTTAAGCGTGACATTTAAAAAAAACCGAGGAAAAGTCGACTTAATTCCTCTAGAAATGAAGGTTTTGAAAATAACCTTAAAAAAGACATGGAGTCGCCACCAATCTTTTTTAGCTAGGTGTGATCGGCAACCTATTAAAACCGGTTTTATAAAATATTTTAAAAATTAATTAAAACATTTTAAAAACCAATTTCAAGTCTGCGTTTTAAACCAGAGAAATCAAAGAAGCGGGTTCGGGAGTCGGTTACGTGCAGGGAAGGATTAGCACCCCCACAACGCCCGTATAAATCGGTACCTTATTAATCGTGTGTTATCTCAAGTCTCGGTAAAAGTTGGTTTTAAATTTAGTATTTCAAATTAATTCCCAATTTAAAGAAAAATAATTCCATTTTTTATTGAAAATGATCCGGAATTTATAAATTCAAAATTTTCCTATATTCCCCAACAAACGTGGCAAAATATAGAAATTTTTATTAGTTTTGGAAAACTTTCCGAATCATTCTCTTTTTTTTTTTTGAAAGAAAAATATTCCTTTATTAATAATAATTGATGATATTCCCTCCAGCAAACCCGGTAGAGAACTCATGAATTATTTTAACTCGGGAATATCTTTATTTTTATTGAAAACCATTATCTTTTTTGAAAACATTTAAAAGAAATGAATATGTATAGGCATGACATAAATAAAATGACATAGCAAAATCTAAATAATATAATGCAACCTAAATGTCATGACACATAGAAATTATTATGGCAAGAATCACATATTATATAAAATGCATGAATATAAAAATGCAATGCATGAAATGTATTTTTTCCTTTAATTAAGGAAATCCGTATATCTAAAAAGATATCCGGCTACCTTAGGAAAATATGTCAAATTAAATATTCTAAAACCAAAATACTTTGTGATTGTTTGAAAACAATTTTGAAAAGCTTGAATTAAAAATAAAAACTAGGCTAAAATTTTTAAAATGGCTCTAATTTCCTAAGTTTAAAAAAATCCGGACTTGGCTACCCTTAACCCGGGACTTGAAAAACCATTTTTAGAGTTTAAAAAGGCTTAGATATTACCCTAAGTCAGTAGCTAACCCTCCTAATCAGCCCACTCTAAGTAAATTAACCAAAACAGAAAATTCGTTTTTCTTTAAATTCAATTATGACTCCACTGTCCAGTTTTAATCCACGATTTTTTACCCTATTTTTAGAAATTCCAAAAATTCTGAAAAAATTATTGGAGACTCAGGACATGTAAAAATACACGGAAAAAATCGACTTAATTTTCTGATCAAAGATGAATTCCCAGAAAAATCGGAGATGTACGAGTTTTGGGTGGAAAAAAAAATGCTTTGCCAACACATTTTTTTTTTGTCTTTGATAAAATCATTTAAAAATCAAAATAAAAATATTTGAAACTCATAGAATGACTTGAAAACAGTAGCTAGGACTTTTTGAAAGTTAGATAAAAATTGGCTTAAGTAAAAAAAATCACAAAGGTAGAATAATCAATTTGACAAACTTAATTTTCCACAAGTGTGCTCAAGAGAGCATGACCTTGAACCATTAATTGGCTCAAGTCATTATTCAAGTGACATGGTCATGAAATGAATGAAACAATGCAGCAAACATAATGCATGAAATGCATGGATCTAAACCTAAATGTAAGGAAAATGCATGACATAAATAATATGGCCTAGACCTAACATGAACTTGCATGGCATTTAATGTAACCTAGACCTAAAACATGCATGGCATTTTTACAAACACAAAGCATGCTTAATTCAAAAATCCAACCAAATATCATGCAAATGCAAAAACCTAACAACTAGCATGACAAAAAAGTGCAACACACAATGCAAAACACATGGAGTAGCCAAATGGCCTCAAGCTCCAACAAGCATGGCATTTTCTCAAACACTTGGCATACTAGCATGAAAAACTAAGTCATAACACAAAAATCACACAAGCATTTTCACAAACACCTAATATACTAAATCTAAAACATGCTCACTAAGATATAAAACAAGAATCATGCAAAGAATCACACAAGCATTTCACAAACACTTAATATGCTAACTCTAAAACATGCTCAAATTTAAACAACATGAAAACAGAAAATTAAAAATGTAAAAACATGATATCTAAGACATAAATGGCAACAAACAAAGCAACCAAATTAAATATAACTTAAGAACATGAAATAACATAATATTTAAAACATCAAAAATAAAGAAAATAGCATAAACAATATGGTAAAATGAATCAAAAATAACAACTTAAAATAAATAATGTAGGCCATTTGGCCATGGTGAGTTTATTGTAAAAACAAAATGTAAGAAAAATATACTTAAGAAAGGAAATGAAGGAAGAACAAGAAACATTATTTTAAAATGAAAACTCACCAAGTAGCTTTTGAACGGATTAAGCTATAAACCCTCAGAGTAGCTTTTGAACGGATTAAGCTACAAACCCTCTCACAAGTAGCTTTTGAACAGATTAAGCTATAAACCCTCAGAGTAGCTTTTGAACGGATTAAGCTACAAACCCTCAAAGTAAAACACTATGACTCACCACCCGGATAATCCTAATACAAGTGTATAGACTATCTCACAAGGGGTAGTGGGTGATCTCAACCAAAGGCCAAGACTCCTTATTTATAAGGTGAGCACCTCCTTGGCTTGACATTACAAAGGGATGTGGGATTGGGACTTAGGCTCAAAAATGAAAATCTCTAACTTAACTCTTGATTTTTAATCACTTGATTGAAAAAATCCTAAGCTTCCTCCTTCCTTTGGGCTTGGGCAGGCCAGCACTTCTCTTTTCCAGCACAGCTCTGATTTTTGAAAGGCCCAAAGAAGCCCTTTTCGGTTGCTTGGGTGAAACGACCATTTTGCCTCCCGGATGCAAAATAAATATCAAACGGGCTCCAAATTCAATTTTTCTTTTTTTAATACTTCCAAAATAATAAAATATTGAGTTCTGGAAGTTTTCAAAATTATCCGAGTCCGTTTGCTATTTGTTTGGATTTTTTCTTCCCAAAATGTCCTTTTATGCCCCTACTTTTTACCATTTTTTAAACGAGCTCCAAATCAAGATTTTTCTTCACCAATCTCTTCAAAATAATTAAAAAGTGTGATCTGGAAGTTTTCATAATTTTTGGAGCTCATTTGGTATTTTTTCGGGATTTATCGGCTTCAATTACTGCATAGGAGGCTCGGGATTTAGCCATTTTGCAAACGAACTCGGAATCAAGATTTTCTTTCGCCAATCTCTTCCAAATAATTTAAAAATGAGATCTGCAAAATTTCAAAAGATTTGGAGCCCATTTGCTATTTTTTTGGGATTTTCCTTTTTGAATTACTACATAAGAAGCCCGAGATTTGGCATTTTGCAAACGAACTCCGAATCAAGATTTTATTTTACATCATTCAAATGATTTAAGAATGAGATTGACAAATTTTTTAGAATTTTCGGAGTCCATTTGCTATTTTTCCCAAATTTTTCCAATTTTGCCCTTTAACCTCCGAAACCCGGTTTTGCTCAAAACAAGTCCGATTTTCAGATTTTCTTCAATCTGAGCCTTGGGCCATCCTTTTTAATCATTCCTCATCCATTGGGGGCTTTGGTCTTACCAAGTCGGGCCATTTCTGTGATTCTTCCCGATTTCACCGAAATCCACTAAAAACCCTAATTCTCGGTTTTCTCCCGGATTGACTTTTCTTTCAGTTTTTTTCTTGCAAGTGACTTCTCCATTACCCGTAGTCAGTGCTTATCTTTCATTTGGAACCTTCAATTTCGACCAGTTTGATCGTTTAAGCACTTTTCCCCAAATTTCTCGGATTAGGGTTTCTTTTCTACTGAATCTCCAAATCCCAACTTCCGGACTCCATATCTTTCAATGTAGACCTCGGATTATCAAAATTCTTTCTCCATTTTTCAATTGAACTTAAAATCTTGATTTTGAAAGTGGGTTGACTTTTTCAGTAGTTGACTTTCTGGGGTTGACTTTTTCGGGGTTGACTTTTTTCGGGGTTGACTTTTTTTTTCAAGTTTGACCTTTTGTGCTCGCTCTCTTAAACTAAGTCTCGGAGTACCACCTGCAGGATGAAAAAAGTCTTTTTACACTCGGAAACATCAATATGGGAAGAAGAAAACATACCTGTTTAGTGGTCCGGACAAAATTAGGTGTCTACATTCCTGTACAAGTGACAATATTTTAATACTTCAACAAATAGTTTCTAAGTCTATAGGACCTATAACCTTGCTCTGATACCAAATTGAAACACCCTGTCCGGATAATCTACCTAAAATCCCGCAGAGTTTACTTTCTATCTCAAGTATAACCTTCCTACAAATAACACTCAATTCATATCCTCAACCAACAATATTTCTCAATACTATAATCACATATATCCATGCATATTCAAAAATTATCCATGATCAATTTATGCTCAAGTCAAAACATATTGATCTATTGTCTCATATCTTCAAATATATATAATATATCCAAAAGTAAACCTATCTCAGCAAGGTTTACTAGATAAAAACATCAAGAGATCAAATCTTCTAGAAATTTAGATATGATGCCCACCACGTCAATATACTCTTGAAGCGGAGAGTAGAGGAAGGCAGCAATCTCGACACCTAACTGTGACCTGAAAATGAGAAATAAGAAGAGGTGAGATATATGAATATCTCAATGAGTATACAACATTTAAAGCGTGTGAAAACTATAATGGTAACCTGTAAAGCATAATTGACATTTTCAAAATAAATAATAGTAAAACCATAATGAGTAATTCAAGATGTAGTGAAGTTTTCAAATGTATGACAATATTATAATATTAAATCAAAGTATAAAATATGTAAAGTAAATCAGGTTATGTATAGTTGGGCTCCAACTTACTGTCATGCATAAGAATACATCCATGAAATAATCAGGCAATATCTATGTAGGCATACTAGTAGCCGGCCCCAAAGGCCAATACCACCATAGGATGCCCCAAAGGCATATGTGTCGCTATGATGTGCCCCCAAAGGCTAATATAAAGGGATAGGGACTCTGGAGGTGGCTCCCACCACAAAGGCGTAGCACGCAGATCCCATACCCTAGTCTAATATCACGGAATTGGGACTCTAGAGGTGGCTCCCGCCACAAAGGCATAGCACGCAGCTCCCGTATTTCGATCAAGGGTATAATCTCATACATTAAGTCAGGTGGAGCCAAAACCATGTACGTCAAATTCTATGTATAATCATATTTCATAAATCAACCAACTTACTCGATATAATATTTTTTGAAATAAATGTACTTTAATAACAAATCAATTCATATGATTATATATCGTATATACCTTTACTACGTAAAATAAATATCATGCTAAAAAAAATTATAATTATAATTATAATTAAAGAAATTTAAAATAACTATAGTTGTCGTCTACTCACTATCCTTAAGATGATCTCATTGTACACCTCGATCTGAAACTTCGAGATCCACAGGTGACGTCGAATCTACGTGGCCTAGAGATTAACGATAATTAGTATCTATACATGCTAAAAGCATTACACAATTATGAATGCAACTTAAGTCCCATTAATCTACCCCATAGTCAATACTAATTTCTCATACTCAAAACACCATATCCTTAATTTTAATATCATTTTCATAATCATTTTCTCCATAATTCAACTCCATATTCATGTCCTTATCAAATTCCTTTCTAGTACTCCATGCCTTAGAGATTTTCATAATCCATAACCATCACTTAGTACTATATTTCTGTTAAGCAATAAATTCCTTACTATCGAGCTAGATTAGAAAATCATAACTTGAGTTTGGTAAGGAATTTTGAAGTGATTCCAATTGGTTTATTTCAATAAATAAATCTAATTTATGAATAAAATAACTAACTTAAACAATTAGAACAAAATCTTGATCAAATTTGATAAATCTCGAAACTATGCTGAAATAGGGGTCAACACAGAACAACCAACTTCACCGAATTTTATTTTTTTAACCGCTTATTGGTGTTGGGTGATTCAAAAACAAAAAATTCTCATATTGAAGTCTAGTTTCTAGGAAAAATATCAAAAAGATACAAACCCAGTTGTGCTGAACCCAAAAAATCCGAACAGCAAGCATGCTCAACTTGCCCTGTTTTGCTTTTTCTTCCCTTTTTCTTCCCATTTTCTTGTTCATGCTTTCAAATCCTTTTAATTCTTACCAAAGGTGAGTAAAAATCATACTGAATAGATGAATTTCAGACCTTAACATGTTTATGGAACAAAGATCTTAGCATGCTCAAGTAGAATATCTAAAGAAAATGTAGAATTTATCAAGAAACTAACTTTGGATGTGATTGTTGTTGAGATTTTAGTGGAATACTTAAAGAGAAATGTTGGAGGAGATGAAGAGAATTTGAGGGAATGAGAGGGGAGGGTGGCCGTCTAGCTCATAAAGAAATGAAGAAAATTTTCTTGAAATTTCAAGATAATAAGATGACTAAAAGATATTTTTCAACTTTTGGTATAATTACCCATTGGTCCCTCAACTTTTTATAATAACCATTAAGCCCCTAAACTTTTTTTAGTTTGTTCAATTTGATCCTTTCTTCTTTTAATTCCTTCACCTATAACTTCTTACCAATATCCAAGTTTGTCCTTAAAATTTTTCGGATTTAACTTTACATGATTATACGTAAACTCGGTTGTTACACCGTATATCTAAAAAGAAATACGACTACCTTGGGAAAATATATCAAATTAAATTTTCTAAAATGAAAATACTTTGTGATTGTTTGAAAACAATTTTGAAAGAAACTTGAATGAAGATTGAAACCCTAGCCAAACCCTTTAAAAATGACTCTAATTTCCTAAGTTTGAAATCCCGGACTTGACCATCCTTAACCCGAGTTTTATGAAATCATTTATAGAGTTTAAAAGGCTTAGATACCACCCTAAGACAATAGCTAAAGTTTCTAACCAACCCCTTCTAAATGCCTTAGGCAAAATCAACAATTGTTTTTCTTTTGAATTCAAATCTACCTCTACTGTCTAGTTTTAAATCACGAGTTTTTTACCTATTTTTAAAAAATAAAAAAAAAATCTAAAAATATCCTAGAGACTCATAACATGTAAAACTACACGATATAAAATTTTCTTAATTTTTTGATTAAATATGACTTCCCAAAAAAATTGGGAAAGTCCGAGTATTGGGTGAAAAACTGTTTTGCCAAAACACATTTTTTTGCCTTTGATAAAATCATCTAAAAATCAAAGTAAAATTGTTGGAGACTCTCCTAAAGAGCTACATACAGTAGATAACACTTTTAAAAAGTTAGACAAAAATTTGCTAAGTAAAGAAAATCACAAAGGTAGAATAATCAATTTGACAACTCTTTAATTTTCCACAAGTATGCTCAAGTGAGCATGACTTTGAGCCATTGATTGGCCTAAGTCATAAATCAAGTGGTATGACATGATATGCATGAACATACCGCAAATAAAATGTATGAAATGCATGATCTAAAGCCTAAATGATATAGGAAACGCATGACAATTCAAAATAACCTAAATGCCTAGCATGAGTTTGCATGGCAATAAATGCTAACCTAACTTAATATGCATGAAATGCTTGATAATGCAAATGTGGCTTAGACCTAATATGTTATGAATATGCATGAAAATGCTAATGTGACCTAAGGCCTACATAGCATAGCAATGCATGGCAATACCAATATGATTTAAGACCTAATATACATGGCATTACCAATATGGCCTAGACCTAAAATGTAATGAGAATGCATGGCAATACTATGAACATACAATGACTAATAAATATAATACTAATGCTTGAACAAACAGCAACTGATACACAATTTCATGGCATAATCCTAGCTAACATGGTACCTAAATAAAATGCAAATGCACATACAAGGCTAGGAATGCATGAAGAGGCCGAATGGTCACATGGTACTCTAATGCAATCCTATCTAGTAAATAACACAAGTACATGGAAAATCATATCAAAATACATAATGTCATAACATTTTCACAAGCATATGACATACTAAAATCAAGATACACAAGCTCATGGCATGGGAATGCAAACAAGTCAAAAAGCAAGATGAAAATGCACATGCAATGCAAACAAAGTGGAAGTAGCCGAATGGTCATATACTCCAAATGATGGAATTTTATCATGGCATTTTCCACAAGCATATGGCATACTAAATATCAAGATATGCTAACTCATGGCATGGAAATTCAAACAAGTCAAGAAGCAAGATGAAAAAGCACATGCAAGGCAAGCAAAAATGGAGTAGCCGAATGGTCATATACTCCAAATTATGGCATTTTATCATGGCATTTTCACAAGCATATGGCAGACTAAAAATCAAGATATGTTAACTCATGGCATGGAAATTCAAACAAGTCAAGAAGCAAGTGTACATGCAAGGCAAACAAAATCAAGGCATTCGAATGGTCATGTGACAAAATAATAAGATGCAAACATGGCAATATGCAAGGTATGATACATGAATAAAAATGCAAAATATAATCAAGAAGAACAACAAGGGAATATTGTTTCATCAAAAGGAAATATAAAATAAAATATATCATAAAAATAATGTAAATAACATGTAAAAAATTAAGCATAGACATGAAAAGCAAATAACAAGCAAGCTAGTAAATAAAACAAGGAAAGTTAAGCTCCATGGTTGGTACAAAATGGGCATAGCCTCTCCCCTAACCATAATCACTTGAATTTGTCAAGATCATGAAGCCTTTCCATTTATTTTGTAAAAATCAGAACCTTAGAATACTTGAATAAACCTCCTAAAATCATGTTTCCCACAACAACATGCAAATAAGAAAAGAGAAAAAAAAATCAAGGCAAACAAACATGTTATTCGGCCATGGCAAAAACCTTGTAGAAAATTTTGTAGAGATTTATTTTCAACCATTTTGATGAAGAAGAAGAGATCAAAACTTAAGTAAACATTTAAAACTTTGATTTATATGAAAAATTTAGTAGGAAAACAAAATGGAAAATCAAGAAATCAACATAGAAAACAAGAAGAAAACAATGCTAAAGCTTGGTAAAAATGGCTACCTTCAAGCTTTTTTCAAAAACCTTTTCCTCATTTCTTTCAAAAACCTTTTTTTTTTTTTCTAAACTAGCTACTGACCTTGCTCTTCAAATGACTTAGCCTATATGGAAAAAATCAAACATTCCTTCCCCTCCTTTCTCTTGGCCGGTTGGCATGCCCACCATTGGATGATTTTTGCATTTTTTCTCTTCCAATCTTGGCCCTTAGATTAAGATATTTTCATGACAACATAAAAATGTCATCTTGCCAATTGATAGCAGCCCATTAGATGTGTACTCAGCCCTTCTAATAACCTCAGCCCTTAGATGAAAAAGAGGACCAATCCCATGTTCTCCCTTGCTTGGCCCTTTGAGTGCCTACCCTTGGATGAGTTGTGCTTTTCTATTCTTGGCCATTGGATGAGGATTCTTTCATGACAACATAAAAATGTCATCTTGGCATTTAATCCCAGCCCTTAGCATGTGTACTCAGCCCTTCTACATGGCCTAAGCTATTGGATGAAAAGGAACAATCCCATGCACTTCCTTGCTTGGCCGAATGGATGTCCACCTTTGGATGAGTTGTGCTCTTCCATTCTTGGCCATTAGATGAGAGTTATTTCATGACAAATAAAAATTTCATATTGGCATTTAATTTTGGACATTGAATGGTGTATTCAAGTTTTCTACAAGGCACCTAAGCCATTGGATGAAGGAGGGACCATTTGCAAGTTACTAGTGGTAGCATTTGAGCTTGATAGTGACTAAGGAATTAAATTGATCAAGCTTCCTACTTCTCCTCTATGCTGGCTGATCAAAGGAGGTATAATCCCAACAATTCCTTCTTTGATATTTTTCTTAATTACAATTTGCCATTTTCGGTTTCTTCGATAAAATGACCTTTTTGACCCTCGAACCTAAATAAATATCAAACCGACTCCAAATTAAAATTTTCTTTTTTCAATACTCCTAAAATAATAAAAAATTGAAATCTGGAAGTTTTCAAAATTTTTCGCGTCCATTTGCTATTTATTTGGATTTTTTCTTCCAAAATTGCCCTTTTGTGCACCCGAACTTTCACCAATTTTAAACAAGCTCCAAATCCATATTTTTATTCACCAATATATTCCAAATAATTTAAAAGTGTGATATGGAAGTTTTCATAATTTTTGGAACTCATTTTCTACTTTTTCGGGATTTATCTGCTTGAATTTCTACATAGTGGACCCTGGATTTGGGCATTTTGTAAACAAACTCCGAATCAAGATTTTGTTTCACCAATATCTTCCAAATAATTTAAGAATGAGATCTGCAAATTTTTAGAATTTTTGGAGTTCATTTGCTATTTTTCCCAAATTTTCCAAGTTTGCCCTTTTGCCTCTAAAGCCCGGTTTTGTTCAAAACAAGTCCAATTTTAAGATTTTCTTCAAACTGAGCCTTGGGCTATCCTTGTTTAATCACTCCTCATCAACTAGGGGCTTTAGTCTTACCGAATCGGGCCATTTTTGTAATTCTTCCAAATTTCACCAAAATCCACTAGAAACCCTAATTATCGGTTTTCTTCTGAATTGACTTTTCTTTCAGTTTTTCTTTCAAGTACCTTCTCCATTACCCGTATTTAGTGCTTATCTTTCATTTGGGACTTCAATTTCGACCAATTTGATCGTTCAAGCACTTTTCCCAAAATTTCTCGAACTAGGGTTTCCTTTCTACTAAAATTCTGTAACCCAACTTCCGACCTCCATATCTTTCAATGTAGACCTCGGATTATAAAAATTCTTTCACCATCTTTCAATTGGAATTAAAATCTTGATTTTGAAAGTGGGTTGACTTTTTTAGTAGTTGACTTTTTGCGGTTGACTTTTTTGCGGTTGACTTTTTCAAAATTGATTTTTTTTTTCTGCTTTCTAAAACTAAGTCGCGGAGTACCACCTACAGGATCAGAAAAGTATTTTTGCATTCTGAAACATCAATTTAAGAAGAAAACATACCTGATTTAGGGGTCCAGACAAAATTAGGTGTCTACAGCTGCCCCTCTTTGGCTATTGTTGAGAATCAGCAATCAGGCAAAAATAAACATACACAAATTTTGTCAGTGTAATACCCTCGTAAGTACGAGATCAATTTGAGACAATTATAACATGTGGATGGCTCGATGTTAAACTTTGAAATGCCTATAAAAAGGATGGGCTACCATGTGGTACACATGTTGTATGATAAATGGTAGAGTTGGGGGTTTAATCGAGTGATTAAGTGATTTAACCCGAAATTGACTAAAAGTTAGGATAGGGAAAAGTCAGTAAAATGTGATAATTTGACTTCACATAGTGTTGATATGTGATATAACATTATTTGGGAGTGTTAGAACATGAATCAGAAAAAAAAACTCGGTAAAATGTGAACAGGGGTATTTTGGTAATTTTACCCAAATTTTTGTTTTTAGTCCGTAAATGGTACCAATGGACTAAGTGATCATGTAGGATCATAATATGATGTTTAGATCAAAAATTGGACATTAAAATCAAATCCGATAACTAAAATCGTCTAATTCGTCATTTAGTGACGCTGGCGTAAATTACCGTAAAAACATGGTTTGGGATTTTTTGAAACTAATCCGAACACATGGACATATGTTATAACATATGAGTATTATGAATATGACAAGAAAAATCAAAAACGGAGTTGAAACCGGATTAGTCCTTAAGTAACCTAAAGGAATGAAAACCGAAAACTGACTGCGGGAAGGTCCGAAAAAGGTTTTAAATGGACCAATAGATTAATATAGACATAAAATGATGTTAGCAAGCTACTGGTGAAATCAGAACAAAAATCGGAGTTAAAACTAAAAAAGTCAAAATATTGACCCGTTGGAGCTCCGAGGCCCGGATTTGAGTTTCGGTATATCAAAAAAATTATCCAAACATGAAGATCAGTTATTATCATATTTGGAACATATCCGTGTCAAGAAAAGTGAAAAACGGGCTTCTGAACGTTAAAATTTCATGTTGGTCTGCTAAGGTACTAAAAGACAAAATAGGGGCAAAATGGTCATTTGACCATGGCCCACTTATTAAGTCTGAAAATCACACTTCTCCACCCCCAATTTCACGTGAGGAACCAAAAAAATGAGAAAGAAAAAAGGGAAGCCATGGAAGCTAGCTTCCAAGCTTTCTCTCTCCTCCGTTTACTAGGCAGATCACCAAAATTTTCAAAGATTTCACAAACCCAAAGGTAGATTCATGTTCTAAGCTTGATTTTGATGTTATATTTTGAAGATTTTTCCTTTAGCTATGAGAAACCATGTGGGCTCAAAATTGGTGGTGGTGAACCACCATGTTGCCACCATTTTGTTTGCCATGGGAGGTGTTCCTCTGCCTTCTTAAACCATAAATTAGTATCGGATAGCTTTGAATCAAAATTTAGAGGCTAAAACTAGTTTGGCCGAAACCGTAGCTTGCCCATGAGTTGGTGCCGCCATCTTCCTTGGTTGTTCGAGGCCACCGTTAGCTTTGCTGTCATCGAGTGAGCAACTTTCTAGTTGATTGTTGCTCCAAATTTTAATCCGAGCTAAGTGTAAAAAATTATTTGTAAAAAAAAAATTTAAGTTGAACATTTTTGGATATCAGCTAACTATTATAAATAATGGAAATTCGAGTGTCCCGTAGTTGTAAAATATTTACAGAATATCTTGACGATGTCGTAGGTACCCGTATCGTGGAGTTCGCCTGGGATCGCGACAAAGTCACGAAAGTGCCGCTTTAATACTCGAAATAACACTGTGAGTATTTAGGTTAATTTAGGAGGTAGTTGTTGTTTTATATGCATTGTTGATTGATACGGATACTGAAACACGAAAGATTGCTCGTATCATGGAAACGGTAAGTTTTAAACCTTACGCGGATTAATGGCGTAAGTGTAGTGTTAATATGGTTACATGAGGTAAGTATTGTAGAGTTGAATGATAATGATTGTGAGCTATATGAAATGCTCAGATATTCTTAATAAAGATGTCATAACAAGGTAGATTATGGTTGTACATGTCGGATTAATGAAAAAATAGTATGGAATTGTGTTTGAGGCATTATGTTTGCTAATTTATGAAATTGGTTGATGAATAATATTGTATAGGATGGTTGTGTATTTAAGGATAGTTAGACATTGCAAATTAAATGTTATGCACACAAGTTGTTTGATAAAATGTCTAAGTGAAATTGTAATGCTTGTAAACATAAGCAGAAATATGCTAGTGTAGAAGTTGTTACCTAGCATATTATATAAATCATTTAATAAGATAAACAAATTTAATATATCATGCTATTATTGTACGGACAGGGTAACATCCGGGATTCTATTATTTTACGGACAGGGTGATGTTCGGGATGCTCTTGTTTTACGGACAGGGTGATGTCCGGGATGCTATTGTTGTACGGACACGGTGATGTCCGGGAAGCTATTGTTTTACGAACAGGGTGATGTCCAGGATGCTATTATTGTACGGACAGGGTAACGTCCGGGATTCTATTGTTTTATGGACAGGGTGATGTCCGGGATGCTATTGTTTTACGGACAGGGTGATGTTCGGGATGCTATTGTTGTACGGACAGGGTGATGTCCGGGATGCTATTGTTTTACGGACAGGGTGATGTCCGGGATGCTATTTTGTACCGACAAGATGAGTCCGGGATGGTACAGGCAGGATGAGTCCTGGATGATATGGACAAGATAGTCTGGAATGGCAAATATTACGGACTGGTATAAGTCTAGGATGTTTTGATGTTATACCATGAAAATTTTCATGGTATAAGTCTAGGATGTTTTTTGAAGAGTGCGGCCAATGGTGTGTAGGCTTAGGGTGCTCGCCGACTAGAGCCATACAATTAGTGAGATTTCAGCTGTATGGTAGGGCACATGCATGGTATATCTCTTTAGTAGCCATAAGGCGGATTGATGACCCTCCTCTCGAGTGGTCAGAATTTAGTGTTGAGCTTCTTTGAGAATTTTTACCAGAAAATGAAAGGGATTTAGGAATTCATGAATACGAGAGGTTAAGACAATTCGAGGATAGGTCACGGGAGAGAGTGAGATATGAAAGACAAATATCTAGGCAAACAAGGCCATATGGACTAAGGGTTAGAACAACCCTAGAATCATAGATGTTGAGGGATAGAGAAGTCAGTAGTCGGATGAGGAGATTGACTGGTGTATGTTATAGATGTGGCAAGCCAGGGCATTTCAGGAGAGATTGCCCATTAGGTCCAGGTTCATCCCCATCAGTGCGAGCTCCACATCCAGCTATAGCATATCCAGGGCAACCAGCAGGGTTAGTAACATTATAGACGGGTCAGGGTTCCTAAGGTAGGGAACAACAATCTGTAGGCAGAGAACATACTATGGACAATAGAGGACAAGCCCGTGATTTTGCATCTACTGCCATGGTAACAGGTATAACTTTAGTCTGGTTTTGGCAAACTGATTTCATTTATTGAGTTGTATTTCAAGAAACTTTGAAGTATTTTGACCTACTTCCGAGATTTGATATTGATGTTGAGGATGTTGTGAAATGGTGGTGGTTGGATATTAAACTAAACTTGTAAGCTGGGTAATATTTGAGTGCTAAAAGATATATTTTAAGTTGGATTATAAATCACACACAAGGTTCTTGTGAAAATGCCTAGGAGGAAGGCGATTATTATGCCTACAAGGTTTTGGTTTAATGCTTGAATGAAAATATATAGCCTTGGAAGATCCTAAATAACCAAGATAAGAATATGATTTGGCATGGATGCCAATGTTGTAAGATTGATGTATATTTATTGTGGCTAGCCTAGTAGCGTACCTAGGCAGATAAAACTGATTGTATAGTCATGATAGCCTAGTATAGTTTCTAAGTGGGTTATATTGATTATATGGTTGTTGTTGCCTAGTGGTAATCTAGACAGATAAATATACGGATGTGGATGTTTATGTTTTTCCTGTGTACCAGGGAGTTTTGAGATTTCATTCTCGCACTAGTTCCTGAGTTTAAGATGATGGGCCTTAACAGGCGGAGATCATCATATGTCTTAGATGACTCGAGGGGCTATGCCTAGCAGATCATCACCACACGAACTTTGCCCGGGTTATGTGCTAGCACGTGGAACTAGATGCGAGAGATTTGATCATGAATTATTATATTAATCTCACGACTATGTGAAATATGGAGTTTTTTTGGTTATTGTACGTGATTGAGACATATTGCCCTAGTACTGGCTATTTAATATTTGGATTGTATTCAAAATGTTTAATGGTATTACGGGCTATGCCCAGGATGTGTGTTTATCGCAAACTGTATGCAAATTTATACAGATACTATAGACTTTGTCTAAAATTCCATAGTATACGGGACTCGGTGCAGGGCATACTTGAGTATAATTTGATGATAGTGTTGGTCTGAAGTTACATCTATTGATATGGTATGAATGGTTTATTGAACGAATGTAGTAAACATACAAGACACAATGTTATTTATTAAGCATGTATAGTTGAAAGAATGAGTCAGAGCTGTGCAGCGGAAGTGTAGTGTGATCAGAGGAAAAAAAATTGATTGAAACAGGATTGATTTTGGAAATATTAAAAGACTATGAGTGTATTATTTTTCTATCATTGGATAAAGCCAATATTGTGGCAATGTTTTAAAATATTACTGATAGTTAATAGTAAGGGAAACCCCCCATTTATATAATCGATTAGTAGTCCTCGAGATAGAGGTGTTCGAGGTAAAATCCTCGAAGTGGCACCCAATTTTTCTTATGTGTTGTACCTCGATAAAGTTATGATTTATCGTGAGTTCAAATAGTTCTAATAGTGACAGAGTATGGAACACATTGTTACGGAGTGGTGATTAAATGTTTACTGTGCTAGCAAGTTTAAGCTGAGCATCAGAAGCCAGCAATAATGCTACAGAGTTTAATATACAATAATGAGATTCAAATAGGTTATAAAGTTGAATACATAATAATGGGATTGAGATAAAGTCATTATGGGGCCTAGATATAGGCTTGCCTAAGGTAGGCAAGGAATGTGATGTTATTTGAGTGATTGTCGATAAACAGACTAAATTAGCACACTTGATTCAGGGTAAAATTACGTATAACATAAGTCAGTGTGCTAGACTCCATTTAGACCAGATTAGGTCTTTGTGAAGTTTTCATGTTTATTTTACTTGATTGAGACATCACGTTTACAGTTAAATTCTGGAGATTATTCTAGGTAGCTTCTGAAATACAATTGCGATTTAGTACAGTATTTCATTTACAGACAGATGAACAGTCTTTGAGGACATGTTATGTGTTAATATACTAGATTCCGAGGAGAATCGGGATCGATACCTATCATTGATTGAGTTCGTATATATTAACTGTTTTTAGTACAGTATGCAGATGATACCTTTTCTGGTATTTCGGTCTAGTTTTGGGCTTATCTTATTGACTAATTGGGATTACGATCTGAGTTTGTTTATTGTTGATCATTGCAAAACTAGGACCGAGACATTGTATGGCCGGATGTGCCAATATCCTGTCAGTTAATTTAAGATAAGGGGATATCAGTTGTTCAGTTCAGATATGGTGCGGTACACCTAGAAAAAGGTGTAGTTAATCAAAGATATGTTAGTAACTGCTAGAGTAGGCAGAAGTTGTATGCCAATAGCATGTGACAAAGTATTCTTGAAAGTTTCACCTTTCAAGAGTGTTATGAGCTTTGGCAGATGGGCCATGCTGAGTCCAAGGTATATCGGACCATTTCAGAAATTCAGTGAGACCTATCACCTGAGATGAGTGGAGTACACTCTGTGTTTCATGTACTTATGATGTGGAGATTCAAGTCAGACGATTTTCGTGTGATACAGCCAAAGATAGTACATGTACTTTTATATAAGTTGACTTTATGCAAAATTCAAGGATGAATTTTATTAAGGCGGAAGAATTGTAATACCCTCGTAAGTACGAGATCAATTCGAGACAATTATAACATGTGGATGGCTCGAGGTTAAACTTTGAAATGCCTATAGAAAGGATGGGCTACCATGTGGTACACATGTTGTATGATAAATGGTAGAGTTGGGGGTTTAATCGAGTGATTAAGTGATTTAACCCCAAATTGACTAAAAGTCAGGATAGAGAAAAGTCCTTTAAATGTGATAATTTGACTTCACATAGTGTGATATGTGATATAACATTATTTGGGAGTGTTAGAACATGAATCGAAAAAAAAATCGATAAGATGTGAACAGGGGTATTTTTGTAATTTTACCCAAATTTTTGTTTTTAGTCCGTAAATAGTACCAATTGACTAAGTGATCATGTAGGATCATAATATGATGTTTAGATAAAAAATTGGACATTAAAATCAAATACGATAACTAAAATCGTCTAATTCGTCATTTAGTGACGCTGGCATAAATTGCCGTCAAAAACATGGTTCGGGATTTTTTGAAACTAATCCGAACACATGGACATATGTTATAACATATGAGGATTATGAATATGACAAGAAAAATAAAAAACGGAGTTGAAACCGGATTAGTCCTTAAGTAACCTAAAGGAATGAAAACTGAAAACTGACCGCGGGAAGGTCCGAAAAAGGTTTTAAATGGATCAATAGATTAATATAGACATAAAATGATGTTAGCAAGCTACTGGTGAAATCAGAACAAAAATCGGAGTTAAAACTGAAAAAGTCAAAATATTGACCCGTTGGCGCTCTGAGGCTCGGATTTGGGTTTCGGGATATCAAAAAAATTATCCGAACATGAAGATCAGTATATTATCATATTTGGAACATATCCGTGTCAAGAAAAGTGAAAAAAGGCTTCCGAAAGTTAAAATTTCATGTTGGCCTGCTAAAGTACTAAAAGACAAAATAGGGGCAAAATGGTCATTTGACCATGGCCCACTTATTAAGTCTGAAAATCAGACTTCTCCACCCCCAATTTCACGTGAGGAACCAGAAAAATGAGAAAGAAAGAAGGGAAGCCATGGAAGCTTGCTTCCAAGCTTTCTCTCTCCTTCGTTTACTAGGCAGATCACCAAAATTTTCAAAGATTTCACAAACCCAAAGGTAACTTCATATTCTAAGCTTGATTTTGATGTTATAGTTTGAAGATTTTGACTTTAGCTATGAGAAACCATATGGGCAAAAAATTGGTGGTGGTGAACCACCATGTTGCCACCATTTTTTTTGCCACGGGAGGTGTTCCTCTGCCTCCTTAAACCATAAATTAGTATCGGATAGCTTTGAATCAAAGTTTAGAGCCTAAAACGAGTTTGGCCGAAACCCTAGCTTGCCCATGAGATGGTGCCGCCATCTTCCTTGGTTGTTCGAGGCCACCGTTAGCTTTACTGTCATCATGTGAGCAGCTTTCTAGTTGATTGTTGCTCCAAATTTTAATCCGAGCTAAGTGTAAAAATTTATTTGTAAAATAATTTTTAAGCTGAAATTTTTTGGAAATCAGCTAACTATTATAAATAATGGAAATTCAAGTGTCCCGTAGTTGTAAAATATTTACAGAATATCTTGACGATGTCGTAGGTACCCGTATCGTGGAGTTCGCCTGGGATCGTGACAAAGTCACGAAAGTGACGCTTTAATACTCGAAATAACACTGTGAGTATTTAGGTTAATTTAGGAGGTAGTTGTTGTTTTATATGCATTGTTGATTGATACGGATACTGAAACACGAAATATTGCTCGAATCATGGAAACGGTAAGTTTTAAACCTTACGCGGATTAATGGCGTAAGTGTAGTGTTAATATGGTTACATGAGGTAAGTATTGTAGAGTTGAATGATAATGATTGTGAGCTATATGAAATGCTCAGATATTCTTAATTAAGATGTCATAACAAGGTAGATTATGGTTGTACTTGTCGGATTAATGAAAAAATAGTATGGAATTGTGTTTGAGGCATTATGTTTGCTAATTTATGAAATTGGTTGATGAATAATATTGTATAGGATGGTTGAGTATTTAGGGATAGTTAGACATTGCAAATTAAATGTTATGCACACAAGTTGTTTGATAAAATCTCTAAGTGAAATTGTAATGCTTGTAAACATAAGTAGAAGTATGCTAGTGTAGAAGCTATTACCTAGCATATTATATAAATCATTTAATAAGATAAACAACTTTAATATATCATGCTATTATTGTACGGACAGGGTAACGTCCGGGATTCTATTGTTTTACGGACAGGGTGATGTCCGGGATGGTATTGTTGTACGGACAGGGTGATGTCCGGGATGCTATTGTTTTACGGACAGGGTGATGTCCGGATGCTATTATTGCACGGACAGGGTAACGTCCGGGATGCTATTATTGTACGGACGGGGTAACGTCCGGGATGCTATTATTGTACGGACGGGGTAACGTCCGAGATGCTATTGTTTTACGGACAGGGTGATGTTCGGGATGCTATTGTTGTACGGACAGGGTGATGTCCGGGATGCTATTGTTTTACGGACAGGGTGATGTCCGGGATGCTATTTTTTACCTACAGGATGAGTCCGGGATGGTACGGACAGGATTTGTCCGGGATGATACGGACAGGATGAGTCCGGGATGATATGGACAAGATAGTCTGGAATGACAAATATTACGGACTGGTATAAGTCCAGGATGTTTTGATGTTATAGTCATGAAAAATTTCTAAATGATAATTATAGAGAATATACACGTAAAATCGATTGTAAAATATTTTTGGCTACCGATTTTGGCTGGCCAATGGCCTATTTATATTCAGCACTCAGCATAGAAGATTTCATAAGGGAGAAATAATTTTTATTAGTCCCGGAATAATTTTTAAATATTACTTTTAGATTAATTAGTCATACTTGATATGTCATGTTTATGCTTTAGTAGTTAAGAAATGAAATACTAAACTTCCAGGTACTCTTCCTAGTAACCTTATGCTCACTGAGTCTTTCGACTCACTCCCTTTATTTTCATTCTTTTTCAGATCTTAACAGACCCAGTTTTTCCCAGGTTTCGGATAGCTAGCCGCTCGTATAATTGTGGTAAGCGGATTGACCCAGGACATGGTAAGCAGTGGCGATGGTGGGATACATTTTGCAGTCACTAGGGTATCATGGGTCCTACGCATTTTGTGTATGATGTATATGTACTTTATATTTTGTAAACTGGTGTATCTAAGTGATGTATGATGTATAACGGCCACGGAGGCCTAGTATGATCTGGTGATGCTTATGCCATTATGATATAATATGATTGTATGTGTGTATATAAGATATTATAAAGGTTGAGTCTGCTGCGGGGCATCTTGGTTACTCCCTATCGGAGGTGTCCAAACCGAGATGTCATGTGTTGATGATTATTACATTGCAAATGTTGATGACTGAGCGGCAAACCCCTATGTAGGGCGAGATTATGCCGAAATTTTGTTTGATTTGGTTTCGTGGGTATATTTAGCTTTGGAGGCAGGGGCATACCTTGTCTCTGGCCGGTCACATGCCTTGAATTTGGGGTGTGACAGTCCGGTTAGTGAAATCACATGTGAAGAGAAGGGAAAAGGGTTTTCATTTATCATTCATTTTTTTTAAAAGCTGTAAATTGAAGATTTTGTCCATAAATTGAGTTCCCTGACTAATCAAGGCTAGACCCGTCTTAAAGAAACGAGTTCGATTTCAAAACAAAATATTTGACTCATTTACAAAGTGGAAAAAGTTTTGAAATAAAAAGAATTACCTCGACGATGGTCTCAGGCTTCGACTCATTTGATAAACGAAATGAGTTCGATTTAAAACAAAAGGAAATACCTCGACGATGGTCTCGGGGCTCGACTCATTTGTTAAAACATAATTAATTCAATTTAAAACAAAAGGAAATACCTCGACGATGATCTCGGGGCTCGACTCATCTGATAAAACACAAATGATTTCGATTTAAAACAAAAGGAAATACATCGACGATGGTCTCGGGGCTCGATTCATTTGATAAAATAGAATGAGTTCCATTTAAAACAAAAGGAAATACCTTGACGATTGTCTCAGGGCTCGAATCATTTGATAAAATAGAATGAATTCGATTTAAAACAAAAAGAAAATACCTCGACGATGGTCTCGGGGCTCGACTCATTTGTTAAAATAGAATCAATTCGATTAAAACAAAAGGAAATACCTCGACGATGGTCTCGGGGCTCGACTCATTTGATAAAACAAAATGAATTCAATTTAAAACAAAAGGAAAATACCTTGACGATGGTCTCAGGACTCGACTCATTTGATAAAACAGAATGAATTCAATTTAAAACAAAAGGAAATACCTCGACGATGGTCTCAGGGCTCGACTAATTTGTTAAAACAGAATGAATTCGATTTAAAACAAAAGGAAAATACCTCGACGATGGTCTTGGGGCTTGACTCATTTGATAAAACAGAATGAATTCGATTTAAAACAAAAGGAAATACCTCGACAATGGTCTCAGGGCTCGACTCATTTGATAAAACAGAATGAATTCCATTTAAAACAAAAGGAAAATACCTCGACGATGGTCTCGGGGCTCGACTCATTTGATAAAACAGAACGAATTCGATTTAAAACAAAAGGAAATACCTCGACGATGGTCTCGGGGCTCGACTCATTTTATAAAACAGATTGAATTCGATTTAAAACAAAAGGAAAATACTAAGACTGATACTGGGTTTGATTTATTTGGAAAAATAAATTTAACTTGAAAATGAAAATGAAAGGAACATACCTCGATGGCGGTCTCGGGGCTTGACTCATTTGAGAAGCAGAAAGAGTTTAATTTCAAAACAAAATAATCCATGATTCCTGCAATGTTAGCTAAATGTAATGATGAGAATGACATGCTTTGTAAATGCTTGTATTTTTCCTAAAGATGAATGCAATCAAATGATTGTGTTATGATTATTAACCCATGATTTCTTTGAAGTTCATGGACTATTTGACTTCATGACAGAGTCTTCAACTTTTCCCTCATTCCCCACTTGTAGAACCTTCAATCTAGATAAATTGTCAAACAGTCTCTCTTGATGCGAAAACTTCTTGGAATGATGAGAAATAAAATGCAACTGCTTCATGGTGTAAATGCAAATGTCTTCAATTGGTGCAACTACTTCTTAATGCATATGCAAATGTCTTGGGTTGATGCAAATGCTTCTAAATGCAGATGTAGATGTCTTGGATTGATTCAAATGCTTCTAAATGCAGATGTAGATATTGAATAAGATGCAAATGCTTCTAAATGCAGATTCATATGTCTTGGATTGGTGCAAATGCTTCTAAATGCAGAAATTAAATAAGATGCAAATGCTTCATGGTGCAAATGCAAAGATTAGTAATGTGCAAGATGCTTCTAGTTGATGCAAATGCGAAGATCAATAGTGATGCAAATGCTTCAAGATGCAAATGCAGAGCTCAATAAATGATGAATGCTCATGAATGATGCAAATGCCCCTGAACGTTTTTCTAGACTTTCTCTTAGCCTTTCCAATTCATTTTTCCTTTTTAAACCAGAATATATCTTCAATTCATTTTGGCTAATCCCCTTGCCCCAACAGTTTTCAAACTTTTACCAATAGAGGTCTGAAATGGAACCTATTTCTTTGTCTCGTATCTGGAAGTCAAAACCTATCCTATTAGTTTTATACCTTTGGGTTAAAAAACCCTTATCTCATGACAACATCAAAAATGGGTATTTCAAAAAATATCTTTATTTGTTTTCCCATTTTGAAAACTTTTGAACAAAAAATATTAACCCCACAATGTGTGACGTACAAATCTTTTGAAGACTGATGATCACTATTAGAAATTTCTGTAAGTGTCAGTTTGGGTTTTTCAATTTGAATTGACTAGGCTTGGTACATCAAGATTTTGGTTTTTCCAGGAAAACTTCACAACAAAAATGTATGTCCCTTCTAGGCTCACAAATGGAACAGATTTTATATATCATGAATTCATTGAGAACTAAACAAATTCGACATTCTTTAGTTTCCATATCAAGGTATTTTGACAAGTGTCAAGATTGGTCGGGATGTTTAAACCGAAAAGTTTCATTTTGGAGGAAAAAAAGTTTTAGTTTTTGAAGACAATCCTCCGAATGGGAGCTGTCAATTTGAGAGGTTCAGGAATTCCTAGATGTTCCTCGATGACCACTTCTTCAGACAACCCATTTTTGGGTTTTCGCCCTAGAGTCCTGTTCTTTCCATTTTTTCTTTCTTTTTTTATTGTTTTACCATGCACATGAGAATTCCAAATTCTTCCTTAGTGAAATGATAATTCGATGAGATGAGATAAAATCTGAGGAAGAACTTTCAAATTAAATATTCATGCTTGATCAAAATGGACTTTTAAAGAACGTAATGTAGGTCATGGTTTGGGGTTCAGAAAGAATGGATAAATAGGCCCAAAATCTGTGTTTGAGGGTCATCAGATCAAGGATCAATTCTTGAGGAGGATTCCTTTTTGAAGCATTTATCCCTTTTTGGAATTTTCATTCCTTTTTTACTTTTGCTATTTTTCTTCCTTGCTTTTTTGGCTTCCATTTTGCCATTGCTTTTTCACACTTTTTCTTTTGTTTTGTTCTTGGCTTCCATTTTGCCATCTTTTCCCCTTTACCTTTTTCTTTGACAAAGTGAGCCCATATTCATTCTGGAGCTAAGTTTGCTTTGTATCTGTCGTTTGAGTTCAGACTCATTCCTCAATGATCTTTGAGAAGTTCTTTCCTCGCATTTGCTCCCTACTGTAGAGGGTGATCCTTGGTTAGGGTTCAAAGAAGAAATAATTCTTTTGGCTCAAAAGGGGTGACTATGGATAATTTCTTCTTGTGAAAGGGATATGAAAGATGGCCATTTCTCATATCAAGCACAAATATTCTCATTGAAAAGCAATCCTCAGGAGAAATAGGTAATCAAAATTTAATTTTGCACTTTGGAATCAACCGAATTCTCATATGCATGATGTCACAATTTTTCTTTTTTTTTTCTTCTATTTTTTTTTGCATGCCCCTAACGGTTTGGGCACTAGCTCCATCTTTTTTCATAATGTATCCATCATTTCCACATATGATGCCCCAATTTGATCAACCATGAGGAATTGTATCATTACGATGAACATCGCAAGTCTAGGTTTACACTGAAAATGCTGAGTTTCAATCTTGGGTTTGTTTGAAGTGCCTAGGAAAATATTTCCCAAAAACAGGTTTTCTCTAGGACATGAGCTAATCTTGTTTGGTCATTGTTCCCCGAGGTATCAATCATGAAGTGTGTTTGGGCAATTGGTGTTTTGTGGTTATTGGGAAGGATGTGAATGGCTTTGGCATAGCCTTGACATACATCAAATTACCATGATCTAGATTCTTGAAAGAATGTCTCATTTGTTTAATTTCAAGGAATTCGAAAAATTTTCAAAAAGTTTGTTCCTTTGTTTATAGTCTAGACTAGGATCTACATCTTTGCTTATTTTGTAATGACAATTGTTTATGAAGTTTAATTTTTTTCATATTCCTTGAAGCATTAGGTCTTTCAAGTGGTATTGATTCAAAGGATTTAAGTATAGGAAAACCCAAAAGAGAGAGGGAAAGTATTGGGTTATTTCTAACAATGATCATCAATATTCTCAAGATTGTTCATTATTTCATGTGAAAACCACTTATTTATTATTTACCACAAATTTTCTCAAAGTTTCATTTGTTTTTGCAAATTCAAATTTATTGCTAAAATAAAATGAACACAAAACATTTAAATTCAAAGTTTATTTATTTCAAGTAGATGTCAACATGAGACAAGTGCTTATATCATCAAAGTGCATAGAACTACATGCATCAGAATACTCCTACTGACATGCTTTCAAAGATAGTGATTCTCCTCTTTAAAACCCTACGAAGATACTGGTTTATGGCAAAGCAGACTTCCACTGTTCGATAAGCTCTGGAGTCAGAATGCCATTGCGAAAAGGACCTTCCACCATTTCCTTCAGTTATCAGCACTCTTTAGTCGAATGCCCAATTGCCCCCATGTGATACTCACACTTGCTATTAGGGTCATAACTCCTTGCTGATGGGTTTGGAGCTGCTTTCAGAGGCACAGGGGTGAGGTACTGATTTTTTATCAGTATTGACAGCACGTCAGGGATTGGGATCAGAATCTTCTCTTGGTTATCCCATGGTTGTTTTTGGGAAAGGGGTTTTTCCTGACACTTGGGCTTCCCCTCTTCAAAACTTACCGAACTAGCCTTGATGAGATCCCTGACCTTGTACTTCAAAGCGGGGCAGTTCTCCTTTGAGTGGCCTTGATTTCCAAAATGATAACTGTCGTAGCCTAAAAAATAACAAGGTGTCATTGCAATACTTTATTACTCGTTAGGCGTGACATTAAAAAAAACCTGAGGAAAAGACGACTTAATTCCTCTTGATTGAAATAAAAGGTCGAGGGTTTGAAAAGAAGCTCGAAAAAAGTCATGGAGTCGCCACCAATCTTTTTTAGCTAGGTGTGATCGGCCACCTATTAAAATCGATTTTGTAAAATATTTTAAAATTAATTAAAACATTTTTTTAAAACCAATTTCAAGTCTGCGTTTTAAACCAAAGAAAATCGAAGAATCGGGTTTGGGACTCGGTTACGTGCGGGGAAGGATTAGCACCCCCACAATGCCCGTATAAAATGGTACCTTATTAATTGTGCGTTATCTCAAGTCTCGGTAAAAAGTCGATTTTAAATTTGGTATTTCAAATTAATTCCCAATTTAAAGAAAAATAACTCCATTTTTTAATTGAAAGTGATCCGGAATTTATTAATTCAATTTTTTTTTCTATATTCCCCAACAAACGTGGCAAAATATAGAAATTTTTATTAGCATGGAAAATTTTCAGAAATAATTCTCGTTTTAAAGAAGATATTCCATTATTAATAATAATTGATGATATCCTCCCCAGCAAACCCGGCAGATAACTCATGAATTATTTTAACTTGGGAATATCTTTATTTTATTGAAAATCATTATCTTTTTCAAAATATTTTAAAACATATGAATATGAAAATGTGGAACATGAATAAAATGACATAGCAAAGTCTAGATAATATAATGCAACCTAAATAATGTGATATACTTTAAAAGGCATAGCATATCCTAAATGAAATGAGATATCCTAAGCATCATGATATTCTAAATGAAATGAATAAGATTTAAATGATATGGCAAATTTAAATGACATGGCATATCCTAGATAAGATAATCTAAATGACATGGAATATTATCTAAGTGACATGGAATATGAAACATTAAATAATGCTATCATGAAATATGCATGAAAATAAAATAACAAAATGCATGAACATGCTAAATAATTTGAAAAAATAAATGGTTAAATAAAAAGCATAGGATAGCATGAAACATTCAAAACCATATGACAAACAATTTAATACCAAAAAATATAAATCAAAATAATAACAAATATCAGAGAAATTATCATAGGAAAGAAAAAAAAATCATATGTTATACAACATGCATGAATATGGAAAATGCAATGCATGAAAGTGTATTTTTTCCTTTAATTAAGGAAATTCGTATATCTAAAAAGATATCCGGCTACCTTAGGAAAATATATCAAATTAAATCTTTAAAAATCAAAATACTTTGTGATTTGTTTGAAAACAATTTTAAGAGACTTGAATAAATATTAAAACCTTAGCCAAAACCTTTGAAAATGGCTCTAATTTCTTAAGTTTAAAATCCTGGACTTTACCACCCTTAACCCAAGATTTATTAAATCATTTTTAAAGTTTAAAAATACTTAGAAACTATCCTAAAACAATAGGTAATGCTTCTAACCAACCCCCTCTAAATGCCTTAGCCGAATTCAACAATTGTTTTTCTTTTGAATTCAAATCTTTCTCTACTATCCGGTTTTGACACACAATTTTTTAGCCTATTTTTAAAAATTCAAAAAAATATAAAACAAATACTGGAGACTCAAAACATGTAAAACTAAACGATAAAAAATTGGATTAATTTTTTGATTAAAGACAACTGCCCAAAAAAATTGGGAAAGTACAAGTACTGGGTGAAAAACTGTTTTGCCAAAACACATTTTTTGCCTTTTGATAAAATCATTTAAAAATCAAAGTAAAATTGTTGGAGACTCTCCTAAAGACCCACAAACAGTAGCTAACACTTTTAAAAAGTTAGACATAAGTAAAAAAAAAAAATCACAAAGGAAGAATAATCAATTTGAGAACTCTTTAATTTTCTACAAATATCCTCAAGTGAGCATGACTTTGAGCCTTTGATTGGCCTAAGTCATAAATCATGTGGCATGACATGAAATGCATGAAAATACAGCAAAGTGAATGCATGAAATGCATGGTTTAAGCCTAAGTGATATGGAAAATGCATGGCATAAATAACCTAAATGCCTAGCATGAGTTTGCATGGCAATAAATGCTATCCTAACTTAACATGCATGAGCTAGTGTCTAAATGACATGAAATAATGAAAATGGCCTAGTGCCTAAATGACATTTGAAATGACATGGCATATGAAAATGGCCTAATGTCTAAATGTCATGGAAAAACAACATAGCATATGAAAATAGCCTAATGCTTAAATGACATGTAAAATGACATGGAATAATAAAAATGGCTTGAAGCTAAATGACATGTGAAATGACATGGCATATGAAAATGGCCTAATGTGTAAATGTCATGGAAAAATATCATGGCACATGAAAAATGACCTAAAGCTTAGAGAAAATACACATGGCCAAATGGCCTAGGAACCAAAGTGTTGTGAGAAATGTCATGTAAAATGACCTAACTAAAACTTATGGAAGATGATATGAATAATGGAAATGGCCTAGAATATATGACAATAACCCCAAGATGTAAAAATATGACATAAGTCAAAAGAACAAGATGGCTATCAAGAATACAAATATACATAAAGATAAACAATAATAGAAATAAGCAAGTTAAAGTAAGCAAATGAATAACAAAAAGATGAGCTCCAAGGTTGGTACATTGGACAAAGCCTCCCCTAACCATTATCTCTTGACTTTCATCAAGGTCATGAAGCCTTTTCAATCTCAAAAACATAAAAATAACTAAGGTAAACAAAAATATGGAGATGAGCTCCATGGTTGGAATATTACACAAAGCCCATCCCAACCATTATCACTTGATTTTCATCAAGATCATGAAGCCTAACCATTGTTTTATTTATTTTTTAAAAAGAAAGAACAACAAAAAAGATGTAAAAAATGGTAGGAAATCACATGGAAAACAATAAATAAAGCATGAGGAAGAAGAAGAAAAATTGTAGTAGCAATGGTAGAATGGCTACCTTAACAAAAGCTTTCTTCCTTTCTTTCAAAAAACCTTTTTTTTCCTCAATTAGCTACTGACCTTCCCTCTCAAATGCTAAGCCACTTAAGGAAAAATAAAACATTCCCCCCTCTCTTAGTCTTAGCCGAATGGCCCCACCACCATAGGATGGATTTTTGCATTTTTTCTCCTCCAATCTTGTCCCTAAGATTAAGATATTTTCATAACAACATAAAAATGTCATCTTGCCAATTGATAGCAGCCCTTAAGATGTGTACTCAGACCTTGTATATGGCCTAAACCATTGGATGAAAATAGACAATCCCATGCACTCCCTTGCTTGGCCGAATGGATGCCCACCTTTAGATGAATTGTGCTCATCTTTTTTCTTCCATTCTTGGCCATTAGATGAGGGTTCTTTCATGACAGATAAATATGTCATCTTGGCATTTAAACTTGGCCATTGGATGGTACATTCAACTTTTCTACAAGGCATCTAAGCCATTGGATGAAGGGAGGACCATTTGCAAGGTACTATTGGTAGCATGTGAGCTTGATAGTGACTAAGGAATTAAATTGATCAAGCTTCCTTCTTTTCTTCTATGCTGGCTGATCAAAGGAGGTAAAATCCCAGCAATTCCTTATTCTTTCATATTTTTCTTAATTACAAATTTGCCTTTTTCGATTTCTTCGATAATATGACCTTTTTAACCCTCGAACCTAAATAAATATCAAATGGACTCCAAATTCAAATTTTATTTTTCAAATACTTCCGAAATAATAAAAAATAGAATTCTGGAAGTTTTCAAAAAATTTCGAGTCTATTAGCTATTTATTTGGATTTTTTTCTTCTAAAATTGCCCTTTTGTGCACTCTAACTTTCACCAATTTTAAACAAGCTCCAAATCCAGATTTTTCTTCATCAATATCTTCCAAATAATTTAAAAGTATGATCTAAAAGTTTTCAATATTTTTGTAGCTCATTTGCCATTTTTTCGGGATTCATTTGTTTGAATTTCTACATAAAGGATCCGGGATTTGGACATTTTGCAAACGAACTCCCAATCCGGATTTTCTTTCACCAATCTCTTCCAAATAATTTAAGCATGAGATCTGCAAATTTTCAGAATTTTTGGAGTTCATTTGTTTTTTTTTCGAGATTTATCCTTTTGAATTTCTACATAGTGGACCCGGGATTTGGCCATTTTGCAAACGAACTCTGAATCAAGATTTTCTTTCGCTAATATCTTCCAAATAATTTAAGAATGAGATCTGCACTTTTTCAAAATTTTTGGAGTTCATTTTTGCTATTTTCCCCAAATTTTCCAATTTTGCCTTTTTGCCTCTGAAGCCCTGTTTTGCTCAAAACAAGTCTGATTTTCTTCAAAATGAGCCTTGGGCTATACTTGTTTAATCACTCCTCATCAATTAGGGACTTTAGTATTATCGAATCGGGCCATTTCTATAATTCTTCCAAATTTCACTAAAATCCACCAAAAATCCTAATTCTCGGTTTTCTTCCGAATTGACTTTGCTTTTAGTTTTTCTTTCAAGTAGCTTTTTCGTTACCCGTAGTCAGTGCTTATCTTTCATTTGGGACCTTCAATTTCGACCAATTTGATCGTTCAAGCACTTTTCCCTAAATTTCCCGAACTAGGGTTTTCCTTCTATTGAGATTCCGTAACCCAACTTCTGACCTCCATATCTTTCAATGTAGACCTCGGATTATCAAAATTATTTCACCATATTTCAATTGAAATTCAAATCTTGATTTTGAAAGTGGGTTGACTTTTTTAGTAGTTGACTTTTTAAAGGGTTGAATTTTTTTTGAGGTTGACTTTTTCTGTTTGCTTTTTTAACTGAGCCTCAGAGTACCACCTGCAGGGTGAGAAAACCCTTTTTACATTATGAATCATCAATTTAGGAAGAAAACATACCTGATTTAGTGGTCCGAACAAAATTAGGTGTCTACAATAATCACAATACTCATTAGCGTCATACCAGCTCGGATAAGGAGGCTTCAGAGGCTTAAATTGCATAGGTGTCACAAGGTGATTGTTGATGAGTTGAGGTAATAGTTCACTGTATAACACAGGAATCGGGTCAACCTGATTTCTTTCTTGCTTCATATACCCGTGTAAGCCTTTCTTTCCCATCCTGACATCCCCACTTGTCTTACCCTGAACAAACAGTGGCTTCTTCTCATTATCTGACTTCTGTTTCTTCTCAAAACCTAACAGCCCATTACTAATTAGAGTTTGAACCTTTTTCTTTAGAGGCAAAAAATTTTCCGTGGAATGACCTCAAATCCCTT
Source organism: Fremontodendron californicum (assembly GCA_030761205.1). Classification (NCBI taxonomy): domain Eukaryota; kingdom Viridiplantae; phylum Streptophyta; class Magnoliopsida; order Malvales; family Malvaceae; genus Fremontodendron; species Fremontodendron californicum. The sequence continues at coordinate 1,742,594 of JAULJL010000033.1, forward strand.
AATAATAACCACAAAATGCATTTTCATCATACCAGTCTGGGTACGCTGGTTGGATGGGTTTTACTGGCACTCGAGCAAGGAGTCGGTTTTCGAAAAGCTGAGGTAACAACTCAGAGTAAGAGATGGATAGTGTCTCAAACTAATCTCTTTTTCGAATATTCTTTGACTTTCCCTGATTGGCCTGAGGTTGGAGATTTGTCAAATAATTACTTTGAGAGGACAACGGGTATAAGTAAGGACCCCGATACACATTGTTCATGAAAAGGTAAAATTGATGGTACATGGGTTGTAGAGGATATGGGACAAAGCTTCCCACCTGTTGCCCATCATAGGTCATAGATTGGATATCTTTTCTTTTTCTTTGGGGTTTCTAATTTCCCTTGCTACCGGATGTCTCCCCTACTTAGAGCTTTCCTTTCTTATCTATCTCCTTCATTATCTCCTTTGGAATTATCCTGCTTGTGGAATCCTTCATGGCATTACCAACGAGCTTATCATAGCATGGAGCCTGTAGTGTATTTGTAAATAGGACAACAACTTCTTTTTCAGTTAAGGGCGGTTGTACCTGGGCCGCTATGTCTCTCCATCTGCGAGAATACTCTTCGAAGCTTTCAGTGGCTTTCTTTCTCATACTTTGCAAAAAGAGACGGTCTTGCATCATGTCAATCACATGCTTGTATTGGTTATAAAAAGCCTTAGCCAAATCGCTCCAGGAACGAATCTGATCCCTACTCAGCCGACAATACCATCCGATTATAGATCCTCCGAGGCTATCAAGAAAACAATGGATCAATAACTTGTCATTATCCGCATGGCTCACCATCCTCTGGAAGAACATTTTGAGGTGGGCCCTTGGATCAGTTGTCCCGTCATATATCTCGAAGTTGGGAACTTCAAATTTCGGTGGAATGACTAAATCAGGGACAAAGCAAAGTTCTCTTGGATCTACGCTTCCAAATTCATCTATGCTTTCTACTGCCCGGGGCCTTTCGTTTAATAGCTGAAACTTCACTGTATCTTGTGGCTGTATGCCTTGAGAATTTTGCCCTTTAATTGCTGTTACCTCACATGAGCAAGAGAGGCAATTCCTCGAATTGTTTCCCAAGACTTTTGATTTTCCTTTTGTAGTAGAACTATCAACCTATCCCTTTTCTTTGACAATTAGCTCTATTAACTTAATTATTTTCTCTTGGGTCCCTTCCCGAACTCTAATCATTTCTTCCTCCATCTCTTGCTAAACCTGTTCTATTTTTTCCATTCTAGCCAAATTCTTAGCCTCCATGGCTCTTTCTTCCTCAGCAGAGTCCTCCTCATGCCCCTTTTCTTTGACAATGAAGGGTATTAGCTCCATCAGCTTAAGAATGATGAGAACCAAGCTGGTATTGGACTTCAAGATCTATTACTGATGTGAACCTGTGGGGTTAAATCCTTTGAACCCACTAACAAATTGAAATACCCTAACCCCAAGAAAGCCAAGATTCAGGCAATGGAAACTTAAACCCTTAGAAATCTTGTTTCCAAGAACCTAGATAAGCTAAGCTAGCTAGACCCCAAGAATGCTTGTTTCTAGAACCTAAGTTTGATAGGTTGAACGCCACAAAGAAAGAATTCTTTGATAAGTTCCTAAGTTCTGTCAAGAACTAAAAAGAGTAAAAACTCACTTGAATAAAATTCAACTCAAATAGATTAATTCATAAAATGGTATAGGCTACTAAACATTGTTTATTTAGCCTCCCTACTAACCCTAATTCAACAAGCCTAACTAGAATACCAATCGACCAAGCACTACTTTCCTAGCTAAAAGACCATAGGCGGCCAGACCTAATTAAATAAGAAAGAATGCTTAAAATATGGGCTGAACATGCTCAAGCCCAAACCTAAATAATTAAAAGATGTCCAATAGTTTTAATGAAGGTAGTCACCACAAGCTTATTGGACATAATACATAAATCAGGCCCAAAAGCCTAAGTAATTAAAAGATCCAACTAGAACTTCTAATTTAGGCGCCACATCATTAATGAATTGGTCCCCACTTCATATTAAATAATGAACTAAAAACAGGCCCAATAATTCATTAATATTGCCGCCCCCTTGAATTCCTTGCATAGCTTCCTTGAGCTTCTTGGATCTTGACCTTATAATAGGCCCAATTGGAACATGCAATGGATCTTGAAGTCCAATACCAGCTTGGTTCTCATCATGGACCCCTTTCTGAACTCTAATCACTTCTTCCTCCATCTCTTTCTGAACCTATTCTATTCTCTCATTCTAGCCAAATTCTTAGCCTCCATGGCTCTTTCTTCCTCAGTAGAGTCCTCAACATGCCCCTTGCCTTTGACAGTGATGGACATAAATTCTATCATTTTAGCCATTTGTTCTTGGTAATCTTTCCAATTTCTGTCAGCCTTTCTTGTGTTTCCTGCAGAGCCTGTCTCATTTTTTCCATTTCGTCTGAATTTCCGCCTTCCATGAATCCTGGCAATGTTGAACAGATTCTCAGTGACTCATATACCTCTGATTTGAAATGAAAATTCTTTCAAAGACTCTTAAAGCGAAGCCAACTTCTTTTTCATCTTATTAACGTATTTCGTGATGAATGAGCCATGGATGTTATGAATGTAATATGATGCCAATATAATGCATGCAAGTCAATGTACGGATATATACAATGATTGACCATGCATATTTCAGATGTATTTTCCAATGAATGATCATATACACTATGAATGCAATACGATGTCAATTATGATGCAAGTAACAATGAATGATTGACACAGAGTATATACAAAAAAAATCATGTTGACCATGTGTGTCATGAATGCATCCTGATGCTGACATGGTGCATGTAAAGAATAAGCAAATGAATGCATAGATATATACAGAAAAGTCATGCTGACTATGAATACATGAATACAACCTGATGCCAACATGATGTATGTAAAGAATGAATAAATTGATACACCGGTATATACAAATAACGACCATGCATGTCATAAATGTATTTTACAATGGCTGACCATGCATGCTATGATTGTAACATGATGTTCATATGAGGTATGTACAAAATTCATAAATTAACCCAGAGTTATATACAAAGAATGACCATGTATATCGCAAATGTATTCTACAATGAATGACCATGCATGTTAGAACTGTAACATGACATCAAAATAATACATGTAAAGAATAAATGAATTAACACAAAGGTATATGCAAAAAATAATCATGTATATCACAAATGTATTCTACAATAAATGACCATGCATGTTAGAACTGTAACATGACATCAAAATAATACATGTAAAGAATAAATGAATTAACACAAGGTATATACAAAAAATAATCATGTATGTCCAAAATGTATTCTACAATAAATGACCACATATGTTAGGCCTATAACATAATGTCAAAATGATACATGTCTATCAACAAACAAATAAATAAATGAGATGAATGAATTGGTAGCGGAGAATTCTTTTATGAAAATGAAACTAATGATATTTGCCTTAAAATCGGATCCCAATGCCAAAGGTTTTTCATTAATTCATGGAAAACTTCATACAACCATCAAATTACATAGAAATACTTGCTCATACTAGTCTTAAACTTCTTCCAAGAGATGCCACAGTCACTGATCATCCCTCTCAAAGTCTTCAATTCTTTCAAGCCATCACTTGTCCCACTGACTTTCTCGGACCATATCAGCAATGTCGACTTTCTTGGCTGACGGCTACTGCTGCTCTGTAGCCGTATGGAGTGACTCACTCTCTTTTCATATCAAGGACGTTCTTCCTTTCTCATTTCCCAACCTGAACCTCAACTGTTCATTTTCTTGCTGGCATCTTTCTAACTTGGTTGACAACAAAGAATGTGTATCATCCCATTTTTGCCGCTTTTGAGAAAACCCAGACTCTTTTTCTTTACTTTCCTTGGCCTTAATCTTCCAACAATCCAACTCTATTTGGAGTTTCTTCACTTCTTTCTCATGTGCTATGAAAGAAATACTGGCACCCGTGAATCTTCCTGTGGCCCTTATCTTCTTGTTTTCTTGATGCGGATCTAACATATCGGCCAATGCTGTATCCCTCTCTATGACCACTTTCCTTGTCTTGGTCTCTTGGATCTCTAGCTTAGTACTTAAATCCTCAACATCTTCTTGAACCTTATCCCATTCTCACTTCAACTTTCCTTTGTCTTTTTCTAATTCTTGCCTATCTAGCTCAACTTCTGACGGTATTACTGGTTGAGGCTGAAAAACCACTGGATGGACAGAGGGATCTTTGGCAAGAAGCACAATTGTCACGAGGCTTCTTGGCCCTCCATACCAGATAAGCTAGAGTAGCATTGTCGGTATACCTACCCACTTGTGAACGGTATAATTCCTTCCATGCCACGATGACTTGACCTATTCTCCATATATATTTGGGCTCACCATAAGAAAGTCCATTGAGATAAGCTCATGAGTCATCGGGATAAACTATTCAGATCCATACTGCCTCCGCACTAGTAAGGGTGCATAGCTAACGGCTCCCCAAATTTCCAACAATGGAACCCATAAGTTCTCACGACAATGGTACAAAACGACCCAAGTGGCATCCACAGAGCCCTCCAAGTTATATCCTCCCTTCGTAAGTGACTGAGAGTCTTAATCCATGTTTCTTATCCCTTTTCTTGGACCATTTTTGTTGTTGAATTCGGTAAGAGGAACACATGTCTTCATATAGGGCTGAAGGTTCCCATTATCATTCTCCCAAAAATGACTCTGAATCCAAACGGGCAGAAGTTGTACACAACCTTCGAAGCGTCTTTTTCCTTTTTTTCGACAGTAACTAAGTGACCGAATTGTCTCAGCAAGAATAGCAGTAGAAAGATCAATATGTTTGTTTAACCAATCAAAGAAATCCACTACAGCTACCTCGACATGACCTTCTACCTTCGGAAATATAACCAACCATAAATTGCCAAAGCAAATACATCCAACACGTGATCACCATCCGGGTTGCTCTTGATATAATTTCGCAAGAATACCCAAGGAATGCAGTCACTCGAACCTTTCTTCTTTATCTGTGGAGAATATACCGGAATATCTATACCCATCACTTTAGAAAGTTTTTTCCGATAGCTCAATGTTTTCTGCTCTTTCCAATAAAACTTATTCGGATTTGCTGACTCAATATAGAGCAAGGTAGAATATTCCTCAAGAGTGGGCACCATATCCTCCTGATTAAAAGTGAAACACCGATATAAAGGGTCCCAACACACTGTACTATGGCCCTAATCAGCTGTTCGTCCACCTCGAACGGGAGAAGTAGAGCTATATCATCATATTTCCTAGTGAATTCATTCTTTCTATCAAACCCCCATTGTCTCCAAATTTCCCTTAATTCCACTAAATCATTTCGAACAAAATCCAGGTGGATTAGCTCGGGAAGTACAGATGTAAAACCTATGGCCAAACAGTCTCCCTTGTCACCCTGATTTGCTTCAGAATCGGTTATGACCTCCTGGTATGTTTTGCTAAGCACTGATACTGATAGAATGTCTCGGCGTTCCATGACTATAACAAAAACTCTTCGGTTGGCACCCAGTTTAAGGCAAATGTCCCTAAATGATCATGATGCATGAAATGAAAACAAAACAAAACAAAAAATACAAGTCAGTAATAGGATAATAAAATCAAAAATCATAATAATAAAAATTAAATAAATAAATAAATAGTAAAAAGTAAGAAGTGCTCCTCCGAGTGTTTCCTAGCTTCGGGATATCTAATCGAAAATTCGAAATGGCTTCACCTAGGTTCATTATATGAGGGTGAATTGGTTCTAAGGCCCTTAACTGTTCCTCACTGTCGCCGATGAAGGCAAGTAAGGCACCCCAATAAAAGCGGGTTCAAATCGTTAGAATTAATTTTCCCAGCTTATGCAAAGGCTATTGCCACATGAAGCATAGGGAATCTGATACTCCAAAAGTGTTTCACTAGCTTATGCGGAGGCTATCGCCTCATGAAACATAGGTACTTTACTTCAACCTAAAGGGACATAACCCGGGTATAGGGCTCATGATATGAAAATGCACGTATGAGAGGAGGAACAATCAAACCTTTCACCAACTATCCTAACCTCTATACTAAATGCCCTGACAAAATATTAAATAATGTCAAGCATATAACAAAGAATATACAAGAAAATAAACTAGAGAAACAATAATAACATGTATGCGCATGAATATGAACATATTAAAAAATATTTTATTATTTTCAAAATTCTCCTTATTATTTTAAAAAATATGGGAATTAAAATTAAATTCCAATTAAACCCAACAAAACCGAGACTTTGATAACACACGATTAATTCTAGGCCTGACTCTCTAATGTCCCCAGCGGAGTCGCCAAGCTGTCGCAACCTAAAAAATAACATTAGTATCATCGCAAGACTTTATTACTCGTTAAGCGTGACATTAAAAAACCTGAGGAAAAGTCGACTTAATTCCTCTTTTTAAAAAAAATATATGAAGGTTTTGAAAATGACCTCGAAAAAGAAATGCAGTCGCCACCAATCTTTTTTAGCTAGGTGTGATCAGCCACCTATTAAAACCGATTTTGTAAAACATTTTAAAATTAATTAAAACATTTTTAAAACCAATTTCAAGTCTGCGTTTTAAACAAGAGAAAATCGAAGAATCAAGTTCGGGACTCGATTACGCGTAGGGAAGGAACCCATAACGCCCGTATAAAACGGTACCTTATTAATCATGTGTTATCTCAAGTCTCGAAAAAATGTCAGTTTTTAATTTAGTATTTCAAGTTAATTCCCAATTTAAAGAAAAATAATTTCATTTTTAATTGAAAATGATTCAGAATTTATTAATTCAAAATTTTCCTACATTCCCCGAAAATTTGGCAAAATATTGAAATTTTTTATTTATTTAGAAAATTTCCCCAATCATTCTCGTTTTAAGAAAGATATTTCGTTATTAATGATAATTGATGATATCCTCCCCGGCGACCCGGAAGAGAACACATGAATTATTTTAATTCAGGAATAACTTTGTTTTATTCAAAATTATTATCTTTTTCAAAACCTTTTAAAGAAAAATATGAATATGAATATATGTGACATAAATAAAATAACATAGCAAAGTCTAGATAATACAATGCAATCTAAATGATATGATATAATTTAAATGGCATAGTATATTCTAGAAGAAATAAAATATCCTAAGTATCATGGTATATTCTATATGAAATGAAATGACCTAAGTAATATAACATATTCTAAATGAAATGACATGGAATGATATGTAACATAGAACAATGTTGCAGACACCTAATTTTGCTCGGACCCCTAAATCAGGTACATTTTCTTCCTAAATTGATGTTTCAGAATGCTAAAAGGCTTTTCTTATCCTCCAGGTGGTACTCCGAGACTTAGTCTAAGAAATCATACAGAAAAGGTCAAAATCAAAAAAGTCAACCCCAGAAAAGTCAACCCCAAAAAGTCAACTAGTAAAAAAGTCAACTCACTTTCAAAATCAAGATTTGAGGTTCAATTGAAAAATGGTGAAAGAATTTTGATAATCCGAGGTCTACATTGAAAGATATGGAGGTCAGAAGTTGGGTTATAGAATCTTAGTAAAAAAGAAACCCTAGTTCGAAAAATTTGCGAAAAAGTGCTTAAACGATCAAATTGGTCAGAATTGAAGGTCTCAAATGAAAGATAAGAACTGACTACGGCTAATGGAGAAGCTACTTGGAAGAAAAACTGATAGAAAAGTCAATTCGGAAGAAAACCGAGAATTATGGTTTTTGGTGGATTTCAGTGCAATTTAGAAGAATTACAAAACGGCCCGATTGGGAAAAATAGCAAATGAACTCCAAAAATTCTACAAATTTGAAAATATTATTCTTAAATTATTTCTAAGAGATTGGCAAAATAAAATCTTGATTCGGAGTTCGTTTGCAAAATGGCCAAATACCGAGCCCACTATGTAGAAATTCAACAGGATAATTCCCAAAAAATAGCAAACGAGTTCCAAAAATTCTGAAAATTTGTAAATCTCATTTTTAAATTATTTGGAAGATATTGGGGAAGAAAATCTTGATTCAGAGTTCGTTTGCAAAATGGCCAAATCCAGTCCCCTATGTAGTAATTCAAGCAGATAAATCCCGAAAAAGTATGAAATGAGCTCCAAAAATTATGAAAACTTCCAGATCACATTTTTAAATTATTTTGAAAAGATTGGTGAAGAAAAATTTGGATTCGGAGCTCGTTTAAAAAATGGTAAGGTTCGAGTGCATTAAAGGGGTAATTTCAAAAATAAATCCGAAATAAATAGCAAATGGACTCCAAAAATTTTGAAAACTTTCAGAATTCAATTCTTTATTATTTTGGAAGTATTGAAAAAAGAAAATTCGAATTTGGAGTCCGTTTGCTATTTATTTAGGTTCAGGGGGCAAAAAGGTCATTTCACCAAAAAAACCAAAAAGGGCAAATTTGTAATTGATGAAAATATAAAAGAAGAAGGAATTGCTGGGATTTTTATTCCCTTGGTCAGCCAGCATAGAGGAGAAGAAGAAAGCTTGAACAATTTAATTCCCTAGTCACTATTAAGCCACATGCTACCACTAACACCTTGCAAATGGTCCCCCCTTAATCTAAAGGCCAAGATTGGAGGAGAAAAAAGTGTAATTCCCATCCAAGGGTGAGAGGCCATTCGGCCAAGGCTAAAGGGAGGGGGGTGATTTCATTTTTTCATATGTTTTTTGGCTGGAAACAGTAGCTAATTTGGCAAAGAAAAGGGTTTCGAAAGAAAGAAAAAAAAAGGTTTTCAATAGAGAGCTTGAAGGTAGTCATCTCTACCAAGTTCTAGCATAGCTTTCTTCTTGTTTTCCATGGTGTTTTCTTGATTTTCTATCTTGTTTTCCGGCTACATTTTTCATAGAAATAAAGTTTTTTAATTTTTACTTATGTTTTCATCTCTTCTTCTTCATTAAAATGGTGGAAAATGGTTTTTTTTACATGGTTTCATGCTATGGCCGAATATGGCATGTTTACTTGCCTTGGTTTTCCTTTTTTTTTTTCTTCCTTGCATGTTGTTGTGAAAAATGATTTTTAGAAGATTTTTTTAGAGTATTCTAAGGTTCTGATTTTTTACAAAAGATGAAGCAAAAAGGTTGAAATGGCTACATGATCTTGGCTAGACCAAGTGGCCATGGTTAGGAGAGAGGCTATGCCTATTTTTACCTACCATGAAGCTCACCTTAATTTTTTTTTGTTTAACATGGTTTATTTTCTGTTTTATTGAGATGGAAAGGCTTCATGATCTTGGCAAGACCAAGTGATTATGGTTAGGTGAGAGGTTATGCCCATTTGATACCAACCATAGAGCTTAACTTTCCTTGTTTTATTTACTAGTTTTGCTTGTTATTTGCTTTGCATGGCTATGTTTAATTTTTTTTTTTTTATGTTCTTTACATTATTTTCTATGCTATATTTGTTTTTATATGTCATTTCCATGCTTGATATTGTATCCATGCGTATTCAATTATGGTGTTCATATGCTCATGTTGTGCATATTTTTTCATGTATCATGTCTTATATTATAAACATGTTTGCATTTTCTTTATTTTGTTCTATGACCATTCGGCAACTCCATTTTTGTATGTCTTGCATGTGCATTTTCCTTTTGCTTATTAAATTGTTTGCATCTCTATGCCATGAACTTGTACATTTTGACTTTAGTATGCCATGTTCTTATGAAAATGCTATGATAAAATGCCATCATTTTGTTACATGGCCATTCAGTTACTCCATATTGATATGCCTTGCATGTGCATTTTCACCTTGCTTCTTGATTTGTTTGCATCTCCATGCCATGAGCTTGTGCATTTTGATTTTAGTATATCATATGCATATGAAAATGTCATGACATTATGCATCTTAATATAATTTGTCATGTACTTGTGTCATTTACTAAATAGGATTGCATTAGAGTCTCATGTGACCATTTGGCCTCTTCATGCATCCCTTGCCTTGTCATGCATTTGCAATTTGTTTAGGTAACATGCTTTGCATTATCATATCTTGAAATTGTGTATTAGTTGCTGTTTGCTCCAGCATTGACATTAGTTTCATGGGTCATTGTATGTTCATAGTATTGCCATGCATGTTCATTACATTTTAGGTCTAGGCCATATTGGTATTGCCATGCATAATGAGTCTTAAATCACATTGGTATTGTCATGCATTACTATGCTATCTAGGTCTTAGGTTACATTAGCATTTTCATGCATATTCATAACATATTAGGTCCAAGTCATATTTGCATTATCAAGCATTGCATGCATATGGAGTTAGGATAGCATTTATTGCCATGCAAACTCATGATAGGCATTTAGGTTGTCTTCAATTGTCATGCATTTCCTTTACCATTTAGAGATTTAGACCATGCATTTCATACATTTCATTTGCTGTATGTTCATGCATTCCATGTCATTGCCACATGATTTATGACTTAGGCCAATCAATGGCTCAAAGTCATGTTCTCTTGAGCATACTTGTGGAAAATTAAGGAATTATCAAATTGATTATTCTACCTTTGTGATTATTTTTACTTAGCCAATTTTTGTCCAAGGTTTATAAATGTTTAGATACTATCCTTAGGTCTTTAGGATGATCTCCAACAATTTTTAGTTTGATTTTTGAATGACTTTATCAAAGGCAAAAAACGTGTTTTGACAAAACAGTTTTTTTCACCCAGTACTCGAACATCTCCGATTTTTCTGGGCATCCATCTTTAATAAAAAAATTAAGACAATTTTTTATCGTGTATTTTTATATGTTCTAAGTCTCCAGTATGTTTTTTAGATTTTTTTGAATTTTTAAAAATAGGCTAAAAATTTGTGTGGCAAAATCGGACAGTAGAGGCAGATTTGAAATCAAAAGAGGAATAATGGTTGAATTTGGCTAAGGCATTTAGAGGGGGTTGGTTAGAAGCTTTAGCTACTGTCTTAGGGTAGTTTCTAAGCCTTTTTAAACTTTAAAAGTGATTTTATAAATCTCGGGTTAAGGGTGGTCAAGTCCGGGATTTTAAACTTAGGAAATTAGAGCCATTTCAAAAGGGTTTGGTAAGGGTTTTAATTTTTATTCAAGTTTTTCTTCTAAATTGTTTTCAAACAATCACAAAGTTTTGTTTTTTAGAAAATCTGATTTGACATATTTTCCTAAGGTAGTCGGATATCTTTTTAGATATACAGATTTCTTTAATTAAAGGAAAAAATACATTTTCATGCATTGCATTTTCCATGTTCATGCATTTTATTTAATATGTGATTTTTGCTATGATATTTTCCATGGTATTATTATTATTTGTATTCACATTTTATGATTTTATATTGTTTTCCATATGATTTTGAATATTTCATGATATGCCATATTTTTTATTTAGTCATTTATTTTTGTCACACTATTTAGCATATACTATGTTCATGCATTTTTTTTTATTTTTTTTCATGCATTATTTTATGTTTCATGTCATTTTTTTTTTGCTATTTAGATCGTATTCCATGTCATTTAGGTTATTTTATTTATAATATGCCATATCGTTTAAAATTGTCATGTCATTTAAATCATTTTATCTCATTTAGAATATACCATGATACTTAGGATTTTTCATTTCACCTAGAATATACTATGCCATTTAAATTATGTCATGTCATTTAGGTTGCATTATATTATCTAGATTTTGCCATGTCATTTTATTTATGTCATATATGTTCATGTTCATATTTTTAAATGTTTTGAAAAAGATAGTGATTTTCAAAAAAAAAATAAAGATATACCCGAGTTAAAATAATTCATTGGTTCTCTACCGGGTTTTCTGGAGGGAATATCATCAATTATCATTAATAAAGCAATATATTTCTTTCAAAAAATGAGCATGATTCGAAAAGTTTTCCAAATGAATAAAAATTTCTATATTTTGCCGATTTTGTCAGGGAATGTAGGAAAACTTTGAATTAATAAATTCCGGATCATTTTCAATTAAAAATGGAATTATTTTTCTTAAAATTGGGAATTAACTTGAAATACTAAATTAAAAACCAACTTTTTACTGAGACTTGAGATAACACATGATTAATAAGGTACCGATTTATACGGGCGTTGTGGGGGTGCTAATCCTTCCCCACACGTAACCGACTCCTGAACCCGCTTCTTTGATTTCTCTGGTTTATAACGCAGACTTGAAATTGATTTTAAAAATGCTTTAATTAATTTTAAAATGTTTTATAAAATCGGTTTTAATAGGTGGCCGATCACACCTAGCTAAAAAAAGATTGGTGGCGACTCCTTGTCTTTTTACGAGGCCGTTTTCATACCCTCGATCGTTTATTTTATTTCAATTCCGAGAGGAATTAAGCCATCTTTTCCTCTGCTTCTGTTTTCCCCCTCACTCGAATCGGTCCCCGCGATCGGGATCACGTATCGACACCTTTGTTTTTCTATAGGAATTAAGTCGACTTTTCCTTCTTTTTTTAATGTCACGCCTAACGAATAATAAAGTCTTGCGATGAGACTTGTTATGTTACGTTGTTATTTTTTAGGTTGTGACAAATATTATCATGGAATATGCATGAAAATAAAAATAATAATGCATGAATATAGTATATGTTAAATAATGTGACAAAAATAAATAAAAAAGCATAGAATAGCATGAAATATTCAAAACCATATAACAAACAACATAATACCATAAAATAAATCAAAACAATAACAATATCATAGCAAAAAATCATATGTTATATAATATGCATGAATATGGAAAATGCAATGCATGAAAGTGTATTTTTTCCTTTAATTAAGGAAATTCGTATATCTAAAATGATATTCGGCTACCTTAGGAAAATATACCAAATAAAATTTTCTAAAATCAAAATACTTTGTGATTGTTTGAAAACAATTTTGAAAGAAACTTGAATGAAGGTTGAAACCCTAGCCAAACCCTTTAAAAATGGCTCTAATGTCCTAAGTTTGAAATCTCGAACTTGACCATCCTTAACCCAAGGTTTATGAAATCATTTTTAGAGTTTAAAAAGGCTTAGAAACCACCCTAAGACAGTAGCTAGAGTTTCTAACCAACCCCTTCTAAATTCCTTAGCAAAAATCAACAATTGTTTTTCTTTTGAATTCAAATCTGTCTCTATTGTCCAGTTTTAAATCACGATTTTTTCCCTATTTTTAAAAAATCAAAACAATCTAAAAAAAAATAATGGAGACTCAAAACATGTAGAACTACACGAGATAAAATTGGATTAATTTTTTGATCAAAGATGACTTCCCAAAAAAATTGGGAAAGTTTGAGTATTGGGTGAAAAACTGTTTTGCCAAAACACATTTTTTTGCCTTTGATAAAATCATCTAAAGATCAAAGTAAAATAATTAGAGACTCTCCTAAAGACCTACAAACAGTAGCTAACACTTTTAAAAAGTTAGACAAAAATTGGCTATAAGTAAAGAAAATCACAAAGTTAGAATAATCAATTTGACAACTCTTTAATTTTCCACAAGTATGCTCAAGTGAGCATGACTTTGAGCCATTGGTTGGCCTAAGTCGTAAATCAAGTGGTATGACATGATATGCATGAATATACAGCAAATAAAATGTATGAAATGCATGATCTAAAGCCTGAATGATATAGGAAATGCATGACAATTCAAAATAACCTAAATGCCTAGCATGAGTTTGCATGGCAATAAATGCTAACCTAACTTAATTGCATGAAATGCTTGATAATGCAAATGTGGCTTAGACCTAATATGTTACAAATATGCATGAAAATGCTAATGTGACCTAAGTAGCATAGCAATACCAATATGATTTAAGACCTAATATGGAGATGAGCTCCATGGTTGGTATATTGGACAAAGCCCACCCTAACAATTATCACTTGATTTTGATCAAGATCATGAAGCCTAACTATTGTTTTATTTATTTTTTGAAAAGCAAGAACAACAAAAAAGATGTAAAAAAAATGGTAGGAAATCACATGGAAAACAAGAAATAAAGCATGAGGAAGAAGAAGAAAATTTGTAGTAGCAATGGTAGAATGGCTACCTTAACAAAAGCTTTCTTCCTTTCTTTCAAAAAACATTTTTTTTTCTCAATTAGCTACTGACCTCCACTTCAAATGCTCAGCCACTTAAGGAAAAATAAAACATTCCCCCCTCTCTTAGCCTTGGCCGAATGGCCCCTCCACCATAGGATGGATTTTTGCATTTTTTCTCCTCCAATCTTGTCCCTTAGATTAAGATATTTTCATGACAACATAAAAATTTCATCTTGCCAATTGATAGCATCCCTTAAGATGTGTACTCAGCCCTTGTAGATGGCCTAAGCCATTTTTGAAAAGAGACAATTCCATGCATTACCTTGCTTGGCCGAATGGATGCCCACCTTTAGATGAATTATGCTCATCTTTTTTCTCCCATTCTTGGCCATTAGATGAGGGTTCTTTCATGACAAATAAAAATGTCATCTTGGCATTTAAACTTGGCCATTGGATGGTGCATTCAACTTTTCTACAAGGCTCCTAAGCCATTAGATGAAGAGGGGACCATTTGCAAGGTACTAGTGGTAGCATGTGAGCTTGATAGTGACTAAGGAATTAAATTGATCAAGCTTTCTTCTTTTCTTCTATGTTGGCTGATCAAAGGAAGTAAAATCCCAGCAATTACTTCTTCTTTCATATTTTTCTTAATTACAAATTTGCCCTTTTCGATTTCTTCGGTAAAATGACCTTTTTGACCCCGAACCTAAATAAATAGAAAACGGACTCCAAATTCAAATTTTATTTTTTCAATACTTCCAAAATAATAAAAAATTTAATTCTAGAAGTTTTCAAAATTTTCGAGTCCATTTGCTATTTATTTGGATTTTTTCTTCAAAATTTGCCCTTTTGTGCACCCTAACTTTCACCAATTTTAAACGAGCTCAAAATCTAGATTTTTCTTCACCAATCTCTTCCAAATAATTTAAAAGTGTGATATGGAAGTTTTCAATATTTTTGGAGCTCATTTGCTATTTTTTCGAGATTTATCTACTTCAGTTTCTGCATAGGGGACCCGGGATTTGGCCATTTTGCAAACGAACTCCGAATCCAGATTTTCTTTCACCAATCACTTCCAAATAATTTAAGAATGAGATCTGCAAATTGTTAGAATTTTTGGAGTTCATTTAGTTTCTGCATAGTAAACCGATTTGGCCATTTTGTAAACGAACTCCAAATCAAGATTTTATTACGCCAATATCTTCAAAATAATTTAAGAATGAGATCTGCAAATTTTCAGAATTGTTGGAGTTCATTTGCTATTTTCCCCAAATTTTCCAATTTTGATTTTTTACCTTCGAAGCTCGGTTTTGCTCAAAACAAGTTCGATTTTCAAATTTTCTTCAAACTAAGCCTTGGGCTATCCTTTTTAATCACTCCTCATCAATTAGGGGCTTTAGTCTTACCGAATCGGGCCATTTCTGTAATTCTTCCAAATTTCATCGAAATCCACCAAAAACCCTAATTCTCGATTTTCTTTCGAATTGACTTTTCTTTCAGATTTTCTTTCAAGTAGCTTCTCCATTACCCATAGTCAGTTCTTATCTTTCATTTGGGACCTTCAATTTTTTCCAATTTGATTGTTCAAGCACTTTTCCCCAAATTTCTCGAACTAGGGTTTCCCTTCTACTAAGATTCTGTAATCTAACTTTCGACCTCTATATCTTTCAATGTAGAGCTCGGATTATCAAAATTATTTCACCATCTTTCAATTGAAATTCAAATCTTGATTTTGAAAGTGGGTTGAATTTTTTAGCAGTTGACTTTTTAGGGTTGACTTTCTCGAGGTTCACTTTTTTTGAGTTTGACTTTTTCTGTCTTCTTAGATTGAGTCTCGGAGTACCACTTGCAGGGTGAGAAAAGCCTTTTTGCATTCCAAAACATCAATTTAGGAAGAAAACATACCTGATTTAGTGGTCCGGACAAAATTATGTGTCTACAGCTGCCCCTCTTTGGCTATTGCTGAGAATCAAGAATCAGGCAAAGATAAACAAACACTAATTTTGTCCGGTTAATGAAATCACATGTGAAGGAAAGGGAAAGGGATTTTCATTCATCATTTTTTTCATTTTTCAATTTATTATTATTATTTTTTCCTTAAAAAGCTGTAAATTAAAGATTTTGTCCTTAAATTGAATTCCCTGACTAATCAAGGCTTGACCCGTTTTAAGGAAACTGGTTCGATTTGCAAGAGAGGAAATGACCTCGACGATGGTCTCGAGGTCTTAACCTGTCTTGTTCTCAGTTGTGTTTAAAATTTTGGGCATCTCCTCCAGAAGCTCCGGCTATCACCACCGAAGACTTGCTTAAGCAAATGTAAAACTCTAGATATCTCCACCAGTGGCTTTGGCTATCACCACCAAAGACTTGTTCATTTTTAAAACTGAAACACTCTGGATATCTCCACCAGAGGCTTTGGTTATCACCACCAAAGACTTGTTCATTATTTAAAACTGTAAAAACTCTGTAAACTTGTGCCTGGAGGTCTTAAGAATGGTGCCCGGAGGTCTTATCTTTGATTTAAAAAGAAAATGCCTTGACGACGGTCCCAAGGCTCGACTCATTTGAGAAGCAGAATGAATTCGATTTAAAAACAAAAGGAAATACCTTGAATGATTTTCCTTTAAATTCAAATCTGCCTCTACTGTCCAGTTTTAAAGCCCGATTTTTTAACCTATTTTTAAAATTTCAAAAAAATCTAAAAAAAATACTGAAGACTCAGAATATGTAAAAACATGCAGGAAAACATTTTCTTAATTTTATGATTAAATATGACTTCCCAGAAAAATCGGAAAAGTTTGAATACTGGATGAAAAAACTATTTTGCTAAAACACATTTTTTGCCTTTGATAAAATCATTTAAAAATCAAAGTAAAAATGTTGGAGACTCTCTTAAAGACCCACAAATAGTAGCTATCCCTTTTAAAAAGTTAGACAAAAATTGGCTAAGTAAAAAAAATCACAAAGGTAGAATAATCAATTTGACAACTCTTTAATTTTCCACAAGTATGCTCAAGTGAGCATGACTTTGAGCCATTGATTGGCCTAAATCATAAAACATGGGGCATGACATGAGATGCATGAACATACAACAAATATGATGTATGAAATGCATGATTTAAATCCTAAATGATGTGAGAAATGCATGGCAATACAAAATAACCTTATGCCTAGCATGAGTTTGCATGGCAATAAATGTACTCCAAACCTAAGAATGCATGAGATGCATGATAATGCAAATGAAACTTAAACCTAAAATGACATAAGATGCGTGGCAATACAAAGTGACCTAAGAACTAAGTAACATAGCAAATGCATGGCAATACCAATATGATTCTAGACTGTAAATGTCATGAGAATGCATGAAAATGGCATAAACATATAGTAACTAATAAACTTAAAAATAATGCATGAACAAACAACAACTAATACACAATCTTATGGCTTGATAATGCAAAGCAATGGTACCTAAACATAATGCAAATGCACACACAATGCAAGAATTACATGAAGGGGACCGAATGGTAACTAAACAAACTAAGGTAATCCTATCTAGCCAATAACACCAACACATGGCAAAACAATCAAAATACACAATGTTATGGCATGGAATGCAAACCTATCAACTAGAGAAAATGAAAATGCACACACAAAACCAAATCATATAGCATAATCCTAGCTAAACTGTAGACACCTAATTTTGTCCGGGCCACTAAAACAAGTATGTTTTCTTCCTAAATTGATGTTTCAGAATGTAAAAATACTTTTTTCATCCTGAAGGTGGTACTTCAAGACTTAGTTTAAGAGGGCGAGCATAAAAAGTCAAACTTGAAAAAAGTTAACCCCGAAAAGTCAACCCTAAAATGTCAACTACTAAAAAAGTCAACCCACTTTCAAAATCAAGATTTAAAGTTCAATTGAAAAATGACGAAAGCATTTTGATAATCCGAGGTCTACATCAAAAGATATGGAGTTCGAAAGTTGGGTTATGGAGATTTAGTAGAAAGAAAACCCTAATCCGGGAAATTTAGGGAAAAGTGCTTAAACGATCGAACTGGTCAAAATTGAAGGTTCCAAATGAAATATAAGCACCAAATACGGGTAATAGAGAAGCCATTTGAAAGAAAAACTGAAAGAAAAGTCAATCCGGAAGAAAACTGAGAATTAGGGTTTTTGGTAGATTTCGGTGAAATTGGGAAGAATGATAGAAATGGCCCGAATCGGTAGGACTAAAGCCCCTAATGGATGAGGAGTGATGAAAAAAGGATAGCCCAAGGCTCAGTTTGAAGAAAATCTGAAAATCGGACTTGTTTTGAGCAAAATCGGGTTTCGGAGGCAAAAGGGCAAAATTGGAAATTTTGGGAAAATAGCAAAAGAACTCCAAAAATTCTGAAAATTTTCAAATCTCATTCTTAAACCATTTGGAAGAGATTGGAAAAATAAAATCTTGATTCGGAGTTCGTTTGCAAAATGGCCAAATCCCAGGTCTCCTATGCAGAAATTCAAGAAGATAAATCCCGAAAAAATAGCAAATGAACTCCAAAAATTCTGAAAATTTGAAAATCTCATTTTTAAATTATTTTAAAGATATTGGAAAAAGAAAATCTTGATTCTGAGTTCGTTTACAAAATGGCCAAATCCCGAGCCCCCTATGTAGTAATTCAAGCAGATAAATCCCGAAAAAATACCAAATGAGTTCCAAAAATTATGAAAACTTCTATATTACACTTTTAAATTATTTGGAAGAGATTGGTGAAGAAAAATCTTGATTTGGAGCTCGTTTAAAAAATGGAAAAATTTGGAGGCATAAAAGGGTAATTTTGGAAGAACAAATCCAAATAAATAGCAAATGGGCTCGGAAAATTTTGAAAACTTCCAGAATTCAATTTTTAATTATTTTGAAATTATTTGATAAATAAAGAATTTGGATTCCGTTTGCCATTTATTTGCATTCGGGGGGCAAAAAGGTTATTTTACCTAAGAAACCGAAAAGGGCTTTTCTTGCCTTTCAAAAAAATCAAACTTAGGTTGGAAGAAGGAGGGCTAGCCGGCCAAGGCCCAAGGATGGGAAGGAGGTTTCTTATTTTTTAATCAAGAGGCCAAAAATAAAGAGTTAGTGATTTTTTGATCAAGCCTTTGCAAATAAGCCACATGGACCAATGCATGAAGAGGGAGAGTGTCAACATAATGGCTTAAGATTCTTGAACAGATGTAATTATGGACAACTGATAGCCTAATATAAGGGTGATAATTTCATGTTTTGAAAATCTTGGATCAATAGCCCTTGGATGAAAATTGGTTGGAGGAAAAATGACAACATGCTAGCCTAGAGAGAGAGGGGTTTTGGCCACTACAAGGAATGCTGATTTCTTTCATTTTCAGCACACCTCATTCTCTATTATCTCTTGCTTTTGGCTTATTTTCTCTCCATTGTTGAATATCAAAAAGAAAAGTTTAGAAAAGAAAAAAAGTTAGAAGAGAAAAAGCTTGAAAGATAGCTTCTAGAGGTTGCTTTTAGCACCATACTCTTGCACTTTCTTTGATTTTCCATTCTTGATTTGTTGTTTTGATTATTATTTTGGCGAGTTTATTTTGATTTTTCTTTTTAAATAAGTGTTTTTAATGTTCTTCTTTAAGTTCTTTCTTCATCTTTTCTTATAAAAAGTCCTTGAAATATTTTTTCCCCTTGTTCCTTGACATGACCGAATGACCCATTTTTTTTTTGTTTTAGTTGCTGTTTTGCCTTGTTATTTCATGTTCTTTTTTATATTAAACAAGTCTTGATGCTTTAGATATTCTTATACTACATATACTTGAAGCTTGTTTTAATTTGGTTGCTTTCTTATTTCCTTTTATGAGTCTATTATCATGTTCTTGCATTTTTTATTTTCTGTTTTCAAAATGTTTAAGTTTGTTTATATTTTATATTTTGTAATTCATGTGTTTGTGAAAATGCTTGTTAGTTTTCATACCTCTACTTTATATTTGCATGATTTGAGTGTTATGTTTTAGTTAAATATGTTAGTATATCAAGTGTTTGTGAAAATGCCATGCTCACTTTGAACATGAGGCCATTCGGCCACTTCACTTTCTTTGCTTTGCTTTGTGTGTGCATTTTTGTTATGTTAGTTGATAGGTTTGCATTTTCATGACATTTGGTTGAGTATTTGGTTTAAGCATGCCTTGTGTTTGTGTTATTGCCATGCATGTTTTAGATGTTAGGATTGGTTTGTTTTCCCATGCATATCCATGCATTTTAGACCTAGGTTGCATTAAATGTCATGCAAGTTCATTTAGGTCTAGGTCATTTTATTGATGCCATGCATTTTTCATGACATTTAGGTTTAAAATCATGCATTTCATGCATCATATTTACTGTATTTTTCATGCATTTCATGTCCATGCCACTTGACTTATGACTTAGGCCAATCAATGGTTCAAAGTCATGCTCTCTTGAGCATACTTGTGGAAAATTAAAGAGTTGTCAAATTGATTATTCTACCTTTGTGATTTTTTTTACTTAGCCTATTTTTGTTTAACTATTTAAAAGTGTTAGCTACTGTTTTTAAGTCATTTAGAGAGTCTTAAATATTTTTACTTTGATTTTTAAATGAATTTATCAAAGGCAAAAATGTGTTTTGGCAAAACAGTTTTTTCACCCAGTACTCATACTTTCCCGATTTTTCTGGGCAGTTATCTTTAATTAGAAAATTAAGAAGATTTTTTCCCAAGTATTTTTACATGTCTTGAGTCTCCAGTATTTTTTTTATATTTTTTTGAATTTTAAAAATAGGGTAAAAAATCGTGGTTTAAAACTGGACAGTAGAGTCAGAATTAAATTTGAAGAAAAATCATTTTTTTTGTTTTGGTTAAGTACTTAGAGGGGGCTGATTAGGAAGTTTAACTATTGGCTTAGGGTAGTTTCTAAGCCTTTTTAAACTCTAAAATTGATTTTTTAATTCTCGGGTTAAGGGTGGTCAAGTCCGGGATTTGAAACTTAGGAAATTAGAGCCATTTTAAAAAGGGTTTAGCCAAGTTTTTTTTTTTAATCTAAGCTTTTCAAAAAATGGTTTTCAAACAATCACAAAGTATTTTGATTTTAGAATATTTAATTTGATATATTTTCCTAAGGTAGCCGGATATCTTTTTAGATATACAGATTTTCTTAATTAAAGGAAAAAAATACATTTTCATGCATTGTATTTTCCATATTCATGCATTTTATATAATATGTGATTTTTGCTATGATGATTTCTATGGTATTGTTATTATTTTGATTTATATTTTTTGAAGATATATTGTTTATTATATGGTTTTGAATATTTCATGATACCTATGCTTTTTATTTAGTTTTTTTTGTCATATTATTTAGCATATACTATGTTCATGCATTACTATTTTCATGCATATTATATAATAGCATTATTTTATATGTCATGTCATTTCAATTATATGCCATATCATTCATATTTGCCATGTCATTTAAATTATTTCATTTCATATAGAATATATTATGTTACCTATGTCATTTTATTTCATGTAGAATATATTATATTACCTAGGTCATTTCATTTCATTTAGGATATATTATGTCATTTAGGATATTTTATTTCATTTAGAATATATCATATGACTTAGGATATTACATTTCATATAGAATATATTATGTTACCTAGGTCATTTCATTTCATTCAGAATATATCATATAACTTAGGATATTTCATTTCATTTAGAATGTACTAAGACATTTAAATTATATCATATCATTTAGGTTCCATTATATTATTTAGACTTTGCTATGTCATTTTATTTATGTCATACATATTCATATTCATATTTTTTAAAATGTTTTTCAAAAAGGTAATGATTTTCAATAAAATAAAGATATTCCCGAGTTAAAATAATTCATGAGTTCTCTATCGGGTTTGCTGGGGAGAATATCATCAATTATCATCAATTATCATTAAAATAAGAATGATTCGGAAAGTTTTTCGAATTAATAAAAATTTTTATATTTTGCCACGTTTATTAGGGAATATAGGAAAATTTTGAATTTAAAAATTTCGGATTATTTTCAATTAAAAATGGAATTATTATTATTTTTTTAAATTGGGAATTAACTTGAAATACCAAATTAAAAATTGAATTTTTTACCGAGACTTGAGATAACACACGATTAATAAGGTATCATTTTATACGGGCGTTGTGGGGGTGCTAATCCTTCCCCACAGTAACCGAGTCCCGAACCCATTTCTTCGATTTTTTTGGTTTTAAATGCAGACTTGAAATTGGTTTTAAAAATGTTTTAATTAATTTTAAAATATTTTATAAAATCGGTTTTAATAGGTGGCCGATCACACCTAGCTAAAAAAGATTGGTGGCGACTCCATATCTTTTTCAAGGTCATATTAAAAACCTTCATTTTTCTAGAGGAATTAAGTCGACTTTTCCTCGATTTTTTTAATGTCACGCTTAACGAATAATAAAGTCTTGCGATGAGACTTGTTATTTTGTAGGTTGCGATAGCTTGGCGGCTCTGCTTGGGACTTCTAGAGAGTCAGGCCTAGAATTAGTCGTGTGTTATTGATGGAGACTCAATTAAGAGTTGTAAACCCAAGTGCAGGTTATGTTCAAGTAATAAATTCTCGGGTGTCCGAGGTCGAACCACAGGGAAGCGTATTAATAAGTATAAGTTTATAAATATATAAGACAAAGAAAGTAAACAAGATATTAGGGAATCAACAACAAAATAAGATAAACAAGATATTAGAGAACAAAATAAACAAAATATAAAAGAAATTAAACAAGATATAAAAAAAACAATAAGAAAAGATGTTGAGGTTAGAGAATCCACTCTTGGTGTTATGCTAAGATTAATCTTGTTTTATTACACAATTGAAATCCACACATAAAGGAGGTTCCAATCGGAAGGAGTAGCAATTCAGTCCAAATTGTCCAACGTCCATAGCATATGATATTATGTTCATTTGGTGTCCTCAAAACTCATAAAAAGAGTCCAAGCATTCCTTATGCCAAGGTATATGTCTACAACAAATCAAGGTTATGAAACCAAGCATTTACTGTGCCATTTTCATTGTCAATAATGAATCAAGATCTCTACTTTGCAAGTATGATTTTAAACCAAAAGAAAATATTATCTATACTAGTGTTTATAAATGATGATTCATTTTAGCTCATGTTTAAGAGACTAACCTTAGCATTTACCAAGAGCTTCACCTCATCACCTCAACAATATGATTAGCAACACATACTAAAAATGAAAAGAAATGTAAGAAGCATAAGTAAATAAAGAAAAAGAAAACTAGAGAAAGGAAAAAAGAAGAAAAACTTAGAGAAATTTTTTGCAATGGCTAATATCCTACCAATGTATAATGTATCCTAATACTCATCCAAGGCCCTCTATTTATACACATTTTGGAGAGCTAAATGACAAGAGACAAGCTTTATAAATTTCAAAGGTAGGTATAATAGGTGGGTGCATTTTTCTAACAATTTTCGTCATGTTGTATGACAATTCTGATCAGCCAGCTTGATGGTCGTTTTTGTCAATGTTGGAGGCTCGATCTGATCAAATGGTCTTCTAGAAAAATATGCCTCTATCAGTTACGGATCCATAGCCGTTGGAATCAGATCATTTGCTCATGTGGATCGGAAGATATGGTCAAAGTACCAAAACGGTGCAGAACAGACGTCATTGCACATCAGCCAACTTGTTGGTTGATTTCGGTAGGGAAAACGACTCCGTTTCAAGAAGTGTAAAACATGAAAAAGATAGATATGCCTCTTAACTTTGCACGGTTAAAATTTCATCCTTATTGCTTCAGTGAAACTCTAGATACAGCTGATATGGAAAAAGGTGTCGGAACTGGAACTGAATTGGATTTGCCCTTAATTCTTGATTTAACCTAGTAATCTGAAATCACTCAAAGAAACTCATGAAAAACACTAAATTACATAAAAATATAAAAGATCATAAACACAAGTAGACTAAGCAATAATAACTCGTATTTGACACAAAACAATAATAAAACATAACTAAAAACTATATAATTATACGAGTTATCACACCCCCACACTTAGATTGTTGCTAGTCCCTAGCAACGACTCAATAAAAATAAAATAAGAAAATCTAATCTAATCCATTTTCGTAGGAAATCACGGTGGCACTTAGCATGTGACACAAGCCTTTAAACCCCTAGGTGTCCCTAGTGGACTAGTTTAGTCTCGTGAGGGTTTGCTAGAACGATACCCACAAACATTGAAAAACTAAAATATAAGTAAACTACATACACTAAAAATATTTACTCCTAATCCTTTCAATATAAATTAGAGACAATCTTTGAACAAGTCTTATAAACTAATCAATAGGTCAAAGAATTTCACAAAAATTCATGCTTGAATGTAAATAAATGAGTTAAGCCAATATTAACATAACATATTTCAATCAAAATAGTGCATATTCAACTTAATCTCAACCTCTCACATGGGATACTCTCATGATTTTCACTCTTTAAAGTAGTGGTAAAGTGTTTACACTCAATCAATCTCATGAAAACACTTCTACCATATGCTTGCTTGTCCACCTATTCTCCACTATTTAGATCATACAACTTCATAAATCAAGAGGTCTTTATTCAAGGTTGTAATGGGGCCAAAGGGTTATAATGTGGTTAAAGAACAAAAGGATAAAGATATCACAAAGGTTCCAAAGAGTTCATAGAGTTTAGAGACATAATAAGATCATACAAATAAAACTTCTCAAAACTCTTATAAAGCACATAATAACATAGGCTAAATATTCATGTTGAGCCTTTGCATCATTCTAACCAACTTTGTAACATCTTTTTCTTTACTTTAACTAGAAGTTCAAGAGAAGATTTTTTTTTTTTTAATAATATGGGAATGTATTTGACAATGATCCCTTTCTTTTTCTCTTGACTTTTTCTTTTCTTTTCTTCCCCCACACTTATCTTTTGTTTCCAACCCAAATTTTTAACTAAAAATATCCCTTGTTTTTTTGCAATATGTCTCAAAATATATAATCCATCTTTAGAACAAGGGTAAGGATATAAGTATATTTAGGCTAGGTGTAAGTTGTGGTTACCAATAAAACAGCATATTTAATATAGGCTCAAATTGGCTCACTAGTGGGGATGTTCTCTTAGAACATTAATAATGGATGGCTGTTTGGCTCTGGTTATAATCCTAATGCCTCTATCATATTCATGTTGTCACATGTATCAATATAGTCTCAAACGGTTTAAAGCAAGTTCTATAGAATCATGTAATCATAAGAGCACTCAAGAAAGAAATTAGATTGATTTGTATAATGCATCAATCATTATAGGCTCAAAAACTCACAAGGATGATTATACAAGTCAGATTAAGTCTAAACATGCTTCTTTCTCAATCAACATATCATATTAACATTGGCTCATAAAAAGGTTGACATCAAGCTCAATTCTCATGAAAATCTTCTCACTAATAAATCTGTTTTAGACTTATGCAATTCATATCTCATCATTGTATTAAAAGGAACTAAAACACACTAAATAATAATAATAATAATAATAATAATAATAAAGACTCATAAAAAAATAGTAGACAAAAATAAAAGAAATCCTAAATCGTTCCCCCCACACTTAATTCTTACATTGTCCTCAATGTAAGTCTATTAACCCAAATGAAAGAATCATGTGTAAGAGAAAAGAACTAATAACATAAGAATAGGAATAACTAAGACTCAAAACAAAACAAACTCATGCAACCTAAATAATCCTAAAATACTAAACAAAAATTAACAAGTAAACATAAAAAGATTAAAATCAAACTGACAAGGTATGTCTCAAGTCTCCCTTACTCAGACCTTGTTCAGAATGAATACTTCTAAATTGCTTAAAACACAACAAACTTTTTTTTTTTTTGAAGATTAGTAATAATTATATTTACATCTAGTTATTTTCAAAACAAGGATCAGAAAGAAAAACAACCTCTTCTTGAGTAACATGATTTTCCAAAAAGAGTTTGAGTCTTTGTCCATTTACCTTGAATACGTTACCATTTTGAGGATTCTCAATGTCAACTGCTCCATAATGATACACATGCTTAACCACAAATGGGCCAGTCCATCTTGATCTCAATTTACCAGGAAATATGTAAAGTCTAGAATTATAAAGTATAATTTTTTGCCCAACATCAAATGTTTTTCTTGAAATTAACTTATCATGAAAGGCTTTAGTTCTTTCTTTATGAATTTTAGAATTCTCATATGCATCATTTCTGAGTTCCTCAAGTTCATTTATTTGTAATTTCCGTAAATTAGAAGCGTCATCAAGGTTTGAGTTGAACATTTTAATGGCCCAATATGCTTTATGCTCAAGTTCCACAGGTAAATGACAAGGTTTTCCATAAACTAGCCTATAAGGAGACATACCCAATGTTGTTTTAAAAGCTGTTCGATAAGCCCATAATGCATCGTTAAGTCTAAGAGACCAATCTTTGCGATTTGGATTAACCGTCTTTTCCAAAATTTGTTTAATCTCCCTATTTGCTAATTCTACCTGTCCATTTGTCTGCGGGTGATAAGGGGTTGCAACTTTGTGTGTAATGGCATATTTCTTCATTAATGTTTCAAAAACCTTGTTGCAAAAATGTGTTCCCCCATCACTTATGATAGATCGAGGAATTCCAAATCGACTCAAAATATTTTATTTTAAAAATTTAATCACTGTTTTGTGATCATTATTTCGACATGGAATTGCCTCTATCCACTTTGAAACATAATCTATTGCAACTAAAATGTATAAGAAACCAAAAGATGGTGGAAATGGTCCCATGAAATCAATACCCCAACAGTCAAAAATTTCAATTACAAGAATTGGGTTCAAAGGCATCATGTTTCTTTTCGAAATGGAACCTAATTTTTGACAACTTTCACATGTCTTGCAAAAATTATGTGCATCTTTGAATAAAGTTGGCCAGTAAAATCCACACTGTAAAATTTTTGCAGCAGTTTTCTTTGATGAAAAATGACCACCACATGCCTCGGAATGACAAAACTTAATTACACTACTTACCTCATTGTCGGGAATGCATCTTCGAAAAATTTGATCAGGACAATATTTGAACAAGTAAGGGTCATCCCAATAGAACTTCTTTACCTCATTCAGAAACTTCCTTTTATCTCGGGGGCTCCATTGAGAAGGAATTTTTCCGGTAGCAAGAAAATTAGCAATGTCAGCAAACCAAGGTGTCGTGGAGACAACTAGAAGTTGTTCATCAGGAAAAGTATCATTTATTGGTGAGGTTCCAAAAGATTCATCACAAACAAGTCTTGATAAATGATCAGCCACCACATTTTCTACTCCTTTTTTATCTCGAATGGTGATGTCAAATTCTTGCAGCAAAAGGATCCACCTCAGCAACCTAGGTTTTGCATCCTTCTTAGAGAGAAGATATTTTAAAGCTGCATGATCACTAAAGACAACAATTGATGATCCAACAAGGTAAGATCTGAATTTATCCAATGCAAAAACAACTGCAAGTAATTCCTTTTCTGTAGTGGAATAATTCATTTGGACTCTATTTAAAGTTTTACTTGCATAGTAAATTACATGTGGTTTATTATCTTTCTTTTGTCCTAACACAGCACCAACAGCATAGTCACTAGCATCACACATTATTTCAAATGGTAATGACCAATCAGGAGATCTCATAATAGGAGCAGTAGTGAGCATATTTTTGAGTTTTTCAAAAGCATCTTCACAATCTTTAGTCCATTCAAATGCAGTGTCTTTCATTAAAATATTACATAGAGGTTTAGATATCGTGCTAAAATCTTTTATGAATCTTCTATAAAAACCTGCATGTCCCAAGAATGACCTAATGTCCTTACTGTCTTTGGTGTGGGTAGATTAGCAATCAATTCAATTTTTGACTTGTCTACCTCAATCCCTTTTGCAGAAACAGTGTGACCTAGTACAATACCTTTAGTGACCATGAAATGACATTTTCCCAATTAAGAACAAGATTTTTTTCTTCACACCTAATCAATACATTTTTCAAATTGGCTAAGCAATCATCAAATGAATCACCAGAAACAGAAAAATCATCCATGAAAATCTCAAGATTTCGTTCAATCATGTCACTAAAAATACTAAGCATGCATCTTTGAAATGTGGCAGGGGCGTTACATAATCCAAATGGCATTCTACGATATGCAAAAGTACCAAAAGGACATGTAAAAGTGGTTTTCTCTTGGTCCTCAAGTGCAATGGCAATTTGATTATACCCAGAATATCCATCTAGAAAACAATAAAACTCATGCCCTGCAACTCTTTCTAAGATTTGATCCATGAAAGGCAAAGGGAAATGATCTTTCCTCGTTACTGAGTTAAGTTTCCTATAGTCAATGCACATGCGCCAACCAGTAACAATCCTAGTTGGAATTAATTCATTGTTTTCATTTTTAACTACAGTAAATCCAGATTTCTTAGGTACGATTTGAGTAGGACTTACCCATTTGCTATCAGAGATAGGATAAATGATTCCATTATCTAGAAGTTTAATGACTTCATTTCTCACTACTTCTTTCATATTAGGATTAAGCCTTCGTTGCATTTGTCTAGAGGGTTTAGCATTTTCCTCTAAATAAATATTATGTGTGCAGATTAATGGGCTTATTCCCTTTATGTCAGCTAAGGTCCATCCTAATGCATTTTTGTGCATCTTCAAAAGTTGTAACAACTTACCTTCTTGTAGTTCATCAAGATGTGAAGAAATTATGACTGGAAAAGTTTCATTCTCACCCAAAAAGGAATATTTTAGCTCGGATGGCAATGGTTTTAAATCCAGCTTGGGTGGTTCAATAGT
Source organism: Fremontodendron californicum (assembly GCA_030761205.1). Lineage (NCBI taxonomy): Eukaryota > Viridiplantae > Streptophyta > Magnoliopsida > Malvales > Malvaceae > Fremontodendron > Fremontodendron californicum. The sequence goes on from JAULJL010000033.1 coordinate 1,771,590, forward strand.
TGATGGTACAGTGACATTTGTGAGTGATGGAAGTTCCTCAAACTTTTGTTTCCAACAATACTTATCCTGAAAAGAATTTAACAAAGAATCAGTGTGTGAAATTTCTGAAGCATTATCAAACTCACATTCAATTAAATAAGCTTCTAAAGGATCATGGAATGTGGTAGTGGTGAGATGTTCATGAACAAGTTCTTCAATGAAATCCATTTCATGTACTTCTGAATCATCACCAGGTTGCTTGCAAATGTTGAACACATTTAATTCTAAAGTCATATTTCCAAAAGAAATGTTCAAATTACCATTCCTGCAATTTATCAGAGCATTAGAAGTTGCAAGAAATGGACGGCCTAATATAACAGGAATTTGAACATTTGGATTTGAAACAGGATGTGTGTCCAAAACAATAAAATCAACAGGGAAGTAAAAATTATCAATTTGAACCAAAACATCTTCAATTATCCCTCGAGGAATTTTTACAGAACGATCAGCTAGTTGAAGTGTAATAGGTGTTTCCTTGAGTTCACCTAAACCTAACTGTTGATAAACAGAAAAAGGCAAAAGATTAACACTAGCAGCAAGATCAAGCAATGCACGTTCTATTCTAGTGTTTCCAATGATGCATGAGATTGTTGGATATCCAGGATCTTTGAATTTTGGTGGAGTAAGGTGCTGAATGATTGAGCTCACACTTTCCGTCAAAAATGCTTTCTTTTGTACATTATGTTTCCTTTTAACTGTGCACATGTCCTTCAAAAATTTAGCATAAGATGGAACTTGTTTGATTGCATCCAATAAAGGAATGTTAATCTTAACTTGTTTGAAAAGTTCATAAATTTCTGCATTTTGATTCAAATTCTTTATTGTTTGCAACCTTTGAGGAAAAGGAGCAGGATACATACCTTTTTCTTTGTCCAAATTTTCAAGAAGTTCAGACTTACCATCATCCTTACCATTACTTTTCGGAGGGGAAGGAGGATCTTGGTCTTTTGATGGAATGTTTTTGTCAATTGCCTTTCCACTTCGAAGAGTTGTGATAGAACTGGCATTTTCCTGTTGAGTTTCATTGGAGCAAGAAACAAGACATTGAGTAGAAGGGTTAGGCTGAGGTTGAGCAGGAAACTTACCTTTTCCTTGAGTGCGTAATGAAGCTGTCAATATGGACAAGGTGTTTTTGATCTCATTGATGTCCTGTGAAGTTTGGTTATTCACATTTGCTTGTGTTTGCATGAATGCTTGCAATGTCTCTTCCAAGGTTTGTACACGTGAAGGTTGATAGGAAAAAGTATTGCCCGGCTTTTGAGATTGTGGTACCTGAACATGATTATTATTCCGCCAACTGAAGTTGGGATGATTTCTCCATTCAGAGTTATAAGTTTCAGAGTAAGGAGAAGGAAAAGGCTTTTTAAATGTGTTTATGGAATTTACTTGATCATGCAACGCTTCTTTAAGAATGGGAATGTTTGGACATTCAGAAGTGGGGTGTCCCATGATTTCACAAATTCCACAACTTTTTTCATTTTTAACCGTTTTGACTTCTTTTACTTCTCTAAGTTTCATGGCTTCAATCTTTCTAGCCAAATTAGCTACTTTAGCTTTTATCTCATCTTCTTGACTAAAATGATATTTACCTCTGTTAGAAACAAGATTAGATCTATTGGAACTTTCAGAGGAATTATCTATGTGCCAGGCTTGAGAGTTATCTGCCAAATGGTCTAGGTAGTCAAAGGCTTCTTCAGGTTTTTTTTCTAGAAACTCACCGTTACACATTGTTTCAACAAATTGTTTAGTTTCGGGAGTTAAACTTTCATAAAAGAAACTAATAAGACGCCATTTTTCAAAACCATGATGTGGACAAGAACTTAACAAATCTTTAAAACGCTCCCAGCACTGAAAAAATGCTTCATTTTGATTTTGATTGAAATTTTGAATCTGTCTTTTCAAAGCAGTAGTTTTATGTGCTGGGAAAATTTTCTTTAGAAACTCAGTTTGTAATTCTTGCCATGTGCCAATTGACCTTGGTTTTAAATTATGAAGCCAAATTTTTGCTTTATCTTTTAAAGAAAAAGGAAATAATTTTAGCTTGACAATTTCATTTGTACATTGTTGGTCATTAAAGGTGACACATACATCTTCGAAGTCTTTTAGAAACGAGTAAGCACTTTCCGATTCTAACCCATGGAAATTTGGAAGCAAAGCTATCATACCTGGTTTAAAATGAGAGTTGTTTGCATTGAGAGGAAAAATAAAACAAGAGGGTGATGAGCTTCGAGTTGGTTGCAAGTAGTCGCGCATGGTGCGTACTTGTCTGTTCTCATCTTCAGCATGAACACTTTCATTGTCAGCCATGGTAGGAGTTGTATTAGAAAGATTACCTGAAAAAGTTTCACAATAAAATCTAACTAAACGACGAGATCTAAAATCACGTCGCCAAACAAGCATAAAACAAAGTTAATATACAATATAAATATAAATATAAATATATAGAAAATTAGGCGGTATAACCAGCCAATAAAAATAAATATAGGCGGTATAACCAGCCAATAAAAATAAATATACTTATAAACTTATATACTTAGTATTGCCTCCCCGGCAACGGCGCCAAAAACTTGATGGAGACTCAATTAAGAGTTGTAAACCCAAGTGCAGGTTATGTTCAAGTAATAAATTCTCGGGTGTCCGAGGTCGAACCACAGGGAAGCGAATTAATAAGTATAAGTTTATAAATATATAAGACAAAGAAAGTAAACAAGATATTAGGGAATCAACAACAAAATAAGATAAACAAGATATTAGAGAACAAAATAAACAAAATATAAAAGAAATTAAACAAGATATAAAAAAAAACAATAAGAAAAGATGTTGAGGTTAGAGAATCCACTCTTGGTGTTATGCTAAGATTAATCTTGTTTTATTACACAATTGAAATCCACACATAAAGGAGGTTCCAATCGGAAGGTTTAGCAATTCAGTCCAAATTGTCCAACGTCCATAGCATATGATATTATGTTCATTTGGTGTCCTCAAAACTCATAAAAAGAGTCCAAGCATTCCTTATGCCAAGGTATATGTCTACAACAAATCAAGGTTATGAAACCAAGCATTTACTGTGCCATTTTCATTGTCAATAATGAATCAAGATCTCTACTTTGCAAGTATGATTTTAAACCAAAAGAAAATATTATCTATACTAGTGTTTATAAATGATGATTCATTTTAGCTCATGTTTAAGAGACTAACCTTAGCATTTACCAAGAGCTTCACCTCATCACCTCAACAATATGATTAGCAACACATACTAAAAATGAAAAGAAATGTAAGAAGCATAAGTAAATAAAGAAAAAGAAAACTAGAGAAAGGAAAAAAGAAGAAAACTTAGAGAAATTTTTTACAATGGCTAATATCCTACCAATGTATAATGTATCCTAATACTCATCCAAGACCCTCTATTTATACACATTTTGGAGAGCTAAATGACAAGAGACAAACTTTATAAATTTCAAAGGTAGGTATAATAGGTGGGTGCATTTTTCTAACAATTTTCGTCATGTTGTATGACAATTCTGATAAGCCAGCTTGATGGTCGATTTTGTCAATGTTGGAGGCTCGATCTGATCAAATGGTCTTCTAGAAAAATATGCCCCTATCAGTTACGGATCCATAGCCGTTGGAATCAGATCATTTTCTCATGTGGATCGGAAGATATGGTCAAAATACCAAAACGGTGCAGAACAGACGTCATTACACATCAGCCAACATGATGGTTGATTTCGGTAGGGAAAACGACTCCGTTTCAAGAAGTGTAAAACATGAAAAAGATAGATATGCCTCTTAAATTTGCACGGTTAAAGTTTCAGCCTTATTGCTTTAGTGAAACTCCAGATATAGCTGATATGGCAAAAGGTGTCGGAACTGGAACTGAATTGGATTTGCCCTTAATTCTTGATTTAACCTAGTAATCTGAAATCACTCAAAGAAACTCATGAAAAACACTAAATTACATAAAAATATAAAAGATCATAAACACAAGTAGACTAAGCAATAATAACTCGTATTTGACACAAAACAATAATAAAACATAACTAAAAACTATATAATTATACGAGTTATCAGTTATCAAAGTCTCAGTTTTGTTGGTTTGATTGGTATTTAATTTTAATTCCCCCATTTTTTTTAAATAATAAGGAGAATTTCGAAAATAATAAAATGTTTTAAATATGTCCATATTCATGTGAATACATTTTATTATTGTTCTCTAGTTATTTAATAATTGTATATTATAATTGCTTGTTGGTTAATGCGTTACACTATTCTTGAATTTTTTTTATAAATTGCTAGGGCATTTAGAATAAGGTTTGTAGAATAGGTGGTGAAAGGTTTGTTGTTCCTCCACACACACCACACGTGCATTTGCATATCATGAGCCCTATACCTGGGTTTCGTCCTTTTAGGTGGGAGCAAAGTAACTAAGATTTCGTGATTAACAATCTGCATGGGCTAGTGAAACACTTACAGTGTACTAAATTACCTAAGCCTTCGTGATTAACAATCCGCATGGGTTAGGAAAATAGACTCTAACGAATTGAACCCGCTTTTATCGAGGTGCCTTACTAGCCTTCATCGGCAATAGTGAGGAGCAATTTGGGGCCTTTAGAACCGATTCACTCTCATATAGTGAACCTAGGCGAAGCCATGCTGAATTTTCGATTAGATACTGAAGATAGGAACACATGGAGGGACATTTCTAAACCTTTTATCACCTATTTTACACTCTGAATAAGTGTGGTAGATCGGGCAACGATGTACGTACATCACCCGTAATAAATATGATAATCTGCCCCAAAGGCACTGTGATACCTAAATAAGCAGATACTGTTAGGGCAAGTGTTCACTAATTTTTTTGAAATTGAAAATATAAACATTCTTTTTCAAACATTTTTTCATGCATGTGTGAATAAAGCATGTACATTTTTTGTTGTATTATTGATCTCATTTTTTTGCAATAAATGGATGGTGATAATAATCTCATTTGATGGTTTCTATAAACCGGTAGTGTTACATGAACATTTGCATATTGTGCCATAGTAAGATCCACTACTAAAATGTTTGGTTTTTCATAGAGAAAACATGTTTCAAAAAAATCATAGATCAAATTTGGAGGGAAATCTTGCATAATGAGATTTTTGAATAATCAAGATTTAGATCCCACCAATTTCGTATAATCATTGATTTCTTTGTATATACCTTGGTGTTAATTCATTTATTCTTTATTTGTATCGTTTTGACATCATGTTACAGTCCTAACATGCATGGTTGTTCATTGTAGAATACATTTGTGATATACATGGTCATTCTTTGTACGTACCATTGTGTTAATTCATTTATTTTTTGCATGTATCATTTTGACATCATGTTATAGTCATACCATGCATGGTCATTCATTGTAGAATACGTTTATGACATGCATAGTCATTATTTGTATATACTTGTGCATCAATTTATTCATTCTTTAAGTCGACTTTTCCTCGATTTTTTAGTGTCACGCTTAAGGAATAATAAAGTCTTGCGATGAGACTTGTTATTTTTTAGGTTGCGACATAAACAATAACACAAACACATGGAAGCCTAAACTAACAAACATGATAATAATGCAAACATGGTGACTAACATAACTCATAAACAAATCAATGACAATATAACAAACACAAGGCATGGTCTAAATATGTAAACATAAATGGAAACATACTAAGCAAGTGAACACACAAAAAAAAAAATGCAAACATGGTAATTTCTACATGTAATGGCCGAATTGTCTTAAAACTTAGCAAGGTATTTCACAAACACATGGCATGATGTATTGTCAAACTACCACAATCAAGCTAATCTATCACAAATCAAGCTAATCTAACACAAGTAAGCTAACTTACCACAATAAATCTCATGAACAAGATCAAAAATAAAATCATTTCAAAGAATAAAGACCATTCGGCCGTTGCAAGAAAAATGATGAAAGCTTGTTGTTTTTTATTATTTTCTTTAAAAAAACAAAGTAGTAGCTCTTTAGAAACAAATTTATTTCATAAAAAAAGGAAAAATATCAATAAAAAAAAAGATCATATCAATAAAATATGAAAAATAACCTTGAAAGAGCATAGCTACCTTGCTCTAGCTTTCTAAATCAAGAAAAAACAACCAAAAACCCTTCTTTTCCTTCTCCTTTTTTCTCCTCTCTCTTTCCTTTCTTTTTTCTCTCTTTTTCTCCTTAGCTACTGCTTATTTTCAGCCTCCAAGCCTCTGAAAAAATCTGTTCTCAGCCCCCCCAAATAGCCTTGGCCGAATCCAACACCTTCTAGAAGGAAGTTGGTTATTTTTCTTCATCCAATGGCTATCATTCAAGATGCCTTCTTATTTACTCTTGTCCTTTAGATGAAATGGCTCAGCAAAATGAATCTCCATCACCGGCTTGGCTGATTGCCTTCTTAAAATCCAACCCATTGCAAGAAAGGCCATTTTCGATTTCTTCAATAAAATGACCCTTTTGACCCCCAAACCTAAATAAATAGCAAACGGACTCCAAATTCAAATTTTATTTTTTTAATACTTCTAAAATAATAAAAAATTGAATTCTGGAAATTTTCAAAAATTTTCGAGTCCATTTGCTATTTTTTGGATTTTTTCTTCCAAAATTACCCTTTTATGCTCCCAAACTATACCATTTTTTAAACGAGCTCCGAATCCAGATTTTTCTTCAACAATCTCTTCCAAATAATTTAAAAGTGTGATATGGAAGTTTTCATAATTTTTGGAGCTTATTTGCTGCTTTTTTGGGATTTATCTCCTTGAATTACTACATAGTGGGCCCGAGATTTGGCCATTTTGCAAACGAACTCCGAATTTGGATTTTCTTTCGCCAATCTCTTCCAAATAATTTAAGAATGAGATCTAGAAATTTTCAGAAATTTTGGAGCTCATTTGCTATTTTTCCAAGATTTATCCTTTTGAATTTCTACATAGTAGACCCGAGATTTGGCCATTTTGCAAACGAACTCCGAATCCAAATTTTCTTTCGCCCAATCTCTTCGAAATGGTTAATAATGAAATTTTTAGAATTTTGGAGTTCATTTGCTATTTTTTCTAAATTTTCCAATTTTGCCTTTTACCTTCGAAGCCCGACTTTGCTCAAAACAAGTTCGATTTTAAGATTTTCTTTTCCTGGCCTCTATCATATATTGAATTGGAGTTGGTCTGTAAACGACCAGTTTTTACGATCAAATTCCCTTCCAATTTGGTTTTTCCTCTTTTCACTATCAGGAATTTCCATTTTTTCCTTTTTTTCCTCCAATTGACTCTTTTCTCGGATTTTCTTCAAATTAAACCTTGGGCTATCCTTGTTTAATCACTCCTCATCAAATAAGGGTTTTAGTTTTACCAAATCGGGCTATTTCTGTCATTTTCCCCAATTTCACCAAAATCCACTAAAACCTTAAATCTCGATTTTCTTCTGGATTGACTTTTCCTTCAATTTTTCTTCCAAGTAGCTTCTCCAATACCCATAGCTAGTGCTTATCTTTCATTTGGAACCCTCAATTCCGACCAATTTGATTGTTTTAGCACTTTTCGCCAAATTTCCCGAACTAGGGTTTTCTTTCTACTGAATCTCCGTAACCCAACTTCCGAACTCCATATCTTTCAATGTAGACCTCAGATTATTAAAATTCTTTCACCATTTTTCAATTGAACTTCAAATCTTGATTTTGAAAGTGGGTTGACTTTTCCAGTAGTTGACTTTTTGGGGTTGACTTTTCCAGGGTTAACTTTTTCAAGTTTGACTTTTTATGTTTGCTTTCTTAAACTAAGTCTCGGAATACCACCTGCAGGATGAGAAAAGTCTTTTTGCATTCTAAAACAACACTTTAAGAAGAAAACAAACCTGTTGTAGTGGTCCGGACAAAATTAAGTGTCTACAGCTGCCCCTCTTTGACTATTGCTGAGAATCAGGAATCAAGCAAAGATAAACAAACACTAATTTTGTCGAGTTAGTGAAATCACATGAGAAGAAAAGGGAAAGGGAGTTTTCTTTTTTCCATTTTTTCTTTTTCATCATTTTTCATTTTTTTCATTTTTTTCATTTTTTTTCATTTTTTTTTCATTTTTGTTTTGAAAAAGCTGTAAATAGAAGATTTTATCTTTAAATTGAGTTCTCTGACTAATCAAGGCTCGACCCGTTTTAAGGAAACGAGTTCGATTTGCAAGAGAAGAAATGACCTCGACGATGGTCTCGGGATCTTAACCTGTCTTGTTTTCAGCTGTGTTTAAAATTCTGGGTATCTCCTCTAGAAGTTTCGGCTATCACCACCAAAGACTTGCTTATTTTCAAAAAAAATTAAAACTCTGGATATCTCCACAGAGGTTTCGGCTATCACTACCGAAGACATTCTCACTATTTAAAATTTGTAAAATTCTGGGTATCTCCTCCAGAAGCTTCAGCTATCACCACCGAAGACTTTCTCACTATTTAAAATTTGTAAAATTCTGGGTATCTCCTCCAGAAACTTCAACTATCACTACCAAAGACTTTCTCACTATTTAAAATTTGTAAAATTCTGGGTATCTCCTCTAGAAGCTTCAGCTATCACCACCGAAGACTTTCTCACTGTTTAAAATTTGTAAAATTATGGGTATCTCCTCCAGAAACTTCAGCTATCACTACATAGACTTTCTCACTATTTAAAATTTGAAAAATTACGGGTATCACTTCCAGAAGCTTCAGCTATCACTACCAAAGACTTGTTCATTTTAAAAAAGTAAAATTATGGGCTCGGCAGGTTCAAAATAAAAGAAAGTACCTCGATGATGGTCTCGGGGCTCGACTCATTTGAGAAGCAGAACGAGTTCGAATTTAAAACAAAATATCCTGGTAGTGGTCTCGGGACATGACTCCTTCGAGAAGCAGAACGAGTTCGATTATACTCGAAAGCTTTGAGAGAGGATGCAAATGCTTCATGATGTAAATGCAAAAGTCTTTAGTTGATGCAAATGCTTCTTGATGTAGATACAAATGACTTAGATTAATGCAAATGCTTCTTGATGTAGATGCAGATGTTGAATAAAATTCTAGGTATCTCTTCCATAAACTTTGGCTATCACCAACAAAGACTTGCTCATTTTTAAAACTGTAAAACTCTGGATAACTCATCCAGAAGAAGATTTCTCATTTTTCAAAATTATAAAACCCTGGAGATTTTCACCAGAAGCTCCGGCTATCACTACCAAAGCTTTTTCCCTTTTCAAAAAATTTTAAAACTCTGGATATCTCCACAGAGGCTTCGGTTGTCACTACCAAAGACTTTCCCTTTTCAAAAATTTAAAAACACTAGATATCTCCACAAAGGCTTCGGCTATCACTACCAAAGACTTCCCATTTTCAAAAAATTTCAAAACTCTGGATATCTCCACAGAGGCTTCAGCTATCACCACCAAAGACTTTCCCTTTTCAAAAAAATTCAAAACTCTGGATATCTCCATAGAGGCTTTGGCTAACACCACCAAAGACTTGCTCATTTAAAAAAAAAATCGTGTTGAAAATTATACCCAAAAGTTTTGAGAAGAGATGCAGATGCACATGTCTTTAACAAGGTGCTCATGCTTCATGGTGCAAATGTAAATGGGTTGGATTGATGCAAATGCTTCATGATGCAGATGCAGATACCTTTGATTGATGCAGATGCAAATGCTCTTAGATTGATGCAACTACTTCATGGAATGATGAAGATGCCCCGACTAATCATGTTCCCGTAAGTGGTCTATGAATAGTGTAATTGCAGTTACCACACAATAATGAAAATGCCATGGTTATAGAAATGATGCAATTGCTTGAGATGACGCAAATGCAAATTCCATGAAGGATGTAAATGTAAAGGTAAAATGTAGATGCTTATGTAATAATGCCCATGCAAATACCCATGAATGATGCAAATGCTTGCCGACACTGTGCAGATGCAAAGCTCAATAAAAATATAAGTGCAAATACCCATGGATGATGCAAATATCCCCCCGATCATTTTTCTAGACTTTGGGTTAGCCTTTCAAATTTATTTTTTTCTTTTTAAATCAGAGTATATCTTCAATTCATTTTGGTTATTCTCTTTGCCCCAACAGTTTTCAAACTCTCATCAACAAAGGTCTGAAACAGGTTCTATTTTTTCTTCTCATATCTGGAAGTCAAGACCTATCCTAGCAGTTCTATACCTTTGGGTTAGAAAAACCCTTGTCTCATGTCAACATCAAAAATGGGTATTTCCAAAAAATATCTTTATATGTTTTCTCATTTTGAAAACTTCTAAACAAGAATATTAACCCTATAGTGCATGATGTACAAATCCTTTGAAAAATGATGATCACTGTTAAAAATTTCTCTAAGTGTCAATCTTAGTTTTTCAATTTGAATTGGCAATGCTTGGTATAACAAGATTTTGGTTGATCAAAGAAAATTTCATAACAAAAATGTATGTCCCTTCTAGGCTTACAAATGGACCAGGTTTTATAAATCATGAATTCATTGAGAATCAAACAAATTCAACATTCTTTTAGTTTTCATATCAAGGCATTTTGACAAGCATCAAGATTGGCTGGGATATTTAAACTAGAAAGTTTAATCTTAGAGGGAAAAAAGTTTCAGGTTTTGAAGACAATCTCCAAATGAGAGTTGACAATTTAGGAGGTTTAGGAATTCCTAGATGTTCCTCGATGACCACTTCTTCAAGATGACCTTCTCTTTTATGGTATCGGCACTATCATAGATGGCATCAAAAATTTCTATTTTCCTCTAGACCGCCAATTTTTGGGTTTTCGCCATAGATTCCCATTCTTTCCTTCTTCTTTTTTTTTCTACCATGCACTTGAGAATTCTAAATTCTTCCATAGTGAAATGATAATTCGATAATATGGGATAAAATCTGAGGAAAAAACCCTTCAAATTAAATATTCATGCTTGATCAAAATGGACTTTTAAAGCACGTAATGTAAGCCATGGTTCAGGGTTCAGAAAGAAAGGATAAATAGACCCAAAATATGTGTTTGAGGGTAATCAGATCAAGGATCATTTCTTGAGGAGGATTCCTTTTTGAAGCATTTATCCTTTTTTGGACTTTTCTTTCCTTTTTACTTTGCTCTTTTCTTCCTTGCTTTTGGTTTTCATTTTCCATACTTTTTCTCACACTTTTTTTTTGTGTTTTTTTTTGTTTTGTTCTTGGCTTCTATTTCGCCATCTTTTCCTTTTCCTTTTGACAGAGTGAGCCCATATTCATTTAGGAGCTCAATTTGCTTTGTATCTATCTTCGAGCTAGGACTCATCTTTGAGAAGATATTTCTTCACATTTACCCCCCAGTGTAGAAGGTGATCATTGATCAAGGTTCAAAGAAGAAAGAATTCTTTTTGCTCAAAAGGGGTGACTATGGATAATTTCTTCTTGTGAAAGGGATATGAAAGATGACCATTCATCATATCAAGCCCGAATATTCTCATTGAAAAGCAATCCCCAGGGGAATAGATAATCAGAATTTTATTTTGCACTTTGGAATCATTCTAATTCTCATATGCATGATATCATAATTTTTATTTTTTATTTTTTCTTCATTTTCTTTTTTTTGTTGCATGCCCCACTGATTCATGCGTTAATCCATCCTTATTCACCACGTATTCATCACTTCTAAATATGATGCCCCAATTTGATCAACTTTGGAAATTTGTATCATTACGAGGAACATCACAAGTCTAGGTTTGCACTGAAAAAAAGCTGAGTTTCAGTCTTGGGTTTTTTTTTAGGAGACGAGAAAGAATGTGACCCAAAATAGGATAATCTGATTTAGTCATGGTGCCTTGAGGTGTTAATCATGAAGTGACGTTTGGGCAATTGGTGTTTTGTGGTCATTGGAAAAGGATGTGAATGGTTTTAGCACAACCTTGACACACATCGAATTACCAAGATCTAGATTCTTAAAAGAATGTCTCATTTGTTTGAATTTCAAGGAATTCAAAAAAATTTCAAAAAGTTCATTCCTTTGTTCATAGCCTAGACTAGGTTTTACATCTTTGCTTATTCTGAAATGACAATGGTTTGATTATTCATATTCTTTGAAGCATTAAGTCTTTCAAGTGGTCTGGGTTCAAAGGATTTAGGCATAGGAAAACCTAAAAGAGAGAGGGAAACTGTTGGGTCATTTCTAACAATGATCATCAATATTCTCGAGGCTGTCCATTATTTCATCTGAAAAACCCCTTATTATTGTTTACCACAAATTTTCATGAAGTTTCATTTTTTTGCAAATTCAAATTATTATTAAAACATAAAGAACACAAAGCATTTAAATTCAAAATTTATTTATTTCATGTAGATGTCAAACATGAGACAAGTGCTTTCATCATCACAGTGTGTAGAACTATATGCATCAAAAAAATCCTAATATGATTATGCACAATGTTTCTTATGACACTTGGCTTTCCCATCTTCAAAACTTATCGAACCAGCCTTGATGAGATCCCTGACCTTATATTTCAAAACGGGGTAGTTCTCTATTGAGTGACCTTGATTGCCAGAATGATAACCACAACACTCATTAGCATCATACCAGATTGGATAAGGGGGCTTCAGAGGCTCTAATTGCGTGGGTGTCATAAGGTGAGTCTGGGTGAGTTGAGGTAGTAGCTCACTGTATGTCACAAGAATCGGGTCAGCCTGATTTCTTTTTCACTTTTTATGCCCCCTTCGATTATTCCCAAAGGTGTTAGATTGATAGACTTATGCAAATTCTGGTGTGGTTGCAGTCATTGGTTGGTAAGGATAAGAACCTTGAGAGACATTGTTCAGGGTAGAGTAAAATGGCTGATACGAGGAGAATTGGGGAGGTGGGGCAAAGCCTTCCACGACTTGGGTATCTTCCATTTTCTTTTCAGATGCCCCCTTTCGCTCGGTATTGGATGTTCTTTCTCCTTCAATATTCCCATCCTTGATAGCATTCTCAACCATCTCCTCTGAAACTACCATGTTCAAAAAATTCTTTGTGGTGTTACCGACGAGTATATCATAGTACAGGGCCTGCAGTGTATTCACAAAAAGGATAGTGGTTTCCTTCTGAGTTAAGGGCAATTGTACTTGGGCGGCCAGGCTCATCCACCGCTGCGTATATTCTTTGAAGCTCTGAGTAGCTCATTTCTTCATATTTTGCAAGGTGAGACAGTCAGGCACCATGTCTGTCATATGCTTGTACTGGTATAGGAAAGCCCTAGCCAAGTTATTCCAAGAGCGAATTTGATCCTTGCTCAACTGACTATACCACCTAATTGCGGACCCGCTGAGGCTATCCTGAAAGCAGTGAATCAAAAGCTTATCATTATCTATATGACTTGTCATCTTTCGGCAGAACATAGTGATATGGGCTGACGGATCGATCGTCCCATCATATTTCACAAAGTCAGGGATCTTGAACTTAGGAGGAATGACTAAATCGAGGACCAAACATTGTTCTTTCGCATCCACAGTCCCGAATACATCTGTACTTTCTACTGCCCGGAGCCTTTCATCTAACAACTGATATCTCCCTTGGGAATCTGCCAACTCAACCTCATTCGACTCAACCATTTTCAATTTTGCCTATTCAGCTGGATCATTTGAGTTTAGGACGGGATTAACTGTGTTCTGGCCATCCAACATCATGACCTCACTCTGAGCCTTTTGTTCCTCTAACCCTTCTCTGGCGGCCAAGTTTTCAGTATATCCCTTGATTACGGTGGACATTAGCTCCATCAATTTAGTCATCTGATCTTTAGATTCTGCTTGAGACTTTGCCAACTATTCTTGCAATTCTTTATGTTCCCTTTCCATTTTTTCCATTCGGGCAACTTGTTCATCCTCTATAACACTAGCCTGTATTAAAAGGGTACTCAGTACTTCTTATACCTCTGATTTGAAATGGAAATTCTTTCAAAGACTCCTAAAGCCAAGCCAACTTCTGTTTTATTTCCCCCAATGTATGTCATGATGAAAGAGTCATGAATGCAATTTGATGCACGTGAAGCCTAAACAATATGATGTATGGACATATATAGTGGAGACATGCTAACCATGTATGGAATAAATGCAATCACGATGCCAATATGATACAAGCGAAGAATAAACAACAACGCATGGATATATGCAATGAATGACCATGTATATTTCAGTGTATTTCCCAATGAATTATCATATACACTATGAATGCAACATGATGCCAAATATGATGCATGTAATCAATGATTGATTGACACAAAGTATATACAAACAAACTCATGCTGACCATGTGTGTTATGAATGCGACCTAATGCTAACATGATGTATGTAATAAGCAAATTAGTGCATTAACATATACAGAAAAACTCATGCTGACTATGTTTGTCATGAATACCACCTGATGCTACCAAGATGCATGTATGAATGATGGTATGACAAGTAATTGATCAGATGCAAAATGCAAGGGGGAAGATATCACGGAGGAAATAAGAATCGGAGGAACTTAATCAGCAACATCTCTTAAATTTGAAGCAAAACCAATTCATTCCCAAATCAACATTCACAATGGTATAAATTTAATTGGACTTAGAAATTTTAATTGGGCTTTGATCTTTAGTTGGGCCTTAATCATTAATTGGACCATAAAAAATGAAGGGGAATCCGACCTCATGCTCAAACGGATTGGCATAATTATACAAAATAATAGAAAAACGCAGTGAAAGAAATTAAACAATCAAATAGCCAGATCACTTATGATAGGTCGTGATTTACATGTGGTGATAGCAAACAAAACAATTTTATTAACCATGAGATTCAGATTATACGTACTCAAAATATCGTAATCTTAAGCGTGTTGTTCCCAGCACGAACCAACATCTTAATGATCACTGCATGATCTCTCCAAGGTCACAAGCAATACAATCATCTTGCCTCCAACGGAGATCCACACGAACGGATGTTGGACCCTTCTCAAGGCTCGGGGATTCAACAATGCTAGTTGGTTGATCTCTTGATCAAAATCAAAAGGTTCTCTCTTTTATTTTCTCTCTAATCAAAACTCACCAAGAACTTTTCTATGGTTCAGTTACAAAGAAAAACAAGAAAAGAAGAGGAAGAAGAGATGCAGCTAAGTGGAATTACTCTTGGCCTAATACTTCTTGATTTTTACTCTAAGGGAAAACTATTTTCTCTCAAGTTAAAATTTGGTTTTTTCACAAGTGAATCACTCACTAATTCAACCCTTATGGCCGACCACTAATAGGATAGGACGGGAGAGTTTAAACTCACTTAAAACTCCTAGCAAGATTGGAACTCTTCCTATTTAAAGAGTCTAAGTCATAGCCAACTTCAAACTATTAAAAGCTTGGCCTAACCTACTCTTAATTGTGTCCCCATTCAACTGCCAAGGGTTAGGGAAGATAGGACTTTGATTCTCAATCAAAGTCCTAGTTGAAGAGAAACTCTTTCATCCTCAAGTTCTCCAGTTCAACTAAAACTCTAATTCTTAAAGCCGTGGCCAAACCTATCCCGGATGTTGTCTATATTCATTGGCCAGTTACACAAGGATAAGAGTTTGATTTTCAACCAACCTCTTAGAATCCTAATAGGACAACCAGCTCGGTTTAATAGAGTTTGATTCATAATTAGACTTCTTGCTCAAGTGAAACTCTTTCACCTAGCAAGTGTTAGAGTCCTAGTCAAACACTAACTCTCAGTGCGGAGTTCAAACTTAGACATAATCGAGGCA
Organism: Fremontodendron californicum; assembly: GCA_030761205.1. NCBI lineage: Eukaryota > Viridiplantae > Streptophyta > Magnoliopsida > Malvales > Malvaceae > Fremontodendron > Fremontodendron californicum. Next base: position 1,787,379 of record JAULJL010000033.1, read on the forward strand.
ATATTCGGTTTAGTGAAAAACTAGAAGATAGAATTTGATTCGCAATCAAACTCCTCGAAGACGAGAAACTTTAGCCCTATATGAAGACATGTGTTCCTCTTACCTAATTCAACAACAAGAAATGGTCCAATAAAGGGGATAAGAAACAATGGATTAAGACTCTTCGTCATTTAGGATGGGAGGATATAACTTGGAGGGCTCCGTGGATGCCACTTGGGTCGATTTTGTACCATTGTGGTGAGAACTTATGGGTTCCATTGTTGGGAATTCGCGGAGCCGTTAGCTATGCACCCTTACTAGTGCGGAGGCAGTATATGTCTAAACAGTTTATCCCGATGACTCATGAGCTTATCTCAATGGACTTTTCTTATGGTGAGCCCTGATATATGGGGAGAATACGTCAAGTCATCGTAGCATGAAAGGAATTATACCATTCACAAGTGGGTAGGTATACCGACAATGCTACTCCAGCTTATTTGGTATGGAGGGCCAAGAAGCCTCGTGAAATTGTGCTTCCCACCGAAGATCCCTCTTTCCATCCAGTAGTTCTTCAGCCTAAACCGGTAATACCGTCAGGAGTTGAGCTAGTTAGGCAAGAATTAGAAAAAGACAAAGGAAAGTTGAAGTGAGAATGCGATTAGTTTCAAGAAGATGTCGAGGATTTGAGGACGAAGCTAGAGATCCAAGAGACCAAGACAAGGAAAGTGGTTATAGAGAGGGATACAGCATTGGCCGATATGTTAGATCTGCATCAAGAAAACAAGAAGATAAGGGCCACAAGAAGATTCACGGGTGCCATTATTTCTTTCATAGCACATGAGAAAGAAGTGAAGAAACTCCAAATGGAGTTGGATTGTTGGAAGATTAAGGCCAAGGAAAGTAAAGAAAAAGAGTCCGGGTTTTCTCAAGAGCGACAAAAATGGGATAATACATATTCTTTGTTGTCAACCAAGTTAGAAAGATACCAGCAAGAAAATGAACAGTTTAGGTTTAGGTTGGGAAATGAGAAAGGAAGAACGTCTTTGATGCTAAAAGAGAGTGATTCACTCCATACGGCTATAGAGCAGCAGTAGCCGTCAGCCAAGGAAGTCGACATTGTTGATATCGTCTGAGAAAGTCAGCGGGACAAGTGATGTCTTGAAAGAATTGAAGACTTTGAGAGGGATGATCAGTGACTATGGCATCTCTTGGAAGAAGTTCAAGACTAGTATGAGCAAGTATTTCTATGTAATTTGATGGTTGTATGAAGTTTTCCATGAATTAATGAAAAACCTTTGGCATTGGGATCCGATTTTAAGGAAAATATCATTAGTTTCATTTTCATAAAAGAATTCTCCATTACCAATTCATTCATCTCATTTATTTATTTGTTTGTTGAGAGACATGTATCATTTTAACATTATGTTACAGGCCTAACATATGTGGTCATTTATTGTAGAATACATTTGTGACATACATGATTATTTTTTGTATATACCTTTGTGTGAATTCATTTATTCTTTACATGTATTATTTTGATGTCATGTTACAGTTCTAACATGCATGGTCATTTATTGTAGAATACATTTGTGATGTACATGATTATTTTTTGTATATACCTTTGTGTTAATTCATTTATTCTTTACATGTATTATTTTGATGTCATGTTACAGTTCTAACATGCATGGTCATTCATTGTAGAATACATTTGCGATATACATGGTCATTTTTTGTATATACCTTTGGGTTAATTTATAAATTTTGTACATACCTCATATGAACATCATTTTACAACATGCATGGTCGTTATTTTTATACAGGTGTATCGATTTATTCATTCTTTACATACATCATGTTGGAATTAGGTTGTATTCATGCATTCGTAGTCAGCATGACTTTTCTGTATATATCCATGCATTAATTTGCTTATTCTTTACATGCACCATGTCAGCATCAAGATGCACTCATGACACACATGGTCAACATGATTTTCTTTGTATATACTCTGTGTCAATCATTCATTGTTACATGCATCATAATTGACATCGTATTGCATTCATAGTGTGTATGATCATTCATTGGAAAATACATCTGAAATATGCATGGTCAATCATTGTATATATCCGTATATTGACTTGCATGCTTTATATTGGCATCATATTACATTCATAACATCCATGGCTCATTCATCACGAAATACGTTAATAAGATGAAACAGAAGTTGGCTTGGCTTTAAGAGTCTTTGAAAGAATTTCCATTTCAAATCAGAGGTATATGAGTCACTGAGAATCTGTTCAACATTGCCAAGATTCATGGAAGGCAAAAATTCAGACGAAATGGAAAGAATGAGACAGGCTCTGCAGGAAACACAAGAAAGGCTGACAGAAATTGGAAAGATTACCGAGAACAAATGGCTAAAATGATAGAATTTATGTCCGTCACTGTCAAAGGCAAGGGGCATGTTGAGGACTCTGCTGAGGAAGAAAGAGCTATGGAGGCTAAGAATTTGGCTAGAATGAGAGAATATAACAGGTTCAGCAAGAGATGGAGGAAGAAGTGATTAAAGTTCAGAAAGGGGTCCATGATGAGAACCAAGCTGGTATTGGACTTCAAGATCCATTGCATGTTCCAATTGGGCCTAATACAAGGTCAAGATCCAAGAAGCTCAAGGAAGCTATGCAAGGATTAGTGCAAAGGACTTGGGAAGAATCTACAAGTCTTTTAAGCATTGTCAAGCCATTCAAGTTGGGTTGCTTGAATGAGGAAGACCAAGAATTGGTCCATGTGATCCAAGCTTCACATGATGGGCCATAGAGGAATTCAAGGGGGCGGCAATATTAATGAACTATTGGGCCTGTTTTTAGTTCATTATTTAATATGAAGTGGGGACCAATTCATTAATGATGTGGCACCTAAATTAGAAGTTTTAGTTGGATCTTTTAATTACTTAAGCTTTTGGGCCTGATTTATGTATTGTCCAATAAGCTTGTGGGGACTACCTTCATTAAAACTATTGGACATCTTTTAATTATTTAGGTTTGGGCTTAAGCATGTTCAGCCCATATTTTAAGCATTGTTTCTTATTTAATTAGGTCTGGGCGCCTATGGTCTTTTAGCTAGGAAAGTAGTGCTTGGTCGATTGGTATTCTAGTTAGGCTAGTTGAATAGTAGGGAGGCTATATAAACAATGTTTAGCCGCCTATACCATTTTATGAATTAATCTATTTGAGTTGAATTTTGTTCAAGTGAGTTTTTACTCTTTTTAGTTCTTGATAGAACTTAGGAACTTATCAAAGAATTCTTTCTTTGTGGCGTTCAACCTATCAAACTTAGGTTCTAGAAACAAGCATTCTTGGGGTCTAGCTAGCTTAGCTTATCTAGGTTCTTGGAAAGAAGATTTCTAAGGGTTTAAGTTTCCATTGCCTAAATCTTGGTTTTCTTGGGGCTAGGGTATTTCAATTTGTTTGTGGGTTCAAAGGGTTTAACCCCACGGGTTCATATCAGTAATGGATCTTGAAGTCCAATACCAGCTTGGTTCTCATCATTCTTAAGCTGATGGAGCTAATACCCTTCACCGTCAAAGAAAAAGGGCATAAGGAGGACTCTGCTGAGGAAGTAAGGGCCATGAAGGCTAAGAATTTGGCTAGAATGGAAAGAATAGAACAGGTTCAGCAAGATATGGAGGAAGAAGTGATTAGAGTTCGGAAAGGGATTCAAGAGCAAACAATTAAGTTAATAGAGCTAATTTTCAAAGAAAAGGGACAGGCTGAGAGTTCTACTACAAAAGGAAAATCAAAAGCCTTGGGAAACAATTCGAGGAATTGCCTCTCTTGCTCGTGTGAGGTAACATCAATTAAAGGGCAGAATTCTCAAGGCATATAGCCACAAGATACAGTGAAGTACTAGCTAATAAATGAAAGGCCCCGGGCAGTAGAAAGCATAGATGAATTTGGGAGCGTAGATCCAAGAGAACTTTGCTTGGTCCCTGATTTAGTCATTCCACCGGAATTCGAAGTTCCCAGCTTCGAGATATATGACGGGACAACTGATCCAAGGACCCACTCAAAATGTTCAGCCAGATGATGGTGAGCCATGTGGATAATGACAAGTTATTGATCCATTGTTTTCTTGATAGCCTCGGAGGATCTACGATCGGATGGTATTTTCGGCTGAGTAGGGATCAGATTCGTTCTTGGAGCTATTTAGCTAAGGCTTTTTATAACCAATACAAGCATGTGATTGACATGATGTCGGACCGTCTCTTTTTGCAAAGTATGAGAAAGACAGCCACTGAAAGCTTCGAAGAGTGTTCTCACAGATGGAGAGACATAGCGGCCCAGGTATAGCCGTTCTTAACTGAAAAAGAAGTTGTTGTCCTATTTACAAATACACTGTAGGCTCCATTCTATGATAAGCTCGTTGGTAATGCCATGAAGGATTCCACAAGCAGGATAATCCCAAATGAGATAATGAAGGAGATAGACAAGAAAGGAAAGCTCAAAGTAGGGGAGACATCCGGTAGCAAGGGAAATTGGGGACCCCAAAGAAAAGGAAAAGATATCCAATCTATGACCTATGGTGGGCAACAGGTGGGAAGCTTTGTCCCATATCCTCTACAACCCATGTACCATCAGTTTTACCCTTTCATGAACAATGTGTATCGGGATCCTTACTTATACCCGATGTCCTCTAAAAGTAATTATTTGACAAATCTCCAACCTCAGGCCAGTCAGGGAAAGTCAAAGAATATTCGAAAAAGAGATTAGTTTGAGCCACTATCCATCTTTTACTCTGAGTTGTTACCTCATCTTTTCGAAAATCTACTCCTTGCTCGAGTGCCAGTAAAACCCATCCAACCCCCGTACCCAGACTGGTATGATGAAAATGCATTTTGTGGTTATCATTACGGGATTCGAGGTCATTCCACGAAAAATTGTTTGTCTCTAAAGAGGAAGGTTCAAACTCTAATTAGTAATCGGCTGTTAGGTTTTGAGAAGAAACAGAAGTCAGATAATAGGAAGAAGCCACTGTTTGATCAGGGTAAGACAAGTGGGAATGTCAGGATGGGAAAGAAAGGCTTACATGGGTACATGAAGGAAGAAAGAAATCAGGTTAACTCGATTCCTGTGTCATACAGTGAACTACTACCTCAACTCATCACCTTGTGACACCTATGCAATTTGAGCCTCTGAAGCCTCTTTATCCGAGCAGTATGACGCTAATGAGCGTTGTGATTATTGTAGACACCTAATTTTGTCCGGACCACTAAATCAGGTATGTTTTCTTCCTAAATTGATGATTCAGAATGCAAAAAGGCTTTTCTCACCCTGCAGGTGGTACTCTGAGACTCAGTTAAGAAAGCAGACAGAAAAAGTGAACCTCAAAAAAAGTCAACCCCAAAAAAGTCAACCTCAAAAAAGTCAACCTCAAAAAGTCGGCTACTAAAAAAGTCAACCCATTTTCAAAATCAAGATTTGAATTTCAATTGAAAGATGGTGAAAGAATTTTGATAATCCGAGGTCTACATTGAAAGATATGGAGGTCGAAAGTTGGGTTACGGAATCTCAATAGAAGGAAACCCTAGTTCTGGAAATTTGGGGAAAAGTGCTTGAATGATCAAATTGGTCAAAATTGAAGGTCCCAGAAGAAAGATAAGAACTGACTACGGGTAATGGAGGAGCTACTTGAAAGAAAAACTGAAAGAAAAGTCAATTTGGAAGAAAACCGAGAATTAGGGTTTTTGGTGGATTTCGGTGAAATTTGGAAGAATTATAGAAATGGCCCGATTTGATAAGAATAAAGCCCTTAATTGATGAGGAGTGATTAAACAAGGATAGCCCAAGGCTCAGTTTGAAGAAAATCTGAAAACCGGACTTGTTTTGAGCAAAACTAGGCTTCGGAGGCAAGAGGGCAAAATTAGAAAATTTGGGAAAAATAGCAAATGAACTCCAAAAATTCTGAAAATGTGCAGATCTCATTCTTAAATTATTTGGAAGATATTGGCGAAAGAAAATCTTGATTCGGAGTTCGTTTGCAAGATGGCCAAATCCCGGGTCTAGTATGTAGAAATTCAAAAGGATAAATCCCGAAAAAATACCAAATGAACTCCAAAATTTTGAAAATTTGCAGATCCCATGCTTAAATTATTTGGAAGAGATTGGTGAAATAAAATCCAGATTTGGAGTTTGTTTCCAAAATGTCCAAATCCCGGGTCCCCTATGTAGAAATTCAAGTAGATAAATCCCGAAAAAATAGCAAATGAGCTCCAAAAATATTGAAAACTTCCAGATCACGCTTTTCAATTATTTGGAAGATATTGGTGAAGAAAACCTGGATTTGGAGCTCGTTTAAAATTAATGAAAGTTAGGGTGCACAGAAGGGCAATTTTGGAAGAACAAATCCAAATAAATAGCTAATGGACTCGGAAAATTTTGTAAACTTCCAGAATTCAATTTTTTATTATTTCGAAAGTATTGAAAAAATAACATTTGAATTTGGAGTTCGTTTTCTATTTATTTAGGTTCGGGGGTCAAAAATGACATTTTATCGAAGAAACCGAAAAGGGCAAATTTGTAATTAAGAAAAATATGAAAGAAGAAGGAATTGCTGGGATTTTACCTCTTTTGATCAACCAGCGTAGAAGAAAAGAAGGAATCTTGATCAATTTAATTCCTTAGTCACTATCAAGCTCACATGCTACCACTAGTACCTTGCAAATGGTCCCCCTTTCATCCAATGGCTTAGGTGCCTTGTAGAAAAGTTGAATGCACCATCCAATGGGCAAGTTTAAATGCCAAGATGATTTATTTATTTTTCATGAAAGAACCCTCATCTAATGGCCAAGAATGGAAGAAAAAAGATGAGCACAATTCATCCAAAGGTGGGCATCCATTCGGCCAAGCAAGGGAGTGCATGGGATTGTCTCTTTTCATCTACTGGCTTAAGCCATCTATAAGGGCTGAGTACATATCTTAAGGGCTGCTATCAATTGGCAAGATGACATTTTTATGTTGTCATAAAAATATCTTAATCTAAGGGACAAGATTGGAGGAGAAAAAGTGCAAAAATCCATCCTATGGTGGAGGAACCATTCGGCCAAGGCTAAGAGAGGGGAGGAATGTTTTATTTTTCCTTAAGTGGCTGAGCATTTGAGAGGGGAGTTCAGTAGCTAATTGAGAAAAAAAAAAGGTTTTTTGAAAGAAAGGAAGAAAACTTTTGTTAAGGTAGCCATTCTACTATTGCTACTACAATTTTTCTTCTTCTTCCTCATGCTTTATTTCTTGTTTTCCATGTGATTTCCTACCATTTTTTTACATCTTTTTTGTTGTTCTTTCTTTTCAAAAAATAAATAAAACAATGGTTAGGCTTCATGAACTTGATGAAAATCAAGTGATAATGGTTAGGGTGGGCTTTGTCCAATATACCAACCATGGAGCTCATCTCCATTTTTTTTTACCTTAGTTATTTTTTATGACTTTGAGATTGAAAAGGCTTCATGAACTTGATGAAAATTAAGAGATAATGGTTAGGGGGGCTTTGTCCAATGTACCAACCATGGAGGTCATCTCTTTGTTATTCATTTGCTTACTTTAACTTGCTTATTTCTATTATTGTTTATCTTTATGTATATTTATATTCTTGCTAACCATCTTGTTCTTTTGATTTATGTTATATTTTTGCATCTTGGGGTTATTTTCATATAGTTTAGGCCATTTCCATTTTTCATATCATCTTCCATAGCATTTAGTTAGGTCATTTTACATGACATTTCTCACAACATTTTGGTTCCTAATCTATTCGGCCATGTGCATTTTCTCTAAGCTTTAGGTCATTTTTCATGTGCCATGATATTTTTCCATGACATTTACACATTAGGCCATTTTCATATGCCATGTCATTTCACATGTCATTTAACTTTAAGCCATTTTTATTATTCCATGTCATTTTACATGTCATTTAAGCATTAGGCTATTTTCATATGCTATGTTGTTTTTCCATGACATTTAGACATTAGGCCATTTTCATATGCCATGTCATTTCCCATGTCATTTAGGCACTAGGCCATTTTCATTATTTCATGTCATTTTCCATGTCATTTAGACACTAGTTGATAACTCGTATATTTATATAGTTTTTATTTATGTTTTATTATTATTTTGTGTCAAATACGAGTTATTATTGCTTAGTCTAATTGTGTTTATGATTTTTTATATTTTTATGTAATTTGGTGTTTTTCACGAGTTTCTTTGAGTGATTTCAGATTACTAGGTTAAATAAAGAATTAAGGGCAAATCCAGTTCAGTTCCAGTTCCGACACCTTTTTCCATATCAGCTATATCTGGAGTTTCACTGAAGCAATAAGGCTGAAATTTTAACCGTGCATAGTTAAGAGGCATATCTATCTTTTTCATGTTTTACACTTCTTGAAACGGAGTCGTTTTCCCTACCGAAATCAACCATCAAGTTGGCTGATGTGCAATGACGTCTGTTCTGCACCGTTTTGGTATTTTGACCATATCTTCCGATCCACATGAGCAAATGATCTGATTCCAACGGCTATGGATCAATAACGGATAGGGGCATATTTTTATAGAAGACCATTTGATCAGATCGAGCATCCAACATTGACAAAATCGACTATCAAGCTGGCTGATCAGAATTGTCATACAACATGACGAAAATTGTTAGAAAAATGCACCCACCTATTATACCTACCTTTGAAATTTATAAAGCTTGTCTCTTGTCATTTAGCTCTCCAAAATGTGTATAAATAGAGGGCCTTGGATGAGTATTAGGAAACAATGATACATTGGTAGGATATTAGCCATTGTAATAAAATTCTCTAAGTTTTCTTCTTCTTTCCTTTCTCTAGTTTTCTTTTTTATTTACTTATGCTTCTTACATTTCTTTTCATTTTATTCATATCTAGTATGTGTTGCTAATCATATTGTTGAGGTGATGAGGTGAAGCTCTTGGTAAATGCTAAGGTTAGTCTCTTAAACATGAGCTAAAATGAATCATCATTTATAAACACTAGTATAGATAATATTTTCTTTTGGTTTAAAATCATACTTGCAAAGTAGAGATCTTGATTCATTATTGACAATGAAAATGGCACAGTAAATGCTTGGTTTCATAACCTTGATTTGTTGTAGACATATACCTTGGCATAAGGAATGCTTGGACTCTTTTTATGAGTTTTGAGGACACCAAATGAACATAATATCATATGCTATGGACGTTGGACAATTTGGACTGAATTGCTAAACCTTCCGATTGGAACCTCCCTTATGTGTGGATTTCAATTGTGTAATAAAACAAGATTAATCTTAGCATAACACCAAGAGTGGATTCTCTAACCTCAACATCCTTTCTTATTGTTTTTTATATCTTATTTAATTGCTTTTATGTTATTTTGTTTATTTTGTTCTCTAATATCTTGTTTACTTTCTTTGTTATTGATTCCCTAATATCTTGTTTATTTTCTTTTTCATATATATTTATAAACTTATACTTACTAGTACGCTTCCCTGTGGTTCGACCTCGGACACCCGAGAATTTATTACTTGAACATAACCTGCACTTGGGTTTACAACTCTTAATTGAGTCTCCATCACTAGTTCATGCATGTTAAGTTAGGATAGCATTTATTGCCATGCAAACTCATGCTAGGCATTTAGGTTACTTATGTTCCATATCACTTAGGCTTTAAACCATGCATTTCATGCATCCACTGTGCTGTATTTTAATGCATTTCATTTCATGCCACATGATTTATGACTTAGGCCGATCAATGGCTCAAAGTCATGCTTACTTGAGCATACTTGTGGCAAATTAAAGAGTTGTCAAATTGATTATTCTACCTTTGTGATTTTTTTTTTACATATCCAATTTTTGTCTAAATTTTTAAAAGTGTTAGCCACTATTTTTTGGTCTTTAGGAGAGTCTCCAACAATTTTACTTTGATTTTTAAATGATTTTATCAAAGGCAAAAAAATGTGTTCTGGCAAAACAGTTTTTCACCCAATACTTGTACTTTCCCGATTTTTCTGGGTAGTCATATTTAATCAAAAAATTAAGCCAATTTTTTCTCATGTATTTTTACATGTTTTGAGTCTTCAGTATTTTTTATATTTTTTTGAATTTTTAAAAATAGGCTAAAACATCGTGTGTCAAAACCGGACAGTAGAGGCAGATTTGAATTCAAAAGAAAAACAATTGTTGAATTTGGCTAAGGCATTTAGAGGGTGTTGGTTAGAAGCATTAGCTACTGTCTTAGGATAGTTTCTAAGTATTTTTAAACTTTAAAAATTATTTTATAAATCTCGGGTTAAGGGTGGTGAAGTGCGGGATTTTAAACTTAGGAAATTAGAGCCATTTTCAAAGGTTTTGGCTAAGGTTTTAATATTTATTCAAGTCTCTTAAATTGTTTTCAAAAAAATCAAAAAAGTATTTTGATTTTTGAAGATTTAATTTGATATATTTTCCTAAGGTAGCCGGATATCTTTTTAGATATACGGATTTTCGTAATTAAAGGAAAAACACTTTCATGCATTGCATTTTCCATATTCATGCATGTTGTATAACATATGAATTTTTTTTTTCTTTCTATGATAATTTCTATGATATTTGTTATTATTTTGATTTATATTTTTTGGTATTAAATTGTTTGTCATATGGTTTTGAATGTTTCATGCTATCCTATGCTTTTTATTTAGTCATTTATTTTGTCAAATTATTTAGCATGTTCATGCATTTTGTTATTTTATTTTCATGCATATTTCATGATAGCATTATTTAATGTTTCATATTCCATGTCACTTAGATAATATTCCATGTAATTTTTATTATCTTATTTAGGATATGTCATGTCATTTAAATTTGCCATATCATTTAAATCTTATTCATTTCATTTAGAATATCATGATGCTTAGGATATCTCATTTCATTTAGGATATGCTATGCCTTTTAAATTATATCACATTATTTAGGTTGCATTATATTATCTAGACTTTGCTATGTCATTTTATTCATGTGCTACATTTTCATATTCATATGTTTTAAAATGTTTTGAAAAAAATAATGATTTTCAATAAAATAAAGATATTCCCAAGTTAAAATAATTCACGAGTTCTCTGTCGGGTTTGCTGGGGAGGATATCATCAATTATTATTAATAACAAAATATCTTCTTTAAAACGAGAATGATTCGGAAAATTTTCCGTTCTAATGAAAATTTCTATATTTTGCCACGTTTGTTGGGAAATATAGAAAAAAATTTGAATTAATAAGTTCCGGATCACTTTCAATTAAAAAATGGAGTTATTTTTCTTTAAATTGGGAATTAATTTGAAATAACAAATTTAAAACCGAATTTTTATCGAGACTTGAGATAACACACGATTAATAAGGTACCGTTTTATACGGGCGTTGTGGGGGTGCTAATCCTTCCCCACACATAACCGAGTCTCGAACCCGATTCTTCGATTTTCTCTGGTTTAAAACGCAGACTTGAAATTGATTTTTAAAAGATGTTTTACAAAACCAATTTTAATAGGTGGCCGATCACACCTAGCTAAAAAAGATTGGTGGCGACTCCATGACTTTTTCCGAGGTTGTTTCCAAACCCTCGACCTTTTATTTCAATCAAGACGAATTAAGTCGTCTTTTCCTCGGGTTTTTTTAATGTCATGCCTAACGAGTAATAAAGTCTTACGATGAGACCTTGTTATTTTTTAGGTTATGACAGCTTGGCGACTTTTCTAGGGACATTAGAGAGTCAGACCTAGAATTAGTCGTGTGTTATCAAAATCTCGATTTTGTTGGTTTAATTGGTATTTAATTTTAATTCCCATATTTTTTTTAAAATAAGGAGAATTTCAAAAATAATTAAATGCTCTTAAATATGTCCATATTCATGTGCATACATATTAGAATTGTTCTCTGGTTATTTTAGTGCATATATTCATTTATTGATTAATTGATGATTTATGTTGTCTAATCTTATTGGGGCATTTAGAATCAGGGTTTTAGAATAGGTGGTGAAAGGTTTGTTGTTCCTCCTTGCATATCATGAGCCCTACACCCGGGTTCCATCCCTTTAAGTGGAAGTAAAGTAGCTAAACTCTCGTGATTAACAATCCGCATGGGTTAGCAAAATACTTCTGGAGTATAAATTACCTAAGCTCCCGTGATTAGCAATCCGCATAGGCTAGGGAAATATATTATAACGAATTGAACCCGCTTTTATCGGGGTCCCTACTAGCCTTCACAGGCGACAGTGAGGAACAATTCGGAGCTGTTTTAGAACTTCATTCACCCACATATAATGAACCATAGAGCCAACATAGGCGAAGCTATGCCAGATTTTTGATAGAATTACCGAAGTTAGGAACACATGGAGGGACACTTCTAACCTTTTATTACCTAAGTTACATCCCGAATAAATTTTGCAAATCGGGCAGTGATGAACGCACATCGTTTTGCCCATCATAGATTCAAAATTTCGTCCCCAAAGGCATCGTAATGCCAAATTTTCATTGGGACATTTGTTGTATTATTTTGTTATTATTTGATTTCTTCACCTCTACTGACTTGTTCTTTTCATGCATTTTTTTTTTTGTGTCATCATAACGCATAGGAAAAATTATTGGCCTCGGGATAATCTTCAACCAAGAGTGTTTTCACGGAAGGTCAGGCTAGTTCGATATTGGAAGAGCATGTAGGGGTGTGACAGTGTTCGGAGTTAGATCAGCGAAGAGATTGGGATTGTTTAAAAGAGGGATATATATCAGTATTGCCAGAACGGGTAGATTTAGTTTATCGACAAAATGATCTCCGAGGGTTGATGGATATTTGGAGTCATTGGGACGTGTCAGAAAAAAGAATTTTCACGCAGATATATGGAGACATAGCATTGTTGATTTCGGTTAACATTAATAGTGAGTTGATTCGGGCTATGATGCATTTTTGGAATCCTGCTTACCGATGCTTCACTTTCAACAAAGAAGATATGACTCCAACCATAGAGGAATATTCGGCTTTGTAGCGTATTGAGGATGCTATCCCTGATCGGATTTATTTGAAGGATTCGAAGACATTAGGGTTGAAGAAGAAATTAGCTAGGATTATGGGAATGGATAGCAAATGGGCCGATGCACATGTGGTTAAGAAAGGGAAAAACGAGTGTATTCCGTGGGATGCTCTCCAATCTTTGATCCAAAGTCACCCGAATAGAGAGATTGCTAGGGATATTTTTGCCTTAGCCATATATGGTTTCGTTATCTTCCCGGGGACACTAAGGCGTGTCGAGTTGGCCATAGTTGACCTTTTTGAGAAGTTAAGGCATAAGATAGATCCTCTCCAGCCATCCTAGCAGAAACTATTCGATCTTTGAACTTTTGGAAAAGGGAAGGAAAAGGAAGATTCAGGGAATGTATGCAGCTTCTCTATGTTTGGAATCAGAGTCATTTTTTGAGAAAGGAAGATGTCTCTTTCAAACCATACTTGAAAACCCTAGTACCAATCAGTGAATTCCTTAAAATAGATTGGCCCGAAGACAGAAATGAAGAGGAGTGGATCAACTTGTTTCAAAATCTTAAAGGTGAAATGATAACTCTGAGAGCTCTATGGATGATCCCTATGCCGATATTGTACAAATGCGAAGACAAGTCAGGGGTTCCACTACTCAGGATTTGGGGAGCCGTGAGCTACGCACCTCTTTTGGTGCAAAGACAGGTTGAATCTCGGCAGTTCACACCCACGACTCATGGACTGGGTCTATTAGAGTTCACCTATGGCGAAGAGAGTTACTCAGGAAAGGTGTAGGGAATAATTGAAGCATGGAAAAAGACCCGTCGGATAGAGGTAGCCAGATATGCCGACATCGTCACACCTGACCACCTGGTATGGAAGGAAATGAGAGTTAATGATAGATTGTTGGCATCTAATGGGGAAGAAGTTTAATTCATGAGTTCACCATCGAAGGAAGTGCCATCAGAGTTAGAAATTGCAAGGGCAGAATTCAAAAAAGAAAAGGCCCAAATGAGCAAAGAGATTACCCGACTGCAGGAAGAGCTTAAGGACATGAAAAATAGGGAATCAGCTCGAGAAAGACAAAAGGAAAAGATCAAGAGAGAAAGGGACACTACTAAGGGCGATCTTCAAGAATTACACTTGGAGAATAAGAGGTACCGCTTCAAGCTCAGGTTTGAAGGAACCCTCAAGACTTCCGGGGAATAGGAGCAAGAGGTCAAAAACCTAAAGAACAGGAGAGTAACTATTGGAAAGAGAGAGCGAAGCATGAGGAAGCCCGAGCCAATCAACTGGAGAAGAAAGCTAAGGAAAGCTTACACAGTGATGTTTTTGCTGACGCATCAAGGGGCCATGAACAAGTAGGGGTCAGATTGAAAAGTAAGGCAATCAAAAGGAGACTGTGAAGGAAAGTCCAAGATCAGAGGGAGTTACTATAGGACTAATATTTTGTAACAGCACTTTGAAAGGCAAATTATGGACTTGTCTTAGGCAGCAGTCTTTTTATTCTATCTTTGATGTATTTAATTCCAGAAAATCAATGAAAGACCGTTTGGTTGGAATTATCTCGGGGCTAATACTTTCAAGTGCATACATATTTTTATCATTTAATTATTTTGTCCTTTATATATTTTGTTCGTTCATTCATACATTTATTCATAGTTATAATTATTCATTCATTTATTTTGCATATCATTTATTCATACTCATATACTTAGTCATTCATTTATTTGTCTATTCATTTATTCTTTATAATTATTCATTTTTTCATTCATTAAACATTTAGTCATTCATTCATTCATTTTTTATAAAACATTAAAAAAAATTATGTCAATAATTTCTAGTTCATGGTTTTCAAAACTAAAGGTACAATTGGTTGCACAGTGAAAGAACCGAATTTTTTACACCCTTACAATACTCGATCTCAAGCCAGAACTATGGAGAATGATCATCTTGCTAGAATTGAAAGAATGGAAAGAACTCAAAGTGAACTGTAGGAACGGTTGGCTAAGCCTCAGGAGGAGTCACGAGAACAAATGACTAAACTCATGGAAATGATGAGTGCCATGATGAAACAAAAAGGGTCGGGGGAGAATTCGGTCACCAGGAAAAGGGTGGTAAATGAAGAGGATCAACTTGAAAACATACAGCAAAAGGGCCAAGAGCTGCCAATTAGGGTAGCCTCCTATGTTTATATCCAGCCAGCTGCTGAGGCACAAAACTATGTTCCCGAAAAAGGTAATATTGGAGCTGACCCTATGGATGTTAATGTTCCAGACTTTGAGGAACTAGCTGAAAAGGAAAAGGCAAAGATGACTGAGCTGAAGAGGGTTGAAATGGTAGAATCCCAGAAAAAATATCAATTGCTGGAGGAGAGGCTGAGGGCCGTTGAAGGGGCAGAGTTATTTGGCAGTGTGGATGCCAAAGAGATGAGTTTAGTACATGATCTGGTAATTCCCCCAAAGTTCAAAGTACCAGACTTTGAAAAATATAATGGGACTACCAACCCATCAGCACATCTGACCATATACTGCAGAAGAATGACGGGGAACGATGATAATGAAAAACTACTTATCCATGTTTCCAAGATAGCTTGACAGGGTCTGCAACTCGATGGTATAACCAACTGAGTCATACCAAGATTCGTTCATGGACGGATTTAGCCAAGGCTTTCATAGAGTATTATAAGCATGTATCTGATATAGTACCTAATAGGCTGTCACAATAGAACATGGAAAAGAAGACTACTAAGAGTTTCAAGGAATACTCGCAAAGGTGGAGGGATCTGGCTACACAAGTGCAACCCCCTTTAACTAGCAAAGAAACTACAGTGCTTTTCATCAATACCTTGAAAGCACCCTATTATGATAAATTGGTGGGGAGTGCCACCAAGGACTTCGCAGACATGGTGATATCCGGGGAGATGATAGAGTCTGCCATTAAGAATGGGAAAATGGAAAGAGGTGAGTCTGCTACTCCGAATAAGGTATTCCCTGCTAGGAAGAAAGAGGAGACCCACGCAGTTAGTATCAACCAATATCCATATGCACCTCCTACACCCTACACAGCTTATCCGGGGTATAATCCTTACTATCCCAATGTGAACCATCTTACCCAAAATCTATTCCCCTATACCAATATACCACAACAGCCTTTTCCAACTGGCGTGTCCCCACAAATAAACCTCTCCCGAAACACTATCCCAAACACTCAAGGTGTTAGACTCAATGATCAACGTTCACCAAGGAATGATCAGAACCCTAATTTGATCTGATTCCTACCACCTATGGTGAGCTATATCCCAAACTATTGCAGAGTCAACTTGTTACACCTGTATACCTCAAACCTCTGACACCACCTTATCCAAGGTGGTACAACGCAAATGTTAGCTGCGCATATCACACAGGGATTCAGGGGCATTCGACTGAGGACTGTATTGTCTTTAAGAAGAAAGTCCAAAGTTTGATCAATACTAGGGCTGTGAAGTTCGGGATAAAGAATGGGCCGAATATAGCAGGAAATCCATTGCCCGATCATGCTGAGAATTGAGTAAATGCATTATTGACAGGGGAAGAGAAAAGGTTGAAAAGGCATGTCAGTGAAGTCAAGACTCCAATGATAAAAGTGTGGGTCGAAATAGAAAAAGCAAGAATGGTGGAGGATAGTGATAGTTTAAAAATGGTTGCAAACAAGTGGAGAATTGGTGCCCATTCCATGGATGTAAAGGTCATATCATACAGGAATGTGGGGACTTTCTGGCTAAAGTCCAAAAGATGATGGATGAGGGGGAAGCCTAGTTTTACGAAGAAATAGAGGATAAAGTAGAGGTTATTGAGAATGCAGCTAGCTACGGGATAAGAAGACCTTTGATCATCTATTACGATGAACTAGAGAAGTCTACTCCAGTTGTTGAGGAAATCGCACCTAAGCTAATCATAGATTTGCCTGCTTCCTTTTCGTACAAGGAAAACAAAGCTGCACCATGGAAATATGGCTGTAGCATGGTTATGCCAGGGTCTTTGAGTCAGCAAGATATCACAAGTGTGGGGCACTTAACATGAGGTGTAAGATGTTATGCTCCTGAGGCTGTTGAAGAAGGATTAACAGGAAAAGATGGAGGAATGGACAAAGGGAAGAAAGCAGTGAAACCAATCCATATTGAGATGGATTTGTCAAAAGAAGTATAAAAGGGGTCAGCCCCGGTGAAAAAGATAAAAGAGCTGGTGAACGAGAAGGAGGCTTGCGAGTTTTTAAAATTAATAAAGCATAGTGAGTATAATGTGGTTGAGCAATTGCAATGCCAACCAACAAGAATCACCATCTTATCTTTGCTATTGAACTCGGAGCCGCACAGAAAAGCCCTGTTGAGAGTGTTGAATCAGGCATATGTGGCTAACAACATATCGGTAGAAAAATTCGACAGGCTGGTGGGAAACATTGCGGCAGACGACCATATATATTTCAGTTATGATGAAATACCACCCAATGGTATTAGGTCAACAAAGGCTCTTCACATAACAACCACTTGCAAGGGGCATATGTTATCGAGGGTGCTTTTGGATAATTTTCTTTCATTAAATGTAATGCCCTTGGCAACCCTGTCTAAGTTGCCAGTTGATATTTCTTATATGCTGCCAAGTTGCACGGTGGTCAGAGCTTTTTATGGTACTAGAAGAGATGTAATGAGAACTATTGAGGTTCCTCTAGAGATAGGCCCATGCACCTATACAGTGAACTTTCAGGTAATGGATATTAATCCGTCCTATAATTGCTTGTTGGGAAGGTCGTGGATACATTCAGTAGGGGCTGTACCCTCATCTCTCTACCAAAAGCTAAAATTTGTGATGGAAGGGCATCCGGTCAATATATCGGGAGAAGAAGACATAATAGCCTTTGCATCTATTGAATCTCCTTATGTTGAACTCAATGAAGATGCTGTAGAATGTTCCTTTCGGTCTTTGGAGTTCGTAAATACGATTTTCGTTGCGGAAGGACGAAAAATTCCAAAACCAAGGTTGTCCAAGAACACAAGGTTGGGAGTAAGAACTACAGTGGGAAAGGGCTGCAGGGCTAGAAAAGGTCTTGGAAATTATCTTCAAGGGATGGCCTGAGTAATGGAAGTAGTGGGAAAGAAAAAACGGATTGGCCTAGGATATCTTCCAAAGGCCCATGAAAAGAGGAAACAAATTGAAAAGAACCGACAAAGGAGGATGACCCGTATGGATATTAAGTGGGAGCCTATGACATTCCCACCAATCCTTCACAGCTTCCACTTGGCCGATTTTCTGTTTGGAGAAAAGAATTCAGATGATGTACTTATAATGATTGAGCAAGCCTTCGAGAGATTCCAGGTGAATAGGGATAAGCAGATACATGATATAGAGATCTGCATGACCAGGGATGAAAGAATTGAAAGCGAGAATGCTAACTCGATAGTGCGATCTTATCCACTAGGATGTAGAATCACCAATTGGAGTGCAACCGAGCTGCCCATAGTCTTTAGGTCTATTCCAACGTAATGCTTTTAAAAAAATCTTAAATATCTTTGCCCAAAGATATTAAGAATTTCTTTTGTAATTGGCTTTTGTCTAAAAGTTTTCGTTCAATAAATAACAAACACGATGCATTTCCTCTATATTAATGTGTCAATATTCTTTCATTTATGCTATTTATTTTGCTTTCATTGTATATATGTTTGCCTATATTGTTTCTTCCCCACCTATTTACAGGTGTACAAATGTGGAATATGAGGACCTTCCAGTCAGTAATTCTGAAATTAATTTTGAGAGACCCATTTGCACGGGTGATTTTGAGGCCGACGAAGATATTGAGGATTATGGTCTACTTCCGGACTTATTAAGAAAAATAGAACAAGAAGAGAAACAAGTACTTCATCATGAGGAGCTATTGGAATTTTTAAATTTGGGAAGTATTGAGGAGATAAAAGAGGTTAAAATTGGGACTACATTGTCATCATCAATAAAGGGTGAATTGATAGTCTTGCTCCGGGAATATGTAGATGTATTTGCATGGTCGTACCAAGACATGCCGGGTTTGAATCCAGACATTGTGGTTCATAAGCTCCCTTTAAGGCCAGAGTGTAAGCCAATTCAGCAAAAGTTGAGAAGAATGAGGCCGGACATGCTGTCAAAGGTAAAATAGGAGGTAAAGAGGCAGTTTGACGCTGGATTCTTAGAGGTGGCAAAATATCCAGAATGGGTAGCAAACATTGTTTCAGTACCAAAGAAGGATGGCAAGGTGCATATGTGCGTCGATTACTGAGTTGAACAAGGCCAGTCCCAAAGATAATTTCCCTTTGCCTCACATTGATACTTTGGTGGATAATACGGTGAAGAGTTTTTTGTTTTCTTTCATGGACGGATTCTCAGGATATAATCAGATTAAGATGGCATCGGAAGATATGGAGAAAACCACATTTGTTACAATGTGGGGAACATTCTGCTACAAGGTAATGTCGTTTGGGTTGAAGAATGCTGGGGCAACATATCAGAGGGCCATAGTAACCTTTTTTCATGACATGATGCATAAGGGAATTGAGGTTTATGTTGATGATATGATTGCAAAGTCACAAGGAGAATAGGAGCATATTGTGAATATTAGGAAACTCTTTGAAAGACTAAGAAAGTTTCAACTCAAGCTAAACCCGGCAAAATGCACTTTTGGAGTCACTTCGGGAAATTGTTGGATTTTGTTGTTAGCAAAAGAGGAATTGAGATTGATCCGGATAAAGTGAAGGCCATCTAGAATTTGCCACCTCCACGTTCTCAAAAAAAACTAAAAGGTTTTTTGGGGAGATTGAATTACATTGCTCGGTTTATTTCTCAGTTAACCAATAAATGTGATCCAATATTTAAGCTACTTAAAAAATGTGATCCAGGAGAGTAGGATGAAGGGTGTCAGATTGCTTTTGAAAAGGTTAATCATTATCTATCAAACCCACCAGTATTAATGCCATCGGCTCCGGATAAACCAATAATATTGTATCTATCAGTATTTGAGAGATCCATGGGTTGTGTTTTGGGGCAGCTTGATAAGACTGGAAAGAAAGAATAGGTGGTTTACTACCTCAGCAAAAAGTTCACAGATTATGAGTTGAAATATTCGTCGGTAGAAAAGTTGTGCTGTGCCTTAGCTTGAATTGCTCGAAGGCTCAGACAGTACATGCTGTACCACACGACGTGGTTGATCGCCAAGCTAGATCCAATCAAGTGCATGTTGGAAGCACCTTCTTTGTCAGGGAGGATAGCAAGATGGCAGGTTTTGTTGTCAGAATATTACATTGTATATGTGAGTCAGAAAGCTATCAAGGGCAGTGCAATGGCTGAATTTTTAGCAAGTCTGGCAGTGGAAGATTATGAGCCGTTGAACTTTGATTTCCCAGATGAAGATTTAATGTATGTTTTGCAAGTGGATGAGGTTCCCTTGAAGAAGAAAATATGGAAGATGTACTTTGATGGGGCATCTAATGGCATGGGGCATGGAATCGGTGCAGTGCTCATATCCCCAGAAGAAGATTATTGTCCCTTCACTGCCAGATTGGATTTTGATTGTACAAACAATACTGTAGAATATGAGAAATGTACAATGGGCCTTCGTGCTACCGTAGACAGAAAGATAAAAAACAAGAGGTTTTCGGAGATTCAGCCCTAGTGATATGCCAGTTATGCAGAGAATGGGAAACCCGAGATACAAAATTAATCCGATACCGAGAACTCATACTGAGTTTATTAGAGATGTTTGAACAAGTGACTTTCAATTACTGCCCTAGAGAAGAAAACCGAATGGCAGATGCTCTGGCCACTTTGTCATCAATGTTTAAAGTGAATGAAGGGGCTGAAGTTGTGCCGATCAAGATGAGCATATATGAATCTCCTGCCCACTGCTCGAGTATCAAAGAAGAAGCATATGGTCTCCCTTGGTTTAATGATATTTTGCAGTACATCAAGAATCAACAGTATCCAGAGCGAGCAACAGAAAATGACAAGAGAACTCTGAGAAGGCTAGCAATGAGTTTTGTTCTAGACAGTGAGATTCTCTACAAGAAAGGGAAAGACCAAGTCCTATTGAGATGTGTCGAATCTGCCAAAGCTCAGAGAATCATAGAGAAAGTCCATGAAGGGATATGTGGCACCCATGCCAATGGTCACATGCTTGCTAAGCAGATTATGAGGGCAGGGTATTATTGGCTGACAATGGAAGAAGATTGTATCAGTTATTCTCGAAAGTGCCATAAATTCTAGATATATGCAGATAAAATCCATGTGCCGCCATCGCCATTGCATGTCATGACCGCACCGTGGCCATTCTCGATGTGGGGAATGGATATGATTGGCCATATTACCCTGAAAGCTTCAAATGGACATCGCTTCATCCTGGTGGCCATAGATTATTTCACAAAATGGGTAGAAGCTGCTTCCTACGCGAATGTTACAAAGTCGGTGGTATGCAGATTTGTTAAAAAGGAAATCATATGCCAATATGGATTGCCAGCAAGAATTATTTTAGATAATGCTCTCAATCTGAACAATAAGGTGATGAGAGAGGTGTGTACTCAGTTCAAGATCATGCATCACAATTCGGCACCTTATCGTCCGAAGATGAATGGGGCAGTAAAAGCAGCCAACAAAAACATCAAAAAGATTGTCGAGAAGATGACTGATGTGTACAAGGATTGGCATGAGATCTTGCCTTTTGCTCTTCACGCATATTGCACTTCGGTTCACACATCTATAGGGGCAACGCCGTTTTCTTTGGTATATGGTATGGAAGCAGTGTTACCTACTGAAGTTGAGATTCCTTCACTTCATGTTTTGATAGAGGTTGGCCTAGAAAAGGCATAATGGGTTAGGGTTCATTATGAACAGCTGAATGTCATCGAGGAGAAAAGATTGAAGGCAATTTGTCAAAGGCAATTGTATCCAAAAAGGACAATTCGAGCCTACAACAAGAAGGTTAATTCTAAACAGTTCCTAGAGGGGGAGTTAGTACTGAGGAAAATTCTCCCTATAGTGAAGGATCCGCGAGAAAAATGGGCCCCAAATTGGGAAGGACCCTATATAGTAAAAGAGTTTTTTCTAGAGGAGCACTGATTCTAACTCGAATGGACGGGGATGATTTCAGAAATCCTGTGAATGCTAATGAATTGAATAAGTATTATGCTTGCAGAAAAAAAAAAGTGTGATGCTATGCACATGGGAATTCGAATGATTCCAAGTGTAAAAATGGAAATTAAATATATCTGCCTCCCCTGAGAATTGCTTTTCAAAGAGAATATTCATGCTTGATATGATGAATGGCCATGTTTCATATTCCCTTCACTAAGAAGAAAATATCCCCAGTCACCCCTTTGAACCTTAGGAATTATTTCTTTTGTTGAACCCTGATCAAGGATCACCCTTTACACTGGAGGGAAAATACGAGAAAAAATAATCAAAATCATGGCAAAAAAAGAGAGCCATTGGAAAATGTGAAATCAAAGAATGGCAAATGAAAGCCAGCAATGAAAGAAAAGAGATTGAAAAAAATAATAATAAAAAGTCCAAAAAAAAAAAAAGGACAAATGTTTCAAGAATGAATTCTCCTCAGGAAATGATCCTTGATCCAATCACCCTTAAACACATTTTTGGCCTATTTTATCCTTTCCTTCTATACCCGAACCTTGGCCTACATTACGTGCTTTAAAAGTCCATTTTGATCAAGCATAGATATTTAATTTGGAAGGTTTTTCTCATAATTCATCCCATCTTTTGAATTGACATTTTTACCTTGGAAGCATTTAGAATTCTCAGATGCATGGTAAAGTAAAAGAAAAAAAAAAGGAGAGGTTTAAGCATAAAACCAGCAAAGGGCGACTTAATATCGAATGGGGGACACTTGAGTTGAAAACTCGCAAAGGGCGGCTCAAGTACTAAGGTTTGAATCAATGCTCCGTGTAAAGGGGGAGAAAGTATTTGAAAATCAGAGAAAAGGGGAACAACTCAGTCTGACATAACTACGAAAGCCGAGGGATTACCCAAGTAAATTATTCTTTCAAAAGAAATTTTAGATGGTTTGAAAAAGGAGGGGTCCAAGATATTCCGCATCCGGGGCATCTACAACCTATAACTTTAAATATATTATTGATGTCCACTTTTATCATTTTAAAACATTTTGTTGCAATAAATTTTTGTTATCCCTTTATGACATTTGCTTATTTCATACTTTTTTTCATACATTTTAAAGATGCATTTTGTTTGTTATTAAATTGAATGATGATTAGTAAACATAAAAATCTTTAAATAAAGGGATTTTAAAAGTATTACTAAGGAATAGATCTAAATTTTAGAAAAGGTTTGGAAACCACTAATCCTGATGGAAAATTCACCAAGGAAAATAGTGAATGTGTTGGAGACTCCGTCATAAAGTCAGAAATTTGTGAATTTCAGCGAAGTCAGAAACTGGGATTGTTTGAATTTATCTTGAGTAAAGGGTTCCTTAAGTGGGGCATCAATGAACAATTGAAGACTCCGTCATGAAGTCAGATAATCTGTGAACCTCAAAGAAACAATGGATTAGAAATCATGACACAATCATTTGATTGCATTCATCCTTAGGAAACATACAAGCATTTGCAAAGCATGTCATTCTCATCATTGCATTTAGCTAACACTGCAGGAATCAGGAAAACTTTGGCATCCCCAAATCGAATTATTTCTGTTCTATCAAATGAGTCGAGCCCCGAGACCATTGTCGAGGTATTTCCTTTTGTTTTGAATCGAATTCATTCTGTTTTATCAAATGAGTCGAGCCCTGAGACCATCGTCGAGGCATTTCCTTTTGTTTTAAATCGAATTCTTTCTATTTTATCAAATGAGTCGAGCCCCGAGACTATCGTCAAGGTATTTCCTTGTGTTTTAAATCGAAATCATTCTGTTTTATCAAATGAGTCGAGCCCCGAGACCATCGTCGAGGTATTTTATTTTGTTTTAAATCGAATTCATTATGTTTTATCAAATGAGTCGAGCCCCGAGACCATCGTCGAGGTATTTCCTTATGTTTTAAATCGAATTCATTATGTTTTATCAAATGAGTCGAGCCCTGAAACCGGTTTTGGCTAAGTTACTTAGAGGGGATAGGTTTGAAACTTTAGCTACTGTCTTAGGGTAGTTTCTAAGCCTTTTTAAACTCTAAAAATGATTTTATAAACCTCGGGTTAAGGGTGGTTAAGTCCGGGATTTTAAACTTAGGAAATTAAAGACATTTTTAAAGGGTTTGGCTAGGGTTTCAATTTTCATTCAAGTTTCTTTCAAAATTGTTTTCAAACAATCACAAAGTATTTTGATTTTAGAAAATTTAATTTGAAATATTTTCCTAAGGTAGCCGGATATCTTTTTTAGATATACGGATTTCTTTAATTAAAGGAAAAAAATACACTTTAATGCATTGCATTTTCCATATTCATGCATATTGTATACTATATGATTTTTTTTTTTGTTGCTATTTTCTATGGTATTGTTATTATTTTGATTTATATTTTTGCTGTTATGTTGTTTATTATATGGTTTTGAATATTCGATGTCATCCTATGATTATTATTTAGTCATTTATTTTTGTCACATAATTTAGCATTTACTATGTTCTTGCATTATTATTTTTATTTTCATGCATATTCCATGATAACATTGTTCTATGTTACATATCATGCCATGTCATTTAAATTTACCATGTTACTTAGGATATATCATTTCATTTAGAATATATTATGTCACATAGGTTATTCATTTCATTTAGAATATATTATATCACATAGGTCATTTCATTTCATATAGAATATACCATGATACTTAAGATATTTCATTTCATCTAGAATATACTATGCCATTTAAATTATATCATGTCATTTAGGTTGCATTATATTATCTAGACTTTGCTATGTCATTTTTTATGTCACACATATTCATATTCATTTTTTTTAATTGTTTTGAAAAAGATAATGATTTTAAATAAAAATAAAGATATTCCTGAGTTAAAATAATTCATGAGTTCTCTACCGGGTTTGCTGGAGGGGATATCATCAATTATCATTAATAAAGGAATATCTTTCTTTCAAAAAACTAGAATGATTCGGAAAGTTTTTCAAATAAATAAAATTTTTTATATTTTGCCAATTTTGTCGAGGAATATAGGAAAATTTGAATTAATAAATTCCGGCTAATTTTCGATTAAAAATGGAATTATATTTTTTTAAATTGGGAATTAACTTGAAATACTAAATTAAAAATTGAATTTTTACCGAGACTTGAGATAACACACGATTAATAAGGTACCGTTTTATACGGGCGTTGTGGGGGTGCTAATCCTTCCCCACACGTAACCGAGTCCCGAACTCGCTTCTTTGATTTCTCTGGTTTAAAAAGCAGACTTGAAATTGGTTTTAAAAAAATATTTTAATTAATTTTAAAATATTTTATAAAATCGGTTTTAATAGGTGGCCGATCACACCTAGCCAAAAAAGATTGGTGGCGACTCTATGTCCTTTTCAAGGTTATTTTCAAAACATTTGTTTTTCTAGAGGAATTAAGTTGACTTTTTCTCGGTTTTTTTTTAATGTCACGCTTAACGAATAATAAAATCTTACGATGAGACTTGTTATTTTTTAGGTTGCGACAATGCCACATGCCATCATGCATGTGATTGGACAACAACCACATCATCCACTTTATTTAACGGTGTTAACCCATGTACCACATTAATGAACGGAACGATAGTACGGGTACCACATTAAATATTTTTAAAGTAAAAGTATCACATTAGACAATTTACTATAATTCAAGTGCCAAATAGGGTATTATCCCAATTCAATATAATTAAATCTCTTTTTTATTTATAAAACTAATCTTATTATTAAACTTTAAAATGATAATTTAAAAATATAATGAACAATTGTATTTATTTTCATCACTTCAATAGTTTCTCACATATATATTTTTATATCTATTATAGATAATCGTGTGCTACCCTTTGACGGTCAAAATAAAATTTCAAAAATCAACTGTCAAAGTATAATATTAGTTGTTTATGGGATAGACTATTTTATATTTTAGGGATTTTTAGAATGGTATAAAGTATGAAGTAATGGGCCGGCTTGACCCATGCAATTTGTAAATTAGTTGGAGAAAAGCCTTACTGATCTTATATTGGGCATTAAAGCCCAAGCTTATAGTCAGCTCTGACTTCTAACTTTATTATTAGTAAGTATTACAACATCTGAATCAACGTCGCATGATACAGCTGAGAAATGTATGCCCGAAGCATCAATTTTTCAAGTGTTTCCCGAAAAGAATTTTTTTTTAAAATCCTGCATTTTTTAATTAAAAAAAGTGAGAAAAGGTCTTTTTTTTTTTTTTTTTTTGTATTCGGGAGAGAGAAAGAAAAAGGTCTGGCCCTTTCTATTATTTTTGGTTAATTACTTCTAATAAAATTCTGATCTCATAAATTCGATGCCGTTAAAATTATCTTAAAAAAATTGTAAAAAAACTGACGTACTTTAACTCCAATCATAGTGTCTTATTTGAAATCATAATTATTTATAGAAAAATCATATTTATTTAACTGAAATATTTAAAATAAAATTTATTTAATTATTTTAAATTAAGATTCGTAATTGTGGTTAAATAATATCAAAATTTTTTGGTAACTCTCGTGAGACCAAATCCATGAATTCAAAACTCCTTTTAATACACACATTTATAGTGGCCAATATAAATAAGATGGACCCATTTTTTCAAATGCCCAATGCACTAAGGCATGGTCAATGAACACCCCTTTTTTACACTCTTTAGATATCTATCTACTATATATTAAAATTGGGTTCATGGGACTCAAAGGGAATTTTTTAAATAATTTAGGAACAATTTCGTCCTGTTATATTACATAAAAAATGTACTGGGTCTCACTTGTCACGTGTCAAGCTCCATTACTCGACACGTAGCGAGTTTCTTTTTCATTTTTTTAAGTTTTTAGATTTTTTTATTTTTTTATTCTATTTTTAGATGATATATTTTAAGGGGTTGGTTCGCACGTTGACTCACAAGTCGATTTAGGATTTGTACTCGATCTGTTTGAGAAAAAATAAAATAAAATATTATTTTATTAATTATTATTATTATTTTAGTTTAATTTTTTTTTAATTTTTAAATCATGAATTTAAAGGAATTGGTCTGTACGTTGACTCGCAAGTCAATTTAGGATCCGTACTCGACCCGTATGACAAAAAGTTAATTTTTTTGTTCATTATTTTAATTTTAAATGATGAATTTAAAAGAATTGGTCCACACATTGATTCGCAGGTCAATTTAGGATCCGTACCCGAATCGCTCAAAAATAAAATAAAATTATTTTATTAATTATTTTAGTTTTTATTTTATTTTTAAATGATGTATTTAAAGAGGTTGGTCAGCACGTTGACTCGCGTTTGATTTAGAATCCATACCCGACCGTCTTGGGATAAAATTTATATATTTTATTAATTATTTTTTTTAAATGAACATCGACTCGTAGTGCGATTTAAGAACCGTACACGACTCGCTCGAAAAAAAATATATTTTATTAATTAATTTTAATTTTTTATTTTATTTTAAATGATGTATTTAAAGAGGTTGGTCCGTACGGTGACTTGCGGGTCGATTTAGAATCCGTACCCGACCGTCTCGGAAAAACATTAAAAACAAAATTATTTTATTAATTACTTTTATTTTTATTTTAAATGATATATTTAAAGGGGTTGGTCCGCACGTTGACTCGCGGGTCAATTTAGGATCTATACCCAACCCGTTCGGAAAAAAATAAAAATAAAATTATTTTTTTAATTATTTTTAGTTTTATTTTTAAATGTTGTATTTAAATAGGTAGGTACGCATGTTGACTCACGTGTCAATTTAGGATCCGTACCCAACCGTCTAGGGAAAAGAATTAAAAAAATATATATTTTATTAATTATTTTTATTTTAAATGATATATTTGAAAGGGTTGGTCCGCACGTTGACTCGCGGATCGATTTAGGCTCCGTACCCAATCCACTCGGGAAAAAAAATTTAAAATATATTATTTTATCAATTATTTTTCTTTTAATTTTAAATGATGTATTTAAAGGAGTAGATCCGCACATTGACTCGCAGGTCGATTTAGGATTTGTGACCCGACCTGCTCGGAAAAAAGTAAATAAATAAATAAATTTATTTTATTAATTATTTTTATTTTAAATAGTCAGCACGTTGACTCGCAGGTCGATTTAGGATTCGTACCTGACCCGCTTGGGAAAAAAAGTTAAGAAAAGGAAAAAACGAAGTTGCTGCTAACCTATGTGAGAAAATCAACAATACGAGAGAATAAAATACAAACCACAATTTTATTTTCTTATTTTTCATTTATTATTTTTTACCTCCTCTAAATAAAATTATACAGTGTACCATAAAGTCTACATATTTTTCAAAACTAAATATAAATAACATTTGAAAATGCATTTGTATTATGTAATTTATAAATAAAAATTATCATAAATTTAATTGTTAAAATAATAAATATATTAATATTATTATAGTTTAAAATATAAATTTTAAATAAATAATTATTATTTAATAACATATAAATATAATTTATCTTTTTACTATTAATTAATTAAAAAATTTATTAAAAAGAAATTAAAATACCCCAACGAAGCAAGGTTTTTTTTCTAGTTATATTTATTTTTGAGTCCATGAAAGTCAAGGGGTATTTTTGAAATAGATTAAGGACAATTTTGTCCTCCTTTATAATACAATTCTTTTTTATAGTTTTTTTAAGATTTTATTTTCTATTTTATTTTTAAGTGACGTATTTAAAGGGGCTGGTCCGCACATTCACTCGCAGGTCGATTTAGAATCCGTACCCGACCCGTTCGTGATAAAAAATTTATTTTATTTTTATTTTTATTTTTTTAGTCTTTATTTTTTATTTTTAAATAATGTATTTAAAGGCGTTGGTCCGCACGTTGACTCACTGGTCGATTTAGGATTTGTACTCGATCCGCTCTGAAAAAAAGTTAAAAAAAGAAGTTTATTTTATTAATTATTTTAATTTTTTTAAATAATGTATTTAAAGGGGTTGGTCTTCATGTTGACTTGCGGATTGATTTAAAATCTGTACCCGACCTGCTCGAGAAAAAAAGTTAATATAACAAATTTATTTTATTAATTACTTTTATTTTAATTTTAAATGGTGTATTTAAATAATTGACTCATACGTTCACTCGCGGGTCGATTTAGGATTCATAATCGACCCACTAGGAAAAAAATTAAAAAATATATTTTTATTAATTATTTTATTTTATTTTACTTTATTTTATTTTATTTTTAAATGATCTATTTAAAGCGATTGACCCGCATATTGACTCGCGGGTCGATTTAGGATCCGCACCATACCCGCAAGGAAAAAATAGTTTAAAAAATAATTTTATTTTATTAATTAGTTTTTTATTTTATTTTTAAATAATGTATTAAAAATGGTTAGTCCAAATGTTGACTCGCGGGTCGATTTAGGATCCGTACCGGACCAGCTCGAAGAAAAAGTTAAAAAAACTATTTTATTAATTATTTTAATTTTAAATGATGTATTTAAAAGGGTTGGTCCGCATGTTGACTCGCGAGTCGGTTTAGGATTCGTACCCGATCGGCTCAGAAAAAAGTTTAAAAAATTATTTTATTAATTATTTTAATTTTAAATGATACATTTGAAGGGGTAGGTCCGCATGTTGAGTCGCGGGTCGATTTAGGATCCGTATCCGATCCGCTGGGGAAAGAAAAGTAAAACAAAGAAAAAACAAACTTACTGCAAACTTATGTGAGAAAATCGAACCTACAAGAGAATAAAATACAAACCACAATTTTATTTTTTAACTCCTATAAATAAAAATATACAGCATGCAATAAAGTCTAAATATTTATATATATATATATATATATATATATATATATATATATATAACATTTAAAAATGCATTTATATTCGTAATTTATAAATAAATAATTATCATAAATTTAATTTTCATAATTAATCAAATATAATTATAATAATATTATTACAATTTCAAAATAAAAATTAAATAAATAAAAATTATTTAATAAAATATAATTTAAAATTAATTTATTATTATTAATTAATTAAAAAATTATAAAAATAAAATAAAATACCTCTAAGCGGGGTCTTTTATCTAGTAAAAATAATTAATGAGTCCAAAATTCCTTACCAGCAATAGCAAGCAAGAGAGCAAAAGGCCAATAGAAAGCAAGAAAATAGACCCCAATCAAATAGTCCAAATTCCTCTACTAAGTCCAAGCTTCAAGATAATATTATGTGGTAGTACAAATACAACACCTTTCAAACACATACAAGCTACAAGGTAATTCCTCTCATGGTTTTCACCATTTACATCTACTATTGATAGCGAGATTGTAAATTAGATATGCAATCAAAATATAAATTTAAAATTTTAACTCTTAATTAGATGCTTCTCATAATGATATTGCTGAATTTATACAAGAAAACCGAAATTTTACCTAAGCTTCCTTGTAGAAGAAAAAACTCCAAGAAACATCAAGTTGGAGCTTCTAGTTAGGTTGTAATTAATAAATCTTCAACTATCCAATTGTCTAGTCTCAAATGTTACACAAGCAAGACGTGAGAAACCTTCAAGAAGAAGGAAGAAAAGCTTTGTCGAATTCAATTAGTGCTAACTAGGATTTTGCCTCTTATGTTTGATATGTGTTTCCTCAACTCATGAGATTGAACAGTGTACGTAAGAGGGACGGCAATGCTACTTATATAGAGAGGAGTATTCGACCAGTCTTATTACAAATAAGATTTTTATACTGATACCTCATTAAGTAATTTTTTGGACTATTGAACTGTTATAATTAAGTCTTTAAAGTTATTAGGAATATTTTAGATGGGTAGACAAAAACAAAATTGGAATCAAATTTCGAAGAACGATGAATCACTTTCTTTAGAGAATCATTTGCCCCTACACAAAAGTTTGCTAACGGGTCAAGGCATTTACACTCCTAGGATACAACAAAGTGTTATGAATTCTTCAATTAGCAATATTGAAGAATTCCCTAATCTCTTATTTTTGTGTTTTCTTTTTCTTAAATTAATTGTAATTTTTAACAATGGGATGTGCTATTTATAGACTGTAGACACCTAATTTTGTCCGGGTCCCCTAAACCAGGTAAGTTCCTCCTTCTACTTCTTAGAATGCAAAGAAACTCCCTCATCCCACAAATGGTTTACCATGACTTGTGATTCGGAGTTCAACACGAAAAGTTAACCGAAAAAAATCAACTCCGAAAAAGTTAACCTCGAAAAGTCAACTACTAAAAAAGTCAACTCTCAGTCAAAATCAAGATTCAAGGTTTAATTGAACAATGGTGAAAGAATTTTGATAATCCGAGGTCTACAACAAAAGATATAGAGTTCGGAAGATGGGTTACAGGAATTTAGTATAAGGGAATACCTAATTAGCAAATTTGGGGAAAACTAAATCGGAGGGGAATTTGATCGTAAAAATTGGGCATTTTCGGACCAACTCAAATTCAATATATGAAAAAGGCAATAGAAAAAGCAAATCTAGAAATCGGACCCGTTTTGAGTAAAATCGAGGTTTCGAGGGTTAAAAGGCAATCTTGGAAATTTTGAGAAAAACAGAATCTGAGCTCGAAAAATTACGAAAACCTCTAGATCTGAATTTTATATTGTATGGAAGGGATCGGTGAAGAAAAATCCGGAATCGGAGCTCAAATGAAAAATGACAAAGTTCAGGTGCACTAATCTGAAATTCCAAGAGAAAATTTCAGGAAAAATAGGAAACGAGCTCGGAAAATTATAAAAATTTCCAAATCTCAATTTTATATTTTCTGGAAGGTATTGGTGAAGAAAATTTCTAGAATTACAGCTCAATTGAAAAAGGCTAAATTTGGGAGGCACTAAACCGAAACTTTTAAAGAAAATTTAGGGAAAAATAGGAAACGAGCTTGAGAAATTATGAAAACTTCTAGAACTTAGTTTTATATTGATTTGGAGGTATTGGAAAAGGAAAATCTCAAATTGGAGCTGACCTGAAAAAAGGCAAAGTTCGGGGAGGCTTAATCCGCAATTTTAATGAAAAATCCGAGAAAAATGGAAAACGAGCTCCAAAATTTATGAAAATCTCCAGAACTGAATTTTACATTTATTTGCAGGGATTGGAGAAATAAGATACATAATTGAGGTCCGTTTGCAATTAAATTAAGATTTGGGAAATGTAATTTTACCGAAGAAATTGAAAATGGCCATTTAGACACCTAATTTTGTCCAGACCCCTAAATCAGGTACATTTTCTTCCTAAATTGATGTTTCTGAATGCTAAAAGGTTTTTCTCATCCTGCAGGTGGAACTCTCAGGCTTGGTCTAAGAAAACAGACAGAAAAATCAGACTCAAAAAAGTCAACCCCAAAAAAATCAACTACTGAAAAAAGTCAACCCACTTTCAAAATCAAGATTTGAGGTTCAATTGAAAAATGGTGAAAGAATTTTGATAATCTGAGGTCTAAATTGAAAGATATGGAGTTCGGAAGTTGGGTTACGAGATTCAGTAGAAAGGAAATCCTAATTCGGGAAATTTGGGGAAAAGTGCTTAAACGATCAAATTGGTCGGAATTGAAGGTTTCAAATGAAAGATAAGAACTGACTACGGGTAATGGAGAAGCCATTTGGAAGAAAGACTGATAGAAAAGTCAATTTGAAAGAAAACCGAAGATTAGGGTTTTTGGTGGATTTCGGTGAAATTTGAAAAATTGCAGAAATGGCCCAATTCGGAAGATCTAAAGCCCTTAATTGATGAGAAATGATTAAACAAGGATATCCCAAGGCTCAAATTGAAGAAAATATGAAAATCAGACTTTTTTTTAGCAAAACCGGGCTTCGAAGGCAAAAGGGCAAAATTGGAAAATATGGGAAAAATTAGCAAATGAACTCCAAAAATTCTGAAAATTTGCAAATCTCATTCTTAAATCATTTCGAAGAGATTGGCGAAAGAAAATCTTGATTCGGAGTTCGTTTGCGAAATGGCCAAATATCGGGTCTCCTATGTAGTAATTCAACAGGATAAATCCCGAAAAAATAGCAAATGAACTCCAAAAATTCTAAAAATTTGCAAATCTCATTTTTAAATTATTTGGAAGATATTTCTGAAATAAAATCTTGATTCGGATTTCGTTTGCAAAATGGCCAAAACTTGGGTCTCCTATACAGTAATTCAAGCAGATAAATCCCGAAAAAATAGTAAATAAGCTCCAAAAATTATGAAAACTTCCAGATCATATTTTTAAATTATTTGGAAGAGATTGGTGAAGAAAAATTCTGGATTGGGAGCTCGTTTAAAAAATGGTAAAGTTCTAGTGTAATTTCGGAAATAAATCCAAAATAAATAGCAAATGGACTCGAAAATTTTTGAAAACTTTCAGAATTCAATTTTTTATTATTTCGGAAGTATTGAAAAAATAAAATTCAAATTTTGAGTCCGTTTGCTATTTATTTAAGTTCGGGGGGGCAAAAAGATCATTTCACCAAAGAAACCAAAAAGGGCAAATTGGTAATTAGGGAAAATATGAAAGAAGAAGGAATTGCTGGGATTTTTTCTTCCTTTGGTCAGCCAACATAGAGGAGAAGAAGGAAGCTTGAGCAATTTAATTCCCTAGTCACTATCATGCCACATGCTATCACTAACACCTTGCAAATGGTCCCCCCTTCATCCAATAGCTTAGGTGCCTTGTAGGAAAGTTGAATGCACCATCCAATGGCCAAGTTTAAATTTCAAAATGACATTTTTATTAGTCACAAAATAACCCTCATCTAATGGCCAAGAATGGAAGAAAAAAGATGAGCACAATTCATCCAAGGGTGAGCATCAATTCGGTTGAGCAAGGGAGTGCATGGGTTTATCCCTTTTCATCCAATGGCTTAGGCCATCTACAAGGGCTGAGTACACATGTTGAGGGTTGGATTTAATCTACAAGATGTAATTTTTATGTTGGATTCATCCAATGACCAAGAATGGAAGAGCACAACTCATCCAAGGGAAGGCATTCAAGAGGGGCAAGCAAGTGAGTGCATGGGATTGGTCCTCTTTTGCATCCAATGGCTAAGGTTACTACAAGGGCTGAGTACAAATCTTAAGGGCTGCTATCAATTGGCAAGATGACATTTTTATGTTGTCATCAAAATAACTAAATCTAAAGGCCAAGATTGGAGGAGAAAAAGTGCAATTCCCATCCAAGGGCTAAGGGGGCATTCGGCCAAGGCTAAAGGGAGGGGGAGAGTTTCATTTTTTCAGATTTTTTTGGCTGGAAAACAGTAGCTAATTTGGTAAGAAAAATGGTTTTGAAAGAAATAAAAAAAAAAGGTTTTCATTAGAGAGTTTGAAGGTAGTCATCTCTACCAAGCTCTAGCCTAGCTTTCTTCTTCATTCTCATGGTGTTTTCTTGATTTTTCTATCATGTTTTCCTACAACATTTTTCATAGAAATAAAGTTTTTTAATGTTTACTCATGTTTTCATCTTCCTCTTCTTCTTTAAAGTGGTGGAAACAATTTTTTTCTTATGCTTTCATGCCATGGCCAAATGGCTCATTTGTTTTTTTTTTGCCTTTTTTCTTCGTTGCATGTTGTTGTGAAAAATGATTTATACAAGTTTTTTTAAAGTATTCTAAGGTTCTGATTTTTACAAAATATGAAGCAAAAAAGGTTGAAATGGCTACATGATCTTGGCTAGACCAAGTGACCTTGGTTAGGAGAGAGTCTATGCCCTTTTTTACTTACCATAAAACTTACCTTATTTTCTATTTTACGTGGTTTATTTTCTGTTTTATTGAGATGGAAAGGCTTCATGATCTTGGCAAGACCAAGTGATTATGGTTTGGTGAGAGGCTATGCCCATTTGATACCATCCATGGAGCTTAACTTTCCTTGTTCTACTTACTTGTTTTGCTTGTAATTTCTGCATGTCTATGTTAAATCTTGTGTATATATTTTCTTTACATTATTTTCTATGCTATATTTATTTATATTTCATTTCCATGCTTGATATTCCATCCTTGCATATTCGGCCATTGTTGTTGATAACTCGTATAATTATATAGTTTTTAGTTATGTTTTATTATTGTTTTGTGTCAAATACGAGTTATTATTGTTTAGTCTAATTGTGTTTATGATCTTTTATATTTTTATGTAATTTGGTGTTTTTCACAAGTTTCTTTGAGTGATTTCATATTACTAGAATTAAGGGCAAATCCAGTTCAGTTCCAGTTCCGACACCTTTTGCCATATCAGCTATATCTGGAGTTTCACTGAAGCAATAAGGCTGAAATTTGTAGCCGTGCAAAGCTAAGAGGCATATCTATCTTTTTCATGTTTTACACTTCTTGAAACGGAGTCGTTTTCCCTAGCGAAATCGACCATCAAGTTGGCTGATGTGCAATGACGTCTGTGCTGACCTGTTTTCGTATTTTGCCCATATCTGCTTATCCACATCAGCAAATGAGCTGATTCCAACGGCTATGGATCCATAACTGATAGGGGAACCTTTTTCTAGAAGACCATGTGATCAGATCAGGCCTCCAACATTGACGAAATCGACCATCAAGTTGGCTGATCAAAATTGTCATACAATATGACGAAAATTGTTAGAAAAATTCACCCACCTATTATACCTACCTTTGAAATTTGTAAAGCTTGTCTCTTGTCATTTAGCCCTCCAAAATGTGTATAAATAGAGGGCCTTGGATGATTGTAGAGGAGCATATTGTACATAGGTAGGATATTAGCCATTGTAATAAAATTCTCTAAGTTTTCTTCTTATTTCTTTTCTCTAGTTTTCTTTTTCTTTAGAAAGAGCAAGAGGTTGGATAATTAATATTCTTCTTCTTCTTCTTTATTTCTTTTATTTTCTTCTTAGATTCTATTTAATTTTATGTTTATAATGCCTATGCTAGGCTAAACTTCTATTTGGTTAAGGGTGATTTCAAAGCCCTAGACATGTTTTGTGATTGATTTTCAGATTCTATCTATCATTAATTTTCTATCAAAGTTGCTTATGTTCTTCTACAAGAATTGTTCATGATGTTGTCTTGATTTATTTAGGTGTACAACTAGATAGATCTTGATAATTATCTATTGCTAGTCTAGGAGTCTTGATCCGTGTAATTGTCTTGATTTCCTATTCATAAGTGGCAATTTGTGATTAATGATTATGGTCAAGTTTTCAATAATTGCAAAGTGGAACATAACCTAAGTTGAACAATCCGAGCTTATGTGTTTGTTGCTTAGATCAACCTATCTTTCTCATCATAAAGCTGCCATTAAATTGAATTTAGAGAGCTTATTCTAGGTTGTTTAATGGTTAGAGATTAAATAGAGAGCTTGTTCTATTTAACGACAAACTAAGGAAAGATTGGGATAACAGAGCTTGTTGTTATCTACGGTTGTTAACTTTGATAGTTGGTTGGTATTGATAGATCTGAAATTGATTCTTAATGATGTCTAGTGGTGGAGAATGAAACCTTAACCATATGTTTCATATTTGATTCTTCTTAGTATATTTATTTTTATTGGCTGGTTATACCGCCTAATTTGTATATTAACTTTGTTTTATTTTTATTGGCTGGTTATACCGCCTAATTTAGTATATATATTTTTATTGGCTGGTTATACCGCCTTGCATCTTATTCTTATTATTTACTTTAGTTTAAATCTGGCTTCAAAAACCCCTTTTCTTTTATTGTTCTTGAATTTAAGTTTTAAACTATTAACTTATAAACTAAAACCCAATCCCTGAGGAATCGACCCTTGCTAACTACTATACTTACAATTGATCTTTTTAGTGCAAGGTTAAATAAGATACACTCTTTTGGGTGCATCAAGTTTTTGGCGCCGTTGCCGGGGATTGTTTTCTTTAGTTTATTTGTTACTTGGTTTATTCTTATTTTCAGTTCTAATGAGTTTTATTTTCTTGTATATACGGGTTTTTCTTATCAAATTTTGAAAAAAAAAAAAAAGAACGATGGAATTGAGCAATCTAACACTTGAAGAGTTGGTGGCATACATGAACATGGAGAATCAACAAGCCAATCTCACCTTCCCAGTTCAACAATTTGCCATGGGAGGATGTCAAGTCCATCAAGTGTTCCAAGACCAGCAGTATGATCATTACTCAAACACTTACCATGAGGGATGGTGGGATCATACTAATTATGGCTACTCGAAAAATTACCAAGAAGTAGATCCTTATGCCAATTACACTCATCCATCTAGCTTCAATCAATCATGGTCTCAAGAACCAGATCTTCTTCAACCACCACATATGACTCAAAACTCAGGTACTTCTTTAGAAGATCTTGTCGATTCTCTTGTTACTAATACTTTGCAATTTCAACAGGAAACAAGGGCAAGTATCCAGAGTTTGGAAAGGCAAATGAGCCTATTGGCTAGTAGTATGGTGGTATGGGTAGCACAAAGATCTGAAGAACTCTCTGCCCAAACGATGATTAACCCAAAAGAGTATGCTACTATTGTGACCTTGAGGAATGAGGAACAAGATGAGGATGAGACAAAATTAGAGATGAATTCTATTCTTGAGGATAATGAAGCCAATGATCCAAATAAGAGTATTTCGGCACCTGAGGTAACGTTTGAGATTCCAATTTTTACTAATGTTTCTTCTCCACCTTTTCCTAGTAGATTCGCAAAGTTCAAGGAGGATGAACATGAACAAGACACACTGGAAACCTTAAACAGTTTGTTTGTGGATGTCATTCAACAAGTACCAAAAGATGCACCATTCCTCGATGAGATATGCACCACCAAGGATGATGGAATAATACTTGTAATGGAGAATGCATCCACTGTTGTGCAAAGAAAGCTTCCTCTCAAACGCATAAATTTGGGAAATTTCATGTATGAGCCTGACAAGCCTAGAAAGCCAAGAAAGGGTGTTGGTTAGATTCAAAACACTAACTCAAGTGTTAATTGGGAAGGCAGCCCAATTAAAGATGAAATTACCAACCTTCCATATTCAGATTTGCTTTCTCTTTCTTTTCCTTTTTCTTTTATTATTTTTATTGTTTTTATTTTATTTCTTATGTTTCTTTGTTAATTGTGTTTACTGCTTTTAAGTTCATTTAGGCTGCATAAGTTTCTTTTGTTTAATAGTTCTTTTCTCTTACATATAATTCTTGCATTGGGGGATAATAGCATTACATTAATGACAATGTAAGAATTATGTGTGGGGGAAAGAATTTAGGATTTTATTTAGAGTGTTTTGTTTTTGAGTCTTTTTATGTTGTTTTTCTTTCTGATCCTTGTTTTGAAAATAACTAGATGTAAATATAATTTTTATTATTATTATTTTTTTCCCCGGTTAAATGGCGGATAACGGTACTCCGTGATTATTTAAATCGGTTCCATCAGCTACCCACAAAACTGATATTGTATATAAATTTCTCTTCCAATTTCTCTTTCAATTTTTTTCATTTTTTTTTTCAGGATGGATGATATTCTTACAAGATTGCAGAAACGATTTCCTCCTTTTCCTCGAAATATTTTACTGAAGCTTTACCAAGTTCGACTTGAAAGATTAAGAATGCTTATGCAGAAAGGGATTCCTGACGACATACGTTGGATAATTGAAGCCAAGGTACGTGAAGATGAATATCTTCCTGTTTTGCATTTACCAGGTACAGGTAGAAGCACTTTTGCAAAGAAGCGACGAGCAAAGCGCATGAGTTCAAATTGCCACAAATGTGCACGATGGACGTGTAACGGTAAATGTCGTTCTATTGGGATTCCGTCC
This sequence comes from Fremontodendron californicum, assembly GCA_030761205.1. Taxonomy (NCBI): domain Eukaryota; kingdom Viridiplantae; phylum Streptophyta; class Magnoliopsida; order Malvales; family Malvaceae; genus Fremontodendron; species Fremontodendron californicum. The sequence continues at coordinate 1,826,302 of JAULJL010000033.1, forward strand.
TCTAATCGAGATGATAAAATTGAATTCATTAAGGATGGACTGAGTAAGGAGAATTTGGGTAATAGCCAACTTTCTCTTGAGACGCATCCTAGTGGAGACGTACAAAGAGAAATTCTTGATTTATGGCCGCAATTCCAAAGGGAATGGCAACATCTTGGGAATCTGATGTTAAAAGACCCTGTTTGCCAGCTTGTAAGAAAACTGGATGGGAAGCATATCCTCGACTCATAGAAGGCGTTTAAGCCGTTTCTCGACGTAAAACCAAAGGAAGATGTGAGCCACAATCACAACTACAATAAATAACTTCTCAGCTTTTGGTTTGATTTGCAATAACTTTATTTTGGTTTAATTTACGTGTTGTTCGATTTGTGTAATTATTCTCGTTTTTTTTATTTGTCTTTTACGGTTGATTTTTCTTCTCTTTTTGATTTTCTTCCTGAAATCACGCAAAAATCTTTTGTTAGGTTAACATTTTCTTCTGACAGGTCAGATACACTTTCGGCGACATTATTACTCTTGTCTGATTCACTACTCAGTCCTCTATATATTACACCATGTACTCATTCTCTTTCAGGCATCGAAAAAAAAGAAAAAAAAAAGAAAAAAAAAATGGAAAGTACTTCGTCCCAACGCATTAAAACAATTTGTGTTTTTGGAGGTGCTTATCCAGGGAAAAATAACATATTCGCTGATGAAGCCATAAGAGTTGGAGTAATACTTGCCCAACAAAAGATCCAGTTGATTTATGGAGGCGGTAGTACGGGTTTAATGGGAGCAGTCGCTACAGCAGCACACGCCGGAGGAAGTCCAGTTCTAGGAGTCGTGCCAAAACTATTCACAGGTTTTTGTGGACCTACCGTGGGTAAGGAAATACAAGTCTGGAGTATCCCTGAACGGATGACAATCATGTACCATTCTGCCGATGCATTCATTGCTTTACCAGGAGGTCTGGGTACATTGGAAGAAATAGCTTGCGTGGCTTCTTGGTCATCTTTGGTCACAAATAAGAAACCCATTGGTTTGCTTAATATTAATGGTTATTTTAGTAATTTGCTTTCATATTTAGATAATGCTGTGGATAATGGATTTATGTTTTCAGAGGCAAGGAGAACCATAATTTCTGCTACAACCATTGAAGATTTACTTAAAAAGCTCCAAGCTTATGAGTGTTTATCTGCTACGGTTGTTTCGCAAACGCTCGGAAAAAGAAAAAGAGATATGGACGAGCAAGGAGTGGATTGCACTTTGTCTTTGTGACATTATCTAACATTTTGTGTCTCAGTTATAATAAGTGGTTAGCAACCTCTGCAGGTAATATCTCCTAAATCCTACCTTTAAAATTTGACATTGGGGACAATGTCATATTTTAGTATGGGGTAAGGGACATATTTTGCTAATTTAAAAAAAAAAAATTGTGTCGTTTTAAGCCATTTAGAAGTATTCATTCTGAACAAGGTCTGAGTAAGGGAGACTTGAGACATAGCTTGTCAGTTTGATTTCTTCTTTTCAAAAAAAAAAAAAAGTTTGTTGTGTTTTAAGCAATTTAGAAGTATTCATTCTGAACAAGGTCTGAGTAAGGGAGACTTGAGACATACCTTGTCAGTTTGATTTTAATCTTTTTATGTTTACTTGTTAATTTTTCTTTAGTATTTTAGCATTATTTAGGTTGCATGAGTTTGTTTTGTTTTGTTTTGAGTCTAGTTGTTCCTATTCTTATGTTATTAGTTCTTTTCTCTTACACATGATTCTTTCATTTGGGTTAATAGACTTACATTGAGGACAATGTAAGAATTAAGTGTGGGGGGAATGATTTAGGATTTCGTTTATTTTTGTCTACTATTTTTTTTATGAGTCTTTATTATTATTATTATTATTTTTAGTGTGTTTTAGTTCCTTTTTAATACAATGATGAGATATGAATTGCATAAGTCTAAAACAGATTTATTAGTGAGAAGATTTTCATGAGAATTGAACTTGATGTCAACCTTTTTATGAGCCAATGTTAATATGATATGTTGATTGAGAAAGAAGCATGTTTAGACTTAATCTGACTTGTATAATCATCCTTGTGAGTTTTTGAGCCTATAATGATTGATGCATTATACAAATCAATCTAATTTCTTTCTTGAGTGCTCTTATGATTACATGATTCTCTAGAACTTGCTTTAAACCGTTTGAGACTATATTGATACATGTGACAACATGAATATGATAGAGGCATTAGGATTATAACCAGAGCCAAACAGCCATCCATTATTAATGTTCTAAGAGAACATCCCCACTAGTGAGCCAATTTGAGCCTACATTAAATATGATGTTTTATTGGTAACCACAACTTACACCTAGCCTAAATATACTTATATCCTTACCCTTGTTCTAAAGATGGATTATATATTTTGAGACATATTGCAAAAAAACAAGGGATATTTTTAGTTAAAAATTTGGGTTAGAAACAAGAAATAAGTGTGGGGGGAAAAGAAAAGAAAAGTCAAGAGAAAAAGAAATGGAATACTGGCAAATACATTCCTATGTAAAAAAAAAAAAAAAATATGAATCATCTCTTGAATTTGTGGAAAAAGAAAAAGATGTTACAAAGTTGTTTAGAATGAAGAAAAGGCCCAACATGAATATCCGGCCTAGGTGACTATGTACTTGTAAAGAGTTTTGATAAGTTTGTTTGTATGATCTTATTATGTCTCTAAACTTTATGAACTCTTTGGAACCTTTGTGATATCGTTATCCTTTTGTTCTTCAACCACATTACAAACCCCTTGGCCCCATTACAACCTTGATTAAAGACCTCTTGATTCATGAAGTTGTATGATCTAAATAGTGGAGAATAGGTGGACAAGCAAGAATATGGTAGAACTGTTTTCATGAGATTGATTGAGTGTAAACACTTCACCACTACTTTAAAGAGTGAAAATCATGAGGGTATCCCATGTGAGAAGTTGAGATTAAATTTGAACATGCACTATTTTGATTGAGATATGTTATGTTAATATTGGCTTAACTCAAACAATTTACATTCAAGCATGATTTTTTGTGAAATTCTTTAAGCTATTGATTAGTTTATAAGACTTGTTCAAAGATTGTCTCTAATTTGTATTGAAAGGATTAGGAATAAATATTTTTAGTATATGTAGTTTATTTATATTTTAGTTTTTCAATGTTTGTGGGTATCGTTCTAGTAAACCCTCACGAGACTAAACTCGTCCACTAGGGACACCTAGGGGTTTAAAGGCTTGTGTCACATGCTAAGTGCCACCGTGATTTCCTACGAAAGTGGATTAGATTAGATTTTCTTATTTTATTTTTATTTGATTTTGCTCGAGGACTAGCAAAAAGCTAAGTGTGGGGGTGTGATAACTCGTATAATTATATAGTTTTTAGTTATGTTTTATTATTGTTTTGTGTCAAATACGAGTTATTATTGTTTAGTCTAATTGTGTTTATGATCTTTTATATTTTTATGTAATTTGGTGTTTTTCACAAGTTTCTTTGAGTGATTTCATATTACTAGAATTAAGGGCAAATCCAGTTCAGTTCCAGTTCCGACACCTTTTGCCATATCAGCTATATCTGGAGTTTCACTGAAGCAATAAGGCTGAAATTTGTAGCCGTGCAAAGCTAAGAGGCATATCTATCTTTTTCATGTTTTACACTTCTTGAAACGGAGTCGTTTTCCCTAGCGAAATCGACCATCAAGTTGGCTGATGTGCAATGACGTCTGTGCTGACCTGTTTTCGTATTTTGCCCATATCTGCTTATCCACATAAGCAAATGAGCTGATTCCAACGGCTATGGATCCATAACTGATAGGGGAACCTTTTTCTAGAAGACCATGTGATCAGATCAGGCCTCCAACATTGACGAAATCGACCATCAAGTTGGCTGATCAAAATTGTCATACAATATGACGAAAATTGTTAGAAAAATTCACCCACCTATTATACCTACCTTTGAAATTTGTAAAGCTTGTCTCTTGTCATTTAGCCCTCCAAAATGTGTATAAATAGAGGGCCTTGGATGATTGTAGAGGAGCATATTGTACATAGGTAGGATATTAGCCATTGTAATAAAATTCTCTAAGTTTTCTTCTTATTTCTTTTCTCTAGTTTTCTTTTTCTTTAGAAAGAGCAAGAGGTTGGATAATTAATATTCTTCTTCTTCTTCTTTATTTCTTTTATTTTCTTCTTAGATTCTATTTAATTTTATGTTTATAATGCCTATGCTAGGCTAAACTTCTATTTGGTTAAGGGTGATTTCAAAGCCCTAGACATGTTTTGTGATTGATTTTCAGATTCTATCTATCATTAATTTTCTATCAAAGTTGCTTATGTTCTTCTACAAGAATTGTTCATGATGTTGTCTTGATTTATTTAGGTGTACAACTAGATAGATCTTGATAATTATCTATTGCTAGTCTAGGAGTCTTGATCCGTGTAATTGTCTTGATTTCCTATTCATAAGTGGCAATTTGTGATTAATGATTATGGTCAAGTTTTCAATAATTGCAAAGTGGAACATAACCTAAGTTGAACAATCCGAGCTTATGTGTTTGTTGCTTAGATCAACCTATCTTTCTCATCATAAAGCTGCCATTAAATTGAATTTAGAGAGCTTATTCTAGGTTGTTTAATGGTTAGAGATTAAATAGAGAGCTTGTTCTATTTAACGACAAACTAAGGAAAGATTGGGATAACAGAGCTTGTTGTTATCTACGGTTGTTAACTTTGATAGTTGGTTGGTATTGATAGATCTGAAATTGATTCTTAATGATGTCTAGTGGTGGAGAATGAAACCTTAACCATATGTTTCATATTTGATTCTTCTTAGTATATTTATTTTTATTGGCTGGTTATACCGCCTAATTTGTATATTAACTTTGTTTTATTTTTATTGGCTGGTTATACCGCCTAATTTAGTATATATATTTTTATTGGCTGGTTATACCGCCTTGCATCTTATTCTTATTATTTACTTTAGTTTAAATCTGGCTTCAAAAACCCCTTTTCTTTTATTGTTCTTGAATTTAAGTTTTAAACTATTAACTTATAAACTAAAACCCAATCCCTGAGGAATCGACCCTTGCTAACTACTATACTTACAATTGATCTTTTTAGTGCAAGGTTAAATAAGATACACTCTTTTGGGTGCATCAGTTGTTCATATATCCATGTTGAGCATTTTTTTTCATGTACCATGTATTATATGTTTGCATTCTCATAGTTTTGTTTCATGCATATTCGGCCATTCCATTTTGTTTGCCTTGTATGTGTATTTTTCTTTTGCTTCTTAGCTTGTTTACATCTCCATGTCATGAACTTGCATATTATGATTTTAGTATGCCATGTGCTTATGAATGTGCTATGATAAAAATGCCATCATACTGATCCATGACCATTCGGCAATACCATGTTTGTTTGCCTTGCATGTGCATTTTTCTTTTGTTTCTTAACCTGTTTGCATTTCCATGCCAAGAGCTTGTGCATTTTGATTTTGTTATGTTATATAAAATGTCATGACATTATGCATTTTAATATGGTTTGTCATGTACTTATGTCATTTACTAAATAGGATTGCATTAAAGTCTCATCTGATCATTTGGCCTCTTCATGCATCCCTTGCCTTGTCATGCATTTGCATATTGTTTAGGTAACATGTTTTGCATTATCATATGTTGAAATTGTGTATTAGTTGCTGTTTGTTCCAGCATTGACATTAGTTTCATGAGTCATTGTATGTTCATAATATAGCTGTCGCAACCTAAAAAATAACAAGTCTCATCGCAAGACTTTATTATTCGTTAAGCGTGACATTTAAAAAAAATCAAGGAAAAGTCGACTTAATTTCTCTAGAAAAATGAAGGTTTTGAAAATGACCTTGAAAAATACATGGAGTTACCACCAATCTTTTTTAGCTAGGTATGATCGGCCACCTATTAAAACCGGTTTTATAAAATATTTTAAAAATTAATTAAAACATTTTTAAAACCAATTTCAAGTCTGCGTTTTAAACCAGAGAAATCAAAGAAACGGGTTCAGGACTCGGTTACGTGCGGGGAAGGATTAGCACCCCCACAACGCCTGTATAAAACGGTACCTTATTAATCGTGTGTTATCTCAAATCTCATTATAAAGTTGGTTTTAAATTTAGTATTTCAAGTTAATTCCCAATTTAAAGAAAAATAATTTCATTTTTAATTAAAAAAATGATCCGGAATTTATAAATTCAAAATTTTCCTATATTCCCCAACAAACGTGGCAAAATATAGAAATTTTTATTAATTTTGGAAAACTTTCCGAATCATTCTCTTTTTAAAGAAGATATTCCGTTATTGATAATAATTGATGATATCCTCCCCAGCAAACCCGGCAGAGAACTCATGAATTATTTTAACTCGGGAATATCTTTATTTTATTGAAAATATTATCCTTTTTTGAAAACATTTAAAAGAAATGAATATGTATATGCATGACATAAATAAAATGACATAGCAAAATCTAAATAATATAATGCAACCTAAATGATATGACATAATTTGAATGCCTTAGCATATTCTAAATGAAATGAAATATCCTAAGTTATATGACATATTCTAAATGAAATGAAATGACCTAGGTAACATAATATATGCTATATGAAATGTAATATCCTAAGGCATATGATATATTCTAAATGAAATGTAATATCCTAAGGCATATGATATATTATAAATGAAATAAAATATCCTAAGGCATATGCTATATGAAATGTAATATCCTAAGGCATATGATATATTCTAAATGAAATGTAATATCCTAAGTCACATGATATATTCTAAATGAAATAAAATATCCTAAATGACATAATATATCCTAAATGAAACGAAATGACCTAGGTAATATAATATATTCTACATGAAATGAACTAAGTAACATAATATATTCTAAATGAAATGAAATAATTTAAATGACATGGCAAATATGAATGATATGGCATTAATTTAAATGACATAGAATATAAAATAATGCTATCATATAATATGCATGAAAAAAAATGAAAATAATAATGCATGAACATGCTAAATAATATAACAAAAAAAATAATAATTAAATAAAAAGCATAGGATATCATGAAATATTCCAAGTCATATAATAAACAATATAACATAACTCAAAATCATAACAATATCATAGAAATTATCATAGCAAAAATCACATATTATATAAAATGCATGAATATGGAAAATGCAATGCATGAAAATGTATTTTTTCCTTTAATTAAGGAAATCTGTATATCTAAAAATATATCCGGCTACCTTAGGAAATATGTCAAATTAAATATTCTAAAACCAAAATACTTTATGATTGTTTGAAAACAATTTTGAAAAGCTTGAATTAAAAATAAAAAATGGGCTAAATCTTTTTTTTAAATAGCTCTAATTTCCTAAGTTTAAAATCCCGGACTTGACCACCCTTAACCAGAGACTTAAAAAATTATTTTTAGAGTTTAAAAAGGCTTAGAAACTACCCTAAGTCAGTAGCTAATCTTCCTAATCAGCTCCCTCTAAGTAACTTAACCAGAACAAAAAAATGATTTTTCTTTAAATTCAATTCTCACTCCATTGTCCAGTTTTAAGCCATTATTTTTACCCTATTTTAAAAATTCAAAAAAATCTAAAATAAATACTGGAGACTCAAGACATGTAGAAATACATAGAAAAAAATCATCTTAATTTTCTGATTAAATATAAATGCCCAGAAAAATCGGGAAAGTACAAGTACTAGGTGAAAAAAACTGTTTTGCCAAAATACATTTTTGCCTTTGATAAAATCATTTAAAAATCAAAGAAAAAATATTTAAGACTCACAAAATGACTCACAAATAGTAGCTAGGAGTTTTTAAAAGTTAGATAAAAATTGGCTAAGTAAAAAAATTCACAAAGGTAGAATAATCAATTTGACTATAGACACCGGATTTTATTTTATTTATTTTTATTTATTAAAAGAGAAAAAATTAGAAAATAAAAAAAAATTGGATAATTTTGAAAATTAAAAGAAAAATCAGAGGAAATTCGGAATTAATAAAAAAATGAAAAAAAAAAGTTTTGATTAAAACAAATCACCTTTTTGGATTGAAATAGGACTCTAAAAAATGAGGTTAGATTGAAATTCCTAATCCTAGTGGAACTAAATCTCTTCCCTATAAAAAAGAATCCAAGCACCACAATCAAACACATCAGAGAAAAGAGATTAGAAATCAAGGAGAGTTAGAAGCAAAGAAATTATAGGTTTTTTTCGAAATAAAGAAAAAATATATTTTTTTTTGTGAGAAAAAAAATTCAAAAGTGAGAGTTAGAATTTGTTTCGAAGAGATTCTTGGGAAAGAAAAGTTGGGTTTTAATTAGAGGAAGCATATACTAGAAGTTGGTGGTCATTCGGCGGTCAACAGAGTAGATCGTAGGAGGTGAAATTTTGAACTTCGATTTCAGATCTAGGAAATTCTAGAGAGATTCGGAAAAAACTAATTTGATTTTTGAAAAGAGGAGATCGAAAGGAACTTTTGGTGATTTTTCGGAATTTTTTGACCACCGACACCGACGGCAAGGGCGGCGGTCAGCGGCAGCAGCAACCCACTAGAATCTGGAAAAATCTGGGTTTTGTTCTTGGTGTTCTTGAAGAATTTTAGAGAAAGAAGGTTTTTTTTTTTTTCAACAGAGGCAAGAATGATTTAAAAAAAAAAAAAATTTGTTAAAGACACAACAGGAGGGTGTCGGGCCAGGTAGGCCCGCGCGCGGCTCGCGCCTGGGCTGACCCCCCCACCTGCTGCTTGCTTGTTTTTTTTCTTTGGTTTTGGCTTTCTTTGTTTTATTTGCTTTGTTTTACTTTTTTTTTATTATTCACTTATTATTTACTAATTGTTTTTTTTAGTTTTGCAGGTTTTTATTTTATATATTATTATTTGTTTATTTGTTTATTTGTCTATTTGTTTATTATTATTATTATTATTATTATTATTATTATTAATTATTTTACTAACCAAATTTTTTTAATAAAAAACTACTATTATTTTTAAGAAAACTATTATTATTTTATACTTTATATTTTATATTTTAGTGTATATTAATAATTGTATATTTTTTTAATATTATTAACTATTAATTTATTTTTTTAGATTAGATTAATTATTTTAATTGAAGAATAGTTATTTTTAAAATAAATAAATTGAGATTTTTTCCAATGATGAAATTTAAAGAAATTACGAATGGTTAATTTCTGAGAAATTTGTAGGTGAGAAATTTCTCTTAAAAATTCTCCAAAATGAATGGAAGGATATTTTAAGAGATTAATTTCAATACCAACTAAAAAATCAAAAATTTATTTTTTTAAGAATAATTAATTTTCAATATCTTTTTCTAAAATTGATTTTGCATATTAAATGCTTAATTAAAATTGAAAGATAAATCAAGATTTTTTTCGATGATGAAATTCAAGGAAGTCGCGAATGGTTGACTTTTAAGAAATTTTTAGGTGAGAAAAATTCTCTTAAAAATTCTCCAGAATGAATGGAAGAATATTTTAAGGGATAATTTTCGATATTAAAAATCAGAATTTATTTTTCAAACAAACCTTAATAAAATGTGGATTTAATTTTGGAAGATTAATTTAAGAGAAATAATTTTGTTAAACAATTTAACTTTTCCGACGACGGAGCCTCTTCAATAGAACGAATGGTTTCTTTTGAATACTCTCGAGTTGAGGAAACATTTTTTAGTAATTTCTCCAGAATGAATGGAAGGAAGACCTAAAAAATAATTTTCGATATTTCTAACTTGAATAATTAAAATGAAAATAGGATAGACAAGACCATTTAATTAAGACCTTTTAAGTATCACAAGACTAATTAGGTAGCGTCCTTTGGATGGGCATTGTGAGGGTGCTAATCCTTCCTCACACGTAACCGTACTCCCGAACCTAGTTCTGATAAGTAAACCAGAACCTATTCTTTTTAAGGTGCCTTAGTCAAGCTTAGGATTACTTTAAATATGATAGATTTATAAAGGTGACTAATCACACCTAGATCAGATGATTAGTGGCGACTCCAGTGTTTGTGTCTAGCATGCTGAATTCGTATTTGGCACATTATGACAGTTTGGCGACTCCACTGGAGACATTAGAGAGTCGAGCCATAAATTAGTCTTGTGATACTTTAGGTTTGAAATATTGGTCTTTAAGTGTTTAATTTTTATGTATTTATTTATTTATTTATTTGTTTGTTTATTTATTTTTATTTTTATTTTTTATTTTGATTTTTGTTATTTGTACTAACAACTTTTGTTTCATTGTACATTTGTGGGTAAAGGAAGATTTGAATGTCCCTTCGCACACACGACACATTGCATATCATAAAGTCCTATAGCCGGACTCGTCCCTTTTTGGAGGGGGTAAAGTACCTACGCCTCGAGAGGTGAAAACCTCCGCAACGGCTAGCGAAACACCTTCAGAGTGTAAAGTACCAAAGTCTTTGAGAGGTGATAAACCTCCGCCATAACTTTGGAAAATACTCTCACCCGAATTGAACCCTTCCGGTTGGAGCCTGTAATGGGTGAGGAATGGGGTGCCTTACTCATCCTACATGGATGATGTTAAGGAGCAATTTGGGGACCTTTTTAGCTTGGTCAAGTATAATAAACCCAGCATATAAACAATACTTAAGTGGCCAAACTTTAAGATAGAGCCATATCCAACCTTATATAGAGGAGAACCCGAATTTAGGACACATGAAGGGACACTTCTTACCCTATACTTTTATCATTAACATGATGTTTTGTTTACCTAACACGTTTGTTTTGCTGATATGCTTACCATGATGATGTAGTGCTTACACATGTTGTATTTTTATCTTTTCATAAGTTTGTTGACATAACATCTAACTGTTTGTTTCTTTCTTTTCATACATCATGCATCTTCATAAAGTCATCTTGCCACATAACGGTCTAGATAAAAAGAATGTCTACTAAATTCATGGAAAACCTGACAGTCGCCTAGCGTGAGTCTGCCAGTAGTTTGAAGCTTAGGTCAGAAGCAATCCAGCAAAGTATAGGAGATTGCCTTCCAGTTGGGTATGTCTCTACTCTTCCCGAGAAAGTTCACATGGATCTCGCACAGAACAACCTTGAATATTTGATCACCATTTGGCATTCTTGGAATGGAACTCGACAAGAAACATTCAGACGAAAGTATGGGGACCTGGCTTTGCTCCTATCTGTCGAAGTCGATAATAACTTGGTAAGAGCCATGATGCAGTTTTAGGACCCGTCATATAGGTGCTTAGTGTTCAACGAAGTATATATGGTTCCAACTATAGAAGAATATTCGACCTTGCTTCGTCTAGACCCTCCTAATCCAGACAAAGTCTACTGGAAGAACAAGACAGGTTATAGGAAGAAGATAGCAAAGATCATGGGAATCGGCTTGACAGAAGTTGAAAAGATTGTGAAGACAAAGGGTAAAAGCACTGGTATTCCATGGAATGTTCTCCGAAACTTCATTGTCAAACACCCGGATGATGATAAAGGTTTGGACGTGATGGCTCTGGCTATTTACGGACTTGTGGTTTTCCCGAAGATATTGGGACATATTGAAACAACTGTGGTGAATTTCATGGACCAAGTTCAACACTAGATCAATACAGCTCCAGCTATATTAGCCGAGTCTATCAGGTCACTGAATCACTGCAGGAGAAATGGAAAAGGGCGTTTCATCGGATGTTTACAGTTGCTCTACATTTGGATGAAAAGTCATTTTGAGTGCCAAGAGTCAAAGTTTCGAAAGCCATACTTCACCACTAGCATCCCTATCAAGGAATTCTGTGAAAGCACATGGCCTGAGTCAAGGTCAAAAGAAGAATGGATAGTGATGTTAAGTGATCTGGAAAGCACCATGGATGCCTCGTGGACCTATGTTATTTAGCTGCGGTGATCAACCTTGGGTTCCTCTCTTGGGACTTTGGGGTGTCGTTAGCTACTCTCCCGTCATGGTACGGAGACAGGCGGGGTATAAGCAGTTCATACCGATGACCCATGGACTTAACTAGGTGGATTTCTCTTATTCAGACAAAGGGGTTATCAACAGGATAGAAGAACTCACAAAGGCTTGGAAATTAACGGTTAGAGTTGAAGGGGGTAGTATCTCATGGAACACTACTCCTTAATACTCTGTGTGGCAGGCCAGGAGAGCCAAAGACATTGTGATTCCTTGCAACAGAAGTTCAGACAGTTCGGCCAAGGTTATAGCCTCGGATCCTATGCTAAAGATAGAAAAGGCTAAAAGGAAGCTGCAAGAAGAAAAGGATGAATTGGGAGAAGAGAACCAGAAGCTGCAATCAAGGGTAGAAGAGTTAGAAAAAGGATTGAACAAAGAAAAAAGCAAAGCCAAGAAGCTTCGATTAAAAGTTCGAAAGTTGGGGGATGGTTTAGTGGAAATAGATGGCACTATTCAGAAACTCACCGAAGATGGCGACACTTTGAAAGAATCCTTGTCAGGTATGGAAAAGAAGTACTCGCTTTTGACTACTGAGGTTGGGCACGTAAAAGAAGAAAATGGGGAGTTATTGTTTGATCAAGAAAGAAAGGTAGCTGATTGCCAAGAATTGGTTACCGAATTAATGAATTTGAAGGAAGAATGTTCCAAACTCCGAGATGCGGACTCTAAAAAGCAGAATCTTCTGGAGAATATGTTTGACCATTTCGATGTGGCATCCCGCAAGGCAGAAGACATGTATGACAGAATCATGCAGATTAAAGCGAAAGTACATCCGTTCCATGAAAACGGCCAGCTCATATACAAACTTTTGGATGAAGTTCAATCTCACTATCGTCAGATTGTCAAGTTCCTTTGGAGGAGTTAGAATTTTTAGATTTATGTTTTTAGGATTCTTTGTAAGAATTTTCATTTTTATGCTTTAGGACCAGTTGAAGTTTTATTTAATTTAATTTTTTTTTATGTTTTTAGGATTGCTTTGGTTTTTAGGATTTCTATGGATTTGGTAATTTTATTTATAAAATTCTTTTTATCTACATTTGTTATGTGGCTGGTGTTCTTTCATAACATTTCATCCATATGTGCATAAGCATCATCAATTTAGTTTTAATTTTTAAACATATCATCCTGATTTAAGAAACTTTGCTAAAGGTTCAAGGATAGCTGAACAGTCAGAATCTTCGAGTCGTCACTCTTACAACACCAGATCAAGAGTTAGAGAAATGGCCAAAGAGCAATCCTCAAGGATAGATAAGGTAGAACAAGCTCATGATGAGATTAGAGAGCAGTTAAGTTCTTTGCTGGAATTGATGAGAAGTCTGAAAGGGAAGAATAAGGATGATGAATCTGGTTCTCAGGGGAAAGAGCAGAATGTGGGCGAATCTTTATGTCCGCTCGGTTTTCGACCTCAAGCGCAACATGAACAATTACAGCAGATGCCTTACATGGAAGGATTCACTTATCCACACGGCCTACCTCAAATCCCGGGGTTCACTTTTCCTGTTCCTGGAACAAAGATAGACCTAGTCCAAGTTCCAGATTTGGGCAATCCCAAAGAGTTAGAGAAGCTGAGAGTGGTAGAAAAGATCGAGTCTCGTAAAATAAAGATGATTGAAGAAAGGCTTCAAGCTGTTGAAGGGTTAGACTGCTATGGTTCTATGGATGCTGAGGGGCTTTGTTTAGTGTCGGATGTAGTAATCCTGCCTAAGTTCAAGACTCCTGACTTTGAAAAGTTTGATGGGTCCAAGTGTCCCATATCCCATATCACCATGTACTGTCGAAAAATGGCCGCCCACACCAAAGATGACAAGATGCTTGTCCATGTCTTTCAGGACAGTCTTACAGGGTTTGCTGCTAGGTGGTATGTTCAACTCGATAGGAATCGGGTTTGTACTTGGAAAGAATTGGCCAAGGCATTCATCAATCAGTATAAGAACATTGTTGATATGGCTCCTGACCGTTTGTCTCTACAAAATATGGAGAAGAAGTCCATCGAAAGTTTTAAGGATTATGCCCAGAGATGGAGAGATATTACTGCCCAGATCCAGCCACCTCTGACTGAGAAAGAGACTATGGTACTGTTCGTTAGTACTCTTAAAGCTCCATACTACGACAGGATGATTGGGAACGCCACAAAGAACTTTGCTGATATGGTGATTTTCATCGAAATCATAGAAAATGCCATCAAGAGTGGCAAGATTGAAGGGGGAGAATCTATTGTAAGGAGGAATAATGTGACAAAGAAGAAGAAAGCTGATGTCCAGACTGTTGCATATGGAGGGCAACAAGCGGGAGGTTACGTCCCGCACTTCCCACAATCTGTGTACCAGCCATATTACCCGAATTCCAATGCCATCAATCCGGTTTCATATGCTTATCCACTTGCACCTCCACAGATATTCCAACCTAATTTCCGCCCAAGACCATTGGCTCCTCCAGTTGGGCCACCCATACAAGCCAATCAACCAACAAGTAATCCGAGGGACCACGAGCCAACCAGGAAAGAATATCGTTTGATCCGATTCCAATGGCTTATGCAAACTTGCTTCCAGATCTTATCAAGAACCATCTGGTTACACCAGTACACTTGGAACCTTTGAAACCTCCATACCCTAGGTGGTATGATCCTAATGCCCGATGTGACTACCATTCGAGAAACGTGGGACACTCCAACAAAAATTGCACAGCTCTGAAGTACAAAGTGCAAGGTTTGATTAAGGCCGGTTTGATAAATCTTGAGGAGAAAGATGGCCCGAATGTCAATGATAATCCGCTACCAAACCATGAAAGGCCGACGGTAAATGCTTTAGGAGATGGCAAGTTTCCGTAATCAAGCAGAAACTGGATGAGGTTATGACATCAATGGATTACATTTTCGACGTCCTGGTTAAAGCTAGCATGATTAGTCCTACACAGGCTAATTTAGATAGCTATCTTGGTGAGTATGATCCAAGTAAGATTTGCAAATATCACCAAGGTATAGTGGCCCATTCGGTGCAAGGTTGTGTCGAATTCCGACAGGAGTTACAGAAACTGATGGATATCTCTCGAATTGAGTTTTACACAAAGTTTGGGGCAGATGAAATTGATGTGGTAATTGGAGAATCTTCGGTGCCTGTTGTGAAACCGATCACATTTTTTTATGAGAAAAAGACGGGTCAGTTCGAGGATGAGAAGCCAACGGGGGTCAAAAATCTCGTTATTACGATCAGTGTCCCTAGTCCATTTCCATATCAAAATGATAAAGCAGTACCGTGGTGATGTGGATGTGACGTCATGATTAATCTTAGAGCTGCCAATTTAACTGGAGTAGGGGGAGTGACTCGGAGTGGGCGTTGTTATTCTCCTGAAATACTTGATAGGGACAGGAAAGGAAAAGAAGTGGAAGAAGAAAAGAACGAAGAGCCAGGAAGCAAGACGAACCCATTGGCGATTCGGGATACAGAATATAAGAAGCCTGTGACTGAGAGAGAGGTTTGTGAATTTTTGAAGCTGATCAAACACAGTGAATATAGTGTGGTTGAACAGTTAAATAAGATGCCAGCTCGAATTTCGCTGTTGTCACTATTGTTCAATTCTGAGCCTCACAGAGAAGCTTTGCTAAAGGTCTTGAATAAGGCACATGTGCCTCACAATATTTTTGTAGAAAATATGGGTCATATTGTAGGAAATCTGGTGGCTACCAATTTCATAACCGTTAATGATGATGAGATTCCTCCCGAAGGTAGGGGCAGTACTAAGGCCCTCCATATCACCGTCAAGTGCAAAAGTCATGTCATGGCTAAAGTACTTATTGATAATGGTTCTTCCATTAATGTTATGTCGATGACTACATTGTCCAAGCTTCCGATAGATGTGTCTCATATTCAACCTAGTCACATGATCGTTAGAGCCTTTGATGGGACCTGTCGAGCAGTTTTGGGAGATATTGAGATGCCTCTACAGATTGGCCCTTGTACTTTCAAGATAAAGTTTCAGGTTATGGAGATTTCACCATCTTACAGTTGTCTATTGGGAAGGCCATGGATTCACATGGCAGGGGCAGTTCCCTCATCGTTGCACCAGAAAATCAAGTTTGTTATGGAGGATTATCTGGTATATGTTAACGGGGAAGAGGATTTGTTGGTAACCTAATCTCCAACCACGCCTTATGTCGAGGCAGCTGATGAAGCATTGGAATGTTCTTTCAGATCGTTTGAGTTCATCAATGCGACATATGTTGGTGAAGGGTCAAAAATGCCTACTCCACGTTTCTCTCGAACTGTTAGCATGTTGTTCAAGCAGACTATTGGGATGAGTTGGCAAGTTGGTGCTGGATTGGGAAAGCATCTTCAGGGGATCAGGGAGATGCCAGAGATTCAAGTAAACAGAGAAAGGTTTGGGTTAGGCTACAGGCCAACCAGGAGGGATTTGGAGATGGTCGAATTCGAGAAGAGGAAGAAAAGATTGGCTCGTGTGAAAGGGTACGAGTGGGAGCCGAGAAAGATGGTCTTTCCTCATCTTATTCCACTTTTCGTTTGGGGGGATGTATTTATCCCGATGCACCTCCACCAAATCTAGAAGCAACGTTTTCTGAGCTTTCTATTCAAATGGTGGACAAAGCAAGCATGAAATCTGATAATGAGAAAGAGTTGTTGGTGTACCCGTGCTCACCTGAAATGGAGTTTGGTAATTGGAAAGTGACGAAGCTGTCGGTTATCCTTGAATCTCATAAAATGTAATGCAGTGAGTCAAGTCCCTAGTTGCTCATGCCCAATAGCATTAGGGATAGTCTTTTATGTATGGGCTAGTTTATTTTTCATTATTTTAATAAATTAGGAACAAGATGCATTTTCATTCCTTCTTTCATCCATGGTTGTCATTTTTTCTTTCTTTCATTGTTGCCATTTTTTTTTCATATACCAATATATATTCTTTCGATTCAATTCAATTTCAGGATTCCAAGTAATTAATATAAAGACAATCTTAATAATAATTTGGGATTCAATTTTGAAAGTTATTTTCGCATTGGTGAACTTGAACATATATGACCATACTTTTCCATTTGATTTTGTGGAGATTATTGTGAAAAAGATGAAAGTTGATATGCAATTTTGGCATGACTGGAAGAAAATTGGTAGAATTGCTTCACAAGTATATTAATGGTTGTTGAATTCCTTTACAAGCATATAGATTCCTTGTGGTGAATTTCTATAAGCTTGTCATTTTTCAATAAATGTTCTTTGATGAAAATATTCACATTTGAGATGATAATGGCCATCTTTCATAGTCCTTTCACAAAATGAGAAATTATCCTTTGCTACCCCTTTTGAGCCTATTGGATTTTTTTTTGAATAAACCCAACTAAGGATCACCCGCCACACCGGGGGGCAAGTATGGAAAGATATCTTTCTAGAGGAGAACAAAGGATTGGATCATATTTCTACGCCATGTAAAGAATGCCTTATGTCATAGAGGCAATGATGAGATGGATTGAGTTCCAAAACTTTGAACTCCCTCTGTGAAAAAAAAAATGAAAAGAGAAGAAATGAAAAGACAGATGCACAAAGTTTTGAAAATCCTCATTGAAAAAGAAATGATCCATGGCTTGATTATCTTGGAAATGGAAAGAAAGATATGAAGTGTTTTGAGATAAAAAGATCCTTGGTTTGAATACCCTTAAACACATGTTTGAGCCTATTTTATCCATTCTTTCATAACCTCAAAACCTTGGCCTACATTACATACCTGGAAAAGTCCATTTTGATCAAATGTGAATGTTTGAATTGGAAATCATGTATTGAATTAGGACACGCTTGTGGTATTATCAAGAGACAATGAAGCTTAGATACATGAAGACAACTCCAAAAAAAAAAAAAAGGAAAGGGCTTGTTACATTTTGATATGCTTAATTGCCTCCGAGAAGATTGAGACGAACACAGAATAAGGGAAGGTTCTTCTTGATACTTTGAGAAATAATTAGTTTTGAAGAAATTTCTCTTAAGTCACATGGCCATTGGAGATAGTACACAACTATTGTGGAGTTCTTATGAAGTGAAAAGCTTTTTCGAAGGAAGCATTATTTTGAGAAAGACAAATGAAGATGATTTGCCAAATACTGTGGAGAAATGTTTCTTTGAAGAAAAAAAAATGAAAAAAAATGAAATAAAAGAATAAAAGAAAAAAGGAAAAAAGAGAAAGAAAAAAAAAGAAGAAGAAAAAAGAAGAAGAAAAAGGAGGACTCAAATTGAAAACACGAAAAGG
Organism: Fremontodendron californicum; assembly: GCA_030761205.1. Classification (NCBI taxonomy): domain Eukaryota; kingdom Viridiplantae; phylum Streptophyta; class Magnoliopsida; order Malvales; family Malvaceae; genus Fremontodendron; species Fremontodendron californicum. The sequence continues at coordinate 1,844,571 of JAULJL010000033.1, forward strand.
GCGGTTTGGGTCAATGGGGGTTGTCTAAGTTGAAAACCCGAAAAGGCGGCTTAGATATGAGGAGGATCAGCATCATCCAGAGAATTTCATGAAGATGGGGACAATGTTTAGTTTGATGAACTCTGAAGGATTGAAGACATCGATTGGGATTGGTTTTTAGATGAGAATTTTGAATGAACTATTAAGATTGTCTAAGTATTCATTGTTTGGATACTGTTTTGATATCCTAACACCTTTGTTGATAAACCTTTTGAGATGCTCTTTTATTCCTTGAGATGAATTCTTTTCCTTATTTTGTTAATAAAGATCTTTCTTTCCAGCTTATTTTGCCTTCCATTTGTTATTCCATTTGTTATTCCCAATTTTATACCTTCGCATTGAATAGAGGAAATGCATCATGCATTGCGTTTGCTATGAAATTAGAATAATGATTGATAAATTGGAATATAATCTTAAGACATCCCTGCATTTAGTTTTATGAGAAATCTATGGATAATTGAACTAAAAAGTCAGGAAATGAGATGAGATCTAATTTTTAAAAGTGAGAAACCGTGAAGATGAGAATTTCCCGGATGGAATGTGAAGCCCAGTTGAGCTGGCATAAGATGAGATATAGAATGATTGGTGTTTTGAAATTTTTGAAGAAAAAAATTTGTTTATATTCAGCAGATTTTGAAAACTAAAAGAGACAATAAGATTCGTTCTACCAGTTTAAAGCCAAGTGCAAATAGAGATGAATGATGAGCTTGAGAACCTTTTATCAAGAAATTCAGGGAGTTGATTTACAGAGCATTCATGACATACATTTGCATGATATGCATCGGCATTCATGGCATTCATGTACTGCATTGCATTTATTTGCACACAAGAAAGTTTATTTCAGGTATTCAGTATGATTTGGACATGGGTTTGTAATGCTAATTTGCGAGGTTAGCGATTTCTTTCGGGACTCAAGGTAAGATTTTTGAAGTCTACATTTACATTTGAGAATTTTGCAAATTTCTTTATTTTCTTTTAAAGTTGAAGACTCGGTGGAGGAGTATTTTCTTTTAAAGTTGAAGCCTCAGTGGAGGAGTATTTTCTTTTAAAGTTGAAGCCTCAGTGGAGGAGTATTTTCTTTTAAAGTTGAAGCCTCGGTGGAGGAGTATTTTCTTTTAAAGTTGAAGCCTCGGTGGAGGAGTATTTTCTTTTAAAGTTGATGCCTCGGTGGAGGAGTATGTTTTTTTTAAAGTTTATGCCTCGTTTAGAGGAGCTTTTCTACAATAAGAATTTCTTTAAGTACATAGGACTTAGTAGGGTGTCTACGTCTTTGCACATCCCCTGTTTCTCAGGGAATGCACAAAGAGGGGCAATTGTAGACACTGAATTTTATCCGGGTTTTTATTTATTTATTATTTATTAAAAGAAAAAATAAAAAAAAATTGGATAATTTCAAAAATTAAAAAAAAAATTAGAGGAAATTCGAAATTAATAAAAAAATGAAAAAAACAAGTTTTGATTGAAACAAATCACTTTTTTGGATTGAAATAGGACTCTAAAAAATGAGGTTAGATTGAAATTCCTAATCCTAGTGGAACTAAATCTCTTCCCTATAAAAAAGAATCCAAGCACCACAATCAAACGCATCAGAGAAAAGAGATCAGAAATCAAGGAGAGTTAGAAGCAAAGAAATTATAGGTTTTTTTTGTGAGAAAAAAAATTCAAAAATTCAAAAGTGAGAGTTAGAATTTGTTTCGAAGAGATTCTTGAGAAAGAAAAGTTGGGTTTTAATTAGAGGAAGCATATACTAGAAGTTGGTGGTCATTCGGCGGTCAACGGAGTAGATCGGAGGAGGTGAAATTTCGAACTTCGATTTCAGATCCAGGAAATTCTAGAGAGATTCGGAAAAAACTAATTTGATTTTTGAAAAGAGGAGATCGAACGGAATTTTTGGTGATTTTTTAGAATTTTTTTGACCATCGGCATCGGCGGTCGCGGTAAGGGCGGCGGTCAGCGGCAGCAGCAACCCACCGGAATCTGGAAAAATCTGGGTTTTGTTCTTGGTGTTCTTGAAGAATTTTAGAGAAAGAAGGTTTTTTTTTTCAAAAGAGGCAAGAATGATTTAAAAAAAAAAAATTGTTAAAGACACAGCAGAAGGGGGTCGAGCCAGGCAGGCCCGCGCGCGGCCCTCGCCTGGGCTGACCCCCTCACCTGCTGCTTGCTTTTTTTTTTCTTTGGTTTTGGGTTTCTTTGTTTGCTTTGTTTTACTTTTTTTTTTATTATTCACTTATTATTTACTAATTGTTTTTTTAGTTTTGCAAGTTTTTATTTTATATATTATTATTTGTTTATTATTATTAATTATTTTACTAACCATATTTTTTTAATAAAAAACTACTATTATTTTTAAGAAAACTATTATTATTTTATACTTTATATTTTATATTTTAGGGTATATTAATAATTGTATATTTTTTAATATTATTAACTATTAATTTACTTTTTTAGATTAGATTAATTATTTTAATTGAAGAATAGTTATTTTTAAAAAAAATAAATTGAGATTTTTTCCAATGATGAAATTCAAAGAAATTACGAATGGTTAATTTCTGAGAAATTTCTAGGTGAGAAATTTCTCTTAAAAATTTTCCAGAATGAATGGAAGGATATTTTAAGAGATTAATTTCAATACCAACAAAGAAATCAAAAATTTATTTTTTTAAGAATAATAATTTTCAATATCTTTTTCTAAAATTTATTTTCCATAATAAATGCTTAATTAAAATTGAAAGATAAATCAAGATTTTTTTTTATGATGAAATTCAAGGAAGTCGCGAATGGTTGACTTTTAAGAAATTTCTAGGTGAGAAAAATTCTCTTAAAAATTCTCCAGAATGAATGGAAGAATATTTTAAGGGATGATTTTCGATATTAAGAATCAGAATTTATTTTTCAAACAAACCTTAATAAAATGTGGATTTAATTTTGGAAGATTAATTTAAGCGAAATAATTTTGTTAAACAATTTAACTTTTCCGACGATGGAGCCTCTTCAATAGAACGAATGGTTTCTTTTGAATACTCTCGAGGTGAGGAAACATTTTTTAGTAATTTCTCCAGAATGAATGGAAGGAAGACCTAAAAAATAATTTTCGATATTTCTAACTTTAATAATTAAAATGAAAATAGGATAGAAAAGACCATTTAATTAAGACCTTTTAAGTATCACAAGACTAAATAGGTACCGTCCTTTGGATGGGCGTTGTGAGGGTGCTAATCCTTCCTCACACGTAACCGTACTCTCGAACCTAGTTCTGATAAGCAGACCAGAACCTATTCTTTTTAAGGTGCCTTAGTCAAGCTTAGGATTACTTTAAATAGGATAGATTTATATAGGTGACTAATCACACTTAGATTAGATGATTAGTGGCGACTCCATTGTTTGTGTCTAGCATGCTGAATTCGTATTTGGCACGTTATGACATTGACAAACCTTAATTTTTCACAAGTGTGCTCAAGAGAGCATGACTTTGAACCATTAATTGGCCTAAGTCATTAGTCAAGTGGCATGAACATGAAATGCATGAAAAATTACAGCAAATATGATGCATGAAATGCATGAGTTTAAACCTAAATGTCGTGAAAAAATGCATGGCATCAATATAGTGACCTAGACCTAAATGAACTTGCATGGCATTTAATGCAACCTAGGTCTAAAATGCATGGCAAAATAAACCTAACCTAACATCTAAAATATGCATGGCAATAACACAAACACAAAGCATGCTTAAACCAAAAACTCAACCAAATATCATGTAAATGCTAATCTATCAACTAACATAGCAAAAATGCACACATGATGCTAGAATACAAGGAGTGGACGAATGGCCTATGGTTCCTAACAAGCATGGCATTTTCACAAACACTTGGTATACTTAAACTAAATACTCAATCAAATGTCATGCAAATGCAAAACCTACCAACTAACATGGCAAAAATACAACACACAATGCAAAACACATGGAGTAGCCGAATGGCCTCAAGCTCCAACAAGCATGGCATTTTCACAAACACTTGATATACTAATATGCTCAACTAAAATATAACACTCAAATCATGCAAACACAAAGTAGAAATACTAAAAACAAAAAAGCATTTTCACAAACACTTGATATACTAACATGCTCAACTAAAATATAAAACTCAAATCATGCAAACACAACACAAGCATTTTCACAAACACTTGATATACTAAATATAAAACATCAACAAATTTGAACATTATGAAAACAGAAAATTAAAAATGCAAGAACATGATATTTAAATCATAAATATCAACAAACAAAGCAACCAAATTAAAATATGACTCAAGTATATGAAGTGGAATAACACTTAAAACATCAAGATCAAAGAAAATAACATAGATAACATGATATAATAAACAAAACAGCAACATTAAAAATAATATAGGCCATTTGGCCATGGTGAGGAGAATGTAAAAAAATGTAAAAAAACTTTGTTTAAGAAAAAGATGAAGAAAGAGCTTGAAAGGAATATAAAAAAACATTTATTTAAAAAGAAAACTCACCAAATAATAATCAAAATAGCAAAAACAAGAATGGAAAATCAAGAAAGTGCAAGAGTTGGTGCTCAAGAGCAACCTCAAGAAGCTATATTTCAAGCTTTATCTCTTCAAACTTTCCTTTCTTTTCTAAACTTTTTCTTTTTGCTTTCAACCAAGGAGAGAAAAACCAAGAAAAACTAAGAGAAAACAAAAAAATGAAGTCAATCAAAATCTGGATTCCCCACTCCCTTAAGCTGGCCGATGCCCCTATCTCTCATGCAAGGATGTTGTCATTTTCATCCTAACCAATTTCCATCAAATGGCTAATAATTCAAGGTGAAACATCATGAAATTATTACCCTTAGATTAGCATAGCAACTGCCTATAATTGAAACTATTCAAGAATAATGTTGAGACTCTCCCTTGGCCTATGTGGCTTAATCACAATGGCTTGATTAAAAAGAATCTGTAACTAACTCTTAATTCTTGGCCATTTGATTGAAAAATCAGAAGCTTTCTCTTTCCTTTGGGCCTTGGCAGGCAAGCACTTCTTTTTTCCAGCCCAAGTCTGATTTTTTGAAAGGCCAAAAGAAGCCCTTTTCGGTTGCTTGGGTGAAATGACCGTTTTGCCCCCGAATGCAAATAAAAGTCAAACGGACTCCAAACTCAAATTTTCTTTTTTTAATACTTTCAAAATAATAAAATATTGAATTCTGGAAGTTTTCAAAAATTTTTGAGTTTGTTTTCTATTTATTTGGATTTTTTCTTCAAAAAATGCCCTTTTATGCCCCTACATTTTACCATTTTTTAAACGAGCTCCAAATCAAGATTTTTTAAACGAGCTCCTAGTCACATTTACATTATCAAGCATTGCATGCATATAGAGTTAGGATAGCATTTATTGCCATGCAAATTCATGCTAGGCATTTATGTTGCCATGAATTGTCATGCATTTCCTTTACCATTTAGACCCTTAGACCATGCATTTCATACATTTCATTTTCTGTATGTTCATGCATTCCATGTCATTTCCACTTGATTTGTGACTTAGGCCAATTAATGGCTCAAAGTCATGCTCTCTAGAGCATACTTGAAGAAAATTAAGGAATTGTCAAATTGATCATTCTACCTTTGTGATTTTTTTTTTTACTTAGCCAATTTTGTCCAAGGTTTTTAAAATGTTTAGCTACTGTCCTTAGGTCTTTAGGATGATTTCCAACAATTTCCATTTTGGTTTTTGAATGAATTTATCAAAGAAATGTGTTTTGACAAACAGTTTTTTTCACCCAGCACTCGAACATCTCCAATTTTTCTGGGCAGTTATCTTTAATCAGAAAATTAAGACAATTTTTTATCGTGTAGATTTGCATGTTCTGAATCTCCAATAAAAAATCATGTGGCAAAATCGGACAGTAGAGGCAGATTAAAAATCAAATGAGGAATAAGGGTTGAATTTGGCTAAGGCATTTAGAGGGGGTTGGTTAGAAGATTTAGCTACTGTCTTAGGGTAGTGTTTCTAAGCCTTTTTAAAATCTAAAAAATTATTTTATAAATCTCGGGTTAAGGGTAGTTAAGTCCGGGATTTTAAACTTAGGAAATTAGAGCCATTTTAAAAGGGTTTGGTAAGGGTTTTAATTTTTATTCAAATTTTTCTTCTAAATTATTTTCAAACAATCACAAAGTTTCATTTTTTTTAGAAAATCTAATTTGACATATTTTCCTAAGGTAGCTGGATATCTTTTTAGATATACGGATTTCTTTAATTAAATGAAAAAAATACATTTTTCATGCATTGCATCCATGTTCATGCATTTTATTTAAATGTATGATTTTTGCTATGATATTTTCCATGATATTATTATTATTTTAATTCACATTTTATGATCTTATATTTGTTTTCCATATTATTTTTAATGTTTCATGATATCCTATGCTTTTTATTTAGTTATTTTTGTCACATTGTTTGGCATATACTATGTTCATGCATTATTATTTTTATTAGTATTCTCATGCATATTATATGTTAGCATTATTTTAATTCCATGTCATTTAGATCATATTCCATGTCATTTAGGTTATTTCATTTATAACATGATGATAACTCGTATAATTATATAGTTTTTAGTTATGTTTTATTATTGTTTTGTGTCAAATACGAGTTATTATTGTTTAGTCTAATTGTGTTTATGATCTTTTATATTTTTATGTAATTTGGTGTTTTTCACAAGTTTCTTTGAGTGATTTCAGATTACTAGAATTAAGGGCAAATCCAGTTCAGTTCCAGTTCCGACACCTTTTGCCATATCAGCTATATCTCGCGTTTCACTGAAGCAATAAGGCTGAAATTTATATCCCTGCAAAGCTAAGAGGCATATCTATCTTTTTCATGTTTTACACTTCTTGAAACGGAGTCGTTTTCCCTAGCGAAATCGACCATCAAGTTGGCTGATGTGCAATGACGTCTGTTCTGCACCGTTTTGGTATTTTGACCATATCTCCCGATCCACGTGCGCAAATGATCTGATTCCAACGGCTATGGATCCGTAACTGATAGGGGTATATTTTTCTAGAAGACCATTTTATCAGATCGAGCCTCCAACATTGACAAAATCGACCATCAAGCTGGCTGATCAGAATTGTCATACAATATGACGAAAATTGTTAGAAAAATGCACCCACCTATTATACCTACCTTTGAAATTTGTAAAGCTTGTCTCTTGTCATTTAGCCCTCCAAAATGTGTATAAATAGAGGGCCTTGGATGAGTATTGGGATACATTATACATTGGTAGGATATTAGCCTTTGTAGTAAAATTCTCTAAGTTTTCTTCTTCTTTCCTTTCTCTAGTTTTCTTTTTCTTTACTTATGTTTCTTACATTTCTTTTCATTTTATTCATATCTAGTATGTGTTGCTAATCATATTGTTGAGGTGATGAGGTGAAGCTCTTGGTAAATGCTAAGGTTAGTCTCTTCAACATGAGCTAAAATGAATCATCATTTATAAACACTAGTGTAGATAATATTTTCTTTTGGTTTAAAATCATACTTGCAAAGTAGAGATCTTGATTCATTATTGACAATGAAAATGGCACAGTAAATGCTTGGTTTCATAACCTTGATTTGTTGTAGACATATACCTTGGCATAAGGAATGCTTGGACTCTTTTTGTGAGTTTTGATGACACCAAATGAACATAATATCATATGCTATGGACGTTGGACAATTTGGACTGAATTGCTAAACCTTCCGGTTGGAACCTCCCTTATGTGTGGATTTCAATTGTGTAATAAAACAAGATTAATCTTAGCATAACACCAAGAGTGGATTCTCTAACCTCAACATCTTTTCTTATTGTTTTTTTTTATATCTTGTTTAATTGCTTTTATGTTATTTTGTTTATTTTGTTCTCTAATATCTTGTTTACTTTCTTTGTTATTGATTCCCTAATATCTTGTTTATTTTCTTTTTCTTATATATTTATAAACTTATACTTACTAATACGCTTCCCTGTGGTTCGACCTCGGACACCCGAGAATTTATTACTTGAACATAACCTGCACTTGGGTTTACAACTCTTAATTGAGTCTCCATCAAGTTTTTGGCGCCGTTGCCGGGGAAGCAATACTAAGTATATAAGTTTATAAGTATATTTATTTTTATTGGCTGGTTATACCGCCTAATTTTGTATATATTTGTTTTTATTGGCTGGTTATACCGCCTAATTTTGTATATATATTTATATTTATATTGTAAAGTTTATATTTATATATTATCTATTTATTAATTTTGTTTTATGCTTGTTTGGCGACGTGATTTTAGATCTCGTCGTTTAGTTAGATTTTATTGTGAAACTTTTTCAGGTAATCTTTCTAATACAACTCCTACCATGGCTGACAATGAAAGTGTTCATGCTGAAGATGAGAACAGACAAGTACGCACCATGCGTGACTACTTGCAACCAACTCGAAGCTCATCACCCTCTTGTTTTATTTTTCCTCTCAATGCAAACAACTTTCGTTTTAAACCAGGTATGATAGCTTTGCTTCCAAATTTCTATGGGTTGGAATCGGAAAGTGCTTACTCGTTTCTAAAAGACTTCGAAGATGTATGTGTCACCTTTAATGACCAACAATGTACAAATGAAATTGTCAAGCTAAAATTATTTCCTTTTTCTTTAAAAGATAAAGCAAAAATTTGGCTTCATAATTTAAAACCAAGGTCAATTGGCACATGGCAAGAATTACAAACTGAGTTTCTAAAGAAATTTTTCCCAGCACATAAAACTACTGCTTTGAAAAGACAGATTCAAAATTTCAATCAAAATCAAAATGAAGCATTTTTTCAGTGCTGGGATCGTTTTAAAGATTTGTTAAGTTCTTGTCCACATCATGGTTTTGAAAAATGGCGTCTTATTAGTTTCTTTTATGAAAGTTTAACTCCCGAAACTAAACAATTTGTTGAAACAATGTGTAACGGTGAGTTTCTAGAAAAAGAACCTGAAGAAGCCTTTGACTACTTAGACCATTTGGCAGATAACTCTCAAGCCTGGCACACAGATAGTTCCTCTGAAAGTTTCAACAGATCTAATCTTGTTTCTAACAGAGGTAAATATCATTTTAGTCAAGAAGATGAGATAAAAGCTAAAGTAGCTAATTTGGCTAGAAAGATTGAAGCCATGGAACTTAGAGAAGTAAAAGAAGTCAAAACGGTTAAAAATGAAGAAAGTTGTGGAATTTGTGAAATCATGGGACACCCCACTTCTGAATGTCCAAACATTCCCATTCTTAAAGAAGCGTTGCATGATCAAGTAAATTCCATAAACACATTTAAAAAGCCTTTTCCTTCTCCTTACTCTGAAACGTATAACCCTGAATGGAGAGATCATCCCAACTTCAGTTGGCGGAATAATAATCATGTTCAGGTACCACAATCTCAAAAGCCGGGCAACACTTTTTCCTATCAACCTTCACGTGTACAAACCTTGGAAGAGACATTGCAAGCATTCATGCAAACACAAGCAAATGTGAATAACCAAACTTCACAGGACATCAATGAGATCAAAAACACCTTGTCCACATTGACAGCTTCATTACGCACTCAAGAAAAAGGTAAGTTTCCTGCTCAACCTCAGCCTAACCCTTCTACTCAATGTCTTGTTTCTTGCTCCAATGAAACTCAACAGGAAAATGCCAGTTCTATCACAACTCTTCGAAGTGGAAAGGCAATTGAGAAAAACATTCCATCAAAAGACCAAGATCCTCCTTCCCCTCCGAAAAGTAATGGTAAGGATGATGGTAAGTCTGAACTTCTTGAAAAATTGGACAAAGAGAAAGGTATGCATCCTGCTCCTTTTCCTCAAAGGTTGCAAACAATAAAGAATTTGAATCAAAATGCAGAAATTTATGAACTTTTCAAACAAGTTAAGATTAACATTCCTTTATTGGATGCAATCAAACAAGTTCCATCTTATGCTAAATTTTTGAAGGACATGTGCACAGTTAAAAGGAAACATAATGTACAAAAGAAAGCATTTTTGACGGAAAGTGTGAGCTCAATCATTCAGCACCTTACTCCACCAAAATTCAAAGATCCTGGATGTCCAACAATCTCATGCATCATTGGAAACACTAGAATAGAACGTGCATTGCTTGATCTTGGTGCTAGTGTTAATCTTTTGCCTTTTTCTGTTTATCAACAGTTAGGTTTAGGTGAACTCAAGGAAACACCTGTTACACTTCAACTAGCTGATCGTTCTGTAAAAATTCCTCGAGGGATAGTTGAAGATGTTTTGGTTCAAATTGATAATTTTTACTTCCCTGTTGATTTTATTGTTTTGGACACACATCCTGTTTCAAATCCAAATGTTCAAATTCCTGTTATATTAGGCCGTCCATTTCTTGCAACTTCTAATGCTCTGATAAATTGCAGGAATGGTATGTTGAACATTTCTTTTGGAAATATGACTTTAGAATTAAATGTGTTCAACATTTGCAAGCAACCTGGTGATAATTCAGAAGTACATGAAGTGGATTTCATTGAAGAACTTGTTCATGAACATCTCACCACTACAACATTCCATGATCCTTTAGAAGCTTATTTAATTGAATATGAGTTTGATAATGCTTCAGAAATTTCACACACTGATTCTTTGTTAAAATCTTTTCAGGATAAGCATTGTTGGAAACAAAAGTTTGAGGAACTTCCATCACTTACAAATGTCACTGTACCATCAACTATTGAACCACCCAAGCTGGAGTTAAAACCATTGCCATCCGAGCTAAAATATTCCTTTTTGGGTGAGAGTGAAACTTTTCCAGTCATAATTTCTTCACATCTTGATGAACTACAAGAAGGTAAGTTGTTACAACTTTTGAAGATGCACAAAAATGCATTAGGATGGACCTTAGCTGACATAAAGGGAATAAGCCCATTAATCTGCACACATAATATTTATTTAGAGGAAAATGCTAAACCCTCTAGACAAATGCAACGAAGGCTTAATCCTAATATGAAAGAAGTAGTGAGAAATGAAGTCATTAAACTTCTAGATAATGGAATCATTTATCCTATCTCTGATAGCAAATGGGTAAGTCCTACTCAAGTCGTACCTAAGAAATCTGGAGTTACTGTAGTTAAAAATGAAAACAATGAATTAATTCCAGCTAGGACTGTTACTGGTTGGCGCATGTGCATTGACTATAGGAAACTTAACTCAGTGACGAGGAAAGATCATTTCCCTTTGCCTTTCATGGATCAAATCTTAGAAAGAGTTGCAGGGCATGAGTTTTATTGTTTTCTAGATGGATATTCTGGGTATAATCAAATTGCCATTGCACTTGAGGACCAAGAGAAAACCACTTTTACATGTCCTTTTGGTACTTTTGCATATCGTAGAATGCCATTTGGATTATGTAACGCCCCTGCCACATTTCAAAGATGCATGCTTAGCATTTTTAGTGACATGATTGAACGTAATCTTGAGATTTTCATGGATGATTTTTCTGTTTCTGGTGATTCATTTGATGATTGCTTAGCCAATTTGAAAAATGTATTGATTAGGTGTGAAGAAAAAAATCTTGTTCTTAATTGGGAAAAATGTCATTTCATGGTCACTAAAGGTATTGTACTAGGTCACATTGTTTCTGCAAAAGGGATTGAGGTAGACAAGTCAAAACTTGAATTGATTGCTAATCTACCCACACCAAAGACAGTAAAGGACATTAGGTCATTTTTGGGACATGCAGGTTTTTATAGAAGATTCATAAAAGATTTTAGCACGATATCTAAACCTCTATGTAATCTTTTAATGAAAGACACTGCATTTGAATGGACTAAAGATTGTGAAGATGCTTTTGAAAAACTCAAAAATATGCTCACTACTGCTCCTATTATGAGATCTCCTGATTGGTCTTTACCATTTGAAATAATGTGTGATGCTAGTGACTATGCTGTTGGTGCTGTGTTAGGACAAAGGAAAGATAATAAACCACATGTAATTTACTATGCAAGTAAAACTTTAAATAGAGCCCAAATGAATTATTCCACTACAGAAAAGGAATTACTTGCAGTTGTTTTTGCATTGGATAAATTCAGATCTTACCTTGTTGGATCATCAATTGTTGTCTTTAGTGATCATGCAGCTTTAAAATATCTTCTCTCTAAGAAGGATGCAAAACCTAGGTTGCTGAGGTGGATCCTTTTGCTGCAAGAATTTGACATCACCATTCGAGATAAAAAAGGAGTAGAAAATGTGGTGGCTGATCATTTATCAAGACTTGTTTGTGATGAATCTTTTGGAACCTCACCAATAAATGATACTTTTCCTGATGAACAACTTCTAATTGTCTCCACGACACCTTGGTTTGCTGACATTGCTAATTTTCTTGCTACAGGAAAAATTCCTTCTCAATGGAGCACCCAAGATAAAAGGAAGTTTCTGAATGAGGTAAAGAAGTTCTATTGGGATGACCCTTACTTGTTCAAATATTGTCCTGATCAGATTTTTCGAAGATGCATTCCCGACAATGAGGTAAGTAGTGTAATTAAGTTTTGTCATTCCGAGGCATGTGGTGGTCATTTTTCATCAAAGAAAACTGCTGCAAAAATTTTACAGTGTGGATTTTACTGGCCAACTTTGTTCAAAGATGCACATAATTTTTGCAAGTCATGTGAAAGTTGTCAAAAATTAGGTTCCATTTCGAAAAGAAACATGATGCCTTTGAACCCAATTCTTGTAATTGAAATTTTTGACTGTTGGGGTATTGATTTCATGGGACCATTTCCACCATCTTTTGGTTTCTTATACATTTTAGTTGCAATAGATTATGTTTCAAAGTGGATAGAGGCAATTCCATGTCGAAATAATGATCACAAAACAGTGATTAAATTTTTAAAAGAAAATATTTTGAGTCGATTTGGAATTCCTCGATCTATCATAAGCGATGGGGGAACACATTTTTGCAACAAGGTTTTTGAAACATTAATGAAGAAATATGCCATTACACACAAAGTTGCAACCCCTTATCACCCGCAGACAAATGGACAGGTAGAATTAGCAAATAGGGAGATTAAACAAATTTTGGAAAAGACAGTTAATCCAAATCGCAAAGATTGGTCTCTTAGACTTAACGATGCATTATGGGCCTATCGAACAGCTTTTAAAACAGCATTGGGCATGTCTCCTTATAGGCTAGTTTATGGAAAACCTTGTCATTTACCTGTGGAACTTGAGCATAAAGCATATTGGGCCATTAAAATGTTCAACTCAAACCTTGATGACGCTTCTAATTTACGAAAATTACAAATAAATGAACTTGAGGAACTCAGAAATGATGCATATGAGAATTCTAAAATTCATAAAGAAAGAACTAAAGCCTTTCATGACAAGTTAATTTCAAGAAAAATATTTGATGTTGGGCAAAAAGTTCTACTTTATAATTCTAGACTTCACATATTTCCTGGTAAGTTGAGATCAAGATGGACTGGCCCATTTGTGGTTAAGCATGTGTATCATTATGGAGCAGTTGACATTGAGAATCCTCAAAATGGTAACGTATTCAAGGTAAATGGACAAAGACTCAAACTCTTTTTGGAAAATCATGTTACTCAAGAAGAGGTTGTTTTTCTTTCTGATCCTTGTTTTGAAAATAACTAGATGTAAATATAATTTTTACTAATCTTCAAAAAAAAAAAAAAAAAAAAAAAAATAATTCATTTTTTTCCCGGTTAAATGGCGGATAACGGTACTCCGTGATTATTTAAGTCGGTTCCATCAGCTACCCACAAAACTGATATTGTATATAAATTTCTCTTTCATTTTATTTTATTTCATTTTTTTTTTTTCAGGATGGATGATATTCTCAAAAGATTGCAGAAACGATTTCCTCCTTTTCCTCGGAATATTTTACTGAAGCTTTACCAAGTTCGATTAGAAAGATTAAGAATGCTTATGAACAAAGGGATTCCTGAAGACATACGTTGGATAATTGAAGCCAAGGTACGTGAAGATGAATATCTTCCTGTTTTGCATTTACCAGGTACAGGTAGAAGCACTTATGCAAAGAAGCGACGAGCAAAGCGCATGAGTTCAAATTGCCACAAGTGTGCACGATGGACGTGTAACGGTAAATGTCGTTCTATTGGGATTCCGTCCTCTAATCGAGATGATAAAATTGAATTCATTAAGGATGGACTGAGTAAGGAGAATTTGGGTAATATCCAACTTTCTCTTGAGACGCATCCTAGTGGAGACGTACAAAGAGAAATTCTTGATTTATGGCCGCAATTCCAAAGGGAATGGCAACATCTTGGGAATCTGATGTTAGAAGACCCTGTTTGCCAGCTTGTAAGAAAACTGGATGGGAAGCATATCCTCGACTCATAGAAGGCGTTTAAGCCGTTTCTGGACGTAAAACCAGAGGAAGATGTGAGCCACAATCACAACTACAATAAATGACTTCTCAGCTTTTGGTTTGATTTGCAATAACTTTATTTCAGTTTAATTTACGTGTTGTTCGATTTGTGTAATTATTCTCGTTTTTTTTTTTTTTTTGCATTGGTCTTTTACGATTGATTTTTCTTCTCTTTTTGATTTTCTTCCTGAAATCACGCAAAAATCTTTTGTTAGGTTAACATTTTCTTCTGACAGGTCAAATACACTTTCGGCGACATTATTACTCTTGTCTGATTCACTACTCAGTCCTCTATATATTACACCATGTACTCATTCTCTTTCAGGCACTCGAAAAAGAAAAAAAAAATTGGAAAGCACTTCGTCCCAGCGCATTAAAAAAATTTGTGTCTTTGGAGGTGCTTATCCAGGGAAAAATAACATATTCGCTGATGAAGCCATAAGAGTTGGAGTAATACTTGCCCAACAAAAGATCCACTTGATTTATGGAGGCGGTAGTACGGGTTTAATGGGAGCAGTCGCTACAGCAGCACACGCCGGAGGAAGTCCAGTTCTAGGAATCGTGCCAAAACTATTCACAGATTTTTGTGGACCTACCGTGGGTAAGGAAATACAAGTCTGGAGTATCCCTGAACGGATAACAATCATGTACCATTCTGCCGATGCATTCATTGCCTTACCAGGAGGTCTGGGTACATTGGAAGAAATAGCTTGCGTGGCTTCTTGGTCATCTTTGGTCACAAATAAGAAACCCATTGGTTTGCTTAATATTAATGGTTATTTTAGTAATTTACTTTCATATTTAGATAATGCTGTGGATAATGGATTCATGTTTTCAGAGGCAAGGAGAACCATAATTTCTGCTACAACCATTGAAGATTTACTCAAAAAGCTACAAGCTTATGAGTGTTTATCTGCTACGGTTGTTTCGCAAACGCTCGGAAAAAGAAAAAGAGATATGGACGAGCAAGGAGTGGATTGCACTTTGTCTTTGTGACATTATCTAACATTTTGCTTGTTGTGTCTCAGTTATAATAAATGGTTAGCAACCTCTGCAGGTAATATCTCCTAAATTCTACCTTTAAAATTTGACATTGGGGACAATGTCATATTTTAGTAGGGGGTAAGGGACATATTTTGCTAAAAAAAAAAAAATATTTGTTGTGTTTTAAGACATTTAGAAGTATTCATTCTGAACAAGGTCTGAGTAAGGGAGACTTGAGACATACCTTGTCAGTTTGATTTAATCTTCTTCTTCAAAAAAACAAAAAAAAAAAAAAAAAAAAAAAAAAAAAGCATGTTTAGACTTAGTGTGTTTTTTTTTTAGTTACTTTCAATACAATGATGAGATATGAATTGCATAAGTCTAAAACAGATTTATTAGTGAGAAGATTTTCATGAGAATTGAGCTTGATGTCAACCTTTTTATGAGCCAATGTTAATATGATATGTTGATTGAGAAAGAAGCATGTTTAGACTTAATCTGACTTGTATAATCATCTTTGTGAGTTTTTGAGCCTATAATGATTGATGCATTATACAAATCAATCTAATTTCTTTCTTGAGTGCTCTTATGATTACATGATTCTCTAGAACTTGCTTTAAACCGTTTGAGACTATATTGATACATGTGACAACATGAATATGATAGAGGCATTAGGATTATAACCAGAGCCAAACAGCCATCCATTATTAATGTTCTACGAGAACATCCCCACTAGTGAGCCAATTTGAGCCTACATTAAATATGATGTTTTATTGGTAACCACAACTTACACCTAGCCTAAATATGCTTATATCCTTACCCTTGTTCTAAAGATGAATTTTATATTTTGAGACATATTGCAAAAAAAACAAGGGATATTTTTATTTGAAAATTTGGGTTAGAAACAAAAGATAAGTGTGGGGGAAAGAAAAGAAAAGAAAAAGTCAAGAGAAAAAGAAAGGGATCATTGTCAAATACATTCCCATATTAAAAAAAAAAAAAAAAAAAAAAATCTTCTCTTGAACTTCTAGAAAAAGATGTTACAAAGTTGGTTAGAATGATGCAAAGGCTCAACATGAATATTTAGCCTATGTTATTATGTGCTTTATAAGAGTTTTGAGAAGTTTTATTTGTATGATCTTATTATGTCTCTAAAATCTATGAACTCTTTGGAACCTTTGTGATATCTTTATCCTTTTGTTCTTTAACCACATTATAACCCTTTGGCCCCATTACAACCTTGAATAAAGACCTCTTGATTTATGAAGTTGTATGATCTAAATAGTGGAGAATAGGTGGACAAGCAAGCATATGGTAGAAGTGTTTTCATGAGATTGATTGAGTGTAAACACTTTACCACTACTTTAAAGAGTGAAAATCAAGAGAGTATCCCATGTGAGAAGTTGAGATTAAGTTTGAATATACACTATTTTGATTGAAATATGTTATGTTATTATTGGCTTAACTCAAACTATTTACATTCAAGCAAGATTTTTTGTGAATTTCTTTAAGCTATTGATTAGTTTTTAAGACTTGTCCAATGATTATCTCTAATTTATATTGGAAGGATTAGTTATAATTATTATTTTTAGTTTTTCTTATGTCTTCAATGTTTGTGGGTATCGTCCTAGTAAACCCTCACGAGACTAAACTCGTCCACTAGGGACACCTAGGGGTTTAAAGGCTTGTGTCACATGCTAAGTGCCACCGTGATTTCCTACGAAAATGGATTAGATTAGATTTTCTTATTTTATTTTTATTGAGTCGTTGCTAGGGACTAGCAACAATCTAAGTATGGGGGTGTGATAACTCGTATAATTATATAGTTTTTAGTTATGTTTTATTATTGTTTTGTGTCAAATACGAGTTATTATTGTTTAGTCTAATTGTGTTTATGATCTTTTATATTTTTATGTAATTTGGTGTTTTTCACAAGTTTCTTTGAGTGATTTCAGATTACTAGAATTAAGGGCAAATCCAGTTCAGTTCCAGTTCCAACACCTTTTGCCATATCAGCTATATCTCGCGTTTCACTGAAGCAATAAGGCTGAAATTTGTATCCCTGCAAAGCTAAGAGGCATATCTATCTTTTTCATGTTTTACACTTCTTGAAACGGAGTCGTTTTCCCTAGCGAAATCGACCATCAAGTTGGCTGATGTGCAATGACGTCTGTTCTGCACCGTTTTGGTATTTTGACCATATCTCCCGATCCACGTGCGCAAATGATCTGATTCCAACGGCTATGGATCCGTAACTGATAGGGGTATATTTTTCTAGAAGACCATTTTATCAGATCGAGCCTCCAACATTGACAAAATCGACCATCAAGCTGGCTGATCAGAATTGTCATACAATATGACGAAAATTGTTAGAAAAATGCACCCACCTATTATACCTACCTTTGAAATTTGTAAAGCTTGTCTCTTGTCATTTAGCCCTCCAAAATGTGTATAAATAGAGGGCCTTGGATGAGTATTGGGATACATTATACATTGGTAGGATATTAGCCTTTGTAGTAAAATTCTCTAAGTTTTCTTCTTCTTTCCTTTCTCTAGTTTTCTTTTTCTTTACTTATGTTTCTTACATTTCTTTTCATTTTATTCATATCTAGTATGTGTTGCTAATCATATTGTTGAGGTGATGAGGTGAAGCTCTTGGTAAATGCTAAGGTTAGTCTCTTCAACATGAGCTAAAATGAATCATCATTTATAAACACTAGTGTAGATAATATTTTCTTTTGGTTTAAAATCATACTTGCAAAGTAGAGATCTTGATTCATTATTGACAATGAAAATGGCACAGTAAATGCTTGGTTTCATAACCTTGATTTGTTGTAGACATATACCTTGGCATAAGGAATGCTTGGACTCTTTTTGTGAGTTTTGATGACACCAAATGAACATAATATCATATGCTATGGACGTTGGACAATTTGGACTGAATTGCTAAACCTTCCGGTTGGAACCTCCCTTATGTGTGGATTTCAATTGTGTAATAAAACAAGATTAATCTTAGCATAACACCAAGAGTGGATTCTCTAACCTCAACATCTTTTCTTATTGTTTTTTTTTATATCTTGTTTAATTGCTTTTATGTTATTTTGTTTATTTTGTTCTCTAATATCTTGTTTACTTTCTTTGTTATTGATTCCCTAATATCTTGTTTATTTTCTTTTTCTTATATATTTATAAACTTATACTTACTAATACGCTTCCCTGTGGTTCGACCTCGGACACCCGAGAATTTATTACTTGAACATAACCTGCACTTGGGTTTACAACTCTTAATTGAGTCTCCATCACATGACATGTCATTTAAAGTATGCCATCTCATTTAGAACTGCCATGTCATTTAAATCATTTTATCTCATTTAGAATATACCATGATACTTAGGATTTTTTTCATTTTACCTAGAGTATACTATGTCATCTGAATTGTGTCATATCATTTAGGTTGCATTATATTATATAGATTTTCCATGTCATTTTATTTATGTCGTACATGTTCATGTTCATATTTTTAAAATATTTTGAAAAAGATAATGATTTTCAATAAAAAATAAGGATATTTTCGAGTTAAAATAATTCATGACTTCTCTACCGGGTTTGTTGGAGGGAATATCATCAATTATCATTAATAAAGGAATATCTTTCTTTCAAAAAACGAGAATGATTCGGAAAGTTTTCCAAATGAATAAAAATTTCTATATTTTGCCGATTTTGTCGGGGAATATAGGAAAATTTTGAATTAATAAATTCCTGATCATTTTCAATTAAAAATGGAATTATTTTTCTTAAAATTGGGAATTAATTTGAAATACTAAATTAAAAACCAACTTTTTACCGAGACTTGAGATAACACATGATTAATACGGTACTGGTTTATACGGGCGTTGCGGGGGTGCTAATCCTTCCCCGTACGTAACCGACTCCCGAACCCGCTTCTTTGATTTCTCTGATTTATAACGCAAACCTGAAATTGGTTTTAAAAAATGTTTTAATTAATTTTAAAATATTTTACAAAACTGGTTTTAATAGGTGGCTGATCACACCTAGCTAAAAAAGATTGGTGGTGACTCCATGTCTTTTTACGAGGCCGTTTTCATACCCTCGACCTTTTATTATTTATGGAGGAATTAAGTCGTCTTTTCCTCTACTTCTGTTTTCCCTCACTCGAACGGTTCCCCGCGATCCGGGAACACGTATCGACACGTTCATTTTTCTAGGGGAATTAAGTCGACTTTTCCTCGTTTTTTTTATGTCACGCCTAAGGAAAACGAATAATAAAGTCTTGCGATGAGACTCATCGTTATTGTCGTTTATATTTTTTAGGGTTGCGATAGCTTGGCGACTCCACTGGGGACATTTTTTAAAGAGTCAGGCCTAGAAATAATCGTGTGTTATCTAAGTCACGGTTTTTTTTTTTTGGTTTAATTGGTATTTAATTTTAATTCCCATATTTTTAAAATAATAAAGAGAATTTTGAAAATAATAAAATATTTTAAATTTGTCCATCTTCATATGCATGCATATTATTATTTGTTCTCTGGTTATTTTGTTGCATATATTTATATGATTGCTTGACCGATGCTTTACATTGTTTGATTTTAGTGGGGTATTTAGAATAAGGGGTGTAGAATAGGTGGTAACAAGTTAGTTTTGTTCCTTCACACACACTATATTTGCATTTGCATGACATGAATCCTCTACCCAGGTTCCGTCCTTTTAAGTGGGAGTAAAGTAACTACGCCTTCGTGGTCATCCTCCGTATGGGCTAGTGAAACACTTTCGGAGCATAAAGTACCTAATGCCTTCATGTAAATCCTCCGTATGGGTATAGAAAAATATACTCTAACGAATTGAACCCACTTTTATCGAGGTGCCTTACTAGCCTTCACAGGCGACAGTGAGGAACAATTCGGGGCCTTAAAACCAATTCACCTTCATATAGTGAACCTAGGCGAAGCCAAGCCGAATTTCTATTAGATACCCGAAGTTTAAGAACACATGGAGGAACATTTCCAACCTTTTACCATCTTTCTATATGTTAGATTTTACAAATTGGGCGATGATGAACGAACATCAAATCGCTCGTAATAAATCTATTATTTTGTCCCAAAGGCGTCGTAATGCCGAAGCTCTGTTTAAATTTTCGGGATATTTTTTAAAGCATGTTGTTATTTATGTTATATTTGTGAATTCATTTCTTTACTAATCTATTTCTTTTTGTTTTCTTTTCTTTGACATGCATCATAGACATCATCATACACCTGGAGTTTATTGGCCTCGGGATAGTCATCAACCCAAAGGACTTTCATGGAGTGTCAGGCTATTTCAGTGATAGAAGATCATGCAGTAGTCAAGGCACAGTCAGAAAAAGATCAGAGGGAGGATGGTGATTGCCTGAAGAAAGATTATGTGTCAGTATTGCCGAAAAGGGTCAAAGTGGATTCTAGACTGAATAATCTTCGAGGGTTAGCCGACATTTGGAATCAGTGGAATATATCAGAGAAAGAAGCCTTCACTCAGAAATATGGAGATATAGCACTCTTAATTCTAATTCGGGTCAATAGTGGGTTGATTCAGGCTATGGTACAGATTTGGAATCCTGCTTATAGATGTTTCACTTTTAACAAGGAGGATATGACACCACTGATCGAAGAATATTAAGCACTGTTACGTATTGAATGTCCTAATCCTGATAGGGTATATTTGAAGGAAGTGAAATCTTTAGGTTTTAAAAAGAAAGTGGCTAGGATCACAGGAATGGATACAACATGGGTTCAGAGCCATGTGGACACAAAGCAAAAAAATGGGTGCATTCAGTTGGAAACTCTCCGACAGTTGATATTGGGTTGTTCCGACAAAGAAAAATCCATCGACATCTTCGCTCTCGCCATCTACGGCTTAATCATATTCCCGAAGATTTTGGGTCATGTCGATATAGCCGTGTTTGATTTCTTTGAAAATTTGGAACAGAAGATCAACCCATCTCCGTCCATCATAGCTGAAACTATCCGATCTTTGAATTTTTGCAAAAGGGCAGGACAAGGGAGAATCAAGGGGTGTGTACAACTCCTTTATATTTTGATTCAACGTCACTTTTGGAAGATAGAAAAGGTTTCCTTCAAACCATACATGTAGTCTTTAGTTCCGATTAGGGAATTCCTTCAAAATGATTGGCTTGAAGACGGGGATGAAGAGAAATGGGTCAACATGTTCCGGAATCTAAAAGGGGAGATGGTGACTTGGAGAGCTCCATGGATGGTTCCTATGCCAATTATGTACAAATGTGGGGACAACTCGGGAGTTCCACTACTCAGAATTTGGAGGTCTGTGAGTTATGCGCCTTTGTTGGTGCAAAGACAAGTTGAGTCTCGGTAATTCACACCCGTGACTCATAATCTAGGATCATCAGAGTTCACTTATGGGGAAGACGGATATTCTAGAAAAGTGCGGGCAGTTTGAAGCATGGAAGAAAACTCACCAGATAAAAGTGGCCAGATATGCCGACATCGTCACACCTAATTACCTGGTATGGAGGGAATTAAGGGTTAATGATAGGTTGTTGACATCAGACGGGGAAGAGGTCAAGTTCATGAATCTGCCACCGAGGGAAATGCCATCAGAGTTAGAAATCGCAAGGGCGAAATTTGAAAAAGAAAAGGCCCGAATGAGCAAGGAGATTGCACGAATGCAAGTAGAGCTTGAGGACATGAAAAATAAGGAATCAGCTCGGGAAAGAGAAAAGAAAAGATCAAGAGAGAAAGGGACACCGCTAAGGGCGATCTTCGAGAATTACATTTAGAGAAGAAGAGGTACTACTTTGAGCTCAGATTTGAAAGGACTCTCAAGACTTTCAGGGAGTGGGAACATGAAGTCAAAAACCCCAAGAAGGAGAATAACTACTGGAAAGAGAGAGCAAAGCATGAGGAAGCCCGAGCCAATCAACTGGAGAAGCAAGCTAAGGAAAGCTTACATGGTGATACTTCTGCTGACGCGTCAAGGGGCCGTGAACAAGTAGGGGCCAGATTGAAGAGCAGGGCAATCAAAATGAGACTGTGAAAGAAAGTCCAAGATCCGAGGAAGTCACTATAGGACTAATTTTGTAATAGCACTTTGGAAGGCGAATTACGGATTTATCTTAGGCAGTGATCTTTTTATTCTATCTGTGATGTATTTAGTTCCAGGAAATCAATGAAAGACCGTTCGGTTGAAATTATCCCAGGGCCAATATATTTAAATGCATTCATATTTTTTGTTTGTTCATTTGTACATTTACTCATATTTATAATCATTCATTTTTGAAATTCGTTTATACACCTAACCACCTATTTATTCCTTTTACTCGTTCATTCATTCATATTCATACACTTAAACACTTATTTGTTCATTTCACTTGTTCATTCATTTATTTTTCATATTCATATACGTAGTCATGTACATATCCATTTTATTTGATTCATTCATTCACATTTAGTCATATATTCATTCATTCATTTTATAAAACATAAAAAAAAAGATGTGTCAATAATTTCTAATTCATGATTTTCAAAACTAAAGGTACAATTGGTCGCACTCAGAAAGAAACGGATTTTCGACACCCTTACAATACTCGATCTCAAGCCAGAGCTACGGAAAACGATCAGCTTGCTAGAATTGAAAAAATGGAAAGAACTCAGAGGGAACTCCAGGAACAGTTAGCTAAATCTCAAGAAGAGTTTCGAGAACAGAGGACTAAGCTCATGGAAATGATGAGTGCCATGATGAAACAAAAAGGGCCGAACGAGAACTCGGTCACCGGGAAAAGGGTGGTAGTTGAAGAGGATTAGCCTGAAAACATACAGCAAAAAGGCCAAGAGGTGCCAATTAGGGCGGCCTTCTACGTTTACATCCAGCCAGCTGCAGAGACACAGAACTATGTTCCCGGAAAGGGTAATGTAAGAGCTGACCTAAATGATGTTAATATTCCAGACTTTGAGGAACTAGCTGAAAAGGAAAAAGCAAAGATGACTGAGCTGAAGAGGGTCGAAATAGTAGAATCACAGAAAAAATATCAACTGCTGGAGGAGAGGCTGAGGGCCGTTGAAGGGGCAAAGTTATTTGGCAGTCTGGATGCCAAAGAGATGAGCTTAGTACATAATCTGGTAATTCCCCCAAAGTTCAAAGTACCAGACTTTGAAAAATACAATGGGACTACCAACCCATCAGCACATCTGACCATGTACTGTAGAAGGATGACGGGGCATGATGATAATGAGAAACTGCTTATCCATTGTTTCCAGGATTGCTTGACAGGGTCAGCAACCCGATGGTACAATCAGCTGAGTCGTACCAAGATTCGTTCATGGACGAATTTAGCCAAGGCTTTCATGGAATATTATAAGCATGTGCCTGACATAGTGCCTGATAGGCTGTCGCTACAGAATATGGAGAATAGGTCCAATGAGAGCTTTAAAGAATACTCACAAAGGTGGAGGGATCTGGCCACACAAGTGCAACCCCCTTTAACTAGAAAAGAAACCACAGTGCTTTTCATCAACACTTTGAAAGCACCATATTATGATAAATTGGTGGGGAGTGCCACCAAGGACTTTGCAGACTTGGTGATATCCGGGGAAATGATAGAGTCGGCCATTAAGAATTGGAAAATGGAAGGGTGTGAGCCTTCTATGCAGAAAAAGGTATTCTCTGCAAGAAGAAAGAAGAGACCCATGCAGTTAGTATCAACCAATACCCATATGTACCTCCCACACCACATACACCACCAAGGCCCTATACTCCTACCACATCTTATGCACCTCTTACACCCTACACACCTTACCCGGGGTATAGTCATTATTACCCCCATGTGAACCACCTTACTCAAAATCCCTTCCCTTACACTAATATACCACAACAGCCATTTCCAACTGGCATATCCCCACAAATAAACCTTCCCCGAAACACTATCCCAAACACTCAGGGAGCCGGGCGTAATGACCAACGTTCACCAAGGAACAATCAAAAACCCCAATTTGATCTAATTTCTACCACCTATGGTGAGCTATATCCTAAACTATTGCCGAGTCAACTTGTTGCCCCCGTGTACCTCAAACCTCTAACACCTCCATATCCAAGGAGGTACAATGCAAATACTAACTGCGCATACCACACAGGAATTCAAGGACATTCAACTGAAGATTGCCTGGCCTTTAAAAAGAAAGTCCAAAGCTTGATCAATGCCGGAGCTGTGAAGTTTGGGGCAAACAATAGGCCAAATGTAGCGGGGAACCCATTGCCAGATCATGAGGGGAATCGGGTAAATGCAGTATGGACAGGGGAAGTCAGAAGGGTAAAAAGGGACGTCAGGGAAGTCAAGACTCCAATGTTGACAGTACGGGTTGAGATGGTCAAGGCAAGAATGTGGAAGATGCGGACAGTTTGAAAATGGTAGCAAAAAGGGTGCAGAATTGGTGCCCGTTCCATAAGTGTGGAGGTCATGTCATACAGGACTGCGGGGACTTTCTGGTTAAAATCCAAAAAATGATGGATATTGGGGAGGCCCAGTTTTATGAAGAGATAGAGGAGGAAATAGAGGTTATTGAAAATGCAGCTGGCTATGGGATGGAAGACCCTTGATCATTTATTATGATGAACCAGAGGAGAAAGTCATGTCAGTCATTGAGGAAAGTGCACCTAAGTTAATCATTGACTTGCCTGTTTCCTTTTCATACAAGGAAAACAAAGCTGCACCATGAAAATACGATTGCAGCATGGTTATGCCTGGGTCTTCGAGTCAGCAGGATATACAGGTGTGGGGCACTTAACATGAAGTGGAAGGTGTGATGCTCATAAGGCTGTTGAACAGGGGTTAACAGGGAAAGGAACAGACAAAGGGAAGAAAGCAGCTGAACCAATCCATATTGAGATGGATTTTTCAAAAGAAACAGAAAGGGGATCAGCCCCGGTTAACAGAATAAAAGAGCCGATAAGTGAGAAGGAAGCCTGCGAGTTCTTAAAATTCATAAAGCACAGTGAGTATAGCGTGGTTGAGCAACTGCAACATCAACCAGCTAGAATTTCAATCTTATCTTTGCTTTTGAACTTGGAGCCATATAGAAATGCCGTATTAAGAGTGTTGAATCAGGCATACGTGGCTAACAATATATCGTTAG
Organism: Fremontodendron californicum; assembly: GCA_030761205.1. Lineage (NCBI taxonomy): Eukaryota > Viridiplantae > Streptophyta > Magnoliopsida > Malvales > Malvaceae > Fremontodendron > Fremontodendron californicum. The sequence continues at coordinate 1,870,166 of JAULJL010000033.1, forward strand.
AAAAATTGGACAGGCTAGTGGGAAACATAGCGGCAGACGACCATATATATTTCAGCTATAAGGAGATACCACCCAATGGTAATGGGTCAACAAAATCTCTCCATATAACTACCACTTGTAAGGGGCACATATTACCAAGGGTCTTTTTGGACAATGGTTCTTCATTGAATGTGATGCCTTTGGCAACCCTGTCCAAATTGCCAGTAGATATTTCTTATATGCTGCCAAGCTGCATGGTGGTCCGAGCCTTTGATGGTACCAGGAGAGATGTGATGGAAACTATTGAGGTTCCTCTGGAGATAGGCCCATGTACCTATACAGTGAACTTTCAGGTCATGGATATTAATCCATCCTATAATTGCCTGCTGGGAAGGCTATGGATACATTCAGCAGGGGCTGTACCTTCGTCTCTCCACCAAAAGCTGAAATTTGTAATAGAGGGGCGTTTGGTCACTGTATCAGGAGAAGAGGACGTGATAGCCTCCACATCTACTGAATCTCCTTATGTTGAATCCAATGAAGATGCAGTAGAATATTCCTTTCGGTCTTTGGAATTCGTAAATGCAATTTTCGTCGCTGAAGAATGAAGAATTCCAAAATCGAGGATGTCCAAGAACACAAGGTTGGAGGTAAAAACTACGGTGGGAAAAAGCTGCAGGGCTGGTAAAGGTCTCGGGAAATATCTTCAGGGGATGGCCCGAGCAATGGAAGTAATAGGAAAGAAAGACAGGTTTGGCCATGGGTATCTTCTGAAGGCCCATGAGAAAAGGAAACAAGTTGAAATGAACCGACAAAGGAAGATGGCCCGTCTTGCGGGTATGGATATTGGATGGGAGCCTATGACATTCCCACCTATCCTTCACAGCTTTTGCTCAGTCGGTTCTCTGTTCGGAGAAAAGAATTCTGATGATGTGCTCGTAATGATAAAGCAAGCCTTCGAGAGATTCCAGGTGAATAGGGATGAGCAGATGTATGATATGGAGATCTGCACGACTGAGGAAGAAAGAATTGAAAGAGAGAAAGCTAACTGGATGGTGCGACCTTGTCCACCAGGATATAGACTAACCAATTGGAGTACAACCGAGCTACCCGTAGTTTTTAGGTCTATTCTAACGTAATGCTTTTAAGCAACTCTTAAATATCTTTGCTAGAAGATATTAAGAATTTCTTTTGAAATGGGCTTTTGTCTAAAACTTTTTATCCAATAAATAACAAACATGATGCATTTCCTGATTTGTCCATATTCTTTCATTTATGCTATTTATTTTGCTTCGATTGTATATATGTTTTCCTATATTGTTTCTTCCCCACCTATTTACAGGAGCACGGATGTAGAATATGAGGACCTTCCTGCCAATAATTCTGAAATTGATTTTGAGAGGCCCATTTGCACAGGTGATTTTGAGGCCGACGAAGATATTGAGGATTATGGTCTACCTCCGGACTTATTTAGAAAAATAGAACAAGAAGAGAAACAAGTACATCCTCATGAGGAGCTATTGGAATTGTTGAATCTGGGAAGTAGTGAGGAGATAAAAGAGGTTAAAATCGACACTACATTATCGTCGTCAATAAAGGGTGAACTCATAGCCTTGCTCCGGGAATATGTAGATGTATTTGCATGGTCATACCACGACATGCCGGGTTTGGGTCTAGACATTGTGGTTCGTAAGCTCCCTTTAAGACCAGAGTGCAAGCCCATTCAACAAAAGTTGAGAAGAATGAGGCCGGACATGCTGTTAAAGGTAAAAGAGGAGGTGAAAAGGCAGTTTGATGCAGGATTCTTAGAGGTGGCAAAATATCCGAAATGGGTAGTGTAGACACCTAATTTTGTCCGGACCACTAAAACAGGTATGTTTTCTTCCAAAATTGATGTTTTCGAATGTAAAAAGACTTTTTTATCCTGCAGGTGGTACTCCAAGACTTAGTTTAAGAGGGCGAGCATAAAAAGTCAAACTTGAAAAAAGTCAACCCCGGAAAAAGACAACCCCAAAAAGTCAACCCCAGAAAGTCAAACTACTAAAAAAGTCAACCCACTTTCAAAATCAAGATTTTAAGTTCAATTGAAAAATGGCAAAAGAATTTTGATAATCCGAGGTCTACATTGAAAGATATGGAGTTAGGAAGTTGTGATTTGGAGATTCAGTAGAAAGGAAACCCTAATCCGAGAAATTTGGGGAAAAGTGCTTAAACGATAAAATTGGTAAAATTTGAAGGTTCCAAATGAAAGATAAGAACTGACTACGGGTGATGGAGAAGTCACTTGCAAGAAAAACCAAAAGAAAAGTCAATCCGAGAGAAAACCAAGAATTAGGGCTTTTAGTGGATTTCGGTGAAATCGGGAAGAATCACAGAAATGGCCCGACTTGGTAAGACCAAAGCCCTCAATGGATGAAGAATGATTAAAAAGGATAGCCCAAGGCTCAGATTGAAGAAAATCTGAAAATCGGACTTGTTTTCAGCAAAACCGGGTTTCGGAGGCAAAAGAGCAAAATTGGAAAATTTGGGCAAAATAGCAAATGCACTCCAAAAATTTTGAAAATTTGTCAATCTCATTCTTAAATCATTTGAAAGAGATTGGCCAAAGAAAATCTTGATTAGGAATTTGTTTGCAAAATGGCCAAATCGCGGGCTTCTTATGTAGTAATTCAAAAAGGCAAAATCCCGAAAAAATAGTAAATGATCTCCAAATATTTTGAAATTTTGAAAATATCATTTTTAAATTATTTGGAAGAGATTGTAGAAAGAAAATCTTGATTCAGAGTTCGTTTGCAAAATGGCCAAATCCCGAGCCTCCTATGCAATAATTCAAGAAGATAAATCCCGAAAAAATAGCAAATGAGCTCCAAAAATTCTAAAAATTTTCAAATCTCATTTTTTAATTATTTGAAAGAGATTGGAAAAATAAAAATCTTGATTTGGAGCTCGTTTAAAAAATGGTATAATGTGGAGGCATAAAGGGCATTTTTGGAAGAAAAAATCCAAATAAATAGCAAACGGACTCGGATAATTTTGAAAACTTCCAGAACTCAATTTTTTATTATTTTGGAAGTATTAAAAAAATAAAAATTGAATTTGGAGTCTGTTTGATATTTATTTGCATTCGGGGGGTAAAACGGTTATTTCACCCAAGCAACCGAAAAGGGCTTTTTTGGGCCTTTCAAAAAATCATAATTGGGCTGGTAAAAAGAAGTGTTGGCCTGCCCAGGCCCAAAGGAAGGAGGAAGCTTCTGATTTTTTAATAAAATGGCTAAAAATCAAGAGTTAGTTAGAGATTCTCTTTGATCAAGCCATGGTGATTAAGCCACATAGGCCAAGAGAGATGTCAACATTATTCTTGAACAACTGTAATTTGAGATAGCTGATATGCTAATCTAAAGGTGGTAATTTCATGATTTTTTCACCTTGAATTATTAGCCATTTGATGGAAAATTGGTTACAAAAAATGACAACATCCTTGAGGGAATATGAGGGGGTTTCGGCCAACATGTATAGGGAGTCAGATTTTGCAATTTTCATCTTTATTTTGCTGAGTTCTTTTAGTTTTTACTTGGTTTTTCTCTCCTTGGTTGAAAGCAAAAAAGAAAAGTTTAGAAAAGAAAGGAAAGAAAGGAAAGTTTGAAGAGATAAAGCTTGAAATATAGCTTCTTGAGGTTGCTCTTGAGCACCAACTCTTGCACTTTCTTGATTTTCCATTCTTGTTTTTGCTATTTTGATTTCTATTTGGTGAGTTTCCATTTTAAATAAATGTTCTTTATTGTTCTTTTTAAGTTCTTCCTTCATCTCCTTCTTGAATATATTTTTTACAATTTTTTTTTACAATAAACTCACCATGGCCGAATGGCCAACATTATTTATTTAAGTTGCTGTTTTGGTTTATTTTACCATATTGTTTATGTTATTTTCTTTGATCTTGGTGTTTTAAATGTTATTTTACTTCATAATCTCGAGTTATATTTTAATTTGGTTGCTTTGTTTGTTGCCATTTATGTTTTAAATTTCATGTTTTTGCATTTTTAATTTTCTGTTTTCATAATGTTTAAATTTGAGCATGTTTTAGATTTAGTATATCAAGTGTTTGTGAAAATGCTTGTGTGGTCTTTGCATGATTTGAGTTTTATATCTTAGTTGAGCATGTTCTTTATTTAGTATATTAAGTGTTTGTGAAAATGCTTGTGTGGATTTTGCATGATTTGAGTGTTATATTTTAGTTGAGCATGTTAGTATACCAAGTGTTTGTGAAAATGCCATGCTTGTTGGAGCTTGAGGCCATTTGGCTACTCCATGTGTTTTGCATTGTGTTTTGCATTTTTTCCATGTTAGTTGGTAGGTTTTTGCATTTGCATGACATTTGATTTAGTTTTGCATGCTAGTATACCAAGTGTTTGTGAAAATGCCATGTTTGCTAGTTACATTATTCCATTCGGCCACTCTTGGAATTTTTGCATTTATGTGCATTCTTGCCATGTTAGTTGATAGGTTAGCATTTGCATGATATGTGTTTGAGTTTTTGTTTTAAGCATGCTTTGTGTTTGTGAAAATGCCATGCATATTTTAGTTATTAAGTTTGGTTTATTTGCCATACATGTTCATGCATTTTAGGTCTAGGTTGCATTAAATGCCATGCAAGTTCATTTAGGTCTAGGTCACTTTATGAATGCCATGCATTTTTTTCATGACATTTAGGTTTAAATCCATGCATTTCATACATTATGTTTGCTGTATTGTTTCATGCATTGCAAGTTCATGCCACTTAAATAATGACTTGAGTCAATTAATGGCTCAAAGTCATGCTCTCTTGAGCACACTTGTGGAAAATTAAAGTTTGTCAAATTGATTATTCTACCTTTGTGATTTTTTTTACTTAGCCAATTTTTATCTAACTTTCAAAAAGTCCTAGCTACTGTTTGTGAGCTATTTTATGATTTTCAAATATTTTTACTTTGATTTTTAAATGATTTTATCAAAGGCAAATATGTGTTTTGACAAAACAGTTTTTTCACCCAGTACTCGTACATTTTAGATTTTTTTGGTAATTCATATTTAATCACAAAATTAAGCCGATTTGTTCCCATGTAATTTTAGATGTCCTGAGTCTCCAGTATTTTTTTCATAATTTTTTGAATTTTGAAAAATAGGGTAAAAAATCGCGGCTTAAAACTGGACAGTGGAGTCAGAATTGAATATAAAGAAAAATCATTTTTCTGTTTTGGTTAAGTTACCTAGAGTGGGCTGATTATGAGGGTTAGCTACTGACTTAGGGTAGTTTCTAAGCCTTTTAAACTCTAAAAATGGTTCTTCAAGTCTCGGGTTAAGGGTAGTCAAGTCTGCATTTTTTAAACTTAGGAAATTAGAGCCATTTAAAAAAAGATTTAGCCCAATTTTTATTTTTAATTCAAGCTTTTCAAAATTGTTTTCATACAATCACAAAGTATTTTGGTTTTAGAATATTTAATTTGACATATTTTCCTAAGGTAGCCGAATATCTTTTTAGATATACGGATTTCCTTAATTAAAGGAAAAAAATACATTTTCATGCATTGCATTTTCATATTCATGCATTTTTATATAATATGTGATTTTTGCTATGATAATTTCTATGATATTGTTATGATTTTAAGTTATGTTATATTGTTTATTATATGATTTGGAATATTTCATGATATCCTATGCTTTTTATTTAGTTATTTTTTGTCATATTATTTAGCATATACTATGTTCATGCATTATTATTTTCATTTTTATTTTCATGCATATTATATGATAGCATTATTTTATATTTTATGTCATTTAAATTATATGCCATATCATCCATATTTGCCATTTCATTTAAATAATGTCATTTCATATAGAATATATTATGTTACTTAGGTTATTTTATTTCATTTAGAATATATCATATGACTTAGGATATTGCATCTCATATAGAATATACTATGTTACCTAGGTCATTTCATTTTATTTATAATATGTCATATAACTTAGGATATTTCATTTCATTTAGAATATGCTAAGGAATTTATTTCATTTCATTTAGAATATGCTAAGGCATTTACATTATATCATATCATTTAGGAAGCATTTATTATTTAGATTTTGCTATGTCATTTTATTTATGTCATGCATATACATATTCATATCTTTTAAAATGTTTTCAAAAGGATAATGATTTTTCAATAAAAAATAAAGATATTCCCGAGTTAAAATAATTCATGAGTTCTCTACCGGGTTTGCTGGAGGCAATATAATCAATTATCATTAATAAAGGAATATCTTTCTTTCAAAAAACGAGAATGATTCGGAAAGTTTTCCAAATTAATAAAAATTTATATATTTTGCCACGTTTGTTGGGATAGGAAAATTTTGAATTCATAAATTCCAAATCATTTTCAATTAAAAATGGAATTATTTTTCTTTAAATTGGAATTAACTTGAAATACTAAATTTAAAACCGATTTTTTACTGAGACTTGAGTTAACACACGATTAATAAGGTACCGTTTATACGGGCGTTGTGGGGGTGCTAATCCTTCCCCACACGTAAACGAGTCCCGAACCCGTTTGTTTGATTTCTCTGGTTTAAACGCAAACTTGAAATTTGTTTTAAAAATGTTTTAATTAATTTTTAAAATATTTTATAAAATCGGTTTTAATAGGTGGTCAATCTCACCTAGCTAAAAAAGATTGGTGGCGACTCCATGTCTTTTTCAAGGCCATTTTCAAAACCTTCATTTTTCTAGAGGAATTAAGTCGACTTTTCCTCGTGTTTTTTTAATGTCACGCTTAACGAATAATAAAGTCTTGTGATGAGACTCGTTATTTTTAGGTTGCGACAGCTTGGCGACCCCACTAGGGACAATTAGAGAGTCAGGCCTAAAAATTAGTCGTGTGTTATCAAAGTCTCGGTTTTGTTGGTTTAATTGGTATTTAATTTTAATTCCCACATTTTAAAAAATTAAGAATAATTTCAAAAAAATAATAAAATGTTTTTAAATATGTCCATATTCATGTGCATACATATTATAATTGTTCTCTGGTTATTTTGGTGCATATATTTATTTATTGATTAATTGATGATTTATGTTGTTTAATCTTGTTGGGGCATTTAGAATAAGGGGTGTAGAATAGGTGGTAACAGGTTTGTTTTGTTCCTCCGCACACACTGTATTTGCATTTGCATAACATGAATCCTCTACCCGGGTTCCGTCCTTTTAAGTGGGAGTAAAGTAACTAAGCCTTCGTGATTGATCCTCCGTATGGGCTAGTGAAACACTTTCGGAGTATAAAGTACCTAATGCCTTCGTGATAATCCTCCGCATGGGCATAGGAAAATATACTCTAACGAATTGAACCCGCTTTTATCGGGGTGCCTTACTAGCCTTCACCGGCGATAGTGAGGAACAATTCAGGGCCTTAGAACCGATTCGCCTTCATATAATAAACCTAGGCGAAGCCATGCCGGATTTCAGTTAGATATACCTAAAATAGGAACACATGGAGAGACATTTCTAAACCTTTTGTTACCTATTTTACATTCTGAAGAAGTTTTGTACATCGGGCAACGATGTACGTACATCACCCGTAATAAATGTGTTAATCCATCCCAAAGGCACTGTGATACCTATATAAGTAGATATTTGTCGGGGCAAAATATTCATTAATTGTTTTTTTAAATAAAAAAAAAATCCTTTTTCAAGCATTTTTGCATTTTGCACATTTCATACATGTGTGAATAGAGCATGTACATTTTGGTTGTATTATTGATCTTATTCTTTGCAATAAACAGTTGGTAATTTCATCTGATGATTTCATAAAATCGGTAGTGTTGCATGAACATTTGGATATTGTACCATAGTAAGATCCACTACCCTAGAATTCTTTTGAAAATAATATGGTTGGTTTTTCATAAAAAAAAAAAACATGTTTCAAAAAAATCATAAATTTGGAGGCAAATCTTGCATAATGAGATTTTTGAATAATCAAGATTTAGGTCCCACCAATCATTGGTTAATTTATTTGTATCATTTTGACATCGTGTTACAGTCCTAACATGCATGGTTATTCATTGTAGAATACATTTGTGATTACATGGTCATTCTTTGTACCTACCTTTGTATTAATTCATTTATTCTTAGCATGTATCATTTTGACATCATAGCATGCATGGTTCTTCATTGTAGAATACATTTCTGATATACATGGTCATTCTTTGTACTTACCTTTGTATTAATTCATTTATTCTCCGCATGTATCATTTTGACATCATAGCATGCATGGTCATTCATTGTAGAATACGTTTATGACATGCATAGTCATTATTTGTATCTACTTATGCATCAATTTATTCATTTTTTTAATCCATCATGTTGGCATTAGATTGCATCCATAGCATACATAGTCACTATAATTTCTCTGTATATGTTCATGCATTAATCATCAGTATATTCATGCACATAGGAATAGAGTATGTACATTCATAATTGTATTCTTAATCTCATGACATTTTCATTTGCATGAAAGGGGTTCAAGATATTAGGAATGAATCGGAGGAACGATTGGGTGTTTTGGAACACAACCAAGAGGAATGTGGACATGAAATCGGGAAGTGAAAGAACAACTTGCCAAATTGCTGAAAATGGTTGAGGATACGGGTAAAAGTAAAAAGGAACTTTGTCAGGGCTCTGCATCGCCTTCGGATCAACCGAAACCATTAGGTCCATAACATACAATCCTTGCTGGATCCTGCACTTGTCAATGACACAAAGGTTGCAATCCTGATGAAATTGTGGACAAAATCGTGAAAATGATTAAACTTGAGAGCCTGATACCGAAGATAGAAACCTTGGATCCTATACCATACCTGCAAACTATTCAAGGTCCAAGCCAGTATCCCCACCCTACCATGGTCCAATCATCCATTGGGATGACCATTACGGGATTCCTGAATCCCACTCCATCACCAACAACTCCCAGTTCATACTATTTCCCTCATCAATCACCTTATCCAGCATCTGGGATAGGAACCTCGAGCTATGTACAACCTCTAAAGGCCCCGTGTCCAAATCCATACCCTTACCATGCTGTTCTGCCACATCTCCATGTAAACACTTCGGTTCGGACCTTAGTGCCACCACCAAGTGCCCCAACTCCTAGGCCAAGTGTGACTAAGAAACGACCCCAGGATATGATCCAAAGGCCTTTTGATCCTCTTTCAATCAGCTACCGAGAGCTTCTCCCTATACTGATCCAAAATCACATGATTGCCTATATCCCATTGAAACCCCTATTACCACCATATCCAAACGGGTATAATCCAAATGCAAGATGTGATTATCATTGTGGAATTGTTGGCCATAACGTTGAAGACTGTATGGCATTCAAAAAGAAAGTGCAAACTCTTATCAATGCCAAGTGGTTGGATCCAAGGACACTGATTGATAGAGGACTGGGAAAACGTCATTAGGATTGGGAGATTTACAGCATTAAGATGGAAAGAATTCGGTCTTATATGATGTAATAGGATTTCACTTTTTCAGTAGCCGGCTGTTATAGCCTTAGGATGCTAGGAAGAATAAAGGGCTTGTAAAAGATAGTTTTAACCATTGTACAAATTTTGTAAAACATGGTTTATACCATTGTGAACGTTGATATGGGAATGAATTGATTATGTTTCAAATTTAGAAGATGTTGATGATTAAGTTCCTCCGATTCTTATTTCCTTGATATCTTCCCCTTTGCATTTTGCATCTGATCAATTATTTGTCCTACCATACATTCATACATGTATCATGTTAGCATCAGGTTGCATTCATGCATTCATAATCAACATGATTTTTCTGTATATATCCATGTAGTAATTTGTTTATTCTTTACATGCATCATGTTGACTTTGGGGTTGCATTCATGACAAACATAGTCAGCATGATTTTTCCGTATATGCTTATGCATTAATCTATCATATTAACATCAGGATGCATTCATGACACACATGGTTAGCATGATTTTCTTTGTATATACTCTGTATCAATCGTTCATTGTTTGCATGTATCAGACACCGGGTTGCATTCATAGTGTATATGATCATTCATTGGGAAATATGCTAAAATGTACATGATCAGTCATTGCATATCCATGTGTTGATTTGTTTATTCTTTGCTTGCAACATGATTGACATCATGATTGCATTTATTACATATATGGTCAGCATGTTTCCATTGTACATGTCCATACATCATATTGTTTAGACTTCACATGCATCAAATTGCATTCATGGCTCATTCATCATGACATACATTTGGGGGAAATAAAACAGAAGTTGGATTGGCTTTAAGAGTCTTTGAAAGAATTTCCATTTCAAATCAAAAGAAGTACTGAGTACCCTTTTAAAATACAGGCTAGTGCTATGGAGGATGAACAAGTTGCCCGAATGGAAAAAATGGAAAGGGAACAGAAAGAATTGTGAGAACAGATGGCAAAGTCTCAAGCAAAATCTAAGGATCAGATGACTAAATTGATGGAGCTAATTTCTATCGTAATCAAGGGAAAAGGATACACCGAAAACTTTGTCTCCAGGAAAGGGTTAGAGGCACAAAAGGGTCAGAATGAGGTCGTAATGATTGATGCCCAGAACACTGTTAACCCCGTCAATATCCTAAACTCAGATGATCCAGCTGAACAGGAAAATTTGAAAATGGTTTCATTAAATGAGGTTGAGTTGGCAGATTCCCAAGGGAAATATCAGTTGTTAGATGAAAGGCTCCGGGTAGTAGAAAATACAGATGTATTTGGGAGTTTAGATGCGGAAGAACGATGTTTGGTCTTCGATTTAGTCATTCCTCCCAAGTTCAAGATCCCTGACTTTGTGAAATATGACGGGACGACCGATCCATCAGCCCACATCACTATGTTCTGCCGGAAGATGACAAGTCATATAGATAATGATAAGCATTTGATTCACTACTTTCAGGATAGCCTCAGCTGATCCGCAATTAGGTGGTATAGTCAGTTGAGCAAGAATCAGATTCGCTCTTGGAATGACCTGGCTAGGGTTTTTCTAAACCAGTACAAGCATATAACCGACATGGCGCCTGACCGTCTCACCTTGCAAAATATGAAGAAAAGAGCTACGGAGAGTTTCAAAGAATATGCGCAATGGTGGATGAGCCTGGCCATCCAAGTACAACCGTCCTTAACTCAGAAGGAAACCACTGTCCTTTTTGTGAATACACTACAGGCCCCATACTACAATAGACTTGTCCGCAACACCACGAAGAATTTTTTGGACATGGTAATTTCAGGGGAGATGATTGAGAATGCTATCAAGGATGGGAAAATTGAAGGATAAAGAACATTCAATACCAAGAAAAAATGAGGCATCTGAAAAAAAAAAAATTGAAAAAGATACCCAAGTCGTGGAAGACTTTGCCCCACCTCCCTAATTCTCCTCGTATCAGCCATTTTACTCTACCCTAAACAATGTCTCTGAAGGTTTTTATCCCTACCAACCAACGACTGCAACTACACCAGAATTTACATCTGTCTATGAATCAAACACCCTTGGGAATAATCGAAGGGGGCATAAAAAGCGAAAAAGAAATCAAGATGACCTGATTCATGTGACATACAGTGAGCTATTACCTCAACTCATCTAGAATCACCTTGTGACACCCATGCAATTAGAGCCTCTGAAACCCCCTTATCCGAGATGGTATGATGCTAATGAGTGTTGTGGTTATCATTCTGGCAATCAAGGTCACTCAACAGAGAACTGCCCTGCTTTGAAGTACAAGGTCAGAGATCTCATCAAGGCTGGTTCGATAAGTTTTGAAGATGGGGAAGCCAAGTGTCATAAGAAACATTGTGCATGATCATATTAGGTTTTTGACGCGTGTAGTTCTATACACTGTGATGATGAAAGCACTTGTCTCATGTTAACATCTATATGAATTAAATGAATTTTGAATTTTAAATGCTTTGTGTTTGTTGTGTTTTAACAATAATTTGAATTTGCAAAAACAAGCATTAAGGAATTTTTAATAATGGATAGTCTCAAGAAGATTGATGATCAGTGTTACAAAGGACCCAATACCTTCTTCCCTCTCTTTAGGTTTTCCTAAGCCTAAATCTCTTAAACCAAGAACACTTGAAAGACCTAATGCTTCAAGGAATATGAATGATTTGACTTCATAAAACCATTATCATCACAGAATAAGCAAAGACGTAGATCTTAGTCTAGGCTATGAACAAAGGAACGAACTTTTTGAAAATTTTCAAATTCCTTGAAATTCAAACAAATGAGACATTCTTTCAAGAATCTAGATTTTGATAATTTGGTGTGTGTAAAGATTGTGCTAAAACCATTCATGACCTTTCCCAATGACCACAAAACACTGATTGCCTAAACATCACTTCATGATTGACACCCTGGGGCACAATGATTAAACTAGATTATCCCATATCCTAGAGAAAACCCATTTTTAGATCATATTTTCCTCGTCTCTTCAAAGAACTCAGATTGGAAACTCAGCCTTTTCAGTATATACCTAAACTTGCTATGTTCCTCGTTGATACAAATTCTCATTGGTTAATCAAATTGGGGCATCATATGCGAAAATGATAGATACATGGTGAATAAGGATGGACTAACGCATGAATCATTGGGGCATGCTATGAAAAATGAAAAATGAAAAAAATTGTGATATCATGCATATGAGAATTCAGATGATTCCAAAGTGCAAAATGAAATTCTGAATATCTATTTCCCCTGGGGATTGCTTTTCAATGTGAATATTCGTGCTTGACATGAGGAATGGCCAACTTTCATATCCCTTTCACACAAAAAGAAATTATCCATAGTCACCCCTTTTGAGCCAAAAGAATTCTTTCTTCTTTGAACCCTGATCAAGGATCACCCTCTACACTATGGGGAAAATGTAAAGAAAGATCTTTTTAAAGATCATTGAGAAACGAATCCTAGCTCAAAGACAGATGCAAAGCAAATGGAGCCCCAAATAAAGACGGGCTCACTCCGTTGAAAAAGAAGGGGGCAAAATGAAAGCAAAAAAAAAAAAGTGTGAAAGACATGGCAAATTGAAAGCCAAAAGTAAAGAAGAAAAAGAGCAAAGTCAAAAGGAAAGAAATGTCCAAGAAGGGACAAATGCTTCAAAGACAATCCTCCTAAAAAAATGATCCTTGATCTGATTACCCTCAAACACATATTTTGGGCCTATTTATCCTTTCTTTCTGAACCCTGAGCCGTGGCCTACATTACGTGCTTTAAAAGTCCATTTTCATCAAGCATGAATATTTAATTTGAAAGGTTTTTCTCAGATTTTATCCCATTTTATCGAATTATCATTTCACTAAGGAAGAATTCAGAATTCTCAAGTGTATGGTAGAAAAAAAAAATTGGAAAGAATGGGACTCTAGGGCGAAAACCCAAAAATGGGCGGTCTATAGTAAAATGAAAATTTTTGATGCCATCTATGAAAGTTCCGATACCACAAAAAGAGAAGGTCATCTTAAAAAAGTGGTCATCGAGGAACATTTAAGAATTCCTGAACCTCCCAAATTGTCAATTCTCATTCAGAGGATTGTCTTCAAAAGTTGAAACTTTTGTTCCAAGATTAAACTTTTCGGTTTAAACATCCCAGCTAATCTTGATGCTTGTCAAAATCCCTTGATATGGAAACTAAAAGAATGTTAAATTTGTTTGGTTCTCAATAAATTCATGATTTATAAAACTTGTTCCATTTGTGAGCCTAGAAGGGATATACATTTTTGTCATGAAGTTTTCCTGGAAAAGAAAAGAATCTTGTTATACCAAGCCTTGCCAATCCCAATTGAAAAAACCAAATTGATACTTAGAGAAATTTCTAACAATGATCATCAGTCTTCAAAAGATTTGTACATCACACATTATGGGGTTAATATTTTTTGTTCAGAAGTTTTCAAAATGCGAAAACAAATAAAGAGATTTTGAGATACCCATTTTGATGTTGACATGAGACAAGGATTTTTCTAATTCAAAGGTATAAAACTGCCAAGATAGGTCCTGACTTCCAGATATAAGAAGAAGAAATAAAACCCGGTTCAAATCTCTATTGATGAAAGTTTGAAAATTGTTGGGGCAAAGAGAATAGCCAAAATGAATTGAAGATATACTCTGATTTGAAGAGGAAAAATGAATTTGAAAGGCTAAGCCAAAGTCTAGAAAAACAGTCGGGGGCATTTGCATCACTCATGAGCACTCATCTCTTTATCAAGCTTTTACATCCACACAGTGTCGGCAAGCATTTGCATCATTCATGGGTATTTGCATTGGCATTATTCCATAAGCATCTGCATTTTACCTTTACATTTACATTCTTCATGAAATTCGCATTTGTGTCATCTCAAACAATTGCATCATTTCTAGAATCATTGCATTATTGTGTGGTAATTGTAGTTACACCATTTATAAACCAGTTACATGAATACAATTAGTAGGGGCATCTGTATCATGAAACATGGGCATCAATCCAGGCCATTTGCATTTACACTAAGAAATATTTTACATTTGCACCATGAAGCATGAGCACCTTGTTAAAAGAAATGTGCATCTGCATCATTTCTCAAAGCTTCTGGAGGAGTTACCCAGAATTTATAATGAGCAAGTCTTTGGTGGTGGTAGCCAAAGCTTCTGGTAGGGATATCCAGAATTTTACAGTTTTAAAAGTGAACAAGTCTTCGGTGGTGATAGCTGAAGCCTCTGTTGGAGATATCCAGGGTTTTATAATTTTGAAAAATGAGAAATCTTCTTCTGGAGGAGTTACCCAGAATTTTACAATGAGCAAGTCTTTGGTGGTGATAGCCAAAGCTTCTGGTGGGGATATCCATAATTTACAGTTTTAAAAGTGAACAATTCTTCGGTGGTGATAGCTAAAGCCTCTGGTTGAGATATCCAGGGTTTTATAATTTTGAAAAATGAGAAATCTTCTTCTGGAGGAGTTACCCAGAATTTTACAATGAGCAAGTCTTTGGTGGTGATAGCCAAGCTTCTGGTGGGGATATCCAGAATTTTACAGTTATAAAAGTGAACAAGTCTTCGGTGGTGATAGCTGAAGCCTCTGGTAGAGATATCCAGGGTTTTATAATTTTGAAAAAAGAGAAATCTTCTTTTGGAGAAGTTACCCAAAATTTTATTCAACATGTGCATCTACATCAAGAAGCATTTGCATCAATCTAAGTTAGTTGAATCTGCATCAAGAAAGTTTGCATCAAATCAAGTCATTTACATTTGCACCAATCTAAGTCATTTGCATCTACATCAAGAAGCGTTTGCATCAACTAAAGACATATGCATTTGCATCATGAAGCATTTGCATCATCTCTTAAAGCTTTCAGGTATAATCGAACTCGTTTTGCTTCTCAAATGAGTCGAGCCCCGAGATCATCGTCGAGGTACTTTCTTTTATATGAACAAGTCTTCGGTGGTGATAGCTGAAGCCTCTGGTGGAGATATCCAGAGTTTTAAAATCCTTTGAAAAGGTAGAAAGTCTTCGGTGGTGATAGCTGATGCTTCTGGAGGTGATACCCAGAATTTTTACAGTTTTAAAATGAGCAAGACTTTGGTGGTGATAGCCGAAGCTTCTGGAGGAGATACCCAGAATTTTAAACACAGCTGAGAACAAGATAGGTTAAGGCCCCGAGACCATCGTCGAGGTCATTTCTTTTCTTACAAATCGAATTCGTTTCCTTAAGACGAGTCGAGCCCCGATATCATCGTCGAGGTACTTTTTTTTTATTATGAACAAGTCTTCGGTGGTGATAGCTGAAGCCTCTGGTGGAGATATCCAGAGTTTTAAAATCCTTTGAAAAGGTAAAAAGTCTTCGGTGGTGATAGCTGAAGCTTCTGGAGGTGATGCCCAGAATTTTTACAGTTTTAAAAATGAGCAAGACTTTGGTGGTGATAGCTGAAGCTTCTGGAGGAGATACCTAGAATTTTAAACACAGCTGAGAACAAGACAGGTTAAGGCCCTGAGACCATCGTCGAGGTCATTTCCTTTCTTGCAAATCGAATTCGTTTCCTTAAGACGGGTTGAGCCTTGATTAGTCAGGGAATTCAATTTAAGGACAAAATCTTCAATTTACTGTTTTTAAAATAAAAAAATAAAAAAAATTGAAAAAAAAATGAAAAAAGAGAAAAAAGGAAAAAAATGAAAAAAAAATGAAAAATGAAAAAATGATAGAAGAATGAAAAAGAAAACCCTTTTCCCTTTCCTTCACATGTGATTTCACTGACCGTACAAAATTAGTGTCGGTTTATCTTTGCCTGATTCCTGATTCTCAGCAATAGCCAAAGAGGGGCAGCTGTACACACCTAATTTTGTCCGGACCACTAAAACAGGTATGTTTTCTTTCTAAATTGATGTTTCCGAGTGTAAAAAGACTTTTTTATCCCGCAGGTGGTACTCCAAGACTTAGTTTAAGAGGGCGAGCATAAAAAGTCAAACTTGAAAAAAGTCAACCCCAGAAAGTTGATAACTCGTATAATTATATAGTTTTTAGTTATGTTTTATTATTGTTTTGTGTCAAATACGAGTTATTATTGTTTAGTCTAATTGTGTTTATGATCTTTTATATTTTTATGTAATTTGGTGTTTTTCACAAGTTTCTTTGAGTGATTTCAGATTACTAGAATTAAAGGCAAATCCAGTTCAGTTCCAGTTCCGACACCGTTTGCCATATCAGCTATATCTCGAGTTTCACTGAAGCAATAAGGCTGCAATTTGTAGCCGTGCAAAGCTAAGAGGCATATCTATCTTTTTCATGTTTTACACTTCTTGAAACGGAGTCGTTTTCCCTAGCGAAATCGACCATCAAGTTGGCTGATGTGCAATGACGTCTGTGCTGACCTATTTTCGTATTTTGCCCATATCTTCTTATCCACATCAGCAAATGAGCTGATTCCAACGGCTATGGATCCGTAACGGATAGGGGTATATTTTTCTAGAAGACAATTTTATCAGATCGAGCCTCCAACATTGACAAAATCGACCATAAAGCTGGCTGATCAGAATTGTCATACAATATGACGAAAATTGTTAGAAAAATGCACCCACCTATTATACCTACCTTTGAAATTTGTAAAGCTTGTCTCTTGTCATTTAGCCCTCCAAAATGTGTATAAATAGAGGGCCTTGGATGAGTATTGGGGTACATTATACATTGGTAGGATATTAGCCATTGTAATAAAATTCTCTAAGTTTTCTTCTTTTTTCCTTTCTCTAGTTTTCTTTTTCTTTATTTACTTATGCTTCTTACATTTCTTTTCATTTTTAGTATGTGTTGCTAATCATATTGTTGAGGTGATGAGGTGAAGCTCTTGGTAAATGCTAAGGTTAGTCTCTTAAACATGAGCTAAAATGAATCATCATTTATAAACACTAGTATAGATAATATTTTCTTTTGGTTTAAAATCATACTTGCAAAGTAGAGATCTTGATTCATTATTGACAATGAAAATGGCACAGTAAATGCTTGGTTTCATAACCTTGATTTGTTGTAGACATATACCTTGGCATAAGGAATGCTTGGACTCTTTTTATGAGTTTTGAGGACACCAAATGAACATAATATCATATGCTATGGACGTTGGACAATTTGGACTAAATTGCTAAACCTTCCGATTGGAACCTCCTTTATGTGTGGATTTCAATTGTGTAATAAAACAAGATTAATCTTAGCATAACACCAAGAGTGGATTCTCTAACCTCAACATCCTTTCTTATTGTTTTTTTATATCTTGTTTAATTGTTTTTATGTTATTTTGTTTATTTTGTTCTCTAATATCTTGTTTACTTTCTTTGTTATTGATTCCCTAATATCTTGTTTATTTTCCTTTTCATATATATTTATAAACTTATACTTACTAGTACGCTTCCCTGTGGTTCGACCTCGGACACCCGAGAATTTATTACTTGAACATAACCTGCACTTGGGTTTACAACTCTTAATTGAGTCTCCATCAAGTTTTTGGCGCCGTTGCCGGGGAGGCAATACTAAGTATATAAGTATATTTATTTTTATTGGCTGGTTATACCGCCTATATTTATTTTTATTGGCTGGTTATACCGCCTAATTTTCTATATATTTATATTTATATTGTATATTAACTTTGTTTTATTTTTATTGGCTGGTTATACCGCCTAATCTGTATATTAACTTTGTTTTATGCTTGTTTGGCGACGTGATTTTAGATCTCGTCGTTTAGTTAGATTTTATTGTGAAACTTTTTCAGGTAATCTTTCTAATACAACTCCTACCATGGCTGACAATGAAAGTGTTCATGCTGAAGATGAGAACAGACAAGTACGTATCATGCGTGACTACTTGCAACCAACTCGAATCTCATCACCCTCTTGTTTTATTTTTCCTCTCAATGCAAACAACTTTCGTTTTAAACCAGGTATGATAGCTTTGCTTCCAAATTTCCATGGGTTAGAATCGGAAAGTGCTTACTCGATAATATTTTGGTTTTAGAATATTTAATTTGACATATTTTCCTAAGGTAGCCGGATATCTTTTTAGATATACGGATTTCCTTAATTAAAGGAAAAAAATACATTTTCATGCATTGCATTTTCATATTCATGCATTTTTATATAATATGTGATTTTTGCTATGATAATTTCTATGATATTGTTATGATTTTAAGTTATGTTATATTGTTTGTTATATGATTTGGAATATTTCATGATATCCTATGCTTTTTATTTAGTTATTTATTTAGTTATATTATTTAGCATATACTATGTTCATGCATTATTATTTTCATTTTTATTTTCATGCATATTATATGATAGCATTATTTTATATTGATCCGATAAAGTGAAGGCTGTCCAGAATTTGCCACCTCCACGTATGTACTATGGGCCTTCGTGCAATAGTGGACAGAAAAATCAAGGTTTTGGAAGTTTTTTGAGACTCAGCCTTAGTGATATACCAGTTACGGAGAAAATGGGAAACCCGGGATACAAAGTTAATCAGATATAGAGAACTCATACTGAGATTATTAGAGGAGTTTGAAGAAGTAAGTTTCAATTACTTCCCCCGAGAAGAAAACCGAATGGCGGATGCTCTGGCTACTTTGTCATCAATGTTTAAAGTGAATGAAGGGGCGAAAGTTGTGCCAATCAAGATGAGCATATATAAGTCTCCTGCCCACTACTTGAGTATTGAAGAAGAAGCAGATGGTCTCCCTTGGTATAACGACATCTTACAGTACATCAAGAGTCAACAGTATCCAGAACAGGCAACATAGAATGACAAGAGAACTCTGAGAAAGCTAGCAATGGGTTTTGCTCTAGACAGCGAGATTCTCTACAAGAAAGGGAAAGATCAAGTCCTATTGAGATGTTTCGGGTCTGCCGAAGCTCGAAGAATCATAGAGGAAGTCCATGAAGGGATATGTGGCACCACATGCTAATGGTTACATGCTTGCTAAGCAGATTATGAGGGCAGGGTATTATTGGATGACGATGGAAGAAGATTGTATCAGTTATTCCCGGAAGTGCCATAAATGCCAGATCTATGCGGATAAGATTCATGTGCCGCCATCGCTATTGCATGTCATGACCACACCTTGGCCTTTTTCAATGTGGGGAATGGATATGATTGGGCCTATTACCTCGAAAGCTTCAAATGGATATCGTTTCATCTTGGTGGCCATAGACTATTTCACAAAGTGGGTGGAAGCTGCTTCTTATACGAATGTAATGAAGTCGGTGGTATGTAGATTTGTCAAGAAGGAAATCATATGCCGATATGGATTGCCAGGAAGAATTATTTCAGATAATGCTCTCAATCTGAATAATAAGATGATGAAAGAGGTATGTACTCAGTTCAAAATCACGCATCACAATTTGGCACCTTATCGTCCAAAGATGAATGGGGAAGTAGAAGCAGCCAACAAGAACATCAAGAAGATTGTCGAGAAGATGACTGATGTGTACAAGGATTGGCATGAGATTTTTCCTTTTGCTCTTCATGCATATCGCACTTCAGTCCGCACATCTACAGGGGCAACGCCGTTTTCTTTGGTATGTGGTATGGAAGCAATATTACCTATTGAAGTTGAGATTCCTTCACTTCGTGTTTTGATGGAGGTTGGCCTAGAAGAGGCAGAATGGGTTAGAGCTCGTTATGAACAGCTGAATCTCATCGAAGAGAAAAATTGAAGGCAATTTGTCACGGGCAGTTGTATCAGAAAAGGATGATTCGAGCCCATAACAAGAAGGTTCGAGCCAGACAGTTCTGACAAGGAGAATTGGTACTCAGAAAAATTCTCCCCATAGTGAAGGATCTGCGAGGAAAATGGGCTCCAAATTGGGAAAGACCCTATGTGGTAAAAAGAGATTTTTCTGGAGGAGCATTGATTCTAACTCGGATGGATGGGGATGATTTTAGACATCCCGTGAATGCTAATAAATTGAAGAAGTATTATGCTTCAAAAAAAAAGTGTGAAGCTATGCACTTAGGAATTCGAATGATTCCAAGTGTAGAAATGGAAATTCTATATATCTACCTCCCCTGAGAATTGTTTTTCGAAGAGAATATTCATTCTTGGTGTGATAAATGGCCATCTTTCATATTCCCTTCACTAAGAAGAAATTATCCCTAGTCACCCTTTGAGCCTTAGGAATTATTTCTTTCGTTGAACCCTGATCAAGGATCACCCTCTACACTGGAGGGAAAATACGAGGAAAAATAATCAAAATCATGGAAAAAAGAGAGCCATTGGAAAATGTGAAATCAAAGAATGGCAAATGAAAGCCGGCAAAAAAAAAAGTCCAAAAAGGGGACAAATGTCTCAAGAATTAATTCTCCTCAGGAAATGATCTTTGATTCGATCACCCTTAAACACATTTTGGGCTTATTTTATCCTTTCCTTCTAAACCCGAACCTTGGCCTACATTACGTACTTTAAAAGTCCATTTTGATCAAGCATAGATATTTAATTTGAAAGGTTTTTCTCAGAATTCTTCACATTTTTTGAATTGACATTTTTACTTTGGGAGCATTTAGAATTCTTAGATGAATGGTAGAATGTAAAAAAAAAAAAATTGAGAGGTTTAAGCCGAAAACCCGCAAAGGGCGACTTAATACCGAATGGGGGACACTTGAGTTGAAAACCCGCAAAGGGCGGCTCAAGTACTGATTAAGGTTTGAATCAATGCTTCGTGTAAAGGGGGATAAAGTGTTTGAAAATCAGAGAAAAGGGGAACGACTCAGTCTGACATGACTACGGAAGCCGAGGGATTACCCAAGTAAATTGACCGTTCAAGAGAAATTTCAGATGATTTGAAAAATGAGGGGTCCAAGATATTCCGCATCCGGGGCATCAACAACCTATAACTTTACATTTCTTTTTATATCCTTGATATCCACTTTTATCATTTTAAAACATCTTGTTGCAATAAATTTTTGTTACCCCTTTTATGAAAATTGCTTGTTTCATACATTTTTATTGCATTTTGTTTGTTATTAAATTCAATGATTATTAGTAAACATAAATTTTTTAATAAAAGGGAGTTTAAAAGTATTACTAAGGAATAGATCTAAATCTTAGAAAAGGTTTGGAAACAACTAATTTCGATGGAAAATTCACCAAGTAAAGGGAAACAGTTAAAGTGGTAGAGATCCCGTCATGAAGTCAGAAATTTGTGAATTTCAGTGAAGTTAGAAACTAGGACTGTTTGACAAATTATCTTGAGTAAAGGGTTCTTTAAGTGGGGCATCAGTGAACAGTTGAAGACTCCATCATGAAGTCGGATAATCTGTGAACCTTAAAGAAATCATGACACAATCATTTGACTGCATTCATCCTTAGGAATCATATAAGCATTTGCAAAGCATGTCATTCTCATCATTGCATTTAGTTAACATTGCAGGAATCAAGAAAACTTTGGCTTCCCGAATCGAACTTGTTCTGCTTCTCAAGTGAGTCGAGCCTTGAGACCATCATCGAGGTATTTCCTTTTGTTTTAAATTGAATTCATTCTGTTTTATCAAATGAGCCTAGCCTTGAGACCACCGTCGAGGTATTTCCTTTTGTTTTAAATTGAATTCATTATGTTTTATCAAATGAGTCGAGCCTTGAGACCGTCGTCAAGGTATTTTAATCACGGGTAAGACCTTCGGGCACCATTTTTAAAGACCTTCGGGCACCATTTTTAAAGACCTTCAGGCACCATTTAGAGACCTTCAGGCACCATTTTAAAGACCTTCGGGCACCATTTTTTAAAGACCTTCGGGCATCATTCTTAATGACTTTCGGGCACCATTTTAAAGAACTTCGGGCACCATTTTTAAGACCTTTGGGCATAATTTTTCATCACGGGTAAGACCTCCAAGCACCATTTTTAAGACCTCCGGGAACCATATTTTAAAGACCTTCAGGCACCATTTCTAAGACCTCCGGGTACCATTTTTAAGACCTTCGGGCACCATTTTTAAGACCTTCGGGCACAATATTTTCTTTTGAAATAGAACCCATTTCCTTAAGACGGGTCTAGCCTTGATTAGTCAGGGAATTCAATTTAAGGACAAAATCTTCAGTTTAGAGCTTTCTCAAAAAAAAAATGAATGAAAGAAATAATGAAATGAAAAAAAAAAAAAACCCTTTCACTTTTCTTCACATGTGATTTCACTAACCGTACAAAATTAGTGTTTGTTTATCTTTGCCTGATTCCTGATTCTCAACAATAGCCAAAGAGGGGCAGCTGTAGACACCTAATTTTGTTCGGACCCCTAAATCAGGTACATTTTCTTCCTAAATTGATATTTCTGAATGCTAAAAGGTTTTTCTCATCCTGCAGGTGGTACTCTGAGGCTTGGTCTAAGAAAGCAGACAGAAAAAGTCAGACTCGAAAAAGTCAACCCCAAAAAAAGTCAACCTCGAAAAAAGTCAACCCCCAAACAATCAACTACTGAAAAAGTCAACCCACTTTAAAATCAAGATTTGAGGTTCAATTGAAAAATGGTGAAAGAATTTTGATAATCCGAGGTCTACGTTGAAAGATATGGAGTTCGAAAGTTGGGTTACGAGATTCAGTAGAAAGGAAACCCCTAATTCAGGAATTTGGGGAAAAGTGCTTAAACGATCAAATTGGTTAGAATTGAAGGTTTCAAATGAAATATAAGAACTGAATACGGGTAATGGAGAAGCCATTTGGAAGAAAGACTGATAGAAAAGTCAATTTGGAAGAAAATCGAAGATTAGGGTTTTTTGGTGGATTTCGGTGAAATTTGAAAAATTGCAGAATTGGCCCAATTCGAAAGATCTAAAGCCTTTAATTGATGAGAAATGATTAAACAAGGATATCCCAAGGCTCAATTTGAAGAAAATCTAAAAATTGGACTTGTTTTGAGCAAAACCGAGCTTCGGAGGCAAAAGGGCAAAATTGGTAAATATGGGAAAAATAGAAAATGAACTCCAAAAATTTTTAAAATTTGCAAATCTCATTCTTAAATCATTTCGAAGAGATTGGCGAAAGAAAATCTTGATTTGGAGTTCGTTTGTAAAATGGCCAACTACCAGGTCTCCTATGTAGTAATTCAATAGGATAAATCCCAAAAAAATAGCAAATGACTCCAAAATTTCTGAAAATTTGCAAATCTCATTTTTAAATTATTTGGAAGAAATTGGCAAAATAAAATCTTGATTCGGAGTTCGTTTGCAAAATGGCCAAATCCCAGGTCCCTTATGTAGTAATTCAAGCAGATAAATCCTGAAAAAATAGTAAATGAGCTCCAAAAATTATGAAAACTTCCAGATCACATTTTTAAATTATTTCGAAGAGATTGGTGAAGAAAAATCTGGATTCGAAGCTCGTTTAAAAAATGGTAAAGTTCGAGTGTAATTTCGGAAATAAATCCGAAATAAATAGCAAATGGACTCGGAAAATTTTGAAAACTTCCAGAATTCAGTTTTTTATTATTTTGGAAGTATTGAATAAATAAAATTGGAATTTGGAGTCCGTTTACTATTTATTTAAGTTCGGGAGACAAAAAGGTCATTTCACCAAGGAAACCAAAAAGGACAAATTGGTAATTGGGGAAAATATGAGAGAAGAAGGAATTGCTGTGATTTTTTCTTCCTTTGGTCAGCCAACATAGAGGATAAGAAGGAAGCTTGAGCAATTTAATTCCCTAGTCACTATCATGCCACATGCTATCACTAACACCTTGCAAATGGTCCCCCCTTCATCCAATGGCTTAGGTGCCTTGTAGGAAAGTTGAATGCACCATCCAATGGACAAGTTTAAATGTCAAAATGAAATTTTTATTTGTCATAATAGAACCCTCATCTAATGGCCAAGAATGGAAGAAAAAAGATGAGCACAATTCATCCAAGGGTGAGAATTAATTCGGTTGAGCAAGGGAGTGCATGGGATTATCCCTTTTCATCCAATGGCTTAGGCCATCTACAAGGGCAGAGTACACATGTTGAGGGTTGGATTTAATCTACAAGATTTCATTTTTATGTTGGCTTCATCCAATGACCAAGAATGGAAGAGCACACTCGTCCAAGGGTAGACATTCAAGAGGGGCAAGCAATTGAGTGCACGAGATTGGTCCTCTTTTGCATCCAATGGCTAAGGTTACTACAAGGGCTGAGTACACATCTTAAGGGCTACTATCAATTGGCAAGATGACATTTTTATGTTGTCATCAAAATATCTAAATCTAAAGGCCAAGATTGGAGGAGAAAAAGTGCAATTCCCATCCAAGGGCTAAGGGGGCATTCGGCCAAGGCTAAAGGGAGGGGGAGAGTTTCATTTTTTTAGAGGTTTTTGGCTGGAAAATAGTAGCTAATTTGGCAAGAAAAAAGGTTTTGAAAAAAAGAAAAAAAATATTTTTCATTAGAGAGTTTGAAGGTAGTCATCTCTACCAAGCTCTAGCCTAGCTTTCTTCTTCATTTTCATGGTGTTTTCTTGATTTTTCTATCATGTTTTCTACAAAATTTTTCATAGAAATAAAGTTTTTTAATGTTTACTCATGTTTTGATCTTCTTCTTCTTCTTTAAAGTGGTGGAAACAATTTTTTTCTTATGGTTTCATGCCATGGCCGAATGGCTCATTTTTTTTTTTGCCTTTTTTTTTCCTTTTTTCTTCCTTGCATGTTGTTGTGAAAAATGATTTATACAAGTTTTTTTTTTTTAAGTATTCTAAGGTTCTGATTTTTACAAAATATGAAGCAAAAAAGGTTGAAATGGCTACATGATCTTGTTTAGACCAAGTGACCATGGTTAGGAGAAAGGCTATGCCCATTTTTACCTACCATGAAGCTTACCTTATTTTCTATTTTACATGGTTTATTTTCTATTTTATTGAGATGGAAAGGCTTCATGATCTTAGCAAGACCAAGTGATTTTGGTTTGGTGAGAGGCTATGCCCATTTGATACCATCCATGGAGCTTAACTTTCCTTGTTCTACTTACTTCTTTTGCTTGTAATTTCTACATGTCTATGTTAAATCTTGTGTATATATTTTATTTACATTATTTTCTATGCTATATTTATTTATATTTCATTTCCATGCTTGATATTCCATCCTTGCATATTCGGCCATTGTTGTTCATATATCCATGTTGTGCATTTTTTTTTCATGTACCATGTATTATATGTTTGCATTCTCATAGTTTTGTTTTATGCATATTCGGTCATTCCATTTTGTATGCCTTATATGTGTATTTTTCTTTTGCTTCTTAGCTTGTTTACATCTCCATGTCATGAACTTGCATATTCTGATTTTAGTATGCCATGTGCTTATGAATGTGCTACGATAAAAATGCCATCATATTGATCCATGACCATTCGGCAATACCATGTTTGTTTGCCTTGCATGTGCATTTTTCTTTTGTTTCTTAACTTGTTTGCATTGCCATGCCATGAGCTTGTGCATTTTGATTTTGGTATGTTATATGTTATATAAAATGTCATGAAAATATGCATTTTAATATGGTTTGTCATGTACTTATGTCATTTACTAAATAGGATTGCATTAGAGTCTCATGTGATCATTTGGCCTCTTCATGCATCCCTTGCCTTGTCATGCATTTTCATATTGTTTAGGTAACTTGCTTTGCAATATCATATCTTGAAATTTTGTATTAGTTGCTGTTTGTTCCAGCATTGACATTAGTTTCATGAGTCATTATATGTTCATAGTATAGCTATGCATGTTCATTACATTTTATGTCTAGGCCATATTGGTATTGCCATGCATATTGAGCCTTAAATCACATTTGTATTGTCCTGCATTAATATGATATTTAGGTCTTAGGTCACATTCATTTTCATGCATATTCATAACATATTAGGTCCTAGTCACATTTACATTATCAAGCATTGTATGCATATAGAGTTAGGATAGCATTTATTGCCATGCAAATTCATGCTAGGCATTTAGGTTGCCATGAATTGTCATGCATTTCCTTTACCATTTAGACCTTTAGACCATGCATTTCATACATTTCATTTTCTTTATGTTCATGCATTCCATGTCATTTCCACTTGATTTGTGACTTAGGCCAATTAATGGCTCAAAGTCATGCTCTCTAGAGCATACTTGTGGAAAATTAAGGAATCGTCAAATTGATCATTCTAGCTTTCTGATTTTTTTTTACTTAGCCATTTTTGTCCAAGTTTTTTAAAATGTTTATCTACTGTCCTTAGGTCTTTAGGATGATTTCCAACAATTTCCATTTTGGTTTTTGAATGAATTTATCAAAATCAAAAAAATGTGTTTTGACAAACAGTTTTTTTCACCCAGCACTCGAACATCTCCAATTTTTCTGGGCAGTCATCTTTAATCAGAAAATTATAAAAATTTTTTGTCATGTATATTTGCATGTTCTGAGTCTCCAGTATTGTTTTTAGAATTTTTAATAATAGGCTAAAAAATCGTGCGGCAAAACCGGATAGTAGAGGCAGATTAAAAATCAAAAGAGGAATAAGGGTTGAATTTGGCTAAGGCATTTAGAGGGGGTTGGTTAGAAGATTTAGCTACTGTCTTAGGGTAGTTTCTAAGCCTTTTTAAACTCTAAAAAGTATTTTATAAATCTCGGGTTAAGGGTAGTTAAGTCCGAGATTTTAAACGTAGGAAATTAGAGCCATTTTAAAAGGGTTTGGTAAGGGTTTTAATTTTTATACAAATTTTTCTTCTAAATTATTTTCAAACAATCACAAAGTTTCGTTTTTTTTAGAAAATCTAATTTGACATATTTTCCTAAGGTAGCCGGATATCTTTTTAGATATACGGATTTCTTTAATTAAAGGAAAAAAATACATTTTTCATGTATTGCATTTTCCATGTTCATGCATTTTATTTAAATGTATGATTTTTGCTATGATATTTTCCATGATATTATTATTATTTTAATTCATATTTTATGATCTTATATTTGTTTGCCATATGATTTTTAATGTTTCATGATATCCTATGCTTTTTATTTAGTTATTTTTGTCACATTGTTTGGCATGTACTATGTTCATGCATTATTATTTTTATTAGTATTTTCATGCATATTATATGCTAGCATTATTTTAATTCCATGTCATTTCTTGTCATTTATATCATATTCCTTGTCATTTAGGTTATTTCATTTATAACATGCCATGTCATTTAAAATATGTCATATCATTTAGAATTGCCATGTCATTTAAATCATTTTATTTCATTTAGAATATACCATGATACTTAGGATTTTTTTCATTTTACCTAGAATATACTATGTCATTTGAATTGTGTCATATCATATAGGTTGCATTATATTATATAGATTTTCCATGTCATTTTATTTATGTCATACATGTTCATGTTCATATTTTTAAAATGTTTTGAAAAAGATAATGATTTTCAATAAAAAATAAGGATATTCCCGAGTTAAAATAATTCATGACTTCTTTATCGGGTTTGTTGGAGGGAATATCATCAATTATCATTAATAAAGGAATATCTTTCTTTCAAAAAATGAGAATGATTCGGAAAGTTTTCCGAATGAATAAAAAATTTTATATTTTGCCGATTTTGTCGGGGAATATAGGAAAATTTTGAATTAATAAATTCCAGATCATTTTCAATTAAAAATGGAATTATTTTTCTTAAAATTGGGAATTAATTTGAAATACTAAATTAAAAACCAACTTTTTACCAAGACTTGAGATAACACATGATTAATAAGGTATAGGTTTATACGGGCGTTGCGGGAGTGCTAATCCTTCCCCGCACGTAACCGACTCCCGAACCCGCTTCTTTGATTTCTCTGGTTTATAACGGAGACCTGAAATTGGCTTTAAAAAATGTTTTAATTAATTTTGAAATATTTTACAAAACCAGTTTTAATAGGTGGCTGATCACACCCAGTTGAAAAAGATTGGTGGCGACTCCAAGTCTTTTTACGAGGCCGTTTTCATACCCTCGACCTTTTATTATTTCTAGAAGAATTAAGTCATCTTTTCCTTTACTTTTGTTTCCCCTCACTCTAACGGTTCCTTGCGATCCGGGACCACATATCGACACCTTTGTTTTCTAGGGGAATTAAGTCGACTTTTCCTCATTTTTTTTTATGTCACGCCTAAGGAAAACGAATAATAAAGTCTTGCGATGAGACTCGTCGTTATTGTCGTTTATATTTTTTAAGGTTGCGACAGGCCACTTTGCAAATTAAAAAATGAGGAAGTTGCTGAAAATTTCCAGGTTATTCGACCAGCTCATGATGGAATGAAGGTTGAGATTTGATTAATTTTATTCAATGGCCAAGATTAAGTTGCAAGAAGACATTTTTAATCTTTGGTTAGTTCCATTGTGATCATGCCAAGTGGCCTAGATATTTTGAAGAGAAATTAGCACATCCTTATCTCCTCTTGGCTGGAAAATTCTGATCAAAGGGCCAAGATAAGGTTGCAAGATGACATTTTTATTTTCTTTGGCTAGTATGCCTTGTGATGAAGGCCAATGTCTTGTGATGGAGGCCAATATGTGAGATTAAAAAAAGATGAGCACATCTAATCATCAAGGGAGTCTTCATTTTTCATATTAGTTAATCATTTTACAAGGCAAGGGAAGTAGCTAAACTTGGAGGAAAGAAATAAAATTTTTGAAGAGAAAGCTAGCTTGGAAGGTAGCCATTGGCACCCCTCTCTTGCATTTTTCTTTCCTTTCCATGTTTCTTTTTCTTTTCCATTAGATTTCCATTTCTTTTCATAGGTAAATAAAGGTTTTGAAAGTTTTCTTTGAAGGTTTTCATTTTTTTTTCATCAAAAATATTTTTTATCACCTTTCTTACCTTCGTCGAATACTAACCATTTTTTGTGCTCACATTGTGTTTGATTTTATTCTTACATTGGTTGTGGTAGGATAGCTTTCCTTGATAGTTTAGTTTTCAAAAATAAACAAAAATAAAGAGGTGGAAAGGCTTCATGACCTTGATAAAATCAAGAGATTATGGTTAGAGGAGGACTATGTCCAAGGTACCAACCATGGAGCTCACCTCTATTTTCTTTATTTGTTTATTTTAACTTGTTGTTTTTATTATTTACTTTCATGTGTATTCTTGCCATACTATTTTGTTCATACCAAGTTATCCATGCCTTTGCATCTTGTGGCTATGTCATTTAGCATCCTTGCTATACTATGTTTTGCATCATAGAGTTTAGGTCATTTTTCATATGACATGTCATTTTCCATGACATTTGGACTTCAGGTTATTTTTCATATGCGATGACATTTTTCATGTCATTTAGATATTAGGTCATTTTTCATATGACATGTCATTTTCCATGACATTTAGACTTTAGGTTATTTTTCATATGCCATGACATTTTCCATGTCATTTAGAGATTAGGTTATTTTCATTATGCCATGACATTTTCCATGTCATTTAGATATTAGGTCATTTTTCATATGATATGTCATTTTCCATGACATTTAAACATTAGGTTATTTTCATTCTGCCATGACATTTTCCATGTCATTTAGATATTAGGTCATTTTTCATATGACACGTCATTTTCTATGACATATAGACATTAGGTTATTTTCATTATGCCAAAATGTCATTTAGATATTAGGTCATTTTTCATATGACATGCCATTTTCCATGACATTTAGACATTAGGTTATTTTCATGTGCTATGTCATTTTTCCATGTCACTTAGGTCATGCATATGCCATGCCACTTATTTCATGCATTTATTTTGCTGTTTGTTCATGCATCTCTACCATGCCCACTTGATTTTTGGACTTAAGCCAATCAATGGCTCAAAGCCAACCTCTCTTGAGCATGCTTATGGACAATTAATAGTTTAGATTTGGTATTCTGACTTTGGGATTTTTTTTTCACTACTCATCCATGGTCAAAATAAATTTATTTTTTTATCCCATGTATTTGTCATTTGGGGGATGCCATGATATTTTTCTCATGATTTTTAGAATTTTTCATCATGGTTAAAAAAATGGATTTTGACAAAGCAATTTTTAACTCATTGTCTTGATTTTGGTAAAATTCGGACATAGTATCCATGCACCAAAAATTAAGATTTTTTTCCCATGGAGGTCAACATGTCCTGGGTCTACCCTAATTTTTATAGATTGTTTTGAAATTTTTAGAAGGGCAAAAAATAGGTTTTCAAAACTGCCTGTGAGAGTCAAAGTTGTTTTTTAGAAATAGTAACTTTCTGTTTTGGTTGATTCGGTCATAGTATCCATGCTCCAAAAATTAAGATGATTTTTTCCCATGTAGATCAACATGTTATAGTTTTTCCCTAATTTTTTCAGATTTTTTTGAAATTTTCTAAAAGGGTAAAAAAATCGGGTTTCAAAACTGGTTGTGGGAGTCAGATTTGTTTTCAAGAAATAATAATTTTCTCTTTTTATTGGTATATATTAAGAGGGGGTTGATTTGGGACATTAGTTACTGTCTTAAGGTGATTTCCATGTCATTTCAATCATAAAACTTGATTTTACAAAAGTTGGGTCAAGTGTGGTCAACACGGATTTCACAACTAGGAAAAATAGAGCCTTTTAAAGAGGGGGTTCGGCCATGAGGCCTTTTTCATCCCAAAAATTCATTTTTTTTATACCCGAGTCCAAATTAGAAAATCCAATTTAGGTCTCTTCCAAGGGTAGTCGGATACCTTTTTAAGTATACGGATGTCCTTGCGTCATGGGAGAAATACATTTCCATGCATTGCATTTTCCATATTTATGCATGTTCCTTGATATCTAATTTTTGCTATCAATGTCATATAATTCCATATGTATGAATATTTCATAGTGATGTCATTGCTTTGATTTAAATTTCATGTTGTTCTCTTGGTTATGATATGAACATGGATATTCAATGATAATGTCATTTTGTGCTTTTTGCCTTGTCATAATTTCCTTTGCCATGTCATTTAGATTATACCATGTCATCTAGATTTTGCCATGTCAAGCATGCCATGTCATTAATTCTTTTGCCATGCCATTTAGATTATACCATGTCATCTAGATGTTGCCATGTCAAGCATGCCATGTTATTAATTCTTTTGCCATGTCATTTAGATTATGCTATGTCATCTAGATTTTGCCATGTCAAGCATGCCATGTCATTAATCCATATGCCATGTCATTCACTCTTTTGCCATGTCATTAGTAATGATTTGCATATTCATAACCATCTTTTTAAAATGATTTCTAAGATAATGATTTTCAATAAAATAAGGTTATTCCCGAGTTAAAATAATTCATGAGTTCTCTGTCGGGTTGCCGGGGAGGATATCATCAATTATCATTAACAACAGAATATCTTTCCTTCAAAAATGAGAGTGATTTGGAGATTTTCTAAGTAAATAAAAATTTCTAGGGTTTGCTTGGTTTGCCGGGGAACATAGAAAAATTTTGAGTTAATAAATTCCAGATCATTTTCAAATAAAAATGAGATTATTTTTTCTTTAAAATGGAATTATTTTAAAATGCCAATTTCAAAACCGACTTCTACCAAGACTTGAGATAACACACGATTAATAAGGTACCATTTTATACGGGCGTTGTGGGGGTGCTAATCCTTCCCTGCACGTAATCGACTCCCGAACTCGCTTATTTGATTTCTCTAGTTTAAAAGTGCAGACTTCGAAATTGATTTTCAAAAATGTTTTAATTAATTTTAAAATATTTTACAAAAGCAATTTTAATAGGTGGCCGATCACACCTAGCCAAAAGGATTGGTGGCAACTCCATTTCTTTTTCGAGGTTGTTTTCAAACCTTTATTTTATTTCAAGAGGAATTAAGTCATCTTTTTCTCTGTTTCCCCTAATATCACACTTAACGAGTAATGTCTCACGATGAGACTTGTTATTTTTTAGGTTGCGACAGCTTGGCGACTCTGCTGGGGACACTTAGAGAGTCAGGCCTAGAATTAGTTGTGTGTTATTAAAAGTCTCGGTTTGTCGATTTTTAGTTGGTATTTAATTTTAATTCCCACATGTTTTTAAAATAAGGAGAATTTTGAAACTAAATTTTTTTTAAATATGTTCATTTTGCATGCATATTATTATTGTTCTCTGGTTATTTAATCTTGTACATTGTTATTGTCCATTGGTTATTTAACCTTGTATATTATTACTGCTCTCTGGTTGGTTAATGCGTTACATTATTCTTGATCTATGTCTTAATAAATTGTTGAGGTATTTAGAATAAGAGGTGTAGAATAGGTGGTGAAAGGTTTGTTGTTCCTCCTCACACACTATACTTGCATTTGCATAACATGAGCCCTATGCCCGGGTTCCGTCCTTTTAGATGGAAGCAAAGTAACTAAACCTTCGTGATTAACAATCCACATGGGCTAGTGAAACACTTCCGGAGTACTAAAATACCTATGTCTTCGTGATTAACAATCTGCATGGGCTAAGGAAATATATTCTAACGAATTGAACCCGCTTTAATCGGGGTGCCTTACTAGCCTTCACCGGCGACAGTAAGGAACAATTCGGGGCCTTTAGAACCGATTCACTCTCATATAGTGAACTTAGGCGAAGCCTTGTCGAATTTTTGATAGATGCACCGAAGCTAGGAACACATGGAGGAACATTTCTGACCTCTTGCTATTTATTTTACATTCCAAATAACCATCGTGGATCGGGATACGATGAACGTACATCGCCCATAATAAGGTTAATACTCAGCCCCAAAAGGTACTGTGATGCCTAAACAAGTTGATATTATTGGGGCACACATTCATTAATTTTCTTACTTTGCATTGATTATTCCATTCCTTGACTACTTTATTCCTTCTTCCATGTATCATTTGTAATCATATCGGAAAGTAGTATCTTTGGGCTGTTTTAAAAATTTTCTTTTACACTTATACCTTTGTAGGAATTTGGAAAAGGAAAAAAAATTATAGAGAAATATTCCCTCTTTGAAAAAAGAAAAAATGAAAAAAAGAAAAAATAGAAGAAAATAATGAAAAAGTTCTTTTGAAGTGGAGTATTGATGTAAAAATCTCTTTTTAGTTTTAAAGAAAATAAAAAATGTCAAAAAAATAGTTGTCAAGAAAATTAAAAAAATAAAATAAAAAGAAGAAAAAATAAAAAAAAGAGTGATGTTAGGATCTTCTTTTCCTTGATCTTTTCATTTGCATTTTTGCATTGTCGCAACCTAAAAAATAACAAGTCTCATCGCAAGACTTTATATTCGTTAAGAGTGACATTAAAAAAAATTGAAAAAAAGTCGACTTAATTCCTCTTGAAAATTGAAGGTTTTGAAAATGACCTTGAAAAAGACATGGAGTCGCCACCAATCTTTTTTAGCTAGGTGTGATCGGCCACCTATTAAAATCGGTTTTGTAAAACATTTTAAAATTAATTAAAACATTTTGAAAACCAATTTCAAGTCTGTGTTATAAACCAGAGAAAATCGAAGAATCGGGTTCGGGACTCGATTACGTGTGGGGAAGGATTAGTACCCCCACAACGCTTGTATAAAACGGTACCTTATTAATCATGTGTTATCTCAAGTCTCGGTAAAAAGTCAATTTTTAATTTAGTATTTCAAGTTAATTCCCAATTTAAAGAAAAATAATTCCATTTTTATTTGAAAATAATCCAGAATTTATAAATTCAAAATTTTCCTATATTCCCCAACAAACGTGGCAAAATATAGAAATTTTTATTAGTTTGGAAAACTTTCCAAATCATTCTTGTTTTAAAGAAGATATTTCGTTATTAATGATAATTGATGATATCCTCCCCAGTAAACCCGGCAGAGAACTCATGAATTATTTTAACTCAAGAATATCTTTATTTTATTGAAAATCATTACCTTTTTCAAAACATTTTAAAAAATATATTGCAACCTAAATGGTATGATATAATTTAAATGTCATAGCATATTCTAAATGAAATGAAATATCCTAAGTCATATGATATATTCTAAATAAAATGAAATATCTTAAGTGACATAATATATTCTAAATGAAATGAAATAACCTAGGTAACATAATATATTCTATATGAAATGAAATATCCTAAGTCATATGATATATTCTAAATCAAATGAAATGACCTAGGTAACATAATATATTCTATATGAAATGAAATATCCTAAGTCACTTGATATATTTTAAATGAAATGAAATATCCTAAGTGACATAATATATTCTAAATGAAATGAAATGACCTAGGTAACATAATATATTCTATATGAAATGAAATATCCTAAGTCACATGATATATTCTAAATGGAATAAAATGATTTAAATGACATGGAAAATATAAATGATATGGCATATAATCTAAATGATATGAAATGACATGAAACATAAAATAATGCTAACATATAATATGCATGAAAATAAAAATAAAAATAAAAATAATAATGCATGAACATAGTATATGCTAAATAATATGACCAAAATAACTAAATAAAAAGCATAGAATATCATGAAATATTCAAAACCATATAATCAACAATATAACATCAAACCATGGAAATTATCATAGCAAAATCACATATTATATAGTATGCATAAACATGAAAAATGCAATGCATGAGAATGTATTTGTTTTCTTTAATTAAGGAAATCTGTATATCTAAAAAGATATCTGGCTACCTTAGGAAAATATATCAAATTAAATATTCTAAAACAAAAAACTTTCTTATTGTTTGAAAACAATTTTGGAAAACTTAGATTTAAAAAAAAATAAAAACCTAACTAAACCCTTTTTAAAATGGCTCTAATTTCCTAAGCTTAAAATCCCGAACTTGACCACCCTTAACTCGAGATTTATAAAATTATTTTTAGAGTTTAAAAAGACTTAGAAACTACCCGTAGACAGTAGCTAATCTTCCTAATCAGTCCCCTCTAAGTAACTTAGCCAAATCAGAAAAAGGAATTTTCTTTAAATTCAAATCCGACTCCACTGTCCAGTTTTAGAACATGATTTTTTAACCTATTTTTAAAAATTCAAAAAAATCTAAATCTATATATATATATATATATATATAGACTCAGAACATGTAAAACTACACGGGAAAACATTGGCTTGATTTTTTGGTTAAAGATGACTGCCCAAAAAAAATCAGGAAAGTACGAGTACTAGGTGAAAAAACTATTTTGCCAAAACACATTTTTTTGCCTTTGATAAAATCAAAGTAAAAATGTTAGAGACTCTCCTAAAGACTCACAAACAGTAGCTAACACTTTTGAAAAGTTAGGCAAAAATTGGCTAATTAAAAAAAAATCACAAAGGTAGAATAATCAATTTGACAACTCTTTAATTTTCCACAAGTATGCTCAAAATGGGCATGACTTTGAACCATTGATTGGTCTAAGTCATAAATCATGTGGCAATGACATGAAATGCATGAAAAAACAGCAACTATAATGTATGAAATGCATGATTTAAAACCTAAATGACATGGAAAATGCATGGCATCAATAAAATGACCTAGACCTAACATGAACTTGCATGGCATTTAATGTAACCTAGGTCTAAAATGCATGAAATGCATGATAATGCAAACACAACCTAAAGCTAAAAGATGCATGGCAAATACACAAACATATAGCATACTTAAACAAAATACACAACAACATATCATGGCAATGCAAACTTATCAACTAGCATA
Organism: Fremontodendron californicum; assembly: GCA_030761205.1. NCBI lineage: Eukaryota > Viridiplantae > Streptophyta > Magnoliopsida > Malvales > Malvaceae > Fremontodendron > Fremontodendron californicum. The sequence continues at coordinate 1,906,322 of JAULJL010000033.1, forward strand.
ATAAAAATGTACACACAAAGCTAAAAAAAGAGGGGCCGAGTGGTCCAATGAACAAGGTCATTTTCACAAACACTTAACACAATAACATGCATAGCTAAAGAATAATACTTAAATCATGCCAATATAAAGTAAAGGCATGAAAACCAATAGGAATTTTCACAAACACATGGATTAACAAAATGTAAATCATAAACAAACTGAAACACTTTGAAAACAAAAAAAAAAATCAAAGATGCAAGAGAAATAAAATAAACATGATAACAAGATAATAAACTCAACAATGGAAACAAGCAAGCAACCAAATCAAAACAAGCTTCATATTTATGTATTTTAAGAAGATTTAAAGCATCAAAACTTGTTAAATACCACTAATAACATGAAACAAAAAAGCAAACAGTAACTATACAAAAAAATGAGCCATTCTGCTACCCCTTTAAATCAAGAGAAAAAAAATTCAAAAAGCTTTTTACAAGAAAGTATCAAGAAAGACTTGAAGAAGAAACTTAAAAACACTTATTTTAAAAAGGAAAATCAAAAGAAACTCACCAAAATATCAATGAAAACAGCAAATCAAGAATAGAAAATCAAGGAAAGTGCAAGAGTATGGTGCTTAAAGCAACCTCTAGAAGCTATATTGCAAGTTTTTTTTCTCATAACTTTCTTTTCTTTTCTAAACTTTTCTTTTTGCCTTTCAAAAATGGAGAGAAAATCAGCCAAACAAGAGTGTGAATGATTGAAAATGAAAGAGAGAGCCCCCTCCCCTCTATAGTGGCCGGTTGGCCTTCTTCTAGAAGCTAGGTAGTTATTTTTTTTATCTCATCCAATGGCTATCCCTTCAAGATGCCTTCTATGTAACATTTTCACCATTGGATCAGATCTAATCAGCCCTTGAATTATGATGTCATAAAGATGTCATAAATAGTATATCTCTCCAACCATTGGTCCATGTGTTGCAAATTCAAAGGCTTGATCACAAAAATAACTACCTTCCTCTTCATTGTTGACCTTTTGATTAAAAATAAAAAAAAAATTATCTGCCCACTGTTGGGCCTTGGCCGGCTGACCCTTCCTCTTCCAGCCCATGCTTCAATTTTTTTAAAAACAAGAAAAGGCCCTTTTCCGTTTCTTTGGTAAAATGACCTTTTTACCCCCCGAACATAAATAAATAGAAAAAGGACTCCAAATTCAAAAATTCTTTTTTTAATACTTCTGAAATAATAAAAAATTGAATTCTAGAGGTTTTCAAGAATTTTCGAGCCCATTTGCTATTTATTTGGATTTTTTCTTCCAAAATTGCTCTTTTGTGCTCCCAAACTTTACCATTTTTTAAACGAGCTCCAAATACAGATTTTTTTCACCAATCTCTTCCAAATAATTAAAAAGTATGATCTAGAAGTTTTTATAATTTTTGGAACTCATTTGGTATTTTTTTCGGGATTTATCTACTTGAATTACTATATAGTGGGCGATTTGATCATTTTGCAAACGAACTCCGAATCCGGATTTTATTTTGCCAATCTCTTCCAAATAATTTAAGAATGAGATCTGCAAATTTTCATAATTTTTGGAGCTCATTTACTATTTTTACGGGATTTATCTTCTTGAATTTCTGCATAGGGGACTCGGGATTTGGCTATTTTGCAAACAAACTCTGAATCAAGATTTTTCTTTGTCAATCTCTTCGAAATGATTTAGGAATTAGATCTGCAAATTTTTTAAAAAAAAATTGGAATTCATTTGCTATTTTTTCCAAATTTTCCAATTTTGCCCTTTTGCCTCTGAAGCCTGGTTTTGCTCAAAACAAGTCCGATTTTCAGATTTTCTTCAAACTGAGGCTTAGGCTATCCTTGTTTAATCACTCCTCATCAATTATGAGCTTTAGTCTTACATAATTGGGCCATTTCTATAATTCTTCCAAATTTCACCAAAATCCACCAAAAACCCTAATTCTCGATTTTCTTCCGGATTGACTTTTCTTTCAGTTTTTCTTCCAAGTAGTTTCTCCATTACCCGTAGGCAGTGCTTATCTTTCATTTGGAACCTTCAATTTCGACCAATTTGATTGTTTAAGCACTTTTCCCCAAATTTCCCGAACTAGGGTTTCTTTTCTACTGAATCTCCGTAACCCAACTTTCGAACTCCATATCTTTCAATGTAGACCTCGGATTATCAAAATTATTTTGCCATTTTTCAATTGAACTTCAAATCTTGATTTTGAAATTGGGTTGACTTTTTTAGTAGTTGACTTTTTGAGGTTGACTTTTTCAAGTTTGACTTTTTATGCTCGCCTTCTTAGAATAAGTCTCGGAGTACCACCTATAGGATGAAAAAAGTCATTTTACATTCTGAAACATCAATTTAGGAAGAAAACATACCTATTTTAATGGTCCGGACAAAATTAGGTGTCTACATGCATAACATGCAAGCAGTTGTAAATATGAAAAATCATCTCCTTAAACATCTTCGCATCTTGTACATTTCACGCATCAACCATCATCACATTCATGAATATATGAATAGAGCATGTACATTTATTTGCATTTTCGATCTTGTAACAATAATGTCAATTCCATTTGCGTGAAAGGGGTTTAAGATATGAGAAATGAATTGGAGGAACGAGTGGATGCTTTAGAGCGTAATCAAGAGGAATATGGGCATGGTCTTTCATGATGAAATAGGACTTTGGTCTTTTCAGTAGCCGGCTCTTATAGTCTTAGGATGCTAGGAAAAATAAAATACTTGTAAAGACAGTTTTAACCACTTATCAGATGTGTAAATATGGTTTATGTCTTTTGAACATTGGCACGGGAATAAATTGGTTATGCTTTAAATTTATGAGGTGTTGATGATTAAGTTCCTCCGATTCTTATTTCCTCCGTGGTATCTTCCCCTGCATTGGCATTCGATCAATAATTTTCCATACCATACATTTCATCCATCCATGAATTGGCATTGAGTTTATTTACGCATAGCAATGGCTCTTTCAACGCCAATGGTAGAGAAGTCAATATTATCATCAATAAAATCTGATCTCTAGAGGCAAATAAAAGGGGTTTCCCTCAAACCCCTAAAATAAAGAGCCATGACAGAGTTCATGCCTAAAAGATAGACTTGGTTTTCTTTTTGCAGAAAAGTAAAATGGAAGAGGATCATACTACCCAATTGGAAAAAATAGAACAAGTGCAGAATGAGACATCTAAACAGGTCGCATAGAGGATTCAGATGACTCAGGAAAATAGTGGACAATGGATGGAAACTATGGGAGAACACTTTACACAGAAAAGTAATCAACTTCAAGAGCATGGCAATCTTGGTAAGAATATTCAAGTCCAGATTTCTGATCAGGTTCATTCACAACAAGTTATGAGCCAAAAGGCAGAGATAGAACAAGAATATAACCTATTGGAGGAAAGGACTTGAGCTGTTGAAGGTGGAGATGAAGTAAGTATAAGGGAGTTTCTTTTGATCCCTGATGTGGTCATCCCGCCAAAATTCAAGGTTCCAGAATTTGAAAAGTATGATGAACTTAAATGCCTTAAAACACACTTGTCTGCATATTGTAATAAGATGGCGGGGCAAGCGCATGATGAGAAACTGCTTATCTATATTTTTCAAGACAGTCTGACAGAGGGAGCATCTAAATGGTATTATCAGCTGAAAAAAGGCCAAGTGCATACATGGAGAGACTTAGCTTAGGCATTCCTGAAATAATACAAGCACATGTTGGAAATGGGTCCAGATCGATTGACACTCCAGAATATGAAAAAGAAGCCCAATAAGAACTACAAAGAATATGCTCTTAGATGGAAACCACCTCTTACTGATAGAGAAATGAATGCTTTGTTTGTGGATTCCCTCCTACATCCAAACTATGACAAGTTGATTGGCAACATTTTTTCAGAGTTTGCGAACATATTGTTTGCAGTGTGTAGGATTGAGGATGGGATAAAAAAAGGGAAAATTGTGGATACTAATGCCGAAATTCCTCTCGGGAATAAAAATGATATTGCCAAGGAGCATGTTCAAGTCGTAAATTTTGAAGGCAAAAACAAAAGAGGGTTTAGTGCAATGCAAGACGATCCTTTTGGTGGTTACATCCCTGACCCTATGTCGACCATTGGCTTCAGCACGATCATCATCATGCTCCAAGGCTTTTCACATCACCTCAAGAGTTCGTCATGCCAATTGATTAGGAGGTTGATTCAGTTTGTACTCAGAGTAGTAAGAGAAAGAAGGCAAAGCTGTACTATTCATTTCCAATGACCTACACAAAACTTCTTTCGTCGTTTGTCCAAAGCCAAATGATCTCCATTGTGCTTGCAAAGCCTAGGAAGTCTCCTTACCCGAAATGGTATCATTCTAATGCCACATGCGAGTATCATAGTGGGGTTAAAGGGCATTCCGCGGAGAACTGAACTGCATTCAAGGACAAAGTTTAAGCTATAATTGATGCAAATTCGACAAAGTTCAAAGAGCTCATAGATGCTTATCAAGGACGATAGGGCAAAGGATCATTTGTTCTCAGGGTAGCATGCCAATCGGGGGCATTCCTTAACCTTGTTTTAAGTTTTGTACATATTTTTAATTTGTTTGAAATGAATGAACTTTAAATTGAAAGCATCATACATCATATCTCATTTGAGGTTTTGGATTCTTCTTGAGCTTTCTTTTTATGATTTTCGAAAAGAAAAAAAAAACAACAAAAAGGGTTGAAAATAAAAGTCCATACGGATAATTTTCCATTTTGAAAATAAAAAGATACTCCTTTGAAAAGTGAAAAGAGTTTCGAAAGAATTAGCGATCATCATGGGAATGGATTCCTAGCAAACACCTTATCTCTACATATACCTAGATCATAGACCAGTTGAATAAATACCACTCAAAAGCCGCAAAGAATAATCTTTATCAAGGCCATAAGTAATGAAAATTTGAAAAATTCTTTCGTGGATTTCTTGAAAGTCAAGCAAACATGACAATCTTCCAAAAGATCTAGATTTGGTAGTTTGATACATGTTAAAGTTATACCATACTGCCAATCATAGCAAAAACTCAAAGATTCAAAACCTCCTGAATCCCTTTGAGAAATTCCAAATGCCAAATCCCTAGGCCTTTTCTCAGACCTTGATTCATGAGCACCCGAACCCAAGGATGAACCAGAACACCTTTATTTTTCTCTCCCCATGTGTTGGAAACACTTTGAAGAAATTGAAACCCAAACAAGATCATTTAGCGAGAAGCTCCAAGATAAAACATGAGATGTTCCTTCACAGCAAGATTCCCACAAACCAAAGGACTTTCACTTGAATGGCAAATAAAAATGAGGCATCATTTGTGGCTGAAGATGAATCACGCATGAATTTTTGGGGCATGCAGCAAAAAAATTATGATATCAAGCACATGAAAATTCGAACGATTCCAGATGAAAAATGAAATTTTGATTAGCTATTCCCTTGAGGATTTCTTTTCAATGAGAATATTCGTACTTGATATGAGAAATGACCATCTTTCATATCCCTTTCACAAAGAGAAATTATCCATAGTCACCCCTTTTGAGCTTAAGGAATTCTTTTCTTTGAACCTTGACCAAGTATCACCCTCTACACTAGGGGGAAAATGCGAGGAAATGATCTTTTTCAAAGATCATGGTGAAATGAGTCCCAACTCAAAGACAGAAACAAAGCAAATTGAGCTCCCAAGTAAGTACGGGTTCACTCTGTCAAAATAGAGATGTAAAAAGAGATGGCAAGTTGAAAGCCAAGAACAAAACAAAGACCAAGAAGAAACAAAATGTTAAAACAATGGCAAAAGGAAAGCCATGAACAAAGAAGAAAAGAAGCAAAAGTCAAAAGAAGGAAAGAGAAGTCCAGAAGGGACAAATGTTTCAAAGGGAATCCTCTTCAGGAAATGATCCTTGATCTGATTACCCTCAAACACATATTTTGAGCATACTTATCCTTTCTTTCTGAACCTCGAACCATGGCCTACGTTACATGCTTTAAAAGTCAATTTTGATCAAGCATGGATATTTGACTTAAAGAGTATTCCTTAGATTTTATCCCATCTCATTGAATTATCATTTCATTGTGTAAGAATTTAGAATTCTCAGATGCATGGTGGAACAATAAAAAAAAAAAGAAACAATCAAGCTCTAGGGTGAAAACCCAAAAACAGGCAGCCTAGAGAAGAACAAGAAGAAATTCTAATGCCACATATTGGTCTTGCCGAAGCCACCAGTTTGAGGAATACAAAGAGCCTCAAAGATATCCTAGACTTACCAAAAGGACAGCCTTTTCTTTGGAATTCATTTTGAAAGCTAAACCTTTTTCCTTCCAAATTGACCTTCCAACATTGAACTTATCATGGCTAAGGTTAACACCTATCAAAATGGCCATATTTAGGTATTTGATGGTTGTTGAGATTTAAAACTTTTTTCAAAAAAAAAAAACATTTGGTTTCAAGGAATTCATGTTTTGAGAAACCTTACTCATGAGCCGAGACAAAAGGATATTCACCTTCTCCTCTTTGTCAGGATGAAAAGCTTTCCTAGACAAATCCAAACCTTATTGCATCAGCCCATTGACCTTGTTGCTTTAAACCGTTCAAATCACTTGAAAAAGTGAGGCTGATTTCCCATCTCACATAGAAATGTCTCTAATGGTTATCACCAATTTCTAAAAGACTTCAATTTCACATGTTTTGAAAGAAATGAAATTGACATGACTTAGGAAGAACAAACTAAAATTGAGATGTGGAGATGCTCTAGCAAAAAGTTCATATTTTTCAGGGGCATGAAATTTTGAGTTTGAATGAAGTTTGACTCAGTGTTTTGGTTTTGACCAGATAACTTAAAAGAAAGAATCTATTGGGGCAAGGACAAATTGGGAATACGAAACCATGCGATTTCTTCCAACAAGATGAATTGGAAAATATAGACAAGGGGCAGGAATCATTCCCTCCAACAGGAAACTAGCCAGGACACGAGAAAAAAGGGAGATGATCAACCCTCTTAACATTCTCTTAATATGAAATGGTGTCATAGGCATTCATGCATCGTATAATGAAAATGTGCATCTGCATCTTTGCAGGTTACATTGGCTTTTGCATCCATACATTTGATCATTACATTCGCCAAGCATTGAAAAGACAAAAAGGAAAAGAAGATAGGTTTTCTTAAAGGGGAAGGGCCTTCTTTAGATTTAGAGGAAAAAATCTGTTGAAGATAAGAAGAAAAACAAAGTTTGTCTGGAGATAAAAGATGTGAGTATTGAGATATTTTGGGACGATGAAATCAAGAAAGTATTGAAAAATCCCAAGATGATGAAAATTTTTGAAAAATGAAAATGATTTTTAGATGAGATATTTTTAAAGTTGTGAGCCTCGAAAGAGGAGTTTCTCAAAAGAAAGATTTGTTTAAGCCCAATGAAAATTGGCATAGTAGATGAGTAAGCCCAGTGAAGTTGGCATTTTAAATTTGTTTAAGCCCAATATAAGCTGGCATTTATGGTTTAAGCCCAGGTGAAGTTGGCACATTAGATGTGATTAAGCCCAATGAAGCTGGCACAAAAGGTGATTAAGCCCAGTGAAGTTGGCATTTTAAATATGGTTTAAGCCCAATGTAAGCTGGTAGTTATGGTTTAAGCCCAGTGAAGTTGGCACTTTAGATGTGATTAAGCCCGATGTAGCTGGCGCAAAAAGGAGATAAGCTATGTGAAGTTGGCATTTTAGATGAGATAAAGCCCAATGTAAGCTGGCAGTTATGGTTTAAACCCAGTGAAGTTGGCACATTAGATATGATTAAGCCCGATATAGCTGGCACAAAAGGAAGTAAGCCCGGTGAAGTTGGCATTCTAAATTTGGTTAAGCCCGATGTAGCTAGCACAACAATGAGATAAGCCCAGTTAAGTTGGCATTTTAGATGAGATTAAGCCCAATGTAAGCTGGCAGTTATGGTTTAAGCCCTGTGAAATTGGCATATCAGATGATATAAGCCTAGTGAAGTTGATAGAAGATAAGATAAAGTCCCGAGACTTACGTTGAGGTATCTTTTGTTTTAAGATGAATCCATTTTTTCTAAATGGATAAAGCCTCGAGACTTATGTCGAAGTATCTTTCGTTTTAAATCGAATCCATTTTTTCTAAATGGGTTATCGAGGTATCTTTCGTTTAAGCCGAATCCATTTTTTCTAAACGGATAAAGTGTCGAGACTTGTATCGAAGTATCTTTCATTTTAAATCGAATCCATTTTTTATAAATGGGTTATCGAGGTATCTTTCGTTTTAAGCCGAATCCATTTTTTCTAAATGGATAAGCCCCGAGACTTGTATCGAAGTATCTTTTGTTTTATATCAAATCCATTTTCTATAAATGGGTCATCGATGTATCTTTCGTTTTAAGCTGAATCCGTTTTTTCTAAATGGATAAAGCCCCGAGACTTACATCGAAGTATCTTTCATTTTAAATCGAATCCATTTTTTCTAAATGGGTCATCGTGGTATCTTTCATTTTAAGCCGAATCAGTTTTTTCTAAATGGATAAAGCCCCGAGACTTACGTCGAAGTATCTTTCATTTTAAATCGAATCATTTTTTTCTAAATGGGTCATCGAGGTATCTTTCGTTTTAAGCCGGATCCTTTTTTCTAAATGGATAAAGCCTCGAGACTTACGTCGAAGTATCTTTCATTTTAAATCGAATCCGTTTTTTTCTAAATGAGTCGTCAAGGTATCTTTCGTTTTAAGCCAAATCCATTTTTTTTCTAAATGGATAAAGCCCTGAGACTTACGTTGAAGTATCTTTTGTTTTAAATAAATCCGTTTTTTCTAAACGGGTCGAGACAGGTGTCTTTTGTTTTAAATCGAATCTGTTTTTTTAAATAGATTGAAACAGGTATCTTTCATTTAAAATAAAATCCCTTTTTTCTAAATGGGTTGAAGCTCCGAGACTTACGTCGAGGTATTTTCACTTTTAAATCTCTGCTTTTCAAAAATCAAAAAATGAAAAAAAAATTCTTTACGTAGATGACCTCCACACCCGGACAAAATGGTAGTCTAATAGTCTTTGCTTGATTCCTGATTCTCAACAATAGTCAAAAAGGGGCAGTTGTAGACACCTAATTTTGTCTGGGCCCTTTAAACCAGGTAAGTTCCTCTTTGTACTTCTCAAAACGCAAAGAAACCCCCCTCATCCCACAGATGGTTCTCCAAGACTTGTGATTCGGAGTTCAACACAAAAAGTCAAAACGAAAAAAGTCACTCTGAAAAGTCAACTACTGAAAAATTCAACTCTCAGTCAAAATCAAGATTCATGGTTTAATTGAACAATGGTGAAGGAATTTTGATAATCCGAGGTCTACAACGAAAGATATAGAGTTCGGAAGATGGGTTACGAAAATTCAGTACAAAGGAAACCTAATTCGGCAAATTTGGGGAAAACTAAATCGGAGGGGAATTTGATTGTAAAAATTGGATGTTTTCGAACCCGCTCAAATTCAACATATGACAAAGGTAATAGAAAAAGAAAATCTGGAAATTGGACCCGTTTTCAGTAAATCGAGATTTCGAGGGTTAAAGGGCAATCTTGGAAATTTTGAAAAAAATAGAATCTGTGCTCGAAAAATTACGAAAACCTCCAGATCTGAATTTTATATTGTATGGAAGGGATTGGTGAAGAAAAATTCGGAATCGGAGCTTAAATGAAAAATGACAAAGTTCAGGTGCACTAATCCGAAATTCCAAGAGAAAATTTTAGGAAAAATAGGAAACGAGCTCGAAAAAATATGAAAACTTCCAGATCTCAATTTTATATTTTTTGGAAGGTATTGGTGAAGAAAAATTTGGAATTAGAGCTCAAATGAAAAAGGCTAAATTTGGGAGGCACTAAACCGAAACTTTTAAAGAAAATTCTGGGAAAAATAGGAAACGAGCTCAGAAAATTATAAAAACTTCCAGAACTGAGCTTTATATTGATTTGGAGGTATTGGAAAAGAAAAATCTGAAATTGGAGCTGATTTGAAAAAAGCCAAAGTTCGGGGAGACCTAATCCGCAATTTTAATGAAAAATCTGGGAAAAATAGAAAACGAGCTCCAAAAATTTTGAAAATCTCCAGAACTGAATTTTATATTTATTTGGAGGGATTGGAGAAAGAAAATCCAAAATTGGGGTCTTTTTGCAATTAAATTAAGTTTGGGGGCCAAAATGTAATTTTATCAAAGAAACCGAAAAGGGCCATTTTGCAAATTAAAAAATGAGGAAGTTGCTAGAAATTTCGAAGCCAATTCCGCCAGCTCATAATGGACTGAAGGTTGAGATTTGATCAATTTTATTCAATGGCCAAGATTAAGTTGCAAGAAGACATTTTTAATCTTTGGTTAGTTCCCTTGTGATCATGCCAAGTGGCCTAGATATTTTGAAGAGAAATGAGCACATCCTTATCTCCTCTTGGCTGGAAAATTCTGATCAAAGGGCTTAGATGAGGTTGCAAGATGACATTTTTATTTTCTTTGGCTAGTAGGACTTGTGATAGAAGCCACATGTCTTAGATTAAAAAAAGATGAGCACATCTACTCATCAAGGGGGTCTTCATTTTTCATATTAGTTAGTCATTTTACAAGGAAAAGGCAGTAGCTAAACTTGGAGGAAAGAAAGAAAATTTTTGAAGAGAAAACTAGCTTGAAATAAAGCTTGGAAGGTAGCCATTGGCACCCCTCTCTTTCATTTTTCTTTCCTTTGCATGTTTCTTTTTCTTTTCCATTAGATTTCCATTTTTTTTGTTAGGTAAATATTTAGGGGGGGACTATGTCCAAGGTACCAACCATGGAGCTCACCTCTATTTTCTTTATTTGTTTACTTTAACTTGCTATTTTTATTATTTATTTTCATGTGTATTCTTGCCATACTATTTTGTTAATACCAAGTTATCCATGCCTTTGTATGTTGTGGCTATGTCATTTAGCATCCTTGCTATACTATGTTTTGCATCATAGAGTTTAGGTCATTTTTCATATGACATGTCATTTTCCATGACATTTAGACTTTAGGTTATTTTTCATATGCCATGACATTTTCCATGTCATTTAGATATTAGGTCATTTTTCATATGACATGTCATTTTCCATGACATTTAGACTTTAGGTTATTTTTCATATGCCATGACATTTTCCATGTCATTTAGATATTAGGTCATTTTTCATATGGCATGTCATTTTCCATGTCATTTAGATATTAGGTCATTTTTCATATGACATGTCATTTTCCATGACATTTAGACTTTAGGTTATTTTTCATATGCCATGACATTTACCATGTCATTTAGATATTAGGTTATTTTCATTATGCCATGACATTTTCCATATCATTTAGATATTAGGTCATTTTTCATATGATATATCACTTTCCATGACATTTAAACATTAGGTTATTTTCATTATGCCATGACATTTTCCATGTCATTTAGATATTAGGTCATTTTTCATATGACATGTCATTTTCTATGACATTTAGACATTAGGTTATTTTCATTATGCCATGACATTTTCCATGTCATTTAGATATTAGGTATTTTTCATATGACATGTCATTTTCCATGACATTTAGATATTAGGTTATTTTCACGGGCTATGTCATTTTTCCATGTCACTTAGAACCTAGGTCATGCATATGCCATGCCACTTATTTCATGCATTTATTTTGCTGTTTGTTCATGCATCTCTATCATCCCCACTTGATTTTTGGACTTAAGCCAATCAATAGCTAAAAGCCAAGATCTCTTGAGCATGCTTGTGGAAAATTAATAGTTTAGATTGGGTATTCTGACTTTGGGATTTGTTTTCACTAGTCATCCATGGTCAAAGTAAATTGATTTTTTTACCACATGTAGTAGTCATTTAGGGGATTTCTCATAATTTTTCGATTTTTTCATCATGGTTAAAAAATTGAATTTTGCCAAAGCAGATTTTAAATCGCTGTCTTGATTTTGGTAAAATTCGGTCATAGTATTTATGCTCCAAAAATTAAGATGTTTTTTCCCATGGAGGTCAACATGTCTTAGGTTTACCCTAATTTTTACAGATTTTTCTGAAATTTTTTAGAAGGGCAAAAAATAGGTTTTCAAGACTGCTTGTGAGAGTCAGAGTTGTTTTTTAGAAATAGTTACTTTATGTTTTGGTTAAATAGGTCATAGTATCCACGCTCCAAAAATTAAGCTGATTTTTTTTCATGTAGATTAACATGTTATAGGTCTCCCCTAACTTTTTTAGATTTTTTTGAAAATTTTTAAAAGGGTAAAAAGATCGGGTTTCAAAACTAGTTGTGGGAGTCAGATTTGTTTTCAAGAAATAATAAGTTTCTGTTTTTATTGGTATATTAAGAAGGGGTTGATTTGGGACATTAGTTACTGTCTTAGGGTGATTTCCATGTCATTTCAATCATAAAACTTGATTTTACAAAAGTCGAGTCAAGGGTGGTCAACTCGGATTTCGAAACTAGGAAAAATAGAGCCCCTTTTAAAGAGGGGGTTCGGCCATGAGGCCTTTTTCATCCCAAAAATTCCTTTTTTTATACCCGAGTCCAAATTAGAAAATCCAATTTAGGTCTCTTCCAAGGGTAGTCAGATAACTTTTTAAGTATATGGATGTCCTTGCTTCATGTGAGAAATACATTTCCATGCATTGCATTTTCCATATTCATGCATGTTCCATGTTATCTAATTTTTGCTATCAATGTCATATAATTCCATATGTATGAATATTTCATAGTGATGTCATTGCTTTGATTTAAATTTCATGTTGTTATGTAGTTATGATATGAACCTGGATATTCCATGATAATGTCATTTTGTGCTTTTTACCTTGTCATAATTTCCTTTACCATGTCATTTAGATTATATCATGTCATCTAGATTTTGCCATGTCAAGCATGTCATGTCATTAATTCTTTTTCCATGTCATTTAGATTATGCCATGTCATCTAGATGTTTCCATGTCAAGCATGCCATGTTATTAATTCTTCTGCCATGTCATCTAGATTTTGCCATGTCAAGCATGCCATGTCATTAATCCATATGCCATGTCATTCACTCTTTTGTCATGTCATTAGTAATGATTTGCATATTCATAACCATCTTTTTAAAATGATTTCTAAGATAATGAGTTTCAATAAAATAAGGTTATTTCTGAGTTAAAATAATTCATGAGTTCTCTGCCGGGTTGTCGGGGAGGATATCATCAATTATCATTAACAACGGAATATCTTTCTTTCAAAAATAAGAAGATTCAGAGATTTTCTAAGTAAATAAAATTTTCTATGTTTTGCCGGGTTTGCTGGGGAACATAGGAAAATTTTGAGTTAATAAATTCCAGATCATTTTCAACTAAAAATGAGATTATTTTCTTTAAAATGGAAATTATTTTAAAATGCCAATTTCAAAACCGAATTCTACTGAGACTCGAGACAACACACGATTAATAAGGTACCATTTTATACGGGCGTTGTGGGGGTGCTAATCCTTCCCTGCACGTAATCGACTCCCGAACTTGCTTTTTTGATTTCTCTGGTTTAAAAGTGCAGACTTTGAAATTGGTTTTTAAAAATATTTTAATTAATTTGAAAATGTTTTACAAAACCGGTTTTAATAGTTGGCCGATCACACCTAGCCAAAAAAGATTGGTGGCGACTCCATTTCTTTTTCGAGGTTGTTTTCAAACCTTATTTTATTTCAAGAGGAATTAAGTCGTCTTTTCCTCTGTTTCCCCCAATGTCACACTTAACGAGTAATGTCTCGCGATGAGACTTGTTATTTTTAGGTTGCGACATAGACGATCAAAAGACTCGTCATTAAAGAGACATGTCTTAATTGAAAACACATCTCCATGAATAATCATGTCCTTACCAAACCAAAAGTCACTAACACTATTACCCAAGTGGTGCAATTAGCACCTTTTGTCCAAGTGGTGCAATTAGTATTTTTTGTCCAAGTATTAGTTCGGTTGAAATCTTGCAAACTAATATATATAACAATCCCCCACTAGATTGTAAATTTCAAAATATTAATATAAACTATACAGTTATGCATAAAGAAAGGTATCGTTAGATTTAAACCCTCCATTACTGTAGACTTTTTAAAGTTCCAATAAAGTAATTGGTAGCTAATTGCTTAAACCATTACTCTTGAATTAGAACAAGAAAAACCACACACACAACCATATTTAATTTCGAATAAAAAGTTTTGTATTACTTTAGTACTATTATGGCCATGTACTTATCCTGGTTTCATGAATATTTACAAGAGTAAAACCTTTAAACTCTTGATAGAAGCGGCACCACTTTTATCTATATTCATATAAGTGGAATTCTATGATAATATAATTATCGATCCATTAAGAGTTTAACTCATCCTCCTAATATATTAAGCATTAAATACTAATTCTTAGTGCCTAGTCATTAAAGTAACTTGTTATTACCTTTTAAACCTTAAAACTAACGTTTGCTAGAATAAGATAGGGTTCTCGTCACCAATGACTATTTTAATAGAGGTTTTAGTCCCATTTTAGTAGCGGTATCTTTTACCATATCTCTTGACAGACCTTTTGTCAATGGGTCTGCTAAATTGTTACTCGACCTAACATAGGTGATGGTGACTATACCATTAATTGCCTTATATACTCATGTATCAAGCTAATGTGTCTAGACTTTCCATTATAAACCTTGCTATAAGCTCGAGACATGGTAGATTCACTATCACAAAAATATGGAAATGGTTGACATAGGTTGTGGCCACAACTTAATATCTAATAAGAGATTACTTAGCCATTCCACTTCTTTTCCTACGACTGCAAAAGATATAAAGGCAGCCTTCATTGTTGAATGAGAGATGTGAGTTTGCTTTTAGAAGCCCAACTAATAGCTCCACCACCGATGGTAAAAATTCAACCCAAAGTTGATTTGTTGTCGCTAAGACTTGTGATCTAACTTGCATCCGAATATCCTTCTAGTACAGCGGGATAATCACTAAGAATAATCCCAAATTTATGGTTTTCTTTAGATAACCGAAAATCCTAAAGATAGCTTTCCATTGATCTATACTAGGTTTATTTGTAAACCTTGACAATTTGCACACAGCACATGCAATATCTGGTCTTGTGCAATGCATTGCATACATTAGACTCCTTATTGCACTAGCATACTCTAATTATGCTATTGCCCTTCCAGAATTCTCAATTAACTTGAAGTTCGGATCATATGGAGTATTGAAGTCCTTAAACTTAAGATCTTCAAATTTCTCCAATACTTTCTTGATGTAATGAGATTGGCTTACTTTAATGCCCACATTGTGCCTTTGCACTTTGATACCTAAAATAGTGTCTACTTCATTTAGATCTTTCATCTTAAATTTTGAAGTTAGATACTCCTTAGTTTCATGAACACCTTCCAAGTTCATTCCAAAAATTAATAAGTCATCCACATAAAGACAAATAATCACTCCAAAATTTTCTGTAAATTTGGAGTAAATGTATTTATCAGCATTATTATGCATGAAACTATTTGACAAGATTACCGAGTCAAAATTCTCATGCCATTATTTAGGCGCTTGTTTTAAGCCATATAATGATTACTTAATTAATTTACAAACTTTCTTTTCATTTTCGGGCAACACAACCTTCTGATTGCTCCATATATACTTCTTCATTGACTTCACCATTTAGAAAGGTCATCTTAACATCCATTTGATGCACATGCAACTTATAAATAGATGCTAATGCCAAAAGAGCCCAAATTGAAGTCATCCTAGCCACCGGTGCATAGGTATCAAAATAATCTAGACCTTTTTTTTGTCTAAATCCCTTGGCTACTAGTCTAGCCTTAAATGTTTGTAATGAACCATCGATGTTGTATTTCTTTTTGAATACCCACTTGTATCCAATTGGTTTTGATCCCGGAGGCAAATCTACTAGAACCCAAGTATTGATTGACAATATGGAGTCCATTTCATCATTTATTGCCTCTTTCCAAAATGTTGAGTCTCTAGAAGCCATTGCTTCACTATAGGTTTGTGGATCTCCTTACATATTAAGCATTATAGGGATCTTATTAATTACGGAACCCTTATTTCGTTCAACAAGGAAAACTATAGATTGTGAGAAAATAAAGTCCGGACATAGGTTCTTCTCTTTCCTCACCATTTGGCTTTTCCTTGGTTCCATAATAATCTTATCACGAAGATGTTTATTGTTTTGATCAACTGAGATTCTTCCAATAGAACTTTGTTGATCCAATTGCGGATTTTCTAAAGTAGGGGTTGGCTCATTACAAAATTTATTCTAATAAATTCTGCATCTCTAGTTTCAATAATTGTATTAGACATTAAGTCTAATATTCTATATGCTTTAGAATTTTGGACATATCCTACAAATACACCCTTTATAGCTCTCAGCCCTAACTTAGTTCGCTTTTGATCAGGAGCCCTATAAAAAGCCAAGCACCCCCACACTTTGAAATATTTCAAATTCGATTTTCTTCCTTTCCATATCTCATACGGAGAAACCTTCACTTTTCTAAACGGGATCCTATTATGGATATAACAGGTCGTCAATAATGCTTCACCCATATATTATAGGGTAACTTTGCATTTAAAATCATTGACGTACTACACCATGTTTCTAACAAAAAAAAACATCAAATTTCGTAGAAAAATATTCTCCACCTCCATCACTACGAAGAAATTTAATTTTCTTTTCTACTTCGAATTTATAATGTTTAAACATTTCAAATGCTTCATCTTTATTTCTCATTAAATACAGATAAGTATATCTAGAGAAATCATCTATGAATGTTATAAAGTATCATTTTCCACCTCTTGTGAGGATTTCATTTAATTCACAAATATCTAAATGTATTAATTCTAGAATTTGTGTATCTTTTTCGGCCTTGGGAAAAGATTCCTTAGTGATTTTTGATTGAATACATATTTCACATTTATCCTTAAAATCATTATCACTAAGAGCAATATAATTATTCTTATGCATATACTGAAGAGATTTAAAATTCAAATGTGCTAATCTAACATGCCATAATGAACAAGGATCAACAATATAAGTAGAAGAATTAACTTTATTAATATCAATACTAAGTTTGAACATACCCTCACTACAATATCCTTTTCCCATATATACATAATTCTTAAGCAAAATAGCCTTATCGAATTCCAGGAAAAACTTGAACCCTTTCTTACAAAGAAAACTAGCAGACACTAAATTCTTCCTCAAATCCGGAACATGAAGAACATTTATTAAAGTTAATTTCTTTCAAGAAGTAAAATTCAGTTCTACCATCCCTTGACCGAGCACTTTGGCTGAACTGTTGTTGCCCATAAGCACCTCTCAGTTTGCAAGTTTTTCATAGTTTTTGAATTGCTCTCGGTCATTGCATACATGGACAGTAGCCCCCGAATCAAGCCACCACTCTCAAGACTTGGCATGTGATGCCATATTAATTTCGGTAATCATACAGATATGCAGGCTTCAGATTTCTCCAGTGATCATCGCCACTAAATCTCTTTCCTCGACAACATTTGCCTTGGAAATGGAAGTCTCCTTTGAGTGGTTGTCTTTTCTAAGAAGTCAACATTCTTTAATGTAATGCCCATTTTGTTGCAATTATAACACAACCATTTATTTTTCTTATCTTGCTTGTCCTCCAAATCAGACGAGACTTTTCATTTTCCTTTCCAGGCATCCTTTTTCTCGCCTTCACCTGCATAATTCACTTTATAATTTGGAGGAAGATACACTGCATCACGCTTTCGATTTTCTTCTTCGATACGCAAGTGCCTTAGTATCTTTTCAATAGTGAAATCTTTAGCCATATGTAGGAGTTTCTTCCTTTAGTATCTTTTCAATAGTGAAATCTTTAGCCATATGTAGGAGTTTCTTCCTATACTCATTCCAAGTAGAAGGCACTTAGAAATTATTGCCCCAACTTGTAGTGATTCAGGAACTCTAACCTTTAGGTCACGAAGCCTACTAACGAGAACTTGTAGTTCATGAACTTGATCCATAATGGGTATGCTATCAACCATTTTTAATTCAAAATATTTCATCATAAGAAATTTATTTGTACCTTGCCTTTCATTGTTTCTCCTCCAACGACTTCCAAATCTCAATGGGAGATTTGATTGACATGTAGAGATCATATAGACGATCGGACAGAGTATTCAAGATATGTCCCCTACAAGTGAACTCATCCTCCTCTCGTTTTTTCTTTTGTTGTGCCACTTTCTCCTTTTCTTCGAGACTTGCATCGTTGGCAGGAACATCTATTGGCTTTAATTTTGGATCTAGAACATAAGCGATATTCAACACGGTAAGAAGAAACATCATCTTATCCTTCCATCGATTGAAGTTAGTGCCATCAAATCGATCCAATTTCACGAACTCTTAATTCATCACTTGGAGGCGGTATTCGTCTCATTAGCCATCTCAAATAATTCTCTAAAATTGTATTTTAGATGGGTAGACAAAAACAAAATTTGAATCAAAACTTCGAGGCACGATGAATTGCTTTCAGTAAAAAAAATAGCCATTTAATGACGGTCGAAAATCCGTCGATATATACCCCAAAATTAGTCGGTATAGACCCGAAAGACCTTTACCGACTGAAGTTATGGATATTCCGACAAAAAATATATCGTCGATATAGGCCTTGTCGGTAAAGATCTTTACTGACGGAATATATCCGTCAGTAAATCCTTATGGACCTATAGTGACGGTTTTTCCGTCGGTAAAATGATTCTCAATTTTTTTATTACTACAATATATCCGTCGATATAGAGTAATTTTCAGTTTGTAATATACTATATTTATCGACGAAATTGGCCATCAGTAAAGATTTATGGACTTAGTGACGGCTTTTCCGTCAGTAAAAGTATTCTTAATTTTTTTATTACTACGATCTGTCCGTCTGTATAGAGTTAGTATCCGTTAGTAATAGGAAAGTTTTACCAACATTCTGTCCATCGGTAAAAGTTCAGTTGTCAAAACAAACTTTAAATTAGTACCACAAACAAACTTTTTCCAATCGTATTTCAACTTTAGAAACAATATACAATTTGTTGTCCTTCTAATCTAGAAAATCAAACCGTTAGATAAAAGCACTCATATTCCAAAATTTTGCCAAAATTAATACAGCTATCAATAAAATTTTTACAATTATCATTTTAGCAACAATTATTATGTTTTGTAAATGTTCTCATAAAAGGTGATGATGTAAAGACAAACATTAATCAATTTTTTGGATAGTAAACCCTCATTCTGGAACAATCCCAGAAAGTTAGGTGGACATTACATACAACTAGTGAATCTCCAAAATCCAATAAACATGTATGGACATTAGTAGCAACCAAGAAACTAGCAATTACCAGGTACATTTGAAGTATCAACAGTCTGCACAGTTGGGGGGTGCAGCAGGTGCTGTAACCGGTTGTATTGATGCCGGCTGTGTAGGGTTGGGTGGTTGCATTGGCTTTTCCGAGGTCTTTGAGCAACAGATGTGTTAGTCACTGGCATAAATCCCCAAGGTGTTGGGGTGGGAGCTACAAATTGGGGCATTTTGGGGCCAGGAACTGATCCCATTTGTGATGGGACAGATGCAAGTGAACCTGCTCCTGGGGGTACAAGATAAGTAGGGTTCGCACCACCCTAAAAGGCATGCAAAAATCATTTAGTATACCAGTTTCAGAAGAATAACTATCGCATTGAACATGAAATTAGATGTAGCTATATAGACAAGATATAACTGAGAACCCAAGGTAGTTGGCTGCAGGTATTGATCTGCATTTCTTAGACCACGAGGATTTGAAGGAACAAAGGGTCTAACAGCAGGCTGAGTGGTGCCAGGTGAAGGAGCGAAATTTGCCTGGAAGGACAAAAGAATATTTAGTCAAGCATCATAAATCCAAAGAATATCATGCACATAAGAAACTAAAAAGCTAGAAAAACTAGAAAGATTGTCCAGTTTTCTCCCCTCTCTACTGGGTTTCAGGGAAAACTAGTCACAACAAATTTTACAAATATTGAAGGAAAGTGATCGGACAAGAAAGAACAAGAAAAAGAAACATCCAATTGCGTGGTGACAGTGATTAAGTAGTTCCCCTATTGTGTTTCTGAACCCAGATCACATGAACAGCAAATTAACGTCTCAACTTTTCTTTCACTTTATTTCATATCCCAAATTGAGATAGTAGAAAACACAGTAAGTAACTAACAATTCTTAACCAAGAAGTACATTGAACTTACACGGGAGAATAGAGTGAAAGCTTTTATTAACATTACTACTATGCAGTTTTCAGAAAAAAAGGATAATCATATAACTAAAATACGATAAAAAAAATATAATAAACCAAAAATTACAAGATCAAAAACCAATATTAAAGAAACAACGAATCAGTTTACTTGCTTGGATCTTCCTCCATAGCTCCTACACGTACTTATAAACCCCTAGTTTCACAAAAATCCCAACAAAAATAAAATCATCACAAATCAGAACCCAAATTTCCAATATATATATATATATATATATATATATATATATATATACAAGCAATCAAAGATAACCCTTTTCATTTTAAGAGACCTCCAGTCAACTACAAGCCCATTTCTACTATTTAGCATCTAACCTTTGAATCTAACAAATATAGTAATAAAAATAAGAACAAAGCTCAAAAATTGATCACTCCAAACCAAACCTTCAATAAGTTCATAAATTCAATCAATCAGGGACAATAAATCAAGGTAAGAAAAACCCATAACTCTACATAAACAAATAAACAAGTCCCAGATTTAAATCATCGTGTTAACGACAAACAAGAAAGCATATGAGGAACTAATTAGTTGTTCAATCATGATTATTAGACCTGAAATTCTAAAGAGAAATGGCGTACCCATGCCATGGCTGCTCGAGCTTCTGCAGTCTCTGGTTTCGGCTAAGGAGCTCCCAGACTTGAAATATATGAACACGGATGGAGTGAGTCTCATTAGGGTTTTAAAAGGCATAACGGACTTAAGTGAATCCAAAATAAATTCAGTTAAAAACAATCAATTCAAAAAAAAAAAGAATAGTGAAAAATGAGTGATCTGAACTGACTTTACAGTTATTCTCTTCGCCTAAATCCGCTGGTCGAAATGAATTAGGACAATGGATCAAAAATCAAATGGCAAATAATACATGACTATAAAGCTAAATTTAAACTAAACAGTAAAAAACACGATGACAAACTTAAATTTTAACCAGAAAAAAAGTTGAAATCGATAATTAAAAAAAATTACAAAATTATGTACCTGAGTCAGAAGGGAGAGGAACGCGAGTTCGATGGGAAGAAGGACGGTGAGAGGAAGAAGCCACTGGCAGTCGGGGGGAGAGACAAAGATGGACGAAAGAGAAAGAATAAGTGAAAAGTAAATGAAAAATCTAACCTAAGGGTTTACCGACGGCAAGCCCGTTGCTATTTCTTTTTAATAAAAACGAAAATTTTTTATTAGAATAAAATACCGCGCCATTTAAAAAAATAAGGCGTACTTTTTTAAAAGGGACCTATACTGACGGAAGAACAACACCGTCAGTATATATCACGTTGTAGGTTGAGCTTATCATAAAATTCGTTAGTAGATTATGTCTTATACCAATGAATTTTTGTAATCCATCAGTACAGGTAAGAGTTATACCGACGGCTAAATATTTCGTCGGTATATGATTTATATATACCGACGGTTTATAAAATTCGTCTGAAAAGCATATTTATACTGACGGATTTTGACCGTCAGTATATGGAACTTTTTTTATAGTGTTTCTTTAGAGAATTATTTGGCCTCACACAAAGTTTGTTAACAGGTTAAGACAATAAGACTTCCAAGATACAACGAAACTCTATGAATTCTGCAATTAGCAATATTGAAGAATTCTTTAATCTTTTATTCTTATGTTTTCTTTCTCTTGAATTAATTGCAATCTTTAACAATGGGGTATGCTATTTATAGACGATCAAAAGACACATCATTAAAGAGACATGTCTTAATTGAAAACACATCTCCATGAATAATCATGTCCTTACCAAACCAAAAGCCACCAACATTATTGCCCAAGTGGTGCAATTAGCACCTTTTGTCCAAGTGGTGCAATTAGTACCTTTTTGTCCAAGTATTAGTTTGGTTGAAATCTTGCAAACTAATATATATAACAAAGGTTTCACATCTTATTTTAATCTCCAACTTGATTTTTTTTCATTTTACATTCTCACTAATTATTCGTATAATGTGTGACCTATTAAGTTCTTAATATGTTGTAATAAATACATATATTGTAATTTTTATTTAAATATGATTAGATGAATCAAAGTCTTTTGCATTCATCATTATTTTGTTAATTAATCAAATTATATTTATATATCAAGATTGATATTTAATAATGTTTCATGATAATTCAAATATCAAAAAGAGTCAGACGGGTTTGAGAATAAATTTATATTCACTTAAAATAACAATGACGTTGAACTTAAACGTGTTGCAAAATTGTTTGGATTAATGGTAGGAAAAAAGAGTGGGGTGGGGGAGAGGGAGACAGAAGAAGTTTCTTAGAGAAAATTCCTGAAATGCCGAATTAACATAAAGCTGTGAAACAGAATCCAAGGAAAATTCTAAAATAAGTTTTTTACCGTCAGCTTCTGATAAGCTTAGAGCAATTCTATCCGTCAGATGATAAATGAATGATCTGAACCGTTGAAACCAAAAAAATAAATAAATAAAATCTTGCAACCGGTTTACCTGGTCATGAGAAGCTGAATAATACCAACCCATTGCTTCTCCCTTTTCTGTTTCGAAAATTTGCTTCTCCCTTTCTAATCTGTTTCGAAAATTTGCTTCTCCCTTTCTAATCAGTTCCTTCTCCCTTTCAGTTTAGAACCCTAAATTTTCTTCTCCCTTTCTGTTTCGAAAATTTGCTTCTCCCTTTCTAATCAGTTTCGAAAATTTGCTTCTACCTTTCTAATCAGTTTCGAAAATTTGCTTCTCCCTTTCTAATAAGTTTCTAAGAACCCTAAATTTTCTTCTCCCTTTCAGTTTCGAAAATTTCTTTCTCCCTTTCAGTTTCGAAAATTTCTTCTCCCTTTCAGTTTCGAAAATTTCCTTCTCCCTTTCAGTTTAGAATCCTAAATTTTCTAAGAACCCTAAATTTTATAATCAGTTTTGACTCCCTCTAAACAATCGAAACCCCAAATTAAAAAACCCTAACCGTTCTCATTTTGAACAACTGAAACCCCAAATATCAAAAAACTCCTTTCAAAATCAAGGAACCCTAAATTTTCTAATCACCATCGCCTCCCCCTACATTTTCCTCTAAAAAATCGAAACCCCAAAATTAAAAAACCCTCACCCTTCTATTTTTGAATAATCGAAACCCCAAATATCAAACCCTCACCCGACTCTCTTCCTCTGAAAATCATCCAACCCAGATTGTCATATTTTTGTTTGGTCATCTGGTATTTTGTTTCTTTGTTGGTATTTCAGCAATTTTTTTTTATTTTCTGGATGATTCTAATTATTTTTGGTTTGGGGTTGTTTATATATTTTTTTGGCAGAAATATCAGCATAAATTATGGGTGGCTGCAAGTGGGCAGAAGATAATTGGTAAGTACTTGAGCATTTATGTGTAATTTTGTTTTTTATTTTGTGCAATTTTCTTTTGCATTTCTTGTGCCCTGTCTACTATGAATGGTAGTGTTGTCTCTATTTACTTACAATAGTGGAGAAAAAATGAATAAATTTGTGAGTTTGAAGGAGGTCAAAATAGGAGGGTTATGTGGAATTTGTTACAGTATAATAGATATATACTTACTGTTGAAGAAAGGGAAAACTTTTGACATAAGAGCAACATGAAATTCTTTAATTTCAGAAAAGCAAATTTAGGTGATTTGTAAATTTTGAATGTAATAATAGGTTTATAAGCTTAGGCATTAAATTAACTGTGAATCATTGAGTCACAATTAATCTTCTTATGAAGCAACTAAAGCACAATGGAAAGGTGAAAGAGTGACATTTATGATTTACAGTATAGGACGTAATAATGCAATTTGACAACAGTTCTTAAATTTGTTTGTCACCAATTTGCCTCGCAAAACTCATCTATCATTACTGAATTTGAATAATAGGTTAGATCTTATGCATCTTACCTGGCTAATGACCAATGAGAGGTTGCATCTAATGGTTCAATATTTTGTTTGCATGTCGTATCAACTTCTACAGTAATCTTTGAATGAACGATGATTTTTAGTTTTTTTTTGGACAATCCTGACAGTAGTTTTATGAATAACTACTTAACTAAGTGTTACTGATGCAGAAATGCCTGCTTATTGGATTGTTTAATCATTTTGTCGATTCATCACTCCTTTGTTGATCTCAACATAATTTATATTATTATTATAGCTTGACACTTGTTTTTTTTTTTTTTTTTTTTGAGATTTTCATTGAAGACGGCTTTATATTATAAGTCTCATTGGGGTTTTAATAGCTTCACTGTATCTTATTCCTATTGTTGTCATTCCTCTTTGTTTATTGTTTGCAAGATGGTGATGTTTCAGCTTAGATGTTTTTAAAGTTTTAGTGTTTTGAGTTATATATGATTATATTTATATGACGCCTAATTGCTGATATATGGTCATTTTTTCATTTCAGGTTTTAGTGTTTTGAGTTATATTCGTCATCAGAGATCGTCGATAAATCTCTCTTTTTAGACAAATCTGTAAGTTTCTCTCTTGAAATCCTTTATATTTGTTGATAGTCATTTGATTTCAGACGGAAGTTGATAATGTTGTCAAATTCATCATCCAAATCTGCTCAAGATGATTTTGTATTAGAAACTGATTTTAGTGTATTTGCAAGTAATGTTTTTTTAACTTAGAAACTGATTTTGTATTATAAATTATAATTTATTGTATGTCTAAAGTTGAGAAATTTGCAAACGTTTGTTTGATTTTATTAAAGATTCAAAGACATGGACAAAGTTGATGAAGATGTGCAGCTGAAGCAGACTAAATCGAGCATGAAGGTTGTAAAATCGAGGGGTTCATTTTTGAATTACTAGTAAGTAACTATACTTGGTGGTTTTAAGTTGAATTCATTAGACATGCTATGTTGTTATATTTGGATTTAAAGAGTGCGAGTTACAGATTTTATGTTAATCACTTTATACAGCATAAATGAATGCAAAGGAGATGGAGAAGACAAAGGAAAAATGACATTGAAGGTGAGTAATATTTTATGTATCTGGTTCTTTTATTGAGAATTTGATGTTTAATTATTTTGCTTATAAAGTGGAATTGTTGGACCGTATAGACATATTATTGGTTTTATTTGTTGGTACATAGAAACCATATAAATGCTTATCGTTTGTGTGGACACTAAGTTATAAAGTGTTACTAAAATCATGGTTTTTTGATGTGTATGTGAATTAATTTGAATTGTTTTTTTCATAGGCTCGTAGAGAGCTGGCAGCAAAATGGAAAGTGCTGCCTACACAGGAGAAGCTGTCGTTTATAGAGCAGACAGTTGCTCAAAAAGAGCAGTACAAAAATGAAGTGCAACAGTTGAAAAGACAGAAATTAGATGTTGATGAAAAAAAGAAGGTAATAATTCAATAAGAAAATGTTATATTGAAGAAATAATAGTTAGAAATGAAGTATGATGTTATATTGCTATGTATTTTTAATGAATGTACTTTATGTGTAGGGCTTGGTTGCGACACGCTGTAGCCCGTTTAATTTGTGCAAGTTGTTTAAGCAATTGAAGGAAAAACAAATTGAAGGTGCAGTGGAAAGCATCGGGTTCGGTCCCTTGCTACTGTTGAAAGATGGAAAGCTTCCAAGAGAACTGTGTGAAAAGTTGGTTCAGAACTTTAATGTTGCAACCAGCTCCATGGAAGTGGATGGCCAAAGTATCCCTTTCACAGTGGAGGATGTTGAAGGTATTCTAGGTTTAGCAAACGAGGGAGTAGAGGTATCGACTGTAATGGAAAGAGAAGACGGTGAAGTCTTGTGTAATAAGTTTAATATTCCAACTCATCGAAAGATGAGTTTTGTTAGGCTAGAGCAAGAAATTATGGAGTTCAAGGCCGACTATGAAGATCTAAAGGCCAGGCTCCTCTTATATATCGTTGGACGATTTTTGTGTCCAACGACTGAAGGGGGGCCATCGAAAGAGTATTATTCTTGTTTGACTGAGGATGGCCTTAATGGGAAATTGAACTGGGCAAAACATGTTCATGAGAAGCTTCTTCTTGGTATTAGAAGTTTTCATGCTAGGAAGATGAAATCATCAAAAGTGTACTTAACCGGTTGCCTGCTATTATTGGTGGTAAGTTTAATATTTGTTCTTCGTGTACGAATGCAATCTTGATTTGAATTAAGTTGGAATGGAATTAAATTAGAAGTATAAGTTATTAATTCTTGATATTGACTAAATTGTAATAATTTGAGTAGATAAGGTTCTATGACCATATTTTCGGAGTTCGGAGTACGAAAGAGGCAATGTCAACTTTTGTTCCTCGCATTAGTGCATGGGGAACGGATGAGGTTGCGAATTCAATTTCCCATTCAAGAGACTTCCGTGTTGGCTTGAAATCCAAGGTGACACCAGTTATCTAAGTTGTATAAATTTATTGTTAGTGACTATAACTTATATATGAATTATGTAGTTTGATTAACTTATGATTTCATGGAAATAAGGGTATTAATATCACCGAAGAACATCACACTCAGCGGACGATACAAGAGGAGCAGAAGCTGTATCATACTGACTTACAGGTAAGTGAGCTAATTAGATCTTCATGTCTAATTCATAGAGATTGCAAGAAATCTATAAATTATGTATATACTACACGGATTGCATTAAGTGTATATAGTCATAATATGTTTATTCGTAATTATTTTTTAGGCTTTAAGAGAGTCGATGAAAAGTCTGGAAGCCAATGTGACTGAACAACTGAATAGAATGTCGGAAGACATGAAGTCGATGCAAGATTCAATTAATGCTCTTTTATCGAGATCTGTCGAGGTGAAAACTGGCGGTGAAACCAGTTTGAAAAAAAAGGGATGAGGAAGGAGGCATCCTTGAGGTCGATGGGCAGAGCACGGACTTGAAAACACCAGCTGGTGAGTTGGAGTCCTCCATTGAGATCATTGAGCGCAAAGCGAAAGAGGGAGATGTAGATTTAAGTACACCAGTGAGAACCGATATTAACAATCCAAGTTCAAGTTGTCCTGCCCCACGGAAAAAGAAGGTATATATATTTACTTATTTATAATTCAATAATACTTAGATATGCTGTAAAATAACTAATTTGTTTATGGCATTTTATATGATTACATATTATAGGGTCAATCTGGCAAGAAAATCGAAATTGTTAGATCAAGGTCAACATTTGCTTCTGGTGTTAGTGGGATAGTTACGCGAGCGAGATCAACTTTGTTGTGATATTTGCACTCCCGTCCGCAGGACTGTTTATGTTTGTTTGAATAGACCAATCATGCATGTAGGCATGATATGCTTATAGAACATTTATTTTTTCCGCCTTTCATTGCATTCTTTGTGAATGCATACACTGAATATATATTGATATGTAATTCAATTTATATATGTTTAAGTATATACATTTTTTACATAAGTCTGATATGTATAATTACTAATTAGCAGTACCATATGCCGTATCTTTGTAAAAATAAATATTTAAAGGTTACCGCGAAGAGGGCCCTTGTCAAAATTCCGAAGGAATTAGATGAACTTGAGACTGCAATATGCAATTATGTGTGGAACAGTAATGTCGATCCAAGGTAAGTTGATGATATATTTTTATTTAAAGAAATATCTTGATTTAAAGTTGATATGGATTTCGATCTTTTATTTATTCTTTATATGAGTTTATATTGTAGTGAAGTTGTTGTCCAATTCGGTGCAACATTTGCATCAATCGAGGAATTTGGCTCCTTACGCCCAAAACAATGGGTAACTTCAGTGGTAAGTGTAATATATTGTTTCATCGAACTTCATGATTGTCTTTGTAGTAGTGAAATGTGTTTAATGAGTTGTTCCTGCCCTACATTATTGACCTTGTCGGTGAGTCAATGGCCTACTATTGTAAAGCTTCGACTATGTCAACAAGGAGATGGTATTTTCCGGCCTCATTTTCTGTGAGTATATTTTAAGTTTGTTTGTTTTTTGCATATAGTTTAACTTTTTTCAAGAAACATGTACCTTATGTTTATTCTTTGCAGAGTCATATCTTGTCAACAGAATGCAATGCGAAAGAGCTGATTAAGTTTTTTAAAGGACAATTCATTCATATGGGATCCTTGACTGACTGTTACAAGGTGAGGACATGGAAATCTTTTATGTGCGTACGATCGAAAATATGTTATATAACGTAATAACCTGCTAACTTATGTAATTTCGTTGCAGATCTTTATACCAATGAATGAGATGAACACGCATTGGTATTTGTGTGTGATAGATATGCTAGAGAAGGAAGCGAAAGTGTTGGATACCTTGCCGCGCAATGTTGCAAATAAACAAAGAGTTGCGGATGTGACTCGTGTGGTAAGATAAATACATGTTGTACTAAATTATTTTGTTGGCACTTGCGAACATATTGTAATTCATGATTTTGGTTTACGACGAGACATTTAAAATTTATTCAAATTTCACTTCGAACAGATATCCGCCTGTGCGAAATTGTTTACTGACCCTCTTATGACATCATTGGTTGGTAGTCCAATGGTGCCATTTCATGAGTTGAAAATTGTAGTTCCAGAGAGGGTTCCTCTGCAAAGCAACGGGTAACATAACTCTCTCACTATTTGAAAACCTTGTTTTCCATTATGTAACTGAATAATAAAAGCTACTATTCTTGAAAATGCATACAGTTATGATTGCGGAATGTGGGTTGCTGCTTTCATGCAAAATCTACATGTCACTAACTATAAATTTGTGGTATGTTATTCTCATTGCTGTGAGTTATTTCAATATTTGGTCATATGTTGGGTCATTGGAAAGTTTGATTCCCTTTGTATGTATTCGTATATAGCGTTTAAACGTGTGGGACATATTTATATTAGTCTCTGAGCTGATAAACCATGAGGGTAACACTTTACGGAAAAGGGTATGTGATGCTGCTCTTAACCTCCATAAAGCTAGGATATCTCCTCGTATAAAGCTGTCGCAGAAGTCAGTTGGCAAGTTGAAGCTGTGAAGTAGGTAATTTCTTTCAATAAATCATCTAATTTGTCATGTTTCCTTCTCAGTATATACACAGTGTTATATGTGTTTATATGTAATTATCCTGTATTGGTGAATGTCAGCACACCAGGTTGTCACTAGTTTTCTCATGATTGTGAACTCTTGGAATTCTGAAACGCAAGAGATAATTGCTTCTCCACAAATTTTGCAACGATTTCCTCACGTTGAAAACTGATGGCTCTGGCTCTGGCTCTGCATAGGGTTTTGGGTGCTGAAAATCCTAGGGACTGCTTGGTACAGATCAAAGATTATTTGTCTTTTTATTGTTGCTTTAAATCTCATCTTGATGGCTCTGCTTTTTATCTATTGTTGCTTTAATCTCATCTTCATGGTGTTCAACTGTTGATCAGCCCTAAAATTTTGGTTGCAGCTTATCTGATTTGAATTGGGGTTTAGGCTGTAGGGTTTTCAGTTTAAGTTTTTTTTTTAATATTTTTTGAATGAATTTATTTGATCAGGAGGAACTCAAGGAGTGGGATCAGTGTCTTTTGATGCTAGAAGATGAGAAGTTTGATGAACATGGGAATGTTTATGACGCAAAGGATAATAGTGCCATGTACTTAGACAAAGATGGGGAAGATCGTGAAATCAATGTAATGTTACAATTCTACGTCTGCAAAGTTCAGTCCACATTTCTGTTCTTTTTGGTTATTAAATTTGTACTATGAACATCTTCATATTAGTGTACGAATGTTTTTCTTTTGCTTTTCTTGTGGGTTGTTCTGGAGTATTGAAAATATGGCTAGTTGGGTTGTGGTGGAGTTGGTTATAATCTCTTTCTAGTATTTTAATTTTGTTTCAGCAGAAGAATCAGTTCAGAAATAACAAAGTTTGGAATGGGATTGAACCACTTCTAAGGTTTCCGACAGTATCTCTTTAGTTTCATTTCTAGGTCTACAGACAGCATGGTCTTTATAGATTTTCATGTGGCATCGCCTTTGCTTTGTTTTTCAGCAGAAAAATCTACAATGGACATTGGTATAATTTAATATAGGTTTTTCTTTTAATTGTTTTAATCTCTAGGATCAATTTAAAGACGTACCTATCAACTTAGGGACTCATAACTGGATGAAGTTGAATATTTGTTTAACAGGCCAGATAATCTCACATGTGAATAGAAAGAAAGTGCAGTCCTGTGTCTTAGTGAATATTGTCTGGGGATTTTTGTAGAACCTTTGTTTTTTTGGATAAATAATTCTTGTAGAACGTTTGGAGTACTTGGCTACAGTCCATAATTTTTCTCTGAAAATTTTCTACCTCAACATCACATTGATTTTGTGACGCTACTTGGCTACAGTCCAAATTATTTTCTCTTTTCATTAGTGGTTAGTGCTCGTTTTATTAAGAAAAAAAGGTTGAAGGTTTATGTTTTCTCTTCTTTTACCCATACAAGTTATGGATTTTGTGACACTACTTTCCTGGTAAGCAATTGAAAGAATAAAGGATGCATGATATGCATCTATTACATAATAGTAACTCTTATATCTATTTAAAAAGTCTTAAATAGATAACATACCACAAAAATTTTAAATTAAAGTTATAACTTGTGATTTGCATTGGTAATTAATAACTTGAGGCAATTATTGTGTTTGCAATACATAGCCATTGATTTTGTGCATTTGACTTGGATGAGATTAAAGCCCCTGTAAAAGAAGTAAAAGAAGTTGGAACATATCTACAAATATTATGATGGAAATGCAATGGTATCATAGACTTCAGTTTGAAATTTTATAAATATGGAACCTATAGATGAAATTTTTCACTTACGAAAATGTCGACTTATGAAAAGATTAACAGATTGAAGTCTCACAATTGTATCATAGACTTCACCTACTAACATGGTGATCTAAACCAGCTAGAGAAGTCTGATTGTTTAGCTTCATTATATCTTTCTTCGTAATTGCTGAATGAAAAAGAGTCGTCCTAAAAGTATTAAATATAACGTTAGTCATATACTGAACAATTAATTGTTTCATTGAGCGCAGTACCCGAAACCAATAAAAGCGTAGAAGAAACAAAATTAAACATTACCTGCATCTTGTTGTTCTCTTCAGCATGCATAGTTGGGAAAAAGGCTTCAGTCTCCACTTCATATTCTCCCTATGAGGATATAAGGTAATTAATCACCCAACATCATACTGTTAAAACTTTAAAAACACAAATTATAAGTAATGTAAATCTCACATGTTGTACTGAATATTGGAACTCATTGTCACTATTACAAGTAAGGTTGTCGAGACCAGCACTTTGCATTCCAATTTTCAAAGTGGGCAAGTAACTTTACTATGTCCTTCCATTCTGCAGTACCCACACTTCTAACTTTGGACGGTGTTTGCTTTTTCCCTACTTCTTTCCCTTTACCCCGTCTCGTAATAGGGTCTCGTACTTTTCCTATCTTTGAGACCTCAGCTATGGGATCATTCAGCTCACACAATTCCTCCATTTCAACAGTCAATCTATTAATTTCACTTCTTGCTCTATTAAACGACTCAGTTGTTTTGGATGCTACATAGCACATTCGGTTACAACTAGAACTTAGTGATGCATACTGCACCATTTGCATCATCTCGGGTGCAACATCATTCTGCACAAACGATGGGGCACACAGTTTGGTATTTTTCGTCCATCGATGCATAATCAAAGATGCAGGAAGATGAGACATATCTTCAAGCTTCATCACATGAATTTGATGCCTACAAGGCAAACCAACTGTCTCAAATTTTTGGCAAGAACATTCAATAGTTTGCGCAGCTGCATCAAAGACAACTACAACCCTTCGGTCAGGTTCCCTGTACTTGCCTAAATAATAGGTCCGCGTTAATTCATTTTCTACAATTGGTTCACGGATATGATACAACGTCTCCTGCTGAAGCTCGTCTTGGAAAAGAGAGAATGATTCCCTTGTGTACATAGTTGCCGCATGACCTTCAATGTCATCTAACTTGCTTAAATGGTATGGCCTTGTCTCCTTACTGAAGTAATCGGCCTCCAATTCCTTGGTCCGCATTCTACTCACCCCTTGATCAATTGAACGAACAAAGTCAAGATATGTTTTTTTCGACTTCAAGTATATAGCAAGCGAAGCGTTCAAGGACTCACACCTTTGTGTGGTTCGTAATGTCCCAAAAAATTGTCCTGTAATATATGCTTGTGCCCACATCTTCCTAGTTCTATCTTTTTCGACTACCCAAGGGTGCTTTTCAACATTAAATTGTCTGATCATACTCACGATCAAAATCATTCGGTGTCCACCATGAAGTCATGCATCTACAAAATGCCTTAGCAAATAATGGATCACTGATATTTGCCTGTGCATTGCGAGCTAGGTGCCACGTACAAAGTTTGTGTCTAGCATCGGGAAAAACAGTTCTAATTGCTCTTTGCATTGCCCTATCCCCGTCAGTAACAACTGAAATGGGACGTTTGTTATGCATTGCTTCTAGGAAAGTTCTCAAAACCCACACAAAGGTATCAGTTGTCTCATCAACAAGTATAGCAACTCCAAAAACAATTGTTTGATGATGGTGATTGACACCGACTATAGGCATCAGAGGCCTATCATAAGCATTCTTCTTATACGTGGTGTCGAACGCTATAACATCCCCAAAGCATGCATAGTCCGACCGTGAAGTAGCATATGCCCAAAAAGAGATTATGCAATCGCGTATCATCATCAGTGCTATATTTCATATAAAAACCAATATCAAATTCCTTCTTCATTTCAAAGTAAGAAATAACAGCATTCACATCGCCATCCGCTATTCAGCTTTACTGCAGGCATGTAGCGCGTTGTAAAGGTCTTTTGCAACAAAACCAACATTTTGGAATCCACCAGCTTGTTGAACAAGGTAGTTCATGATCTGTGATGTACAGACCCCAACAGATTTCATAGCTTTAGCTTCAGCTAAATCTGATTCTTTAATTTCTCGATGTGACCGAATAAAAGGTTTATGAGATGAATCACACATATCATGATTATGATCCTTCTCACAATATGTGATTACCCACTTCCCAAAACCCTACATATTGACACGTACATTAGCCTTACATCCGGTTCTAGACAACGGTCTAGCACTTCTTTTACGATTGCAGTGTTCTATTTTGTCAATCTTGAATCCTTATTTTGTACAACAAAATTGTTGACCTACAAGATCACCAGTATCATTACGTCTTGTACTTCCCCGACGAACACCAAAACCCTTCTGAAAAGCGTATGCCTTGTAAAATTCCCATGCAGCATCCAATGAATCAAAACTCATACCAATTATCTCTTCTCTACATAATCTACTGAAACCCTTATTATTATGAGAAATTGAACCTTCACATTCAACAACATTAGGAGATTCTGAATTCGAAGGACGATCCTCATGAAAATGTAGTGTTCTACAATCCATTATAATTCTGAAGAAAAAAAAAACAAAAAAACATATATCTTGTAAAGGCAAAAAATTAAATTGTATTACTTAAAATTTATATATTTTATAACAAGTAAAATTAACGGTTCCATGTAAATGCTATTACTTAAACATTCTATTCAGTAACCCATCAAAATCACTACCCATGAAAATATGCAATTATGAATATTATATCATTTATAACAAGTAAAATAACCGGTTCCATGAAAATTGTACTAGTTAAACATTCTATTCACTAACCCATGAAAATATTTATGAATGTTATACTAACCTTTGTATGGAATATTTGGTTCAATAATGTGCTTGAAAAAAACGCCCATATCTCAGCTGTTGCGCTTTCGTAGAAGAAAAACCCCGTCTATTGCGCTTTCGTAGAAGAAAAACCTATCTCAGCTAAAACTCAGGAACTAACAAAACAAAACCCATATCTCAGCGTCAACTAAAGTAGTTGACAATTAAGGAATGCATTGAATATAGAGAAACATATTTAAACAATGTCATTAATTATCTTGACCTAACATATGTAATTGTCTGTTAACAATTTAAACGAAGTGGGTGAAGCAATATTATCCAATTCAATATGTCTATTTAAGTTCAAATAAAGTTATTTTATCTGTAATTAAATCAATAATGATTTTTATTAATGTTAAGTGACAAAAACATAATTTCTAAACATATAAATATTTTTTTATATTTATATGTAATTTAATATGTAATTTATTATATTTATATTTTATTTAGCACGTTTATATGTTAAGTGATCAAATTTGTAATGATTTGTTATATTTATATGTAATTTTTTATATTTATATGTAATTCGTGAATTTGTCAAGTTGATATGTAATTCGCCAAGTTCATATGTAATTTGTCATGTTCATAAGTAATTCGTGAATTTGTCAAGTTGATATGTAATTTGTCAAGTTGATATGTAATTCGTCAAGTTCATATGTAATTTGTCATGTTCATATGTAATTTGTGAATTTGTCAAGTTGATATGTAATTTGTCAAGTTGATATGTAATTCGTCAAGTTCATATGTAATTTGTCATGTACATATGTAATTCGTGAATTTGTCAAGTTGATATGTAATTTGTCAAGTTGATATGTAATTCGTCAAGTTCATATGTAATTTGTCATGTTCATATGTAATTCGTGAATTTGTCAAGTTCATATGTAATTTGTCAAGTTGATATGTAATTTGTCATGTTCATATGTAATTCGTGAATTTGTCAAGTTGATATGTAATTCGTCAAGTTGATATGTAATTTGTCATGTTCATATGTAATTCGTGAATTTGTCAAGTTGATATGTAATTTGTCAAGTTGATATGTAATTCGTCAAGTTGATATGTAATTTGTCATGTTCATATGTAATTCATGAATTTGTCAAGTTCATATGTAATTTGTCAAGTTGATATGTAATTCGTCAAGTTGATATGTAATTTATCATGTTCATATGTAATTCGTGAATTTGTCAAGTTGATATGTAATTTGTCAAGTTTATATGTAATTCGTCAAGTTGATATGTAATTTGTCATGTTCATATGTAATTCGTGAATTTGTCAAGTTGATATGTAATTTGTCAAGTTGATATGTAATTCGTCAAGTTGATATGTAATTTATCATGTTCATATGTAATTCGTGAATTTGTCAAGTTGATATATAATTTGTCAAGTTGATATGTAATTCGTCAAGTTGATATGTAATTTGTCATGTTCATATGTAATTCGTGAATTTGTCAAGTTGATACGTAATTTGTCAAGTTCATATGTAATTCGTCAAGTTCATATGTAATTTGTCATGTTCATATGTAATTCGTGAATTTGTCAAGTTCATATGTAATTTGTCAAGTTCATATGTAATTCGTCAAGTTCATATGTAATTTGTCATGTTCATATGTAATTCGTGAATTTGTCAAGTTCATATGTAATTTGTCAAGTTCATATGTAATTCGTCAAGTTCATATGTAATTTGTCATGTTCATATGTAATTCGTGAATTTGTCAAGTTCATCTGTAATTTGTCAAGTTGATATGTAATTCGTCAAGTTCATACGTAATTTGTCATGTTCATATGTAATTCGTGAATTTGTCAAGTTCATATGTAATTTGTCAAGTTTATATGTAATTCGTCAAGTTCATATGTAATTTGTCATGTTCATATGTAATTCGTGAATTTGTCAAGTTCATATGTAATTTGTCAAGTTGATATGTAATTCGTCAAGTTCATATGTAATTTATCATGTTCATATGTAATTCGTGAGTTTGTCAAGTTCATATGTAATTTGTCAAGTTGATATGTAATTCGTCAAGTTCATATGTAATTTGTCATGTTCATATGTAATTCGTGAATTTGTAAAGTTCATATGTAATTCGTCAAGTTGATATGTAATTCGTCAAGTTCATATGTAATTTATCATGTTCATATGTAATTCGTGAATTTGTCAAGTTCATATGTAATTTGTCAAGTTGATATGTAATTCGTCAAGTTCATATGTAATCTGTCATGTTCATATGTAATTTTTCATATGTAATTTGTCAAGTTGATATGTAATTTGTCATGTTCATATGTAATTTTTCAATTTGTCAAATTTATATGTAATTTGTCATATTTATATGTAATTCGTCAAGTTGATATGTAATTTGTCATGTTCATATGTAATTTTTCAATTTGTCAATTTTATATGTAATTTGTCATGTTTTATATGTAATTCGTCAAGTTGATATGTAATTTGTCATGTTCATATGTAAAAAATGGTGACCTGGTAACCTGCTACTCAAGTTTCCTAATTTGGAGCTTACCAAAACCTTACGGTAACAAACTTACGGTAGAACTTCCCATAATCCAAAGTCCTTTATATATTGGGAGAGAGATGCAAATGATTTAGAATTGCTTGGAAGAACGTGCCTAGCTCCAACTATACCATCTTTTATTTTCATAATAATTGTAATTCATAACATATTAATTCATCAATTCGTTACAATTGCAATTGCAAAATAAATATAGAAAAAGAAAAGCATAAACTTTTAACTTTATTTTATGCATATAAAGTGAGAAGCTTCCTCGATATGTGCACTCGTGGGAGTGTGTTCTATTCTTCCTCTCTCCTTTTTTATTTTTTTATTTTTTTTTTCTTTCTTTCCCTCACTCTCTCTCTTAATTTGTGTGTGTTTTAGTTTTAGTATATAGGGATATGTAATGGAGACAATGAGCTTTTTTGACAAGGTTGCAGTCTCCCAAATTTTCTCTGCAACCAATAAAGGTAAGAGGCACAACCATATCTCTCTCTCTCTTTTTTTTTTTCTCTCTCTCTCTCTCTCTCTATATATATATATATATATATATATATATACTCAACAACTCTTTGTTGCATGGATCTATTATCTTAGTTACCATTCAACAATGTGATATCTTATGAATGTCTTTATCCCGTAGCTGCAATCTTCCTTTTTCATTTTTTTTAGATAGTATAATTTGTCCCCAAACTTTATTTAAACTTAATTTCCTTATCAAAATGATTTTAATGAATTTAGATTTAATTCAGTTGATTGATTGATGTGCAATAATTTTTAAGAAGTAACATTCAATAAGTCTAAGATTCGAATCTTAACATCTACGATCTCTTTTTTTATTTTTAAGCTGTAATCTTTTTTATAAAAATATATATATATATATATATTTTTTAGTGGCATACTATCCCTACATTAATCTAGTGAATTTAAAATTGTACTTCCAAATGTTTTTCATAAGAATCGAACTCTATGATTGACAAGGAAATAAAACCCTTTTCCTTAACAACTGGACTAATCCTTGTGGATATCAATATTTATTACTTGAGCTTAATCCAAGCACCTGAGTAAAGATATATACATGCGCATCTCAAACATACTTACATACATACTATGAGTATAGATTGTCAATAAATTAGTATAAAAAATACACTTAATTACGTAGCAGTTTATCTAATTATATATGTATGTATACTATAGTGCATCAATATATATATCATGCCTTCTTCTATTTTATTTAATTAGTGTAGCTTAATTCGTTGTTCCCCAATGAACTTTGTCTGCAATGAAAGGAAATAATTAACTTGAGTAACTAACCCAAATCCAAGGGTTTTGAAAGTTGACAAGATCAGTAACCTGGAAATTAAGCAGCAAACAGACATTGACCAAACATTACCATCACAATTAAGAAGTGCATTAGTTTTGTCCGTCAAGAATTTTCAAAACTTGAACATATATATGTCGTCTTTTATGGTGATCGCTAGCTATACAACAAAAAGGCATATTAACTGTTAAAGTGTGTTAAGCATTCAACCTAAAATCAATTGGTGATAAGTGGAGAGGTCCAACTTGAATATAAGATTACAGGCAATCCAAGACTTAACCGATATAGGATAATCCCACTTTAACAGGCCCCCATCACGTGTAGGCGGATACCGAGGAGCCTACCACGTGACAAACTCAGAATGGATATAAGGCAGAAACAACAAAACAAAACCTGGGCTCTGATACCATGTTAAGCATTCAACCTAAAACCAATTTGTGATAAGTGGAGAGGCCCAGCTTGAATATAAGACCACAGACAATCCAAGACTTAACCGATGTGGGATAACCCCACTTTAACAGGCCCCCATCACGTGTAGGCGAATACCGAGTAGTCTACCGCGTGACAAACTCAGAAGAGGTATAAGGCAGAAACAATATAACAGAACCTGAGCTCTGATATCATGTTAAGCATCCAACCTAAAACCAATTAATGATAAGTGGAGAGACCCAACTTGAATATAAGACCACAAACAATCCAAAACTTAACCGATGTGGAATAACCCCACTTTAACATTAACATTGAGAACAAAGACAAAGACAAAGCCAATGATTCATGTAGTTTGCCGGTATCCTCTATTCTTAAAAGATTTGAGACGATTCAATTGTAACTGCACGTATATATATATATATATATATATATATATATATATATATATATCACATTTTTTGAATAAGACTTGAGTTAAAGTATCCCTAACTTCTATCTCAATTCTCAAATCAGCCAAAAGATTTGAGATCTTGAATTCAAAGTTTTACATGGTACGATGCAAGATTGATGGAAGGAGACAGTCTCTGAATAATGCAATATTGCAAACAAATCGACATTTAAGTTTCCAGCTTTTTCAAGTGAAAATAGGCATGCATGGCACCAAACTAAAAGTGCTATAAGATAGAGAAGCTATGAAGAAGGTGCAAATTTGCATGTAGTAGAAATTACCAAGTTAATGTCATGGGGAAGTACAAATTGATGTACTAAACTCAACAATTAATTTTAACTAATAAAGATTGCCATGCAATATGCATGGCATGATTATCATATATATGAAACAAAACTCTATTCTAATTCTAATTTTCCTAAAACCCTAATGAAATATTAGACTCATGGGAGAATATATAATTAATTAAACTTAAGTCACTTATGGTGTAATAAGTCAAATGATAGCAATTTCATCCAAATGCAGAATTTCTCCCTTGTGCCACACTACCAGTATTTATCATAGGGTTCATCCTCTCTGTTTGAAGTGGAGCTCTTCTTGGCGATGGCCTTTCTAGCTTAGGCGATGCATCAAATTTCTTTTTACCTATGCCATCACCGGAAAGCACCGGCTTTGCTTCGTAAATCTCTGATATATTATTGTCTAGCTCAGTACTTGTATCAATATGAATCTGGTCGGTTTTGAAAGGATCGATATCGTTTTGAGGTCCTAGACATGATGGAGCTGTTGTTCCCAAGTCCTGCAGTCGGAGCTCATCAGACCACATCAAAGGACTCTTCCCGCCACCGCTATAAGTGCTAGGCCTCTTCTTTCCAAGGCAAATGTTATCATTACTTGGCATGAAACTGTCCATGTTGTGTTCAAGATCAAGTTGATCACCTCCATAAATATTGAGGTCTTGAAATGGTGGAAAGTTGAGAGGACCGAAATCTTTAATGGCTCCCATGTCGGGAACTCCTTGATTTCCCATGTTTTCGCCAGCTAGGGTTTGACAAGCCTTTTCCAATATGGAATGCATATACTTTCCTTGAGCCTCAATCCTCAATTGAAGGTGTCTTTGCACCTGCCAGGCATGATAAGTCCATGAAGGATTTATCTATAGAAAGTCGGGAGAAGATTCCTATATATCAATGTGGTGAAGTGAAGAAGCAAGAAATTGAATATGATCTGTAGAGATCAGGAAGGAGAAACTGTGCATACCTCCAATTGCTCATGAAGTCTTCTCTGCACTTCCATTTGCATCCTAATCCCATCAACCATGTGTGAGTTACTGCTGTTAATATACAGTTTCACACATACATTCCACAAGAAAATCCGAACCCCACACCCCCAACCCAACAAAAAAAGAAAAAAAAGGCAAACTTAAGTGATTTCTTTCTCTTATATATTATATCCTGTAAAACACCTCTGCCTGTGTATATATGTATGCGTACTAAAATTGATGAAGTTTTGAATCTTGAAACTAAAATCACAACAATTGAATTAATACGTACTCGTTCATGCTACGAGCCATCATGCCAGAGGAAGATGCAGCATTTCTTTGAAGATCTAGCGCCGAAGCTGGCACGAAAACAGGAAACGAAAATAAACCATTTAGCTATATTTATATATACATATATATATATAGAAGTAATAAATTGAAAACAAAAGAGTTGTCAAAAGTAGTAGTAGTAGTAGTAGTATATGTTTTGTGTTGATAAAGAAAAGAAAACCCTAGAAAGAAGAGTCCACTTGATCTCTTACCATCTTTTATAGAGTGATCATTGAATTCCTTGTGAGGTTGCTTTCCAAGCCTGAATTTCTAATCCAGCAAGAAGAATTAAAATTATTTTAATCAAAAGAAGCAAAAAGGAAAATAGAAATCAAATAAAAGAAAAGGAAAATCAAGCCAACCCTACATCGAGAAGGTCACAAAAGGGCTGGAAGAAAAAGCTAAAGCAAGCATGAAATATTGGTTTTGGATTCAAACCTGGAGATGGCTCTTGAGGTGGTAAAGTGTAAGGCCCTTCACACCCATAACTCTCATGATTGTTTTTGGTGTGGCCTCTGTCAAAGTTAAGCAATTAATTCATCATAAGATAAGAGTAAGACATGATAGTATATATATATATATATATATATATATATATATAATATGAAGAAATGCACATATATATAATATTAATTTGAAAGAAAAAAGGTTGATTAACAGAGAAAGTTGTCGTACTGTCAGGTCCTCCAAGCTGAGTTACAGCATCGACAAAGCGTTCATGAAGCTCGACCGTCCAACGCAAGCGAGGCTTGGGGTCTGTGGTGAGAACAAGACCAGAGTCGCCTTGAATACACATATGATGTCTATCATGGGAATTCATAGTTGAGGGCTTCTTTGGTTGGAACATTCTCTCTAAGCGGCTGCGAGAATACCCAAAGAGATTCAAGATCAATGCGATGCAAATAGGGTGCGTTTTTGAAGAAGAGAAGAGAGGGTTTGGGTTTGGGTTGTTTTCCAACTACAACTAGAAAGAATAAGCCACAAGTTTTCTCTTCATAAAAAGAAAAAAGGCAAAATTTATTATACTATACTATACAAAAACAAATAAAATACTAAAGTGCACCAATTGTAGATTACATTACAATTCACACTTACTGACTGACAGAGAAACAGAGCTGTACGTAGAGCTGCAGAATTGCAAAAAAGAAAAAATGATGGGCTATTTAACAAACAAAAGATGAGTGGGAAAGTTTTACAGAAGAGAAGAGAAGAGAAGAGAAATAGTGATAGAATGTACAAATTTGATATGTCTGAGACTGAGAGTAATCTATCTTTTGTCCTCACTAAAAGAAGAGTATAACTTTTTGAGGAGTTATTCTTCTAAACCATGTGAAGTAGTTAAGCTTTTTGAGTATTATTAGGATATGACTGAGACTGAGATTGAGACCTCTCAATCCATACAATCATCATGATGACCAATATGTACATGCATTGGGATCCTCTTTTGCCCTTCTTTCACCAACCCATTCTCAGCTCAATTAATTATTATTTATATAAATTAAAATCTTATTATATATATATATATGCATATACATGACTGATTTATTTTCATGGTTTTACAGTATAATAATGAAGTTTTTTAATTAAATCTATGATGGTTTGGAAAACAAAGATATATATATATATATATATCCTTTATGTCATTACCAAGAAAAAGGTTGTCATCATTCCTGACAGCAAGATTTTATGATTAACAGATGCACAAGAACAATTAATAATGAATTAGTAGTTAATCAAGATGTAGATAGTTTCATTATTAGTGGTTAATCAAGCTCTCTTTTATGTTTTGTTTCCTTTGCTTTTGCCTTTTGCTAAATATAGACAAGACATAGCTTCATATGATGTGCATATATTACTAACCCTACTTCCCTGCTTCTTAATATAAAAGCAAAAAAAGAAAAAAGATGAACCATAGGCATGCCTGATATCAACCATTTCATTCACCAAAGTTAGAAATCAAAACTGTTTTATTCAAAAACTATATCAAGACCCTTCACTTTTCGCAATATTGATAAACCAATATAATAATAAAATAAAAAAATAATAATAATAATAATAATAATCTGGTGAGGTAATCTTACACGTGTATATTGATGCAAATTTTCTTTTTAGGGAATTTTCTGTTTTTGAATTTTTTTTTTTGCCAATAATAATTTGAGTAAAATATATTTACCTTCTTTTTTGTGTGCTAATTCAGGCCTTTTATTTATAAAGATAAAATATATTTACTTACTTTAGTTTGAAAACGTCGTCTTACCTTTAAATTTGGTAAAAAAGTACATTAACTCTCTAAAATATCATTTACTAAAGTAATTCTAGTTAAAAGACAAATGTACAATTATAAACAAAGGTTATATTTTGTTTTTCATTTAAAATTAATTTGGTTAAAAGGTAAATTTGCCACCATACTAAAGTTATATATTGAAATTTATCACTATAGTTTACTTAATTTGATTTATATTTGCCAGTGTACTTTTGGGATTAAGAGTAAATTCATCATTATACTTTAACTCAATATTGAATTTTGCCACTTTACTTTTGTTTGATTGAATTTTGCCACTAAATTTTAATTTTTGATTGAATTTTACCACTCACTTTAATTTTGAAGACAAATTTTAATAATAATAAAAAAAGAACATTCTTTCAAATATTTTATTTTAATAATTAACAATAATAAATTAATTAATAAAAATTAAAAAAAATAACATAGAATGTTTATTTTACAAAAAAAAAAAAAAAAACTAAACTTAATCTTTTATCTTTTTTTTATCTTTCTTTTATAAAATAAAAAATTTATGTTAATTTTTAATATTTTTATAAATTAATTTATTGTTGTTAATTATTAAAATAAAATATTTGAAGGAATATTTTTTTTGTTTTTTTTCTTCAAATCATCAAAAACTAATGTTGAATGGCAAAATTCAATCAAAAATCA
Source organism: Fremontodendron californicum (assembly GCA_030761205.1). Lineage (NCBI taxonomy): Eukaryota > Viridiplantae > Streptophyta > Magnoliopsida > Malvales > Malvaceae > Fremontodendron > Fremontodendron californicum. The sequence goes on from JAULJL010000033.1 coordinate 1,949,573, forward strand.
AAGGTGAGTAACAAAATTGAATCAAAAATCAAAGTTTAGTTACAAAATTCAATCAAATAAATGTAGAGTGACAATTTTGCCATTAATCTCAAATTACAATGACAAATATTAATCAAAATAAAGTATAGTGATAAATTTCAATATCCATCTATAGTACAGTTGTAAATTTATCTTTTAACCCAAATTATTTAATTTAATAAATAACTCATTAGGGTTAGTATACTTTTTATCAAACCTTAAGAGATAGTTTCAAATTAAAAGAATATAAATGTATATTTTATTAAATTCTAATATTTTTTTAGGAAAGTTGAAGATGGTGAACTTAAATTTATGCCGCATTATATTAATGTTAAATAATAGAGTAAAACAAGTTATGTCATGTCATGCAACTTTTCTTTTTTGTTTTTTTGGCTTGAAGTTGCAAATATATATATATATATATATATATATTGAAATGAATACTTTCCATAATCAATATGATTCAAAATTGAAGTGAAGGGGTATATTTGTGACATTGATATGTGTTTCCAAATAGGATTATCTCCGAAATATATATATACATTGATAATTAAACCACATAAAAATAAATCAAAGTAAAACAGTGTTGAAGAAATTAATTAAGAAGTGAAATTAAGGAGACGAAAATAAGAAGGAAGCAAAAACTTTAACACCAATGCATAAAGAATGGAGCTTTTGATGACAGCAAGTAAGAGTAGGGAGGGGACCCTTCTCTCAGTCCCTCCTCTCTTCTCTTCTAAAGCTTGTGGGCCTCACTCTCTTCTCTTCTCTTTCACTTTTGTAGAACTCAAGATTGTCCTCCATTTCCAAACCAAATAAAACAAAATACACTTAAATTGGATGCCAATGGGTCAAACCTAAACAAATTCACACAAGGCCCCACCTATAGTAAAAGAATCGTAGTAGTAAATCAAGATGACTAAGAACAATGTTTTTTAAAAAAGCTCTCTCTCTCTCTTCCCAAATGTAAAGCCCATGCAAAGATGTCAAATGTGGTTGGAGATGATAAAAATCTAAAGGAAAAAAAATGTATGGTGTTTACCCAAATCCTAGTGGGAATAAATGCTTTCTTCTTTCACAATCAAACAAAGATTCTTAAGCCAAAATAAATTCTACATATTCAATGAAGTTATGCCAATCTTACATCTATTAGAGCTACTATATGCTCTCAAATTTGGGGTTTCAAATTAGACCTCATATATACCATTTTCAGCCATCACACCCTTAATGTCAATTGATTGTACGTTTATAATTATTTTTTTGAAAAATATGGATTGAAAACAATTTTTGAAAAAAAAACTCGACCTATAAGTTAAATATTCAAATACCTAGATTTAAATACTTTTAGTAAATTCCATTTTCTTTATAATTTTGACACTTCTCTATCAATATTTAAGAAAAGGAGGAATTTAGTTCAATTAGATTTGGAGTTTCTTCTTTAGAATGGTATGGTACAATAGCTGTCCCTTTATAATGAAACAAAGTTTGAGTTTAACTTGGAGTTTATTATTTTTCAAAACCAATAGCCTAGCGGAAAAGTTGGGTGGCTTAGTATTAAGGCCATGTTTGCTTGAATTTGAAGCATCTTTATATGCTTAGTGAATTAATTCTTTAAAATGAATATATTCCTTTTGCAAGGCAACGTTGAGGGACCCATCTTTATTTACAAATTATCAGGGTACTTTACAAAGCTTGTCTCTTTTCTCACATATTCTCATTATTAATATTTTTTTATTAGATGTGATTAATTATTTATATGAATTTATTCTGTTTAATATAATTTTTACATTAAAAAAATAAATATTAATATACATTTCAGAATTAAATTTAAAAATGCCCATCCTAAAAATAGTATCAATCAGTCTAGTGTTATTTTAAATTGATCTAAACAAAAGGTCTTTTATTCTTTGATGAAAACACGTTGTATTCAGGGATGAAAAAATTCGATCCACTTCATGAATTTTGCACCTATTCACTACAAATCAAATGAGGTTTTTTTTAGGATAGAGCATAGCGATTTTGGTAAATGCTTGTTCCACTATCCGTCTCACTTTTTAAAACTACTATTTTACCCCTTAAAATATTCTATATATCTCTTTTATATTTTTAATATATATACTAAAATTATATATATACACTAATATTATATATACTATATATATTATATATATTAAAATTATCTTCATGAATAAATTATAATATTTTTTTATAATATTAAATTAAAAATAATTAATAAAAAAGTGGTATGGAACATCGTGATGCAATTATAGATGTAACTGACATCCATGAAGACAGATATTCTCAATATCCATGCAAGAGTGAGGGAGAAATGAATAAGTCAATATCCGCCTTGGCTCGCTTCATTCATCCCTAGTTAGGTTGCAGGTTGGGCGTGCAGATGCACGCGATCCAAAATGCTAATTTTTGCTGCATAATTAAAAAGGAAAAAAAAATTCCTCATTTTCCTCTCTTTCTCTTCAACCCACTTCTCTCTCTTCTATCTTTTAGAGGACGTTTAATATGATGGAAAATGATCACTTTTCATGGAAAGTAAATGATGGGAATGTGATTCCCACGTTTGATATACTAAAAGATGCCCATTTTTCTGGGAATGTAACTTTCCTTGGAGAATTACTTTTCTACAAGTATTGGAATGTGATTCCCATGAGAAGTGGTGGGAAAGTAACTTTCCCATATAGTTGGAAAGCTAAAAAAATGTTAATACAAAATTACCTTCTTCCTATTTGATTTAAAATTATCAATTAAAATATTATTTTAAAATATTTAGCACAAATATTTGTTAATAATAAATATTATTAAAATATTAAAATAATATTTAATTTGTATACAGCTTTTTAATTTTCTAACTACTTGAGAGTAACTTAGAAATTTTATTATTAACAATTTTTTTTATCCTAAAAGTAACTCAAATTACCAATTGAAATATTATTTTTTAAATATTTAGTATAAATATTTGTTAATAATAAATATCATTGAAATATTTAAATAATATTTAATTTACATCCAGTCTTTTGAATTTTCAACTACATGAGAATAATTTCAGAAATTTATTATTAACAAACATTTTTTTATCCTAAAAGTAACTCAAATTACCAATTGAAATATTATTTTTAAATATTTAGTACAAATATTTGTTAATAATAAATATCATTGAAATATTTAAATAATATTTAATTTGCATCCAATCTTTTAATTTTTCAACTACATGAGAATAAATTCGAAATTTTATTATTAACAAACATTTTTTTTATCTTAAAAGTAACTCAAATTATCAATTAAAATATTATTTTTAAATATGTAATACAAATGTTTGTTAATAATAAATATCATTGAAATATTTAAATAATATTTAATTTGTATTCAACCTTTTAATTTTTTAACAACATAAGAGTAACTTTGAAAATTTATTATTAACAAACATTTTTTTATCTTAAAAGTAATTTAAATTACCAATTGAAATATTATTTTTAAATATTTAGTACAAATGTTTGTTAATAATAAATATCATTGAAATATTTCAATAATATTTAATTTGCATAGCCTTTAATTTTTTAACCACATGAGAGTAACTTCGAAAATTTATTATTAACAAATATTTTTTATCTTAAAAGTAACTCAAATTACCAATTAAAATATATTTTTAAAATATATTTTTAAAATATTTGTTAATAATAATATTATTGAAAAATGTTAAAATTAATAAAATTTATATATTTTTTTTTTTGATAAAGGTAAGTTCGAAAATTATCATCACATTGTTTAGTGAACCAAAAGTTTCAATGTAATTTTTCCATAATTTTAATCAGTACTTTCACCAAAAGTCTCAATGTAATTTTCTCAGGATTTTAATCAAAACTTTACTGTGTATACCAAATACAATAAAATTACATTACCATGAATCACATTTCGAAAAATACATTCTAAAAAATCGCATTCTATTGAAATCGTGACATCAAAAAGCATCAAACGCCCCTTACTTTCTTCGCAACCTTCAAATGCTTTCCAGAATTCGGCCGCACTTCTCCATGATATTGATGCAAGCCAAACTTTCTTTGACAGAATTAAACAGAGATAACAGATAAGAGCAGGGAAGAAGAAGAAGAAATTATAGAAGATTGAAAAAGGTTAAAGAAAGAGAGACAGAAAGAGGTAATTTGTAATTTTGTATTTCTGTTCTCTTCCATTCAATGCCGTGCCTGTTTTATATATATATATATATATAGTTGCTGTTACTGTATATTAGTTGCTGATTTGATAACTAACTGATATTGGACCCTTATTTAATTTGGCCCTACTACCCACATATGACTCGGTAGCATATTTCTCATATTTCGGCGTTGAAATTTTTAACTCAAAACCAAAAAATCCCTAAACTCAAAAATTGTAAACTTCAAATAGTCACTAGAAACTTAAAAAAAAACCCTAACTCCGACAGTTGGAATTCAAACCTACCAAGATTCCAATGATCAAACCTAAAAATAAAAAGCTTTTCTGAATCCTCTCAGTCTCCTCTATCCTTTTCCTAACTTAGAGTTTTCCAAAAATTCACCAAAACCCCTAAATCTAGGTTTTAAAATAAAAACAATCCTTACTGCTAAATCCACTCCGCTGTACAAACCACCACAAAAAAAATACAGAAAATATCTCACCATTTCCTTCATTCTATTAACCCAGAGACTAAAAAAAGGAAAAATTAAATTAAAAAACCCTAAAAATATTATCCCGAAACCCTTTGGCCCTTTTTTTTTGGCTTCTATTTTGGCTTTGATTTTTTCTCTCTAAATTGTGATGGGCAGAAACCGAACTTACCGAAAAATCGGGAAAGCACAACCGGTAGTTCTTTCTCTCCCAATTAACAGGATCTGTAAATATGGTACTAAATTGCACAAGATATATATATATACTCCAGCAACACAAATTCAACCAAGGATAATCACAAACAACCAATCACACGAGACACACAATTTTTACGTGGAAAACCCCTTTAAATCAAAGGGTAAAAACCACGGGACTTAAGAGTCCAGTCAAAATCTCCACTATAATGAGAGTGTGTTTACAATATCACAATAATTCAGCTAACATAATGAGTACACAACTCTAACTTAGCTATCAACAAGTGATATTAAAATCAAAGAGAGAAAGTTGAGAAATCACCCCAAAAAACGTGACTACTATTCGGACACAAAACAGTACTTTATAGTGTTCAGATGGAAATTCTCACCGTACACAATCAGCATCTACGTATCCTATAGCCACTGCCAGAAAATCAAGAAGATCGGACCACGGATGAACCTCCGATCGAAGACTTGATCAAAACTGTGCAACTCACTCTTTTCTCTCTTTCTCTGCCGCCTCCCTCTTTTTTTTGTTTTTCTTTTGCTACTAACTCTCATCTCAGCCAAATACAAAAACCCCTTCAATTAAAAGGGCTAAGGGCAGAATGGGTATTTCCTCCACATAGGAGGGACCCATGCCCAACAAATCTCCCCCTCCCGACTATGTGGAGGTGTTCGCCATCCCGGCGATCAAACAACATATTTCAAACTTTTCTCTTGGTAAGGCTTTAGTCAACATATCAGCACCATTATCATCAGTATGAATTTTCTCAAGTTCTAACAATTTAACATCGAGAACATCTCGTATCCAATGATACCTTACATCGATATGTTTAGACCTAGCATGAAAGGTTGAATTCTTACCAAGATGAATAGCGCTTTGGCTATCACAAAATAGAACATACCTCTCTTGGGTAAAGCCCAATTCTTGCATAAATCTCTTCATCCAAAGCAAATCCTTGCACGCTTCGGTCACTGCAATGAACTCTGACTCAGTAGTGGACAATGCAACACATTTTTGCAATCTGGATTGCCAAGCCACAGCTCCCCCTGCAGAAGTAATTAAGTAACCCGAAGTGGACTTTCTGGAGTCAATGTCTCCAGCCATATCAGAATCTGTATAACCAACTAGAACAGGTTTCTCATTGCCGAAGCAAAGTTTCAAGTTGGAAGTACCCCGAAGATATCTCATAATCCACTTCACTGCATTCCAATGCTCTCTGTCTGGATTAGAAAGAAACCGACTGACGGTGCCAACAGAATGTGCTAAGTCAGGTCTTGTGCATACCATTGCATACATCAAACTACCCACGGCTGAAGCATAAGGAACCTTCTGCATGTCTTCCTTCTCTTCTCTTGTGGAAGGACTCTGCTTGACACTCAATCTAAAGTGTGTAGCAAGAGGAGTGCTCACCACTTTAGCTTTGTCCATACTAAACCTTTGAAGTACTTTTTCAATGTACTTCTCTTGTGATAACCACAATTTCTTGGTATTTCTATCACGTGTGATCCTTATGCCAAGAATTTGCTTTGCTGGCCCCAAGTCCTTCATCGCAAAGGATTTACTCAACTCTTGCTTCAACATATTAATCTTAGAAGCATTACGACCAACAATAAGCATATCATCAACATAGAGCAACAAAATAATAAAATCATCACCAGAGAATTTCTTGACAAAAACAAAATGATCAGAAGTAGTCTTCTTGTAGCCATGCTCCCCCATAACAGACTCAAACTTCTTGTACCATTGCCTCGGAGCTTGCTTCAAACCATACAAGCTCTTCTTTAATTTGCACACATAGTCCTCTTTTCCTTGTGCAATGAAACCCTCTGGCTGCTCCATGTAAAGCTCTTCTTCTAAATCACCATGAAGAAAAGCAGTTTTCACATCCATTTGCTCGACTTCCAAGTCATAATAGGATGCCAAACTCAATATAGATCTGATAGAGGACATTTTTACAACTGGAGAGAATATTTCCTCAAAATCAATCCCCTTTTTCTGACTGAAACCCTTGACGACCAATCTAGCTTTGTATCGTGGAGTTGAAGAATTCTCTTCTTGCTTCAACCTGTAAACCCACCGATTTTTCAAAGCTCTTTTACCCTTAGGCAATTTCACCAGCTCAAACGTATGGTTGTCATGTAAAGATTTAAGCTCATCTTTCATAGCATCAACCCACTGATCTTTGCATTCACTCTCCATAGCCTCTTCATAACACTCCGGTTCTTCCCCATCAGTTAAAAGAACATACTGATCAGAAGAATACCTCACAGAAGGCTGTCGATCTCTAGTAGACCTCCGAAGTGGAACTGCTGGTGGAGATATAGGTCCTTGGTGTTGATCATTCACAACACTATCCATGGGAGCATCAAAATCACCCATACCCTGCTGGTCATCATGGACATCTTCTTGCATGCCATCCTCAACTGGATTTGGCGGAGGGGTTAGAGGAATTGGATCCATGGTGGTCAAGTCATCACTATTCTGTGGATCGGTTTTCTCCGCCTTGTCAATGTCATCAATGGTCTGATCCTCAATGAAAACAACATCTCTGCTTCTAACAAGCTTCTTTTCAACTGGGTCATATAACCTGTACCCAAATTCATCTTGACCATAACCAACAAAGATACATTGACGAGTCTTGGCATCTAACTTTGACCTCTCATCCTTTGGAACATGTACAAAAGCCTTGCAACCGAACACACGCAGGTGATCATATGACATATCTTTACCAAACCAAACTTTGTCTGGAACATCACCTTGCAAAGGAACACTTGGAGACAAATTAATCACATGTGCCACTGTATACAAAGCTTCACCCCAAAAAGATCTAGGTAACTTTTCATCTGAAAGCAAACACTTGACTCTCTCAATTAATGTTCTGTTCATTCTTTCGGCTAAACCATTCAACTGTGGTGTCTTAGGAGGTGTCTTTTGATGTCTGATTCCCTGTGCACGACAATAATCATCAAATGGTCCACTATATTCGCCGCCGTTATCAGAACGGATGCACTTCAACTTCTTCCCAGTTTGCCTTTCAACTGAAGCCTGAAACTGTTTGAACACATCAAGCACTTGGTCTTTTGTTTTCAAAGTATAGACCCAAAGTTTTCTTGAATGGTCATCAATAAAAGTCACGAAATAAAGTGCACCACCATACGACCTTACTTTCAAAGGACCACAAACATCGGAATGTACCAACTCTAGCAAATCTGATTTTCTTGAAGGAGGATGACTCTTAAATGAAACTCTTCTTTGTTTTCCAGCTAAACAATGAGCACAATTCTTCAGTGTAGCATTCTTCAACCCAGAAAGTTGATTCTTCTTGGCCAGACAATTAAGCCCCTTTTCACTCATGTGACTAAGCCGTTTATGCCATAGCACAGTTGAACTATCATTTTCCGTCACATTAACAATGCCTCTGGAAATTGAAGACTGCATCAAATATAAATTTGAACACTTCTTTCCTCGAGCCACAACGAGTGAGCCTCTAGTCAATTTCCACTGACCATCACTGAAGGTGTTACAAAATCCCTCATCATCTAGCTTTCCCGCTGAAATCAAATTCAAACGGATATCCGGTGCATGTCTGACATTTTTTAGCGTCAACTTTGTTCCATTGTTAGTTTCCAAACAGACATCTCCCATGCCAACAACATGTGCCAAGCCATCATTACCCATCTTCAATACCCCAAAATTACCAGGCGTATAAGATGTGAAGAATTCCTTCCTAGACGTGACATGAAGTGAAGCACCAGTGTCTATTACCCAACTTGTCTCGTCGCATGCTAAGTTGATCACATTCTCATCACAAGTAACCAACAGATCATCAGAGGTAGCAGTAGTAACACGATCATTCTTTCCATGATCCCTCATCTCTTGTTTATCACTACCACCTTTGTTCTCTTTCCTCCACTTGTAGCAATATTTCTTGATATGGCCCATCTTGCCACAATAATGGCACTCAACATTTTTAAATCTTGATCTTGACTTGCTTCGGCTTTTATCTCTACCCGTTTCATTTTTGCTCCTACTTCTCCCCCTATTTTCAGTAACTAGAACCTCAGACTGTGATGAAGAACCCTGAGACTTTCTTCTCACTTCTTCATTCAAAACACCATTCTTGGCAAGTTCAAAGTTACTACACCATTAGGAGCAGAATTAATAAGTGAAACCCGAAATGTTTCCCAAGAGTTCGGTAGAGTAGCAAGCAACCAAAGCCCTACTACTTCATCCTCAAATTTGATGCCCATACCAATTAACTGATTCATAACTCCTTGAAACTCATTCAAGTGATCAGCCACAGTTGTTCCTTCTTTATACTTCAGTTCCATCATCTTTTTAAGCATGAACAACTTGTTATTGCCAGACTTTAAAGCATACAAGTTTTCAAGCTTGTTCCACAATGTGCGTGCATGTGTCTCTTGATCAATGTGATTGTAAACATTTTCCTCAACAAATTGGCGAATAAAAGCACACACCTGCTGATGCTCAAATTCCCATTCCTCATCACTTTTAGATTCGGGTTTTTGAATAGCAAAGACAGGAAGATGCAAAGACTTCACAAATAACAGGTCTTTCATTTTATTCTGCCACAATTGATAATTTGTGCCATTCAAAATAATCATTCTACTTGTGCCAGCCTCCATAATTACACAACAACACAATCAAAGCTCTGATACCAGTGTGATGGGCAGAAACCGAACTTACCGAAAAATCGGGAAAGCACAACCGGTAGTTCTTTCTCTCCCAATTAACAGGATCTGCAAATATGGTACTAAATTGCACAAGATATATATATATACTCCAGCAACACAAATTCAACCAAGGATAATCACAAACAACCAATCACACGAGACACACAATTTTTACGTGGAAAACCCCTTTAAATCAAAGGGTAAAAACCACGGGACTTAAGAGTCCAGTCAAAATCTCCACTATAATGAGAGTGTGTTTACAATATCACAATAATTCAGCTAACACAATGAGTACACAACTCTAACTTAGCTATCAACAAGTGATATTAAAATCAAAGAGAGAAAGTTGAGAAATCACCCCAAAAAACGTGACTACTATTCGGACACAAAACAGTACTTTATAGTGTTCAGATGGAAATTCTCACCGTACACAATCAGCATCTACGTATCCTATAGCCACTGCCAGAAAATCAAGAAGATCGGACCACGGATGAACCTCCGATCGAAGACTTGATCAAAACTGTGCAACTCACTCTTTTCTCTCTTTCTCTGCCGCCTCCCTCTTTTTTTGTTTGTTTTTCTTTTGCTACTGACTCTCATCTCAGCCAAATACAAAAACCCCTTCAATTAAAAGGGCTAAGGGCAGAATGAGTATTTCCTCCACATATGAGGGACCCATGCCCAACAAATTGTTGTCTACTGTGGCTGGTGGATACCGTTTAAATAATGAAATAGTCCTTAGTTCTTTTGGATTTAAAGTCTTTGAACTCTGTTTCAGATTTCTCTTGTTTATCTTCTCTTTGTTTCAGATTCTCATTTTTATCTTTGTTTTGTATTTTACCCGATTTTGATTTCTTGATGAGTTTATTATTTTGTTTCTTTTTCTTTTTAGATTTTTTATTTTCGGTTTTCTTTTTGGATTTTTTTTGGATTTTGGATTTTTCTGATTATTTTAATTTTTTAGATTAATTTTGCAAAGAAATAAAAAAAATGAAAATTAAATGATATTCAAAGGAAAAATGATAAAAAGATAAAGATAAAAATAATAATAATAAAATAATAATAATAAAAAGAATTTGGGTTATTCGGTCAAAAGCCCAAAAGATGTAATTGGATTTAAAACCTAAAAACAAATTAAAATTTTAAAATAAAATCCAAAACAATAATTGGGTCTAACCCAAGAACAAAATAAGATCCAATGAATCAAGTGTCCAAAAATAATTTGAAATTGAAAATTGAAAAGGCTCAATGTTAAAGCTCAAAAAATATTTAAAGTCCAAAAACCATTTGAGGACTTCTATCACATGTGCATCACAGAATTGCTAACATGCCATTTTTTTAGTTATGTATTTCAAAACTTGTCACACTTTTAAAATAATGTGGTCATTATATAATTTTATTTAGTTTTTACAATTCTTTTTTGTTTTGGGCCAAATTTTTTGGCAGAATTTACTTTTGGGCAGGGAAGCTTATAGCCTACCATTTATTCTTTTGGATAAATTACTCATTTCATCATTCAATTTTTTGAAAGTTTCTAATTTGATCATCTAATTTTAAAAAATCATATTTTGTTCACCAACATTTATAAAAATAAATATTTTGAACATTTCAACTGTTAGAAGCTAACATGTTTTTAATATGACTTTTTTCGTCACAATGCGAAGTGGCAATGCAAAATTTGAAAAAAATGGATATTAAAAATAAGAGTTTTTTTTTTTTTTTTTTTATACATTTCAATAAAAATTTTAAATTTACAAGTAAGCTTAAAAAACTGACAAGTATACTTGTTTTGTTATATTAAATTTTTAATATTAGTTTTAGAAGATTTTTAAAAATATATATATATATATATATTTTCACATGGATAATGCCAAGTGACCAATTAATTAACATGAACATATCATGTGGCCAAGGTCAACTGACTTGAAAAGCCACTAGAAGTTAATTTTTAACGATAGAGTGTCCAAAACTTGTATAAACATTGGAGATCAAAAAGTGATTTATAAACGTTGGATAACAAAAACAAAAAAACTATTGAAAAGTTTAGTGATCAAATAGATATTTTTCGTTTTCTTATTTTTTTTATCTGCTTTTTCTTTGTTTTCTTTAAAAAAAAAAAAAAAAAAAAAAAAACCAACTCGACTTCTTATCGTTTTAGAAATCTTTATTGGCCTTTCATTAAGCGAAAACGAATATAGTAAATATCGAGTGATGAATTTTTATGATTACTGTTAGGATAATGTTCATTTTATGATGGGTTTCAACTTGCTTTCTCGCAATGGGTATAGCTTCTTTAGGAAATGAAAGAGAAAACAAATTAATTAAAGCACTTGAGATACATAGACATGGAGATATATAGAAGATGAGACCAACGTTAATGCCCGATGCCATCAGATTCCCAAGAGAGATTGCAAATGCCTTTTTTTTTTTTGTTATTAACATGTCATGTAGCTACTCCTTGACAGCAGCGTTCCTTAGTGATAGCGTTCTTGGCAACAACGCTCTCTAGTGATAGTGTTCTTTAGCGATAGTGCTCTTGCGGCAACACTCCCTAACGGCACGTTACAACATGAAGAGCAATGGAGCTAACCCAAAATTGGTAGAAGGATTTTTGGGTTTACTCTACTTCTAGGATGTCCTAGATAGCATGGCTTAAAGGTTTAAATATGGGGATTGTTAAGTCTCTTTCTTAACATTTCCTTGGAACGCAAGTGCTTCTATTTCTCTTTGAAGAAGTGGCAAAATTGTAGATGTGTTGTCTGTTGGTATATGCCTTAAAGCCAATCAGATTGAACATGGAATATATAGTTAATAATGCAAACCCATCACTATTCGTTAGTGATACAAGGTTTTCCTTCATGTTAGTACAATGATAAAGTTATTGAAGTACTAATTAGATGAAGCCCATGAAACACAATGGCCTTGCAAAGGAATTGTAAGGAGTTACAATTATGAGGATCCTTATGCATCAAAGCTATGTTTCTAAACAGTTCCTGGTCATTCCTATTGTCAAGACAGGGTATTGACAATGCTCAAAGATTGACATGTGTTAAGCCTCCATGTACATGGTGCATGCAACTGATCTCATAGGTTGAAGTATGGGATACTTGGGGATAACATATGGATGTTTGTTGGAAGAACAAGTTCACTGAACATGGCCCACTGTGAGAACTCCATTTGGTATTGTCACTCAAGTGTGTATGGAAACGTTCTCACGTGTCAGTCGTGTAAGTAGTCCTCTGACTTGTGATACCAGGTCATCTTGTATGTGAATTGTCATGCTTTAATTTTATCACGAACGGGTCCCAAAGAGTGATGCTTATGGTAGGGTGATTTTGGGTATGACATGAAGCATACGAAGATGGATGAGTGATCCAGAGAGGATTCACCACTCCAAGTGACATCAGAGACATATCTCATCTGTTCTTGGCTTAAGTTAACTTGATGGAATCTCTGGCCAGAGTATGATGAATTTAGGAGAAATAGTTTCTCTAAGTTTACTAAGTTAACCAATGGCTGCAAGAACTAATATGGATTGAACATGAGTTGACACTGCACCATGCTCATGGTCTTTCCGGGATATTTGGTTAAATGACCGAATTACACTGATGGACTGAACACGAAAGGTTATGTCGAGACTAACTTAACTCTTCAGTATTTGGGTAGTCATGATGGCTTGCTAGAGTCCGCTCATGATCTATGAGTATAAATTAATCAGATTAATTTATATTCATTGCCATATTGGAAGCCTAATGGGTCACACACAGAAAGGTGAATTAAGAGATTAAAATGGAAATAGCCTAATTGATTAATTTGAGAATTTAATCAATATGGACTTAATTAAATAGTTTAATTAAGTAGAAGGACTTAAGATCAAATAAATAAGAGTTATGTTATAGCCAAACCCTGGAGTGTTGTCGTCCCTATGTAAACAACATGATAGCTTGGCCGAATTTCGGATGGCTTGCGGCACATGAGATGTGCCTTGTGATTGGCCTTTTTTCTTGATTTCTTTTCTTGCTTTTTGCCTCTTTATGGATTGCTAGAGAGAAAAGGTTTCTCTCAAGAGAGCAAAGGCTTAGATCAAGAAGAAGAAGATCAAGATCTTGTCTTTGGTTAATGCTCCAAACCCTACGAAAAAGAAAGAAGATCAAGACCTTAATTCTTAGTTGGCTCACCAAACCCTGTGGAATGTAGAAAAGTGTTTTCTTCGTTCTTGATGCTTCTAAAGCATTCGGCCATGGATGTTTAGATGGGGAGAGGTTTCTTGAAACCTAAACCATTAGCATGGGTTTTGGTAGGGCTCCATTCCTACCTTATGAAGGTTCTCTTGATCATCTTGTGTGGATTATTGTTTGAGGCCAGACACTTGTGTGGCTTGAAGTTTCGGATTGACTGCTTGGTGTTCAAGATTGAGTGGGCTGTTTGTAAACTCAAGATTACTAGATTTTTGAGTTAAGGTATGAATCTTAATCAAATATATGCTTTATAATTACAAGATCGCATTAAAACTTTACAAGCATGATCCTGTAAGATTCAGCTATCTCTTTGTTTATTTTTCCACTGCGTTCATGTTCTTCTTTAATTCGATTATTGTTTGAGCATGAGGTCGAATCCCAATAGTGGTATCAGAGCCTACCTTGTAAGTTTTCTTGTGATTTACATGTTTAATTTTTGATAATATTCAATTGGATTGAATTGTGTGTCGGTTTAGCAAAGTTCCATGAAGAAAAACGTTTTCTGCTTTGTTTCAATTCTGGACAGCTTCTTTATGCAATATGATCTTGGTGTTTTAAATTGTTTAAAACATGTTTAAAATTGATTTGGTCAATGTTTAACCTTTCCATATGATTGCATGAAAAAAAGAAGTTAAAAGAAACAAGTTTAGATTTCATTTGGATTGGATTGGTTTTGGTGCTTGATTTCGAAGAACACAAGCGCAGGTTTTTTCTGCACACCTGTTGTTAGTTGCGGTTTTGACATGGTTAGAGGTGTCCAAAAATTCTGAAAATTTGAGGAGAAGTCCGAAACATGTCTATATTGATGCTGTTTGTGAATTTTTTTATTTTTTCAGATTCACGAAACTGCCTCTCAAAGTTGTGTAAACAGTTTGCATGGTTTCTGGAATTTTCTGAGTAGCCTTGAGTTCTTAAATTTGATTCTTGAATTGTAGGTATAATTGGCTGAAAATCAAAAAATGAAGTGTGTAAATTGTTCACCATATTAGCCACCATAAGAGGCAGCTGCTTGAGGCAAACGTTGCCCCAACAAGGGCTGCCGACTGCGGCAATGCTACTTACCAAAAACAGGAGGCGGCTGCACATAAAAGTTGTGTGCTAGGGCATGACTTTCTATTTTTGGAAATTTTGGTTCTTTGGAAATTTGGACTTATGGAAATTGTTTCCTAGTCAAGATTGGATTCCTAAGAGTTAGGAAAGCACCTAAGCTATCCTTGTGGAAATTGTTTCCTAGTTGAACAAGGACTCCTAAAAGTTAGGAGAAGATATGAAACTTTCCTTGTAGAGAAAGTTTCCTAATCAAACTTGAACTTCTTAAGGTGTTAGGAAATCTAATTAAATTGTTTAATTAGACGGAAGATTTTAATTCAAAGAATCCTAATTGGATTAGGACTCAAGTAAATTGAATTAAAATTGAAATTGCTAAATGATTTAAGCCAAATATATTTAAATGAGTTTAAATGTTACTTTCCTTAAATGACACACAAGATTACTAAGTGATATTAAATATGTATGCATTTATTTTTATGCTTTATGATATGATTATGAAAGCATGAGGGTGATTATGGACTTAGACCTTAGACTTAGGTCATGGATGGTTGAATTTTCTTTTTGGTATTTTTATAAATAGGGTCTGCGGACCCTACCTTCTCTTATTCATTTTCGAGGTTGTAAATTCTCTTCTCACCTAACTCCCCTCGAATGTAACTCGAGGTTTCTATCAAAGATAGGTCAATGTTATATAGGCTTGTAGATTTAGATTTAGCCTAAGATTAGAATTTATGTAATTCCCAAATGTAAGGAGAAAAGACACCAAGAAGAAAGGACCAAGGAGATCACCATCAAGACTTATGAAGACTATGTATGGTATCCCTACGAATTTGACCAACTAGTTTCCTAATGACTCAAGGAAACTAGAGTAGTAAAGTCCATAATCATCCTAGTAGATTGCATGAGATAGATTTATTTTTGAATTTATATATGTGATATATATTTGAATAAATGCTATGCATGTCAATCAACAAAGGAAAGCAATGAGACCTAATTAATGAAATAAAGAAATCACTCATTAAATTAAATCGAGTCCATGTTAAGCATGATAAGTTGCCTTCCACCATCTTAACAAGATAACCAGAGTTCTTCCAGTAGGAGGCTTGTTGACTCACTCAAGGTCAAACTACTGTATGAATATGTTTGTGTTATAGAAGGTGGGTCTTACTCAACTAAATGTTATGTTATCCGGATACGTCAAACTTGATCGCATGACATCTAAAGGCAAGGTTAGGCGAAATGCATATGATGCATTTAGGCAAAGAGTTGTCACCAAACTAATCAAGGAGTTTCATAGAGATGCAATTGGTGAGCAAAGTTACCTACTCAATTAGTTTCCACATGGCTTGTTGAGTCACTCAAGGTCATGGTAGGATGAAAGGGGTCCTTGCTCACTAAGAAGTTTAAAAGTTAAATTTCTCGAATAGTAGAGGAGGGCTACTATGTTGATAAAATAGTGAGAACAATCATTTAAACTCTAAAACCTGGTTTTAATGATTGCATTTGCATAATGACTATTATATGCATTGGTTTATATAGAATATAAATTGTCATGACAGGTTAACTAGTCACTTGATTGCATATTTGATGCAAACTATGTAAAGTCGATTTCACTAATCAATGAAATGAATGCCTATGTCCTTAATAATTCATGACCTTAAAGAATTGTTCTATAAGGTATTTAGCAATGAGAAGTTCAACATCTCAAGGAATTGTTCAATGAAAGATGTTAGAAGGTAGCCTATAAGGCATCATGTGCTAATGGATGAATCGGCAGGTTTTAGAAAATTGGTTGATTTATGGATCATAATCTAAGTATGGATTTAGTTCTTTCTTCTTTGTCTAGGAGCAATTTGCAAGTCGTGTCGTATTACAACATGAACCAATTGGTGTTGCTAAATGTGCTCACTAGACTAGAAAATCATCCACTTTGTTACTTTCACCAGGGGAAGGTAACCGAAGAAACGTTCTTCAAAGTTAGGATGATGAGATGAAGAAAGAAATTGATATTGTTAAAGGGAAATACCATCATTGTGGCAATGCAAGGCATTGGAGGCTTAAATGCAAAAAGTATGTTCGATACTTGAAGGGAAGTGAAACTTGAGAAGTTTTACTTCATGGTTATTATGAGTTTGTTTTCACTGCCTTTAGGTATTTGATACCTATAAAATTGGTTCAAAGATATGTATGACATATAGATGGAACTAATAATGAGGGCAAGTGAAAAGGATTAAGACCAAGGAGGTGGCAACCATAGTTGATCCCTGATCAAGCTTGCCAACCTATTCATGATGAATGTTTTAGAAACATTATCATTGATATTTCGATTATGCTAGCTGTCGCAACCTAAAAAATAACAAGTCTCATCGCAAGACTTTATTATTCGTTAAGCGTGACATTAAAAAAAAATTGAGAAAAAGTCGACTTAATTCCTCTTGAAAAATGAAGGTTTTGAAAATGACCTTGAAAAAGACATGGAGTTGCCACCAATCTTTTTTAGCTAGGTGTGATCGGCCACCTATCAAAACCGGTTTTATAAAACATTTTAAAATCAATTAAAACATTTTTAAAACCAATTTCAAGTCTGCGTTTAAACTAGAGAAATCAAAGAAGTGGGTTCGGGACTCGGTTATGTGTGGTGAAGGATTAGCACCCCCACAACGCCCGTATAAAACGGTACCTTATTAATCGTGTATTATCTGAAGTCTTGGTAAAAAGTCGATTTTTAATTTAGTATTTCAAATTAATTCCCAATTTAAAGAAAAATAATTTCATTTTTAATTAAAAAAGGTTCGGCCTTTATTAATTCAAAATTCCTATATTCCCCAACAAACGTGGCAAAATATAGAAATTTTTATCTATTTGGAAAAATTTTTGAATCATTCTCGTTTTAAAGAAGATATTCTGTTATTAATAATTGATGATATCCTCCCCAGCAAACCCGGCAAAGAACTCATGAATTATTTTAACTCGGGAATATCTTTATTTTATTGAAATTCGTTATCTTTTTCAAAACATTTTTAAAAAAAGATGAATATGAATATGTGTGACATAAATAAAATGACATAGCAAAGTCTAGATAATATAATGCAACCTAAATGGTATGATATAATTTAAATGTCATAGCATATTCTAAATGAAATAAAATATCCTAAGTGATATGATATATTCTAAATGAAATGAAATAACCTAGGTAACATGATATATTCTATATGAAATGAAATATCCTAAATGAAATGAAATGTCCGAAGTGACATAATATATTCTATATGAAATGAAATATCCTAAGTCACATGATATATTCTAAATGAAATGAAATATCCTAAGTGACATAATATATTCTAAATGAAATGAAATGACCTAGGTAACATAATATATTCTATATGAAATGAAATATCCTAAGTCACATGATATATTATAAATGGAATAAAATGGTTTAAATGACATAGCAAATATAAATGATATGGCATATAATCTAAATGATATGAAATGACATGAAACATAAAATAATGCTAACATATAATATGCATGAAAATAAAAATAAAAATAGTAATGCATGAACATAGTATATGCTAAATAATATGACAAAAATAACTAAATAAAAAGCATAGGATATCATGGAATATTCAAAACCATATAATAAACAACAAAACATCAAAAACATAAATAAAAAATAATAACAACGCCATGGAAATTATCATAGCAAAAATCACATATTATATGGTATGCATGAATATGGAAAATGCAATGCATGAGAATGTATTTTTTTCTTTAATTAAGGAAATCCATAAATCTAAAAAGATATCCGGCTACCTTAGGAAAATATATCAAATTAAATATTCTAAAATCAAAATACTTTGTGATTGTTTGAAAACAAATTTGGAAAACTTAGATTAAAAAATAAAAACCTAGCTAAACTCTTTTTAAATGGCTCTAATTTCCTAAGTTTAAAATCCCGGACTTGACCACCCTTAACTCGAGGTTTATAAAATCAATTTTAGAGTTTAAAAAGGCTTAGAAACTACCCTAAGACAGTATCTAAACTTCCTAATTAGCCCCCTCTAAGTAACTTAGCAAAAACAGAACAATTGAATTTTCTTCAAATTCAATTCTGACTCCACTGTCCAGTTCTAAAACACGATTTCTTTACCTATTTTTAAAAATTTTAAAAAATATAAACAAAATACTGGAGACTCAGAACATTTAAAACTACACAGAAAAAAATTGGCTTAATTTTTGGTTAAATATGATTGCCCAAAAAAATCGGGAAAGTACAAGTACTAGGTGAAAAAACTGTTTTGTCAAAACACATTTTTTTGCCTTTGATAAAATCATTTAAAAATCAAAATAAAAATGTTAGAGACTCTCCTAAAGACTCACAAATAGTAGCTAACACTTTTGAAAAGTTAGGCAAAAATTGGCTCAGTAAAAAAAATCACAAAGGTAGAATAATCAATTTGACAACTTTTTTAATTTCCCACAAGTATGCTCAAAATGAGCATGACTTTGAACCATTGATTGGTCTAAGTCATAAATCATGTGGCCATAACATCAAATGCATGAAAATACAGCAAATATGATGTATGAAATGCATGATTTAAAACTAAATAATGTGGAAAATGCATGACATCAATAAAATGACCTAGACCTAACATGAACTTGCATGGCATTTAATGTAAACTAGGTCTAAAATGCATGACATGCATGATAATGCAAGCACAACCTAAAGCTAAAAAATGCATGGCAAATACACAAACATATAGCATGCTTAAACAAAATACACAACAATATATCATGGAAATGAAAACCTATCAACTAGCATAATAAAAATGCACACATAAAGCATAAGAGAGGGGTAGCCGAATGGTCCATATGGACATGGCATTTTCACAAACACTTAACACACTAACATGTATAGCTAAAGAATAATACTTAAATCATGCAAATATAAAATAAAGGCATGAAAACCAATAGGCATTTTCACAAACACATGGATTAACAAAATGTAACTCATAAACAAACTTAAACACTTTGAAAACAGAAAATAAAAAATGTAAGACAAGTAAAATAAACATGATAACAAGATAATAAACTCGACAATGGAAACAAGCAAGCTACCAAATCAAAACAAGCTTCATATTTATGTATTTGAAGAAGATTTAAAGCATTAAACTTGTTAAATATCACTAATAATATGAAATAAAAAACAAAAGTAGCAACTACACAAAAACAATGGGCCATTCGGCTACCCCTCTAAATCAAGAAAAAACATTTTTTCAAAGTTTTTTTCCAAGAAAGTATCAAGAAGGACTTGAAGAAGAAACTTAAAAACACTTATTTTAGAAAGAAAAATCAAAAGAAACTCTCCAAAATATCAATAAAAACAGCAAATCAAGAATAGAAAATCAAGGAAAGTGCAAGAGTATGGTGCTTAAAGCAACCTCTAGAAGCTATATTGCAAGCTTTTTCTCTTCTAACTTTCTTTTCTTTTCTAAACTTTTCTTTTTGCCTTTCAAAAATGGTGAGCATTCAGCAAAAATCAGAATGTGAATAGAGTGAAAATGAAAAAGAGAACCCCTCCCCCTTGTAGTGGTCGGCTAGCCCTTGGAAGAACCTAGGATGTTCTAGAATTTTTTCAACAAATTTGATCCTATGGCCTTCAATCCAAGATGCCTTCTATGTAGGATTCTCACCCTTAGATTAGAATCATCAGCCCTTGAAATATGATGTCATAAAGATTTCATAAATATATTCTCTCTCCAACCATTCGTCCATGTGTTGTAAATTCAA
Source organism: Fremontodendron californicum (assembly GCA_030761205.1). NCBI lineage: Eukaryota > Viridiplantae > Streptophyta > Magnoliopsida > Malvales > Malvaceae > Fremontodendron > Fremontodendron californicum. Next base: position 1,970,223 of record JAULJL010000033.1, read on the forward strand.
AGGCTTGATCACAAAAATATATACATTCCTCTTCATTGTTGGCCTTTTGATTAAAAATCAGAAAATATCTGCCCACCATTGGGCCTTGGCCGGCTGACCCCTCATTTTCCAGCCTATGCTTCATTTTTTTAAAAGCAAGAAAAGCCCTTTTTGGTTTCTTAGGTAAAATGACCTTTTTGCCCCCCAAACATAAATAAATAGAAAAAGGACTCCAAATTCAAAAATTATTTTTTTAATACTTCCAAAATAATAAAAAATCGAGTTCCGAAGGTTTTCAAAAATTTTCGAGCCCATTTTCTATTTATTTGGATTTTTTCTTCCAAAATTACCCTTTTGTGCTCACAAACTTTACCATTTTTTAAACGAGCTCCAAATCCAGGTTTTTCTTCACCAATATCTTTCAAATAATTTAAAAGTATGATCTGAAAGTTTTCATAATTTTTGGAACTCATTTGGTATTTTTTTTCGGGATTTATCTACTTGAATTACTGCATAGTGGGCCCGAGATTTGGCCATTTTGCAAACAAACTCCGAATCCAGATTTTTGTTCACCAATCTCTTCCAAATAGTTTAAGAATGATATCTGCAAATTTTCAGAATTTTTGGAGCTCATTTACTATTTTTCCAGGATTTATCTTTTTGAATTTTTGCATAAGGGACCCCGGATTTGGTCATTTTGCAAACGAACTCCGAATCTGAATTTCTTTCGCCAATATATTTCAAATGATTTAAGAATGAGATCTGTAAATTTTCAAAATTTTTGGAGTTCATTTGCTATTTTTCCCAAAATTTTCAATTTTACCCTTTTGCCTCAGAAACCTGGTTTTACTCAAAACAAGTCCGATTTTTCAGATTTTCTTAAAACTGAGCCTTGGGCAATCCTTGTTTAATCACTCCTCATCAATTATGGGCTTTAGTCTTACCGAATTGGGCCATTTCTGTAATTCTTCCAAATTTCACCGAAATCCATCAAAAACCTAATTCTCGATTTTCTTCCGAATTGACTTTTCTTTCAATTTTTATTTCAAGTAGCTTTTCCATTACCCGTAGTCAATGCTTATCTTTCCGTTGGAACCTTCAATTTCGACCAATTTGATCGTTTAAGCACTTTTCGCCAAATTTCCCGAACTATGGTTTCCTTTCTACTGAATTTTCGTAACCAACTTCCGAATTCCATATCTTTCAATGTAGACCTCGGATTATCAAAATTCTTTCTCCATTTTTCAATTGAACTTCAAATCTTGATTTTGAAAGTGGGTTGACTTTTTCAATAGTTGACTTTTCGAGGTTGACTTTTTCAAGTTTGACTTTTTATGCTCGCCTTCTTAGACTAAGTCTCGGAGTACCACCTGCAGGATGAAAAAAGTCTTTTTTACATTCTGAAACATCAATTTAGGAAGAAAACATACTGTTTTAATGGTCCGGACAAAATTAGGTGTCTACAGCTGCCTCTCTTTGGCTATTGCTGAGAATGAGGAATCAGGCAAAGATAAACAAATACTAATTTTGTCCAGTTAGTGAAATCACATGTGAAGAAAAGGGGAAAGGGGTTTTCACTCACTTCCATTCTTCGTTCATCATCATTTTTTTTATTTTTATTTTTTGAAAAAAGCTGTAAATAGAAGATATTATCCTTAAATTGAATTCCCTGACTAATCAAGGCTCGACCTGTCTTAAGGAAACGACTTCGATTTGTAAAAGAAGAAAATTGTGCTCGGAGGTTTTAAAAATGGTTGCCGCGATGTTTCCCACCAGCCTGTCTAATTTTTCTACTGATATGTTGTTAGCCACATATGCTGATTCAACACTCTCAATAGGGCATTTCTGTGTGGCTCCGAGTTCAGAAGCAAAGATAAGATTGAAATTCTAGCTGGTTGACGTTGCAGTTGCTCAACCACGCTATACTCACTATGCTTTATGAATTTTAAGAACTCGTAGGCTTCCTTCTCATTCATCGGCTCTTTTATTCTGTTTACTAGGGCTGACCCCCTTTCTACTTCTTTTGACAAATCCATCTCAATATGGATTGGTTCAGCTGCCTTCTTCCCTTTGTCCATTCCTCTGTCTTTTCCTGTTAATCCCTGTTCAACAGCCTCAAGAGCATAACACCTTCCACTTCGTGTTAAGTGCCCCACACCTATGATATCTTGCTGACTCGAAGACCCAGGAAAATCAATGATTAACTTAGGCGCACTTTCCTCAATGACTGGCATAACTTTCTCCTCTGGTTCATCATAATAGATGATCAAGGGTCTTCCTATCCCGTAGCCAGCTGCATTCTCAATAACCTCTACTTCCTCCTCTATCTTCTCGTAAAATTGGGCCTCCCCATCATCCATTATCTTTTGGACTTTAGCCAGAAAGTCCCCGCAGTCCTGTATGATATGGCCTCCATACTTATGGAACGGGTACCAATTCTGCACCTTTTTTGCGACCATCCCCCACCATTCCTACCTTAACCATCTCAACCCATACTGTTAACATTGGAGTCTTGACTTCCTTGACATTCCTTTTTACCCTTCTGACTTTTCCTGTCCATACTGCATTTACCCGATTCTTCGCATGATCTGGCAATGGGTTTCCTATTACATTCGGCCCATTCTTTGCCCCAAACTTCACAACTCCAGCGTTGATCAGGCTTTGGACTTTCTTTTTAAAGACTTTGATGAAAGGTTTCTCAATGAAAAGTTTACATTCATTTCTCAATACAATAGTGAGGTACTAAATAACTGCAAAATTTATATGTCAACTTCTATGTATTGTTTTAAACCTTTTACATTGTTTTCATTCAATGTAATTACTCCAATATGCCATCATGATGATTTGGTGGTTTATTAGGGTACAAAATTATATCATTTAGAGTTGAATGTGACTTTGTGTTTGAAGTTTTTTGGGAACATTTTGTTATAAACTTAAGATAGTTTAAAATAACTAACATAATAATTAGTTATTTTGACATCTATTTGTTTTTGCATTTTTTCTATTTCGAATTTATTGTTGAGTAGTTTTTTTTTTCTATTTATTCATTTCAATATTAATATCTTTATCTTCTAATTTTGAATTTTAGTGCTTCCTCACTCAAAGAGGTAAGTATTTTCTCTCATTAGATTTAATTGCTAAAAATATTCTGTAAATAGTTTACTTTAATTGCAGATTTTAACATGCATTTAATGCTTTTTTTTTTTTCTATTTTGAATTTTAGTGGTTCCTCACTCAAAGATGTAAGTATTTGTCTCTTATTAGATTTACTTTCTAAAATGTTCTATTAATAGTTCACTTTAATTGCAGATTTTGGATGACTTTAATGTTTTTGTTTTTGTTTTTATTCTATATTACAATGTCAATTCTATCTTTCAAGTTGTATGATGAATTTTTGTTGTTAACAACCTTACTAAGTTGACTTTTCTCTATTGATTTTGGGGTTTTGCATTTCTTTGGTTATAATTGGATCCATTTGGCTAATGGGATTAAAATTGGACTAGCCTCTTTTTCTTATTATTATTTGTTCTATTGAGTTTAAATCTAATGGAAATGTCATAAGATGAAGGGTTAAGGACAATTAAGCAAAGATTAAGATAAAGAGAAAACCAAGAACGGACTATGGAGTGTAAAAGAAAAAATATAAGCAATTAGATCATAAAAAAGAAAAAAAATTTTGCCTTTTGGACTTTCTTATTATATTATATTTTTTATATATAAGGTGTATATCTATATTATTTCAACATTTTGATTTGAATTATTATCTACATTTTAGGTGCTTAGCTACTCAATCAACTTAATCTTTATTAGGAGTAGATCTAAGGGAGATCCAAGGCTAAATGTGGACATGAATAATTACTGGTATGTCTTTGTCTTATTCTTTTGATTCATTAGTTAATTAGTTTTAGATTATTTGCATGTATCTAATGTTGTTAATTCAGTTTATTTTCATCAATTTTAATGCTTAATTAGTGTTATTAAACATATGAAAGAATGACATTAAGTAAAAATCTCTGAACTAAAAAATTGAGCTTGAAATTTTACGAGATTCTTTGATTACAGGCTTTAGAACCTGTTTTGTTGTTGATTATGCAATATGGATAATAGTTATCAGATGAAAATAAGTATTCATGCTCTAAAAAGAAATTTGGTTCATTATAATATCGAAACGCTTGGTAGGATTCCAATTAAAGAGTAGACTTTCTTTTGCCTTTGGAATTGAACTTCATGAGATGATTTGATTTGCCTAATTAGGGAATGAAACTGCAAATTTTTAAATAGCTTTTTTTTTTTTTTTCTATTGTTGGTGATAATTTAAAGCATTGCTTTTCTGTTGTATGTTTAATGAGCTATTGTTATGTTAATTAATTAAGTCAAGAGGACCGGTGCAGACCTATTAACCTAAACCGAATCATGTCTTATTGATTTGTCTTTATATTTAATATATGTCAATCAACAATTAAGGTAAAATAAGTTTAGGAGATTGTAGAGATTAAGAGCAAATAGGTTCAGAAGATGTTTAAACTCTATGTAAATCCTAGTTTTTTCTTTTGTTGAGGCCATTAAAAGATTTATAAAGCAATTAAAAAAATAGAAAAATTTCGGGAAAGAGGGGAATCTGGAACACATAGACAGACCCTTTAGGCTGATCACATATATAGAAAATGAATGTCTAGGATAGATAATGGTTTAATGTTCTTTTTCTTTCTTTTTCGTTGTAGGTTTCTCCACCAAGGTCTCTTAAGTATGATGATATTCATTATTTAAAAAACTAGAGGTTGGCAGCTTTGCGAATGTATAAGTACTGACCTATTTTGACCATAAAACTGTTAATATTTGATGTAATTCTGTTCTTTGATAGTTAATCTTAATCATGTTCAAGTATGTCATTGGTTCTAATTGTGACTGTTTTGGTGGTATACAATCCAATGTATAAAATAGGAATAAAAGAAAAAAAATGATGGAGGATCTATTGAAAAAAAAGCAGACGACGAGCTTGTTGGCTAGTCAGAGAAAAGAGACAAGGGAGAGCTGTTTCATTCATCGGTCTAGATTTTGGTGGCTAGATCGTCAACTATTCGGCATCGGGTGGTTAGACAAAAGAGGAATGGGATAGGTAGGAAAATGTCTTTCATCCTCAACTCCAATCTTTCCTCCTTCACTATAGCAAGTACTTTCTTTCCTTATTTCCTTTATTCTTTGTTATTAACTTCAATCATCCATGTCTTTATTGGGTTTTTTATTCTTGCTTATCCTAGTTGTCCCTGTTCTCTTTGTTTGCATCCATAATGATGAAAATCCTCAAGCCCCTGAAGAAGTAATAAGTTTAGTTGCTTGGACTTAATGCATTAGTGGGGTCATATTCAGATATTCTCGGAGCTTCTATTTGGTCTCATCTTTGTTTGCAAATTAGAATCTTAATCTTCAGTAAATTGGGATGTAAGGTTATCACAACTTAACTACTCTTAGATCTCTCCACATAGTTGTGTTGTAATATATGCATCTTTCATGTAAGATTTGGTTATCACTGAGGAAATGTTTTTTTTCCAACAGGGATTTGATTAGTCATAGGATGGGAAGTGGGGATTTGCAAAAGGAACCAATCACAACTATTTAAAAAGAAATTAGAAGTATATTGTAAGTCAAGAGAGTAATTACTTGAAGATAGTATTATAAAGCAGGATCTTTATTTTCTTTTCCTGTTTTTCACTTTGATTTTTTTGCTTTGCATTTGATTTTAGGTGTTAATTGAAGTCTTTGGATCCTTTACTCATGATGGATAATTTTTTCTCAGTTACTATGCTGTAGCTATGTTTTGACTTTTGGTCAAGTGAAAGATCTCTAATTACTTTTTAGTTTGCTTTTTATTTTTCCATGAAATAGTCTGAAGAATGTTTTCCTTTGAATATGGATTGAAGGTAATCTTGTATTTGGTTTGTTGATGAGTTGTTGTGTAGGACAATCTTTTGGATTTTAACTATATTATGTATTTTTCAAGTAAGTGGACGTTCTTCTATTTGTTTCGATTATATTAATTTATATGTTTTTATGTTTTACCATGATATCTTTATCACATACATTATTTTCATTAAACTAAATTGTAGTTGTCTACTTTGAAATATGATTCTTCATTTGCTCTGGCTGTGAGTTAAGGCTTCTTATCACTTGATAATTTGTTTAAAGGTTAAATGCAAGTCTAGAGTATATTTGATTTGACTATATATATATATATATATATATATATATATATATATATATATATATATATATTAGTCTCTTAGTGACTTCATTGTTAGTTCAACTCTATTACATAGAGTTTTAATTGAAAGAACACATAGCAAAATATTTACTTCATTATTCATCATAGATTCCTTTGTGAAATAATGATATCATGTATCAGTACTTAAAAGAATTATTTCGTTTACCATGATTTATAGCTATTTTTGCATGTTTTGTTCAATGGAAACAAAAGGATAAACCTTGGAGGTGCAAAAGCTTGGATTTCACAAGAATTTCTTTTCGTGGTATGCTTCTTTACCAAAGTTTCAACAGTTGCTCTTTTTATGTTTATCTCAAGTTTACTGCATTTAGGACCTTTTTGCTTTTCAGAAAAGAACTAATATGTTTGAGAGTTGTGACAATCTGTTGTAGCATGATTTTGATATGAGCATTTTACACTAACATTACTAATTAGTTGTTTCCCAGCTTAGTTTTTGAAAGAGAATGTTTAAATAATAATTGTATGAGGCAATGGAAGATAAGACCATGAAAGAGGAGTATATGTTGAATTTGTCTTGAATTATTTAACAAACATAGCAAGTATCAGCGCTTTAATAATGATTTATAGGATCTTCAGAGGATCATAATTATATTTCTGTCCTCTTTAAGTGATGCAAAAATTGTTAAGCTAAGAGAAAATATAGTTCTTTTCTTTCATTTGCTTGGAATTATCTATTCTTCCGTGCTTTTAACTTTTAAATGATGTTCATTTTTCACTTAAGATTTTTTAAAACTCATTTGATTTCTTCTACTCTATTTTCATACAATGTTTCAAATGCAAAATTTGAATATATAGATATTCGTTATGTTGTGATTTTACTTTGACTACCACTATAAATCACTAAAAAAGCTATGCAAGAAATTGTTTCTGCACCTTTAGGTAGGAACATCACTTGCATGTTTCAATGTTCTTTTAAGGTGTTTTTATATTAATGTTTCTACATAATATGTATAAAATATTAAGACAATTTTTTTTTATTATAATTCTTTGATAAAAAAGATTTAGTTATTCCAATGATTAAATGATTGATTATCTAACCATTGCAATCAGAATTTTCAGTTAAAAATCATTGCAATCGTAAGATTCAGTGCTTCAAGAAACTTTATTTAAAATAAATCAAGATTGTCGCAACCTAAAAAATAACAAGTCTCATCGCGAGATTTTATATTTCGTTAAGAGTGACATTAAAAAAAAATCAAGGAAAAGTCTACTAATTCCTCTTGAAAAATGAAGGTTTTGAAAATGGCCTTGAAAAAGACATGGAGTCGCCACCAATCTTTTTTAGTTAGGTGTGATCGACCACCTATTAAAACCGGTTTTGTAAAACATTTTAAAATTAATTAAAACATTTTTAAAACCAATTTCAAGTCTGCGTTATAAACCAGAGAAAATCAAAGAATTGGGTTCGGGACTCGGATACGTGTGGGGAAGGATTAGCATCCCCACGATGCCCAAATAAAACGGTACCTTATTAATCGTGTGTTATCTCAAGTCTCGGTAAAAAGTCGGTTTTTAATTTAGTATTTCAAGTTAATTCCCAATTTAAAGAAAAATAATTCCATTTTTAATTGAAAATGATCCGAAATTTATTAATTCAAAATTTTCCTATATTCCCCAACAAACGTGGCAAAATATAAAAAAATTTATTAATTTGGAAAATTTTTCGAATCATTCTCGTTTTAAAGAAGATATTCCGTTATTAATGATAATTGATGATATCCTCCCCAGCAAACCCGATAGAGAACTCATGAATTTTTTTAACTCGGGAATATCTTTATTTTATTGAAAATCATTATCTTTTTTAAAACATTTTAAAAAAATATGAATATGTGTGACATAAATAAAATGACATAGCAAAGTCTAGTTAATATAATGCAACCTAAATGATATGATATAATTCAAATGGCATAGCATATTCTAAATGAAATGAAATATCCTAAGTAACATGATATATTCTAAATAAAATGAAATATCCTATAAGTAACATGATATGTTCTAAATGAAATGAAGTAACATGATATATTCTAATGAAATGATATCATTTAAATGACATAGCAAATTTAAATGGCATGGCATATTTTAAATAATATAATCTATATGACATGGAATATAATCTAAATGACATGAAATGATATGAAATATAAAATAATGTTATCATGAAATATGCATGAAAATGAAAATAATAAAATTCATGAACATAGTATATGCTAAATGATGTGACAAAAATAAATGACTAAATAAAAAGCATAGGATAGCATGAAATATACAAACCATATGACAAACAATATAACATCATAAAATATAAATCAAAATGATAACAAGACCATAGAAATTATCATAGCAAAAAATCACATATTATATAGTATGCATGAACATGGAAAATGCAATGCATGAAAGTGTATTTTTTTTCTTTAAATAAGGAAATCCGTATACCTAAAAAGATATCTCTGTGATTGTTTGAAACAATTTTGAAAATTCTTGGATGAAAATGAGCTATAGCCGAATTACCCTTTTACAATAGCTCTAATTTCCTAAATTTGAAAATCCGAACTTGACCACCCTTGACCCGAACTCTATAAAATCATTTTTTAAGTTTAAAATGGTCTACAAACCATTCTAAGACAATAGCTAAAGTTCCTAATCAGCCTCCTCTAAGTAACTTAGCCAAAAGAGAAAAATAATTTTCCCTCAAATTCAAATCTGATTCTACTGTCCAATTTTAAAACACGATTTTTTAACCTATATTTAAAATTTCAAAAAAATCTAAAAAAACATACTGGAGACTCAGAAAATGTAAGACTACGTGGGAAAAATTGACTTAATTTTCTGATTAAAGATAACTTCCCAGAAAAATCGAGAAAGTCAGAATATTGGGTGAAAAATGTTTTGCCAAAACATATTTTTTTGCCTTTGATAAAATAATTTAAAAATCAAAGTAAAAATGTTGGAGACTCTTCTAAGGACCTAAAAACAGTAGCTAAATTTTCTAAAAAAAATGGACAAGATTTTCCTAAGTAAAAAAAATCACAAAGGTAGTAAAATCAACTTGACAACTCTTTAATTTTCCACAAGTATGCTCAAGTGAGCATGACTTTGAGCCATTGATTGGCCTAAGTCAAAAATCATGTGGCATGACATGAGATGCATGAACATACAGAAAATTGAATGCATGAAATGCATGATTTAAAACCTAAATGACATGAAAAATGCATGGCATAAAGAATATGGCCTAGACCTAACATGAACTTGCATGACAATAAATGCAACCTAGGTCTAAACATGCATGAAATGCATGGCAATGCAAATGAAACTTAGACCTAAAGAATGCATGGCAATAACTCAAACACATAGTATGCTAAATCAAAAAACACAAAAACATAGCATGGAAATGCAAACAAGTCAACAAGCAAGATGAAAATGCACATACAAAGAAAAGAAATGGAAGGTAGCCGAATTGACAAAGTCACCATATGATATTTTAGCATGGCATTTCACAAACACATGACATAGTAAAATGCAAGGCTAAAAAGAAACATGTTAAACCTTGCACACATGCAGTAAAGGCATGAACAAGACTAGACATTTTCACAAACACATAGCATAGTAAAATGCAAACCATGAACAAACTCAAACATTTTGAAAACAGAAAATTAAAAAATGTAAACAAGGAAAGTAAACATGAATACAAGATGACATAATTAAAAAATAGAGGTAAGTAAGTAGAAAGATCAAAACAAACTCCATGCTTTAGTTATTTTTAGAAAGAAAAAAAAACATCAAAACATGCTAAGCTCCCAATCAACATGAAAAAGAAGCAAACATCAACCATTAAAAAAAATGACCATTCGGCCTCTTTAAAAACATGGAGGAAATTTGTTTTTTCAAAGTTTTTTCAAGAAAGTATAAAAGAAGAACTTGAAGAAGAAGCTTAAAAACACTTATTTCAAAATCAAAATTAATAGAAACTCACCAAATATCAAATGAAAACAGCAAATCAAGGATGGAAATGCAAAAAAAAGTGCAAGAGTATGGTGCTTTATTGCAAGCTTTTCCTCTTCTTACTTTCTTTGCCTTTCTAAACTTTCTATTTGTTTTTCAAAAATGGAGAGTATTCAGCCAAGCAAGTGTGAAAAAAATGAAAGAGAGCCCCTTCCCCTTCAAGGTGGCTGAATGGTGTAGGAAGAGTGTAGGAGGTTCTAGAATTTTTCAGCCAAATTTGATCCAATGGTCTTCAATCCAAATGCTATCTATGTAGAATTATCACCCTTAGATTGGAATAATCAGCTCCTAAATATGATGTCATGAAGATGATGTCATAAATAGGATGTTATAAATATGACATCATCCCTCTCCATCCATTGGTCCACGTGTTGCAAATTCAAAGGCTTGATCACAAAAATAACTACCTTACTCTTCTCTCTTGGCCCTTAGATGAAAAAATCAGATTATATCCAATCCTCAATGGTTCATTTTTTTAATTGCAAGAAAAGGCCCTTTTCGATTTCTTCAGTAAAATGATCTTTTTAACTCCCGAACCTAAATAAATAGAAAACGGACTCCAAATTAAAATTTTACTTTTTTAATACTTCCAAAATAATAAAAAATTGAATTCTGGAAATTTTCAAAATTTTTCGCCCATTTGCTATTTTATTTTTGGATTTTTTTTCCAAAATTGCCCTTTTGTGCACCCGAAATTTTACCATTTTTAAACGAGCTCCGAATCCAAAATTTTCTTCACCAATCTCTTCCAAATAATTTAAAAGTGAGATCTGTAGATTTTCAAAATTTTTTGAGCCCATTTGCTATTATTTTGGGATTTATCTGCTTGAATTTCTACATAGTGGGCCCGAGATTTGCCATTTTGCAAACGAACTCTGAATCTAGATTTTATTTTGCCAATCTCTTCCAAATACTTTGAGAATGAGATTTGCAAATTTTCAAAACTTTTGGAACTCATTTGATATTTTTTCGGGATTTAATTTCTTGAATTTTAGCATAATGGGCCTGAGATTTTCCATTTTGCAAACGAGCTCCGAATTCGAATTTTTCTTCCAAATCTCTTCCAAATGGTTTAAGAATAAGATCTACAAATTTTCAAAATTTTTGGAGCTCATTTGGTATTTTTCCCAAATTTTCTAATTTTCTCCTTTTGCCTCTGAAGCCCGATTTTGCTCAAAACAAATCCGATTTTCAGATTTTCTTTTTCTGGGCCTTTTTCATATATTGAATTGGAGTCATTCCAAAAACACCCAATTTTTACAATCAAATTCCCCTCCGATTTGATTTTTCCTTTTTTCACTGTCGAAAATTTCCTCGTTTTTCTCTTTTTTCTCCAATCGACTCTTTTCTCATAATTTTTTCAAACTGAGCCTTAGGCTATCCTTGTTTACTCACTCCTCATCAATTAGGGGCTTTAATTTTATCGAATCAAGCCATTTCTGTAATTTTTCCCAATTTCACCAAAATCCACTAAAAACCCTAATTCTTGGTTTTCTTCCGAATTGGCTTTTTCTGCAGTTTTTCTTCCAAGTAGCTTCTCCCTTACCCGTAGTCAGTGCTTATCTTTCATTTGGAACCTTCAATTTTGATCAATTTGATTATTTAAGCATTTTTCCCCAACTTTTTCGAACTAGGGTTTTCTTTCTATTGAATCTCCGTAACCCAACTTTCGAACTCCATATCTTTCAATATAGACCTTGGATTACCAAAATTCTTTCGCCATTTTTCAATTGAAATTCAACTCTTGATTTTGAAAGTGGGTTGACTTTTTTAGTAGTTGACTTTTTAAGGTTGACTTTTTTAGGGTTGACTTTTTCAAGTTTGACTTTTTATGCTTGCCCTCTTAGACTAAGTCTCGAAGTACTACCTGCAAGATGAGAAAATACTTTTTGCATTTCTGAAACATCAATTTAGGAAGAAAACATACCTGTTTTAATGGTCCGGACAAAATTAGGTGTCTACAGCTGCCCCTCTTTGGCTATTGCTGAGAATCAGGACTCAGGAATCAGGCAAAGATAAACAAACACTAATTTTGTCCAGTTAGTGAAATCATATGTGAAGAAAAGGGAAAGGGGTTTTCATTCATCATCATCATTTTTTTGTTGTTGAAAAAAGCAGTAAATTGAAGATTTTATCCTTAAATTGAGTTCCCTAACTAATCAAGGCTCGACCCGTCTTAAGGAAACGGGTTCGATTTGAAAAAGAAGAAAATTATGCTCGGAGGTCTTAAAAAAAGGTGTGCCCGGAGGTCTTAAAAAGAATGGTGCTCGGAGGTCTGATCTGTGATTTGGAAAATTGTGCCGAAGGCGACTTTAAAAATGATGCCCGGAGGTCTTATCTAGGATTTAAAAACTATGTCTGGAGGTCTTTAGAATGGTGCCCGAGGGTCTTATCCATGATTTAAATAGAAAAACTATGCCTGGAGGTCTTTAGAATGGTGCCCGAGGGTCTTATCCATGATTTAAATAGAAAAACTATGCCCGAAGGTCTTTATAATGGTGCCAGGAGGTCCTACCCATGATTTAAACAGAAAACCCTTGACGACAGTCTCAGGACTCAACTCATTTGAAAAGCAGAACGAGTTCGATTTTAAAAACAAAAGGAAAGTACCTCGATGATGGTCTCGGGGCTCAACTCATTTGAGAAGCAGAACGAGTTCGATTTAAAACAAAAGTAAATACCTCGACAATGGTCTCGGGGCTCGACTCATTTGATAAACAGAATGAATTTGATTTAAAAAAAAAGGAAATACCTCGACGTGGTCTCGGGGCTTGACTTATTTGATAAACAGAATGAATTTGATTTAAAACAAAAGAAATACATCGACAATGGTCTCAGGGCTCAACTCATTTGATAAACAGAATGAATTTGATTTAAAACAAAAGGAAATACATGTACGATGGTCTCGGGGCTCGACTCATTTGATAAACAGAATGAATTCTATTTGAAACAAAAGGAAATACCTCGATGATGGTCTCGGGGCTATACTCATTTGATAAACAGAATGAATTCGATTTAAAACAAAAGGAAATACCTCGACAATGGTATCAGGGCTCGACTCATTTGATAAACATAATGAATTCGATTTAAAACAAAAGGAAATACCTCGAAGATGGTCTCGGGGCTCGACTCATTTGATAAACATAATGAATTCGATTTAAAACAAAAGAAAATACCTCGATGATGGTCTTGGGGCTCGACTCATTTGATAAATAGAATGAATTCGATTTAAAACAAAAGGAAATACCTCAACGATGGTCTCGGGGCTCGACTCATTTGATAAACAGAATGAATTCGATTTAAAACAAAAGGAAATACCTCGACGATGGTCTCAGGTCTCGACTCATTTGATAAATAGAATGAATTCGATTTAAAACAAAAGGAAATACCTTGACGATGGTCTCGGGGCTCGACTCATTTGATAAACAGAATGAATTCAATTTAAAACAAAAGGAAATACCTCGACGATGATCTCGGAACTCAACTCATTTGATAAACAGAATGAGACGGTGGTCTCGAGGCTCGACTCATTTGATAAACAGAATGAATTCGATTTAAAACAGAAGGAAATATCTTGATGATAGTACCGAGGCTCAACTCATTTGATAAACAGAATTAATTCGATTTTAAAAACAAAGGGAAATACTAAGAATGACCTTGGGTTTGATGCATTTGGAAAATAAAATTAATCTTGAAAAAAAAAGAACATGCCTCGACGGTGGTCTCGGGGCTCGACTCATTTGAAAAGCAGAACGAGTTCGATTTGGGGAAGCCAAAGTTTTCCTGATTCCTGCAATATTGGCTAAATGCAATGATGAGAATGACATGCTTTGCAAATGCTTGTATGTTTCCTAAGGATGAATGCAATCAAATGTTTGTGTCATGATTTCTAATCCATGGTTTTTTTTTTTGAGGTTCACAGATTATCTGACTTCATGACGGAGTCTTCAATTGTTCACAGATGCCCTACTTGAGGAAACTTTCACTCAAGATAAATTGTCAAACAGTCCCAGTTTCTGACTTCGCTGAAATTCACAAATTTTTTGATTTCATGACGAAGTCCCCAACACATTCACTGCTTACCTCTATTTGGTGAATTCTCCATCAGGATTAGTGGTTTCCAAACCTTTTCTAAGATTTAAATCTACTCCTTAGTAATACTCTGAAATCCATTTAAAGATTTTTATGTTTACTAATCATCATTCAATTTTATAACAATCAAGATGCAATCTCAAAAATGTATGAAAGAAATTATGAAACAAGCAAATGTCATAAAAAGGATAACAAAAATTTATTGCAACAATTGTTTTAAAATGATAAAAGTGAATATCAAGGATATAAAAGACAAATGTAAAGTTATAGGTTGTAGATGCCTCAGATGCAGAATATCTTGGACCCCTCATTTTTCAAATCATCTGAAAATTCTTTTGAATGAGCAATTTACTTGGGTAATCCCTCGGCTTCCATAGTTATGTCAGACTGAGTTTTTCCCCTTTCCTCTGATTTTCATATATTTTCTCCCCCTTTACACGAAGCGTTGATTCAAACCTTAATTAGTACTTGAGCCGCCCTTTGCAGGTTTTCAACTCAAGTGTCCCCCATTCGGTATTAAGTCGCCCTTTGCGGGTTTTCGGCTTAAACCTCACCTTTTACATTCTTTTTTCATTTTCATTTTTTCATTTTCTCTTTTTTCTTGTATTCTACCATGCATCTAAGAATTCTAAATGCTTTCAAGGTAAAAATGTCAATTCAAAAGATGGGATGAATTATGAGAAAAACCTTCCAAATTAAATATATATGCTTGATCAAAATGGTCTTTAAAGCACGTAATGTAGGCCAAGGTTCGGGTTTAGAAAGAAAGGATAAATAGGCTCAAAGTGTGTTTAAGGGTGATTGGATCAAGATCATTTCTTGAGGAAAATTATTCTTGAATCATTTGTCCTTTTTTGGACTTTCTTTTCTTTTTCTTTTTCTCTTTCAATCTGTTTCTCTTTCATTGTTGGCTTTCATTTGCCAATCTTTGATTTCACATTTTTCGATGGCTCTAAGGATAATTTCTTCTTAGTGAAAGCAATATGAAAGATGGCCGTTCATCATATCAAACATGAATATTCTCATTAAAAAGTAATTCTCAGGGAAGATAGATATATAGAATTTCCATTTTTACACTTGGAATCATTCGAATTTGTGTGTGCATAGCATCACATTTTTTTTTCTCTTTTTTTTTCTTTTTTTTTCTTTTTTCCTTCAAGCATAATACTTCTTCAATTCGTCAGCATTCACAGGATTTCTCAAATCATCCCCATCCATTTGAGTTAGAATCAATGCTCTTCCAGAAAAAGCTCTTTTTACCACATAGGGTCCTTCCCAATTTGGAGCCCATTTTCCTCGCGGATCCTTCACTATAGGGAGAATTTTCCTTAGTATTAACTCCCCTTCTCGAAATTGTCTCGGACGAACCTTCTTGTTGTGGGCTCGAATCATCCTTTTTTGATACAACTGCCTATGACAAATTGCCTTCAGTCTTTTCTCTTTGATGAGATTCAGCTGTTCATAATGAGCTTTAACCCACTCTGCCTCTTCTAAACCAACCTTCATCAAAACACGAAGTGAAGGGATTTCAACTTCAATAGGTAGCACTGCTTCCATCCCGTATACCAAAGAAAATGGCATTGCCCCTGTAGATGTGCGAATCGAGGTACAATATGCACGAAGAGCAAAAGGCAAAATTTCATGCCAATCCTTGTACACACCAGTCATCTTCTCAACAATCTTCTTGATGCTTTTGTTGGCTGCTTCTACTGCCCCATTCATCTTCGGACGATAAGGTACCGAATTATGGTGTGTGATCTTGAACTGAGTACACACTTCTCTCATCATCTTATTATTTAAATTGAGAGCATTATCTGAAATAATTCTTGCTGGCAACCCATATCAGCATATGATTTCCTTCTGAACAAATCTGCATACCACTGACTTTGTTACATTTGTATAGGAAACAGCTTCCACCCACTTTGTGAAATAATCTATGGCCACTAGGATGAAACGATGTCCATTTGAAGCTTTCAGGGTAATAGGCCCAATCATATCCATTCCCCACATTGAAAATGGCCATGGTGCGGTCATGACATGCAATGGCGATGGTGCACATGAATCTTATTTGCATATATCTGGCATTTATGGCACTTCCAGGAATAACTGATACAATCTCCTTCCATCGTTAGCCAATAATATCCTGCCCTCATAATCTGCTTAGCAAGCATGTGACCATTGGCATGGGTGCCAGATATCCCTTCATGGGCTTTCTCTATGATTCTCCGAGCTTCGGCATATCCGACATATCTCAATAGGACTTGATCTTTCCCTTTCTTGTAGAGAATCTGGCCATCTAGAACAAAACCCATTGCAACCTTCTCAGAGTCCTCTTGTCATTTTTTGTTGCTCGTTATGGATACTGTTGACTCTTGATGTACTACAAGATGTCGCTATACCAAGGGAGGCCATCTGCTTCTTCTTCGATACTCAGGTAGTGGACAAGAGACTTATATATGCTCATCTTTATCGGCACAACTTCAGCCCCTTCATTCACTTTAAACATTGATGACAAAGTAGCTAGAGCATCCGCCATTTGGTTTTCTTCTCAGGGGAAGTAATTGAAATTTACTTCTTCAAATTCCTCTAACAAACTCAGTATGAGCTCTCGATATCAGATTAACTTTGCATCTTGGGTTTCCCATTCTCTGAGCAATTGATATATCACTAAAGCCGAGTCTCCAAAAACCTCTAGTTTTTTATCTTTCTGTCTACGGCAGCACGAAGGCCCATAGTACATGCCTTATATTCTGCAGTATTGTTTGTACAATCAAAATCCAATATGGCAGTGAAAGGATAATGATCTTCTTCTAGGGATATGAGGACTGCACCAATTCCGTGCCCCATGTCATTGGATGCCCCATCAAAGTACATTTCCATATTTTCTTATTTTTAGAGGGAATCTCATCTTCTTGCGAGATGCACATCAAGTCTTCATCCGGGAAATCAAAGTTCAGAGGCTCATAATCTTCCACTGCCCGACTTGCTTAGAACTCGGCTACTGCACTGCCCTTTATAGCTTTCTGACTTACTTATACAATGTCGTACTCTGACAACAAAACTTGCCATCTTGCTGTTCTCCCTGACAAAGAAGGTGCTTCCAACATGTACTTGATTGGATCTAGCTTGGCAATCAACCATGTCGTATGGTACAATATGTACTGTTTGAGCCTCCGAGTAGTCCAAGATAAGGCACAGCACAACTTTTCTATCGACGAATATTTTAGCTCATAATCTGTAAACTTCTTGCTGAGGTAGTAAATCGCTCGTTCTTTCTTCTTAGTCTCATCATGTTGCCCCAAGACACAAACCATGGATCTATCAAGTACTGATAAATACAGTATCATTGGTTTATCAGGAACAAATGGCATTAATACTGGTGGGTTTGATAGATAATGCTTAACCTTTTCAAAAGTGATCTGACACCCTTCATCCCATTCTCCTGGATCACGTTTTCGAAGTTGCTTAAATATTGGATCACATTTGTTGGTTAATTGAGAAATAAACCGAGCAATGTAATTCAATCTTTCCAGAAGGCCTCTTACTTCCTTTTGAGTACGGGGTGGTGGCAAATTCTGGATGGCCTTCACTTTATCCGGATCAATCTCAATTCCCCTTTTGCTAACAACAAAACCCAACAATTTCCCCGAAGTGGCTCCAAAAATGCATTTTGCCGAGTTTAGCTTGAGTCGAAACTTTCTTAGTCTTTCAAACAGTTTCTTAAGATTCGCAATATGCTCCTCTTCTCCTTGTGACTTTGCAATCATATCATCAACATACACCTCAATTCCCTTATGCATCATATCATGAAAAAAGATCACCATGGCTCTCTGATATGTTGCCCAGCATTCTTCAACCCAAACGGCATTGCCTTGTAGCAGAATGTTCCCCATATTGTAACAAATATGATTTTCTCCATATCTTCTAGTGCCATCTTAATCTGATTGTATCTCGAGAATCTATCCATGAAAGAAAACAAGGAACTCTTCGTCGTATTATCCACCAAAGTATCGATGTGGGGCAAAGGGAAATTATCTTTGGGACTGGCCTTGTTCAGATCTCGGTAATCGACGCACATCTACACCTTGCCATCCTTCTTTGGTATTGGAACAATATTTTCCACCCATTCTGGATGTTTTGCCACCTCTAAGAACCCAACATCAAACTGCTTCTTTACCTCCTCTTTTATCTTTAACATGTCCGACCTCATTCTTCTCAACTTTTGCTGAATTGGCTTGCACTCTGGCCTTAAAAGGAGCTTATGAACCACAATATCTAGATCCACCCTGGCATGTCTTGGTATGACCATGCAAATACGTCTACATATTCCCGGAGCAAAGCTATCAATTCACCCTTTATTGATGGTGACAATGAGGTCCCAATTTTAACCTCCTTTATCTCCTCACCATTTCCCAATTTATCATCTCCAATAGCTCCTTATGAGGAAGTACTTGTTTCTGCTTTCGTTGGCCTCAAAATCCCTCGTGCAAATGGGTCTTCCGAAATCAATTTCAGAATTACTGACAGGAAGGTCCTCATATTCCGCATCCATACAACTGTAAATAGGTGGGGAAGAAACAATATAGGAAAATATATATACAATGAAAGAAAAAATAAATAGCATAAATGAAAGAATATGGACACTGTCGCAACCTAAAAAAAATAACTACTCTCATCGCAAGACTTTATTATTCGTTAAGCGTGACATTAAAAAAAACCGAGGAAAAGTTGAATTAATTCCTCTAGAAAAATAAAGGTGTCGATACGTGATCTCGAATCGCGGGGAACCATTCGAGTGAGGGGGAAACTGAATCAGAGGAAAAGATGACTTAATTCCTCTAGATTGAAATAAAAGGTCGAAGGTATGAAAACGGCCTCGTAAAAAGACATGGAGTCGCCACCAATCTTATTTAGCTAGGTGTGATCGGCCACCTATTAAAACCGATTTTATAAAATATTTTAAAATTAATTAAAACATTTTAAAAACCAAATTCAAGTCTGCGTTATAAACCAGAGAAATCAAAGAAACGGGTTTGGGAGTCGTACGTGCGGGTAAGGATTAGCACCCCCACAATGCCCATATAAATCGGTACCTTATTAATCGTGTGTTATCTCAAGTCTCGGTAAAAAGTTGGTTTTTAATTTAGTATTTCAAGTTAATTCCCAATTTTAAAAAATAATTCCATTTTTAATTGAAAATGATCCGGAATTTATCAATACAAAATTTTCCTAAATTCCCCGACATTATCGGCAAAATATAGAAATTTTTATTCATTTGGAAAACTTTCCAAATCATTCGCGTTTTTTGAAAGAAAAGTATTCCTTTATTAATGATAATTGATGATATTTCCTCCAGCAAACCCGGTAGAGAATTCATGAATTATTTTAACTCAGGAATATCTTTATTTTTTATTGAAATCATTATCTTTTTTCAAAACATTTAAAAATATTAACATGAACATGTATGACACAAAATAAAATGACATGGAAAATTCTAGATAATATAATGCATCCTAAATGATATGACATAATTTAAATGACATAGTATATTCTAGGTAAAAATGAAAAATCCTAAGTATCATGGTATATTCTAAATGAGATAAAATGATTTAAATGACATGGCAATTCTAAATGATATGGCATATTTTAAATGACATGGCATATTCTAAATAATTAAACCTAGATGACATGGAATATGATCTAAATGACAAGAAATGACATGAAATTAAAAAAAATGCTAACATATCACATGCATGAAAATGAAAATAAAAATGCATGAACATAGTATATGCTAAACAATATGACAAAAATAACTAAATAAAAAGCATAGGATATCATGAAACATTCAAAATCATATGGCAAACAAATCTAAGATCATAAAATGTGAATTAAAATAATAATAATAACATGGAAAATTTCATAGCAAAAATCACACATTTAAATAAAATGCATGAACATGGAAAATGCAATGCATAAAAATGTATTTTTTTTCCTTTAAATAAAGAAATCCGTATATCTAAAAAGATATCCGGCTACCTAAGGAAAATATATCAAATTAGATTTTCTAAAAAAAATAAAACTTTGTGATTGTTTGAAACAATTTTGAGGAAAACTTGAATAAAAATAAAAACCTTACCAAACCCTTTTGAAATGGCTCTAATTTCCTAAGTTTAAAATCCCGGACTTGACCGCCCTTAACCCGAGATTTATTAAATCATTTTTAAAATTTAAAAAGGCTTAGAAACTATCCTAAGACAATAGGTAAAGCTTCTAACCAACCCCCTCTAAATGACATAGCCAAATTCAACCATTATTCCTCTTTTGATTTCAAATCTGCCTTCACTGTCCGGTTTTGCCACACGATTTTTTAGCCTATTTTTAAAAATTCAAAAAAATCTAAAAAAAACTACTGGAGACTCAGAACATGTAAAAATAAACGAGAAACCATTGGCTTATTTTTTTATTTAAGATGACTTCCCAGAAAAATCGGAGATGTTCTAGTACTGGTTGAAAAAAACTGTTTTGTCAAAACACATTTTTTGCCTTTAATAAAGTCATTCAAAAATCAAAGTAGAAATTGTTGGAGATCATCCTAACGACCTAAGGACAGTAGCTAAACATTTAAAACCCTTGGATGAAAACTTAAGTAAACATTAAAAAACTTTATTTCTATGAAAAATGTAGTAGGAAAACAAGATAGAAAATCGAAGAAAACACCATGGAAATCAAGAAGAAAGCTATGCTAGAGCTTGGTAGAGATGACTACCTTCAAGCTCTCTATTGAAAACCTTTTTTTTTTCCTTTCAAAACCTTTTTCTTTGCCAAATTAGCTACTGTTTTCAGCCAAAAAACCTTTGAAAAAATGAAATCACCCCCTCCCTTTAGCCTTGGCCGAATGGCCCTCTAACCCTTGGATGGGAATTACACTTTTTCTCCTCCAATCTTGGCCTTTAGATTAAGATATTTTGATGACAGCATAAAAATGTCATCTTGCCAATTGATAGCAGCCCTTAAGATGTGTACTTAGCCCTTGTAGTAATCTTATCCCTTAGATGCAAAAGAGGACCAATCCCATGCACTCCCTTACTTGCCCCTCTTGAGTGCCTACCCTTGGATGAGTTGTGCTCTTCATTCTTGGTCATTGAATGAGGACAACATAAAAATGACATCTTGTAGATTAAATCCAGCCCTAAACATGTGTACTCAGCCCTTGTAGATGGCCTAAGCCATTGGATGAAAAGAGATAATCCCATGCACTCCTTTGCTCAACCGAATGGGTGCTCACCCTTGGATGAATTGTGCTCATCTTTTTTCTTCCATTCTTGGCCATTAGATGAGGGTTCTTTCATGAAAAATAAAAATCTCATCTTGGCATTTAAATTTGGCCTTTGGATGGTGCATTCAACTTTCCTACAAGGCTCCTAAGCCATTAGATGAAGGGGAGACCATTTGCAAGGTGTTAGTGGTAGCATGTGGCTTGATAGTGACTAGGGAATTAAATTGTTCAAGCTTCCTTCTTATACTCTATGTTGTCTGACCAAGGGAAGAAAAAATCCTAGCAATTCCTTCTTCTTTCATATTTTCATCAATTACAAATTTGCCCTTTTTGGTTTCTTTTGTGAAATAACCTCTTTGCCCCTCGAATCTAAATAAATAGCAAACGGACTCCAAATTCGAATTTTCTTTTTTCAATACTTCCGAAATAATAAAAAATTAAATTCTGGAAGTTTTCAAAATTTTTCGAGTCCATTTGCTATTTATTTCAGATTTATTTTTGAAATTGCCCCTTTTATGCACCCGAACTTTTCAATTTTTTAAACGAGCTCCGAATCCAGATTTTTCTTCACCAATCTTTTCCAAATAATTTAAAAATGTGATCTGGAAGTTTTCATAATTTTTGGAGCTCATTTACTATTTTTTCGGGATTTATCTGCTTGAATTACTGCATAGGGGACCCGGGATTTGGCCATTTTGCAAACAAACTCCAAATCAATATTTTATTTTTCCAATATCTTCGAAATAATTTAAAAATGAGATTTGCAAATTTTCAAAATTTTTGGAGCTCGTTTGCTATTTTTTCGAGATTTATCTGCTTGAATTATTGCATAGGGACCCGGTATTTGGCCATTTTGTAAACGAACTCCGAATCAAGATTTTATTTCGCCAATCTTTTCGAAATGATTTAATAATGAGATTTTCAAATTTTTATAATTTTTGGAGTTCATTTGCTATTTTTCCCATATTTTCTAATTTTGCCCTTTTGCCTCTGAAACCTGGTTTTGCTCAAAACAAGTTCGATTTTCAGATTTTCTTCAAACTGAGCCTTGGGCTATCCTTGTTTAATTATTTCTCATCAATTAAGGGCCTTAGATCTACCTAATCGGGCCATTTCTATAATTCTTCCAAATTTCACCAAAATCCACTAAAAAACCCTAATTCTCGATTTTCTTCCGAATTGACTTTTCTATTAGTTTTTCTTCCAAGTGGCTTCTCCATTACCTATAGTCAGTGCTTATCTTTCATTTGAGACCTTCAATTCTGACCAATTTGATCGTTTAAGCACTTTTCCCCAAATTTCTCGAATTAGGGTTTCCTTTCTACTGAATCTCGTAAGCCAACTTTCGAACTCCATATCTTTCAATGTAGACCTCGGATTATCAAAATTCTTTCACCGTTTTTCAATTGGACCTCAAATCTTGATTTTGAAAGTGGGTTGACTTTTTTAGTAGTTGACTTTTTTAGGGTTGACTTTTTAGGGTTGACTTTTTTTGGGGTTGACTTTTTTTGAGTTTAACTTTTTCTATCTGCTTTCTTAAATTAAGCCTCGGAGGACAACCTGCAGGATGAGAAAAGCCTTTTAGCTTTCTGAAACATCAATTTAGGAAGAAAATGTACCTGATTTAGGGGTTCGGACAAAATTAGGTTTCTACAGCTGCCCTTCTTTGGCTATTGCTGAGAATCAGGAGTCAGGCAAAGATAAACAAACACTAATTTTGTACGGTTAGTGAAATCACATGTGAAGGAAAGGGAAGGGGTTTTCTTTTTTCATTTCTTCTTTTTCATCATTTTTTCATTCTTCCTCAAAAATGTTTTTTTTTTTTTTGAAAACGCTGTAAATTGAAGATTTTATCCTTAAATTGAATTCCCTTACTAATCAAGGCTCGACCCGTCTTAAGGAAACGAGTTTGATTTCAAAAGAAAAAATTATGCCCGAAGGTCTGAAAATGGTGCCGGAAGGTCTTAAAAATAGTGCCCGGAGGCCTTACCCGTGATTTGCAAAATTATGCCCGAAGGTCTTAAAAATGGTGCCCGAAGGTCTTAAAAATGGTGCCCGAAGGTCTTGAAAATGGTGCCCGAAGGTCGTTAAAAATGGTGCCTGAAGGTCTTTAAAATGGTGCCCGAAGGTCTTTAAAAATGGTGCCCGAAGGTCTTTAAAATGGTGCCCAAAGGTCTTTAAAATGGTGCCCGAAAGTCTTTAGAAATGGTGCCCGAAGGTCTTTAAAATGGTGCCTGAATGACTTTAAAATGGTGCCCAAAGGTCTTTAAAAATGGTGCCCGAAGGCCTTACTCGTGATGGAAAATTATGCCCGAAGGTCTTAAAATAATGCCCGAAGGCCTTACCCGCATGGATGAAATCGAAAATTGAAAAAGATCTGGATAAAACTAGAGATTAAAAAGGATCTGGATAAAACCAGAAGTTGAAATGACATGGGTGAAACCAGAAAATTGAGAAAGATCTGGATGAAACCAGGGATTAAAAAGGCATGGGTGAAACCATAAAATTGAAAATGATCTGGATGGAACCGAAATTGAAAAGCATGGGTGAAACCAGAATTTTGAAAAAGATCTAGATGAAACCAAAGAATAAAAAGGCATTAGTGAAACCAGAAAATTGAAAATGCTCTAGATGAAACCAGAAATTGAAAAGCATGGGTGAAACCAGAATTTTGAAAAAGATCTGGATGAAACCAGAGAATAAAGAGGCATGGGTGAAACCAGAAAATTGAAAAGATCATGATGAAACCAGAAATTGAAATGACCTAGAAAGTAACCTGAAGGATTTGAGAGAGGATGCAAATGCTTCATGGTGTAAATGAAAATATCTTGGATTGATACAAATGCTTCTTGAAATGATATAGATGTCTTGGATCGATGCAAATGCTTCTAAAAGTAGATGCAGATGTCCCTTCGAATCATGTTCATGTAAGTGGTTCATGAATGGTGTAATTGCAGCTACAATGAAGATACAATGATCCTAGAAATAATGCACTTGCTTGAGCTGATGCGAATACAAATATCTATGAAGGATGTACTTGTAAAGATAGAATGCAGATGCTCAAGGAATAGTGCAAATACAAATACAAATGAATTATGCAAATGCTTGCTGACACGGTATAGATGCAAAGCTTAATAAATAGATGAATGCTAATGAGTTATGCAAATGCCCCTGATCATTTTTCTAGATTCTGACTTAGCCTTTCCAATTCATTTTTCCTCTTCAAATCAGAGTATATCTTCAATTCATTTTTCAATCTTTGGCTATTCTCTTTGCCCCAACAGTTTTTAAACTCTCATTAACATAAGTCTACTTGTCGAGTTCTATTTCTTCTTCTCATATTTGGAAGTCAAGGTTAACCCTAATAGTTCCACACCTAGTTAATAAAAAAGCCTTATCTCATGTTAACATCAAAAATGGGTATTTCAAAAATATTTTTATCTTCCCTTTCTGAAAAACAATTTTGCTTATTTAAAGAAAACTTCTGAGTCAAAAATTTTAACCCTACAGTGTGTAATGTACAAATCTTTTGAAGACTGATGATCATTGCTAGAAATTTTCCTAAGTGTCAATTTGGGTTTTTCAACTTGAATTGACAGGGCTTGGTACAACATGATTTTGGTTTTTTTCCAGGAAAGCTTCACAACAAAAAATGTATGTCCTTTCTAGGCTCACAAATGGAATAGATTTTATAAATCATGAATTCATCAAGATTGGCTAGGATGTTTAAACTGGAAAGTTGATTTTGGAGAAAACAAGTTTCAGTTTTTGAAATCAATCATCCAAATGAGAGTTGACAATTTGGGAGGTTCAGGAATTCCTAGATGTTCCTCGATGACCACTTCTTTAAGATGATCTTCTCTTTTATGGTATCGGCACTATTATAGATGGCATCAAAAATTCCCATTTTACTCTAGATCGCCCGTTTTCGGGTTTTCGCCCTAGAGTCCCATTCTCTCCAAATTTTTTTTTCATTGTTTTACCATGCATTTGAGAATTCTAAATTCTTCCTTAGTGAAATGATAATTTAATGAAATGGGATAAAATCTAAGGAAAAAACCCTTCAAGTTAAATATTCATGCTTGATCAAAATGGATTTTTAAAGCACGTAATGTAGGCCATTTCTCAGGGTTCAGAAAGAAAGGATAAATAGGCCCAAAATATGTGTTTGAGGGTAATCAGATCAAGGACCATTTCTTGAGGAGGATTCTCTTTGAAACATTTATCCCTTTTTGGACTTTTCATTCCTTTTTGACTTTTTGCTCTTTTTCTTCTTTGTTTTCGGCTTTCATTTGCCATACTTTTTCACATTTTTCTTGGCTTTTATTTTGTTCTTGGCTTCCATTTCGCCATCTTTTCCTTTTTCTTTTTGTTTGACAGAGTGAGCCCGTATTTATTCGGGGCTTCATTTGCTTTGTATCTATCTTTGAGCTAGGACTCATTTTTTCGTGATCTTTGAGAAGATCTTTCCTCGCATTTGCCCCCCAGTGTAGAGGGTAATCCTTGATCAGGGTTCAAAGAAGAAAGAATTTTTTCGGCTCAAAAGGGGTGACTATGGATAATTTCTTTTTGTGACAGGGACATGAAATATGGCCATTTCTCATGTGAAGCACGAATATTCACATTGAAAAGCAATCTCCAGGGGAAATAGATATTCAGAATTTCATTTTGTACTTTGTAATCATCCGAATTCTCATATGCATGATATCACAATTTTTTCTTTTTTCTTTTTTTTTTTGGTTGCATGCCCCAATGATTCATGCGTTAGTTCCATCCTTTTTCACCATGTATCCATCATTTCCACATATGATGCCCCAATTTGATTAACCATAAGAATTTGTCTCATTACGAGGAACATCAAGTCTAGGTCTGTACTGAAAAGAATAAGTTTCAACCTTAGGTTTGTTTGAAGTGAATAAGGAAAATATAACCCAAAAAAGGGTTTTCTCTAGGACATGGGATATCTGGTTTAATCATTGTGCCCCAGGGTGTCAATCATGAAGTGATGTTTGGGCAATTAGTGTTTTGTGGTTATGGTAAAGGTCATGAATGGTTTTAGCACAATCTTGACATACATCAATTTACCAAAATCTAGATTCTTGAAAGAATGTCTCATTTGTTTGAATTTCAAGGAATTCGAAAGAATTTCAAAAAGTTCGTTCCTTACTTCACGGCCTAGACTAGAATTTACATCTTTGCTTATTCTGCAATGGCAATGGTTTATGAAGTTCAATCAATCATATTCCTTGAAGCATCAGGTCTTTCAAGTGATCTTAGTTTCAGGGATTTAGACATATGGAATCCCCAAAAGAGGGAAGGTATTAGGTTATTTCTAACAATGATCATCAATATTCTCGAGACTATCCATTTTTAAAACCTTCTTAATGTTGTTTATGCACATTCAAATTATTGTTAAAACACAACAAACATTCAAAATTCATTTATTTCTTAGGGATGTTAACATAAGACAAGTGTTTTCATCATGAGGTATGAAACTAAACGCATAAAAACTTCCCCTAGACATGTTCTCCCTAATTCAAACTGGCAATTCCTCGGTACTCTTTTCGACCTTTCCATCTTCTTCCCCTATTATGGCATCCACAATGGTCTCATCATTCCCATTCAGTAGATTCTCCCCGTTGTCTAACCTTTGTTTCTTCCCCACATCTAACTGTCCTTTATTGATGAGTGCTTGAACCTTCCGTTTTAGACATAAACAATTTTCTGTGGAATATCCCCGAATCCCATAATGATAATCACAATATGCATTCTCGTCATACGAACTCAGATATGGGGGGTGGATAGGCTCCACTGAAACTTTAGTGAGGAGTTACTCTTCGACCAGCTGGGGCAATAGTTTAGAGTAAAACATGGGGAGTGGCTCAAACTGATCTCTTTTTTGGATATTCTTCGGTTTCCTCTGGCTGACAAAAAGTTGAAAATTTACTGGATTCTGAGAGGCCATCGGATATAAGTATAAACCCTGGGATACATAGTTCGTAGAAGGACAGGGTGGTTGGTATGAAGTAGCCGGAATATATGGGGCAAAGTCTCCCACAGCTTGGACATCTTCCTTTTTCTTTTATGGTAGTCTGTTTCTCTCTGCATTAAATGTTTTACCTCCTTCGAGTTTCCCAGCCTTGATAGCATTTTCGATCATTTCCCTAGAGATTACCATATCCGAATAATTCTTCGTGGTGTTGCCAACAAGTCTATCGTAGTATGAAGCCTGTAGTGTATTCACAGAAAGGACAGTGGTTTCCTTCTGAGTTAAGGGCGGTTGTACTTGGGTGGCCATGTTCCTCCACCTCTGAGCATACTTTTTAAAGCTCTCAATAACCTTTTTCTCCATATTTTGCATGGTGAGACGGTCAGATGTCATGTCGGTCACATGCTTGTACTGGTTTAGAAAAGCCCTAGCCAAATCATTCCAAGAGTGAATCTGATCCTTGCTCAACTGACTATACCACCTAATTTTTGACCCGCTGAGGCTATTCTGAAAGCAGTGAATCAAAAGCTTATCATTATCTATGTGATTTGCCATCTTTCGACAGAACATGGTGATGTGGGTTGATGGATCGATCGTCTCGTCATATTTCACAAAGTTAGGGACCTTGAATTTAGGAGGAATGACTAAATTGAGGACCAAACATCGTTCTTTCGCATCCACACTCCTAAATACGTCTGTATTTTCTACTGCCAGACTCCTTTCATCTAGCAACTGATATTTCCATTGGGAATCTGCCAACTCAGCCGTGTTCGACTTAACCATCTTCAAATTTTCCCCTTCAACTCGGTCGTCTAAGTTCAGGATGTTGTTGGGATTAACTGTGTTCTGGCCATCCATCATTACGACCTCATTCTGACCCTTTTGTGCCTCTAACCTTTCTCTGGCGGCAAAGTTTTCAGTGTATCCTTTTCCCTTGATTACGACGGACATCAGCTCCATCAATTTAGTCATTTGATCCTTAGATTTTGCTTGAGACTTTTCCAGCTGTTCTCGCAATTCTTCATGTGCCCTTTCCATTCTTTCCATTCGGGCAACTTGTTCATTCTCCATAGCTCTAGCCTGTATTAGAAAGGTACTTGGTACTTCTTATACCTCTGATTTGAAATGGAAAATCTTTCAAAGACTCTTAAAGCCAAGCCAACTTCTGTTTTATTCCCCCCAAATGTATGTCATAATGAATAAGCCATGATTCTCATTTGATGTATGTGAAGAATAAACAAAATGATGTATGGACATATACAATAGAAACATGATAACTATAAATGCAATAAATACAATCACGATTCCAACATGCTACAAGCAAAGAATAAACAAATCAATGCATGGATATATGTAATGAATGACCATGTATACTTCAGCGTATTTCCCAATGAATGATCGTATACATTATGAATGCAACACGATGTCAATTATGATGCATGTAAACAATTATTGAAACAAAGTATATACAAAGAAACTCATGCTGACCATGTGTGTTATGAATACGACCTAATGCTAACATGATGTATGTAATAAGCAAATTAGTGCATGGACATATAGAAAAAATCATGCTAACTATGTTTGTCATGAATACCACCTGATGCTACCAAGATGCATGTATGAATGTATGGTATGACAAATAATTGATTGGATGTAAAATGCAGAGGGGAAGATATCACGGAGGAAATAAGAATCGGAGGAACTTAATGATCAACATCTCATAAATTGAAGCACAACCAATTCATTCCCGAATCAACATTCACAATGGTATAAACCATGTTTACAAAATCATGAGCAGTGGTTAAAACTGTCTTTACAAGCATTGTATTCTTTCTAGCATCCTAAGGCTATAAGAGCCGGCTACTGAAAAAGTGAAATCCTACTACATCCTATAAGACCGAAGTCCTTCCACATCATAACCGTCAATCTCCCAATCCTAATTACTCTTTCCTGGTCCTCTATCAATCAACATTGTTGGATCCAACCACTTGGCATCTATAAGAGATTGTACTTTGTTCTTGAGTGCATTGTAGTGCTCAATGCTATGCCCAACAGTTCCACAGTGATAATCACATCTTTCATTCGGGTTATACCACTTGGGGTATGGTGGTGACAGGGGTTTCAACGGCATATAGGCAACTAGGTGATTTCTGACCAACATTGGGAAAAGCTCTTGATAACTTATTGGAATAGGATTAAAATGCCTTTGGGTTTTATCTCGGGGTTGTTTCTTAGTCACACAGGGCCTAGGAGTTGGGGCACTTGGTGGTGGCGC
Source organism: Fremontodendron californicum (assembly GCA_030761205.1). Taxonomy (NCBI): domain Eukaryota; kingdom Viridiplantae; phylum Streptophyta; class Magnoliopsida; order Malvales; family Malvaceae; genus Fremontodendron; species Fremontodendron californicum. The sequence continues at coordinate 2,000,113 of JAULJL010000033.1, forward strand.
TAAGGCTTGCATCAGAGTGTTTGCATGGGGAGATGGTGGAATAACAAGGCAAGGGTATGGATTTGGACATGGGACCCTTGGAGGTTGTATATAACTCGAGGTTCCTATCCTGGATGCTTGATAAGGTGATTGATGAGGGAAATGGTATGAACTGCCAGTTAGTGGTGATGGAGTGGGATTCAGGGGTCCCGTAGTGATCATCCCAGTGGACAATCGAGCCATAGCAGGGTAGGGATACTGGTTTGGACTTAGAGCAGTTTGCAGGTATGGTACAGGATCGGTGATTTCTGTCTTTGGTATCAGGCTCTCTGGTTTAATCATTTTCATGATTTTGTCCACAATTTCATCAGGGTTGTACCTTTTGTAACACTGGCAAGCACATAATCTAGCAAGGATTGTATATTCCGGACCTAAAGGTTTTGGTTGATCCAAAAGTGATGAAGAACCCTGAGAAAATTCCTCTTTACTCTTACCCATATCCTCAAACATTTTCATAAATTTGACAACCTATTCCTTCAGCTCCCAGAGTTCATGTCCAAACTCCTCTTCATTTCATTCAAAAGCACCCACTCGTTCCTCCAATTCTTTCCTCATATCTCGAACCCCTTTAATGCAAATGAAAATGTCATGAGATTTAAGAATACAATTATGAATATACATGCTCTATTCTTATATGCATGAATATACTAATGATTAATGCATGAAGCGTTCAAAGAAATTAGGATGACTATGTATGCCATGTGTGCAGCCTGATGCCAACATGATGCATGTAAAGAATAAGCAAATTACTGCATGGATATATACAGAAAAATTGTGCTAACTATGACTGTATTCTACAATGAATGAGCATACATGCTTATGACTGTAATATGATGTCAAAATGATACATGCAAAGAATAAATGAATTAACACTATGGTATATACAAAGAAATCAATGGCTATACAAAAATGGTGGGACCAAATTTTGATTATTCAAAAATCTCACTATCCAAAAATTGCCTTTACATTTAATCTACAATTTTTTGAAAAATGTTTTCTCTATGAAAAACCACACATATTATTTTCAAAAGAATTTCGGGATAGTGGATCCTAATATGGTATAATATGCAAATGTTCATGTAACACTACCGGTTTATGAAATCACCAAATGAGATTATTATTACCAATTGTTTATTGCAAAGAATGAAATAAAAAATACAACGATAAATGTACATGCTCTATTCACACATGCATGAAATGTGCAAAAATTCAAAAATGTTTGAAAAAGAATGTTTGTATTTTGAATTTCAAAAGGTTAGTGAACACTTGCCCCAACAATATCTACTTATATAGGCATCACGGTGCCTTTGGGGAGATTATCACACTTATTACGGGCGATGTACGTTCATCTTTGCCCAGTTTACAAAACTTAGTTGAGATGTAAAAATAGGCAATAAAAGGTTAGAAATATCCCTCCATGTGTTCCTAACTTCGGTGGATCTAACGAAAATCCGGCATGGCTTCACCTAGGTTCACTATATGAGGGTGAATCAGTTCTAAAGGCCCCGAATTGCTCCTCACTGTCGCCGGTGAAGGCTAGTAAGGCACCCCGATAAAAGCGGGTTCAATTCGTTAGAGTATATTTTCCTAAGCCCATACGGAGGATCATCACGAAGGCTTTAGGTACTTTATACTCCGAAAGTGTTTCACTAGCCCATACGGAGGATCATCACGAAGGCGTAGTTACTTTACTCCCACTTAAAAGGACGGAACCCGAGTAGAGGATTCATGTTCTACAAATGCAGATATAGTGTGTGCGGAGGAACAAAACAAACCTGTCACCAACTATTCTACACCCTTTATTCTAAATACCCCACTAAAATCAAACAATGTAAAGTATCAGTCAAGCAATCATATAAATATACACAACAAAATAACCTAAGAACAAATAATAATATGCATGCATATGAAGATGGACATATTTAAAACATTTTATTATTTTCAAAATTCTCTTTATTATTTTAAAAATATGGGAATTAAAATTAAATATCAATTAAACCAGCAAAACCGAGACTTAGATAACACACGACTAATTCTAGGCCTGACTCTCCAAAAAAAGTCCCCAGCGGAGTCGCCAAGCTGTCGCAACCTAAAAAAATAACTACGTCTCATCGGAAGACTTTATTATTCGTTAAGCGTGACATTAAAAAAAATCGAGGAAAAGTTGACTTAATTCCTCTAGAAAAATGAAGGTGTCGATACGTGATCCCGGATCACAGGGAACCGTTCGAGTGAGGGGGAAACGGAATCAGAGGAAAAGACGATTTAATTCCTCTAGATTGAAATAAAAGGTCGAGGGCATGAAAACGGCCTCGTAAAAAGACATGGAGTCACCACCAATCTTTTTTAGCTAGGTATGATCGACCACCTATTTAAACCGGTTTTATAAAATATTTTAAAATTAATTAAAACATTTTTAAAACCAATTTCAAGTCTGTGTTATAAACCAGAGAAATCAAAGAAGCGGGTTCGGGAGTCAGTTACGTGTGGGGAAGGATTAGCACCCCCACAATGCCCATATAAATCGGTACCTTATTAATCGTGTGTTATCTCAAATATCGGTAAAAAGTTGGTTTTTAATTTAGTATTTCAAGTTAATTCCTAATTTTAAAAATTAATTCCATTCTTAATTGAAAATGACCCAGAATTTATTAATTCAAAATTTTCCTACATTCCCTGACAAAATCAGCAAAATATAGAAATTTTTATTCATTTGAAAAACTTTTCGAATCATTCTCATTTTTTGAAAGAAAGATATTCCTTTATTAATGATAATTGATGATATTCCGTCCAGCAAACCCGGTAGAGAATTCATGAATTATTTTAACTCAGGAATATCTTTATTTTTTTATTGAAAATCATTATCTTTTTTCAAAACATTTAAAAATATTAACATGAACATGTATGACATAAATAAAATGACATGGCAAAGTCTACATAATATAATGCATCCTAAATGATATGACATAATTTTAATGACATAGTATATTCTAGGTAGAAAAGAAAAATCCTAAGTATCATGGTATATTCTAAATGAGATAAAATGATTTAAATGACATGGCAATTCTAAATGATATGGCATATTTTAAATGACATGGCATATTCTAAATAATTAAACCTAGATGACATGGAATATGATCTAAATGACAAGAAATGACATGAAATTAAAAAAATGCTAACATATAATATGCATGAAAATGAAAATAAAAATAATAATGCATGAACATAGTATATGCTAAACAATATGACAAAAATAACTAAATAAAAAGCATAGGATATCATGAAACATTCAAAATCATATGGAAAACAAATATAAGATCATAAAATATGAAGTAAAATAATAATAATAGCATTGAAGACATCATAGCAAAAATCACACATTTAAATAAAATGCATGAACATGGAAAATGCAATGCATGAAAATGTATTTTTTTTTCCTTTAAATAAAGAAATCCGTATATCTTGAAAGATATCCGGCTACCTTAGGAAAATATATCAAATTAGATTTTCTAAAAAAAATAAAACTTTGTGATTGTTTGAAAATAATTTTGACCAAAACTTGAATAAAAATTAAAACCCTTACCAAACCCTTTTGAAATTGCTCTAATTTCCTAAGTTTAAAATCCCGGACTTGACCGTCCTTAACCCGAGATTTATAAAATCATTTTTAAAATTTAAAAAGGCTTAGAAACTACCCTAAGATAGTAGCTAAAGCTTCTAACCAACCCCTTCTAAATGCCTTAGCCAAATTCAACCATTATTCCTCTTTTGATTTCAAATCTGCCTCCACTGTCTGATTTTTCCACACAATTTTTTAGCCTATTTTTAAAAATTCAAAAAACTCTAAAACAAATACAGGAGACTCAGAACGTGTAAAACTACACAAGAAAAAATTATCTTAATTTTTTCATTAAATATGACTGCCCAAAAAAATAAGAGATGTTCGAGTACTGGGTGAAAAAAAACTATTTTGTCAAAACACATTTTTGCCTTTGATAAAGTCATTCAAAAATCAAAGTAGAAATTGTTGGAGATCATCCTAAAGACATAAGGACTGTAGATAAACATTTAAAAACCATGGATATAAAATGGATAAGTAAAAAAAATCACAAAGATAGAATAATCAATTTGACAATTCCTTAATTTTCCACAAGTATGCTCAAAAGAGCATGACTTTGAGCCATTGATTGGCCTAAGTCACAAATCAAGTGGCAATGACATGGAATGCATGAACATACAGAAAATGAAATGTATGAAATGCATGGTCTAAAGGTCTAAATGGTAAAGGAAATGCATTACAATTCAAGACAACCTAAAAGCCTAGCATGAATTTGCATGGCAATAAATGCTATCCTAACTCAATATGCATGCAATGCTTGATAATGCAAATATGACTTGGACCTAATATGTTATGAATATGCATGAAAATGCTAATGTGACCTAAGACCTAAATAGCATAGTAATGCATGACAATACCAATGTGATTTAAGACTCAATATGCATGGCAATACCAATATGGCCTAGACCTAAAATGTAATGAACATGCATAGCAATACTATGGACCTTCAATGACCCATGAAACTAATGTCAATGCTGGATCAAACAGAAACTAATAAACAATTTCAAGATATGATAATGCAAAGCATGTTACCTGAACAAAATGCAAATGCATGACAAGGCAAGGGATGCATGAAGAGGCCAAATGATCACATGAGACTCTAATGCAATCCTATTTAGTAAATGACACAAGTACATGAAAAATCATATTAAGATACATAATGTCATGACATTTTTATTAAGCATATATATTAAAATCAAAATACACAAGATCATGGCATGGAAATGCAAACAAGTCAAGAAACAAAAGGAAAATGCACATGCAAAGCTGTATAAAAGTGAAGTTGCCGAATGGTCATGACAAAAAAATGATGGCATTTTATCATAGCATTTTCATAAGCACATGGCATACTAAAATCAAAATGTACAAGTTCATGTCATGGAGATGCAAACAAGTTAAGAAGCAAAAGGAAAATGCACATGCAAGGCATACAAAATTAAGTTGTCGAATGGTCATGGAACAAAACAAAGAAAATGCAAACATGTACGACATGATGCATGAAAAAAATGCACAACATGAGCATATGAACAACAATGGCCGAATATGCAAGGATACAATATCAAGCATGGAAATGAAATATATAAGTAAATATAGCATAGAAAATAATGTAAAGATTTAACATAGACATGCAAAACAAATAACAAGCAAAACTCGTAAGTAAAACAAGGAAAGTTAAGCTCCATGGTTGGTATCAAATGGGCATAGCCTCTCAACTAACCATAATCACTTGGTCTTGCCAAGATCATGAAGCCTTTCCATCTCAATAAAACAGAAAATAAACCATGCAAAACAGCAAAATTAAGGTGAACTTCATGGTAGGTAAAAATGGGCATAGCCTTTCTCCTAACCATGGTCACTTGGTCTAGCCAAGATCATGTAGCCATTTCAACATTTTTGCTTCATATTTTGTAAAAAATCAGAACATTATAATACTCTTAAAAACCTTCTAAAAATCATTTTTCACAACAACATGCAAGGAAGAAAAAAGAGGAAAACCTAGGCAATTAAATAAGCCATATTCGGCCATAGCATGAAACCATAAAAAAAATTGTTTTCCACCATTTTAATGAGGAAGAAGAGATGAAAACATAAGTAAACTTTAAAGAACTTTATTCCTATGAAAAATGTAGTAGGAAAACAAGATAGAAAATCAAGAAAACACCATGGAAATCAAGAAGAAAGCTATGCTAGAGCTTGGTAGAGATGACTACCTTCAAGCTCTCTATTGAAAACCTTTTTTTTTTCTTTCAAATCCTTTTTCTTTGCCAAATTAGATACTATTTCCAGCCAAAAAACCTTTGAAAAAATGAAATCACCCCCCTCCCTTTAGCCTTGGCCGAATGGCCCTCTAACCCTTGGATGGGAATTGCACTTTTTCTCCTCCAATCTTAGCCTTTAGATTAAGATATTTTGATGACAACATAAAAATATCATCTTGCCAATTGATAGCAGCCCTTAAGATGAGTACTCAGCCCTTGTAGTAACCTTAGCCTTTAGATGCAAAAGAGGACCAATCCCATGCACTCCCTTGCTTGCCCCTATTGAGTGCCTACCCTTGGATGAGTTGTGCTCTTCCATTCTTGGTCGTTGGATGAGGACAACATAAAAATGACATCTTGTAGATTAAATCCAGCCCTCAACATGTGTACTCAACCCTTGTAGATGGCATAAGCCATTGGATGAAAAGAGATAATCCTATGCACTCACTTGCTCAACCGAATGGATGCTCACCCTTGGATGAATTGTACTTATCTTTTTTCTTCCATTCTTGGCCATTAGATGAGGGTTCTTTCATGACAAATAAAAATTTCATCTTGGCATTTAAATTTGGCCATTGGATGGTGCATTCAACTTTCCTACAAGGCTCCTAAGGCATTGGATGAAGGGGGGACCATTCGCAAGGTGTTAGTGGTAGCATGTGGCTTGATGGAATTAAATTGTTCAAGCTTCCTTCTTCTCCTCTTTGTTGGCTGACCAAGGGAAGAAAAAATCCCTGCAATTCCTTCTTCTTTCATATTTTCATTAATTACAAATGACTTTTTTGCCCCTCGAATCTAAATAAATAGTAAACGGACTCCAAATTTGAATTTTATTTTTTCAATACTTCCAAAATAATAAAAAATTGTATTCTGGAAGTTTTCAAAATTTTTTGAGTAAATTTACTATTTATTTCGGATTTATTTCTGAAATTGCCCTTTTTATGCACTCAAACTTTTCCATTTTTTAAACGAGCTTCGAATCCATATTTTTCTTCACCAATATTTTCCAAATAATTTAAAAATGTGATCTGGAAGTTTTCATGATTTTTGGAGCTCATTTACTATTTTTTCGGGATTTATCTGCTTGAATTATTGCATAGGGGACCCCGAATTTGGCCATTTTGCAAACGAACTCCAAATCAAGATTTTATTTTTCCAATATCTTCCAAATAAATTAAAAATGAGATTTTCAAAATATTTGGAGTTCGTTTGCTATTTTTTTGGGATTTATCTGCTTGAATTACTACATAGGGGACCCGATATTTGGCCATTTTGCAAACAAACTCCGAATCCAGATTTTCTTTCGCCAATCTCTTTGAAATGATTTAAGAATGAGATTTACAAATTTTTAGAATTTTTAGAGTTCATTTTCTATTTTTCCCATATTTTTCAATTTTGCCCTTTTACCTCCGAAACCTAGTTTTGCTCAAAACAAGTTCGATTTTCAGATTTTCTGCAAACTGAGCCTTGGGCTATCCTTGTTTAATCATTTCTCATCAATTAAGGGCTTTAGATCTACCGAATCGGGCAATTTCTTTAATTCTTCCAAATTTCACCGAAATCCATCGAAAAACCCTAATTCTTGATTTTCTTGCAAATTGACTTTTCTATCAGTTTTTCCTCCAAGTGGCCTCTCCATTACCCTTAGTCAATGCTTATATTTCATTTGAGACCTTCAATTCTGACAAATTTGATCGTTTAAGCACTTTCCCCTAAATTTCCCGAATTAGGGTTTCCTTTCTACTGAATTTCGTAACCCAACTTTCGAACTCCATATCTTTCAATGTAGATCTCGAATTATCAAAATTCTTTCACCGTTTATCAATTGGACCTCAAATCTTGATTTTGAAAGTGGGTTGACTTTTTCAATAGTTGATATTTTTGGGGTCGACTTTTTTTGAGGTTGACTTTTTTTTGAGTTTGACTTTTTCTGTCTGCTTTCTTAGACTAAGCCTCGGAGTACCACCTGTAGGATGAGAAAAGCCTTTTTGCATTCTGAAACATCAATTTAGGAAGAAAATGTACCTGATTTAGGGGTCCGGACAAAATTAGGTGTCTACAGACACATCAATATGAAGAAAATGCATCATGCTTGTTATTTATTGAATGAAGATTTTTTAAACAAAAGCCCATTACAGAAAAAAAATCTTAATATCCTTAGGCAAAGATAATTAAGATTGTTTTAAAGTATTAATTTGGAATACGCCTAAAGACCATAGGTAGCTCGGTCGCACTCCAATTGGTCAGTTTATATCCTGGTGGACAAGGTCGCACCATCCTGTTTGTATTCTTACTCTCAATTCCTTCCTCCCCAGTCATGCAGATCATCATATCCTGTATCTGCTCACTCTTATCCATATGGAACTTCTTGAAAGCTTGCTCAATCATTATCAATACATCATCAGAATCCTTTTCCCCGAACAGAAAATCAGCTGAGCAAAAGCTGTGAAGGATTGGTGGGAAAGTCATAGGTTCCCACTCAATATCCATACTCGCGAGATGGGCCATCCTCCTTTGTCGGTTCTTCTCCACTTGTTTCCTCTTCTCCTGAGCCTTCGAAAGATATCCTAGACCAAACCGGTCCTTCTTCCAACCACTTCAATTGCTCGAGCCATTCCCTGAAGATACTTTCCAAGACCTTTTCCTGCCCGACAGCCCTTTCCCACAGTACTCCTTACTCCCAACCTTTTATTCTTGGACAACTTCAGTTTTGGAATTTTTCGTCCCTCAGTGACGAATACTGCATTTACAAACTCCAAAAACTGGAAGGAGCATTCCACAGCATCTTCGTTTGGCTCAATGTAAGGGGAACCAATAGATATAAAGGCTATGATGTCCTCTTCTCCCGACACAGTGATCAAACGTCCCTCTATTACGAACTTCAGCTTTTGGTGGAGAGATGAGGGTACAGCCCCAGCAGAATATATCTAAGGCCTTCCTAACAAGTAATTGTAGGATGGGGTAATATCCATGACTTGGAAATTCATCTTATAGGTACAAGGACCTATCTCCATCGGGATCTCGATAGTTCCCATTACCTCCCATCTAGTTTCATCAAAAGCTCTAACCACCTTGCAACTTGGCAGCATATGAGAAATATCAACTAGTAGTTTAGACAGGGTTGTCAAGGGCATCACATTTAACGAAGAACTGTTATCCAAAAGCACCCTCGGTAGTATGTTCCCCTTGTAAGTGGTCGTTATGTGAAGAGCCTTTGTTGACCCAATACCATTGGTTGGTATTTCATCATAACTGAAATATATGTGATTGTCTACTGTAATATTTCCCACCAGGCTATCTAGTTTCTCCACTGATATGTTGTTGGCCACATATGCCTAATTTAGAACTCATAACAAGGCATTTCTGTGTAGCTCGCTGGTTGATGCTGTAATTGCTCCACCACACTATATTCGCTATGCTTTATAAACTTTAGAAACTCATAAGCTTCTTTTTCATTTATTGGATTTTTCAACGGGACTGAATTCTTCTCCATTCTTTTCGACTTGTCCATCTCAATATAGATCGATTCAACTACCTTCTTCCCTTTATCTTCTTCCTATCCCTTTCCTGGTAGACCTTGCTCAACAGTCTCAGGGGCATAGCATCTCCTACTGCGAGTTAAGTGCCCCACTCCTGTTATGTCGGTTGCTACCTGCTTACTAGAAATGCTCGGCATAACCATGCTGCAATCATACTTCCATGGTGCAACCTTGTTTTCTTTATATGAAAAAAAGGATGGCAGTTCTATGATCAGTTTAGGCACAAGTTCTTCAATAACCGAAGCAACCTTCTCCTTTGGCTCATCATAGTAAATGATCGAGAGGTCTACCTATACTGTATCCAGTTGTATCCTCCGTAGCACCCACTTTTTCTTCTTCTTCTTCTTCTTCTTCTTCTGCTTCCTTGTAGAATTGGGTCCGACCTTCATCCATCATCCGCTGGACTTTAACTAAGAAATCCCCACAATCCTGTATGGTATGTCCTTTGCATTTATGGAAAGGACACCAATCTTCTATTCTGCTTGCCACCAATTTCAAATTGCCCTCATCTTGAACGATTCTAGCTTTAACCATTTCGACCCAAAATTTTAACATCGGAGTCTTTACTTCATTGATACTCCTCTTTACCCGACTGACTTTGCCCGCTACCACTACGTTCACCTGGTTCTCATCATGATTAGGAAATGGATTTCCTATTACATTTGGCCCATTCCTTGTCCAGAATTTCACAACCCCGAAGTTGACCAGACTTTGGACATTATTTTTAAAGGCAATGCAATCCTCAGTCGAATGCCCCTGAATCCCTACGTGATACGCACAGTTAGCATTTGCGTTGTACCACCTTGGGTATGGCGGTGTCAGAGGTTTAAGGTATACGGGTGCAACAAGTTGACCCTGCAATAATTTGGGATATAGTTCACCATAAGTGGTAGGAATCAGGTCAAATGAGGGTTTTTTATATCATTCCTTGGTGAACGTTGGTCATTGTGCACAGTACTTTGGGTGTTTGGGACAGTGTTTTAGGGAAGGTTTATCTGTGGGGATACGCCAGTTGGAAATGACTGTTGTGGTATATTGGTATAAGGGAATAGATTTTGAGTAAGGTGGTTCACATTGGGGTAGTAAGGATTATATCCTGGTAAGGTGTGTAGGGTATAGGAGGTGCATAGGATGTAGAAGGGGTATAGGGCCTAAGGGGTGTATATGGTGTACGAGGTGTACGAGGTGTATAGGTATATTGGTTTATGCTAACTACGTGAGTTTCCTCTTTCTTCTTAGCAGGAAATACCTTCTTCGGAGTGGCAGACTCACCCTCCTCCATTTTTTATGGCAGTCTCAATCATTTCGGCGGATATAACCATATCCGCAAAATTCTTAGTGGCACTCCCCACCAATTTGTCATAATACGGTGCCTTTAAAGTATTGATAAAAAGCACCGTTGTTTCTTTGCTGGTTAAAGGGGGTTGCACTAGAGTGGCCAGGTCCCTCCACCTTTGAGAGTACTCCTTGAAACTCTCAGTAGTCTTCTTTTCCATGTTCTGCAGTCATAGCTTGTCAGGTATCATGTCAGATACATGCTTATAATTTTCCATAGCTGAATTTTGAAAAAAAAAAATTATGATTGTTTGAAAATAATTTTGAAAATTCTTGGATGAAAATGAGCCATAGCTGAATTACCCTTTTAAAATAGCTCCAATTTCCTAAATTTGAAAACCCGGACTTGACCACCCTTGACCCGAACTCTATAAAATCATTTTTAAGTTTAAAATGGCCTAGAAACCACCCTAAGACAGTAGCTAAAGCTCCTAATCAGCCCCCTCTAAGTAACTTAGTCAAAACAGAAAAATAATTTTCTCTCAAATTCAAATCTGATTCTACAGTCCAGTTTTAAAACACGATTTTTTAATCTATTTGTAAAATTTCAAAAAAATCTAAAAAACATATTGGAGACTCGAAACATTTAAAACTACACAGGGAAAAATTGACTTAATTTTATGATTAAAGATAACTTCTCAGAAAAATCGGGAAAGTCAGAACACTAGGTGAAAAATGTTTTGCCAAAACACAATTTTTTGCCTTTGATAAAGTCATTTAAAAATCAAAGTAAAAATGTTGGAGACTCTTCTAAGGACCTAAAAACAGTAGCTAAATTTTCTTAAAAAAATGGACAAGATTTTCCTAAGTAAAAAAAATCACAAAGGTAGTAAAATCAACTTGACAACTCTTTAACCACAAGTATGCTCAAGTGAGCATGACTTTGAGCCATTGATTGGCCTAAGTCAAAAATCATGTGGCATTACATGAGATACATGAACATACAGCAAATTGAATGCATGAAATGCATGATTTAAAACCTAAATGACATGAAAAATTCATGGCATAAAGAATATGGCCTAGACCTAACATGAACTTGCATAACAATAAATGCAAGCTAGGTTTAAACATGCATGGCAATGCAAATGAAACCTAGACCTAAAGAATGCATGGCAATAACACAAACATATAGTATGCTAAATCAAAATACACAAAACCATAGCATGGAAATGCAAACAAGTCAACAAGCAAGATGAAAATGCACATACAAAGCAAAGAAATGGAGGGTAGTCGAATGGACAAAGTCACCATATGATATTTTAGCATGGCATTTTCACAAACACATGACATACTAAAATGCAAGGCTAAAAAGAAACATGTTAAACCATGCTAACATGAAGTAAGGGCATGAACAAGACTAGACATTTTCACAAACACATAGCATAGTAAAATGCAAACCATGAACAAACTCAAACATTTTGAAAACAAAAAATTAAAAAATGTAAACAAGGAAAGTAAACATGAATACAAGATTAAATAATTAAAAATTAGAGGTAAGTAAGTAGAAAGATCAAAACAAACTCCATGCTTTAGTTATTTTAAAAATAAAAAAAAAAACATCAAAACATGCTAAGCATCCCAATCAACATGAAAAAGAAGCAAACATCAACCATTAAAAAAAATGACCATTCGGCCTCTTTAAAAACATGGAGGAAATTTGTTTTTTCAAAGTTTTTTCAAGAAAGTATAAAAGAAGAACTTGAACAAGAAGCTTAAAAACACTTATTTCAAAATCAATTAATAGAAACTCACCAAATATCAAATAGAAAGTTTAGAAAGGCAAGAGTATGGTGCTTTTAGCTACCTCTAAAAGCTATATTGCAAGCTTTTCCTCTTCTTACTTTCTTTGCCTTTCTAAACTTTCTATTTGCTTTTAAAAAATGGAGAGTATTCAGCCAAGCAAGTGTGAAAAAATGAAAGAGAGACCCCTCCCCTTCAAGGTGGCCGAATGGTGTAGGAGGAGGTTATAGAATTTTTTAGCAAATTTGATCCAATGGTCTTCAATCCAAGATGCTTTCTATGTAGAATTCTCACCCTTAGATTGTTATAATCAGATCCTAAATATGATTTCATGAAGATGATGTCATAAATATAACATCATCCCTCTCCATCCTTGGTCCATGTGTTGCAAATTCAAAGGCTTGATCACAAAAATCAGAAAATATCCAATCCTCTTCTCTCTTGGCCCTTAGATGAAAAAATCAGAAAATATCCAATCCTCCATGCGCCTTGGCCGGCTGCCCCTTCACATTCTCAGCCCACACTTTATTTTTTTTAATTGCAAGAAAAGGCCATTTTCAGTTTCTTCGATAAAATGACCTTTTTGACCCCCGAACCTAAATAATTAGTAAACGGACTCCAAATTCAAATTTTCCTTTTTTAATACTTCCAAAATATAATTAAAAAAAATAAATTCTGGAAGTTTTCAAAATTTTCCAAGTCCATTTGCAATTTTTTTGGATTTTTTCTTCCAAAATTACCCTTTTGTGCACCCGAACTTTTACCATTTTTAAACGAGCTCCGAATCTAAATCTTTCTTTACCAATCTCTTCCAAATAATTTAAAAATGAGATCTAGAGATTTTTAGAATTTTCTGAGCTCATTTGCTATTTTTTTCGAGATTTATCTGCTTGAATTTCTACATAGAGGGCTCGAGATTTGACACTTTGCAAACGAACTCCGAATCCAGATTTTCTTTCGCCAATCTCTTCCAAATAATTTAAGAATGAGATCTACAAATTTTCCGAATTTTTGGAACTCATTGGCAGTATAGTGGCCCCGAGATTTGCCATTTTGCAAATGAGCTCTGAATTCGGATTTTTCTTCCAAATTTGCATATCTCTTCCAAATAATTTAATAATGAGATATGCAAATTTTCAGAATTTTTGGAGCTCATTTGGCATTTTTCTCGAATTTTCCAATTTTGTCCTTTTGTCTCCGAAGCCCAATTTTGCTCAAAACAAGTCCGATTTTCAGATTTTTTTTCTTGGGCTTTTTCATATATTGAATTGGATTTGTTTCGAAAACGCCCAATTTTTAAAAATCAAATTCCCCTCCGATTTGATTTTTCCTTTTTTTTTCACTATCGGGAATTTCCTCTTTTTTTGTTTTTTCTCCAATCGACTCTTTTCTCAAAATTTTTTCAAACTGAGCCTTGGGCTATCCTTGTTTAGTCACTCCTCATCAATTTAGTTTTATCGAATCAGGCCATTTCTGCAATTTTCTCCAATTTCACCAAAATCCACTAAAAACCCTAATTCTCGATTTTCTTCCGAATTGACTTTTCCTACAGTTTTTCTTCCAAGTAGCTTCTCCATTACTCGTAGTCAGTGCTTATCTTTCATTTGGAACCTTCAATTTTGACCAATTTGTTCGTTTAAGCACTTTTCCCCAAATTTTCCGAACTAGGGTTTCCTTTCTACTGAATCTCTGTAACCCAACTTCTGAACACCATATCTTTCAATGTAAACCTCGGATTACCAAAATTCATTCTCCATTTTCCAATTGAACTTCAAATCTTGATTTTGAAAGTAGGTTGACTTTTTAGTAGTTGACTTTTTGGGGTTGACTTTTTCAAGTTTGAGTTTTTATGCTTTCCGTCTTAGACTAAGTCTCGGAGTACCACCTGCAGGATGAGAAAAGCTTTTTTGCATTCTGAAACATCAATTTAGGAAGAAAACATTGAGTTCGAAATCCTTCTAAGATGATGAGCTTAAAAACCGATTTAGATCCAAAAGTTTTATTTTCAAGTAAATCTTCGCCTGTTATTCTCTTGATGTTATATTCTTTTTGTACTTTGAATATTGTAAATACTTATAATTATTGTATTTAATTCTGAATGGTGTAATATTTGGCTGACTCTTGCAAAATAATACTTTTTATTTCTCCAATTGTTTTCTCCAGTTTTTTTTTGGATAAGTAAACATTTCTCCAATTGTTGGTTGCAAAAAAATACAGCATTTCACATTGTTTCAATTTTAAAATCCTCCTAAAATTCATTTTTAGTTGTGTTATTTCTTGTACATTTTATAGCTCTAAATCAAAAAAGAAAGAGAGTAAGGAGGGAAGATATTCTAAATGATTAAAAGAAAAAATAACGAATTAAATTTAATTGATTATTCTCACAGCATCCCGCGGGTCTCCTTGTATATTATGCATTTTGAAGATTTAAATATAACGTGTAAAGATTTTCCATTTGTATAAATATATTTACATATATAAAATTAACTCGTGCATCACACACAGATTTAGCAATTCGTGTCACCATGTCTTGTTTGAATTTTGACACGACATGAACAATTAAACGTGCCAAATCTTGAAACACGAATACGATAAGTTTATTATACGTGTTACATGAGACACGACACGATTAAAACGTTTAAAAGTAATCTGTTTAAATTTGACATGATTGAATTCGTTTGACACGATTTATACGAATAACATGATTAACACGTTTAAAAGTTATCTGTTTAAATTTGACACGATTGACATGATTAATATGTTTTAAAATTAAAAAAATAAAAAATAAAAAGAAATTTATTAAATTATTATGTTGGATATATAAAAAAAAAAATGTTATGATTTTTTATATATTTCATTGTTCTTAAATCTTAAATTTTAATTTAATGTTTTATTTTTTTTTCTTTTATGTTTTCATATTGATATGTTTAAAATAGTTTAAAATATTATATAAAATATCATACTATTAATTACTAACAAAAATGAGTTATAATTATATTAATATTCATACTATTAATTTTTATATAAGACAATGAAATAAACTAAAAAATTAAGATATCAAAACTCAATTAGTATGAGATTTGAAACAAAATATAATGCTTAAATCACTACTAATTTTTAGTTTTTCTTTCATGTTTAGGCTTAATTAGTTCATTTGTACCCTTTATTCTTTTATAATTTACAAATATCTTTTATTAAGTAATTATTTTTCTTTAATCACAACCTAATTAATTAATAAGATCATGATATATTATTATCTTATATATAAAACTCAAAGCATGATGCTTATATTATGTGTATGGAAAAAAATGGCTTGCTTTACTTACAATATTCCTTAACCATCATACTACTATTACTATATAATGAGCTACAAATCATACTAACATTAAATAATTAAATTAAATACTTAAAATAGTTTTTATATTGTCTATATTATATAGGTATCATAATTAAAAAATTTAAATAAAATTTATAATTTATATGTTATATTAAAATTAAATGGGTTTCATAAACGTGTTAAACATATCAATTTATATGTGTCTACACATCTAACACACATTTAATTATTCGTGTTTTAAACGTGTTATTTGACACGTGTCAACACGATAACACGTTTAAGATACAATTAGTTAAATGTGTCTTAGGCGTGTTATTCATGTTTAACACGTTTATGAAACGAAACTTATCATCTCTTAAACGTGTTGACACAATTAAGACACGAAACATGATTACATAAAATTCATACACAAATAAAACGTGTCGTTTACCTATCGTGTTTTCATATCATATCTAAAATTGTCAGATTTAATCGCACGAACCATAATCTAGATGATTTATTTGTTTATTTTAAGAGTATTAATCTATGTTTATTAATACTACAAATGTGATATTTATAAAAAACCCATTTTTTATATTTATAAATATTCTTAGGGTCCATTTGGATGGATAGTGAGATTGGCTCTGGTGAGATTAAAAACAGTAGTGGCGGTGAGATTGGATACTGTAGCGGTGAAATTAAAATCAGTGGTGGGTATGTGTTTGGATTCAAACGTAGCGGTGGCGATGAGGTGAATGATAGTGGGAAAGAAAAATGACCATTAAGGGCATTAGATTCAAATGTGTATATATATAATATATAATAAATAATTAAAATTATATTTATATTAAATAATAAAAAATATATTAAAATTATATTTATGTTAAATAATAATTAAAATTTTTTTAAAATATATTTATGTTAAAAATAAATTAAAAATCTAAAACTAAAAAATAAATGATATTAAAATTAAAATTAAAAAAAAAAAAAAAAAAAGTGGAGGAAGGTAAAAGGGGGATTACCATAATGGGGTTTCAGCCAGTGGGGAAAGAAATCCTCCCACAAAATGCCTTTGACGGTGCGGTGGGATTCAAAGGGACCCTTAGTTACTAGAATTCATAAGACTGTTTTTATATGTAGTTTTTTCTTAAACAGTTTGGAAGATTTACATAACCGCAGTTGCATTAGATTCCACAAATGTACCGCTTGTCTTATTGCCTTTGTGGCCTTACTTCGACCAAACTAATATTTATATTTATAAGAAGTAAATCACAACATATCTAATTGTTTTATCTAAATTTTTATTAACATTATTATTTTTTAAAATATCATGTGATTAGTATATTAATTAAAAAAATTAAAAACCTTTAGAATTTTTTAAAATTAAAATTTGTTTATTCAAAACAGCCGTTCGTGACCTTACTACTCTTATAAGATCATTGAGTAAAAATTTAAATACACACAATGGTAAGAAAAATAGGGAAGTTCAAAACTTATTATACTAACAAAAAATGGTAAGCAAAATTTTTTTTTTTTTTTCGATACCACAACAAGAATCTTACAAATTAATGTTTTGGGATGGGGAAGGGGATGCTCGAACCCGAGCTTACATGCTACACAAAACCTATGCCACTAGGTCAAAAAGTTGTTGGCACAAATATACTTTTTGATGGTAAGAATCTACAAATAATTATTTTTGAGTTCTAAGGACTCAAGTGGTATTTTTCAATTAGGTTGGGGATAATTTTATCATTCTATATAACCAAAAAAATAATGGGTCCCAAGCAATTTTTTTTTAGTTTTTTTTTTTTAAAATTATATATTTAAAGAGGTTGGTTCGCATGTTGACTCGCAGGTCGATTTAAAATCCGTACTTGATCTGTTCAGAAAAAAAATTAAGAATTAAATTTATTTGATTAATTGTTGTTTTTTATTTTTTTATTTTTAAATCATGTATTTAAAAAAATTGGTCTATATGTTGCATACAGCTGCGCACCAGACGGGTTAACAAAGAGCGCCTGTACACAACATAACAAAGCTTAATCTCCGTCTCAATAGACGGGCAGTTCCATATCGAAATCGATAGCCGGGGAAGGGTACGAGAAGTCCTCATATAGAGGACCATGCCCACAGCATCACGTCACCCATAGTCGAGGAAGAAGTGACTCCTAGCTCGGCTCGTACATTGACTCACGGATCGATTTCAGATCCGAATCCGATCCGCTCGAAAAAAATTAATTATTTTTAGTTTTAGTTTTTTATTTTATTTTTAAATGATGTATTTAAAGAGGTTGGTCTACACGTTAACTCGTGGGTCGATTTAGGATTCGTACCCGACTGTCTCGAAAAGAATTAAAAAAAAGAAATTTATTTTATTAATTTTTTTATTTTAATTTTAAATGATGTATTTAAAGGGATTGATCTGTACGTTAACTCGCGGGTCAATCTAGAATCTGTAACCAACCCGCTCGGGAAAAAATTTTTAAAAGAAATTTATTTTATTAATTATATTTAGTTTTTTTTTAAATGATGTATTTAAAGAGGTTTGTTCGCACATTGACTCGCGTGTCGACTTAGGATCCATACCCGACAGTCTCGAAAAAAATTAAAAAAAGAAATTTATTTTATTAATTATTTTAATTTTAATTTTAAATGATTTATTTGTAGGAGTTGGTTTGCACGTTGACTCACGGGTTGATTTAGGATCCGTACCTGACCTGCTCGAAAAAAAAATAAAAAAGATTATTTTATTAATTAATGTTCTTTTAAATTTAAATGATGTATTTAAAGGAGTTGGTTCACACATTGACTCGTAAGTTGATTTAGGATCCATGACCCGACCCGCTCTGAAAAAAAAATTATTTTATTAATGGTTTTATTTTAATTTTAAATGATGTATTTAAAGGGGTTGGTTAGCATGTTGACTCGCTGGACGATTTAAGATCCGTACCCGACCCGCTTGAGAACAAAAGTTAAAAAAGAAAAGGAAAACGAACTTGCTGCTAACCTATGTGAGAAAATCGATCCTACGAGAAAATAAAATACAAACCATAATTTTATTTTCTTATTTTTCATTTATTATTTTTACCTCCTATAAATGAAAATATACATTGTATAATAAAATCTAAATATTTTTCAAAAATACATATAAATAACATTTGAAAATGCATTTGTATTATGTAATTTATAAATAAAAAAATTTCATAAATTTAATTTTCATAATTAAAAAATATTATTATATTAATATTATTATAATTTAAAAATAAAACATTTAAGTAAATAATTATTATTTAATAAAATATAAATATAAATTTATTTATTATTATTAATTAATTAAAAAAATAAAAAAAAATGAAAATACTCTGACGAAACGGATTTTTTTTCTAGTAAACAAATAAATTTGGGTATAATTATAATGTATAATAGGTCAACAAATTGTAACTGGAATTTAAAGTTTTTTTATATTTATTGAAAACAGTAATTTAAAGTTAGTTTTATAAGAAATCATGTTAATCCAGTGTCCTCAAATAAATTTGACTATATGTGTATTTATATAGTGTTTATATTATTTTTGTGTTATAATCATGATAGTCGGTACCGTATTGATACGGATCATACCAATCAGTATATACCGGTTTTGAAGAAAAACGAAACGGTATCATCATCGTACCATTTCAGTTTTTGTACCGGTTGGTACCGACCTGTATCGATTTGTACCGGCACGTACCGACCCGTACCGGTTGGCACAAAATTTTGATTTTTTTTTTTTAATTTTTTTTTTCACTTACTTGATTTTTTTAATCATTTCTTAATACTTTTTAGTCATAATAATATTTACTTTTTCACAATTTCATTAAAAATATATATTTATTAAATTAGGCTATTGAATCTAATGAATAATAATTTATTATATTTTTAATGTTTATTTTATTCAATTAAGATTAAAACATTTAGATATTAAATTTTTAAATTTTTATATTTGTATATATATATATATATGTAATTGAGATATATTTGTACATGTATATAATATATATTTTATTAGAAAATTTGAAAATGAGCTTTATAAAAATATATAAATATATGAAAAAATATTTAAAAAATACCGGTAAACCTGAAATGGTACGCCAAAACACAGCGGTACTGGTATATACCAGTACCAAAAGAAAAATGGTACGTCCACCGGTACGATACTAACTACTTTGGTTATAATTATGTTTAAGATATTATATATTTATATAAATTTTAATACGTTTATAATTCATGTTATATAAATTTCGACACAATTATATATTCATGATCATATTATTTTTCTTATATGATATAATCATATCAAATGGTAACTAACTAAAACTTTGAGAAACTAAAGTTGTAGCAATTATTACTTTTAAAAAAAATATTTCCATTAAATTAAAAGTTTAGCATTTTAATAACAAAAAGTTGAATGAAATGACATGAATGGCTTTAGAACCTGTTTTGTTGTTATTATGCAATATGGATAATAATGATTCAAAATAACTATTCATGCTATCAAAAGAAAGTTGGTTCATTATAATATCGAAATCGAAATGCTTGGTAGGATTCCAATTAAAGAGTATACTTTCTTTTGCCTTTTCAATTGAACTTTATGAGATGATTTGATTTGCCCAATTAGGGAATAAAATTGCAAATTTTCAAGTAGGTTTTTTTTTTCCTGTTGTTAGTGATAATTTAAAGCATTGTTTTTTTTGCTGTGTGTTTGGTATGCTATTGTTTCGTTAATTAATTAAGTCAAGAGGACCGATGCAGACCTTCTAACCTAAATCGAATAATGTCGTATTGATGAGCCTTTATATTTAATATATGTCAATCAACAAATAAGGTAAACTAGGTTTAGAAGACTGTAGAGATTAAGAGCAAATATGTTCAGAAGATGTCTAAACCCTATTGTGCATGTAAATCCTAGTTTTTTCTTTTGTTGAGAGCTTTAAAGGACTTATAAAGCAATTAAAAAAAGAGAAAAGTTTCGGGAGAAGGGGGAATTTGGAACACATAGACAGAACCTATAGGTTGATCATATTTATAGAAAATGAATGTCTAGGATAGATAAGGGTTTAATGTTCTTTTTCTTTCTTTTCCATTGTAGGTTTTCCACCAAGGTCTCTTAAGTATGATGCTATTCATTATTAAAAAAACTAGAGGTTGGTAGTTTTGCGAAGGTAAAAACAAACATTACATTCTTTTGTCTTTGACAGTATCAGTGCTGATCTATTTTAACCATAAAACTATTAAGATTTGATGTAATTATGTTCTTTGATAGTTAATCTTAATCATGTTCAAGTATGTCATTGGTTCTAATTGTGACTGTTTTGGAGGTATGCAATCCAATGTATAATAATTGGATTAAGATTGACTTATTGTTTTGGTGGTACACAATCCAATGTATAAAATATGAATAGAAATAAAAAGAAAAAGTGATGGAGGGTCTATTTAAAAAACACGGACGAGGAGCTTGCTGGCTAGATTAGAGAAAGAAGGTGAGGGAGAGTTGTTTCATCCATCATCCAGATTTTGGTGGCTAGATCGCCAACTATTCGATGTCGAGTGGTTAGACAAAAGAGGAATGGGGACAGCTAGGAGAATTCCTTTCTTCCTCAACTCCGATATTTCCTCCTTCACTCTAGCAAGTACTTTATTTCCTTATTTCCTTTAGTCTTTGTTATTAACTTCAATCATCCATGTCTTTATTGGGTTTTTTATTCTTGCTTTGCTTCTCCTAGTTTTCCCTGTTCTCTTTGTTTGCATCCATAATGATGAAAATCCTCAAACCCCTGAAGAGGTAATAAGTTCAGTTGCTTGGAATTAATGCATTAGTGGGGTCATATTCAGATATTCTTGGAGCTTCTATTTGGTCTCATCTTTGTTTGCAAATTAGAATCTTAATCTTTAGTAAATTGAGATCGTTGTAAGGTTATCACAACTCAACTGCAATTAGATCTCTCCACATAGTTGCATTGTAATATATGCATTCTTTGTGTAAGATTTGGTTTTCACTGAGGAAATGTTTTTTTCCCAACAAGGATTTGATTAGTCATATGATGGGAAGTGGGGACTTGCAAAGAGAACTCAATCACAATTATTTAAAAAGAAATTAGAAGTATATTGTAAGTTAAGAGAGTAATTACTTGAAGATAGTATTATAAAGCATGATCTTCATTTTCTTTTCTTGTTTCTCACTTTGATTTTTTTCTTTGCATTTGATTTTAGGTGTGAATTGAAGTCTTTGAATCCTTTACTCATGATGGATGATTTTTTTTCAATTACTGTGTTGTGGCTATGTTTTGGCTTTTGGACAGGAAATAGATCTCTAATTACTTTTCAGTGTGCTTTTATTTTTTGTGAAATAATATAAAGAATGTTTTCCTTTCAGTATGGATTGAAGGTCCAGTTGCATTTGGTTTGTTGATAAGTTGCTACGTAAGACAATCCTTTGGATTTCAACTATATTATGTATTTGTCAAGTAAGTGGATGTTCTTCTATTTGTTTTGGTTATTAATTTATATGTTTTTATGTTCGAACAGGATATCTTTATCACATATATTATTTTCACTAAACTAAATTGTAGGTTTCTACTTTGAAATATGATTCCTCATTTGCTCTGGCTGTGGGTTAAAGCTTCTTATCACTTGATAATTTGTTTAAAGGTCAAATGCAAGTTTAGAGTATATTTGATTTGACTATATATATATATATATATATATATATATATATTAGTCTCTTAGTGATTTCATTGTTGGTTCAACTCTAATACATATAGGTTTAATTGAAAAAACACATAGGAAAAAATTCACTTCATAAGAAAACAGAAGATTATGTTACAATAAAAAGTCTTTGGCTTGTTCAAGGTGATACTTTCTCTTTTCTCCTTGTGAAACGAGTTCCTAGCATTATCTTTTGTTTGTAGTCAAAGAACAAACAAATACTAGTGATCTTTTCTGTTTTCGTTAAAACAAGAGATTATTCCTAGCTAATCCTAATTTTACATTTTGATATAACTAATTGCATTTGTTATAAAGAAACCTCAAGTTACATTTGAGGGGAATTAGGTAAGAAAAGAATTTTTACAACTCCAGAAAATGAGAGATAAGGCAGGGCACACAATCCCTTTTTAATAATAAAAACCATAAAAAATAAATTTAACCATCCACAATCATATTGGGTCTAAGTCCATAATCATCCCATACATTCACAAACAATTTATTAACATATAAATCATGCTTTAATATGTAGTTACCATTCAATGATTATCTTTGATCCATAATTTGATTTAAAGAAAATAATAAAAATTTATTCTAATCTCATTAGAATAAATCCTAGTCCAATTAGGACTATTTACTTTAATAAAATTATCATCCAATTAGACAATTTAATTGAATATTTATAACATGTAAATTCTCATATTGGTAATTTAATTAATTCAACCATGGTCACATATTTTAGTGTTGCAGTTCAACTAGGACACTACAAAATTAGTAACACAATATTGCCGAAACTCCATATGCTGTGAAAATCTGATAGAAACATAAACCCTAGTAAGGGAAGGCGTAGGCTGCGACTACCAAGGTATACCGCCTCCTCCTTTCTCCCCACATCCTCTTTATCCGCTTTTCATAGCTTCCAACTTTTTAATGCCAAAACAGATTTATGATTTTTCAATCTTGCCAAGAACAATTCTAAGCAATTTTAAATCCTAAAAATCATCAAACCATGCCCTAAAAATAGCCAAGAAAATCTACAAGTTTTTCTGACTCAAATCACCAAAGTTGGCGCAAAGCAGGCAAAAACAATTCACAATTGCTGCCAAACTTTTGCCCTTTGCATTAATCAGTTTAAAAAAAATTAATCAACAAGAATTCACCATGATAATATACTGCCTTCATCGAAACACTACAAGTGCAAATTCTCACAATTTCGGTTTGTGACAATCGGATCAAAACAGCTCAAATAACAAAACAGTTATGTTAAAGGAAATAATCAAAGCATAGATCGTATAGGAATAACATAAACCTGGCTCTGATACCACTATTGAGATTTGGATCATGCTCAAACAGAGATAATGTATAATTTAATCTACAAGTTAAATTAACAACGCAGCGGAATAAAACAAAATAAAGAGAAACCAAATCCCTCCATGGATCTACCTATGAATTCAAAACGATCATCCTGTCAAGAACAGATAACAATCAAAATCTCATACCTCTATAATGGAGATTATCGAAACCTCAAGACAGATTCTTGATGTTCTTATTCTTGTACACAAAGCCCACTTGTCGCAAATCGAAGCCGTCCAATTGTTCGATCTCTAACAGTAATCCATACAGGTGACTTGAAAACCTTCACCAGGTTGAGATTACGTTTTGCCAAGATGATTCTAGTAGTCTAGGTTGTGAGAAACCTTCCTCCTCTACCTTGGTTAGCCAAAAGTAACAAGAAGAATCAAATTCCTCTCTTGCTTTTGCTATTCGGCCGAAATTCACTTAGGGAGAGTGAGAGGTGCCGATTTCCAGGGTTAGCTTCCTTAGGGGGGTGGAAACAACATATGAGGCATATATATATAACTAGGTTTAGTGTATGCCAACTATTGGACTAACCGCACTAAGCCCTTGTAATATTATAAAATATTCACAATAAGCCCACAACACTTAGTGAATATTTAATCTGGCCCAATCTCATTTTAATTTCATTAATCACCTTTTGTGTGTGACCTATTAGGCCCTTAACATGTTGGGAATAAATATAATTAATTCAATTAAGAATTTCCTATTTATATTTATAGATTATGAACGACATCTAGCAATGCATCATGACCACCCAAATGCCAAGAGAGTCATCAAGCTTCGATTAGCATTTCGTGTACAATATGTTTGTGTAATTCGATCCTTTCATCAAATATCCCGAGATAGGAAAGAGCATGGTTCAGTGTCTACTCTTAATCCCATTCCATATTAGATCTGCAGCTTTAATATTAACTCCTTAAGTATTGCCTTGGCCAAGTACTTTCATAAGTTAATATAAGCCAGATACATGTGAGATATGTCACCTCATATCACTTGGGGTGATGAATCCTCTCTGGACCACTCATTCATCTTCGTATGTTTCATGTCATACCCAATAACACCCTACTATAAGCATCCTCATGATTGGGAGCCATTCGTGATGAAATCTAAGTATGACAGTTCACATACAAGATAACCACGTGTCACAAGTCAAAGGATTACTTACACTATTGACACATAAGAGTATTTTTCATAGACACTTGAGCGAAATACCAAATGGAACTCTCATAGAGGGTCATGTTTAGTGAACTTGTTCAACTAACAAGCACCCATAGTTATCCCCAATTATCTCTATACCTTCAACCTATGAGACCGGTTGCATGCATCAAGTGCATGAAGGCTTAACATATGCCAGTCTTTGAGCATTGTCAATGCCCTATCTTGACAATACAATGACCAGGAACATTTTTAGAAACACGACATTAATGCATAAGGATCCTCATAATTGTAACTCTTTACAATTCCTTTGCAATGCCATTGTGTTTCATGCACTTTATCTTCACAAGTTATTTATAACAATTATTACAATACTTATGGATAAAGAAATACCTCAATTATAATTAATAAACTATAATGTGCAATACATGAACATATAAATAGTGTCTTACAAGCCTGACTAGATTGGCTTGCAGGGTTTACACCAACAATCTCCCACTAGCACTAAAGCCAATCTCCCATGTACTTAAGCCCGTGTCTTTCCATGTGACGATTGTGTTTCTGCTGGGACAGACCTTAGTGAAAGGATCAACTATATTATCCTCTGTGGGTACCCTTTCCATACTTATATCACCTCTTTGAATTATATCTCTAATCAAGTGATATTGCCGCAATACATGTTTGGATTTATGATGAGACCTTGGTTCCTTAGCTTGCGCTACGGCTCTATTGTTATCACAGTAAAGTGGTACTAGATCAAAATGCTTGAAACCACACCAAGTTCAGTTATGAACTTCTTAATCCAAACAGCCTTCTTCGTTGCCTCACACGCGAAGATGTATTCAGCTTCTGTTGTTGAATCTGCAGTTGTAGTCTGTTTGGAACTTTTCCAACTGACTGTAGCTCCATTTAAGGTAAATATGTAACCGCCCTGCAATTTATTGTCATTCCTATCATCTTGGAATCCACCATCTGTATAACCCCAAATTCAGAGTTCAGTCCCTCCATAGACCAAGAAAATATCCTTAGTTCTTCTCAAGTACTTGAGGATATTCTTCACAGCAGTCCAGTGACTTTCACCAGGATTGCTTTGGTATCTGCTCGTGACACTAAGAGCGTACGATACATCTGGTCTAGTGCACAACATGGCGTACATGATAGATCCTATTGCCGAAGCATACGGGATCCTATCCATTCGTGTATTTTCTTCATAAGTTTTAGGACACATATCTTTAGAGAGATGTACACCATGTACCATAGGCAAGTTACCTCTTTTGGA
This sequence comes from Fremontodendron californicum, assembly GCA_030761205.1. NCBI lineage: Eukaryota > Viridiplantae > Streptophyta > Magnoliopsida > Malvales > Malvaceae > Fremontodendron > Fremontodendron californicum. The sequence goes on from JAULJL010000033.1 coordinate 2,026,490, forward strand.
GATATATATGCTAAACCTCTTTAGCACCTTGTCTATGTAAACGGATTGGGACAATCCAAGCAACCTTTTCGATCTATCTCTATAGATCTTAATTCCCAGAATATACGCTGCTTCTCCCAAATCCTTCATGGAGAATTGTTTGGATAGCCAGACCTTGGTCGTCTGAAGCGTAGGTACATCATTTCCAATGAGCCATATGTCGTCGACATATAGCACTCGGAACATAATTGCGTGTCCGTTTACCTTCTTGTAAACACATGGTTCATCAGGATGCTTAATGAAACCAAATTCTTTAATTGTTTCATCAAACCTAATGTTCCAACTCCGAGATGCTTGCCTTAGTCCATAAATGGACTTTTGCAGCTTACATACCTTATTAGGGCCTTGGATGAAAAACCTTCAGGTTGTGTCATATATATTTCCTCTTGCAAATTCCCATTAAGGAATGCAGTTTTTACATCCATTTGCCATATCTCATAATCATGGTATGCAGCAATAGCAAGCATAATCCTAATGGACTTAACCATGGCAACTGGTGAAAAGGTTTCTTCAAAATCAATGCCTTTAACTTGATTATAACCTTTTGCAACCAATATGACCTTATACGTTTGTATGTTGCCATCCATATCTGTCTTTATCTTGTAGACCCATTTACACCCTATGGGTTTTATCCCTTGAGGTGGATCAACTAAAGACCAAACTTGGTTAACTTCCATGGCATCTATTTCGAATTTCATGGCTTCTAGCCATTTCTTGGAATTGATGTCTGACATCACTTCCTTATATGTAGTAGGTTCATTATCAATGGGCAAACCATCTCTTTCCAAAAGAAATCCGTATCTTATTGGCATTTGCCTCTCCCTGCTAGACCTTCGGAGTACTTGTGTTTCTTGAGCATCAGTCCGAGCATCCAATGGTTCGACTGATGGCTCAGGTTCCGAAAGAATGTTAGGTTGTGGTTCTTGAGCTTCTTCAAGTTCTACTTTACTCCCACTGAATCCTTTTAGTAGAAACTCTTTCTCTAGAAAAGCAGCGTGTTTTGACACAAACACCTTTTGATCAATAGGATTGTAAAAGTAATATCCAATAGTCTCTTTAGGATATCCCACAAACTTCCATTTTTTTGATCTAGCTCCCAGCTTATCAAAAGGTACTTGCTTCACATAAGCAGTACATCCCCAAATCTTTAGAAAAAATAAACATGGCTTCTTTCCATTCCATATCTCATATGGTACCTTATCTATCGACTTGCTTGGAACCCTATTTAGAAGGTAAGCTGCAGTCTCTAAGGCATATCCCCAAAAGCATATCAGAAGGTCAACCTTAGACATCATGGACCGAACCATGTCCAACAAGGTTCGATTTCTCCTCTCGGACACTCCGTTATGCTGAGGAGTTCTAGGAAGAGTACATTGCGACAGAATTCCATTGTCTGTCAAATGATCCAAGAAATCATGGGTTAAATATTCTCCTCCTCGATCTGATCTAAAAGCCATAATATTTTTCCCAGTCTGTTTCTGTACTTCAGCTCTGAACTCTTTGAACTTTTCAAAAGCTTCAAACTTGTATCTCATCAGATACACATAACCAAATCTTGAGTGATCATCAATAAAGGTTATGAAGTATGAGTAATTACCTCTAGCAACTGTTTTTAGTGGCCCACATACATCTGAATGTATTAAGCCCAATAAAACACCAGTTCTTTCACCCTTTCCTATAAAAGAAGTCTTGGTCATCTTACCAAGGAGACAACATTCACATGTCCCATATGATTCATATTCAAAGGGTTCCAAATAACCATGTTTATGCAAATTGGAAATCCTTGTCTCATTGATATGACCAAGTCTATAGTGTCAGATGTAGGTTTTACTTGGATCATCCTATCTTGCTTTCTTGACATTTATATTGAACACAGGCATCTCTGGATCCAAAACATATAAATCATTATGTAATGTTGTCGATCCATAGTGTATGTCTTTAAGAAAGATGGAGCAACTATTGCCCTTCATTCTTATCTTGAAACCATCATTAACAGTGAGGTATGAAATCGAAATGATGTTTCTAGACAATACTGGAACAAAGTAACAATCTTTCAGTTCCAATTTCATGCCAGACGAAAAAGATAAAGTACATGTTTGAACGGCCAATGCTGCAACTTTTGCACCATTGCCTACTCTTAGAACTACATCATCTTTGCTTAACTTTCTACTTCCTTTCAACATCGTTATTGTCGCAACCTAAAAAATAACAAGTCTCATCGCAAGACTTTATTATTCGTTAAGCGTGACATTAAAAAAAAACCGAGGAAAAGTCGACTTAATTCCTCTAGAAAAATGAAGGTTTTGAAAATGACCTTGAAAAAGACATGGAGTCGCCACCAATCTTTTTTAGCTAGGTGTGATCGGCCACCTATTAAAATCGGTTTTATAAAATATTTTAAAATTAATTAAAACAATTTTAAAAGCAATTTCAAGTCTGCGTTTTAAATCAGAGAAATCAAAGAAACGGGTTCGGGACTCGGTTACATTTGGGGAAGGATTAGCACCCCCACAACACCCGTATAAAACGGTACCATATTAATCGTGTGTTATCTCAAGTCTCGGTAAAAAGTTGGTTTTAAATTTAGTATTTCAAGTTAATTCCGAATTTAAAGAAAAATAATTCCATTTTTAATTGAAAATGATCCGGAATTTATAAATTCAAAATTTTCCTATATTCCCCAACAAACGTGGCAAAATATAGAAACTTTTATTAGTTTGAAAAACTTTTCGAATCATTCTTATTTTAAAGAAGATATTCTGTTATTAATGATAATTGATGATATCCTCCCCAGCAAACCCGACACAGAACTCATGAATCATTTTAACTCGGGAATATCTTTATTTTATTGAAAATCATTACCTTTTTGAAAATATTTTAAAAAATATGAATATGTATGACATAAATAAAATGACATAGCAAAGTCTAAATAATATAATGCAACCTAAATGATATGATATAATTTAAATGTCTTAGCATATTCTAAATGAAATGAAATATCCTAAGTTATACGATATATTCTAAATGAAATGAAATGACCTAGGTAACATAATATATTCTATATGAAATATAATATCCTAAGCCATATGATATATTCTAAATGTAATAAAATATCCTAAATGACATAACATATCCTAAATGAAATGAAATGACTTACGTGACATAATATATTCTACATGAAATGAAATGACCTAGGTAACATAATATATTCTACATGAAATAAAATAATTTAAATGACATGCCAAATATGAATGATATGGCATATAATTTTAATGACATGAAATATAAAATAATGCTATCATATAATAGGCATGAAAATAAAAATGGAAATAATAATGCATGAACATAGTATATGCTAAATAATATGACAAAAATAATTAAATAAAAAGAATAGGATATCATGAAATATTCAAAACCATATAACAATAATATCAAAAATTTAAATCAAATATAATAACACCATCATGAAAATTAAACATAGCAAAAATCACATATTATATAAAATGCATGAATATGGAAAATGCAATGCATGAAAATGTATTTTTTCACTTAATTAAGGAAATCCGTATATCTAAAAACATATCCGGCTACCTTAGGAAAATATATCAAATCAAATATTCTAAAAAAAAATACTTAGAGATTGTTTGGAAACAATTTTGAAAAGCATAGATTAAAAATGAAAACTTAGCTAAACCCTTTTTTTTAAATGGCTCTAAATTCCTAAGTTTAAAATTCCAGACTTGACCACCCTTAACCCGAGACTTAAAAAAATCATTTTTAAAGTTTAAAAAGTCTTAGAAACTACCCTAATTCAGTCGCTAAACTTTCTAATCAGCCCCCTCTAAGTAACTTAACCAAAACAGAAAAATAATTTTCCTTCAAATTCAATTTTCACTCCACTGTCCAGTTTTAAACCACAATTTTTTACCCTATTTTTAAAAACTCTAAAAAATATAAAACAAATACTGGAGACTCAGGACATGTAAAACTACACGATAAAAAATTAGCTTAATTTTATGATTAAAGATGACTACCCAAAAAAATCAGGAAAGTACGAGTACTGGGTGAAAAAAACTGTTTTGCCAAAACACATTTTTGCCTTTAATAAAATCATTTAAAAATCAAAGTAAAAATATTTAAGACTCTCTAAATGACTCAAAAACAGTATCTAACACTTTTAAAAAGTTAGACAAAAATTGGCTAAGTAAAAAAAAAATCACAAAGTTAGACAACTCTTTAATTTTTCACAAGATGCACAAGAGAGCATGACTTTGAACCATTAATTGGCCTAAGTCAAAAGTCAAGTGGCATGGACATGAAATGCATGAAAATACAGCAAATATGATGCATGAAATGCATGATTTTAAACCTAAATGTCATGAAAAATGCATGGCATCAATAAAATGACCTAGACCTAAATGAACTTGCATGACATTTAATGCAACCTAGGTCTAAAATGCATGGATATGCATGGCAAAACAAACCAATCCTAACATCTAAAATATGCATGGCAATAACACAAACACAAGGCATGCTTATACCAAATACTCAAACAAATGTCATGAGAATGCAAACCTATCAACTAACATAACAAAAATACACACACAAAGCAAAATAAATGAGTTGGCCGAATGGCCTCAAGTTCGAAGTGAGCATGGCATTTTCACAAACACTTGATATACTAACATACTTAACTAAAACATAACACTCAATTCATGCAAATATCACGTAGAGGTAAAAAAAAACTAACAATCATTTTCACAAACACATGGATTACAAAATATAAAACATAAACAAATTTAAACATTTTGAAAAAAAAAATCAAAAATGCAAGAACATGATAATAGACTCATAAATGGAAATAAACAAGCAACCAAATTAAAACAAGCTTCAAGTATATGTAGTAGAAGAAGATTTAAAGCATCAAAATTTATTTAATATCAAAAATAACTTGAAATAATAAAACAAACAACAACTAATACAAAAAAACTAGGCCATTCGGCCATGTCAAAGAATCAAGAAAAAAATATTGCAAGAACTTTTTTAAGAAAATATGAAGAAAGAACTTAAAATGAACATTAAAAAAATACTTATTTAAAAAGAAAAATCAAAAGAAACTCACCAAAATAATAATCAAAATAGCAAAACAAGAATGGAAAATCAAATAAAGAGCAAGAGTATGGTGCTAAAAGCAACCTCTAGAAGCTATCTTTCAAGTTTTTTCTCTTCTAACTTTCTTTTCTTTTCTAAACTTTTATTTTTGCTTCTCAACAATGGAGAGAAAATCAGCCAAAAGCAAGAGAGAATATGAAAATGAAAGAGAGTAGTCCCCATGAAGTGGCCGAACCCCCCTTTCATAGGCTAGGATGTTGTCATTTTTCCTCCAACCAATTTTCATCCAAGGGCTATTGATCCAAGATGTTTAAAACATGAAATTATCACCCTTATATTAGGCCATCAGCTATCCATAATTACAGCTGTTCAAGAATCCTAAGCCATTATGTTGACACTCTCCCTCTTCATGCATTGGTCTATGTGGCTTATTTGCAAAGGCTTGATCAAAAAATCACTAACTAACGCTTCATTTTTGGCCTCTTGAATAAAAAAATCAGAATCCTCCTTCCCATCCTTGGGCCTTGGCCATCCAGCCCTACTTCTTCCAGCCCAAGTTTGATTTTTTTGAAAGGCAAGAAAAACCCTTTTCGGTTTCTTGGGTAAAATAACATTTTTGCCCCCGAATGCAAATAAATGGAAAACGGACTCCAAATTCAAATTTTATTTTTCAATACTTTCAGAACAATAAAAAATTGAATTCTGGAAGTTTTCAAAATTTTCTGAGTCCATTTACTATTTATTTGGATTTTTTCTTCCAAAATTGCCCTTTTATGCCCCTAAATTTTAACATTTTTTAAACAAGTTCCAAATCAAGATTTTTCTTCACCAATATCTTCCAAATAATTTAAAAGTGTGAACTGGTAGTTTTCATAATTTTTAAAACTCATTTGGTATTTTTTCAGGATTTATCTGCTTGAATTACTACATAGGGGGCATGGGATTTGGCCTTTTTGCAAATGAACTCTGAATCAAGCTTTTATTTCTCCAATCTCTTCCAAATAATTTAAAAATGAGATTTACAAATTTTCAGAATTTTTCGAGTTCATTTGCTATTTTTTCGGTATTTATCTTCTTGAATTACTACATAAGAGACCCAGGGTTTGGCCATTTTGCAAACGAACTCCGAATAAAGATTTTATTTTGCCAATCTCTTTAAAATAATTTAAAAATGAGATTTGCAAATGTTCAGAAGATTTGGAGTTCATTTGCTATTTTTCGAGATTTATCTTCTTGAATAACTGCATAGGAGACCCGGGATTTGGCCATTTTGCAAACGAACTCTGAATCAAGATTTTCTTTATCCAATATCTTTCGAATAATTTAAAAAATGATATTTGCAAATTTTAAGAAGATTTGGAGTTCATTTACTATTTTTCCGGGATTTATCTTCTTGAATTACTACATAGGAGACCCGAGATTTGGCCATTTCGCAAACGAACTCCGAGTCAAGATTTTCTTTTGCCAATCTCTTTCAAATAATTTAAAAATGAGATTTGCAAATTTTCAGAATATTTGGAGTTCATTTGCTATTTTTCCCAAGTTTTCCAATTTTACCCTTTTACCTCCGAAACCCGATTTTGCTCAAAACAAGTCCGATTTTTAGATTTTCTTCAAACTGAGCCTTGGGCTATCCTTTTTTAATCACTCCTCATCCATTAGGGGCTTTATTCCTACCGAGTCGGGCCATTTTTGTAATTCATCCCAATTTCATCGAAATCCACCAAAACCTTAATTCTCGGTTTTCTCCATAATTGACTTTTCTTTCAGTTTTTCTTTCAAGTGACTTCTCCATTACCCGTAGTCAGTGCTTATATTTCATTTTGAACCTTCGATTTTGATCAATTCGATCGTTTAAGCACTTTTCCCCAAATTTCTCAGATTAGGGTTTCTTTTCTACTGAATCTCCATAACCCAACTTTCAAACTCCATATCTTTCGATATAGACCTCGGATTATCAAAATTCTTTCGCCATTTTTCAATTGAACTTCAAATCTTGATTTTGAAAGTGAGTTGACTTTTTCAGTAGTTGACTTTTTAGGGTTGACTTTTTAGGGTTGACTTTTTCAAGTTTGACTTTTTATGCTCGTCCTTTTAAACTAAGTCTCGGAGTACCACCTGCAGGATGAAAAAAGTCTTTTTACATTCTGAAACATCAATTTAGGAGGAAAACATACCTGTTTTAGTGGTCCGGACAAAATTAGTTGTCTACAGCTGCCCCTCTTTGACTATTGCTGAGAATCAGGAATCAGGCAAAGATAAACAAATACTAATTTTGTCCGGTTAGTGAAATCACATGTGAAGAGAAGGAAAAGGGGTTTCTTTTTTTTTTTTTTTTTGTTGAGAAAAATTGTAAATAGAAAATATTGTCCTTAAATTAAATTCCCTGACTAATCTAGGCTCGACCCGTCTTAAGGAAACGAGTTCGATTTGCAAGAAAAAATGTGCCTGGAAGTTTTAAGAATGATGCTCGGAGGTCATAAAAATGGTGCCCGAAGGCCTTACCCGTGATTTGAAAATACCTTGACAACGGTCTCAAGGCTCTACTCATTTGATAAACAGAATGAATTCGATTTAAAACAAAAGGAAATACCTCGACGGTGGTCTCAAGGCTCGACTCATTTGATAAAACAGAATGATTTCTATTTAAAACAAAAAGGAAATACCTCGACGGAGGTCTCAAGGCTCAACTCATTTGATAAAACAGAATGAATTCGATTTAAAACAAAATGAAATACCTCGGCGGTGGTCTCAAGGCTCGACTCATTTGATAAAACAGAATGAATTCGATTTAAAACAAAAGGAAATACCTCGACGGAGGTCTCAAGGCTCGACTCTTTTGATAAAACAGAATGAATTTGATTTAAAAAAAAAGAAATACCTCGACGGAGGTCTCAAGGATCGACTCATTTGATAAAACAGAATGAATTCGATTTAAAACAAAAAGGAAATACCTCGACCGAGGTCTCAAGGCTCGACTCATTTGATAAAACAGAATGAATTCGACTTAAAACAAAAAGGAAATACCTCGACGGAGGTCTCAAGGCTCGACTTATTTGATAAAATAGAATGAATTCGACTTAAAACAAAAAGAAATACCAAGAATGATTCTGGGTTTGGTTCATTTGGAAAAAATAAATTTAACTTGAAAATGAAAGGAACATACCTCGACGGCGGTCTCGGGGTTCAACTTATTTGAGAAGCAAAACGAGTTCGATTTGGAAAGGAAACGTACCTCTATGGTGATCTCGAGGCTCGGCTTGTTTGAAAAAACAGAATGAGTTCACTTTGGGGAAGTCCAAGTTTTCTTAAATTTCTGCAATGTTAACTAAATGCAATGATGAGAATGACATGCTTTGCAAATGCTTGTATGTTTCCTAAGAATGAATGCAATCAAATGATTGTGTCGTGATTTCTAATCCATGGTTTCTTTGAGGTTCACAGATTATCTGACTTCATGACGGAGTCTTCAGTTGTTCATTGATTCCCCACTTAAGGAATCCTTCACTCAAGACAACTCGTCAAACAGTCTCAGTTTCTGACTTTCACTAAATTCACAGATTTTCTGACTTCGTGATGGAGTTTCCAACACGTTCACTGTTTTCTTTACTTGGTGAACTTTCCAAACCTTTCCCAAGATTTAAATCTATTCCTTAGTAATACTTTGAAATCCTTTTATTTGAAGTTTTTTTATTACTAATCATCATTCAATTTAATAACAATCATAATGCATCTCAAAAATGTATGAAAGAAAATATGAATCAAGCAAAAATTGTCATGAAGAGGATAATAAGAATTTATTGCAAGAAATGTTTCAAAACAATAAAAATGTCAAGGATATAAGAAACAAATGTAAAGTTATAGGTTGTAGATGCCTCGGATGCAGAATATCTTGGACCCTCCTTTTTCAAACCATATGAAATTTCTCTTGAATGAGCAATTTACTTAGGTAACCTCTCGATTTTCGTAGTTACATCAGACTGAGTTGTTTCCCTTTCCTCTGATTTTCAGATACTTTCTCCTCCTTTACACAGAGCATTGATTCGAACTTTGATCAGTACCTGAGCCGCCTTTTGCGGGTTTTCAACTCAAGTGTCCTTCATTTGGTATTAAGTCATCCTTTACGGGTTTTCGGCTTAAACCTCTCCTTTTACATTCTTTTTCATTTCCATTTTTTTTTTTTTGTATTCTACCATGCATCTGAGAATTCTAAATGTTTCCAAGGTAAAAATATCAATTCAAAAGATGGGATAAATTCTGAGAATATCCTTTCAAATTAAATATCCATGCTTGATCAAAATGGGCTTTTAAAGCACGTAATGTAGGCCAAGGTTTAGGTTTAGAAAGAAAGAAAGGATAAAATAGGCCCAAAGTGTATTAAGGGTAATTGGATCAAGGATCATTTCTTGAGAAGAACTCATTCTTGAAACACTTGTCCCTTTTTGGACTTTCTTTTCTTCTTCTTTTTTTGCTTTGTTGGCTTTCATTTGCCATATTTTTCGATGGCTTTCTTTTTTTTCCATGATTTTTAATTATTTTTTCTCACATTTGCCCTCCAGTTTAGAGGGTGATCCTTGATCAAGGTTTAAAGAAAGAAATAATTCCCAAGGCTCAAAGGGGTGACTGAGGATAATTTCTTCTTAGTGAAAGGAATATGAAAGATGGTCGTTCATCATATCAAGCATGAATATTCTCATTAAAAGGCAATCCACGGGGGTGATAGATATATAGAATTTTCATTTTTACACTTGAAATCATTCGAATTTCCAAGTGCTTAGCATCACACATTTTTTTTTGTTTCTAGCATAATACTTCTTCAGTTCATCAGCATTCACAGGATTTCTGAAATCCTCCCCGTCCTTTCTAGTTAAAATCAATGCTCCTCCAGAAAAAGCTCTTTTTACCACATAGGGTCCTTCCCAATTCAGAGCCCATTTTCCTCTCGGGTCCTTCACTATAGGGAGAATTTTCCTCAGTACCAACTCTCCTTCTCGGAACTGTCTGGGACGAACCTTCTTGTTTGGGCTCGAATCATCCTTTTATGATACAACTGCCCGTGACAAATTGCTTTCAATCTTTCCTCCTCGATGAGATTCAACTGTTCATAACGAGCTCTAACCCATTTTGCTTTCTCTAGGCCAACTTCCATCAAAACTCGAAGTGAAGGGATCTTAACTTCAATAGGTAGCACTGCTTCTATCCCGTATACCAAAAAAAAGGGCGTTGCCCCAGTAGATGTGTGGACCGAAGTACGATATGTATGAAGAGCAAAAGGCAAGATCTCATGCCAATCCTTGTACACATTGGTCATCTTCTCAACAATCTTCTTGATGTTCTTGTTAGCTGCTTCTACTGCGCCATTCATCTTCGGACGGTAAGGTGCCGAATTATGATATGTGATCTTGAATTGAGTACTCATTTCTCTCATTATCTTATTGTTCAAATTGAGAGCATTATCCGAAATAATTCTTGCTGACAACCCGTAACGGCATATGATTTCTTTCTTAACGAATCTCCATACCACCGACTTTGTTACATTCGCATAGGAAGTAGCTTCTACCCACTTTGTGAAATAATCTATGGCCACCAAGATGAAACGATGTCCATTTGAAGCTTTCGGAGTAATAGGCCCTATCATATCCATTCCCCACATTGAAAAGGGCCACGGTGCAGTCATAACAAGTAATGGTGATGGCGGCACATGAATCTTATCTGCATATATCTGGCATTTATGGCACTTCCGAGAATAACTGATACAATCTCCTTCCATCATCAACCAATAGTACCTTGTCCTCATAATCTGTTTAGCAAGCATGTGACCATTAGCATGAGTGCCACATATCCCTCCATGGACCTCTTCTATAATTCTCTGAGCTTTAGCAGATCCGACACATCTCAAACAGACTTGGTCTTTTCCTTTCTTGTAAAGAATCTCACTGTCTAAAACAAAACCCATTGCTAGCCTTCTCAGAGTCCTCTTGTTATTTTCTGTTTCTTGTTCTGGATACTGTTGACTCTTGATGTACCGCAAGATGTCGTTATACCAAGGGAGGCCATCTTCTTCTTCTTCTTCAATACTCAGACAGTGGGCAGGAGACTCATATATACTCATCTTTATTGGTACAACTTCAGCCCCTTCATTCACTTTAAACATTGATGACAAAGTAGCCAGAGCATCTGCCATTCGATTTTCTTCTCGAAGAAAGTAATTGAAATTCACTTCTTCAAATTCCTCCAATAAACTCAGTATGAGTTCTCGGTATCGGATTAGTTTTGTATTTCGGGTTTCCCATTCTCCTCGTAACTGGTATATCACTAAGGCTGAGACTCCGAAAACTTCCAATACTTTGATCTTTCTGTCCACTGCAGCACGAAGGCCCATAGTACACGCTTCATACTCAGCAGTATTGTTTGTACAATCAAAATCCAATCTAGCAGTGAAAGGATAATAATCTCTTCTGGGGATATAAGCACTGCACCGATTCCATGCCCCATGGCATTAGACACACCATCAAAGTACATTTTCCATACTTTCTTCTTCAAGGGAATCTCATCTGCTTGTGAAACATACATCAAATCTTTATCCGGGAATTCAAAGTTTAACGGCTCATAATCTTCCACTGCCCGACTTGCTAAGAATTCAGCCACTGCACTGCCCTTGATAGCTTTTTGACTTACATATACAATGTCGCATTCTGACAATAAAACCTGCCATCTTGCCATCCTCCCTGACAAAGAAGGTGCATCCAACATGTACTTGACTGGATCAAGCTTGGCAATCAACAACATTGTGTGGTCCAACATGTACTGTTTGAGTCTTCGAGCAGTCCAAGCTAAAGCATAACAAAACTTTTCTACCGACAAATATTTCAACTCATAATCTGTGAACTTCTTGCTGAGGTAGTAAACTGCCTGTTCTTTCTTTCCAGTTTCATTAAGCTGCCCCAAAACACAACCCATGGATCTCTCAAATACTGATAAATTCAATATCATTGGTTTATCCGGAACATGTGGCATTAGTACTGGTGGGTTGGATAGATAATGTTTAACCTTTTTAAATGCAATCTGACAACCTTCATCCCATTCTCCTGGATCACATTTTCGGAGTAACTTAAATATTGGATCACACTTGTTAGTTAATTAAGAAATAAATCGAGCAATGTAATTCAACCTCCCCAGAAAAGCCTCTTACTTCTTTTTGAGTACGAGGTGGTGGAAAATTCTAAATGGCTTTCACTTTATCGGGGTCAATCTCAATTCCTCTTTTGCTGATGATAAAACCCAACAATTTCCCCGAGATGACTCCAAAAGTGCTTTTTTCGGATTTAGCTTGAGTCTAAACTTCCTTAGTCATTCAAAGAGCTTCTTAAGATTCGTAATATGCTCCTCTTCTCCTTGTGACTTTGTGATCATATTATCAACATAGACCTCAATTCCCTTATGCATCATATCATGAAATGAGGTCACCGTGGCTCTTTGATAAGTTGCCCTAGTATTCTTCAACCCAAATGGCATTACCTTGTAGTAGAAGGTTCCCCACATTGTAACAAATGTGGTTTTCTCCATATCTTCCGGTGCCATCTTTATCTGATTGTATCCTGAGAATCCATCCATGAAAGAAAATAAAGAACTTTTCGCCGTATTATCCACCAGAGTATCAATATGGGGCAAAGGGAAATTATCTTTAGGGCTGGCCTTGTTCAAATCTCAGTAATCAATACACATCCGCACCTTGCCATCCTTTTTTGGTACTGGAACAATATTTTCCATCCATTTTGGATATTTTGCCACCTCTAAGAACCCAGCATCAAATTGCTTCTTCACCTCCTCTTTTATCTTTAACAGCATGTCTGGCCTCATTCTTCTCAATTTTTACTGAATTGGCTTGCATTCTGTCCTTAAAGGGAGCTTATGAACCACAATATCCGGATCCAACCCTGGCATGTCTTGGTAAGACCATGCAAATACATCCACATATTCCTGGAGCAAGGCTATCAATTCACTCTTTATTGATGGTGACAATGAAGTCCCAATTTTGACTTCCTTTATCTCTTCACCATCTCTCAGATTTATCATTTCCAATAATTCCTTATGAGGAAGTACTTGTTTTTCCTTTATAGATCCGGAGGTAGACCATAATTCTCAATATCTTCGTTAGCCTCAAAATCACCCGTGCAAATGGGTCTTTCAAAATAAATTTCAGAATTACTGACAGGAAGGTCCTCATATTCCGCATCCATATACTTGTAAATAAGTGGAGAAGAAACAATATAGGAAATTATATACAATGAAAACAAAATAAATAACAAAAATGAAAGAATATGGACACATCAATATGGATAAAATGCATTGTGCTTGTTATTTATTGAATGAAAATGTTTAAACAAAAAGCCCATTACAGAAAAAACTCTTAATATCTTTGGGTAAAGATAATTAAGATTGCTTTTTTAAAAGTATTACGTTGGAATAGACTTAAAAACTATGGGCAACTTAGTCGCACTCCAATTAGTTAGTCTATATCCTGGTGGACAAGGTCGCACCATCCAGTTCGCACTGTCACTTTCCATCCCTTTTTTCTTGATCATGCAAATCACCATATCCTGAATCTGCCCCCTTTTATCCAATGGAATTTTTCAAAAGCTTGTTCGATCATTACACGTACATCTTCTAAATTCTTTTCACCGAATAGAAAACCAGCAGAGCGAAAGTTGTGAAGGATTGGTGGGAAAGTCATGGGTTCCCATTCAATATCCATACCCGTGAGACGGGCTATTCTTCTTTGTCTGTTCCTTTCAACCTGTTTCCTCTTCTCATGGGCCTTCGAAAGATACCCTTGCCAAACCGGTCTTTCTTTCCCACTGCTTTCATTGCTCAAGCCATCCCTTAAAGATATTTCCCCAAACCTTTTCCAGCCCTGCAGCCTTTTCCCACTGTGGTTCTTACTCCCAGCCTTGTGTTCTTGGACAACCTTGGCTTTGGAATTTTTCATCCTTTAGCGATGAAAACTGCATTTACGAATTCCAAAGATTGAAAATACATTCTACGGCATCTTCATTGGGCTCAACATAAGGAGATTCAGTAGATGCGGAGGCTATTATGTCTTCTTCTCTTGATATAGTGATCAAACGGCCCTCCATCACAAATTTCAGCTTTTGGTGGAAAGACGAGGGTACAGCCCCTGCTGAATGTATCCATGGCCTTCCCAACAAGCAATTATAAGATGGATTAATATCCATGACCTGGAAATTCACCGTATAAGTGCATGGGCCTATCTCTAGAGGAACCTCAATAGTTCCCATTACCTCTCTCCTAGTACCATCGAAAGCCCTAACTACTGTGCAACTTGGTAACATATAAGACATTTCAACTGGCAGCTTAGACAGGGTTGCCAAGGGCATTACATTTAATGAGGAACCATTGTCCAGAAGCACCTTTGGTAGTATATGTCCTTGCAGGTAGTTGTTATGTGAAGAGCCTTTTTGGACCCAAATATATGGTCGTCCGCTGCAATGTTTCCTACCAGCCTGTCTAGCCTTTCTACTGTTATGTTGTTAGCCATGTATGCCTGATTCAACACTCTTAACAGGGCATTTCTGTGTGGCTCTGAATTCAAAAGAAAAGATAAGATTGAAATTCTAGCTAGTTCACGTTGCAGTTGTTCAACCATGTTATACTCGCTGTGCTTTATGAATTTTAAGAACTCGCAGGCTTCTTTCTCACTTATCGGTTCTTTTATTCCGTTAACTAGGGCTGATCCCCTCTCAGCTTCTTTTGACAAATCCATTTCAATATGGACTGGCTCATTCTTCCCTTTGTCTGCTACTCTGTCTTTCCCTGTTAACCCCTGTTCAGCAGTCTCAGGAGCATAACACCTTTCGCTTCGTGTTAAATGCCCCACACCTGTGATATCTTGCTGACTCGAAGACCCAGGCATAACCATGCTGCAGTCATATTTCCATGGTGCAGCTTTGTTTTCCTTGTATGAAAAGGAAACATGCAAATCAATTATTAACTTAGATGCACTTTCCTCAACAACTGACATAACTTTCTCCTTTGGTTCATCATAATAGATGATCAAGGGTCTTCATATCCCGTAGCCAGCTGCATTCTCAATAACTTCTACTTCTTCCTCTGTCTCTTCAGAAAACTGGGCCTCCCCATTATCCATCATCCTTTGGACTTTAACTAGAAAGTCTTCGCAGTCCTGTATGACATGACCTACACACTTATGGAACGGGCACCAATTTTGTACCCTTTTTGCAACCATTTTTAGACTGTCTGCATCTCCCACCATTCCTGCCTTGATCATCTCAACCTATACTGTCAACATCGGAGTCATGACTTCCATGACATCCCCTTTTAATCTTCTGACTTCCCCGGTCAATATTGCATTTACCCGATTCTCAGCCTGATCGAGCAATGGGTTTCCTGCTACATTCGGCCCATTTTTTGACCCAAACTTCACAACCCCGGTATTAATTAAGCTTTAGACTTTATTTTTGAAAGCAATACAATCCTCCGTTGAATACCCCTAAATTCCTGCATGATATGCACAGTTTTTATTTGCATTGTACCATCTTGGGTATGGTGGGGTCAAAGGTTTAAGATATACAGGCGCGATAAGTTGGCGTTGTAGCAGTTTAGGATATAGCTCACCATAGGTGGTAGGAATGGGATCAAAAATTGGGGTTTTTGATCATTCCTTGGTGAACGATAGTCATTGCGCGTGGGACCTTGAGTGTTTGGGACAGTATTTCGAGGAAGGGTTATTTGTGGGGATATGCCAGTTGGGAACGGCTGTTGTGGTATATTGGTATAGGGGAATGAATTTTAGGTAAGGTGGTTCATATTGGGGTAGTAAGGATTATACCCCTGGAACGGTGTGTAAGGTGTCGGAGGTGCATAAGATGTGGTAGGAGTATAAGGCCTGGGAGGTGTGTATGGTGTAGGAGGTATATAGGGGTATTGATTGAAACTAACTGCATGTGTCTCCTCCTTCTTCTTTGAATGAAAAACTCTTTTCAGGGTAGCAGAGTCACCCCTTTCCATTTTCCCGTTCTTAATAGCGGACTCTATGATCTCCCCAGATATCACCATATCTGCAAAGTCCTTGGTGGCGCTTCCCACCAATTTATCATAACAAGGTGCTTTCATGGTATTGATGAAAAGCACTCTAGTTTCCTTGTTGGTTAAAGGGGGTTGCACTTGTGTGGCCAAATTCCTCCACCTTTGCGAGTATTCTTTGACGCTCTCATTGGACCTCTTTTCCATATTCTGTAGCGATAGCCTATCAGGTACCATGTCAGACATATGCTTATAATATTCGATGAAAGCCCTGGCTAAATCCGTCCATGAACGAATCTTGGTACGACTCAGTTGATTGTACCATCGGGTTGCTAACCCTGTCAAGCTATCTTGGAAACAATGGATAAGCAATTTCTCATTATCATCATGCCCCGTCATCCTTTTGCAGTACATGGTCAGATGTGCTGATGGGTTGGTAGTCCCATTATACTTTTCAAAGTCTGGTACTTTGAACTTTGGGGGAATTACTAGACTGTGTACTAGGCTCATTTCTTTGGCATCCAGACTGCCAAATAACTCTACCCCTTCAACTGCCCTTAACCTTTCTTCCAGCAGCTGATTTTTTTTTTGGGATTCAGCAGTTTCAGCCCTCTTCAATTCAGTCATTTTTGCCCTTTCCTTTTCTGTCATTTTTTTTTAAGTCTGGAAATTCCACATAAATTGGATCAACCCCGATATTACCTCTTTTAGGACCGAAATTTTGTGCTTCGGCTACTGGTTGGATGTAAATATAGGATGCTGCCCCAGTCGAAAGTTCATTTCCCACAGGTTGGGATGTCTGGCTATTTTTCTGTAACACTTCTGGTCGGTCTTCCTAGTTCACTGCCCCCATTCCGGTAACTGAATTTTCTCCTGGCCACTTCTGCCTCATCATGGTACTCATCATCTCCATGAGTTTGGTCATTTGTTCCCGTGACTCCTCTTGAGACTTAGTTAACTGTTCATGCAGTTCTTTTTGAATTCTTTCCATCCTTTCAATTCTAGCAAGCTGATCGTTCTCTATAGCTCTTGCTTGAGATCGAGTATTGTAAGGGTGTCGAAAGTCTGATTCTTTCTGAGTGTGACCAATTGTACCTTTAGTTTTAAAAACCATGGATTAGAAATTATTGACACATTTCTTATTTTATTTTATAAAAATGAATGAATGAATAAATGACTAAATGTTAATGAATGAACAAATAAGTAAATGACTAAGTGTATGAACCTAAATGACTAATTATAAAAAAATAAATGAATGGATAAATAAATAAATAAATGACTAAGTGTATGAACAATTTATAAAGAATAAATGAATGAATGATTATGAATATGAATATGAATATGAATATGAATATAAATGAATGAATGAACAAATAAAATATATAAAAGAAAAAACAAATGAATGCTTTTACAAGTATTGGGCCCGGGATAATTCCAACCAAACGGTCTTTCATTGATTTCCTGGAACTAAATACATCAAAGAAAAGATCACTGCTTAAGACAATCTGATAATCTGTCTCTCCTAATTTAAAGCTATTTCAAAATGCTGGTCCTATAGTAACTGCCTCGGATCTTGAACCTTTTTCACTGTCCTCTTTTGACTACCTTGCTTTTCCATCTAACCCCTACTTGTTCATGACCCTTTGACATATCAGCAGAAGCATCACCGGGTAAGCTTTCCTTAGCTTGTTTCTCCAGTTGATTTGCTCGAGCTTTCTCATGCTTTGCTCTTTCTGCCCAATAGTACTTCTCCTTCCTGAGGTTTCTGACTTCTTGTTCCCATTCCCCAGAAGTCTTGATCTTTTCCTTTGAATTTGAGTTCGAAACAGTACCTCTTGTTCTCCAAGTGTAATTCCTAAAGATTGTTTTTTAGCAGTGTCCCTCCCTCTCTTGATCTTTTCCTTTTCTCTTTCTCAGGCTGATTCTCTATTTTTCATATCCTCAAGCTCTTCATGCAAACGGGCAATTTCCTTGCTCATTTGGGCTTTTACTTTTTCGAATTTCGCCCTTGTGATTTCTAACTTCGATGGAGCTTCCTTGGGTGGCGAACTCAAATGATAAACTTCTTCCCCATCTGATGTCAACAACCTATCATTAACCCTCAATTCCCTCCATATCAGGTAATCAGGTGTGACGATGTCGGCATATCTAGCTACCTCCACTCGATGAGTTTCCTTCCATTCTACTACAATCTCACGTACCTTTCCCGAACATCCATCTTCTCCATAAGAAAATTCCAAATTACTAAGGTCATGGGTCATAGGAGTAAACTGACGGGATTCTGATTGTCTTAGTACCAGCAGTGGTGCATAGCTCACTCCTCCCCATACTCTCTATAATGGAACAGAAGCTTTGTCTCCGCACTTGTATAATGTCGACATAGGAGCTATCCATAGAGCTCTCCAAATTATTATATCAGCCCTGATATTCCGGAATATGTTGATCCATTGTTCCTCGGTCCTATTTTCAAGCCAATCCCTCTTAAGAAATTCACCAATTGGTGCAAAAGATTTCCAGTATGAGCGAAGAGGGAAATTCTCCTGTTTACAAAAATGGCTCTAAACCCATATGTGAAAGAGCTATATACAACCTAGAAAATGCCCTTTTCCTTCCTGTCCTCTTTTGACTGCCTTGCTTTTCCATCTGACCCCTACTTGTTCACGACCCTTTGACATATCAGCAGAAGCATCATCAGGTAAGCTTTCCTTAGCTTGTTTCTCCAGTTGATTTGCTCAAGCTTCCTCATGGTTTGCTCTTTCTGCCCAATAGTTCTTCTATTTCCTGAGGTTTCTGACTTCTTGTTCCCATTCCCCAGAAGTCTTGATCTTTTCCTTTGAATTTGAGTTCGAAATGGTACCTCTTGTTCTCCAAGTGTAATTCCTAAAGATCGTTTTTAGCAGTGTCTCTCCCTCCCTCTCTTGATCTTTTCCTTTTCTCTTTCTCAGGCTGATTCTCTATTTTTCATATCCTCAAGCTCTTCTTGCAAACGGGCAATTTCCTTGCTCATTTGGGCCTTTTCTTTTTCGAATTTTTCCCTTGTGATTTTTAACTTCGATGGAGCTTCCTTGGTTGGCGAACTCAAATGCTAAACTTCTTCCCCATCTGATGTCAACAACCTATCATTAACCCTCAATTCCCTCCATATCAGGTAATCAGGTGTGACGATGTCGGCATATCTAGCTACCTCCACTCGATGAGTTTCCTTCCATTCTACTACAATCTCACGTACCTTTCCCGAATATCCATCTTCTCCATAAGAAAATTCCAAATTACTAAGGTCATGGGTCATAGGAGTAAAGTGACGGGATTCTGATTGTCTTAGTACGAGCAGTGGTGCATAGCTCACTCCTCCCCATACTCCCTATAATGGAACAGAAGCTTTGTCTCCGCACTTGTATAATGTCGACATAGGAGCTATCCATAGAGCTCTCCAAATTATCATCTCAGCACTGATATTCCGGAATATGTTGATCCATTGTTCCTCGGTCCTATTTTCAAGCCAATCCCTCTTAAGAAATTCACCAATTGGTGCAAAAGATTTCCAGTATGAGCGAAGAGGGAAATTCTCCTGTTTACAAAAATGGCTCTAAACCCATATGTGAAGGAGCTGTATACAACCTAGAAAATGCCCTTTTCCTTCCTGTCCTCTTTTGACTGCCTTGCTTTTCCATCTGACCCCTACTTGTTCACGACCCTTTGACATATCAGCAGAAGCATCATCGGGTAAGCTTTCCTTAGCTTGTTTCTCCAGTTGATTTGCTCGAGGTTCCTCATGCTTTACTCTTTCTGCCCAATAGTTCTTCTATTTCCTGAGGTTTCTGACTTCTTGTTCCTATTCCCCATAAGTCTTGATCTTTTCCTTTGAATTTGAGTTCGAAACGGTACCTCTTGTTCTCCAAGTGTAATTCCTAAAAATCGTTTTTAGCAGTGCCCCTCCCTCCCTCTCTTGATCTTTTCCTTTTCTCTTTCTCGGGATGATTCCCTATTTTTCATATCCTCAAGCTCTTCTTGCAAACGGGCAATTTCCTTGCTCATTTAGGCCTTTTCTTTTTCGAATTCTGCCCTCGTGATTTCTAACTTCGATGGAGCTTCCTTGGGCGGCGAACTGAAATGCAAAACTTCTTTCCCATCTGATGTCAACAACCTATCATTAACCCTCAATTCCCTCCATATCAGGTAATCAGGTGTGACGATGTCAACATATCTAGCTACCTCCACTCGATGAGTTTCCTTCCATTCTACTACAATCTCACGTACCTTTCCCGAATATCCATCTTCTCCACAAGGAAATTCCAAATTACTAAGGTCATGGGTCATAATAGTAAACTGATGGGATTCTGATTGTCTTAGTACTAGCAGTGGTGCATAGCTCACTCCTCCCCATACTCCCAATAATGGAACAGAAGCTTTGTCTTCGCACTTGTATAATGTCGACATAGGAGCTATCCATGGAGCTCTCCAAATTATCATCTCAGCCCTGATATTCCGGAATATGTTGATCCATTGTTCCTCGGTCCTATTTTTAAGCCAATCCCTCTTAAGAAATTCACCAATTGGTGCAAAAGATTTCCAGTATGAGCGAAGAGGGAAATTCTCCTGTTTACAAAAACGGCTCTGAACCCATATGTGAAGGAGCTGTATACAACCTGGAAAATGCCCTTTTCCTTCCTGTCTACAGAAATTCAGGGATCGGATTGTTTCTGCTGCAATTGTTGGGGCTGGGTTTATCCTTTGCTCAAGCCTCTCAAAAACATCAAATATCACCACATCCACATACCCTAATATCTTCGGGAAGATAACTAAACCATAAATAGCCAAAGCAAAAATATTCCTAACTATCTCTTTACTTGAATGGCTATGGATTAAGGTCCGTAAAATGTCCCATGATATACAGTAGCTTACCCATTTTCGGACAACATGGCTTTCGACCCAATTTCTTTCCACTCCCAGAATTTTAGACACATTTTTCTTGAAACCCGGTGTCTTTGTATCCTTCAAATAAATACGGTCGGGAATAACATTCTCAATATGTAGCAAGGTCGAATATTCCTCTATGGTTGGAGTCATATCCTCTCGGTTAAAGGTAAAACACCGATAAGTGGGATTCCAGAATTGCACCATAGCCCGGATTACCTCACCACTGACTTTAACCTGAGCTAGCAGTGCTATGTCCCCATAAGTCTGAGTGAAGACTTCTTTTTCTGATATGTTCTACTGATTCCATATATCCATCAATTCCAGGAGATCATTTTGCTTGATAGTAAGATCAACCTTGGCTAGCAATGCTGACACATATCCCATCTTCAAACAATCCCCATTGTCCTACTGACCTTTCTTGGACAGTTTCCTAACCTCTAAATGCTTCTCGACCACTGAGACACTCTGACCCTCCATGAAAGCCCTTTTGGTTGAATATTATCCCGAGACCAATAACTTTCCATGTGCAAAAAATGATGACAAAAATGAAAAAAAAAACAACAAAAAGAAAATGAATTAGTAACGGGAATAAATACGAATAATACAAAAAACATATAATTCAAAACAATAATTATCCCTGAGGATGCCAACAAAATTTCGGCATTATAACACCCCTGGGATGAAATACCAACACTTTTTATGGGCATTGTGATGTACATTCATCATTGTCCGATTTTCAAAAATAAACTTATTCGAAAAGTAGAATAGAAGGTAAAAGGATTGAAAATATTCCTCCATGTGTTCTTAACTTTGGGATATCTAATTGGAAATCCGGCATGGCTTCTCCTAGGTTTACTATATGAAGGTGAATTAGTTCTAAAAGCCTCGAATTATTCCTCACTATCGCCGGTGAAGGCTAGTAAGACACCCCGATAAAAGCGGATTCAATTCGTTAGAGTCTATTTCCCTAGCCCATGCGGATTGTTAATCACGAAGGCTTGGGTAATTTAGTACTCCATAAGTGTTTCACTAGCCCATGCAGATTGTTAATCACGAAGGCTTAGTTACTTTGCTCCCACCTAAAAGGACGGAACCCGGGTATAGGATTCATGATATGCAAATACACGTGTAGTGTGTGAGGAGAAATAACAAACCTTTCATCACTTATTTTACATCCCTTATTCTAAATGCCCTAACAAAATTAAACAACATAAATCATCAATTAATCAATAAATGAATATATGCACCAAAATAACCAGAGAACAATTATAATACGTATGCACATGAATATAGACATAATTAAAACATTTTATTATTTTTGAAATCATTTTTATTTTTTTTAAAACAAAAATGTGGGAATTAAAATTAAATACCAATTAAACCAACAAAACCGAGACTTTGATAACACACGACTAATTCTAGGCCTGACTCTCTAATACTCTCTAGTGGAGTCGCCAAGCTGTCGCAACCAAAAAAATAACAAGTCTCATCGCAAGACTTTATTATTCGTTAAGCGTGACATTAAAAAAAATCGAGGAAAAGTCGGACTTAATTCCTCTAGAAAAATGAAGGTTTTGAAAATGACCTTGAAAAAGACATGCAGTCGCCACCAATCTTTTTTAGCTAGGTGTGATCGACCACCTATTAAAACCGGTTTTATAAAATATTTTAAAATTAATTAAAACATTTTTAAAACTAAATTCAAGTATGCGTTTTAAACCAGAGAAATCAAATAAACGGGTTCGGGACTTGGTTACATGTGGGGAAGGATTAGCATCCCCACAACACCCGTATAAAATGGTACATTATTAATCGTGTGTTATCTCAAGTCTCGGTAAAAAGTTGGTTTTAAATTTAGTATTTCAAGTTAATTCCCAATTTAAAGAAAAATAATTCCATTTTTAATTGAAAATGATCTGGAATTTATTAATTCAAAATTTTCCTATATTCCCCAACAAACGTGGCAAAATATAGAAATTTTTATTAGTTTGGAAAACTTTCCGAATCATTCTTATTTTAAAGAAGATATTCTGTTATTAATGATAATTGATGATATCCTCCCCAGAAAACCCGGCAGAGAACTCATGAATTATTTTAACTCGGGAGTATCTTTATTTTATTGAAAATCATTACCTTTTTGAAAACATTTTAAAAAATATGAATATGTATGACATAAATAAAATGACATAGCAAAGTCTAAATAATATAATGCAACCTAAATGATATGATATAATTTAAATGTCTTAGCATATTCTAAATGAAATGAATATCCTAAGTTATATGATATATTCTAAATGAAATGAAATGACCTAGGTAACATAATATATTCTATATGAAATGTAATATCCTAAGCCATATGATATATTCTAAATGTAATAAAATATCCTAAATGACATAACATATCCTAAATGAAATGAAATGACTTAGGTGACATAATATATTCTACATGAAATGAAATGACCTAGGTAACATAATATATTCTACATGAAAGGAAATAATTTAAATGACATGGCAAATATGAATGATATGGCAGGTAATTTAAATGACATGAAATATAAAATAATGCTATCATATAATAGGCATGAAAATAAAAATGGAAATAATAATGCATGAACATAGTATATGCTAAATAATGTGACAAAAATAATTAAATAAAAAGCATAGGATATCATGAAATATTCAAAACCATATAACAAATAATATCAAAAATTTAGATCAAAGATAATAACACCATCATGAAAATTAAACATAGCAAAAATCACATATTATACAAAACGCATGAATATGAAAAATGCAATGCATGAAAATGTATTTTTTCCTTTAATTAAGGAAATCCGTATATCTAAAAAGATATCCGGCTATCTTAGGAAAATATATCAAATCAAATATTCTAAAACCAAAATACTTTGTGATTGTTTGAAAACAATTTTGAAAAGCTTAGATTAAAATGAAAACTTAGCTAAACCCTTTTTTTAAATGGCTCTAAATTCCTAAGTTTAAAATCCCGGACTTGACCACCCTTAACCCAAGACTTAAAAAATCATTTTTAAAGTTTAAAAAGGCTTAGAAACTACCCTAAGTCAGTAGCTAAACTTCCTAATCAACCCCCTCTAAGTAACTTAACCAAAACAGAAAAATAATTTTCCTTCAAATTCAATTTTGACTCCACTCTCCAGTTTTAAACCATGATTTTTTACCCTATTTTAAAAAATTCTAAAAAATCTAAAACAAATACTGGAGATTGAAGACATGTAAAACTACAAGGTGAAAAATCAGCTTACTTTTCTGAATAAAGATGACTGCCCAGAAAAATCAGGAAACTACGAGTACTGGGTGAAAAAAACTGTTTTGCGAAAACACATTTTAGCCTTTGATAAAATCATTTAAAAATCAAAGTAAAAATATTTAAGACTCTCTAAATGACTCACAAACAGTAGCTAACACTTTTAAAAAGTTAGACAAAAATTGGCCAAATAAAAAAAAATCACAAAGGTAGAATAATCAATTTGATAACTCTTTACTTTTTCACAAGTATGCTCAAGAGAGCATGACTTTGAACCATTAATTGGCCTAAGTCATAAGTCAAGTGGCATGGACATGAAATGCATGAAAAATACAGCAAATATGATGCATAAAATGCATGATTTTAAACCTAAATGTCATGAAAAATGCATGGCATCAATAAAATAACCTAGACCTAAATGAACTTGCATGGCATTTAATGCAACCAATGTCTAAAATGCATGGATATGCATGGCAAAACAAACCAATCCTAACATCTAAAATATGCATGGCAATAACACAAACACAAGGCATGCTTATAAAAAATACTCAACCAAATGTCATGAGAATGCAAACCTATCAACTAACATAACAAAAATCAACACACAAAGCAAAATAAATGAGTTGGCCGAATGGCCTCAAGTTCCAAGTGAGCATGGCATTTTCACAAACACTTGATATACTAACATACTTAACTAAAACATAACACTCAAATCATGCAAATATCAAGTAGAGGTAAAAAAATTAACAAGCATTTTCACAAACACATGGATTACAAAATATAAAACATAAAAAAATTTAAACATTTTGAAAACAGAAAAATAAAAAATGCAAGAACACGATAATAGACTCATAAATGGAAATAAACAAGCAACCAAATTAAAACAAGCTTCAAGTATATGTAGTAGAAGAAGATTAAAAGAATCAAAATTTATTTAATATCAAAAGTAACATGAAATAATAAAACAAACAGCAACTAATACAAAAAAAAAAAAAACACTAGGCCAATCGGCCATGTCAAAGAATCAAGAAAAAAAATATTGCAAGAACTTTTTTAAGAAAAGATGAAGAAAGAACTTAAAAAGAAAATTAAAAAACACATATTTAAAAAGAAAAATCAAAAGAAACTCACCAAAATAATAATCAAAATAGCAAAACAAGAATGGAAAATCAAAGAAAGTGCAAGAGTATGGTGCTAAAAGCAACCTCTAGAAGCTATCTTTCAAGTTTTTTCTCTTCTAACTTTCTTTTCTTTTCTAAACTTTTCTTTTTGCTTCTCAACAATGGAGAGAAAATCAGCCAAGAGCAAGAGAGAATAGGAAAATGAGAGTGCTGAAAATGAAAGAGAGTAGTCGCCTTGTAGTGGTCGAACCCCCCTCTCTCACAGGCTGGGATGTTGTCATTTTTCCTCCAACCAATTTTCATCCAAGGGCTATTGATCCAAGATGTTTAAAACATGAAATTATCACCCTTAGATTAGGCCATCAGCTATCCATAATTACAGCTGTTCAAGAACCTTAAGCCATTATGTTGACACTCTCCCTCTTCATGCATTGGTCCATGTGGCTTATTTGCAAAGGCTTGATAAAAAAATCACTAACTAACTCTTCATTTTTGGCCTCTTGAATAAAAAAATCAGAATCCTCCTTCCCATCCTTGGGCCTTGGCCGGCCAGCCCTACTTCTTCCAGCCCAAGTTTGATTTTTTTGAAAGGCAAGAAAAGCCCTTTTCGGTTTCTTGGGTAAAATAACATTTTTGCCCCCCGAATGCAAATAAATGGCAAACGGACTCCAATTCAAATTTTATTTTTTAAACACTTTCAAAACAATAAAAAATTTGAATTCTAGAAGTTTTCAAAATTTTTTGAGTCTGTTTACTATTTATTTGGATTTGTTCTTCCAAAATTGCCCTTTTATGCCTCCAAATTTTACCATTTTTTAAACGAGTGCCAAATCAAGATTTTTCTTCACCAATCTCTTCCAAATAATTTAAAATTGTGATCTGAAAATTTTCATAATTTTTGGAACTCATTTGGTAATTTTTCGGGATTTATCTGCTTGAATTACTACATAGGAGGCCCGGGATTTGGCCATTTTGCAAAAGAACTCCGAATCAAGATTTATTTTTCCAATCTCTACCAAATAATTTAAAAATGAGATTTGCAAATTTTCAGAATTTTTGGAGTTTATTTGCTATTTTTTCTGGGATTTATCTTCTTGAATTACTATATAGGAGCCCGAGATTTGGCAATTTTGCAAACGAACTGCGAATCAAGATTTTCTTTCTCCAATCTCTTTCAAATAATTTAAAAATGATATTTAAAAATTTTCAAAATATTTGGAGTTCATTTGTTATTTTTTCGGGATTTATCTTCTTGAATTACTACATAGGAGACCCGGGATTTGGCCATTTTGCAAACGAACTCTGAATCAAGATTTTCTTTCGCCAATCTCTTTAAAGTAATTTAAAAATTAGATTTGCATATTTTCAGAAGATTTCGAGTTCATTTGCTATTTTTCCCAAATTTTCCAATTTTGCCCTTTTACCTCCGAAACCCGATTTTGCTCAAAACAAGTCCGATTTTCAGATTTTCTTCAAACTGAGCCTTGGGATATCCTTTTTTTAATCACTCCTCATCCATTAGAGGCTTTATTCCTACCGAGTCGGGCCATTTCTTTAATTCTTCCCAATTTCACCGAAATCCACCAAAACCCTAATTCTCATTTTCTCCCTAATTGATTTTTCTTTTAGTTTTTCTTTCAAGTGGCTTCTCCATTACCCGTAGTCAGTGCTTATCTTTCATTTGGAACCTTCAATTTCGACCAATTCGATCGTTTAAGCACTTTACCCCAAATTTTTCGGATTAGGGTTTTCTTTCTACTGAATCTCCATAACCCAACTTCCTAACTCCATATCTTTCGATATAGACCTCGAATTATCAAAATTATTTCTCTATTTTTCAATTGAACTTCAAATCTTGATTTTGAAAGTGAGTTGACTTTTTCCGTACTTGACTTTTTTAGTAGTTGACTTTTTAGGGTTGACTTTCTAGGGTTGACTTTTTCAAGTTTGACTTTTTATTCTCCCCCTCTTAAACTAAGTCTCGGAGTACCACCTGCAGGATGAAAAAAGTCTTTTTACATTCTGAAACATCAATTTAGGAGGAAAACATACCTGTTTTAGTGGTCCGGACAAAATTAGGTGTCTATAGTTATGTCTAGAGGTGGCAATTGGACGGGTTCGGATCGGGCTCATTAGTCATTCGGGTTCGGGTTCAGGCCCATTCAGGTTCGAGCTCAATCGGGTTCGGGTTCAATCGTGTTCGGGCCCATTCGGGTTCGGGTCCGTTCGGGTTCGGGTCTGATCGGGTTCGGGTCCATCCGAGTTCGGGTCCGTTCAGGTTCGAGCCCAGTCAGGTTCGGGTTCGATTCGTGTTTGGGTTTGTTTTACATCATTTTTATTTTATGTTAGATGTAATTATTTTTACATAATTTAAATATTTACTTTTAACAATTATTTTATTATTATTTTTTAAAATAATCTTTTATTGTAATATGATATTTTTAATTATATTTATTTATTAAAATCAATATTTGTTAGCACCAAAAGAATATAAAATAAATTTTTTATATAAAATAAATTTTTAAAATAATTTATTATAAAAAAATATGATATATTGTAAATTAATCATATTGATATTTAAAATAATTCATTTGATGAACTCGAATTTTAACATGTAAATACATTATAATTTATATTCACTACAAAATAAGAGATTTTTAGGGATGAACCCTGGCATTCAACTTTGAGGTCTAAACGGGTTTGGACTATCCATTTACAAATATAGGCGGGTTTTGGCAGAATTTGAGGCATATATTTCGGATCGATTCGGGCTTGGACAAGTGAATATGGTGTTGATGACTTAATTTAATAATATGCCTAAGAAAACTATATATATGTTGCAAAGAGCAACACATTTTTTTTAAAGTAGTTTTTATCTATTTTTTAATATAAGAAATACTATTATACTAGAGATAAGTTAAAATGAATGAATTGCTATTAGTTAATTTTAATATATAGAAAATACTATTATACTATTATAAGGGTGCTTTAAAATAACATAAATAAAGGATAAGTAATATTTTATGTCAAACAAATTTACATTTCTAAAATTTTCATGAGTTTAGAATTTTTAGATAGTGGGTACATCAAGATATGGGACATTAAAGTTATAAGCACAAAATATAACTGTATTTTTGATAAAATTATTATTTTATCATATATATAAATTAAATTTTAATTAAATTATTAAAAAAGGTATTAGAATAAAATTGATAAATAAAGTTTTTGCTTTATGAAAAAATTATTTAATTACAATTTGATAATTTTTATTTTTAGTATTAAATTCGGGTTCGGGTTCGGGCCGGGCTCGGGTTCGGGTAATTTCGGGTTCGGGTCTTTTCGGATTCGGGCTCTTTCGAGCTCAGGCCATTTCGGGTTCGGGTTTTTTCGGTTTCGGGTTTTTGACTTTTTGGTCAAATCGGGTTTGGGCGAGTTCGGGTTTTTTTGGGCGGGTTTTCGGGTTTGGGTTCATTTTGCCACCTCTAGTTATGTCATTGCATAGATGTGAATCGTATCCTGAATCAACTATCCAGGAGTTAGATTTAATAGTAGAAAGATTCAGTTCAATCACAAACACAGTCAACCCAGAAACTTCTATAAGTTCTTCTTGACTTGTCAAATGAACAACCTTCCTTTCATTGAGAACGTTTCTCAATCTTTTGTACCAATCCAAACATTTTGGACTAATGGCATTCATAATGCCGCGCAGTGCAGTTAAAGTATTAACCATTTTCAACAACCTAATATGAAAAAAGTATATATCAATTATATTCATGTATTTATACCAATTCAAGATGAGGTATTAAATCTCTTACTGGTCCTCCCACTAATTTTTTGAGATAATAGCCCTCACTATTATTCGAAAATCTCATCAAGGTATTTCTAGTAGGTTGGGATCCCTTTCGACATGTTGCAACCTTGAGTGACTCAACAAATTACAACGAGCCTAGTTAGGTAGATAACATAGCTTATCAATAGCATCTCTATGCAACTCCCAGATCAGTTAGGTGACAACTCTTTGTCTAAGCACATCTATGCACTTCGCCTAACTTTGCCTCCAACACTATGCGGTCAAGTTTTAAAGCATCCGAGCAACAAAGCATTAGTTGAGTAAGACCCAACTTCATAACTCAAACATGTTCGTATAGTAGTTTGACCTTGAGTGACTCAACAAGCCTCTTACTGGAAGAACTCTGGTTATCTTGTTATGATGATGGAAGGCAACTTTATCATGCGAAACATGCGACTCAATATTGTAAAGAGGGATTTCCTTTTTCTTTAAATATAAGTCTCATCATATCAGGCATTCATTGCATTTATAATATCGCATAAAATAAATCTATAACATGCTTTCTACTTGGATGATTATGGACTTTTCTAATCTAATTTCCTTGAGCCATCAAAGGAAATTAGTTGGTCAAATTCCTAGGTGATTATATACATAGTCTTCAAAAGCTTGCTTGTAATCTCATTATCTTCATGGCGCCTTTGATCTCCATCTTCAAGTTACAAAAATAATTCCTAACTAATCCTAATTTTACACTTTGATGTAACTAATTACATTTGTTATAAAGAAACCTCAAGTTACATTTGAGGGGAATTAGGTGAGGAAAGAATTTTTACAACTCCAAAAAATTAGAGATAAGGCTGGGCACGCAGTCCCTATTTAATAATAAAAACCATAAAAAATAAATTTAACCATCCACAATCATATTGGGTCTAAGTCCATAATCATCTCATACATTCACAAACAATTTATGAACATATAAATCATGCTTTAATTTCTAGTTACCATTCAATGATTATATTTTATCCATAATTTAATTTAAAGAAAATAATAAACATTTATTATAATCTCATTAGAATAAATCTTAATCCAATTAAGATTATTTCCTTTAATTAAATTATCATCCAATTAAACAATTTAATTGAATGTTTATAACATGTAAATTCTCATATTGGTGATTTAATTAATTCAACAATATTACCATGGTCACCAATTTTAGTGTTGTAGTTCAACTAGGACACTACAATATTAGTAACTCAATATTGCCAAAAATCCACATGCTGTGAATTTCTGATAGAAGCAAAAACCCTAGTAAGGGAAGGCGTAGGCTGCAGCAACCAGGGTATAGCCGCCGCCTCCCTTCTCCCTACAGCCTCTCTATCCACTTTTCACAGCTTCCAACTTTTTAATGCCAAAACAGTTTTATGATTTTTCAGGCTTGCTAAGAACAATTCTAAGCAATTTTAAATCCTAAAAATCATCAAACCATGCACTAAAAATAGCCAAGAAAAATCTACAAGTTTTTCTGACTCAAATCACCAAAGTTGGCGCAAAACAGGCAAAAACAATTCGCAATTGCTGCCAAACTTTCGCCCTTTGCATTAATCAGTTTAAAAAAATTTTAAACCAATTAATCAACAAGAATTCACCATGATAATCTACTGCATTCACCGAAACACTACAAGTGCAAATTCTCACAATTTCGGTTAGTGACAATCGGATCAAAACAACTAAAAGAACAAAACAGTTTTGTTAAAGGTAACAATCAAAGCATAGATCATATAGGAATAACATAAACCTGGTTCTGATAACACTATTGGGATTCGGATCATGCTCAAACAGAGATAATGTATAATTTAATCTACAAGTTAAATTAACAATGCAGCGGAATAAAACAAAACAAAGAGAAACTGAATCCCTTCATGGATCTGCCTATGAATTCAAAACGATCATCCTGTCAAGAACAGATAACAATCAAAATCTCATACCTCTATAATGGAGATTGCTGAAACCTCAAGACAGATTCTTGATGTTCTTGTTCTTGTACACAAAGCCCGCTTGTCGCAAACTAATGTCGTCCATTGTCCGGCCTCTAACAGTAATCCACATAGGTGACTTGAAAACCTTCACAAGGTTGAGATTATATTTTGCCAAGACGATGCTAGTAGTCTAGTTTGTGAGAAACCTTCCTCCTCTACCTTGGTTAGCCAAAAGTAACAAGAAGAATCAAATTCCTCTCTTGCTTTTGCTATTCGGCTGAAATTCACTTAGGGAGAGTGAGAGGCGCCGATTTCTAGGGTTAGCTTCCTTAAGGGGCCAACAACAACATATGAGGCATATATATATAACTAGGTTTAGTGTATGCCAACTGTCGCAACCTAAACAAAATAACAAGTCTCATCGCAAGACGTTATTATTCATTAAGCGTGACAGTAAAAAAACCGAGGAAAAGTCGACTTAATTCCTCTTGAAAAATGAAGGTTTTGAAAATGACCTTGAAAAAGATATGGAGTCGCCACCAATCTTTTTTAGCTAGGTGTGATCGGCCACCTAGTAAAACCGATTTCATAAAATATTTTAAAATTAATTAAAATATTTTTTAAAACCAATTTCAAGTCTACGTTTTAAACCAGAGAAATCAAAGAAGCGGGTTCAGGACTCGGTTACGTGTGGGGAAGGATTAGCACCCCCACAACTCCCGTATAAAACGGTACCTTATTAATCGTGTGTTATCTCAAGTCTCGGTAAAAAAGACGATTTTTAATTTGGTATCTCAAGTTAATTCCCAATTTAAAGAAAAATAATTATATTTTTAATTGAAAATAATCCGAAATTTATAAATTCAAGATTTTCCTATATTCCCCAACAAACGTGGCAAAATATAAAAACTTTTATTAGTTTGGAAAACTTTCCGAATCATTCTCATTTTAAAGAAGATATTCCGTTATTAATGATAATTGATGATATCCTCCCCAGCAAACCCGACAGAGAACTCATGAATTATTTTAACTCGGGAATATCTTTAATTTATTGAAAATCATTACCTTTTTGAAAACATTTAAAAAATATGAATATGTATGACATAAATAAAATGACATAGCAAAGTCTAAATAATATAATACAACCTAAATGATATGATATAATTTAAATACTTAGCATATTCTAAATGAAATGAAATATCCTAAGTTATATGATATATTCTAAATGAAATGAAATAACCTAGGTAACATAATATATTCTATATGAAATGTAATATCCTAAGTCATACGATATATTCTAAATAAAATAAAATATCTTAAATGACGTAATATACCCTAAATGAAATGAAATAACCTAGGTAACATAATTTATTCTACATGAAATGAAATGACCTAGGTAACATAATATATTCTATATGAAATGAAATAATTTAAATGACATGACAAATATGAATGATATGACATATAATTTAAATGACATGAAATATAAAATAATGCTATCATATAATATGCATGAAAATAAAAATGAAACTAATAATGCAAGAACATAGTATTTGCTAAATATTATGACAAAAAAATAACTAAGTAAAAAGCATAGGATATCATGAAATATTTAAAACCATATAATAAACAATATAACATCGAAAAAATATAAATCAAAATAATAACAATACCATAGAAATTATCATAGCAAAAATCACATATTATATAAAATGCATGAATATGGAAAATGCAATGCATGAAAATGTATTTTTTTCCTTTAATTAAGGAAATTCGTATATCTAAAAAGATATCAGGCTACCTTAGGAATATATATCAAATTAAATATTCTAAAATCAAAACACTTTGTGATTGTTTGAAAACAATTTTTTTGAAAAGCTTAGATTAAAAATAAAAACTTGACAAAACCCTTTTCAAATGGTCTAACTTCCTAAGTTTAAAATCCTGGATTTGTCCACCCTTAACCCGAGACTAAAAAAAGTCATTTTTAGAGTTTAAAAAGGCTTAGAAACTACCCTAAGTCAGTAGCTAAATTTCCTAATCAGCCCTCTCTAAGTAACTTAACCAAAACAGAAAAATGATTTTCCTTCAAATTCAATTCTAACTCCACTGTCCAGTTTTAAACCACGATTTTTTACCCTATTTTTAAAAATTCAAAAAAATCTATAAAAAAATACTGGAGACTCAGGACATATAAAACTACACGGGAAAATAGGTTTAATTTTCTGATTAAAAATGACTGCCCAGAAAAATCGAGAAAATACAAGTACTGGGTGAAAAAATTGTTTTGCCTAAACACATTTTTGCCTTTCATAAAATCATTTAAAAATCAACACTTTTGAAAAGTTAGAAAAAAATTGGCTAAGTAAAAAAAATCACAAAGGTAGAATAATCAATTTAACAATTCTTTAATTTTCCACAACTATGCTCAAGAGAGCATGACTTTGAACCATTGATTGGCCTAAGTCATAAGTCAAGTGGCAAGAACATGAAATGCATGAAAAATACAGCAAATATGATGCATGAAATGCATGATTTTAAACCTAAATGTCATGAAAAAGGCATGGCATCAATAAAATGACTTAGACCTAAATGAACTTGCAAGGCATTTAATGCAATCTAGGTCTAAAATGCATAGATATTCATGGAAAAACAAAACAATCTTAAAATCTAAAATATGCATGGCAAAATATGCATGGCAATAACACAAACACAAGGCATGCTTAAACCAAATACTCAACCAAATGTCATGAGAATGCAAACCTATCAACTAACATAACAAAAATGCACACATAAAACAATATAAATGAGGTGGCCAAATGGCCTCAAGTTCCAAGTGAGCATGGCATTTTCACAAACACTTGATATACTAACATACTTAACTAAAACATAACACTCAAATCATGCAAATAGAAAATAGAGGTAAAAAAACTAACAAGCATTTTCACAAACACATGGATTTCATAATATAAAACATAAAAAATTTTAAACATTTTGAAAACAGAAAATAAAAAATGCAAGAACATCATAATAGACTCATAAATGAAAATAAGCAAGCAACAAAATTAAAACAAGCTTCAAGTATATGTAGTAGAAGAAGATTTAAAGCATCAAGACTTATTTAATATCAAAAATAACATGAAAAATCAAAGCAAACAGCAATAACACAAAAAAACTGGGCCATTCGGCCTTGTCAAAGAATCAAGGAAAAAAATATTTCAAGAACTTTTTCTAAGAAAAGATGAAGAAAGAACTTAAAGAAGAACATTAAAAACACTTATTTAAAAAGAAAAATCCAAAGAAACTCACCAAAATAATAATCAAAACAACAAAACAAGAATGGAAAATCAAAGAAAGTGCAAGAGTATGGTGCTAAAAGCAACCTCTAGAAGCTATCTTTCAAGCTTTTTCTCTTCTAACTTTCTTTTCTTTTCTTTTTTCTTCTCAACAATGGAGAGAAAATCAGCCAAAAGCAAGAGAGAATAGAAAATGAGAGTGTGCTGAAAATGAAAGAATCAGCCTTCCTTGTAGTGGTCGAAGCTCCCCTCTCTCTAGTCTAGGATGTTGTCATTTTTCCTCCAACCAATTTTCATCCAAGGGCTATTGATCCAAGATGTTTAAAACATGAAATTATCACCCTTAGATTAGGCCATCAGTTGTCCATAATTACAGCTGTTCAAGAATCTTAAGCCATTATGTTGACACTCTCTCTCTTCATGCATTGGTCCATGTGGCTTATTTGCAAAGGCTTGATCAAAAAATCACTAACTCTTCATTTTTGGCCTCTTGATAAAAAAATCAGAAACCTCCTTCCCATCCTAAGGCCTTGGCCGGCCAGCCCTCCTTCTTCTTTTAGTTTTTCTTTCAAGTGGCTTCTCCATTACCAGTATTCAGTGCTTATCTTTTATTTTGAACCTTCAATTTTGACCAATTCGATCGTTTAAGCACTTTTCCCCAAATTTCTCGGATTAAAATTTCCTTTATATTGAATCTCCATAACCCAACTTTCGAACTCCATATCTTTCGATGTAGACCTCGGATTATCAAAATTCTTTCACCATTTTTAAATTGAACTTCAAATCTTGATTTTGAAAGTGGATTGACTTTTTTAGCAGTTGACTTTTTGAGATTGACTTTTTTCAAGTTTGACTTTTTATGGTCGCACTCTAAAACTAAGTCTCGGAGTACCACCTGCAGGATGAAAAAAGTCTCTTTACATTCTAAAACATCAATTTAGGAAGAAAACATACTTGTTTTAGTGGTCCGGACAAAATTAGATGTCTACAGCTGCCCCTCTTTGGCTATTGCTGAGAATCAGGAATCAGGCAAAGATAAATAAACACTAATTTTGTCCGATTAGTGAAATCACATGTGAAGAGAATGAAAAGGGGTTTTTTTAATTTTTTTTCGAGAAAAACTGTAAATAGAAGATATTATCCTTAAATTAAATTCCCTGACTAATCAAGGCTCGACCCGTCTTAAGGAAACGAATTCGATTTGCAAGAAAAAATTGTGCCCAGAGGTCTTAAGAATGATGCTTGGAGGTCTTATGAATGGTGTCCGCAGGTCTTAAGAATGGTGCTCGGAGGTCTTAAAAATGGTGCCCGGAGTCCTTACCCGTGATTTTAAAAAAAATGCGCTGTATGCGGCTTTAAAAAAAATGATGCCCGGAGGTCTTAAGAATAGTGCCCGGAGGTCTTAAAAATGGTGCCTGGAGGTCTTAAAAATGGTGCCTGAAGGCCTTACCCGTGATATGAAAATACCTTAACGACGGTCTCAAGGCTCGACTTATTTGATAAAACAGAATGACTTCGATTTTAAAAAAAATACCTCGATGGTGGTCTCAAGGCTCGACTTATTCGATAAAACATAATGAATTCAATTTAAAACAAAAGGAAATACCTTGACGAAGGTCTCAAGGCTCGACTCATTTGACAAAATAGAATGAATTCTATTTAAAACAAAAGGAAATACATCGACGGAGGTCTCAAGGCTCGACTCATTTGATGAAACAGAATGAATTCTATTTAAAACAAAAATAAATACCTCGACGGAGGTCTCAAGGCTCGACTCATTTCATGAAACAGAATGAACTCGATTTAAAACAAAAGGAAATACCTCGACGGAGGTCTCAAGGCTCGACTCATTTGATGAAACAGAATGAATTCGATTTAAAACAAAAGGAAATACCTCGATGAAGGTCTCAAGGCTCGACTCATTTGATGAAACAGAATGAATTCGATTTAAAACAAAAGGAAATACCTCGACGAAGGTCTCAAGGCTCGACTCATTTGATGAAACAGAATGAATTCGATTTAAAACAAAAGGAAATACCTCGACGAAGGTCTCAAGGTTCGACTCATTTGATGAAACAGAATGAATTCGATTTAAAACAAAAGGAAATACCTCGACAAAGGTCTCAAGGCTCGACTCATTTGACAAAACAGAATGAATTCGATTTAAAACAAAAGGAAATACCTCGACGGAGCTCTCAAGACTCGACTCGTTTGATGAAACAGAATGAATTCGATTTAAAGCAAAAGGAAAAACCTCGACGGAGGTCTCAAGGCTCGAGTCATTTGATGAAACAGAATGAATTCAATTTAAAACAAAAGGAAATACCTCGATGGAGGTCTCAAGGCTCGACTCATTTGATGAAACAGAATGGATTCGATTTAAAACAAAAGGAAATACCTCGACGATGGTCTCAAGGTTTGACTTATTTGATAAAATAGAATGAATTCGGTTTAAAACGAAAAGAAATACTAAGAACGATTCTGGGTTTGGTTCATTTGGAAAAAATAAGTTTAACTTGAAAATGAAAGGAACATACCTCGACAGTGGTCTCGGGGCTCGACTTATTTGAGAAGCAAAACGAGTTCAATTTGGAAAAGAAACGTACCTCGATGGTGATCTCGGGGCTTGACTCGTTTGAAAAACAGAATGAGTTCACTTTGGGGAAATCCAAGTTTTCCTGATTTCTGCACTGTTAGCTAAATGCAATGATGAGAATGACATGCTTTGAAAATGCTTGTATGTTTCCTAAGAATGAATGCAATCAAATGATTGTTTCATGATTTCTAATCCATGGTTTCTTTGAGATTCGCAGATTATCCAACTTCATGACAAAGTCTTTAATTGTTCATTGATGCCCTACTCAAGATAACTTATGAAACAATCTTAGTTTCTGACTTCCGCTGAAATTCACAGATTTTCTGACTTCGTGATGGAGTTTCCAACACGTTCACTGTTTTCTTTTCTTGGTGAATTTTCCAAACCTTTCCCAAGATTTAAATCTATTCCTTAGTAATACTTTGAAATCCTTTTATTTAAAGATTTTTTTTATTACTAATCATCATTCAATTTAATAACAATCTTAATGCATCTCAAAAATGTATGAAAGAAAATATGAATCAAACAAAAATTGTCATGAAAAGGATAACAAGAATTTATTGCAAGAAATGTTTTAAAATATTAAAAATAAATATCAAGGATATAAAAAACAAATTTAAGGTTATAATGTTGTAGATGCCTCGGATGCGGAATATCTTGGACCCTCGTTTTTCAAACCATCTGAAATTTCTCTTGAATGAGCAATTTACTTGGGTAACCTCTTAACTTCCGTAGTTACATCAGACTGAGTTGTTCCCCTTTCTTCTGATTTTCAGGTACTTTCTCCCCTTTTACATAGAGCATTGATTTGAACTTTTAATCAGTACCTGAGCCGCCCTTTACGGGTTTTCAACTCAAGTGTCCTCCATTAGGTATTAAGTCGTCCTTTTGTGGGTTTTCGGCTTAAACCTCTCATTTCACATTCTTTTTTCATTTCCATTTTTTTTTTGTATTCTACCATGCATCTGAGAATTCTAAATATTTCCAATGTAAAAATGTCAATTCAAAAAATGGGATGAATTCTGAGAATAAACTTTCAAATTAAATATCCTTGCTTGATCAAAATGGGCTTTTAAAGCATGTAATGTAGGCCAAGGTTTAGGTTTAGAAAGGAAGGATAAAATAGGCCAAAAGTGTGTTTAAGGGTGATTGGATCAAGGATCATTTCCTCAGGAGAACTCATTCTTGAAACATTTGTCCCTTTTCGGACTTTCTTTTCTTCTTTTTTGCTTTGTTGGCTTTCATTTGCCACATTTTCCGATGGCTTTCTTTTTGCCATGGTTTTCGATTATTTTTCCTCGCATTTGCCCTCCAGTGTAGAGGATGATCCTTGATCAAGGTTTAAAGAAAGAAATAATTCATAAGGCTAAAAGGGGTGACTAAGGATAATTTTTTCTTAGTGAAAGGAAAATAAAAGATGGTCATTCATCATATCAAGCATGAATATTTTCTTTGAAAAGCAATTCACAGGGGAAATAGATATATAGAATTTCCATTTTTACACTTAGAATCATTCGAATTTCCATGTGCACAGCATCACACTTTTTTTTTTTCAAGCATAATACTTCTTCAGTTCATCAGCATTTACGAGATTCCTGAAATCCTCCCTGTCCATTCTAGTTAAAATCAAAGCTTTTCCAGAAAAAGCTCTTTTTACCACATAGGGTCCTTCCAATTCGGAGCCCATTTTCCTCTCGGGTCCTTCACTATAGAGAGAATTTTCCTCATCACCAACTCCCCTTCTCGGAACTGTCTGGGATGAACCTTCTTGTTGGAGGCTCGAATCATCCTTTTTTGATACAACTGCCCGTGACAAGTTGCTTTCAATCTTTTCTCCTCGATGAGATTCAACTGTTAATAACGAGCTCTAACCCATTCTACTTCCTCTAGGCCAACTTCCATCAAAACCCGAAGTGAAGGGATCTCAACTTCAATAGGTAGCACTGCTTCCATCTCGTATACCAAAGAAAACGGCGTTTCCCCTGTAGATGTATGGACCGAAGTACGATATGCATGAAGAGAAAAAGGCAAGATCTCATGCCAATCCTTGTACACATCGACCATCTTCTCGACAATCTTCTTGATATTCTTGTTAGCTACTTCTACTGCGCCATTCATCTTCGGACGGTAAGGTGCCGAATTATGATGTGTGATCTTTAATTGAGTACACACTTCTCTCATCATCTTATTGTTCAAATTGAGAGCATTATCCAGAATAATTCTTGCTGGCAACCCGTAACGGCATATGATTTCTTTCTTAACGAATCTGCATACCATCGACTTTGTTACATTCGCATAGGAAGCAGCTTCTACCCACTTTGTGAAATAATCTATGGCCACCAAGATGAAACGATGTCCATTTGAAGCTTTCGGGGTAATAGGCCCGATCATATCCATTCCCCACATTGAAAAGTGCTACGGTGCAGTCATGACATGTAATGGCGATGGCGACACATGAATCTTATCTGCATATATCTAAAATTTATGGCACTTTCGGGGATAACTGATACAATCTCCTTCCATCTCCAACCAATAATACCCTGCCCTCATAATCTGCGTAGCAAGCATGTGACCATTAGCATGAGTACCACATATCCCTTCATGGACCTCTTCTATAATTCTCGAGCTTCAGCAGATCCGACACATCTCAAC
Organism: Fremontodendron californicum; assembly: GCA_030761205.1. Classification (NCBI taxonomy): domain Eukaryota; kingdom Viridiplantae; phylum Streptophyta; class Magnoliopsida; order Malvales; family Malvaceae; genus Fremontodendron; species Fremontodendron californicum. The sequence continues at coordinate 2,066,336 of JAULJL010000033.1, forward strand.
AAGACTTGGTCTTTTCCTTTCATGTAGAGAATCTCACTATCTAAAACAAAACCCATTACTAGCCTTCTCAGAGTCCTCTTGTCATTTGCTATTGCTTGTTTTGGATACTGTTGACTCTTGATGTACTGGAAGATGTCGTTATACCAAGGGAGGCCATCTGCTTCTTCTTCAATACTCAGACAGTGGGCAGGAGACTTATATATACTCATCTTTATTGGTACAACTTCAGCCCCTTCATTCACTTTAAACATTGATGATAAAGTAGCCAGAGCATCTGCCATTCGATTTTTTTCTCGAGGAAAGTAATTGAAATTCACTTCTTCAAATTCCTCCAATAAACTCAGTATAAGTTCTCGGTATTGGATTAACTTTGTATCTCGGGTTTCTCATTCTCCTCGTAGCTGGTATATCACTAAGGCTGAGTCTCCAAAAACTTCCAATACTTTGATCTTTTTGTCCACTGCAGCACGAAGGTCTATAATACACGCTTCACACTCGACAGTATTGTTTGTACAATCAAAATCCAATCTAGCAGTGAAAGGATAATAATCTTCTTCTAGGGATATAAGCACCGCACCGATTCCATGCCCCATGGCATTAGATGCGCCATCAAAGTACATTTTCCATATTTTCTTCTTCAGGGGAATCTCATCTGCTTATGAAACATACATCAAATCTTCATCCGGGAAGTCAAAGTTCAACGGCTCATAATCTTCCACTGCCCGACTTGCTAAGAATTCAGCTACTACACTGCCCTTGATAGCTTTTTGACTTACATATTCAATGTCGTACTCTGACAATAAAACCTGCCATCTTGCCGTCCTCCCTGAAAAAGAAGGTGCTTCCAACATGTATTGACTGGATCCAGCTTGGCAATCAACCATGTTGTGTGGTACAACATGTATCGTCTGAGTCTTCGAGCAGTCCAAACTAAAGCACAACACAACTTTTCTATCGACGAATATTGCAACTCATAATCTGTGAACTTCTTGCTGAGGTAGTAAACTGCATGTTCTTTCATTCCAGTCTTATCAAGCTGCCCCAAAACACAACCCATGGATCTCTCAAATACTAATAAATACAATATCATTGGTTTATCCAGAATAGGTGGCATTAATACTGGTGGGTTGGATAGATAATGTTTAACCTTTTCAAATACAATCTGACAACCTTCATCCCATTCTCCTAGATCACGTTTTCGAAGTAACTTAAATATTGGATCACACTTGTCGGTTAATTAAGAAACAAACCGAGCAATGTAATTCAATCTCCTCGGAAAGCCTCTTACTTCCTTTTGAGTATGAGATGGTGGAAAATTCTGAATAGCCTTCACTTTATCCAGGTCAATCTCAATTCCTCTTTTGCTGACGACAAAACCCAATAATTTCCCCGAGGAGACTCCAAAAGTGCATTTTGCCAGATTTAGCTTGAGTCTAAACTTCCTTAGTCGTTCAAAGAGCTTCTTAAGATTCGCAATATGCTCTTCTTCTCCTTGTGACTTTGCGATCATATCATAAACATAGACCTCAATTCCTTTATGCATCATATCATGAAACAAGGTCACCATGGCTCTTTGATATGTTGCCCCAGAATTCTTCAACCTAAATGGCATTACCTTATAGCAGAAGGTTTCCCACATTGTAACAAATATGGTTTTCTCCATATCTTCTGGTGCCATCTTGATCTGATTGTATCCTGAGAATCCGTCCATGAAAGAAAATAAAGAACTTTTCACCGTATTATCCACCAGAGTATCAATATGGGGCAAAGGGAAATTATCTTTAGGGCTGGCCTTGTTCAAATCTCGGTAATCAACGCACATCTGCACTTTGCCATCCTTCTTTGGTATTGGAACAATATTTGCCACCCATTTTGGATATTTTGCCACCTCTAAGAACCTAGCATCAAATTGCTTTTTCACCTCCTCTTTTATCTTTAACAGCATATCTGGCCTCATTCGTCTCAACTTTTGCTGAATTGGCTTGCATTCTGGCCTTAAAGGGAGCTTATGAACCATAATATCCGGATCCAACCCTGGCATGTCTTGGTAAGACCATGCAAATACATCCACATATTCCTGGAGAAAGGCTATCAATTCACCCTTTATTGATGATGACAATGAAGTCCCGATTTTGACTTCCTTTATCTCTTCACCATCTCCCAGATTTATCATTTCCAATAATTCCTTATGAGGAAGTACTTTTTTCTCCTCTTGTTCTATTTTCCTTAATAGATCCGAAGGTAGAACATGATCCTCAGTATCTTCGTTAGCCTCAAAATCACCCGTGCAAATGGGTCTTTCCAAATCAATTTCAGACTTACTGACAGGAAGGTCCTCATATTCCGCATTCGTGCACCTGTAAATAAGTGGAGAAGAAACAATATAGGAAAATATATATAATGAAAACAAAATAAATAACAAAAATGAAAGAATATAGACACATCAATATGGATAAAATGCATTGTGCTTGTTATTTATTGAATGAAAATGTTTAAACAAAAAGCCTATTATAGAAAGAAAAAAACTCTTAATATCTCTAGGTAAAGATAATTAAGATTGCTTTTTTTAAAAAAGTATTACGTTGGAATAGACTTAAAAACTATGGGCAACTCAGTCGCACTCGAATTGGTTAGTTTATATCCTGGTGGAAAAGGTCGCACCATCCAGTTCGCACTGTCACTTTCCATCCTTTCTTTCCCGATCATGCAAAGCACCATATCCTGAATCTGCCCCCCTTTATTCACATGGAATTTTTCAAAAGCTTGCTCGATCATTACAAGTACATCCTCTGAATTTTTTCCCCCGAATAGAAAACCAGCAGAGCGAAAGTTGTGAAGGATTGGTGGGAAAGTCATGGGTTCCATTCTATATCCATACCCGTGATACGGGCCATTCTTCTTTGTCTGTTCCTTTCAACCTGTTTCCTCTTCTCATGGGCCTTCGAAAGATACCCTAAGCCAAACAGGTCTTTCTTTCCCACTGCTTCCATTACTCGAGTCATCCCTTGAAGATATTTCCCCAAACCTTTTCCAGCCCTGCAGCCTTTTCCCACTATGGTTCTTACTCCCAGCCTTGTGTTCTTGGACAATCTTGGTTTTGGAATTTTTCATCCTTTAGCGACGAAAACTGCATTTACGAATTCCAAAGACCGAAAATAACATTCTACGGCATCATTATTGGGCTCAACATAAGGAGATTTAGTACATGCGGAGGCTATTATGTCTTTTTCTCCTTATACAGTGATCAAACGGCCCTCCATCACAAATTTCATCTTTTGGTGGAGAGACGAGGGTACAGCCCCAGCTGAATGTATCCATGGCCTTCCCAACAAGCAATTATAAGACGGATTAATATCTATGACCTATGAAGTTCACTGTATAAGTGCATGGGCCTATCTCTAGAGAAACCTCGATAGTTCCCATTACCTCTCTCCTGGTACCATCGAAAGCCCTAACTACTGTGCAACTTGGTAACATATAAGACATATCCACTGGCAACTTAGACAGGGTTGCCAAGGGCATTACATTTAATGAAGAACCATTATCCAAAAGCAGCTTTGGTAGTATATGTTCTTTGCAGGTAGTTGTTATTTGAAGAGCCTTTGTGGACCCAATACCATTGGGTGGTATTTCATCATAACTAAAAAATATATGGTCGTCCCCTGCAATGTTTCCTACCAACCTGTCTAACTTTTCTACTGATATGTTGTTAGCCACGTATGCCTGATTCCACACTCTTAACAGGGCATTTTTGTGTGGCTCTGAGTTTAATAGCAAGGATAGGATGGAGATTCTTGCTGGCTGACGCTGTAATTGCTCAACCACACTATACTCACTATGTTTTTTTAACTTTAAAAACTCACATGCCTCTTTCTCGTTTACCGGCTCTTTTATTCTATTAACCGGGGCTGATCCCCTTTCCGCTTCTTTTGACGAATCCATCTCAATATGGATTGGCTCAACTACTTTCTTCCCTTTGTGTGCTCCACTGTCTTTCCCTGTTAACCCCTATTCAGCAGCCTCAGGAGCATAACACCTTTCGCTTCGTGTTAAATGCCCCACACCTGTGATATCTTGCTGACTCGAAGACCCGGGCATAACCATGCTGCAGTCGTATTTCCATGGTGCAGTTTTGTCTTCCTTGTATGAAAAGGAAACAGGCAAATTAATGATTAACTTAGGAGCACTTTCTTCAACGACTGGCATAACCTTCTCCTCCGGTTCATCATAATATATGATCAAGGGTCTTCCTATCCCGTGGCAAGTTGCATTCTCAATAACTTCTATTTCCTCCTCTATCTCTTCGTAAAACTGGGCCTTCCCATTATCCATCATCTTTTGGACTTTAACCAGAAAGTCTCCGCAGTCCTGTATGACATGACCTCCACACTTATGGAACAGGCACCAATTCTGCACCCTCTTTGCAACCATTTTTATACTGTCTGCATCTCCCACCATTCCTGCCTTGACCATCTCGACCCATACTATTAATATCAGAGTCTTGACTTCCCTGACATCCCTTTTTAACCTTCTGACTTCCCCTGTCAATACTGTATTTACCCGATTCTCAGCATGATCGGGCAATGGGTTTCCCGCTACATTCGGCCCATTCTTTGACCCAAACTTCACAACCCCGATATTAATTAATCTTTGGACTTTCTTTTTGAAAGCAATGTAATCCTCCGTTGAATGCCCCTGAATTCCTGCATGATATGCACAGTTGGTATTTGCATTGTACCATCTTGGGTATGGTGGGTCAAAGTTTTAAGATATACAGGCGCGACAAGTTGGCCTTGTAGAAGTTTAGATATAGCTCAGCATAGGTGGTAGGAATGGGATCAAACTAGGGTTTTTGATCGTTTCTTGGTGAACGATAGTCATTGCACGCGGGACCTTGAGTGTTTGGGATAATATTTCAAGGAAGGGTTATTTGTGGGGATATACCAGTTGGGAACGGCTGTTGTGGTATATTGGTATAGGGGAATGGATTTTGGGTAAGGTGGTTCATATTAGGGTAGTAAGGATTATACCCCGGGTAAGATGTGTAAGGTGTCGAAGGTGCATAAGATGTGGTAGGAGTATAAAGCCTGGGAGGTGTGTATGGTGTAGGAGGTGTATAGGGGTATTGATTGAAACTGACTGCATGTGTCTCCTCCTTCTTCTTTGCAGGAAAAACTCTCTTCGGGGTAGCAGACTCACCCTCTTCCATCTTCCCGTTCTTAATAGCGGACTCTATCATCTTCCCAGATATCACTATATCTGCAAAGTCCTTGGTGGCGCTTCCCACCAATTTATCATAATAAGGTGCTTTCAGGGTATTGATGAAAAGTATTGTAGTTTCCTTGTTGGTTAAATGGGGTTGCACTTGTATAGCCAGGTCTCTCCATCTTTGAGAATATTCTTTAAAGCTTTCAGTAGCTTTCTTTTCCATGTTTTGGAGAGTTAGACGGTCAGGCACCATGTCTGTCACATGCTTGTACTGTTCCATGAAAGCTTTGGATAGATCCATCCAAGAACGGATCTTAGAACGGGTAAGCTGGTTGTACCACCGAGTTGCGGACCCTATCAAACTATCTTAGAAATAATGGATGAGCAATTTGTCGTCTTCATCATGTCCGGTCATCTTCCGGCAATACATGGTCAGATGCGCGGATGGATTGGTAGTTCCGTTATATTTTTTAAAGTCTAGTACTTTGAACTTTGGAGGAATCACCAGACCATGCACTAAACTCATCTCTTTGGCATCTAGACTGCCAAATAGCTCTGCCCCTTCAACTGCCCTCAACCTTTCCTCCAGCAGCTAATATTTTTTCTGGGACTCTGCATTTTCAACCCTAGCAATCGGAAGTTCATTTCCCATAGGCTGGGATGTCTGGCCATTCTTCTGTACCACCTCTGGTCGGTCTTCCTGGTTTACTGCCCCTGTTCCTGTAACTGAATTTTCTCCTGACCACTTCTGCCTCATCATGGTACTCATCATCTCCATGAGTTTGGTCATTTGTTCCCGTGACTCCTCTTTAGACTTAGCTAACTGTTCCTACAGTTCTTTTTAAATTCTTTCCATCCTTTCAATTCTAGCAAGCTGATCATTCTCCATAGCTCTTGCTTGAGATCGAGTATTGTAAGGGTGTCGAAAGTCTGATTCTTTCTGAGTGCGACCAATTGTACCTTTAGTTTTAAAAACCATAGATTAGAAATTATTGACACATTTCTTATTTTATTTTATAAAATGAATGAATGGATAAATGACTAAATTTTAATGAATGAACAAATAAGTAAATGTCTAAGTGTATGAACCTAAATGACTAATTAAAAAATAAATGAATAGACAAATAAATAAATGACTAAGTGTATGAACAATTTATAAAGAATAAATGAATGAATGATTATGAATATGAATATGATTATGAATATGAATATGAATATGAATATAAATGAATGAATGAACAAATAAAATACATAAAAGAAAGAACAAATGAATGATGAATGCATTTAAAAGTATTGGCCCCGGGATAATTCCAACCAAACGGTCTTTCATTGATTTCCTAGAACTAAATACATCAAAGAAAAGTTCACTACTTAAGACAATCTGATAATCTGTCTCTCCTAATTTAAAAATGCTATTACAAAATGCTAGTCCTATAGTAACTCCCTCGGATCTTGAACCTTTTTTCACTGTCCTCTTTTGACTGCCTTGCTCTTCCATCTGACTCCTACTTATTCACGACCCTTTGACCTGTCGACAGAAGCATCACCATGTAAGCTTTCCTTAGCTTGTTTCTCCAGTTTATTGGCTCGGGCTTCCTCATGCTTTGCTCTTTCTACCCAATAGTTCTTCTCCTTCTTGAGGTTTCTAACATCTTGTTCCCATTCCTCGGAAGTCTTGAGAGTCCCCTCGAATCTGAGCTCGAAACGGTATCTCTTGTTCTCCAAGTGTAATTCCTGAAGATCGCTTTTAGCAGTGTCCCTTTCTCTCTTGATGTTTTCATTTTCTCTTTCTCGGGCTGATTCCCTATTTTTCATATCCTCAAGCTCTTCTTGCAAACTGACAATTTCCTTGCTCATTTGGGCCTTTTCTTTTTCGAATTCTGCCCTTGCGATTTCTAACTCCGATGGCGCTTTCTTGGGCGACGAACTCAAATGCTGAACTTCTTCCCCATCTGATGTCAACAACCTATCATTAACCCTCAATTCCCTACATGTCAGGTAATCAGGTGTGACGATGTCGACATGTTTAGCTACCTCCACTCGATGAGTTTCCTTCCATGCTACTACGATCTCACGTACCTTTCCCAAATATCCATCTTCTCCATAAGAAAATTCCAAATCACTAAGGTCATGGGTCGTAAGAGTAAACTGACGGGATTCTGATTGTCTTAGTACCAGCAGTGGTGCATAGCTCACTCCTCCCCATACTCCCAATTATCATCTCAACCCTGATATTCTGGAATATGTTGATCCATTGTTCCTCAATCCTATTTTCAAGCCACTCCCTCTTAAGAAATTCACCAATTGGTGCAAAAGATTTCCAGTATGAGCGAAGAGGGAAATTCTCCTGTTTACAAAAATGTCTTTGAACCCATATGTAAAGGAGCTGTATGCAACCTAGAAAACGCCCTTTTTCTTCCCGTCTACAAAAATTCAGGGATCGGATTGTTTCTGCTACAATTGTCGGGGCTGGGTTTATCCTTTGCTCAAACCTCTCAAAAACATCAAATATTGCCACATCCACATACCCTGATATCTTTGGGAAGATAACTAAACCATAGATAGCCAAAGCAAAAATATTCCTAACTGTCTCCGTACTTGAATGGCTATGGACTAAGGTCCGTAAAATGTCCCATGATATACAGTAACTTACCCCTTTTCGGACAACATGGCTTTCGACCCAATTTCTTTCCACTCCTACAATTTTAGACACCTTTTTCTTGAAACCCGGTGTCTTTGTATCCTTCAAATAAATACAGTCGGGAATAACATTCTCAATATGCAGCAAGGTCGAATATTCCTCTACGGTTGGAGTATTATCCACCGATAAGCGGGATTCTAGAATTGCACCATAGCCCGGATTACCTCACCACTGACCATAACCTGAACTAGCAGTGCTATGTCCCCATAAGTCTGAGTGAAGGCTTCTTTTTCTGATATGTTCCACTGATTCCATATATCCATCAATTCCCGGAGATCATTTTGGCATATCCCATCTTCAAACAATCCCCATTATCCTGCTGACCTTTCTCGGACTGTTTCCTAACCTCTAAATGCTTCTCGACCACTAAGACACTCTGACCCTCCATGAAAGCCCTTTTGGTTGAATATTATCCCGAGACCAATAACTTTCCATGTGCAAAAAAAATGATGACAAGAATGCAAAAACAAAAAACAACAACAAAAAGAAATGAATTAGTAACCGGAATAAATATGAATAATACAAAAAAAACATATAATTCAAAACAATAACTATCCCTCAGGATGCCAACAAAATTTCGGCATTATAACACCCCTGGGATGAAATACCAACACTTATTACGGCCATTGTGATGTACGTTCATCATTGTCCGATTTTCAAAAATAAACTTATTAGGAAAGTAGAATAGAAGGTAAAAGGATTGGAAATATTCCTCCATGTGTTCTTAACTTCGGGATATCTAATTGGAAATCCGGCATGGCTTCGCCTAGGTTTACTATATGAAGGTAAATTAGTTCTAAAAGCCCCGAATTGTTCCTCACTGTCGCTGGTGAAGGCTAGTAAGACACCCCGATAAAAGCGGGTTCAATTTGTTAGAGTCTATTTCCTAGCCCATTCGGATTGTTAATCACGAAGGATTACGTAATTTAGTACTTCGAAAGTGTTTCACTAGCCCATGTGGATTGCTAATCACGAAGGCTTAGTTACTTTGCTCCCACCTAAAAGGACGAAACTCGGGTATAGGATTCATGATATGTAAATGCACGTGTAGTGTAGTGTGTCAGGAGAAATAACAAACCTTTTACCACTTATTCTATATCCCTTATTATAAATGCCCCAACAAGATTAAACAACATAAATCATCAATTAATCAATAAATGAATATATGCACCAAAATAACCAGAGAACAATTATAATATGTATGCACATGAATATGGACATATTTAAAACATTTTATTATTTTTGAAATTATTCTTATTATTTTTTTTAAATGTGGGAATTAAAATTAAATACCAATTAAACCAACAAAATCGAGACTTTGATAACACATGATAATTCTAGACCTGACTCTCTAATAGTCCCCAACAGAGTCGCCAAGCTGTCGCAACCTAAAAAAAAAATAACAAGTCTCATCGCAATACGTTATTATTCGTTAAGCGTGACATTAAAAAAAATCGAGGAAAAGTCGACTTAATTCCTCTTGAAAAATGAAGGTTTTGAAAATGACCTTGAACAAGATATAGAGTCTCCACCAATCTTTTTTAACTAGGTGTGATCGGCCACCTATTAAAATCGATTTTATAAAATATTTTAAAATTAATTCAAATATTTTTTAAAACCAATTTCAAGTGTACGTTTTAAACCAGAGAAATCAAAGAAGCGGGTTCGGGACTCGGTTACGTTTGGGGAAGGATTAGCACCCCGACAACGCCCGTATCAAACGGTACCTTATTAATCGTGTGTTATCTCAAGTCTCGGTAAAAAAATTGATTTTTAATTTGGTATATCAAGTTAATTCCCAATTTAAAGAAAAATAATTCTATTTATAATTGAAAATAATCCGGAATTTATAAATTCAAAATTTTCCTATATTCCCCAACAAACGTGGCAAAATATAGAAATTTTTATTAGTTTGGAAAACTTTTCGAATCATTCTCATTTTAAAGAAGATACTCCGTTGTTAATGATAATTGATGATATCCTCCCCAGCAAACCCGGCAGAGAACTCATGAATTATTTTAACTCGAGAATATCTTTATTTTATTGAAAATCATTACCTTTTTTAAAACATTTAAACAATATGAATATGAATATGTATGACATAAATAAAATGACATAGCAAAGTCTAAATAATATGATGCAACATAAATGATATGATATAATTTAAATGTCTTAGCATATTCTAAATGAAATGAAATATCCTAAGTTTTATGATATATTCTAAATGAAATGAAATGACCTAGGTAACATAATATATTCTATATGAAATGTAATATCCTAAGTCATACGATATATTCTAAATGAAATAAAATATCCTAAATGACATAATATATCCTAAATGAAATGAAATGACCTAGGTACCATAATATATTCTACATGAAATGAAATGACCTAGGTAACATAATATATTCTATATGAAATGAAATAATTTAAATGATATGGCAAATATGAATGATATGGCATATAATTTAAATGACATGAAATATAAAATAATGCTATCATATAATATGCTTGAAAATAAAAATGAAAATAATAATGCATGAACATAGTATATGCTAAATAATATGACAAAAAAATAACTAAATAAAAAGCATAAGATATCATGAAATATTCAAAACCAAATAATAAACAATATAACATCAAAAAAATATAAATCAAAATAATAACAATATCATAGAAATTATCATAGCAAAAATCACATATTATATAAAATGCATGAATATGGAAAATGCAATGCACGAAAATGTATTTTTTTCCTTTAATTAAGGAAATCCGTATATCTAAAAAGATATCCGGCTACCTTCGAAAAATATATCAAATTAAATATTCTAAAATCAAAATACTTTGTGATTGTTTGAAAATATTTTTTTTGAAAAGCTTAGATTAAAAATAAAAACTTGGCAAAACCCTTTTTAAATGGCTCTAATTTCCTAAGTTTAAATCCCGGACTTGACCAATCTTAACCCGAGACTTAAAAAAAATCAATTTTAGAGTTTAAAAAGGCTTAGAAACTACCATAAGTTAGTAGCTAAACTTCCTAATCAGCCCCCTCTAAGTAACTTAACCAAAACCGAAAAATGATTTTCCTTCAAATTCAATTCTAACTCCACTATCCAGTTTTAAACCACGATTTTTTACCCTATTTTTAAAAATTCTAAAAACTCTAAAAAAAATACTAGCCAGTCAAGACATGTAAAACTACACGGGAAAAAATCAGATTAATTTTTTGATTAAAGATGTAGCCCAGAAAAATCAGAAAAGTACGAGTACTAGGTGAAAAAACTGTTTTGTCAAAACACATTTTTGCCTTTGATGAAATCTTTTAAAAATCAAAGTAAAAATATTTAAAACTTTTTAAATGACTCACAAATAGTAGCTAGCACTTTTGAAAAGTTAGAAAAAAATTGGCTAAGTAAAAAAAAAATCACAAAGGTAGAATACTCAATTTAACAACTCTTTAATTTTCCACAAGTAAGCTCAAGAGAGCATGACTTTGAACCATTGATTGGCCTAAGTCATAAGTCAAGTGGCAAGGACATGAAATGCATGAAAAATACAGCAAATATGATGCATGAAATGCATGATTTTAAACCTAAATGTCATGAAAAAGGCATGGCATCAATAAAATGACCTAGACCTAAATGAACTTGCATGGCATTTAATGCAACCTAGGTCTAAAATGCATGGATATGCATGGCAAAACAAAACAATCCTAACATCTAAAATATGCATGGCAATAACACAAACACAAGGCATGCTTAAACCAAATACTCAAGCAAATATCATGAGAATACAAACCTATCAACTAACATAACAAAAATGCACACACAAAGCAAAATAATTGAGGTGGCAGAATGGCCTCAAGTTCCAAGTGAGCATGGTATTTTCACAAACACTTGATATACTAACATACTTAACTAAAACATAACACTCAAATCATGCAAATATAAAATAGAGGTAAGAAAACTAACAAGCATTTTCACAAACACATGGATTTCATAATATAAAACATAAACAAACTTAAATATTTTGAAAACATAAATAAAAAAATGCAAAAACATGATAATAGACTTGTAAATGGAAATAAGCAAGCAACCAAATTAAAACAACCTTCAAGTATATGTAGCAGAAGAAGATTTAAAACATCAATACTTATTTAATATCAAAAATAACATGAAAATTCAAAGCAAAACAGCAACTAACACAAAAAAACTGGGCCATTCGACCATGTCAAAGAATCAAGGGAAAAAATATTTCAAGAACTTTTTCTAAGAAAAGATGAAGAAAGAACTTAAAAAATAACATTAAAAACACTTATTTAAAAAGAAAAATCCAAAGAAACTCACTAAAATAATAATCAAAACAACAAAAAAAAAGAATGGAAAATCAAAGAAAGTGCAAGAGTATAGTGCTAAAAGCAACCTCTAGAAGCTATCTTTCAAGCTTTTTCTCTTCTAACTTTTTTTTATTTTCTAAACTTTTCTTTTTTCTTCTCAACAATGGAGAGAAAATCAGCCAAAAGCAAGAGAGAATAGGAAACGAGAGTGTGCTGAAAATTAAAGAATCAGCCTTCCTTGTAGTGGTCGAACCTCCCCTCTCTCTAGGCTAGGATGTTGTCATTTTTCCTCCAACCGATTTTCATCCAAGGGCTATTGATCCAAGATGTTTAAAACATGAAATTATCACCCTTAGATTAGGCCATCAGCTGTCCATAATTACAGCTGTTCAAGAATCTTAAGCCACTATGTTGACATTCTCCCTCTTCATGCATTGGTCCATGTGGCTTATTTGCAAAGGCTTGATAAAAAAAATCACTAACTAACTCTTCCCATCCTTAGACCTTGGCCGGCCAGCCCTCCTTCTTCCAGCCCAAGTTTGATTTTTTTGAAAGGAAAGAAAAGCCTATTTCGATTTCTTGGGTAAAATGACCTTTTTGCCCCCCGAATGCAAATAAATGGCAAAGAGACTCCAAATTCAAATTTTATTTTTTCAATACTTTCAAAATAATAAAAAATTGAATTCTGGAAGTTTTCAAAATTGTTCGAGTCCGTTTGCTATTTATTTGGATTTTTTCTTCCAAAATTGCCCTTTTATGCCCCCAAATTTTACCATTTTTTAAACGAGTTCCAAATCAAGATTTTTCATCACCAATATCTTCCACATAATTTAAAAGTGTGATCTGGAAGTTTTCATAATTTTTGAAACTCATTTGGTATTTTTTCGGGATTTATCTACTTGAATTACTGCATAGGGGGCCCGGGATTTGGCCATTTTGCAAACGAACTCCGAATCAAGATTTTCTTTTTCCAATCTCTTCCAAATAATTTAAAAATGATATTTGCAAATTTTCATAATTTTTGGAGTTCATTTGCTATTTTTTTGGGATTTATCTTCTTGAATTACTACATAAGAGATCCGGGATTTGGCCATTTTGCAAACGAACTCCGAATCAAGATTTTATTTCGCCAATCATTTAAAAATGATTTAAGAATGAGATTTTCAATTTTTCAGAATTTTTGGAGTTCATTTGCTATTTTTCCCAAATTTTCCAATTTTGCCCTTTTGCCTCCGAAACCCGATTTTGCTCAAAACAAGTCCGATTTTTAGAGTTTCTTCAAACTGAGCCTTGGGCTATCCTTTTTAATCACTCCTCATCCATTAGGGGCTTTAGTCCTACCAAATCGGGCTATTTCTTGTAATTCTTCCCAATTTCACCGAAATCTACCAAAAAAACCCTAATTCTCGATTTTCTTTCGGAATGACTTTTCTTTCAGTTTTTCTTTTAGGTGGCTTCTCCATTACCCGTAGTCAGTGCTTATATTTCATTTGGAACCTTCAATTTCGACCAATTCGATCGTTTAAGCACTTTTTCCAAAATTTCCCGGATTAGGATTTTCTTTCTATTGAATCTCCATAACCCAACTTCCGAACTCCATATCTTTCGATATAGACCTCGGATTATCAAAATTATTTCGCCATTTTTTAGTTGAACTTCAAATCTTGAATTTGAAAGTGGGTTGACTTTGTTAGTAGTTGACTTTTGGGGGTTGACTTTTTTCAAGTTTGACTTTTTATGCTCGTCCTCTTAAACTAAGTCTCGGAGTACCACCTGCAGGATGAAAAAAGTCTTTTTACATTCTGAAACATCAATTTAGGAAGAAAACATACCTGTTTTAGTGGTCCGGACAAAATTAGGTGTCTACACCAACTATTGGACTAACTGCACTAAATCCCTTATACATATTATTAAATATTCACAATAAGCCCACAACACTTAATAAATATTTAATCTGGCCCAATCTCATTTGAATTTCATTAATCACCTTTTGTGTGTGACCCATTAGGCCCTTAACATGTTGGCAATAAATATAATTAATTCAATTAAGAATTTCCTATTTATATTTATACATCATGAGCGGCATCTAGCAATGCATCATGACCACCCAAATACCAAGAGAGTCATCAAGCTTCGACTAGCCTTTCGTGTACAATATGTCTGTGTAATTCGATCCCTTCATCAAATATCCCGGGATAGGAAAGAGCATGGTTCAGTGCCTACTCTTAATCCCATTCCATATTAGATTCTGCAGCTTTAACATTAACTCCTTAAATATTGCCTTGGCCAAGGACTTTCATAAGTTAATATAAGCCAGATACATGTGAGATATGTCCCCTTATATCACTTGGGGTGATAAATCCTCTCTGGACCACTCATTCATCTTTGTATGCTTCATGTCATACCCAATAACACCCTACTATAAGCATCCTCGTGATTGGGACCCGTTCGTGATGAAATCTAAGTATGACAGTTCACATACAAGATGACCTGGTGTCACAAGTCAAAGGATTACTTACACTATTGACACATGAGAGTATTTTCCATAGACACTTGAGTGAAATACCAAATGGAACTCTCATAGCAGGTCATGTTCAGTGAACTTGTTCAACTAACAAGCACCCATATGTTATCCCCAAGTATCTCTATACTTTCAACCTATGAGATCGGTTGCATGCATCAAGTGCATGAAGGCTTAACATATGACAGTCTTTGAGCATTGTCAATGCCCTGTCTTGACAATACAATGACCAGGAACAGTTTTAGAAACACGGCATTGATGCATAAGGATCCTCATAATTGTAACTCTTTACAATTCCTTTGCAATGCCATTGTGTTTCATGCGCTTTATCTTCACAAGTTATTTATAACAATTATAACAATACTTATGGATAAAGAAATACCTCAATTATAATTAATAAACTATAATGTGCAATACATGAACATATAAATAGTGTCTTACAAGCCCAACTAGATTGGCCTGCAGGGTTTACACCAACATGTTGATAGGCTTTTACAAGATGAAGAGGAAGAGATATCAAGTGTTAGTCACAAGCCCGATAAAGTAAAGTCAAATTGTCATTCCAAATATGATAAAAGGAACAGTGTTTTACAAACAGAAAGAGATACAAGTTATGGAAGAAAAAAAAAGGTGAGACAGCTAGATGACTTGTAGGTAGGAGATCTTAAGCAAATTGAAGCAGAAAGCAAAAAGAAAAGGGAAAAAACTCGGGAAGAAAAAATGACTTGTATTTAAAAGGAAAGTACAAGATATAGTTAATGATTCTCTATCAAATGGTGATTTTAGGAATTTAAGGAAAATTGTAAAGGAAGATGCAATAGCAACATGGAAATTGGGAAAAATGTTGGGATGTTCAGCAAATTGCGACGATGAAATGGTGGTTGACAGAATCATGAAATTAGGAGATTGACAGTGCAGTGTTGTGGTTTCTCCAGGTGAGCATACGTGAGATTGTTTAGCTTATTTAAGGTGTTTGTGTAATACTCATGTTTTGTATATCTCTTAGCTTTGGATTTTATGGGGATGTTTTACTATATACATTTATGTACAAAGGGGTAGGCGTCTGTAGCAAATTGAAAAATGAAGATTTTGTGTTGGAATATACATGGATTCCATGTGATTGGAATCAAAAGAAAATTCCATTTATTTGGAGTGAGGTGATTCCTTATGGCTCTAATCAAGATGTTAATAAATTTGATAGTCTAAAGAGATGTAACTTGTTTTTTGGGAATGGACATAATAACCTATTCTGGTTTAACCGATGGAGAGCTGATGGATCCTTTAAAGAGCTCTTTCCAAGATTTTTTCGATTGGCTATCAACAAGTTTGCAAAAGTTAGTGAATATTCTACTCTCAACAATTTTTGTCATTCAAACTGGAATTTTTTTTTTTTTTTTGAGACCTCTTCTAGAAAGGAAGAAATGCTGGATTAAGGACTTGTTGGGTTACATCGAAAGTGTTAAGTTGGTGCATGTTAAGAAATATAGAATCATTTAGAAGTATGACCGACACAACATGTTCTATGTTAAAAAAAAAAAACTATCTATTCTGTTGGATCAAGCTGAAGAAGACCTTTGTTACTTTGATGGGTGTCACTTGTGAAAATTCAATATACCATCAAAAGTATAATGCTTTTTGTGGCTCCTTGTTCTTAATAGAATTCCAACAAAAATGTTCTTGGTGAATAGAGGTTTACCCATATGTAGTGGTCAACGCTTGTTCCCGTGGTGTCAAGTTGTTGATGAAGATACTATCACAACCTAAAAAATAACGAGTCTCATCGCAAGAGTTTATTATTCGTTAAGTGTGACATTAAAAAACCTAGGAAAAGTCGACTTAATTCCTCTAGAAAAATGAAGGTTTTGAAAATGACCCTAAAAAAAACATGGAGTCGCCACCAATCTTTTTTAGCTAGGTGTGATCGGCCACCTATTAAAACCGGTTTTAGAAAATATTTTAAAAATTAATTAAAACATTTTAAAAACCAATTTCAAGTCTGCGTTTTAAACCAGAGAAATCAAAGAAGCGGGTTCGGGAGTCGGTTACGTGCGAGGAAGGATTAGCACCCCCACAACGCCCGTATAAATCGGTACCTTATTAATCGTGTGTTATCTCAAGTCTCGGTAAAAATTGGTTTTAAATTTAGTATTTCAAGTTAATTTCCAATTTAAAGAAAAATAATTCCATTTTTATTTGAAAATGATCCGGAATTTATAAATTCAAAATTTTCCTATATTCCCCAACAAACGTGGCAAAATATAGAAATTTTTATTACTTTTGGAAAAATTTCCGAACCATTCTCTTTTTAAAGAAGATATTCCGTTATTAATAATAATTGATTATATCCTCCCCAGCAAACCCGGCGAGAACTCATGAATTATTTTAACTCGGGAATATCTTAATTTTATTGAAAACCATTATCTTTTTGAAAACATTTAAAAGAAATGAATATGTATATGCATGACATAAATAAAATGACATAGGAAAATCTAAATAATATAATGCAACCTAAATGACATGACATGATTTGAATGCCTTAGCATATTCTAAATGACATGGAATAAAATAATGCTATCATATAATATGCATGAAAATAAAAATAATAATGCATGAACATAGTATATGCTAAATAAAATTAACTAAATAAAAGCATAGGATATCATGAAATATTCAAAACCATATAATAAACCATATAACATCAAAAATATAAATCAAAATAATAACAATATCATAGGAATTATTATGGCAAGAATCACATATTATATAAAATGCATGAATATGAAAAATGCAATGCATAAAATGTATTTTTCCTTTAATTAAGGAAATCCGTATATCTAAAAAGATATCCGGCAACCTTAGAAAAATATGTCAAATTAAATATTCTAAAACCAAAATACTTTGTGATTGTTTGAAAACAATTTTGAAAAGCTTGAATTAAAAATAAAAACTGGGCTAAAATTTTTTTAAATGGCTCTAATTTCCTAAGTTTAAAAAATCCGGACTTGACTACCCTTAACCCGGGACTTGAAAAACCATTTTTAGAGTTTAAAAAGACTTGGAAATTACCCTAACTCAGTAGCTAACCCTCCTAATCAGCCCACTCTAAGTAAATTAAAAAAAACAGAAAAATAATTTTTCTTTAAATCCAATTCTGACTCCACTGTCCAGTTTTAATCCACGATTTTTTACCCTATTTTTAAAAATTCAAAAAAAATCTAAAAAAATACTGTAGACTCAGGACATGTAAAACTACACGGGAAAAAATCGGCTTAATTTTATGATCAAATATGAATTCCCAGAAAAATCAGAGATGTACGAGTTTTGGAAGAAGAAAAAACTGCTTTGCCAACACATTTTTGCCTTTGATAAAATCATTTAAAAATCAAAGTAAAAATATTTGAAACTCATAAAATGACTTGCAAACAGTAGCTAGGACTTTTTTGAAAGTTAGATAAAAATTGGCTAAGTAAAAAAAATCACAAAGGTAGAATAATCAACTTGACAAACTTAATTTTCCACAAATGTGCTCAAGAGAGCATGACTTTCAACCATTAATTGGCTCAAGTCATTATTCAAGTGGCATGAACATGAAATGCATGAAATAATGCAGCAAACATAATGCATGAAACGCATGGATTTAAACCTAAATGTCATGAAAAAAATGCATGGCATTCATAAAGTGACCTAGACCTAAATGAACTTGCATGGCATTTAATGTAACCTAGACCTAAAATGCATGAACATGATAATGCAAATGTAACCCAAACCTAAAGTGTCTTGAAAATACATGGCAATACAAAAATGTCCTAATGCCTAACATGAACTTGGAAATGTGTATGGCATACCAAGATGACCTAGACATAATGGACATGGAAATGCATGATAATACAAAATGACCTAAGATCTAATATGTCATATGAAAATGAGTGGGAAACAACATGAACAAAAATGACCAAATGAGTACAATACTAATGCATGAACATGGCATAACCAATACACAATCATATGACATGAAGAGGCAAAGCATGAACAAACATGGTAATCACATATTCATGATACAAATGCAAACACAAGACAACACAAAAGACAAAAGGAGCCGAATGGACACTAATTTCCAAAATACTTACAGATTGTTGTTGGATAAAATGCAGGTGGGCCTTGTCTTGTCTTGGAGAGTTTAGTTCGTACAGCTAACAGTTCAGATGCTATGGCTTTCCTTAGTGACAGGCTACCAACATCAAAGCACCTTTCAACAGTAAATGAACCAGATGGCTGCATTGCAAGCTCCCCAAAATGTCCACGTAACTTCACAACTAATCTGCGCTTCTGTTTTGTGGAAGCATCTGAAGCAAGAAATGCTTCAATGACACGCGCTCCTCGAGCATCTTTAGCTGGTAGTTTCTCCCCCAAGATTGCATTGATTTCCAGAAGGAAATATGGTTCCTCTGCATTCGACTTCCATATACGTATCCCTTCTTTGCTGTTGAATATTAACCTTGTAGTAAAGACTGGTTCAATCCCATCATATCTCTTCATAAATATTTTCATCTTCAAGTGGCAGTGACAAACTCTTGACATGCGTTGAGCTCAAATGTTCAGTTCCATCAGCGATCATAGACCGAACTATCTTCTCTATTTCATCACGAAGAACAGGGTTGTCTCTCAAGTATTGTAGTGCTCTATCTCTCCCTTGCCCCAACCTATGGTCCCCATAGCTGTACCAAGAGCCCTTCTTTACAACAACATCCGTCATTTCAGCACAATCCAAAATGCATCCCAAATTGCTCAATCCCTCTCCAAATATGATTTCAAATTCTTCTTGCTTGTATGGCCTTGAGACTTTACTCTTCTGCACTCTTACACGAACCCGAAGCCCAATATCCTCATCACCTTTAACAGACTTTATCTTCCCAGTAGAACGTATTTCGAGACGAACTAGAGCAAAGAACTTTAATGCAATTCCTCCGCTAGTCACTTCTGGGTTCCCATAATATACTCCAATCTTATATTATCTTATTAAGAAAAATTAGAGTGCAACCAGCTTTAGAGGCATTTCCTGACATCTTACGTAGAGCCTTGCTCATAAGACGTGCTTGCAATCCCATTTGCTGCATCCCGATCTCACCTTCAATCTCTGCTCGTGGAGTGAGAGCTGACACTGAATCAACGCAAATTAAATCTATGGCACCAGATCGGCACATACGATCTGCAATTTCTAATGCCATTTCCCCATTATCTGGCTGGCACACAATCAAATTTTCGACATCCACTCCCAGTGCTTTTGAATATGCTTGATCAAAAGCATGCTCTGCATCCACAAGCATTGCATTGCCACCAAGCTTCTGCACTTCGACAATGGCATGGAGTGCTAGAGTAGTTTTTCCACTACTTTCTGGTCCATATACCTCCACAATTCTTCCTTTGGGAAGGCCACCACCTAATGCTAAATCTAGTGTCAAACAACCACTCGGAAAAGTTTCAACCAGTGCTCCAACGGCATCTTCACCATTACCATCACCAACAAAATTCCTATTAGCTTGTTCGGGGGGTTGCCTAGCAGCACGAGCAACATTTCTATCCCTTTCATCTTCTCTCTCAGCCTCCTGTCCTCCAAGCTCTCGCAAATGACGCAAATAGTCCCTCAAAGAAGTGGCTCCAAGAAAAATAAACACAATGCTAGCAGAAAAAAGGAACCCATGCAAACAATCAGTAAGAATGATCGTGGCTGAAATATGGCTTAAGAATAATCTCTGAGCTTCACCAAAACTCCTGATGAAAGCCAACCGCCATATCCAAAAGGTAATGAAAGGTATAATAAGTAGCCAAACTGATAGTACAAAACTAAGGCGCAAAAAGAACTGCAGAACATGACAAGCTTTTATTGCCATCCCAACAACAAACTCCTGAAAAGGAAGCCTTGCTGGAGCATTCCTAGCATACACAGGGGAGAAAGAAAATGCATGCTTGCAAACCTCGCATTGGCGAGCATTGTTGTGACTGAGCCACTGAAGAAGACAATCCTGGTGGACAAATTTGATGCTGTCGCTACAGGCGCAAGGGTATTGGAGTGGATTCTCTACATCTCCAGGGTTCCGACAGATCCTGCAAACGTCTTCCTCTTCTTCTTCCTCCATCTCCGCATCATACTTCGCCGCCGCCGCGGACACCGAAGACGCCGTTGATGACGTCGCTTTTTCTTCCTTCTCTGACGATGAGGACGATGTTGATGGCAATGGCTTTATGCTGTCCGCAATAACAGCATCTGTGGAGGAAATGGGGTTTTCACCGACCAGAGGAGGAGAAGGCGGAGCCGCCGGGGCAATCTCCATCGTGTTGAGTTGGCTCAGTGAGTTTGCGGGAGAAGGACCGTATCGGATGAGTCTTATGGGATTTTATAAGTATTTTACTATCTTTTTGTTGGTGACGACCGAGAGACTGAGACCGAGGCGAGTTTTGAGATGAGTTCCTTCAAAATTGTGCTGCCGCATTGGCCATCTTGAATATGAATTTCAAGAGGACATCAAGTGGGACCTGAGAGTTTTTAATGGAACCGGGTCATGTCCTAAGATGATAGGGAGCTGGGATTGTTGGTCCATGGCAGTGGCAGCTCCCTTTCTTTTTTCTTCTTCTTTTCGCTTTTTTGCTCCCTCAAAAGAAACCAAACCAAGCTTTTTCTCTTTTCCTTTTTTTCAGCCGTCAGCCCCTTTTTCCTCAACTAATCAGCCCCTTTATATCTCCATTTCTAACCTAAAAAAATGGGTAATGTCTAAGTTACCCTTCCTTTACTTTTTCAAGTCTCTCTTTTCTCTTTTTTTTTTCAAATATTTTCGATTAAAATAGTTTATTTTAAAAATCTAATAAAGCTCAAGATTAAACTTTTTCACCTCGGGTTTAAATTGTATTTTAAAATTGGTAATTTTACGGTCCGATTTTATTTGAACAATTAAAGCTAAAAAATATATATATATAATTTAGAACATTTTAAAAATCTAAAATCGCGACCGTGACTTTTACAAAAATATTAAACCCGAGAGGGGGACAAATCAAAATTGGTTTTAAAAGGCCCGGACGAAATTAGGTGTCTACAGCTGCCCCTCTTTGGCTGTTGCTGAGAATCAGGAATCAGGCAAAGAAAAATTAGACAACAATTTTGTCCGGTCTGTGAAATCACATGTGAAGGAAAGGAAAGGGGTTTTCTTTTTCATTTCTTCATTCATTTTTGCATTTTTCATTTTCTTCTTGTTTTCTTCTTTTTTTCTTCTTTTTTTCTTCTTTTTCTTTTTTCCTTTTTTCTATTTTTTTCTCTTTTTTCATTTTTTCATATATTTTTTATAAAAAAAAAAAACAATAAATTGAAGATTTTATCCTTAAATTGAATTCCCTGCCTAAACAAGGCTCGATTCGTCTTAAGTAAAATGAATTCAATTTTCAAAAGAAAAATTTATGCCCGAAGGTCTTTAAAATTGGTGCCCGGAGGTCTTTAAAATTGGTGCCCGGAGGTCTTAAAAAAACTGGTGCCCGAAGGTCTTTAAAATGGTGCCCGGAGGTCTTAAAAAAACTGGTGCCCGGAGGTCTTTAAAATGGTGCCCGGAGGTCTTTAAAATTGTGCCCGAAGTTCTTAAAAAACTGGTGCCCATAGGTCTTTAAAATGGTGCCCGGAGGTCTTAAAAAAATTGGTGCCCGGAGGACTTAAAAAACTGGTGCCCGAAGGTTTTAAAAAACTGGTGCCCGAAGGTCTTTAAAAAACTGGTGCCCGGAGGTCTTTTAAAAATGGTGCCCGGAGGTCTTTAAAATGGTGCTCGAAGGTCTTTAAAAAACTAGTGCCAAGGAGGTCTTTTAAAAATGGTGCCCGGAGGTCTTAAAAAACTGGTGCCCGGAGGTCTTAAAAAAAACTGGTGCCCGAAGGTCTTAAAAAAACTGGTGCCCGAAGGTCTTTAAAAAAACTGGTGCCCGTAGGTCTTTAAAAAACTGGTGCCCGAAGGTCTTTAAAAAAACTGGTGCCCGAAGGTCTTTAAAAAAACTGGTGCCCGGAGGTCTTTAAAATGGTGCCCGAAGGACTTTAAAATGGTGCCCGAAGGTCTTTAAAAAACTGGTGCCCGGAGGTCTTTTAAAAATGGTGCCCGAAGGTCTTAAAAAACTGGTGCCGGAGGGCTTAAAAAAAACTGGTGCCCCTAGGTCTTTTAGAATGGTGCCCGGAGGTCTTAAAAAAACTGGTGCCCGAAGATCTTTAAAAAAAACTGGTGCCCGTAGGTCTTTAAAAAAACTGGTGCCCGGAGGTCTTTAAAATGGTGCCCGAAGGTCTTTAAAATGGTGCCCGGAGGTCTTAAAAACAGGTGCCCGGAGGTCTTTTTTTAAAAAAAAATTGGTTCCCGAAGATCTTTAAAAAACTGGTGCCCGGAGGTCTTTAAAATGGTGCTCGAAGGTCTTTAAAATGGTGCCCAGAGGTCTTAAAAAAACGGGTGCCCGAAGGTCTTTAAAAAACTGGTACCCGAAGGTCTTTAAAAAAACTGGTGCCCTTAGGTCTTTAAAAAATTGGTGCCTGAAGGTCTTTAAAAAAACTGGTGCCCGAAGGTCTTTAAAAAAACTGGTGCCCGGAGGTCTTTAAAATGGTGCCCGAAGGTCTTTAAAAAACTGGTGCCTGGAGGTCTTTTAAAAATGGTGCCCGGAGGTCTTAAAAAACTGGTGCCCGGAGGTTTTAAAAAAAATTGGTGCCCGGAGGTCTTTTAAAATGGTGCCCGGAGGTCTTAAAAAACCTGGTGCCCGAAGGTCTTTAAAAAACTGGTGCCCGGAGGTCTTTTAAAAATGGTGCCCGGAGGTCTTACAAAACTGGTGCCTGGAGGTCTTAAAAAAAACTGGTGCCCGGAGGTCTTTTAAAATGGTGCCCGGAGGTCTTAAAAAAACTGGTGCCCGAAGGTCTTTAAAAAAACTGGTGCCCGTAGGTCTTTAAAAAACTGGTGCCCGAAGGTCTTTAAAAAAACTGGTGCCCAAAGGTCTTTAAAAAAACTGGTGCCCGGAGGTCTTTAAAATGGTGCCCGAAGGTCTTTAAAATGGTGCCCGGAGGTCTTTTAAAAATCTGGTGCCCGAAGGTCTTTAAAAAACTGGTGCCCGAAGGTCTTTAAAATGGTGCCCGGAGGTCTTTAAAATGGTGCCTGGAGGTCTTTTAAAAAAAAAAAACTGGTGCCCGAAGGTCTTAAAAAACTGGTGCCCGGAGGTCTTTAAAATGGTACCCGGAGGTCTTTAAAATGGTGCCCGGAGGTCTTTAAAATAATGCTTTTTGATGTAGATGTTGAATAAGATACGAAATGACTTAAACTGGTGCAAATGTCTTTGATGCAAATGTAAATGACTTAGATTGATGCAAATGCTTCTTGATGTAGATGCACATGTTGAATAAAATTCTGGATAACTCCTCCAAAAGAAGATTTCTCATTTTTCAAAATTATAAGACCCTGGATATCTCCACCAGAGGTTTCAGCTATCACCACCGAAGACTTTTTCACTTTTAAAACTGTAAAATTCTGGATATCCCCACCAGAAGCTTTGGCTATCACCACCAAAGACTTGCTCATTGTAAAATTCTGGGTAACTCCTTCAGAAGAAGATTTCTCATGTTTCAAAATTATAAATCCCTGGATATCTCCACCAGAGGCTTCAGCTATCACCACCGAAGACTTGTTCACTTTTAAAATTTGTAAAATTTTGGATATCCCCCACCAGAAGCTTTGGCTATCACCACCAAAGACTTGCTCATTGTAAAATTCTGGATAACTCTTCCAGAAGAAGATTTCTCATTTTTCAAAATTATAAAACCCTGGATATCTCCACCAGAGGCTTCAGCTATCACCACCGAAGACTTGTTCACTTTTAAAAACTGTAAAATTCTGGATATCCCCACCAGAAGATTTGAGAAATGATGCAGATGCGCATGTCTTTTAACAAGGTGCTCATGCTTCATGGTGCAAATGTAAAATATTTCTTAGTGCAAATGCAAATGGCCTGGATTGATGCCCATGTTTCATGATGCAGATGCCCCTACTAATTGTGTTCATGTAACTGGTTTATGAATGGTGTAACTACAATTACCACACATTAATGAAAATGCAATGATTCTAGAAATGATGCAATTGCTTGAAATGACACAAATGCGAATTCCATGAAGAATGTAAATGTAACGGTAAAATGCAGATGCTTATGGAATAATGCCAATGCAAATATCCATGAATGATGCAAATGCTTGCTGACACTGTGTAGATGCAAAAGCTCGATAAAAAGATGAGTGCTCATGAGTGATGCAAATGCCCCCGGTTGTTTTTCTAGACTTTGGCTTAGCCTTTCGAATTCATTTTTCCTCTTCAAATCAGAGTATATCTTCAATTCATTTTGGCTATTCTCTTTGCCCCAACAGTTTTCAAACTTTCATCAACAGAGATCTGAACCGGGTTCTATTTCTTCTTCTCATATCTGAAAGTCAGGACCTATCTTGGCAGTTCTACCTTTGAGTTAGAAAAATCCTTGTCTCATGTCAACATCAAAATGGGTATTTCAAAAAATCTCTTTATTTGTTTTCACATTTTGAAAACTTCTGAACAAAAAATATTAACCCCACAATGTGTGATGTATAAATCTTTTGAAGACTGATGATCATTATTAGAAATTTCTCTAAGTATCAATCTGGGTTTTTCCAACTGGGATTGGCAAGGCTTGGTATATCAAGATTCTGGCTTTTCCAGGAAAACTTCATGACAAAAATGTATATCCCTTCTAGGCTCACAAATGGAATAGGTTTTATAAATCATGAATTCATTGAAACCAAGCAAATTCAACATTCTTTTAGTTTCCATATGAAGGCATTTTGACAAGCGTCAATATTGGTTGGGATGTTTAAACTAGAAAGGTGATTTGGAGGAAAAAAGTTTCAGTTTGAAATCAATCATCCGAATGAGAGTTGACACTTTGGGAGGTTCAGGAATTCCTAGATGTTCCTCGATGACCACTTCTTTATGATGATCTTCTCTTTTGTGGCATCGGCACTATCATAGATGGCATCGAAAATTCCCATCTTACTCTAGACCGCCCATTTTTGGGTTTTCGCCCTAGAGTCTCATTCTTTCCATTTTCCTTCTCTTTCTTTTTTCATTGTTTTACCATGAACTTGAGAATTCTAAATTCTTCCTTAGTGAAATGAGAATTTGATGAGATGGGATGGGATAAAATCCGAGGAAAAACCTTTCAAATTAAATATTCATGCTTGATCAAAATGGACTTTTAAAGCACGTGATGTAGGCCATGGTTCGGGGTTCAAAAAAGAAAGGATAAATAGGCCCAAAATATGTGTTTGAGGGTAATCAAATCAAGGATCATTTCTTGAAAAGGATTTTCTTTGAAGCATTTGTCCCTTTTGAACTTTTCATTCCTTCTGACTTTGCTTTTTTCTTCCCTCGTTCTTGGCTTTCAATTTGCCATGTCTTTCACACATTTTGTTTTCTTTTTTATTGTGTTTTTTTGTTTTTCTTGGCTTTCATTTCGCCATCTTTTCCTCTTCTTTTTTGTTTGACAGAGTGCGCCCGTATTTATTCGGGGCTCCATTTGCTTTGTGTCTGTCCTTGAGCTAGGACTCATTTCTCAGTGATCTTTAAAAAGATATTTCCTCGCATTTGCCCCCCAGTGTAGAGGGTGATCCTTGATCAGGGTTCAAAGAATAAAGAATTCTTTTGGCTCAAAAGGGGTGATTATGGATAATTTCTTTTTGTGTGAAAGGGATATGAAAGATGGCCATTTCTCATGTCAAGCATAAATATTCACATTGAAAAGCAATCCCCAGGGGAAATAGATATTCAGAATTTCATTTTGCACTTTGGAATCATCCGAATTCTCGTATGCATGATATCACAAATTTTTTTTTTCGTTGCATGCCCCAATGATTCATGCATTTAGTCCATCCTTATTCACCATGTATCCATCATTTCCACATATGATGCCCCAATTTGATTAACCAATGAGAATTTGTATCAACGAGGAACATAGCAAGTCCAGGTCTGTACTGAAAAGGCTGAATTTCAAATCTGAGTTCTTTGAAGAGACAAGGAAAATATGACCCAAAAAACGGGTTTTCTCTGGGACAAAGGATAATCTATTTTAATCATTGTGCCCCAGGGTGTCAAACATGAAGTGATGTCTGGGCAATTAGTGTTTTGTGGTCATTGGGAAAGGTCATGAATGGTTTTAGCACAATCTTGACACACACCAAATTTTCAAAATCTGGATTCTTGAAAGAATGTCTTATTTGTTTGATTTTCAAGGAATTTGAAAATTTTCAAAAAGTTCATTCCTTTGTTCATAGCCTAGACTAAGATCTACGTCTTTTCTTATTCTGTGATGACAATGGTTTTATGAAGTCAAATCATTCATATTCCTTGAAGCATTAGGTCTTTCAAGTGGTCTCGGTTCAAAAGATTTAGGCTTAGTAAAGCCTAAAAGAGAGGGCTGAAGGTATTGGGTCATTTCTAACAATGATCATCAATATTCTCAAGATTGTTCATTATTTCATGTGAAAATCACTTATTTACTGTTTACCACAAATTTTCTCAAAGTTTCATTTATTTTTGCAAATTCAAATTCATTGCTAAAATAAAATGAACACAAAATATTTAAATTCAAAATTTATTTATTTCATGTAGATGACATCATGAGACGAGCGCTTTCATCATCAAAGTGTATAGAAATATATGCATCAGAATGCCCCTATTGACATGCTTTCAAAGATAACAATTCTTATCCTCAAAATTCTTCAAGAGGAAATCAATCTATGGTAAAACAGATCTCCAATGTTCGATAAGCTCTGGAATCCAAATGCCATCGTGGACAAGACCCTCAATTATTTCCTTCAGTTTTCTGTATTTTTTAGTCGAATGCCCAATTGCTCCAATATGATACTCGCACTTGCTGTTGGGGTCATAGCTTTTAGCCGACGAAGAAAACTCTTCAAAGCTAAGCCAATTTCTATTTCATCTTATTAATGTGTTTCATGATGAATGAGCTATGAATGTCATGAGTGCAATTTGATGCATGTGAAGGATAAACAAAGTTATGTGTGGTCATATACAGTGGAAACATGTTGACCATGTATGCTATAAATGCAACACGATGCCAACATGATGCATTTAAAGAATAAGAAAAATCAATGCATGGATATATGCAATGAATGACCATGTATGTTCCAACTGCATTTCTCAATGAATGATCATATACACTATTAATGCCACACAATGTCAATTATGATGCATGTGAAGAATAAATGATTGACACAGAGTATATACAAAGTTAATCTTGCTAACCGTGTATGTCATGAATGCAACTTGACGCCAATATGTCAAATTAATGCGTGAGCATATATGGAGAACTCATGATGACTGTGTATGCCATGAATGCAACCTGATGCCAACATGATGCATGTAAAGAATAAGCAAATTAATGCATGGATATATACAATGAATGACCATGTATGTTTTAAATGCATTTCCCAATGAATGATCATATACACTATGAACGCCACACAATGTCAATTATGATGCATGTGAAGAATAAATGATTGACACAGAGTATATACAAAGAAAATCATGCTGACCATGTATGTCATGAGTGCAACTTGATGCCAATATGACAAATTAATGCA
Organism: Fremontodendron californicum; assembly: GCA_030761205.1. Lineage (NCBI taxonomy): Eukaryota > Viridiplantae > Streptophyta > Magnoliopsida > Malvales > Malvaceae > Fremontodendron > Fremontodendron californicum. The sequence continues at coordinate 2,094,774 of JAULJL010000033.1, forward strand.
TGAGCATATCATGACGACTACGTATGCCATGAATGCAACCTGATGCCAACATGATGCATGTAAAGAAAGAATAAATTGATATATGGATATATACAGAAAAATCATGCTGGCTATGAATGCATGAATGCAACTTGATGCCAACATGATGCATGTAAAGAAAGAATAAATTGATATATGGATATATACAGAAAAATCATGCTGACTATGAATGCAATGCATGAATGCAACTTGATGCCAACATGATGCATGTAAAGAAAGAATAAATTGATACATAAGTATATACAAATAATGACCATGCATGTCATAAACGTATTCTACAATGAATGACTATGCATGTTATGACTGTAACATGATGTCAAAATGATACATGTAAAGAATTCATAAATTTACACTAGGGTATATACAAAGAATGACCATCTATATCACAAATGATTTTACAATGAATAACCATGCATGTTAGGACTATAACATGATGTCAAAATGATACATGCAAAAAAAAATAAATGAATTAACACAAAGGTATATACAAAGAAATCAATGATTACACAAAATTGGTGGGACCATAATCTTGATTATTCAAAAAATCTCATTATACAAGATTTGCCTCCAAATTTATGATTTTTTGAAACATGTTTTTTTTTTTTTTTTATGAAAAACCAATCACATTATTTTCAAAAGAATTTCAGGGTGGATCCTACCATGGTATAATATGCAAATGTTCATGTGACACTACCGGTTTTATGAAATCATCAAATGAAATTACCAACTGTTTATTGCAAAGAATGAGATCAATAACACAACCAAAAAATGTACATGCTCTATTCACACATGAATGAAATGTGCAAAATGCAAAAATGTTTGAAAAAGGATTTTTATTTTTTAAAACAATTAATGAATATTTTGCCCCGACAAATATCTACTTATATAGGTATCACAGTGCCTTTGGGACGGATTAACACATTTATTACGGGCGATGTGTTAAATCCGTCATTTCAAAATGCACAATCCAAAATGCATCCACTCTTATGCGAATTTGAAATCCGTCCCATAGCTGTACCAAGAGCCCTTCTTTACAACAACATCCGTCATTTCAGCACAATCCAAAATACATCCCAATTTGCTCACTCCCTCTCCAAATATGATTTCAAATTCTTCTTGCTTGTATGGCCTTGAGACCTTACTCTTCTGCACTCTTACACGAACCCGAAGCCCAATATCCTCATCACCTTTAACAGACTTTATCTTCCCAGTAGAACGTATTTCGAGACGAACTAGAGCAAAGAACTTTAATGCAATTCCTCCGCTGGTCACTTCTGGGTTCCCATAATATACTCCAATCTTATATTATCTGATTAAGAAAAATTAGAGTACAACCAGCTTTAGAGGCATTTCCTGACATCTTACGTAGAGCTTGGCTCATAAGACGTGCTTGCAATCCCATTTGCTGCATTCTGATCTCACCTTCAATCTCTGCTCGTGGAGTGAGAGCTGACACTGAATCAACGCAAATTAAATCTATGGCACCAGATCTGCACATACGATCTGCAATTTCTAATGCCATTTCCCCATTATCTGGCTGGCACACAATCAAATTTTCGACATCCACTCCCAGTGCTTTTGAATATGCTGGATCAAAAGCATGCTCTGCATCCACAAGCATTGCATTGCCACCAAGCTTCTGCACTTCGACAATGGCATGGAGTGCTAGAGTAGTTTTTCCACTACTTTCTGGTCCATATACCTCCACAATTCTTCCTTTGGGAAGGCCACCACCTAAGGCTAAATCTAGTGTCAAACAACCACTCGGAAAAGTTTCAACCAGTGCTCCAACGGCATCTTCACCATTACCATCACCAACAAAATTCCTATTAGCTTGTCCGGGGGGTTGCCTAGCAGCACGAGCACCATTTCTATCCCCTTCATCTTCTCTCTCAGCCTCCTGTCCTCCAAGCTCTCGCAAATGACGCAAATAGTCCCTCAAATAAGTGGCTCCAAGAAAAATAAACACAATGCTAGCAGAAAGAAGGAACCCATGCAAACAATCAGTAAGAATGATCGTGGCTGAAATATGGCTTAAGAATAATCTCTGAGCTTCAACAAAACTCCTGATGAAAGCCAACCGCCATATCCAAAAGGTAATGAAAGGTATAATAAGTAGCCAAACTGATAGTACAAAACTAAGGCGCAAAAAGAACTGTAGAACATGACAAGCTTTCATTGCCATCCCAACAACAAACTCCTGAAAAGGAAGCCTTGCTGGAGCATTCCTAGCATACACAGGGGAGAAAGAAAATGCATGCTTGCAAACCTCGCATTGGCGAGCATTGCTGTGACTGAGCCACTGAAGAAGACAATCCTGGTGGACAAATTTGATGCTGCCGCTACACGCGCAAGTGTATTGGAGCGGATTCTCTGCATCTCCAGGGTTCCGGCAGATCCTGCAAACGTCTTCCTCTTCTTCTTTCTCCATCTCCGCATCATACTTCGCCGCCGCCGCGGACACCGAAGACGTCGTTGATGACGTCGCTTTTTCTTCCTTCTCTGACGATGAGGACGATGTTGATGGCAACGGCTTTATGCTGTCCGCAATAACAACATCTGTGGAGGAAATGGGGTTTTGACCGACCAAAGGAGGAGAAGGCGGAGCCGCTGGGGCAATCTCCATCGTGTTGAGTTGGCTCAGTGTGTTTGCGGGAGAAGGACCATATCGGATGAGTCTTGTGGGATTTTATAAGTATTTTACTATCTTTTTGTTGGTGACGACCGAGAGACTGGGACCGAGGTGAGTTTTGAGATGAGTTCCTTCAAAATTATGCTGCCGCATTGGCCATCTTGAATATGAATTTCAAGAGGACATCAAGTGGGAGCTGAGAGTTTTTAATGGAACCGGGTCAGGTCCTAAGATGACAGGGAGCTGGGATTGTTGGTCCATGGCAGTGGCAGCTCCCTTTCTTTTTTCTTCTTCTTTTCGCTTTTTTGCTCCCTCAAAAGAAACCAAACCAAGCTTTTTCTCTTTTCCTTTTTTTCAGCCGTCAGCCCCTTTTTCCTCAACTAATCGGCCCCTTTTATATCTCCATTTCTAACCTAAAAAAAATGGGTAATGTCTAAGTTACCCTTCCTTTATTTTTTCAAGTCTCTCTTTTCTCTTTTTTTTCAAATATTTTCGATTAAAAAAATTTATTTTAAAAATCTAATAAAGCTCAAGATTAAACTTTTTCACCTCTGGTTTAAATTGAATTTTAAAATTGGTAATTTTACGGTCCGATTTTATTTGAACAATTAAAGCTAAAATATATATATATAATTTAGAATATTTTAAAAATCTAAAATCGCGACCGTGACTTTTACAAAAATATTAAACCCGAGAGGGGGACAAATCAAAATTGGTTTTAAAAGGCCCGGACAAAATTAGGTGTCTACAGATACTAACCATGTTTTGTTTTATTGTGATTGGATTTATATTTTCTTATGCAGATTTTTGCCTAGTGGAATATTAAATGGTGTGTTCCATTTTCACTTCAACAATTGATACTATTATGCTTTGAATCCCTCTTTACTGGCTCCTTTAAGTTTGGTGGTCCGATTCTTGGTCTGCTACAAAGTGATCAGTTTGGTTGACTAGGAATGAAATGGTGATTGAAAGTAAAAGAGTTACTGTGGAAGAAATCATGTTCAAAGTTTAGTTGAGGTCTCTGTGCTGGGATAAAATTGGGTTAATGAACATTATTGAATCTTTGTGGTGGTTCAACCCTACTTGTTGTGATACAACTTCATCAAAAACTCTAGATAGAGCTGTCAATTTTTTGTCTTCATCGACACCCGTGGTGTGTATCGAATTGAAAACTTCATTACGTGGTGGTAAACATGGGTTCTCCTTTATTTGTAATCTGGACATTTTTCCTGTAATGTTTCTTTGGTGTTACTCTCTATCTGGTTTCTATATAGGTATGCATCCTATGGATCCTTTTTATGGAGAGTTTATTTGGAGCTATGTAATTTCCTCTGTTTTAATAAAGGTATGGCTTAGCAAAAAAATATATTCACTTCATTATTCATCATAGATTCCTTTGTGAAATAATGATATCATGTATCAATACTGTAAAGAATTATTATCGTTTACCATGATTTATCACTATTTTTGCATGTTTTATACAATGGAATCAAGGGGATAAACCTTGGAGGTGCAAAAGCTTGGGTTTCACAATAACTTTTTTTTTCATGGTATCTTTCTTTACCAAAGTTTCAATAGTTACTCCTTTTATGTTTATCTCAACTTTACTGCATTTGGGAACTTTTTGCTTTTCAGAAAAGAACTAATAAATTTATGTTTGGGAGTTGTTACAATCTGTTGTAGCATGACTTTGATATGAGCATTTTACACTAACATTACTAATTAGTTGTTTCCCAGGTTAATTTTTGAAAGAGAAGGTTTAAATAATAATTGCATGAGGCAATGGAAGATAAGCCATGAATGAGGAGTAGATATTGAATTTGTCTTGACTTATTTAACCAACATAGCAAGTATCAACGCTTTAAATGATGATCTATAGGATCTTCAGAGGATCATAATTATGTTTTTATCCTCTTTAAGGGACGCAAAAATTGTTAAGCTAAGAGCAAATATATGATTTTACTTTGACTACCACTATAAATCATTAAAAAAGCCATGCAATAAATTATTTCTGCACTTTTAGGTATGAACATCACTTGCATGTTTCAATGTTCTTTTAAGGTGTTTTTATATTAATGTTTCTACATTATAGATATAAAATATTAAGACAAATTTTTTTATCATCATTCTTTGATAAAAAAAAAAAGATTTAGTTATTCCAATGATTGAATGATAGATTACCTAACCATTGCAATTAGAATTTTCAGTTCAAAAATCATTGTAATCACAAGATTCAGTGCTTCAAGAAACTTTAGTTAAAATAATTCAAGATTGAAGATAATTTGTATCATTGTCTATATTCAAATGTTATAAGAGATGTATCATTCTTTACGTACAAATCCCAATTTTGTCCCGATTGTTCTCAATTTGTTATCATTGCTTGCATTCATTTGGCATTTGACAAGTTAATTCCATAATGCACTTAATTTTTTTATGCACGGGGACTATTCATGAGTTTGGAATCCTTCTAAGATGATGAGTTCAAAAAGCGAATTAGATCCAAAAAATTTGTTTTCACGTAATTTTTCGCTTGTTATTCTCTTTGATGTTATATTCTCTTTGTACTTTGAACATTGTAAATATTTATAATTGTTGCATTTAATTTTGAATGGTGTAATATTTGGCTGGCTCTTGCAAAAATAATACTTCTTATTTCTCCGATTGTTGGTTGCAAAAAAGATAGCATTTCACATTATTTCAATTTTTAAAAATCCTCCTAAAATTCATTTTTATTTGTTGTATATTTATAGCTCTAAATGAAAAAAGAAAGAGAGCAAGGAGGAAAGAGGAAAGATATTGTAAAACGATTAAGAGAAAAAATAACAAATTAAATTTAATCGGTTATTCTCGCAGCATCGCGTAGGTCGCCTTCTAGTATATTATCCATTTTGAAAATTTAAATATGACGTGTAAAGCTTTTCCATTTGTACGAATATATTTACATACATAAAATTAACTCGTGCATCGGACGTAGATCTGGCAATTCGTGTCACTATGTCGTGTTTGAATTTTGACACAACATGAATAACTGAAACACGAACACGACACGAATAATTAAACGTGTGAAATCTTGAAACATGAATTATTATACGTGTTACATGCGACACAACACGATTAACACGTTTAAAAGTAATCTGTTTAAATTTGGTATGACTGATACGATTAATACTATTGACACGTTTAAAAGTTATATGTTTAAATTTGACACAATTAACACGATTGACACGATTAATATATTTGAAAATTAAAAAAAAAAGAATAAAAATAAGTTTATTAAATTATTTTGTTGAGTATATAAAAAATTATTATTATTTATATATTTCATTGTTCTTAAATCTTAAATTTTAATTTAATGTTTTATTTATTTATTTTCGCTCTTATATTTGCGAATTGATATGTTTAAAAATAATTTAAAAAAATATATAAAAATATCATACAAATAATTACTAACTAAATGAGTTATAATTTTACTAATATTCATACTATTTATTTTTATATAAGACAATGAAATATACTAAAAAATTAAGAAATCAAAACTCAATTAGTATGAGATTTGAAACAAAATATAATGCTTATATTACTACTAATTGTTAATTTTTCTTTCATGCTGAGCTTTAATTAGTTCATTCATACTCTTTATTTTTTTATAATTTACAAATTTCTTTTATTAATTAATTATTATTTTTTAATCACAACCTAATTAATTAATAAGATCATGATATATTATTATCTTATATATAAAACTCAAAGCATGATGCTTATATTATTTAAATTAGTTAGCTTTCGTTTAAAAAAAAAAATTGTCATCTTATATGTAAAACTCAAAACATAAAATATTATTATCTTTTAAGCATGATGCTAACAACATACTAACAATCGTACTACTAATTTTTATATAAGACAACTAAATAAATGAAAAAATTAAGAAATAAAAATTCAATTCGTATGAGATTTAAAATATGATACTTATATTACTAGTTTACTACTAATTGTTTGTTTTTCTTTCATGATAACTAAACTTAATTAGTTTATTCATACTCACAATTTTTTTAAAATTCACAAAATCCTTTTTTTAAGTTATTATTTTTCCTTAATCACAATCTAATTAATTAATAAGATTATGATATTATCTTATATATGAACTCAAAGCATGATACTTATATTAATTAAATTAATTAGTTTTTTTTATTGCAAAGAGATTTGATATCATTATATGTATGGAAAAAAAATAAAAATGGTTTGCTTTACTTTCAATAGTCCTTAACAATCATACTATTATTACTAAATAATGAGCTACAAATCATACTAACATTATATAATTAAATTAAATGCTTAAAATAGTTTTTATATTGTCTATATTATATAGGTATCATAATTAGAAATTTTAAATAAATTTTATAATTTATATGTTATATTAAAATTAAATGAGTTTTATAAACGTGTTAAACGTATCAATTTATACGTGTCTACACATCTAACACACATTTAATTATTCATGTTATTAGACACATGTCGACACGATAACACGTTTAAAACACAATTAATTAAATGTGTCTTATACTTGTTATCCGTGTTTAACACGTTTATAACACGAAATTTGTCATCTCTTAAACATGTCGACACAATTAAGACACGAAACATTATTATATAAAACTCATACACAACGTGTTTTGATATCATATCTAAAATTGTTAGATCTAATCGCACGAACCATAATCTAGATGATTTATTTATTTATTTTAAGAGTACTAATCTATGTTTATTAATACTACTAACCTTATTTTTATATGGGTTCGTTTTTGGTACACTAGCAGTGTAAAATTTTTAACTCCATAAGCGGGTTAAGAGGTTGCCACATACCCCACTTCTTTTTTTAATTAGTTTTGTTTTTTTTTTATTATAGCGTACCACTATGTGTCACCCTCTTAACCCTGCTTGTGAAATCTAAATACTCCACTAGAAATGTACCAAATAATAATCCTTTTTATATTTCTAAATATTCTTAGTTACTAGAATTGATAACTGTTTTTATATAAGCTTTTCTCAAACAGTTTGGAAGATTACATAACAGAAGTTGCATTGGATTCCACAAATGTACCGCTTGTCCTAGATCTGTCAATTCTGGCTCGAACCCGATTTGACCAAAAAAGTCAACAACCCGATTTGACCAAAAAAATCATTCAATCCGTACGAATCCAAACCCGACCCAACCCGATTTGACCAAAAAAGTCAACAACCCAAACCCGACCAACCTGAACCCGAAATGACCCGCACCCAAATGGCCCGAATCCAGAATGACCCGAACCCGAATTGACCCGAAATCGAAATGATCCGAACCCGAATTGACCCGAAACCGAAATGACCCGAACCCGAAATGACCCGAAACCGAAATTACCCGAACCCGAAATGACCTGAACCCAAAATGATCCGAACCCGAAATGATCCGAACAATTAACCCGAAACGACCCGAACTTAAATTAAGTATAATTTTATTCTAAAAAATTAATTTAATAAAAATAATACCTGTAACACGAATGTCGCAACCTAAAAAAATAACGACGTCTCATCGCAAGACTTTATTATTCGTTAAGCGTGACATTAAAAAAAACCGAGGAAAAGTCGACTTAATTCCTCTAGAAAAATGATGGTTTTGAAAATGACCTTAAAAAAGACATGGAGTCGCCACCAACCTTTTTTAGCTAGGTGTGATCGGCCACCTATTAAAACCGGTTTTATAAAATATTTTAAAAATTAATTAAAACATTTTAAAAACCAATTTCAAGTCTGCGTTTTAAACCAGAGAAATCAAAGAAGCGGGTTCGGGAGTCGATTACGTGTGGGGAAGGATTAGCACCCCCACAACGCCCGTATAAATCGGTACCTTATTAATCGTGTGTTATCTCAAGTCTTGGTAAAGATTGGTTTTAAATTTAGTATTTCAAGTTAATTCCCAATTTAAAGAAAAATAATTCAATTTTTATTTGAAAATGATTCGGAATTTATAAATTCAAAATTTTCCTATATTCCCCAACAAACGTGGCAAAATATAGAAATTTTTATTAGTTTTGGAAAACTTTCCGAATCATTCTCTTTTTTGAAAGAAAGATATTCCTTTATTAATGATAATTGATGAAATTCCCTCCAGCAAACCCGGTAGAGAACTCATGAATTATTTTAACTCGGGAATATCTTTATTTTTATTGAAAACCATTATCTTTTTGAAAACATTTAAAATAAATGTATATGTATATGTACGACATAAATAAAATGACATAGTACAGTCTAAATAATATAATGCAACCTAAATGACATGACAAATATGAATGGTATGACATATAATTTAAATGACATGGAATAAAATAATGCTATCATATAATATGCATGAAAATAAAAATGCAATGCATAAAATGTATTTTTTCCTTTAATTAAGGAAATCCGTATATCTAAAAAGATATCCGGCTACCTTAGGAAAATATGTCAAATTAAATATTCTAAAACCAAAATACTTTGTGATTGTTTGAAAACAATTTTGAAAAGCTTGAATTAACAATAAAAACTGGGCTAAAAATTTTAAATGGCTCTAATTTCCTAAGTTTAAAAAATCCGGACTTGACTACCCTTAACCCGGGACTTGAAAAACCATTTTTAGAGTTTAAAAGGGCTTAGAAATCACCCTAAGTCAGTGGCTAACCCTCTTAATCAGCCCACTCTAAGTAAATTAACCAAAACAGAAAATTGGTTTTTCTTTAAGTTCAATTCTGACTCCACTGTCCAATTTTAATCCACGATTTTTTACCCTATTTTTAAAAATCCCAAAAATTCTAAAAAAAAATACTGGAGACTCAGGACATGTAAAACTACACGAGAAAAAATTGGATTAAGTTTTTGATCAAAGATGAATTCCCAGAAAAACCAGAGATGTACGAGTTTTTGGAGGAGAAAAAACTGCTTTGTTTTTCTTTAAATTCAATTCTGACTCCACTGTCCAGTTTTAATCCACGATTTTTTACCCTATTTTTAAAAATTCCAAAAATTCTGAAAAAATTATTGGAGACTCAGGACATGTAAAACTACACGGGAACAAATCGGCTTAAGTTTTTGATCAAAGATGAATTCCCAGAAAAATCGGAGATGTACGAGTTTTGGGTGAAAAAAAAACTGCTTTGCCAACACATTTTTTTTTGTCTTTGATAAAATCATTTAAAAATAAAAATAAAAATATTTGAAACTCATAAAATGACTTGAAAGCAGTAGCTAGGACTTTTTGAAAGTTAGATGAAAATTGACTAAGTAAAAAAAATCACAAAGGTAGAATAATCAATTTGACAAACTTAATTTTCCACAAGTGTGCTCAAGAGAGCATGACTTTGAACCATTAATTGGCTCAGGTCATTATTCAAGTGGCATGAACATGAAATGCATGAAACAATGCAGCAAACATAATGCATGAAATGCATGGATCTAAACCTAAATGTAAGGAAAATGCATGACATAAATAATATGGCCTAGACCTAACATGAACTTGCATGGCATTTAATGTAACCTAGACCTAAGACATGCATGGCATTTTCACAAACACTTGGTATGCTAGCATGAAAAAACTAAGTCATAACACAAAAATCACACAAGCATTTTCACAAACACCTAATAGACCAAATCTAAAACATGCTTACTAAGATATAAAACAAGAATCATGCAAAGAATCACACAAGCATTTTCACAAACACTTAATATGCTAACTCTAAAACATGCTCAAATTTAAACAACATGAAAACAGAAAATTAAAAAATGTAAAAAACATGATATCTAAGACATAAATGGCAACAAACAAAGCAACTAAATTAAATATAACTTAAGAACATGAAATAACATAATATTTAAAACATCAAAAATAAAGAAAATAGCATAAACAATATGGTAAAATGAATCAAAAACAACAACTTAAAATAAATAATGTAGGCCATTTGGCCATGGTGAGTTTATTGTAAAAACAAAATGTAAAAAAAATATACTTAAGAAAGGAAATGAAGGAAGAACAAGAAACATTATTTTAAAATGAAAACTCACCAAGTAGCTTTTGAACGGATTAAGCTATAAACCCTCAGAGTAGCTTTTGAACGGATTAAGCTACAAACCCTCAGAGTAGCTTTTGAACGGATTAAGCCACAAACCCTCTCACAAGTAGCTTTTGAACGGATTAAGCTATAAACCCTCAGAGTAACTTTTGAACGGATTAAGCTACAAACCCTCAGAGTAGCTTTTGAACGGATTAAGCTACAAACCCTCTCAACAAAAACACTATGACTCACCACCCGGATAATCCTAATACAAGTGTATAGACTATCTCACAAGGGGTAGTGGGTGATCTCAACCAAAGGCCAAGACTCTTTATTTATAAGGTGAGCACCTCCTTGGCTTGACATTACAAAGGGATGTGGGATTGGGACTTAGGCTCAAAAATGAAAATCTCTAACTTAACTCTTGATTTTAATCACTTGATTGAAAAAATCCTAAGCTTCCTCCTTCCTTTGGGCTTGGGCAGGCCAGCACTTCTCTTTTCCAGCCCAGCTCTGGTTTTTGAAAGGCCCAAAGAAGCCCTTTTCGGTTGCTTGGGTGAAACGACCATTTTGCCCCCCGGATGCAAAATAAATATCAAACGGGCTCCAAATTCAATTTTTCTTTTTTAATACTTCCAAAATAATAAAATATTGAGTTCTGGAAGTTTTCAAAATTATCCGAGTCCGTTTGCTATTTATTTGGACTTTTTCTTCCCAAAATGTCCTTTTATGCCCCTACTTTTTACCATTTTTTAAACGAGCTCCAAATCAAGATTTTTCTTCACCAATCTCTTCAGATTAATTAAAAAGTGTGATCTGGAAGTTTTCATAATTTTTGGAGCTCATTTGGTATTTTTTCGGGATTTATCGGCTTGAATTACTGCATAGGAGGCTCGGGATTTAGCCATTTTGCAAACGAACTCGGAATCAAGATTTTCTTTCGCCAATCTCTTCCAAATAATTTAAAAATGAGATCTGCAAAATTTCAAAAGATTTGGAGCCCATTTGCTATTTTTTCGGGATTTATCTTTTTGAATTATTGCATAAGAAGCCCGGGATTTGGCCATTTTGCAACCGAACTCGGAATCAAGATTTTCTTTCGCCAATCTCTTCCAAACAATTTAAAAATGAGATTGACAAATTTTTCAGAATTTTCGGAGTCCATTTGCTATTTTTCCCAAATTTTTCCAATTTTGCCCCTTTAACCTCCGAAACCCGGTTTTGCTCAAAACAAGTCCGATTTTCAGATTTTCTTCAATCTGAGCCTTGGGCCATCCTTTTTAATCATTCCTCATCCATTGGGGGCTTTGGTCTTACCAAGTCGGGCCATTTCTGTGATTCTTCCCGATTTCACCGAAATCCACTAAAAACCCTAATTCTCGGTTTTCTCCCGGATTGACTTTTCTTTCGGTTTTTCTTGCAAGTGACTTCTCCATTACTCGTAGTCAGTGCTTATATTTCATTTGGAACCTTCAATTTCGACCAGTTTGATCATTTAAGCACTTTTCCCCAAATTTCTCGGATTAGGGTTTCTTTTCTACTGAACCTCCAAATCCCAATTTCCGAACTCCATATCTTTCAATGTAGACCTCGGATTATCAAAATTCTTTCTCCATTTTTCAATTGAACTTAAAATCTTGATTTTGAAAGTGGGTTGACTTTTTCAGTAGTTGACTTTCTGGGGTTGACTTTTTCGGGCTTGACTTTTTCGGGGTTGACTTTTTTTTCAAGTTTGACTTTTTGTGCTCTCCCTTTTAAACTAAGTCTCGGAGTCTCACCTGCAGGATGAAAACAGTCTTTTTATACTTGGAAACATCAATATGGGAAGAAAACATACCTGTTTAGTGGTCCGGACAAAATTAGGTGTCTACAACGAATTATTAATTTATTTTAATTTTATAACTTGTAATTATCATTTTGAAATATGATAAAAATGCAATTATCATTTGGTATGTATAAATTGATCATATTCCTATATTTGTTCTCTTCTCTATATGTAGAATAGTGTAGTGACTATACATGTACAATACAAGTATAGTACAAGATCTATAATTATACTATTATGATAATTTTTTTATCATGTGATTATATATTTTTTTGAATTGTTATTATAATTTTAAAATATATTATATTATTTGGAATGGAATGGAATTGAATTGAATTGAATTGAATTTTTTAATCAACGTATGGAAATAAAAACAAATATTTGTTTAAACTTGAAAAAATATTACATCTGAATTTATATGAATAGTCTGACCTGTGAACAGATCTAGTTAAAGTAATTCACTCTCAATTTAGTTGGAAAAAAACTAAAATTTTTACTTGAAAAAAAAAATTTGAATCTTAATATTTTAAAATAAAAAAGCATGCATTAATTATTGAATTAAACATTCAATGATAATACGTATTATATATATATTTAAAATACATATAAAATAGATCACTGAAATGTGTTTTATTATAATGATTTGTATACAGTATAATAATATTTTATCATATGATATATAATAAATTAATATAACAATACTCGAATAGAACATGAAATATGACGTCAGATTGTTAAAATATTAATCGTATAAAAAGTTATAAAATTGTGTAAAACTAATTTTGTTTACATTAAAGTTTCAAAATGATCCGATATCTCTATCATATTGATCAAGAATACTGTCTTTTTCAATATATATTTAACGATTGAATTTTTTTACATCGAACAAATAATTAGACATTTTTAATTTACTTAAAGCTCGACGTGCATGATCTACATGAATAGATCATGAAATATGACGGTCGGGTTATTAAAATATTAATCGTATACAAAGTTATGAAAGCGTGTAAACTAATTTAGTTTACTAGTGTAAGTGGATCCCTCCCTCCTCTAATAAAAATTATACATTATACAAATATATATATATATATATATATATATCAGTACTTCAATATGTTAAGAATTCTACCTTTGCTTATTATAAATTTTTTATTAATTTAATTTTATACATTATGTTTAAAATTTAAAAATATTTAGCATGATTAACTAATTTAATTTCATAACATTTATTATTATATTTTTATTTTGAATAAGCATTTATTATTATATTTCTTTACACTTGATAATTAAACTTTAATGTAAAGTTCTTAAATCTAATTCAATTTTAGTAGAAAATCATTTCAATTTCTACGATTGGTTTACTTGGTAAAACTTTTAGTACTAAGAATTACTTATCAAGATTTGAATGTTTAAACAAACATAAAATTGTATATTTTTCAAATAACTAAATAGGTTCATTTAACGATTTCAGATACACGATAATATTCATTTTGTTTTTAAATATAATTTATTTTTCTTTTATTTTTATCTTTAAATTTTTTTTAATAAAATCTGATTCGATCAAATAATCTTTTTAAATTCAATCTGATTCGATTTCAAAAATTAATAAATTGAATTCAAATAACCTGAGTGTCAAACCCGAAATGATCTAAACCAGAATCACTCAAACCCGAATAACCTGAGTGTCAAACCCGAAATGACCCAAACCAGAATGACCCGAACCCGATTAACCCGAGTGTCAAATCCGAATAACCCAAATCCGAAATGACCCGAATCCAAGATGATCCGAACCCGAAATGACCCGAGTTCGAAATGACCCGAACCTAAACCTGAATGACCCGAACTCGAAATTGACCCGATTTTTTTAAGACTCTAATTGATCCGACCCGAAATAACCTAACTCAAACCTGACCCGCCCCATTGACACGTCTAGCTTGTCCTATTATCGTTGTGGCCTTCCTCCGACCAACCAAATTTATATTTATAAGAAGTAAATTATAATATATCTTTTTTTGGCTAGAAAATACTTTGTCATTTAACACTCAATAAACGTAATAAAGGTAATCTCCATAGTTATCAACATTATTCATTTATATTAAAGCTCAAGTAATGAGCCCTATCTTGACACCTGTCCCTGCACTGTTCACTTTTTCTAACTTTCGGAGCATCTGGCCCCTGAAACGACGTCGTTTTGCGTCGATACTGACAATTTCAAAAACATGTTGTGAGTAATCAAATTATTGTTAAATAGTATAATGAGTTAAAATAATTTTTGAAATAGGCTGCCCCATCTTGACACCTGTCCCTGCACTGTTCACTTTTCCAACTTTCAGAACATCCGCCCCGTTAAACGGCGTCGTTTTTGCGTCGATGCTCTTGGTTACCGTTTCTTCTCATTAACAAGATCCATTGCATGAGTTAATAATAATTTACTTATTAACAGCATGTTTTCAAAATTATCAACGCAGCATTTATTCTTTCTAGCGCGCGTTTCATTAATGGTTTGTCATTAAATTCGGCTATTTAATGTAGGAAGCGTTTCATTAATGCTTTGTCATTAAATTCGACTATTTAATGTAAGAGAATATTTTTAAATCTTGCTAGCGCGTCTCCATTAAATGCTGTTTGGTTACATTAAATATTCTCCTACATTACGAGACAAAAAATTATATTAAATGCAAACATCTGCAAATAAATGCTACCGATTTTTTTAGCCTTTCTTTCTAATTAGCCTTCCATTTAATTTTCCTTGTCTTTAACTCAATTACTCAACTCCAATCATTAATGTTTATCAACACATTAAATGCTTTGTCATTCTTTCTTTCTTTCTTTCTTTCTTTCCTTCCTTTTCTTTTTATTTTTTAATTTAATTTCAAATTTAAAAATAAAAATATGAAAACCAAAGTTCTGTAAATTTAAAACATAAAAATTTTAATTTTCTTATTTAGTTTTCCTAATAAAAAAAATTAAAAGACTAACAATAATTTCCCTAAAATTAATTTTTCTTTGTTTTAATTTTTCCCGTTAAAATTTTTTAAAAAATACTTAAATATATTTTTTTAAAAAAAATTTTTCAATTAAATTTTTTTTAAAAAAAAATCTTTAATGAAAGAGAAACGAAAAGTACTTTTGCATTTAGAGTTATTTTGTCTTTATAATATCATTTATAATAATTTTTTAAAATTCATATTATATTAAATGCAAACAACTGCAAATAAATGCTTTCATCGTTTTTCATGTGTTTTCTGAACTTAAATATTCTCTCCTAAGCCATTAAATTAACTTTGCTAGCATTAAATTAAATGCTTTATCATTAAGTATTGTATACCTCCTTTTTTTCATCTACGCACCTTATTGTCTTATTAATTATTAATGTTTATGAGCACATTAAATACTTTTCATTAAATTTTCTATCCAAGAATTGTTTATCTTACTCTTTCGACGTATACTATACCTATCTTACTTCTGTCTTTTGTTTTTTTTTAACCATTAATACCCCACCCGTTAAAATCATTGGTAAATATGAAAAACATGCTCTCATATATAAGTTATTATTAAATAGTTTAATGAACAAAAGTTATTTTAAAAAGGAATGTGTAACACCCTGTCCGAATAATCTACCTAAAATCCGGCAGAGTTTTCTTTCTATCTCAACTATAAACCCTCCTGCAAATAACACTCAATTCATATCCTCAACCAGCAATATTTCTCAATACTATTATCACATATATCCATCATATTCAAAAATTATCCATGATCAATTTATTCTCAAGTCAAAACATACTGATCTATTGTCTCATATCTTCAAATACATACTTATAATATATCCAAAAGTAAACCTATCTCAGCAAGGTTTACTAGATAAAAACATCAAAAGATCAAGACTTCAATAAATTTTTAGTATGATGCCCACCACGTCAAAATACTATTTGAAGCAAAGAATATAGGAAGGTTGCAATCCCGACATATAACTGTACACCTGGAAATGAGAATATGAAAAGGTGAGATATATGAATATCTCAGTGAGTAGACAACATTTAAAGCATGTGAAAACTGTAATGGTAGTCTGTAAAACATAATTGACATTTTCAAAATAGATAATAATAAAATCATAATGAGTAATTCAAAGACGTAGCAAGCTTTTCAAATGTATAACAATATTATAATATTAAATCAATGTATTAAATCTGTGAAGTAAATCAAGTTACGTATAATTGGGCTCCAACTTTCTGTCATGCATAAGAGTACATCCATGAAATAGCCAGGCAATATCCATGTAGGCATACTAGTAGCCGGCCCCAAAGGCCAATACCATCATAGGACGCCCCAAAGGCATATGTGTCACTATGATGTGCCCCCAAAAGGCAAATATAACAGGATAGGGACTCTGGAGGTGGCTCCCACCACAAAGGCGTAGCACGCAGCTCCCATATCGCTTTTTAATATCACGGAATTGGGACTCTGGAGGTGGCTCCAGCCGCAAAGGCGTAGCACGCAGCTCCCGTATTCCGGTCAAGGGAATAATCTCATACATTAAGTTAGGTGGAGCCAAAACCATGTACGTCAAATTCTATGTATAATCATATTTCATAAATCAACCAACTTACTAGATATAATATTTCTTGAAATAAATGTACTTTAATAACAAATCAATTCATATGATTAAATATCGTATATACCTTTAATACGCAAAATAAATATTATGCTAAAAATATATATATATATATATATATAATTACAATTAAAGAAATTTCAAATAACTATAGTTGTCGTCTACTCACTATCCTTGAGATGATCTCACTGTACACCTCGACCTGAAACTTCGGGATCCACAGGAGATGTCAGCTCTACTTGGCCTAGAGATTAACGATAATTAGTATCTATACATACTCAAAGCATTACACACTTATGAATGCAACTTAAATCTCATAATCTTTCCTCAAGGTCAATACTAATTTCTCATACTCAAAACAACATATCCTTAATTTTTAATATCATTTCCATAATCATTTTCTCCATAATTCAACTCCATAATCATGTCCTTATCAAATTCGTTTCTAGTATTCCATGCCTTAGAGATTTTCATAATCCATAACCATCATTTGATACTATATTTCTCTTAGGCAATAAATTCCTTAATATCAAGTTAGATTAGAAAATCATAACTTGAGTTTGGTAAGGAATTTGGAAGTGATCCCAATTGTTTTATTTCAACCAATATATCTAATTTATGAATAAAATAACTAACTTATACAACTAGAACAAAATTTTGATCAAATTTGATAAATCCCGAAACCATGCTGAAACAGAGATCAACACAGAACAGTAAACTTCACCGAATTTTATCTTTTTAACCGCTTATCGGTTTTGGGTGATTCAAAAACCAAAATTCTCATATTGAAGTCTAGTTTCTAGGAAAAATATCAAAACAATACAAACCCTAATTTACCGAACCCAGAAAATCCGAACAGCAAGCATGCTCAGTTTCCCCTGTTTTGCTTTTTCTTCCCATTTTCTTGTTCATGCTTTCAAATCCTTTTAATTCTTACCAAGAATGAGTAAAATTCATACTTAATAGATGGATTTCAGACCTTAACATGTTTATGGAGCTATGATCTTAGCATGCCCAAGTAGATATCTAAAGAAAATGAAGAATTTATCAAGAAACTAACCTTGGATGTAATTGTTGTTGAGATTTTGGTGGAATTGTTTGAAGAGAATTTTTTTTTTTGAGAGAGAGAGATGATGGAGCCGGCTGCACTTGAAGAATAGAATGAAAAAATGTGTAGAATTTTCGGGAGAAAGGATGAAGAAAAGAGATATTTTTCTTGTTTTTGGGATAATTGCATATTAGTCCCTCAACTTTTTATAAATAACCATTAAGTCCCTAAACTTTTTTAATATGTTCATTTTGATCCTTTCTTCTTTTATTTCCTTCACTTATAACTTCTTACCAATTTTCAAGTTCGTCCTTAAAATTTTCGGGATTTAACTTTACATGATTATACGTAACCTCGGTTGTTACAGAATGAATAATTAAAAATAATTATAAAATATGTTGTAAAAACAAAATTATCCTTTATAAAAAAATTGTTCCCTTCCTTTTCTTTTTTATTTTTTAATTTAATTTCTAATTTAAAAATAAAAATTTGAAAACCAAAGTTCTGTAAATTTAAAACATAAATTTTAATTTTCTTATTTAGTTTTTCTAATAAAAAAAAATTAAAAGAATAACAATAATTTCCCTAAAATTAATTTTGCTTTATTTTAACTTTTTTAGTTAAACTTTTTAAAAAAATACTTAAATATATTTTCTAAAAAATATATTTTCAATTAGAATTTTTTTTTAAAAAAAAATCCTTTAATGAAAGATAGACGAAAATTACTTTTTTATTTACGGTAATTTTGTTTTTATAATATCATTTATAATAATTTTTAAATATTCATATCTCTTTTTTTAATAACTTTTATTTATTACACTATTTAAAAATAATTTGCCTATTCAAAACATGTTTTTCATATTTACCCTAAAATCATTAATAGTTACCATGTTCTAACGCGTTAAAATCTATCAGCATATATATTTTTTTTTGTCCAGCGGTCTGAAAGGTATTCTCTGTCCAGCGGTCTGAAGCATGTTCTCTCTTCATGATTTGTAACGCGTCAGATTTTAACGCGTAAGATTTTAACACAGTTTTAATTACCAAAATTAAAAGAATAACAATAATATCTCTAAAATTATTTTTTCTTTGTTTTTAAAATTTTTTAAAAAATATATTTAAATATTTTGTTCTTTAAATACATTTTCAATTAAAATTTTAAAAAAAAATCCTTTGCTAATTTTTTTTTTTGGTCATTTTATCTTTACAACATCTTTTATATCTTGTATCCATAAGTAAATTTAACACAGTTTTAATTACCAAAATTAACTTCGATGTGTAGTTTGCCTGAAAGATTTATATTTATACAGTGACAATGTATAAATTTATATATTATTGGTGAATCAAATGACATCACTCTATTAAAAATGAAATTATCTGTATTTATATATACACCGTCGATGCATATAATATAATTTTTTTTTTTTTTTTTGAATTGGCTCTCTTAATCTCTAATTAAGAACATTTAATTGTAAAAAACCCTTTTATCTCGATACAAGTTTAATAAATTTTAATTGTTTTTCTCTTTATTTCTATGGTTAAATAATTTTTGAAATTTTTTCTTTAAAAAAATATCCTCCTCCTTGGAAGAAAGTTATGAAATTATAAAAGCATATAGGGAGTAGTGGAGGTAGCTGGTTATTGAAAAAAGAAAAGTGAAGCTTTATTGTCTCTTGGCAAATGGCAATAAATAACCATCTGGGGTGCATTAATTAACCGTAGTTAGCCTTTTCCTTCATTCTCTGCTTTTCACACTACGCATGATATGAATTAAATACTCTACGCGTTTCTTTAAATGCTTTGTCATTAAATGCAAACAGCTGTAAATAAATGCTACTGATTTTTTTAGCCTTTCTTTCTAATTAGCCTTCCATTTAATTTTCTTTGTCTTTAACTCAATTACTCAACTCCAATCATTAATGCTTATAAACACATTAAATGCTTTCTCATTGTTTCCTTCCTTTTCTTTTTATTTTTTAATTTCATTTCAAATTTAAAAATAAAAATCTGAAAACCAAAGTTCTGTAAATTTAAAACATAAATTTTAATTTTCTTATTTAGTTTTCCTAATAAAAAAATTTAAAAGAATAACAATAATTTCCCTAAAATTAATTTTGTTTTGTTTTAATTTTTTTCGTTACAATTTTTAAAAAATACTTAAATATATTTTAAAAAAAAATACTTTCAATTAAATTTTTTTTTAAAAAAAAAATTCTTTAATGAAAGAGAAACGAAAAGTACTTTTTCATTTAGGGTAATTTTGTCTTTATAATATCATTTATAATAATTTTTAAATATTCATATCTCTTTTTAAATATTCGATATATATATATATAGATTTATAGGTTTATAATTTTAAAAAATATATATAGATTTATAGGTTTATAATTTTAAAAAAAAATTAAATATTCATATCTCTTTTAGAATACAACAAAATATATATATTGAATATTTAAAAACAGCTGCAAATAAATGCTTTTATCGTTTTTAATGGGTTTTCATTAAATATTGTATACCTCCCTTTTTTCATCTACACACCTTATTATCTTCTATCCAACATTAAATATTGTATGAGCACATTAAATATTGTATGAGCACATTAAATGCTTTTCATTAAATCTTCTATCCAACATTTCTTTACCTTACACGTATGCTATAGCTATCTTACTTTTGTCTTTTATTTTTTTGAACCATTAATACGCGTTAAAATGATTGGTGAATATGAAAAACATGCTGTCATAAGTAAGTTATTGTTAAATAGTTTAATGAACAAAAGTTATTTAAAAAATGAATGAACAATTAGAAATAATTATAAAAGATGTTGTAAAGACAATTTTATGCTTGATAAAAAAATTGTTTCCTTTAAATACAAATAATTATAAAAGATGTTGTCAAGAGAAATTTATCCTTAATAAAAAATTGTTTCCTTTAAATGATTAAGCATTTAAATACAATTTTTTTTATAAAAAAATACAAATTGGATTTGTTATTACAAATGGCGTTATAGGATAACAGTAATTAAAAATAAAAAAATTGAAAATCAAAGTTCTGTAAATTTAAAACATAAATTTTAACTTTTTTTTTTAGTTTTTCTAATAAAAAAAATAAAAGAATAACAGTACTTTTCCTACAATTAATTTTGCTTTCTTTTAAAAAAAAATTTTAAATTTTAAAAAAAATACTTAAATTTTTTGTTTTTGAAATATATTTTCAATTAAAATTTTTAAAGAATAAAATTTTCTTTAATGAAAGAGCAAGGAAAAGTACTTTTTTCATTTTGGCTAATTTTATCTTTATAATATCATTTATAATAATTTTTAAATATTCATTTCTATTTTTCAAATAACTTTTATTTATTACACCATTTTACACTATTTAGAAATAATTTCCCTATTCAAAGCATGTTTTGTAACGCGTCAGATTTTAACACAGTTTTAATTACAAAAATTAAAAGAATAACAATAATATTTGTAAAACTAATTTTGCTTTGTTTTTAAAATATTAAAAAAATAAATATTTAAATATTTTGTTCTTTAAATATATTTTCAATTAAATTTTTTTTTTTAAAAAAAATCCTTTCGTCAATTTTTTCGGGTGATTTTATCTTTACAATATCTTTTATAATAGTTTTTTATTAATTATTTATTTCTCTTCTTCAAATAACTTTTGTCCATTACACTGTTTAGAAATAATTTACCTATTCAAAGCATGTTTTTCATATTTACCCTAAAATCATTAATGGTTATCCTGTTGACGTTGACGCGTTAAAAGCATTTTTTTTCCAGCGGTCCGAGGAGTGTTCTCTCTCCAGCGGTCCGAAGGGTGTGTTTTGTTTTTACCAGATTAAAGTCTCTCCCCCGTCTGCACGAAATACCCACCTTCCATTTGTTCACCTCCTTCATCCTCTAGCTTTAGTCTCGGTCCTTCACCCACATCTAAAAAATCTATAAATAGCTCCTTCCTTGCAGATCATCTACAACATGGTTGTTAGTAGTCGAGCTTCATACCAAAACAACTCATCTTATATTGGTTAGATTTACAGCAATAGAAAGGTTAGCAAAAAAAAAAAAAACAATTTTTCTTTTCTCTACCTTTTTTCTGCCTTCGTTCTTTATGGAATGTTGATGCCATGTATTTTTTTCGTTAATAGTTATTTATTCCTTTTGTTATTTTTGGGTAAAGGATAATATAAAAGTATTAATATAAATGTATCAGACAAATTAATCATAATATAAAAGTAAGAGGAATTACTTGCCTTTCCACTCTCCATGGTGTAAAGGATAATATAAAAGTATTAATAAATTTAATAATTATATAAAGATATTTACAAACAAATATGGCATCAACGTATAAATGATAAATTTGTCAAATGCGATTTATCAATAGCTGGGAAAAATGCATAACAAATTCGAATTAAAATGACGATATTATCAAAATTTGTAATATAATCAAATAAGACAAACGTTAAAAAAAAAACATTAATTATTATTTATTATAATGATCGTATATTAAAAAAATTGAGTAATGATAAATTTGTCAAATGCGATTTATGAATAGCCGGGAAAAAATGCATAACAAATTCAAATTAAAATGACGGTATTATCAAAATTAGTAATTATTATTTATTATAATGATCGTATGTTAAAAAAATTGAGTTCATTGACCTATTTTGTAATTTTAGTGAGCAATTTAACCTTTTTAAACAAAATTGCCAATATGAATTTGTATCAAACATTTTATGAAACATTATTATATTAATTATATATATATATGTATATTAAAATGAATTAAATATTATTAAAAAAATAGCATTTAAAGTATAGAATATTATATATATTTATATATATTAAAAGATTTGCTAACGACTGTCTTTAAGACATCCTTTAAGATTAGTTAATATATTATTTATAATAATATTATTATATTAAATATAATAATTGATAATTTGATTCATTATGTTTAATATATTAGATGAAAATATTATTATATATAATAAATATTAAAAGAGTGCTCTTAGCCACTTCTATTCAAATGTTAACCCGTATTCGACCAGGTCTGGATAAGCATTTTTCAATTCGGATCGATCCGACCAAAATTACTATTTATTAATAAAAATAATTTTTATTAAAATTTAATAATAAAAATATAAAAATAACTTTTTAAACAGTGATTTTGGCTTACGGGCCGACTCGAATCGAACTTTAATAAAAGATGTGAAAAGAATTCGAACCATGAACAAATCTAATCACGTATTAGCAAAATCTATTTTAAATTTACCGATTGTGTCATCTAACTTTTACATATGTAATTATGTACTCAATGGAAAAACAAATAAAAAAATTTAATATATCTGAACAAGGTATAAGGGAGGAAATGGTAAAAACATGTACTAAGAGAATTAGCAAAATCCTTTAAAATATTAAAGGACGAACTTTTTTTTTTTTTTTGTTGAAAAAGAGTCTTAAAGAAACTCAATTTTTATCATGAATACAATTTATTGCCTTTTGCAATTAATGTATTTATTTATTTTATTGTTCCATTTATACCTAAAAAACCAGTCACTGTCATTTATTGTCTTAATTTTTTTTTTATGAATCTTAATTGTTACTTTAATGTCTTGATTGCTATTTAAAGATAATTGTAGATAATATTCAAGTTTTTTTTTTCTTTCTAGAACATGGTTGTATACTGGTACAACAATTATTAAAAAAATTGAAAGCTTGAAGGGTGGCGTTTATATATATTGATTAAAATTATTTAAAAATTATTTTATAAATTTTATTATATTTAATACATTTTTTTATTGAATTAAAAATAATAATTTATTAAAAAAAATAATATGTTGGTCTAACAAAGCTTTAACTGACACTAGTCAACTTGGCATTATGCTAGTACTCTTCCTACTTAATACTGTCCACTAATAGAACCTTAGATCTTATTTGGCATATACACGAATTTCGCAATTTGCTTTTAAAAGAAATCATCAGTAAAGTTTACAGTTAGTTTTGTTTCAACCATTATATGTCTGTGTGTGTATGTGTTTTATATGTTATGTTGGTAGTCTTTGTATCATGTATGACTTTTTTTTTTGAACAAAGAAAAATGGTGATTAACTATATATATATATATATAATATGCTGTGTATTAACTTTTTTTTTTTTTTTTTTACTTCTTTTGAGCTTAGATGTTATAAATAACTTCTAAAAATAGCAAATTTTAAATATGTGTAAATGATTATTATGGGTTTTGACAGGTCAAAGCAAAGTAAATAAATAAATAAATTGTGCTTATATTGTTTAATAGATAATTACAGATTTTTATATTCATAGATGCTTTATCTTTAGAGGAGCAAAAATAGAATAATAGGTCTGTGTCACAGCTAATAAAACATATGAATATAACATGAACACAATATTTGTATTTATTTTTTAAAAAAATATTTCATCAATTATTTATAAAGTTTTTAAATTTTATAAATAAATTTAATAAGGTAATTTATATTTTTTAAAATATATTTAAATTAATTTTAAAAACAAAACATGTTATAAATTTTTAATCTCATTTACAAAATTTTAAAAAATTCATCCTCAATATATATATATATATAAATTCTAATACTTATTATTTTTCCTGAAATGCTATAATACACCATAACAAAATAAATAAATTAAAAAACTTTACCGCCCGCGGTGAAGCGCGGGTTTTCATTAGTTCGAGTTGAAATGGTAAGTAATTTCGATCCTCAAGATAAAAATAAAGATTCGAGTCTTAAAAATTATTAATGTTGAAAGGACTTTACCATCACGTTTCTCAACTCAAACATAGACTAATCTTTCATAAACCATAAAATAAACATAAAAAAAAAAAAAACCATGAATTTCGAAAAGAAAAAAAAAAGGAAAATTAATCTCCATAGAAAACTCAGTCATAAAATAAAAATGCAATAAGCACGTTTAACTTTTAGTTATTCCTCCAACCAGCCTACGCAAGTAGATATCTTCACCAACTGTGCTCAAGTATAATATATTTAATTGTTTTATTTAAATTCTAACTTTATTATTTTTTAAAAATATCATGTGATTATTATGTTAATTAAAAATTAAAAAGTTTTACAATTTTTTAAAATAAAAATTTGTTTTACTCAAAACAGCCGTTCTTGATCTTGACCTTACTACTCTTATAAGATCATCAAATAAATTTTAAATACACACAATGGTAAGAAAATAAGGAAATTCAAAACTTATTATACTAATAAAAATAAAAAATGGTAAGAAAATATACTTTTTGATTGTAAGAATAAGCAAATAAATTTGGGTGTAATTATAATGTATAATAGTTCAACAAAATTGTAACAGTAATTTAAAGTTTCTTTTTTTTTTTTGTATTTATTGAAAAACAGTAATTTAAAGTTAGTTTTATAAGAAATCATGTTCATCAAGTGTACTCAAAATAAATTTGATTAAATATGTATTTATATCGTATTTATATTATTTTTTATGTTATAATTATATTTTAAAGTATTATATATTTATATAAATTTTGATATGTTAATAATTAATGTTATATAAATTATAAGATATTCATATATTCATATTATTAAAAAATTTGACACTCATTGGTATTTTTTAAGTAGATAGCTTTTAAAAAAATTAAGTGATTTTTTAAAAGTAAATAGATAATTTTTTTATTAAAAATATTATATAAATATTAAAAAATATAATTAATTTTATTTATTTTAAAAATTTTTAATTTAATTTAATTTAATTATTTTATATTTTTATCAATTAAATTAATATCAATTAACTCATAACATCAATTCAATTATTTTTTTTAATAATTATAAATATTTATATTATTTTTTCATACCGTATAATCATATCATACCTAACTAAAAGTTTGAGAAACAAATATATTTGGAAAGTTGTAGCAATTTATTACTATTTAAAAAGATATTTCCATTAAATTAATAGTTTACCATTTTAATAACAAAAAGTTGAGTGAAATATAATGAATGGCAGGGACAAATGCTTGTTCATTGGTTCAAGTTTCAAAGCACACCTTTACCCATTTAACACTGTGTTGTTCATATATGCAGACTGTCGGTGAGGCTATTTTTCTGCATCTTCTGATACCACCATCACCAACCATGTCTCTCTTCCACCCTCATACTCCTCCTAGTCTTAGCTGCTCCAATTCTTTTATTTCAGGTTCTCTTTCTCTCAACTTTTCGTGTTACTTCATCATATGTGTTTGTTTCTCATGAGAATTGCAAAATTATGTCAATTTGCAAGCATGCTTACCCAGTTTGCCTGGAAAATCAATTGCATTTGTTTTTTTTGCATGAACACCCATTGTTTCTGGTCTCAACTTCTATCACTCTATATTTTTCACCCCCTGTTTTGTTTTTTTTCTTTGCTTTTAACACTTATTTTCTTATCTTGATTAATCTGGATTTCCTTTTTTTTTGACCTCTATGTGTTGTTTTGCCCCCACTTGAGCAGTTTCCATGGACAGTGGAGCAAAGTCAATAACAAACACCAACACTAATGGTTTGGTATAAGAATCCTGCCTCTTATATATCTATCACTTTGCTGTTCTCTATTCTCTAATCCGAGTTGAAATTGTAGTAGAGATGATAATACTCTTAATTGTGCAGTGCTTTAAGGATACTAAAGAAAGGATTAAGAAGATGTTTGATGAGATTGAACTTTCTGTTTCTTCTTATGACACTGCTTGGGTTGCAATGCTCCCATCTCCGACTTCCCCACACAACCCATGTTTCCCTGCCTGCTTAAACTGGTTGTTGGATAATCAACTATCTGATGGTTCTTGGGCTCCTTTTCCTCGCCATCCCTTGTTAACTAAAGACACCCTTTCTTCCACACTGGCATGTGTCCTTGCACTCAGACGATGGGGTGTTGGTGAACAACAGCTGACAAAGGGTATTAATTTTCATCAATTCTATCACTCATTTTTTCCCAACACTACTGTACATGGGATAACATTTCTTCTTCTTCTTCTTCTTCTTCTTCTGCAGGACTCCAGTTTATCGAGTCACATTTTGCTTCAGTTTCTGATGAAAACCAACTTACACCTGTTGGATTTGATATCATATTTTCTGGTATGATTGAATATGCTAAGGATTTGAATTTGAACCTCCCTTTGAGATCAACAGATATAGATGCTTTATTTCTTAAAAGAGATTTAGAGCTCAGAAGGTATATTGTTGGCCATTTCTGGTTTTTTATTTTTTATTTTTTATTGTGCTAATATTTGATAGCAATCTAATGTGATATCAACAATTAGCATATAACAAGCAGAGCATTAGCCAAACCAATGTGTTGGGCTGATCAGTTTTGCCAACTTTTGTCTTTGTCAAACCTGGTTTGGTTGGCTTACTATTTGCTTAATTAGTAAAGATTGAATGCCTTTTAGAAATTAGGGGTATTTGGAATCCTAAGATTGGCTTGCACTTATTAATTATGGAAGCATTGTGAAGAAACTAAAAAAAAAAAATATTGGTTTGACATGGTCTTCCAGGCTTCCTATCATAAGACAATCTCTTCTAAATTTCTTGATTTAGTTGCCACAGAGAAAACTCAAACGGAAAGGAAGCCTACTTAGCATATGTTTCAGAAGGAATTGGCAAACGTCAAGACTGGGAAATGGTCATGAAATATCAGCGGAAGAATGGATCATTGTTCAATTCACCATCCACAACAGCAGCGGCTCTTGCTCACCTTCAGAATGCCGGTTGTCTTGGTTATCTCGATGCACTCTTAGAGAAGTCCGGGAATGCAGGTTACTATGCCCATGTTACTTCACAATTTTCAATGTATTTTATAACATTATCTAATTCTAAATTACTAACTATCAGACTCATTTCAGTTCCCACACTTCATCCTTTCCATATGTATCCCCGACTTTGTATGGTGGAGACTATTGAAAGTTTGGGAATTGGTCAGCATTTCAGGGAAGAAATTACAATTGTATTGGATGAAACATATCGGTAATGTTATATTATAAACATAGATAATGCATATAATATATGTTATCTTGACTTTTCATTTTTCTTAAAGTATTTGACTCCGACATCTATGTCTGATACATCTTCAGACATGGGTATAGGGGTATGATCCTCCAAATATATAGGAAAACTTTAAAAATATTGAATATACCGGTGTCGGACACATACCCATATCCGACGCTCATCTCTAAGTCCGGGTAACATAGCATATAATGTGTTTGGAAGACTGTTTCATTGTAATTTGTTGACAGAATTTTATGTTCAATCTCTGTAAAAAAAAAAATGTATCAAAAACTTCTCTTTAAGTTAATTGATCACATCTCAAAAAAAATATGACATTGGCCAACATACAGATGCTGGCTGCAGGGGGAGGAGGAGATATTCTTGGACCCAGTCTCATGTGCACTGGCTTTTC
The DNA here is from genome assembly GCA_030761205.1 of Fremontodendron californicum. Lineage (NCBI taxonomy): Eukaryota > Viridiplantae > Streptophyta > Magnoliopsida > Malvales > Malvaceae > Fremontodendron > Fremontodendron californicum. The sequence continues at coordinate 2,123,429 of JAULJL010000033.1, forward strand.
GGATACTACGTGTTCATGGTTATGATGTTTCCTCAGGTATGTTGATGCTTTTTGGTGTTTGGATAATAAAGGATAGGGTCCTTGTTAAAGATTTTTCTGGGTTCCCTTGTGGTGTAGAACCCTTAACTGGATTTGCTGAAGAACATTTCTTCAATTCGCTTGGAGGATATTTGAAGGATTTGGGTGCTGTCCTCGAGTTATTTAGGGCTTCTCAGATGATCATACATCCAAATGAACAAGTTCTGCAGAAACAAATCTCATGGACAAGTCATTTCTTGAAACAGGAATTATCCAACAGTTCTATGCGTGCATATAAACATAAAGAATATATTATACAAAAGGTTTTTTTTTTTTTTTTTTTTTTTTTTTTTTTCTGTGAATTAATAATCAATTACTTTTGAAGGAAACTGTGAAGTTCTTTTCTTTTCCGTTTTTGATTCATTGTACTTACCAGAGAATGGCTGCCTTCTATAATTTTCAGGTGAATGATGCTCTTGAATTTCCCCACTATGCAAGTTTGGAGCGCTTAGTACACAGGAGAAACATATTGAATTATTCTGTAGATGATATAAGGATGCTTAAATCTTCATATTGGTACTCATTTGGTATTTTATTTCTTATATTAAATGTTTTTTCTTTAAATATATATAATACTGTATGCCTGATTGGCATCTTATTCTATATTCTTCGTATGCTAGTTCTTCGAGTATTGGCAACAAGGATTTCCTAAGACTAGCAGTGGAGGACTTCAATGCTTGTCAATCTATATATCGTGAAGAACTCAAACAACTCGAGAGGTAAATTTTTTACGAAGATATAAACCATGATGCAGTGACAAGAATTCTGATGGAGCATAAGATCATGGTTTAGCATCATTAAACAGAAGCTGGCAAACTCAGCGAGGGACAATAATCATATTTTTCATTCTTCTGAGTCAATTAAAAAAGTACCACCTTATATGTGGTGTCCATGATTTTATGTTTGATTTGGCATTGTTCTCGCATACATCCATTGCCTTGTCCTTAACGATGGTAGACAACCTTGATAAGTGCTTCTGAAATTATTAAATGATATCCCTCATATGAAATGAAACAGGTGGGTTCAAGGAAAGCGATTGGACAAGCTGAAGTTTGCCAGGCAGAAACTGGCTTACTGCTACTTTTCTGCAGCTGCAACCATATGCTCTCCTGAATTATCTGATGCTCGCATATCATGGGCCAAAAATGGTGTGCTTACTACTGTGGTCGATGACTTTTTTGATGTTGGAGGTTCTGAAGATGAACTGTTAAACCTAATCCAATTGGTTGAGAAGTATGCTCTTTTCCCTCTCTTTTTTCCCATTTTTTATGTTGTGTAACTTCTGTAAGTAATTCTCTTAATTAATCTTGCCTATAACAAAGTAATGGCTTAGAATTAGAAAATGAAAAACAGGCATGATTTAGGCGTCAACATCCGATGTTGTTCTGAGGAAGTTGAAATCATATTTTCAGCACTTCACAGCACAATATCTGAGATTGGGGAGAAAGCAATTGCATGGCAAGGACGTAATGTGACGACTCATGTTTCTGAGATTGTAAGATGTTATCTTTATTTTACTCCTCATACTAGCAGTGAACATTAGAATCCTGAAGAGTAATTTATATGAAATACATCTGAAATTTTAGGACATTATATTATTAGTATTGAAGAAAATTGTTATCGAACCTGAGTTTACAAATGAAGGTTTTATGTTGCAGTGGCTGGCTTTGCTTAGGTCTATGTTGCAGGAAGCCCAGTGGTTGAAGAAGAAGTCGGTCCCAACCGTGGATGAATACATGACAAATGGTTATGTATCATTTGCCTTGGGACCAATCATCCTCCCGGCTCTCTATTTTGTTGGGCCGAGCCTTTCTGAGGTTGTTGTTAAAAGCCCTGAATATAATCTTCTATTTAAGCTTGTAAGCACTTGCGGGCGTCTTCTCAATGATATTCATAGCTTTAAGGTACCAAGAACTGCTAGCCTCATCTGGAATGGAAGTTTTGAATTAATTATATATATATATATATTCTCTCATGTCTGATGTATATATATATATATATATATATATATATATATATATTTGTTGCAGAGGGAATCTATGGAGGGAAAATTGAATGCTGTATCTTTGCACATAATTCCTGGTGCAAATTCTGTTACTGAAGATGTAAATCAAGAAATTAAGCATTTAATTGAGGATAGGAGGAGAGAACTGCTTAGATTAGTGTTGCAGGAAAATGGTAGCATTGTTCCAAGAGCTTGCAAGGAATTATTCTGGAAAATGAGCAAAGTGTTGCATCTATTTTACATCAAGGATGATGGTTTTACCTCACATGAAATGATCAATGTTGTAAATGCAGTGATACATGAGCCCATATTTCTTAATCAACACTAATTATTGTGAGGCAAGCTGTGGTATTACTGAATCTAAGGTCAGACTTTGAATTAAAATGTTGATATCATGTGCAGAAGCAGCAGAATTGAAAAGTTTTTTTTTTTTTTTTTCAATCTTTACAATAAATATAGGAGCTTTTTGAGGATGGGGAGAGTGTCCACGTGGCATGGACATTGTTCCCATCCTTTTTTTTTTTTTGGGTTGGAGGAAAAAACAGAGAAAAAAAAAAGGAAAAAAAAGAAAAGATAAAAAAATTTGTGTGTTTGTATTATTTTTTTTATGTTTAAAGTATTATAAATTTATATAAATTTTTACATATTAATAATTCGTTATATATATATTTTTACATGTTCATGTATTTGTATCGTGTTCATGTTATTTTTCGTGTTGTATTTTAATTATTTTTCTTATTTTGTGTTCGTGTTCTAGGTATGTTTCAATTCATTTCATTGTGATTTAGTTTAGAGAAGAAAAAAAATATGTTCGTGTCATGTCTGAATTCATGACATATTTTGTATAATTTGTTATAGTAATTCAATTTAGAGAAAAATTTGTGTGTTCATGTTTTTTTTTCTTCCTATTTTCAAAGTATTATAAATTTTTACACGTTAATAATTAATTTCACATAATAATTTATATAAAGTATTACAAATTTATATAAATTTTTACACAATAATTTGTTTTATGTATATTTTTACACGTTCGTGTATTTGTGTCGTGTTCATGTTATTTTCGTACTGTATTTTAATTATTTTTTTTTATGTTGTGTTCGTGTCGTGTTTCAATTCATCTCATATTTTACATAGTTTGTCATTGTGGTTCAATTTAGAAAAAAAAAAAATTTGTGTTCATGTTCATGTTATTTTTTTGTATTTTTAAAGTATTATATATTTATATAAATTTTTACAAGTTAATAATTAGTTTTATAAGTTAATAATTTATATAAAGTATTACAAATTTACATAAATTTGTACACGTTAATAATTTGTTTTATGTATATTTTTATACGTTTGTATATTCGTGTCGTGTTCATTTTATTTTTCGTGTTATGTTTTAATTATTTTTTCTATGTTGTGTTCGTGTCGTGTCTCAATCATTTAATATTTTTCATAATTTGTCATTGTGATGCAATTTAGAGAAATTTTGTGTGTTCATGTTGTGTTTCAATTCATAACATATTTTGCATAATTTATCATAGTGGTTCAATTTAGAGAAAAATTTATGTTCATAATGTATTCGTTTTCGTATTATTTTTTTTTTGTGTTTTCAAAGTATTATAAATTTATATAAATTTTTACACGTTAATAATTAGTTTTACAAGTTAATAATTTTTATAAAGTATTATAAATTTATATAAATTTTTACATGTTAATTATTCGTTTTATGTATATATTTACACGTTCGAGTATTCGTGTAGCGTTCATGTTATTTTTCATGTTGTGTTTTAATTATTTTTCTTATATTTTGTTCGTCTGTCTTAATTCATTTCATGTTTTACATAGTTTGTCATTGTGATTTAATTTAGAAAAAAATTTGTGTATTCGTGTCGTGTCTCAATTCATGACATATTTTGCATAATTTGTCGTAATGATTCAATTTAGAGAAAAATTTGTTTGTTTGTTCGTGACGTGTTCGTGTTATTTTTTGTGTTTTTAAAGTATTATAAATTTATATAAATTTTTACACGTTAATAATTTATATAAAATATTATTCGTACAATAAATATCGGATGTTTTTCCCTGAAAAGAATGTCCACATCGCAAGTTACTGTTCACTCTTTTTATGCTCTCTTTTCGTTATTTTTTTTTTTTGAGTAAAGAATAATATGAAGAAAGGATCGGTGATTAAAAAAAAAAGGAACAGAATGGAGTTACACTCCACTTTATCTTATTTTCAACCATTTTTTTAACTATTTTTTAATTTTGACCCAAACAAGTTACTGTTTATTTTATTTGTTTAATTTTTTATTTTGAATAAAAAATAAAGAAAATACGTTAAGGTAATGAGAAAATAAAATAAAGAAATCAAGGCGGAGTGTGAGATACTTCATTATCTGAAGAAAGAAATCAAGATGGAGTATGTGACACTTCACTGCCTCTTCAATAATTTTTTTTATTATAATTTTTTTACTTTGACCGATCATTGTTCAATGTCCATTCCCCTCTTTGCTCAATTGTTCTTTTTATTTTTTTAATTTTTTATTTAAAATAATTAAAAAATCGATAAAAAGAAAAAAAAAATAAAGTGGGGTGTGGGATCAACACTCCACTTTATCTCATTTTCAAGTTTTTTTACTTTTACACTTTATAGTATTTTATGTTTTATAAAATAAAAAAAAAAAATGTAGAGAGAAAAAGATGTGATAGAAAGTTTTGGTAAAAAATGAGTAGAAGATGGCTTAAAAGTTGGTAGATGGTGATCGAAGAAAATAAGGAAATAAAGATGTGAATGAGAAGAATAGGAAGTTTCACCGGGATTTGCCAACACCAAACTCAGATTTGGTCTCAAAATATATTTTCTTAAAACTTTGGCTTTTTTTTTTTTATTTTTTATTTTTGCTAATGAAAGTGTAGGGCTGTAAGTGAACCGGGCTTGAACAAACAGGTCTTTGTTCATGTTCGTTTATTTATTTTTGAGCTTATTTGTATTCGGTTCGTGTTCGTTAAGGATTTTAAAATTGTGTTCAAGTTCTGTTCGTTTAAAATTGAGTGTGTTTGTGTTCGTTCATTTAAATTAAATGAACTTATTCGCGAACATTAAATGAACATGTTCATGAACATATAATCGAAAATGAACAATTAAAAATATGTTCAAGAACAATAAATAAATAAATCTAAACAATTTTAACAAATAAACAAATAAAAAAAGTCAATTTTAAATTATTATTAAATATAAAAATAATAAAATATAAATATAAATAAATTTAAGTTTTATTAAATTATTAAATTAAAGTTATTAAATAATACTAATTATAATTATAAGTAAATAAAATATAAACAATAATACTATTAATTTTATTATAATCGAACAATAAACGAGTTTTAAACAATCTATTAAACGAATTTTAAACGATCCATAAATGAGCTTGTTCGTGAGCATAAATAAACTGAACAGACCTTGTTCGTGTTCGGTTCGTTCAATAAACGAACTTTTGAAATCATGTTAATAATCAATTATTTAACTTGATAAACAAACATAAACGAACATAAATCGAACTGTTCACGAACTATTCTTCGAGTGCTCTGTTCATTTACACCCCTATGAAAAAAAAAATTCGATAATAATGATGAGAAGAAATTTTATTATTATTTTTTTAATTTTATTTTCTTATAACTTTGGCTCCTTTTTTTTTTTTCATTTTCCTTTTGATTTCATTTAATGAAAGGATAAAAGCTAGGGATAGTGATGAGAAGAAATTTCATTGAATTTTTTTTCCCGATTTTATTCTTTTATTAAAAAATATTCTTGAAAAGGTCATGTTATTTTCATAGAATCTCTTCAAACTTTGTTAAAAAGATTATTTTTTTTTTGTGTGGTTATTATTTGACACTTTTTTTCTCTAGTGGGTTCCAAGCTCTTTGAGAAGAGAGGAAGCCAAAAATTAAAGGGGAAACAGAAAGAAATATAAGAAATTGGAAAAATAAAAAATTGTAAAATAAATTGCACATCTTTTGCTAGCTGTTGTCTTCTTTCTTTTTTTCTTTTTTGTTCTTTTGGCCAGGTTTTCTTGGATCTATTTATTTATTTTTATATTTACAGATTTTAATTGACTTTGGCATTTTTTCGTGAATTTCAATCAGGTAATTTTGATATTTTTGACTTGAAGTTTTTCTTATTATTTATTGGTTATTAATTAAATTTATATTTATAATTTTGATTTGTTATTTTAATAATTTTTAGAAACATTATATTGATTTATGTTGATTGTTTATTTTATTGTATTTGTATGTAATTTTGAAGTTATAGACTTCTGAGCTGATCTATTTTTAACATTTTAATATCACGATTGCTCCTTTGAAGTGCAGTTGTTAAACTTAGAATCTCAAAAATTGAGGTTTTGGCCTCTTGGATAGATGGATTTCTTCACTTCACCTCTTTTTGGACATGTTTTTTTGTCACATTGGCTTTTGATGACTATCTCGAAATACATGTTATGGACCATTTTCCATATATTTTATTTGGTGCAAAAAATCATCTCAATCTATTATGTTTTTTCTTTTGATGAAAAGAGTTGCTATATTGTTAATTATTTAAATTGGACCAAACTAGCAACGGTCCACAATGTTGAGAGTTAAAATCTTCCTAACTTCAATTTAGTTTCTTTTATGATTAATAAATTTGCATCTTTGTTATTTTTGTCAATGGTTTATGAGATTGATTTACTTAAAAAAATAGTTGTTTTCTTTCCATGACCTGATTGTTTTTCTTACTTATTAATCTTTGACTTTTGGTGCTTCTGTTTAGGTTGTCTCTTTTTCCACCTTTAGATAAGATTGATATTAACTTAGTGCAGAGAGAACATGAAAAGATTGTTCCCATGAAACAAATAAACATGGATTGGATTCTATATATTCCACTTCAGAATGGGTAACTAATTTTGATCTGATTCGAAGTTGATCTTTAAGGCGATTATTTAATTTAATTCATCTATATAATTGGCTTAGTTGATAATTTTTTTTTTTCATTTTTATAACTTTTGAACTTTAATTGATTTAAAATTAATCTTTGAGGTAATTGTATATTTAATTTTTTTACAGAGACAACCAAGTGGAAAGGTTGAAATCTTAAATATTCATTTTAAGTTGCAATATAAAAAAAAAAGAAAAGGTATTAACACTTAAAATCCTCTTTAATGTTTTATTTTTCTTTTGTAATAGATTATCAACTAGAGTCAATCATTGTGTTGCTTTTGACTGAGATTGTTAACTTGGTTCACATATGTTTCTTTTGGTTGTCTCTTAAAAACTTTGCTATATTATTCAGTAATAAATTGATAACAGTTTTCAGTTTTGTCTTAGTTTTGCTTACTTTGTTTCTAGGGTCTTTTTCAATCTTATCTTGAAAAAACGTTCATTTTATTGAGCGAAATAAGTAAGTATATGAATGTGGATGTACTCTTTGCTGATGCTTTTGTTTGGTTTTACTTACATACATGTTCCAATCTTAATTAAAGTTTGTCTAAAAAATATCCAAACAAGTGAAAACATTTTGATATAGCAAACACTTAAAAAAACCCTTCAAAATTGTTTGGTTCAAGAAGTTTTTCACTACCACAAGAATGCAGGTAATATTTTAAAGATATACGCATATATTACTCAAGATATAATTGGTTTGTATAAGGAATCGGGTATGAAATGTCAAAGGTTTATAATTTTAAATCCAAAATGTGACATTTTGAAATTTCTACCTTTATTAACTTTTTAAAAAAGAAAAAAAAAATTGACTAAGAGCTTTGTCATTTCAAAAAATTTACAGTTTTAGCATTTTTTAAAAATACTTTTTTAAATACATCATATCAAATTTTTGTGATTAAAATAATGTATGAAAATTATTGTAATTGTGCCTATTATGCAAATTGTGCAAATAGCTAAGGCATCTTTCTGAAAATGATACATGCAAAATTATACCCTTTCATGCCAATTATAAACAAACCAAGAACATGATCTGATGCATAATAACTTCAGCTGACTTTTTAAAGCATGATGAGATAGTTGATAAGTTTCATACCCATAAGTAGAGTTACTAGCACTTGATATTGTTGTGAGGAAAAGGATGCAATCTTATACTCAATTCTTCTTTGAAAATGGTTTTCTCACTTGGTTTTAGGTTTTATCGGTTAGATCGTGGAGTACTTTGTATTTTGTCATAACTTATTTTAAAAACACGAGAGCTGTTTTTCACATATATTCATAATTATGCCATAATCAAAATGACAACTTAAAACCTAAATTAAAGCAATGACATCACTATGCAATATTCACACACATATATATGGAATTTATAAAACCAAAATAGCAAAAATTAAATGTCATAAAATATGCATGAATATGAAAAATGAAAATACATGAAAATGTATTTCTCCGACAAAATAAGGATATTCATATATCTAAAAAGACATCCGACTACCTTTGGAAGAGACCTAAGTGGTATTTTCTAACTCGGATTTTAGACTTTGGATTAAAAAAAATCAGAATTTTTGGATAAAATAATACTTGGCCGAAAACACCCTTTAAAAGGCTCTAATTTTCCTAATGTTGAAACCCGGGGTTGACCGACCTTGACCCAACTTTTGTAAAATTAAAATGACTTGGAAATTAACCTAAGACAGCAACTAATGTTTTAAATCAGCCCCCTCTTAGTGCCTTAAACAAAACAGAAAAATTATTAGTTAATAACAACAAATCTGACTTTATTGACCAGTTTTGGAAATCGATTTTTTTACCCTTCTAAACAAATTTAAAAAAATCTAAAAAAATTATGGGATACTTAGAACATGTCGACCTCTATGGGAAAAAAATTGGCTTAATTTAGACTAATGATGACCTACCCGAAATTCATGAAAGACAGAACAGTGGGTAAAAAAGTTGCTTAACAAAAAAAATATTCTTAAACCTTTCATAAAAAGGTCCAAAAATCAGAATAAAAATGTTAAAGACTCCTCTAAGGTCCTACAACCAGTGGTAAAAATTTCTAAAAAGTTGGACAAGGATAGCCTAATGAGAAAAAATCATAAAGTTAGAAAATCCAATTTGACAAATCTTAATTTTCCACAAGTATGCTTATTAAAGCTTGGCTTTGAGCCACTGATTGGCTTAAGTCAAAAATCAAGTTGGAAATGCCAAAATGCATGAAATAAATGACATGGAATATGCATGACCTAGTGTCTAAAATGACATGGCAAATGACATGGAATAATGAAAATGACTTAATGCTTAAATGACATGTAAAATGACATGGCATATAAAAATGGCCTAAAGCTTAATTGACATAGCATATGAAAATAGCCTAAATGTCTAAATCAAATGTAAAATAACCTAGCATATGAAAATGGCCTAAATGTCTAAATGAAATTTAAAATGACCTAGCATATGAAAATGGTTTAAATGTCTAAATAAAATGTAAAATGACATAGATAATAAAAATGACCTAAAACTTAAATGACATGTAAAATGACTTAGCATATGAAAATGGCCTAAATGTCAAATGAAATGTAAAATGACATAGCATATGAAAATGGCCTAAATGTCTAAATGAAATGTAAAATGACATAGATAATAAAAATGACCTAGAACTTAAATGACATGTAAAATGACATAGCATATGAAAATGACCTAAATGTCTAAATGAAATGTAAAATAAAATAGCATATGAAAATGGCCTAGAACTTAAATGACATGTAAAATAAAAAATGGCCTAAACTATATGACAAATAGCCACAATATGCAAAAGTATGTCATAAATCAAAAGAATAAAATGGTTAGTAAGAATAATAAATACATATAAAAATAAATAATAATAGAAATAAGCAAGTTAAAGTAGCAAATAAAAAAAAAAAAAGTGGAAATGAAAAAAATGGAAAGGTAGCAATTCCTCATTGGTATATTGGACAAAGCCCACCCTAACCATTATCACTTGATTCTTATCAAGATCATGAAGCCTAACCATTGTTTTATTTTTTTTTTTGAAAAATCAAGAACAACAAGAAAGCTTTCATAAAACCTTTATTAGGCAAAGAAAATAGTAGGAAATCCCATGAAAAAAAATAAAGAATAACATGAAGAAGAAGAAGGAAAAAATGTAAGAACCAAAGAGGAATGGCTACCTTAGCAAAAACTTTCTTTATTTTCTTTCAAAAATCTTTTTTTAAAGGTTTTAGCTACTGCCCCTGTTTCAAAATCAGCCAACTTGTGTTTGAAAAAAAGTAAAATCCCCTTAGTTAATAGCCTTGGCCGGCCATCCCCCTCTTTGGTGAATGGTGGAGATCATTTCATTTAATTTCCTATACAATATAAGCCCTTGGATCCAAGATATTCACATGACAATAAAAATGTCATCTTGCCAATTGATCTTAGCCATTCAAGGATGTACTCATCTTTTCCTAAGGTGCCCAAGCCATTGGATGAGCAAAGATATTTATTTGGCTACATGCAATTCCAACCATTGGATGACTTGTGCTCGTCTTTCTTCCACCAATATTGGCCATTGGATGAGGACATTTGCATGACAATAAAAATGTCATCTTGCAATTAGATCTTGGCCATTCAAGGATGTACTCATCTTTTCACAAGGTACTTAGGCCATTGGATGAGCAAGATATTTTCATGGCATTAAAAATGACATCTTGTAGCTTGATACGGACCACTTGATGAAATGAATTAAATCTGAACCCTTCCCCCATGCATGGCCAGCCAAAGACTTGGAATATCGCAACAATTCCCTCACCTTTCATATTTTTTTAATTACAAATTGGCCCATTTCGATTTCTTCGATAAAATTGCATTTTGGCCCCCCAAACTTGATTTTATTGCAAACGGACCCCAAATATGGTTTTTCTTTCTCCAATCCATCAAAATAAATATAATATTGAGATCTGGAGATTTTCGGAATTTTTCGAGCTCGTTTCCTATTTTTCCCAGAATTTTCTCTTGGATTTTTCGGTTAGTGGCACCCAAAATTCACCTTTTTCATTTGAACTCCAATTCTGGATTTTTCTTCACCAATCTCTTCCAAAAATTATAAAACTCAGATCTGAAAGTTTTCAGAATTTTGGACCTCGTTTGCTATTTTTCCTGAAATTTCGGCTTAGTGCACCCGAACTTTGCCATTTTTGAAATGAGCTACGATTCCAAATTTTTCTTCACCAATCTCTTCCAAAAATTATAAAATCCAGATATGGAGTTTTCATAATTTTTGGAGCTCGTTTGCTGTTTTTCCCGGAATTATCTTCTGAAATTTTGGCTTAGTGCACCCGAACTTCACCTTTTTCAAATGAGCTCCGATTCTGAAATTTTCTTCCCCGATATTTTTAAAAAATTATAAAACTTAGATTTGCAAGTTTTCATAATTTATAGAGCTCATTTGCTATTTTTCCCGGAATTATCTTCTGGAATTTCGGCTTAATGCACCCGAACTTTGCCATTTTTTAAAGAAGCTCCGATTCTGGATTTTTCTTCACCGATCTCTTCCAAAAATTATAAAACTCAGATCTGGAAGTTTTCATAATTTTTTGAGCTCATTTGCTATGTTTCCCGAAATTATCTTTGGGATTTTTCAATATTGCCCTTCAACCTCCAAAGCCTCGTTTTTACTCGAAACGGGTCCGATTTTCGAAATTTCTTTTTCTACTGCCTTTTTTCATATATTGAGTTTGAGTTGGTCCGAAAATACCCAATTTTTACGATCAAATTCCCCTCCGATTTAGTTTTTCCTTTTTCAAACTCAAGAATTTTCTCGTTTTTTCGTTTTTGCTCCAATCAGCTCTTCCTTTTGATTCACTTCAAACTGGGCCTTGGGCTATCCTTGTTTACTCATTCTTTATCAACTGGGGCTTCAATTTCACTGAATTGGGCCATCTTTGCACTTTTCCCCAAATTTGCAAAATTCACCCTTTTTAATCGAAACCCTAATTTTCGATTTTCCTTCCAAATTGACTCTTTCTTTGGTTCTGCTTCCAATTGGCCCATCCAATACCCGTAGTCATTAATTATATTCCATTTGGAATCTCCAATTTCGACCAAGTTGTTCTTTTAAGCACTTTTCCCCAAATTTATCGAATTAGGGCTTCCTTTACACTGAAATTTTTGCATTCCCTCTTCCGAACTCCATATCGTTCGTTGTAGACCTCGGATTATCAAAATTCTTTCACCATTATTCAATTCAACTCCAAACCTTGATTTTGACTAAGGGTTGACTTTTTCAGTGGTTGACTTTTCGAATTTGATTTTTTTCGAATTGACTTTTCATGCTGAACTCTGAATCACAAGTCTTGGAGGACCATCTACAAGATGAGAAGAGATTTTCTGCATTTTAAAAAAGTACAAGGAAGAATTTACCTGGTTTAGGGGCCTGGACAAAATTAGGTGTCTACATTCATATTTTTAACTTATGATTGATCCATTGTCATATGATTATGGGCTGTAAAATCATACATTTCATAAAATTTTCAACTAGGTTTTTGGTAAAGATCAACCAATGATCTCAAGCCAAAAATCCCTTACTAATACTAGTTTAAAGAGTGATAGTTTAGATTGGGTATTCTGACTTTGGGATTTTTTTTACAGCTCATCCTTGGTCAAAATAAAATGATATTTTATCACATGCAGTAGATATTTAGAGGATTCCATGGTATTTTTTCTAAGATTTTTATATATTTTTTCATGGTTGAAAAAAAATGGTTTTTGATGAAACAGTTTTTAACTCACTCTTCTGACTTTGGTTTAATTTCGGTCAAGGTATCCCTAGTCAAAAAATTAAGTTGATTTTTTCCCACAAAGATCATCATGTTCTAGGTCTACACTAATTTTTACATAATTTTTTGAAATTTTTTAGAAGGGTAGAAAAATAGTTTTTCAAAATTGCCTGTGGGAGTCAAAATTGTTTTGAAGAACATATGATTTTCTGTTTTTATTAGTATACAAAGAGGGAGCTGATTTCGGACATTGGTTACTGTCTTAGGTTGATTTCCATGTCATTTCAAGAATAAAATTTGTTTTTTTTTTTTAAATTCGGGTCAAGGGTAGTCAACCCAGGTTTCAAAACTAGAAAAAATAAAGCCTTTTATAGAGGGGTTCGGCCAAGGCTTCCTTTTTGCTCCAAAAATTCCAATTATTTTTAAATCTAAGCCCGAAGTCATTTGGTTTTGAAAACCCAATTTAAGTCTCTTCCAAAGGTAGTCAGATACCTTTTGGATGTCCATACTTCAAGGAAGAAATACATCTTCATGCATTGTATAGTTAAAAATGTTTTCATTTAATTTGGCATAAAACGCACTTTTCGGTTTCTTAAACATTTGGCCAGAATTAGTTCTTAATCTTTGTCGGGTTTGCCGGGGAGGTTAGAAAATTATTCAACACATGTGGTTATGAAATTGCAAGGCACGGATTTTGTTTTATTCGGAATCATATAAATATCATATGAAAGAATTATTTTTCCAAGCTTTGCCGGGTTTGCTGGGAAGCACGGTAATATTTTTCGACATATGTTATTTACATGATTCCTCACATGAATAATCCATTTCAAATAATGATGTGTGCATGTGATTATGAATATTTTATGATGATGTCATTTTGCGATTTTGCCATGTCATCTAGAATTTTCCTTGTCATTCATATGCCATGTCATATAGAACTTGCCTTGTCATTCATATGCCATGCCATTTATTCACATGCCATGTCATCTAGATTATGACATGCCATTCGTTCACATGCCATGTCATCTAGATTATGCCATGTCATTCATTCACATGCCATATCATTTAGAATTTTCCTTGTCATTCATATGCCATGTCATTCATTCGCATGCCATGTCATTCATTTATATGCCATGTCATTCCTTCATGTGCCATGCCATTTAGATTATGCCATGTCATTCGGATTTTGTCATGTCAAGCTTGTCATATCATTCATTCATATGCCAAGACACTCACTCATGTGCCATGTCATTTAGATTTTTGTCATGTTAAACATGCCATGTCATTATTTCTTTTGCCATGTCATAATTAAATGTTTGCCATGCCATGATAAATATGCATGTTTTGTTTAATTTTTATCTTAGCAACATTTTTGCATATTCATGATCATTTTCTATGCGTTTTTGAAATACATGAAAAACAAATAATATTTTTTTACAAATCAAGATTATTCTCGAGTTAAAATAATACATGAGTTCTCTGTTGGGTCTGCAGGAGAGAATATCATCAATTATCATTAATGACGGAATATCTTTTTCAAAAAAGACGATTCGAAGAATTTCAAAATTAAGGAAAAATTCCATGTTTTGCCGAGTTTGTCGAAAAATATGGAAAATTTTATGTTAATAAATTCCGGATCATTTTCAAAATAAAATCTGATTCTTTTAAGGGAATTATTTTTAAAAAAAAATTTAAAACCGACTTTTAACCAATACTCAAGATAACACATGACTAATAAGGTACAGTTTTATACGAGCATTGTGGGGGTGCTAATCTTTTCCCTCACGTAACCGACTCTCGAACCTGCACTTGTTTCTCTGTTTCAAAGCGCGTACTTCAAAATTGGTTTTAAAAAATGTTTTAATTAATTTTAAAATATTTTTATAAAAAACCGGTTTTAATAGGAGGCCATCACACCTAGCCAAAAAAAGATTGGTGGCGACTCCATTTGTTTTTCGAGGTCATTTTCATACCCTCAACCTTTAATTTAGAGGAATTAAGTTGTCTTTTCCTCTAATTTTCCAACGTCACACTCCTTAAACGGAGGCCGGATTGTCCTCGCAACAGGGGCAAGATAATTTCGGACTCCCCTTTTAGGAGGTTGCGACAGCTTGGCGACTCCGCTAGGGATACGTATTATCATCACATTCTATTATTTTCTTTTAAACGTTCTCTGATGGGATCCCGCAATGGATCACGTTATAACAGGATCAACTTGCTAGCACAAGTGAATCACCATACCTTAGAGAAGGATCCATCAGCTGTTCGTGTGGACTAGCTCTAGAGGAAGGACAATTGTGCTTCTTGTGATCTTGTTCGAATTGGATCTTGAACTCCATAGCAATTTGCGATTTGGATCTGCAACTTAAGGTTACGATATCTTAAGTAGGTAACTTCTAAATCATATGGGTGGTTTAATTTGTTTTGAATGCTATAAACCTATGCTAAACACAAGCCTAAGATCCTGTTGTACTTCGGGTGCTTCTTTGTTTACTTCCGCTGCACTTTGATTATTTTGTTTAAGCATGAGCCCGAGGTAGAATAACCCTGTCGCAACCTAAAAAATAATAAGTCTCATTGCGAGACATTACTCGTTAAGTGTGACATTGGGAAAACAGAGGAAAAGCCGACTTAATTCCTCTTGAAATAAAATGACGGTTTGAAAACAACCTCGAAAAAGAAATGGAGCCGCCACCAATCTTTTTGGAAAGGTGTGATCGGCCACCTATTAAAACCGGTTTTTTAAAATATTTTAAAATTAATTAAAACATTTTTAAAAACTAATTTCGAAGTCTGCTCTTTTAAACCAGAGAAACCAAAGAAGCGGGTTCGAGAATCGGTTACGTGAAGGAAGGATTAGCACCCCCACAATGCCCGTATAAAACGGTACCATATTAATCGTGTGTTATCTCGAGTCTCGATAAAAATCGTTTTTAAAATTGGCATTTTAAAATAATTCCCATTTTGAAGAAAAATAATCCCATTTTTAATTGAAAATGATCCAGAATTTGTTAACTCAAAATTTTCTATATTCCCGGCAAACCGGCAAAACATAGAAAGTTTTTATTTACTTAGAAAATCTTCGAATCACACTCATTTTTGAAAGAAAGATATTCCGTTGTTAATGATAATTGATTATGTCCTCCCAGACAACCCGGCAGAGAACTGATGAATTATTTTAATTCGGGAATAACCTTATTTTATTGAAAATCATTATCTTTATTGTATTAGCCATCATTTTAAAAAAGATGGTTATGATATGCAAATCATTACTAATAACATGGCAAAAAAGTGAGTGACATGGCATATGGATTAATGACATGGCATGCTTGACATGGCATAATCTAGATGACATGGCATAATCTAAATGACATGGCAAAAGATATGATGACAAGGCAAAAAGCACAAAATGACATTACCATAGAATATCCACAATTACATCATAACCAAGATAGCAAGACGAAATTTAAATCAAAGCAATCACATCACTATGGAATATTCATACATATAGAATTTACATGACTAAGATAGCAAAAATTAGATATCATGGAATATACATGAACATGAAAAATGCAATGCATGGAAATGTATTTCTCCCGTGAAGCAAGGACATCCGTACCTAAAAAGGTATCCGACTACCTTTGGAAGAGACCTAAGTTGGATTTTCTAATTTGGACTTGGGTTTAAAAAAATGGAATTTTTGGGATGAAAAAAGCCTCATGGCCGAACCCCCCTCTTTAAAAAGCTCTATTTTCCTAGTTTTGAAACCCGGGTTAACCACCCTTGAGCCGACTTTTATAAAATCAATTTTATGATGGAAATGACATGGATATCACTCTAAGACAGTAATCAATGCCCCAAATCAGCCCCCTCTTTGTAAGCTAAGAAAACAGAAAATTGTATTTTCTTAAAAACAAATCTGACTCTCACAGGAAGTTTTGAGAACCAATTTTTTTAACCTTCTAAACAGTTTTAAAAAGTTTTGAAAAAATTAGGGCAGACCTAGGACATGTTGAACTCCATGAAAAAAAATCAGCTTAATTTTTGGAGCAAGGATACTATGATAGAATTTTACCAAACTCAAGACAGTGAGTTAAAAACTGTTTTGTCAAAATCCATTTTTTCAACCATGATAAAAAAAAATCTAAAAATCATGAGAAAAATATCATGGTATCCCCTAAATGACTACTACATTTGGTAAAAAAATCAATTTATTTTGACCATGGAGGAGTAGCAAAAAAAATCACAAAGTCAGAATACCCAATCTAAACTATTAATTTTCCACAAGCATGCTCAAGAGAGCTTGGCTTTGAGCCATTGATTGGATTAAGTCAAAAATCAAGTGGGGAATGTAGAAATGCATGAACAACCAGCAAGATAAATGCATGAAATAAGTGGCATGGCATATGCATGACCTAAGTTCTAAGTGACATAGCAAAATAACCTAGAATGCTAAATGACATAGGAAAATGATATGGCACATGAAAATAGCCTAATGTCTAAATGTCATGGAAAATGAATGTCATATCTAAATGACATGGAAAATGTCATGGCATAATGAAAAATGACCTAATATCTAAATGACATGAAAATGTCATGGCATAATGAAAATAACCTAAAGTCTAAATGTCATGGAAAATGACATGTCATATGAAAACTGACATAATATCTAAATGACATGGAAAATGTCATGGCATAATGAAAATAACCTAAAGTCTAAATGTCATGGAAAATGACATGGCATGTGAAAAATGACCTAATGCCTAAATGTCATGGCATGTGAAAAATGGCCTAATGCCTAAATGTCATGGAAAATTTTAAATTACTATTCCTTAAAAAACAAATTTGACTCTCACACGCAGTTTTGAAAAATGATTTTTTATCCTTCTAGAAAATTTTAAAAACTTCTGAAAAAATTAGGGCAGACCTAGGACATGTTGACCTCCATGGAAAAAATCAGCTTAATTTTTGGAGCATGGATGCTATGACCGAATTTTACCAAAATCAAGATAGTGAGTTAAAAAACTACTTTGTCTAAAATCATTTTTCCAACCATGATAAAAAAAAAAAAATCTAAAAATTCTGGAAAAATTGGTGTAGACCTAGAACATGATAATCTCTATGGGAAAAAATTAGCTTAATATTTGGACCAAGGATGGTATGACCGAATTTTCACTAAAGTCAGAACAGTGAGCTAAAAATTGCCTTATCAAAAGCCATTTTTGTAACCATGATAAAAAAAATCTAAAAAATCGTGAAAGAAATACCATGGCATCCCCTAAGTGACTACTACATGTGGTAAAAAAATTATTTCGACCAAGGATAAGTAGTGAAAAAAAATCCCAAAGTCAGAATACCCAATCTAAACTATCACTTTCTCAACTAGTATAGACGAGTGATTTTTGGGCTAGAGATCATTGATTGATCTTAGCCAAAAACATAGTTGAAATGTCATGAAATACATGATTTTATAGCCTACAATCATATGACAATATAAGAATCATGAGTTAAAAATATAAACACAACCAACAAGCAAGAATAATCAAGCAAGAACAAAGGATAGAAAACCTTTAAAATTTATTTTTGAAAAACCTTTTATTCAACAAAAAGTTAACACATCACATGAACAAAAAGAGAAGAAAAAGAATCATAATATCAAAGAAAAATATTCAAGAAGAAGAAGGGAGGTGATAGCTACCTAGCTATTGCTTTCCAAATCAAGCTTTTGAAGTTTTCTTCCTCTATTTTCTTTTTCTTCCTTCTTTTCTCTCAAGAGTATTGATGCCTTAAGAAAAAAAATGAATTACCTCCCCCTTCCTTGTTGGCTGGCTGCCCCCTTTTATTTTGTAGAGAAAATTTCCTCTCCCATTTTCAATCTTATCGCCTATCTCTACAAAATAAGGCCACTTCTCAAGATCATATGGCTTACTATTAAAAATCCTTCATAGGTGGTATTTGTAATCCTATTTGGCATCATCTCCTAGCCTTGACACACTCTTCACGTGGCCTTCACATAGCTTTTCAATTTGTAGGCCTCCCATTGGCCAAACATGCTATCTTAGCCTTTCTTAAAAATGTCATCTTTCTACTCATTCTTGGCCATTGATTAAAGGTGATCAAACTTCTCTTCCTTCTCCATGAGCTGGCCAAAAATGGCCTGGAATTTTCCAGGCCATTCCCTTATTTTTTATTTGCAAAATGGCACTTTTCGGTTTCTTAGGTAAAATTGCATATTAGCCCCTCGACTTAATTTATTTTCAATCGGACCCCAACTCCAGATTTTTATTTTTCAATACCTCCCATACAATATAAAACTAAGTTCTGGAGGTTTTCATATTTTTTCAAGCTCGATTCTATTTTTCCTGGATTTTCCTCTAAAGTTTCAGTTTAATGCCTCCCAAACTTTGTCATTTTTCATTTGAGCTCCGATTCTGGATTTTTCTTCTCCAATCCCTTCCATAAAATATAAAATTAAGATCTAGAAGTTTTCATAATTTTCTGAGTTCGTTTCCTATTTTTTTTGAAATTTTCTCTTGGAATTTCAGATTTTCTCTTGGAATTTCGGATTAGTACACCTGAACTTTGTCATTTTTAATTTGAGCTCCGATTCTGGATTTTTCTTATCCAATCCCTTCCATAAAATAAAAAATTGAGATATTGAAATTTTCATAATTTTTCGAGCTCGTTTCCTATTTTTCTTGGAATTTTCTTTTGGAATTTCGGGTTATTGCACCCGAACTTTGTCATTTTTCGTTTGGGCTACGATTCTAGATTTTTCTTCACCAATACCTTCCAAAAAATATATAACTCAGATCTGGAGGTTTTTTTAATTTTCCGAGCTCGTTTCCTATTTTTTCCAGAATTTTCTCTTGGAATTTCGGGTTAGTGCACCCAAACTTTGTCATTTTTCGTTTGAGCTCCGATTTTGGATTTTTCTTCACCAGTACCTTCCAAAAAATATATAACTCAGATCTGGAGGTTTTCATATTTTTTTGAGCTCGTTTTCTATTTTTCTCGGATTTTCCAAGATTGCCCTTTAACGCCCCGAAACCTCAATTTTACTAAAAAAGGGTCCGATTTTCGGATTTTCTTTTTCCACTGCCGTTGTTATATATTGAATTGGAGTTCGTCCGAAAATGTACAATTTTTACGATCGAGTTCCTCTTCAATTTGTTCTTTTCCTTTTTTTCAATATCGAGAATTTCCTCGTTTTTTCGTTTTTCTTCTAACCGGCTCTTCCTTGGGATCCACTTCAAACTGAGCCTTGGGCTATTTGTGTTTATTCATTGTTCATCAACTGGGGCTTCAATTTTACTGAATCAGGTCATCTCTGTAGTTTTTTCCAAATTTGCCGAATTAGGTCTTCCCCTACACTGAATTTCTGTAACCCATCTTCCGAACTCTATATCTTTCGTTGTAGACCTCAGATTATCAAAATTCTTTCACCATTCTTCAATTAAACCTTGAATCTCGATTTTATTGAGAGACAACTTTTTCAGTAGTTGACTTTTCGAGGTTGACTTTTTTAGAGTTGACTTTTTTCGTGTTGAACTCCGAATCACAAGTCTTGGAGACCCATCTATGGGATGATTTACATTCTGAGAACTACAAGGAGGAACTTACCTGGTTTAGGGGGCCCGGACAAAATTAGGTGTCTACAAACCCAACATGTGGGCAGTGGGCGCTGGTAAGATAGTGCTGCGGCATTGATATTCTGCCTCTGTCGAGGCGCCACGGTGCTGAATGCTTGCACTGCAGCGCTTAGTAATCGGCCTTGTTTGAACCTGTAGCATCAATCTTATGCCGCCCAAACTCGACCCTGCTTCAAGCTGTTACAACAATCCTAGTATGTTTTTTCCCCTCAAGTCCCCCAAGAGAAAACCCCTTTGTAGATGTGTAATGACCAATTGCAAAAGTTAACAAAGCCTATTAATATTCTACCCTCCTAGCGAATAATGTGCTAGACTCCCAACTTATTATCCCCAAAATACTTTTAATCAGAAAGATACCTATAATGTCACTACCCATATTGCTTGTAAAGAAACAAACAAGCACCCTTTTCCCCCAGAAAATACTCTTCGTCATTATTAGGAAAGAAATTCCAGTGAATTTCGGATTAGCTCGCCTGTACCTACAAAAGTAAACAAACGTCAGAAAAAATGCATATCTTTGCCTTCAATTTTAGATTTCCGCCTAACAACCCCTCAATTCTTTTAATCGTTAATCCATGCTTCCAAATCCGTTTGTCTGCTAACACCTTGTCGAGCCAATGAGTTTGCAAAAGAATTAGCGAAGTGCCCCTTGTGTACAACCCTACATCCATTTAATTTTCTCATTATCCTATCAATCACCATAAAAAATGAATTAAGACGCCAAGGTCTTGACTTGCTTGAATTGCACCAAGCAACTGCAATCGTGGAATCGCTTTCTACTTCCAAGTTGATGGCTGAAAGCTGTTTCGATTGAATAAACTCGAAAGCTTCCTTTATCGCTCTCATTTCCGCATCTCTCTCTTCCATCTCTGTTAACTTTCATTCAATACCATTAGCATTCCCATTGCTATGCAACCCTATTTTCTTACCCTGTAACCATGTTAATTGGCCCTCATTTAGAGAAACCCCACCCCTTTGCTCTCTTGGATCATTGAGACCCCTAGATCTTGTTCTTGGGTAATTTCTATTATCAATATTCAGAGTCACCAAACCTAAGAGTTTTCTAGGCTACCTCGTTTCTTTGGTGTAACCTTCACCTCTCTCTGCATCTCCTCCACCTGACTTCTATCAACTGAAACAACCCATCCTCTGCCAATTCATGTGCCTTGCCTATGTGGCTTGTTTCCACCTCTCGCTAATTGTCTGCTTGTTCATTCACACTTTCCTCTACACACTCACAATTGATACTCCGGATAGAAAGGGGTTCTCTAGAATCGACTAGCTAAACTACTCTTTCAGCAGCACTGTTTCTGGCATCTATGTCCAATTCCTCTTTGTCACTAACCTCCCAAAACTGTTTAAAATTATTCGGATATTGCAATGATGAAGAAAAGTCGCCCGAGATATGTAGGGGAATAATCTAACCATTAATAACACAAAAAAATGCCCCATTAAAAGATTCGAACTAGAGATAAGAATCCTCGCCACATCGAATCTTTCTCTCGATAATGTCTTGTCATCAATCACTATAAACTTCCCCCAATATTCCGGAAGAGTCTTGAAAAAATCCAGATTCCAATATATCAACAGAGCCTTCTCAACCCGAATCCAAACAAAATAATCCTAAGTTGCGTCATGAGAAACCCATGCACGAGATTCAACAAACCAATCGTTTCTTAATTTATGCTCATCGTCCAAAAACTTGATGAAATTCTCCTTTGTTTCGAAAGAGATGAGAACACTCTTAAGATCGATGATAGCAACCTTGCAACCAAGAAATCCTTGTCCACAGAAAAATCTTCTAATATTTTCCGCTTAGTGAAATCATGCAACGTATGTCGCACCCTAAAAAATAACAAGTCTCATTGCAAGACTTTATATTCGTTAAGCGTGACATTAGAAAAAAACCGAGAAAATGACCTTGAAAAAGACATGGAGTCACCACCAATCTTTTTGAGCTAGGTGTGATCGGCCACCTATTAAAACCGGTTTTACAAAAAAATTTAAAATTAATTAAAACATTTTTAAAACCAATTTCAAGTCTGCGTTTTAAACCAGAGAAATCAAAGAAGCGGGTTCGGGACTCGATTACGTGTGGGAAAGGATTAGCACCCCCACAGTGCCCGTATAAAACGGTACCTTACTAATCGTGTGTTATCTCAAGTCTCGGTAAAAAAGTCGATTTTAAATTTAGTATTTCAAGTTAATTCCCAATTTATGGAAAAATAATTCCACTTTTATTTGAAAATAATCCAGAATTTATTAATTCAAAATTTTCCTATATTTCCCAACAAACGTGGCAAAATATAGAAATTTTTATTTATTTGAAATTTTTTCCGAATCATTCTCGTTTTAAAGAAGATATTCCGTTATTAATGATAATTGATGA
The DNA here is from genome assembly GCA_030761205.1 of Fremontodendron californicum. Classification (NCBI taxonomy): domain Eukaryota; kingdom Viridiplantae; phylum Streptophyta; class Magnoliopsida; order Malvales; family Malvaceae; genus Fremontodendron; species Fremontodendron californicum. The sequence continues at coordinate 2,146,289 of JAULJL010000033.1, forward strand.
TATTCTCCCCAGCAAACCCGGCAGAGAACTCATGAATTATTTTAACTCGGGAATATCTTTATTTGATTGAAAATCATTATCTTTTTCAAAACATTTAAAAAAAATGAATATGAACATGTGTGACATAAATAAAATGACATAGCAAAGTCTAGATAATATAATTCAACCTAAATGATATGATATAATTTAATTGGCATAGTATATTCTAGATGAAATAAAATATCCTAAGTATCATGGTATATTCTAAGTGAAGTGAAATATCCTAAATGAAATGTAATATCTTAAGTGACATAATATATTCTATATGAAATGAAATATCTTAAGTAACATGATATGTTCTAAATGAAATGAAACAACTTAAATAACATGATATTCTAAATGAGATGATATGATTTAAATGACATGATTTTCTAAATGAAGTGATATGATTTATAATCTAAATGACATGAAACATAAAATAATGCTATCATATAATATGCATGAAAATAATAAAAAAATAATAATGCATGAACATAGTATATGCTAAATAATGTGAAAAAAATAAATAACTAAATAAAAAGCATAAGATATCATGAAATATTCAAAACCATATAACAAGTAATATAATATCAAAAATTTAAATCAAAGATAATAATACTATCATGAAAATTAACATAGCTAGCAAAAATCATATATTATATAGTATGCATGAATATGGAAAATGCAATGCATGAAAATGTATTTTTTCCTTTAATTAATAAAATTCGTATATCTCAAAAGATATCCGACTACCTGGGGAAATTATATCAAATTAAATATTCTAAAACAAAAATACTGTGTTATTGTTTGAAAACAATTTTGAAAAGCTTAGATTAAAAATAAAAACTTAGCTAAACCCTTTTTAAATGGCTCTAATTTCCTAAGTTTAAAATCCCGGACTTGACCACCCTTAACCCGAGATTTGAAAAATCATTTTTAGAGTTTAAAAAGGCTTAGAAACTACCCTAACTCAGTAGCTAAACTTCCTAATCGGCCCCCTCTAAGTAACTTAACCAAAACAGAAAAATGATTTTCCTTCAAATTCAATTTTGCCTCTACTATCTAGTTTTAAAGCACGATTTTGTACCCTATTTTTAGAAATTCAAAAAAAATATAAAAAAATACTAGAGACTTAGGACATGTAAAAATACATGAAAAAAATCGGCTTAATTTTCTGATTAAATATGACATCTCAAAAAAAATTAGAAAATTAAGAGTACTGGGTGAAAAAACTGTTTTGCCAAACACATTTTTTTGCCTTTGATAAAATCATTTAAAAGTCAAAGTAAAAATGTTAGAGTCTCTCCAAAAGATACACAAACAGTAGTTAAAACTTTTGAAAAGTTAGACAAAAATTGGCTAAGTAAAACAAATCACAAAGGTAGAATAATCAATTTGACAACTCTTTAATTTTTCTCAAGTATGCTCAAAATGAGCATGACTTTGAACTATAGGTTGGTCGAAGTCATAAATCATGTGGCATTGACATGAAATGCATGAAAATGCAGAAAATATTATGCATGAAATGCATGATTTAAAACCTAAATGACATGAAAAATGCATGGCATCAATAAAATGACCTAGACCTAAATGAACTTGCATGGTATTTAATGCAACCTAGGTCTAAAATGCATGAGTATGCATGGCAAAGCAAAGCAAACCTAAATCTAAAGAATGCATGGCAATAACACAAACATATGGCATGCTTAAACAAAATACACAACCAAATATCATGAAAATGCAAACCTATCAACTAGCATGACAAAAATGCACACAAAGCTTAAAAGAGAGGGGTAGCCGAATGGTCCCATACTTTAAAATAAGCATGGCATTTTCACAAACACATGATATACTAATCATGCAAGATTAAAGAGTAATACTCAAGTCATGCAAATATAAAGTAAAGGCATGAAAATCAATAGGCATTTTCGCAAACACATGGATTAACCAAATGTAAAACATAAACAAACTTAAACATTTTGAAAACAGAAAATAAAAAATGCAAGACAAGTAAAATAAACATGATAACAAAATAATAAACTCAAAAATGGAAACAAGCAAGCAACTAAATCCAAACAAAGCTTCATGTTTATGTATTTGAAGAAGATTTAAAGCATCAAAACTTGTTAAATATCACTAATAACATGAAATAAAAAACAAAATAGCAACTACACTAAAAAAAAAAGCCATTCGGCCAGCCCTTAAGTCTTGGAAAAAAATTTCTCAAAGCTTTTTCCAAGAAAGTATAAAGAAGAACTTGAAGAAGAATATTAAAAACACTTATTTTCAAAAGAAAAAATCAAAAGAAACTCACCAAAATATCAATCAAAACAGCAAATCAAGAATAGAAAATCAAAGAAAGTGCAAAAGTATGGTGCTTAAAGCAACCTCTGGAAGCTAAATAGCAAGCTTTTCCTCTTCTAACTTTCTTTTCTTTTTTAAACTTTTCTTTTTGCCTTTTAATAGTGGAGATAAAATCAGCCAAACAAGAGTGAATAGAGAGTGTAATGAAAGATAGAGAGCTCCCCTCCCCTTAGTGGCCGAATGGCCTTCTAAATGGCTAGCATGTTGTCATTTTTTTTCCAACCAATTTTGATCCAAAGGCTATTAATCCAAGATGTTTAAAATGTGAAATTATCACCCTTAGATTAGGTAATCAGCTATCCATAATTACAGCTGTTCAAGACTTTTAAGCCATTATGTTGACATTCTCCTTGTTCAAGCATTGGTCCATGTGGCTTAATTACAAAGGCTTGATAAAAAAATAACTACCTTCCTCTTCATTGTTGGCCTTTTGATTAAAAATAAAAAAATATTTGTCCATCACTGGGACTTGGCTGGCTGACCCCTCATCTTCCAGCCCAATCTCCATTTTTTTAAAAGGCAAGAAAAGCCCTTTTCGATTTCTTGGGTAAAATGACCTTTTTGCCCCCCGAACGTAAATAAATAGCAAACGGACTCCAAATTCAAATTTTATTTTTTCAATACTTCCAAAATAATAAAAAAATTGAATTATGGAGATTTTCAAAATTTTTCGAGCCCATTTGCTATTTATTTGGATTTTTCTTCCAAAATTGCCCCTTTTGTGCTCCCAAACTTTACCATTTTTTAAACGAGCTCCAAATCTAGATTTTTCTCCACCAATCTCTTCCAAATAATTTAAAAGTATGATCTGGAAGTTTTCATAATTTTTTGAACTCATTTGGTATTTTTTTGGGATTTATCTGCTTGAATTACTTCATAGTGTGCTCGGGGATTTGGCCATTTTACAAACAAACTTCGAATCTCGATTTTATTTCGCCAATATTTTCCAAATAATTTAAGAATAACATCTGCAGATTTTTAGAATTTTTGGAGTTGATTTGCTATTTTTTCGGGATTTATCTTCTTGAATTTCTACATAGGGGGCCCGGGATTTGGCCATTTTGCAAACGAACACTGAATTCATATTTTCTTTTGCCAATCTCTTCAAAATGATTTAAGAATGAGATCTGCAAATTTTCAGACTTTTTGGAGTTCATTTGCTATTTTTCCCAAAGTTTCAAATTTTGCCTTTTTGCCTCCGAAACTCGATTTTGCTCAAAACAAGTCCGATTTTCAGATTTTCTTCAAACTGAGCCTTGGGATATCCTTGTTTAATCACTCCTCATCAATTAGGGGCTTTAGTCTTACTGAATAGGGGCATTTTCTGTAATTCTTCCAAATTTCACCAAAATCCACCAAAAATCCTAATTCTTGGTTTTCTTTCGAATTGACTTTTCTTTCAATTTTTCTTTCAAGTAGCTTCTCCATGAGTCAGTGCTTATCTTTCATTTGGAACCTTCAATTTCGACCAATTTGATCGTTTAGGCATTTTTTCCCAAATTTCCCGAACTAGGGTTTCCTTTCTATTGAATCTCCGTAACCCAACTTTCGAACTCCATATCTTTTGATGTAGACCTCGGATTATCAAAATTCTTTCGCCATTTTTCAATTGAACTTCAAATCTTGATTTTGAAAGTGGGTTGACTTTTTCAGTTGTTGACTTTTTGGGGTTGACTTTTTCAAGTTTGACTTTTTATGCTCGCCTTCTTAGACTAAGTCTCGGAGTACCACCTGCAAGATGAATTTTTTTTTTTTTTTTTTACATTCTGAAACATCAATTTAGGAAGAAAACATACCTGTTTTAGTGGTCCGGTCAAAATTAGGTGTCTACAGGTGCCCCTCTTTGGCTATTGCTGAGAATCAAAAATCAGGCAAAGATAAACAAACACTAATTTTGTCCGGTTAGTGAAATGACATGTGAAGAGAAGGGAAAGGGGGTTTCTTTTTTCTTTTATTTTTTTAAGGTTGTAAATAGAAGATATTGTTCTTTAATTGAATTCCCTGACTAATCAATTCTCGACCCGTCTTAAGGAAACAAGTTCAATTTGCAAGAGAAGAAAAGACCTTGACGATGGTCTTGGGGTCTTATCTTGTCTTGTGCTAACCTTACTGGCTTAGGTGAAACCAAAAATTGAAAAAGATCTGGATGAAACCAGGGATTGAAATGACATGCGTGAAACCAAAAATTTGAAAAAGATCTGGATGAAACCAGAAATTGAAAAGCATAGGTGAAACCAAAAATTTGAAAATGATCTGGATAAAAACAGAAATTGAAAAGCATGGGTGAAACCAGAATTTTGAAAAAGATCTGGATGAAACCAGAAATTGAAAAACATGGGTGAAACCAAAAATTTTAAAAAGATCTGGATGAAACCAGAAATTGGAAAAACATGGGTGAAACCAGAAAAAGATTTGGATGAAACAAAAAATTGAAAAGCATGGGTGAAACCAGAAATTGAAAAAGATCTGGATGAAACCAGAAATTGAAAAACATTGGTGAAACCAAAAATTGAAGAAGATATGGATGAAACCAGAGATTAAAAAAGGCATGGATGAAACCATAAATTTGAAAATGATCTGAATGGAACTAGAAATTGAAAAGCATGGGTGAAACCAAAAATTTGAAAAAGATCTAGATGAAACTAGAAATTGAAAAGCATGGGTGAAACCAAAAATTGAAAAAGATTTGGATGAAACTAGAGATTAAAAAAGGCATGGATGAAACTAGAAATTTGAAAGTGATCTGGATGGAACCAGAAATTGAAAAAGATCTGGATGAAACTAGAAATTGAAAAAGATCTGGATGAAACCAGAGATTCAAAAAAGCATGGATGAAACCAGAAATTTGAAAAAGATCTGGATGGAACCAGATAATAAAAAGGCATGGGTGAAACCAGAAAAGTGAAAAAGATATGGGTGAAACCATAAATTAAAATGGCCTAGAAATTAACCTAAAAGATTTGAGAGAGGATGCAAATGCTTGATGGTGTAAATGCAAATGTCTTGGATTGATGCAAATGCTTCTTGAAATGATACAAATGTCTTGGATTGATGCAAATGCTTCTAAATACAGATGCAAATGTCTCTACGAATCATGTTCATGTAAGTGGTTCATGAATGGTGTAATTGTAGCTACAATGAAGATGCAATGATCCTAGAAATGATGCAAATATCTATGAAGGATGTTCTTGTAAAGGTAGAATGCAGATGCTCATGGAATAGTGCAAATGCAAATATCCATGAATGATGCAAATGCTTGCTGACACGGTGCAGATGCAAAGCTTAATAGAGAGATGAGTGTTCATGAATGATGCAAATGCACCCAATCATTTTTCTAGACTTTGGCTTAGCCTTTCCCATTCATTTTCCTCTTCAAATCAGAGTATATTTTCAACTCCTTTTTCAATCTTTGGCTATTCTTTTTGCCCCAACAGTTTTCAAACTCTTATCAACAGAAATCTGCTTACTGAGTTTTATTTCTTCTTCTCATATTTGGAAGTCAAGGTTATCCCTAGTAATTTCACACCTTTGGAAAAAATGGGTATTTCAAAAATAATTTTGCTTATTTAATGAAAACTTATGAGTTAAAATTTGTAACTCAATAGTGTATAATGTACAAATTTTTTGAAGACTAATGATCACTGTTAGAAATTTTCCTAAGTGTCAATTTGGGTTTTTCAACTTTAATTGACAAGGCTTGGTACAACATGATTTTGGTTTTTCCAGGAAAACTTCACAACAAAAAATGTATGTCCCTTCTAAGCTCACAAATGGAACAGGTTTTATAAATCATGAATTCTTTGAAAACCAAACAAATTATACATTCTTTTAGTTTCCATATCAAGGTATTTTGACAAGCGTCAAGATTGGCTGGGATATTTAAACTGGAAAGTTGATTTTGGAGAAAAAAGGTTTCAGTTTTTGAAATCAATCATCTAAATGAGAGTTGACAATTTGAGAGGTTCAGAAATTCCTAGATGTTCCTCGATGACCACTTCTTTAAGATAATCTTCTTTTTTGTGGTATCGGCACTGTCATAGATGGCATTGAAAATTCCCATTTTACTCTAGACCGCCCGTTTTTGGGTTTTCGCTCTCGAGTCCCATTCTCTCTTCATTTTTTTCTGTTTTACCATGCACTTGAATTCTAAATTCTTCCTTAGTGAAATGAGAATTCAATGAGATGGGATAAAATATGAGAAAAAAACCCTTCAAGTTGAATATTTATTCTTGATCACAATGGGCTTTTCAAGCAGGTAATGTAAGCCATGGCTCGGGGTTCAGAAAGAAAGGATAAATAGGCCCAAAATCTGTGTTTAAGGGTAATCAGATCAAGGATCAATTTTTGAAGAGGATTCTCTTTTCGAAGCATTTATCCCTTTTTGGACTTTTCATTCCTTTTTGACTTTTGCTCTTTTTCTTCCTTGCTTTTTATGCTTCTATTTTGCCATTGCTTTTTCACACACTTTTTGTGTGTGTTTTTCTTTTGTTTTGTTCTTGGCTTCCATTTCGCCATCTTTTTCCTTTTCCTTTTCCTTTTGACAGAGTAAGACCATATTCATTCGGGGCTCCATTTGCTTTGTATCTGTCTTTGAGCTAAGACTCATTTTTCCATGATCTTTGAGAAGATAATTCCTCGCATTTGCCCCCCAGTGTAGAGGGTGATCCTTGATCAAGGTTCCAAAAAGAAAGAAATCTTTTGGCTCAAAAGGGGTGACTATGAATAATTTCTTCTTGTGAAAGAGATATGAAAGATGGCCATTCATCATATCAAGCACAAATATTCTTATTGAAAAGCAATCCTCAAGGGAAATAGAGAACCGAAATTTCATTTTACACTTTGGAATCATCCGAATTCTCATATGCATGATATTCCAATTTGTCCTTTTTCTTAATCGCATGCCCCCAATGATTCATGCGTTAGTCCCATCCTTTTTCACCATATAACCATCATTTCCACATATGATGCCCCAATTTGATTAACCATGAGAATTTGTATCAACGAGAAACATAGCAAGTCTAGGTCTATTTTAAAAAAGCTGAGTTTCAAATATGAGTTCTTTGAAGAGATAAGGAAAATATGACCCAAAAATGGGTTTTCTCTAGGACATGGGATAATCTAGTTTCATCATTGTGCCCCTGGGTGTCAATCATGAAGTGATGTTTGGGCAATTAGTGTTTTGTGGTTATTGGTAAAGGTCATAATGGTTTTAGCACAATCTTGACACACACTAAATTGCCATGATCTAAATTCTTGAAAGAATGTCTCATTTGTTTGAATTTCAAGGAATTCGAAAAAATTTCAAAATGTTCGTTCCTTTGTTCATGACCTAGACTAGGATTTACATCTTTGCTTATTCTGTGATGACAATGTTTTTATTTATTTTTTTTTTTTTTATGAAGTTCCATCATTCATATTCCTCGAAGCATTAGGTCTTTCAAGTGTTCTCCATTCAAGGGGTTTAGGCATAGAGAAGCCCAAAAGAGAGGGGGAAAGAGTATTGGGTCATTTCTAACAATGATCATCAATATGCTCGAGACTGTCCATTATTAAAACTTCCTTAATGCTTTTTTTTTTTTTCCAAATTATTGATAAAACACAACAAACACAAAGCATTTAAAATTCAAAATTCATTTAATTCATATGAATGTCACCATAAGACAAGTGTTTTCATCATAAGGTATGAAACTACATGCATAAAAAACTCCCCCTTGACATTTCTCCCTAATTCAAACTGGCTATTCCTCAGTACTCTTTTTGACCTTTCCATCTACTTCTCCCATTATGACATCCACAATGGTCTCAACATTCCTATTCAGTAGATTCTCCACGTTGTCTGACCTTTGTTTCTTCCCCACATTAACTGCTCTCATTTTATGAGTGATTGAACCTTTCGTTTCAAACATAGGTAATTTTTCGTGGAATGTCCCTAAATCCCAAAATGATAATCACAATATACATTCCGACATACCAGCTCGGATATGGGGGTTGGATAGGCTCCACTGAAACTTTAGTGAGGAGTTGCTCTTCGACCAGCTGGGGCAATAGTTTAGAGTAAGACATAGGGAGTGGCTCAAACTGATCTCTTTTTCGGATATTTTTTGATTTCCTCTGACTGACAAAAGGTTGAAAATTTATTGGATTCTGAGAGGCCATTGGGTACAAGTATGAACCCTGGGGTACATAGTTCATAGAAGGACAGGGTGGTTGGTATGAAGTAGTCGGAATATATGGGGCAAAGTCTCTCATGGCTTGGACATCTTCCTTTTTCTTTTTGGGCGTCCTGTTTCTCTCTGCATTAAATGTTTTACCTCCTTCGAGTTTTTGAGCCTTGATAGCATTTTCAATCATTTCCCCGGAGATTACCATATCCAAAAAACTCTTTGTGGTGTTGCCAACAAGTCTATCATAGTATGGGGCCTATAGTGTATTCACAAAAGGATAGTGGTTTCCTTCTGTGTTAAGGGCGGTTGTACTTGGGTGGCCATGTTCCTCCACCTCTGAGCATACTCTTTGAAGCTCTCAGTAACCTTTTTCTCCATATTTTGCAAGGTGAGACGGTCAGGTGTCATGTCGGTAATGTGCTTGTACTAGTTTAGAAAAGCCCTGGCCAAATTATTCCAAGAGCGAATCTGATCCTTGCTCAACTGACTATACCACCTAATTACAGGCCCGCTGAGGCTATCCTGAAAGCAATGAATCAAAAACTTATCATTATCTACGTGACTTGCCATCTTTCGACAGAACATGGTGATGTGGGTTGATGGATTGGTCGTCTCGTCATATTTCACAAAGTCAGGGACCTTGAATTCAGGAGGAATGACTAAATTGAAGACCAAGCATCGTTCTTTTGCATCCACACTCTCGAATATGTCTGTATTTTCTATTGCCCGAGCCTTTCTTCTACCAACTGATAGTTCCCTTGGGAATCTGCCAACTTAGCCTTGTTCGACTTAACCATCTTCAGTTTTGCTTGTTTAGCTGGATCATCTAAATTCAGAATGTTGCTGGGATGAACTGTATTCTGGCCATTTAACATCATGACCTCACTCTAACCCTATTATGCCTCTAACCTTTCTCTGGCGGCCAAGTTTTCGGTGTATCCCTCTCCCTTGATTACGGCGGACATCAGCTCCATCAATTTAGTCATCTGATCCTTAGATTCTGATTGAGACTTTGCCAGCTGTTCTCGCAATTCTTCATGTGCCCTTTCCATTCTTTCCATTCGGGTAGCTTGTTTATTCTCCATAGCTCTAGCTTGTATTAAAATGGTACTCAGTACTTCTTATACCTCTGATTTGAAATGGAAATTCTTTCAAAGACTCTTAAAGCCAAGCCAACTTCTGTTTTATTTCCCCAAATGTATGTCATGATGAAGAGTCATGAATGCAAATTGATGCACGTGAAGCCTAAACAATATGATGTATGGACATGTATAGTAGAGACATGCTGACCATGTATGTAACAAATGCAATCACGATGCCAACATGATACAAGTAAAGAATAGACAATAACGCATGGATATATGCAATGAATGACCATGTACATTTTAGTGTATTTCCTAATGAATGATCATATATACTATGAATGCAACATGATGTCAAATATGATGCATGTAATCAATGAATGATTGAACAAAGTATATACAAAGAAACTCATGCTGACCATGTGTGTTGTGAATGCGACCTAATGCTAACATGATATATGTAATAAGCAAATTAGTGCATGAACATATACAGAAAAATCATGCTGGCTATGTTTGTCATGAATACCACCTGATGCTACCAAGATGCATGTATGAATGTATGGTATGATAAATAATTGATCGGATGCAAAATGCAAAGGGGAAGATATTACGGAGGAAATAACAAAATTGGAGGAACTTAATTATCAACATCTCATAAATTTGGAGCACAACCAATTCATTCCCACATCAATGTTCACAATGGTATAAACCATGTTTACAAAATCTGAGCAGTGGTTAAAACTATCTTATACAAGTACTTTATTTTTCCTAGCATCCTAAGGCTATAAGAGTTGGCTACTGAAAAAGAGAAATCCTACTACATCATATTAGACCGAAGTCCCTCTACATCATTGCTGTAGATCTCCCAATCCTAATTACCCGTTTTTAGTCCTCTGTCAATCAGTGTCGTCGGATCCAACCACTTGGCGTCTATAAGGGATTGTACTTTGTTCTTGAGTGCATTGTAGTGCTCAATGCTATGCCCAATAGTTCCACAATGATAATCATATCTTGTATTCGAATTATACCACTTGGGGTATGGTGGTGACAGGGGTTTCAACGGCATATAGGCAACTAGGTGATTTCGGACCAACATTGGGAAAAGCTCTTGATAGCTGATTGGAAGGGGATCAAAATGCCTTTGGGTCTTATCCTGGGGTTGTTTCTTAGTCACACAGAGCCTAGGAGTTGGGGCACTTGGCGGTGGCACTAAGGTTCGAACCGGAGTGTTTACATGGGGAGATGGTGGAATAACAAGGCAAGGGTATGGATTTGGATCTGGATATGGGGCCTTTGGAGGTTGTACATAGCTCGAGGTTCCTATCCCAGATGCTGGATAAGGTGATTGATGAGGGAAGCAATACGAATTGCCAATTGGTGGTAATGGAGTGGGATTCAGGGGTCCCGTAGTGATCATCCTAGTAGACAATTGGGCCATAGTAGGGTGAGGATACTGGTTTGGACCTAGGACCAATTGGAGGGACTGTTTGGGATCTAAGGTTTCTATCCTTGGTATCAAGCTCTCGAGTTTAATCATTTTGACGATCTTGTCCACAATTTCATCAGGGTTACAACCTTTGTGGCATTGACAAGTGCAGGATCCAGCAAGGATTGTATGTTCTGGACCTAATGGTTTTGGTTGATCCGAATGCGATGCAGAGCCCTAAGAAAGTTCCCCCTTACTCTTACCTATATCCTCAACCATTTTCATCAATTTAGCCAGTTGTTCTTTCACTTCCCGGATTTCATGTCCAAATTCCTCTTGATTTCGTTCCAAAGCACCCAATCGTTCCTCCGATTCTTTCATCATATCTCGAACCCCTTTCATGCAAATGAAAATGTCATGAGATTAAGATTACAATTAGAATGCATGCTCTATTCCTATGCATGAATATACTGACGATTAATGCATGAACATATACAGAGAAAATATGATGACTAGGTATGCCATGGATGCAATCTAATGCCAACATGATGCATTTAAAAAATGAATAAATTGATGCATAGGTATATACAAATAATGACCATGCATGTCATAAACGTATTCTACAATGAATGACCATGCATGCTATGACTATAACATGATGTCAAAATGATACATGCAAATAATTAATGAATGAACACAAAAGTAGGTACAAAGAATGACCATATACATCACAAATGTATTCTATAATGAGTAACCATGCATGTTAGGACTGTAACATGATGCCAAAATCATACATGCAAAGAATAAATGAATTAACACAAAGAAGTTAACCAATGATTACACGAAATTGGTGGGACCTAAATCTTGATTATTCAAAAATCTCATTATGCAAGATTTGCCTCCAAATTTAATCTATGATTTTTTGAAACATGTTTTCTCTATGAAAATCCAATCATATTATTTTCAAAAGAATTTCGGGGTAGTGGATCCTACTATGGTACAATATCCAAATGTTCATGTAACACTACCGGTTTTATGAAATCATCAAATAAGATTATTATCACCATCCATTTATTGCAAAAAACGAGATCAACAATACAACCATAAATGTACATGCTCTATTCACACATGCATGAAATGTGGAAAATGCAAAAATGTTTGAAAAAGAATGTTTGTATTTTGAATATCAAAAAGTTAGTGAACACTTGCCAAACAATATCTACTTATATACGTATGACAGTGCCTTTGGGGCAGATTATCACATTTATTACGGGCGATGTACGTACATCGTTGCCCGATCTACAACACTTATTCAGAGTGTAAAATAGGTAACAAAAGGTTTAGAAATGTCCCTCCATGTGTTCCTATCTTCGGTATATCTAACAAAAATCATGCATGGCTTCACCTAGGTTCACTATATGAGGGTGAATTGGTTCTAAAGGCCCCGAATTGCTCCTCACTGTCGCCGGTGAAGGCTAGTAAGGCACCCCGATAAAAGCGGGTTCAATTCGTTAGAGTCTATTTCCCTAGCCTATGCGGATTGTTAATCACGAAGGCTTAGGTAATTTAGTACTTCGGAAGTGTTTCACTAGCCCATGCAGATTGTTAATCATGAAGGCTTAGTTACTTTGCTCCCACCTAAAAGGATGGAACCTGGGTATAGGGCTCATGATATGCAATGTACGTGTATTGTCTGAGGAGAAATAACAAACCTTTCACCACCTATTCTACATCCCTTATTCTAAATGCTCTAGCAATTTATTAAAAGAATATTCAAGAATAGTTTAACGCATTAACCAACAAGTAATTATAATATACAACCTTAAATAACTAGAGAACAATAATAAAATGCATGCACATGAGTATGGACATATTTAAAAACATTTTATTATTTTCAAAATTTTCCTTATTAAAAGAAATGTGGGAATTAAAATTAAATACCAATTAAACCAACAAAACCAAGACTTTGATAACACACGACTAATTTTAGGTCTGACTCTCTAATGTCCCCAATGGAGTCGCCAAGCTGTCGCAACCTAAAAAATAACAAGTCTCATCGCAAGACTTTATATTTGTTAAGCGTGACATTAAAAAAAAACCGAGGAAAAGTCGACTTAATTTCTCTTGAAAAATGAAGGTTTTGAAAATGACCTTGAAAAAGACATGGAGTCGCCACCAATCAGTGTAATCGGCCACTTATTAAAACCGATTTTATAAAACATTTTAAAATTAATTAAAATATTTTTAAAACCAATTTCAAGTCCGCGTTTTAAACCAAAGAAATCAAAGAAGCGGGTACGGGACTCGATTACGTGTGGGGAAGGATTAGCACCCCCACAACGCCCGTATAAAACGGTACCTTACTAATCGTATGTTATCTCAAGTCTCGATAAAAAAGTCGGTTTTAAATTTAGTATTTCAAGTTAATTCCCAATTTAAAGAAAAATAATTCCATTTTTATTTGAAAATAATCTAGAATTTATTAATTCAAAATTTTCCTATATTTCCCAACAAACGTGGCAAAATATAGAAATTTTTATTTATTTGAAATTTTTTTCGAATCATTCTCGTTTTAAAGAAAATATTCCGTTATTAATGATAATTGATGATATTCTCTCCAGCAAACCCGACAGAGAACTCATGAATTATTTTAACTAGGGAATATCTTTATTTTGTTGAAAATCATTATCTTTTTCAGAACATTTAAAAAAATGAATATGAATATGTGTCACATAAGTAAAATGACATAGCAAAGTCTAGATAATATAATGCAACCTAAATGATATGATATATTTTAAATGGCATAGTATATTCTAGATGAAATAAAATATCCTAAGTATCATGGTATATTCTAAGTGGAATGAAATATCCTAAATGAAATGTAATATTTTAAGTGATATAATATATTCTATATGAAATGAAATATCTTTAAGTAACATGATATGTTCTAAATGAAATGAAACAACTTAAATAACATGATATTCTAAATGAAATGATATGATTTAAATGACATGATTTTCTAAATGAAGTGATATGGTTTATAATCTAAATGACATGAAACATAAAATAATGCTATCATATAATATGCATGAAAATAAAAATAAAAATAATAATGCATGAACATAGTATATGCTAAATAATGTGACAAAAATAAATAACTAAATAAAAAGCATAAGATATCATGAAATATTCAAAACCATATAATAATTAATATAATATCAGAAATTTAAATCAAAGATAATAATACTATCAAGAAAATTAACATAGCAAAAATCATATATTATATAGTATGCATGAATATGGAAAATGGAATGCATGAGAATGTATTTTTTCCTTTAATTAAGAAAATCCGTATATCTAAAACTATATCAGGCTACCTTAGGAAAATATATCAAATTAAATATTCTAAAACCAAAATACTTTGTGATTGTTTGAAAACAATTTTGAAAAGCTTAGATTAAAAATAAAAACTTAGCTAAACCCTTTTTAAATGGCTCTAATTTCCTAAGTTTAAAATCCCGGACTTGACCACCCTTAACCTGAGATTTAAAAAATCATTTTTAGAGTTTAAAAAGGGTTAGAAACTACCCTAAGTTAGTAGCTAAACTTCCTAATCAGCCCCCTCTAAGTAACTTAAACAAAACAGAAAAAAGATTTTCCTTCAAATTCAATTCTACCTCCAGTGTCTAGTTTTAAAGCACGATTTTTTACCCTATTTATAACTCAAAAAAAATCTAAAAAAAATATTGGAGACTCAAGACAAGTAAAACTACACGAAAAAAATCAGCTTAATTTTCTGATTAAGGATGACTGCCCAAAAAAATCAGGAAAGTACGAGTACTAGGTGAAAAAACTGTTTTGCCAAAACACATTTTTTGCCTTTGATAAAATCATTTAAAAATAAAGTAAAAATGTTAAAAACTCTCCAAAAGACTCACAAACAGTAGTTAAGACTTTTGAAAAGTTAGACAAAAATTGGCTAAGTAAAACAAATCACAACAGTAGAATAATCAATTTGACAACTCTTTAATTTTCCACAAGTATGCTCAAAATGAGCATGACTTTCAACTATTGATTGGTCTAAGTCATAAATCATGTGGCATTGACATGAAATGCATGAAAATATAGCAAATATGATGCATGAAATGCATGATTTAAAACCTAAATGACATGAAAAATGCATTGCATCAATAAAATGACCTATACCTAAATGAACTTGCATTGCATTTAATGCAACCTAGGTCTAAAATGCATGAGTTTGCATGGAAAAGTAAATCAAACCTAAATCTAAAGAATGCATGGCAATAACAGAAACATATGGCATGCTTAAACAAAATACACAGCCAAATATCATGAAAATGCAAACCTATCAACTAGCATGACAAAAATGCACACACAAAGCTTAAAAGAGAGGGGTAGCCGAATGGTCCCATACTTTAAAATGAGCATGTCATTTTCACAAACACATGATAAACTAATCATGCAAGATTAAAGAGTAATACTCAAATCATGCAAATATAAAGTAAAGACATGAAAATCAGTAGGCATTTTCACAAACACATGGATTAACAAAATGTAAAACATAAACAAATTTAAACATTGTGAAAACAAAAAATCAAAAATGCAGGACAAGTAAAATAAACATGATAACAAGATAATAGACTCAAAAATAGAAACAAGCAAGCAACTAAATCCAAACAAGCTTCATGTTTATGTATTTGAAGAAGATTTAAAGCATCAAAACTTGTTAAATATCACTAATAACATTAAATAAATAACAAAACAGCAACTACACTAAAAAAAAAGCCATTCGGCCACCCCTCAAGTCATGAAAAAAAATTTCTCAAAGCTTTTTCAAGAAAGTATAAAGAAGAATTTGAAGAAGAATTTTAAAAACACTTATTTCAAAAGAAAAATCAAAAGAAACTCACCAAAATAGCAATCAAAACAGCAAATCAAAAAAAGAAAATCAAAGAAAGTGCAAGAGTATGGTGCTTAAAGCAACCTCTAGAAGCTATATTGCAAGCCTTTTCTCTTCTAACTTTCTTTTCTTTTCTAAACTTTTCTTTTTGCCTTTCAACAATGGAGAGAAAATCAGCCAAACAAGAGTGAATAGAGAGTGAAATGAAAGAGAGAGAGCTCCCCTCCCCTTAGGGGCTGAATAGCCTTCTAAATAGCTAGCATGTTGTCATTTTTTTCCAACCAATTTTGATCCAAAGGCTATTAATCCAAGATGTTTAAAATGTGAAATTATCACCCTTACATTAGGTAATCAGCTATCCACAAGTACAGTTGTTCAAGAATCTTAAGCCATTATGTTGACATTCTTCTTCTTCATGCATTGGTCCATGTGGCTTAATTACAAAGGCTTGATCAAAAAATAACTACCTTCCTCTTCATTGTTGGCCTCTTGATTAAAAATCAGAAAATATTTGCCCACCATTGGGCCTTGGCCGGCTGACCCCTCATCTTCCAGCACAATCTCCATTTTTTTAAAAGGCAAGAAAAGCCTTTTTCGGTTTTTTGGGTAAAATGACCTTTTTGCCCCCCGAACGTAAATAAATAGTAAACGGACTCCAAATTCAAATTTTATTTTTTTAATACTTCCAAATTAATAAAAAATTGAATTCTGGATATTTTCAAAATTTTCCGAGCCCATTTGCTATTTATGTGGTTTTTTTCTTCCAAAATTGCCCTTTTGTGCTCCCAAACTTTACCATTTTTTAAACGAGCTTCAAATCCAGATTTTTCTTCACCAATATCTTCCAAATAATTTAAAAGTACGATCTAGAAGTTTTCAGAATTTTTGGAACTTATTTGGTATTTTTTCGGGATTTATCTGCTTGAATTACTACATAGTGGGCTCGAGATTTGGCTATTTTGCAAACGAACTCCGAATCCGGATTTTCTTTTGCCAATCTCTTCCAAATAATTTAAGAATGAGATCTACAAAAATTTAGAATTTTTGGAGTTCATTTTCTATTGTTTCGGGATTTATCTTCTTGAATTTCTGCATAGGGGACCCGGGATTTGGCCATTTTGCAAACGAACTCCGAATTTGGATTTTATTTCTCCAATCTCTTCGAAATGATTTAAGAATGAGATTTGCAAATTTTCATAATTTTTGGAGTTCATTTTCTATTTTCCCATATTTTCCAATTTTGCCTTTTTGCCTCCGAAACCTGGTTTTGCTCAAAACAAGTTCGATTTTCAGATTTTCTTCAAACTGAGCCTTGGGCTATCCTTTTTTAATCACTCCTCATCAATTAGGGGCTTTAGTCTTACCTAATTGGGCCATTTCTGTAATTCTTCCAAATTTCACCAAAATCCACCAAAAACCCTAATTCTCGATTTTCTTTCGAATTGACTTTTCTTTCAATTTTTCTTTCAAGTAGCTTCTCCATTACCCGTAGTCAGTGCTTATCTTTCATTTGGAACCTTCAATTTTGACCAATTTGATCGTTTAAGCATTTTTTCCCAAATTTTCCAAACTTGGGTTTCCTTTCTACTGGATCTCCGTAACCCAACTTTCGAACTCCATACCTTTTGATGTAGACCTCGGATTATCAAAATTCTTTTGCCATTTTTCAATTGAACTTCAAACCTTGATTTTGAAAATGGGTTGACTTTTTTAGTAGTTGACTTTTTGAGGTTGACTTTTTTAAATTTGATTTTTTATGCTCGTCTTCTTAGACTAAGTCTCGAAGTACCACTTGCAGGATGAAAAAATCTTTTTACTTTTTGAAACATCAATTTAGGAGGAAAACATACCTGTTTTAGTGGTCCGGACAAAATTAGGTGTCTACTGTGTACACACAGCATATAATTTTAACCATTCGTCCCACTTTACGACCTCTCCAAGTACAATATCTTTCGAAACTAATTTAGAGATTCCTCCCATGTTCACATTGAAAGATTCCCGAAGCTGCACAATGTCTTCCCCAATCTCCTCGTGATTCTGTACCTTCCACTTCGATCTCGCATCTATCCTTAGCTGAACAGAATTGGTATTTCTTTATCATTGAATTAAGAGCAAGACCGTCTACCATCCCCTTCTCAAGATAACGGGATTGCACCAATGGTGAACCCTGCTGTACAGGAGATCAGGACTCAACAGACCGAGTCTTAGAAGAAGACCTGCCCGCCTCAGGAGTCTTTCCCGACTCCACCTCCTAGCCACTGAAACCTACTTGAGGTGTGACTGCCCATGCACTAATTCTGCCTGATAGACTCCACCTCGACTGCTGCCATTATAGGAGTGAGTCCTACCTGCCTTAGGTGACTGTAAAACACCCGCCTCCTCCCTTTGAGGTTTCATCTGCTCATCACCCCGATTCTGCTCAGGATTTGCGATCGCAGGACTCCTAGTTACAGCATGATTCTCCTTTCCCAAACAAGCAGCCACCTTCTCACTTGGATTGTTCAACACTACTTGGGCATTGGATCTATCATCTCGCTTTGATGCCTTAATCACTAACTTTCCCTCATATTTTTGATTAAAAACCTACCCTCTGACTGTTGCACCTTATTGTATCTTTTCCAGGACCAAACCTTGCCCTTGATAGTGCAATTCTTCTCCCCAAAACATAATCACCATCACACCTAATGATCAATCGCCTAGTGTCTGCCCCTACCACACGAATAAAACCAAAGAGGTTGGCACACCTAGGCCTCATCTTTTTCAAAATAACGAGATCATAAACCCTTGCGTCTCTTCCAAAATATTCCAACAAAGGCTGGAAACTGAGATTATCGATAAACAAGGTGACAATCCATCGTTTGCACCGTTCCAAACGTCCTTGATCGATCTACTATCCAAGAAAACATGGCTGCGCATAGAAACAACCGCCTCTCTCATTTTCTTTTAAAAATCCGAAATTAATGTTTTTTAAAATTAAGATATGTTATAATACATTAATATATTATAACATTATTAAATAATATAAATATTATTGATAATAAAAAAATAATTAAATTATAATAATATGGGAACCAAGCAAAACAAAATATTTATATTATTATACAATATATTTAAATTATATTTTTTAAAATTATAAATATTTATATTATTTATAATATACTATATATCTGATATAAATTTATAAATATTTATATAAATTCTTATATATATAAAATCACTTATATTGTGATTATATAATTATAATATGTATATATATATATATATTTTAGTATGAGATAAAATATAAAATATATAGGTATGAATTATTATAGTATTATTATATACATATTATGATATTTATTATAGTATTAAATTAGATATATAGGTATATTATAAATACATTTAAAATAATGGTTTAAATTCGATTTTACATTATTAAAATTTTTTTATTAAATAATTTAAAATAATATATTTAAATTATAATAATTTAATATATATTTAAAATATATATTAAATATTAAAATATAAACTATATTTTAATGTTAAAATTAAAATAATATTTAATATATAATTTAATTATAAATAATATATATGATATATTTAAATTAATTCTAAAAAATATTAATTATATTTTAGGGTTTAAAAATAATAATTTAATATTTAAAAATGTATAGTATATTATTTTTAAAATATAAATAATATTGAAACCATATTAAATAAAAATGTTAAGTATTATAAATTTATATTATTTATATCATATAATAAAAATTAATTTGGATATAATAATATATATGTATTATTTATAGTATTTATTATTAAATATACTATAAATAAGTATATATAAAGTATTATAAAATTTTTAATAAATTTTTTTAAATATAATTTAAATATATATGAAAATATTATTTTTAGGCTTGGACAAGTCTATTTGTTCTCTATTTAGAGGAGTTGATTTGCTCCACTAACCCAATCAAGGACTATTGGACTTTTATCTCATCAGCTACGTACTTTGATCATGGTTAGTCATTAGCCCCTAACCCTTAAGTCCTATTTCACATCTAAACAAATGCAGAATAATTTGCTCATATAGAGAATGTTCAAACCTGTATGGGCAAAATTACGCACAAAATAGATTGAAAATATTGGAAATTTGCATTCACTTGTAACAAACTGGAATCTTACTCCTCCGAGATGGCCATAATATAATTTATTGACCAGAATCTCCAGACTAACACAATTTCATTAACCTGACACTGTTACCAAGTACTAGACATGACAATGTTCAAAAAATCAAGAGATGAGGACACTGCTGTAAAGCTTACTGATAAAACAATGACATATTCATTTGAGAAATTAACCTTCCATTAACTTCCTATTTCTCACTTCCCTTCTGCCATTTATCTCCTAGAACTCGAAATCAATGTGTGATAAGTGGAGAGGCCTCTATCGTATGCAATTTGATAAAATATATTCGTAAATAAGCATTATAGTTAATAACTTATGCACTCCAGGACTTATGTTATGGGGTCTAGAAGACTTAATAATATTGCTTCCAACCCTAGTAAGCAAGTGGAAAAAGCCTTTTCTCTTTTTTTATTGTATAACACTATAAGAAAACGGACTTTTACCGATGGAATTTTTCGTCGGTAAAAGTCCAATTTTCATCGGTAAAGCGTATTACCGATAGAATTTTCCGTCAAAAAATTTCGTCGATGATACTTAAGTCCGTGATACTATTTCCATCGGTAATACTATTACCGACGAAATTTTCCATCGGTAATAATTTATTACCGACGGCCAATTTTCGTCGGTAACACAATTACGGACGAAATATTCCGTCAGTATATTTCGTCGGTAAGTGTGTTACCGATGGAACATTCCGTCGGTGAAAAACTATTACCGACGAAAAATTTTGCCAGTAATTAACCTTATAATCCGTCGGTAATTCCTTATTTGCAAAAAATAATAATAAAATAATATCTGCAAAAAAAATAAAAATAAAATTGAAAAAAAATTATAAACTAAAATTATAAAAATAATATCAAAATTTTAAATAAAATTATAAATAAAAAAATAATATTCATATGTAGTACTCGAATATAAAACACATGCTGTCATCAGTAGGTACTGCTGTCATCGGCTTCACTATCTTCGTCGACATTGCCTCCGGCAGCATTCAATCCAGCACCTATGCCTCCGACAGCACTTAGTCCAGCGCCAATGCCTCCGATAGCACCTACAACACCGACTCCGGAAGCACTAGTTTCGACAGCACCTACAATACCGACTCTAGCACCACTGCCTCTGACAGCATCGACTCCGACAGCATTGGTTTTGGTCCTGCCTAATCCAGTTGCTAGCTGTGATTGCAGGAAAGGAGCGAACATCGTACTCCATGTCGTCATGAGATTCTCGAGTCTAACAGTGATCATCAGTCATCAAAAGATTTGTACATCATACACTGTAGAGTTAAAATTTTTGGCTTAGAAGTTTTCCTTAAATAAGCAAAATTGTTTTTCAAAAAGGGAAAATAAAAATATTTTTGAAATACCCATTTTGATGTTGGCATGAGACAAGGATTTTTCTAACTCAAAGGTGTAGAACTACCAGGATAGGTCTTGACTTCCAGATATGAGAAGAAGAAATAGAACCCGGTTCAGATCTCTGTTGATGAAAGTTTGAAAATTGTTGGGGCAAAGAGAATAGCCAAAATGAATTGAAGATATACTCTGATTTGAAGAGGAAAAATGAATTTGAAAGGCTAAGCCAAAGTCTAGAAAAACAGCCGGGGGCACTTGCATCACTCATGAGCACTCATCTCTTTATCGAGCTTTTGCATCTACACAGTGTCGGCAAGCATTTGCATCATTCATGGGTATTTGCATTGGCATTATTCCATAAGCATCTGTATTTTACCTTTACATTTACATTCTTCATGGAATTCGTATTTGTGTCATCTCAAACAATTGCATCATTTCTAGAATCATTGCATTTTCGTTAATGTGTGGTAATTGTAGTTACACCATTCATAAACCAGTTACATGAATACAATTAGTAGGGGCATCTGCATCATGAAACATGGGCATCAATCCAAGTCATTTACATTTGCATTAAAGACATTTGCACCAGTTTAAGTCATTTCTTATCTTATTCAACATATGCATTTGCATCAAAAAGCATTCGCATCTTCTCAAAATCTTTAGGTTAATTTTCAACAATTCTTCAGCACCATTTTTAAGACCTCCGGGCATAATTCATAGGTAAGACCTCCGGGCAACATCTTTAAGACCTCCGGGCATAACGTTTTTCAGGGGTAAGGCCTCCGGGCACTATTCTTAAGACCTCCGGGCATCATTTTTAAAGTCGCATACAGCGCATTTCTTCCAAATTATGGGTAAGGCCTCCGGGCACCATTCTTAAGACCTCCGGGCATCATTTTTAAAGTCGCATACAGCGCATTTCTTCCAAATTATGGGTAAGGCCTCCGGGCACCATTCTTAAGACCTTCGGGCATCATTTTTAAAGTCGCATACAGCGCATTTTTTTCAAATCACGGGTAAGGCCTCCGGGCACCATTCTTAAGACCTCCGGGCATCATTTTTAAAGTCGCATACAGCGCATTTCTTCCAAATTATGGGTAAGGCCTCCGGGCACCATTCTTAAGACCTCCGGGCATCATTTTTAAAGTCGCATACAGCGCATTTCTTCCAAATCACGGGTAAGGCCTTCGGGCACCATTCTTAAGACCTCCGGGCATCATTTTTAAAGTCGCATACAACGAATTTCTTCCAAATTATGGGTAAGGCCTCCGGGCACCATTCTTAAGACCTCCGGGCATCATTTTTAAAATCGTATACAGCGCATTTCTTCCAAATTATGGGTAAGGCCTCCGGGCACCATTCTTAAGACCTCCGGGCATCATGTTTAAAGTCGTATACAGCGCATTTTTTCCAAATCACGGGTAAGGCCTCCGGGCACCATTCTTAAGACCTCCGGGCATCATTTTTAAAGTCGCATACAGCGCATTTCTTCCAAATTATGTTTAAGACCTCCGGGCACCATTCTTAAGACCTTTGGGCATAATTGTTAAAGTCGCATACAACGCATTTTTTTCAAATCACAGGTAAGACCTCCGGGCAACATCTTTAAGACCTCCGGGCATAACTTTTTTTTTTCAGGGGTAAGGCCTATGGGCACCATTTTTAAGACCTCCGGGCATAATTTTTCAAATCACAGGTAAGACCTCCGGGCAACATCTTTAAGACCTCCGGGCATAACTCTTTTTTCAGGGGTAAGGCCTATGGGCACCATTTTTAAGACCTCCGGGCATAATTTTTCAAATCACAGGTAAGACCTCCGGGCAACATCTTTAAGACCTCCGGGCATAACTTTTTTCAGGGGTAAGGCCGACGGGCACCAATTGGTAAGACCTCCGGGCACCAGTTTTTTAAGACCTCCGGGCACCAATTTTAAAGACCTTCGGGCATAAATTTTTCTTTTGAAAATCGAATTCGTTTTCTTAAGACGAATCGAGCCTTGTTTAGGCAGGGAATTCAATTTAAGGACAAAATCTTCAATTTATTGTTAAAAAAAAAATTAAAAAAAAATTGAAATATTGAAAAAGAGAAAAAAATAGAAAAAAAAAAGTAGAAAATGAAAAATGAAAAATGAAAAAAATAAAAAAAAAATATAGAAAATGAAAAAAAAATGAAAAAAAATGAAAAATGAAAATGAAAAAGAAACCCCTTTCCCTTTCCTTCACATGTGATTTCACTGACCGTACAAAATTAGTGTTGGTTTATCTTTGCCTGATTCCTGATTCTCAGCAATAGCCAAAGAGGGGCAGCTGTAGACACCTAATTTTGTCCGGACCACTAAACAGGTATGTTTTCTTCCCATATTGATGTTTCCGAGTATAAAAAGACTGTTTTCATCCTGCAGGTGGTACTCCGAGACTTAGTTTAAGAGGGTGAGCACAAAAAGACAAACTTGAAAAAAAGTCAACCCCGAAAAAGTCAATCCTAAAAAGTCAACTACTGAAAAAGTCAACCCACTTTCAAAATCAAGATTTTAAGTTCAATTGAAAAATGGCGAAAGAATTTTGATAATCCGAGGTCTACTTTGAAAGATATGGAGTTCGGAAGTTGGGATTTGGAGATTCAGTAGAAAAGAAACCCTAATTCGAGAAATTTGGGGAAAAGTGCTTAAACGATCAAACTGGTCGAAATTGAAGGTTCCAAATGAAAGATAAGCACTGACTACGGGTAATGGAGAAGTCACTTGCAAGAAAAACCGAAAGAAAAGTCAATCAGGGAGAAAACCGAGAATTAGGATTTTTAGTGGATTTCGGTGAAATCGGGAAGAATCACAGAAATGGCCCGACTTGGTAAGACCAAAGCCCCCAATGGATGAGGAATGATTAAAAAGGATGGCCCAAGGCTCAGATTGAAGAAAATCTGAAAATCGGACTTGTTTTGAGCAAAACCGGGTTTCGGAGGTTAAAGGGCAAAAAAAGATAAATCCCGGAAAAATAGCAAATGGACTCCAAAAATTCTGAAATTTGGCAAATCTCATTTTTAAATTATTTGGAAGAGATTGGCGAAAGAAAATCTTGATTCCGAGTTCGTTTGCAAAATGGCCAAATCCCGGGCCTCCTATGCAGTAATTCAAGCCGATAAATCCCGAAAAAATACCAAATGAGCTCCAAAAATTATGAAAACTTCCAGATCACACTTTTTAATTATTTTGAAGAGATTGGTGAAGAAAAATCTTGATTTAGAGCTCGTTTAAAAAATGGTAAAATGTAGGGGCATAAAAGGGCATTTTTGGGAAGAAAAAATCCAAATAAATAGCAAACGGACTCGGATAATTTTGAAAACTTCCAGAACTCAATATTTTATTATTTTGGAAGTATTAAAAAAAGAAAAAATTGAATTTGGAGTCCGTTTGATATTTACTTGCATCCGGGGGGCAAAATGGTCATTTCACCCAAGCAACCGAAAAGGGCTTTTTTTGGCCCTTCAAAAAATCAGAGTTGGGCTGGAAAAGAGATGTGCTGGCATACCCAAGCCCAAAGAAAGGAGGAAGCTTCTAATTTTTTTTTTAATCAAGTGGTTAAAAATCAAGAGTTAGTTAACAATTCTCTTTGATCAAGCCATGGTGATTAAACCACATAGGTTAAGAAAGATGTCAACATTATTTTTGCATAGCTGTAATTTGAGAGGGCTGAGATGCTAATCTAAAGGTGGTAATTTCATGACTTTTCATCTTGAATTATTGGCCATTTGATGGAAATTAGGTTACACAAAAATGACAACATCTTGGAGGCTATATAACCATGCATTAAGGCTAGCCCTAAGGGAGGGGAGGCAGATTTTGGTTTCTTCTTTTCCATTTTGGCTGATTTCTCTTAGTTTTTCTTAGTTTTTATCTTCTTGGTTGAGAGCAAAAAAAGAAAAGTTTAGAAATAAAGGAAAGTTTGAAGAGAAAAGCTTGAAATATTAGCTTCTTGAGGTTGCTCTTGAGCACCAACTCTTGCACTTTCATTTTCTATTCTTGTTTTTTGCTATTTTAATCTCTACTTGGTGAGTTTTCATTTTAAAATAATGTTTCTTGTTCTTCCTTCATTTCCTTTCTTAAGTATATTTTTTTTACATTTTGTTTTTACAATAAACTCACCATGGCCAAATGGCCTACATTATTTATTTTAAGTTGTTGTTTCAATTCATTTTACCATATTGTTTATGCTATTTTCTTTGTTTTTGATGTTTTAAGTGTTATGTTATTTCATGTTCTTAAGTTATATTTAATTTGGTTGCTTTGTTTGTTGCCATTTATGTCTTAGATATCATGTTTTTGCATTTTTAATTTTCTGTTTTCATGTTGTTTAAATTTGAGCATGTTTTAGAGTTAGCATATTAAGTGTTTGTGAAAATGCTTGTGTGATTCTTTGCATGATTCTTGTTTTATATCATAGTGAGCATGTTTTAGATTTGGTATATTAGGTGTTTGTGAAAATGCTTGTGTGATTTTTGTGTTATGACTTAGTTTTTCATGCTAGCATACCAAGTGTTTGTGAAAATGCCATGCTTGTTGGAGCTTGGGGCCATTTGGCTACTCCATGTGTTTTGCATTGTGTGTTGTATTTTTTGTCATGCTAGTTGTTAGGTTTTTGCATTTGCATGATATTTGGTTGGATTTTTGAATTAAGCATGCCTTGTGTTTGTGAAAATGCCATGCATGTCTTAGGTCTAGGTTACATTAAATGCCATGCAAGTTCATGTTAGGTCTAGGCCATATTATTTATGTCATGCATTTTCCTTACATTTAGGTTTAGATCCATGCATTATGTTTGCTGCATTGTTTCATGCATTTCATGTTCATGCCACTTGAATAATGACTTGAGCCAATTAATGGTTCAAAGTCATGCTCTCTTGAGCACACTTGTGGAAAATTAAGTTTGTCAAATTGATTATTCTACCTTTGTGATTTTTTTTACTTAGCCAATTTTTATCTAACTTTCAAAAAGTCCTAGCTACTGCTTTCAAGTCATTTTATGAGTTTCAAATATTTTTATTTTTATTTTTAAATGATTTTATCAAAGACAAAAAAAATGTGTTGGCAAAGCAGTTTTTTTTCCACCCAAAACTCGTACATCTCCGATTTTTCTGGGAATTCATCTTTGATCAGAAAATTAAGCCAATTTTTTCTCATGTAGTTTTATATGTCCTGAGTCTCCAGTATTTTTTTTAGAATTTTTGGAATTTTTAAAAATAGGGTAAAAAATCGTGGATTAAAACTGGACAGTGGAGTCAGGATTGAATTTAAAGAAAAACAAAGCAGTTTTTTCTCCTCCAAAAACTCGTACATCTCTGATTTTTCTGGGAATTCATCTTTGATCAAAAAATTAAGCCGATTTTTTCTCGTGTATTTTTAAATGCCGTGAGTCTCCAGTATTTTTTTCAGAATTTTTGGAAGTTTTTAAAATAGGGTAAAAAATCGTGGATTAAAACTGGACAGTGGAGTCAGAATTGAATTTAAAGAAAAACAAAGCAGTTTTTTCTCCTCCAAAAACTCGTACATCTCTGATTTTTCTGGGAATTCATCTTTGATTCGAAAATTAAGCCGATTTTTTTTCGTGTAGTTTTACATGTTCTGAGTTTCCAGTATTTTTTTTTAGAATTTTTGGAATTTTTAAAAATAGGATAAAAATTCGTGGATTAAAACTGGACAGTGGAGTCAGAATTGAATTTAAAAAAAAAAACAATTTTCTGTTTTGGTTAATTTACTTAGAGTGGGCTGATTAGAAGGGTTAGCTACTGACTTAGGGTAATTTCTAAGCCTTTTCAAACTCTAAAAATGGTTTTTCAAGTCCCGGGTTAAGGGTAGTCAAGTCCGGATTTTTTAAACTTAGGAAATTAGAGCCATTTTAAAGAAATTAGCCAGTTTTTATTTTTAATTCAAGCTTTTCAAAATTGTTTTCAAACAATCACAAAGTATTTTGGTTTTAGAATATTTAATTTGACATATTTTCCTAAGGTAGCCGGATATCTTTTTAGATATACGGATTTCCTTAATTAAAGGAAAAAAATACATTTCATGCATTGCATTTTTATATTCATGCATTTTATATAATATGTGATTCTTGCTATAATAATTTCTATGATATTGTTGTTATTTTGATTTATATTTTTTGATGTTACATGGTTTATTATATGGTTTCGAATATTTCATGATATCCTATGCTTTTATTTAGTTATCTTTATTTAGCATATACGTATTCATTTATTTTAAATGTTTTCAAAAGATAATGGTTTTCAATAAAAATAAAGATATTCCCGAGTTAAAATAATTCATGAGTTCTCTACCGGTTTGCTGGAGGGAATATCATCAATTATCATTAATAAAGGAATATCTTTCTTTCAAAAAAGAGAATGATTCGGAAAGTTTTCCAAAACTAATAAAAATTTATATATTTTGCCACGTTTGTTGGGGAATATAGGAAAATTTTGAATTTATAAATTCTGGATCATTTTCAATAAAAAAAAATGAAATTATTTTTCTTTAAATTGGGAATTAACTTGAAATACTAAATTTAAAACCAACTTTTTACCGAGACTTGAGATAACACACGATTAATAAGGTACCGATTTATACGGGCGTTGTGGGGGTGCTAATCCTTCCCCGCACGTAACCGACTCCCGAACCCGCTTCTTTGATTTCTCTGGTTTAAAACGCAGACTTGAAATTGGTTTTTAAAATGTTTTAATTAATTTTTAAAATATTTTATAAAACCGGTTTTAATAGGTGGCCGATCACACCTAGCTAAAAAAGATTGGTGGCGACTCCATGTCTTTTTTAAGGTCATTTTCAAAACCTTCATTTTTCTAGAGGAATTAAGTCGACTTTTCCTCGATTTTTTTTAATGTCACGCCTAACGAATAATAAAGTCTTGCGATGAGACTCGTCGTTATTTTTTTTTTTAGGTTGCGACAGCTTGGCGACTCCACTGGGGACATATTAGAGAGTCAGGCCTAGAATTAGTCGTGTGTTATCAAAGTCTCGGTTTTGTTGGTTTAATTGGTATTTGATTTTAATTCCCACATTTTTTTAATAAGGAGAATTTTGAAAATAATAAATTGTTTTTAAATATGTTCATACTCATGTGCATGCATTTTATTTTTGTTCTCTAGTTATTTAAGGTTGTATATTATAATTGCTTGTTGGTTAATGCGTTACACTATTCTTGAATGTTTTAATTGCTAGGGCATTTAGAATAAGGTTTGTAGAATAGGTGGTGAAAGGTTTATTATTCCTCCACACACACTACACGTGCATTTGCATAACATGAATCCTATACCCGGGTTCCGTCCTTTTAAGTGGGAGTAAAGTAACTACGCCTTCGTGATTGATCCTCCGTATGGGCTAGTGAAACACTTTCGGAGTATAAAGTACCTAATGCCTTCGTGATGATCCTCCGCATGGGCATAGGAAAATATACTCTAACGAATTGAACCCGCTTTTATCGGGGTGCCTTACTAGCCTTCACCGGCGACAGTGAGGAACAATTCGGGGCCTTAGAACCGATTCACCCTCATATAGTTAACCTAGGCGAAGCCATGCCGAATTTCCGTTAGACATACCGAAAATAGGAACACATGGAGGGACATTTCTAAACTTTTTGTTACCTATTTTACACTCCGAATAAGTGTGGTAGATCGGGCAACGATGTACGTACATCGCCCGTAATAAATGTGATACTCTGCCTCGATGGCATCGTGATGCCTAAATAAGCAGATATTGCTAGGGCAGATGTTCATTAGCTGTTTTTAAAAATTAAAAAAAAAAATCTTTTTTCAAGCATTTTTGCATGTTGCACATTTCATGCATGTGTGAATGGGGCATATACATTTTTGGTTGTATTATTGATCTCATTCTTTGCAATAAACAGTTGGTAATTTAATTTGATGATTTCATAAAACCGGTAGTGTCACATGAACATTTGCATATTGTACCATAGTAAGATCCACCCTGAAATTCTTTTGAAAATGATGTGATTGGTTTATCAAAAAAAAAAAAAAAATTGGAGGCAAATCTTGCATAATGAGATTTTTGAATAACCAAGATTTAGGTCCCACCAATTTCGTGTAATCATTGATTTCTTTGTATATACCTTTGTGTTAATTCATTTATTTTTGCATGTATCATTTTGACATCATGTTATAGTCATAGCATGCATGGTCATTCATTGTAAGATACGTTTATGACATGCATGGTCATTATTTGTATATACTTATGTATCAATTTATTCTTTCTTTATATGCATCATGTTGGCATCAAGTTGCATTCATGCATTCATAGTCAGCATGATTTTTTCTGTATATATCCATATATCAATTTATTCTTTCTTTACATGCATCATGTTGGCATCCAGTTGCATTCATGCATTCATAGTCTGCATGATTTTTCTGTATATATCCATTATCAATTTATTCTTTCTCTATATGCATCATGGTAGCATCAAGTTGCATTCATGCATTCATAGTCAGCATGATTTTTCTGTATCTATTCATATATCAATTTATTCTTTCTTTACATGCATCATGTTAGCATCAGGGTGCATTCATGGCATACATAGTCATCATGATATGCTCATGCATTAATTTGTCATATTGGCATCAGGTTGCGTTCATGACATACACGGCCAGCATGACTTTCTTTGTATATACTCTGTGTCAATCATTTATTCTTCACATGCATCATAATTGACATTGTGTGGCATTCATAGTGTATATGATCATTCATTGAGAAATGCATTTGGAACATACATGGTCATTCATTGCATATATCCATGCATTGGTTTTTCTTATTCTTTAAATGCATCATGTTGGCATCGTGTTGCATTTATAACATACATGGTCAACATGTTTCCACTGTATATGACCACACATAACTTTGTTTATCCTTCACATGCATCAAATTGCACTCATGACATTCATAGCTCATTCATCATGAAACACATTAATAAGATGAAATAGAAATTGGCTTAGCTTTGAAGAGTTTTCTTCGTCAGCTAAAAGCTATGACCCCAACAGCAAGTGCGAGTATCATATTGGGGCAATTGGGCATTCGACTAAAAATGCAGAAAACTGAAGGAAAGAATTGAGGGTCTTGTCCACAATGGCATTTGGATTCCAGAGCTTATCGAACATTGGAAATCTGTTTTACCATAGATTGATTTCCTCTTGAAGAATTTTGAGGATAAGATTTGTTATCTTTGAAAGCATGTCAATAGGAGCATTCTGATGCATATTTTTCTATACACTTTGATGATGAAAGCTCTTGTCTCATGATGACATCTACATGAAATAAATAAATTTTGAATTTTAATATTTTGTGTTCATTTTATTTTAGCAATAAATTTGAAATTGTAAAAAAAAAAAAAACAAATGAAACTTTGAGAAAATTTGTGGTACACAATAAATAAGTGGTTTTCACATGAAATAATGAACAATCTTGAGAATATTGATGATCATTGTTAGAAATGACCCAATACCTTCAGCCTTCTCTTTTAGGCTTTCCTAAACCTAAATCCTTTGAACCGAGACCACTTGAAAGACCTAATGCTTCAAGGAATATGAATGATTTGACTTCATAAAACCATTGTCATCACAGAATAAGCAAAGACTTAGATCTTAGTCTAGGCTATGAACAAAGGAACGAACTTTTTGAAAATTTTCAAATTCCTTGAAAATCAAACAAATGAGACATTCTTTCAAGAATCCAGATTTTGATAATTTGGTGTGTGTCAGGATTGTGCTAAAACCATTCATGACCATTCCCAATGACCACAAAACACTAATTGCCCAGACATCACTTCATGATTGACACCTTGGGGCACAATGATTAAACTAGATTATCCCTTGTCCCAGAGAAAACCTGCTTTTGGGTCATGTTTTCCTTGTCTCTTCAAAGAACTCAGATTGGAAACTCAGCCTTTTCAAAACAGACCTAGACTTGCCATGTTTCTCGTTGATACAAATTCGCATGGCTAATCAAATTGGGGCATCATATGTGGAAATGATGGATACATAGTGAAGAAGGATGGGCTAATGCATGAATTATTGGGGGCATGCAACGAAAAAAAAAAAATTGTGATATCATGCATATGAGAATTCGGATGATTCCAAAGTGCAAAATGAAATTCTGAATATCTATATCCCCATAGGGATTGCTTTTCAATGTGAATATTTGTGCTTGACATGAGAAATGGCCATCTTTCATATCCCTTTCACACAAAAAGAAATTATCCATAGTCACCCCTTTTGAGCCAAAAGAATTCTTTCTTCTTTGAACCCTGATCAAGGATTACCCTCTACACTGGGGGGCAAATGCGAGGAAAGATCTTTTCAAAGATCATTGAGAAATGAGTGATAGCTCAAGGACAGACACAAAGCAAATGGAGCCCCGAATAAATACGGGCTCACTCTGTCAAAGAAAAAGAAGAGAAAAAGATGGTGAAATGAAAGCCAAGAAAAAGAAAAGAAAAACACAATGAAAAAGAAAATGTGTGTGAAAGACATGGCAAATTGAAAGCCAAGAGCAAGGAAGAAAAAGAGCAAAGTCAAAAGGAAAGAAATGTCCAATAAGGGACAAATGCTTCAAAGGGAATCCTCCTCAAGAAATGATCCTTGATCTGATTACCCTCAAACACATATTTTGGGCCTATTTATCCTTTCTTTCTGAACCCTGAGCCATGGCCTACATTATATGCTTTAAAAGTCCATTTTGATCAAGCATGAATATTTAATTTGAAGGGGTTTTCCTCGGATTTTATCCCATCTCATCGAATTATCATTTCACTAAGGAAGAATTTAGAATTCTCAAGTGTGTGGTAAAAAAAAAAGGAAAGAATGAGACTCTAGGGCGAAAACCCAAAAACGGGCGGTCTAGAGTAAATTTGGAAATTTTCAATGCCATCTGTGCCAATACCCAACAAAAAAAAAAAAAAAAAAGAAGGTCATTTAAAAAAAGTGGTCATCGAGGAACATCTAGGAATTCCTGAACCCCCCAAATTGTCAGCTCTCATTCGGAGGATTGTCTTCAAAAATTGAATCTTTTTTTCCTCCAAGATCAAACTTTCCGATTTAAATATCCCGGCCAATCTTGACGCTTGTCAAAAAGCCTTGATATGGAAACTAAAAGAATGTTGAATTTGCTTGGTTCTCAATGAATTCATGATTTATAAAACCTGTTCCATTTGTGAGCCTAGAAGGGACATACATTTTTGTTGTGAAGTTTTCCTGAAAAAACCAAAATCTTGTTGTATCAAGCCTTGTCAATTCAAATTGAAAAACCCAAATTAATACTTAGGGGATTTTCTAACAGTGATCATCAGTCATCAAAAGATTTGTACATCATACACTGTAGAGTTAAAATTTTTGGCTTAGAAGTTTTCCTTAAATAAGCAAAATTGTTTTTCAAAAAGGGAAAATAAAAATATTTTTGAAATACCCATTTTGATGTTGGCATGAGACAAGGATTTTTCTAACTCAAAGGTGTAGAACTACCAGGATAGGTCTTGACTTCCAGATATGAGAAGAAGAAATAGAACCCGGTTCAGATCTCTGTTGATGAAAGTTTGAAAATTGTTGGGGCAAAGAGAATAGCCAAAATGAATTGAAGATATACTCTGATTTGAAGAGGAAAAATGAATTTGAAAGGCTAAGCCAAAGTCTAGAAAAACAGCCGGGGGCACTTGCATCACTCATGAGCACTCATCTCTTTATCGAGCTTTTGCATCTACACAGTGTCGGCAAGCATTTGCATCATTCATGGGTATTTGCATTGGCATTATTCCATAAGCATCTGTATTTTACCTTTACATTTACATTCTTCATGGAATTCGTATTTGTGTCATCTCAAACAATTGCATCATTTCTAGAATCATTGCATTTTCGTTAATGTGTGGTAATTGTAGTTACACCATTCATAAACCAGTTACATGAACACAATTAGTAGGGGCATCTGCATCATGAAACATGGGCATCAATCCAAGTCATTTACATTTGCATTAAAGACATTTGCACCAGTTTAAGTCATTTCTTATCTTATTCAACATATGCATTTGCATCAAAAAGCATTCGCATCTTCTCAAAATCTTTAGGTTAATTTTCAACAATTCTTCAGCACCATTTTTAAGACCTCCGGGCATAATTCATAGGTAAGACCTCCGGGCAACATCTTTAAGACCTCCGGGCATAACTTTTTTCAGGGGTAAGGCCTCCGGGCACTATTCTTAAGACCTCCGGGCATCATTTTTAAAGTCGCATACAGCGCATTTTTTCCAAATTATGGGTAAGGCCTCCGGGCACCATTCTTAAGACCTCCGGGCATCATTTTTAAAGTCGCATACAGCGCATTTCTTCCAAATTATGGGTAAGGCCTCCGGGCACCATTCTTAAGACCTCCGGGCATCATTTTTAAAGTCGCATACAGCGCATTTCTTCCAAATTATGGGTAAGGCCTCCGGGCACCATTCTTAAGACCTCCGGGCATCATTTTTAAAGTCGCATACAGCGCATTTTTTTCAAATCACGGGTAAGGCCTCCGGGCACCATTCTTAAGACCTCCGGGCATCATTTTTAAAGTCGCATACAGAGCATTTCTTCCAAATTATGGGTAAGGCCTCCGGGCACCATTCTTAAGACCTCCGGGCATCATTTTTAAAGTCGCATACAGCGCATTTCTTCCAAATCACGGGTAAGGCCTTCGGGCACCATTCTTAAGACCTCCGGGCATCATTTTTAAAGTCGCATACAACGAATTTCTTCCAAATTATGGGTAAGGCCTCCGGGCACCATTCTTAAGACCTCCGGGCATCATTTTTAAAATCGTATACAGCGCATTTCTTCCAAATTATGGGTAAGGCCTCCGGGCACCATTCTTAAGACCTCCGGGCATCATGTTTAAAGTCGTATACAGCGCATTTTTTCCAAATCACGGGTAAGGCCTCCGGGCACCATTCTTAAGACCTCCGGGCATCATTTTTAAAGTCGCATACAGCGCATTTCTTCCAAATTATGGGTAAGACCTCCGGGCACCATTCTTAAGACCTTTGGGCATAATTGTTAAAGTCGCATACAACGCATTTTTTTCAAATCACAGGTAAGACCTCCGGGCAACATCTTTAAGACCTCCGGGCATAACTTTTTTTTTCAGGGGTAAGGCCTATGGGCACAATTTTTAAGACCTCCGGGCATAATTTTTCAAATCACAGGTAAGACCTCCGGGCAACATCTTTAAGACCTCCGGGCATAACTCTTTTTTCAGGGGTAAGGCCTATGGGCACCATTTTTAAGACCTCCGGGCATAATTTTTCAAATCACAGGTAAGACCTCCGGGCAACATCTTTAAGACCTCCGGGCATAACTTTTTTCAGGGGTAAGGCCGACGGGCACCAATTGGTAAGACCTCCGGGCACCAGTTTTTTAAGACCTCCGGGCACCAATTTTAAAGACCTTCGGGCATAAATTTTTCTTTTGAAAATCGAATTCGTTTTCTTAAGACGAATCGAGCCTTGTTTAGGCAGGGAATTCAATTTAAGGACAAAATCTTCAATTTATTGTTAAAAAAAAAATTAAAAAAAAATTAAAAAAAAATTGAAAAATTGAAAAAGAGAAAAAAATAGAAAAAAAAGTAGAAAATGAAAAATGAAAAAAATAAAAAAAAAATATAGAAAATGAAAAAAAAATGAAAAAAAATGAAAAATAAAAATGAAAAAGAAACCCCTTTCCCTTTCCTTCACATGTGATTTCACTGACCGTACAAAATTAGTGTTGGTTTATCTTTGCCTGATTCCTGATTCTCAGCAATAGCCAAAGAGGGGCAGCTGTAGACACCTAATTTTGTCCGGACCACTAAACAGGTATGTTTTCTTCCCATATTGATGTTTCCGAGTATAAAAAGACTGTTTTCATCCTGCAGGTGGTACTCCGAGACTTAGTTTAAGAGGGTGAGCACAAAAAGACAAACTTGAAAAAAAGTCAACCCGAAAAAGTCAACCCCGAAAAAGTCAATCCTAAAAAGTCAACTACTGAAAAAGTCAACCCACTTTCAAAATCAAGATTTTAAGTTCAATTGAAAAATGGCGAAAGAATTTTGATAATCCGAGGTCTACATTGAAAGATATGGAGTTCGGAAGTTGGGATTTGGAGATTCAGTAGAAAAGAAACCCTAATTCGAGAAATTTGGGGAAAAGTGCTTAAACGATCAAACTGGTCGAAATTGAAGGTTCCAAATGAAAGATAAGCACTGACTACGGGTAATGGAGAAGTCACTTGCAAGAAAAACCGAAAGAAAAGTCAATCAGGGAGAAAACCAAGAATTAGGATTTTTAGTGGATTTCGGTGAAATCGGGAAGAATCACAGAAATGGCCCGACTTGGTAAGACCAAAGCCCCCAATGGATGAGGAATGATTAAAAAGGATGGCCCAAGGCTCAGATTGAAGAAAATCTGAAAATCGGACTTGTTTTGAGCAAAACCGGGTTTCGGAGGTTAAAGGGCAAAAAAGATAAATCCCGGAAAAATAGCAAATGGACTCCAAAAATTCTGAAATTTGGCAAATCTCATTTTTAAATTATTTGGAAGAGATTGGCGAAAGAAAATCTTGATTCCGAGTTCGTTTGCAAAATGGCCAAATCCCGGGCCTCCTATGCAGTAATTCAAGCCGATAAATCCCGAAAAAATACCAAATGAGCTCCAAAAATTATGAAAACTTCCAGATCACACTTTTTAATTATTTTGAAGAGATTGGTGAAGAAAAATCTTGATTTAGAGCTCGTTTAAAAAATGGTAAAATGTAGGGGCATAAAAGGGCATTTTTGGGAAGAAAAAATCCAAATAAATAGCAAACGGACTCGGATAATTTTGAAAACTTCCAGAACTCAATATTTTATTATTTTGGAAGTATTAAAAAAAGAAAAAATTGAATTTGGAGTCCGTTTGATATTTACTTGCATCCGGGGGGCAAAATGGTCATTTCACCCAAGCAACCGAAAAGGGCTTTTTTTGGCCCTTCAAAAAATCAGAGTTGGGCTGGAAAAGAGATGTGCTGGCATACCCAAGCCCAAATAAAGGAGGAAGCTTCTAATTTTTTTTTTAATCAAGTGGTTAAAAATCAAGAGTTAGTTAACCATTCTCTTTGATCAAGCCATGGTGATTAAACCACATAGGTTAAGAAAGATGTCAACATTATTTTTGCATAGCTGTAATTTGAGAGGGCTGAGATGCTAATCTAAAGGTGGTAATTTCATGACTTTTCATCTTGAATTATTGGCCATTTGATGGAAATTAGGTTACACAAAAATGACAACATCTTGGAGGCTATATAACCATGCATTAAGGCTAGCCCTAAGGGAGGGGAGGCAGATTTTGGTTTCTTCTTTTCCATTTTGGCTGATTTCTCTTAGTTTTTCTTAGTTTTTATCTTCTTGGTTGAGAGCAAAAAAAGAAAAGTTTAGAAATAAAGGAAAGTTTGAAGAGAAAAGCTTGAAATATTAGCTTCTTGAGGTTGCTCTTGAGCACCAACTCTTGCACTTTCATTTTCTATTCTTGTTTTTTGCTATTTTAATCTCTACTTGGTGAGTTTTCATTTTAAAATAATGTTTCTTGTTCTTCCTTCATTTCCTTTCTTAAGTATATTTTTTTTACATTTTGTTTTTACAATAAACTCACCATGGCCAAATGGCCTACATTATTTATTTTAAGTTGTTGTTTCAATTCAT
Source organism: Fremontodendron californicum (assembly GCA_030761205.1). Classification (NCBI taxonomy): domain Eukaryota; kingdom Viridiplantae; phylum Streptophyta; class Magnoliopsida; order Malvales; family Malvaceae; genus Fremontodendron; species Fremontodendron californicum. The sequence goes on from JAULJL010000033.1 coordinate 2,183,528, forward strand.
TTTACCATATTGTTTATGCTATTTTCTTTGTTTTTGATGTTTTAAGTGTTATGTTATTTCATGTTCTTAAGTTATATTTAATTTGGTTGCTTTGTTTGTTGCCATTTATGTCTTAGATATCATGTTTTTGCATTTTTAATTTTCTGTTTTCATGTTGTTTAAATTTGAGCATGTTTTAGAGTTAGCATATTAAGTGTTTGTGAAAATGCTTGTGTGATTCTTTGCATGATTCTTGTTTTATATCATAGTGAGCATGTTTTAGATTTGGTATATTAGGTGTTTGTGAAAATGCTTGTGTGATTTTTGTGTTATGACTTAGTTTTTCATGCTAGCATACCAAGTGTTTGTGAAAATGCCATGCTTGTTGGAGCTTGGGGCCATTTGGCTACTCCATGTGTTTTGCATTGTGTGTTGTATTTTTTGTCATGCTAGTTGTTAGGTTTTTGCATTTGCATGATATTTGGTTGGATTTTTGAATTAAGCATGCCTTGTGTTTGTGAAAATGCCATGCATGTCTTAGGTCTAGGTTACATTAAATGCCATGCAAGTTCATGTTAGGTCTAGGCCATATTATTTATGTCATGCATTTTCCTTACATTTAGGTTTAGATCCATGCATTATGTTTGCTGCATTGTTTCATGCATTTCATGTTCATGCCACTTGAATAATGACTTGAGCCAATTAATGGTTCAAAGTCATGCTCTCTTGAGCACACTTGTGGAAAATTAAGTTTGTCAAATTGATTATTCTACCTTTGTGATTTTTTTTACTTAGCCAATTTTTATCTAACTTTCAAAAAGTCCTAGCTACTGCTTTCAAGTCATTTTATGAGTTTCAAATATTTTTATTTTTATTTTTAAATGATTTTATCAAAGACAAAAAAAATGTGTTGGCAAAGCAGTTTTTTTTCCACCCAAAACTCGTACATCTCCGATTTTTCTGGGAATTCATCTTTGATCAGAAAATTAAGCCAATTTTTTCTCATGTAGTTTTATATGTCCTGAGTCTCCAGTATTTTTTTTAGAATTTTTGGAATTTTTAAAAATAGGGTAAAATATCGTGGATTAAAACTGGACAGTGGAGTCAGGATTGAATTTAAAGAAAAACAAAGCAGTTTTTTCTCCTCCAAAAACTCGTACATCTCTGATTTTTCTGGGAATTCATCTTTGATAAAAAAATTAAGCCGATTTTTTCTCGTGTAGTTTTAAATGCCGTGAGTCTCCAGTATTTTTTTCAGAATTTTTGGAATTTTTTAAAATAGGGTAAAAAATCGTGGATTAAAACTGGACAGTGGAGTCAGAATTGAATTTAAAGAAAAACAAAGCAGTTTTTTCTCCTCCAAAAACTCGTACATCTCTGATTTTTCTGGGAATTCATCTTTGATTCGAAAATTAAGCCGATTTTTTTCCGTGTAGTTTTACATGTTCTGAGTTTCCAGTATTTTTTTTTAGAATTTTTGGAATTTTTAAAAATAGGATAAAAATTCGTGGATTAAAACTGGACAGTGGAGTCAGAATTGAATTTAAAAAAAAAAACAATTTTCTGTTTTGGTTAATTTACTTAGAGTGGGCTGATTAGAAGGGTTAGCTACTGACTTAGGGTAATTTCTAAGCCTTTTCAAACTCTAAAAATGGTTTTTCAAGTCCCGGGTTAAGGGTAGTCAAGTCCGGATTTTTTAAACTTAGGAAATTAGAGCCATTTTAAAGAAATTAGCCAGTTTTTATTTTTAATTCAAGCTTTTCAAAATTGTTTTCAAACAATCACAAAGTATTTTGGTTTTAGAATATTTAATTTGACATATTTTCCTAAGGTAGCCGGATATCTTTTTAGATATACGGATTTCCTTAATTAAAGGAAAAAAATACATTTCATGCATTGCATTTTTATATTCATGCATTTTATATAATATGTGATTCTTGCTATAATAATTTCTATGATATTGTTGTTATTTTGATTTATATTTTTTGATGTTACATGGTTTATTATATGGTTTCGAATATTTCATGATATCCTATGCTTTTATTTAGTTATCTTTATTTAGCATATACGTATTCATTTATTTTAAATGTTTTCAAAAGATAATGGTTTTCAATAAAAATAAAGATATTCCCGAGTTAAAATAATTCATGAGTTCTCTACCGGGTTTGCTGGAGGGAATATCATCAATTATCATTAATAAAGGAATATCTTTCTTTCAAAAAAGAGAATGATTCGGAAAGTTTTCCAAAACTAATAAAAATTTATATATTTTGCCACGTTTGTTGGGGAATATAGGAAAATTTTGAATTTATAAATTCTGGATCATTTTCAATAAAAAAAATGAAATTATTTTTCTTTAAATTGGGAATTAACTTGAAATACTAAATTTAAAACAAACTTTTTACCGAGACTTGAGATAACACACGATTAATAAGGTACCGATTTATACGGGCGTTGTGGGGGTGCTAATCCTTCCCCACACGTAACCGACTCCCGAACCCGCTTCTTTGATTTCTCTGGTTTAAAACGCAGACTTGAAATTGGTTTTTAAAATGTTTTAATTAATTTTTAAAATATTTTATAAAACCGGTTTTAATAGGTGGCCGATCACACCTAGCTAAAAAAGATTGGTGGCGACTCCATGTCTTTTTTAAGGTCATTTTCAAAACCTTCATTTTTCTAGAGGAATTAAGTCGACTTTTCCTCGATTTTTTTTAATGTCACGCCTAACGAATAATAAAGTCTTGCGATGAGACTCGTCGTTATTTTTTTTTTTAGGTTGCGACAAAGATATCCCGTCGTTAATGATAATTGATGATATCTTCCCCGACAGACCCATTAGAGAACTCATGAATTATTTTAACTCGAGAATAATCTTGTTTTATAAAAAAATCATTAATTATTTCTCATGCATTTTAAATCAGATAAAAAATGGTCATGAATATGCAAATCAATACTAAGATTGTAACACCCTGTCCGGATAATCTACCTAAAATCCGGCAAAGTTTCCTTTCTATCTCAACGATAATCCTCCTGCAAATAACACTCAATTCATATCCTCAACCAGCAATATTCCTCAATACTATTATCACATATATCCATATATATTCAAAAAAATTTCCATGATCAATTTATGCTCAAATCAAAACATATTGATCTATTGTCTCATATCTTCAAATATATACAATATATCCAAAAGTAAACCTATCTCAGCAAGGTTTACTAGATAAAAACATCAAAAGATCAAGACTTCAATAAATTTTTACTATGATGCCCACCACGTCACAATACTATTTGAAGCAGAGAATAGAGGAAGGTTGCAATCCCAACACCTAACTATCACCTGAAAATGAGAATATGAAATGGTGAGATATATGAATATCTCAGTGAGTAAACAACTTTTAAAACATTTGAAAACTATGATTATAATCATTTAAAACATAATAGACATTTTCAAAATAAATAATAATAAAATCATAAAGAGTAATTCAAAGACGTAGCAAAGTTTTCAAATGTATAACAATATTATAATATTAATCAATGAATAAAATCTGTAAAGTAAATCAAGTTCCGTATAATTGGGCTCCAACTTTCTGTCCTGCATAAGAGTACATCCATGAAATAACCAAGCAATATCCATGTAGGCATACTAGTAGCCGGCCCCAAAGGCCAATACCACCATAGGACGCCCCAAAGGCATATGTGTCACTATGATGTGCCCCCAAAAGGCAAATATAATGGGATAGGGACTCTGGAGGTGGCTCCCACCACAAAGGCGTAGCACGCAGCTCCCATACCCCAGTATAATATCACGGAATAGGGACTCTGGAGGTGGCTCCCGCCACAAAGGCGTAGCACGCAACTCCCGTATTCCGGTCTAATATCACGGAATGGGGACTCTGGAGGTGGCTCCCGCCACAAAGGCGTAGCACGCAGCTCCCGTATTCCGGTCAAGGAAATAATCTCATACATTAAGTCAGGTGGAGCCAAAACCATGTACGTCAAATTCTATGTAAAATCATATTTCATAAAATCAACCAACTTACTCGATATAATATTTATTGAAATAAAACTACTTTAATAACAAATCAATTCATATGATTAAATATCGTATATACCTTTAATACGTAAAATAAATATATATGCTAAAAAATATATATATAATTATAATTAAAGAAATTTCAAATAACTATAATTGTCGTCTACTCACAATCCTTGAGATGATCTCACTGTACACCTCGACCTGAAACTTCGGGATCCATAGGTGACGTCGGATCTACGTGGCCTAGAGATTAACAATAATTAGTATCTATACATGCTCAAAGCATTACACAATTTTGAATGCAACTTAAGTCTCATAATCTTCCCTCAAGGTCAATACTAATTCCTCATACTCAAAACAACATATCCCAAATTTTTAATATCATTTCCATAATCATTTTCCCCAAATATTCAACTCCATATTCATGTCCTTATCAAATTCCTTTCTAGTATTCCATGCCTTAGAGATTTTCATAATCCATAACCATCAATAGTACTATATTTCTCTTAAGCAATAAATTCTTTAATATCAAGTTAGATTAGAAAATCATAACTTGATTTTGGTACCAATAAGTCTAATTTATGAAGAAAATAACTAACTTAGACAATTAGAACAAAATCTTGATCAAATTTGATAAAACCCGAAACTATGCTGAAACAGGGGTCACACTGAACAGCCAACTTCACCGAATTTTATCTTTTTAACCGCCTATCGGTTTTGGGTGATTCAAAAACCAAAATTCTCGTATTGAAGTCTAGTTTCTAGGAAAAATATCAAAAAAATATTAACCCAACTGTGCCGAACCCAGAAAATCCGAACAGCAAGCATGCTCAGATTCCCCTGTTTTGCTTTTTCTTTCCATTTTCTTGTTCATGCTTTCAAATCCTTTTAATACATACCAAAAATGAGTAAAATTCATACTTAATAGATGGATTTCAGACCTTAACATGTTTATGGAGCAAAGATCTTAGCATGCTTAAGTAGAATATCTAAAGAAAATGAAGAATTTATCAAGAAACTAACCTTGGATGTAATTGTTGTTGAGATTATGGTGGAATACTTGAAGAGAAATTTGAGAGAGAGAGAGGATGGGAGTGGCCGGCTGCCACTTGAAGAAGAGAAGAAGAATTCTAGTGTTTTCGGGAGAGAAAGATGAAGATAAGTGATATTTTATTTTGTTTTTGGGATAATTGCATATTAGTCCCTCAACTTTTTATAAATAACCATTTAGCCCCTAAACTTTTTTAATATGTTCATTTTGATCCTTTCTTCTTTTATTTCCTTCACTTATAACTTCTTACAAATTTCCAAGTTTGTCCTTAAAAATTTTTGGGATTTAACTTTACATGATTATACGTAACCTCGGTTGTTACAACTTACCCCCCTTAGAAAAATTTCGTCCTCGAAATTTACTTACCAACTTGGTTGAACAAGTGAGAATATTGAGTCCGCATATCTTCGTCCCTTTCCCATATAGCTTCTTCATATGAATGATTCCTCCAAAGAACTTTCACTAATGGAATAGTCTTAGTCCTTAGAACTTGGATCTTTCTATCCAAAATCTCAACCGGCTGCTCTTCATAAGTTAAATTTTCCTCAATTTCCATAGGCAAGTCCTTCAATATATGTGAAGAATCAAAAATGTACTTTCGGAGCATAGAAACATGGAACACGTTATGAATTCATGACAATTCTTCTGGTAAGGACAATCTACAAGCAACTGGGCCAATCCGTTCAATGATCTCATACGGCCCTATATATCGAGGACCCAACTTTCCTCGTCTTCCAAACCGGATTACTCCCTTCCAAGGAGTCACTTTCAAAAATATCATATCACCAACTTCAAACTCTAAATCTTTTCTCCGATTATCTGCATAGCTCTTTTGTCAATCTTGAGCTATTTTTATCTTTTTTTCGAATTACCTTAACTTTGTTTGCAGTCATCATAACAATTTCTGGACCTAGTAATTTCCTTTCATCTGTATCATTCCAACACACCGGAGTTCTGCACTTCCTTCCATACAAAGCTTCAAACGGAGCCATGTCGATGCTGGACTGATAACTATTGTTATACGCAAACTCTGCTAGAGGCAAGTGTTCATCCCAATTTCCTTTGAATTCCATAATACAAGATCTGAGCATATCTTCCAAAATTTGAATTGTCCGTTCAGATTGTCCATCCGTCTGGGGATGAAAAGCAGTACTGACCTTGAGTTTAGTACCCATAGCATTCTGCAAACTTGGCCAGAAGCGAGATGTGAATCGGGGGTCTCGATCAGATACAATCGATACTGGGGCACCATGTAGCCTAACAATTTCGTTCACATAAAGTTTAGCCAATCTTTCCATGGAAAAAGTCTTCTTGACTGGCAAAAAGTGAGCTGATTTTGTCAAACGATCAACAATCACCCAGATACTATCATAACCAGACTGTGTTCTTGGTAATCCCGAAACGAAATCCATAGCAATATCTTCCCACTTCCATTGAGGAATAGGTAGAGGGTTCAATTTCCCATAAGGTTTTTGATGCTCGGCTTTAATTTGTTGGCATACCAAGCATCTAGAAACAAACTCAGCTATGTCCTGTTTCATATCTTGCCACCAATAATGTTCTCTTAAGGTTCGATACATCTTCACACTACCAGGATGTAAGGCGTATGGTGCATTATGAGCTTCCTCCAAAATCACCTTCCGGAGTTCTTCATCCTGAGGCACACAAAGCCTATTTTTCATTATCAATACATCCTCATCTTTTATTTGAAAGTCAGTCCTCACACCATCATTTACTTCTTGCTTTAACTTTACCAACATAGGGTCATTATTTTGTGCTTCACGTATCCAATCAATATGAATCGGTTTAACCTTCAAGTGGGCTATCAGGAGATTATTCTCATCAATCATCAATTCTAAAGGTAAAGACTTCAACTCATTTTGTAAGGGTTTCTGAATTGCTCGGATATGAGCAAGAGAACTAGAAGACTTTCTACTAAGAGCATCGGCCACTACATTGGCCTTTCTTTGGTGGTAGTCAATTACACAGTCATAATCTTTTATCAATTCAAACCATCTCCTTTGCCTCAAATTTAATTCTTTCTGATCCATCAGATATTTCAGACTCTTATGATCAGTGTAGATTGTACATTTTTCTCCAAATAAATAATGCCTCCAAATTTTTAGTGCAAACACCACTGCCGCCAACTCCAAATCATGAGTGGGATAGTTTTGCTCATGCTGTTTCAGTTTCCGAGAAGTATAAGCTATCACCTTCCCATGTTGCATCAAAATGCAACCCAAACCTCACCTCGAGGCATCACTGTATACCACAAAGCTTCCAGTCCCTGATGGTAGTGTAAGAATTGGTGCTGTGGCCAATCTACGCTTGAGCTCTTGGAAAGCTTACTCACATTCGTCAGTCCACTCAAACTTAGCATACTTCCTTGTTAGTTTTGACAAAGGAGAGGCAATCATGGAAAATCCTTCCACGAATCTTCGATAGTACCCTGCCAATCCGAGAAAGCTCCTAATTTCTGTGACATTAGTGGGTCTTTCCCAAACAACTACAGTTTCTATCTTTTGTGGATCCACAAAAATCCCTTTCTTAGATTTCACACTTGGAAAATTTAGCATAAAGTTGCTTTTCACGCATAGTCTGCAACACCGTTCTCAAATGGCTTACATGATCATCCTTATTCCTGGAATAAACTAGGATGTCATCGATGAAAACAATAACAAACTTATCTTAGTAGGGTCGTCAACCTATCTCGAATACTAACATGTAGCCCATCTTGGAATTTCTTGCATCTATCAGCATCGTTGGCTACTATCGAAGGAGTAAATTCTGATAGTTCACTGAATTTTTGCTCGTACTCTGCTACTGACATACCACCCTGTTTTAAATTCATAAACTCAGTCCATTTCTTTTCCCGCAAGGCCCGAGAATAGTATTTTTCTTCAAACTCTCTTCGAAAACCTGCCCAGGTTATGGCAGGACGTCCAACATACCTTTACACTGTAGTTTTCCACCATGTGTGTGCATGATCCTCCAAAAATTGCACCGCACATGGTAACCTCATAGGCTCGGGAATCTGAAAAGTAATGGAAGTAGTCTCAAATTTTTGTAGCCATGACCATGCTAAATCTTATTCCAAAGAGCCCGTTAAAATCTTGCAACCCATATTCTTAAGACCTTTACAGTAATCAACTATCCCCTTTTTAGTAGGGGCAGTCAAAGCGGGAATTACTCTTCCCAAGGCCGCAACTGCCTTAGCTAAATTAAGATTAGCTGTTGGGGGTGCTGTTGAAGGTGCAGCAACAGAAGATGAACCAGCAACTAAAGCTTGTTCTCTAATTTGCTCATCAGTATTCTTATTTCTATTCCTATCCTTATTTTGGGGTAGGGGATTGATTCTAGGCCTTCATCTTCGACGTGGTGGCATCGTGTCTGATTTTTTACACAAGTGATAATATTTTAATACTTCAACAAACAATTCCTAAGTCTACAGGACCTATAACCTTGCTCTGATACCAAATTGTAGCACCATGTCCGGATAATCTACCTAAAATCCGGCAAAGTTTCCTTTCTATCTCAACGATAATCCTCCTGCAAATAACACTCAATTCATATCCTCAACCAGCAATATTCCTCAATACTATTATCACATATATCCATATATATTCAAAAAAATTTCCATGATCAATTTATGCTCAAATCAAAACATATTGATCTATTGTCTCATATCTTCAAATATATACAATATATCCAAAAGTAAACCTATCTCAGCAAGGTTTACTAGATAAAAACATCAAAAGATCAAGACTTCAATAAATTTTTACTATGATGCCCACCACGTCACAATACTATTTGAAGCAGAGAATAGAGGAAGGTTGCAATCCCAACACCTAACTATCACCTGAAAATGAGAATATGAAATGGTGAGATATATGAATATCTCAGTGAGTAAACAACTTTTAAAACATTTGAAAACTATGATTATAATCATTTAAAACATAATAGACATTTTCAAAATAAATAATAATAAAATCATAAAGAGTAATTCAAAGACGTAGCAAAGTTTTCAAATGTATAACAATATTATAATATTAATCAATGAATAAAATCTGTAAAGTAAATCAAGTTCCGTATAATTGGGCTCCAACTTTCTGTCCTGCATAAGAGTACATCCATGAAATAACCAAGCAATATCCATGTAGGCATACTAGTAGCCGGCCCCAAAGGCCAATACCACCATAGGACGCCCCAAAGGCATATGTGTCACTATGATGTGCCCCCAAAAGGCAAATATAATGGGATAGGGACTCTGGAGGTGGCTCCCACCACAAAGGCGTAGCACGCAGCTCCCATACCCCAGTATAATATCACGGAATAGGGACTCTGGAGGTGGCTCCCGCCACAAAGGCGTAGCACGCAGCTCCCGTATTCCGGTCTAATATCACGGAGTGGGGACTCTGGAGGTGGCTCCCGCCACAAAGGCGTAGCACGCAGCTCCCGTATTCCGGTCAAGGAAATAATCTCATACATTAAGTCAGGTGGAGCCAAAACCATGTACGTCAAATTCTATGTAAAATCATATTTCATAAAATCAACCAACTTACTCGATATAATATTTCTTGAAATAAAACTACTTTAATAACAAATCAATTCATATGATTAAATATCGTATATACCTTTAATACGTAAAATAAATATATATGCTAAAAAATATATATATAATTATAATTAAAGAAATTTCAAATAACTATAGTTGTCGTCTACTCACAATCCTTGAGATGATCTCACTGTACACCTCGACCTGAAACTTCGGGATCCATAGGTGACGTCGGATCTACGTGGCCTAGAGATTAACAATAATTAGTATCTATACATGCTCAAAGCATTACACAATTTTGAATGCAACTTAAGTCTCATAATCTTCCCTCAAGGTCAATACTAATTCCTCATACTCAAAACAACATATCCCAAATTTTTAATATCATTTCCATAATCATTTTCCCCAAATATTCAACTCCATATTCATGTCCATATCAAATTCCTTTCTAGTATTCCATGCCTTAGAGATTTTCATAATCCATAACCATCAATAGTACTATATTTCTCTTAAGCAATAAATTCTTTAATATCAAGTTAGATTAGAAAATCATAACTTGATTTTGGTACCAATAAGTCTAATTTATGAAGAAAATAACTAACTTAGACAATTAGAACAAAATCTTGATCAAATTTGATAAAACCCGAAACTATGCTGAAACAGGGGTCACACTGAACAGCCAACTTCACCGAATTTTATCTTTTTAACCGCCTATCGGTTTTGGGTGATTCAAAAACCAAAATTCTCGTATTGAAGTCTAGTTTCTAGGAAAAATATCAAAAAAATATTAACCCAACTGTGCCGAACCCAGAAAATCCGAACAGCAAGCATGCTCAGATTCCCCTGTTTTGCTTTTTCTTTCCATTTTCTTGTTCATGCTTTCAAATCCTTTTAATACATACCAAAAATGAGTAAAATTCATACTTAATAGATGGATTTCAGACCTTAACATGTTTATGGAGCAAAGATCTTAGCATGCTTAAGTAGAATATCTAAAGAAAATGAAGAATTTATCAAGAAACTAACCTTGGATGTAATTGTTGTTGAGATTATGGTGGAATACTTGAAGAGAAATTTGAGAGAGAGAGAGGATGGGAGTGGCCGGCTGCCACTTGAAGAAGAGAAGAAGAATTCTAGTGTTTTCGGGAGAGAAAGATGAAGATAAGTGATATTTTATTTTGTTTTTGGGATAATTGCATATTAGTCCCTCAACTTTTTATAAATAACCATTTAGCCCCTAAACTTTTTTAATATGTTCATTTTGATCCTTTCTTCTTTTATTTCCTTCACTTATAACTTCTTACAAATTTCCAAGTTTGTCCTTAAAAATTTTCGGGATTTAACTTTACATGATTATACGTAACCTCGGTTGTTACAAAGATACTCATGTAATTTAACTAACATGTACAATTATCATGGCATTGCAAACATTTATTATGACAAGGCAAAAGAATAATGACATGGCATGCTTGACATGGCAAAATCTAAATGATATGACAAAAGAATGAATGGTATGGCATGCTTGACATGGCAATTCCTATTATGACATGGCAAAAGAATTAATGACATGGCAAAATCTAAATGACATGGCCAAAAATGAATGACATGGAATTCTTGACATGCAAATCCTTTTATGATGTGGCAAAATAATTAATGACATGGCATGCTTGTCATGGCAAAAATCTAAATGACATAGCAAAAAAAATGAATAACAAGGCATGCTTGACATGGAAAAACTATTATGATGTGGAAAAATAATTAATGACATGGCATGCTTGATGTCGCAACCTAAAAAATAACAAGTCTCATCGCAAGACTTTATATTCGTTAAGCGTGATATTCAAAAACCCGAGGAAAAGTCGACTTAATTCCTCTTGAAAAATGAAGGTTTTGAAAATGACCTTGAAAAGACATGGAGTCGCCTCCAATCTTTTTTAGCTAGGTGTGATCGGTCACCTATTAAAACTGGTTAAATAAAACATTTTAAAATTAATTAAAAATATTTTTAAAACCAATTTCAAGTCTGCGTTTTAAACCAGAGAAATCAAAGAAGCGGGTTCGGGACTCGATTACGTGTTGGGAAGGATTAGCACCCCCACAACACCCGTATAAAATGGTACCTTATTAATCGTGTGCTATCTCAAGTCTCGGTAAAAAAGTCAGTTTTAAATTTAGTATTTCAAGTTAATTCCCAATTTAAAGAAAAATAATTCCATTTTTATTTGAAAATGATCCGAAATTTATAAATTCAAAATTTTCCTATATTCCCCAACAAATCTGGCAAAATATAAAAATTTTTATTAGTTTGGAAAACTTTTCGAATCATTCTCGTTTTAAAGAAGATATTCCGTTATTAATGATAATTGATGATATCCTCCCCAGCAAACTCAGCAGAGAACTCATGAATTATTTTAACTCGGGAATATCTTTATTTTATTGAAAATCAATACCTTTTTCAAAACATTTTAAAAAATATGAATATAAATATGTGTGACATAATTAAAATGACATAGCAAAGTCTAGATAATAAAATGCAACCTAAATGGTATGATATAATTTAAATGTCATAGCATATTTTAAATGAAATGAAATATCCTAAGTCATATGATATATTCTAAATGAAATGAAATAACCTAGGTAACATGATATATTCTATATGAAATGAAATATCCTAAGTCACATGATATATTCTAAATGGAATAAAATGATTTAAATGACATGGCAAATATAAATGATATGGCATATAACCTAAATGATATGAAATAACATGAAACATAAAATAATGCTAACATATAATATGCATGAAAATAAAAATAAAAATAAAAATAATAATGCATGAACATAGTATATGCTAAATAATATGACAAAAATAACTAAATAAAAAGCATAGGATATCATGAAATATTCAAAACCATGTAATAAACAACATAACATCAAAAATATAAATAAAAAATAATAACAACACCATGGAAATTATTATAGCAAAAATCACATATTATATAGTATGCATGAATATGGAAAATGCAATGCATGAGAATGAATTTTTTCCTTTAATTAAAGAAACCCGTATATCTAAAAAGATATCCGGCTACCTTAGGAAAATATATCAAATTAAATATTCTAAAACAAAAAAAAAAAAAGAAAACTTTGTGACTGTTTGAAAACAATTTTGGAAAAACTTAGATTTTAAAAATTAAAAACCTAGCTAAACCCATTTTAAATGGCTTTAATTTCCCAAGCTTAAAATCCCGGATTTGACCACCCTTAATCCGAGTTTTATAAAATTATTTTTAGAGTTTAAAAAGACTTCAAAACTACCCTAAGACAGTAGCTAAACTTCCTAATCAGTCCTCTCTAAGTAACTTAGCTAAAACAGAAAAAGGAATATTCTTTATAATCAAATCTGACTCCACTGTCAAGTTTTAGAACACGATTTTTTAACCTATTTTTAAAAATTCAAAAAAAATTGAAAAACATACTGGAGACTCATAACATGTAAAAATACACGGGAAAAAATTGGCTTAGTTTTCTGGGTAAAGATGACTACCCATAAAAATCGGGAAAGTACGAGTACTGGGTGAAAAAACTATTTTGCCAAAACACATTTTTTTGCCTTTGACAAAATCATTTAAAAATCAAAGTAAAAATGTTGGAAACCTTCCTAAAGACTCACAAATAGTAGCTAACACCTTTGAAATGTTAGGCAAAAATTGGATACATTAAAAAAAATCACAAAGGTAGAATATCCAATTTGACAACTCTTTAATTTTTCACAAGTATGCTCAAAGTGAGCATGACTTTGAACCATTGATTGGTCTAAGTCATAAATAATGTGGCATGACATGAAATGCATGAAAATACAGCAAATATGATGCATGAAATGCATGATTTAAAACCTAAATAACATAGAAAATGCATGGCATCAATAACATGACCTAGACCTAACATGAACTTGCATGACATTTACTGCAACCTAGGTCTAAAATGCATGAAATGCATGATAATGCAAATGCAACCTAAAACTAAAGAATGCATGGCAAATACACAAACATATAGCATGCTTAAACAAAATACATAACAACAAATCATGGAAATACAAACCTATCAACTAGCATAATAAAAATACATACACAAAGCATAGAAAAGGGGGGTAGCCGAATGATCAAAAGAACATGGCATTTTCACAGACACTTATCATACTGACATGCAAAGCTAAAAAATACTAAATCATGCAAACATAAAGTAAAGGCATTAATAACAATAGGCATTTTCACAAACACATGGATTAACAAAATATAAATCATAAGCAAACTTAAACACTTTGAAAACAGAAAATCAAAAACGCAAGACAAGTAAAATAAACATGATAACAAGATAATAAACTCAACAATGGAAACAAGCAAGCAACCAAAACAAAACAAAACAAGCTTCATATTTTTTGTATTTGAAGAATATTTAAAGCATCAAAACTTGTTAAATATCAATAATAACATGAAATAAAAAGCAAAACAGCAACTAAAAAAAATGGGCCATTCAGCCACCCCCAAAAACAAGAGAAAAAAATTTCAAAAGCTTTTTACAAGAAATTATCAAGAAGGAACTTGAAGAAGAAATTTAAAAACACTTATTTTAAAATAAAAATCAAAAGAAACTCACCAAAATTTCAATGGAAATAGCAAAATCAAGAATGGAAATGCAAGGAAAGTATAAGAGTATGGTGCTTTAAGCAACTTCTCAAAGCTATATTGCAAGCCTTTCTTCTCTTCCTTTCTTTGCCTTTCTAATATTTTATTTTTTGCCTTTCAAAATGGAGAGAAAATCAGCCAAACAAGAGTGTGAATGAGTGAAAATTGAAAGAGAGAGCCCCCTCCCCTCTATACTGGCCGGTTGGCCTCCTTCTAGACGCTAGGTGGTTATTTTTTTATCTCATCCAATGGCTATCCCTTCAAGATGCCTTCTATATAAAATTTTCACCATTGGATCAGATCTGATCAGCCCTTGAATTATGATGTCATAAATATATACCTTTCCAACCAATGGTCCATGTGTTGCAAATTCAAAGGCTTGATCACAAAATAACTACCTTCCTCTTCATTGTTGTCCTTTTGATTAAAAATCAAAAAATATCTGCCCACCATTGGGCCTTGGCCGGCTGACCCTTTCTCTTCCAGCCTATGCTTCAATTTTTTAAAAATAAGAAACGGCCCTTTTCGATTTCTTTGGTAAAATGACCTTTTTGCCCCCCGAACATAAATAAATAGAAAATGGACTCCAAATTCAAAAATTCCTTTTTTAATACTTCCAAAATAATAAAAAATTGAATTTTGAAGGTTTTCAAAATTTTCCGAGCCCATTTGCTATTCATTTGGATTTTTCTTCCAAAATTATCTTTTGGTGCTTCCAAATTTTACCATTTTTAAACGAGCTCCAAATCCAAATTTTTCTTCACCAATCTCTTCCAAATAATTTAAAAGTATGATCTAGAAGTTTTCATAATTTTTGGAACTCATTTGGTATTTTTTTTCGGGATTTATCTGCTTCAATTACTACATAATGGGCTCGAGATTTGGCCATTTTGCAAACGAACTCCGAATCCATGTTTTCTTTTGCCAATCTCATCCAAATAATTTAAGAAAGAGATCTGCAAATTTTCAGAATTTTTGGAGTTCATTAGCTATTTTTTCCAAATTTTCCAATTTTGCCCTTTTGCCTCCAAAGCCCGGTTTTGCTCAAAACAAGTTCGATTTTCAGATTTTCTTCAAACTGAGCCTCGAACTATCCTTGTTTAATCACTCCTCATCAATTAGGGGCTTTATTCTTACTGAATCGGGCCATTTCTATAATTCTTCCAAATTTCACCGAAATCCATCAAAAACCCTAATTCTCGATTTTCTTCCGAATTGACTTTTCTTTCAATTTTTCTTTCAAGTAGCTTTTCCATTACCCGTAGTCAGTGCTTATCTTTCATTTGGAACCTTCAATTTTGACCAATTTGATCGTTTAAGCACTTTTCCCCAAATTTCCCGAACTAGGATTTCCTTTCCACTGAATCTCCTTAACCCAACTTCTGAACTCCATATATTTCAATGTAGACCTCGGATTATCAAAATTCTTTCACCATTTTTCAATTGAATTTCAAATCTTGATTTTGAACATGAGTTGACTTTTTCAATAGTTGACTTTTCGAGGTTGGCTTTTCGAGGTTGACTTTTTCAAGTTTGACTTTTTATGCTCGCCTTCTCAGACTAAGTCTCAGAGTACCACCTGCAGGATGAAAAGAGTCCTTTTACATTCTGAAACATCAATTTAGGAAGAAAACATACTTGTTTTAGTGGTTCGAACAAAATTAGGTGTCTACAGCTGCCCCTCTTTGGATATTGCTGAGAATCAGGAATCAGGCAAAGATAAACATATACTAATTTTGTACGGTTAGTGAAATCACATGTGAAGAAAAGGGGGAAGGAGTTTTCACTCACTTCCATTCTTCATTCATCATTTTTTTTGTTGTTGAAAAAGCTGTAAATTGAAGATATTGTCCTTAAATTGAATTCCTTGACTAATCAAGGCTCGAACTGTTTTTAAGGAAACGGGTTCGATTTGTAAAAGAAGAAAGAGGTCTTAAGAATGGTGCCCGGAGGTCTTAAAAATGGCGCCTAGAGGCCCTACCCATGGTGAAAATACCTTGATGACGGTCTCAAGGCTCGACTCATTTGATAAACATAATGAATTTGATTTAAAACAAAAGGAAATACCTCGACGGTGGTCTCAAGGCTCGACTCATTTGATAAAACAGAATGAATTCTATTTAAAACAAAAAAAAACCTCCACGGTGATCTCAAGGCTCGACTCATTTGATAAAACAGAATGAGTTCGATTTAAAACAAAAGGAAATACCTCGATGGTGATCTCAAGG
This sequence comes from Fremontodendron californicum, assembly GCA_030761205.1. Taxonomy (NCBI): domain Eukaryota; kingdom Viridiplantae; phylum Streptophyta; class Magnoliopsida; order Malvales; family Malvaceae; genus Fremontodendron; species Fremontodendron californicum. The sequence continues at coordinate 2,200,068 of JAULJL010000033.1, forward strand.
CTCGACTCATTTGATAAAACAGAATGAATTCGATTTAAAACAAAAGGAAATACCTTGACGGTGGTCTCAATGCTCGACTCATTTGATAAAACAGAATGAATTCGATTTAAAACAAAAGAAAATACCTCGACAGTGATATCAAGGCTCCACTCATTTGATAAAACAGAATGAATTCGATTTAAAACAAAAGGAAATACCTTGACGATGGTCTCGGGGCTCGACTCACTTGATAAAACAGAATGAATTTGATTTAAATCAAAAGGAAATACTAAGAATGATTTTGGGTTTGATTCATTTGGAAAAAATAAATTTAACTTGAAAAGGAAAGGAAAAATGATTCTGGGTTTAATTCATTTGGAAAAAATAAATTTAACTTGAAAAGGAAAGGCTCATACCTCGATGGTGGTCTCGGGGCTCGACTTATTTGAGAAGCAAAATGAGTTCGATTTGGAAAAGAACGTACCTCGACGGTGGTCTCGAGGTTCGACTCATTTGAGAAGCAGAACGAGTTCAATTTGGAAAGGAACCCAAAGTTTTCTTGATTCCTGCAATGTTAGATAAATGCAATGATGAGAATGACATGCTTTGCAAATGCTTGTATGTTTCCTAAAAATGAATGCAATCAAATGATTGTGTCATGATTTCTAATCCATGGTTTCTTTGAGGTTCACAAATTATCCGACTTCGTGACGGAGTGTTCAATTGTTCACTGATGCTTCATTTAAGGAATCCTTCACTCAAGATAACTTGTCAAACAGTCCCAGTTTCTGACTTTCACTGAAATTCACAAATTTTCTGACTTCGTGATGGCGTCTCCAACACGTTCACTGTTTTCTTTTACTTGGTGAATTTTCCATCGAGATTAGTGGTTTCCAAACTTTTTCTAAGATTTAAATTTGTTCCTTAGTAATACTCTAAATTTCTTTATTTAAAGATTTTTATGCTTACTAATCATCATTCAATCTTATAACAAACAAGATGCAATCTAAAAAATGTATGAAATAAAATATGAAACAAGCAAAATATCATGAAAAGGATAACAAGAATTTATTGCAACAAATGTTTTTTAAAATTGTAAAAGTGAATATCAAGGACATAAGAAACAAATGTAATGTTATAGGTTGTAGATGCCCCGAATGCGGAATATCTTGGACCCCTCTTTTTTTCAAACCATTTGAAATATCTCTTGAACGAGCAATTTACTTGGGTAATCCTCGGCTTCCGTTGTTACGTCAGACTGAGTTATTCCTCTTTCCTTTGATTTTCAAATATTTTCCCCCTCTTTTACACGGAGCATTGATTAGAACTTTAATCAGTACTTGAGTCGCCCTTTGCGGGTGTAGACACCTAATTTTGTCCGGACCACTAAAACATGTATGTTTTCTTCCTAAATTGATGTTTTCGAGTGTAAAAAAATGTTTTTCATCTTGCAAGTGATACTCCGAGACTTAGTTTAAGAGGCCGAGCATAAAAAGTCAAACTTAAAAAAAGTCAACCTCGAAAAAAATCAACCCCAAAAAGTCAACTACTAAAAAAGTCAACCCACTTTCAAAATCAAGATTTTAAGTTCAATTGAAAAATGACTAAATAATTTTGATAATCCGAGGTCTACATTGAAAGATATGGAGTTCGGAAGTTGGGATTTGGAGATTCAGTAGAAAGAAAACCCTAATCCGAGAAATTTAGGGAAAAGTGCTTAAATGATCAAATTGGACAAAATTGAAGGTTCCAAATGAAAGATAAGCACTGACTATGGGTAATGGAGAAGCCACTTGCAAGAAAAACCGAAGAAAAAGTCAATCCGGGAGAAAACCGAGAATTAGGGTTTTTAGTGGATTTCGGTGAAATCGGGAAGAATCACAGAAATGGCCCGACTTGGTAAGAACAAAGCCCCCAATGGATGAGGAATCATTAAAAAGGGATCGCCCAAGGCTCAGCTTGAAGAAAATCTGAAAATCGAAGTTGTTTTGAGCAAAACCGGGTTTCGGAGGCAAAAAGGCAAAATTGGAAAATTTGGGAAAAATAGCAAATGAACTCCGAAAATTTTGAAAATTTGCAAATCTCATTTTTAAATAATTTGAAAGAGATTGGCGAAAGAAAATCTTGATTCGGAGTTCGTCTGCAAAATGGCCAAATCCCGGGCCTTTTATGTAATAATTCAAGAAGATAAATCCTGGAAAAATAGCAAATTGACTCCAAAAGTTCTAAAATTTTGCAAATATCATTTTTAAATTATTTGGAAGAGATTGATGAAATAAAATCTTAATTCGGAGTTCATTTGCAAAATGGCCAAATCCCGGGCCTCCTATGTAGTAATTCAAGCCGATAAATCCCGAAAAAATACCAAATGAGCTCCAAAAATTATGAAAACTTCCAGATCACACTTTTAAATTATTTGGAAGAGATTGGTGAATAAAAATCTTGATTTGGAGCTCGTTAAAAAAATGGTAAAATGTAGGGGCATAAAAAGGCATTTTTGGAAGAAAAAATCCAAATAAATAGTAAACGGACTCGGATAATTTTGAAAACTTCCAAAACTCAATGTTTTATTATTTTTGAAGTATGAAAAAAAGAAAAATTGAATTTGGTGTCCGTTTGATATTTATTTGCATCCGGGGGGCAAAATGGTCATTTCACCCAAGCAATCGAAAAGGGCTTCTTTGGGCCTTTCAAAAAATCAGACTTGGGCTGGAAAAGAGAATTGCTGGCCTACCAAGGGCAAAAGGAAAGAGGAAGTTTCTGATTTTTCAATCAAATGGCCAAGAATTAAAAGTTAGTTAGAGATTCCTTTTGATCAAGCCATTGTGATTAAGCCACATAGGCCAAGAGAGAGTGTCAACATTATTCTTGAATAGCTGTAATTTGGGACAGCTGAGATGCTAATCTAAAGGTGGTAATTTCATGATTTTTTCACCTTGAATTATTAGCCATTTGATGGAAAATTGGTTACAAAAAATGACAACACCCTTGAAGAATATAGGGGGTTTCGGCCAGCATAGAGAGGAGGGTCAGATTTTTCATTTTACACTTTATTTTTGCTGAGTTCTCTTGGTTTTTACTTGGTTTTTCTCTCTTTGGTTGAAAGCAAAAAGAAAAAGTTTAGAAAAGAAAGGAAAGTTTGAAGAGATAAAGCTTGAAATATAGCCTTTTGAGGTTGCTCTTGAGCACCAACTCTTGCACTTTCTTGATTTTCCATTATTGTTTTTGCTATTTTGATTACTATTTGGTGATTTTCTATTTTAAATAAATGTTTTTTTACTGTTCTTCTTAAGTTCTTCCTTCATCTCTTTCTTAAATATTTTTTTTTTTACAATATACTCACCATGGTAGAATGACCTACAGTTTTTGTTAATGTTGCTGTTTTGGTTTATTTTATCATATTGTTTATGTTATTTTCTTCGATCTTGGTGTCTTAAATGTTATGTTACTTCATATACTTGAGTTATATTGTAATTTGGTTGCTTTGTTTGTTGCCATTTATGATTTAAATACCATGTTCTTGCATTTTTAGTTTTCTGTTTTCATGATGTTTAAATTTGAGCATGTTTTAGATTTAGTATATCAAGTGTTTGTGAAAATGCTTGTGTGGTTTTTGCATGATTTGAGTTTTATATTTTAGTTGAGAATGTTTTAGATTTAGTATATTAACTGTTTGTGAAAATGCTTGTGTGGTTTTTGCATGATTTGAGTTTTATATTTTAGTTGAGCATGTTAGTATATCAAGTGTTTGTGAAAATGCCATGCTTGTTGGAGCTTGAGGCCATTTGGCTACTCCATGTGTTTTGCATTGTGTGTTGCATTTTTGCCATGTTAGTTGGTAGGTTTTTGCATTTTCATGACATTTGATTTAGTTTTGCATGTTAGTATACCAAGTGTTTGTGAAAATGCCATGTTTGCTAGTTACATAGGCTATTCGGCCACTCCTTGAATTTTTACATTGTATGTGCATTCTTGCCATGTTAGTTGATAGGTTAGCATTTGCATGATATTTGTTTGAGTTTTTGGTTTAAGCATGCTTTGTGTTTGTTAAAATGCCATGCATATTTTAGTTATTAAGTTTGGTTTATTTGCCATGCATGTTCATGCATTTTAGGTCTAGGTTGCATTAAATGCCATGCAAGTTCATTTAGGTCTAGGTCACTATATGAATGCCATGCATTTTTTCATGACATTTAGGTTTAAACTCATGCATTGCATGCACTATGTTTGCTGTAATTTTCATGCATTTCATGTTCATGCCACTTGAATAATGACTTGAGCCAATTAATGGTTCAAAGTCATGCTCTCTTGAGCACACTTGTGGAAAATTAAGTTTTGTCAAATTGATTATTCTACCTTTGTGCTTTTTTTTTTTTTTTTACTTAGCCAATTTTTATCTAACTTTCAAAAAGTCCTAGCTACTGTTTTTGAATCATTTTGTAAGTCTTAAATATTTTTACTTTGATTTTTAAATGATTTTATCAAAGGTAAAAATGTATTTTGGCAAAACAGTATTTTCACCCAGTATTCATACTTTTCCGATTTTTCTGGGAATTCATCTTTAATCAGAAAATTAAGCCGATTTTTTTTTCATGTAGTTTTACATGTCTTGAGTCTCCAGTAATTTTTTCAGAATTTTTTGAATTTTTAAAAATAGGATAAAAAATCGTGGCTTAAAACTGGACAGTGGAGTCAGAATTGAATTTAAAGAAAAATCATTTTTCTGTTTTGGTTAAGTTACTTAGAGGGGGCTGATTAGGAAGGTTAGCTACTGACTTAGGGTAGTTTCTAAGAGTTTTTAAACTCTAAAAATGACTTTTTAACTCTCGGATTAAGGGTGATCAAGTCCGGGATTTTTAAACTTAGGGAATTAGAGCCATTTTAAAAAAATTAGCCCAGTTTCTATTTTTAATTCAAGCTTTTCAAAATTGTTTTCAAACAATCACAAAGTATTTTGGTTTTAGAATATTTAATTTGACATATTTTCCTAAGGTAGCTGGATATCTTTTTAGATATACGGATTTCCTTAATTAAAGGAAAAAATACATTTCATGCATTGCATTTTTCATATTCATGCATTTTATATAATATGTGATTTTTGCTATGATAATTCCTATGGTATTGTTATTATTTTGATTTATATTTTTTTGATGTTATATGGTTTAGTCTATGGTTTTGAATATTTCATGATATCCTATGCCTTTTATTTAGTTATTTTTTTATATTATTTAGCATATGTCATGTTCATGCATTATTATTTTTATTTTCATGCATATTATATGATAGCATTATTTTATATTCCATGTCATTTAAATTATATGCCATATCATTCATATTTGTCATGACATTTAAATCATTTCATTTCATATAGAATATGTATGTTGCTTAGGTCATTTCATTTCATGTAGAATATATTATATTACCTAGGTCATGTCATTTCATTTAGAATATATCATATGACTTAAGATATTACATTTCATATAGAATATATTATGTTACCTAGGTCATTTCATTTCATTTAGAATATATCATATAACTTAGGATATTTCATTTCATTTAGAATATGCTAAGACATTTAAATCATATCATATCATTTAGGGTGCATTATATTTTTTAGATTTTGCTATGTCATTTCATTTATGTCATGCATATACATATTCATTTTTTTTAATGTTTTCAAAAAAGGATAATGATTTTCAATAAAATAAAGATATTCCCGAGTTAAAATAATTCATGAGTTCTCTGTCGGGTTTGCTGGGGAGGATATCATCAATTATTATTAATAACAAAATATCTTCTTTAAAAGGAGAATGATTCGGAAAGTTTTTCAAAATTAATAAAAATTTCTATATTTTGCCACGTTTGTTGGGGAATATAGGAAAATTTTGAATTTTTAAATTCCGGATCATTTTCTATTAAAAATGGAATTATTTTTCTTTAAATTGGGAATTAACTTGAAATACTAAATTTAAAATCGATTTTTTATCGAGACTTGAGATAACACACGATTATAAGGTACCAATTTATACGGGCGTTGTGGGGGTGCTAATACTTCCCCGCACGTAACCGACTCCCGAACCCGCTTCTTTGATTTCTCAGGTTTAAAACGCAGACTTGAAATTGGTTTTTAAAATGTTTTAATTAATTTTTAAAATATTTTATAAAACCGATTTTTATAGGTGGCCGATCACACCTAGCTAAAAAAGATTGGTGGCGACTCCATGTCTTTTTCAAGGTCATTTTCAAAACCTTCATTTTTCTAGAGGAATTAAGTTGACTTTTTCTCGATTTTTTTTTAAATGTCACGCTTAACGAATAATAAAGTCTTGCGATGAGACTCGTTATTTTTTAGGTTGCAACAGCGGGTTTTCAACTTAAGTGTCCTCCATTCGGAATTAAGTCGCCCTTTGCGGGTTTTTGGCTTAAACCTCTCATTTTACATTCTTTTTTCATTTTCATTTTCTTTTTTTTTTTACCATGCATATGAGAATTCTAAATGCTTCCAAGGTAAAAATATCAATTCAAAAGATGGGAGAAATTCTGAGAATAACCTTTCAAATTAAATATCCATGCTTGATCAAAATGGGCTTTTAAAGTATGTAATGTAGGCCAAGGCTCGGTTTTAGAAAGAAAGGATAAATAGGCCCAAAATGTGTTTAAGGGTAATTAGATCAAGGATCATTTCTTGAGGAGAGTTCATTCTTGAAACATTTGTAACTTCTTTTCGACTTTCTTTTATTTATTTATTTTTTTCTTTTTTCTTTGTTGACTTTCATTTGCCATTCTTTGATTTCACATTTTTCGATGGCTTTCTTTTTGCCATGATTTTTTTATTTTTCCTCGTATCTACCCTCCAGTGTAAAGGGTGATCCTTGATCAAGGTTTAAAGAAAGAAATAATTCCTAAGGCTCAAAGGGGTGACTAGAGATAATTTCTTCTTAGTGAAAGGAATATGAAAGATGGCTATTCATCATATCAAGCATGAATATTCTCATTGAAAATCAATTCTCAGGGGAAATAGATATATAGAATTTCCTTTTTTATGCTTGGAATTATTCGAATTTCCATGTGCATAGCATCACACTTTTTTTCTCTTTTTCTTTTTCTTCAAGCATAATACTTCTTTAGTTCATCAGCATTCACAGGATTTCTAAAATCATCCTCGTCCATCCAAGTTAAAATCAATGCTCATCCAGAAAAAGCTATTTTTATCACATAGGGTCCTTCCCAATTTGGATCCCATTTTCCTCGCGGATCCTTCACTATAGGGAGGATTTTCCTCAGTACTAAATCTCCTTCCTGTAACTGTCTAGGATGAACCTTCTTGTTGTGGGCTCGAATCTTCTTTTTCTGATACAACTGCACATGAAAAATCACTTTCAATCTTTTCTTCTCGATGAGATTCAGCTGTTCATAACGAGCTCTAACCCAATCTGCCTCTTCTAGGCCAACCTCCATCAAAACCCGAAGTGAAAGGATCTTAACTTCAATAGGTAGCATCGCTTCCATCTCGTATACCAAGGAAAATGGCGTTGCCCCTATAGATGTGCGAACTGAGGTATGATATGCATGAAGAGCATAAGGCAAGATCTCATGCTAATCTTTTTACACATCAGTCATCTTCTCAACAATCTTTTTGATGTTTTTGTTAGCTCCTTCTACTGCCCCATTCATCTTCATACAGTAAGGTGCCGAATTATGATTTGTGATCTTGAACTGAGTACACACTTCTCTCATCATCTTATTGTTCAAATTGAGAGCATTATCTGAAATATTTCTTGCAGGCAATCCGTAATGGCATATGATTTCTTTCTTAACAAATCTGCATACCATCGACTTTGTTACATTTGCATAGGAAGCAGCTTCTACCCACTTTGTGAAATAATCTATGGCCACCAAGATGAAACGATGTCCATTTGAAGCTTTCAAGGTAATAGGCCCGATCATATCCATTCCCCACATTGAAAATGTCCATAGTGAAGTCATGACATGTAATGGCGATGGCGGCACATGGATCTTACTTGCATATATTTGGCATTTATGGCACTTCCGGGAATAACTAATACAATTTCCTTCCATTGTCAACCAATAATATCCTGCCCTCATAATCTATTTAGCAAGCATGTGACCTTTGGCATGGGTACCACATATCCCTTCATGGACCTCCTCTATGATTCTCTGAGCTTCGACAGATTCGACACATCTCGATAAGACTTGGTTTTTCCCTTTCTTGTAAAGAATCTCACTATCTAGAACAAAACCCATTGCTAGCCTTCTCAAAGTTCTCTTGTCATTTTTTGTTGCCCGTTTTGGATTTTGTTGACTCTTAATGTACCGCAAGATGTCGTTATACCAAGGGAGACCATCTGCTTCTTCTTCGATACTCAAGCAGTGGGCAAGCGACTCATATATACTCATCTTTATCGGCACAACTTCAGCCCCTTTATTCACTTTGAACATTGATGACAGAGTAGCCAGAGCATCCGCCATTCGGTTTTCTTCTCGAGGGAAGTAATTGAAATTTACTTATTCAAATTCCTCCAATAAACTCAATATGAGTTCTCAGTATCGGATTAGGTTTATATCTTGGGTTTCCCATTCTCCCCGTAGCTAGTATATCACTAGGGTTGAATCTCTGAAAACTTCCAATATTTTGATTTTTCTTTCCACTGCAGCACGAAGGCCCATAGTACATGCCTCATACTCAGCAGTATTATTTGTACAATCAAAATCCAATCTAGCAGTGAAAGGATAATAATCTTCTTCTGGGATATGAGCACTGCACCGATTCCATGCCCCATGGCGTTAGATGCGCCATCAAAGTACATTTTCCATACTTTCTTCTTCAGGGGAGCCTCATCTGCTTGCGAAACATACTTCAAATCTTCATCTGGGAAATCAAAGTTCAACGGCTCATAATCTTCCACTGCCCGACTTGCTAGGAATTCAGCCACTGCACTACCCTTGATAGCTTTCTGACTTACATATACAATGTAATACTTTGACAACAAAACTTGCCATCTTGCCGTTGTCCCTGACAAAGAAGATGCTTCCAACATGTATTTGATTGGATCGAGCTTGGCAATTAACCTCGTTGTGTGGTACAACATGTACTGTCTGAGTCTTCGAGTAGTCCAAGCTAAGGCACAGCACAACTTTTCTACCGATGAATACTTCAGCTCATAATCTGTGAACTTCTTGCTGAGGTAGTAAATTGCCTGTTCTTTCTTACCTGTCTCATCATGTTGCCCCAAGACATAACCCATGGATCTCTCAAATACTGATAAATACAATATCATTGGTTTATTCGGAGCATGTGGCATTAATACTGGTGGGTTTGATAGATAATTCTTAACCTTTTCAAAAGCGATCTGGCATCCTTTGTCCCATTCTCCTGGACCACGTTTTCGAAGAAACTTAAATATTGGATAACATTTTTCGGTTAACTAAGAAATAAACCGAGCAATGTAATTCAATCTTCCCAAAAAACTTCTTACTTCTTTTTGAGTACGAGGTGGTGGCAAATTTTGAATGGCCTTCACTTTATCCGTGTCAATCTCAATCCCCCTTTTGCTAACGACAAAATCCAGTAATTTTTCTGAGGTGACTCAAAAAGTGCATTTTCTCGGTTTTAGCTTGAGTCAAAACTTTCTTAGTCGTTCAAAGAGCTTCTTAATATTCACAATATGCTCCTCTTCTCCCTGTGACTTTGCAATCATATCATCAACATAGACCTCAATTCCCTTATGCATCATATCATGAAACAAGGTCACTATGGCTCTTTGATATGTTGCCCCAGCATTCTTCAACCTAAACGGCATTACCTTGTAGCAGAATGTTCCCCACTGTCGCAACCTAAAAAATAACAAGTCTCATCGCAAGAATTTATATTCGTTAAGCGTGGCATTAAAAAAAACCGAGGAAAAGTCGACTTAATTCCTCTTGAAAAATAAAGGTTTTGAAAATGACCTTGAAAAAGACATGGAGTTGCCACCAATCTTTTTTAGCTAGGTGTGATCGGCCACCTATTAAAACTGGTTTTATAAAACATTTTAAAATTAATTAAAACATTTTTTAAAACCAATTTCAAGTCTTCTTTTTAAACTAGAGAAAATTGAAGAATCGGGTTCGGGACATGATTAGGTGTGGGGAAGGATTAACACCCCCACAACGCCTGTATAAAATGGTACCTTATTAATCATGTGTTATCTCAAGTCTTGGTAAAAACGATTTTTAATTTAGTATTTCAAGTTAATTCCCAATTTAAAGAAAAATAATTCCATTTTTAATTGAAAATGATCCGGAATTTATAAATTCAAATTTTCTTATATTCCCCAACAAACGTGGCAAAAATATTGAAATTTTTATTAGTTTGAAAAACTTTCCGAATCATTCTCGTTTTAAAGAAGATATTCCATTATTAATGATAATTGATGATATCCTCCCCAGCAAACCCGGCAGAGAACTCATGAATTATTTTAACTCGGGAATATCTTTATTTTATTGAAAATCATTACCTTTTTTCAAAACATTTTAAAAAATATGAATATGAATAAATGTGACATAAATAAAATGACATAGCAATGTCTAGAAAATATAATGCAACCTAAATGGTATGATATAATTTAAATGTCATAGCATATTCTAAATAAAAAGAAATATCCTAAGTCATATGGTATATTCTAAATGAAATGAAATGACCCAGGTAACATAATATATTCTATATGAAATGAAATATCCTAAGTCACATGATATATTCTAAATGAAATGAATTATCCTAAGTGACATAATATGTTCTAAATGAAATGAAATGACCTAGGTAACATAATATATTCTATATGAAATGAAATATCCTAAAAGTCACATGATATATTCTAAATGGAATAAAATGATTTAAATGACATGGCAAATATAAATGATATGGCATATAATCTAAATGATATGAAATGACATGAAACATAAAATAATGTATAATATGCATGAAAATAAAAATAAAATAACAATGCATGAACATAGTATATGCTAAATAATATGACAAAAATAACTAAATAAAAAGCATAGGATATCATAAAATGATCAAAACCATATAACAATTAATATAATATCAAAAATTTAAATCAAAGACCATAACACCATATGAAAATTAACATAGCAAAAATCACTTATTATATAGTATGCATGAATATGGAAAATGCAATGCATGAGAACGTATTTTTTCCTTTAATTAAGAAAATCTGTATATCTAAAAAGATATCCGGCAACCTTAGGAAAATATATCAAATTAAATATTCTAAAACCAAAATACTTTGTGATTGTTTGAAAATAATTTTGAAAAGCTTAAATTAAAAATAAAAACTTAGCTAAACCCTTTTTAAATGGCTCTAATTTCCTAAGTTTAAAATCCCGAACTTGACCACCCTTAACCCCATATCTAAAAAATCATTTTTAGAGTTTAAAAAGGCTTAGAAACTACCCTAAGTCAGTAGCTAAACTTCCTAATCAGCCCCACTAAGTAAATTAACCAAAACAGAAAAATGATTTTCCTTCAAATTCAATTCTACCTCTACTGTCCAATTTTAAGCACGATTTTTTACACTATTTTTAAAAATTCAAAAAAATCTAAAAAAAATACTGGAGACTCAGGACATGTAAAAATACACAAGAAAAAATCGGATTAATTTTCTGATTAAATATGACAGCCCACAAAAATTGGGAAAGTACGAGTACTGGGTAAAAAAAACTGTTTTGCCAAAACACATTTTTTTGCCTTTGATAAAATCATTTAAAAATCAAAGTAAAAATGTTAGAGACTCTCCTAAGGACTCACAAACAGTAGTTAACACTTTGTAAAGTTAGACAAAAATTGGCTAAATAAAAAAATCACAAAGGTAGAATAATTAATTTGACAACTCTTTAATTTTCCACAAGTATGCTCAAAATGAGCATGACTTTGAGCCATCGATTGGCCTATGTCATAAATCATGTGGCAATGACATGAAATGCATGAAAATACAGCAAATATGATGCATGAAATGCATGATTTAAAACCTAAATGACATGAAAAATGCATGGCATCAATAAAATGACCTAGACCTAAATGAACTTGTATGGCATTTAATGCAACCTAGGTCTAAAATGCATGAATATGCATGGCAAAGCAAACCAATCCTAATTCTAAAGAATGCATGGCAATAACACAAACATATAGCATGCTTAAACAAAATACACAACCAAATATCATGAAAATGCAAACCTATCAACTAGCATAACAAAAATGCACACACAAAGCTTAAAAGAGAGGGGTGGCTAAATGGTCTCATGCTTTAAAATGAGCATGGCATTTTCACAAACACATGATATACTAACATGCATAACTAAAGTATTATACTCAAATCATGCAAATATAAAGTAAAGGCATGAAAACCAGTTGGCATTTTCACAAACACATGGATTAACAAAATGTAAAACATAAACAAACTTAAACATTTTGAAAATAGAAAATAAAAAATGCAAGACAAGTAAAATAAACATGATAATAAGAGAATAGACTAAAAAATGGAAGCAAGCAAGCAACCAAATCAAAACAAGCTTCATGCTTATGCATTTGAAGAAGATTTAGAGCATCAAAACTTGTTAAATATCATGAATAACATGAAATAAAAATGCAAAAAGCAACTACACTAAAAAAAGAAAGCCATTCGGCCACCCAAAAACAAAAGAAAAGAAATTTCTCAAAGCTTTTTCCAAGAAAGTATAAAGAAGAACTTGAAGAAGAATATTAAAAACACTTATTTTAAAAAGAAAAATCATAAGAAACTCACCAAAATAGTAATCAAAACAGCAAATCAAGAATAGGAAATCAATGAAAGTGCAAGAGTATGGTGCTTAAAGCAACCTCTAGAAGCTATATTGTAAGCTTTTTCTCTTCTAACTTTTTTTTTAAAAACTTTTCTTTTTTGACTTTCAACAATGGAGAGAAAATCAGCCAACAACAAGAGTGAATAGAAAGTGAATAGCTGAAAATGAAAGAGAGAGAGCCCCTCTAGTAGTGGCCGAATGGCCCCTTCTTGCTAGGATGTTGTCATTTTGTTTTCAACCAATTTTGATCCAAAGGCTATTGATCCAAGATGTTTACAATATGAAATTATCACCCTTAGATTAGGCAATCAGCTATCCATAATTAAAGCTGTTCAAGAATCTTAAGCCATTAGGTTGACATTCTCCCTCTTCATGCATTGGTCTATGTGGCTTAATTACAAAAGGCTTGATCAAAAAATAACTACCTTCCCCTTCATTGTTGGCCTTTTGATTAAAAATCAAAACTATTTGCCCACCCTTGGGTCTTGGGCATCTGAACCCTTATCTTCCAGCCCGTGCTTCATTTTTTTAAAAGGCAAGAAAAGCCCTTTTCGATTTCTTGGGTAAAATGACCTTTTTGCCCCCCCCGAACATAAATAAACAGCAAACGGACTCCAAATTCCAATTTTATATTTTAATACTTTCAAAATAATAAAAAATTGAATTATGGAGGTTTTCAAAATTTTTTGAGCCCATTTACTATTTATTTGGATTTTTTCTTCCAAAATTGCCCTTTTGTGCTCCCAAACTTTACCATTTTTTAAACGAGCTCCAAATCTAGATTTTTCTTCACCAATCTCTTCCAAATAATTTAAAAGTATGATCTGGAAGTTTTCATAATTTTTGGAACTCATTTGGTATTTTTTCGGGATTTATCTGCTTGAATTACTACATAGTGGGCCCGAGATTTGGCCATTTTGCAAATGAACTTCGAATCTGGATTTTCTACCGCCAATCTCTTCCAAATAATTTAAAAATGAGATCTGCAAAATTTCAAAACTTTTGGAGTTCATTTGCTATTTTTTCGGGATTTATCTTATTGAGTTTCTACATAGGGGACTCGAGATTTGGCCATTTTGCAAACGAACTCCGAATTCGAATTTTCTTTCACCAATCTCTTCAAAATGATTTAAGAATGAGATCTACAAATTTTTAGAATTTTTGGAGTTCATTTGCTACTTTTTTTAGGATTTATCTTCTTGAATTTCTGCATAGGGGACCCAGGATTTGGCTATTTTGCAAACGAACTCCGAATCCGGATTTTCTTTTGCCAATCTCTTTGAAATGATTTAAGAATGAGATCTGCAAATTTTCAAAATTTTTGGAGTTCATTTGCTATTTTTCCCAAATTTTCTAATTTTGCCCTTTTGCCTCTGAAACCCTGTTTTGCTCAAAACAAGTCCACTTTTCAGATTTTCTTAAAACTGAGCCTTGGGCTATCCTTGTTTAATCACTGATCATCAAATAGGGGCTTTATTCTTATCGAATAGGGCCATTTCTGTAATTTTTCCAAATTTCACCAAAATCCACCAAAAACCCTAATTCTCGATTTTCTTCTGGATTGACTTTTCTTTCAGTTTTTCTTCCAAGTAGCTTTTCCGTTACCCGTAGTCAGTGCTTATCATTCAATTGGGACCTTTAATTTTGACCAATTTGATCATTTAAGCACTTTTCCCCAAATTTCCCGAACTAGGGTTTCCTTTCTACTAAATCTCCATAACCCAACTTTCGAACTCCATATCTTTCGATGTAGACCTCAGATTATCAAAATTCTTTCGTCATTTTTAATTGAACTTCAAATCTTGTTTTGAAAGTGGGTTGACTTTTTTAGTAGTTGACTTTTCAAGGTTGACTTTCTCGGGTTGACTTTTTCAAGTTTGACTTTTTATGCTCGCCTTCTTAGACTAAGTCTCGGAGTACCACCTGCAGGATGAAGAAAGTCTTTTTACACTCTGAAACATCAATTTGGGAAGAAAACATACATGTTTTAGTGGTCCGGACAAAATTAGGTGTCTACACCCACATTGTGACAAATGTGGTTTTCTCCATATCTTTCGGTGCCATGTTAATCTGATTATATCCTGAGAATCCGTCCATGGAAGAAAATACAGAACTCTTCGCCGTATTATCCACCAGAGTATAGATATGGGGAAAAGGGAAATTATCTCTAGGGCTGGCCTTGTTCAAAACTCTGTAATCAACGCACGTCCGCACCTTGCCATCCTTCTTTGGTACTAGAACAATATTTGCCACCCATTCTGGATATTTTGCCACTTCTAAAAATCCAGCATCAAATTGCTTCGTCACCTCCTCTTTTATCTTTAACAGCGTGTCCAGCCTCATTCTTCATAACTTTTGCTGAATTGGCTTGCATTCTCGCCTTAAAGGAAGTACTTGTTTCTCCTCTTGTTCTATTTTCCTTAATAAGTCTGGAGGTAAACCATAATCTTTAGTATCTTCATCGGCCTCAAAATCACCCGTGCAAATGGGTATTTCAAAATCAATTTCAGAATTACTGACAGGAAGGTCCTTATATTTCGAATCCGTACACCTGTAAATAGGTGTGAAAGAAACAATATAGGAAAATATATATAGTAAAAGCAAAATAAATAGCATAAAAGAAAGAATATGGACACATCAATATGAATAAAATGTATCGTGCTTGTTATTTATTTAATGAAAATGTTTAAACAAAAAGCCCATTATAGAAAAAAACTCTTAATATCTCTGGGTAAAGATAATTAAGATTGTTTTTTAAAGTATTACTTTGGAATAGACTTAAAAACAATGGCCAACTCAGTCACACTCCAATTAGTCAGTCTATATCCTGGTGGACAAGGTCACACCATCCAGTTCGCATTGTCACTTTCCATTTTTTCCTTCCCAGTCATGCAAATCACCATATCCTGTATCTGCCCACCCTTATTCACATGGAACTTTTCAAAAGCTTGCTCGATCATTATGAGTACTTCTTCTGAATTCTTTTCTCCGAATAGAAAACCAGCGGAGCGAAATTTGTGAAGGATTAGTGGGAAAGCCGTAGGCTCCCACTCAATATCCATACCCGCGAGACGGGCCATCCTCCTTTGTGGGTTCTTTTCAACTTGTTTCCTCTTCTCATGGGCCTTCGAAAGATACCCTAAGCCAAATCGGTCTTTCTTTCCCACTACTTCCATTGCCCGAGCCATCCCTTGAAGATATTTTCCAAGACCTTTTCCAGCCCTGCAGCCCTTTCCCACTGTAGTTCTTATTCCCAGCCTTGTGTTCTTTTACAACCTTCGTTTTAGAATTTTTCATCCTTCAGCGACGAAAACTGCATTTACGAATTACAAAGACTGAAAGGAACATTCTACGGCATCTTCATTGGGTTCAGCATAAGAAGATTTAGTAGATGCAGAGGCTATTATGTTTTTTCTCCTGATACAGTGACCAAATGCCCCTCCATCACAAATTTCAGCTTTTGTGGAGAGTTGAGGGTACAGCCCCTGCTGAATGTATCCACGGCCTTCCCAACAAGCAATTGTAGGACAGGTTAATATCCAAGACCTGAAAGTTCACTGTAAAAGTGCATCGGCCTATCTCCATAGAAACCTCAATAGTTCCCATTACCTCTCTCCTGGTACCATCAAAAGCTCTGACTGCTGTACAACTCGGTAGCATATAAGAAATATCAATTGGAAACTTAGATAGGGTTTCCAGGGGCATTATATTTAATGAAGAACCATCATCCAAAAGCACCCTTTGTAGTATATGCCCCTTGCAAGTGGTTGTTATGTGAAGAGCCTTTGGACCCAATACCATTGGGTGGTATTTTATCATAACTGAAATATATATATCGTCTGCCGCAATGTTTCCTAACAGCCTGTCTAATTTTTCTACCGATATGTTGTTAGCCACATATGCCTGATTCAACCCTCTCAACAGGGCATTTCTGTGTGGCTCCGAGTTTAATAGCAAATCCATCAGCTTCTTTTGACAAATCCATCTCAATATGGATTGGTTCAGCTGTTTTCTTCCCTTTTTCCATTCCTCCATACTTTCTTGTTGATCTCTGTTCAACAGCCTCAGGGGCATAACACCTTTCACTTCGTGTTAAGTGCCCCACACCTGTAATATCTTGCTGACTTGAAGACCCTGGCATAACCATGCTGCAGTCATATTTCCATGGTGCAGCTTTGTTTTCCTTGTATGAAAAGGAAGAAGGAAAATCTATGTTTAGCTTAGGCGCAATTTCCTCAACAATTGGAGTAGTCTTCTCTGGTTCATCGTAATAGATGATCAAAGGTCTTCCTATTCCGTAGCAAACCACATTCTCAATAACCTCTATTTCATCCTCTATTTTTTCATAAAACTAGGCTTCCCCCTCATCTATTATCTTTTGTACTTTAGTCAAAAAGTTTATGTATGATATGACCTTTAAATCCATGGAACGGGCACCAATCCTCCATCCTGTTTGCAACCATTTTTAAACTATCACCATCCTCCACCATTCCCGCTTTTACCATTTCGACCCACACTTTTATCATTGGAGTCTTGACTTCACCGACATGTCTTTTCAACCTTCTATTTCCCCTGTCAATACTGCATTTACCCGATTCTCAGCATGATCGGGTAATGGGTTTCCTACTATATTCGGCCCATTCCTTGTCCCGAACTTCACCACCCCAGTATTAATCAAACTTTGGACTTTCTTCTTAAAGGCAATACAATCTTCAGTTGAATGCCCCTGGATCCCTGCGTGATATGCGCAGCTAATATTTGCGTTGTACCACCTTGGATATGGTGGTGGCAGAGGTTTGAGGTATACAGCTACAACAAGTTGACTCTGCATCACTTTGGGATATAGCTCACCATAGGTGGTAGAAATCGAATCAAATTGGGGTTTTTGATCATTCCTTGGTAAACATTGATCGTTGCGTCTAGCACCTTGAGTGTTTGGCACAGTGTTTCGGGGAAGATATATCTGTGGGGATATGCCAGTTGTAAAAGGCTATTGTGGTATATTGGTATAGGGAAATGGATTTTGGGTAATATGGTTCACATTGGGGTAGTACGGATTATACCCCGGGTAAGGTGTGTAGGGTGTAAGAGGTGCATAAGATGTAGGAGGAGTATAGGGCCTGGGAGGTGTATATGGTGTAGGAGGTGCATAAGGGTATTGATTGAAGCTATCTGCAAAGGTCTCCTCTTTCTTCTTTGCAGGGAAAACCTTCTTCGGAGTAGCAGACTCACCCCCTTCTATTTTCCCGTTCTTAATGGCAGACTCTAACATCTCCCGGATGTCACCATTTCTGCAAAGTCCTTAGTGACACTCCCCACCAATTTATCATAATAAGGTGCTTTCAGGGTATTCATGAAAAGCACTGTAGTTTTCTTGTTGGTCAAAGGAGGTTGTACTTGTGTAGCCAGGTCTCTCTATCTTTGAGAATATTCTTTAAAGCTTTCAGTAGTTTTTTTCTCTCCATGTTTTGCAGAGTTAGACGGTTAGGCACCATGTCCGTCACATGCTTATATTGTTCCATGAAAGCTCTGGCTAGATCCATCTAGGAACGGATCTTAGTACGGGTAAGCTGGTTATACAATCGAGTTACGGACCCTGTCAAGCTATCCTGAAAATAATGGATAAGCAATTTTTCATCTTCATCATGTCCGGTCATCTTCCTGCAGTACATGGTCAGATGTGCTGATGGCTTGGTAGTTCTGTTATATTTTTCAAAGTCTGGTACTTTAAACTTTGGAGGAATCACCAGACCGTGCACTAAACTCATCTCTTTGGTATCTAGACTGCCAAATAGCTTCGTCCCTTCAACTGCCCTCAATCTTTCCTCCAACAGCTGATTTTTTTATAGGATTCTGAGGTTTCAACCTTCGTTAGCTCGGCCATCTTTGCCTTTTCCTTTTTAGCCAGTTCCTCAAAGTCTGGAACGTCCACATCAATTGGATCAACCCCAATGTTACCCTTTTTAGGACCAAAATTTTGTATCTCAGCCGCTGGTTGGATGTAAACATAGGATTCTGCCCCAGTTGGAAGTTCATTTCACACATGCTGGGATGTTTGGCCATTCTGACGTACTACCTTAGGTCGGCCTTCCTGGTTTACTACCCCCATTCCTGTAAATAAAATTTCCCCTGGCCATTTCTGCCTCATCATGGCATTCATCATTTCCATGAGTTTAGTCATCTGTTGTCATGACTCCTCCTGAGACTTAGCCAACTGTTCTTGCAGTTCTTTTCATCATTTCAATTCTAGTAAACTGATCGTTCTCCATAGGTCTGGCTTGAGATCGAGTATTGTAAGGGTGTCGAAAATCCGATTCTTTATGAGTGTGACCAATTGTACCTTTAGTTTTGAAAACGATGAATTAGAATTTTCTGACACATTTTTTTATTTTATAAAAAATGAATGAATGAATATCTAAATGTTAATGAATGAACAAATAAGTAAATGACTAAGTGTATGAATATGAATGAATAATTATAGAAAAATAAATTAATGGACAAATAAATATATGGCTAACTGCATGAATAATCTTATAGTATAAATGTATGAATGACTATAAATATGAATGAATGAATAAACAAACAAACTAACTAACAAAATATATAAAGGAAATAACAAATGGATGATGAATGCATTTAAAAGTATTGGCCCCGGGATAATTGCAACCAAACGGTCTTTCATTGATTTCCTGGAACTAAATACATCAAAGATAAAAGATCACTGCTTAAGATAATCTGATAATCTGTCTATCCTAATTTAAAATGCTATTATAAAACACCGGTACTATAGTAACTCCCTCGGATCTTGGATTTTTATTTTTATTTTTTTATGGTCCTCTTTTGATTGCCTTGCTCTTCAATCTGACCCCTACTTGTTCACGGCCCTTTGACATGTCAGCAGAAGCATCACCGTGTAAGCTTTCCTTAGCTTGTTTCTCCAGTTGATTGGCTCGGGCTTCCTCATGCTTTGCTCTCTCTTTCCAATAGTTATTCTCAATCTTGAGGTTTTTGACCTCTTGCTCCCATTCCCCAGAAGTCTTGAGGGTCCCCTCAAATCTGAGCTCGAAGCCGTACCTCTTGTTCTCCAAGTGTAATTCCTGAAGGTCGCCCTTAGCAGTGTCCCTTTCTCTCTTGATCTTTTCCTTTTCTCTTTCTCGAGCTGATTCCCTATTTTTCATGTCCTCAAGCTCTTCTTACAGACGGGCAATCTCTTTGCTCATTCGGGCCTTTTTTTTTTTTCGAATTCTGCCCTTGCAATTTCTTACTCTGATGGCATTTCCTTTGGTGGCAAACTTAAGAACTGGACCTCTTTTCCATCTGATGTCAACAACCTATCATGAACCCTCAATTCCCTCTATACCAGGTAATCAGGTGTGACGATGTCGGCATATCTAGCTACCTTCACCCAATAAGTTTCCTTTCATGCTACTACAATCTCACGTATCTTTCCCGAGTATCCATATTCCCCATAAGCAAATTCCAAATTACTAATGTCATGGGTCGTAGGAGAAAACTGACGGGATTTCAATTGTCGTAGTACCCGCAGTGGTGTATAGCTCACTCCTACCCATACTCCTAATAATGGAACAGAAGCTCTATCTCCAGACTTGTACAATGTCGGCATAGGAGCTATCCATGGAGCTCTCCAAATTATCATCTCAGCCCCGATATTCCGAAAGATGTTTATCCATTGTTTCTCAGTTCTATTTTCAAGCCAATCCCTCTTAAGAAATTCCCCAATTAGTGCAAAAGACTTCCAATACGAGCGAAGAGGGAAATTCTCCTGTTTACAAAAATGACTCTGAACCCATATGTAAAGAAGCTGTATACAACCTATAAAATGCCCTTTTCCTTCCCATCTACATAAATTAAGAGATCAGATTGTTTCTGCTATGATTGTCGGGGCTGGGTTTATCCTCTGCTCAAGCCTCTCAAAAACATCAAATACCGCCACATCCACATATCCTAATATCTTTGGGAAGATAACTAAACCATAGATAGCCAGAGCAAAAATATTTCTGTCTCCTTACTTGAATGGACGTGAATTAAGGTCCGTAAAACATTCAATGAGATACAGTGACTTACCCTTTTCCGGACAACATGGCTTTCGACCCAATTTCTTTCCACTCCCAGAATCTTAGACACCTTTTTCTTGAAACCCGAAGTCTTTGTATCCTTCAAATAAATACGGTTGGGAATAACATTCTCAATATGCAGCAAGGTTGAATATTCCTTTATGGTTGGAGTCATATCCTCTCGGTTGAAAGTAAAACACCGAAAAGCGGCATTCCAGAATTGCACCACTGCCCGGATCACCTCACCACTGACCTTAACCTGAACTAACAGTGCTATGTCCCCATAAGTCTGAGTGAAGGCTTCTTTTTCCGATACGTTCCATTGATTCAATATATCCATCAATTCCCGGAGATCATTTTGCTTGACAGTAAGATCAACCTCGGCTGGCAATACTGACAAATATCCCATTTTCAAACAATCCCCATTATCTTGTTGACCTTTCTCGGACTGTTTCCTAACCTCTAAATGCTTCTCAACCACTGAGACATTCTGACCTTCCATGGAAGCCCTTTTGGTTGAATATTATCCCGAGACCAATAACCTTCCATGTGCAAAAATGATGACAAGAATGCAAAAAAAAAAAAAAAAAAAAACAACAACAACAACATCAAAAACAAAAACAAAAAGAAAATGAATTAGTAACGGGAATAAATTCGAATAATACAAAAAAACAAGATATAATTCAAAACAATAATTATCCCTGAGGATGCCAACAAAATTTTGGCATTATAACACCCCTGGAACGAAACACCAATACTTATTACGGGCATTGTGATGTACGTTCATCATTGCCCGATTTTCAAAAATAAACTTATTCGAAAAGTAAAATAGAAGGTAAAAGGATTGGAAATATTCCTCCATGTGTTATTAACTTCGGGATATCTAATTGGAAATCTGACATGGCTTTTCCTAGGTTTCTTATATGATGGTGAGTTAGTTCTAAAAGCCCGAAATTGTTCCTCACTCTCGCCGATGAAGGCTAGTAAGGCACCCTAATAAAAGCAGGTTCAATTCGTTAGAATTTATTTCCCTAGCCCAAGCGGATTGTTAATCACGGAGGCTTAGGTAATTTAGTACTCAGGAAGTGTTTCACTAGCCCATGCGGATTGTTAATCATGAAGGCTTAGTTACTTTGCTCCCACCTAAAAGGATGGAACCCGGGTATAGGGCTCATGATATGCAAATGCACGTGTAGTGTCTGAGGAGAAACAACAAACCTTTCACCACCTATTCTACATCCCTTATTCTAAATGCCCCAACAAGGTTAAACAACCTAAATCATCAATTAAACAATAAATGAATATATGCACCAAAATAAGCAGAGAACAATTATAATATGTATGCATATGAATATGAACATTTTTAAGAGCATTTTATTATTTTCAAAATTCTCCTTATTTAAAAACATTGTGGGATTAAAATTAAATACCAATTAAACCAACAAAACCGAGACTTTGATACCACACGACTAACTCTAGGCCTGACTCTCTAAAGTCCCCAGTGGAGTCGCCAAGCTGTCGCAACCTAAAAAATAACAACTCTCATCGCAAGACTTTATATTCGTTAAGCGTGACATTAAAAAAACCGAGGAAAAATCGACTTAATTCCTATTGAAAAATGAAGGTTTTGAAAATGACCTTGAAAAAGACATGGAGTCGCCACCAATCTTTTTTAGCTAGGTGTGATCGGCCACCTATTAAAACCGATTTAGTAAAACATTTTAAAATTATTTAAAAACATTTTTAAAACCAATTTCAAGTCTGCGTTTTAAACCAGAGAAATCAAAGAAGCGGGTTCGAGACTCGATTACGTGTGGGGAAGGATTAGCACCCCCACAACGCCCGTATAAAATAGTACCTTATTAATCGTGTGGTATCTCAAGTCTCGGTAAAAAAGTCAGTTTTAAATTTAGTATTTGAAGTTAATTCCCAATTTAAAGAAAAATAATTCCATTTTTATTTGAAATTGATCCCAAATTTATAAATTCAAAATTTTCCTATATTCGCCACCAAATGTGGCAAAGTATAGAAATTTTTATTAGTTTGGAAAACTTTCCAAATCATTCTCGTTTTAAAGAAGATATTCCGTTATTAATGATAATTGATGATATCCTCCCCAGCAAACCCGGCAGAGAACTCATGAATTATTTTAACTCGGGAATATCTTTATTTTATTGAAAATCATTACCTCTTTCAAAACATTTTAAAAAATATGAATATGAATATGTGTGACATAAATAAAATGACATAGCAAAGTCTAGATAATATAATGCAACCTAAATGGTATGATATAATTTAAATGTCATAGCATATTCTAAATGAAATGAAATATCCTAAGTCATATGATATATTCTAAATGAAATGAAATAACCTAGGTAACATGATATATTCTATATGAAATGAAATATCCTAAGTCACATGATATATTCTAAATGAAATGAAATGACCTAGGTAACATAATATATTCTATATGAAATGATATATCCTAAGTCACATGATATATTCTAAATGGAATAAAATGATTTAAATGACATGGCAAATATAAATGATATGGCATATAACCTAAATGATATGAAATGGCATGAAACATAAAATAATGCTAACATATAATATGCATGAAAATAAAAATAAAAATAATAATGCAAGAACATAGTATATGCTTAATAATATGACAAAAATAACTAAATAAAAAGCATAGGATATCATGAAATATTCAAAACTATATAATAAACAACATAACATCAAAAATATCAACACCATGGAAATTATCATAGCAAAAATCACATATTATATAGTATGCATGAATATTGAAAATGCAATGCATGAGAATGTATTTTTTCCTTTAATTAAGGAAATCCGTATAGCTAAAAAGATATCCGGCTACCTTAGGAAAATATATCAAATTAAATATTCTAAAACAAAAAAAAAAACTTTGTGATTGTTTGAAAACTATTTTGGAAAAACTTAGATTTTAAAAAATAAAAACCTAGCTAAACCCTTTTTAAATGGCTCTAATTTCTTAATCTTAAAATCCTGGACTTCACAACCCTATACCCGAGGTTTATAAAATTATTTTTAGAGTTTAAAAAGACTTAGAAACTACCCTAAGACAGTAGCTAAACTTCCTAATCAGTCCCCTCTAAGTAACTTAGCCAAAACAGAAAAATGAATTTTCTTTAAATTCAAATCTAACTCCATTGTCCAGTTTTAGAACACAATTTTTTAACCTATTTTTAAAAATTTAAAAAAATATAAAAACAATACTGGAGACTTAGAACATGTAAAACTACACGGGAAAAAATTGTCTTAATTTTCTGGTTAAAGATGACTACACATAAAAATCAGAAAAGTATGAGTACTGGGTGAAAAAACTGTTTTGCCAAAACACATTTTTTTGCCTTTGATAAAATGATTTAAAAATCAAAGTAAAAATGTTGGAAACCTTCCTAAATACTCAAAAACAGTAGCTAACATTTTTGAAAAGTTAGAAAAAAATTGGCTAAGTAAAATAAAATCACAAAGGTAGAATAACCAATTTGACAACTCTTTAATTTTCCACAAGTACGCTCAAAATGAGCATGACTTTGAACCATTGATTGGTCTAAGTCATAAATCATTTGGCATGACATGAAATGCATGAAAATACAGCAAATATGATGCATGAAATGCATGATTTTAAACCTAAATGACATAGAAAATGCATGGCATCAATAAGATGACCTAGACCTAACATGAACTTGCATGGCATTTGATGCAACCTAGGTCTAAAATGCATGAAAATGAAAATACAACCTAAAACTAAAGAATGCATGGCAAATACACAAACATACAGCATGCTTAAACAAAATACATAACAAAAAATCATGGAAATACAAACCTATCAACTAGCATAATAAAAATACACACACAAAGCTTAGAAAAGGGGGGTAATCGAATGATCAAATGAACATGGCATTTTCACTAATCATCATTCAATCTTATAACAAACAAGATGTAATCTCAAGAATGTATGAAAGAAAATATGAAACAAGCAAAATGTCATGAAAAGGATAACCATAATTTATTGCAACAAATGTTTTTTAAAATTGTAAAAGTGAATATCAAGGATATAAGAGACAAATGTAATGTTATAGGTTGTAGATGCCCCGGATGCGGAATATCTTGGACCCCTCCTTTTTTAAAACCATCTGAAATTTCTCTTGAACAAGCAATTTACTTGGGTAATCCCTCGGCTTTCGTAGTTACGTCAGACTGAGTTATTCCCCTTTCCTTTGATTTTCAAATATTTTCCCCTTTTTTACATGGAGCATTGATTAGAACTTTAATCAGTACTTGAGTCGCCCTTTGCAAGTTTTCAACTCAAGTGTCCTCCATTCGGTATTAAGTCGCCCTTTGCGGGTTTTCGGCTTAACCCTCTCCTTTTACATTCTTTTTTCATTTTCATTTTTTTTTTACCATGCATATGAGAATTCTAAATGCTTCCAAGGTAAAAATATCAATTCAAAAGATGGGAGAAATTCTGAGAATAACCTTTCAAATTAAATATCCATGCTTGATCAAAATGGGCTTTTAAAGTATGTAATGTAGGCCAATGCTCGGTTTTAGAAAGAAAGGATAAATAGGCCTAAAATGTGTTTAAGGGTAATTGGATCAAGGATCATTTCTTGAGGATAGTTCCTTCTTGAAACATTTGTCACTTCTTTTGGACTTTCTTTTCTTTTCTTTTCTTTTTTTATTTTTTTATTTTTTCTTTGTTGACTTTCATTTGACATTATTTGATTTCACATTTTTCGATGGCTTTCTTTTTGCCATGATTTTTTTTATTTTTCCTTGTATCTACCCTCCAGTGTAGAGGGTGATCCTTGATCAAGGTTTAAAGAAAGAAATAATTCCTAAGGCTTAAAGGGGTGACTAGAGATAATTTTTTCTTAGTGAAAGGAATATGAAAGATGGCTATTCATCATATCAAGCATGAATATTCTCATTGAAAATCAATTCTTAAGGGAAATAGATATATAGAATTTCCATTTTTACGCTTGGAATCAATCGAATTTCTATGTGCACAGCATCACACTTTTTTTTTCAAGCATAATACTTCTTCAATTCATTAGCATTCACAGGATTTCTAAAATCCTCCCCGTCCATCCGAGTTAAAATCAATGCTCCTCCAGAAAAAGCTCTTTTTACCACATAGGGTCCTTCCCAATTTAGAGCCCATTTTCCACGCAGATCCTTCGCTATAGGGAGGATTTTCCTCAGTACTAAATCTCCTTCCCGGAACTGTCTAGGATGAAACTTCTTGTTGTGGGCTCGAATCATCTTTTTCTGATACAACTGCCCATGACAAATCGCTTTCAATCTTTTCTCCTCGATGAGATTCAGCTGTTCGTAACGAGCTCTAACCCATTCTACCCCTTCTAGGCCAACCTCTATCAAAACCTTAAGTGAAGGGATCTCAACTTCAATAGGTACCACTGCTTCCATCTCGTATACCAAGGAAAATGGCGTTGCCCCTGTAGATGTGCGAACTGAGGTACGAAATGCATGAAGAGCAAAAGGCAAGATCTCATGCCAATCTTTATACACATCAGTCATCTTCTCAACAATCTTTTTATGTTTTTGTTAGCTGCTTCTACTGCCCCATTCATCTTCGGACAGTAAGATGCCGAATTATGATGTGTTGAACTGAGTACACACTTCTCTCTCATCTTATTGTTCAAATTAAGAGCATTATCTGAAATAATTCTTGCTGGCAATCCGTAACGACATATGATTTCTTTCTTAACAAATTTTCGTACCACTGACTTTGTTACATTCTCATAAGAAGCAGCTTCTACCCATTTTGTGAAATAATCTATGGCCACCAAGATGAAACGATGTCTATTTGAAGCTTTCAGGATAATAGGCCCGATCATATCCATTCCTTACATTGAAAATGGCCATAGTGAAGTCATGACATGCAATGGCGATGGCGACGCATGGATCTTATCTGTATATATCTGGCATTTATGGCACTTCCGAGAATAACTGATACAATCTCCTTCCATTATCAACCAATAATATCCTGCCCTCATAATCTGCTTAGCAAGCATGTGACCATTGGCATGGGTACCACATATCCCTTCATGAACCTTCTTTATGATTCTTTGAGCTTCGAGAGATCCGACACATCTCGATAAGACTTGATCTTTCTTTTTCTTGTAGAGAATCTCATTGTCAAAAACAAAACCTATTGCTAGCCTTCTCAAAGTCCTCTTGTCATTTTCTGTTGCCCGTTTTGGATATTGTTGACTCTTAATTTATTGCAAGATGTCGTTATACCAAGGGAGACCATCTGCTTCTTCTTCGATACTCAAGCAATGGGCAGGAGACTCATATATACTCATCTTTATCGG
This sequence comes from Fremontodendron californicum, assembly GCA_030761205.1. Taxonomy (NCBI): domain Eukaryota; kingdom Viridiplantae; phylum Streptophyta; class Magnoliopsida; order Malvales; family Malvaceae; genus Fremontodendron; species Fremontodendron californicum. Next base: position 2,227,375 of record JAULJL010000033.1, read on the forward strand.
CACAACTTCAGCCCCTTCATTCACTTTGAACATTGATGACAGAGTAGCTAGAGCATCCGCCATTCGGTTTTCTTCTCGAGGAAAGTAATTGAAATTCACTTCTTCAAATTCCTCCAATAAACTCAATATGAGTTCTCGTTATCAGATTAGCTTTGTATCTCGGGTTTCCCATTCTCCCCGTAGCTGGTATATCACTAGGGCTAAATCTCCGAAAACTTCCAATATTTTGATTTTTCTTTCCACTGCAGCACGAAGGCCTATAGTACATGCCCCATACTCAGCAGTATTATTTGTACAATCAAAATCCAATCTGGCAGTGAAAGGATAATAATCTTCTTCTGGGGATATGAGCACTGTACCGATTCCATGCCCCATGGCATTAGATGCGCCATCAAAGTACATTTTCCATACTTTATTCTTTAGGGGAGCCTTATCTGCTTGGGAAAAATAAATCAAATCTTCATCTGGGAAGTCAAAGTTCAACGGTTTATAATCTTCCACTGCCGGACTTGCTGTGAATTCAGCCACTGCACTGCCTTTGACAGCTTTCTGACTTACATATACAATGTCGTACTCTGACAACAAAACTTGCCATCTTTCCATTCTCCTTGACAAAGGAGGTGCTTCCAACATGTATTTGATTGGATCGAGCTTGGCCATTAACCACGTTGTGTGGTACAACATGTATTGTCTGAGTCTTCGAGCAGTCCAAGCTAAGGCACAGCACAACTTTTCTACCAATGAATACTTCAGCTCATAATCTGTGAACTTCTTGCTGGGGTAGTAAAATGCTTGTTCTTTCTTCCCTGTCTCATCATGTTGCCCCAAGACACAACCCATGGATCTCTCAAATACTGATAGATATAGTATCATTGGTTAATCCGAAACAGGTGGCATTAATACTGGTGGGTTTGATAGATAATGCTTAACCTTTTCAAAAGCGATCTGGCATCCTTCATCCCATTCTCCCAAATCACATTTTTGAAGTAACTTAAATATTGGATCACATTTGTCGGTTAACTGAGAAATAAACCGAGCAATGTAATTCAATCTCCCTAGAAAACTTCTTACTTCGTTTTTAGTATAAGGTGGTGGCAAATTCTGAATGGCTTTTACTTTATCCGGGTCAATCTCAATTCCTCTTTTGTTGACGACAAAACCTAGCAATTTTCCCGAGATGACTCCAAAAGTGCATTTTGCCAGATTTAGCTTGAGTCGAAACTTTTTTAGTCGTTCGAAGAGCTTTTTAAGATTCGTAATATGCTCCTCTTCTCCTTCTGACTTTGCAATCATATCATCAATATGGACCTCAATTCCCTTATGCATCATATCATGAAACAAGGTCACCATGGCTCTCTGATATGTTGCCCCAGCATTCTTCAACCCAAATGGCATTACCTTATAGCAGAATGTTCCCCACATTATGACAAATGTGATTTCTCCATATCTTCCGGTGCCATCTTAATCTGATTATATCCCGAGAATCCATCCATGAAAGAAAATAAAGAACTCTTCGCCGTATTATCCACCAGAGTATCGATATGGGGCAAAAGGAAATTATCTTTAGGGCTTTCCTTGTTCAAATCTCTGTAATCAACGCACATCTGCACCTTGCCATCCTTTTTTGGTACTAGAACAATATTTGCCACCCATTACGGATATTTTTCCACTTCTAAAAATCCAGCATCAGATTGCTTGTTCACCTCATTTTTTATCTTTAACAGCATGTCCGGCCTCATTCTTCTTAACTTTTGCTGAATTGGCTTGCATTCTGGCCTTAAAGAGAGTTTATAAACCACAATATCTTGATCCAACCCTGGCATGTCTTGGTAAGACCATGCAAATACATCCATATATTCTTAGAGGAAAGCTATCAATTCACCCTTTATTGATGATGACAATGAAGTCCCGATTTTGACCTCCTTTACTCCTCACCATTTCCCTGATTTATCATTTCCAATAATTCCTTATGAGGAAGTACTTGTTTCTCCTCTTGTTCTAGTTTCCTTAATAAGTCCAGAGGTAAACCATAATCCTCAGTATCTTCGTCGACCTCAAAATCATCCGTGCAAATGAGTCTTTCAAAATCAATTTCAGAATTACTGACAGGAAGGTCCTCATATTCCGCATCCGTACACCTGTAAATAGGTGGAGAAGAAACAATATAGGAAAATATATATAATAAAAGAAAAATAAATAGCATAAATGAAAGAATATGGACACATCAATATGAATAAAATGCACCGTGCTTGTTATTTATGGAATGAAAATGTTTAAACAAAAAGCCCATTACAGAAAAAAAAAACTCTTAATTTCTCTGGGTAAAGATAATTAAGATTGTTTTTTAAAGTATTACTTTAGAATAGACTTAAAAACTATGGGCAACTCAGTCGCACTCCAATTGGTCAGTCTATATCCTGATGGACAGGGTCGCACCATCCAGTTCGCATTGTCACTTTCCATTCCTTCCTTCCCATTCATGCAAATCACCATATTCTGTATCTGCCCACTCTTATTCACATGGAACTTTTCAAAAGCTTGCTCGATCATTATGAGTACTTCTTCTGAATTCTTTTATCTGAATAGAAAACTAGTAGAGCGAAAACGATGAAGGATTGGTGGGAAAGTCATAGGCTCCCACTCAATATCCATACCCGCGAGACGGGTCATCCTCTTTTGTCGGTTCTTTTCAACTTGTTTCCTCTTCTAATGGGCTTTTAGAAGATACCCTAAGCCAAACCGATCTTTCTTTCCCACTACTTCCATTGCTCGGGCCATCCCTTGAAGATATTTTCTAAGACCTTTTCCAGCCTTGCAGCCCTTTCCCACTATAGTTCTTACTCCCAGCCTTGTGTTCTTGGAAAACCTTGATTTTGGAATTTTTCGTCTTTCAGCGACGAAAACCTCATTTACGAATTCCAAAGACCGAAAGGAACATTCTACGGCATCTTCATTAGGTTCAACGTAAGGAAATTCAGTAGATCCAGAGGCTATTATGTCCTCTTCTCCTGATACAGTGACCAAACGCCCCTCCATCACAAATTTCAGCTTTTGGTGGAGAGATGAGGGTACAGCCCCTGCTGAATGTATCCACGGCCTTCCCAACAAGCAATTATAGGATGGATTAATATCCATGACCTGAAAGTTCATCGTATAGGTGCATGGGCCTATCTCCAGAGGAACCTCAATAGTTCCCATTACCTCTCTCCTGGTACCATCAAAAGCTCTGACTACTGTACAACTCGGTAGCATATAAGAAATATCAATTGGCAACTTAGACAGGGTTGCCAGGGGCATTACATTTAATGAAGAACCATTATCCAGAAGCACCCTTGGTAGTATATGCCCCTTGCAAGTGGTTGTTATGTGATAAAGATCCTTTGTGGACCCAATACCATTGGGTGGTATTTCATCATAACTGAAAATATATATGATCGTCTGCCGCAATGTTTCCCACCAGTTTGGCTAATTTTTCTATCGATATGTTGTTAGCCACATATGCCTGATTCAACGCTCTCAATAGGGCATTTTTGTGTGGCTCCGAGTTTAATAGCAAAGATAAGATGGCGATTCTTGCTGGCAGACGCTGCAATTGCTCAACCACACTATACTCACTATGTTTTATGAACTTCAAAAACTCGCAAGCCTACTTTTCATTCACTAGCTCTTTTATCTTGTTAACCGGGGCTAATCCCCTTTCTGCTTCTTTTGACAAATCCATCTCAATATGTATTGGTTTAGCTGCTTTCTTCCCTTTGTCCATTCCTCCATCCTTTCTTGTTGATCCCTGTTCAACAGCCTCAAGGGCATAACACCTTCCACTTCGTGTTAAGTGCCCCGCACCTATAATATCTTGCTGACTTGAAGACCCTAGCATAACCATGCTGCAGTCATATTTCCATGGTGCAACTTTGTTTTCCTTGTATGAAAAAGAATAAGGCAAATCTATGATTAGCTTAGGCATAATTTCCTCAATAATCGGAGTAGTCTTCTCTAGTTCATCGTAATAAATGATCAAAGGTCTTTCTATTTCGTAGCCAGTCGCATTCTCAACAACCTTTACTTCATCCTCTATTTCTTCATAAAACTGGGCTTCCCCCTCATCTATCATCTTTTGGACTTTAGCCAGAAAGTCCTCGCATTCTTGTATGATATGACCTTTACATCCATGGAACGGGCACCAATCCTCCACCCTGTTTGCAACAATTTTTAAACTATCACCATCCTCCACCATTCCTGGCTTTACCATTTCGACCCACACATTTATCATTGGAGTCTTGACTTCACTGACATATCTTTTCAACCTTCTTTCTTCCCCTGTCAATACTATATTTACCCGATTCTCAGCATGATCGGGAAACGGATTTCCTACTATATTCGGCCCATTCTTTGTCCTTAACTTCACCACCACAGTATTAATCAAACTTTGGACTTTCTTCTTAAAGGCAATATAGTCTTCAGTCGAATGCCCCTGGATCCCTGCGTGATATGCGCAGCTAACATTTGCGTTGTACCACCTTGGATATGGTGGTGCAGAGGTTTGAGGTATACAGGTGCAACAAGTTGATTCTACAACAGTTTGGGATATAGCTCACCATAGGTGGAAGAAATCGGATCAAATTGGGGTTTTTGATCATTCCTTGGTGAACGTTGATCGTTGCGTCTAGTACCTTGAGTGTTTGGGATAATGTTTCAGGGAAGCTTTATCTATGGGGATATGTAGTTGGAAAATGCTGTTGCGGTATATTGGTATAGGAAAATGGATTTTGGGTAATATGATTCACATTGGGGTAGTACGGATTATACCCCGGGTAAGGTGTGTAGGGTGTAAGAGGTGCATAAGATGTAGGAGGAGTATAGGGCCTGGGAGGTGTATATGGTGTAGGAGGTGCATAGGGGTATTGATTGAAGCTAACTGCATAGGTCTCCTCTTTTTTCTTTGCAGGAAAAACCTTCTTCGGAGTAGCAGACTCACCCCCTTCCATTTTCCCATTCTTAATGGAAGACTCTATCATCTCCCCAGATATCACCATATCTGCATAGTCCTTGGTGGCACTCCCCATCAATTTATCATAATAAGGTGATTTCAGGGTATTTATGAGAAGCACTGTAGTTTTCTTGTTGGTCAAAAGAGGTTGTACTTGTGTAGCCAGGTCACTCCATCTCTGAGAATATTCTTTAAAGCTTTCAGTAGCTTTCTTTTTCATGTTTTACAGAGTTAGACGGTCAGGCACCATGTCCCTCACAAGCTTGTATTGTTCCAGGAAAGCTCTGGCTAGATCCATCCAAGAATGAATCTTAGTACGGGTAAGCTGTTTATACCATCGAGTTGCGGACCTTGTCAAGCTATCCTGAAAATAGTGGATAAGCAATTTTTCATCTTCATCATGTCCGATCATCTTCCGGCAGTACATGGTCAGATGTGCTGATGGGTTGGTAGTTCCGTTATATTTTTCAAAGTCTGGTACTTTGAACTTTGGAGGAATCACTAGACCGTGCAGTAAACTCATCTCTTTGGCATCTAGACTGCCAAATAGCTCCGTCCTTTCAACAGCCCTCAATCTTTCCTCCAGCAGCTGATATTTTTTATAGGATTCTGCTGTTTCAACCTTCTTTAGCTCAGCCATCTTTGCCTTTTCCTTTTCAGCCAGTTCTTCAAAGTCTGGAACGTCCACATCAATTGGATCAACCCCAATGTTACCCTTTTTAGGACCAAAATTCCGTATCTCAACCGCTGGTTGGATGTAAACATAGGATTCTGCCCCAGTTGGAAGTTCATTTCCCATATACTGGGATGTCTGGCCACGTACTACCTCAGGTCGGCCTTCCTGGTTTACTGCCCCCATTCCTGTAACTAAAATTTCTCCTGGCCATTTCTGCCTCATCATGGCATTCATCATTTCCAAGAGTTTAGTCATCCGTTCTCATGACTCCTCCTGAGACTTAGTCAACTGTTCTTGCAGTTCTTTCCATTCTTTCAATTCTAGCAAATTGATCGTTCTCCATAGCTCTGGCTTGAGATCGAGTATTGCAAGGGTGTCAAAAATCCGATTCTTTCTGAGTGCGACCAATTGTACCCTTAGTTTTGAAAACCATGAATTATAATTTACTAACACATTTTTTTTTTTATTTTATAAAAAATGAATGAATGAATGAATAACTAAATGTTAATGAATGAACAAATAAGTAAATGACTAAGTGTATGAATATGAATGAATAATTATAAAAAATAAATTAATGGACAAATAAATAAATGGCTAAGTGTATGAATAATCTTATAGTATAAATGCATGAATGACTATAAATATGAATGAATGAATAAACAATCAAACAAACAAAATATATAAAGGAAAGAACAAATGAATGATGAATGCACATAAAAGTATTGGCCCTGGGATAATTCCAACCAAACGGTCTTTCATTGATTTCCTGGAACTAAATACATCAAAGATAAAAGATCACTGCTTAAGACAATCTGATAATCTGTCTATCATAATTCAAAATGCTATTACAAAACACCGGTCCTATAGTAACTCCCTCGGATCTTGGACTTTTGTTTTTACGATCCTCTTTTGATTGCCTTGCTCTTCAATCTGACCCCTACTTGTTCACGGCCCTTTGACATGTCAGCAGAAGCATCACCGTGTAAGTTTTCCTTAGATTGTTTCTCCAGTTGATTGGCTCGTGCTTCCTCATGCTTTGATCTCTCTTTCTAATAGTTATTCTCCTTCTTGAGGTTTTTGACCTCTTGCTCCCATTCCCCGGAAGTCTTGAAGGTACCCTCAAATCTGAGCACGAAGCGGTACCTCTTGTTCTCCAAGTGTAATTCCTGAAGATCGCCCTTAGCAGTGTCCTTTTCTCTCTTGATCTTTTCCTTTTCTCTTTCTCAAGCTGATTCCCTATTTTTCATGTCCTCAAGCTCTTCTTGCAGTCGGGCAATCTCTTTGCTCATTTGGGCCTTTTCTTTTTCGAATTCTGCCCTTGCAATTTCTAAGTCTGATGGCACTTCCTTCGGTGGCAAACTTAAGAACTGGACCTCCTTTCCATCTGATGTCAACAACCTATCATTAACCCTCAATTCCCTCCATACTAGGTAATCAGGTGTAACGATGTCAGCATATCTAGCTACCTCCACTGATAACTCGTATAATTATATAGTTTTTAGTTATGTTTTATTATTGTTTTGTGTCAAATACGAGTTATTATTGCTTAGTCTAATTGTGTTTATGATTTTTTATATTTTTATGCAATTTGGTGTTTTTCACAAGTTTCTTTGAGTGATTTCAGATTACTAGAATTAAGGGCAAATCCAGTTCAGTTCCAGTTCCGACACCGTTTGCCATATCAGCTATATCTCGAGTTTCACTGAAGCAATAAGGCTGAAATTTGTAGCTGTGCAAAGCTAAGAGGCATATCTATCGTTTTCATGTTTTACACTTCTTGAAACGGAGTCGTTTTCCCTATCGAAATCGACCATCAAGTTGGCTGATGTGCAATGACGTCTGTGCTGACCTGTTTTCGTATTTTGCCCATATCTTCCGATCCACATAAGCAAAGGATCTGATTCCAACGGCTATGGATCCGTAACTGATAGGGGTATATTTTTCTAGAAGACCATTTTATCAGATCGAGCCTCCAACATTGACAAAATCGATCATCAAGCTGGCTGATCAGAATTGTCATACAATATGACGAAAATTGTTAGAAAAATGCACCCACCTATTATACCTACCTTTGAAATTTGTAAAGCTTGTATCTTGTCATTTAGCCCTCCAAAATGTGTATAAATAGAGGGCCTTGGATGAGTATTGGGATACAATTATACATTGGTAGGATATTAGCCATTGTAATAAAATTCTCTAAGTTTTCTTCTTCTTTCCTTTCTGTAGTTTTCTTTTTCTTTACTTATGTTTCTTACATTCTTTTTCATTTTATTCATATCTAGTATGTGTTGCTAATCATATTGTTGAGGTGATGAGGTGAAGCTTTTGGTAAATGCTAAGGTTAGTCTCTTAAACATGAGCTAAAATGAATCATCATTTATAAATACTAGTATAGATAATATTTTCTTTTGGTTTAAAATCATACTTGCAAAGTAGAGATCTTGATTCATTATTGACAATGAAAATGGCACAGTAAATGCTTGGTTTCATAACCTTGATTTGTTGTAGACATATACCTTGGCATAAGGAATGCTTGGACTCTTTTTGTGAGTTTTGAGGACACCAAATGAACATAATATCATATGCTATGGACGTTGGACAATTTGGACTGAATTGCTAAACCTTCCGATTGGAATCTCCCTTATGTGTGAATTTCAATTGTGTAATAAAACAAGATTAATCTTAGCATAACACCAAGAGTGGATTCTCTAACCTCAACATCTTTTCTTATTGTTTTTATATCTTGTTTAATTTCTTTTATTTTATTTTGTTTATTTTGTTCTCTAATATCTTGTTTATCTTGTTTTGTTGTTGATTCCCTAATATCTTGTTTACTTTATTTTTCTTATATATTTATAAACTTATACTTACTAATACGCTTCCCTGTGGTTCGACCTCGGACACCCGAGAATTTATTACTTGAACATAACCTGCACTTGGGTTTACAACTCTTAATTGAGTTTCCATCAAGTTTTTGGCGCCGTTGCCGGGGAGGCAATACTAAGTATATAAGTTTATAAGTATATTTATTTTTATTGGCTGGTTATACCGCCTATATTTATTTTTATTGGCTGGTTATACCGCCTAATTTTCTATATATTTATATTTATATTGTATATTAACTTTGTTTTATTTTTATTGGCTGGTTATACCGCCTAATCTGTATATTAACTTTGTTTTATGCTTGTTTGGCGACGTGATTTTAGATCTCGTCGTTTAGTTAGATTTTATTGTGAAACTTTTTCAGGTAATCTTTCTAATACAACTCCTACCATGGCTGACAATGAAAGTGTTCATGCTGAAGATGAGAACGGACAAGTACGCACCATGCGTGACTACTTGCAACCAACTCGAAGCTCATCACCCTCTTGTTTTATTTTTCCTCTCAATGCAAACAACTTTCGTTTTAAACTAGGTATGATAGCTTTGCTTCCAAATTTCCATGGGTTAGAATCGGAAAGTGCTTACTCGTTTCTAAAAGACTTCGAAGATGTATGTGTCACCTTTAATGACCAACAATGTACAAATGAAATTGTCAAGCTAAAATTATTTCCTTTTTCTTTAAAAGATAAAGCAAAAATTTGGCTTCATAATTTAAAACCAAGGTCAATTGGCACATGGCAAGAATTACAAACTGAGTTTCTAAAGAAATTTTTCCCAGCACATAAAACTACTGCTTTGAAAAGACAGATTCAAAATTTCAATCAAAATCAAAATGAAGCATTTGTTTCAGTGCTGGGAGCGTTTTAAAGATTTGTTAAGTTCTTGTCCACATCATGGTTTTGAAAAATGGCGTCTTATTAGTTTCTTTTATGAAAGTTTAACTCCCGAAACTAAACAATTTGTTGAAACAATGTGTAACGGTGAGTTTCTAGAAAAATAACCTGAAGAAGCCTTTGACTACCTAGACCATTTGGCAGATAACTCTCAAGCCTGGCACACAGATAATTCCTCTGAAAGTTCCAATAGATCTAATCTTGTTTCTAACAGAGGTAAATATCATTTTAGTGAAGAAGATGAGATAAAAGCTAAAGTAGCTAATTTGGCTAGAAAGATTGAAGCCATGGAACTTAGAGAAGTAAAAGAAGTCAAAACGGTTAAAAATGAAGAAAGTTGTGGAATTTGTGAAATCATGGGACACCCCACTTCTGAATGTCCAAACATTCCCATTCTTAAAGAAGCGTTGCATGATCAAGTAAATTCCATAAACACATTTAGAAAGCCTTTTCCTTCTCCTTACTCTGAAACGTATAACCCTGAATGGAGAAATCATCCCAACTTCAGTTGGCGGAATAATAATCATGTTCAGGTACCACAATCTCAAAAGCCGGGCAACACTTTTTCCTATCAACCTTCACGTGTACAAACCTTGGAAGAGACATTGCAAGCATTCATGCAAACACAAGCAAATGTGAATAACCAAACTTCACAGGACATCAATGAGATCAAAAACACCTTGTCCACATTGACAGCTTCATTACGCACTCAAGAAAAAGGTAAGTTTCCTGCTCAACCTCAGCCTAACCCTTCTACTCAATGTCTTGTTTCTTGCTCCAATGAAACTCAACAGGAAAATGCCAGTTCTATCATAACTCTTCGAAGTGGAAAGGCAATTGACAAAAATATTCCATCAAAAGACCAAGATCCTCCTTCCCCTCCGAAAAGTAATGGTAAGGATGATGGTAAGTCAGAACTTCTTGAAAATTTGGACAAAGAAAAAGGTATGCATCATGCTCTTTTTCCTCAAAGGTTGCAAACAATAAAGAATTTGAATCAAAATGCAGAAATTTATGAACTTTTCAAACAAGTTAAGATTAACATTCCTTTATTGGATGCAATCAAACAAGTTCCATCTTATGCTAAATTTTTGAAGGACATGTGCACAGTTAAAAGGAAACATAATGTACAAAAGAAAGCATTTCTGACGGAAAGTGTGAGCTCAATCATTCAGCACCTTACTCCACCAAAATTCAAAGATCCTGGATATCCAACAATCTCATGCATCATTGGAAACACTAGAATAGAACGTGCATTGCTTGATCTTGGTGCTAGTGTTAATCTTTTGCCTTTTTCTGTTTATCAACAGTTAGGTTTAGGTGAACTCAAGGAAACACCTGTTACACTTCAACTAGCTGATCGTTCTGTAAAAATTCCTCGAGGGATAGTTGAAGATGTTTTGGTTCAAATTGATAATTTTTACTTCCTTGTTGATTTTATTGTTTTGGACACACATCCTGTTTCAAATCCAAATGTTCAAATTCCTGTTATATTAGGCCGTCCATTTCTTGCAACTTCTAATGCTCTGATAAATTGCAGGAATGGTAATTTGAACATTTCTTTTGGAAATATGACTTTAGAATTAAATGTGTTCAACATTTGCAAGCAACCTGGTGATGATTCAGAAGTACATGAAGTGGATTTCATTGAAGAACTTGTTCATGAACATCTCACCACTACCACATTCCATGATCCTTTAGAAGCTTATTTAATTGAATGTGAGTTTGGTAATGCTTCAGAAATTTCACACACTGATTCTTTGTTAAATTCTTTTCAGGATAAGCATTGTTGGAAACAAAAGTTTGAGGAACTTCCATCACTCACAAATGTCACTGTACCATCAACTATTGAACCACCCAAGCTGGATTTAAAACCATTGCCATCCGAGCTAAAATATTCCTTTTTGGGTGAGAATGAAACTTTTCCAGTCATAAATGAACTTGAGGAACTCAGAAATGATGCATATGAGAATTCTAAAATTCATAAAGAAAGAACTAAAGCCTTTCATGACAAGTTAATTTCAAGAAAAACATTTGATGTTGGGCAAAAAGTTCTACTTTATAATTCTAGACTTCACATATTTCCTGGTAAATTGAGATCAAGATGGACTGGCCCATTTGTGGTTAAGCATGTGTATCATTATGGAGCAGTTGACATTGAGAATCCTCAAAATGGTAACGTATTCAAGGTAAATGGACAAAGACTCAAACTCTTTTTGGAAAATCATGTTACTCAAGAAGAGGTTGTTTTTCTTTCTGATCCTTGTTTTGAAAATAACTAGATGTAAATATAATTTTTACTAATCTTCAAAAAAAAATAAAAAAAAAATTTGTTGTGTTTTAAGACATTTAGAAGTATTCATTCTGAACAAGGTCTGAGTAAGGGAGACTTGAGACATACCTTGTCAGTTTAATTTTAATCTTTTTATGTTTACTTGTTAATTTTTGTTTAGTATTTTAGGATTAATTAGGTTGCATGAGTTTGTTTTGTTTTGAGTCTTAGTTATTCCTATTCTTATGTTATTAGTTCCTTTCTCTTACACATGATTCTTTCATTTGGGTTAATAGACTTACATTGAGGACAATGTAAGAATTAAGTGTGGGGGGAACGATTTAGGATTTCTTTTATTTTTGTCTACTATTTTTTTTATGAGTCTTTATTATTATTATTATTATTATTATTTTAATGTGTTCTAGTTCCTTTTTAATACAATGATGAGATATGAATTGCATAAGTCTAAAACAGATTTATTAGTGAGAATATTTTCATGAGAATTGAGCTTGATGTCAACCTTTTTATGAGCCAATGTTAATATGATATGTTGATTGAGAAAGAAGCATGTTTAGACTTAATCTGACTTGTATAATCATCCTTGTGAGTTTTTGAGCCTATAATGATTGATGCATTATACAAATCAATCTAATTTCTTTCTTGAGTGCTCTTATGATTACATGATTCTCTAGAACTTGCTTTAAACCGTTTGAGACTATATTGATACATGTGACAACATGAATATGATAGAGGCATTAGGATTATAACCAGAGCCAAACAGCCATCCCTTATTAATGTTCTAAGAGAACATCCCCACTAGTGAACCAATTTGAGCCTACATTAAATATGCTGTTTTATTGGTAACCACAACTTACACCTAGCCTAAATATACTTATATCCTTACCCTTGTTCTAAAGATGGATTTTTTGAGACATATTGCAAAAAACAAGGGATATTTTTAGTTGAAAATTTGGGTTAGAAACAAAAGATAAGTGTGGGGAAAGAAAAGAAAAGAAAAAGTCAAGAGAAAAAGAAAGGGATCATTGTCAAATACATTCCCATATTAAAAAAAAAAAAAAAAAAAAAGAATCTTCTCTTGAACTTCTAGAAAAAGATGTTACAAAGTTGGTTAGAATGATGCAAAGGCTCAACATGAATATTTAGCCTATGTTATTATGTGCTTTATAAGAGTTTTGAGAAGTTTTATTTGTATGATCTTATTATGTCTCTAAAATCTATGAACTCTTTGGAACCTTTGTGATATCTTTATCCTTTTGTTCTTTAACCACATTATAACCCTTTGGCCCCATTACAACCTTGAATAAAGACCTCTTGATTTATGAAGTTGTATGATCTAAATAGTGGAGAATAGGTGGACAAGCAAGCATATGGTAGAAGTGTTTTCATGAGATTGATTGAGTGTAAACACTTTACCACTACTTTAAAGAGTGAAAATCAAGAGAGTATCCCATGTGAGAAGTTGAGATTAAGTTTGAATATGCACTATTTTGATTGAAATATGTTATGTTAATATTGGCTTAACTCATTTATTTACATTCAAGCAAGAATTTTTGTGAATTTCTTTAAGCTATTGATTAGTTTTTAAGACTTGTCCAATGATTATCTCTAATTTATATTGGAAGGATTAGTTATAATTATTATTTTTAGTTTTTCTTATGTCTTCAATGTTTGTGGGTATCGTCCTAGTAAACCCTCACAAGACTAAACTCGTCCACTAGGGACACCTAGGGGTTTAAAGGCTTGTGTCACATGCTAAGTGCCACCGTGATTTCCTACGAAAATGGATTAGATTAGATTTTCTTATTTTATTTTTATTGAGTCGTTGCTAGGGACTAGCAACAATCTAAGTGTGGGGGTGTGATAACTCGTATAATTATATAGTTTTTAGTTATGTTTTATTATTGTTTTGTGTCAAATACGAGTTATTATTGCTTAGTCTAATTGTGTTTATGATTTTTTATATTTTTATGCAATTTGGTGTTTTTCACAAGTTTCTTTGAGTGATTTCAGATTACTAGAATTAAGGGCAAATCCAGTTCAGTTCCAGTTCCGACACCGTTTGCCATATCAGCTATATCTCGAGTTTCACTGAAGCAATAAGGCTGAAATTTGTAGCCGTGCAAAGCTAAGAGCCATATCTATCTTTTTCATGTTTTACACTTCTTGAAACGGAGTCGTTTTCCCTATCGAAATCGACCATCAAGTTGGCTGATGTGCAATGACGTCTGTGCTGACCTGTTTTCGTATTTTGCCCATATCTTCCGATCCACATAAGTAAATGATCTGATTCCAACGTCTGTGGATCCGTAACTGATAGGGGTATATTTTTCTAGAAGACCATTTTATCAGATCGAGCCTCCAACATTGACAAAATCGATCATCAAGCTGGCTGATCAGAATTGTCATACAATATGACGAAAATTGTTAGAAAAATGCACCCACCTATTATACCTACCTTTGAAATTTGTAAAGCTTGTCTCTTGTCATTTAGCCCTCCAAAATGTGTATAAATAGAGGGCCTTGGATGAGTATTGGGATACAATTATACATTGGTAGGATATTAGCCATTGTAATAAAATTCTCTAAGTTTTCTTCTTCTTTCCTTTCTGTAGTTTTCTTTTTCTTTACTTATGTTTCTTACATTCTTTTTCATTTTATTCATATCTAGTATGTGTTGCTAATCATATTGTTGAGGTGATGAGGTGAAGCTTTTGGTAAATGCTAAGGTTAGTCTCTTAAACATGAGCTAAAATGAATCATCATTTATAAATACTAGTATAGATAATATTTTCTTTTGGTTTAAAATCATACTTGCAAAGTAGAGATCTTGATTCATTATTGACAATGAAAATGGCACAGTAAATGCTTGGTTTCATAACCTTGATTTGTTGTAGACATATACCTTGGCATAAGGAATGCTTGGACTCTTTTTGTGAGTTTTGAGGACACCAAATGAACATAATATCATATGCTATGGACGTTGGACAATTTGGACTGAATTGCTAAACCTTCCGATTGGAATCTCCCTTATGTGTGAATTTCAATTGTGTAATAAAACAAGATTAATCTTAGCATAACACCAAGAGTGGATTCTCTAACCTCAACATCTTTTCTTATTGTTTTTATATCTTGTTTAATTTCTTTTATTTTATTTTGTTTATTTTGTTCTCTAATATCTTGTTTATCTTGTTTTGTTGTTGATTCCCTAATATCTTGTTTACTTTATTTTTCTTATATATTTATAAACTTATACTTACTAATACGCTTCCCTGTGGTTCGACCTCGGACACCCGAGAATTTATTACTTGAACATAACCTGCACTTGGGTTTACAACTCTTAATTGAGTTTCCATCATCCACCAAATGAGTTTCCTTCCATAATGCTACTACAATCTCACGTACCTTTCCCGAGTATCCATCTTCCCCATAAGTAAATTCCAAATTACTAAGGTCATGGGTCGTAGAAGTAAACTGAAAGGATTCCGATTGTCTTAGTACCAGCAGTGGTGCATAGCTCACTCCTTCCCATACTCCCAATAATGGAACAGAAACTTTATCTCCGTACTTGTACAATGTCGGCATAGGAGCTATCCATGGAGCTCTCCAAATTATCATCTCAGCCCTGATATTCCAAAGATGTTGATACATTGTTTCTCTGTTCTATTTTCAGGCCAATCCCTCTTAAGAAATTCCCCAATTGGTGCAAAAGACTTCCAATATGAGCGATGAGGGAAATTCTCCTGTTTACAAAAATGACTCTGAACCCATATGTAAAGAAGTTGTATACAACCTATAAAACGCCCTTTTCCTTCCCATCTACAGAAATTAAGAGATCGGATTATTTCTGCTATGATTGTCGGGGCTGGGTTTATCCTCTGCTCAAGCCTCTCAAAAACATCAAATACCGCCACATCCACATATCCTAATGTCTTTGGGAAGATAACTAAACCATAGATAGCCAGAGCAAAAATATTTCTAACTGTCTCCTTACTTGAATAGCCGTGAATTAAGGTCCGTAAAACATCCCATGAGATATAGTGACTTACCCCTTTCCGGACAACATGGCTTTCGACCTAATTTCTTTCCACTCCCAGAATCTTAGACACCTATTTCTTGAAACCCAGTGTCTTTGTATCATTCAAATAAATACGGTTGGGAATAACGTTCTCAATATGCAGCAAGGTTGAATATTCCTCTATGGTTGGAGTCATATCCTCTCGGTTAAAAGTAAAACACCGATAAACAGGATTCAGAAATTGCACCATAGCCCGGATCACCTCACCACTGACCTTAACTTGAACTAATAGTGCTATGTCCCCATAAGTCTTAGTAAAGGCTTCTTCTTCTGGTACGTTCCATTGATTCCATATATCCATCAATTCTCGGAGATCATTTTGCCTGATAGTAAGATCAATCTCGGCTGGCAATATTGGTAAATATCCCATTTTCAAGCAATCCCCATTATCCTGCTGACCTTTCTCGGACTGTTTCCTAACCTCTAAATGCTTCTCAACCACTGAGACATTCTGACCTTCCATGGAAGGCCTTTTGGTTGAATATTATCCTGAGACCAATAACCTTCCATGTGCAAAAGTGATGACAAGAATGGAAAAAAAATAATAATAAAAAACAACAACAAAAAGTAAATGAATTAGTAACGGGAATAAATTCGAATAATACAAAAAACAAGATATAATTCAAAACAATAATTATCCCTGAGGATTCCAACAAAATTTCGGCATTATAACACCCCTAGGACTAAACACCAACACTTATTATGAGCATTGTGATGTACGTTCATCATTGCCTGATTTTCAAAAATAAACTTATTTGGAAAGTAGAATAGAAGGTAAAAGAATTGGAAATATTCCTCCATGTGTTCTTAACTTCGGGATATCTAATTGGAAATCTGACATGGCTTCGCCTAGGTTTACTATATGAAGGTGAATTAGTTCTAAAAGCCTTGAATTGTTCCTCACTGTCGCAGGTGAAGGCTAGTATTGCACCCTGATAAAAGCAAGTTCAATTCGTTAGAGTCTATTTCCCTAGCTCATGCGGATTGTTAATCACGAAGGCTTAGGTAAGTTAGTGCTTCGGAAGTGTTTCACTAGCCCATGCGGATTGTTAATCACGAAGGCTTAGTTACTTTGCTCCCACCTAAAAGGACGAAACCCAGGTATAGGGCTCATGATATGCAAATGCATGTGTAGTGTGTAAGGAGAAATAACAAACCTTTAACATCCCTTATTCTAAATGCCCCAACAAGGTTAAACAACATGAATCATCAATTAATCAATAAATGAATAAATGAATATATGCACCAAAATAACCAGAGAACAATTATAATATGTATGCACATGAATATGGACATTTTTAAGAGCATTTTATTATTTTCAAAATTCTCTTTGTTTAAAAAAAGTATGGGAATTAAAATTAAATACCAATTAAACCAACAAAATCGAGACTTTGATACCACACGACTAACTCTAGGTCTGACTCTCTAAAGTCCCCAGTGGAGTCGCCAAGCTGTCGCAACCTACAAACTAACAAGTCTCATTGCAAGACTTTATATTCGTTAAGCTTGACATTAAAAAAACGGAGGAAAAGTCGACTTAATTCCTCTTGAAAAATGAAAGTTTTGAAAATGATCTTGAAAAAGTCATGGAGTCGCCACCAATCTTTTTTAGCTAGGTGTGATCAGCCACCTATTAAAACCGGTTTAAAAAAACATTTTAAAATTAATTAAAAACATTTTTAAAACCAATTTCAAGTCTGCGTTTTAAACCAGCGAAATCAAAGAAGTGAGTTCGAGACTCGGTTACGTGTGGGGAAGGATTAGCACTCCGACAACGCCCGTATAAAACGGTACCTTATTAATCATGTGCTATCTCAAGTCTCGGTAAAAAAGTCGGTTTTAAATTTAGTATTTCAAGTTAATTTCCAATCTAAACAAAAATAAATCCATTTTTATTTGAAAATGATCCGAAATTTATAAATTCAAAATTTTCCTATATTCCCCAAC
The DNA here is from genome assembly GCA_030761205.1 of Fremontodendron californicum. NCBI lineage: Eukaryota > Viridiplantae > Streptophyta > Magnoliopsida > Malvales > Malvaceae > Fremontodendron > Fremontodendron californicum. Next base: position 2,245,129 of record JAULJL010000033.1, read on the forward strand.
AAACGTGGCAAAATATAGAAATTTTTATTAGTTTGAAAAACTTTCCGAATCATTCTCGTTTTAAAGAAGATATTCCTTTATTAATGATAATTGATGATATCCTCCACAGCAAACCAGGCAGAGAACTTATGAATTATTTTAACTCGGGAATATCTTTATTTTATTGAAAATCATTACCTTTTTCAAAACATTTTAAAAAATATGAATGTGTGACATAAATAAAATGACATAGCAAAGTCTAGATAATATAATGCAACCTAAATGGTATGATATAATTTAAATGCCATAGCATATTCTAAATGAAATGAAATATCCTAAGTCATATGATATATTCTAAATGAATTGAAATAACCTAGGTAACATGATATATTCTATATGAAATGAAATATCCTAAGTCACATGATATATTCTAAATAAAATGAAATGACCTAGGTAACATAATATATTCTATATGAAATGAAATATCCTAAGTCACATGATATCTTCTGAATGGAATAAAATGATTTAAATAACATGGCAAATATAAATGATATGGCATATAACCTAAATGATATGAAATGACATGAAACATAAAATAATGCTAACATATAATATGCATGAAAATAAAAATAATAATAATGCATGAACATAGTATATAATAAATAATATGACAAAAATAACTAAATAAAAAGCATAAGATATCATGAGATATTCAAAACCATATGATAAACAACATAACATCAAAAATATAAATCAAAAATAATAACAACACCATGGAAATTATCATAGCCAAAATCACATATTAGATAGTATGCATGAATATGGAAAATGCAATGCGTGAGAATGTATTTTTTCCTTTAATTAAGGAAATTCGTATATCTAAAAAGATATCCGGCTACTTTAGGAAAATATATCAAATTAAATATTCTAAAAGAAAAAAAAAACTTTGTGATTGTTTGAAAACTATTTTGGAAAAACTTAGATTTTAAAAAATAAAAACCTAGCTAAACCCTTTTTAAATGGCTCTAATTTCCTAAGCTTAAAATCCCAGACTTCACCACCCTATACCCGAGTTTTATAAAATTATTTTTAGAGTTTGAAAAGACTTGGAAACTACCCTGAGACAGTAGCTAAACTTCCTAATCAGTCCCCTCTAAGTAACTTAGCTAAAACAGAAAAAGAAATTTTATTTAAATTCAAATATGACTCCATTATCTAGTTTTAGAACACTATTTTTTAACCTATTTTAAAAAATTCAAAAAAATCTAAAAAATATACTGGAGACTCAGAACATGTAAAACTACACGAGAAAAAATTGGCTTAATTTTTTGGTTAAAGATAATTGCCCATAAAAATCGTAAAAGTATGAGTACTGGGTGAAAAAATTGTTTTGCCAAAACACTTTTTTTTTGCCTTTGATAAAATCATGTAAAAATCAAAGTAAAAATATTGGAAACCCTCCTAAAGACTCACAACAGTAGCTAACACTTTTGAAAAGTTAGACAAAAATTGGCTAAATAAAAAAAAAATCACAAAGGTAGAATAACCAATTTGACAACTTTTTAATTTTCCACAAGTATGCTCAAAATGAGCACGACTTTGAACCATTGATTGGTCTAAGTCATAAATCATGTGGCATGACATGAAATGCATGAAAATACAGAAAATATGATGCATGAAATGCATGGCATCAATAAGATGACCTAGACCTAACATAAACTTGCATGGCATTTAATGCAACCTAGGTCTAAAATGCATGAAATGCATGATAATACAAATACAACCTAAAACTAAAGAATGCATGGCAAATACACAAACATATAGCATGATTAAACAAAATACATATCAACAAATCATGGAAATACAAACCTATCAACTAGCATAATAAAAATACACATACAAAGCTTAGAAAAAGGGGGTAACCGAATGATGAAATGAACATGGCATTTTCACAAACACTTATCATACTAACATGCAAAGCTAAAAAATGCTAAATCATGCAAACATAACGTAAAGGCACGAATACTAATAGGCATTTGGACAAACATTTGGATTAACAAAATGTAAATTATAAGCAAACTTAAACACTTTGAAAACAGAAAACCAAAAATGCAAGACAAGTAAAATAAACATGATAACAAGATAATAAACTCAACAATGGAAACAAGCAAGCAACTAAAACAAAACAAGCTTCATATTTTTTTTTTTTGTATTTGAAGAAGATTTAAAGCATCAAAACTTGTTAAATATCACTAATAACATGAAATAAAAAAGCAAAATAGCAACTAAAAAAAATAGGCCATTCGGCCACCCCCAAAAACAAGAGAAAAAAATTTTCAAAAGCTTTTTACAAGAAAGTATCAAAAAGGAACTTGAAGAAGAAACTTAAGAACACTTATTTTAAAATAAAAATCAAAATAAACTGACCAAAAATTCAATGAAAATAGAAAAATCAAGAATGGAAATGCAAGGAAAGTATAAGAGTATGGTGCTTTAAGCAACCTCTCAAAGCTATATTGCAAGCCTTTCTTCCTATTCCTTTCTTTGCCTTTCTAATCTTTTCTTTTTAGCCTTTCAAAATGGAGAGTAAACCAGCCAAACAAGAGTGTGAATGAGTGAAAAATGAAAGAGAGAGCCCCCTCCCTTATATAGTGGCCGGTTGGCCTTCTTCTAGGAGTTAGGTGGTTATTTTTTATCTCATCCAATGGCTATCCCTTCAAGATGCCTTCTATATAAAATTTTCACCGCTGGATCAGATCTGATCAGCCCTTGAATTGTGATGTCATAAATAGTATATCTCTCCAACCATTGGTCCATGTGTTGCAAATTCAAAGGCTTGATCACAAAAATAACTACCTTCCTCTTCATTGTTGGCCTTTTGATTAAAATAAACAAATATCTGCCCACCATTGGGCCTTGGCCGGCTGACCCTTCCTCTTCCAGCCCATGCTTCAATTTTTTAAAAACAAGAAAAGGCTCGTTTCGATATCTTTGGTAAAATGACCTTTCTACCCCCCGAACATAAATAAATAGCAAACAGACTCCAAATTCAAAAATTATTTTTTAATACTTTCGAAATAATAAAAAATTAAATTCTGGAGGTTTTCAAAATTTTTTGAGCCCATTTGCTATTTATTTGGATTTTATCTTCCAAAATTGCCCTTTTGTGCTCCCAAACTTTACCATTTCTTAAACGAGCCCCAAATCCAGATTTTTCTTCACCAATCTCTTCCAAATAATTTAAAAGTATGATCTGGAAGTTTTCATAATTTTTGGAACTAATTTGGTATTTTTTTCGGGATTTATCTGCTTGAATTACTACATAGTGGGCCCGAGATTTGGCCATTTTGCAAACGAACTCCGAATCCAGATTTTCTTTCGCCAATCTCTTCCAAATAATTTAAGAAAGAGATTTACAAATTTTAAGAATTTTTGGAGTTCATTTGCTATTTTTTTCTAAATTTTCCAATTTTGCCATTTTGCATCCGAAGCTCGATTTTGCTCAAAACAAGTCCGATTTTCAGATTTTCTTCATACTGAGCCATAGGCTATCCTTCTTTAATCACTCCTCATCAATTAGGGGCTTTAGTCTTACTGAATTGGGCCATTTTGTAATATTTCTAAATTTCACCGAAATCCACCAAAAACCTTAATTCTCGGTTTTCTTCTAAATTGAATTTTGTTTCAAGTTGCTTCTCTATTACCCGTACTCAGTGCTTATCTTTCATTTGGAACCTTCAATTTTGACCAATATGATCGTTTAAGCATTTTTTCCCAAATTTCCCGAACTAGGGTTTCCTTTCTACTGAATCTCCGTAACCCAACTTCCGAACTCCATATCTTTCAATGTAGACCTCGGATTATCAAAATTCTTTCGCCATTTTTCAATTGAACTTCAAATCTTGATTTTGAAAGTGGGTTGACTTTTTTAGTAGTTGACTTTTTGAGGTTGACTTTCAAGGGTTGACTTTTTCAAGTTTGACTTTTTATGCTCGTCTTCTTAGACAAAGTCTCGGAGTACCACCTGCAGGATGAAAAAAAAGTCTTTTTACATTTTGAAACATCAATTTAGGAAAAAAAATACCTGTTTTAGTGGTCCAGACAAAATTAGGTGTGTATACTTGAGATGGCAAAAATCTAAATGACATAGCCAAAAAATGAGTGACATGGCAAGCAAAGAGATCATGTTGGCAAAAATCACGAAATGATATCATCATAAAATATTCATAATCACATCATGATCACACTAACAACATGAATATTAGATCATAAGATGACATCATCATAGAATATTCATGGACATGGAATTTGCATGATTAAGATGGCAAATATAGATATCATGGAATAGGCTCACATCATCATTTTGAAATTCTTTTTATGTGAAGAATCACATAAATGGCATATATCGTAAAATGTTATCGTACTCCTTGGCAAACCCGACAAAGCTTGAAAAAGTAATTCTTTCATATGATATTCACGTAATTTTGGATAAAACAAAATCCAAGATTTGCGATTTCATAACCACTTATGCTGAATAATTTCCTAACCTCCTCGGAAAATATTAGGAATTAATTCTTGCCAAATGTTTAGGAAGCCGAGAAGCACATTTTTGTGCCAAATTAAATAAAAACATTTTAAAATATGCAAGCATGGAAATGTATTTTTACCTTGAAGAAAGGACATTCGTATACCTAAAGAAAGTATTTGGTTACCTTTGAAAGAAACTTAAATTGGATCTTTAAACCGGATGACTTTGGGCTCGGATTAAGAAAAATGCAATTTTTGGGTAGAAAAACACCTATGGTCGAATGGTCCCTAAAAAGGCTCTAGTTTTCCTATTTTTTTTTTTTTTAAAAAAAAAACCTAGGTTGACTACCAATGACCCGATCTTTGTAAAATCAATTTTTAACCTTGAGATAACATGGAAAACAACCTAAAACAGTAGCTACATGATTTGGGTCAGCCCTCCCCTCTTATAAAAAATTGATATTTTTACTAGCTTTAAAAAGGCTTGTTTGGACTCCTAAATATCGATTTTGCAGACCTTTGTAAAAAATTAAAAAAATATGGAAAAATAAGTTTAGACTTGAGACATGATGGTATTTATGGGGAAAAATTGGTTTTAAATTTGGACTAAACATGCCTAGACCGAAATTGCCTTAAAGATAGAACAGTAAACCAAAATCTGTGTTACCGAAAACTATTTTTCCACCATTGATAAAAAATTCTAAAAATCCTAGAAAAAATACCAGAGGCTCCTCTAAGGGTCTAATAAATATGGTTTAAAAATATTTTTATTTTGACAAGAGATGATTGATGAAAATATTTTCCAAAGTCAGAATATCCAACTTACAACCTATTATTCTTTCAACTAGTTTACACAAGAGATTTTGGCTAGAGACCATTGATTGGTCTTAACCAAAAATCAAGTTGAAAATGGTATGAATGCATGATTTTCCAACAAAAAAAACATATGAAAATAAATCAATCATGTGCTAAAAAAAAAAAAAATTGAAGGTTGGCTCAATGGTTGGTTTCTTGGACATAGTCCCATATAACCAAAATCACTTGATAAAAATCAAGATCCTCAAGCTTCTCAAACCTTTTATTTCAATATTTTAAAAGAAAACCAAAGGAGAAAACCTATCCTACCACAATGGTGAAACCCACATCCACATGCAAGCAAGAAAATCAAGCAAAAGACAAGTACAATAAAGCCTCCAAAGTTTCGGCCAAAGTGGAAATGTTGTAGGAAAATTTTGCAACGTTTGTTATTTTGTAAAGAATAAAAAAGAAATGAAAAAAAAAACCTTTAGAAATTTATTTTGAAAACATTTTAGTCAACAAAGAAAGTTACCAATCACATGCAAAAGAAGAGAAAAAGAACATGAAATCAAAGAAAATAATTGAAAAAGAAGAGAAGAAATAGCTACCTAGCAAAACTTTTCCAAATCAAGCTCTCAAATTTCTCCGTCTTTCTTCCTCTTACTCTCTTTTCTTTTTCTCCTTGAGATATTTTTTTTTTTTGCTTTTCCTTTTCTCTTCAAGAATGTAGTGAAAAGCTTTTATTTTTGAAAAAAATGAAGAAACCCCTCTTTTTTCTAAAGCTGACCGAATGGTCCTTTTTATTTGTATGAGAGTGCTAATCTTTTAGCCTTAATCATGCTTTGCATGCTCTCCCAACATCTTTGCCACATGGCTAATTCTTGTCCCCTCTTTGCATGATGCTTTCCTTAATTAAGGGTTCTTGTATCCTTTTGCATGATGCTGTCCTTAAATTAAGGGTTTTATAACCTCTCATTGGCCAATAATGCCACCTAGATTATTCTTGTCTCCAATCTCTACAAAATATCTAAGCCACTTGTCATGATCATTTAGCTTACTATCAAAATATCTTCCTAGGTGGCATTTTTAATCCATTTGGCATCATCACATAGCCTTCACATACTCTTCACATGGTTTTGCAATTTAAAGGCCTCCCATTGGCCAACAATGTCATACAGACAAATAGTAGAGAATCTTGTCTTTTCTTTAAAATGTCATATTCTACTCAATCTTGCCCATTTGATTTAAGATGATCAAACCTCCATATTCCATCCATGAGCTGGCCGGAAATGGCCTAGAATTTTTTAAGGCCATTCCTCTTTTTTTATTTGCAAGATGGTCCTTTTTAGTTTTTTGGTAAAATTGCATTTTTGGCCCCCAAACTTAATTTATTTGCAAATGGACCCCAATTTTGGATTTTTATTTTTTAATCCATCCCATCCAATATAAAACTTAGTTCTGGAGGTTTTCATAATTTTTTGAGCTCGTTTTGAATTTTTTCCGGATTTTCTCTAAAATTTCGGTTTAGTGCCCCCAAACTTTGTCTATTTTCATTTGATTTCTGATTTTGAATTTTTCTTCTCCAATCCATCCTATCCAATATAAAACTTAGTTCTGGAAGTTTTCATAATTTTCTGAGCTTGTTTTCTATTTTTCCCGTATTTTTCTTTAAAATTACAGATTAGTCTCTCGAATTTAGCATATTTGCGTTTCTATCCCAATTTCGGGTTTTCTTCTTCTCATTTCCTTCTTTCCATTCTAAACCTCAGTTCTAGAAAGTTTCACAATTTTTTGAGCTTGGTATCTATTTTTCCTGGATTTTCCAAAATTACCTTTTAGCCTCTGAAACCTCGGTTTTACTTGAAACGAGCCAATTTTTCGAATTTTCCTTTTCCATTGCCTTTGTCATATATTGAATTGGAGTTGGACCAATTTTTCCCAATTTTTCGGTTTTAAGGATTTTCTCGATTTTCCCTTTCTCCTCCGATCGGCTATTCCTTTGGATCCACTTCCAATTGGGACTTGGGATATTTTTATTTATTTATTATTTATCAACCGAGGACTTCAATTTCGCCGAATCGGACCATCTCTATAATTTTTCCCAAATTTGTGAATTTCCTATTTATTCATTAAATCATTATTTTTCTTTTTCTCTTTCTCTTCAAACCAATTCTTCCTTGAACTCCGCTTCAAAATTGGACCTTCCAATATCCATATTTATTGATCTTATTCCATTGTGAACCTCCAATTTTGTCCAATTTGATCGTTTACGCACTTTTCCCCAAATTTGTAAAAATTTTCATTTTTCCAAAAATGGCAATTTCCAATTTTGTCCACATTTTCATTCGATTGATTCCTCTTGGTGAAATTGGACCTTGAGATATCCTTTTTTATTAATCATCCTTCAATTTGAGATTTCAAATTCATTCAATTTGATCATTTACGTACTTTTTTCCAAATTTGAAAATTCCATGCTTTTCTCCTATAATGAATTTTGCAATTTGTCTTTCAACCTCTCTATCTTCAATTGTAGATCTCCGATTATCAAAATTCCTTCACCATTGTTCAGTTCACTTTCAAATCTTGATTTTGTCTGATAGTTGACTTTTTCAGTGGTTGACTTTTTTGGGTTGACTTTTTTGAAACTGACTTTTTTCGATTGACTTTTTTTTTTGACCTTCGAATCAAAGTCTTGGAGACCTATCTGTGGAATGAGGGGAGATTCTTCACATTCCGGGAAGTTTGAGGAAGAATTTACCTTATTTAGGGGGCCCGGACAAAATTAGGTATCTACATCCTCTGCTCTGTGGTAGTATTGGGAGACTGCGAAGGATGAGATGCAGGTACCTTTGACTGCTGCCCCGTGCCATCATCCACGAAATACGTCAATTCTGGGTCATTGTTGAAATTTTACGAAATCTCATCCAGCGGTGGGGTATTACCTAGTACCGCGAGATCAGCCTAAGTCGCCGGATTAGGTGTCGGACGTGGCAGTGGGGTGGGAGTCGATGTGGACGGACGTACTGCAGAGGGAGCCACTATGGGTTGAGCCACAGTATAGGGACCCAGTGCAGAGGGATTCGAGGGCGATGGAGCTACTACATATGGGGTCCATGGCAATGGAGTTGATAAGGCGGCAACTGTGTCGATGGAGCCCGTAGGGAGGGAGACGTCCCAGACGGCAACTGTGGTGTAGAAGGCCTCGAGGATGATTGTGATAATGCCTTAAAAGCATCCCACATTGAACCCCGTGACTTCTTTGCACTACTTTTACTCCCTCCTGGCATTTTATCTGTAAAATGTTTAATATGAAATTTATTAGTATATATATATTGCATACATATATAAAATATATTATTTCACAGATCATGCCCGTGCAAAATGATTAAATAATATTAACTTTCTAGTCATCATCATTCTCGTCGTTCTTATCAACTTCATTGTCATCGCTGTCATCATAATCTTCTTCTACATCTTCATCTTCGTCTTCGTCTTCTTTTTCTTCTTCGTCGTCTTCTTCTTCAATTGTTCTTAGAACATTAATGTTTACTTTTTCAAAATCACCATGAACCAAAGTCGAGGATTTTCAAGATCTTCTGAATATGTTACAATGGTGGGACTAGGCATATGCATTTGTTGATAAACCCCTTCGTTTAAATCAATTATTTCTCCTGCACGAGATCCAATGACAAATCTACTCCTAGCCTTTGTTTTGAACATAGCCCACCAATCTCAATGTTCTCTTCTATTCGATGGATAAGAACTGTAATATACTTGTTCACATTGATGAGCTAAAACAAAAGGTTCATTACTAGCAAGTATTGACCTGTACTTTATTTCAACAAGCCCATTATGAGGATCTACCCGAATTCCTTTATCCGTATTGTCGCAACCTAAAAAAATAACAAGCCTTATCACAAGACTTTATATTCGTTAAGCGTGACAATAAAAAAAACCGAGGAAAAGTTGACTTAATTCCTCTTGAAAAATGAAGGTTTTGAAAATGACCTTGAAAAAGACATGGAGTCCTCACCAATCTTTTTTAGCTAGGTGTGATCCGTCACCTATTAAAATCGATTTTATAAAACATTTTAAAATTAAAAAAACATTTTTAAAACCAATTTCAAGTTTGCGTTTTAAACCAGAGAAATCAAAGAAGTGAGTTCGGGACTCGGTTATGTGTGGGGTAGGATTAGCACCCCCACAACGCCCGTATAAAACGGTACCTTATTAATCGTGTGTTATCTCAAGTCTCGGTAAAAAATCGATTTTTAATTTAGTATTTCAAGTTAATTCCCAATTTAAATAAAAATAATTCCATTTTATTTGAAAATAATTCGAAATTTATTAATTCAAAATTTTTCTATATTCCCCAACAAACGTGGCAAAATATTGAAATTTTTATTAGTTTGGAAAACTTTCCGAATCATTCTCGTTTTAGAAAAGATATCCGTTATTAATGATAATTGATGATATCCTCCCCAGCAAACCCGGCAGAGAACTCATGAATTATTTTAATTCGGGGATATCTTTATTTTATTGAAAATCAATGTCTTATTTTAAAAAATATGAATATGAAAATGTGTGACATAATAAAGATGACATGAAATAATCTAAATGAAATGATATAACCTAAGTGTCATAATATATTTTAGATGAAATGAATATAACCTAAGTGACATAACATATTCTAAATGAAATGCAATATCCTAAATATCATGATATGTTCTAAATGAGATGAAATGATTTAAATGACATGGCAAATTTAAATGATATGTCATATTCTAAAAATTATAATCTAAAGAAAATGGAATATAATCTACATGACATGAAATGACATAAAACATGAAATAATCTATCATATAATATGCATGAAAATAAAAATAAAAATAATAATGCATGAGCATAGTATATGCTAAATAATGTGACAAAAATAAATAATTAAATAAAAAGCATAGGATATCATGAAATACTCAAAACTATATAACAATCAATATAATGCCAAAAATTTAAATAAAAAAATAACAACAACACCATGGAAATTATCATAGCAGAAATCACATATTACATAGTATGCATGAATATGGAAAATGCAATGCATGAGAATGTATTTTTTCCCTTAATTAAGGAAATCCGTATATCTAAAAAGATATCTGGCTACCTTAGAAAAATATATCAAATTAAAATTTCTAAAATCAAAAGAGTTTGTGATTGTTTGAAAACAATTTCGAAAAATTTAGATTAAAAATAAAAACCTAGCTAACCCCTTTTTAAATGGCTCTAATTTTCTAAGTTTAAAATCCCGGACTTGACCATCCTTAACCCGAGGTTCATAAAATCATTTTTAGAGTTTAATAAGGCTTAGAAACTACCGTAAGACAGTAGCTAAACTTCCTAATCAGCCCCCTATAGCCAAAACAAAAAAATGAATTTTCTTCAAATTCAAATCCGACTCCACTATTCAGTTTTAGAACACAATTTTTTAAACTATTTTTAAAAAATTCAAAAAACTCTAAAAAAAAAAATTGAAGACTCAAAACATGTAAAAATACATGGGAAAAATCTTATTAATTTTTTGATTAAAGATGACTGTGCAAAAAAATCGGGAAAATATGAGTACTAGGTGAAAAAAACTATTTTGCCAAAACACATTTTAATATGTAACAAAATTTGGTTTTTTGAGGTTTTTTCAAGAAAGTATCAAGAAATAACTGAATAAGAAACTTAAAAACATTTATTTTCAAATTAAAATCAAAATAAACTCACCAAAATATCAATGAAAATAGCAAAATCAAGAATGAAAAAGCAAGGAAAGTATAAGAGTATGGTGCTTTATGCAACCTCTCAAAGCTATACTGCAAGCCTTTCTTCCTCTTCCTTTCTTTTCCTTTCAAATATTTTTTTTTTTTGCCTATCCAAAATGGAGAGAATATCAGCCAAACAAGAGTGTGAATGAGTGAAAATTAAATAGAGAGCCCCCCTGCCCTTGTAGTGGCCAGTTGGCCTAGGAAGAACCTAGGAGGTTCTAGAATTTTTTTAAGAAAATTTGATCTTATGGCCTTCAATCCAAGATGCCTTCTATGTAGGATTCTCACCCTTAGATTTGAATCACCAGCCCTTGAATTGTGATGTCATAAAGATGTCATTAATAGGCTCTCTCTCCAACCATTGGTCCATGTGTTGGAAATTCAAAGGCTTGATCACAAAAAATAACTACCTTCCTCTTCATTGTTGGCCTTTTGATTAAAAATCAGAAAATATCTGCCCAACAATGGGCCTTGGTCGGTTGACCCTTCCTCTTCCAGCCCATGCTTCAATTTTTTAAAAACAAGAAAAGGCACTTTTTGGTTTCTTCGATAAAATGACCTTTCTGCCCCCCCAACCTAAATAAATAGCAAAAGGACTCCAAATTCAAAAATTATTTTTTTAATACTTCCAAAATTATAAATAATTGAATTCTAGAAGTTTTGAAAATTTTTCGAGTCCATTTGCTATTTTTTTGGAATTTTTTTCTCCAAAATTACCCTTTTATGCACCCAAATTTCACCATATTAAACGAGCTCCGAATCCAGATTTTTCTTCACCAAACTCTTCCAAATAATTTAAAAGTATGATCTAGAAGTTTTCATAATTTTTGGAACTCATTTAGTATTTTTTTAGGATTTATCTGGTTGAATTACTACATAGTGGGCCCAGGATTTGGCCATATTGCAAACAAACTCTGAATCTGGATTTTCTTTCGCAAATCTCTTCCAAATAATTTAAGAATGAGATCTGCAAATTTTTAGAATTTTTGGAGCTCATTTGGTACTTTTTCGGGATTTATCTTCTTGAATTTCTACATAGAGGAACCGGGATTTGACGATTTTGCAAATGAACTCCGAATCCAGATTTTCTTTCGCCAATGTCTTCAAAATGATTTAAGAATGAAATCTGCAAATTTTTAGACCTTTTGGAGTTCATTTGCTATTTTTCCTAAATTTTCCAATTTTGCCCTTTTGCCTCCGAAGCTCGGTTTTGCTCAAAACAAGTCCGATTTCTATATTTTCTTTTTCTGGGCCATTTTCATATATTGAATTGGAGTTGGTCCGAAAACGCCCAATATTTACGATCAAATTCCCTTCCGATTTGATTTTTCCTTTTTCTTACTATTGGGAATTTCCTCGTTTTTTTCGTTTTTCCTCCAATCTATTATTTTCTCGAATTTTCTTCAAACTTAGCCTTGAGCTATCCTTGGTTACTCACTCCTCATCAATTAGGGGCTTTAGTTTTACCGAATCTGGCCATTTCTACAATTTTCTTCAATTTTACCAAAATCCACCAAAAACCCTAATTCGCGGTTTTCTTCCGGATTGACTTTTCTTTCAGTTTTTCTTCCAAGTAGCTTCTCCATTACCCGTAGTCAGTGCTTATCTTTCATTTGGAACCTTCAATTTTGACCAATTTGATCATTTTAGCACTTTTCCCCAAATTTTACGAACTAGGGTTTCCTTTCTATTGAATCTCCGTAACCCAACTTTCGAACTCCATATCTTTCAATGTAGACCTCGGATTGTCAAAATTCTTTTGCCATTTTTGAATTGAACTTCAAATCTCTATTTTGAAAGTAGATTGACTTTTTCAGTAGTTGACTTTTTAGGGTTGACTTTATGGGGTTGACTTTTTTAAGTTTGACATTTTATACTCGCCTTCTTAGACTAAGTCTCAGAGTACCACCTGTAGGGTGAAAAAGTCTTTTTACATTCTGAAACATCAATTTAGGAAGAAAACATACCTGTTTTAGTGGTCCGAAAAAAATTAGGTGTCTACAGCTGCCCATTTTCGGCTCTTGCTGAGAATCAGGAATCAGGCAAAGATAAACAAATACTAATTTTGTCCGGTTAATGAAATCACATGTGAAGAAAAGGGGAAAGGGGTTTTCACTCACTTTTTTTTTGTTGAATAAAAGCTGTAAATAGAAGATATTGTCCTTAAATTGAATTCCCTGACTAATCAAGGCTTGACTCATCTTAAGGAAATGGGTTCGATTTGTAAAACAAGAAAACTGTGCCCGGAGGCCTTACCCGTGATTTGAAAAATTATGCCCGGAGGACTTAAAAATGGTGCCCGGAGGCCTTACCCATGATGAAAATACCTTGATAACGGTCTCAAGGCTCGACTCATTTGATAAATAGAATGAATTCGATTTGAAACAAAAGGAAATACCTCGACGGTGGTCTCGAGGCTCGACTCATTTGATAAAACAGAATAAATTCAATTTGAAACAAAAGGAAATACCTCGATGGTGGTCTCGAGGCTCGACTCATTTGATAAAACAGAATGAATTCGATTTGAAACAAAAGGAAATACCTCGACGGTGGTCTCGAGGCTCGACTCATTTAATAAAACAGAATGAATTCGATTTGAAACAAAAGGAAATACTCGACGGTGGTCTCGAGGCTTGACTCATTTGATAAAGCAGAATGAATTCGATTTAAAACAAAAGGAAATACCTCGACGGTGGTCTCGAGGCTCGACTCATTTGGTAAAATAGAATGAATTCGATTTGAAACAAAACGAAATACCTCGACGGTGGTCTCGAGGCTCGACTCATTTGATAAAACAGAATGAATTCGATTTGAAACAAAAGGAAATACCTCAACAGTGTTTCGAGGCTTGACTCATTTATAAAACATAATGAATTCGATTTAAAACAAAAGGAAATATACTAAAAATGATCGTGGATTTGATTCATTTGAATAAATTTAATCTTGAAAATGAAAGGAACATACCTTGACGACGATCTCGGGGCTCGACTCACTTGAGAAAAAGAACGAGTTCGATTTGGGGAAACCAAAATTTTCCTTATTCCTGCAATGTTAGCTAAATGCAATGATGAGAATGACATGCTTTGCAAATGCTTGTATGTTTCCTAAGGATAAATGCAATCAAATGATTGTGTCATGATTTCTAATCCATGGTTTCTTTAAGATTCACAGATTATCCGACTCCATGACGGAGTCTTCAATTGTTCACTGATGCCCCACTTAAGGAAACCTTCACTTAAGATAACTTGTCAAACAGTCCCAGTTTCTGACTTTCGCTGAAATTCGCAAATTTTTTGACTTCATGATGGAGTCTCCAACACATCATTGTTTTCTTTTACTTGGTGAACTTTCCAAACCTTTCCTAAGATTTAAATATATTCCTTAGTAATACTCTGAAATCTTTTTATTTAAAGATTTTTTATGTTTATTAATCATCATTCAATTTAAAATAAACAAGATGCAATCTCAAAAATGTATGAAAGAAAATATGAGACAAGCAAAATGTCATGAAAATGATAACAAGAATTTATTGCAACAAATGTTTTAAAATTGTAAAAGTGAATATCAAGGATATAAGAAACAAATGTAAAATTATAGGTTGTAGATGCCCCAGATGTGGAATATCTTGGACCCCTCTTTTTTCAAACCGTTTGAAATTTCACTTGAATGAGCAATTTACTTGGGTAATACATTGGCTTCCATAGTTACGTCAGACTTGAGTTGTTCCCCTTTTCTCTGATTTTCAAATATTTTCTCCCCTTTTACATGGAGCATTGATTCAAACCTTAGTCAGTACATGAGCCACCCTTTGTGGGTTTTAAACTCAAATGCCCCTCTTTCGGTATTAAGTCACCCTTTGCGGGTTTTCGGCTTAAACCTCTCCTTTTACATTCTTTTTTTTATCATTTTTTGTTTTCTCTTTTTTCTTGTATTCTACCATGCATCTGAGAATTCTAAAGCTTCCAAGGTAAAAATATCAATTCAAAAAATGAGATAAATTTTGAGAACAACCTTTCAAATTAAATATCCATGCTTGATCAAAATGGGCTTTTAAAGAACGTAATGTAGGCCAAGGCTCGGGTTTAGAAAGAAATGATAAATAGGCCCAAAGTGTGTTTAAGGGTGATTGGATCAAGGATCATTTCCTGAGGAGGATTTATTCTTGAAACATTTGTCCCTTTTTTGGACTTTTTTTTTCAATCTTTTTCTTTCATTGCTGGCTTTCATTTGCCATTCTTTGATTTCATATTTTTCGATAGCTCTCTCTCTTCCATGATTTTTTATTATTTTTCCTTGCATTTGCCCTCCAGTGTAGAGGGTGATCCTTGATCAAGGTTTAAAGAAAGAAATAATTCCTAAGGCTCAAAGGGGTGACTAAGGATAATTTCTTCTTAGTGAAAGGAATATGAAAGATATCCATTCATCATATCAAGCATGAATATTCTCATTAAAAAGCAATCCACAAGGGAGATAGATATATAGAATTTCCATTTTTACGCTTGGAATCATTCGAATTTCCATGTGCACAGCATCACACTTTTTTTTTAAGCGTAATACTTCTTCAATTCATCAGCATTCATGGGATTTTCTGTAATCATCCCCGTCCATCCGAGTTAAAATCAATGCTCCTCCAAGAAATGCTCTTTTTACCACATAGGGTCCTTCCCAATTTGGAGTCCATTTCCCTCGCGGATCCTTCACGATAGGGAGAATTTTCCTCAGTACTAATTCCCCTTCTCGAAACTGTCTAGGACGAACCTTCTTGTTATGGGCTCGAATCATCATTTTCTGATACAACTGCCCATGACAAATTACTTTCAATCTTTTCTTCTCTATGAGATTCAGCTGTTCATAACGAGCTCTAACCCATTCTGCCTCTTCTAGGCCAACCTACATTAAAACCCGTAATGAAGGGATCTCAACTTCAATATGTAGCATTGCTTCCATACTATATACCAAAGAAAACGGCGTTGCCCCTGTAGATGTGCGAACTGAAGTGCGATATGCTTGAAGAGAAAAAAGCAAAATCTCATGCCAATCTTTGTACAAATCAGTCATCTTCTCCATAATCTTCTTGATATTTTTGTTGGCTGCTTCTACTGCCCCATTCATCTTTGGACGGTAAGGTGCCGAATTATGATGCGTGATCTTGAACTGAGTACACATTTCTCTCATCATCTTATTATTCAGACTGAGAGCATTATCTGAAATAATTCTTGCTGGCAATCCATATCGGCATATGATTTCCTCCTTAACAAATATGCATACCACCGACTTTGTTACATTAGCATAGGAAGCAGCTTCTACCCACTTTGTGAAATAATCTAAGGCCACCAAAACGAAACGATGTCCATTTGAAGCTTTCGGTGTAATAGGTCCAATCATATCCATTCCCCACATTGAAAAGGGCCATGGTGCAGTCATGACATGCAATGGCGATGGCGGAACATGAATCTTATCTGCATATATCTGATATTTATGACACTTTCGGGAATAATTGATATAATCTCCTTCCATTGTCAACCAATAATATCCTGCCCTCATAATCTGTATGGCAAGCATGTGACCATTGGCATGGGTGCCACATATCCCTTCATGGACTTCCTCTATGATTTTCCTAGCTTCAGTAGATCCGACATATCTCAATAAAACTTGGTCTTTCCCTTTCTTGTAGAAAATCTCACTATCTAGAACAAAAGCCATTGCTAGCCTTCTTAGAGTCCTCTTGTCATTTTCTGTTGCTCGTTCTGGATACTGTTGACCCTTAATGTACTGCAAGATGTCGTTATACTAAGGGAGACCATCTGCTTCTTCTTCAATACTCAACCAGTGGGCAGGAAACTCATATATACTTATCTTTATCGGCACAACTTTAGCCCCTTCATTCACTTTGAACATTGATGACAAAGTAGCCAGAGCATCCGCCATTTGATTTTCTTCTCGAGGGAAGTAATTGAAATTCACTTCTTCAAACTCCTCTAATAAACTTAGTATGAGTTCTCGGTATCGGATTAGCTTTGTATCTTGGGTTTCCCATTCTCCCCATAGCTGGTATATCACTAGGGCTGAATCTCCGAAAACTTCCAAAATTTTGATTTTTCTGTCCACTATAGCATGAAGGCCCATAGTACAGGCTTCATACTCGGCAGTATTGTTTGTACAATCAAAATCCAATCTAGCAGTGAAATGATAATAATCTTCTTCTATAGATATGAGCACTACACCGATTCCGTGCCCCATGGCATTAGATGCGCCATCAAAGTAAATTTCCCATACTTTTTTTATCCTCATCTGCTTGCAAAACATACATCAAATATTCGTCCAGGAAGTCAAAGTTCAATGGCTCATAATATTCCACTGCCCGACTTGCTAAAAATTCAGCCACTGCACTACCCTTGATGGCTTTCTGACTTACATATACAATATCTTATTCTGACAAAAAACTTTCCATCTTGCTATCCTTCCTGATAAAGAAGGTGCTTCCAACATTTACTTGGTTGGATCTAGCTTGGCAATCAACCATGTCGTGTGGTCTGTTTGAGTCTTCGAGCAGTCCAAGCCAAGGCACAACACAGATTTTCTACCGACGAATATTTCAGCTCATAGTCTGTGAACTTCTTGCTAAGATAGTAAATCACCTGTTCTTTCTTTCCAATCTCATTAAGCTCCCCCAAAACACAACCCATGGATCTCTCAAATACTGATAGATACAATATCATTGGTTAATCCGGAATAGATGGCATTAGCACTGGCGGGTTGGATAGATAATGTTTAACCTTTTCAAATGCAATCTGACAACCTTGATCCCATTCTACTGGATCACGTTTTCGAAGTAGGTTAAATATTGGATCACATTTATCGGTTAACTGAGAAATAAATCGAGCAATGTAATTCAATCTCCCTAGGAAGCCTCTTACTTCTTTTTGAGTACGTGGTGGTGGCAAATTTTGAATGGCCTTCACTTTATCCTGATCAATCTCAATTCCCCTTTTGCTGACAACAAAACCCAACAATTTCCCCGAAGTAACTCCAAAAGTGCATTTTGTCAGGTTTAGCTTGAGTTGAAACTTTCTTAGTCGTTCGAAGAGCTTCTTAAGGTTCGCAATATGCTCTTCTTCTACTTGTGACTTTGCAATCATATCATCAACATAGACCTCAATTCCCTTATGCATCATATCATGAAACAAGGTCACCATGGCTCTTTGATATGTTGCCCCAGCATTCTTCAACCCAAACGACATTACTTTGTAGCAGAATGTTCCCTACATTGTAACAAATATGGTTTTCTCCATATCTTTCGGTGCCATCTTAATCTGATTGTATCTTGAAAATTCATCCATGAAAGAAAATACAGAACTCTTCGCCGTATTATCCACCAGAGTATCGATATGGGGCAAAGGGAAATTATCTTTGGGACTGGCCTTGTTCAAATCTTGGTAATCGACGCACATCCACACCTTGCCATCCTTCTTTGGTACTGGAATAATGTTTGCCACCCATTTCGGATACTTTGCCACCTCTAAAAATCCAGCATCAAATTGCTTCTTCACCTCCTCTTTTATCTTTAATAACATGTTTGGCCTCATTCTTCTCAACTTCTGCTGAATTGGCTTGCACTCTGGTCTTAAAGGGAGTTTATGAACCACAATATCTGGATCTAGCCCTGGCATGTCTTGGTAAGACCATGCAAATACATCCACATATTCCCGGAACAAAGCTATCAGTTTACCCTTTATTGATGATGACAATGAAGTCCTAATTTTGACCTCCTTTATCTCATCACCATTTCCCAGATTTATCATTTCCAATAATTCCTTATGAGGAAGTACTTGTTTCTCCTCTTGTTCTATTTTCCTTAATAGATCCGAAGGTAGACCATGATCCTCAGTATATTCGTTAGCCTCAAAATCACCCGTGCAAATAGGTCTTTCAAAATCAATTTCAGAATTATTGACAGGAAGGTCCTCATATTGTGCATCCGTACACCTGTAAATAGGTGGGGAAGAAACAATATAGGAAAATATATATAATGAAAACAAAATAAATAGCATAAATGAAAGAATATGGACACATTAATATGAATAAAATCATCGTGCTTGTTATTTATTGAATGAAAATCTTTACACAAAAAGCCCATTACAGAAGAAAAAAAAACTCTTAATATCTTTGGATAAAGATAATTAAGATTGTTTTTTTAAAGTATTACTTTGGAATAGACTTAAAAACTATGGGCAACTCAGTCGCACTCCAATTGGTCAGTCTATATCCTGGTGGACAAGGTCGCACCATCCAGTTTGCATTGTCACTTTCCATTCCTTCCTCCCCAGTCATACAAATCACAATATACTGTATCTGCTCACCCTTACCCACATGGAACTTTTCGAAAGCTTGCTCGATCATTATGAGTACATCTTCTGAATTACTTTCTCCGAACAAAAAACCAGCAGATCAGAAGCTGTGAAAGATTGGTGGGAAAGTCATAGGCTCCCATTCGATATCCATACCCGCAAGACAGGCCATCCTTCTTTGCCGGTTCTTTTCAACTTGTTTCCTCTTCTCATGGGCCTTCGAAAGATGCCCTAAGCCAAACAGATCTTTCTTTCCACTACTTCTATTGCTCAGGCCATCCCTTGAAGATATTTTCCAAGACCTTTTCCAGCCCTGCAGCCCTTTCCCACTGTAGTTCTTATTTCCAACCTTGTATTCTTGGAAAACCTTGGTTTTGGAATTTTCGTCCTTCAGCGGTGAACACCGCATTTACGAACTCCAAAGACCGAAAGGAACATTCTAGGACATCTTCATTGGGTTCTACATAAGGAGATTTAGGAGATGCAGAGGCTATTATGTCCTTTTTTCCTGATACAGTGACCAAACGCCTCTCCATCACAAATTTTAGCTTTTGGTGGAGAGATGAGGGTACAACCCCTGCTGAATGTATCCACGGCCTTCCCAACAAGCAATTATAGGATTAATATCCATGACCTAAAAGTTCACTGTATAGGTACATGGGCCTATGTCCAGAGGAACCTCAATAGTTCCCATCACATCTCTCTTAGTTCCATCAAAAGCTCTAACCACCGTGCAACTTGGCAGCATATAAGAAATATCAACTGGCAACTTAGACAGGGTTGCCAAGGGCATTACATTTAATGAAGAACCATTATCCAAAAGCACCCTCGGTAGTATATGCCCCTTGCAAGTGGTTGTCATGTGAAGAGCCTTTGTTGACCCAATACCATTGGGTGGTATTTCATCATAACTGAAATATATATGGTCGTCTGCCACAATGTTTCCTACCAGCCTGTCTCATTTTTCTACCAATATGCACATATGCCTGATTCAACACTCTCAACAGGTTATTTTTGTGTGGTTCCGAATTCAAAAGCAAAGATAAGATTGAAATTCTAGCTGGTTGACGTTGCAGTTGCTCAACCACACTATACTCACTATGCTTTATGAATTTTAAGAACTCGCAGGCTTCCTTCTCATTCACCTGCTCTTTTATCCTGTTTACCGAGGCTGATCCCTTCTCGGCTTCTTTTGACGAATCTATCTCAATATGGATTGGTTCAGCTGCTTTCTTCCCTTTGTCCATTCCTCCTTCCTTTCTTGTTGATCTCTGTTCAACAACCTCAAGGGCATAACATCTTCCACTTCGTGTTAAGTGCCCCACACTTTTAATATCTTGCTGACTTGAAGACCCTGGCATAACCATACTGTAGTCATATTTCCATGGTGCAACTTTGTTTTCCTTGTATGAAGAAGGAAAAAGTCAAATATATGATTAACTTAGGCGTAATTTCTTCAACAACCGGAGTAGTCTTCTCTGGTTTATCATAATAGATGATGAAAGGCCTTCCTATCCCATACCAAGCCATACTTTTAATAACCTCTACTTCCTTCTCTATTTCTTTGTAAAACTAGGCTTCCCCCTCATCCATCATCTTTTGGACTTTAGCCAGAAAGTCCCCACATTCCTGTATGATATGACCTTTATATCCATGGAACAGGCACCAGTTCTCCACCTTGTTTGCAACCATTTTTAAGCTGTCACCATCCTCCACCATTCCTGCTTTTACCATTTCGACCGACACTTATATCATTGGAGTCTTATCTTCACTGACATGCCTTTTCAACCTTCTCTCTTCCTTTGTCAATACTGTATTTACTCGGTTCTCAGCATGATCGGGCAATGGCTTTCCTGCTACATTCAACCCATTCCTTATCCCAAACTTCACCACCCCAGTATGAATCAAACTTTGGACTTTCTTTTTAAAAGTAATACAGTCCTCAGTCGAATGCCCCTGAATCCCTGTGTGATATGAGCAGCTAAGATTTGCGTTGTACCACCTTGGATATGGTGGTGTCAGAGGTTTGAGGTATACAGGTGCAAGACTCTACAACAGTTTGGGATATAGCTCACCATAGGTGGTAGAAATCGGATCAAATTGGGGTTTTTGATCATTCCTTGGTGAACGTTGATCATTGCATCCAACACCCTGAGTGTTTGGGACAGTGTTTCGGGGAAGGTTTAACTGTGGGGACACGCCAGTTGGAAAAGGCTATTGTGGTATGTTGGTATAGGGAAATAGATTTTGGGTAAGGTGGTTCACATTGGGATAGTAAGGATTATACCCTGGATAATATGTGTAGGGTGTAGGAGGTACATAAGATGTCAGAGGAGTATAGGGCCTGGGAGGTGTATATGGTGTAAGAGGTGCATAGGGGTATTTATTGAAGCTAACTGCATGGGTCTCATATTTCTTCTTTGAAGTGAAAACCTTCTTCGGAGTAGCAGACTCACCCCCTTCCATTTTCCCGTTCTTAATGGCAAACTCTACCATCTCCCTGGATATCACCATATCTGAAAAGTTCTTGGTGGCACTCCCTACCAATTTATCATAATAAGGTGCTTTCAGGGTATTGATGAAAAGTACTGTAGTTTTTTTGTTGGTCAAAGAAGGTTGTACTTGTGTAGCCAAGTCTTTCCATCTCTGAGAATATTCTTTAAAGCTTTAAGTAGCTTTCTTTTCCATGTTTTGCAGAGTTAGACGGTCAGGCACCATGTCCGTCACATGCTTGTATTGTTCCATGAAAGCTCTGGCTAGATCCATCCAGGAACGGATCTTAGTAAGGGTAAACTGGTTATACCACCGAGTCGCAAACCCTGTCAAGCTATCCTGAAAATAATGGATAAGCAATTTTTCATCTTCATCATGTCCGGTCATCTTCCGACAGTACATGGTTTGATGTGCTGATGGGTTGGTAGTCCCATTATATTTCTCAAAGTCTGGTACTTTGAACTTTGGAGGAATCACCAGACCATGCACTAAACTCATCTCGTTGGCATCTAGACTGCCAAATAGCTCAGCTCCTTCAATTGCCCTCAGCCTTTCTTCCAACAGCTGATTTTTCTTCTGGGATTCTGCCGTTTCAACCTTCTTTAGCTCGGCCATCTTTGCCTTTTCCTTTTCAGCCAGTTCCTCAAAGTCTGGAACGTCCACATCTATTGGATCAACCCCAATGTTACCCTTCTTAGGACCAAAATTCTGTGTTTCAGCCACTGGTTGAATGTAAACATAGGATACTGCCCCAGTTAGAAGTTCATTTCCAACATGCTGGGATGTCTGGCAATTCTGCTGTACCACCTTAGGTCGGCCTCCTTGGTTCACTACCCCCATTCCTGTAATTGAATTTTCCCCTAGCCATTTCTGCCTCATCATGGTGTTCACCATTTCCATGAGTTTGGTCATTTGTTCCCGTGACTCCTCCTGAGACTTAGCCAGCTGTTCCTGTAGTTCCCTTTGAGTTCTTTCCGTCCTTTCAATTCCAGAAAGTTGATCGTTCTCTATAGCTCTGGCTTGAGATCGAGTATTGTAAGGGTGTCAAAAATCCGATTCTTTCTGAGTGCGACCAATTGTACCTTTAGTTTTGAAAACCATGAATTAGAATTTATTGACAGATTTTTTTTTTTGTTTTATAAAAATGAATGAATGAATAAATGACAAAATGTTAATGAATGAACAAATAAGTAAATGACTAATTGTATGAATATGAATGAATAATTATAAAAAATAAATAAATTAATGGACAAATAAATGAATGGCTAAGTACTTGAATAATCTTACAGTATAAATGTATGAATGACTATAAATATTAATGAATGAATGAACAAACAAACAAAATATATAAAGGAAAGAACAAATGAATGATGAATGAATTTAAAAGTATTGGCCGCGGGATAATTCCAACCAAACGGTCTTTCATTGATTTCCTAGAACTAAATACGTCAAAGATAAAAAGATCATTGCTTAAGACAATCTGATAATTTGTCTATCCTAATTCAAAATGCTATTACAAAACACCGGTCCTATAGTAACTCCCTCAGATCTTGGACTTTTTTCACTGTCCTCTTTTGATTGCCTTGCACTTCAATCTGATCCCTACTTGTTCACGGCCCTTTGACATGTCAGCAGAAGCATCACCGTGTAAGCTTTCCTTAGCTTGTTTCTCCAGTTGATTGGCTCGGGCTTCCTCATCTTTGCTCTCTCTTTCCAATAGTTATTCTTCTTCTTTAGGTTTTTGACCTCTTGCTCCCATTCCCTATAAGTCCTGAGGGTTCCCTCAAATATGAGCTCGAAGCGGTACCTCTTGTTCTCCAAGTGTAATTCCTGAAGATCGCCCTTAGCAGTGTCCCTTTCTCTCGTGATCTTTTTCTTTTCTCTTTCTTGAGCCGATTCCCTATTTTTTATGTCCTCAAGCTCTTCTTGCAGCCAGACAATCTTTTTGCTCATTTAGGCCTTTTGTTTTTTGAATTTTGCCCTTGCAATTTCTAACTCTGATGGCACTTCCTTCGGTGATGAACTTAAGAACTGAACTTCTTCCCCATTAGATGCCAACAACCTGTCATTAATCCTCCTTTCTCTCCATGTTAGGTACTCGGGTGTGACGATGTCGGCATATCTGGCTAGCTTTATCCGACAGGTCTTTTTCCATGCTTCAATTATTCCCCGCACCTTCCCTGAGTAACCCTCTTCTCCATAGGTGAACTCTAATAGACCCAATCCATGAGTCGCGGGTGTGAACTGCCGAGTGCGTAGCTCACGGCTCCCCAAATCCCGAGTAGTGGAACCCCTGACTTGTCTCCGCATTTGTACAATATCGGCATAGGAATCATCCATGGTGCTCTCCAAGTTATCATTTCATTTTTAAGGTTTCGGAACAGGTTGATCCACTGCTCTTCATTTCTGTCTTCGGGCCAATCTATTTTAAGGAATTCACTGATCGGCATTAGGGTTTTCAAGTATGGTTTGAAAGAGACATCTTCCCTTCTCCAAAAATGACTCTGAATCCAAACATAGAGAAACTGCATACATCCCCTGAATCTTCCTTTTCCTTCCTTTTTGCAAAAGTTCAAAGATCGAATAGTTTCTTCTAGGATGGCTAGAGATGGATCTATCCTATGTTTTAACTTCTCAAAAAGATCAACTATGGCCAACTCGACACATCCCAGTGTTCCTGGGAAAATAACCAAACCATATACAACTAAAGCAAAAATATCCCTAGCAGTCTCTCTATTCGGGTGACTTCGGATCAAATATTAAAGGGAATCCCAAGGAATACACTCACTGTTCCCTTTCTTAACAACATGATCATCGACCCATTTCTGTCCATTCTCACAATCCGAGCTAACTTATTCTTAAACCCTATTGTTTTTGAATCCTTCAAATAAATCCTAACCGAGATGGTATCCTCAATACGCAACAAAGCTGAATATTCCTTTATGGTCGGTGTCATGTCTTTCTTGTTGAAGGTGAAACATCGGTATGCCGGATTCCAGAAATGTACCATAGCCTGAATCAACTCACTATTAATCTTAATCGGTATCAACAATGCTATGTCTCCATATATCTGAGTGAAAATCCTCTTTTCTAACATATCCCTTTGACTCCAAATATCCATCAACCACCGGAGATCATTTTGCCAGTAAACTAAATCTTCCCGTTCTGGCAATACTGATATATATCCCTCTAAAGAATCCACATCTCTTCGCTGCTCTGACTCCGACCACTGTCGTACCCCTGCATGTTCTTCCACTATCAAACTAGCTTGACCCTCCATGAAAACCCTTTTGGTTGAAGATTATCCCGAGGCCAATAATTTTCCCTATGCATTATGGTGACACAAAAAAAAATGCATGAAAAAGAAACAAGTCAGTAAAGGTGAAGAAATCAAATAATAACAAAATAATACAACAAATGTCCCAATGAATATTCGGCATTATGATGCCTTTGGGGATGGAATTTTGAATCTATGATGGGCAAAACGATGTGCGTTCATCACTGCCCGATTTACAAAATTTATTCGGGATGTAACATAGGTAATAAAAGGTTGGAAGTGTCCCTCCATGTGTCTCTAACTTCGGTAATTCTATCAAAAATCCGGCAGAGCTTCGCCTATGTTGGCTCTATGGTTCACTATATGTGGGTGAATGAAGTTCTAAAAAGGGTCCAAATTGTTCCTCACTGTTCTTGTGAAGGCTAGTAAGGCACCCCGATAAAAGCGGGTTCAATTCATTAGAATATATTTTCCTAGCCCATGCGGATTGTTAATCATGGGAGCTTAGGTAATTTATACTCCAAAAGTATTTTGCTAACCATGCGGATTGTTAATCACGAGAGTGTAGCTACTTTACTTCCACTTAAAGGGACAGAACTCGGGTATAGAGCTCTGTTATGCAAATGCAAGTGTAGTGTGTGAGGAAGCAATAAACCTTTCACCAGCTATTCTACAACCCTTATTCTAAATGCCCCAATAATATTAACAATGTAAAGCATTCATTAAGCAAAGAATAACTAGATACAACAAAATAAATAGAGAACAATAATAATATGTATACACATGAATATGGACATATTTAAAATATTTTATTATTTTTAAAATTCTCCTTATTTTTAAAAAAATATGGGAATTAAAATTAAATACCAATTAAAAACCAACAAAACTGAGACTTTGATAACACACGACTAACTCTAGGCCTGACTCTCTAAATGTCTCCAGCGGAGTCGCCAAGCTGTCGCAGCCTAAAAAAATAACAAGCCTTATCGCAAGACTTTATATTCGTTAAGCGTGACAAAAAAAAAACCGAGGAAAAGTCGACTTAATTCCTCTTGAAAAATTACCTTGAAAAAGACATGGAGTCGCCACCAATCTTTTTTAGCTAGGTGTGATCGGCCACCTATTAAAACCGGTTTTATAAAATATTTTACAATTAATTATTACATTTTTAAAACCAATTTCAAGTTTGCGTTTTAAACCAGAGTAATCAAAGAAACGGGTTCGGGGCTCGGTTACGTATGGGGAAGGATTAGCACCCCCACAATGCCCGTATAAAACGGTACCTTATTAATCGTGTGTTATCTCAAGTCTCGGTAAAAAAGTCGGTTTAAAATTTAGCATTTCAAGTTAATTCCCAATTTAAAGAAAAATAATTCCATTTTTATTTGAAAATAATCCAGAATTTATTAATTCAAAATTTTCTTATAT
The DNA here is from genome assembly GCA_030761205.1 of Fremontodendron californicum. Classification (NCBI taxonomy): domain Eukaryota; kingdom Viridiplantae; phylum Streptophyta; class Magnoliopsida; order Malvales; family Malvaceae; genus Fremontodendron; species Fremontodendron californicum. Next base: position 2,271,786 of record JAULJL010000033.1, read on the forward strand.
TCCCCAACAAACGTGGCAAAATATAGAAATTTTTATTAGTTTGGAAAACTTTCCGAATCATTCTCATTTTAAAGAAGATATTCCGTTATTAATGATAATTGATGATATCCTCCCAGCAAACCCGGCAGAGAACTCATGAATTATTTTAATTCGGGAATATCTTTATTTTATTGAAAATCAATGTCTTATTTTAAAACATATTTTAAAAAATATGAATACGAAAATGTGTGACATAATAAAGATGACATGAAATAATCTAAATGAAATGATATAACCTTAGTGTCATAATATATTCTAGATGAAATGAATATAACCTAAGTGACATAACATATTCTAAATGAAATGCAATATCCTAAATATCATGATATGTTCTAAATGAGATGAAATAATTTAAACGACATGGCAAATTTAAATGATATGACATATTCTTCAAAATATAATCTAAATAACATGGAATATAATCTAAATGACATGAAACATGAAATAATACTATCATATAATATGCATGAAAATAAAAATAATAATGCATGAGCATAGTATATGCTAAATAATATGACAAAAATAAATAATTAAATAAAAAGCATAGGATATCATGAAATACTCAAAACCATATAACAATCAATATAATACCAAAATTTTAAATAAAAAATAAAAACACCATGAAAATTATCATAGCAAACATCACATTTATATAGTATGCATGAATATGGAAAATGCAATGCATGAAAATGTATTTTTTTCCTTTAATTAAGGAAATCCGTATATCTAAAAAGATATCCGGCTACCTTAGGAAAATATATCAAATTAAAATTTCTAAAATCGAAATACTTTGTGATTGTTTGAAAACAATTTTGGAAAACTTAGATTAAAAATAAAAACCTAGCTAACCCCTTTTTAAATGGCTCTAATTTCCTTAGTTTAAAATCTTGGACTTGACCACCCTTAACCCGAGGTTTATGAAATCATTTTTAGAGTTTAAAATGGCTTAGAAACTACCCTAAGACAGTAGCTAAACTTCCTAATCAGCCCCCTCGAAGTAACTTAGCCAAAATAGAAGAATAAATTTTCTTCAAATTCAAATCTGACTCCACTGTTCAGTTTTAGAACACGATTTTTGAACCTATTTTAAAAATTCAAAAAAAAATCTAAAAAAAATACTGGAGACTCAGTACATGTAAAATTGCACGGGAAAAATTGGCTTAATTTTCTGATAAAAGATGACTGTCCAGAAAAATCAGGAAAGTACAAGTACTGGGTGAAAAAAACTGTTTTGCCAAAACACATTAGGTCTAGGTCAAAACATGCATGAAAAAACAAGACAGCAACCATAAGAAAAAAAGGGTCATTCGGCCACCCTAGTAATATGTTAAAAAAAATTGGTTATTTTAGGTTTTTTAAAGAAAGTATCAAGAAAGAACATGAATAAGAAACTTAAAAAAATTTATTTTCAAATTAAAATCAAAAGAAACTCACAAAAATGTCAATGAAAATAGAAAAATCAAGAAATGAAAAGCAAGGAAAGTATAAGAGTATGGTGCTTTAAGCAACCTCTCAAAGCTATATTGCAAGCCTTTCTTTCTCTTCCTTTCTTTGCCTTCCTAATCTTTTCTTTTTTTGCCTTTCAAAAATGGAGAGAATATCAGCCAAACAAGAGTGTGAATGAGTGAAAATGAAAGAGTGAGCCCTCTCCCCTTGTAGTGGCCGATTGGCCTAGGAAAAACCTAGGAGGTTCTATAATTTTTTTAACAAATTTGATCCTATGGCCCTCAATCCAAGATGCCTTCTATGTAGGATTCTAACCCTTAGATTAGAATCATCAACCCTTGAATTATGATGTCATAAAGATGTCATAAATAGGCTCTCTCTCCAACCATTGGTCCATGTGTTGCAAATTCAAAGGCTTGATCACAAAAAATAACTACCTTCCTCTTCATTGTTGGCCTTTTGATTAAAAATCAGAAAATATCTACCCAACAATGGGCCTTGGTCGGCTGACCCTTCCTCTTCCAGCCCATGCTTCAATTTTTTAAAAACAAGAAAAGGCTCTTTTCGGTTTCTTCGGTAAAATGACCTTTTTGTCCCCCGAACCTAAATAAATAGAAAACGATCTCCAAATTCAAAAATTATTTTTTTAATACTTACAAAATAATAAATAATTTAATTCTGGAAATTTTGAAAATTTTTCGAGTCCATTTGCTATTTTTTTGGATTTTTTCTTCTAAAATTGCCCTTTTATGCACTCAAACTTTCACCATTTTTAAACGAGCTCCGAATCCAGATTTTTCTTCACTAATCTCTTCCAAATAATTTAAAAGTATGATCTAGAAGTTTTCATAATTTTTGGAACTCATTTATTATTTTTTTAGGATTTATCTGCTTGAATTACTACATAATGGGCCCGGGATTTGGCCATTTTGCAAACGAACTCCGAATCCGGATTTTCTTTCGCCAATCTCTTCCAAATAATTTAAGAATGAGATCTGTAAAGTTTCAGAATTTTTGGAGCTCATTTGGTATTTTTTCGGGATTTATCTTCTTGAATTTCTACATAGGGGAACCGAGATTTGGCCATTTTGCAAACGAACTCCGAATCTAGATTTTCTTTCGCCAATCTCTTCGAAATGATTTAAGAATGAAATCTGCAAAATTTTAGACCTTTTGGAGTTCATTTGCTATTCTTCCCAAATTTTCCAATTTTGCCCTTTTACATCCGAAGCTCGGTTTTGCTCAAGACAAGTCCGATTTCTAGATTTTCTTTTTCTGGGCTTTTGTCATATATTGAATTGGAGTTGGTCCAAAAAATCCCAATATTTACTATCAAATTCCCTTCCCTTCCGATTTGATTTTTCCTTTTTCTCACTATTGGGAATTTCCTCGTTTTTTTGTTTTTCCTCCAATCTGCTCTTTTCTCGGATTTTCTTCAAACTGAGCCTTGTGCTATCCTTGGTTACTCACTGCTCATCAATTAGGGGCTTTAGTTTTATCTAATCGGGCCATTTCTGTAATTTTCTTCAATTTCACCAAAATCCACCAAAAACCCTAATTCTCGATTTTCTTCCGGATTGACTTTTCTTTCAGTTTTTCTTCCAAGTAGCTTCTCCATTACCCTTAGTCAGTGCTTATCTTTCATTTGGAACCTTCAATTTTGGCCAATTTGATTGTTTAAGCTCTTTTCTCCAAATTTCTCGAACTAGGGTTTCCTTTCTACTGAATCTCCGTAACCCAACTTTCGAACTCCATATCTTTCAATATAGACCTCAGATTATCAAAATTCATTCGCCTTTTTTCAATTGAGCTTTAAATCTTGATTTTGAAAGTGGGTTGACTTTTTCAGTAGTTGACTTTTTCAGTAGTTGACTTTTTGGGGTTGACTTTTCGAGGTTGACTTTTTATGCTCGCCTTCTTAGACTAAGTCTCGGAGTACCACCTGCAGGATGAAAAAAGTCTTTTTACATTCTAAAACACCAATTTAGGAAGAAAACATACCTATTTTAGTGTTCCGGACAAAATTAGGTGTCTACACGTATCAAACCATCAACATTTAAAAAGTACGACCCGATCTCCCACACCAAAATATTCTAACTCCAGAATATCTAACAACATTCCATAAAATTCATGCGAAGAATCGTTATAACAGTCGCCTTTGACGCATACACCGCTATTCATGGTTTTTCGATTTTTTCCATAATCTAATGTATGGAACTTGAAACCATTAACGAAATATCCAGAATAACACCAACCCATATGTCCTCGACCATGAGTAACTCAACTATACGAGAGTTATGTTGAATTGAACCTTGCTGAACCTATGAACAATAAAATTAATAATATATAATACAAGTGTTTACGAACATCATCAATTTCTGCAAACCGATTATTCTGACACTTTACACAAGGGCATCTAATTCTATTGTCCTTTATGTACTCCCTATAAGCATATGCAAACCTAAGAATTTTTCAACTCCATTCAAATACTCATTACTAATATATTGAGAATCGTCCAACCACCTATACATCCAAGATTTATCGTGCTCCATTGTCTAAACCTAAGTAAGCTATGAACAATACAACAATACAATAACACAATAAACAAAATGGTCTGAGTAAACAGAATAACACAATAACATAACAATCACAATGACACAATAAATACAAAACAATCAACGAAAAATAATCACAATAACACATTGTACAATTTTATAACTAACAATCATAAAAAAGAAATTTAGTTTATAGCTATATATTTAGAGACAAAAATATATGGTAATGAAGGTCCAAATTATTAACAACTATGATTCTACTTTATATTTTGTTCCTACATAATTAGTTTTATAATTGGCGTCATTTCTTTAAGTTTTATATAAGTAACATTTTATAAACAATTATTTTATGTGTTTATTTCAACACAATGTTATTATATTTTATAAATGCACTTGAAATTTATATATTATACTAAAACATGTAAATTAGTGTTTTAATTAACATCAATATGAAGAAAATGCATCGTGATTGTTAATTATGAATATTTTTAAACATAAGCCCGTACATAAAGATTCTTAATGTCCTTGGGCAGAGACAATTAAGATTGTTTCAGAGTATTATTTTGGAGTAGACCTAAAAACTATAGGAAGCTCGGTCACACTCCAGTTTGTTAATTCATAACCCGGTAGACATGGGCGCACCACCCAACTTGCATCTCTATTTCCCATTTCTTCTTCCCCAGCCATACAGATTACCATTTCTTGCATCTGTTCTTCCTTGCTCATGTAGAACTTCTCAAAGGCTTGTTCTATCATTACTAACATATTATCGGCATCCTTCTCCCCAAACTCAAAACGAGCCGAACGAAATATGTGAAGGATTGGTGGAAAAGTCATGGGCTCCCACTCTATATCCACACCCGAGAGACGGGCCATCCTTCTCTTTCGATTAATCTCCATTTGTTTCCTCTTTTCATGAGCTTTTGGGAGATATCCAAGACCAAATCGGTCTTTATTCCCGGTTACTTCAATTGCGCTGGCTATCCCTTAGAGATATTCCCTTTCATGTTCTGCAGCCTTTACATACTGTAATTTTCACCGCCAACCTGGTATTCCTGGACAACTTCGGTTTTGGAATTTTATGTCCTTCAGTGATGAACACAGCATTAATGAATTCCAGTGACCTGAATGAGCATTCTACAGCATCCTCATTCGGTTTTACGTAGGGGGAATCAGTGGACGCAGAGGCTAGGATGTCCTCCTCTCCCGATACGCTGACCAGGCGTCCTTCCATTTCAAACTTCAATTTCTGGTGGAGAGATGATGGTACTGCCCCAGCAGAATGGATCTATGGCCTTCCTAATAATCAGTTGTAAGATGGGGTAATGTCCATAACTTGGAAATCAACCTTATAGGTAAAGGGACCTATCTCAAATGGGACCTCAATGGTTCCCATCACTTCCCGTCGGGTACCATCAAAGGCTCTGACTATAGTGTGCCTTGGTAGCATGTAGGACATGTCGACCGACAATTTAGACACGGTCGCCAAGGGCACCACATTCAAAGAAGAACCATTATCCAGGAGTATTCGTGGCAGAATGTGTCCTTTACAGGTAGTCGTGATATGAAGGGCTTTAGTAGATCCTACATCGTTGGGTGGTAACTCATCATAACTGAAGGAAATGTAATCATCTGCTGTGATGTTCCCCACTAACTGATCTAACTTCTCCACTGATATGTTGTGGGCCACATATGCTTGATTCAAAATCCTTAGCAGGGCATTTCTATGCGGCTTTGAGTTTAGCAACAGTGAAAGGACCGAAATCTTTGCTGGTTGACGGTGCAGTTGTTCTACCACACTGTACTCGCTGTGTTTTATAAACTTCAAGAATTCGCAAGCCTCTTTCTCATTCACCGGTTCTTTCACCAAGTTAATCGAGGTTGAATTTTTCTCCATTCCCTTTGACTGATCTATCTCTATATGGGTCGGTTCTGCTACTCTTTTACCTTTGTCAAATCCCCTTACCTTTTCATCGGACTTTCTTCAACAGCTCCGGGGGCATCGCATCTACCACTGCTAGTTAGATGTCCTACACCTATTATATCTGTTGCTGTTTGCTGACTTGAAGAGCTCGGTGTTACCATACTGCAATCATATCTCCAAGGTGCGGCCTTATTCTCCTTGTATGGGAAAGAAGATGGTAACTTTATAATCAACTTTGGCATGGTTTCTTCATTACCCAAGATAGTCTTTTCTTTCGGCTCATCATAATAAATAACCAAAGGTTTGCCCACCCCATAACTAGTTGTATTCTCAGTAGTATCTACCTCTTCCTCTATTTCTTCATGAACCTTGGCTAAGAAACCTTCGCACCCCTGTATAGTGTGACCCTTACATCTGTGAAACGGACAAAAATCCTCTATCTTGCTTGCAACCATTTTCAAACTAGATTTTCCATGAACTAACCCAGCCTTGACCATCTCAAGCCATACTTTTATCATTGGCGTCTTCACCTCACTGATATCTCTTTTTACCCTGCCAACTTCCCCTAACAAAATCGCATTCACCTTGGCCTCCGTGTGATTAGGTAATGGGTTACCCGCAACATTAGGCCCGTTTTTAGATCCGAACTTTACGACCCTAGTATCAATTAAGCTTTGGACCTTTCGTTTAAAAGTGAATCAATCCTCAGTCCAATGCCCCAGAACCGCGTGATATGCACAGTTAGCATTTGCATTATACCATTTGGGATATGGTGGTTTCAAGGGTTGGAGGTATACTGGTGCAACGAGCTACCTCTGTAACAGTTTAGGGTATAACTCACCATAGGTTGTAGGAATAGGATTAAATTGAGGCTTTTGATTTTTCCTTGGTGGTCTTTGGTCGTTGCGAATGATATTCTAGGTATTTGGTACAGTGTTTTAGGGAATGGCTATTTGCAAGGATATGCTAGTTGGGTATGGTTGTTGTGGTATGGTTGTGTAATGAAAAGGGTTTTGGGTAAGGTGGTTTACGGTAGTGTAGTAGGGATTGTATGCTGGGTAAGGTGTATAAGGTGCAGGAGGTGTATAGGGACGATGGTTATAACTGAATGTATGAGTTTCCCCTTCTTTCTTTTTGGCGGGGATTGTCTTTTTTGGAATAGCAGATTCTCCATCTTCCATCTTTCCACTCTTAATGGCGGCTTTTATCATTTCACCAGATATGACCATATCCGCAAAATCCTTAGTGACACTACCCACCAACTTGTCATAGTACGGTGTCTTTAAAGTGTTGATGAAAAGAACAGTAGTTTCCTTACTGGTCAGAGGGGGTTGCACCTAAGTGGCCAGATCTCTCCACCATTGAGAATACTGCTTGAAGCTTTCAGTAGCTTTTTTGTCCATGTTTTGCAGGGATAATCTGTCAGGTATCATATCAGATACGTGCTTGTAGTGTTCCACAAAGGCTCTGGCCAAATCCATCCAAGAGTAGATCTTAGTTTGGGTCAACTAATTATACCAATGGGTTGCAGAACCTATTAAGCTGTCTTGGAAGTAGTGAATGAGTAGCTTCTCATCCTCATCATGTCCCGTCATTTTCCAACAGTACATGGTTAAGTTTTCTAACAGGTTGGTGCTTCCATCATACTTCTCAAAATCTGGTACCTTAAACTTAGAGGGAATTACCCAGCCATGCACCAGACTCATTTCCTTGGCATCCAGGCTGCCAAATAATTATGCACCTTCCACGACCCTTAACCTCTCTTCCAATAATCGATACTTTCTCTGTGATTTAGTAGATTCAATCTTTTCAATTCGGCCATCTTCGCTTTCTCTTTCTCAGTGAGCTCTTCAAAATTTGGAACATCAACAGGATCAGTTGGGTCAGCCCCAATGTTAACATTTTCAGGAACCTAGTTCTATGTTTCTACCATCGGTCGGATATAAACAAAAGGTGTTGCCCCTGTTGGAAGCTCATTTCCAGCATTTTGGGATGTTTGGCCATTTAATTGCACGGCTTCAGGTTAGCCCTCTTGATTTACTACCACTCTTCCCGCAACTGGATTCTCAACCGACCCTTTCTGCCTAAGCATGGCATTCATTATTCCATAAGCTTGGCCATTTTCTCTCTCGATTCTTCCTAGGATTTATCCAATTGCTCTTGTAGTTCCTTCTAAGCTCTTTCCATCCTTTCGATACGGGAAGTCTGTTCGTTTTCCATAATTCTGGCCTGAGATCTGGTATTATAATGGCGCTGAAAGTCTGGTTCTTTTGGAGGATGCCCAATTTTTACCTTAAGTTCAAAAAACATGGATTAGAACTCTGTGATTTATTCTTTATGTTTTATTATGAATGAATGAATATATAATGGAATGAATAAATGAATGAATATGTATAATAAATGAGTAAATGAATGAATATATAATGAAATGAATAAATGAATGACTAAGTACATGAATATGTATAATAAATAATGTATGAATGCATTTGAAAGTATTGGCCCCGGGATAATTTCAACCAAACGGTCTTCCATTGATTTATGAAATTAAATACATCAAGGATAAAATAATAAGATCTATCCTAAGGCAATCCAATAGTTTTCCCATCTATTTCAAAGTGTCATTACAAAGTGATGGTCCTAAAGTAACCTTCCCAGATCTCTGACTTTCCTTCACAATCCCCCTTTTGATTGCCTTGCCTTTCAATCTGGCCCGTAATCCTTTCTTTTCCAACTGACATCTTAATAGTTCAGTAGAAACAACAGTGTGTGAGCTTTCCTTGACTTGCTTCTCTTGCTCGAGTCTATAGGCTTGGGCTTCCTCATGTTTCACTCTCTCTTTCCAGTAGTCATTTTCTTTTTTGAGATAGTTGACCTCTTTCTGCCATAACCCGGAAGACTTCACGGTCCCTTCAAATTTTAGTTCAAAATGAAACTTTTTATTTTCCAAGTGTAATTCCTCAAGATCTTCCTTGACAGTATCCCTTTCTCTCTTGACCTTTTCCACTTCCCTTTCCCGAATCAATTCCCTAGTCTTCAAGTCATTGATCTCTTCTTGGAGTAGGGCAATCTCTTTACTCATTCGGACTTTTTCTTTCTCAAATTCTGACTTCGCAATTTCTAAATCCGATGGCACTTCTTCCAATTATAGATCTGTCAGTGAGATATCCCTCTCATCGGGCGCTAATAGTCTATCGTTAACTCTCCTGGCTCTCTATACCATGTAATCTGGTGTGACAATGTCAGCATATCGAGCCACCTTTATTCGATGAGTCTTCTTCCATGCTTCAACTATTTCCCGCACCTTTCTTGAGTACCCTCCTCTCTGTAGGTAAACTCTAATAAACCCAGCTCGTGAGACGCGGGCATGAATTGCCTAGAATCGACCTGTCTTTGCACCAATAAAGGTGCGTAACTCACAGCTCCCCAAATCCCGAGTAGTGGAACCCCCGGCTTGTCCCCACATTTTTACAATATCGGCATAGGAACCATCCATGGAGCTCTCCAAGTTACCATCTCACCCTTAAGATTCCAGAGCATGTTGATCCATCGCTCTTCATTTATGTCCTCGGGCCAATCCTTCTTAAGAAACTCGCTGATCGGTACTAGGGTTTTCATGTACGATTTAAAAGAAACATCCTCCCTCTTCCAAAAATGACTCTGAATCCAAACATAGAGGAGTTGTTTACATCCCCTGAATCTCTCTTTTTTCTGCTCGCTTGCAAAAATTCAAAGACCGTATTGTTTCTGCTATGATGGCTAGGGACAGATCTATCTTCTACCTTAACCTTTCAAAAAGGTCAACTACAGCTAACTCGACACGTCCTAGTGTCCCTTGGAAAATAACCAAACCATATATGGCTAGGGCGAAGATATCCCTAGCGATCTCTCTATTCGAGTGGCTTCAGATCAAAGATTGGAGGGCGTCCCAAGGGATACACTCACTTTTCCCTTTATTAAGCATATGCCCATCGACCCATTTGCTGTCTATTCCCACAATCTTAGCTAACCTCTTTTTAAACCCCAATGTCTTCGATTCAAATAAATTCGATCCGGGATGATATCCTCAATACGCAACAAAGTTGAGTACTCCTCTATGTCGGTCATATCTTCCTTGTTGAAGGTGGAGCATCGGTAGGCAGGATTCCATAACTGCATCATAGCCCGAATCAACTCGTTATTAACTCTGACTGGTATCAACAAAGCTATGTCTCCGTATATCTGAGTGAAAGCCTTCTTTTCTGACATATCCCACTGATTCCAAATGTTTGTCAACCCACGGAGATCATTCTGCCGGACATCTAATTCTACCCATTCTGGCAACACTAACACATATCCCTCTTTCAAGCAATCCCCGTTTCTTCGTTGATCCGACTCTGAGCGCTCTTTTACCACTGCATGCTCTTCCACTATCGAAGTAACCCGACCCTCCATGAAAGCCTTTTTTGATGAAGACTATCCCAAGGCCAATAACCTTCTCTATGTATTATGATGACAAAAAAAATGCATGAAAATTAAACAAATTAATAAAGGTGAAGAAATCGAATAATAACAAATAGTATAAACAAAACAAATGTTCCAACGAAAATAAATGCATGAAAAAGAAACAAGTTAATAAAGGTGAAGAACTCAACTAATAAAAATAGTGTAAAATAAACAAATGTCCCAACGAAATATCGGCATTACGATGCCTTTGGGATATTAAACTTATCACGGGCGAAACGATGTGCGTTCATCATCGCCCGATTTGCAAAACTTATTCGGAATGTAAAATAGGTAACAAAAGGTAGGAAATGTCCCTCCATGTGTTCCTAACTTCCGTATATCTATCAAAAATTCGAAAAGACTTCACCTATATGGTTCACTATATGTGGGTGAATGAAGTTCTAAAAAGGCCTTGAATTGATCCTCACTATTGCCTATGAAGGCTAGTAACGCACCCCGATAAAAACGGGTTCAATTCGTTAGAATATATTTCCCTAGCCCAGCGGAGGATCAATCACGAGAGCTTAGGTAATTTATACTCCGGAAGTATTTTGCTAGCCCATGCGGAGGGTCAATCACGAGAGCGTAGCTACTTTACTTCCACTTAAAGGGACAGAACACGGGTATAGAGCTCATGTTATGCAAATGCAAGTGTAGTGTGTGAGAAGGAACAACAAACCTTTCACCACCTATTCTACACCCCTTATTCTAAATACCCCGATAAGATTAAACAACGTAAAGCATCAGTTAAGAAAAGAAAGATAATATACAACGAAATAAACAGAGAACAATAATAATATGTATGTACATGAATATAAATATGAACATATTCAAAAACATTTTATTATTTTCAAAATTCTCCTTTTTATTAAAAAAAATATGAGAATTAAAATTAAATACCGGATAAAACTGACAAAATTGAGACTTTCGATAACACGCGACTAATTTTAAGCCTGACTCTCTAAGTGTCCGCAGTGGAGTCGCCAAGCTGTCGCAACCTAAAAAAAAACAAGCCTTATCGCGAGACATTACTCGTTAAGTGTGACATTGGGGTAACAGAGGAAAAGACGACTTAATTCCTCTTGAAATAAAATGAGGGTTTGAAAACAACCTTGAAAAAGAAATGGAGTCGCCACCAATCTTTTTTGGCTAGATGTGATCGGCCACCTATTCAAACCGATTTTATTAAACATTTTAAAATTAATTAAAACATTAAAAAAAAAACAATTTCGAAGTCTGCGCTTTTAAACTAGAGAAAAAAAAAAGCTCTCTGGAGTCGATTACATGCGAGGAAGGATTAGCACCCCAACAATGCCTGTATAAAACGGTACCTTATTAATCGTGTGTTATCTCGAGTCTCGGTAAAAAGTCAGTTTTGAAACTAGCATTTTAAAATAATTCCCATATTAAAGAAAAATAATCCCATTTTTAATCGAAAATGATCCGGAATTTATTAACTTAAAATTTTCCTATATTCCCTGGCAAACCTGGCAAAATACAGAAATTTTTATTTATCTAAAAAATCTACGAATCAATCTTATTTTTTGATAGAAAGATATTCCGTTGTTAATGATAATTGATGATATCCTCCCCAGCAAACCTGGCAGAGAACTCATGAATTATTTCAACTCGAGAATATCCTTATTTTTTAAAAAACATGATCTTTTGGAAAACATTTTTTTTAAAAAGGTTATGAATATGCAAATCAATACTAATGACATAGCATATGAGTGAATGACATGGCATGCTTGACATGGCATAATCTAAATGACATGGTAGAATCTAAATGATATGGCAAAGATCTAAATAAAATGACAAGAATTAATGACATGATAAAAACCGAGATGACGTATTAGAATTCTATATGACATAGCAAAAATCTAAATTAAATGGCAAGAATTAATGACATGATAAAACCTAGATGATATATTAGAATTCTATATGACATGGCAAAATCTAAATTAAATGGCAAGAATTAATGACATGATAAAACCTAGATGACATATTAGAAATCTATATGACATAGCAAAAAAATCTAAATTAAATGGCAAACATTATCATAGAATATTCATAATTATGCCATAATCAAAATGACAACATAAAATCTAAATCAAAGCAATGACATCACTATAGAATATTCACATATATATATATGTGAATTTATAAGACCAAAATAGCAAAAATTAAATGTAATGAAGTATGCATGAATATGAAAAATGCAAATACATGGAAATGTATTTCTCCCACAAAATAAGGATATTTGTATATCTAAAAAGACATCCGACTACCTTTGGAAGAGACCTAAGTTGGATTTTCTAACTCGGATTTAAAAATAAAATAAAAAAAATCAAAATTTTTTAATAGAATAAAACTTGGCCGAAAATACCCTTTAAAAGGCTCTAATATTTCCTAGTTTTGAAACCCGGGATTGACCAAACTTGACCCGACTCTTAAAAAATCAAATTTTATGATTAAAATAATTTGGAAACTAACCTAAAACAACAACTAATGTTTTAAATCAGCCCCCTTTTAGTGCCTTAAACAAAACATAAAATTATTAATTCATAAAAAAAATCTGACTTTTCTGACTAGTTTTGGAAACCAATTTTTTTACCCCTCTAAAAAATTTCAAAAAAATATAAAACAATTATGGGAGATTTAGAACATGTCTATGGTAAAAAATCAGCTTAATTTTTAGACTAAGAATGACCTACGAAAATTCATGAAAGACAAAACTATGGGTAAAAAACTGTTTAACCAAAAAACATTTTTTAACCTTTGATAAAAATGTCCAAAAATCAAAATAAAAATATTAGGGACTCCTCTAAGGTCGTACAACCAATGGTAAAAATTTCTAAAAATTTGGACAAGGGTTGCCTAATGAGAAAAAATCATAAAGTTAGAAAATCCAACCTGTACAAATTTTAATTTTCCAGAAGCATGCTCATGAGTGCTTGGCTTTGAGCCATTGATTGGCTTAAGTCAAAATTCAAGAGGGAAATGTAAAAATGCATGAAATAAATGACATGGAATATTCATGACCTGGTGTCTAAGTGACATGGAAGGTGACATGGCATATGATAATGGCATAATGCTTAAATGACATGTAAAATGACATTGAATAATAAAAATGAACTAATGCTTAAAGTGACATGGAAAATGACATGGAATAATAAAAATGACCTAAATGTCCAAGTGACATGGAAAATTACATGGAATAATAAAAATGACCTAAATGTCCAAGTGACATGGAAAATGACATGGAATAATAAAAATGAACTAAATGTCTAAGTGACATGGAAAATGACCTAAATGCCTAAATGACATGGAAAATGATATGGCATGCAAAAATGACCTAAATGTCTAAGTGACATGTAAAATGACATGGCATATAAAAATGGCCTAAATGCCTAAATAACATGTAAAATGACATGGCATATGAAAATGGCCTAAAGCTTAAATGACATGTAAAATGACATGGCATAAAAAAAATGACCTAAATAACTCAATGACATGTAAAATGACATGGCATATGAGAATGACCTAAAGCTTAAATGACATGTAAAATGACATGGCAAATGAGAATGACCTAAAAGCCTAAATGACATGTAAAATAAAAATGACCTAAATGACTAAATGACATGTAAAATAAAAATGACCTAAATGACTAAATGACATGTAAAATGACATGGCATATGAAAATGGCCTAAAGCTTAAATGACATGTAAAATGACATGGAATAATAAAAATGACCTAAATGGCTAAATGACATGAAAAATGACATGTAAAATGACATGGAATAATAAAAATGACCTAAATGGCTAAATGACATGTAAAATGACATGGCATATGAAAATAGCCTAAAGCTTAAATGACATGAAAAATGACATGGAATAATAAAAATGATCTAAATGGCTAAATGACATGTAAAATTACATGGCATATGAAAATGGCCTAAAGCTTAAATGACATGGAGCATGAAAATGGCCTAAAGCTTAAATTGACATGTAAAATAAAAATGACCTAAACTATATGACAAATAGCCACAATATGCAAAAGTATGTCATAAAATCAAAAGAACAAAATGGTTAGCAAGAATATAAATATACATGAAAATAAATAATAATAGAAATAAGCAAATTAAAGTAAGCAAATAAATAAAATAAAAAATATGGAAATGGACTCCATGGTTGGTTTCGATACGTGATCCCGAGTCGCGGGGGACCCGTTCGAGTGAGGGGCGAAACAGAAGCAGAGGAAAAGACGACTTAATTCCTCTTGAAATAAAATAAACGGTCGAGGGTATGAAAACGACCTCGTAACATGGAGTCACCACCAATCTTTTTTAGCTAGGTGTGATCGGCCACCTATTAAAACCGGTTTTATAAAACATTTTAAAATTAATTAAAACATTTTTCAAACCAATTTCAAGTCTGCGTTATAAACCAGATAAATCCAAGAAGCGGGTTCGGGAGTTGGTTACGTGCGGGAAAGGATTAGCACCCCCACAACACCCATATAAATTAGTACCTTATTAATCGTGTGTTATCTCAAGTCTCAGTAAAAAGTTGGTTTTTAATTTAGTATTTCAAGTTAATTCCCAATTTTAAGAAAAATAATTCCATTTTTAATTGAAAATGATCCGGAATTTATTAATTCAAAATTTTCTTACATTCCCCGACAAAATCGGCAAAATATAGAAATTTTTATTTATTTGGAAAACTTTCCGAATCATTCTCATTTTTTGAAAGAAAGATATTCCTTTATTAATGATAATTGATGATATTCCCTCCAACAAACCCGGTAGAGAACTCATGAATTATTTTAACTTGGGAATATCTTTATTTTTATTGAAAATCATTATCTTTTTCAAAATATTTAAAAATATGAACATGAATATGTATGACATAAATAAAATGACATAACAAAGTCTAGATAATATAATGCAACCTAAATGATATGACATAATTTAAATGACATAGTATATTCTAAGTAACATGAAAAACCTAAGTATCATGGTATATCCTAAATGAGATAACATGATTTAAATGACATGGCAATTTTAAATGATATGGCATATTTTAAATGACATGGTATGTTATAAATAAAATAACTTAAATGACATGGAATATCATCTAAATGACAAGAAATGGTATGAAATTAAAATAAAGCTAACATATAATATGCATGAAAATGAAAATAAAAATAAAAAATAATAATGCATGAACATAGCATATACTAAACAATATGACAAAAATAACTAAATAAAAAGCATAGGATATCATGAAACATTCAAAATCATATGGCAAACAAATATAAGATCATAAAATATGAATTTAAATAATAATAATATCATGGATAACATCATAGCAAAAATCACACATTTAAATAAAATGCATGAACATGGAAAATGCAATGCATGAAAATATATTTTTTCCTCTAAATAAAGAAATCCATATATCTAAAAAGATATCTGACTACCTTACCTTAGGAAAATATGTCAAATTAGATTTTCTAAAAAAACAAAACTTTGTGATTGTTCGAAAACAATTTTGAGGAAAACTTGAATAAAAATTAAAACCCTTACCAAACCCCTTTTAAAATGGCTCTAATTTCCTAAGTTTTAAAATCCTGGACTTAACTACCCTTAACCCAAGATTTATAAAATTATTTTTAAAGTTCAAAAAGTCTTATAACTACCTTAAGGAAGTAGCTAAATCTTCTAACCAACCCCCTCTAAATGCCTTAGCCAAATTCAACCATTATTCCTATTTTGATTTCAAATCTGCCTCTACTGTCCGATTTTGCCACACGATTTTTTAGCCTATTTTCAAAAATTCAAAAAAATATATAAAAAAATACTAGAGACTCAGAACACGTAAAACTACATGATAAAAAATTGTCTTAATTTTTTTATTAAATATGACTGCCCAAACAAATCACAGAAGTTCGAGTACTGGGTGAAAAAACTGTTTTCTCAAAACACATTTTTTCCTTTGATAAATTCATTCAAAAATCAAAGTATAAATTGTTGGAGATCATTCTAAAGACCTAAGGATAGTAGCTAAACATTTAAAAACCTTGGACAAAAATTGGCTAAGTAAAAAAAATCACAAAGGTAGAACAATCAATTTCACAATTCCTTAATTTTCCACAAGTATGCTCGAGAGAGCATGACTTTGAGCCATTAATTGGCCTAAGTCACAAATCAAGTGGCAATGACATGGAATGCATGAACATACAGCAAATGAAATGTATGAAATGCATGGTCTAAAGGTCTAAATGGTAAAGGAAATGCATGACAATTCAAGACAACCTAAATGCCTAGCATGAATTTGCAAGGCAATAAATGCTATCCTAACTCAATATGCATGCAATGCTTGATAATGTGAATGTGACTAAGACCTAATATGTTGTGAATATGCATGAAAATGCTAATGTAACCTAAGACCTAAATAACATAGTAATGCATGACAATACCAATGTGATTTAAGACTCAATATGCATGGCAATACCAATATGGCCTAGACCTAAAATGTAAAGAACATGCATAGTAATACTATGAACATACAATGACCCATGAAACTAATGTCAATGCTGGAACAAACAACAACTAATTCACAATTTCAAGATATGATAATGCAAAGCATGTTACCTAAACAAATGCAAATGCATGACAAGGCAAGGGATGCATGAAGAGGCCAAATGATCACATGAGACTCTAATGCAATCCTAAATGACACAAGTACATGACAAATCATATTAAGATGCATAATGTCATAACATTTTCATAAGCATATATCATACTAAAATCAAAATGCACAAGCTCATGGCATAGAAATGCAAGCAAGTTAAGAAACAAAAGGAAAATGCACATGTAAGGACTACAAAAAGTGAAGTGCCGAATGGTCATGAAAAAAAATAGCATTTTATCATAGCATTTTCATAAGCACATGGCATACTAAAATAAAAATGTACAAGTTCATGGCATGGAGATGCAAACAAGTTAAGAAACAAAAGGAAAATGCACATGCAAGGCATACAAAAAGTGAAATGCCGAATGGTCATGAAAAAAATGATGGAAATGCAAACATGTAAGACATGATACATGAAAAAAATGCACAACATGAGCATATGAACAAACATGGCCGAATATGCAAGAATACAATATCAAGCATGGAAATGAAATATATAAGTAAATATAGCATAGAAAATAATGTAAAGAACATATATATATATATATAAGATTTAACATAGACATGCAAAATAAATAACAAGCAAAACTAGTAAGTAAAACAAGGAAAGTTAAGCTCCATGGTTGGTATCAAATGGGCATAGCCTCTCACCTAACCATAATCACTTGGTCTAGCCAAGATCATGAAGCCTTTCCATCTCAAGAAAATAGAAAATAAACCATGCAAAACATAAAATAAGGTGAGCTTCATGGTAGGTAAAAATTGGCATAGCCTCTCTCCTAACCATGGTCACTTGGTCTAGCCAAGATCATATAGCCATTTCAACCTTTTTTCTTCATATTTTGTAAAAAATCAGAACCTTAGAATACTCTAAAAACCTTTTAAAAATCATTTTTCACAACAACATGAAAGGAAGAAAAAAAAAGAAACAAACAAGGCAAGTAAATGTGCCATATTCGGCCATAGCATGAAACCATAATAAAAAAAAAAATTGTTTTCCACCATTTTAATGAAGAAAAAGAGATGAAAACATAAGTAAACATTAAAAAAAAACTTTATTTCTATGAAAAATATAGTAGGAAAACAAGATAGAAAATCAAGAAAACACCTTGGAAATCAAGAAGAAAGCTAAGCTAGAGCTTGGTAGAGATGACTACCTTCAAGCTCTCTATTGAAAACCTTCTTTTTTCTTTCTTTGAAAACCTTTTTCTTTGCCAAATTAGCTACTATTTCCAACTAAAAAACATATGAAAAAATGAAATCATCCTCCTCCCTTTAGCCTTGGCCGAATGGCCCTCTAGCCCTTGGATGGGAATTGCACTTTTTCTCCTCCAATCTTGGCCTTTAGATTAAGATATCTTGATGACAACATAAAAATGTCATCTTGCCAATTGATAGCAGCCCTTAAGATGTGTACTCAGCCCTTGTAGTAACATTATCCCTTAGATGCAAAAGAGGACCAATCCCATGACTCCCTTGCTTGCACCTCTTGAGTGCCTACCCTTGGATGAGTTGTGCTCTTCCATTCTTGGTCATTGGATGAGGACAACATAAAAATTACATCTTGTAGATTAAATCCAGACCTCAACATATGTACTCAACCCTTGTAGATGGCCTAAGCCATTGGATGAAAAGAGATAATCCCATGCACTCCCCTGATCAACCAAATGGATGCTCACCCTTGGATGAATTGTGCTCATCTTTTTTCTTTCATTCTTGGCAATTAGATGAGGGTTCTTTCATGACAAATAAAAATTTCATCTTGGCATTTAAACTTGGCCATTGGATGGTGCATTAAACTTTCCTACAAGGCACCTAAGCCATTGGATGAATGGGGGATCATTTGCATGGTGTTAATGGTAGCATGTGGCTTGATAGTGACTAGGGAATTAAATTACTCAAGCTTCCTTCTTCTCCTCTATGTTGGCTGACCAAGGGAAGAAAAAATCCCAGCAATTCCTTCTTCTTTCATATTTTCATCAATTACAAATTTGCCCTTTTTGGTTTCTTTGGTGAAATGACCTTTTTGCCCCCCGAACTTAAATAAATAGTAAACGGACTCCAAATTCGAATTTTATTTTTTCAATACTTCCAAAATAATAAAAAAATTGAATTCTGGAAGTTTTCAACATTTTTCGAGTCCATTTGCTATTTATTTCGAATTTATTTTCGAAATTACCCCTTTTATGCACCCGAACTTTACCATTTTTTAAACGAGCTCCGAATCCCAATTTTTCTTCACCAATATCTTCCAAATAATTTAAAAATGTGATATGGAAGTTTTTATAATTTTTGGAGCTCATTTACTATTTTTTTGAGATTTATCTGCTTGAATTACTACATAGGGGACCCGGGATTTGGCCATTTTGCAAACGAACTCCGAATCAAGATTTTCTTTCTCCAATCTCTTCCAAATAATTTAAAAAACATATTTTCAAATTTTCAGCATTTTTGGAACTCGTTTGCTTTTTTTCGGGATTTATCTGCTTGAATTACTGTAGAGAAGACCCGGTATTTGGCAATTTTCGAAACGAACTCCGAATCAAGATTTTCTTTCTCCAATCTCTTTGAAATGATTTGAGAATGAGATTTGAAAGTTTTCTAAATTTTTGGAGTTCATTTGATATTTTTCCCATATTATTCAATTTTGCCATTTTGCCTCCGAAACCCGGTTTTGCTCAAAACAAGTTCGATTTTTAGATTTTCTTCAAATTGAGCCTTGGGCTATCCTTGTTTGATCATTTCTCATCAGTTAAGGGCTTTAGATCTACTGAATTGGGCCATTTCTGTAATTTTTCCAAATTTCACCGAAATCCATAAAAAAACCCTAATTCTCGGTTTTCTTCCGAATTGACTTTTCTATCAGTTTTTTTTCCAAATGGCTTTTTCATTACCCATAGTCAGTGCTTATCTTTCATTTGTAACCTTCAATTCTGACCAATTTGATCGTTTAAGCACTTTTCCCCAAATTTCTCGAATTAGGGTTTTTTTTCTACTGAATCTCGTAACCCAACTTTCGAACTCCATATCTTTCAATGTAGACCTCGGATTATCAAAATTATTTCATCATTTTTCAATTGAACCTAAAATCCTGATTTTGAAAGTGGGTTGACTTTTTTAGTAGTTAACTTTTTTGGGGTTAACTTTTTTGGGGTTGACTTTTTCGAATTTGACTTTTTCTGTCTGTTTTCTTAGACTAAGCCTCGGAGTACCACCTGCAGGATGAGAAAAGCCTTTTAGCATTCTGAAACATCAATTTAGGAAGAAAATGTACCTGATTTAGGGGTCCGAACAAAATTAGGTGTCTACAACTGCCCCTCTTTGGCTATTGCTGAGAATCAGGAATCAGGCAAAGATAAACAAACACTAATTTTGTACAGTTGGTGAAATCACATGTGAAGGAAAGGGAAAGGGGTTTTCTTTTCTTCTTTTTCATCATTTTTCTTTCCTTTTTTTTTTTTTTTGAAAAAAGCTGTAAATTGAAGATTTTGTCCTTAAATTGAATCCCCTGACTAATCAAGGCTCGACCCATATTAAGGAAACGGGTTCGATTTCAAAAGAAAAAATTATGCCTGAAGGTCTTAAGAATGGTGCCCGAAGGTTTTAAAAATGGTGCCCGGAGGCCTTACCCGTGATTTGAAAAAATTATGCCCGAAAGTCTTAAAAATGGTGCCCGAAGGTCTTAAAAATGGTGCCCGGAGGTATTAAAAATGGTGCCCGAAGGTCTTTAAAGTGATGCCTGAAGGTCTTAAAAATGGTGCCTGAAGGTCTTTAAAATGGTGCCTGGAGGTCTTGAAAATGGTGCCCGAAGGTCTTTAAAAATAGTGCCCGAAGGTCTTTAAAATGGTGCCCGAAGGTCTTTAAAAATGGTGCCCGAAGGTCTTTAAAAATGATGCCCGAAGGTCTTTAAAATGGTGCATGAAGGTCTTAAAATGGTGCCCGAAGGTCTTTAAAAATAGTGCCTGAAGGTCTTTAAAATGATGCCCGGAGGTCTTGAAAATGGTGTCCGAAGGTCTTTAAAAATGGTGCCCGAAGGTCTTTAAAGATGGTACCCAAAGGTCTTTAAAACTAGTGCCCGGAGGTCTTTAAAAATGGTGCCCAAAGGTCTTTAAAATGGTGCCCGAAGGTCTTTAAAAATGGTTCCCGAAGATCTTTAAAAATGGTGCCCGAAGATCTTTAAAATGGTGCCCGAAGGCCTTACTTGTGATGAAAATACCTTGACGACGGTCTCAAGGCTCGACTCATTTGATAAAATAGAATGAATTCGATTTAAAACAAAAGGAAATACCTCGACGATGGTCTCAAGGCTCAACTTATTTGATAAAACAGAATGAATTCGATTTTAGAACAAAAGGAAATACCTCGACGGTGGTCTCAAGGCTCGACTTATTTGAGAAGCAGAACGAGTTCGATTTGGGAAGCCAAAGTTTTCTTGATTCCTGCAATGTTAGCTAAATGCAATGATGAGAATGACATGCTTTTCAAATGCTTATATGTTTCCTGAGGATGAATGCAGTCAAATAATTGTGTCATGATTTCTAATCCATGGTTTCTTTGAGGTTCACAGATTATCTGACTTCTTAACGGAGTCTTCAATTGCTCACTGATGCCCCACTTAAAGAATCCTTTACTCAAGATAAATTTTCAAATAGTCCTAGTTTCTAACTTCGCTGAAATTCACAAATTTCTGACTTCGTGACGGCATCTCCAACACATTCACTGTTTTCCTTTTACTTGGTGAATTTTCCATCAGGAATATTGGTTTCCAAACTTTTTCTAAGATTTAGATCTATTGCTTAGTAATACTTTTAAACTCCCTTTTATTAAAAACATTTATGTTTACTAATCATCATTCAATTTAATAACAAACAAAATGCAATCTCAAAAATGTATGAAAGAAAGAATGAAACAAGTAATTGTCATAAAAGGGGTAACAAAATTTTATTACAACAAATGTTTTAAAATGGTAAAAGTGAATATCAAGGATATAAGAAACAAATGTAAAGTTATATGTTGCTAATACCCCAGATGCGGAATATCTTGGACCCCTCCTTTTTCAAATCATCTGAAATTTCTCTTGAATGGTCAATTTACTTGGGTAATCCCTCGGCTTCCGTAGTTAAGTAAAACTGAGTTGTTCCTTTTTTCTCTAATTTTCAAATACTTTCTCCCCCTTTACATGAAGCATTGATTCAAACCTTAATCAGTACTTGAGCCGCCCTTTGCGAGTTTTCAACTCAAGTGTCCCCCATTCAGTATTAAGTCATCCTTTGCGGGTTTTCGGCTTAAACCTCTCCTTTTTTTTTTTTGGTATTCTACCATGCATTCTAGAATTCTAAATACTTCCAAGGTAAAAATGTCAATTCAAAAGATGGGATGAATTCTGAGAAAAACTTTTCAAATTAAATACTCATTCTTGATCAAAATGGACTTTTAAAGTACGTAATGTAGGCCAAGATTCGGCTTTAGAAGGAAAGGATAAAATAAGCCCAAAGTGTGTTTAAGGGTAATTGGATCAAGGATCATTTCCTGAGGAGAATTCATTCTTGAGACATTTGTCCCCTTTTTGGACTTTTTTTTTTCATTGCTGGCTTTCATTTTCCATTCTTTGATTTCACATTTTCCAATGGCTCTCTTTTTTTCCATGATTTTGATTATTTTTCCTTGAATTTGCCCTCCAGTGTAGAGGGTGATCCTTGATCAGGGTTCAACGAAAGAAATAATTCCTAAGGCTCAAAGGGGTGACTAGGGATAATTTCTTTTCAGTGAAGGGAATATGAAAGATGGCCATTTATCATATCAAGCATGAATATTCTCTTTGAAAAGCAATTCTTAGGGGAGATATATATATAGAATTTCCATTTCTACACTTGGAATCATTCGAATTCCCATGTGCATAGCATCACACACATTTTTTTAAGCATAATACTTTTTCAGTTCATCAGCATTCACGGGATGTCTAAAATCATCCCCGTCATCCGAGTTAGAATCAATGCTCCTCCAGAAAAAAACTCTTTTTACTACATAGGGTCCTTCCCAATTTGGAGCCCATTTTCCTCGCGGATCCTTCACTATGGGGAGAATTTTCCTCAGTACCAACTCTCCTTCTCGGAACTGTCTGGGTCGAACCTTCTTGTTATGGGCTCGAATCATCCTTTTCTGATACAACTGCCCGTGACATACTACCTTCAATCTTTTCTCTTCGATGAGATTCAGCTGTATATAACGAGCTCTAACCCATTCTGCCTCTTCGAGGCCAACCTCCATCAAAACTCAAAACGAAGGAATCTCAACTTCAATAGGTAACACTACTTCCATACCATATACCAAAGAAAACGGCGTTGCCCCTATAAATGTGGGAACCCAAGTGCGATATGCGTGAAGAGCAAAAGGCAAGATCCCATGCCAATCCTTGTACATATCAGTCATCTTCTCGACAATCTTCTTGATGTTTTTATTGGCTGCTTCTACTGCCCAATTCATCTTCAGAAGATAAGGTGCCGAATTATGATACATGATCTTGAACTGAGTACATACCTCTCTCATCATCTTATTATTCATATTGAGAGCATTATCTGAAATAATTCTTGTTGGTAATCCATATCGGCATATGATTTCCTTCTTAACAAATCTGCATACCACCGACTTCGTTACATTAGTATAAGAAGCAGCTTCCACATACTTTGTGAAATAGTCTATGGCCACCAGGATGAAACGATGTCAATTTAAAGCTTTCGGGGTAATAGGCCCAATCATATCCATTCCCCATATTGAAGACGGCCATGGTGCGGTCATGACATGCAATGGTTATGGCGGTACATGGATCTTATCTGCATATATCTGCCATTTATGGCACTTCCGAGAATAACTGATACAATCTCCTTTCATCGTCAGCCAATAATATCATGCCCTCATAATCTGCTTAGCAATCATGTGACCATTAGCATGGGTGCCACATATCCCTTCATGGACTTTCTCTATGATTCTTCGAGCTTCGACAGACCCGACATATCTTAACAAGACTTGATCTTTCCCTTTCTTATAGAGAATCTCGCTGTCTATAACAAAACCCATTGCTAGCCTTCTCAGAGTTCTCTTGTCGTTTTCTGTTGCCTGTTCTGGATACTGTTGACTCTTGATGTACTGCAAGATGTCATTGTACCAAGGGAGACCATCTGCTTCTTCTTCGATACTCAAACAGTGGGCAGGAGACTCATATATGCTCATTCTGATCGGCACAACTTTCGCCCCTTCGTTCACTTTAAACTTTGATGACAAAGTAGCCAGAGCATCCGCTATCCGATTTTCTTCTCGGGGGAAGTAATTGAAACTTATTTCTTCAAACTCTTCCAATAAACTCAGTATGAGTTCTCTGTATTTGATTCACTTTGTATCCCGGGTTTCCCATTCTCCGCGTAATTGGTATATCACTAAGGCTGAGTCTCCGAAAACTTCCAAAACTTTGATTTTTCTGTCCACTGCTGCACGAAAGCCTATAGTACATGCCTCATATTCTGCAGTATTGTTTGTACAATCAAAGTCCAATCTGGCAGTGACAGAATAATAATCTTCTTCTAAGGATATGAGCACTGCACCGATTTCGTGCCCCATGGCATTAGATGCCCCATCAAAGTACATCTTCCATATCCTCTTCTTCAAGGGAACCTCATCCGCTTTCGAAACATACATCAAATCTTTATCGAGGAAATCAAAGTTCAACGGCTCATAATCTTCCATTGCCCGACTTGCTAAAAATCCGGCCACTGCATTGCCCTTGATAACTTTCTGACTCACATACACAATCTCGTATTCTGACAACAAAACCTACCATCTTGCCGTCCTTCCTGACAAAAAAGGTGCTTCTAACATGTACTTGATTATATCTAGCTTGGCGATCAATCACGTTGTGTGGTACAATATGTACAGTCGGAGTCTTCGAGCAGTCCAAGCTAAGGCACAGCATAATTTTTCTACCGACGAATATTTCAACTCGTAATCTATGAACTTCTTGCTAAGATAGTAAATCGCCTGTTCTTTCTTTCTAGTCTCATCAAGCTGCCCGAAAACACAACCTATGGATCTCTCAAATACTGATAGATACAATATCATCGGTTTATCCGGAGCCAGTGACATTAATACTGGTGTGTTTGATAGATAATGCTTAACCTTTTCAAAAGCAATCTGACACCCTTCATCCAATTCTCCTGGATCACGTTTTCGAAGTAACTTAAATATTGGATCACATTTATCGGTTAACTGAGAAATAAACCGAGCAATGTAATTCAATCTCCCCAAAAAACCTCTTACTTTTTTTTGAGTACGTGGAGGTGGCAAATTTTGGATGGCCTTCACTTTATCCGGATCAATCTCAATTCCCCTTTTGCTAACAACAAAACCCAACAATTTCCCCGAAGTGACTCCAAAAGTGCATTTTGCCGGGTTTAACTTGAGTTGAAACTTTCTTAATCTTTCAAAGAGTTTTCTAAGATTCGCAATATACTCCTCTTCTCCTTGTGACTTTGCAATCATATCATCAACATAAACCTCAATTCCCTTATGCATCATGTCATGAAACAAGGTCACCATGGCTCCCTGATATGTTGCCCCAGCATTCTTCAACCCAAACGACATTACCTTGTAGCAGAATGTTCCTCACATTGTAACAAATATGGTTTTCTCCATATCTTTCGATGCCATCTTAATCTGATTATATCTCGAGTATCCATCCATGAAAGAAAACAAAGAACTCTTTGCCGTATTATCTACAAATGTATCAATGTGAGGAAAAGGTAAATTATCTTTGGAACTGGCCTTGTTCAAATCTCGGTAATCGACGCACATACGCACCTTGCCATCCTTCTTTGGCACTGGAACAATGTTTGCCACCCATTCTGGATATTTTGCCACCTCTAAGAATCCAACATCAAACTGCCTCTTCACCTCCTCTTTTACCTTTAACAGCATGTCCGGCCTCATGCTTCTCAGCTTTTCCTGAATTGGCTTGCACTCTGGCCTTAAAGGGAGCTTATGAACCACAATGTCTGGACCCAAACCCAGCATATCATGGTATGACCATGCAAATACATCTACATATTCCCGGAGCAAGGCTATCAATTCACCTTTTATTGTTGACGACAATGTAGTCCCGATTTTAACCTCTTTTATCTCCTTACTACTTCCCAAATTCAACAATTCCAATAGCTTCTCATGAGGGAGTACTTGTTTCTCTTCCTGTTCTATTTTTCTTAATAAGTCCGAAGGTAGACCATCATCCTCCATATCTTCGTCGGCCTCAAAATCACCAGTGCAAATGGCCCTCTCAAAATCAATTTCAGAATTACTGACAGAAAGGTCCTCATATTCTGTATTTGTACACCTATAAATAGGTGGGGAAGAAACAATATAGGAAAACATATATACAATAGAAGCAAAATAAATAGCATAAATAAAAGAATATGGACACATCAATATGAAGGAAATGCATCATGTTTGTTATTTATTGGATGAAAAGTTTTAGACAAAAGCCCATTACTAAAGAAATTCTTAATATCTTCGGGCAAAGATATTTAAGATTTGTTTAAAAGAATTATGTTGGAATAGATCTAAAAACTATGGGTAGCTCGGTTGCACTCCAATTGGATAGTCTATATCCTAGTGGACAAGGTCGCACCATCCAATTAGTATTCTCACTTTCAATTCTTTTTTCCCCAGTCGTGCAGATCTCTATATCATACATCTGCTCATCCCTATTCACCTGGAATCTCTCGAAGGCTTGCTCAATCATTATGAGCACATCATCAAAATTCTTTTCTCCGAACAGAGAACCGGCTAAGCGAAAGCTGTGAAGGATAGGTGGGAATGTCATAGGCTCCCATTCAATATCCATACCCGTAAGACGGGCCATCCTCCTTTGTCGGTTCCTTTCAACTTATTTTCTTTTCTCATGGGCCTTCGGAAGATACCCTAGGCCAAACCGGTCTTTCTTTCATACTACTTCCATTGCTCGGGCCATCCCCTGAAGATATTTTTTGAGACCTTTTCCAGCCCTGCAGCCTTTTTCCACCGTAGTTCTTACCCCCAACCTTGTGTTCTTGGATAGCCTTGGTTTTGGAATTTTTCGTCCTTCAGCATCGAAAACCGCATTTACAAATTCCAAAGACCGAAAGTAACATTCTACGGCATCTTCATTGGGTTCAACATAAGGAAATTCAGTAGATGTAGAAGCTATCACGTCCTCTTCTCCTGATACAGTGACCAAACGCCCCTCTATCACAAATTTCAGGTTTTGGTGGAGAGATGAAGGTACAGCCCCTGTTGAATGTATCCACGGCCTTCCCAACAAGCAATTATAGTAAAGATTAATATCCATGACCAGAAAGTTCACTGTATAGGGGCATGGGCCTATCTCCAGAAGAACCTTAATAGTTCCCATCACATCTCTCCTGGTACCATCAAAGGCTCAGACCACCGTGCAACTTGACACCATATAAGAAATATCCACAGGCAATTTGGACAGAGTTGCCAAGGGCATCACATTTAATGAAGAACCATTATCCAAAAGGACCCTTGGTAATATGTGCCCCTTACAAGTGGTAGTTATGTGGAGAGCCTTTGTTGACCCAGTACCATTGGGTGGTATTTTCTCATAGCTGAAATATATATGGCCGCCTGTGGCGATGTTTCCCACCAGTCTATCTAATTTTTCTATCAATATATTGTTAGCCACGTATGCCTGATTCAACACTCTCAACAGGGCATTTTTGTAAGGCTCCGAGTTCAAAAGCAAGGATAAGATTGAAATTCTAGCTGGTTGACGAGCAGTTGCTCAACCATGCTATACTCACTATGCTTTATGAATTTCAAGAACTCGCAGGCTTCCTTCTCATTCACCGACTCTTTTGGTCTGTTAACCGGGGCTGATCCCCTTTCTATTTCTTTTGACAAATCCATCTCAATATGGATTGGTTCAATTGCTTTCTTCCCTTTTTCCATTCTTCTATCTTTTCCTGTTAACCCCTGTTCAAGCCACAGAAGCATAACATCTTCCACTTCGTGTTAAATTCCCCACACCTGTGATATCTTGCTGACTCGAAGACCCATGCATAACCATGATGCAGTCGTATTTCCATGGTGCAGCTTTGTTTTCCTTGTACGAAAAGGAAACAGGAAAATCAATGATTAACTTAGGTGCACTTTCCTCAATGACTGCCATGACTTTCTCCTCTAGTTCATCATAATAGATGATGAAGGGTCTTCCTATCTCGTAGCCAGCTGCATTCTCAATAACTGCTACTTCCTCCTCTGTCTCCTCATAAAACTGGGCCTCCCCATCATCCATCATCTTTTGGACTTTAGCCAGAAAATCCCCATAGTCCTGAACAACATGACCTCCACACTTATGGAATGGGCACCAATTATGCACCCTTTTTGCGACCATTTTTAAACTGTCTGCATCTCCTACCATTCCTGCCTTAACCATCTCGACCCATACTGTCAACATTGGAGTCTTGACTTCTCTGGCATCCCTTTTTACCCTTCTAACTTCCCTTGTCCATACTGCATTTACCCGATTCCCCACATGATCTGGCAATGGGTTCCCCGCTACATTCGGCCCATTCTTTTCCCCAAACTTCACAACTCCGACGTTGATCAGGCTTTGGACTTTCTTTTTAAAGGCCAGGCAATCTTCAGTTGAATGTCCTTGAATTCCTGCGTGGTATGTGCAGTTAGTGTTTAGATTGTACCACCTTGGATATGGCAGTGTCAGAGGTTTGAGGTACACGGGTGCTACAAGTTGACCCTGCAACAACTTGGGATATAGCTCACCATAGATGGTAGGAATCTGATCAAATTGGGGTTTTTGATCGTTCCTTGGTGAACGTTGGTCATTGCACCCGGCTCCCTGAGTGTTTGGGACAGTGTTCCGGGGAAGGTTTATTTGTGGGGATATGCCAGTTGGAAACGGTTGTTGTGGTATATTGGTATGAGGGAAGGGATTTTGGGTAAGGTGGTTCACATTGGGGTAGTAAGGATTATACCTCGGGTATGGTGTGTAGGGTGTAGGAGGTGTATAAGATGTGGTAGGAGTATAGGGCCTTGGTGGTGTATGTGGTGTGGGAGGTACATTTGGGTATTGGTTGATACTAACTACATGGGTCTCCTTTTTCTTCCGGCAGAGAATACCTTTTTCGGAATAGAAAGCTCACCCCTTTCCATTTTCCCATTCTTAATGGCCGATTCAATCATTTCCCCAGATATCACTATGTCTGCAAAGTCCTTGGTGGCACTCCCAACCAATTTATCATAATATGGTGCTTTCAAAGTGTTGATGAAAAGCACTGTAGTTTCTTTGCTAGTTAAAGGGGGTTGCACTTGTGTGGCCAGATCCCTCCACCTTTGCGAGTATTCTTTGAAACACTCATTGGTCCTCTTTTCCATGTTCTGTAGCGACAGTCTATCAGGTACCATGTCAGACACATGCTTATAATATTCCACGAAAGCCCTGGCTAAATCTGTCGATGAACGAATCTTAGTACGACTTAGTTGATTGTACCATCGGGTTGCAGACCCTGTCAAGCTATCTTGGAAACAATGGATAAACAGTTTCTCATTCTCATCATGCCTTGTCATCCTTCTGCAATACATGGTCAGATGTGCTGATGAGTTGGTAGTCCCATTATATTTTTCAAAGTCTGGTACTTTGAACTTTGGCGGAATTACTAGATCGTGCACTTTACTCATCTCTTTGGCATCCAAACTGCCAAATAACTCCGCCCCTTCAAAGGCCCTCAGCCTCTCCTCCAACAGTTGATATTTTTTGTGATTTTGCCATTTTGACCCTCTTCTGCTCAGTCAGCTTTGCTTTTTCCTTTTCAGCTAATTCCTTAAAGTCTGGAACGTTAACATCATTTAGGTCAGCTCCCATATTACCTTTTTCGGGAACATAGTTCTATGTCTCTGCAGCTAGCTAGTTGTAAACATAGGAGGCTGCCCCAATTGGCACCTCTTGGCCCTTTTGCTATATGTTTTCAGGTTGATCCTCTTCAACTACCATCCTTTTCCCGGTGACCGAATTCTCTCCTGTCCCTTTTTGTCTCATCATGGCACTCATCATTTCCATGAGTTTAGTCATCTGTTCTCGAGACGCTTCCTGAGATTTAGCTAATTGTTCTTGCAATTCCCTTTGAGTTCTTTCAATTCTAGCAAGCTAATCATTTTCCATAGCTCTGGCTTGAGATCAAGTATTGTAAGGGTGTCAGAAATTCGTTTCTTTCTGAGAGCGACCAATTGTACCTTTAGTTTTTGAAAACCATGAATTAGAAATTATTGACACATCCTTTTTTATGTTTTACAAAAAATGAATGAATGACTAAATGTGAATGTGAATGAATGGATCAAATAAAATGAATAATTACATGACTACGTATATGAATACGAAAAATTAAATGAATGAACAAGCGAAATGAACAAATAAGTGGTTAAATGTATGAATATGAATGAATGAACAAGTAAAAGGAATAAATAAGTGGTTAAGTGTATGAACATAAACGAATTTCAAAAATGAATGATTATAAATATAAGTATGTACAAATGAACAAACAAAACATATAAAATATGAATGCATTTAAATGTATTGGCCCCGGGATAATTTCAACCGAACGGCCTTTCATTGATTTCCTGAAACTAAATACATCACAAATAGAATAAAAGGATCACTGCCTAAGATAAGTCCTTAATTCTCCTTTCAAAGTGCTATTACAAAATTAGTCCTATAGTGACTTCCTCGGATCTTGGACTTTCTTTCATAGTCTTTTTTTGATTGCCCTGCTCTTCAATCTGACCCCTACTTGTTCACGGCCCCTTGACGCGTCAGCAGAAGTATCACCGTGTAAGCTTTCTTTAGCTTGCTTTTCCAATTGATTGGCTCGGGCTTCCTCATGCTTCGCTCTCTCTTTCCAGTAGTTGTTCTCCTTCTTGAGGTTTTTGACCTCATGTTCCCACTCCCCGGAAGTCTTGAGAGTCCCCTCAAATCTGAGCACAAAGCGGTACCTCTTGTTCTCCAAATGTAATTCCCTAAGATCGCCCTTAGGAGTGTCCCTTTCTCTCTTGATCTTTTTCTTTTCTCTTTCTCGAGCTGATTCCCTATTTTTCATGTCCTCAAGCTTTTCTTATAGTCGGACAATCTCCTTGTTCATCTGGGCCTTTTCTTTTTCAAATTCTGCCCTTGCGATTTCTAACTCTAATGGTATTTCCCTCGATGGCGGATTCATGAACTGGACCTCTTCCCCATCTGATGTCAGTAGCCTGTCATTAACCCTTAATTCCCTCTATACTAGGTAATCAGGTGTGACGATGTCGGCAATTTGGCCACTTTTATCCGATGAGTCTTCTTCCATGCTTCAAGCACTGCCTGTACCTTTCCAAAATATTCGTCTTCTCCATAAGTGAACTTTGATGATCCTAGATTATGAGTCACGGGTGTGAATTTCTGAGACTCAACCTTTCTTTGCACCAACAAAGGCGCATAACTCACAGAACACCAAATTTCGAGTAGTGGAACTCCCGAGTTGTCCCCATATTTGTACATAATCGGCATAGGAACCATCCATGGAGCTCTCCAAGTCACCATTTCCCCTTTTAGATTCCGGAACATGTTGACCCATTTCTCTTCATCCCCGTCTTCAGGCCAATCATTTTGAAGGAATTCCCTAATCGAAACTAAAGACTTCATGTACGGTTTGAAGGAAACCATTTCTATCATCCAAAAGTGACTTTGAATCCAAATATAAAGGAGTTGTACACACCCCTTGATTCTCCCTTGTCCTTCCCTTTTGCAAAAATTCAAAGATCGGATAGTTTCATCTATGATAGCCGGAGCTGGGCTGATCTTCTGTTCCAACTTTTCAAAGAAATCAAACACGGCTATATCCACATGACCCAATATCTTCGAGAATATGATTAATCCGTAGATGGCTAGAGCGAAGATGTCCCTGTCTTTTTCATTGTCAGAACAACCCAATATCAACTGTCGTAGAGTTTCCCACGGAATGCATCCATTTTTCTACTTTGTATCCACATGACTCTCAACCTATGTTGTATCCATTCCTGTGATCCTAGCCACTTTCTTCTTAAAAACTGAAGGTTTCACTTCCTTCAAATATACCCAATCAGGATTAGGACATTCAATACGTAACAGTGCTGAATATTCTTCAATCAGTGGAGTCATATCCTCTTTGTTGAAAGTGAAACATCTATAAGCAGGATTCCAAAACTGTACCATAGCATGAATCAGCCCACTATTAACCCGAATAGGAATTAAGAGTGCTATATCTCCATACTTCTGAGTGAAGGCTTCTTTCTTTGATATATTCCACTGATTCCAAATGTCGGCTAACCCTCAGAGATTATTTTGTCTAGAATCCACTTTGACCCTTTTTGACAATACTGACACATGATTTTTCTTCAGGCAATCACCATCCTCCCTCTGATCTTTTTCCGACCGTGCCCTGACTACTGCATGATCTTCTATCACTGGAATAACCTGACACTCCATGAAAGTCCTTTGGGTTGATGACTATCCCGAGGCCAATAAACTCCAAGTGTATGATGATGTCTATGATGCATGTCAAAGAAAAGAAAACAAAAAGAAATAGATTAGTAAAGAAATGAATTCACAAATATAACATAAATAACAACATGCTTTAAAAAATGTCCCAAAAATTTAAACAGAGTTTCGGCATTACGACGCCTTTGGGACAAAATAATAAATTTATTACGAGCGATATGATGTTCATTCATCATCACCCAATTTGTAAAATCTAACATATAGAAAGATGGTAAAAGGTTGGAAATGTTCCTCCATGTGTTCTTAAACTTCGGGTATCGAATAGAAATCCGGCATGGTTTTGCCTAGGTTCACTATATGAAGGTGAATCGGTTCTAAGGCCTCGAATTGTTCCTCACTGTCGCCTATGAAGGCTAGTAAGGCACCCCGATAAAAGCGGGTTCAATTCGTTAAAGTATATTTTCCTATGCTCATACGGAGGATTATCACAAAGGCATTAGGTACTTTATACTCCGAAAGTGTTTCATTAGCCCATACGGAGGATCATCACGAAGGCACTACTCAAACTTAAAAGGACGGAACCTGTGTAGAGGATTCATGTTATGCAAATGCAGACATAGTGTGTGCAGAGGAACAAAACAAACCTATCACCACCTATTCTACACCCCTTATTCTAAATACACCACTAAAATCAAACAAATGTAAAGCATCAGTTAAGCAAACATATAAATATACACAACAAAATAACCAGAGAACAAATAATAATATGCATGCATATGAAGATGGACATATTTAAAACATTTTATTATTTTCAAAATTCTCTTTATTATTTTAAAAATATGGGAATTAAAATTAAATACCAATTAAACCAACAAAATTGAGACTTAGATAACACACGACTAATTCTAGGCCTGACTCTCTAAAAAGTCCCCAGTGGAGTTTCCAAGCTGTCGATACGTGATCCCGAGTCGCGGGGGACCGGTTCGAGTGAGGGGCGAAACAGAAGTAGAGGAAAAGACGACTTAATTCCTCTTCAAATAAAATAAACGATCGAGGGTATGAAAACGGCCTCGTAAAAAGACATGGAGTCTCCACCAATCTTTTTTAGCTAGGTGTGATCGGCCACCTATTAAAATCGGCTTTATAAAACATTTTAAAATTAATTAAAACATTTTTAAACCAATTTCAAGTCTGCGTTATAAACCAGAGAAATCAAAGAAGCGGGTTCGGGAGTCGGTTACGTACGGAGAAGGATTAGCACCCCCACAACGCCCATATAAATCGGTACCTTATTAATCGTGTGTTATCTCAAGTCTCGGTAAAAAGTTGGTTTTTAATTTAGTATTTCAAGTTAATTCCCAATTTTAAGAAAAATAAATTCCATTTTTAATTGAAAATGTTCCGGAATTTATTAATTCAAAATTTTCCTACATTCCCCGACAAAATCGGCAAAATATAGAAATTTTTATTCATTTGGAAAGCTTTTCGAATCATTCTCATTTTTTGAAAGAAAGATATTTCTTTATTAATGATAATTGATGATATTCCCTCCAGCAAACCCGGTAGAGAACTCATGAATTATTTTAACTCGGGAATATCTTTATTTTTATTGAAAATCATTATCTTTTTCAAAACATTTAAAAATATGAACATGAATATGTATGATATAAATAAAATGACATAACAAAATCTAGATAATATAATGCAACCCAAATGATATGACATAATTTAAATGACATAGATTCTAAGTAAAATGAAAAAACCTAAGTATCATGGTATATCCTAAATGAGATAAAATGATTTAAATGACATGGCAATTTTAAATGATATAGCATATTTTAAATGACATGGCATGTTATAAATAAAATAACTTAAATGACATGGAATATTATCTAAATGACAAGAAATGATATGAAATTAAAATAAAGCTAACATATAATATGCATGAAAATGAAAATAAATAAAAAGCATAAGATATCATGAAACATTCAAAATCATATGGCAAACAAATATAAGATCATAAAATGTGAATTAAAATAATAATAATAATACCATGGATAACATCATAGCAAAAACCACATATTTAAATAAAATGCATGAACATGGAAAATGCAATGTATGAAAATGTATTTTTTTTCCTCTAAATAAAGAAATCCGTATACTAAAAAGATATCCGGCTACCTTAGAAAAATATGTCAAATTAGATTTTCTAAAAAAAACAAAACTTTGTGATTGTTTGAAAACAATTTTGAGGAAAACTTGAATAAAAATTAAAACCCTTACCAAACCCCTTTTAAAATGGCTCTAATTTCCTAAGTTTTAAAATTCCGGACTTAACTACCCTTAACCCAAGATTTATAAAATAATTTTTAAAGTTTAAAAAGGCTTAGAAACTACCCTAACACATTAGCTAAATCTTCTAACCAACCCCCTCTAAATGCCTTAGCCAAATTCAACCATTATTCCTCTTTTGATTTCAAATCTGCCTCTACTATCCAATTTTTCCACACGATTTTTTATCCAATTTTTAAAAATTCAAAAAAATCTAAAACAAATACTGGAGAATCAGAACATGTGAAACTACATGATAAAAAATTGGCTTAATTTTTTGACTAAAGATGACTTCCCATAAAAATCGTCGAATTTCGAGTGCTAGGTGAAAAAAAACTGTTTTGTCAAAACACATTTTTTGCCTTTGATAAATTCATTCAAAAATCAAAGTAGAAATTGTTGGAGATCATTCTAAAGACCTAAGGACAGTAGCTAAACATTTAAAAACCTTGGACAAAAATTGGCTAAGTAAAAAAAATCACAAAGGTAGAACAATCAATTTGACAATTCCTTAATTTTCCACAAGTATGCTCAAGAGAGCATGACTTTGAGCCATTAATTGGCCTAAGTCACAAATCAAGTGGCAATGACATGGAATGCATGAACATACAGAAAATGAAATGCATGAAATGCATGACCTAAAGGTCTAAATGGTAAAAGAAATGCATGACAATTCAAGACAACCTAAATGCCTAGCATGAATTTGCATGGCAATAAATGCTATCCTAACTCAATATGCATGCAATGCTTGATAATGTGAATGTGACTATGACCTAATATGTTGTGAATATGCATGAAAATGCTAATGTAACCTAAGACCTAAATATCATAGTAATGCATGACAATACCAATGTGATTTAAGGCTCAATATGCATGGCAATTCCAATATGGCCTAGACCTAAAATGTAATGAACATGCATAGTAATACTATGAACATACAATGACCCATGAAACTAATGTCAATTCTGGAACAAACAGCAACTAATTCACAATTTCAAGATATTATAATGCAAAGCATGTTACTTAAACAAAATGCAAATGCATGACAAGGCAAGGGATGCATGAAGAGGCCAAATGATCACATGAGACTCTAATGCAATCCTAAATGACACAAGTACATGACAAATCATATTAAGATGCATAATTTCATGACATTTTCATAAGCATATATCATACTAAAATCAAAATGCATAAGCTCGTGGCATAAAAATGCAAGCAAGTTAAGAAACAAAAGGAAAATGCACATGTAAGGCATACAAAAAGTGAAGTGCCGAATGGTCATGAAAAAAAATGGCATTTTATCATAGCATTTTCATAATCACATGGCATACTAAAATCAAATGTACAAGTTCATGGCATGGAGATGCAAACAAGTTAAGAAACAAAAGGAAACATGGAAGGCATACAAAAAGTGAAATGTCAAATATTCA
The DNA here is from genome assembly GCA_030761205.1 of Fremontodendron californicum. Taxonomy (NCBI): domain Eukaryota; kingdom Viridiplantae; phylum Streptophyta; class Magnoliopsida; order Malvales; family Malvaceae; genus Fremontodendron; species Fremontodendron californicum. Next base: position 2,308,253 of record JAULJL010000033.1, read on the forward strand.
TGAAAACAAATGATGAAAATGCAAACATGTAAGACATGATACATAAAAAAAAATGCACAACATGAGCATATGAACAAACATGGCCGAATATGCAAGGATACAATATCAAGCATGGAAATGAAATATATAAGTAAATATAGCATAGAAAATAATGTAAAGAACATATATATAAAAGATTTAACATAGACATGCAAAATAAATAACAAGCAAAACTAGTAAGTAAAACAAGGAAAGTTAAGCTTCGTGGTTGGTATCAAATGGGCATAGCCTCTCATCTAACCATAATAACTTGGTCTTGCCAAGATCATGATGCCTTTCCATCTCAATAAAACAGAAAAAAAAAAACCATGCAAAACATAAAATAAGGTGAGCTTCATGGTAGGTAAAAATGGGCACATCCTCTCTCCTAACCATGGTCACTTGGTCTAGCCAAGATCATGTTGCCATTTCAACCTTTTTGCTTCATATTTTGTAAAAAATCAGAACCTTAGAATACTCTAAAAACCTTTTAAAGATCATTTTTCACAACAACATGCAAGGAAGAAAAAAAAATAAAAAAACAAGGCAAGTAAATGTGCCATATTCGGCCATAGCATGAAACCATAAAAAAAAAAATTGTTTTCGACCATTTCAATGAAGAAGAAGAGATGAAAACATAAGTAAACATTAAAAAAAATTATTTCTATGCAAAATGTAGTAGGAAAACAAGATAGAAAATCAAGAAAACACCATGGAAATCAAGAAGAAAGCTAGGCTAGAGCTTGGTAGAGATGACTACCTTCAAGCTCTCTATTGAAAACCTTTTTTTTCTTTCTTTCAAAACCTTTTTCTTTGCCAAATTAGCAACTGTTTCCAGCCAAAAAACATATGAAAAAATGAAATCATCCTCCTCCCTTTAGCCTTGGCCGAATGGCCCTCTAGCCCTTGGATGGGAATTGCACTTTTTCTCCTTCAATCTTGGCCTTTAGATTAAGATATTTTGATGACAACATAAAAATTTCATCTTGCCAATTGATAGCAGCCCTTAAGATGTGTACTCAGCCCCTGTAGTAACCTTAGCCCTTAGATGCAAAAGAGGACCAATCCCATGCACTCCCTTGCTTGCCCCTCTTGAGTGTCTACCCTTGGATAAGTTATGCTCTTCCATTCTTGGTCATTGGATGAGGACAACATAAAATTGACATCTTGTAGATTAAATCCAGCCCTCAACATGTGTACTCAGCCTTTCTAGATGGCCTAAGCCATTGGATGAAAAGGGATAACCCCATGCACTCCCTTGCTCAACTGAATGGATGCTCACCCTTGGATGAATTGTGCTTATCTTTTTTCTTCCATTCTTGGCCATTAGATGAGGGTTCTTTCATGAAAAATAAAAATGTCATCTTGGAATTTAAACTTGGCCATTGGATGGTGCATTCAACTTTCCTACAAGGCACCTAAGCCATTGGATGAATGGGGGACCATTTGCAACGTGTTAGTGGTAGCATGTGGCTTGATAGTGACTAGGGAATTAAATTATTCAAACTTCCTTCTTCTCCTCTATGTTGGCTGACCAAGGGAAGAAAAAATCCCAGCAATTCCTTCTTCTGTCATATTTTCATCAATTACAAATTTGCCTTTTTTGGTTTCTTTGGTGAAATGACCTTTTTGACCCCGAACTTAAATAAATAGAAAACGGACTCCAAATTCAAATTTTATTTTTTCAATACTTTCTAAATAATTAAAAATTGAATTCTGGAAGTTTTCAACAATTTTTGAGTCCATTTGCTATTTATTTGGGATTTATTTCCGAAATTACCCCTTTCACGCACCCGAACTTTACCATTTTTTAAACGAGCTCCGAATCCAGATTTTTCTTCACCAATATCTTCCAAATAATTTAAAAATGTGATCTGGAAGTTTTCATAATTTTTGGATCTCATTTACTATTTTTTCGGGATTTATCTGTTTCAATTACTACATAAGGGGCCCGGGATTTGGCCATTTTGCAAACGAACTCCGAGTCAAGATTTTCTTTCGCGAACCTCTTCCAAATAATTTAAAAATGAGATTTGGAAATTTTCAGAATTTTTGGAACTCGTTTGCTTTTTTCTCGGGATTTATCTGCTTGAATTGCTACATAGGAGACCCGGTATTTGGCCATTTTGCAAACGAACTCCGAATTAAGATTTTCTTTTTGCCAATCTTTCGAGATGATTTAAGAATAAGATTTTCAGAATTTTCAGAATTTTTGGAGTTCATTTGCTATTTTTCCCATTTTTTCCAATTTTGCCATTTTGCCTCCGAAACCCGATTTTGCACAAAACAAGTCTGTTTTTCAGATTTTCTTCAAACTGCGTCTTGGGCTATCCTTGTTTGATCATTTCTCATCAATTAAGGGCTTTAGATCTACCGAATTGGGCCATTTCTGCAATTTTTCCAAATTTTACAAAAATTCACCAAAAAAACCCTAATTCTCGGTTTTCTTCTGAATTCACTTTTCTATCAGTTTTTCTTCCAAATGGCTTCTCCATTACCCGTAGTCAGTGCTTATCTTTCATTTGGAACCTTCAATTCCGACCAATTTGATCGTTTAAGTACTTTTCCCCAAATTTCCCGAATTAGGGTTTCTTTTCTACTGAATCTCGTAACCCAACTTCTAAACTCCATATCACTCAATGTACACCTCGGATTATCAAAATTCTTTCACCGTTTTTCAATTGAACCTCAAATCCTGATTTTGAAAATGGGTTGACTTTTTCAGTAGTTGACTTTTTCGAGGTTGACTTTTTTGGGGTTAACTTTTTTCGAGGTTGACTTTTTTGAGTTTGACTTTTTCTTTCTGCTTTCTTAGACTAAGCCTCGGAGTACCACCTACAGGATGAGAAAAAGCCTTTTAGCATTCTGAAACATCAATTTAGAAAGAAAATGTACCTGATTTAGGGGTCCGAACAAAATTAGGTGTCTACAGTTGGTATATTGGACAAAGCCCACCCTAGCCATTATCACTTGATTCTCATCAAGATCATGAAGCCTAACCATTGTTTTCTTTATTTTTGGAAAAGAAAAAAAAAAGAACAACAAGGAAGCTTTCATAAAACCTTATTAAGCAAAGAAAATGGTGGGAAATCACATGGAAAAATAAAGAATAGCATGAAGAAGAAGAAAGAAAATATGTAAGAACCAAAGAGGAATGGCTACCATAGCAAAAACTTTCTTTCTTTCCTTTCAAAAATCTTTTTTTTTCTAACTTTTAGCTGCTGACTTCAGCCCCTAAAACAGCCCCCTTTGTTTGTAAAAAAAAAAAAAAAAACCCTTTGAAGGAACAATCAAACCTTTCACCAACTATTCTATTACCCTTATCTAAATGCCCCAACAAGATCAAACAATGTAAAGCATCAATTAGGCAAAGAATAACTGTATACAACAAAATAACCAGAGAACAATAATAATATGTATGCACATGAATATGGACATATTTAAAAACATTTTATTATTTTCAAAATTCTCCTTATTATTGAAAAATGTGGGAATTAAAATTAAATACCAATTAAACCAACAAAACTGAGACTTTGATAACACACGACTAATTCTAGGCCTGACTCTCTAATATCCCCAACGGAGTCGCCAAGCTGTCGCAACCTAAAAAATAACAAGTCTCATCGCAAGACTTTATTACTCATTAAGCGTGACATTAAAAAAAAACCGAGGAAAAATCGACTTAATTCCTCTTGAAAATGAAGATTTTGAAAATGACCTTAAAAAAAATGGAGTCGCCACCAATCTTTTTTAGCTTGGTGTGATCGGCCACCTATTAAAACAGGTTATATAAAACATTTTAAAATTAATTAAAACATTTTTTAAAACAAATTTCAAGTCTGCATTTTATACTAGAGAAATCAAAGAAGCGGGTTCGGGACTCGGTTACGTGTGGGGAAGGATTGTACCCCCACAACGCCCGTATAAAATAGTACCTTATAATCGTGTATTATCTCAAGTCTCAGTAAAAAGTAGGTTTTAAATTTGGTAATTTAAATTAATTCCCAATTTAAAGAAAAACAATTCCATTTTTTATTGAAAATGATTCTGGATTTATTAATTCAAAATTTTCCTATATTCCCCGAAAATTGGACAAAATATAGAAATTTTAATTTATTTAGAAAATTTTCTGAACCAATCTCGTTTTAAGAAAGATATTCCGTTATTAATGATAATTGATGATATCCTCCCCGGCAACCCGGAAGAGAACCCATGAATTATTTTAATTCGGGAATATCTTTATTTTTTTGAAAATTATTATCTTTTTCAAAATATTTAAAAAGATATGAATATGTGTAACATAAATAAAATGAAATAGCAAAGTCTAAATAATGCAACCTAAATGATTTAATTTAAATGACATAGCATATTCTAAATGAAATGAAATATCCTAAATGGAATGAAATATCCTAAATGAAATGAAATGTCCTAAGTGACATAATATATTCTATATGAAAGGAAATAACCTAAGTAACATGAGATATTCTAAATGGAATGATATAATTTAAATGACATGATATTCTAAATGAAATAAAATATCCTAAATAAAATTTAAATATCCTAAATGAAATGAAATATCCTAAGTGACATAATATATTCTATATGAAATGAATTAACCTAAGTAACATGGTATATTCTAAATGGAATGATATAATTTAAATGACATGATATTCTAAATGAAATCAAATATCCTATATCAAATGAAATATCCTAAGTGACATGAAATGTCATAAAACATAAAATAATACTATCATGAAATATGCATGAAAATAAAAATAGAAATAATAATGCATGAACATAGTATATGCTAAATAAAATGACAAAAATAAATGACTAAATAAAAAGCATAGAATAAGCATAAAATATTCAAAACCATATAACAAACAACATAACACCAAAAACATATAAATCAAAAATAATAACAATACCATAGAAATTATCATAGTAAGAATCACATATTATAAAATATGCATGTACATGGAAAACGCAATGCATGAAAGTGTATTTTTTCCTTTAATGAAGGAAATCCGTATATCTCAAAAGATATCCGACTACCTTAGGAAAAAATATCAAATTAAATTTTCTAAAACCAAAATACTTTGTGATTGTTTGAAAACAATTTTGAAAGAAACTTGAATGAAGATTGAAATCCTAGCCAAAAATGGCTCTAATTTCCTAAGTTTAAAATCCCGAACTTGACCACCCTTAACCCGAGGTTTATAAAATTATTTTTGGAGTTTAAAAAGGTTTAGAAACTACCCTAAGACAGTAGCTAAAGTTTTTAACCAATCCCCTCTAAGTAACTTAGCCAAAATCGAAAAAAAGATTTTCCTTCAAATTCAAATTTGCCTCCACTGTCCAGTTTTAAAGCACGATTTTTTACCTATTTTTAAAATTTCAAAAAAATATAAAACAAATACTGGAGACTCAAAACATGTAGAACTACACGATAAAAAAATTTCTTAATTTTCTAATTAAAGATGATTTCTCAGAAAAATCGAAAAAGTTCGAATACTGGGTGAAAATTGTTTTGCCAAAACACATTTTTTTGCCTTTGATAAAATCATTTAAAAATCAAAGTAAAAATGTTTGAGACTCTCCTAAAGATCCACAAACAGTAGCCAAGACTCTTAAAAAGTTAGACAAAAATTGGCTAAAGTAAAAAAAAAAAATCACAAAGGTAGAATAATCAATTTGACAACTCTTTAATTTTCCACAAGTATTCTCAAGTGAGCATGACTTTGAGCCATTGATTGGCCTAAGTCATAAATCATGTGGCATGATATGAGATGCATGAACATACAACCAATTGAATGCATGAAATGCATGATTCAAAACCTAAGTGGTATGGAAAATGCATGGCAATACAAAATAATCTAATGCCTAGCATGAAACGCATGGCAATAAATGCAATCTTAACCTAAGGCATGATATGTATAATGGTGCAAATGAGACTTAGACCTAAAGTGACATGAAAATGAATGGTGATACAAAGTGATCTAAGACCTAAATAGCATAGCAAATGCATGGAAATAACAACATGATTTAAGACCTTATATACATGGAAATATGCATGACAATACAAGGATGATCTAGACCTAACAAACTTGCATGGCAATAAATGCAATCTTAACCTAAGTATGCAGGATATGCATAATAATGCAAATGAAACTTAGACCTAAAATGACATGAAATGCATGGCAATACAAAATGGCTTAAGACCTAAATAGTAAAACAAATGCATGGCAATACCAATATAATTCTAGACTTTATATGCATGGCAATACAAATATGGCCTAGACCTAAAATGTGATGAGAATTCCATGAACATATAGTGACCAATAAACCTAATACTAAGGCAGCAACTCAAACACAATTTCCTGGCATAATAGTGCAAGGCAATGATACCTAAACAAAATGCAAATGCATATACAAGGCAAGGATACATGAAGAGGCCGAATGGCCACTAAGTAACCTAGTGTAATCCTATCTAGCAAATGACACAAACATATGGCAAACAAGATCACAATATACAATGTTATGGCATGAAATGCAAACCTATCAACTAAACAAATTGAAAATGTACCCACAAAGCAAAATAATCATATTGGCCAAATGGTCCTCAAAATCAAGTAGCTAGTAAATAACACAAACACATGGTAACAAGCATGATAATAATGCAAATGTAGTGACTAACATAACTCCTAAACATATCAATGACAATATAACAAACACAAGGCATGGTCTAAATATGTAAACATGAATGGAAACATACTAAGCATGTTAACACACAAAAAATGCACACATGCACAATGATATTCATCATGGCTGAATGGTTCTATAAGCTTAGCATGGTATTTTCCACAAACACATGGTAGCAAATGTGATAATAATACAAATGTGGTGACAAACATAACTCATGAACATATCAATGACAAATTAACAAACACATGGCATGGTCTAAATATGTAAACACAAATGGAAGCATACTAAGCATGTTAACACACAAAAAATGAACATATGCACAATGACATTCATCATGGCCGAATGGAGCAACCTAAACTAGCATGGCATTGTCACAAACACATAGCATGGTATATTGTTAAACTATCACAATCAAGCTAACCTATCACAAATCAAGCTAATCTAACACAAATAAACTAACCTACCACAAATCAAGCTCATGTATAAAAATCAAACACAAAATCATTTACCCAAAACAGCAATCATTCAGCCATGGTAAATTTTTGATAAAAACTTGTTATTTTTTTTTTTCTTTAAAAACAAAGTAGTAGATCCTTAGAAGCAAGTTTATTTCATGAAAGGAAAACAAAAATAACAATCAAAACAACAAAATCATATCAACAAAGTATGAAAAAACCATGAAAGAGCATAGCTACATTGCTCTAGCTTTCCAAATCAAGAAGAAACAAGCTAAAACACCTCTTTTCCTTCTCCTTTTTTCTCTTCTTTTTTTCCTTTATTTTTCCTCTATTTTTTCCCTTAGCTACTACCTCTCTTCAGACTCCAATCTCCTTAAAAAAACTAATCAACCCCCCTTGAATATAGCCTTAGTCGAATGGAGCATGCTTCTAGAAGGTAGGTAGTTATTTTTCATCCGATGGCTATCACTTAAGATGCCTTCTATGTAAAAAAACCCACCATTAGATTAGAATCATCAGCCCTTGAATTATGATGTCATAAGTAGGATCCCTCTCCAACCATTGGTCCATGTGTTGCAAATTCAAAGGCTTGATTACAAAAAATAACTACCTTCCTCTTCACTTTTGGCCCTTTGATTAAAAAATCTGAAAATATTTGCCCATCATATGGCCTTGGCCGGCTGACCTTTCCTCTTCCAGCCTATGCTTCAATTTTTAAAAACAAGAAAAGGCCCTTTTTAGTTTCTTCGATAAAATAACCCTTTTGACCCCCGAACCTAAATAAATAGCAAACGGACTCCAAATTCAAATTTATTTCTTTTTAATACTTCCAAAATAATAAATAAGTTAATTCTGGAAGTTTTGAAAAAATTAGAGCCCATTTGCTATTTTTTTGGATTTTTTTTCCAAAATTACCCTTTTATGCACCCAAACTTTCACCATTTTTAAACGAGTTTTGAATCCAAATTTTTCTTCACCAATCTCTTCCAAATAATTTAAAAGTCTGATATGGAATTTTTCATAATTTTTGGAGCTCATTTGCTATTTGTTTGGGATTTATCTGCTTGAATTACTACATAGTGGGCCCGGGATGTGGCCATTTTGCAAACGAACTCCGAATCCAAATTTTCTTTCGCCAATATCTTCCAAATAATTTAATAATGATAGCTACAAATTTTCAGAATTTTTGGAGCACATATCTCTTTGATTTTTTGCATAGTAGACCCGGGATTTGGCCATTTTGTAAACGAACTTCGAATCCAGATTTTCTTTCGCCAATCTCTTCAAAATGGTTTAATAATAAGATCTGGAAATTGTTAGAATTTTTGGAGCTCATTTGGTATTTTTTTTTTAATTTTCTAGTTTTGCCCTTTTGCCTCCAAAGCTCGGTTTTGCTCAAAACAAGTCCGATTTTTAGATTTTCTTTTCCTGGGCCTTTTTCATATATTGATTTGGAGTTGATCCGAAAATGCCCAATTTTTACGATCAAATTCCCTTCCAATTTGATTTTTCCTTTTTCTCACGTCGGGAATTTCCTCATTTTTCCATTTTTTCTCCAATCGGCTCTATTCTTGGATTTTCTTCAAACTGAGCCTTGGGCTATCCTTGTTTACTCACTCCTCATCAATTAGGGGCTTTAGTCTTACTGAATCGAGACAATTCTGTAATTTTCAAAATTTCACCAAAATCCACCAAAAACCCTAATTTTCGATTTTCTTCCGAATGTACTTTTCCTTCAGTTTTTCTTCCAAGTAGCTTCTCCATTACCCGTAGTCAGTGCTTATATTTCATTTAGAACCTTCAATTTCGACCAATTTGATCGTTTAAGCACTTCTCCCCAAATTTCCCGAACTAGGGTTTTCTTTCTACTGAATCTCCGTAACCCAACTTCCGAACTCTATATCTTTCAATGTAAAAATTCTTTCACCAATTTCAATTGAACTTCAAATCTTGATTTTGAAAGTGGGTTGACTTTTTTAGTAGTTGACTTTTTGGTGTTGACTTTTTTCAAGTTTGACTTTTTATGCTCAACTTCTTTGACTATGTCTTGGAGCACCACCTGTAGGATGAGAAAAGTCTTTTTGCATTCTGAAACATCAATTTAGGAAGAAAATATACCTGATTTAGTGGTCCGGACAAAATTAGGTATCTACATGTACATTCCTATCCGTTTATGTCTTTCTCTTGAAGACCTACTTACACCCATTATATCTCATACCTTTGGGTTGGTCCACAAAAGTATATTTAATTTGTTTGTATGAGGTCAATTTTTTTATTTTATGGCCTCAAGCCATTTCTAGGATTCAATATTCAAAATTCTTTCCTCATAAGTAGTAGGCTCATCATCTATGAGAAAACTATATTTGTTTAGAGCATGATACTCAAAGTTATTGTAAGCCCTACAAGCCAATCGTGATTTGCTTGTAGCATGCTAATTTGTCATTTTATGTATTATACATTATAATTTGTTTAATTATAATTGATTTATTTCTTTATTCATGAGTCTTATTATAATTTGTTATAAATAACTTATGAAGATAAAGCCCATGAAACATAAGGCCTTGCAAAGGAATTTTAAGGAGTTACAATTATGAGATCCTTATGCATCAAAGCCATGTTTCTAAAATAGTTCATTGTTATTGTATTGTCGAGACAGGGCATTGACAATGCTCCAAGACTAACATATGTTAAGCCTCCATGCTTATGAAGCATGCAATCGGTCTCATAGGCTAAAGTATAGAGATACTTAGAGATAACATACGAGTGCTTGTTAGATGAACAAGTTCACTGTTCATGACCTGCTATGAGAGTTTCATTTGGTATTTCACTCAAGTGAATACTCTCATGTGTCAGTAGTGTAAGTAATCTGTTGACTTGTGATACCAGGTCATCTTGTATGTGAATTGTCATGCTTTTATTTCATCTGAACGAGTTCAAAGAAGGGATGCCTATGGTAAGTTTATTTTAGGTATGGCATGAAGCATACAAAAATGGATGAGTAGTCCAGAGAGGATCCATCACCCCAAGGTGATATGAGGGGATATATCTCACTTGCTCTTGGCTTATATTAACTCATGGAAGCAGTGTTATTAAAATCGGACTGGATAGGTCGATAGGACCAATTGAACCAGGAATCGGTGGCTTGTCTTGTCCAGTGCATGTCATAGAACCGAATTTTTTCGAATTGATAAAAAACCGATTGAAATGGTAAAAAATCGTTAAAAACCTGGAAAAACTCGAAAAAAACTGGTTTTACACTTTTTTTTTTGAGTTTTTTTTTTAACTTATTGTATGTAATGAGATTTGAACTTTAACCCCTTGAAAATATATTAAAAATCATACCATTTAGCCCAATACATAGTTTTATTAAATATTTAATATATTTAATACTTATTTAATATTTAAATTCCTTTTTTAATACAACCGGTTGGTTCAATCGGTCCAACCGGAGGTCTTACCGGTTCGACCTCTAGTCCGATTTTTTCAACATTTCATAGAAGTCCTTGGCCAAGGCATTACTTGAGGAGTTAATATGTGATGCACCCAAAAGAGTGTATCTTATTTAACCTTGTACTTAAAAAGAATCAATTGTAGAGTATAGTGATTAGCAAGGGTCGAGTCCTCAGGGATTGGGTTTTAGTTTATAAGTTAATAGTTTATCACTTAAAAACAAGTAAATAAAAGTAAAGGGGATTTTGAGATCAGATTTAAACTAAAGTTAACAATAAGAATGAGAAAATAAGTAATTAAGAAGAATCAAATATGAGAAATATGGCTAAAGGTTCATTCTCCACCACTAGACATCATTAAGAATCAATTTCTTATCTATCAATATCAATTAGCTATCAAAGTTAACAACCGTAGATAACAACAAGCTCTGTTACCCCAATCTTTTCTTAGTTTGTCGTTAAATAGAACAAGCTCTCTATTTAATCTTTAACTATCAAACAACCTAGAATAAGCTCTCTAAGTTCAATTTAATAGCAGCTTTATGTTGATAAAGATAGGTTGATCTAAGCAACAAACACATAAGCTCGGATTGTTCAACTTAGGTTATGTTCCACTTTGCAATTATTGAAAACTTGACCATAATCATTAATCACAAATTGCTACTTATGAATAGGAAATCAAGACAATTGGGGATCAAGACTCCTAAACTAGCATTAGACAATTATCAAGATTTATCAAGTTGGCCACCTAAACAAATCAAAACATCATCACGAACAATTTTAATGGAATAACATAGCAACTTTGATAGAAAACAATGATAGATAGATTCTGAAAATTAATTACATAACATGTCTAGGGCTTTGAAATCACCCTTAACCAAATAAAAGTTTAGCCTAGCATAGGCATTGTAAACATAAACATAAAATTAAAGAGAATCTAAGAAGAAAATAAAATAAAGAAAAAAGAAGAAGAAGAAGAAGAATATTAATTATCCAGCCTTTTGTTCTCTCAAAAACTCTAAAACAAAGAAGAAATTAGAACTTTGATGCTTGAAGAAGTGTAAATTTCGTTTGCCCCCTTGATCTCTATTTATAGGCAATAGCTAGGGCATCAAACAAGTGAATTTCAGCTCTCTCCCTTGAATAAATGCTGACTTGTGGCTAAAGTTAAGGAAATGTGGCTGACTTTTGTGTTTTAAGGAAAGATATAAGCCTTGACAGCCAAGTTTGAATAAAGTAGGAAAGTCTTAGTCAAAACACTCTTTAATGAGGAGAGATTACAAACTTGCAGCCAAAGTAAGTGTAAGGAAGGAAAGTCTTGGCTGATTTAATTATCCTACCTTGACTACGATTAGCTTTAAGGAAAGATACTTGCAATTAATGCAATCAATGCAAGTTTGACAAAGTTAACAGCCACTAATCATTCTTTGACAAGGATAAGCATAAATGTCAGTTAGGGTATTAAGAAAAAAATGTGATTTGAAGCTAGGGTTTTTCTGCCACTAGGGTTGTTTAGGGAGATATTCCAATGCCGATTTGGATAACCATTTCTTATCCGATTTAGGCCCATGACCAACCGTTGGAAAGGTAATCAAGTGATCTTCAAAAGTCAATATAGGAAGTTTCTTTGAATAAAGAATCTAGTATCATGTTTTCTTAGCAACAAGCTCCGGAGTTCAAATCTGTTTTCTTGCTTTGCACCAAGAATTTGATCTTTTTGACTCCCAAGTCTTTTTCCATCTTGTGATTGTGATTTTGTAAGCTCTTTAACATCCTAATTGACATGTTTTGACTTCATCTCTTCCAAAATACCTACAAAGCATAAAAACCTAGTAAAATGTCAAGGAACTTAAGAATCAAAACACAAAGTATAAGGAAATTCAATAGGAAAATGCATGAAATTAAGCACTTATCAATATGGAAGCTGGAGGATTAATATGGAAAGGGTTAAAGAGTATACTTGCACCATGCTCTTTCTCTTTCTGAAAATTTGATGAAAGGATCAAATTACACTTATAGACATCTAATTTTGTCTGTGCCCCTAAACGAGGTATGTTCTTCCATCAAATTTGTATTCTTAACTTTTCCTCAATTTCATGACCTAATATCCCTACACTTGGTTTCGGCACAATGGACAAGGCCGAAGCCATGAGAAAAGTCAAAAAGTCAAAGTTGACAAAAAAGTCAAAGTCAATGAGTAAAAAGTCAACTTTGGAAAATCAAGATCAAAAGGGAAAATTGGATATTAAATAGTCAATCTTGATAATTGGAGAGCCACAATTGAAAAACAAAAAGAAGATGAGATTAAAGAAAAGTGTAGGGACTAAATTGAAAAATCAAAAAGTTGAAATTAAAGGTGGAAAAGTAAATTGAGATGTTAAAAGGGATAACTAGGATGAATGGAGGACATTGGAAGAGGAAATTCAAAGAAACGAAATAAGGAAGATGAGATTTAAAGAGTAATGGTGGAAGGACTAAATTAAATAAATTGTAAGTTCAATTTCAAAGAGAATTACAGGAAATGATTAAATTGAAAAAAAAAATTGAAAGTTCAATTTGGAGAAGAATCAATAAAAGGATGGATTTAAAAGATCAATTTGAAGGAAAATAAAGGGAGGAATCTATTTGGAGAAGAATCAAAAATAGAGGGACTAAATTGAATAAATTGAAAGTTCAATTTCCACGATAATTATGGAAAAATCTAAATTGAAAGTTCAATTTAAAGGAGAATCAAAAAAGGAGTGAGATTTAAGAGCTCAATTTGAAAGAGAATAAGGAGAGAAGTCAATTTGAGAATGAATTGAAAATACAAGAACTAAATTGAATAAATTGAAAGTTCAATTTCAAGGGGAATTATGGAAAATTTTAAATTGAATGAAATTGAAGCTTCAATTTGAAGGAAAGTCAATAAAGAAATGGGATTGAAAAGGAGAAGGAGAGGAGAACCCATTTGGAGAAGAAATTGAAAATGGAGCAACTAAATTGCATAAGTTAAAAGTTTGGATTTGTAAAGAAGGGTGCAATTGAGAAAGAAATTAGTTTGGAAATGATGGAGGGATGAATAAGAGCTATTGGAAAGTTTGAGGAAGAAAATAAAATTGTCCCAAGGTAAAAGAGTAATAAAGTGAAATGATGACTAAGAGAGATAGGGAGCAAGAGGTACATGACATGGCAAGTCTTGGCCAATAGGATTGCTACTTAGTGAGTAAGAATAGGAAAAAAGAGGACCATGAGAAAAGGGGACCACTTGAAAAAATGAGAGCTTGGAGGGGGGACCATCAGGAGCATGAAAAAAGTGAGAGCATGCCCTCCATACCATTTGGCCAAGCATATTAAAATACAAGGCAGTAGCTCATTTTTAGATTCAACCATTCATTCTTTTCCTAAGGATAAAAGGGTTTTATGAGAAAAATTAAAAAAAAAAAAAAAAAAAAAGGAGCAAAGGAAAGGAAGAGAGGAAAAAAAAAAAAAAAAAAGGATGAAAGTTTGTGAGTTTTGTTCTTGAAAAGCTTACTAAGGTAGCTTTCTTTCTCTTTTCTTTTCCATTATTCTCCATTGACTTCAAGTTTTCTTTATTGGTTTTTCCTTAAGATTTCAAGGTTTTTCTAAAAGGTTTTTATAAAGCTTCTCTTCTTCTTCTTTCCTTTTTACAAGAAAACTATAAGTTTGCAAAAAAAAACCTTTTATTTTCCATTGTTTTGCTGCCACCTTGTTCTTATTTTTCTATGTTTTTGCTTCATGATTTCTCTTTCTATTTGATGTTGTGAGGTCTATTGTGGTTGGTTGATGAGCTTTGCTTTGTTTTCTTTTTTAAAATCAAAAGGTTATGAACTTGATGATCTTGGTTCTTCCAAGTGATGATTAGGCCGGATTTAATATCCAATAGGCTAACCTTGAGCCAATCATTTTTATTTGCATTTAAACATGTTTTTAAATGATTTCCAACATGATTTTAGTTAGGATCAACCAATGGTCCATATCCAAAATCTTTTTTTTAGAGAGTTGGAAAAAGCAAATTTTCAAAGGTTAAATATGGAGATTTCGGGCAACACGAGTTTGCTTTTTTTGTCCAAATAAAAAACTGTTTTAACCACATTTAGTACACCCTTGGCCGAAGCTAGGGGTAATATTTTAGAGTTTTTTTAGTTTTCTTAAGGGTTAAAAAATAGTTAGCTAAAATCGGGTTTTGGGTAGCTAAAACTAGCAAAAGTTGGGTTCTTTTACACAAAGGGGAGGGGCTGGCCGAGACCTTTAGGGGCTGTTTTTAAGTTGATTTTGGTTATTTAAGTTTTTAAAAAATAAGTTTTTGATAAACCGGATCATGGATAGTTAAAACAAGCTTCAAAAGAAAATTTACGTTTTTTGATTCCTACATTAGGCACCATTTGGCCAAAGAGATTTTTTTTCAAAGAACTGCATCTTTTGTTTTCTTGGATTTAAGAAAAGGGCATTTTCATCAAGGTTCATTTAGAGGTATTAGGATGTCGGGCAATGGCCTTCGGATATCCCTTTAATCCAAGCACAATCCGTGCCAAAAATCTTTCGATTGTTTGAAAGTCCAATTTAAGTTTCTTCCAAAGGTAGTTGGATACCTTTTTAGGTATTCAGATATCCTCTCATCAAGAGAAATACATCTCGACAATGGCCCCGTTTTCATGCATTTCATATTTAAAAATGTTCCTAATTTGTCATAGAAATGTGTTTTTTCAGTTTCATAAGCATTTGGCAAGAATTATTTCTTAATATTTGCTGGGTTTGTGAAATTACGTAAATGGCATACGTTGGATCATTTTACCGAACTCCTCGACAAACTTGAAAAAGAATTTAAAAAATGTTGTGTGCATGTTTTATGATAATGATATTTTAATTTATGTGCATATTCTAGGATTATGTCATTTAATAATTGATGTTCATATTGATATCTTGATCATCATATTTGATGGTTGATGTGCATATGATTTTCTTATCTATGCCATGTCATGAGTAAATATATGCATGTCATGATAAATGTATATATTATGTGATTTATGTTCATATCTTAATAATGTTTGCATATTCATATTCATTTATTAAAACAAGTTTAAATGCATACAAAAATTAATGGTTTTTAATAAAATGAGGTAATAGTTCCCAAATTAAAATAATTCATGAGTTCTCTGCTAGGTCTGTCGGGGAGGATATCATCAATAATCATTAACAACGGAACATCCTTTTCTAAAAAGAAGAATGATACGGATATTTTCAAAATAAAAAAAAATTTCATATTTTGCTGGGTCTGCCAGGGAATACGAAAAAATTTATTAATAAATTTCGGATCATTCTCAAACAATATGGCTATTTTTTTAAGTGAATTATTTTGAAATATCGAACCTAAAACCAACTTTTATCGAGACTTGAGATAATACATGATTAATAAGGTACCGTTTTATACGGGCATTATGGAGGTGCTAATACCTTCCCCGTGACGTAATCGATTCTTGAACCCACTTTTGTTTTCTCTTTGGTTTAAAGCGCAGACTATATTTGAAGAAGAATAAAAAATGGGGGGACTAAATTCAATAAATTGAAAGTTCAATTTCAAGGACAATTATGAAAATTTTCAAAATTGAAGGAAATTGAAAGTTCAATTTAAAAGAGAATCAATAAACAAATGGGATTGAGAAGATCAATTACAAGAAAAATGAGAGGAGAACCAATTTAAAAAAGAAATTGGAAATGGAGGGACTAAATTACACAAATTAAAAGTTTGGATTTGTAGAGAAGGGTGCAATTGAAAAGAAAAATAGTTTGGAAATGATGGAGTGATGGATAAGAGGCAATTGAGAAGTTTAAGGAATAATATGGAATTATCCCAAGGTAGAAGTGTAGTAAAGTGGAAGGATGAAGGCCATTTTTGGAGGAGTGTTAAATGGCATTTTGGTGAATAAGTAGATGACTAGGAGAAAGGGAGAGCAAGAGGTACATGACATGGCAAGCCTTGGCTAACAAGATTCCTACTTGGTGAGCAAGAATAGGAAATGGGGACTATTTGGAGGGGGGACCATTTGACATTAAAAAAAGATGAAAGCATGGGTTTAGGAGGGTATTCAGCGAACCTCAAACAATACAAGACAGCAACTCATATGGTCATTTGGCCATTCATTCTTTGCCTAAGGAGAAAAGGGTTTTAGGAGAAAAAAGGAAGAAGAAAAGGAAAGGAAGAGAGAAAAATGAAAAAAGGAAGAAAGTTTAGGAGTTGTTGTTCTTGAAAAGCTTACTAAGGTAGCTTGCTTTCCTTTTTCTTTTCAATTATTTTCCATTGATTTCAAGTTTTCTTTCTTGTGTTTTCCTTAAGATTTGAAGGTTTTTAAAAGGTTTTCCTAAAGCTTCTCTTCTTCTTCTTTTCTTTTTACAAAAAAAACTACAAGTTCCAAAGTTTCTTCCTCATTCTACATGTTGCCACCACATTCATTTCCTTTTTCTACGTTTTTGCTTCATGATTTCTTTTGGTATTTGATGTTTTGTGGTCTATTATGGTTGATTGATGAGTTTTTCTTTGGTTTTTCTTCTTAAAATCAAAAGGTTATGAGCTTGATGATCTTAATTTCTTCCAAGTTGGTTAGGCTGGATTAACATCCAAGAGGTCAACCTTGAGCCAACCTTTTTTTTCTTGCTTATATTTTTCCATCTTCATGCGCATACTTTGTTGAGTATGAGTTTATTGTGGAGCATCCTTCATGTTGTATATTGCTTGTTCTCTTTGGAAAAGTGATTATGAGCTTGATGACCTTAGGTTCTTCCAAGAGATGGTTAGGCCGAATTAACATCCAAGAGGTTAACCTTGAGCCAATCATTTTTATTTGCATTTAAACATGTTTTTAAATGATTTCCAGCATTATTTTGGTTAGGATCAATCAATGGTCTATAGCCAAAAAAAAATTAAAAAGTTGGAAAAAGCAATTTTTTAAAGGTTGGATATGGTGATTAAGGGCAACACAGGTCTATGCATTTTTTGTCCAAATAAAAAACTATTTTAACCCCATTTAATAAACCCTTGGCTGAAACTAGGGTTAAAATTTCAAATTTTTTTGAGTTTTTCTTAAGGGTTAAAAAAATAGTTAGATAAAACCGGGTTTTTGGTAGCTACAATGAGCTTAAAAATAAATTAAAGTTTGGATTTTTACTAAAATGGGGGGGGGGGTTGTTTTAAAGTGTTTTCTTGGTTGTTCAAGTCTAAAAAATAAGCTTTTGATGAAACGAGCTTCGGATAGTTAAAATGAGCTTTAAAAATGAGTTAAGGTTTTACTAGGAACCATTCGGGCACTTTGATTTTCATTTTGAAAAATTGCATCTTTTAGTTTGTTTTGGTTTTAAAATATTTGCATTAAGGCTCACTTAGAGGAATTCGGATGCCAAACAAGGGCATTCTGATATCCCCTCTAATCCGAGCATAATTCGTGCCCATAAAATCCGTTTTTGCTAAGTTCAACTTAAGTTTCTTTCAAAGGTATTCGGATACCTCTATAGGTATTCGGATGACCTCTCTCCAAGAGAGAAACATATTTTGATAACGATTTCGCTTTCATGCGTTGCATACTTACAAAAAATGTGTTTTTTTTATTTTGTCATAAAAACGTGCTCTCTTGGTTCTCTAAACATTTGGCCAGAGTAGTTTCTTAATCTTTGCCGGGTTTTCCAGGGAGGTTAAGAAATCATTCAACACACGTGTTTACAAAATCATAAAGTATGGTTTTTGTTTTATTCGAAATTACGTAACTGATTATCTGAAGGATATTTTTCCAAAGTTTTGTTGGGTTTGCCAGGGATTTCGGTAAAATGTTTCAACGTATGTCGTTTACGTAATTTCACACCAAAAAAATTCATGAAAAGTTCTTTTAAAAAATGTTGTGTGCATATTCTACAATACGATATTTTAATTAATGTACATATTTCATGATTATGTCATTTAATAATTGATGTTCATATTGTTATCTTGATCATGTTATGTGATGGTCGATGTGCATGTGATTTTCCTTATCTATGCCATGTCATGATTAAACATGTGCTATGTCATGATTAAATGTATGTCATGTCATGATAAAATATGTTCCATGTCATGATAAAATACGTGTCATGTCATGATAGAAAATATGCCATGTCATTGTAAAGTTTATGTCATGTCATGATAAATATATATATTATGTGATTTATGTTCATATCTCAATAATGTTTGCATATTCATATTCATTTTTTAAATGAGTTTAAATGCATACAAAAATTAATGGTTTATTAATAAGTCTAAGTAATCTTCTCGAGTTAAAATAATTCATGAGTTCTCTGCTGGGTCTGTCGTAGAGGATATCATCAATTATCATTAACAACGGAACATCCTTTTCCAAAAAGGAGGATGATACAGATATTTTTAAAATAAAGAAAATTTTCATAATTTGTCGAGTCTGTCGGGGAATATGAAAAATTTTATGTTAATAAATTCCAAACATGATTGCTTTTTCAAAGGGAATTATTTTTAAATACCGAAACTAAAATCGACTTTCATCGAGACTCAAGATTACACATGATTAATAAGGTATCATTTTACACGGGCGTTGTGGGGTTGCTAATACCTTCCTCGTGACGTAACCGACTCCCGAACCCGCATTTTGATTTTCTCTAGTTTAACGTGGACCTAAAAATTGGTTTTTTTTATATAATATTTTAATTAATTTTAAAATATTTATAAAAAAAATCGGTTTTAATAAGTGATGGATCGCACCTAGCCAAAAAAGATTGGTGGCAACTCCCTTTTCCTTCGAGGTTGTTTTAAAACACTCATATTATTTACGAGGACCCATATTACCATTCTTTCCGACTTAACGTCATTTAGTAGTCGCGAGATCGTTATGACAACTCTATTTTTTTCTGTTTTTCAAAAGCTTTATTTATTTACGGGGAATCTAATTATCCTTTTCTTTTCCCCCTTTCGTCATTTAGTGGTCACGAGATCATTATGACAATATTATTTTTCATTTACAAATATATTACACAAAATAATATTAAT
This sequence comes from Fremontodendron californicum, assembly GCA_030761205.1. NCBI lineage: Eukaryota > Viridiplantae > Streptophyta > Magnoliopsida > Malvales > Malvaceae > Fremontodendron > Fremontodendron californicum. The sequence continues at coordinate 2,327,920 of JAULJL010000033.1, forward strand.
TTTATTGTTTTATAGGAGAATGCAACAAAAAAAAAAATGCTAAGTATCAAGCTGCATCATCAGATGTCTCAATCAATATTCATGATGTCGAAAATCAAATTTTCACTGAAGTTGCTGGGAAAGAAAGGCATGGACAGGTTCGAGGTCTTGGATTAGGTCCAACACCATCTAGCTACTATGAAATTGGTTCTCAGCGATATACTTCTTCACAAAACTACTCTACACATGAAGTTCAAATGTTGAGAGAAGATTTGAAAAATATGCATGAACGTTTTTGAGAAAAAGGAAGCATAGAGAGAAACAGAGTTGGCAGAGAGAGAAGAAGATATCAGCAACTGAAGTCATAATTTGATTCGCTGATGAATTTAGTACAAAAAAAGTTCTTAAAGGGCATAACGAATTCACAAAATCCTCCATCTGCAATAATCTAATATTTTTATTATTAATTAGCTTACTTTTTATAACTTAATATCTTATATATTAATTACGTATGTTAACTTTTTTTAGTAAGGTTCATAACATGAGAACAAACGTGCTGCGAAAAAATGTTCGTCTGACAGTTGTCCTTGAACTTTTAACATTTGTAACTCGTGCTTTTTTAAGTTGTAACTGGATTTGATGTGTTAAGCAATAAAATTGTTGTATAATGATATTTTATAATATAATATTTTTATATTATATTTTTTTATATATAATTTCTGTTATTTGTGGATTGTAAACAATAATGTTAAATATTATTGTAGATATTATTGATAAATATAATTTTTTAAATAAAATAAATAGTATTTTTTTTTTAAAAAGGTTTTGGAATTTATGGTATTTGAAGAACACAAACGCCGCTAAATTTCTAACGTTTATAAGGAACAAATGGAAAATATTAGCGGCATTTCAAGAACGCAAACGTCGTTAAATTTTTTAAATTTGCAGCATTTTTAATCCAGAAACGCTGCTAAAATTTTTTAATTAGCAGCGTTTGTACCATTAAAACGCCGCTAAAAAATTTCAATTAGCGACGTTTCTCTAAAACAAACGCCCCTATTGACATAACTTTAGTGGCGTTTGTAAACACAAAACGCCGCTAAATTTGTGTAACTAGCGGCGTTTGTGGTTCACAAACACCACTAATGTTTTATCAAATACCACAATTCGAAGTACTATTCTAGTGTATATAAAAGCCAAAAAAAATCCCACTAAACGTCGCTATAGTTGTGGCATTTTTGGTAGAAACGCTGGTAAAATTCCTTTACGCGTGCTTCAGCGGCACTTTTTGCAGCATTTTTTTCTAAAAGCGACGCTAATAAACGCCATTATGTTCAAAAAAATCCGCTAAAGACCTAGTTTGTTGTTGTGTTTTGAGAAAAAGGAAAAGAAGAACATAGGTTGGCCCAAAGTTAGCCATAAAATATAATCCGAGTTGACTATCACTATCAATCATAATGGTCGTGGATTATCAGGCTCATAACCCTTAGATTTTTAGGAAAAATAGTTTAATAAAAGCTAACTTTAGTAACAACAGAAGTAACAAAGTAATCAAGAGTAATAAACACAGTAGCTAAGTAAAGAATCGATCTTAGTGATGCTCGATTCGGCTCCTCCTTTTCTCTTTTCTTTTTTCCCTCTTTTTGCCTTTTCCTTTTCTCTTATTCCTTTCCTAACTTCTACCTCAAGTTAATTTTTCTCCAAATGAACTAAACCCTAGGCAAAAAAGTTCTTAAGTCCTAAAGTTTATCATTTTTATAGCCTTTTCCCTAAGAGAATCATGGATCCTTAGATTATTTGATCCAAAGATTCCAATTTTTCTCCTGAAATGCTCCTCTTTTTTCTTTTTAATTTCGCTATTTGTATGTTCTATCGGATCTCTAAAATGAATGGTCCTAGATCTAATCCAAGATGGGAAGGGAAGGGTAATGTCTAAGTTGTCCCTCCTTTTCCAATTAAAATATATTTTTCAATTTTTTTTCTTTCTTTTCATTTTGTTTAATCAAGACAATTTTTTTAGAAAATCCGAATAAGAGCATCAGTAAGTGCTCAGGACTATACTTTCATTGCCTCGATTTAATTGAAAGATATTGAAAATGAATAATTTAAGGCACAACTTTGTTTTATGATTTTAGGCTAAAAAAATAGAAAATTTACTCATTTTAAGAAAATTCGAAATTAAAACCTTAAAATTATCATATGTTAAACCCGGGTCAACTTGAGGTGAATTGATAAATTTGCCTGGACAAAATTAAGTGTCTATATTCCTCTTCACCATCTCCAGACACATCTCATTTCACTTATTTACAACACTTCTTTTTCCTATCAAAGAACCAATTTTCAAGCACATCTACTAAGCTTTCTAAAATAATATCACTCACTCGCACTACAAGGAAACTCACTTTTACTGACATTTATATGTACCGGTAAAAGATCAAAAAACTGTCCCTATTCATATTGCCGATAGTTCATTGACCATCGGTTGATCGCCAATGCCCCTATTGTAAAGTTTTCGACGGACCTGACCACCTATGCCAAATAGTATTTGTATTTGCCGACATGAATTTTTTCGACGTCTTAAAATGCAGTTATATGTAAAAAGTTTTTTCAGGCATTTTAAAGTGTCAGTAAAAATCTTATTTGTATTGAATTTATATATTAATTTACTTATTTGTTGAATGAATTATATTGACATTTAAAAGTGCTCTTACAAGTTAATAACTTTTTATAATTTACATAAATATTATAAAATTATTATATAAGCTTTTTTGAAATTTTAAATTGCTCTTGAAAATATTATATCTTTTTTTTTCTTGCTTTTTGCAAATTGAATTTAAAGAGTGCAATAAATTAAAGTTCAAGCTATTGATTGCAAACCTAAAATGATTTTATTTATATAAGGTTATTTTAAAGTATCCAAAACCAACAAAAAGACTATCATGTAATCAAAATTAACAAAAAAAGTAACCTCGTAAGAAACTAGAACATCCTAATTTTATAAGAGAACAATATTAAGATTGATCCAATTAAAAAACAAATCTAATGCCTTAATTTTCCTAAATATGTTTATAACTAGTCTGGAGACATCAAATTCATCAGGAAATACAACTTATGCAACCATTTGCATGTTACAAGGCCACTACCACTACAAAATTTAGAGGCTTTGGAGACGACTTAAAATCGTCCCTAAAAGCTTGCATATCGTCCTCAAAAGTTTTAGAAACAACTTAAATCGTTCCCAACAATCATCACAATCGTCCCCGTAATTAAGGACGTCTTTCATCTCCAAAGCTTTGAGAATGAATATCATCTTAAAATTCATAAAAAATATCAAAATATTTAAAGACGTTTTTCGTCTCTAAATGAACGACCAGATTTTCTCTACTCCTTTTTGATACCCCTTCAATGTTTTTGTGCCACATGTCGAAAGTTACTTTTTATTTATAAACAATTAAACATTAATATTTTAACTTTAGACACGTGATAAAAAAAAACATTGAAGAGGCATCAAAAAGAGGCAAAATGAACATTCTTTGAAAACGACTATTGTCCTCAAAAATAATGTGTTGGAAGCCATCACGTAGTAAACCTAATCTTTCAAATAAATTAATTTTTAAAAATGAATGTCATCCCCAATATACATTAGAGACGAAAGACATTCCCGAAGATTTATCTCAAATTCATTTTTGAAGACATTTGACGTCCTTAATATCTATTGAGAACGATTGACGTCCTTAATGCCCTAATCTTAATTTTTACTTTTATTTAGCAATGCATTATTATAAATAAATCTAATCATATAAATCCATAAAGAAGAAAAATAATTATATTCATTTAAAATAATAAACATAAATTAAAATCCATAAAAACTACAAAATTAAATTCTATTAAAATTTAAAATATTATTACAACTATTCGTAATAGTGTCTATAAAGTCATTATTTATAACAAAATAAAATTTTCGAAGATGTCCACGTGATCAAGTATCACCCGTATCCTACAAATTCAATTAAAAAATTAAAATTAAGAAAAACACTATTATGAAAATCAAATATAACAAAAATGTAAGGGAAGCAAAGTTATATGAAGAGAAGCAAAGTTATGAAGAGAAATATACAAGTATACAAATATCCACAACATAGTAGCTGTACCCAAGATAATGGATTAAGTTGAGTGACTAATTATACTAAAACTCCTCAAAAATTTTAGAATACTCATCAATAATCTTTTTCTGATGTTTCATAGACTTGTCAATATTAAATTTATTGCGAAGAATCAATATTCCAAATGCATAATCATTGCCAAGGGAGTCAATGCCTAACAAAAAAAAAATTCTGTCTGTTTAAGTTTTGTGCCATCCTGTCATAGTGAAATATTTCAACTTCCATTTACTACAAATAATCCACAGGGGGTCAAATAAGTTTTCCGACTCAAACTCCGACCAAGCACCTCAAAACAGCATGTATACGACTTAAACAAACAGAACACAATTTTTGAATCCTAGATGGTTCTCAATTTAGAATAAGATGATGAATATACTAATCTAAGAGACGGTAACAAGACTAAAAATCGATTATGCATAAGGCTAAAAGCATCGATAAAGATCGGAAGAAAGGTAAGTTCTACTAGCTAAGGAAGCTGGACAACACAAAGCAATATACCCAGATACTTACTTCTACTCTAGGATCTTTCCACTGTGAATGAGAAGATTTCTGCAATACAGAAACAGACGAAATACTTAGCCAAGATAAAATATCTAACAACCATAATAGGCTCAGAAAAGAATACCAATGACCATATATTTATAAAATTTTCATTTTTTACAATTAGGGATGGCCATTTATATTAGTGCAAGTTAACCAGCAGTGCATAATTAATTCACATTTTAACTAATAGAAATTTCTTTAGGGGTTAGGTTTCTTATAATGATCCTGAGGCAACTAATAGATCTTTGTTTATAAGTGACATTTCTACACTACAAACAAGGAAAATGGATTGTTTGTCCAATTGTTAAGTTTTCAAAAAAAAAAAAAAATCTTAAGCCACAACAAGTGTATACAAAGCATGCAAAAAAATAGAAAAAGAAGGAATTCAATACATGAAATACTTTCTATTACTCATCAGATAAGTTTTAATCAATAACCTAGTCCAGAATCTAAGGTTTAGGAAGCATATCTAGATATGCTCTTTCGTAGCATCCTTGTTGCTTAGATCCAACGTGAAAATGGTTGCACCTGGATGCTTCTTCAACCTTACAACTGCACAAATTTACACATCATAGCCGTACAAAATTAGCTATAGCCAATTCATGCATAAAGGCCATTTCAAGAAAAGATGATTGCTTCCCATTTCCATGTAAGACAGATTTCCAAAAGAGAAGGGGACCCCATGATAAGAAAGCACACTAAAGCAGATTTTGATAAAAATAAAAATAAAAAACAGATTGCCAAGCATATATTTCTCTCCTTTATCTTTTTTTCCTTCTTTTTCACAACCAAGTCCCTGACTCAAGCAACCTTTTCCTTTTTCAGCAATTGTCAGTTTTACCAAGAGATTTTTCTTTGAGTCTTGTAAGCAAAAAAATGAAACTAAAGCAAAGAATATATTCCATGTGTTAACTCCCATATGTAACAGAGAGTGCTGTTTAACGGTCTATGATTTCACTTCTTTAATCTTAATCACACTTGTAGCTTTGCTTTTTTCTTTCTTTCTTTTGGGCACATTCACCAGTGAACTCCCACTTGTTTCCATGAGCATTGAATTAATTCCTAACTAAAAAAAAATGCAGCAAGGAATCAATTTAGAAGAAAAAATTAGTCAAACTCTCGTATAACAAGTAAACAATAAAACGAAAAGGAGAAGAAAGAAACTGAATCAAATAACCTCACGGGTTTGTAGCTCAAACTCATGCATAGCAGCAGCACCAGCAGCAGCACCACTAGCTGCCTGATATGTACTAACCACCATACGAGTCACCTGCAACATGCCACGAACAGAATCAATGTTTGAAGCATACACTGTCAGGGAAGCATCAGATGTTTAAGTTGCTTGATGCAGTATAGTTATAACTAACAAAAGCTCTGAACAAGAACAATAGATATTCTACACTAAAGATTCAAAACATATAGTTTCTTTCTCGATATCTCATGAAAATTTCAGTTAAAATTAATCCACTATAAAATAAAAACGACTCAAATCATTATATCACACTAATTAAAACTATAATTATTCATTTCTTACCTAGTAGCTTTTACAAGCAATCACTTATTCATCTTAGTTCATTCAAACTCAATATGTATTCAATTTCTTGCCTAGCAGATTATGCAAACAACACCTTCAATCAGGTTTCTATATTACTTTACTAATACGCCCGGCGATGAAGAAGGATAGCAGCCATTATGCAAATAATAGTAGAACAATTCGGGTTTGCTATCAAATCACCCTTTTTTCATCCCAACATTAATCCCATCCATTGCTTCCGGATTCACTTCAGGAATAACTAAAGGCACTCCATCAACCATTCGAAATGCCGAGCTGTTATCTACCTCTCGTTATATAGTATTACATATATATAAGTATATAGGGTTTTGCCTTCCCTCTGATAACAGAATGCATAGTTTAGCCTTCACCATTTACTTTATACACAAATGAAATGAGCATGCATAATTTAAACAGTTAATGCCAAGTTTCTAACCTAACAGATTAGACAGTTCAACTAGTATAGTACAGTATTAATTTGGTTTAAGAAATATGATAAGATTTCTTGGGTTAGATGATTTTCTGGACAAAGGGGAGGGGAAGAAGGGACAAAGGAGCATAAATGATAAAACCCTCTCACCTCCCTGTCTAATCTCTTGAGAGTAGAAACCCTGATGCTTGAGGTGGGGTTAGAGAGCTTCAGACTCTCGTATATTCTCATAATCAGAGTGGTTTTACCCACACCCTGCACGTTTAATAATCCAATTTCAAATTTCTGAAGATTGCAAAATGGAAGGTCATTCTTAATTTTATAGTAACAGTAATAGTAATAGTAATAGCAATAGCAATACATACAGGAGGGCCAGGAACGAGGAAGCATTTTCCGACACCTGCCATCGTCCCTCTCTCCGGCGGAAGGTGTTTCGGATTTCTATGCCTCTCCCAATCTCTTTTAAGCTAATATCACAAACAGAAAAAGGCACTCAAGAAGCAGTCAAAGCAATAAATCATCCATTAATGAGAAATGTAAGAACACTAAATTAAAGATAAACATAAAAAATTTGTGACCTTTTATAGAACACAAAGAAAAAAAAAATTATAACTTATGCTCAATTTCAATTTGCAATTCCTCACAATAAACAGTCCCGACTTCCCTTGCCAACCAAAAAAAAAAAGTGAAGATCAAATTAAATAAAAATCTCAAGCAAAAATCTAAACAGGGAGAGAAATCTTAAGGTTGTTGTTTCAAAAGAAGATTAGAGAGAGAAACCTGAGAATCCAGATGGCGGAAAGAGCCAGAGAGTTCGGCGTTCAACAAGTAGACGAGGGTGATGGTGACAAGAGATTCAAGGACGACGGTGGTGAGTGATTTGGAGATGACGGTGGCGAGAGATTTGAAGATGAATGTTGCGATGGTGGAGAGAGATTTGGGATGTTGAAGAAGGTATCGATGAGGGTTAAGAAATTTGGGGATTTTTTTTCCAGAGAGAATTTTTCTTCTTCCCGTTTACTCAACTTTTTTTTTTAGTTAGAATGGCTTTTTTTTAAATGATTTTTTTGAATTAGAATGGCCTTTTTTTTTAAGGACTCTTTTTTAATAAACTTTAAAAATGAAAATTTTGGATTAGATTTAATTTGATAAATTTTTTTGGTAAATCTAAAAAACATACTTTCAATAGTTAAATAATTATTAAATAATCTAATAAGATAAGAGCTATTTAAAAAAGAAACATGAGAAGTTAAAAATTAGAAATTATTAAGAAGGATATTGTAAAAACAAAATTACATTTGTGAAAAAACCTTATTTTTCTTTCTTCTCTCATTAAAGAAATATTATTTTTTAAAAATTTTAATTAAAAATAAATTTAACAAATAAAAAATTTATTTTTTATAATTTAAAAAATAAAAAAATATTATTTTTAGAAATATTATTTTTTATTTTTTAGAATTTTTTAATTAAAAAAGTAAAATAAAAATATTTAAATATTTATTTTGTAAAATTAAAAAGTTTTATTTTCAAAAAAGTTTATTTTTTAATTAAAAAATAAATTAAAAAAAAAAAAGGAAAAGAGAGGAGAAGAGAAGACTTTATTATCAAAGTAATTTTGTCTTTATAAATTTTTTCCTAACAATTTTTTATTTTTTTTTTCAAATAATTTTTAATCATTATACCATTTAACAATTATTGTATCTTTGATGATATGTTTTTCAAATTTACCCTAAACTTTCTGAATTCAATCATCTCCAAAATTTATTATCAAAAGAATTGGGGATGAAACTAAAAACCGTTTTAAATAATCTTAAATTTATGACATAGGAGACAATTTTTTTTAAATCGTCCCATTTACTCTTATTTAAAAATCTCTTATTTTATAGTGTACCTTGCCTAACAGTTAGAAAACAAAAATTAAAACTATTTTCCAGAAGATATTATTGGGAAAAGGCTCATTTCTAAGGAAAATAAAGAGAATATCCTCTTTACTAATTCCCTATTCAACAGACATGCTCCCAAATTTTTTCAAAGTCTGAATGAAAGAGGAAGCAATCATGCCCATAAGTTGTTTTGGAATCAATTTTTACCAAGATAAGGTTATCTATGGAACATCAGAGTGACAAAAATATAATTGTTAAAAGAAACACGATGATAAAATAAAATAAAACATAAGCAAACAAACCCAAATACTGAACCCAGGTTAAATAACTTTGGCAGTAGAGCATTTATTAAGTATTTCAAGAAGATGATCCTTCAATCTTTGAAGAATGCAATCTTTATTAATATGGAATTATATCAAATTATGACTGAGACAGCAGTTGATCCATCACTCTGACAGCTTTCTCAAGATAAGGAACAATGGTAGGGCTTTGAGACACCAAACTATGCTTGTATAAAGAAGAAGAGGTGAAAATGAAATGAAGTGAAGTGAAAGGAGTGGTCCCTTTCCTTGTATGGAGCAATGTGGAGTGAAGATGTTATCCCTCTAAAACAATTAAAACCCAATTTATGACTTCTTATCATATTAATATACTGGAAATTACACCACTCTTTTATTTTACATGTTTGCATATCTTTTGACTAATGAATGCAAAATTGTAGAAGACATTAACTAAGTTATATTTCTTTCCTTTATAATTTCCACTACTCAAGCAAACACGACGAGTGTTATATCCCTCTTGTTTGTTTTCACTCACATTTTTAGAACATCCAAACAAGGGATCAATTCACCCTATTACTGCAGTTCATAAAAGCAGGCAAAGGTGAGCAACTAATAAACCCTTCTCCCAATGAAGCATCCCACTTCCCAAAGAATAAAATAAAAGAAAATTCAACTTACCAAGAATGTGGCCTTGTCTTAAGATAAGTTGAATATGATCGAGGATCATCACCACCATCTTTAGTTTTTAAGTGGCTTTCGACAACTTGTTGAATCTCAGAATGTACAAGTAAAGGTCTCATGTATTTGGCCAACACAGGTAGCCTTGCCTAAAGCAGCAAATTGATATGAATTTCAACAGATAGCCTAAACATTACCAATGTTTCAAAAACTGATTCAATTGACAAAATAACTTCATCAAAAGACTTCATTATTTATGCATTATTACAAGACTAGCAAACATTGAAATATAGTGGATAGAAATGCAAATGTGCTCTGCTTCAAAAGGAAGACCATCTTTACATCAATTGAGTTAAATTCAGATATCAGAAACGAACCTTAATATGACTGACATCTGTCATAGGAAAGTCATGGATCCCTGAAGGGCACATAAAAGACTGCAAAGCAAAAGCATAAAATTGTAAAATAAAATTTCAATGTCAAAAATGATTAACACTACGCTTTACAGAATATCACCCCCATCTTTGTTTGGGGAAAAAGGGGTGGAGAAAAGGAGTTAAGTTCTAATGGTGTCAATGAGTTCTCAACTCACATATTGACAACATATTATGCACATTATGTCTAGGATCCAGAGTAGCACCCATTGATTGGGAATTACTTAAGTTCATAGATGACATCAAGATTATTCATACAATATTATTGGTGGCATAACTATCTCAAAAAAATACAAAGACCCAGCCTTCAAAAGGAAATAGATACTATGTTCTATGCAGATGACGTATACCTGAATCATCACTACTCTTATAGATGCTTACCTTCAAACCAAGGACACCAGCATCTAAGAGAGCTTATTTCTCATATGATGGGCAAATACATAAGTGACTTTACAATTAATGCATCCCAACGAATCATTCTTACACTGCTGAATTAATGTAGAGATCTTTGAGGTCACTTTTCAAATCCTGATTGGTGTTCTCCAAATCAAAGAATGCCTGTTACAAAAATACATGCACAGGAAATGAAATCATACCCAGGATTACACATTTTCATAAACGTTTCAAGTGCAACGAATGTAAGAACATTTCAAAACCTGGGCAACCGACGGATCTTCTTCCTTGATGTTACATCTTCAAGATCTGCATAGAGGGATGGATAAACAGTTGAAAGGAATTTAGCAGATTGAAAAGGAATTTTCAAACAAGAAAGTGTAATTACAAATCAGATTGAACTAGAAATTGGATCAAGTACTATACATATACAAATTTAGCTAAATGTTAAAGAAGCTAAGATCCAGCTTTCGGTTCTATCACTCATTTTATGATGAGTAAAACCATTAAAACAATTTCAAGAAGCAATAACAAGTTTGGTGCTTTATAAAGTTTTCAATAAGTCAAATTTCAAGCTGTATATTATGAAAGCAAAAAAAAAAAAAAAACTGTAACTTGAAATGCTTTACACCCATTTGGCAACATATTCTAGAATAGACAAAAAAAAGGTATTTGTGGAACATCCTAGTCTTAAACTAATTACTCCTATAATATAAATAAGGCACAACCTGCCACTTCTCAAGTACATTACTCTTATAATATTCTCTCCTTGAAATGCATACAACAACATTTACTTTCCTATGTTCATATGACAACTTAAAGTATTACAACTCACCTAAAGTAGCTTCTTTCATTGTTCACCTTCTGCAAAGCAAAGCCTCCAACTACATCAATCATTACAACACCCTTTGCTTCAGGAATCCTAGCATTAGTAAATCCAAGAGTTGCTTTATCAATAATGCTCACATATGAGATCTAAAAGTAAAAGTACAGAAATATATAGATAAATTTCTGGTATATGGGAAGAAAGTGGCCACATATGAGATCTAAAAGCAAAAGTACAGAAATATCAATACTGCTCACATTTGAGATCCACGAGCCTCCTTAGCTGACAGTGGCCACGTAACACAAGAATGCTCTTTAGTCTCTGTCATGTTCAGTAAAATTGCTTAGTTGAGCAAACATAATAACATCATGCTCATGATTGGATCATGATCAGTTCCTTTTAAGTAATAATGATAAGTCTTATGTCCTTCCAATTTCATCATATACTCCATTATTGTTAACTAAGTTATGAAAAGAAAGGGGAGAGACTTTGGAGGCTATTTATAAACTAAACAGACCAAAGCCCAAGAACTTTGGAGGAAAAGAGAAACTCCGGTAGGAGAGGAGAGACAAGAATAAATTCAGTAAAATGAAATTGTTGTTCTAATAGTATGATCTTGGAAGAAACACAATCCAACACTAAACTCTGCCTACCTGCTCGTAACCATCCTCATGTGGATATAACAAGAACATGAATTCCAAATTGGTGCCATGCCAAATTTATCCCTTCACTTATGCATCAATGAAAATGTCAACCACAAAACAGGCAAAGAGAAAATTGGGTAAAATTATTAAGAAAAAGTACAATGATAAAATTCTTTAGCAAGTTCTCAAAGTGCCACAAGCAACCCATCAATGAGCCAGAGAACTCCATCATAGCATACATTAAAATCAAAACTATGAATTAGAGAAAAACAAGAAAATTATTAGTTAGGTTTCTTTTGAAAATCAAATTTTCGTTTGGTTCATTAGAAAATCAACACTAAAAAGACAAAATCAAGGTGGAGAGAGTGATTTTGGTGAAACTAACTAGTTGAAGAAACAATTGTGACATTGACGATTGGCGGAACTGACAATGACGATGGTAAGAGCAGAGCTGATAGTGATGGAGATGAAAACCTTAGGGTTTGGCATTCAAATTAGGGGAAATCTGATTTGGAAAAAAGTGATTTGAGAAAATTTTATTTTGATTTGAGATGGAGAGAAAAGAAGCAAATTTAGAGAAAAATTGATATAGCAAAAGGGAATCGTGGGTCTCCCTTCTACCAAATGAATATATAGAGAAAATAAAATCAGGTGATATGCAAGGTGAGAAATAGAGTTGTTTCATAGTGCCTTTTTAAACTTTGTAAATAGTGTCGGGTTTCTTTATGCCATTAAAGCACAATTGAAAAAAAAAAAACATAGGCGGTTCTCATAACCCTCAAGAATAAAGTGCCATTAAAAATGCCTTTCTTTGTAGTGACAATGGCCGGACATGAAATAGAAGATAAAATAAATTCAACCATGTGCCACTTTTAGGGCAAAACAGGGTCTACCCTGTATTAACTCTTCTGTAATAGAATGATAAAATCAGTAAGACTATACAAAATGCATGCAACAAATGCAAGCAAATTCAACTCAAAGAAAGTGTTCAAATTATTTTGAAAGTTCATTACCAATGATTATCATGGTATTTTTATGAGTCATTTAGAAAGTATATTTTTATTGCTTCCACAATTTGTGTGAGGCATAAAATCTGCTAATTAACATGAAATTTGAAGCATATACTTTGAATGTCCAATTAATTATAAAATCTGTCAAAAATAATTGGAGACTAACCAGTGCATTTAAACAAAAAGCTATAGAATCACAAAAAAATAATAGTTGAAAACAAAAAGCTATAGATTTTAAACTAGTGGGGAGCATAGGTGGTTAGCACAAAACACCACTCACCAAAGTGCCAAGAAAAGCTATTTTCATGTAGTGTCAAGGTGTGGTAATGAATATTGAGATGAGAAACAAATAAACAACAAACCTTGTTAGTACTCATTGCTCATTGCTCATTGTGTGATGTTGACTTTAATTCTACATTATGAGATGAGAAACTACATATGCAAGATCAATGCACAAAACTAAGCAAAAGTGAAAACTTCAAAAACACTACCTTGCCCAATCGAGCATTTAGTTTCAAGGATACAAAATAATCAGCATGGGTCATAACAATATTCACAAATCACAATTGTAATGAAGGCACCTGCCTCATGAGCAGCCCTGTCAAACTCAAAGACCATTAGCTGCAAACAAAACCCTCTTAAAAAAACGTCAAAATAAAAAATAAAATTATTTACTGTCCTCAGAACTTGAAATACTCAAAACAGGGGAACGTTGCTACATCAGAATCCTGAAACTAAAAGTAAAAAACTTGAGGACTTTGAAGTGATACATTAGTACATGACAGCCACAACTTACTATTAATAAATTATGTTCAAATAAATAGTATAGCCAACCAATTATAGTTGAACCAAAGATTTCATACAAACACCATTGATCAGTACTTGACTTTTATTCTTTGGATGTGAATTGTGAAATAAATTTACCAATCAAAATATAACCTGACAAGTCGGTAAGCAGACATGGTCATCAAAGATGATCCTAGTGCATGGAAAGCATCACATTCTCTTGCAACTTCCATGGCCTTATCAGCAGTTTCCTTGGGCACATTGTCACTTAAGAAGACAATCTTGAAGTTTAAATACACAGCAAAAACATTAAAAATTTGCGTTTGTATTTCATTTAAATTTTAATTGTACAACTACTCAACACAACTCAAATTAATCTCAAACTAGATGGATCAATACACAACAAAAATCGGTTGTCATTTCTTTTTAATGTACAATTAGAAAATGTTAAAAACTAATAGCAAGATGGCTGAGGCAATATTGCTATGAACAAAAATTGAGAAATTACAAAGAATAGCTTCCTCCGACAATTAGAACACATACAAAAGAGTCAATCAAAATCGTAATAAAAAAGAAAGGTATCTTCAGATAACAATATATATTATTATACCTATGCAATAATTAAAAATGATTATATAAATCAAATCTTTCAAATTATGATACATGTGAGAAGTTTAGTCAGTTGCTTAGTCAGCTGGAAGTTGGTTAATATCAGTTAAGCTGTTAGGAGTTAGTTAGCTGTTAGGAGTTAGTTAGTGCAGTTACAAGGTTGTTAAGCTGAATTGTCCCAATTCTGTTATTAGTTACAATTCTGTTGTTCATTGTAATCATTTCGAATTGTATATAAGGACTTGATCCTTATAAGCTGAGGTATGCTAATGACATATGATTCTCATCTCTTGCTTCTTCTTCTTCCTCTCTGTTCTTCATTTGTTACTGGTTCCATCGACACTTCTCGAGAGTTGTTCTTGTATCCAACTTCCCTGAGTTGTCTTCTTCCTCTAGTTCGTTTCACTAGCATCAATTGGTATCAGAGACTCAATCCTGGCACCTGCAATGGCAGAAAACACCCGTTCCCAAGAATTGAGGAGACTGGAAGAATCAGTCAAGGACTTCATCAAAGAACTCCTCGGCAAGATCCAAGGCCAGGAGCTTTCTCAAGAGAAAATCCTGGCTTCCCTTAGGAATGACATCACAGCCCTCAACCTCCAGCAAACACAAATCATGGCCCACCTACAACCCACAGAAACAGATGCACCAACGCAGCCATCACACAGCAGAAACCAGTATTTTGCAACCAGGCAGACTAAAGTTGATTTCCCAAGGTTTAATGGAGAAAACCTTAATGGATGGCTTTACAGATGCCAACATTTCTTTGAAGTGGACAATACACCACCAGAAAACAAGGTCAGGTTGGCAATCATTCACCTGGAAGGACGAGCACTGCAGTGGCATCAGAATTGGGTCAAATTCAAAGGAGGTGCTGAGCTCATAGCCTGGGACGAATATGTACAGGCTTTGGAAGAACGTTTTGGTGATAAGCTCTATGGTGATCCAATGACAGAGCTGTTAAGCCTCAGACACACAGGTACGGTGGCACATTACCATGACTTGTTTGAATCCCTACTTGGCAAGGTTGAGTTAACTGAAGAATATGCTGTGAGTTTCTTCCTTAATGGATTGAAAGGCACCATACAGAAACCAATAAAAATGTTCATGCCTAAGACCTTGGCACATGCTTTTGCTCTTTCCCAGTTACAAGAATCCACTCTGGAGACTTATCACAAAGAACTGTACCCTACCTTCAAGAAACCACCCTTACTGTCTATACCTTCCTATCCACCAAGAACTACAACCAGAAACCCACCCTTATTACCTACGCCAAATCAACCTCAAACACAAACCATGAGGAAACTGCCATACCATGACAAAAACACTAAGATCCACACCAGTGCAGAATTTGATGAAAAACGAGCCAAGGGTCTTTGCTTCTGGTGTGATGAAAAGTATGAGCCAGGGTACAAATGTAATAGAAGACAGTTATTTCTAATGGAATTAACTGAGGATGATGAGGAGGAGGTTGCAGGCAATCTTGAGTCAGAAGACATAGAGGAGGGAGATAACCCTCACATCTCAGTACATGCCATGAGTGGCATAGCAGCTAAAGGTTACAAAACAATGAGGGTCACTGGATGTATCAGGAAAAAGGCCTTGCACATTCTTATTGATTCAGGCAGCACACACAATTTCTTGGATTTGGAGGTTGCCAAGAAACTGGGATGTCAGATAACAAATATAGGACCATTGAGAGTGGATGTGGCTGATGGCAACAGTTTGACATGTGCAGCTATGTGCAAAGACTTCACATGGACCTTACAAGGTACTACATTTGTTACTGATGTATTCTTACTTCCACTTGGCAGTTGTGACATGGTCCTAGGGATCCAATGGCTCGAGACACTTGGTGTGATTCAATGGGATTTCAAAAACTTGAAGATGGAATTCAAAACCAATGGCAAAAGACATGTCTTAAGAGGAGGTCATCAACCAACAGAGTTGAAGACTATTTCTGGCAAAGGAATGGGTAAACTCTTGCCCCATTCTCTGAATTGCAACCTCATTCAATTATGCCATTTGAGCTTATATAAAGACATGGCCTATACCATTAATGCCATCAGTGTTGGGGGAAACAAAGAAGACCAGTTACCCATGCAGGTTCAACAACTTCTGGATCGATATGAGGGACTCTTTGAGGAACCCCAATGTCTACCACCACACAGGGGGCATGATCACAGGATCACTCTCAAAGAAGGGGTCTCAGCAATCAATGTCAGACCATACAGGAATTCAGCATTGCAGAAGGATGTCATTGAGAAGATGGTACAAGAACTGTTACAGAAAGGTTTTATCCAACACAGTAACAACCCATTTTCTTCTCCAGTGATCTTGGTCAAGAAGAAGGATGACACTTGGCGTATGTGTATTGATTATAGAGAGTTGAATAAGAACACAATCAAAGACAAATACCCCATTCCAATCATTGAAGACTGTTAGATGAGTTGCATGGTTCTACAATCTTCTCAAAAATTGACCTCAGATCAGGCTATCATCAGATCTGTGTGCATCCTCCTGATGTAAGCAAAACAGCATTCAAGACCCATGATGGTCACTATGAATTCCTAGTAATGCCCTTTGGGCTCACCAACGCCCCTTCTTCATTCCAAAGCTTGATGAATGACATTTTTAGGCCATACTTGAGAAAATTCACCTTGGTTTTCTTTGATGATATATTGATCTACAGCAAGCATCTTCAGGATCACCTGCAACACTTGGAGTTGGTATTTCAGAGGCTGCAAGACCATTCCTTATTTGCAAAGAGAAGTAAGTGTAACTTTGCCTTACCACAGGTCGAGTATTTGGGACACTTGATTTCAGCTAAAGGTCTTTCTACTGATCCCAAGAAGATTGAAGCTGTGCAACAGTGGCCTCTACCCAAAACCATAACTCAACTCAGAGGGTTCCTTGGGTTAACAGGGTATTATAGAAGGTTCATCAAGCAGTATGGCCAAATTTGCAAACCTTTAACAGAATTGCTCAGGAAGGATCAGTTCCAATGGACTGAACAAGCTACTCTGGCATTTCAGACACTCAAGAATGCTATGATCTCACCTCCTGTGTTGGCACTTCCTGATTTCTCAAAGCCATTTGTCATTGAGACAGATGCTTCTGGCAGTGGAATTGGGGCAGTTTTGATGCAGAATAATCATCCCATAGCCTATAGTAGTAAAACCCTCTCTGGTAGACATCAATCCCTTTCAGTCTATGAGAAAGAACTACTGGCCATTGTCCATGCAGTGACTAAGTGGCATCATTACCTCATTGGTAGGCACTTCAGCATCAAGACTGATCACCAGAGTCTTGGATACTTATTACAGCAACGGATCACTAACCCAGGTCAGCATTCATGGTTAACTAAGCTCATGGGATATGATTATGATATCAGATACAAGAAAGGGAAAGAGAACATAGCAGCTGATGCCTTATCCAGGGTACAATCTAATGAGTTACTACTCATGCCAATTTCAACCATCTCCACTGAGTTGTATCCTCTCATTCAGAATAGCTGGCAGACTGATGACCAACTGAGGCAGTTGATCCTTCAGTTACAACAAGGAACCTTAATCAAATCCTTGTACACATGGCAAGAAGATCAACTGGGGAGAAAAGGGAGGCTTGTAGTGGGTAATGACCTTCAGTTACAACGCAAAATTATCGAGCTCTTCCATAGTAGCAGTACAGGAGGTCATTCTGGAATGCTGGCTACTGTTAAACCTTGTTTTACTGGAAGGGCCTTGAGAAGCAAGTTCGAGTATTCATACAGCAGTGTGACGTGTGCCAGAGGTTTAAGTATGATGTTAGTGCTTCTCCAGGGTTGCTTCAACCTCTTCCCATTCCATCAGAAGCTTGGTCCCATGTGAGCATGGATTTTATAGAAGGATTGCCTTCTTCATTTGGCAAGTCAGTCATATTGGTTGTGGTAGACAAATTGACTAAATATGCTCACTTCATGGGTTTATCTCATCCATATACAGCTTTAAGCGTGGCACAAGCTTACATGGATAATGTGTTCAAGTTGCATGGCATGCCTAGTGTCATAATTAGTGACAGGGACTCAGTTTTCCTCAGTCAATTTTGGCAGGACTTGTTTAAATTGCAGGGAGTCAATCTTCACATGTCCACAGCATACCATCCGCAAACGGATGGTCAAACGGAGGTAGTCAACCGTTGCTTGGAGACTTACTTGAGGTGTGTTTCTGGTGATCAACCTAAGTCGTGGGGAAAATGGCTTCCCTTAGCAGAATGGTGGTATAACTCTTGTCATCACTCTGCTATCAACATTACCCCATTTGAAGCCTTATATGGCTACCCTCCCCCACTTCACATCCCTTACTTTCCAGGGGATTCTAAGGTCCATACAGTGGATGTAAGTTTACAAGCTCGAGAGGATATGTTACACTTACTGAAGTATCATCTTAATCGAGCTCAGAAGAGGATGAAACAGCAGGCTGACAAGCATAGAAGTGACAGGCAATTTGTCATTGGTGACTGGGTTTATCTTAAACTACAACCTTATCGCCAGAATTCTCTTGCGGATCGGCAGTTTCAGAAATTGGCCCCAAGATATTTTGGGCCATTCCAGATCATAGACAAGGTGGGAGCCGTAGCATACAAGTTGGCCTTGCCTTCACAAGCCAAGTTACATCCTGTATTTCATGTATCACAACTGAAGAAGAGTGTGGGACTTCAGACTTCTGCCAATGCCAACCTACCTATCCCTGGCAGTTCATGCACGTTGGAACCCCTTAAGATCTTGGCAAGGAAGATGGTTAAACGAGGTAATCAACCTGCAACTCAGGTCTTGGTGCATTGGACTAATTCTTTTGAAGAAGATGCAACATGGGAATACCTCTACGACTTGCAGCAACGTTTTCCTCATTTTCAGCCTTGAGGACAAGGCCTTTCTTATGGGGAAGGGATTGATACATGTGAGAAGTTTAGTCAGTTGCTTAGTCAGCTGGAAGTTGGTTAATATCAGTTAAGCTGTTAGGAGTTAGTTAGCTGTTAGGAGTTAGTTAGTGCAGTTACAAGGTTGTTAAGCTGAATTGTCCCAATTCTGTTATTAGTTACAATTCTGTTGTTCGTTGTAATCATTTCGAATTGTATATAAGGACTTGATCCGTATAAGCTGAGGTATGCTAATGACATATGATTCTCATCTCTTGCTTCTTCTTCTTCCTCTCTGTTCTTCATTTGTTACTGGTTCCATCGACACTTCTCGAGAGTTGTTCTTGTATCCAACTTCCCTGAGTTGTCTTCTTCCTCTAGTTCGTTTCACTAGCATCAAATTACCAAAAAAATAAAATTAAAACGAAAAGAAAAGAAAAGGAACGAAAAATTACCTGAGATAGAATCAAATCGGTATGCATTGCAGAGAAGCCCACAATAGTTTAATTAAGAACATCTTAAACTGACTCTAAATTAGAAAGAAACAAAGAGGGATATGCTAGGGTTTGCTAATTTGAAGATGCACTTAAATTTTGAAAGGGAATTTGGCAACTTAGAAAATCCAAGGAAAAAGGAGAAAAGATTTTGTAGGTGAGTGAGTCGGAAATGATAGAAGCATATGAGAGT
Organism: Fremontodendron californicum; assembly: GCA_030761205.1. Classification (NCBI taxonomy): domain Eukaryota; kingdom Viridiplantae; phylum Streptophyta; class Magnoliopsida; order Malvales; family Malvaceae; genus Fremontodendron; species Fremontodendron californicum. The sequence continues at coordinate 2,347,714 of JAULJL010000033.1, forward strand.
AATTGTGAGAATGTTTGAAATTTTGTTTGGTAACTTAGAAAATTCAAAGAAAATTTTGGATAATGAATATGAGAAAGGGATATTTTCTGGCATTTTTTTTAGAGAGAATAAAAGATGAATTTTGGGGAATTTATTTGATTTCAGTAGAGTGAATGTTAGGCTGACAGCGAGTTTTTGTTGGGTCTGAGTGCCTTTAAAACAACTGTTTTTGTTGGCAGTTGTTTAACGCTGGTGAAAATATTGAATCTTTTTGATAGCTGGACCGCCAAGTACTAAAGTATCAGCAAAAAATCAATTTTATTGTAGTGTCAATTAATCATTTGCTAGCTATCATCTCATATAACCAACATCATTGTGGAAAAAGAAAACTCTTGATAAAACTACATCAGTGTGCAATCCTATAAGTGAAAATTCTTGATTAAAACTACAGTGAAAGAAATGGTTAAAAATGAATAATCAACGAGATATGAAAATATCAGGATGGCAATTGAAAATTAAATCAGACCAGGTTTTCTACCATAAGCATGATGATCTAATCAAGATAAAATCAAAAGCATGTTACCATCTAAGTAGGCTTCAGCTTCATTATTGCAGAAAATCAAAATGAAGAAGATGAAGTCTAAGGAGGTAATATGCATCAAACAGTATCCTTTTTGAACAAGTTGTTCTACTTGTTCATTCCTTTTCCTCTTTAGCTTTTCTCCATCTTCAAGACCCACCTGAGTGGAAGCTAGTAAGAGATTATGTTGCAAATTAGCTTCCCTCCAGCAACATATCAGATGGCGGTTGTTAAAAACAAATAATACACCTAAGATATGGACAATTCATTAAATAAAAAAAATATATATATATTTAAAGCAAGAGATTATTTTGCTGATTTTGCTCCAATTACCAATTTTCCGATTATGCCATGATCAACTTGAGGAAATATTTCCTCCTTTGCTAGCACTTGCTTTTTTCTAGGCGTGCCATTACCAACACCAACACCAACACCAACAACAAGCACAAGCTTTTGTTTTTCTCAATCCTAATGCCTAATTCACTGTGAGCCATTAAGAATCAATTGAAGTTAATCAACAGTAAGCTAGAAATGATTAATGAGGCAAACAACAGTAAGCCATAAGTTAAACAGGTGATATATTGTCTGGTAGGCTGAACATGGTAACATTATCAAGTTTCCTTCCTAGACATCGGCTTTTCTTCTAATTGATTCATGTTTTCTCTTATGGAGAGAGGAAATAGTCAATGTATCTTCAATTTCACAGTCCAATACTTTCACAACAGCGATAACACTGGTGAAAACTTTTTGCTGAGAACTGCCATTATTTTCAGATTCATTTAGCTGATACCTTCCATCTTTAGATTCTTTAAGTCCAACATTTTTTCATCCTTTTTGTTTCTAATTTAAACCAATTGGCATGATTCAGGAGTTGAAACATGTACAGTTAAAGCATGTTACTATCTAAGCAGGCTTTAGCTTCATTATTGCAGAAAATCAAAATGAAGCCTAAGGAGGTAATATGCATCAAACAATATCCTTTTTGAAGAAGTTGTTCTACGTCTTTCCTTTTCTTCTTTAGCATTGCTCCATCTTCAAGACCCACCTGAGTGGAAGCTAGCAGGAGATTATGTTGCAGATTAGCTTCCCTGCAGCAACATATCATATGGCGGTTGTTAAAAATAAGAACATTTGCTTGCAAAGAATACACCTAAGATGTGGAAAATTCATTACAAAAAAAAATATAGATTTAAAGCGAGAGATTATTTTGCTCATTTTGCTCCAACTACCACTTTTCCGATTATGCCATGATCAGCTTGAAGAAATCTTTCCTCCTTTGCCAGCACTTGTTTTCTTCTAGGCGTACTACCAAGCACAAGATTTTGTTTTTCTTCAATCCTAATGCCTAATGCCTTATTCACTGTGAGCCAGTAAGAATCAATTGAAGTTAATCAACAGTAATCTAGAAACGATTAATGAGGCAAACAACAGTAAGCCATAAGTTAAACTGATGATAGTTGGCACTCACAGTCCTTTTCTCGAGATAGTTGTTTCAGCTATTGCATTGCATAGAATTGCTTTGTTTGATGGGCATATCTGTTTCTTTCAAGTCATACATCAATCCTACCTTTCAGGCTGAACATGGTAACATTATCAAGCTATTGATTTCCTTCCTAGACAAAGGTTTTTCTTCTATTTGATGCATGTTTTCTCTTACGGATGAGGAAATAGGCAATGTATCTTCAACTTCACAATCCAATACTTTCATAGCAGCAATAGCACTGGTGAAAACATTTTGCTGAGAACTAACAATTTTTTCAGATTCATTTAGCTAATACTTTTTCCTAAGCCTTCTATGGCTTCCTTTTCCATCCTTTTTTTTTTTTCTAATTTAAACCAATTGGTATGATTCAGGAGTTGATACAGGTACAGTTAAAGGGGAAATTGAGAAAGGAAAAGGTATATTTAACCATCCACTGACTAAACACATATTAAAGAGGTGACATACTACATATCAGAACGTTCAAACCAAAAAATTGACTTAAATAAAAACAACTTCAACAACTACATAAACATAAACATAAACATAAAGACAACATCTACTAAATGAAAAGAAAATTTAGCAATCCCTTCCCTTATACCAAATTACCCTATTTATGTTCTGACTTCCTCTGTTTCAACAGCAATTTTGTCAACTCCACCATCAACTCGCTTCGTTGCAGAAGGGCCTTCAATTCAGATCTCTCAACTTTTCTCCATTTTCTTTGAAAAATCATTCTGCTTTCCCCCTGGAGCATAGCTATTCCTTGATGCAAAACTCGATATTCTATTCCTGTCATACCATGGAACTTGTCAAACAAAGTGCCCACACTCTTTTTCAGTTAAAGATCTCCCTCTTCTAGGACCTCCATTGCATCCCCATTGTCCACTTCCTCACCCCATAATTTTTTGCACAGATCAAAAGTTTCCTGCTCATGTAAATCGTTAACAGTCCGATTACATTTACTATTCTTTTTGAATTTGCTCTTCAACTTCTTAATCTTATGCTTCAACTGAGCTTTTGTAACACCAATATTAATGGATTTCATAATAAAATAGTAGAAATCAGTATGAGCATCAATATGATCAGTCTCCTTTTTGGCTGAATAGTCTAGCAAAGCTTTCAACAAATTAACTTCATCCTCTTCACTGAAGACTCGCTGAAAAAGTAGCTTTTTTGTTTGTTCTCCGGATTTTCTGATGGTGTCCATGGTGGCAACAGAAACTTGTGTTTTGCGTCGTTTAGTTTGGCTGAGTTTTGGGTCAGCCTCACTACTCCACTTTGGTGAAAAAGTTTTAGGCAGTGAAGTTAAGAAATTGATTGGGAGGGAGGCAGGGGTAGGCATTTTGGGATGTGGGTTTTTTGGCTTTGTGGAGTAGTTTGAGTTTTTTTTTTCTTCATTAAAAGCCTCTTCTTTTTCATCATCAGAGATTTCTTCTACAGCAATTTCTTCATTTTTTGTTATCTTTTTGCTCTGATGAAGAATGAGAAGCAGCCATGAACTTAAGTCTAAATAAGAATAATGATGAAGTGAAGAAATAGTCAATTTTTATAGTGATTTTCAGAGGGAGGGAGAGAGGCAAAGAGTTTAACATTGAATTTAATCCACTGTTTTCAACCAAAAAAAAAATCCAGATTTTAATGCAAAACACCCTGTTTCATGAAAAAAAAAATTAATCTAAAAAACAAAACAAAAAAATTTACGTTAAACACTACTATTATTAGTAAATAACTTCAATTGATTTTGTTGGGTTAGAAAATTGAATAGTTTTCGAAAGTTAGAAAAAAAAAAAAAAAGTGGAATATGATTATAATAGAAATTTATGTTAAATTGGTTAAATTTTTCAAACACATTATACCATATTAATAATGAAAAACTTTTTTGGAAAGAGAAATCATTCATGTTTATTCAAGATTTTTTTTCTTCTTCTTCTTTTTAGATAGATATTAAACTTAATTTTAAGCATTCAAGATAAAACATTGATGAAGCATTCAATCAAATGTACATTAAACTTTCTTGAAAATAAAATCATGAATATTGACAAAGCATTTTTGCTTTTTGTTGATTATACTTAGTTTACCTTAATTTTATTAAGCATATTTTAGAGTTTGAAAATTAAGTTATGTCTGGATGATGTTTTTAATAATTATTTTTATTAATTGGTTTTACTTTTTTTAAAAAAAATTGATATATAAAAAAATAAAAAATTAATTAAAATGTAACACTGATTATAACATACATATATATATATATATATAATTAGTCTATATAAATATAACTAGAATCATGTGATCTTTTATCTACATAATTACATATTTTATCTATAATCTTTAAAATAATTATGTTTCTTTTTCTTTTTCTTTTTTTTTAAATTTGTAGAAATAAAAAATTACATATGTCAAATGGAGCAGCTTGACCAGCTCAATCTGTTAAAATCTCAAGGGTAAATTTGGAAAACATATCCTTTTCAATACAATAATTATTAAATGGTTTAATGAGTAAGAATTATTTGAAAAAGAAAAATAAAAAATAAAAAATTGTTAGGAAAAAAATTATAAAGACAAAATTACCCTTGATAAAAAAAACCTTCTTCTATCTTTTTCTCTTATTTTTTAATTAAAAAATAAATTTTTTCTAAAAATAAATCTTTAATTTTAAAACATAATTTTTTTTATTTTTTATTTACTTTTTTTAATTAAAAAATTAAAAAAATTAAAAATAATACAAATAATATTTCTAAAATTAAAATTTTTTATTATTTACTTAATTTATTTTTAATTAAATTTTTTAAAAATAATAAATTTTTAATGGAAGGAGAAAGGAAAATGAAGTTTTTTCTTTTATCTTCAAACTATTTTTCCTAACAATTTCTACTTCTTTATTTTTCTTTTTCAAATAACTTTTAACTATTAAACCATTTAACAATTATTCAATTTTTGAGGACATGTTTTTTATATTTACCCTAATCTCAATTAATGTGTTAATGGATGGTGGTTATGGCCCATCACTATCATTTTACACGCCCACGCCGTGCTTGCCCGAGAAGGCTAAGGGCCTCACTCAAAAGTCAAAATAGCTACCAAAATAAATTCTAAAAGATAATAAATAAAATATTATTATTTTATATTATGAAATAATAACTTATTATTTGATAATCATTAAAGAATAATGATAATACAAATAAAAATGTTTAAGGGGCGGTTTTGGGGCGCGAAAGGCATTCCTGTGAATCCCGTCCCCGACCCTTATTTTTCCAATCGTCTCAAGGAAATATTTAGTTTCTCCTCATTCCCACATGGATTTATCGAAGACAGAGAATCCTATCTTTCAATCACTTTTTTAAGAAATTAAAATTAAAATTAAAATTAAAATTAAAAATAAATATATTAAATATATTTTATTACTCAAAGTGATATTTATGATATTTCACTAAACAGATTATATAACTTTTAAGATTCATAATATAACAATTATATTATATATATATATTTATCTATATTTATATCTATATCTATACTATTATAAAATGTGTCACTGAGTCAAGTGACATCAATTCAATTTATACTATTATAAAAAAAATAATTGAGTTGGTGTCACTGAGTCAAGTTACACCAACTCAATTGATAAAAATACAAAAAAATCGTGTTAAAAAATAAAAAAGTTAAATAAGACTATTTATGTATTTTAATATTTTATATAATAATCTTTTACAAAAAAATTATTTATTTACTTCTAAAAAAATTATCCATTTTTCAAAAAACTATCCACTTACAAAAATTATCTACTTAAAAAAATTACTCATTTTTTTTTTTTTTTTTACATTTAATTTTTTTCAAAGCACAATTTATTAATTTTAAAATATATATTATCACTCACATCATTGCATAACACATTATACAATATTTATGTTAAATTATTATGTTTTTCAAACACAGTATACCATATTAACGATGAAAAACTTTTTTGGAAAGAGAAATCTCATGTTTATTAAAAAAAAAATTAAAAATTTAATCATTATAAGATACTGCAATACCTAATATACAAAAAAAATAATCATTATAAGATATTGCAATACCTAATATACAAAAAATATGATGAGTCATGAATTTATTAAAGTTTATCACTTATAAGATATTGCAATACCTAATATACAAAAAATATTATATGAAAAATATTATAATCATATAAGATATTGGTATCATTATATTAAATTTTAAAATATTTATAATCATTTAAGGTGAAAAAAAGAATGATTAAATTTAAATATTATAAGATATTTGTAATCATTCAAAATATATTATAATTGCATCATGGAGTGCATTTGATTTTTTTTTTTTTAATTGGAGGGATGAGGGTCAAGTAAAAAATGCCCCATTTATCACTTTTTAATTTTATTCATTTGGTTTTTTAATTTTTTTAATTATTTATTTCTTGACTGTTTCATTTTTTATTTATAATATTTATAATGATTAAATATTTAATAAAAGTGAAAGTAGAGACTGGTTCCCAGGGTAGTAAAGATAGTAGAGACTGGTTTTTGAAATTGATAAAATTAAATATTAATTCATAGTATAATGAATACCTATAATGATATTTTTAAATTATATTAACTGTAAATATAATATTAAATACAATTATTTATATTTAAAAATGAAATTAAAAATTTTATAGTACCAAGGGATTATACGGTATGATGTGTATCAAGATGAAATTATTTATATTTAAAATTTTAAATATTTGTATATTTAAATATTATCAGATATTAAAAATTAGGGTATAACCATGTTTAAAAAAAAAAATTATAAGAACATATAACCAACTTGCGAAAGTACTAATATTAGATATAAATAATGGAATATTTATACAGATATGAATTAAGTATCTATTTAAATTAAAAATTAGAATTCTTGATATTGCATTAAGCGAATATATATTATATATTTTATATACATTTTTTATTAGATATTGACATTATTATATTATCTTTTATTATATGTTTGATAAATTTTATATATATCATAAGGCATTAAGGTATACTATTATCTGTGAATAAAATTTAAATATGTTTATATATAAGTATTATTATTAAGGTATACTCTTATTATTGAATGTTTAGGTATACTTAGACCTGTCAATTGGGTGGGTCGGGTTGGGTTGGGTCATTTCGGACTGGGTCAATTCGGGTCTTAAAAATATCGGTGATAAGCTCATAAAATATATATTTTATGCCTTTCTACCTTTACTTTTTGTTATGTTTTCGATTTTTATCTTGTTTACATATATTATATTTTTGAATTTTAGGTACAATAAGGAGAATGAAGTCAAAAGATGTCAATAATGATGGTAAAGAGCTTACAAAATCATAATCACAAGATGGAAGAAGATTTGGGAGTCAAAAAGATCAATTTCTTAGTGCTAGATGATCAGGCAGATCTGACCTCGGAGCTTGTTGCAGGAAATCATTATGTTAAAGTCATTATTTGAAGAAACTTCCTCTTGACGTTTGAATATTACTTGAATACCTTTCCAACGATAGTTTACACGTCTAAATCGGACAACGGATGGTCATCCAACTCAGCTGACGAAGTGCCAGACAGTGCATCAGACGCGAAAGCGAAGTCAGGAAGCAAAAATGGACAAGATAGCAAGTTGGGGCCGCAGCCCTGGGCGCAGCACCGAGTTTCTGACTCCAAATCTGGGAAAAAAAATTCCAAAATCGTAAAAATACGCAAAAAGTCCAAACTTGCCTTATTTTGACTCCTAGCAGCCTTAATCACCAAGAAAGGGTTTCCAAGGTCAAAAAGCTCTATAAATACCATCTTTTGAGTCACAAACTACATAATATTTTGAGGAGACTCAAGGGATCATCAATTTTCTTCTTCTTCTTCTTATTGTTCTCCATTCTTTTATTTTCTTTTTAGTTTTATGTATATATTATTTATGCTTATGTTAGGCTAAACTTCTTTTTGGTTAAAGGTGATTTCAAAGCCCTAGACAAGTTTTGTAATTGATTTTTAGATTTTATCTATCATTAGTTTTTTATCAAAGTTGATTATGTTCTTCCATAAAAATTGTTCATGATGTTGTCTTGATTTGTTTAGGTTGCAAACTAGATAGATCTTGATAATTATCTAATACTAGTTTAGGAATCTTGATCCATGTAATTGTCTTGATTTCTATTTAATAGTGGCAATTTGTAATTCATGATTATGTTGGGTTTTCAGGAATTATGAAATGGAACATAACATAAGTTGAATGAATCCATGTTTATGTGTTTGTTGCTTAGATCAACCTATCTTTCTTATCATAAAGCTGCTATCACTTTGAATCTAATGATGTTTATCTTAGGTTATTTGATAGTTAGAGATTAAGTAGTGGCGTTTGTCTTGCTTAACGACGAACTAAGGAAGGATTAGGGTAACACAGGATGTTGTTCTCTACGGTTGTTAACTTTGATAGCTAATTGATGTTGATAGATCTGAATTTGATTCTTAATGATGTCTAGTGGTGGAGAATGAAACCTTAACCATACTTGTCTCATTTTTTATTACTTCTCATTTACTTGCTTTCTTATTTTTATTGTTTGCTTTAGTTTAAATTGATTTCAAAAACCCTTTTTTTATTTTGTTTTCCTTGAATTTAAGTTTTAAACTAGTAATTTATAAACTAAAAACCAATCTCTGTGGATTCGACCCTTGCATGCTACTTTACTATAATTGATCATATTTTTAGTGCAAGGTTAAATAAAGATACGCTCTTTTGAGTGCATCAAGTTTTTGGCGTCGTTGCCGGGGATTGTTTTCTTTAGTTTATTTGTTACTTGGTTTATTCTTATTTTCAGTTGTAATTAATTTTATTTTTCTTGTACATACAGATTTTTCCTTTCAGAATTCAAGCAAAAAGATAAGTCAGGTGCTACATCAAACCTTCAGAACCTTCAGAACCAACTATCCAATCTCATCTCCGTAGTTCAACAAGTGGCCATAAGTAAGATTCAACAATCAAGGCAATGTGGAGATGGATCATCCAACCAATTGGTGCCCATACTATCGAAAAGATAATGTTGAACCAGCCTATGATGTGGGAGGATACCAAAGCCATCAAGGGTTCCAAGGACAACAGTATGATCCTTACTCAAACACTTACAATGAGGAATGGTGGGATCATACTAATTATGGCTAGTCGGGAAATTATCAAGAAACAGATTCTTATGCCAACTACAATCATCCATCGAGCTTCAATCAACCATGGACACAACAACAAGATCTTTTTGAGCCACCACATATGACTCAAGACTCAAGTACTTCTTTAGAAGACCTTGTCAATACCCTTACTACTAACCAATTGCAAATTCAACAGGAAACAAGGGCAAATCAACAGGAAACAAGGGTATATCGATAGGAAACAATGGCAAGTATCCTAAATTTGGAAACGCAATTGAGCCAATTGGCTAGTGGTATGGCGCGATAGGTAGAACAAAGATCTGAAGAATTACATGAATATGATCTAAAGGAGAATGTTAGTGCCACACAACTTGAGGATGAGAAAGAACTTGAGATGGATTTACTTCTTGAAGATAATGAACCTTCAATTTCAAAGGAGAGTATTTCAGCACCTGAGGTAACTTTTAAGGTTCCAATTATTACTAATGTTTTTTCTCCACCTTTTCCTAGTAGATTCGCAAAGTTCAAGGAGAAGGAACATGAACAACACATGCCGGAAACCTTAAACAGTTTGTTTGTAGATGTCATTCAACAAGTACCAAAATATGCTCTATTCCTCGATGAGCAATGCACTACAAAGGATGATGGAATAATACTTGTAATGGAGAATGCATCCACTGTTGTGCAAAGAAAGCTTCCTATCAAACGCACAAATTTGGGAAGTTTCATGTCTGAGCCTGACAAGCCTAAAAAGCCAAGAAGGGGTGTTGGTTAGGTTGGACAACTTAACTTAAGTACTAATTGGGAAGGCAGCCCAATTAATGAAGAAATTACCAACCTGCCATACTCAGATTTACTTTCTTTTCCTTTTCCTTTTATTATTATTTTTTTATGTTTATTTGTTAATTGTTTGTTTAGTATTTTAGGATTATTTAGGTTGCATGAGTTTGTTTTATTTTGAGTTTTAGTTATTTCTATTTTTATTAGTTCTTTTCTCTTACACATGATTCTTTCATTTGGGGTAATAGCATTACATTAAGGACAATGTTAGAATTAAGTGTGGGGGGAAGGATTTAGGATTTTTTTTTTTTTGGATTTTTTATGAGTCTTTAATATTATTATTATTATTATTATTATTTTTAGTGTGCTTTAGTTACTTTTTAATACAATGATGAGATATGAATTGTATAGGTCTAAAACTGGTTACTAGTGAGAAGAATTTCATGAGAATTAAGCTTGATACTATTTTTTATGAGCCAATGATAATATGATATGTTGATTTACAAAGAAGCATGTTTAGACTTAATATTGACTTGTATAATCATCATTCTGAGTTTCAAGCCTATATGATTGATGCATTATACATATCAATCTAATTTCTTTCTTGAGTACTCTTATGATTACATTATTCTCTAGAACTTGCTTTAAACCTTTTTGAGACTATATTGATGTATGTGACTACATGGATATGATAGAGGCATTAGGATTTTTAACCAGGGCCAAACAACCATTCCTTTTTGATGTTCCAAGAGAACATCCCCCTAGTGAACCAATTTGAGCCTACATTGAATAAGTTATTTCTTTGGTAACCATATCTTACACCTAGCCTAAACACATTTATATCTTTACCCTTGTTCTAAAGGTGGACTAGAATGTTTGAGACATATTGCAAAAACAAGGGTTACTTTTTGTAAATTTGGGTTGGAAACAAAAGATAAGTGTGGGGGAAGAGAAAGGCAAAAGTCAAGAGAAAAAGAAAAGGGAACATTGTGAAAATACATTCCCATAAAAAAATGAATCATCTCTTGAACTTTTGGTTAAAGAAAAGAATGTTACAAAGTTGATTAGAATGAAGAAAAGTCTCAACTTGAACATTTAGCCTATGATATTATGTGCTTTATAAGAATTTTGGAAAGTTTTTAATTGTATGATCTTAGTATGTCTCTAAAATCTATGAAATCTTTGGAACCTTTGTGATATCTTTATCCTTTTATTCTTTAACCACATTACAACCCCTTGGCCCCATTACAACCTTGAATAAAGACCTCTTGATTTATGAAGTTATATGATCTAAATAGTGGAGAATAGGTGGACAAGCAAGCATATGGTAGAACTGTTTTCATGAGATTGATTGAGTGTAGACACTTTATCACTACTTTAAAGAGTGAAATCATGAGAGTATCCCATGTGAGAAGTTGAGATTAAGTTTGAATGTATAATATTTTGATTAAAATATGTTATGTTAATATTGGCCTATTCAAACTATTTATATTCAAACATGAATTTTTGTGAAATTCATTAAGCTATTGATTAGTTTATAAAATCTATCCATTGATTTTCTCTAATTTATATTGAAAAGATTAGGAGTAAATATTTTAGTATATGTTAGTTTATTGTTATTTTAGTTTTTCAATGTTTGTGGGTATCGTTCTAGTAAACCCTCACGAGACTAAACTCGTCCACTAGGGACACCTAGGGGTTTAAAGGCTTGTGTCACATGCTAAGTGCTACAGTGATTTCCTATGAAAGTGGATTAGATTAGATTTTCTTATTTTATTTTTATTTTGTTTTGCTCGAGGACTAGCAAAAAAGCTAAGTGTGGGGGTATTTGATAAGCTCATAAAATATACATTTTATGCCTTTCAACTTTTAGTTTTTGTTATGTTTTCGATCTTTATCTTGTTTACTTATATTATATTTTTGAATTTTAGGTACAATAAGGAGAATGAAGTCAAAAGATGTCAATAATGACGGTAAAGAGCTTACAAAATCATAATCACAAGATGAAAGCAGATTTGGGAGTCAAAAAGATCAATTTCTTAGTGCTAGATGATCAGGCAGATCTGACCTCGGAGCTTGTTGCAAGGAAATCATTATGTTAAAGTCATTATTTGAAGAAACTTCCTTCTTGACGTTTGAATATTACTTGAATACCTTTCCAACAATAGTTTACACGTCTAAATTGGACAACGGATGGTCATCAAAATCAGCTGACGAAGTGCCAGACAGTGCATCAGATGCGAAAACGAAGTCAGGAAGCAGAAACGGACAAGATAGCAAGTTGGGGCCGCAGCCCTGGGCGCAGCGCCGAGTTTCTGACTCCAAATCCGGGAAAAAAATTCCAAAACCGTAAAAATACGCAAAAAGTCCAAACTTGCCTTATTTTGACTCCTAGCAGTCTTAATCACCAAGAAAGGGTTTCCAAGGTAAAAAAGTTCTATAAATACCATCTTTTGAGTCACAAACTATCATAATATTTTGAGGAGATTCAAGGGATCATCAATTTTCTTCTTCTTCTTCTTCTTATTGTTCTCCATTCTTTTATTTTCTTTTTAGTTTTATGTATATATTATTTATGCTTATGTTAGGCTAAACTTCTTTTTGGTTAAGGGTGATTTCAAAGCCCTAGACAAGTTTTGTAATTGATTTTTAGATTTTATCTATCATTAGTTTTCTATCAAAGTTGATTATGTTCTTCCATAAGAATTGTTCATGATGTTGTCTTGATTGTTTAGGTTGCAAACTAGATAGATCTTGATAATTATCTAATGCTAGTTTTGGAATCTTGATCCATGTAATTGTCTTGATTTCTATTCATTAGTGGCAATTTGTAATTCATGATTATGTTGGGTTTTCAGAAATTATGAAGTGGAACATAACATAAGTTGAATGAATCCATGTTTATGTGTTTGTTGCTTAGATCAACCTATCTTTCTTATCATAAAGCTGCTATCACTTTGAATCTAATGATGTTTATCTTAGGTTATTTGATAGTTAGAGATTACGTAGTGGCGTTCGTCTTGCTTAACGACGAACTAAGGAAGGATTGGGGTAACACAGGATGTTGTTCTCTACGGTTGTTAACTTTGATAGCTAATTGATGTTGATAGATCTGAATTTGATTCTTAATGATGTCTAGTGGTGGAGAATGAAACCTTAACCATACTTTTCTCATATTTGATTACTTCTCATTTACTTGCTTTCTTATTTTTATTGTTTTCTTTAGTTTAAATTGATTTCAAAAACCCTTTTTTTTTATTTTGTTTTCCTTGAATTTAAGTTTTAAATTAGTAATTTATAAACTAAAAACCAATCTCTGCGGATTCGACCCTTGCATGTTACTTTACTATAATTGATCATATTTTCAGTGCAAGGTTAAATAAAGATACGCTCTTTTGAGTGCATCAATCGGGTCATTTCAGGTCCTGGTTATTTCGGATTCGGGTGATTTCTTGCTCGGGTCATTTTGGGTTCGGGTCATCTTGGGTTCAGGTCATTTCAGATTTGGGTTATTCGAGTTTGATACTCGGGTTAATCGGGTTCGGGTTATTCTGGTTCGGGTCGTTTCTGTTTGACACTCGAGTTATTTGGGTTTGAGTCATTCTGGTTTGGGTCATTTCGGATTTGAACTTTGGTTATTCGAATTCAATTTATTAAAATTTGAAATCGAATCAGATTGAATTTAAATATATTATTTCATCGAATCAGATTTTATTAAAAAAATTTTAAAAATAAAATTAAAAAAATAAAATATATTTAAAAATAAATAAGATATTATCATGTATCTGAAATAGTTAAATGAATCTATTTAGTTATTTGAAAAATATATAATTTTATATTTGTTGAAACGTTCCAACCTTGATAAGTAATCTTTAGTACTAAAAGTTTTTCCAAGTGAACTAATCTTAGAAGTTGAAATAATTTTCCACTAAAATTAAATTAGATTTAAGAATTTTACATAAAAGTTTAATTATCAAGTGTAATGAAATATAATAATAAATGCTTGTTCAAAATGAAAATATAATAATAAATGTTATGAAATTAAATTAGTTAATCATGCTAAATATTTTTAAGTTTTAAACATAATGTATAAAATTAAATTAATAAGAATTTTATAATAAGCAAAAGTGCAATTCTTAACATATTGACGTACTGATGTGTATAATATTTTTGTATAATGTATAATTCTTATTAGAGGAGTGGTCTACTTACACTAGCATAAAACTAAATTAATTTACACACTTTCATAACTTTTTATACGATTAATATTTTAACAATCCGACCGTCATATTTCATGTTCTATTCACGTAGATCGTGCACGTCGATTTTTAAGTAAATTGAAAATGTCTAACTATTTGTTCTATGTAAAAAAATTCAATCGTTAAATATATATTGAAAAAGACAGTATTCTTTGTCATAACGTGCTAAATACGAATTCAGCATGCTAGACACAAACAATGGAGTCGCCACTAATCATCTAATCTAGGTGTGATTAGTCACCTATACGAATCTATCATCTTTAAAGTAATCCTAAGCTTGACTAAGGCACCTTAAAAATAGTAGGTTCTGGTCTATTTATCAGAACTAAGTTCGGAGTATGGTTACGTGTGAGGAAGGATTAGCACCCTCACGACGCCTATCTAAAAGTTAGTATCTAATTAGTCTTGTGATACTTAAAAAGTCTTAATTAAATGGTCTTGTCTATCCTATTTCATTTTAATTATAAAAGTTAGAAATCTTGGAAATTATTTTTTAGGTCTTCCTTCCATTCATTCAGGAGAAATTACTAAAAAATGTTTCCTCACCTCGAGAGTATTCAAAAGAAACCATTCGTTTTATTGAAGAGGCTCCGTCGTCGGAAAAATTAAATTATTCAACAAAGTTATTTCTCTTAAATTAATCTTCCAAAAATTAATCCACATTTTATTAATTTTTGTTTGAAAAATAAATTCTGATTTTTAATATCGAAAATCATCCCTTAAAATATTCTTCCATTCGTTCTAGAGAATTTTTAAGAAAATTTTTCTCACCTAGAAATTTCTTAAAAGTCATCCATTCGCAACTTTCTTGAATTTCATCATCGGAAAAAATCTGAATTTATCCTTCAATTTAAATTAAGCATTTATTATGGAAAATCAATTTGAGAAAAAGATGTTGAAAATTAATTATTCTTAAAAAAAATAAATTTTTGATTTTTATTGGTATTGAAAATAATCTCTTAAAAAATCCTTCCATTCATTCTGGAGAATTTTTAAAAGAATTCTCTCACCTAGAAATTTCTTAGAAATCAACCGTTCGTGATTTCTTTGAATTTCATCTTTGGAAAAAATCTTCATTTATTATTTTAATTAATCAATCATCAATTATATTATTTCCTAAAAAATCTATCCTAAAGATAGTATCACATCAATCACATGTTATTCTAAATTGATCTTAAGAAATCTAAGTAAACATTTATTTTCTTAATCACGCAAACTAATCTAATAAAATAAAATCATATCATATTTATCATGCAAAAACACAATGAAGTCATATCGTATAAAATCCTAAAACATGCAAACCTAAAAAATAATAAAATAAAACATGCAAAACCTAAAAATCTAAAAATATCATAAAAATTCCTAAACATGCAATAATTTAATAATAAAATATTATATCCTAAATCATGCAAATCTAAAAAAAATAAAATATCATAAAAATCTATAAATTCCTAAACATGTAACAATCTAAAAGTAAAAATATCATAATAATCCTAATCCATGCAAAATTATCTAATAATAAAAAATAATCCTAAAATCATGCACAGTTATCTAGAAAATAAATAAATATTAATTCCTAAAATCATGCTTTCTGAAATATATAAAAATAAATAAACCTAGTAAATAAATCTAATATCATATCATAATAATATCATATAATAATAAAATAGTAATAATACTAAATTATGTCATATGATCTGAAAATAATAAATAATCCTAGAATATTACCATCTAAAAATAAATAATAATACTAATAAATAAACCTAGAATATTACATAAAATAAATTAATCAAATAAATAAAAAAATCAACCTAAACCTGAGACATGAAATAAAATAATGTTAGTAATATTTAAATTAAAAAAAATTAAAAATATATTATTATAAAACAAATTAAATATCTAATCATATAATTAAAAATATATATCTAATAATAACATAATCATCATGCCAATAAATATCATCACAATCATTATGCAATCCTATATAAATCATAATCAATCATAATATAATCATGCATACAATCATCTTGTGGTAAGATAGCATATCATCATCTAATCATTCCATCAAATCAAATAATAATAAAATAGAAAAAAAAAAAAACAAAATAGAAAAGAAAACGAAACAAGAACCAAAACAAAACAAAAATTGGCAAACTTTAAATGAAAGAAATAACAAACTTTGTGTATATGGACTTCCTCCATGAAGGTCTTCCCTGGACCTACTAGCATCTTTCGCCAATTTCCTCTTTTCTCTTTCTTCAGTTTCCTTGAGCAAGAAATCAACCCACATATCTGCAATAGACCAGTTATCAGACGCCATATTTGCATGCACATCAGTCGAACTTCTGCCCAAGTTGCTGCCAACCAAATGACCAGGTAGACCCAAAACAACCCGAACAACACCTTTGCCAGCACCTTGTTGAGCAAACCTAATCTATGCTTGTCTTCATCAAAGAACCCCAGCATCCAAACCATGAGATCCAAAACCTCTTTGTTGTGGTTTCTTTGGAAGTAGGTCACAAGTAGTTTAATCACAATACGCCTTCACGGGATTAGGGACCAGACTCTTTGTATAATGCTCCAAAGCCTTCATGTCTAACAAATTTCCAAAACAAAGTTAATCATCTACAGGGAGGGAGGCCAAGTTTCCATTCATTGATAGATGCTCCACCGCAATTTATCACCAAACAAACAACGAAATTCAAGAAAACAAAAGAAAGCAAAACTATTTATATAAAAAAAAAAATCAATAGCTTCCACCGTTTTTTCTCCCCCCTTCTTGTTGTGGAAATTGGATATGTTTATATAGGGAAAATTAGCTTAGAGTCCTAGTGCAATCCGGTTTAGAGTTCCTCATCAAATTAAAGTCTGATCCTTAACCAAATAAAACTCTTTCTTTCCTTTATCCCTTGTACCAGAGTTCAAATTTAATCCCATGAGGAGAAGAGGAGTTTCGGTCAAACTATGTCTTTGCATTTTTCTTTTCTTTTTTTCAATTTTTTCCTTTTTTTTAATTAATCCAAAAATTAAAATTAACCTAAACTAAAAATTAACAAATAAAAAACCCAGATAAAATCTGGTGTCTACAGTTGTCCGTCTTTGTGCATTCCTTGAGAAACAGGGGATGTGCAAAGACGTAGACACCCTACTAAGTCCTATGTACTTAAAAAAA
Source organism: Fremontodendron californicum (assembly GCA_030761205.1). Lineage (NCBI taxonomy): Eukaryota > Viridiplantae > Streptophyta > Magnoliopsida > Malvales > Malvaceae > Fremontodendron > Fremontodendron californicum. The sequence continues at coordinate 2,365,128 of JAULJL010000033.1, forward strand.
ATCCTATCGTAGAAAAGCTCCTCTAAGCGAGGCGTAAACTTTAAATAAACCCAACGTAAAGCATACTCCTCTACCGAGGCTTCAACTTTAAAATAAACCTAACATGAAAATATACTCCTCCATCGAGGCTTCAACTTTAAAAGAAAGCAATACTCCTTCACCGAGGCTTCAACTTTAAAACAAAACAATACTCCTCCACCTAGGCTTCAATTTTAAATGAAAACAGCACTCCTCCACCGAGGCATCAACTTTAAATGAAACAGTACTCCTCCACCGAGGCTTCAACTTTAAAAGAAAATAATACTCCTCCACCGAGGCATCAACTTTAAATGAAACTTAGCGAAATTTGCAAATTCTCAAACGTAAATGTAAACTTCAAAAAAATTCTTACCTTGAATCCCAAAAGAAATCGCTAACCTCGCAAATTAGCATTCCAAATTCACGTCCAAACCATACTGAATACCTGAAATAATCTTTCTTGGGTGCAAATGCATGAACGCAATACAATACATGAATGCCATGAATGCAGATGCATATCGTGCAATGGATGTCATGAATGCTCTATAATAAATAATATCAACCCCTTGAATCAAAGTAAAAGGTTCTCAAGCTCATCATTCATCTCTGTTTGTACTTGGCTTCAAACTGGTAGAACGAATCTTATTGTCTCTAATTAGTTTCAACCTAAAGATTTCTCTTCTCAAGCCAAATCTCTCAAAAACACACCAACTTTGAAATCTTTCACTTTAAAGACAAACTTTAAAATTTACAAAATAAAGGATTCACAACTTAAAATAATTTGAAAATAAAGGATTCACATCAAAGTACGAGATTTCTCACCTGAATAAGGGATTCTCACTCAAACTAAAGGATTCGTACCCAAAATAAAGATTCTCATTTAGCTAAAAGATTCACACCCAAAATAAGGATTTTCACTAATCTAAGGGATTCGCATCCAAAATAAGGATTTTCACTAATCTAAGGGATTCGCACCCAAAATAAGGATTTTCACTAATCTAAGGGATTCGCACCCAAAATAAAGATTCTCACTAAACTAAGGGATTCGCACCTGAAATAAGGAAATAAGGGATTCACATCCAAACTAAGGATTCTCACTAAACTAAGGATTCTCACTAAACTAAGGGTTCTCACTTAGCTATGGATTCTCACTAAACTAAAGATTCTAACTTAAATTAAGGATTCACACCAAACTAAGGATTCTCACTTAGCTAAGGATTCACACTAAACTAAGGATTCTCACTTAAATTAAGGATTCACACGAACTAAAGATTCTCACTTAAATTAAGGATTCACACCAAACTAAGGATTCTCACTTAGCTAAGGATTCACACTAAATAATTCTAGTCTTAAAAAAATAAATCTAATCTTAAAAAAACTTACCTTTGAAAAACATTCATCTTGAAGTAAAAATCTCATCTAAAAAATTCTCATTACTACCAAGGTCTAAACTCATCTCTTCAACCAAGGTGCAAAATCTAAAAGACCAAAATTTTCATCTCAACTGAGGTCCAAGAATTTTCCTTTAAAAAAGTTTGATTTCAAAATTCAAAAGTTTAACTCAAAATCTTTCTTACATGTTAAATGCATGCCATGAATGTCAATATGTCATGTAATGCAATTCATGAAATGAATGTCGTGAATGTAATGCAATTCATGAAATGAATGTCGTGAATGTAATGCAATGCATGAAAATCATCATATCTCTCCAATCGTGGTAACAAAATGATTCTCAGTGGTTTTGAAAAGATACCCATAGGCTTTGAAAAATTAACCGGTAGTCTTGAAAAGATACCCGGAAGCTTTTAAAAGATACCCGAAGGCTTGAAAAGATACCCGGAGGTTTTGAAAAATTACCCGGAGGCTTTGAAAAATTAACCGGTCGTCTTGAAAAGATACCCGAAAGCTTTTAAAAGATACCCGGAGGCTTGAAAAGATACCTGGAGGTTTTGAAAAATTATTCGGAGGTTTTGAAAAATTACCCGAAGGCTTTGAAAAATTACCCGGAGGCTTTGAAAAATTACTCGGAGGTTTTGAAAAGAAACCACTTTTTATGCTTTCCTCAACTGAATGCTCAAAACTCTTACCTTGAAAATCTTCCTCAACCGAGATTCAATATTCACCTTGAAAAAAACCATCCTTAAAAAGAGTTTAATTTCAAAATTCAAAAACTAAAATCTTTCTTATATGTTAAATCCATCGATGAATGACATGAATGCCATGATTTATACAAAATGAATGTCATGTGATGAAATGCAAACTAATATCATGAATCTTTAACTATAACAGAAGGATACTCAAGCTCATCGTTTCGTCATTTTTCAAATTCCAAACGCTGACTTAGAATCAGGCTGACCTCCATTAATTCCATTAGTTGATCACAACACCCTTTCTTTTAGTTCTAAGGCTTTAAACAGATACATTTCCAAACTTTCATTGTTCTCATTTCATTCTCATTCCTTCCCAGAATCTCATCTTTAAGCATATTCAAATTCCAAGTGAAAAGTCTTCAATGCTGATGCTGCAAAAGAGCCTACTCTGCCATTTACCAACTCAATAGATTCCATTTTTCAAAGCCATTTTCTCATCATGGTTAAAAGTCTTCTCATTCTTTGCCCCAGAAATGTCACTCTTATCAAACTGGTTCAAAACTCAAATAGGCATCCCCTAAACCTGAATGTTCTCATGTTATGTTTATGAAACTTCTTTGAAAATAAAAAATTTGTCCAAAAAACTTTCTCATTTTCAAATCATGCCCCAATGGTAAATCAGAATTGCCCCCAGAAACATCATTATTTTTTCATGTTCAAAAATCAAATCCCCATTTACTAAAAAATGCAACTTTGGATCTTTAAAAAAAACTGGTAATTACTGCAAGAATGGACAAGGTGAATCACAATTTGGCTCATTGACTATTTCAATTTGTCAAGGTTGTGGTTATCAAAGGGAAGTTTCTTCACATAAGGGAAAAATCAATGTTTCTTCATCTAAACTCACAATGAATTTCTTTCAACAATCAGATTTTCACAAAAATTTTATTTTGAAAACACAATCCATTTTATCACTCTTTCTAAGTTTCTTGATAAATAGCAATTCAACAAATGTGAAGACTATCTATGATGGGTTCAAAATTTGGACAAGAAAGGAAAAATGATTTTCAATTTCGGGCAAAGTCATCCAAATGATGTTGACATTCTTAAGTTTTTCAAAAGTGTTCGGCATTTCCTGGTGAGTTCAAAATATCACTTCTTTTGTACTTCTTGTTAGGCCTTGGCACAGTTATGCAGAGTTGCTTTCAAATTTTTGCTCTAGACTGCTCGTTTTTGGGTTTTCACCCTAGAGCTTTATTTATTTATTTATTTTTTGCTCTACTATGCATTTGAGAATTCAAATTTCTTCAATGACAATTCAAAAGGATGAGATAAAATCTGAAGAAAAACTCTTCAACTTAAACATTCATACTTGATCAAAATGGACTTTTCAAGCTTGTAATGTAGGCTAAGGTTTGGGGTATGAAAAAAAAGATAATCAGGCCCAAAAATGTGTTTAAAGGTAATTAAACCAAGGATCATTTCTTCATCTCAAAATATCTCATATCTTTCTTTGAAGGTAATCAAACCACGGATCATTTCTCCATGAGGATTTCATTATTTGTACTTCTCATCAAACCATGGATCATTTCTCTTCATGAGGATTTCATCTTGCGAACTTTTCTTTTTCTTTTTTTTTTCTTCTTTCTTTTCACAGACTTTTCTATCATAAAGTGAGTTTGAAAATTTGAAACTCAATCCATTTCAATATTTGCCCCCTGACATAAAGCATTCGTGGTGTAGAAATATGATCCAAACGTATGACCCTCCATAGAAAGATAATTCTTCACACTTGCCCCCGATATGAAGGGTGATCCTTGATCAAGGTTCATTCAAAAAACAAGAATGCAATAGGCTCAAAGGGGGTAGCAAAGGATAATTTCTCATTTTGTGAAAGGAATACGAAAGATGGCCATTTCTCATTTCCAGTATGAATATTTCCATTGAAGAGCAAACCCAGGTGGAGTAGATAATAAGAATTGCCATTAAAATCATTTGAATATCTCATATGCATGATATCACACCTTTTTTTTTTTGCAACTCATGCGTCCTCTCAATGTGCCTATCCAAATGAAGGCCCAACCCAACAATTCTCCTTATTCCAGTTTTCTCTAAGTGTCCATGCAATTTCATTCAGTCATAGAGGAAAACAAAGTTTACACAAGTCGGTAATGGTGTGCAAAGAAAAACACCAGGTCATTCGGCTCTTTGGTAATCCTACCCCAAGATATGGCAAAGGATAACTGGGTGAAAATGGGTGTTACTCAAGTCAAAGCATTCAAGGATACTGAAAAAATATGGCTTTTAAGGTAATTTTGCCCCCAATATGTGAGTAAAGGACACTATTCAGGAAAAGAAAAATTCGGGTACGGTTGAGAAACTTAGGAGTGATGTGTTTCAAGCTCTAGATAGCCTTGACACTTATCAAATTACCAAAATCTAGATTCTTTCCAGAGAGTGCCTCATGAATTGGTTATCAAAAAAAATGTTTTGCAAATCAAATGTTTATTTCATTGCTCATTGCTTAGACGAAGATCATTAACCTTTTGGGATTCATTTCCTGGTCAAAAGAAAGGTGAGGTTCACGACACTTCAAATTTAGGCCATCAAAAAAATCAAGCTTTTATGTGGTCTGATTGAAACTAGACAAGGGAATGGATTGCCAAGTTCATTCTTAACAATAATCACCATTTTTTTTAAGATCGAAAAGATAAATCATGCAAATATAAGCGATTCCTAAAAAAATCAAATCTCCTAAAACATCTAAACAATGCTTAAAAATGTCATGCCAAAAATGAAAACATCAAAAATTCCTCCAGATTGAATTTCGAGTGACATCCCTCATCATCGGACTTCAAATTTCAATCATTCCAAAACCTCCAAAGTTAAGGTGTCGTCTTTGATGAGATCCCCTCTACATTTGGCTTTGTCTTCTTTTCGAAGCTCAAAAACCCTGCTTTAATCAAACTTTGTACTTTCCGCTTCAAAGCTCCACAATTTTCCGTAGAGTGGCCCGAAATTCCAACATGATAACAACAGGTAGAATTGACATCGTGACCTTTGGATAAGGAGGCTTTAAATCTTTCGGATAAATTGGTCCGACAAAATTGGCTTGAAAAAGCTGGGGAAGTAACTCCGTGTAGGTCATTGGAATTGGATCAATAGGAGTTCTATCCTGATTACTACATCATTTTTTCTGATTAACAGGACCAAAAATTGGTCGGGAAGTAACACCACGATATCTTTCTGCGTGCGGACCAATCTGCGGTGTCGATGTGAAGCAAAGAGTTTCTTCCTTAGGTATCTGAAATGGTATCCAATTAGAAGACTTTGTACTGAGAATTAGGTTTTTAAATTCAGCTACTTGATGCTTTGATTCATCATGCGAGCCACCGAACGCATGTGGTTGATCCAAAGGTGATGGAGTTTCTCAAGGAATACTTTCAACCATCTTAAAAAGCTGCTCTTTCATTTCTCGAATATCATGTCCAAATTCTTCAACAGTTCCCTCTAAAACAATAACTTGTACTCCTAGTTGACCTCTCATGTCTTTTGGATGCACATTTGCCTTCAACCCTTCAATCCTGTTGATCATTTCTTCTGCCTTGCGAGTGCTTTTACAAATCTGGTCTGATAAATGCCTGAGGAAATCTTGCTTTTGTCCATATTCCCTTTCCATTTTCTCGAGCTTCTGGGTTAACTCATGGCACTTCTATTTCGTTTTCATGTATTCCAAACATATCTCTTCATTTTTTACTCCCATATCTTCAAGCTCCGAAAACTTTTGCGAAAACAAATCATCTAATCGCTTAAAGGCCGTCTTCCATACATTGCATTCATGATCCAATTCACGAATTTTTCGCTCAGATTGACTGTCTTCTATTCTCTTTATCTTCACTCGCAATCTTTGGTTTTCCTGCTCTAATTCATCTTCTTCTTCGTGTGATTTTCTCTTGGTTAACTCAAATTCCAGCACTGAGTCTGACTGAGTGAGCTGAACTGGGATATCTGAATTTATGTTCCAAGAAAGTACCACATCTTTGTCTCGCCTAGCTTGCCACACAAGATACTCAGCAGTAACACTGCTCGAAAGGCAACCTTGGTCGAACCAGATGGTTTGTTTCCAGACTTTGGCGAGATCTTCTTTCTTCTCTGAAGCCCCATCGTCCGCATAAGAGAATTCCAAATGATTGAGCCTTTGCGTCATAGGAATAAATTGTTCATGTTCAGCTTGCCTAATGACCAAAATAGGTGCGTAACTAATAACTCCCCATAGCCCTGGAAGAGGTACCCAAGGTTGATTTCCACAACTATACAACAGAGAATCAAACTTCATCCAATGAGCTAACCACACAACTTCTCGATTTCTGAGCTTGCGAAAAAATGACATCCAAACGCGTTTTGTCTTTGGGTTCGGCCAAACATTGTTACAGAATTCCTGAATGGGAATGTCAGATGTGAAGTATGACTTAATGCATTCAAAATGGCTTTTCATCCATATGTACAATAATTGTATGCATCCAGTAAAGAGTCCATTTCCCTATCGTCGACAGTGATTCAACGATCTGATAGTTTCTGCCAATATTGTTGGTGCCACATTCAGCCGGTGCTCAATCTGATCAACCAAGTCTACTACGACCATCTCTAAATGTCCCAAGATTTTGGGAAAGATAACCATCCCATAAAGGACAAGTGCCATTGCTTTCGTACCTTCTTCGTCGTTCAGATGCTCCCTAATAAAATCTCGCAGAAAATCTCATGTGATATAACTATATTCACCTTTTTCCACGACATGATGGTCCACTTCAGACAGACTGATCCCCAACATCCTAGCAACTTTCCTGGGATAGCCCATTTTATTTTTCAAGTAAACTTTGTTAGGATCTTGGTAGTCGAAACGGAGCATTGCAGAGTATTCTTCAATAGTAGGTACCATGTCTACCTCATTAAAGACGAAACATCTATAAGAAGGGTCGCAGAAATGTACCATCGCCTGAATTAAGTTGGTGTCTACTGTGACTTGGAGGAGTAACGCGAGGTCACCATACCTTTGCTGAAACATTTCTTGTTTTACCCTGTTCCAAGATCCCTAGATGTCAACTAAATCGGCAAGATCATTCTGTGTAAGGTCTAGATGAACCTCCTCGAGAAGTATGGACATATAGCCGGTTGGTAGACAGTCTCCTTTATTTCGCTGAACCTTTTTAGACCTTAACTTCAAACAGCTCTGGGATTCAAACTTTGCGTACTCGGATCTTACTAGAATTTCCATGGATGACAGTAAAGATTCTTCTTATCAAAGACTGTTATGCAGCAAGATATCTAGTATGATGCATGATGCGAATGCAATGAGAAAGAGAAGGAAAGAAAGAAAACAAGAAGTTAGATATCATATCAGCAAACTTATGAAAGGACAAAAATACAACAACATGTGTAAGCAATACAATATCATGGTGAGCCTATCAGCAAAACAAATGTGTCAGATAAACAAGCATCATGTTAATGAAAAAGTATAGGGTAAGAAGTGTCCCTTCATGTGTCCTAAGTTTAGGTTCTTCTCTATATAAGGATGGACGTGGCTCTATCTTAAAGTTTGGTCACTTAAGTATTGTTTATATGCTAGGTTTAGGATACTTGACCAAGCTAAAAAGGTCCCCAAATTGCTCCTTAACATCATCCATGTAGAATGAGTAAGGCACCCTATTCCTCACCCATTACAGGCTCCAATCGGAAGGGTTCAATTCGGGTGAGAGTATTTTCCAAAGTTATGGCGGAGGTTATCACCTCTCAAAAACTTTGGTACTTTACACTCTGAAGGTGTTTCGCTAGCCGTTGCAGAGGTTTTCACCTCTCGAGGCGTAGGTACTTTACCCCCTCCTAAAAGGGACGAGTCCGGGTATAGGACTTTATGATATACAATGTGTCGTGTGTGCGAAGGGACATTCAAACCTTCCTTTACCCACAAATGTACAAGGAACAGAAGTTGTTAGTACAAATAACAAAACCAAAAATAAAAATAAACAAATAAATAAATACATAAAAATTTAAACACTTAAAGACCAATATTTAAAACCTAAGGTATCACAAGACTAATTTATGGCTCGACTCTCTAATGTCCCCAGCGGAGTCGCCAAACTGTCATAACGTGCCAAATACGAATTCAGCATGCTAGACACAAACAATGGAGTCGCCACTAATCATCTAATCTAGGTGTGATTAGTCACCTATTCGAATCTATCATCTTTAAAGTAATCCTAAGCTTGACTAAGGCACCTTAAAAATAATAGGTTCTGGTTTACTTATAAAAACTAAGTTCGGGAGTACAGTTACGTGTGAGGAAGGATTAGCACCCTAACGACGCCTATCTAAAAAAGAGTACCTAATTAGTCTTGTGATACTTAAAAAGTCTTAATTAAATGGTCTTGTCTATCCTATTTCATTTTAATTATTGAAGTTAGAAATCTTGGAAAATATTTTTTAGGTCTTCCTTCCATTCATTATGGAGAAATTACAAAAAAATGTTTGCTCACCTCGAGAGTATTCAAAAGAAACCATTCGTTCTATTGAAGAGGCTCCGTTGTCGGAAAAATTAAATTATTCAACTAAGTTATTTCTCTTAAATTAATCTTCCAAAAATTAATCCACATTTTATTAATGTTTGTTTGAAAAATAAATTCTGATTTTTAATATCGAAAATCATCCCTTAAAATATTCTTCCATTCGTTCTGGAGAATTTTTAAGAGAATTTTTCTCACCTAGAAATTTTTTAAAAGTCATCCATTCGCAACTTTCTTGAATTTCATCATCAGAAAAAATCTGAAATTATCCTTCAATTTAAATTAAGCATTTATTAAGGAAAATCAATTTGAGAAAAAGATGTTGAAAATTAATTATTCTTAAAAAACAATAAATCTTTGATTTTTATTGGTATTGAAAATAATCTCTTAAAAAAATCCTTTCATTCATTCTGGAGAATTTTTAAGAGAATTCTCTCACCTAGAAATTTCTCAAAAATCAACCGTTCGTGATTTTTTTTGAATTTCATCATTGGAAAAAATCTTCATTTATTATTTTAATTAATTAATCATCAATTATATTATTTTCTAAAAAATCTATCCTAAAGATAGTACCACATCAATCACATGTTATTCTAAATTGGTCTTTACAAATCTAAGTAAACATTTATTTTCCTAATCATGCAAACTAATCTAATCTAATAAAATAAAATCATATCATATTTATCATGCAAAAACACAATGAAGTCATATCGTATAAAATCCTAAAACATGCAAACCTAAAAAATAATAAAATAAAACATGCAAAACCTAAAAATCTAAAAATCTAAAAATATCATAAAAATTCCTAAACAAGCAATAATTTAATAATAAAATATTATATCCTAAATCATGCAAATCTAAAAAAAAAAAATCATAAAAATCTATAAATTCCTAAACATGTAACAATCTAAAAGTAAAAATATCATAATAATCATAATCCATGCAAAATTATCTAATAAAAAAAAATAATCCTAAAATCATGCAAAGTTATCTAGAAAATAAATAAATATTAATTCCTAAAATCATGCTTTCTGAAATATATAAAAATAAATAAACCTAATAAATAAATCTAATATAATCTAAAATCATATCATATCATAATAATATCATATAATAATAAAATAATAATAATACTAAATCATGTCATATGATATGAAAATAATAATAATCCTAGAATATTACCATCTAAAAATAAATAATAATAATAATAATAATAAATAAACCTAGAATATTACATAAAATAAATTAATCAAATAAATAAAAAAATCAACGTAAACCTGAAACATGAAATAAAATAATATTAGCAATATTTAAAATAAAAAAATTAAAAAAATATTATCATAAAACAAATTAAATATCTAATCATATAATTAAAAATATATATCTAATAATAACATAATCATCATGCCAATAAATATCATCACAATCATTATGCAATCCTATATAAATCATAATCAATCATGTATCATTATCAATCATAATATAATCATGCATACAATCATCTTGTGGTAAGATAGCATATCATCATCTAATCATTCCATCAAATCAAATAATAATAAAATAGAAAAAAAAAAAAAACAAAATAGAAAAGAAAACGAAACAAGAACCAAAACAAAACAAAAATTAGCAAACTTTAAATGAAAGAAATAACAAACTTTGTGTATCTGGACTTCCTCCATGAAGGTCTTCCCTGGACCTACTAGCATCTTTCGCCAATTTCCTCTTTTCTCTTTCTTCAGTTTCCTTGAGCAAGAAATCAACCCACATATCTGCAATAGACCAGTTATCAGACGCCATATTTGCATGCACATCAGTCGAACTTCTGCCCAAGTTGCTGCCAACCAAATGACCAGGTAGACCCAAAACAACCCGAACAACACCTTTGCCAGCACCTTGTTGAGCAAACCTAATCTATGCTTGTCTTCATCAAAGAACCCCAGCATCCAAACCATGAGATCCAAAACCTCTTTGTTGTGGTTTCTTTGGAAGTAGGTCACAAGTAGTTTAATCACAATACGCCTTCACGGGATTAGGTACCAGACTCTTTGTATAATGCTTCAAAGCCTTCATGTCTAACAAATTTCCAAAACAAAGTGAATCATCTACAGGGAGGGAGGCCAAGTTTCCATTCGTTGATAGATGCTCCACCGCAATTTATCATCAAACAAACAACGAAATTCAAGAAAACAAAAGAAAGCAAAACTATTTATATATATATATATATAAAAAGAAATCAATAGCTTCCACCGTTTTTTCTCCCCCCTTTCTTGTTGTGGAAATTGGATATGTTTATATAGGGAAAATTAGCTTAGTTTAGAGTTCCTCCTCAAATCAAAGTCTGATCCTTAACCAAATAAAACTCTTTCTTTCCTTTATCCCTTGTACCAGAGTTCAAATTTAATCCCATGAGGAGAAGAGGAGTTTCGATCAAACTCTGTCTTTGCATTTTTCTTTTCTTTTTTCAAATTTTTTCCTTTTTTTTTTAATTAATCCAGAAATAAAAATAAAAATTAGCCTAAACTAAAAATTAACAAATAACAAACCCGGATAAAATCTGGTGTCTACATTCTCGATCGATATAATAGAAATACCGGATAGTTTCGAAACTTCACGTGCACGACGAGTACAATTATATTTCTAAATCCAAAGGTCAGTTTGTTAAAATATTAATTTATTATATATCACATGATAAAGTATTATTATAATGTATACAAATCATTATAATAAAACACATTTTAATGATCTATTTTATATTATTTAAAAATATATATATAATACGCATTATCATTGAACGTTTAATTCAATAATTAATACATGCTTTTTATTTTAAATATTAGGATTCAAATTTCTTTTTTTCAAGTAAAAATTTTAGGTTTTTTTTTTTCCAACCAAATTGAGGGTGAATTACTTTAACTAGATCTGTTCACAGGTCCTACTATTCGTACAAATTCAGATGTAATATTTTTTCAAGTTCAAACAAATATTTGTTTTTACTTCTAGACGTTGATTAAAAAATTTAATTTAATTCAATTCAATTCCATTCCATTCCATTCCATTCCAAATAATATAATATAATATAATATAATATAATATATTTTAAAATTATACTAACAATTCAAAAAATCTAAACTAATCACATGATAAAAAATTATCATAATAGTATAATTATAGATCTTGTACTATACTTGTATTGTACATGTATAGTCACTACACTATAAAGAGAACAAATATAGGAATATGATCAATTTATATATACCAAATGATAATTTCATATTTTATCACATTTCAAAATGGTAATTACAAGTTATAAAATTAAAACAAATTAATAATTTGTGGTATAGGTCAAATTAATATTTTTAAAATAAAATTATACTTAATTTAAGTTCGGGTCATTTGGGATTAATTGTTCGAGTCATTTGGGTTCCGATCATTTCGGGTTTAGGTTATTTCAGGTTAGGGTCATTTTGGTTTCGGATCATTTTGGGTTCGAGTCATTCTGGATTCAGGTTATTTCGGGTTCGGGGTTGTTGATTTTTTCTGGTCAAATAGGGTTGGGTCGGGTTTGGATTTGGTCGGGTTGGGCGGATTTTTCGGGTTCGGATCAGAATTGACAGGTCTAGGTATACTATTATCTATACTATTATTAAATTTAAATAGATATATATTTAACATTAATAATTTTAATGCCTTAGAATTATCTATACTATTATCATAAGAATACTATCAATTATATCATAATAGTATAAATCTATCAATAAGTATTTATTTATAATATTAATGTATACTATTTATATCATATCATAAAATATTTAAATTATTAATGTATACTAAGAAAAATATATTATATAATTGATCAATATTTATATATAAATAGCATGTAGATATATAATATAAATGATATATTATATTATACTACTAATGTTATATAAATTATATTATATTATATAAATAAATAACATTAATAAATTTATCAATTATGATTTATATTATACTATTAATACTAATATAAATTATATTTTAAAGTATACTATAATAGTATACATTGATTTATTTATATTTTAATAGTATACTATTTATATTAATTTATATTTTTTGATAAATTTATCTATTTACTTTTAAAAAACTACCCACCTAAAAACAACCCATTTTTCTTTACATTTAAGTTTTTTTAAAACACAATTTATTATATTTTAAAAAATATATTTTCACTCACATTGTTTAGTTAAGGTATACTATTATCTAATTTAATATTAATAATTTAAATAGATATATTATTGATAAATTTATTTATAATATTTCTATATACATTAATATATAGATAAATAGTATGATATAACATTATTTAATCCCCATCTATTATATCATAAGTAATTTTTTTGTTATGATAAATTTTATATATATCATAAGGCATTAAGGTATACTATTATCTGTTATAATGCTTAAGTATTTAATATTAAGGTATACTATTATTGTAATCATAATAATTATAAATAATATATAGCATACTATTATAATATATTATAATAAATTTATATTTTTATATAAATATTTAATTTATATCATAATTATATTATAGATATATTTTAATTTATACATATCATAATAAATTACATAAACTCGTATAAATTATAATACCTAAGTCTAAACAGATTATATCATAATTAATTATTAGCATATATAGATTATTTAAGTTTAATAATCTAGTATAACTTTATGATATAATATTAATGTATTATAACATATTACATATTACATATGATCATTTGATCAACAATATAATTATAATATAGTATACTATAAATATTTTCAATAATAATAGTATACCTTAAAAATGTATGCAATTATATTTATAAACTTAAATCACCCTTCTACTCACAATTTTTTTAATTTTAATATATATATATAAATAATTGCATGAGTTTGTTTTGCTTGGTACCCCTATCACCAATTTCCTATGAGGAATGCTGCGTGCAAATTGCATGCAGTTGTCACCTTTTGCTGAGGGGAACTGAAAATGCCGTACATCCGGTATTTTAGTAAGTGCTTAGGTTCAGGAGCTGATGTGTGGTTGGATTGCCGAATTACATTTAAATTATATCATTTCATTTAAAATATCACATGTTACTTAGATTATTTCTTTTCATATAGAATATATTATGTCACTTAGAACATTTCATTCCATTTAAGATATTTCGTTTCATTTAGAATATGCTACGTCATTTAAATTAAATAATTTAGGTTGCGTTATCTAGACTTTGCTATGTCATTTTATTTATGTTACACATATTCATATTCATATCTTTTTAAATGTTTTGAAAAAGATAATGGTTTTCGATAAAATAAAGATATTCCCAAATTAAAATAATTCATGGGTTCTCTTCTAGGTTACCAAGGAGGATATCATCAATTATCATTAATAACGGAATATCTTTCTTAAAACGAGATTGATTCAGAAAATTTTCTAAATAAATAAAAATTTCTATGTTTTGCGGAATTTTCGGGGAATATAGAAAAATTTTGAATTAATAAATCCCGAATCATTTTCAATAAAAAAATGGAATTATTTTTCTTTAAATTGGGAATTAATTTAAATTACCAAATTTAAAACCTACTTTTTATCGAGACTTGAGATAATACACGATTAATAAGGTACCGTTTTATATGGGCGTTGTGGGGGTGCTAATCCTTCCCCACACGTAACCGAGTCCCGAACCCGCTTCTTTGATATCTCTGATTTAAAACGCAGACTTGAAATTGGTTTTAAAAAACGTTTTAATTAATTTTAAAATATTTTATAAAACCGGTTTTAATAGGTGGCCGATCACACCTAGCTAAAAAAGATTGGTGGCGACTCAATTTTTTTTAAAGGTCATTTTCAAAACCTTCAATTTTCAAGAGGAATTAAGTCGACTTTTCCTCGGGTCTTTTTTAATGTCATGCTTAATGAGTAATAAAGTCTTGCAATGAGACTTGTTATTTTTTAGGTTGCGACAGCTTGCCAACTCCGCTGGGGATATTAGAGAGTCAGGCCTAGAATTAGTCGTGTGTTATCAAAGTCTCGATTTTGTTGGTTTAATTGGTATTTAATTTTAATTCCCATATTTTTCAATAATAAGGAGAATTTTGAAAATAATAAAATGTTTTTAAATATGTCCATATTCATGTGCATACATATTATTATTGTTCTATGGTTATTTTGTTGTATATTGTTATTCTTTGCCTAATTGATGCTTTACATTGTTTGATCTTGTTGGGGCATTTAGATAAGGGTAATAGAATAGTTGGTGAAAGGTTTGATTGTTCCTCCTCACACACTACACGTGTATTTTCATCTCATGAGCCCTATACCCGGGTTCCGTCCTTTTAAGTGGAAGTAAAGTACCTACGCTTCGTGAGGCGATAGCCTCCGCATAAGCTAGCGAAACACTTTCGGAGTATCAGATTCCCTATGCTTCGTGTGGCAATAGCCTCCGCATAAGCTGGGAAAATGAACTCTGTGCCTTGCTAGCCTTCACCGGCGACAGTGAGGAACAATTCGAGGCCTTAGAGCCAATTCACCCTCATGTAATGAACCTAGGCGAAGCCATGCCGGATTTTCGATTAGATATCCCGAAGTTAGGAAACACTTGGAGGAGCACTTCTTACCTTTCACTATTTATTTATAAATTCATTTAATTTTATTATTACTATGATTTTTTAATTTTATTATCCTATTACTGACTCATGTTTTTTGTTTTGTTTTGTTTTCATTTCATGCATCATGATCATTTAGGGATATTTGCCTTAAACCGGGTGCCTACCGAAGAGTTTTTGTTATAGTCATGGAACGCCGAGACATTCTATCAGTATCAGTGGTTAGCAAGACATATCAGGAGGTCAGAACGAAGTCTGAAGCGAATCAGGGTGACAAAAGAGACTGTTTGGCTATGGGTTTTACGTCTACACTTCCTGAGTTAGTTCACTTGGATTTTGTTCGAAATGATTTAGTGGAATTAAGGGGGGATTTGATAGGAAGAATGAATTCACTAGGAAACGTGGTGATATAGCTCTATTTCTCCCGATTGAGGTGGACGAACAGCTGATTAGAGCCATAGTATAGTTTTGGGATCCTTCATATCAATGTTTCACTTTTAATCAGGAGGATATGGTACCTACCCTTGAGGAATATTCTACCTTGCTCCGTATTGAGTAAGCAAATCCGGATAAGTTCTATTGGAAGAAGCAGAAAACATCAAGTTGGCGGAAAAAACTTTCTATGGTGATGGGTATAGATATTCCGGTAGATTCTCCACAGATAAAGAAGAAGGGTTTGAGTGACTGCAGTCCTTAGATATTCTTGTGGAATTATATTAAGAGCAACCCGGATGATGATCACGTGTTGGATGTATTTGCTTTGGCAATTTATGGGTTGGTTATATTTCCGAAGGTGGAAGGTCATGTCGAGGTAGCTGTAGTGGATTTCTTTGATCGGTTAGACAAGCATATTGATCTTTCTACTGCTATTGTTGTTTAGACGATTAGGTCACTTAGTTACTGTCCGAGGAAAGGAAAAAGACGTTTCGAAGGTTGTGTACAACTTCTGTACGTTTGGATTCAGAGTCATTTCTGGAGGAATGATAATGGGAAGCTTCAGCCCTATATGAAGACATGTGTTCCTCTTACCGAATTCAACAACAAGAAATGGTCCAAGAAAGGGGATAAGAAACAATGGATTAAGACTCTCCGTCACTTAGAAAGGAAAGAGGGCTCTGTGGATGCCACTTGGGTCGATTTTATACCGTTGTGGTGAGAACTTATGGGTTCCATTGTTGGGAATTTTGGGAGCCGTTAGCTATGCACCCTTACTAGTGCGGAGGCAGTATGGATCTGAACAGTTTATCCCGATAACTCATGAGCTAATCTCAATGGACTTCTCTTATGGTGAGCCCGGATATATGGGTAGAATACGTCAAGTCATCATGGCATGGAAGGAATTATACCGTTCACAAGTGGGTAGGTATACCGACAATGCTACTCCAGCTTATCTAGTATGGAGGACTAAGAAGCTTCGTAACATTGTACTTCCTGCCAAAGATCCTTCTGTTCACCTAGTTGTTCTTCAGCCCGAACTAGTAATACCATCAGAAGTTGAGCTGGTTAGACAAGAATTAGTAAAAGAAAAGGCGAAGTTGAAATGAGAATGTGATTGGCTTCAGGAAGATGTCGAGGACTTGAAAACTAAACTTGAGATTCAGAAGACTAAGACAAGAAAGGTGGTCACAGAGAGGGATACAACATTGGCCGATATACTAGATCTACATTAAGTAACCAAGAAGATAAGGGCCACGGGAAGGTTTACAAGAGCCAGTATTTCTTTCAAAGCACATGAGAAAGAAATGAAGAAACTTCAAATGGAGTTGGATTATTAGAAGAATAAGGCCAAGGAAAGTAAAGAAAAAGAGTCCGGGTTTTTTCAGGAGCGGCAGAAATGGGAGGATACACATTCTTTGTTGTCAACCAAGTTAGAGAGATGCCAACAAGAAAATGAACAGTTGAGGTTCAGGTTGAGAAACGAGAAAGGAAGAACGTCCCTGATGCGCAAAGAGAATAGTCACTCCATGCGGCTATAGAGCAGCAACCGCCAGCCAAGAAAGTCGACATCGTAGATTTCGTCCTAGAATACTGACAGGGCAAGTGAAAGGGCTGAAAGGGTGAAGACTTTGAGAAGCATGATCAGTGACTATGGCATCTCTTGGAAGATGTTTAAGACTAGTATGAGCTAGTATTTCTATGAAATTTGATGGTTGTATGAAGTTTTCCATGAACTAATGAAAAACCTTTGGCTTTGGGATCCGATTTTAAGGCAAATATCATTAATTTCATTTTCATAAAAGCATTCTCCGTTTACCAATTCATTCATCACATTTATTTATTTATTTGTTGATAGACATGTATTATTTTGACATTATGTTACAGGCCTAACATATGTGATCATTTATTGTAGAATACATTTGTGATATACATGATTATTTTTTGTATATATGTTTGTGTTAATTCATTTATTCTTTACATGTATTATTCTGATGTCATGTTATAATTCTAACATGCATGGTCATTCATTATAGAATACATTTGTGATATACGTGGTCATGCTTTGTATATACCTTTGTATTAATTTATGAATTCTCTACATATGGACATCATGTTATAGTCATAGCATGCATGCTCATTCATTATAGAATACATTTATGACATGCATGGTCATTATCTGTATATACTCATGCATCAATTTATTCATTCTTTACATGCATCATGTTAGCATCAGGTTGCATTCATAGTCAGCATGATTTCTCTGTATGTCCATGCATTGATTTATTCATTCTTTACATGCATCATGTTAACATCAGGTTGCATTCATAGTCAGCATGATTTCTCTGTATATCCATGTATTGATTTATTCATTCTTTACATGCATCATGTTAGCATCAGGTTGCATTCATAGTCAGCATGATTTCTCTGTATATCCATGCACTGATTTATTAATTCTTTACATGCATCATGTTAGCATCAGTTTCATTCATAGTTAGCATGATTTCTCTGTATATGTTCATGCATTAATTCGATTACTCTTTACATGCACTAATTTGCTTATTACATACATCATGTTAGCATTAGATCGCATTCATAACACACATGGTTAGCATGATTTTCTTTATATATACTCTGTATCAATCATTCATTGTTTACATGAATCAGAATTGACATCGTGTTGCATTCATAGTATATATGATCATTCATTGGGAAATACGTTGAAATGTACATGGTCATTCATTGCATATATCCATACGTTGTTGTTTTTTCTTTACTTGTATCATGTTGGCATCGTGATTGCATTTATTACGTACATGGTCAGCATGTTTCCACTGAACATGTTTATACATCATATTGTTTAGGCTTCACGTGCATCAAATTGCATTCATGGCTCTTTCATCATGACATACATTTGGGGAAATAAAATAGAAGTTGGCTTGGCTTTAAGAGTCTTTGAAAGAATTTCCATTTCAAATCAGAGGTATAAGAAGTACTAAGTACCCTTTTAATACAGGATAGTGCTATGGAGAATGAACAAATTGCCCGAATGGAAAGAATAGAAAGGGTACAGGAAGAATTGCGAGAACAGCTGGCAAAGTCTCAAGCAGAATCTAAGGATTAGATGACTAAATTGATGGAGCTGATGTCCTCCGTTATCAAGGGAAAAGGATACACTGAAAACTTTGCCGCCAGAAAAGGGTTAGAGGCACAAAAGGGTCAGAGTGAGGTCATGATGATGGATGCCCAAAACACAGTTAACCCCGTCAATGTCCAAAACTCAGATGATCTAGCTGAATAGGCAAAATTGAAAACGGTTGATTCGAATGAGGCTGAGTTGGCAGATTCCCAAGGGAAATATCAGTTGTTAGATGAAAGGCTTCGGGTAGTAGAAAGTACAGATGTATTTGGGAGTTTAGATGCAAAAAAACGATGTTTGGTCCTCGATTTAGTCATTCCTCCTAAGTTCAAGATCCCTGACTTTGTAAAATATGACGAGATGACCGATCCGTCAGCCTACATCACTATGTTCTGTCGAAAGATGAAGAGTCATATAGATAATGATAAGCTTTGGATTCACTGCTTTCAGGACAGCCTCAGCGGGTCCGCAATTAGGTGGTATATTCAGTTGAGCAAGGATCAGATTCGCTCTTGGAATGACCTGGCTAGGGCTTTTCTAAACCAATACAAGCATATGACCGACATGGCGCCTGACCATCTCACCTTGCAAAATATGAGGAAAATATCTGTGGATGAGCCTAGCCGCCCAAGTACAACCGCCCTTAACTCAGAAGGAAACCACTGTCCTTTTTGTGAATACACTGAAGACCTCGTACTATGATATACTTGTCGGCAACACCACGAAGAATTTTTCGGACATGGTAATTTCAAAGGAGATGATTGAGAATGCTATCAAGGATGGGAAAACTGAAGGAGAAAGAACATCCAATATCGAGAGAAATGGGGCATCTGAAAAGAAAAAGAAAGATACCCAAGTTGTGAAAGGCTTTGCCCCACCTCCCCAATTCTCCTCGTATCAACCATTTCACTATACCCTGAACAATGTCTCTCAAGGTGCTTATCCTTACCAACCAATGACTGCAACCACACCAAAATTTACATCTGTCTATCAATCTAACACCCTTGGGAATAATCGAAGGGGGCATAAAAAACGAAAAAGAAATCAGGTTGACCCGATTCCTGTGACATACAGTGAGCTACTACCTCAACTCATCCAAAATCACCTTGTGACACCCATGCAATTAGAGCCTCTGAGGCCTCCTTATCCGAGCTAGTATGATGCTAATGAGTGTTGTGGTTATCATTTTGGAAATCAAGGTCACTCAACAGAGAACTGCCTCACTTTGAAGTACAAGGTCAGGGATTTCATCAAGGATGGTTCAATAAGTTTTGAAGATGGGAAAGCCAAGTGTCATAAGAAACATGGTGCATAATCATATTAGGATTTATGATGCATGTAGTTCTATACACTTTGATGATGAAAGCACTTGTCTCATGTTGACATCTACATGAAATAAATAAATTTTGAATTTAAATGTTTTGTGTTCTTTATGTTTTAATAATAATTTGAATTTGCAAAAAATGAAACTTCATGAAAATTTGTGGTAAACAAAAATAAGGGGTTTTCACATGAAATAATGGACAGTCTTTAGAATATTGACGATCATTGTTAGAAATGACCCAATACCCTTTCTCCTCTCTTTTAGGCTTTCCTATGCCTAAGTCCTTTGAACCGAGACCATTCGAAAAACCTAATGCTTCAAAGAATATGATTGATTAAACTTCATAAACCATTGTCATTGCAGAATAAGACAAGATGTAAATCCTAGTCTAGGTTATGAACAAAGAACGAACTTTTTGAAATTTTTTCGAACTCCTTGAAATTCAAACAAATAAGATATTCTTTCAAGAATCTAGATCTTGGTAATTTGATATGTGTCAAGGTTATGCCAAAGCCATTCATGTCCTTTCCAATAACCACAAAACACTAATTGCCCAAATATCATTTCATAATTGACACCCTTGGGGCACACTGATTAAATTAAATTATATGTCTCAGAGAAAATCCCTTTTTGGGTCATATTTTCCTTGTCTCTTCAAAAAACTCAGATTTGAAACTCAGCCTTTTCAAAATAGACTTAGACTTGCTATGTTCCTTGTTGATACAATTTCCCAAGGTTGACCAAATTGGGGCATAATATGTGGAAATGATGGATACATGGTGAATAAAGATGGACTAACGCATAAATCAGTGGGGCATGCGACAAAAAACAAAAAAAAAAGAAGAAAAATTGTGATATCATGCATATGAGAATTCGGATGATTCCAAAGTGCAAAATGAAATTCTGATTATCTATTCCCCTGGGGATTGCTTTTCAATGAGAATATTCGGGCTTGATATGATGAATGGCCATCTTTCATATCCCTTTCACAAGAAGAAATTATCCTTAGTCACCCCTTTTTGAGCAAAAAGAATTCTTCCTTCTTTGAACCTTGATCAAGGATCACCCTCTACACTGGGGGGCAAATGTGAGGAATGATCTACTTAAAGATGAGTCCTAGCTCAAATACAGATACAAAGCAAATTGAGCTCCTAAATGAATACGGGCTCACTCTATTGAAGAAATTAAGGGACAGTAAATGGAAAAGATGGCGAAATGGAAGCCAAGAACAAAACAAAAGAAAAAAAAGAAAAAAAAAAGTGAGAAAAAGAATGAAAGCCAAAAGCAAAGAAGAAAAAAGAGCAAAAGTAAAAAAAGGAATGAAAAGTCCAAAAGGGACAAATACTTCAAAGGAAATCCTCCTCAAGAAATGATCCTTGATCTGATTACCCTCAAACACAGATTTTGGGGCTATTTATCCTTTCTTTCTGAACCCCGAGCCATGGCCTACATTACGTGCTTTGAAAGCCCATTTTGATCAGGCATGAATATTCAACTTGAAGAGGTTTTCCTCAGATTTTATCCCATCTCATCGAATTCTCATTTCACTAAGGAAGAATTTAGAATTCTCAAGTGCATGGTAAAACAATGAAAAAAAGAACAAAGAAAAATAGGAAAGAAGAGGACTCTAGGGCGAAAACCCAAAAACGGATGGTCTAGAGTGAAATGGGAATTTTCGATGCCATCTATGATGGTGACGATACCACAAAAAGAAAAGGTCACCTTGAAGAAGTGGTCATCGAGGAACATCTAGGAATTCCTAAACCTCCCAAATTGTCAGCTCTCATTCGAAGGATTGTCTTCAAAAACTGAGACTTTTTCCTTCCAAGATTAAACTTTCCGGTTTTAAACATCCTGGCCAATCTTGACGCTTGTCAAAATGCCTTGATATGGAAACTAAAAGAATGTTGAATTTGTTTGGTTTCTCAATGAATTCATGATCTATAAAACCTGTTCCATTTGTGAGCCTAGAAGGGACATAAATTTTTGTTGTGAAGTTTTCTTCGATCAACCAAAATTTTGTTATACCAAGCCTTACCAATCCTAGTTAAAAAAAAAACAGATTGACACTTAGAGAAATTTCTAACAGTGATCATCAGTTTTCAAAAGATTTGTACATCACACACTGTGGGGTTAATATTTTTGTTCAGAAGTTTTCAAAATG
This sequence comes from Fremontodendron californicum, assembly GCA_030761205.1. Lineage (NCBI taxonomy): Eukaryota > Viridiplantae > Streptophyta > Magnoliopsida > Malvales > Malvaceae > Fremontodendron > Fremontodendron californicum. The sequence continues at coordinate 2,387,488 of JAULJL010000033.1, forward strand.
AGAAATCAAATAAAGATATTTTTTGAAATACCCATTTTTGATGTTGACATGCGATAAGGGTTTTTCTAACCCAAAGGTGTGGAATTACTAGGGTTAATCTTGATTTCCAAATATGAGAAGAAGAAATAGAACCCGTCAAGCAGACTTCTGTCAATAAGAGTTTGAAAACTGTTGGGTCAAAGGAAATAGCCAAAGATTGAAAAATGAATTGAAGTTATTCTCTCATTTGAAAAGGAAAAATGAATTGGAAGGGTTAAGCCGAAGTCTAGAAAAATAATCAGGGGCATTTGCATCTTTTCTTGAAGCGTTTGCATCATTATCGATCTTTGCATTTGCATCATATAGAAGCATTCTGCACATTGTCAAATCCTTGCATTTGCATCATTTAGAAGCATTTTCATAATGTTAATCTTTGCATCTGCATCATTCCATGAAGTAGTTGTGTTAACACCAATTTTCGCATTTGCATCATATAGAAGCATTTGCACACTGTTGACCTTTGCATTTGCAACCTTATGTGAAGTAAATGCGTTATTTGAGGATCATATGCATTTGCATCATTTAGAAGCATCTGCATCTTATTCAACATCTGCATCAATAAGCATTTACATCAATCTAAGCCATTTGCATGTACACCATGAAGCATCTGCATCTTATCCAATATCTGCATCAGCATCAAGAAACATTTGCATCAATTCAAAACATTTATATTTGCAACATGAGGTACGTGCATCCTGTTAATCATTTGCACCAGCATCAAAAAACATTCGCACCTTCTCAAAGTCTTTAGGTTAATTTTCAACAATTCTTCAAAGATCATTTTCAAGGCCTCCGGGCACCATTCTTAAGACCTCCGGGCATCATCTTTAAAGTCGCATACAGTGCATTTTTCCAAATCAAGGGTAAGGCCTCTAGGCACCATTCTTAAGACCTCCGGGCATCATTTGTAAAGTCGCATACAGTGCATTTTTCCAAATCAAGGGTAAGGCCTCCGAGCACCATTCTTAAGACCTCCGGGCATCATTTTTAAAATCGCATACAGCACATTTTTCCAAATCACGGGTAAGGCCTCCGAGCACCATTCTTAAGACCTCCGGGCATCATTTTTAAAGTCGCATACAGCACATTTTTCCAAATCACGGGTAAGGCTTCCGGGCACTATTCTTAGGACCTCTGGGCATCAATTTTAAAGTCGCATAGAGCGCATTTTTCCAAATCACGAGTAAGGCCTTCGGGCACCATTTTTAAGACCTTCGGGCACAATTTTTTTTCTTTTAAAAATCGGACCTGTTTTCTTAAGATGGGTCGAGCCTTGATTAGTCAGGAAATTCAATTTAAGGACTAAATCTTCAATTTACAGCTTTATTAAAAAAAATAAAAAAAATGAAAGAAATGAAAAATGAAAAATGAAAAATGAAAAAATGAAAAAAAAATGAAAAAAGATGAAAAAATGAAAAATGGAAAAAAAATGAAAACCCCTTTTCCTTTCCTTCACATGTGATTTCACTAATCGGACAAAATTAGTGTTTGTTTATCTTTGTCTGATTCCTGATTCTCAGCAATAGTCAAAGAGGGGGGTAGCTGTAGACACCTAATTTTCTCCGGACCATTAAATCAGGTATGTTTTTTTTCCTAAATTGATGTTTCAGAATGCAAAAAGACTTTTCTCATCTTGCAGGTGGTACTCCGAGACTTAGTCTAAGAAGTTGAGCATAAAAAGTCAAACTTGAAAAAAGTCAACCTAGAAAAAGTCAATCCCAAAAAGTCAACTACTAAAAAAGTCAACCCACTTTCAAAATCAAGATTTGAAGTTCAATTAAATGAAAGAATTTTGATAATCTGATGTCTACATTGAAAGATATGGAGTTCGAAAGTTGGGTTACGGAGATTCAGTAGAAAGGAAACCCTAGTTCGAGAAATTTGGGGAAAAGTGCTTAAACGATCAAATTGGTCGAAATTGAAGGTTCCAAGTGAAAGATAAGCACTGACTACGGGTAATGGAGAAGCTACTTGGAAGAAAAACTGAATGAAAAGTCAATTCAGAAGAAAACCGAGAATTAGGGTTTTTGGTAGATTTTGGTGAAATTTGGAAAATTACAGAAATGTCCCGATTCGGTAAGACTAAATCCCCTAATTTATGAGGAGTGAGTAAACAAGGATAGCCCAAGGCTCAGTTTGAAGAAAATTCGAGAAAAGAGCCGATTGGAGAAAAACGAGGAAATTCCCGATAGTGAGAAAAAGGAAAAATCAAATTGGAAGGGAATTTGATCGTAAAAATTGGGAATTTTCGAATCAACTCCAATTCAATATATGAAAAAGGCCCAGGAAAAGAAAATCTAAAAATCGGACTTGTTTTGAGCAAAATCGGGCTTCGGAGGCAAAAGGGCAAAACTGGAAAATTCAAAAAAAATACCAAATGAGCTCCAAAAATTCTAAAAATTTGCAGATCTCATTATTAAACCATTTCAAAGAGATTGGCGAAAGAAAATATGGACTAGGAGTTCGTTTACAACATGGCCAAATCCTGAGTCCACTATGTAGAAAATCAAAGAGATAAATCCCGGAAAAATAGCAAATGAGCTCCAAAAATTCTAAAAATTTGCAGATATCATTATTAAATTATTTGGAAGAGAGTAGTGGCAAAAGAAAATCTGGATTCGGAGTTCGTTTGCAAAATGGCCAAATCACGAGCCCACTATGTAGTAATTCAAGCAGATAAATGCCAAACAAATAGCAAATGAGCTCCAAAAATTATGAGAACTTCCAGATCAAACTTTTAAATTATTTGAAAGAGATTGGTGAAGAAAATCTGGATTCGGAGCTCGTTTAAAAATGGTGAAAGTTCGGGTGCATAAAAGGGCAATTTTGGAAGAAAAATCCAAAAAAATAGCAAATGGGCTCGAAAAATTTTCAGAACTTCCATAATTAAATTATTTAATATTTTGGAAGTATTAAAAAGAAAGAAAATTTGAATTTGGAGTCCGTTTGCTATTTATTTAGGTTCGAGGGTTAAAAGGGTCATTTTATCGAAGAAACCAAAAAGGGTCTTTTCTTGTTTTTAAAAATTGAAGCATGGGCTGGAAGAGGAAGGGTCAGCCGGCCAAGGCCCAATGATGGGCAGATATGTTTTGATTTTTTAATCAAAGGGCCAAAAGTGAAAAGGAAGGTAGTTATTTTTTGTGATCAAGCCTTTGAATTTGCAATACATGGACCAATGGTTGGAGAGCGATCCTATTTATGACATCATAATTCAAGGGCTGATGATTCTAATCTAATGGTGGGTTTTTTACATAGAAGGCATCTTAAGTGATAGCCATCGGATGAAAAATAACTATCTACCTTCTAGAAGCATGCTCCATTCGGCCAAGGCTATATTCAAGGGGGGTTGATCAGTTTTTTTTAAGGAGTTGGAAGCTGAAGAGAGGCAGTAGCTAAGGGAAAAAATAGAGAAAAAAGAAAGAAAAAAAGAGAGGAGAAAAAAGGAGAAGGAAAAGAGGTGTTTTAGTTTGTTTCTTCTTGATTTGCAAAGCTAGAGCAAGGTAGCTATGCTCTTTCATGGTTTTTTCATACTTTGTTGATATGATTTTGTTGTTTTTATTGTTATTTTTGTTTTCCTTTCATGAAATAAACTTGCTTCTAAGGATCTACTACTTTGTTTTTAAAGAAAATTAAAAAAATAACAAGTTTTTATCAAAAATTTACCATGGCCGAATGGTTGCTGTTTTGGGTAAATGATTTTGTGTTTGATTTTTATACATGAGCTTGATTTGTGGTAGGTTAGTTTATTTGTGTTAGATTAGCTTGATTTGTGGTGGGTTAGCTTGATTGTGATAGTTTAACAATATACCATGCTATGTGTTTGTGACAATGCCTTGCTAGTTTAGGTTGCTCCATTCGGCCATGATGAATGTCATTGTGCATATGTGCATTTTCGTGTGTTAACATGCTTAGTGTGCTTCCATTTATGTTTACATATTTAGACCATGCCATGTGTTTGTTAATTTTTCATTGATATGTTCATGAGTAATATTTGTCACCACATTTGTATTATTATCACATTTGCTACCATGTGTTTGTGGAAAATACCATGTTAAGCTTATAGGACCATTCGACCATGATGAATGTCATTGTGCATGTGTGCATTTTTTGTGTGTTAACATGCTTAGTATGTTTCCATTCATGTTTACATATTTGGACCATGCCTTGTGTTTGTTATATTGTCATTGATATGTTTAGGAGTTATGTTAGTCACTACATTTGCATTATTATCATGCTTGTTACCATGTGTTTGTGTTATTTATTAGCTACTTGATTTTGAGGACCATTCGGCCAATATGATTCATTTTTCTTTGTGGGTACATTTTCAATTTGGTTAGTTGATAGGTTTGCATTTCATGCCATAACATTGTGTATTGTGATCTTCTTTTCCATATGTTTGTGTCATTTTCTAGATAGGATTACACTAGGTTGCTTAGTGGCCCTTTGGCCTCTTCATGTATCCTTGCCTTGTATATGCATTTGCATTTTGTTTAGGTATCATTGCCTTGCATTATTATGCCATGAAATTGTGTTTGAGTTGCTGCCTTAGTATTAGGTTTATTGGTCACTATATGTTCATGGCATTCTCATCCCATTTTAGGTCTAGGCCATATTTGTATTGCCATGCATATAAAGTCTAGAATCATATTGTTATTGCCATGCATTTGTTATACTATTTAGGTCTTAAGCCATTTTGTATTGCCATGCATTTCATGTCATTTTAGGTCTAAGTTTCATTTGCATTATTATGCATATCATGCATACTTAGGTTAAGATTGCATTTATTGTCATGCAAGTTTGTTAGGTCTAGATCATCCTTGTATTGTCATGCATATTTCTATGTAAATAAGGTCTTAAATCATGTTGGTATTGCCATGCATTTGCTATGCTATTTAGGTCTTAGGTCACTCTGTATCACCATGCATTTTCATGTCACTTTAAGTCTAAGTCTCATTTGCACCATTATACATATCATGCCTTAGGTTAAGATTGCATTTATTGCCATGCAAACTCATGCTAGGCATTAGGTTATTTTGTATTGCCATGCATTTTCCATACCACTTAGGTTTTGAATCATCCATTTCATGCATTCAATTGGCTGTATGTTCATGCATCTCATAGCATGCCACATGATTTATAACTTAGGCCAATCAATGGCTCAAAGTCATGCTCACTTGAGAATACTTGTGGAAAATTAAAGAGTTGTCAAATTGAATATTCTACCTTTGTGATTTTTTTTTTTTTTTACTTATCCAATTTTTGTCTAACTTTTTAAAAGTCTTGGCTACTGTTTGTGGATCTTTAGGAGAGTCTCCAACATTTTCACTTTGATTTTTAAATGATTTTATCAAAGGAAAAAAAAATGTGTTTTGGCAAAACAGTTTTTTCACCCGGTACTCGAACTTTTCCGATTTTTCTGGGAAGTCATATTTAATCAAAAAATTAAGCTAATTTTTTCTCTTGTAGTTTTACATGTTTTGAGTTTTCAATATTTGTTTTAGATTTTTTTGAAAATTTTTAAAATAGGTAGAAAAAATTGTTTTTTAAAACTGGACAGTGGAGGCATATTTGAATTTGAAGGAAAATCTTTTTTCTGTTTTGGCTAAGTTACTTAGAGGGGATTGGTTAAAAACTTTAGCTACTGTCTTAGGGTAGTTTCTAAACCTTTTTAAACTCCAAAAATAATTTTATAAACCTCGGGTTAAGGATGGTCAAGTCCGGGATTTTAAACTTAGGAAATTAGAGCCATTTTTAAAGGGTTTGACTAGGATTTCAATCTTCATTCAAGTTTCTTTCAAAATTGTTTTCAAAGAATCATAAAGTATTTTGGTTTTAGAAAATTTAATTTGATGTTTTTTCCTAAGGTAGCCAGATATCATTTTAGATATACGGATTTCCTTAATTAAAGAAAAAAAAATACAATTTCATGCATCGCATTTTCCATGTACATGCATATTTTATAATATGTGATTCTTACTATGATAATTTCTATGGTATTGTTATTATTTTGATTTATATGTTTTTGGTGTTATGTTGTTTATTATATGGTTTTGAATATTTTATGCTTTTTTATTTAGTCATTTATTTTTGTCATATTATTTAGCATATACTATGTTCATGCATTATTATTTTTATTTTTATTTTCATGCATATTTCATGATAGCATTATTTTATGTTTCATGACATTTCATGTCACTTAGGATATTTCATTTTATTTAGGATATTTTATTTCATTTAAAATATCATGTCATTTAAATTATATAATTCCTTTTAGAATATACCATGTTACTTAGGTTAATTCATTTCATATAGAATATATTATGTCACTTAGGACATTTCATTTCATTTAGGATATTTCATTTTATTTAGGATATTTTATTTTATTTAGAATATCATGTCATTTAAATTATATCATTCCATTTAGAATATTTCATGTTACTTAGGCTATTTCCTTTCATATAGAATATATTATGTCACTTAGGATATTTCATTTCATTTAGGATATTTCATTCCATTTAGGATATTTCATTTCATTTCATTTATAATATGCTATGTCATTTAAATTAAATCATTTAGGTTGCATTATCTAGACTTTGCTATGTCATTTTATTTATGTTACACATATTCATATTCATATCTTTTTTAATGTTTTGAAAAAGATAATGATTTTCAATAAAATAAAGATATTCCCGAAGTAAAATAATTCATGGGTTCTCTTCCAGGTTGCCGGGGAGGATATCATCAATTATCATTAATAACGGAATATCTTTCTTAAAATGAGATTGATTCGGAAATTTTTCTAAATAAATAAAAATTTCTATATTTTGTCCAATGTTCGGGGAATATAGGAAAACTTTGAATTAATAAATCCTGAATCATTTTCAATAAAAAAATGGAATTATTTTTCTTTAAATTAGGAATTTATTTAAAATACCAAATTTAAAACCGACTTTTTACCGAGATTTGATATAACACACGATTAATAAGGTACCGTTTATACGGGCATTGTGGGGGTGCTCATCTTTCCCCACACATAACCGAGTCCCGAACCCGCTTCTTTGATTTCTCTGGTTTAAAATGCAGACGAAATTGATTTTAAAAAATATTTTAATTAATTTTAAAATATTTTATAAAACTGGTTTTAATAGGTGGCCGATCACAGCTAGCTAAAAAAGATTGGTGGCGACTCCATTTTTTTTATTTTCTTTTAAAGTCATTTTCAAAACCTTCTTTTTTCAAGAGGAATTAAGTTGACTTTTTCTCGGGTTTTATTTAATGTCACGCTTAATGAGTAATAAAGTCTTGCGATGAGACTTGTTATTTTTTAGGTTGCGACAGTACAAACATGCAAAGTAAAGCTAGTTGCTAAAATACAAACAAAGGAAAACTGTTGACTTTGAAAAAACCTTTTATCTTATAGCTATGCTATCCATTAAGATTTTGCTTGCTATAGTTGCATACCATGACATTGGAATTAGGAAAAAGATGTCAAAATTGCATTCCTCAAAAGGAATTTTGAAAGGGATGTGTAGATTATGCAACCTGAAAGGTTTTATATTCAAGTAGAATACCAAATGGATGCTAGTTTTAAGGGTCCAAATAAGTACATAAGCAAGCATCAAGGAGATGGAACATCCTTTTTAATGGGATAATCAAAAGAACTTGATATAATCAAAGAACAAGGAAGAACCCTGTGTGTACAAAAAGGTTAGTAGGAGTATAAATGTTTTGATGGTGCCTTATGTGGACTACATATAGCTCATAGGAAACAAAGTATCTATGCTACAATCTATAAAAGAGTTAGTTATCCAAAAAATCTCCATAATGGATATAGGAGAGGCAACCATATAAGGGTAAAGGTATATAAAGATAGATCTAAAAAGTTGCTAGAACTCTCCTAATCCACAAACATAGTCAAAGATGCTAAAGGGGTTTTGCATAGAAGAATCTAAAAGTAGATTTTGCCAATGTTACATAGCATAAACATAAACAACTTGCTAAAGGAGTTTAGCAAGGAGATACTTGTCTGTGTTGTATTACATGAATCTCTCCAAAGGTACGTGTCTTAAGACACAAGACGAGTGAGATTACATGGATATAATATAATATGTTTCGATAATTGTATCTATCATATATGAATGATATGTATTATACTAGATGGTTTCTAGTCTATGCGAATGTCAAAAACCGTATAGATGATCATTTCATATTAGCTATCAATTCGGCAAGGGTTACATCAATTAACAAAATGATTACGTTTTATTATAAATAGCACAAAATTTAGTTGGAAATGCTCCAAACATGAAATAACCACAAATTTTATAACCTATGAAAAATACAACTCTTTGACTGAGGTGGTAAAAAGAGGTGGTTTGGATCAAGTAAGTTCAAATGTTAATCTCAGTGATTCCATGCATTGTTGAAAAAAATGGAGACAATATTGCATAAACAAAAGGAATCAAGGTCTCATCAATGATCCAAACATGTATTGAGGCATTACCATTTGATTATAGAGATGATCAAGAGAACTGGTATAAAGATATAACAAGTTTCCATAAAGGACAATCAAGTATATCCTTTTACTATGACACTATACCTTGATTGTCACATTAAGGAGTTCGGCATTGGATACCAAGGTGATTGGCATTAATGCAAGAGGGAGATTATTGGTGTATGCCCTAAGACCTCAGGTATGGGATACATGTCATATTAACCATTACTATTATTAAATAAGACATTCTTTATCTATAAGTTTGTATACATATTATATATAACTTCTTAGATAAAGTTCATGGAATAAAAATGCTTTTTAAGGGATTTACAAGTAGTTATAATTATGAGATAATCATTTCATTAAAGCATTATTCCTAAATTGTTTCTTGTCAATGCTTTGTTAAGATCGTCACATGGTTATGCTCTTGCTTATGAAGCAACCGATCTCATATGTTGAAGTTTGGATAAACATGAGCTAATATGTGGATGTTTATTATAAAAACAAGTTCAGTGAATATGACCCAATATGAGAATGCCATTTGGTAATACACTTAATGTCTATGGCAAGATTCTCTCGTGGTAAGTTGTATAAGTGATCCCTTTGACTTCACATTACAACTATATAAGGAGACTACAAAAAAAACTTCCATGTACTGACGCCAACTTATATTGACGGTCAAATTCCGGTGCTTTTCTAACGGATTTGCATACATATTTTTTTGTCATTTTTTTAATTAAAATAGGATTATACCAATGATTTTTTTTTTTATTTTTTCTCGTTTTGTAAAGGCTTACATTATATTTGGGTGTTTAGGGTTTTCTCTGTTTCTTTCCGTTTCGTTCTGCCTCTTTCCACGAAATAAGGCCTCTTCTTCCTCGACCCGTCTCTGTCGCTATTAGACCCAACTCTTTTTTCATTCAAATCCTTGGTTCTCTTGCTGCTATCTTCTCCATAAATCCTTCCTGGGCTATGGTAAGAGAACGTGCGCGGGAAACTTTTCTACTCTCTTTTGGTGGTTTGGGATGGGAAACAAAATTGTAGAAGAGCTGGAGCCCTTCTTAAAGTCAGCTTTTTAGCTAAGCTCTTTTATAAGTAAGTTCCTGATTGCACCCAAAAGAGTGTATCTTATTTAACCTTGCACTAAAAAGATCAATTGTAAGTATAGTAGTTAGCAAGGGTCGAGTCCTCAGGGATTGGGTTTTAGTCTATAAGTTGATAGTTTAAAACTTAAATTCAAGAACAACAAAAGAAAAGGGGTTTTTGAAGCCAGATTTAAACTAAAGTAAATAATAAGAATAAGATGCAAGGCGGTATAACCAGCCAATAAAAATATATATACTAAGCAAGGCGGTATAACCAGCCAATAAAAATATATATACTAAATTAGGCGGTATAACCAGCCAATAAAAATAAAACAAAATTAATATACAAATTAGGCGGTATAACCAGCCAATAAAAATAAATATACTTTTAAAAATAAGCAAACTAGAAAAGTAAGAAAACAAGTAAGAAGAATCAAAAATGAAAAATATGGTTAAGGTTTCATTCTCCACCACTAGACATCATTAAGAATCAATTTCAGATCTATCAATATCAACCAACTATCAAAGTTAACAACCGTAGATAACAACAAGCTCTGTTATCCCAATCTTTCCTTAGTTTGTCGTTAAATAGAACAAGCTCTCTATTTAATCTCTAACCATCAAACAACCTAGAATAAGCTCTCTAGATTCAATTTAATGGCAGCTTTATGATGAGAAAGATAGGTTGATCTAAGCAACAAACACATAAGCTCGGATTGTTCAACTTAGGTTATGTTCCACTTTGCAATTATTGAAAACTTGACCATAATCATTAATCACAAATTGCCACTTATGAATAGGAAATCAAGACAATTACACGGATCAAGACTCCTAAACTAGCAATAATTATCAAGATCTATCTAGTTGTACACCTAAACAAATCAAGACAACATCATGAACAATTCTTGTAGAAGAACATAAGCAACTTTGATAGAAAATTAATGATAGATAGAATCTGAAAATCAATCACAAAACATGTCTAGGGCTTTGAAATCACCCTTAACCAAATAGAAGTTTAGCCTAGCATAGGCATTATAAACATAAAATTAAATAGAATCTAAGAAGAAAATAAAAGAAAGAAAGAAGAAGAAGAAGAATATTAATTATCCAACCTCTTGCTCTTTCTAAAGAAAAAGAAAACTAGAGAAAAGAAAGAAGAAGAAAACTTAGAGAATTTTGTTAAAATGGCTAATATCCTACCAATCTCTAATATGATCCCTTACAATCATCCAAGGCCCTCTATTTATACACATTTTGGAGGGCTAAATGACAAGAGACAAGCTTTACAAATTTCAAAGGTAGGTATATGACGATTTTGATCAGCCAACTTGATGGTCGATTTATTCAATATTGGAGGCCTGATCTGATCACATGGTCTTCTAGACAAAGGTTCCCCTATCAGTTACGGAACCATAGCCGTTGGAATCAGCTCATTTGCTGATGTGGTTAAGAAGATATGGGCAAAATACGAAAACATGTCAGCACAGACGTCATTACACATCAGCCACCTTGATGGTCGATTTCTTCAATATTGGAGGCCTGATCTGATCACATGGTCTTCTAGACAAAGGTTCCCCTATCAGTTACGGAACCATAGCCGTTGGAATCAGCTCATTTGCTGATGTGGATAAGAAGATATGGGCATAATACGAAAACATGTCAGCACAGACGTCATTGCACATCAGCCAACTTGATGGTCGATTTCGCTAGGGAAAACGACTCCGTTTTAAGAAGTGTAAAACATGAAAAAGATAGATATGCCTCTTAGCTTTGCATGGCTACAAATTTCAGCCTTATTGCTTCAGTGAAACTCGAGATATAGCTGATATGGAAAACGGTGTTGGAACTGAAACTGAACTGGATTTGCCCTTAATTCTAGTAATCTGAAATCACTGAAAGAAACTTGTGAAAAACACCAAAATACATAAAAATATAAAAGATCATAAACACAATTAGACTAAACAATAATAACTCGTATTTGACACAAAACATTAATAAAACATAACTAAAAACTATATAATTATACGAGTTATCACACCCCCACACTTAGATTGTTGCTAGTCCCTAGCAACGACTCAATAAAAATAAAATAAGAAAATCTAATCTAATCCATTTTCGTAGGAAATCACGGTGGCACTTAGCATGTGACACAAGCCTTTAAACCCCTAGGTGTCCCTAGTGGACGAGTTTAGTCTCGTGAGGGTTTACTAGAACGATACCCACAAACATTGAAAAACTAAAATATAAATAAACTGCATATACTAAAAATATTTACTCCTAATCCTTTCAATACAAATTAGATACAATATTTGAACAAGTCTTATAAACTAATCAATAGCTTAAAGAATTTCACAAAAAATCATGCTTGAATGTAAATTGTTTGAGTTAAGCCAATATTAGCATAACATATCTCAATCAAAATATTGCATGTTCAAATTTAATCTCAACTTCTCACATGGGATACCCTCATGATTTTCACTCTTTAAAGTAGTGGTGAAGTGTTTACACTCAATCAATCTCATGAAAACAGTTCTACCATATTCTTGCTTGTCCACCTATTCTCCACTATTTAGATCATACAACTTCATGAATCAAGAGGTCTTTAATCAAGGTTGTAATGGGGCCAAGGGGTTTGTAATGTGGTTGAAGAACAAAAGGATAAAGATATCACAAAGGTTCCAAAGAGTTCATAAAGTTTAGAGACATAAAAAGATCATACAAAGAAACTTCTCAAAACTCTTTACAAGTACATAGTCACCTAGGCCGGATATTTATGTTGGGCCTTTTCTTCATTCTGAACAACTTTGTAACATCTTTTTCTTTTTCCCAAAATTCAAGAGATGATTCATATTTTTTTTTTGAATGTATTTGCCAGTATTCCATTTCTTTTTTTTTTTTTTTTTTTTGACTTTTCTTTTCTTTCCCCCCCACACTTATTTCTTGTTTCTAACCCAAATTTTTAACTAAAAATATCCCTTGTCTTTGCAACTTGTCTCAAAACATGCTAATTCATCTTTGGAACAAAGGTAAAGATATAAGTATATTTAGGTTAGGGACAAGTTATGGTTACCAAAGAGATAGCTTATTCAATGTAGGCTCAAATTGGTTCACTAAGGGTGTGTTCTCTTGGAACATCAATAAGGGGTGGCTGTTTGGCTCTGGCTAAAAATCCTAATGCCTCTATCATATTCATGTTGTCACATGTATCAATATAGTCTCAAACGGTTTAAAGCAAGTTCTAGAGAATCCTGTAATCATAAGAGCACTCAAGAAAGAAATTAGATTGATTTGTATAATGCATCAATCATTATAGGCTCAAAAACTCACAAGGATGATTATACAAGTCAGATTAAGTCTAAACATGCTTCTTTCTCAATCAACATATCATATTAACATTGGCTCATAAAAAAAAAAAATGATATCAAGCTCAATTCTCATGAAAATCTTCTCACTAATAACTCTGTTTTAGACTTATGCAATTCATATCTCATCATTGTATTAAAAAGGAACTAAAACACACTAAAAATTATAATAAAGACTCATAAAAAAAAATAGTAGACAAAAATAAAAGAAATCCTAAATCATTCCCCCCACACTTAATTCTTACATTGTCCTCAATGTAAGTCTATTAACCCAAATGAAAGAATCATGTGTAAGAGAAAAGAACTAATAACATAAGAATAGGAACAACTAAGACTCAAAACAAAACAAACTCATGCAACCTAAATAATCTTAAAATACTAAACAAAAATTAACAAGTAAACATAAAAAGATTAAAATCAAACTGACAAGGTGTGTCTCAAGTCTCCCTTACTCAGACCTTGTTCAGAATGAATACTTCTAAATTGCTTAATTTAGTATATATATTTTTATTGGCTGGTTATACCGCCTTGCTTAGTATATATATTTTTATTGGCTGGTTATACCGCCTTGCATCTTATTCTTATTATTTACTTTAGTTTAAATCTGGCTTCAAAAACCCCTTTTCTTTTATTGTTCTTGAATTTAAGTTTTAAACTATCAACTTATAGACTAAAACCCAATCCCTGAGGACTCGACCCTTGCTAACTACTATACTTACAATTGATCTTTTTAGTGCAAGGTTAAATAAGATACACTCTTTTGGGTGCAATCAAGTTTTTGGCGCCGTTGCCGGGGATTGCTTTCTTTAGTTTATTAGTTTATTGGTTTATTCTTATTTTCTGTTCTAATTATTTACTTTCTTATTTTTTTTTATTAGTGAATGTTCCAAGCTCCCGAAAAAGACTTACGACTTAGAAAAATTCGGGAATTTATAACTTCTCACCAACAACCAATCGAGGAGTTGATCCAAAACATCCAAGAGAAGCAAGGAGAGATGGCAGCAGCTGACAACCGAACTCTCAAGGAGCTAGCCGCTCCGGACTTGGGTCAACAACCATTATGCATTGAATATGCTAATCTTGAGGTAGCTTTTGAATTAAAATCTGGTTTGATTCACCTTCTCCCAACTTTTCATGGTTTTGCAGGAGAGGATCCAAATAAGCACCTCAAGGAATTCCATGTAGTTTGCTCAAGCATGAGACCAACAGGGGTCACGGAAGAGCAAGTTAAGTTGAGAGCCTTCCCATTCTCTCTAGCTGATTCAGCAAAGGAATGGCTCTACTATCTACCATCCGGGACCATCACTACATGGAATGATTTGAAGAAAGCATTCTTGGAAAGGTATTTCCCAGCATCTAAGGCTGCCAACATTAGGAAAGAGATATGTGGGATTCGGCAATACAACGGAGAGTCCTTATATGAATATTGGGAGAGGTTCAAGAAACTTTGTGCATCATGTCCACACCATCAGATAAGTGAACAACTTCTCATCCAATACTTCTATGAAGGTCTCATGCCCATGGAGAGAAGTATGATAGATGCCGCTAGTGGGGGAGCTCTAGTTGATAAGACTCCCAGGGCTGCTAGAACATTAATCTCCAACATGGCAGCCAATTCTCAACAGTTCTCAATGAGACAAGATCCACCACCACAATCCAAGAGAGTTAATGAGGTAAGTATATCATCCCTTGAACAAAAATTTGATAAACTGACTTCTCTTGTTCAACAATTGGCTGTAGGTAAAATACAACAAATAAAGGCTTGTGGCATATGTTCAAACATAGGGCACCAAACTGATATGTGTCCAACACTTCAAGAGGATACCAATGAACATGTGAATGCCATGGGTGGATTTCAGAACAAATCAAGGAAATATGATCCCTACTGATGCACCCAAAAGAGTGTATCTTATTTAACCTTGCACTAAAAAGATCAATTGTAAGTATAATGATTAGCAAGGGTCGAGTCCTCAGGGATTGGGTTTTAATTTATGAGTTATTAGTTTATAACTTACGTTCAAAGAAAACAATAAAAGAAAAGGGGTTTTTGAAGCCAGATTTAAACTAAGTAAATAATAAGAATAAGATGCAAGGCGGTATAACCAGCCAATAAAAATATATATACTAAATTAGGCGGTATAACCAGCCAATAAAAATATATATACTAAATTAGGCGGTATAACCAGCCAATAAAAATAAAACAAAGTTAATATACAAATTAGGCGGTATAACCAGCCAATAAAAATAAATATAAAAAATAAGCAAACTAAAAGTAAGAAAACAAATAAGTAAGAAGAATTAAATATGAAAAATATGGTTAAGATTTCATTCTCCACCACTAGACATCATTAAGAATCAATTTCAGATCTATCAATATCAACCAACTATCAAAGTTAACAACCGTAGATAACAACAAGCTCTGTTACCCCAATCTTTCCTTAGTTTGTCGTTAAATAGAACAAGCTCTCTATTTAATCTCTAACCATTAAACAACCTAGAATAAGCTCTCTAAATTCAATTTAATGGCAGCTTTATGATGAGAAAGATAGGTTGATCTAAGCAACAAACACATAAGCTCGGATTGTTCAACTTAGGTTATGTTCCACTTTGCAATTATTGAAAACTTGACCATAATCATTAATCACAAATTGCTACTTATGAATAGGAAATCAAGATAATTACACGGATCAAGACTCCTAAACTAGCAATAGATAATTATCAAGATCTATCTAGTTGTACACCTAAATAAATCAAGACAACATCATGAACAATTCTTGTAGAAGAACATAAGCAACTTTGATAGAAAATTAATGATAGATAGAATCTGAAAATCAATCACAAAACATGTCTAGGGCTTTGAAATCACCCTTAACCAAATAGAAGTTTAGCCTAGCATAGGCATTATAAACATAAAATTAAATAGAATCTAAGAAGAAAATAAAAGAAAGAAAGAAGAAGAAGAAGAATATTAATTATCCAACCTCTTGCTCTTTCTAAAGAAAAACAAAACTAGAGAAAAGAAAGAAGAAGAAAACTTAGAGAATTTTATTACAATGGCTAATATCCTACCTATGTACAATATGCTCCTCTACAATCATCCAAGGCCCTCTATTTATACACATTTTGGAGGGCTAAATGACAAGAGACAAGCTTTACAAATTTCAAAGGTAGGTATAATAGGTGGGTGAATTTTTCTAACAATTTTCGTCATATTGTATGACAATTTTGATCAGCCAACATGATGGTCGATTTCGTCAATGTTGGAGGCCTGATCTGATCACATGGTCTTCTAGAAAAAGGTTCCCCTATCAGTTACGGATCCATAGCCATTGGAATCAGCAAATTGGCTGATGTGGATAAGCAGATATGGGCAAAATACGAAAACAGGTCAGCACAGACGTCATTGCACATCAGCCAACTTGATGGTCGATTTCGTCAATATTAGAGGCCTGATCTGATCATATGGTCTTCTAGACAAAGGTTCCCGTATCAGTTACGGATCCATAGACATTGGAATCAGCTCATTTGCTGATGTGGATAAGCAGATATGGGCAAAATACGAAAACAGGTCAGCACAGACGTCATTGCACATCAGCCAACTTGATGGTCGATTTCGCTAGGGAAAACGACTCCGTTTCAAGAAGTGTAAAACATGAAAAAGATAGATATGCCTCTTAGCTTTGCACGGCTAGAAATTTCAGCCTTATTGCTTCAGTGAAACTCCAGATATAGCTGATATGGAAAAAGGTGTCGGAACTGGAACTGAACTGGATTTGCCCTTAATTCTAGTAATCTGAAATCACTCAAAGAAACTTGTGAAAAACACCAAATTACATAAAAATATAAAAGATCATAAACACAATTAGACTAAACAATAATAACTCGTATTTGACACAAAACAATAATAAAACATAACTAAAAACTATATAATTATACGAGTTATCACACCCCCACACTTAGATTGTTGCTAGTCCCTAGCAACGACTCAATAAAAATAAAATAAGAAAATCTAATCTAATCCACTTTCGTAGGAAATCACGGTGGCACTTAGCATGTGACACAAGCCTTTAAACCCCTAGGTGTCCCTAGTGGACGAGTTTAGTCTCGTGAGGGTTTACTAGAACGATACCCACAAACATTGAAAAATTAAAATATAAATAAACTACATATAAATAAACTTCATATACTAAAAATATTTACTCCTAATCCTTTCAATACAAATTAGAGACAATATTTGAACAAGTCTTATAAACTAATCAATAGCTTAAAAAAAATTCACAAAAAATCATGCTTGAATGTAAATTGTTTGAGTTAAGCCAATATTAGCATAACATATCTCAATCAAAATAGTGCATGTTCAAATTTAATCTCAACTTCTCACATGGGATACTCTCTTGATTTTCACTCTTTAAAGTAGTGGTAAAGTGTTTACACTCAATCAATCTCATGAAAACACTTCTACCATATGCTTGCTTGTCCACCTATTCTCCACTAAAAGATCATGCAACTTCATAAATCTAGAGGTCTTTAATCAAGGTTGTAATGGGGCCAAGGGGTTTGTAATGTGGTTGAAGAACAAAAGGATAAAGATATCACAAAGGTTCCAAAGAGTTCATAAAGTTTAGAGACATAAAAAGATTATACAAAGAAACTTCTCAAAACTCTTTACAAGTACATAGTCACCTAGGCCGGATATTCATGTTGGGCCTTTTCTTCATTCTAAACAACTTTGTAACATCTTTTTCTTTTTCCCCAAATTCAAGAGATGATTCATATTTTTTTTTTACATAGGAATGTATTTGCGAGTATTCCATTTTTTTTTCCTCTTGACTTTTCTTTTCTTTCCCCCCCCCACACTTATTTCTTGTTTCTAACCCATATTTTCAATAGATATTCCTTGTCTTTGCAACTTGTCTCAAAACATGCTAATTCATCTTTGGAACAAAGGTAAGGATATAAGTATATTTAGGTTAAGGACAAGTTATGGTTACCAAAGAGATAGCTTATTCAATGTAGACTCAAATTGGTTCACTAAGGGTGTGTTCTCTTGGAACATCAATAATGGATGGCTGTTTGGCTCTGGTTATAATCCTAATGCCTCTATCATATTCATGTTGTCACATGTATCAATATAGTCTCAAACGGTTTAAAGCAAGTTCTAGAGAATCATGTAATCATAAGAGCACTCAAGAAAGAAATTAGATTGATTTGTATAATGCATCAATCATTATAGGCTCAAAAACTCACAAGGATGATTATACAAGTCAGATTAAGTCTAAACATGCTTCTTTCTCAATCAACATATCATATTAACATTGGCGCATAAAAAGGTTGACATCAAGCTCAATTCTCATGAAAATCTTCTCACTAATAAATCTGTTTTAGACTTATGCAATTCATATCTCATCATTGTATTAAAAAGGAACTAAAACACACAAAAATAATAATAATAATAATAAAGACTCATAAAAAAAATAGTAGACAAAAATAAAAGAAATCCTAAATCATTCCCCCCACACTTAATTCTTACATTGTCCTCAATGTAAGTCTATTAACTCAAATGAAAGAATCATGTGTAAGAGAAAAGAACTAATAACATAAGAATAGGAACAACTAAGACACAAAACAAAACAAAACCATGCAACCTAAATAATCCTAAAATACTAAACAAAAATTAACAAGTAAACATAAAAAGATTAAAATCAAACTGACAAGGTATGTCTCAAGTCTCCCTTACTCAGACCTTGTTCAGAATGAATACTTCTAAATTGCTTAAAACACAACAAACTCTTTTTTTTTTTTTTGAAAAGAAGAAATCAAACTGACAAGGTATGTCTCAAGTCTCCCTTACTCAGACCTTGTTCAGAATGAATACTTCTAAATTGCTTAAAACACAACAAACTCTTTTTTTTTTTTTTTTGAAAAGAAGAAATCAAACTGACAAGGTATGTCTCAAGTCTCCCTTACTCAGACCTTGTTCAGAATGAATACTTCTAAATTGCTTAAAACACAACAAACTTTTTTTTTTTTTTTAAGAAGGTAAAATTTAGGAGATATTACCTGTAGAGGTTGCTAACCACTTATTATAACTGAGACACAACAAACAAAATGTTAGATAATGTCACAAAGACAAAGTGCAATCCACTCCTTGCTCGTCCATATCTCTTTTTCTTTTTCCGAGCGTTTGCGAAACAACCGTAGCAGATAAATACTCATAAGCTTGGAGCTTTTTGAGTAAATCTTCAATGGTTGTAGCAGAAATTATGGTTCTCCTTGCCTCTGAAAACATGAATCCATTATCCACAGCATTATCTAAATATGAAAGCAAATTACTAAAATAACCATTAATATTAAGCAAACCAATGGGTTTCTTATTTGTGACCAAAGATGACCAAGAAGCCACGCAAGCTATTTCTTCCAATGTACCCAGACCTCCTGGTAAAGCAATGAATGCATCGGCAGAATGGTACATGATTGTTATCCGTTCAGGGATACTCCAGACTTGTATTTCCTTACCCAAGGTAGGTCCACAAAAATCTGTGAATAGTTTTGGCACGACTCCTAGAACTGGACTTCCTCCGGCGTGTGCTGCTGTAGCGACTGCTCCCATTAAACCCGTACTACCGCCTCCATAAATCAACTGGATCTTTTGTTGGGCAAGTATTACTCCAACTCTTATGGCTTCATCAGCGAATATGTTATTTTTCCCTGGATAAGCACCTCCAAAAACACAAATTTTTTTAATGCGTTGGGACGAAGTACTTTCCATTTTTTTTTTCTTTTTTTTTCTTTTTTTTCGAGTGCCTGAAAGAGAATGAGTACATGGTGTAATATATAGAGGACTGAGTAGTGAATCAGACAAGAGTAATAATGTCGCCGAAAGTGTATCTGACCTGTCAGAAGAAAATGTTAACCTAACAAAAGATTTTTGCGTGATTTCAGGAAGAAAATCAAAAAGAGAAGAAAAATCAACCGTAAAAGTCAAGAGTAATAATGTCGCCGAAAGTGTATTTGACCTGTCAGAAGGAAATGTTAACCTAACAAAAGATTTTTGCGTGATTTCAGGAAGAAAATAAAAAAGAGAAGAAAAATCAATCGTAAAAGACAAATAAAAAAAATGAGAATAATTACACAAATCGAATAACACGTAAATTAAACCGAAATAAAGTTATTGCAAATCAAACCAAAAGCTGAGAAGTCATTTATTGTAGTTGTGATTGTGGCTCACATCTTCCTCTGGTTTTACGTCCAGAAACGGCTTAAACGCCTTCTATGAGTCGAGGATATGCTTCCCATCCAGTTTTCTTACAAGCTGGCAAACAGGGTCTTTTAACATCAGATTCCCAAGATGTTGCCATTCCCTTTGGAATTGCGGCCATAAATCAAGAATTTCTCTTTGTACGTCTCCACTAGGACGCGTCTCAAGAGAAAGTTGGATATTACCCAAATTCTCCTTACTCAGTCCATCCTTAATGAATTCAATTTTATCATCTCGATTAGAGGACGGAATCCCAATAGAACGACATTTACCGTTACACGTCCATCGTGCACATTTGTGGCAATTTGAACTCATGCGCTTTGCTCGTCGCTTCTTTGCAAAAGTGCTTCTACCTGTACCTGGTAAATGCAAAACAGGAAGATATTCATCTTCACGTACCTTGGCTTCAATTATCCAACGTATGTCTCCAGGAATCCCTTTGTGCATAAGCATTCTTAATCTTTCAAATCGAACTTGGTAAAGCTTCAGTAAAATATTTCGAGGAAAAGGAGGAAATCGTTTCTGCAATCTTGTGAGAATATCATCCATCCTGAAAAAAAATGAAAAAAAAAAATGAAAGAGAAATTGAAAGAGAAATTTATATACAATATCAGTTTTGTGGGTAGCTGATAGAACCGATTTAAATAATCACGGAGTACCGTTATCCGCCATTTAACCGGGGTTAAAAAAAAATTATATTTACATCTAGTGTTTTTCAAAACAAGGATCAGAAAGAAAAACAACATAAAAAGACTCAAAAACAAAACACTCTAAATAAAATCCTAAATTCTCCCCCCCCACACATAATTCTTACATTGTCATTAATGTAATGCTATTATCCCCCAATGCAAGAATTATATGTAAGAGAAAAGAACTATTAAACAAAAAAAACTTATGCAGCCTAAATGAACTTAAAAGCAGTAAACACAATTAACAAAGAAACATAAGAAATAAAATAAAAACAATAAAAATAATAAAAGAAAAAGGAAAAGAAAGAGAAAGAGAAAGCAAATCTGAATATGGAAGGTTGGCAATTTCATCTTTAATTGGGCTGCCTTCCCAATTAACACTTGAGTTAATGTTTTGAATCTAACCAACACCCCTTCTTGGCTTTTTAGGCTTGTCAGGCTCATACATGAAATTTCCCAAATTTATGCGTTTGAGAGGAAGCTTTCTTTGCACAACAGTGGATGCATTCTCCATTACAAGTATTATTCCATCATCCTTTGTGGTGCATATGTCATCGAGGAATGGAGCATATTTTGATACTTGTTGAATGACCTCCACAAACAAGTTGTTTAAGGTTTCCGGCATGTGTTGTTCATGTTCTTCCTCCTTGAACTTTGCAAATCTACTAGGAAAAGGTGGAGAAGAAACATTAGTAAAAAGTGAAACCTTAAACGTTACCTCAGGTGCCGAAATACTCTTATTTGGATCTTTGGCTTCATTATCCTCAAGAATAGAATCCATCTCTAATTTTGTTTCATCCTCATCTTGTTCCTCATTCTTCAAGGTCACAATAGTAGCATTCTCCTTTGGGTTAACCATCGTTTGGGCTGGGAGTTGTTCAGATCTTTGTGCTACCCATCCCACCATACTACTAGCCAATTGGCTCATTTGCTTTTCCAAACTCTGGATGCTTGCCCTTGTTTCCTGTTGAAATTGCAAAGAATCAGTAACAAGAGAATAGACAAGATCTTCTAAAGAAGTACCTGAGTTTTGAGTCATATGTGGTGGTTGAAAAAGATCTAGTTCTTGAGACCATGATTGATTGAAGCTAGATGGATGAGTGTAATTGGCATAAGGGTCTACTTCTTGGTAATTTTTCGCGTAGCCATAATTAGTATGATCCCACCATCCCTCATGGTAAGTGTTTGAGTAATGATCATACTGTTGGTCTTGGAACACTTGATGGCCTTGACATCCTCCCATGGCCAATTGTTGAACTGGGGAGGTGAGATTGGCTTGTTGATTCTCCATGTTCATGTATACCACCAACTCTTCAAGTGTTAGATTGCTCAATTCCATTTTTTTTTTTAATTTGAAAAGAAAAACTTGTATGTACAAGAAAATAAAACTAATTAGAACTGAAAATAAGAATAAACCAAGTAACAAATAAACTAAAGAAAACAATCCCCGGCAACGGCGCCAAAAATTTGATGCACCCAAAAGAGTGTATCTTATTTAACCTTGCACTAAAAAGATCAATTGTAAGTATAATGATTAGCAAGGGTCGAGTCCTCAGGGATTGGGTTTTAATTTATGAGTTATTAGTTTATAACTTACGTTCAAAGAAAACAATAAAAGAAAAGGGGTTTTTGAAGCCAGATTTAAACTAAGTAAATAATAAGAATAAGATGCAAGGCGGTATAACCAGCCAATAAAAATATATATACTAAATTAGGCGGTATAACCAGCCAATAAAAATAAAACAAAGTTAATATACAAATTAGGCGGTATAACCAGCCAATAAAAATAAATATAAAAAATAAGCAAACTAAAAGTAAGAAAACAAATAAGTAAGAAGAATTAAATATGAAAAATATGGTTAAGATTTCATTCTCCACCACTAGACATCATTAAGAATCAATTTCAGATCTATCAATATCAACCAACTATCAAAGTTAACAACCGTAGATAACAACAAGCTCTGTTACCCCAATCTTTCCTTAGTTTGTCGTTAAATAGAACAAGCTCTCTATTTAATCTCTAACCATTAAACAACCTAGAATAAGCTCTCTAAATTCAATTTAATGGCAGCTTTATGATGAGAAAGATAGGTTGATCTAAGCAACAAACACATAAGCTCGGATTGTTCAACTTAGGTTATGTTCCACTTTGCAATTATTGAAAACTTGACCATAATCATTAATCACAAATTGCCACTTATGAATAGGAAATCAAGACAATTACACGGATCAAGACTCCTAAACTAGCAATAGATAATTATCAAGATCTATCTAGTTGTACACCTAAATAAATCAAGACAACATCATGAACAATTCTTGTAGAAGAACATAAGCAACTTTGATAGAAAATTAATGATAGATAGAATCTGAAAATCAATCACAAAACATGTCTAGGGCTTTGAAATCACCCTTAACCAAATAGAAGTTTAGCCTAGCATAGGCATTATAAACATAAAATTAAATAGAATCTAAGAAGAAAATAAAAGAAAGAAAGAAGAAGAAGAAGAATATTAATTATCCAACCTCTTGCTCTTTCTAAAGAAAAACAAAACTAGAGAAAAGAAAGAAGAAGAAAACTTAGAGAATTTTATTACAATGGCTAATATCCTACCTATGTACAATATGCTCCTCTACAATCATCCAAGGCCCTCTATTTATACACATTTTGGAGGGCTAAATGACAAGAGACAAGCTTTACAAATTTCAAAGGTAGGTATAATAGGTGGGTGAATTTTTCTAACAATTTTCGTCATATTGTATGACAATTTTGATCAGCCAACTTGATGGTCGATTTCGTCAATGTTGGAGGCCTGATCTGATCACATGGTCTTCTAGAAAAAGGTTCCCCTATCAGTTACGGATCCATAGCCATTGGAATCAGCAAATTTGCTGATGTGGATAAGCAGATATGGGCAAAATACGAAAACAGGTCAGCACAGACGTCATTGCACATCAGCCAACTTGATGGTCGATTTCGTCAATATTAGAGGCCTGATCTGATCATATGGTCTTCTAGACAAAGGTTCCCGTATCAGTTACGGATCCATAGACATTGGAATCAGCTCATTTGCTGATGTGGATAAGCAGATATGGGCAAAATACGAAAACAGGTCAGCACAGACGTCATTGCACATCAGCCAACTTGATGGTCGATTTCGCTAGGGAAAACGACTCCGTTTCAAGAAGTGTAAAACATGAAAAAGATAGATATGCCTCTTAGCTTTGCACGGCTACAAATTTCAGCCTTATTGCTTCAGTGAAACTCCAGATATAGCTGATATGGAAAAAGGTGTCGGAACTGGAACTGAACTGGATTTGCCCTTAATTCTAGTAATCTGAAATCACTCAAAGAAACTTGTGAAAAACACCAAATTACATAAAAATATAAAAGATCATAAACACAATTAGACTAAACAATAATAACTCGTATTTGACACAAAACAATAATAAAACATAACTAAAAACTATATAACTATACGAGTTATCACCTACTCAAACACATACAATCCAGGATGGAGGGATCATCCAAACTTCAATTATGGAGGGAACCAATCACAAACTATTCCTCCACCATTTGACCACAGGCCACCGGGTTTTCAGCAAAGAGTGCAACAACCATACCAAACCCGACAACAACTACCACCCACCCAAAATTCAGGTACTTCTCTTGAAGATCTTGTTAAAGCTCTTTCTAGTAATACAATTCAATTTCAACAGGAAACAAAGACAAGTATTCGAAATTTGGAGACTCAAATAGGGCAATTGGCAACAACCATGAGTCAAATGCAAGCAAGGGATTCTGGGAAATTACCTTCCCAAACCATAGTGAATCCAAAAGAGAATGCCAATGCTATAAATTTAAGAAGTGGGAAACAGCTAGAGGCACCACAAAATGATAGTGCTCAAGGGGAGAACAATACCATGGCATCCTCTTCACATCCCAACGAGCCACTAAAAACGGTAATTCCTAAACCATCCTTTCCTTCCTATATAACTCCTCCACCTTTTCCTAACAGGTTAGCAAAGTCCAAGAAGGAGGAGCAAGAGAAGGAAATTTTGGAAACCTTCCGGAAAGTAGAGGTGAACATTCCTTTACTAGATGCTATCAAGCAAGTGCCAAGATATGCCAAGTTCCTAAAAGAGTTGTGCACATCTAAACGGAAGTTGAAATGGAATGAAAAGGTAAGTGTGGGGGAGAATGTGTCAGCTGTTCTTCAAAAGAAACTCCCACCTAAATGCAAGGATCCAGGTATGTTTACCATTCCTTGTAAGATAGGCAACACCAGGTTTGAGCGTGCTATGCTAGATCTAGGGGCATCTATTAATGTCATGCCATATTCAATTTATGCTTCATTGAATCTAGGACCATTAGAGGAAACCGGTGTTATAATACAACTTGCTGACCGTTCTAACACTTATCCAAGAGGAGTTGTAGAAGACGTTCTTGTACAGGTTAATGAATTGGTTTTTCCCGCTGACTTTTATGTTATTGAGATGGAAGATGAGATGTTTTCTAATCCCACACCTATTCTATTAGGGAGACCATTCTTGAAAACAGCAAGAACTAAAATAGATGTACATGATGGAACTTTAACTATGGAATTTGATGGTGAAATAATTCGCTTTAACATTTTTGAGGCCATGAGATATCCTAGTGATGTGCATTCTGTTTTTAATATTGATATAATTGACTCACTAGTGCAGCAAGCTTATGAGCTAGATGGTGAAGATAGTGTAGAAATAGTCCTTAGCAACCATCTCGGAATGGGGAATGCTAAACTAGCCTTGAGTGACCAGGTGGAAGGGGCACTAGAATCTTTACACTCGCTGCAACCTAAAGATGCAAGGTTTGATGTTTCATTTATTGATTTGCCTTTATCTAATGAGAAACTTCTACCTTCCATTTTGCAGGCACCAACTTTAGAGTTGAAACCACTACCGAACCACTTGAAATATTTGTTCTTAGGGGAAAAGGACACACTACCTGTCATCATTGCCAAAGAGCTCACACCTTTGCAAGAAGAGCGACTTATCCGGGTGCTTAGAGAGCATAAAACAGCAATTGGTTGGACAATTGCCGATATCAAGGGAATAAGCCCATCCATGTGCATGCACCGGATTTTGTTAGAGGAAGGGTCTAAACCAACAAGAGAAGCACAAAGAAGATTGAACCCTCCTATGATGGAGGTTGTGAAAAAGGAGATACTGAAGCTCCTAGATGTTGGAGTGATCTATCCTATCTCGGATAGCAAATGGGTGAGCCCAGTCCAAGTGGTTCCAAAGAAATCAGGTGTAACGGTGGTAACAAATAATGAGAATGAACTTGTTCCTACTAGGATTCAAACAGGATGGCGAGTTTGTATTGATTATCGTAAACTTAATTCCACAACTCGCAAAGACCACTTTCCTTTACCTTTTATTGATCAAATGCTTGAAAGGTTAGCTGGCCATTCTCATTATTGTTTTCTTGATGGTTTTTCAGGTTATAATCAGATAGCCATTGCTCCGGAAGACCAAGAGAAAACAACATTCACATGTCCATTTGGTACTTTTGCATACCGGCGTATGCCATTTGGTCTTTGTAATGCACCAGCTACATTCCAAAGGTGTATGGTTAGCATATTTTCAGATTATGTAGAGAATATCATAGAAGTGTTTATGGATGATTTTAGTGTCTATGGTGATTCTTTTGATAGATGTCTAGAGAACCTTACACTTGTACTTGAAAGATGCATGGAAACTAACCTTGTTTTGAATTGGGAAAAATGTCACTTTATGGTAGAACAAGGAATAGTTTTGGGCCATGTTATTTCTTCTAGAGGGATAGAGGTTGATAAGTCTAAAATAGATATTATGCATTCTTTACCACCTCCCACAAATGTGAGAGAGGTTCGTTCTTTTCTTGGACATGCAGGTTTCTATAGGAGATTTATCAAAGACTTCTCAAAGATCACATTACCTCTTTGCAAGCTACTACAAAAAGATGTGGTTTTCCACTTTGATGATAAATGCAAAGAGGCGTTTGAAACATTGAAGGGACTCTTGACATCAGCTCCTATCATCCAACCACCTGATTGGAATGTACCTTTTGAAATCATGTGTGATGCTAGTGACTATGCCATTGGAGCTGTTTTGGGCCAACGGGTTGGGAAAGCCTCACATGCCATTTATTATGCCTCAAGAACTCTTAATGATGCTCAATTGAACTTTTCCACTACTGAAAAAGAACTTTTGGCTGTTGTATTTGCTTTAGAAAAATTTCGATCTTATTTAATTGGTACTAAAGTAATTGTATTTTCTGACCATGCAGCCCTTAAGTACTTACTCACTAAAAAGGAGGCCAAACCAAGGTTGATTAGATGGATACTTCTCTTACAAGAGTTTGATTTGGAGATAAAAGATAAGAGAGGTAATGACAACCTGGTTGCGGACCATCCTAGCCGTTTAGTTCATGAAGATGATGCACTACCCTTGAATGAGAACTTTCCGGATGAGCAACTTCTTTTTATAAGAACAACAACTCCTTGGTATGCTGATATTGTTAATTACTTAGTTACCAAGAAGTTGCCACAAGAGTTGACACAAGCTCAAAGAAATAAGATCAAGAGTGATGCCAAATACTACATATGGGATGATCCTTACCTTTGGAAGCATTGCTCCGATCAGATTATAAGAAGGTGTGTACTCGAAACTGAATTTCAATCTATTCTCACCTTTTGTCACTCTTATGCATGTGGAGGACACTTTGGATCCAAAAGAACAGCCATGAAAGTTCTTGATTCTGGATTTTATTGGCCTACCATATTCAAAGATGCATACCTCTTTTGCAAGTCATGTGATCGTTGCCAAAGAACTGGTAACTTAGGTGCTAGAAATCAAATGCCTCAAACTCCAATACTTATTGTTGAAATTTTTGATGTATGGGGCATGGATTTCATGGGACCTTTTCCTCCTTCTTTTGGTAATCTTTATATTTTACTTGCCGTTGATTATGTTTCAAAGTGGGTGGAAGCAAAATCCACTAGGACTAATGACTCTAAAGTTGTTTCAGATTTTGTCAAGACTAACATCTTTGCTAGGTTTGGAACGCCAAAGGCCATAATCAGCGATAGAGGTACTCACTTTTGCAATAGGACTATGGAAGCACTTTTGAGGAAGTATAACATCACACACAAGGTCTCCACCTCATATCATCCTCAAACTAGTGGGCAAGCTGAAGTGTCAAACCGAGAAGTTAAGTCCATCCTTGAAAAGACAGTTAATCCAAATAGGAAGGATTGGAGTTCACGACTTGATGATGCACTTTGGGCTTATAGGACAGCATATAAGACACCCATTGGTATGTCTCCTTATCGACTTGTTTATGGTAAGCCTTGTCATCTTCCGGTTGAATTGGAACATAAATCATATTGGGCTATCAAACAATGCAACATGGAGATGGATGAGATAGGAAAGAAAAGAAAACTTGACCTACAAGAATTAGAGGAGATAAGGAATGATGCCTATCAGAATTCTAGGATTTACAAGGAAAAGACTAAGGCATTCCATGACAAGATGATATCAAGAAAAGAATTTGTTGTTGGACAAAAAGTTCTTCTCTTCCATTCACGCCTTAAGTTATATCCAGGTAAGTTACGTTCTCGTTGGGTTGGACCTTTTGTTATTACTAATGTATTTACTCATGGTGCAGTTGAAATCCAAAGCCCAAAAACAGATAAGGCATTCAAAGTGAATGGTCATAGATTGAAGCCTTACTATGAGAACTTTCCAATACAAGATCTGGAGGAGTTTCCACTTTTTGAGCCAAAGTATGTTGAATAATAATGGCATGGGTCTAAGTTAGGCTGAGGACAATAAACCAAGCGCTTCTTGGGAGGCAACCCAAAAGGATGGAGAGCATCTATTATATCAGATTTGCATATTCCTTACTCTCCATCATTCTATCTTTTATTGTTTTTCTTTTTTTTTGTTTAATAGTTCTTTTCTCTTACATATAATTCTTGCATTGGGGGATAATAGCATTACATTGAGGACAATGTAAAAATTATGTGTGGGGGGAAGAATTTAGGATTTTATTTAGAGTGTTTTGTTTTTGAGTCTTTTTATGTTGTTTTTCTTTCTGATCCTTGTTTTGAAAATAACTAGATGTAAATATAATTTTTTTTTTTAACCCCCGTTAAATGGCGGATAACGGTACTCCGTGATTATTTAAATCGGTTCCATCAGCTACCCACAAAACTGATATTGTATATAAATTTCTCTTCCAATTTCTCTTTCATTTTTTTCATTTTTTTTTTCAGGATGGATGATATTCTCACAAGATTGCAGAAACGATTTCCTCCTTTTCCTCGAAATATTTTACTGAAGCTTTACCAAGTTCGACTTGAAAGATTAAGAATGCTTATGCACAAAGGGATTCCTGACGACATACGTTGGATAATTGAAGCCAAGGTACGTGAAGATGAATATCTTCCTGTTTTGCATTTACCAGGTACAGGTAGAAGCACTTTTGCAAAGAAGCGACGAGCAAAGCGCATGAGTTCAAATTGCCACAAATGTGCACGATGGACGTGTAACGGTAAATGTCGTTCTATTGGGATTCCGTCCTCTAATCGAGATGATAAAATTGAATTCATTAAGGATGGACTGAGTAAGGAGAATTTGGGTAATATCCAACTTTCTCTTGAGACGCATCCTAGTGGAGACGTACAAAGAGAAATTCTTGATTTATGGCCGCAATTCCAAAGGGAATGGCAACATCTTGGGAATCTGATGTTAAAAGACCCTGTTTGCCAGCTTGTAAGAAAACTGGATGGGAAGCATATCCTCGACTCATAGAAGGCGTTTAAGCCGTTTCTGGACGTAAAACCAGAGGAAGATGTGAGCCACAATCACAACTACAATAAATGACTTCTCAGCTTTTGGTTTGATTTGCAATAACTTTATTTTGTTTTAATTTACGTGTTGTTCGATTTGTGTAATTATTCTCGTTTTTTTTATTTGTCTTTTACGGTTGATTTTTTCTTCTCTTTTTGATTTTCTTCCTGAAATCACGCAAAAATCTTTTGTTAGGTTAAAATTTTCTTCTGACAGGTCAGATACACTTTCGGCGACATTATTACTCTTGTCTGATTCACTACTCAGTCCTCTATATATTACACCATGTACTCATTCTCTTTCAGGCACTCGAAAAAAAAAAATGGAAAGTACTTCATCCCAGCGCATTAAAAAAATTTGTGTCTTTGGAGGTGCTTATCCAGGGAAAAATAACATATTCGCTGATGAAGCCATAAGAGTTGGAGTAATACTTGCCCAACAAAAGATCCACTTGATTTATGGAGGCGGTAGTACGGGTTTAATGGGAGCAGTCGCTACAGCAGCACACACCGGAGGAAGTCCAGTTCTAGGAATCGTGCCAAAACTATTCACAAGTTTTTGTGGACCTACCGTGGGTAAGGAAATACAAGTCTGGAGTGTCCCTGAACGGATAACAATCATGTACCATTCTGCCGATGCATTCATTGCTTTACCAGGAGGTCTGGGTACATTGGAAGAAATAGCTTGCGTGGCTTCTTGGTCATCTTTGGTCACAAATAAGAAACCCATTGGTTTGCTTAATATTAATGGTTATTTTAGTAATTTGCTTTTATATTTAGATAATGCTGTGGATAATGGATTCATGTTTTCAGAGGCAAGGAGAACCATAATTTCTGCTACAACCATTGAAGATTTACTTAAAAAGCTCCAAGCTTATGAGTGTTTATCTGCTACGGTTGTTTCGCAAACGCTCGGAAAAAGAAAAAGAGATATGGACGAGCAAGGAGTGGATTGCACTTTGTCTTTGTGACATTATCTAACATTTTGCTTGTTGTGTCTCAGTTATAATAAGTGGTTAGCAACCTCTGCAGGTAATACCTCCTAAATTCTACCTTTAAAATTTGACATTGGGGACAATGTCATATTTTAGTAGGGGGTAAGGGACATATTTTGCTAATTTTTAAAAAAAAAAAAAAAAAAAAATTTAAGAAGTATTCATTCTGAACAAGGTCTGAGTAAGGGAGACTTGAGACATACCTTGTCAGTTTGATTTCTTCTTTTCAAAAAAAAAAAAAAAAAAAAAGTTTGTTGTGTTTTAAGCAATTTAGAAGTATTCATTCTGAACAAGGTCTTAGTAAGGGAGACTTGAGACACACCTTGTCAGTTTGATTTTAATCTTTTTATGTTTACTTGTTAATTTTTGTTTAGTATTTTAAGATTATTTAGGTTGCATGAGTTTGTTTTGTTTTGAGTCTTAGCTGTTCCTATTCTTATGTTATTAGTTCTTTTCTCTTACACATGATTCTTTCATTTGGGTTAATAGACTTACATTGAGGACAATGTAAGAATTAAGTGTGGGGGGAATGATTTAGGATTTCTTTTATTTTTGTCTACTATTTTTTTTTTATGAGTCTTTATTATAATTTTTAGTGTGTTTTAGTTCCTTTTTAATACAATGATGAGATATGAATTGCATAAGTCTAAAACAGAGTTATTAGTGAGAAGATTTTCATGAGAATTGAGCTTGATATCATTTTTTTTTTTATGAGCCAATGTTAATATGATATGTTGATTGAGAAAGAAGCATGTTTAGACTTAATCTGACTTGTATAATCATCCTTGTGAGTTTTTGAGCCTATAATGATTGATGCATTATACAAATCAATCTAATTTCTTTCTTGAGTGCTCTTATGATTACAGGATTCTCTAGAACTTGCTTTAAACCGTTTGAGACTATATTGATACATGTGACAACATGAATATGATAGAGGCATTAGGATTTTTAGCCAGAGCCAAACAGCCACCCCTTATTGATGTTCCAAGAGAACACACCCTTAGTGAACCAATTTGAGCCTACATTGAATAAGCTATCTCTTTGGTAACCATAACTTGTCCCTAACCTAAATATACTTATATCTTTACCTTTGTTCCAAAGATGAATTAGCATGTTTTGAGACAAGTTGCAAAGACAAGGGATATTTTTAGTTAAAAATTTGGGTTAGAAACAAGAAATAAGTGTGGGGGGGAAAGAAAAGAAAAGTCAAAAAAAAAAAAAAAAAAAAGAAATGGAATACTGGCAAATACATTCAAAAAAAAAAAAATGAATCATCTCTTGAATTTTGGGAAAAAGAAAAAGATGTTACAAAGTTGTTCAGAATGAAGAAAAGGCCCAACATAAATATCCGGCCTAGGTGACTATGTACTTGTAAAGAGTTTTGAGAAGTTTCTTTGTATGATCTTTTTATGTCTCTAAACTTTATGAACTCTTTGGAACCTTTGTGATATCTTTATCCTTTTGTTCTTCAACCACATTACAAACCCCTTGGCCCCATTACAACCTTGATTAAAGACCTCTTGATTCATGAAGTTGTATGATCTAAATAGTGGAGAATAGGTGGACAAGCAAGAATATGGTAGAACTGTTTTCATGAGATTGATTGAGTGTAAACACTTCACCACTACTTTAAAGAGTGAAAATCATGAGGGTATCCCATGTGAGAAGTTGAGATTAAATTTGAACATGCAATATTTTGATTGAGATATGTTATGCTAATATTGGCTTAACTCAAACAATTTACATTCAAGCATGATTTTTTGTGAAATTCTTTAAGCTATTGATTAGTTTATAAGACTTGTTCAAATATTGTATCTAATTTGTATTGAAAGGATTAGGAGTAAATATTTTTAGTATATGCAGTTTATTTATATTTTAGTTTTTCAATGTTTGTGGGTATCGTTCTAGTAAACCCTCACGAGACTAAACTCGTCCACTAGGGACACCTAGGGGTTTAAAGGCTTGTGTCACATGCTAAGTGCCACCGTGATTTCCTACGAAAATGGATTAGATTAGATTTTCTTATTTTATTTTTATTGAGTCGTTGCTAGGGACTAGCAACAATCTAAGTGTGGGGGTGTGATAACTCGTATAATTATATAGTTTTTAGTTATGTTTTATTAATGTTTTGTGTCAAATACGAGTTATTATTGTTTAGTCTAATTGTGTTTATGATCTTTTATATTTTTATGTATTTTGGTGTTTTTCACAAGTTTCTTTGAGTGATTTCAGATTACTAGAATTAAGAGCAAATCCAGTTCAGTTTCAGTTCCGACACCTTTTGCCATATCAGCTATATCTCGAGTTTCACTGAAGCAATAAGGCTGAAATTTGTAGCCATGCAAAGCTAAGAGGCATATCTATCTTTTTCATGTTTTACACTTCTTAAAACGGAGTCGTTTTCCCTAGCGAAATCGACCATCAAGTTGGCTGATGTGCAATGACGTCTGTGCTGACATGTTTTCGTATTATGCCCATATCTTCTTATCCACATCAGCAAATGAGCTGATTCCAACGGATATGCCCATATTTTTTGTACATAACACTTATAACTCCATTAACATAGATGCTCCATGCACATGCAAACAAAGAGGAAAAAGGACTATCATTGCACAAAGCAAGGAGTTGCACATCTAATAATAAAAACCAGTCTAAAGCAATAAGATCAAAACCAGTGAAAAATTCATTGCCAAAAGTTTAGAAATATGATCTAAATAAACAGAACTTGTTTTGGTCTCTGCATAATTAAATGTTTTTTCTTAGAATTTTTGGATTAATGTTTTTCCCTTGAGTTGCAGGACTAATTGGTCCTAAATTAGAGTTTATATTTGATTCAGTAACAGTGTATAAGACAGTCTTATATACTGTCAGTGTACTAAAATACGACACTATATTAATGAGCAAAGATAAAAAATAGTGAAGGACCTATAGATAAATAAACCACAGCCACTACAAACTGCCCTTAAAAAAGTAATTTATATTTATTTATAGATCTTTCATTATTATTTTTTTTAACTCATTAATGAAGTGTCATATTTTAATGCATTGACAATCTGTAAAGTCAGTGCATCAAATATAAATTCAATTAATTAATAAACAGTTGCCAAGGTTTAAGATGAATGCTAGCCTAAATCTATGAACTGAAACCATTTACAAAGTAAAAAACAAAGATGCACTCATTATATCCTAACCATGTAAAAAGGATTACAAAATATATTAAAACACCATGATTTAGTTGTAATAAAATGAATATGAAAATGAGAGAGGAGAGACAAGAGATATGTGCATCGATTTGGGCATAAAGGGGAAGATCCTTGCCTCGTATTCAGGGGTTTCAAAAATCCGAAAGAGGAACTGATAACTCGTATAATTATATAGTTTTTAGTTATGTTTTATTAATGTTTTGTGTCAAATACGAGTTATTATTGTTTAGTCTAATTGTGTTTATGATCTTTTATATTTTTATGTATTTTGGTGTTTTTCACAAGTTTCTTTGAGTGATTTCAGATTACTAGAATTAAGGGCAAATCCAGTTCAGTTTCAGTTCCGACACCTTTTTCCATATCAGCTATATCTCGAGTTTCACTGAAGCAATAAGGCTGAAATTTGTAGCCATGCAAAGCTAAGAGGCATATCTATCTTTTTCATGTTTTACACTTCTTAAAACGGAGTCGTTTTCCCTAGCGAAATCGACCATCAAGTTGGCTGATGTGCAATGACGTCTGTGCTGACATGTTTTCGTATTATGCCCATATCTTCTTATCCACATCAGAAAATGAGCTGATTCCAACGGCTATGGTTCCGTAACTGATAGGGGAACCTTTGTCTAGAAGACCATGTGATCAGATCAGGCCTCCAATATTGAAGAAATCGACCATAAAGGTGGCTGATGTGTAATGACGTCTGTGCTGACATGTTTTCGTATTTTGCCCATATCTGCTTAACCACATCAGCAAATGAGCTGATTCCAACGGCTATGGTTCCGTAACTGATAGGGGAACCTTTGTCTAGAAGACCATGTGATCAGATCAGGCCTCCAATATTGAAGAAATCGACCATCAAGTTGGCTGATCAAAATCGTCATATACCTACCTTTGAAATTTGTAAAGCTTGTCTCTTGTCATTTAGCCCTCCAAAATGTGTATAAATAGAGGGCCTTGGATGATTGTAAGGGATCATATTAGAGATTGGTAGGATATTAGCCATTTTAACAAAATTCTCTAAGTTTTCTTCTTCTTTCTTTTCTCTAGTTTTCTTTTTCTTTAGAAAGAGCAAGAGGTTGGATAATTAATATTCTTCTTCTTCTTCTTTCTTTCTTTTATTTTCTTCTTAGATTCTATTTAATTTTATGTTTATAATGCCTATGCTAGGCTAAACTTCTATTTGGTTAAGGGTGATTTCAAAGCCCTAGACATGTTTTGTGATTGATTTTCAGATTCTATCTATCATTAATTTTCTATCAAAGTTGCTTATGTTCTTCTACAAGAATTGTTCATGATGTTGTCTTGATTTGTTTAGGTGTACAACTAGATAGATCTTGATAATTATTGCTAGTTTAGGAGTCTTGATCCGTGTAATTGTCTTGATTTCCTATTCATAAGTGGCAATTTGTGATTAATGATTATGGTCAAGTTTTCAATAATTGCAAAGTGGAACATAACCTAAGTTGAACAATCCGAGCTTATGTGTTTGTTGCTTAGATCAACCTATCTTTCTCATCATAAAGCTGCCATTAAATTGAATCTAGAGAGCTTATTCTAGGTTGTTTGATGGTTAGAGATTAAATAGAGAGCTTGTTCTATTTAACGACAAACTAAGGAAAGATTGGGATAACAGAGCTTGTTGTTATCTACGGTTGTTAACTTTGATAGTTGGTTGATATTGATAGATCTGAAATTGATTCTTAATGATGTCTAGTGGTGGAGAATGAAACCTTAACCATATTTTTCATTTTTGATTCTTCTTACTTGTTTTCTTACTTTTCTAGTTTGCTTATTTTTAAAAGTATATTTATTTTTATTGGCTGGTTATACCGCCTAATTTGTATATTAATTTTGTTTTATTTTTATTGGCTGGTTATACCGCCTAATTTAGTATATATATTTTTATTGGCTGGTTATACCGCCTTGCTTAGTATATATATTTTTATTGGCTGGTTATACCGCCTTGCATCTTATTCTTATTATTTACTTTAGTTTAAATCTGGCTTCAAAAACCCCTTTTCTTTTATTGTTCTTGAATTTAAGTTTTAAACTATCAACTTATAGACTAAAACCCAATCCCTGAGGACTCGACCCTTGCTAACTACTATACTTACAATTGATCTTTTTAGTGCAAGGTTAAATAAGATACACTCTTTTGGGTGCAATCAAGCAAGAATATGGTAGAACTGTTTAGTCTAATTGTGTTTATGATCTTTTATATTTTTATGTATTTTGGTGTTTTTCACAAGTTTCTTTGAGTGATTTCAGATTACTAGAATTAAGGGCAAATCCAGTTCAGTTTCAGTTCCGACACCTTTTGCCATATCAGCTATATCTCGAGTTTCACTGAAGCAATAAGGCTGAAATTTGTAGCCATGCAAAGCTAAGAGGCATATCTATCTTTTTCATGTTTTACACTTCTTAAAACGGAGTCGTTTTTTTTTTTTTTTTTTTTTGAAAAGAAGAAATCAAACTGACAAGGTATGTCTCAAGTCTCCCTTACTCAGACCTTGTTCAGAATGAATACTTCTTAAATTTTTTTTTTTTTTTTTTTTTTTTTAAATTAGCAAAATATGTCCCTTACCCCCTACTAAAATATGACATTGTCCCCAATGTCAAATTTTAAAGGTAGAATTTAGGAGATATTACCTGCAGAGGTTGCTAACCACTTATTATAACTGAGACACAACAAGCAAAATGTTAGATAATGTCACAAAGACAAAGTGCAATCCACTCCTTGCTCGTCCATATCTCTTTTTCTTTTTCCGAGCGTTTGCGAAACAACCGTAGCAGATAAACACTCATAAGCTTGGAGCTTTTTAAGTAAATCTTCAATGGTTGTAGCAGAAATTATGGTTCTCCTTGCCTCTGAAAACATGAATCCATTATCCACAGCATTATCTAAATATAAAAGCAAATTACTAAAATAACCATTAATATTAAGCAAACCAATGGGTTTCTTATTTGTGACCAAAGATGACCAAGAAGCCACGCAAGCTATTTCTTCCAATGTACCCAGACCTCCTGGTAAAGCAATGAATGCATCGGCAGAATGGTACATGATTGTTATCCGTTCAGGGACACTCCAGACTTGTATTTCCTTACCCACGGTAGGTCCACAAAAACTTGTGAATAGTTTTGGCACGATTCCTAGAACTGGACTTCCTCCGGTGTGTGCTGCTGTAGCGACTGCTCCCATTAAACCCGTACTACCGCCTCCATAAATCAAGTGGATCTTTTGTTGGGCAAGTATTACTCCAACTCTTATGGCTTCATCAGCGAATATGTTATTTTTCCCTGGATAAGCACCTCCAAAGACACAAATTTTTTTAATGCGCTGGGATGAAGTACTTTCCATTTTTTTTTTTCGAGTGCCTGAAAGAGAATGAGTACATGGTGTAATATATAGAGGACTGAGTAGTGAATCAGACAAGAGTAATAATGTCGCCGAAAGTGTATCTGACCTGTCAGAAGAAAATTTTAACCTAACAAAAGATTTTTGCGTGATTTCAGGAAGAAAATCAAAAAGAGAAGAAAAAATCAACCGTAAAAGACAAATAAAAAAAACGAGAATAATTACACAAATCGAACAACACGTAAATTAAAACAAAATAAAGTTATTGCAAATCAAACCAAAAGCTGAGAAGTCATTTATTGTAGTTGTGATTGTGGCTCACATCTTCCTCTGGTTTTACGTCCAGAAACGGCTTAAACGCCTTCTATGAGTCGAGGATATGCTTCCCATCCAGTTTTCTTACAAGCTGGCAAACAGGGTCTTTTAACATCAGATTCCCAAGATGTTGCCATTCCCTTTGGAATTGCGGCCATAAATCAAGAATTTCTCTTTGTACGTCTCCACTAGGATGCGTCTCAAGAGAAAGTTGGATATTACCCAAATTCTCCTTACTCAGTCCATCCTTAATGAATTCAATTTTATCATCTCGATTAGAGGACGGAATCCCAATAGAACGACATTTACCGTTACACGTCCATCGTGCACATTTGTGGCAATTTGAACTCATGCGCTTTGCTCGTCGCTTCTTTGCAAAAGTGCTTCTACCTGTACCTGGTAAATGCAAAACAGGAAGATATTCATCTTCACGTACCTTGGCTTCAATTATCCAACGTATGTCGTCAGGAATCCCTTTGTGCATAAGCATTCTTAATCTTTCAAGTCGAACTTGGTAAAGCTTCAGTAAAATATTTCGAGGAAAAGGAGGAAATCGTTTCTGCAATCTTGTGAGAATATCATCCATCCTGAAAAAAAAAAATGAAAAAAATGAAAGAGAAATTGGAAGAGAAATTTATATACAATATCAGTTTTGTGGGTAGCTGATGGAACCGATTTAAATAATCACGGAGTACCGTTATCCGCCATTTAACGGGGGTTAAAAAAAAAAAATTATATTTACATCTAGTTATTTTCAAAACAAGGATCAGAAAGAAAAACAACATAAAAAGACTCAAAAACAAAACACTCTAAATAAAATCCTAAATTCTTCCCCCCACACATAATTTTTACATTGTCCTCAATGTAATGCTATTATCCCCCAATGCAAGAATTATATGTAAGAGAAAAGAACTATTAAACAAAAAAAAAAGAAAAACAATAAAAGATAGAATGATGGAGAGTAAGGAATATGCAAATCTGATATAATAGATGCTCTCCATCCTTTTGGGTTGCCTCCCAAGAAGCGCTTGGTTTATTGTCCTCAGCCTAACTTAGACCCATGCCATTATTATTCAACATACTTTGGCTCAAAAAGTGGAAACTCCTCCACATCTTGTATTGGAAAGTTCTCATAGTAAGGCTTCAATCTATGACCATTCACTTTGAATGCCTTATCTGTTTTTGGGCTTTGGATTTCAACTGCACCATGAGTAAATACATTAGTAATAACAAAAGGTCCAACCCAACGAGAACGTAACTTACCTGGATATAACTTAAGGCGTGAATGGAAGAGAAGAACTTTTTGTCCAACAACAAATTCTTTTCTTGATATCATCTTGTCATGGAATGCCTTAGTCTTTTCCTTGTAAATCCTAGAATTCTGATAGGCATCATTCCTTATCTCCTCTAATTCTTGTAGGTCAAGTTTTCTTTTCTTTCCTATCTCATCCATCTCCATGTTGCATTGTTTGATAGCCCAATATGATTTATGTTCCAATTCAACCGGAAGATGACAAGGCTTACCATAAACAAGTCGATAAGGAGACATACCAATGGGTGTCTTATATGCTGTCCTATAAGCCCAAAGTGCATCATCAAGTCGTGAACTCCAATCCTTCCTATTTGGATTAACTGTCTTTTCAAGGATGGACTTAACTTCTCGGTTTGACACTTCAGCTTGCCCACTAGTTTGAGGATGATATGAGGTGGAGACCTTGTGTGTGATGTTATACTTCCTCAAAAGTGCTTCCATAGTCCTATTGCAAAAGTGAGTACCTCTATCGCTGATTATGGCCTTTGGCGTTCCAAACCTAGCAAAGATGTTAGTCTTGACAAAATCTGAAACAACTTTAGAGTCATTAGTCCTAGTGGATTTTGCTTCCACCCACTTTGAAACATAATCAACGACAAGTAAAATATAAAGATTACCAAAAGAAGGAGGAAAAGGTCCCATGAAATCCATGCCCCATACATAAAAAATTTCAACAATAAGTATTGGAGTTTGAGGCATTTGATTTCTAGCACCTAAGTTACCAGTTCTTTGGCAACGATCACATGACTTGCAAAAGAGGTATGCATCTTTGAATATGGTAGGCCAATAAAATCCAGAATCAAGAACTTTCATGGCTGTTCTTTTGGATCCAAAGTGTCCTCCACATGCATAAGAGTGACAAAAGGTGAGAATAGATTGAAATTCAGTTTCGAGTACACACCTTCTTATAATCTGATCGGAGCAATGCTTCCAAAGGTAAGGATCATCCCATATGTAGTATTTGGCATCACTCTTGATCTTATTTCTTTGAGCTTGTGTCAACTCTTGTGGCAACTTCTTGGTAACTAAGTAATTAACAATATCAGCATACCAAGGAGTTGTTGTTCTTATAAAAAGAAGTTGCTCATCCGGAAAGTTCTCATTCAAGGGTAGTGCATCATCTTCATGAACTAAACGGCTAAGATGGTCAGCAACCAGGTTGTCACTACCTCTCTTATCTTTTATCTCCAAATCAAACTCTTGTAAGAGAAGTATCCATCTAATCAACCTTGGTTTGGCCTCCTTTTTAGTGAGTAAGTACTTAAGGGCTGCATGGTCAGAAAATACAATTACTTTAGTACCAATTAAATAAGATCGAAATTTTTCTAAAGCAAATACAACAGCCAAAAGTTCTTTTTCAGTAGTGGAAAAGTTCAATTGAGCATCATTAAGAGTTCTTGAGGCATAATAAATGGCATGTGAGGCTTTCCCAACCCGTTGGCCCAAAACAGCTCCAATGGCATAGTCACTAGCATCACACATGATTTCAAAAGGTACATTCCAATCAGGTGGTTGGATGATAGGAGCTGATGTCAAGAGTCCCTTCAATGTTTCAAACGCCTCTTTGCATTTATCATCAAAGTGGAAAACCACATCTTTTTGTAGTAGCTTGCAAAGAGGTAATGTGATCTTTGAGAAGTCTTTGATAAATCTCCTATAGAAACCTGCATGTCCAAGAAAAGAACGAACCTCTCTCACATTTGTGGGAGGTGGTAAAGAATGCATAATATCTATTTTAGACTTATCAACCTCTATCCCTCTAGAAGAAATAACATGGCCCAAAACTATTCCTTGTTCTACCATAAAGTGACATTTTTCCCAATTCAAAACAAGGTTAGTTTCCATGCATCTTTCAAGTACAAGTGTAAGGTTCTCTAGACATCTATCAAAAGAATCACCATAGACACTAAAATCATCCATAAACACTTCTATGATATTCTCTACATAATCTGAAAATATGCTAACCATACACCTTTGGAATGTAGCTGGTGCATTACAAAGACCAAATGGCATACGCCGGTATGCAAAAGTACCAAATGGACATGTGAATGTTGTTTTCTCTTGGTCCTCCGGAGCAATGGCTATCTGATTATAACCAGAAAAACCATCAAGAAAACAATAATGAGAATGGCCAGCTAACCTTTCAAGCATTTGATCAATAAAAGGTAAAGGAAAGTGGTCTTTGCGAGTTGTGGAATTAAGTTTACGATAATCAATACAAACTCGCCATCCTGTTTGAATCCTAGTAGGAACAAGTTCATTCTCATTATTTGTTACCACCGTTACACCTGATTTCTTTGGAACCACTTGGACTGGGCTCACCCATTTGCTATCCGAGATAGGATAGATCACTCCAACATCTAGGAGCTTCAGTATCTCCTTTTTCACAACCTCCATCATAGGAGGGTTCAATCTTCTTTGTGCTTCTCTTGTTGGTTTAGACCCTTCCTCTAACAAAATCCGGTGCATGCACATGGATGGGCTTATTCCCTTGATATCGACAATTGTCCAACCAATTGCTGTTTTATGCTCTCTAAGCACCCGGATAAGTCGCTCTTCTTGCAAAGGTGTGAGCTATTTGGCAATGATGACAGGTAGTGTGTCCTTTTCCCCTAAGAACAAATATTTCAAGTGGTTCGGTAGTGGTTTCAACTCTAAAGTTGGTGCCTGCAAAATGGAAGGTAGAAGTTTCTCATTAGATAAAGGCAAATCAATAAATGAAACATCAAACCTTGCATCTTTAGGTTGCAGCGAGTGTAAAGATTCTAGTGCCCCTTCCACCTGGTCACTCAAGGCTAGTTTAGCATTCCACATTCCGAGATGGTTGCTAAGGACTATTTCTACACTATCTTCACCATCTAGCTCATAAGCTTGCTGCACTAGTGAGTCAATTATATCAATATTAAAAACAGAATGCACATCACTAGGATATCTCATGGCCTCAAAAATGTTAAAGCGAATTATTTCACCATCAAATTCCATAGTTAAAGTTCCATCATGTACATCTATTTTAGTTCTTGCTGTTTTCAAGAATGGTCTCCCTAATAGAATAGGTGTGGGATTAGAAGACATCTCATCTTCCATCTCAATAACATAAAAGTCAGCGGGAAAAACCAATTCATTAACCTGTACAAGAACGTCTTCTACAACTCCTCTTGGATAAGTGTTAGAACGGTCAGCAAGTTGTATTATAACACCGGTTTCCTCTAATGGTCCTAGATTCAATGAAGCATAAATTGAATATGGCATGACATTAATAGATGCCCCTAGATCTAGCATAGCACGCTCAAACCTGGTGTTGCCTATCTTACAAGGAATGGTAAACATACCTGGATCCTTGCATTTAGGTGGGAGTTTCTTTTGAAGAACAGCTGACACATTCTCCCCCACACTTACCTTTTCATTCCATTTCAACTTCCGTTTAGATGTGCACAACTCTTTTAGGAACTTAGCATATCTTGGCACTTGCTTGATAGCATCTAGTAAAGGAATGTTCACCTCTACTTTCCGGAAGGTTTCCAAAATTTCCTTCTCTTGCTCCTCCTTCTTGGACTTTGCTAACCTGTTAGGAAAAGGTGGAGGAGTTATATAGGAAGGAAAGGATGGTTTAGGAATTACCTTTTTTAGTGGCTCGTTGGGATGTGAAGAGGATGCCATGGTATTGTTCTCCCCTTGAGCACTATCATTTTGTGGTGCCTCTAGCTGTTTCCCACTTCTTAAATTTATAGCATTGGCATTCTCTTTTGGATTCACTATGGTTTGGGAAGGTAATTTCCCAGAATCCCTTGCTTGCATTTGACTCATGGTTGTTGCCAATTGCCCTATTTGAGTCTCCAAATTTCGAATACTTGTCTTTGTTTCCTGTTGAAATTGAATTGTATTAGTAGAAAGAGCTTTAACAAGATCTTCAAGAGAAGTACCTGAATTTTGGGTGGGTGGTAGTTGTTGTCGGGTTTGGTATGGTTGTTGCACTCTTTGCTGAAAACCCGGTGGCCTGTGGTCAAATGGTGGAGGAATAGTTTGTGATTGGTTCCCTCCATAATTGAAGTTTGGATGATCCCTCCATCCTGGATTGTATGTGTTTGAGTAGGGATCATATTTCCTTGATTGGTTCTGAAATCCACCCATGGCATTCACATGTTCATTGGTATCCTCTTGAAGTGTTGGACACATATCAGTTTGGTGCCCTATGTTTGAACATATGCCACAAGCCTTTATTTGTTGTATTTTACCTACAGCCAATTGTTGAACAAGAGAAGTCAGTTTATCAAATTTTTGTTCAAGGGATGATATACTTACCTCATTAAC
Organism: Fremontodendron californicum; assembly: GCA_030761205.1. Classification (NCBI taxonomy): domain Eukaryota; kingdom Viridiplantae; phylum Streptophyta; class Magnoliopsida; order Malvales; family Malvaceae; genus Fremontodendron; species Fremontodendron californicum. The sequence goes on from JAULJL010000033.1 coordinate 2,430,776, forward strand.
TCTCTTGGATTGTGGTGGTGGATCTTGTCTCATTGAGAACTGTTGAGAATTGGCTGCCATGTTGGAGATTAATGTTCTAGCAGCCCTGGGAGTCTTATCAACTAGAGCTCCCCCACTAGCGGCATCTATCATACTTCTCTCCATGGGCATGAGACCTTCATAGAAGTATTGGATGAGAAGTTGTTCACTTATCTGATGGTGTGGACATGATGCACAAAGTTTCTTGAACCTCTCCCAATATTCATATAAGGACTCTCCGTTGTATTGCCGAATCCCACATATCTCTTTCCTAATGTTGGCAGCCTTAGATGCTGGGAAATACCTTTCCAAGAATGCTTTCTTCAAATCATTCCATGTAGTGATGGTCCCGGATGGTAGATAGTAGAGCCATTCCTTTGCTGAATCAGCTAGAGAGAATGGGAAGGCTCTCAACTTAACTTGCTCTTCCGTGACCCCTGTTGGTCTCATGCTTGAGCAAACTACATGGAATTCCTTGAGGTGCTTATTTGGATCCTCTCCTGCAAAACCATGAAAAGTTGGGAGAAGGTGAATCAAACCAGATTTTAATTCAAAAGCTACCTCAAGATTAGCATATTCAATGCATAATGGTTGTTGACCCAAGTCCGGAGCGGCTAGCTCCTTGAGAGTTCGGTTGTCAGCTGCTGCCATCTCTCCTTGCTTCTCTTGGATGTTTTGGATCAACTCCTCGATTGGTTGTTGGTGAGAAGTTATAAATTCCCGAATTTTTCTAAGTCGTAAGTCTTTTTCGGGAGCTTGGAACATTCACTAATAAAAAAAAATAAGAAAGTAAATAATTAGAACAGAAAATAAGAATAAACCAATAAACTAATAAACTAAACAAAGCAATCCCCGGCAACGGCGCCAAAAACTTGATTGCACCCAAAAGAGTGTATCTTATTTAACCTTGCACTAAAAAGATCAATTGTAAGTATAGTAGTTAGCAAGGGTCGAGTCCTCAGGGATTGGGTTTTAGTCTATAAGTTGATAGTTTAAAACTTAAATTCAAGAACAATAAAAGAAAAGGGGTTTTTGAAGCCAGATTTAAACTAAAGTAAATAATAAGAATAAGATGCAAGGCGGTATAACCAGCCAATAAAAATATATATACTAAGCAAGGCGGTATAACCAGCCAATAAAAATATATATACTAAATTAGGCGGTATAACCAGCCAATAAAAATAAAACAAAATTAATATACAAATTAGGCGGTATAACCAGCCAATAAAAATAAATATACTTTTAAAAATAAGCAAACTAGAAAAGTAAGAAAACAAGTAAGAAGAATCAAAAATGAAAAATATGGTTAAGGTTTCATTCTCCACCACTAGACATCATTAAGAATCAATTTCAGATCTATCAATATCAACCAACTATCAAAGTTAACAACCGTAGATAACAACAAGCTCTGTTATCCCAATCTTTCCTTAGTTTGTCGTTAAATAGAACAAGCTCTCTATTTAATCTCTAACCATCAAACAACCTAGAATAAGCTCTCTAGATTCAATTTAATGGCAGCTTTATGATGAGAAAGATAGGTTGATCTAAGCAACAAACACATAAGCTCGGATTGTTCAACTTAGGTTATGTTCCACTTTGCAATTATTGAAAACTTGACCATAATCATTAATCACAAATTGCCACTTATGAATAGGAAATCAAGACAATTACACGGATCAAGACTCCTAAACTAGCAATAATTATCAAGATCTATCTAGTTGTACACCTAAACAAATCAAGACAACATCATGAACAATTCTTGTAGAAGAACATAAGCAACTTTGATAGAAAATTAATGATAGATAGAATCTGAAAATCAATCACAAAACATGTCTAGGGCTTTGAAATCACCCTTAACCAAATAGAAGTTTAGCCTAGCATAGGCATTATAAACATAAAATTAAATAGAATCTAAGAAGAAAATAAAAGAAAGAAAGAAGAAGAAGAAGAATATTAATTATCCAACCTCTTGCTCTTTCTAAAGAAAAAGAAAACTAGAGAAAAGAAAGAAGAAGAAAACTTAGAGAATTTTGTTAAAATGGCTAATATCCTACCAATCTCTAATATGATCCCTTACAATCATCCAAGGCCCTCTATTTATACACATTTTGGAGGGCTAAATGACAAGAGACAAGCTTTACAAATTTCAAAGGTAGGTATATGACGATTTTGATCAGCCAACTTGATGGTCGATTTCTTCAATATTGGTAGCCTGATCTGATCACATGGTCTTCTAGACAAAGGTTCCCCTATCAGTTACGGAACCATAGCCGTTGGAATCAGCTCATTTGCTGATGTGGTTAAGCAGATATGGGCAAAATACGAAAACATGTCAGCACAGACGTCATTACACATCAGCCACCTTTATGGTCGATTTCTTCAATATTGGAGGCCTGATCTGATCACATGGTCTTCTAGACAAAGGTTCCCCTATCAGTTACGGAACCATAGCCGTTGGAATCAGCTCATTTTCTGATGTGGATAAGAAGATATGGGCATAATACGAAAACATGTCAGCACAGACGTCATTGCACATCAGCCAACTTGATGGTCGATTTCGCTAGGGAAAACGACTCCGTTTTAAGAAGTGTAAAACATGAAAAAGATAGATATGCCTCTTAGCTTTGCATGGCTACAAATTTCAGCCTTATTGCTTCAGTGAAACTCGAGATATAGCTGATATGGAAAAAGGTGTCGGAACTGAAACTGAACTGGATTTGCCCTTAATTCTAGTAATCTGAAATCACTCAAAGAAACTTGTGAAAAACACCAAAATACATAAAAATATAAAAGATCATAAACACAATTAGACTAAACAATAATAACTCGTATTTGACACAAAACATTAATAAAACATAACTAAAAACTATATAATTATACGAGTTATCAGTTCCTCTTTCGGATTTTTGAAACCCCTGAATACGAGGCAAGGATCTTCCCCTTTATGCCCAAATCGATGCACATATCTCTTGTCTCTCCTCTCTCATTTTCATATTCATTTTATTACAACTAAATCATGGTGTTTTAATATATTTTGTAATCCTTTTTACATGGTTAGGATATAATGAGTGCATCTTTGTTTTTTACTTTGTAAATGGTTTCAGTTCATAGATTTAGGCTAGCATTCATCTTAAACCTTGGCAACTGTTTATTAATTAATTGAATTTATATTTGATGCACTGACTTTACAGATTGTCAATGCATTAAAATATGACACTTCATTAATGAGTTAAAAAAAATAATAATGAAAGATCTATAAATAAATATAAATTACTTTTTTAAGGGCAGTTTGTAGTGGCTGTGGTTTATTTATCTATAGGTCCTTCACTATTTTTTATCTTTGCTCATTAATATAGTGTCGTATTTTAGTACACTGACAGTATATAAGACTGTCTTATACACTGTTACTGAATCAAATATAAACTCTAATTTAGGACCAATTAGTCCTGCAACTCAAGGGAAAAACATTAATCCAAAAATTCTAAGAAAAAACATTTAATTATGCAGAGACCAAAACAAGTTCTGTTTATTTAGATCATATTTCTAAACTTTTGGCAATGAATTTTTCACTGGTTTTGATCTTATTGCTTTAGACTGGTTTTTATTATTAGATGTGCAACTCCTTGCTTTGTGCAATGATAGTCCTTTTTCCTCTTTGTTTGCATGTGCATGGAGCATCTATGTTAATGGAGTTATAAGTGTTATGTACAAAAAAGATATGCTTCCGCCCTTAAGCATAATGTTGTCTAGAAGATTCTGATGTAGAAAATTACTAGATGATTTTGGGATAGGGCTGTGGCCAAAGTGGAAAGCATCTTTATTAAAACAATAGAGTTTTGTATCATTTTAGCTAGCTTTGTTATGACTTTTTCTTTGCTCTGTAGAGGCAGCTTTCCAAATTTTCAAACCTTTTTCCTTACAGTTTTCAGGTGTGGACTATGGCTGCAAGGAATAAATATTTTAACACTTTTACAACAGGTAAAAAAATTTAGCCACAATCATTTTCTTCCTGTTTGTACAGCACAGAGGATCATGAGAGAAAGTGACTTCTCCTTGAATTTGATAACCTAAATTTTATCAAACAAAACAAAGTAAAAATGGCTAGGTCAGGATTAGTCTCAAGAAAGGACAGAGCATACTAGCATATGCCATAGTTAAAGGCATGAATGTCATCTTGCGAAGTGAACTTTTTAATGTTTCAATGATAATGAATGTAGTATTTCCTACATGAATGTCATATGCCATGGCAGAATTAGTGAAGCATGCATGCAGGTGGTGGTGATGTGGAGCACCCTCTTAGGCATATATCTCTAAACCCTTCCCATGCTCATCTTTTTGTAATGTGGAGTCGATGGCACCCCCTCAAGAATGGGAATGTGAAATAGGGAAAATTTGAAGGTTAAAAATTTTAGAAAACAATTTTTTTTAAAAAATTATTTTTCGCTGCAAAGTTTGCAATATTTAATTCACGCATACAATGTATCTTTTGTGCCACTTCAGATTTAATTTTTGTTATTTTACTAACAAGAATATTCTTTCCTGGATTTATTTAATCTCTGTTTTCAGTTTGAAAATGCAATTCATCAACATCTTGTAAATGGCTGTATAATTGGTGGATCATTGAATTCGGTGAGTTTAATCTATTCGTTCATTTTATCTGCAAAAATATGTAGATTCAGGCTTCAAAGACATGATTAGAAGTAACCAACATTTTTCGTCATATTATTTTTTTGACAAATTTCAGATTTTGGGCAACAAAACACATCGAGGGAGGCTGTGCAACAACAATTTTAGTTTTCATGTGAATATGCTAAAGACTTTACAACTTATTAGAAAAAAGACTCGCACTATGTTGTGGGTAAAACGATACGCGTTTTATTTTTGTAATAGAAATTATAACAATATTATGAATACATAAATTAATAACGTATAAAATTAATTATTAATGTGAAAAAATTTATAATATTTTGAAAACAAAAGAAAATAACACGAACACAAACACGTAATGAAAACACAATTTTCTTTTTAAAATTAAATCACTCTGACAAATTATGCAAAATATGTCATGAATTGAGACATGACACAAACACAATTTTTTTTTTTTTACAAATTAAATCACAATGACAAACTATGTAAAATATGATATGATTGAGACACGACACGAACAAAACATAGAAAAATAATTAAAACACAACACGAAAAATAACATGAACACGACACGAATACACAATTGTGTAAAAATTTATATAAATTCATGATACTTTATATAAATTATTAATGTGTAAAAATTTATATAAATTTTAATACTTAAAAAAAAAAGAACATGAACACGAACACAATTTATTCTCTAAATTAAATAACTATGACAAATATGTCATGAATTGAGACATGACACGAACATAACATAGGAAAAATAATTAAAACACAACACGAAAAATAACATGAATACGGCACGAATACACGAATGTTTAAATATATATATATATAATGAATTATTAAGTGTAAATTTTATATAAATTTGTAATAATTTATATAAATTATTAACGTGTAAAACTAATTATTAACGTGTAAAAAATTATAAAAAATTATAATACTTTGAAAACACAAAAATAATACAAGCACATCACGAACACAATTTTTTCATTAAATCGAATCACTATGATAAATTATGCAAAATCTGCGATAAGCTCATAAAATATACATTTTATGTCATTTATATTCTTAGTTTTAGTTATGTTTTCGATCTTTATCTTGATTACTTATGTTATATTTTTGAATTCTTGATATATTTAAGAGAATGAAGTGAAAATATATCAATTATGATGTTAAAGAGCTTATAAAATCATAATCACAAAATGGAAGAAGACTTGAGAGTCAAAAAGATAAATTTCTGGTTGCAAAACAAGAAGGCACATTTGACCTTCGGAGCTAGTTGCAAGAAAAAAAAGATGTTAAATTATTTATTTGAAGAAACTTTCTTCTTGACTTTTGAAGCTGACTTGAATACCTTTCAACGGTAGTTTACACGCCCAATCGAAAAAAAATGGTCATCCAAATCAGCCGAGGAAGTGCAAGAAGACGCGTTAGAAAAATGGCTGGCAAAAGCTCAGCGCCGCGGTGCCCAATTTTGGCGCTGCGGCGCCCATAATTCGGGAAAAATACCGCACATCTTGAAGAAAATGCAAAATTTGCCTCCAAATCTTACTTGTGCGATAATGACTTGTTCCAAAGGTTTTAAAACTCTATAAATACCATCTTTTGTGCCACAAACTAGATATTTTTTGAGGAGATTCAAGGATCATCATTATTCTTCTTCTCCATTCTTTTATTTATTTTTTCTTTTTTGTATATATTATCTATGCCTATGCTAGGCTAAACTTTTTTTTGGTGAAAGGTGATTTCAAAACCTTAGAACATGTTGTGTAATTGATTTTGAGATTATATCTGTCACATCCCAAATCCGGGAGTGTGACCGGCCAGAGACAAGTATGTACCCTTCCTTTAAAGAGTTACGTACTTACTCCCAGAATAACTGGGGGTACTGTCTCCTCATATCTCTTTCAAGTTCCCAAGTAGCTTCCTCCTCTCTATGATGATTCCATACAACCTTCACCGAAAGAATTTTCTTTCGATCGAAGCTTTCGTATCTGCCGTTCTACTATGGCTATGGGTTCCTCTACATATGTCATGTGTGGATCTATCTCTACCGCCTGTGGTTGCAAAAAATGGGACTCATCAGGGATGTATTTTCGAAGCATCGACACATGAAATATCGGGTGTACAACAACTAACTCAGGAGGAACGTCCAACTCATATGCTACTGCCCCATGTCGTCGAAGTATCTCAAACGGTCCTATGTACCTTGGACTCAGCTTTCCTCTCTTGTCGAATCTCATGACACCCTTAAACGGAGACATTTTCAAGAACACATGATCCCCCACATCAAACTCTAGTTCCCGACGTCTATTATCGGCATAAGACTTTTGCTGACTCTGTGCTGCTCGCATTTTGTCACGGATCAACTCCACACTTCTCAATGCTTCACGAACCATATCTAGACCTAATAATGGACGATCATCCACCTCGAACCATCCCACTAGAGATCTGCATTTCCAGCCATACAATGCTTCATATTGTGCCATCTGTATGGTACTTTGATAAATGTTATTATATGCAAACTCAATCAAAGACAAGTGCTGATCCCAGCTACCCTCAAAATCTAAAACACATGCCCGTAGCACATCCTCTAAAGTCTGGATGGTCCTCTTAGACAGACCATCAGTTTGGGGATGGAACGCGGTACTGAATCTCAACTGAGTACCCAGTGCCCTTTGAAATTATTCCCAAAACCTCGATGTGAACTGTGTGCCTCTATCTGACACAATAGAAATAGGCACTCCATGCAAAGGTACTATCCGGTCCAAATATAGTCTAGCATACTGGATTGCTGTATATGTAGTGCGCACTGGTAAGAAACATGCAGACTTGGTCAATCAATCGACAATCATCCATATCGAGTCAAATCCTTTGGTTGACCTAGGCAACCTCATGACTAAATCCATCGTAATCTTGTCCTATTTCCATTCAGGGACATTCAGGCTCTGAAGTGTACCTGGCGGTTTTTGATGTTCGACCTTAACCTGTTGGTACACCAAACATCTAGCCACAAAGTTTGCTACATCCTTCTTCATGCCTTCCCACCAATAATGTGCTCGTAAATCATGATACATCTTGGTGGAACTAGGGTGCATAGTGTAGGATGAGCTATGAGCTGTCTCGAGGGGTCTATGTCTTATATTTCCTGCCAACGGTACCACGAGACTATCATGTAACCATAAAGTTCCATCATCATCTATACGAAACTCCTCGCACAATCCTTGTCCAACCTGGGCTTTCTTTCCTATGCGAAAATCATCATCATGTTGCAACCGTTTTACCTCCTCCACTAATGATGACCGTACTTGCACATGGGCTAACATCTCCCCCGTGTCGGTAATATTAAGTACCACACCATTATTGAGGCAATTCCTAACTTCTCGGACCATATGTCTCCTCTGTACTGCTATATAGGCTAAGCTACCCATGGACTTCCTACTCAGGGCATCTGCGACAACTTTGGCTTTGTCGGGATGATAAAGGATGGTACAATCATAATCCTTGAGTAATTCCAACCATCTCCTTTGTCTCAAATTCAACTCTCGCTGATCAAATATATACTTGAGACTCTTGTGGTCTGTATAAATCTCACATGATTGGCCATACAAATAATGTCGCCATATCTTCAATGCGAAGATAATGGCTTCTAGTTCCAAGTCGTGCGTGGGGTAATTCTGCTCATGCCTTTTCAGCTGTCTCGACGCATAAGAAATAACCCTATTCTTCTGCATCAATACGCAGCCCAAACCTATGCAAGATGCATAACAATACACCACAAAGCCATCTGTCTCATTTGGCAATGCTAACACTGGTGCTGAAGTCAAGAGCTCCATAAGTTCATTGAAGCTCTTCTCGCACGCATCTGACCAAACAAACTTAACATTTTTCTGTGTTAACCTGGTTAGTGGTGCAGCTATCCTCGAGATGTTCTCCATGAACCTCCTATAATATCCTGCCAACATTAAGAAACTCCTGATCTCTGTTACTATAGTCGGCCTCTCCCAGTCTTGTACTGCCTCAATCTTCTTGGGATCCATAGAAGTACCTTCCTTCGAAACTATATGGCCAAGAAAACTCACACTCGATAGCCAAAACTCACACTTGAAGAACTTGGCAAACAGTTTGTGTGCTCGAAGAGTCTCGAGGACAATGCGAAGGTGTTCCCTATGTTCATCCTCGCCTCGCGAATACACCAAGATATCATCGATGAACATAATCAAAAACTGGTCAATGAAGGGTTTGAGCACCCTATTCATCAAATCCATGAACGTTGCTGGTGCATTCGTCAGTCCAAATGACATGACCAAAAACTTATAGTGTCCATATCGAGTGCGAAAGGCTGTTTTGGGAATATCTTTCCTCCGGATACGAAGCTGTTGGTACCCTGATCTAAGATCTATCTTAGAAAAGCACTGAGCCCCTGCAACTGATCGAATAAATCATCGGTCCTAGACAACGGATACTTATTCTTCGTCGTCACTTTATTCAACAGCCTGTAATCAATACACAACTGTAACGATCCATCCTTCTTCTTAACAAATAAAACCAGAGCATCCCAAGGAGAAGTACTCGGGCGTATAAAGCCTTTATCAAGTAAATCTTGCAACTGAACCTTTAGTTCCCTTAGCTCCAACGGAGCCATACGGTAAGGAGGAATGGATATTGGCTGTGTTCCTGGGGGTACATCTATGCAAAACTCGATCTCCCTATCTGGTGGAAGTCCTAGCAGCTTCTCAGGAAAAACATCGGGGAAATCCTCTACCACAGGAATCCCTCTTAATCTTGAGACTTCATCTCAGCATCGTATAAATACTCCAAGAATCCTTGGCAACCCTTCGCTAACAATTTCCCGGCACTAATTATCGAAATCAAGTGTAGCAAAGTCGTTTTACAATCTCCTTGATACCTCAACACATGTTTACTCGGTATTCTCAACATTACCACCTTCTCGTGGCAATCCAATATTGCATGATGGGCAGACAGACAGTCCATGCCCAAAATTACATCAAACTCAAGTATATCTAGTTCAAATAGATCTACCAAAAATATCTCACCCTCGATCCGTATTTCACATCCTTTCAATATCCTGTTCACAGGGTAAACCTCCCCTACCGGAGTAAGCACTATCAATGGATCATTTAACATATCATAACTCATGTTCAAACATGAAGTAAAGGAAGGAGATATAAAGGAGTGCGTAGCACCTGAATCAAATAATACTATAGCCTGATTGGAACAAATATCTAATGTACCTGTCACACTGCATTCGACGTCTACGTGTCTTGAAGATTCATCACAAATGCCCTGGCCTGTCCTCGACCCCTGGAGTCTGTCCTCTACCTCCCACAGTCTGTCCTCTACCTCCAAACTCTGTACCTCTGCCTGTTGTGCCTCTGCCCACTGATTGGGCCACTGATCCAGTAGTAACAGTTGGCGTAACAACTGGGGGCGGTGCAACTGTAGTATGAGTGGGTCGAGAAAAATTCAGCAGACAGTCCTTTTTCATATGCCTCGACTGATTGCATCTGAAACAAGTACCAGGTCTTCTGCATCGTCCAAAATAAAGATAACCACAACTCTGACAATGGGGAGCTCCTGATCTCCCAGTGTTACCTGATGGCTGGGTAACCGATCTAGTCTGACTACTATGTCCTCGTACCACTGTACCAGCACCACTAGGTGCTCCTGATCCGTATACACCAGACTGCCTAAAACACTGTCTCCCAGTACTAGCTTTCTTCCGAGGCTTACAGTCAACTTGCCTCTCTTTGGCCCGTGCCTCAAATCTTAAGGCTGCATCAAGAACATCGAAGTACGTAGAGGTCTTAGTCAATGGTACCGCCCTAAATAAGTACTCCCTAAGGCCATTAGCAAACCGCTTGGCCTTCATAGTATCAGTCATCACCATATGTTTCGCATACTTCTCTAATTGATTAAACTTAGTATCATAATCCAACACTGACATGCCCTCAGTCTATTTCAGTAACTCAAACTCTTGAGCCTTAGTATCCCGTAGACTCTCAAGCATGAATTGCTCAATAAAAGCATTATAAAAATCAGACCATTCTAATGGAGGACTACTCGCTGGCCGGCTCCTCAATTGGGTCTTATACCACTCATAGGCCACCCCTGTCAACTGATAACTAGTCAACTCCACGGCCCCTAACTGGTGAGCATCCAAGAGCCACACATAACCGATCACATACGTCCACAAAGTCCTGTGGGTCTGAATCAAGCTCAATCCTAGAAAATACAGGTGGCTTATTCCATTGAAACTCATATAATGTCACTGGAGGTATAACCCTTGTTGAACAGGTTGCTATCCCTTCGGGGGATTCTGTGGCCATGGAGAACCTGGAGGGGCCTGGTCCTGCCGCTACTGCCTCGATCTGCTAGTAGATCTATCAGAGTCCTAACCTCCTAACGTATCTCACCAATCTTAGCAACTAACTCTTCTACCCTATTTTTTGCTGCTGGCCCCCTATCAGATCTGGCGGTCTGGTCTCATTCTCCAGGAACGGGATTCAGACGTCCCATGGAGGCCTGATCGGGAACCCTAGATGGTTGTCTCCTCCGCCTATCCCATGTTCTCTACACCGGGGGCATAATAACCTGAGAAAAAAATTTAATCTTTAGGTACCGTCATCTATCCCACGCCGTACTATCCACTATAATCGACAAGTGATCCTTTACATGAAGGACACGTGTGCAGTCATCGACCTCTAGACAATGCTCTGATACCAACTTTGTCACATCCCAAATCCGGGAGTGTGATTGGCCAGAGACAAGTATGTACCTTTGCCTTCGAAGCCTTAACCATTTATCTATCTAACGAAATTTAGGCATGACCTCGCCCGATAAGGGGGGTTTACCAAACCTGCAAAACGTGCAACACAATACTAATAACACATGACATACTGGTTAGGACACCTCCAACTAGGGAGTAACCGAGATGCCCCGCAGCAGACGCACAAAGTGAACCACAATTCATATATTTATACAATGCCAAAAATGTACACAACATCTCGGTCTCCGACCGAATAACTGCATGACACATAACACAACATATTTAAACAAAATAACATGACATCCTTAGGTGACTGTGCACGGTTCCTCTATAAAGCAACGGATCAACTCGTCAAAACAGTACCACGCTGATGCACCCAAAAGAGTGTATCTTATTTAACCTTGCACTAAAAAGATCAATTGTAAGTATAATGATTAGCAAGGGTCGAGTCCTCAGGGATTGGGTTTTAATCTATGAGTTATTAGTTTATAACTTACGTTCAAAGAAAACAATAAAAGAAAAGGGGTTTTTGAAGCCAGATTTAAACTAAAGCAAATAATAAGAATAAGATGCAAGGCGGTATAACCAGCCAATAAAAATATATATACTAAATTAGGCGGTATAACCAGCCAATAAAAATAAAACAAAGTTAATATACAAATTAGGCGGTATAACCAGCCAATAAAAATAAATATACTTTTAAAAATAAACAAACTAGAAAAGTAAGAAAACAAGTAAGTAAGAAGAATCAAATATGAAAAATATGGTTAAGCTTTCATTCTCCACCACTAGACATCATTAAGAATCAATTTCAGATCTATCAATATCAACCAACTATCAAAGTTAACAACCGTAGATAACAACAAGCTCTGTTATCCCAATCTTTCCTTAGTTTGTCGTTAAATAGAACAAGCTCTCTATTTAATCTCTAACCATTAAACAACCTAGAATAAGCTCTCTAAATTCAATTTAATGGCAGCTTTATGATGAGAAAGATAGGTTGATCTAAGCAACAAACACATAAGCTCGGATTGTTCAACTTAGGTTATGTTCCACTTTGCAATTATTGAAAACTTGACCATAATCATTAATCACAAATTGCCACTTATGAATAGGAAATCAAGACAATTACACGGATCAAGACTCCTAGACTAGCAATAGATAATTATCAAGATCTATCTAGTTGTACACCTAAATAAATCAAGACAACATCATGAACAATTCTTGTAGAAGAACATAAGCAACTTTGATAGAAAATTAATGATAGATAGAATCTGAAAATCAATCACAAAACATGTCTAGGGTTTTGAAATCACCCTTAACTAAATAGAAGTTTAGCCTAACATAGGCATTGTAAACATAAACATAAAATTAAAGAGAATCTAAGAAGGAAATAAAAGAAAGAAAGAAGAAGAAGAAAATAAAGAAAAAGAAAACTAGAGAAAAGAAAGAAAACTTAGAGAATTTTATTACAATGGCTAATATCCTACCAATGTACAATATGATCCTCTACAATCATCCAAGGCCCTCTATTTATACACATTTTGCAGGGCTAAATGACAAGAGTCAAGCTTTACAAATTTCAAAGGTAGGTATAATAGGTGGGTGAATTTTTCTAACAATTTTCGTCATATTGTATGACAATTTTGATCAGCCAACTTGATGGTCGATTTCGTCAATGTTGGAGGCCTGATCTGATCACATGGTCTTCTAGGAAAAGGTTCCCCTATCAGTTACGGATCCATATCCGTTGGAATCAGCTCATTTTCTGATGTGGATAAGCAGATATGGGCAAAATACGAAAACAGGTCAGCACAGACGTCATTGCACATCAGCCAACTTGATGGTCGATTTCGCTAGGGAAAACGACTCCGTTTCAAGAAGTGTAAAACATGAAAAAGATAGATATGCCTCTTAGCTTTGCACGGCTACAAATTTCAGCCTTATTTCTTCAGTGAAACTCCAGATATAGCTGATATGGCAAAAGGTGTCGGAAATGGAACTGAACTGGATTTGCCCTTAATTCTAGTAATCTGAAATCACTCAAAGAAACTTGTGAAAAACACCAAATTACATAAAAATATAAAAGATCATAAACACAATTAGACTAAACAATAATAACTCGTATTTGACACAAAACAATAATAAAACATAACTAAAAACTATATAATTATACGAGTTATCACACGCTCATTGACTACCAGTCACGAGTAAGCTGGCGCGGCAGATGAGGGACCGGGTCGATCAGTATTTGAAAAGAAAAATAACTAAAAGGTGAGTCATAAGGACCCAGTGAGCAAATGCAGAATTAATAAAGTCTATGGAAAAGACTTACAAATCATATTAACTAATAATCACCTTGATGTTCCTATCCAACATCATAAACATTTATAACATCCACTAGGGTCCGTAGACTTCTACAAACTGGTAAGGCTCGAAAGCTCCTACAAAACTGATAGGGCACGAAGGATCTTACAAAACCGGTAGGGCACGAAGGCTCCTACAAAATTGGTAAGGCACGAAGGCTCCTACAAATCCGGTAGGGCACAATGGCAGCCTACAAATCAGGTATAGTTTAACTTTACAATAAACATGCATCACATAGCATTTAAATAAGCATAATAGCAAGGAACAGTATGGCACCATACGGTCTACCACTCATACAACAATCCCAGATTATTACATAATCATCACTTGTCCATTCCTTGGACATTTTCTCACGTCTTTACGAGAATTCGATATCATAAGGTAATTCTACATCATACATTCATACAATCACAGTTAGTATGTCTTAACATAATCTAACGATCCTACGTCTATCACTACGCGTTTACTCACAGTGCGCTAAGTGGAAGAAATTGGATCCTCGTGCTTCGGAGCTCTTCCAACTACGGACTCAGCTAATCCGTGCTCCTAGTACGTAAACAGCAATTTCATAAATATTTTATAATTTAGAAACATTCACACTATCCAAATTGTAGCTAATTAGCTACTATCCAAAATTTTACAGCTTAGCTATTTAAGCTTTATAATTTTTACACCTAGCTCGGATGGAAATCCGGAGCAACGATCAACTAGAAAGTTGCTCCCCCGAGCCTAGAAAAGCTAACGATGGCCTCGGATGGTGATGGAAGTGGTGGCACAAGGTGGTTGGCCAACATGGTGAATTCAGCCAAGCTTAGATTTCCAACTCCAAGCCACTTTTTCACTCAACCAACCCCAAATAATGGATGTATAGGTTGATTTAGGACTACCCATGGTGGTGGTTTAAGGTGGTGATTATGTTGGAAACCACCTAAGGCAAAAATGGTCATAAAGAGAAACACAATGTTTCTCATGATTTCTTGAAAAACTAACACCAAATAAGTAATCTTTACCTTCTAGATAATAGAAATATGTGTTTTGTTGGCTTGATGATAAGTAAAAATCAAAAGATCAAGCTTACAAACTTTTGGTTATGGAGTTTTCTTCACTTTGGTTAGGTTTCTCAAGGTTGAAGAAGAAGCAACTCTTAAGGCATGAAGAATGAAGGTTACAGCTGGTAATGGGGTTTCTTGGCTGATGTTAGTGCCTAAATGGGACCCATATGAAATTTTTATGTTTGGAAGCTCGTTTTTCACTTTTCTCAGTGCGGATATGTTAAAATATCATTTTACACTAGTACGCAAGTTTTCGTAATTTTCTGATATCCCGAACATCAAATTCAGGCCTCGGACCGTTTACGAGTTAACATTAAGAGTTTTTTGGTTTTAGCTCCAATTATCATTCTAATTTCACCAAGAGCTTTCTAACATCATTTTATGTCCATATAAATCCATTTATTTACTTAAAACCTTTTTCGGACCTTCCCGCGGTCAGTTCCGGATTTTCACTCCTTTAAGTTAACGAAAGGCGTATCAATTTTCCACTTTACTTTTTGAGTAAAAAAATTGTCAAATTTTCAATCTAAGCATCATATAGTGATCCTCTATGATTTCAGCATCTATTGGTACCTTATTCAAACCAAAAATAAAATTTTGGGTAAAATGACCAAAATACCCCTAGTTCATATTTTATCGATTTTGTGCCGATTAGATTTTTCCAATAATTCTGATAAGTAATATATCACATTTTAACACTATGTGAAGTTGAAAAACCAAATTTTACGGGCTTTACGTTGTCCCGATTGCGATTCGTGACTCGTGGTCACTTTAGGGCTAAATCTCTCAAATAGCCGATTAAACCTCTTACTCTAAAAATTATTAAGGTAACAATAAGACTAGATGCTAGTGTGCTTTGTCTATAAGCATACATAAACTTGATCCACCATCTTCGAATCATTTAAAGAGAACCAAGTCGATCTCTATCTTACGAGGGTCTTACAATATCTATCATTAGTTTTCTATCAAAGTTGCTTGTGTTCTTCTATAAGAATTGTTCATGATGTTGTTTTGATTTGTTTAGGTTGCAAACTAGATATATCTTGATAATTATCTAATGCTAATTTAGGAGACATGATACGTAGCTTGTCTTGATTTCCTATTCAATAGTGGCAATTTGTGATTAATGATTATGGTCAAGTTTTCGCTAATTGCAAAGTGGAACATAACCTAAGTTAAACAATTCATGTTTATGCTTTTATTGCTTAGATCAACCTATCTTTCTCATCATAAAGCTGCTATCAAATTAAATTAAGAGATGTTTATCCTAGGTTATTTGGTAGTTAGAGATTAAATAGTGGCGTTTGTCCTATTTAACGACGAACGAAGGAAGGATTGGGGTAACACGGGAGGTTGTTATCTACGGTTGTTAATTTTGATAGATAATTGATGTTGATAAGTCTGAAATTGATTCTTAATATTATATAATGGTGGAGAATGAAACCTTAACCATACTTCTCTCATATTTGATTTCTTCTTACTTATTTGAATTTTACTTCTTCTATTTACTTATTTGCACTCTTATTATTTTGATTTATTTTACTTTTAATTATTTTAAAAAAAAACCCTTTCCTTTCCTTTATTTCCTTTTCTTTTTCTTTGATTGAAGTAATAAACCAATAATTGATAATTTGAAACCCAATCCCTAAGGACTCGACCCTTGCTTACTACTATACCTTACAATTGATATTTTTAGTGCAAGGTTAAATAAGATATACTCTTTTGAGTGCATCAAGTTTTTGGCGCCGTTGCCGGGGATTGCTTCCTTTAGTTTATTTATTACTTGGTTTGTTCTTATTTTCAGTTCTAATTAATTTTCTTTTTGTATATGTAGGTTTTCTTTTCTTCCCAATCAAAGAGAGATGGCATGGGCTACATCAAACATTCAAAACCAACTAGCCAATCTCACATTCATAGTTCAACAATTGGCCATGGGTAATGTTCAACAATCAAAGAAGTGTGGAGTGTACTTCATGGTGGATCACCCAACCAATTGGTGCCCAAACTTCTGAAATGATAATTTTAGACAAGCCTATGATTTAGGAGGTTGTCAAGGCCATCATGGGTTCTAAGACCAATAATATGATCATTACTCAAACACTTACAATGAGGGATAGTGGGATCATACTAATTATGACTACTCGAGAAATTATCAAGAAGTAGATTCTTATGCCAATTACACTCATCCATTGAGCTTCAATTAATCATGATCTCAAGAACCAGATCAAGAATTAAAAGAGATTTCTTTTGTTATTGGGTAGAGAAAGAACTAGCAGAACTATATACTAAATTTAGTAATGGAAAGTTAAGTTATTATATAAATCATTACATCAAGAAAAGACTAGAAGTTGAAACTTCATTCATGGCAATTGGCATGACATCCATACTATTTTTTTATTCATTTAATTAATTTTAGTGTTTCATACAATTTTTTAAAAATTTTGTAGAATTTTTTCTATATTGACTTCACTATTTAATTACTTTTAATTGTATAATATTTTGTTGTTTATTATATACTAGTTATAAACAGATTGATATATATATATATATAAGCAAAATTAAATATATATATATATATATATATAACAGATAACACTTTATGAGCAGAATTTAATATTACAAAGAACACTTACAGATTTGAACAAATTACAAAAATTGAGTCAAGGTTGAACCTCTGACCTTAAGACAATTATTGCATGTCTATCAGGTGCTTACAATATATTGCAACTCATCTCCCAGGTCTTCTCGATAGAATTTGCACCCGAGAGCACAATCGAAACAACACAACAAACCAAAAAATGTAAGTCTCTCTCGTAAGGCAGAACACAAAATACTGAAGGAAGAAGATAAATTTTTGTTCAGTGAATTAAACAGACACTGAAGTCGATATTTATAGAAAATCAGAGGACTGTTCGGAACAGTCAAACCAGTTGGATAGAACCGATTCAGTGAACAGTCAGCACTGTTGGAAAGGAACGATTCGGTTTGATCCGAACCTGTAGACACCTAATTTTGTCCGGACCACTAAACAGGTATTTTTTCTTCCCATATTGATGATTCCGAGTATAAAAAGACTGTTTTCATCCTGCAGGTGGTACTCCAAGACTTAGTTTAAGAGGGCGAGCACAAAAAGACAAACTTGAAAAAAAGTCAACCCCGAAAAAGTCAACCCCAAAAAGTCAACTACTGAAAAAGTCAACCCACTTTCAAAATCAAGATTTTAAGTTCAATTGAAAAATGGCGAAAGAATTTTGATAATCCGAGGTCTACATTGAAAGATATGGAGTTCGGAAGTTGGGATTTGGAGATTCAGTAGAAAAGAAACCCTAATCCAAGAAATTTGGGGAAAAGTGCTTAAACGATCAAACTGGTCGAAATTGAAGGTTCCAAATGAAAGATAAGCACTGACTACGGGTAATGGAGAAGTCACTTGCAAGAAAAACCGAAAGAAAAGTCAATCCGGGAGAAAACCGAGAATTAGGGTTTCTAGTGGATTTCGGTGAAATCGAGAAGAATCACAAAAATGGCCCGACTTGGTAAGACCAAAGCCCCCAATGGATGAAGAATGGTTAAAAAGGATGGCCCAAGGCTCAGATTGAAGAAAATCTGAAAATCGGATTTGTTTTGAGCAAAACCGGGGTTCGGAGGTAAAAGGGCAAAATTGGAAAAATTTGGGAAAAATAGCAAATGGACTCCAAAAATCATGGAAAATTTGTCAATCTCATTCTTAAATCATTTGAAGGAGATTGGCGAAAGAAAATCTTGATTCCGAGTTCGTTTGCAAAATGGCCAAATCCCGGGCCTCCTATGCAGTAATTCAAGCCGATAAATCCCAAAAAAATACCAAATGAGCTCCAAAAATTATGAAAACTTCCAGATCACACTTTTTACTTATTTTGAAGAGATTGGTGAAGAAAAATCTTGATTTGGAGCTCGTTTAAAAAATGGTAAAAAGCAGGGGCATAAAAGGACATTTTGGGAAGAAAAAATCCAAATAAATAGCAAACGGACTCGGATAATTTTGAAAACTTCCAGAACTCAAAATTTTATTATTTTGGAAGTATTAAAAAAAGAAAAATTGAATTTGGAGCCCGTTTGATATTTATTTTGCATCCGGAGGGCAAAATGGTCGTTTCACCCAAGCAACCGAAAAGGGCTTCTTTGGGCCTTTCAAAAATCAGAGCTGGGCTGGAAAAGAGATGTGCTGGCCTGCCCAAGCCCAAAGGAAGGAGGAAGCTTAGGATTTTTTCAATCAAGTGATTAAAAATCAAGAGTTAAGTTAGAGATTTTCATTTTTGAGCCTAAGTCCCAATCCCACATCCCTTTGTAATGTCAAGCCAAGGAGGTGCTCACCTTATAAATAAGGAGTCTTGGCCTTTGGTTGAGGGCACCCACTACCCCTTGTGAGATAGTCTATACACTTGTATTAGGATTATCCGGGTGGTGAGTCATAGTGTTTTTGTTGAGAGGGTTTGTAGCTTAATCCGTTCAAAAGCTACTCTGAGGGTTTATAGCTTAATCCGTTCAAAAGCTACTTGTGAGAGGGTTTGTAGCTTAATCCGTTCAAAAGCTACTCTGAGGGTTTATAGCTTAATCCGTTCAAAAGCTACTTCTTTGAGGGTTTGTAGCTTAATCCGTTCAAAAGCTACTCTGAGGGTTTTTTGCTTAATCCGTTCAAAAGATACTTGTGAGAGAGTTTGTAGCTTAATCCGTTCAAAAGCTACTCTGAGGGTTTATAGCTTAATCCGTTCAAAAGCTACTTGGTGAGTTTTAATTTTAAAATAATGTTTCTTGTTCTTCCTTCATTTCCTTTCTTAAGTATATTTTTCTTACATTTTGTTTTTACAATAAACTCACCATGGCTAAATGGCCTACATTATTTATTTTAAGTTGTTATTTTTGATTCATTTTACCATATTGTTTATGCTATTTTCTTTATTTTTGATGTTTTAAATATTATGTTATTTCATGTTCTTAAGTTATATTTAATTTGGTTGCTTTGTTTGTTGCCATTTATGTCTTAGATATCATGTTTTTACATTTTTAATTTTCTGTTTTCATGTTGTTTAAATTTGAGCATGTTTTAGAGTTAGCATATTAAGTGTTTGTGAAAATGCTTGTGTGATTCTTTTCATGATTCTTGTTTTATATCTTAGTAAGCATGTTTTAGATTTGGTATATTAGGTGTTTGTGAAAATGCTTGCATGATTTAAGTGTTATGACTTAGTTTTTCATGTTTGTATGCCAAGTGTTTGTGAAAATGCCATGCTTGTTGGAGCTTGAGGCCATTTGGCTACTCCATGTGTTTTGCATTGTGTGTTGCATTTTTTTGTCATGCTAGTTGTTAGGTTTTTTCATTTGCATGATATTTGGTTGGATTTTTGAATTAAGCATGCCTTGTGTTTGTAAAAATGCCATGCATGTTTTAGGTCTAAGTTACATTAAATGTCATGCAAGTTCATGTTAGGTCTAGGCCATATTATTTATGTTATGTATTTTCCTTACATTTAGGTTTAGATCCATGCATTTCATACATTATGTTTGCTGCATTGTTTCATGCATTTCATGTTCATGCCACTTGAATAATGACTTGAGCCAATTAATGGTTCAAGGTCATGCTCTCTTGAGCACACTTGTGGGAAATTAAGTTTGTCAAATTGATTCTTCTACCTTTGTGATTTTTTTTTACTTAGCCAACTTTTATTTAACTTTCAAAAAGTCCTAGCTACTGTCTTCAAGTCATTCTATGAGTTTCAAATATTTTTATTTTGGTTTTTAAATGATTTTATCAAAGACAAAAAAAATATGTTGGCAAAGCAGTTTTTTTTCCACCCAAAACTCGTACATCTTCGATTTGTTTGGGAATTCATCTTTGATCAGAAAATTAAGTCGATTTTTTCCCGTGTATTTGTACATGTCCTGAGTCTCCAATAATTTTTTTCAGAATTTTTGGAATTTTTAAAAATAGGGTAAAAAATCGTGGATTAAAACTGGACAGTGGAGTCAGAATTGATTTTAAAGAAAAACAAAGCAGTTTTTTTTCTCCTCCAAAAACTCGTACATCTCTGGTTTTTCTGGGAATTCATCTTTGATCAGAAAATTAAGTCGATTTTTTTTCCGTGTATTTTTACATGTCCTGAGTCTCCAATAAATTTTTCAGAATTTTTGGAATTTTTAAAAATAGGATAAAAAATCATGGATTAAAACTGGACAGTGGAGTCAGAATTGAATTTAAAGAAAAACCAATTTTCTGTTTTGGTTAATTTACTTAGAGTGGGCTGATTAGGAGGGTTAGCTACTGACTTAGGGTAATTTCTAAGCCTTTTTTAAACTCTAAAAATGGTTTTTCAAGTCCCGGGTTAAGGGTAGCCAAGTCCGGATTTTTTTAAACTTAGGAAATTAGAGTCATTTTAAAAATTTTAGCCCAGTTTTTATTTTTAATTCAAGCTTTTCAAAATTGTTTTCAAACAATCACAAAGTATTTTGGTTTTAGAATATTTAATTTGACATATTTTCCTAAGGTAACCGGATATCTTTTTAGATATACGGATTTCCTTAATTAAAGGAAAAAATACATTTCATGCATTGCATTTTTATATTCATGCATTTTATATAATATGTGATTCTTGCCATAATAATTTCTATGTGTCATGACATTTAGGTTGCATTATATTATTTAGATTTTGCTATGTCATTTTATTTATGTCATGCCTATACATATTCAATTCTTTTAAATGTTTTCAAAAAAAGATAATGGTTTTCAATAAAAATAAAGATATTCCCGAGTTAAAATAATTCATGAGTTCTCTACCGGGTTTGCTGGAGGGAATATCATCAATTATTATTAATAAAGGAATATCTTTCTTTCAAAAAAAAAATAGAATGATTCGGAAAGTTTTCCAAAACTAATAAAAATTTCTATATTTTGCCACGTTTGTTGGGGAATATAGGAAAATTTTGAATTTATAAATTCCGGATCATTTTCAATAAAAAATTGAATTATTTTTCTTTAAATTGGGAATTAATTTGAAATACTAAATTTAAAACCAACTTTTACCAAGACTTGAGATAACACACGATTAATAAGGTACCGATTTATACGGGCGTTGTAGGGGTGCTAATCCTTCCCCACACGTAACCGACTCCCGAACCCGCTTCTTTGATTTCTCTGGTTTAAAACGCAGACTTGAAATCGGTTTTTAAAATGTTTTAATTAATTTTTAAAATATTTTATAAAATCGGTTTTAATAGGTGGCCGATCACACCTAGCTAAAAAAGATTGGTGGCGACTCCATGTCTTTTTAGGTCATTTCCAAAACCTTCATTTTTTAGAGGAATTAAGTCGACTTTTCCTCGGTTTTTTTTAATGTCACGCCTAACGAATAATAAAGTCTTGCGATGAGACTCGTCGTTATTTTTTTAGGTTGCGACAGAACCGATTGATCATCTGACAACACTGTTGAAAAAAAATAAAGGAACCGATTCGGTCTTGGACCGAACAAGTGTGTCTTAATCAAATAGATTTATCTGGTTGGTTGGGCTGGGCAGCAAAAAATTAATTACTGACCTAAGCCCGACCTGGCTGGGCACGCGCGCGTGTGGTCCAGTCCAAGTCCGTGTAGGTCCTCACCCTTCACAAAAACTTGGGTGCCCCTTGGGGCCTAACCCAACTTGAACATAAGCCTATATAAACTACAAGTGTAGATACCTAATTTTGTCAGGACCCTGATGATGTTTAGATTGCAGAAAATCTCTTCTCATGCTATAGGTGGTACTCTAAGACTTTGTTTAAGAGGTTAAGCACAAAAAATCAATTCGAAAAAAGTCAACCTTAGAAAAGTCAACCCTAAAAAGACAACTATGAAAAAAGTCAATCCTCATTCAAGATCAAGATTCAAAGTTTAATTGAACAATGGTGAAAGAATTTTGATAATCCGAGGTTTACAACGAGAGATGGAGTCTGGAAGATGGGTTATGGAGATTTAGTGGAAAGGAAATCCTAATTCGATAAATTTGGGGAAAAGTGCTTAAATGATCAAATTGGTCAAAATTGGAGTTTCTGAATGGAATATAATCAATGACTACGGGTATTGGAAGGCCATTTGGAAGCAAAACTAAAAGAAGGGTCAATATTGGAAGGAGATCGAAAATTAAGGTTTTTGGTGAATTTTTGTGAAATTGGGGAAAACTACAGAAATGGTCCGATTCGGTAAAATTAAAGTCCCTAATTGATGAAGAGTGGGTAAACAAAGATAGCCCAAGGTTCAGTTTCAAGTAATTCCGAGAAAAGAGTCGGTTGGAGGAAAAACAAAGAAACGGGGAAATTTTCGATATTGGAAAAAGGAGAAATCAAATCGGAGGGGAATTTGATCGTAAAAAGTAGGCATTTTTGGACCAACTCCAATTCAATATATAGCAAAGGCCTAGAAAAAGAAAATCTGAAAATCGGACTTGTTTTGTGTAAAACCGAGGCTTCGGAGGTTAAAGGGCAATCTTGGAAAATTCAGGAAAAATGGCAAATGAGCTCGAAAAATTACCAAAACTTTCAGATCTCAATAATATATCATTTGGAAGAGATCGACGAAGAAAAATCCAGAATCGAAGCTCATTTGAAGAATGGCAAAGTTCGTGCCCACTAAGTTGAGATTCCAGAAGATAAATCCGGGAAAAATAGCAAATGAGCTCGAAAAATTATGAAAACTTTTAGATCTCAATTTTATATTATTTTGAATAGATTGGAGAAGAAAAATCCGGAATCGGAGCTCGTTTGAAAAGTGACAAAAGTTCAGGTGCACTAAGGGCAATTTTGGAAGATAAATCCGAGAAAATAGCAAATGGGCTCGGAAAATTATGAAAACTTTTAGAACTCAATTTTATATTATTTAGGAAGTATTGGAAAAAGAAAAATCGAATTTGGAGTCCGTTTGCAATTTAATCGAGTTTGGGGGGGGCTAAAGTGCAATTTTACCGAAGAAATTGAAGAGGGTCATTTTTGCAATTTAAAAAAATAGAGAGAGGGCTGGAATTTGAAGGGCCATTCGGCCAACCCATGAAGAGGATAAATTTTGCTGAGTTCTTTCATCCAAAGGCCAAAAATGGATAGTGAGGTGGTTATTTTTGATGAAGCCTTTGTGATTTTGCCACATAGTGAAATGAATGAAGAGGAAAAATGTCAACATTATGGTTACATAGTTTAGGACAGCTGTATTAGTTAGGGGCTGATCACTTAATCTAAGGGTGGTAAATTCACATTTTTAGCATGTCTGATTAGTGGCCTTTAGATCAAATTAGCTAGGAAACAAATGACAACATCCTTACACTATAGAGACCATTCTGCTACCACTTTTAGAAGGGGGCTTTCATTTTCAAGGGGGTTCTTTTGGCTGATCATTTTTCATTGTGGAGCAATAGCTATGTGTAGAAAAGCAAAGAAAAATTTAGAAGAGAAGAAAGATTGAAAGATAGCTTTGAAAGATAGCCTTTTGGCACTTAACTCTTGCATTTTTCTTTCTTTTTCCATACTTGATTTGCTGATTTTCCATGAGATTTTGCTATTTCTTGTTGTTTTTGTTATGAAATAAAGGTTTTTAAAACTTTCTCTTAAGCCTCCTATCTTGTGTTTTCATGGGAAAAAATCAAAAAACAAAATTTTTTTCCCTACTTTTTCATGGTGGCCGAACCCCCCTTGGTGTGATTGCCTTGTGTTTGATTTATTTCCTATTTTGGTTGTGGTATGTTAGCTTGTTTTGATGTTTTTGCTTTCTAAAATAATCAAGATATGGAGATTTTTTTAACCTTCTTTACTTGTCCTTATTTTTCTCATTTTCTCATTTATTTTCATGTATGCTTGCTTTATTTACTAACTTTAATTTTCTGTTTTCACTATGTCAAGTTGTTTATGCTTTGTGTTATTTCCATACCATGTGTTTGTGTATTTGCCTAGTTATATCTTTGCATTTTCATCATGATTATTCGACTAACATGTTTCCGTTTAGGTCTTGCACATTTACTATGCCATGTGTTTGTGTTATTGCCTTGCTAGGATTTCACATGTTGATTAGAGGTCCATTCGGTTTCCATCTTATTTGCCTTGTGCATTTGCATTTTCATCTTGTTTAGTTGCCATGCTTTCATTCATTCTTTGCATCTTTATGCCATGATATTGTGTATTTGATTTGCCATGCCATATGTTTGTGTTATTGTGTAACACCCTGTCCGAATAATCTACCTAAAATCCGGCAGAGTTTCCTTTCTATCTCAACCATAAACCTTCCTGCAAATAACACTCAATTCATATCCTCAACCAGCAATATTTCTCAATACTATTATCACATATATCCATCATATTCAAAAATTATCCATGATCAATTTATTCTCAAGTCAAAACATACTGATCTACTGTCTCATATCTTCAAATGTATACATATAATATATCCAAAAGTAAACCTATCTCAGCAAGGTTTACTAGATAAAAACATTAAAAGATCAAGACTTCAATAACTTTTTACTATGATGCCCACCACGTCAAAATACTATTTGAAGCAAAAAAATAGAGGAAGGTTGCAATCCCAACACCTAACTATCACCTGAAAATGAGAATATGAAATGGTGAGACATATGAATATCTCAGTGAGTAAACAACTTTTAAAACATTTGAAAACTATGATTATAATCCTTTAAAACATAATAGACATTTTCAAAATAAATAATAATAAAATCATAATGAGTAATTCAAAGACGTAGAAAAGTTTTCAAATGTATAACAATATTATAATATTAAATCAATGAATAAAATCTGTAAAGTAAATCAAGTTCCGTATAATTGGGCTCCAACTTTCTGTCCTGCATAAGAGTACATCCATGAAATAACCAAGCAATATCCATGTAGGCATACTAGTAGCCGGCCCCAAAGGCCAATACCACCATAGGACGCCCCAAAGGCATATGTGTTACTATGATGTGCCCCCAAAAGGCAAATATAATGGGATAGGGACTCTGGAGGTGGCTCCCACCACAAAGGCGTAGCACGCAGCTCCCATACCCCAGAACAATATCACAGAATAGGGACTCTGGAGGTGGCTCCCGCCACAAAGGCGTAGCACGCAGCTCCCGTATTCCGGTCTAATATCACGGAATGGGGACTCTGGAGGTGGCTCCCGCCACAAAGGCGTAGCACGCAGCTCCCGTATTCCGGTCAAGGAAATAATCTCATACATTAAGTCAGGTGGAGCCAAAACCATGTACGTCAAATTCTATGTAAAATCATATTTCATAAATCAACCAACTTACTCGATATAATATTTCTTGAAATAAAAATACTTTAATAACAAATAAATTCATATGATTAAATATCGTATTTACCTTTAATACGTAAAATAAATATTACGCTAAAAAAAATATATATAAATATATATAATTATATTTAAATAAATTTCAAATAACTATAGTTGTCGTCTACTCACAATCCTTGAGATGATCTCACTGTACACCTCGACCTGAAACTTCGGGATCCATAGGTGACGTCGGATCTACGTGGCCTAAAGATTAACAATAATTAGTATCTATACATGCTCAAAGCATTACACAATTTTGAATGCAAATTAAGTCTCATAATCTTCCCTCAAGGTCAATACTAATTCCTCATACTCAAAACAACATATCCCAAATTTTTAATATCATTTCTATAATCATTTTCTCCAAATATTCAACTCCATATTCATGTCCTTATCAAATTCCTTTCTAGTATTCCATGCCTTAGAGATTTTCATAATCCATAACCATCAATAGTACTATATTTCTCTTAAGCAATAAATTCCTTAATATCAAGTTAGATTAAAAAATCATAACTTGAGTTTGGTAAGGAATTTGGAGGTGATTCCAATTGTTTTATTTCAACCAATATATCTAACTTATGAATAAAATAACTAACTTATACAACTAGAACAAAATCTTGATCAAATTTGATAAATCCCGAAACCATGCTGAAACAGGGGTCACACTGAACAGTCAACTTCACCGAATTTTATCTTTTTAACCGCTTATCGGTTTTGGGTGATTCAAAAACCAAAATTCTCGTATTGAAGTCTAGTTTCTAGGAAAAATATCAAAAAAATATAAACCCAACTGTGCCGAACCCAGAAAATCCGAATAGCAAGCATGCTCAGATTCCCCTGTTTTGCTTTTTCTTTCCATTTTCTTGTTCATGCTTTCAAATCCT
The DNA here is from genome assembly GCA_030761205.1 of Fremontodendron californicum. Classification (NCBI taxonomy): domain Eukaryota; kingdom Viridiplantae; phylum Streptophyta; class Magnoliopsida; order Malvales; family Malvaceae; genus Fremontodendron; species Fremontodendron californicum. The sequence goes on from JAULJL010000033.1 coordinate 2,457,873, forward strand.
TTTAATACATACCAAAAATGAGTAAAATTCATACTTAATAGATGGATTTCAGACCTTAACATGTTTATGGAGCAAAGATCTTAGCATGCTTAAGTAGAATATCTAAAGAAAATGAAGAATTTATCAAGAAACTAACCTTGGATGTAATTGTTGTTGAGATTATGGTGGAATACTTGAAGAGAAATTTGAGAGAGAGAGAGGATGGGAGTGGCCGGCTGCCACTTGAAGAAGAGAAGCAGAATTCTAGTGTTTTCGGGAGAGAAAGATGAAGATAAGTGATATTTTGTTTTGTTTTTGGGATAATTGCATATTAGTCCCTCAACTTTTTATAAATAACCATTTAGCCCCTAAACTTTTTTAATACGTTCATTTTGATCCTTTCTTCTTTTATTTCCTTCACTTATAACTTCTTACAAATTTCCAAGTTTGTCCTTAAAAATTTTCGGGATTTAACTTTACATGATTATACGTAACCTCGGTTGTTACAACTTATCCCCCTTAGAAAAATTTCGTCCTCGAAATTTACTTACCAACTTGATTGAACAAGTGAGAATATTGAGTCCGCATATCTTCGTCCCTTTCCCATATAGCTTCTTCATATGAATGATTCCTCCAAAGAACTTTCACTAATGGAATAGTCTTAGTCCTTAGAACTTGGTCCTTTCTATCCAAAATCTCAACCGGCTGCTCTTCATAAGTTAAATTTTCCTCAATTTCCATAGGTAAGTCCTTCAATATATGTGAAGAATCGAAAATGTACTTTCGGAGCATAGAAACATGGAACACATTATGAATTCATGACAATTCTTCTGGTAAGGACAATCTATAAGCAATTGGGCCAATCCGTTCAATGATCTCATACGGCCCTATATATCGAGGACCCAACTTTCCTCGTCTTCCAAACCGGATTACTCCCTTCCAAGGAGTCACTTTCAAAAATATCATATCACCAACTTCAAACTCTAAATCTTTTCTCCAATTATCTGCATAGCTCTTTTGTCGATCTTGAGCTATTTTTATCTTTTCCCGAATTACCTTAACTTTGTCTGCAGTCATCATAACAATTTCTGGACCTAGTAATTTCCTTTCATCTGTATCATCCCAACACACCGGAGTTCTGCACTTCCTTCCATATAAAGCTTCAAACGGAGCCATGTCGATGCTGGACTGATAACTATTGTTATACGCAAATTCTGCTAGAGGCAAGTGTTCATCCCAGTTTCCTTTGAATTCCATAATACAAGATCTGAGCATATCTTCCAAAATTTGAATTGTCCGTTCAGATTGCCCATCTGTCTGAGGATGAAAAGCAGTACTGAACTTGAGTTTAGTGCCCATAGCATTCTGCAAACTTGGCCAAAATTGAGATGTGATTTGGGGGTCTCGATCAGATACAATCGATACTGGGGCACCATGTAACCTAACAATTTCATTCACATAAAGTTTAGCCTATCTTTCCATGGAAAAAGTCTTCTTGACTGGCAAAAAGTGAGCTGATTTTGTCAGACGATCAACAATCACCCAAATGCTGTCATAACCAGACTGTGTTCTTGGCAATCCCGAAACGAAATCCATAGCAATATCTTCCCACTTCCATTGAAGAATAGGTAGGGGGTTCAATTTCCCAGAAGGTTTTTGATGCTCGGCTTTAATTTATTGGCATACCAAGCATCTAGAAACAAACTCAGCTATGTCTCGTTTCATACCTTGCCACCAATAATGTTCTCTTAAGGTTCGATACATCTTCACGCTACCGGGATGTAACGCATATGGTGCATTATGAGCTTCCTCCAAAATCACCTTCCGGAGTTCTTCATCCTGAGGCACACAAAGCCTATTTTTCATTATCAGTACATCCTCATCTTTTATTTGAAAGTCAGTCCTCACACCGTCCCTTACTTCTTGTTTTAACTTTACCAACATAGGGTCATTATTTTGTGCTTCATGTATCCAATCAATATGAATCGGTTTAACCTTCAAGTGGGCTATCAGGAGATTATTCTCATCAATCATCAATTCTAAAGGTAAAGACTTCAACTCATTTTGTAAGGGTTTCTGAATTGCTCGGATATGAGCAAGAGAACTAGAAGACTTTCTACTAAGAGCATCGGCCACTACATTGACCTTTCCTGGGTGATAGTCAATTACACAGTCATAATCTTTTATCAATTCCAACCATCTCCGTTGCCTCAAATTTAATTCTTTCTGATCCATCAGATATTTCAGACTCTTATGATCAGTGTAGATTGTACATTTTTCTCCAAATAAATAATGCCTCCAAATTTTCAGTGCAAACACCACTGCCGCCAACTCCAAATCATGAGTGCGATAGTTTTGCTCATGTTGTTTCAGTTGTCGAGAAGCATAAACTATCACCTTCCCATGTTGCATCAAAATGCAACCCAAACCTCACCTCGAGGCATCACTGTATACCACAAAGCTTCCAGTCCCTGATGGTAGTGTAAGAACTGGTGCTGTGGTCAATCTACACTTGAGCTCTTGGAAAGCTTGCTCACATTCATCAGTCCACTCAAAATTAGCATGATTCCTTGTTAGCTTTGACAAAGGAGAGGCAAACATGGAAAATCCTTCCATGAATCTTCGATAGTACCCTGTCAATCAAAGAAAGCTCCTAATTTCTGTGACATTAGTGGGTCTTTCCCAAGCAACTACAGTTTCTATCTTTTGTGGATCCACAAAAATCCCTTTCTCAGATTTCACACTTGGAAAATTTAGCATAAAGTTGCTTTTCACGCATAGTCTGCAACACCGTTCTCAAATGGCTTACATGATCATCCTTATTCCTGGAATAAACTAGGATGTCATTGATGAAAACAATAACAAACTTATCTAAGTAGGGCCGAAACACCCTATTCATCAAATCCATAAAGACTGCAGGTGCATTAGTTAGCCGAAAAGGCATAACTAAGAATTCATAATGACCATATCGAGTTCTAAAAGCAGTCTTTGGAATATTATATTCTTTAATCTTCAATTGATGATAACCCGATCTTAGGTCTATTTTGGAGAACAAACTTGCACCTTGCAACTGATCAAACAAGTCATCAATCCTTGGCAAAGGATACTTATTCTTAATGGTGACCTTGTTCAGTTGCCGGTAGTCGATACATAATTGTAAAGATCCATCCTTTTTCTTTACAAATAAAACCGGTGCTCCCCATCGTGAAGTACTAGGCCGAATAAAACCTCTGTCAACTAGGTCTTGCAACTACACTTTCAATTCCTTTAGCTCCGAAGGTGCCATTCTTTAGGGTGCCTAAGAATAGGAGCACTGCCAGGGATTAAGTCGACAGTAAACTCCAATTCCCTGTCAGGGGGTAAACCAACCAATTTTTTTTTTTAAAAGATCTCAGGAAACTCTTTGACCACAGATATAGTTTCCAACTTTGCCTCATGTATATCCTGGTTAATCACATAAGCAAGGTATCTGAATACCCTTTCTGCAAGTATCTATTGGCTGCCATCTTGGAGATAAGGCAAGAAGGTAAAACTTTCATTTCTCCTTGAAAGGTAAACTCTAAGTCTCCCGACTTCTTAAAAGTCACAGTTTTGGAAAAAAACAATCTATTACTACATTGTTTGCTAGTATCGATGGAGCAAATTCTGATAGTTCACTGAATTTTTGCTCATACTCTACTACTGACATACCACCCTGTTTTAAATTCATAAACTCAGTCCATTTCTTTTCCCGCAAGGCCCGAGAATAGTATTTTTGTTCAAACTCTCTTCGAAAATCTGCCCAGGTTATGGCAGGACGTCCAGCATACCTTTGCACTGTAGTTTTCCACCATGTGTGTGCATGATCCTCCAAAAATTGCACCGCACATAGTAACCTCATAGGCTCAGGAATCTGAAGAGTAATGAAAGTAGTCTCAATTTTTTGTAGTCATGACCAGGCTAAATCTGATTCCAAAGAACCCGTTAAAATCTTGCAACCCATATTCTTAAGACCTTTACAGTAATCAACTATCCCCTTTTTAGTAGGGGCAGTCAAAGCGGGAATTACTCTTCCCAAGGCCGCAACTGCCTTAGCTAAATTAAGATTAGCTGCTGGGGTGCTGCTGAGGGTGCAGCAATAGAAGATGAACCAGCAACTAAAGCTTGTTCTCTAATTTGCTCATCAGTATTCTTATTTCTATTCCTATCCTTATTTTGGGCTAGGGGATTGATTCTAGGCCTTCCTCTTCGACGTGGTGGCATCGTGTCTGATTTCTTACACAAGTGACAATATTTTAATACTTCAACAAACAGTTCCTAAGTCTACAGGACCTATAACCTTGCTCTGATACCAAATTGTAACACCCTGTCCGAATAATCTACCTAAAATCCGGCAGAGTTTCCTTTCTATCTCAACCATAAACCTTCCTGCAAATAACACTCAATTCATATCCTCAACCAGCAATATTTCTCAATACTATTATCACATATATCCATCATATTCAAAAATTATCCATGATCAATTTATTCTCAAGTCAAAACATACTGATCTATTGTCTCATATCTTCAAATGTATACATATAATATATCCAAAAGTAAACCTATCTCAGCAAGGTTTACTAGATAAAAACATTAAAAGATCAAGACTTCAATAACTTTTTACTATGATGCCCAACACGTCAAAATACTATTTGAAGCAAAAAAATAGAGGAAGGTTGCAATCCCAAGACCTAACTATCACCTGAAAATGAGAATATGAAATGGTGAGATATATGAATATCTCAGTGAGTAAACAACTTTTAAAACATTTGAAAACTATGATTATAATCCTTTAAAACATAATAGACATTTTCAAAATAAATAATAATAAAATCATAATGAGTAATTCAAAGACGTAGCAAAGTTTTCAAATGTATAACAATATTATAATATTAAATCAATGAATAAAATCTGTAAAGTAAATCAAGTTCCGTATAATTGGGCTCCAACTTTTTGTCCTGCATAAGAGTACATCCATGAAATAACCAAGCAATATCCATGTAGGCATACTAGTAGCCGGCCCCAAAGGCCAATACCACCATAGGACGCCCCAAAGGCATATGTGTCACTATGATGTGCCCCCAAAAGGCAAATATAATGGGATAGGGACTCTGGAGGTGGCTCCCACCACAAAGGCGTAGCACGCAGCTCCCATACCCAGTATAATATCACGGAATAGGGACTCTGGAGGTGGCTCCCGCCACAAAGGCGTAGCACGCAGCTCCCGTATTCCGGTCTAATATCACGGAATGGGGACTCTGGAGGTGGCTCCCGCCACAAAGGCGTAGCACGCAGTTCCCGTATTCCGGTCAAGGAAATAATCTCATACATTAAGTCAGGTGGAGCCAAAACCATGTACGTCAAATTCTATGTAAAATCATATTTCATAAATCAACCAACTTACTCGATATAATATTTCTTGAAATAAAAATACTTTAATAACAAATCAATTCATATGATTAAATATCGTATTTACCTTTAATACGTAAAATAAATATTACGCTAAAAAAGTATATATATATAAATATATATAATTATATTTAAATAAATTTCAAATAACTATAGTTGTCGTCTACTCACAATCCTTGAGATGATCTCACTGTACACCTCGACCTGAAACTTCGGGATCCATAGGTGACGTCAGATCTACATGGCCTAAAGATTAACAATAATTAGTATCTATACATGCTCAAAGCATTACACAATTTTGAATGCAACTTAAGTCTCATAATCTTCCCTCAAGGTCAATACTAATTCCTCATACTCAAAACAACATATCCCAAATTTTTAATATCATTTCCATAATCATTTTCTCCAAATATTCAACTCCATATTCATGTCCTTATCAAATTCCTTTCTAGTATTCCATGCCTTAGAGATTTTCATAATCCATAACCATCAATAGTACTATATTTCTCTTAAGCAATAAATTCCTTAATATCAAGTTAGATTAAAAAATCATAACTTGAGTTTGGTAAGGAATTTGGAAGTGATTCCAATTGTTTTATTTCAACCAATAAATCTAACTTATGAATAAAATAACTAACTTATACAACTAGAAAAAAATCTTGATCAAATTTGATAAATCCCGAAACCATGCTGAAACAGGGGTCACACTGAACAGCCAACTTCACCGAATTTTATCTTTTTAACCGCTTATCGGTTTTGGGTGATTCAAAAACCAAAATTCTCGTATTGAAGTCTAGCTTCTAGGAAAAATATCAAAAAAATATAAACCCAACTGTGCCGAACCCAGAAAATCCGAATAGCAAGCATGCTCAGATTCCCCTGTTTTGCTTTTTCTTTCCATTTTCTTGTTCATGCTTTCAAATCCTTTTAATACATACCAAAAATGTGTAAAATTCATACTTAATAGATGGATTTCAGACCTTAACATGTTTATGGAGCAAAGATCTTAGCATGCTTAAGTAGAATATCTAAAGAAAATGAAGAATTTATCAAGAAACTAACCTTGGATGTAATTGTTGTTGAGATTATGGTGGAATACTTGAAGAGAAATTTGAGAGAGAGAGAGGATGGGAGTGGCCGGCTGCCACTTGAAGAAGAGAAGCAGAATTCTAGTGTTTTCGGGAGAGAAAGATGAAGATAAGTGATATTTTGTTTTTTTTGGGATAATTGCATATTAGTCCCTCAACTTTTTATAAATAACCATTTAGCCCCTAAACTTTTTTAATATGTTCATTTTGATCCTTTCTTCTTTTATTTCCTTCACTTATAACTTCTTACAAATTTTCAAGTTTGTCCTTAAAAAATTTCGGGATTTAACTTTACATGATGATACGTAACCTCGGTTGTTACATATTGCCTTGCTACATTTCTTTAACATGCTCATGACCATTCGGCTACTACTAGGATTTTTGGCCTTGTGCTTTTTCATTTTCATCTTCATTTTTTGTATGTGATTACCATGCTTTCATTCATGCTTTGCATCATCATGCCATGAGATTGTGTATTGGTTGTGCCATGTTCATGCTTTATTATTATGTTCATTTGGTCATTATATGTTCATATTAAATCTATGCATGTTTATATGTCATACTAGTCATTAGGACATCTTTGTATTGCCATACATTGTCATGACATTTTAGGCATTAGGTCATTTTTGTATTGCCATGCATTTTCATGCTTCTTAGTATTAGGTCATCTTGTATTTCCATGCATGTTTCATGGTCATTAGGTCTAGGGTATTTATTTCCATGCATTTTCATGCATATTAGGTCTAGGGTTGAATTTATTGCCATGCACATTTCATGTTAGGCATTAGGTCATCTTTTATGCCATGCATTTTCTACGTCATTTAGGCATTAGGTCATGCATTTCATGCATTTAACTTGACGTTTGTTCATGCATTTCATATCATCCCACTTGATTTTTGACTTAAGCCAATCAATGGCTCAAAGCCAAGCTCACATGAGCATGCTTGTGATAAATTAAGATGTTGTCAAGTTGGATTTTCTACCTTTGTGATTTTTTTTCATTAGGCAATCCTTGTCCAAATTTTTAAAAAAATTTATTACTGTTTGTAGGTTTTTGGAGGAGTCTCCAACATTTTTATTTTGATTTTTGAGTGAATTTATCAAAGGTTTAAAAATGCTTTTTGGCTAAACAGTTTTTCACCCAGTGTTCTGACTTTCGTGATTTTTCTGGTAGGTTATCCTTAGTCTAAAACTTAAGCTAATTTTTTCTCATAGAGTTCTACCTATTATGAGTCACCCAATTTCTTTTTTTAGATTTTTTTGAAAATTTAAAAATAGGTAAAAAAATCACGTTTTAAAACTGGACAGAAAAGTCATATTTGATTTCAAGAAGAAAATAATTTTCTGTTTTGGCTAAGGTATTAATAGAGGGCTGATTTAGAATCTTAGCCACTGCCCTAGGTTGATTTCTAAGTCATTTTAATCCTAAATATGATTTTATAAAGCTCGGGTCAAAGGTGGTCAAGTCCGGGTTTTCAAAGTTAGGAAAATAGAGCCTTTTTAAAGGGAATTTCAGCTATAGTGCCATTTTCATCCAAAAATTTTCAAATTGTTTTCAAACCAATCTCAAAGTATTTTTGATTTAGAAAATTTGATTTAATGTCTTTTCCTAAAGTAGCTGGATATTTTTTAGATATACGGATTTCCTTATTCAAAGGAATCAATACACTTTCATACATTGCATTTTTCATGTTCATACATATTATATGGTATATTGATTTTTAATATGAATATTTCTATGGTAATGTTATTATTTTGATTTTTATTGCATAATGTTATATTGATTGTTATATGGTTGTGAATATTTTATGTTATTCTATGCTCCTTACTTAGTCATTATTTATTTTTTCATATCATTTAGAATTTATTATATTCATGCATTGCCTTTTTTTATTTTCATGCATATTTTATTATAATGTTTTTATGTTTTTATCATGTCATGTTATTAAATTATGCTATGTCATTTAGATTATATCATGTCATTTAGAATATACTATGTCACTTAGATTATATTATGTCATTTAGAATATACCATGTCACTTAGATTATAATATTTCATTTAGAATATACTATGTCACTTAGATTATATCATGTTGATAAGTTCATAAAATATATATTTTATGCCTTTCTACCTTAAATTTTTGTTATGTTTTCGATCTTTATCTTATTTTCTTATATTATGTTTTTGAATTTTAGGAACAGTAAGGAGAATGAAGTCAAAAGATGTCAATAATAATGGTAAATAGTTTGCAAAATTATAATCACAAGATGGAAGAAGACTCGAGAGTAAAAAAGATCAATTTTTGGTTGCAAAGCAAGAAGGTAGATTTGACCTCTGGAGCTTGTTACAAGGAAATCATGATGTTAAAGTCCTTATTTGAAGAAACTTCCTCTTGACTTTTGAAGCTGACTTGACTACCTTTCCAACGATAGTTTACACGCCCAAATCGGACAAGAAATAAGCATCCAAATCAGCTGACGAAGTGAAGGAAGGTGTGTCAAAAAAATAGAGACAGAAGCTCGGCGCCGCGGCGCCCAAAAAGATCGCAAAATCGGGAAAACAGCCCAAAAACGTGATTTTTCAGCCCCTAACCTTACTTGTGTGGCAAGGACTTGTTCCCAGGGTTTTAAAACTATATAAATACCATCTTTTGAGCCACAAACTATATATCTTTTGAGGAGACTTCAGGAACATCATTCTTCTTCTTCTTCTTCTCCATTCTTTTATTTTCTTTTTAGTTTTATGTATATGTTAACTATGCCTATGCTAGGCTAAACTTCTTTTTGGTTAAGGGTGATTTCAAAACCCTAGAACATGTTGTGTAATTGATTTTGAGATTCTATCTATCATTAGTTTTCTATCAAAGTTGCTTGTGTTATTCTTTAAGAATTGTTCATGATGTTGTCTTGATTTGTTTAGGTTGCAAACTAGATATACCTTGATAATTATCTAATGCTAGTTTAGGAGTCTTGATCGTGTAATTGTCTTGATTTCCTATTCATAAGTGGCAATTTGTGATTGATGATTATGGTAAAGTTTTCGCTAATTGCAAAGTGGAACATAACCTAAGTTAAACAATTCATGTTCATGCTTTTGTTGCTTAGATCAACCTATCTTTCTCATCATAAAGCTGCTGTCAAATTAAATTTAGAGATGTTTATCCTAAGTTGTTTAATAGTTAGAGATTAAGTAGTGGCGTTCGTCCTGCTTAACGACGAACTAAGGAAGGATTTGGGTAACACGGGATGTTGTTATCTACGGTTGTTAACTTTGATAGCTAATTGATGTTGATAGATCTGAATTTGATTCTTAATGATGTCTAGTGATGGAGAATGAACCTTTAGCCATATTTCTCACATTTGATTATTTCTTATTTACTTTTTTTTTTATACTTTTATTGTTTGCTTTAGTTTAAACTGATTTAAAAAATCCCCCTTTACTTTGTTTTCTTTGAATTTAATTATAAACTAATAATTTATAAACTAAAACCCAATCCCTGAGGACTCGACCCTTGCTAACTACCATATTTACAATTGATCTTTTTAGTGCAAGGTTTAATAAAGATACACTCTTTTGGGTGCATCACATGTAATTAGGTTATACTATGTCATTTATATTTTTCTATGTAATTTTTACTATGTCATAATGTTCTTATTCATCTATTAAAAATATATTTTAAAAAAGGTAATGATTTTTAATAAAAATAAAGATATTCCCGAGTTAAAATAATTCATGAGTTCTCTGCCGGGTTTATTGGGGAGGATATCATCAATTATCATTAGTAAAGGAATATCTTTCCTTCAAAAAATGAAAATGACTCGGAGACTTTTCAAATAAACAAAAATTTCTATATTTTGCCGATTTTGTCGGGGAATATAGGAAAATTTTGAATTAATAAATTCTAGATTATTTTCAATTAAAATGGAATTATTTTTCTTTAAATTGGGAATTATTTTAAAATACCAAATTTAAAATCGACTTTTTTACCGAGACTTGAGATAACATACGATTACTAAGGTACCGTTTTATACGGGCGTTGTGGGGGTGCTAATCCTTCCCCGAACGTAACCGACTCCTAAACCCGCTTATTTGATTTCTTTGGTTTAAAAACGCAGACTTGAAATTGGTTTTAAAAATGTTTTAATTAATTTTAAAATGTTTTACAAAACCGGTTTTATTAGGTGGCTGATCACACCTAGCCAAAAAATATTGGTGGTGACTCCATGTCATTTTTCGAGGTTGTTTTCAAACTCTCATTTTATTTCAAGAGGAATTAAGTCGTCTTTCCCTCTGTTTTCCCCAATGTCACACTTAGCGAATAAAGTCTCGCGATGAGACTTGTTATTTTTTAGGTTGCGACAACAAGAATAAGCTATGTGAAACCAATGTAGGATTCCACACCAAGCTAAACTTCATAATTTTATTCCTTTTCAAGTGGGTGTTTATGAGATAAAATTCTTATTCAATAATGATATCACCGTGTATCTACTTATTACAACCTACATATTCATATATGTATTTCATATTTATACATTATAAATTAATTGATATCCAACAATCCCCTACATGAATGGAAATTGTTTGATTAAAACGACAAACTGACTCGGAATATGGAGAGAATAACTTTGAAGTAAAATTGCTTCAGGATAGGTAGCTTTTGGCTTTAAACCTTCCATAGTGACAACTATCGGATTTACTCGGCTAACTAGTGAACATGATGTCTTGAACTATTCAGCCTTTCGTGTGAACCCAGACAATAGGTATCACACAATTTCTCTTCGAACATCTTTGATTCTCACTATTGTGTTCATTTTGGCCCTGAAAATGTCATGGTTTCTATGAATACTCTAGAGAATTTAGCCTGATCAATTCTCATAAAAATGATCACGTTTCTTACTCATAAGTTATTTCTTATGAAGAGTATCTTGTAATACCCCACCAGATTTTATCTAGCTATAAAAATCATTAAAATAATAGCTTATCCTAACTTCTTTGCAAGCAACACTAATTCATCATAGGAATGGATAAGAGTGTTTAACTCTTCTAGTACTCACACTAAGTTAACATAATTCGGTTTTCCCTTTAAACCTATATCTTGGGATCTCCAGTCAACTAGGTTGGGTTGCCATTATGTAATTTTTCTTAATTTATAGGCATAAAATCCATTCCCTCAATGATTTATATACTTGCTCTCTTGTTAAACCTTTCGTATGCGGAACCGCAATATTATCCTTTGATTTTACATAATCAATAGAGATAATTCCATTTGCGAGCAACTGTCTTACGGTATTATGTCTTTGACGAATATGTCGAGATTTACCATTATACAAACTACTCTGTGCCCTACCAATTGTAGATTGGCTATAGTAATGTATACAAATTACAGACACAGGTTTCTGCCAACATGGAATATCTTCTAAAAAATTTCGAAGCCATTCTGCTTCTTCTCCAGCTTTATCTAAAGTTTTAAATTAAGATTCTATAGTGGATCTAGCAATACATGTTCGTTTAGAAGATTTCTAAGACACTGCAGCTCCTTCTATAGTAAAGATAAATCCGCTAGTGGATTTTGAATCTTTAGTATCGGATATCTAATTTGGATCACAATACCCTTCAAGCACAACTGGATATCTTGTATAATGCAGTCCATAACTTGAGGTGTATCTCAAATATCTGAGTACCCTTACTATGGCCTTCCAGTGATCCTTTCCAAGATTACTTGTAAACCTACTCAGTTTGCTAACTGAGTATGCTATGTCTAGTCTTGTGTAGTTCATGAGATACATGAGACTACCAATTTCCGCTTATATTCTATTTGAGATATTGCGTCACCAATATTTTTCCTTAGATGTAAATTAACATCTACGGGTGTTTTGGCTATATTGTTATCATTCTTATTGAATTTTTCAAGAATCTTATTTACATAATGATCTTAAGTTATGACTATGCCATCTTGTATTTTAGAAATTTTAATTCCTAAAAACACATCTGCTACACCCATATCTTTCATATCAAACTTACTGGTCAACCAAGCTTTGGTAGTTTTAATGATCTCATCATTACTGCCTAAGATCAACATATCGTCTACATGTAGATAAACAATGACATATCCCTTATTCGTATTTTTTATGTATATGCATTTATCGTATTCATTAATACGAAAACCATTTGACAACATTGTATTGTCAAATTTTTGATGCCATTGTTTAGGTGCTTGTTTTAAACCATATAATGATTTAACAAGCTTACACACCTTCATTTCTTGTCCCAGAACATTAAACCCTTTAGGTTGCTCCATATAGATTTCTTCGTCTAAATCTTCATTCAGAAAAGTTGTCTTAATATCAATTTTGTGTATTTTGAGATTGTTAAGAGCTGTTATAGCTATTAACATTGAATAGATTTTATTCTTGTAACTAGTGAATATGTATCAAAATAATCAAGTATTTCCTTTTGCTTGTATCATTTTATTACAAGTCGGGCTTTATATTTATCAATCGATCTATCTGCCTTCATCTTTCTCTTAAATATCCATTTGGATCCTAAAAGCTTATGCCCGTGAGGAAGATCCACTAGTTCTCATTTATGATTTTGCATGATGGATTCTATTTCATTGTTAACGGTCTCTTTCTAGAATGGAGCTTTTGGAGATGACATTGCTTTGTTAAAAATTTGAGGTTCATTTTCTAATAAATATGTTAGAAAATCCGAACAATAATTAGTTGTTACTTTAGCCCGTTTGCTTCTTCTGGGTTCCTTTTGTTCCTCTTCATCCATATGTGGATCACTACTCGAGGACTCATGAGTTCTCTTAGTAGTCTTATTTTCTTGTTTTTCCTTGTATGGAAGTATATCTTCAAAGAACGAAGCATTCCTTGATTCAATTATCGTATTGATATGAATATCAGGAATGTCCGACTCGTACACAAGAAAATGATAAGCAGCACTATTGTTTGCATATCCAATGGATACACAATCAACATTTTAGGTTTTATTTTGACCTTTTTAGGTGGAGGAACAGCTACCTTTGCAAGACACCCCACACTTTCATGTATTTATAGGATGGTCTTCAACCTTTCCATAATTCATATGGTGTCTTATCTGATTTCTTGTGGGATATTTTATTTAAACTATAATTATCTGTTAAAATAGCCCCCCCATAAGTTCTAAGGTAACCCTGAACTTATCAACAAAGCATTCATCATGTCTTTCAACATTCGGTTCTTGTGTTCTGCAATACCATTTTGTTGAGGTGAATAAGGAGTAGTGGTTTGATGGATGATACCATTTCTGAACAGAATTCATTAAACAATGAATCATATTCACCACCCCTATCACTTCTTATTATCTTAATTTTCTTGCTTAGTTGATTTTCGACCTCATTTTTGTAGAGCTTAAAAGCTTCCAAGGCCTCGTCTTTGCTTCTTAGCAAAAAGACATAACAATATCTTGTCCAATCATCAATAAAAGTAATAAAATACTTTTTAGCACCTCTAGTTTGCATAAATTTTAAGTCACAAATATCAGTGTGAACTAAATCTAGAGATTCACTACTTCTTTTATCGAATAGAAATGAGCCTTAGCCAATTTGGATTCCACACAAATTTAACATTTGTGATTTTTATCAATAACAATTTTCGAAAGCAAATCCAAATTGCTAATTCTTTGTAGGTCTTGTAATTTACATGACCTAATCTACCATGCCATAAATTAGAGGACTCAACCAAATAAACAGAAGAAATAGTTTTATTAATATTCTTGTTCTTTGGTACAACTGTCATTACATTGAGCTTAAAAAGCCCATCATATAGATATCCTCTACCCACAAACATGTCATTTTTAGTGAGTACAAACTTATCTGATTCAAATACAAGCCTAAACCCATTCTTGCTCAACAGAGAGCTGGAAACCAAATTCTTTCGAATTTCAGGAGCATGGACCACATTGTTCAAAGTTAGTTCTTTCCCGGAGGTCATCTTGAGCACCACCTTCCCATGACCTCGTACCTTGCAAACCGTAGAGTTTCCCATAAACAGTTGCTCATCATCAGCACCTTCTTTATACTAGGAGAAACTCTTACTTTCAGAACAAAAATGATAATTGGCCCCTGTATCAAATCACCAAGTCTTAGGGTTTTTCACCAAGTTCACTTGTGACACTACCAAAGCACACTTCTCACTTAATTCTCTAAACTCTTAAAAACCGTATATATATATATATATATATATATATATATATATATATATATATCAAGCTAAAAAGAAATTCTTCTTTTATTTCTTAGTGTAAAAAAAGAACTAAAAGTCAATCAATGAATTCATTAACTTTCCCCTTTTTTAACGTAAAGGTTAAAATAAGAAATAAAGAATTCTTTTAGCATAAAACTTCTCTTGGCTTGCCTCCTTTAAGGAACTAAGTAAATGGTGTTTTAATTTCTTTAAAACACTATCTTAAAAAGTAACTCTTACTTTTTAATTATCAAGTACCAGTCAACTACTAATTCTTAGTATGCTTGGCCGAATACACTTTTCATAGTGTCCAGGTTTGGTTTAGTTAAATCTCAGTCAGTAGAATTTAATTCTTAATTAAACTCTTCGAATATGAGAAACTTTTTCTCACTTTGTATAACTCAAATTTATCGACCAGGATAACTTATCTTATGACACGTCTACAATTAGACATTGACTACTTAAGAATAGCTTATCCACATTGTCTTGTTAAGGCATCTATATTTGGATTTCACAAATCCAAATTATGTCTTAACTTGCCTTAGTTGAATCTTATTCAATTAATTCCTCCATATTAACCTTTTATTCAATGAAGTCTTACTTAATTAAATCCCAAGCTTAAGCCAACAATTCTGTCTTTGTGTCTGACCCAATAGGTTCACAACGTATTGGTAATGCGTATAAATTAATCTAATTAATTTATACACATAGATCAAGAGAGGGATCTAGCAACCCATCATGACCACCCAAATGTTGAGAAGTCAACGTGACCTCATTGAAACCTTATAGTAATCATCCTATCAGTGTAATATGGTCCTTTCACCAAATATCCCGGAAAGCCCATGAGCATGGTGCAGTGTCTACTCATGTTCAATCCATATTAGTTCTTGCAGCTTATGGTTAACCTTATGAATTTAGAGAAACGATTTCTCCAAAATCCATCATGCTCTGGCCAGAGACTTTATTAAGTTAAACGAAGCCAATAACAGACGAGATATGTCTCCGATGTCACTTAGAGTGGTGAATCCTCTTTGGAGCACTCATCCATCTTCGTATGGTTCATGTCATACCCAAAACCACCCTACCATAAGCATCCCTTAATTTGGGACTCGTTCGTGACGGAACCAAAGTATGACACTCTCCATACAAGATGACCTGGTATCACAATTTCGAGGACTAATTTACACGACTGACACGTGATAACATTTCCATAGACACTTAAGTGACCATACCAAATAGAGTTCTTATAGCGGGCCATGTTCAGTGAACTTGTTCAACAGACAAGCACCTACATGTTATCCCAAGTATCCCTCATACTTCAACCCATGAGATCAGCTGCTTACTTCACAAGTAAAAAGGCTTAACATGTAATAGTCTTTGAGCATTGCTAATACCCCGTCTTAGCAATACGATGATCAAGAACAGTTTGAGGAACAAGGCTTTGATGCATAAGGATCTCACAATTATAACTCTTTATAATTCCTTTGCAAGGCCGTTACGTTCCATGGGCTTCATCCAATTAGTACTTAATAACTCTTTATCATCGTACTAACATGAAAGAAAACCTTGTATCACTAATGTATAGTGATGGTTTTGCATTATTAATTGTATATCCCTTGTCCAATCTAATTGCCTTGTGCGAATGTTCAACAACATTTCCCTTGGCTTCCATGGTCTGAACTTTAGCCCTGAACCACGATTATCCTTCTCGATTCTTAACCGAACAATCAAGTCCTTTAAGCTCATCTCCTTTCTCTTGTGCTTTAGATAGTTCTTGAAATCTTTCCACGAAGGTGGGAATTTCTCTATGAAAGTAGCCGTCTCAAATGATTCACTAAGAATCGTTCCTTCGATAGTAATTTCATAGAGGATCAATTGATACTCTTGGACTTGGCTGATCACAATTTTTAAGTCCACCATTTTGTATTCCAGAAACCTGCCAACCACAAACTTCTTCGCGCCGGCATCCTCGGTTCTGTATTTTCTTTCCAAGGATTCCCACAGCTCTGTCGCTATTTTGATTGGGCTATACACGTTGTATAATGTGTTCTCTAATCCGTTGAGGATATAATTATTGCATAGGAAGTTATAATGCTTCCATGCTTCCACCGAGGCTACACCCGTAGTATTACTCTCTCCTTCGTTGAGAATCGGAGCCTCCTCCTATAGGAAATGGGCTAGGTTGAGGGTGGTCAAATAGAACAGCATCTTTTGCTGCCAACATTTGAAGTCTAGACCACAGAACTTCTCGGGCCTCTCACCATGTGTAACATGTAGTGATTGTGGTGCTATAGGCACACTAACAGTACCAGTAAATCGTTCTGCCATCTATTATTCAAAAATAACAGGATCAACTAAATGTAATTTTTTATAACAAAATAATTACACTACTAATACAAAATTAGTTCACAATATATGTTAGTATATGTAATAAGAAATTTAACTATATATATCAATATATATATATATCATAAAACAGAGTAATTAAACTATATAACAAAATAATAATGATAATCGTCTTAAGGTTGTTGTTTAATATATACTAATTATAAACATATTGATATATATATGCAGAATTAAAAAAAAAATATAAAACAGATAACACTTTATAAGTAGTATTTAATATTACAAAGAATACTTACAGATTTGAAAAAATTATAAAAATCAAGTCAAGGTTGAACCTCTGACCTTAAGACGATTATTGCCTATCTATCAGGTGCTTACAGTATATTGCAACTCATTTCTAGGTTTCCTTGATAATGTTGTAGCCGAGAGCACACTCGAAACAACACAGCAAACCAAAAAATGGAAGTCTCTCTCACAAGGTAGAACACATAATAACGAAGGAAGAAGAGAAATTTTGTTCAGTGAATTAGTGAATTAAACAGGCATTGAAGTAGGTATTTATAGGAAATCAGAGGACTATTCGGAACAGTCAAACCAATTGGACAAAACCAATTCAGTCAACAGTCAGCACTGTTGGAAATGAACGGTTTGGTTTCGTCCGAACCAATTGATCATCCAACAACACTGTTGAAAAAAAAGGAACCGGTTCAGTCCTGGATCGAACGAGTGTGTCTTAATCAGACAGATTTATCTGGTTGGTCGGGCTGGGCAGCAAAATAATAATTACTGACCCAAGGTCAACCCAACCCAGTCTGGCTCGGCTCGGCGCTTGCGTGTATGGTCTAGCCCAAGTTCTTGTAGGTCCTCACCCTTCACAAAAATTTGGGTGCCCCTTGGGGCACAACCTAACATTGAACATAAGCCTATATAAACAACAAGAATAAGCTATGTGATACCAATGTATTATTCCACGCCAAGCTAAACATCAACCATTTTTATTCCTCTTCAAGTGGGTGTTTATGAGATCCATTTCTCATTCAATATTGATATCAATTGTGTACATAAATTATACACCGTGTATCTAATTACGATAACCTATGTATTCATATATGTATTTCGTATTTATACACACTATAAGTTACCTTGATATCCAATATATTTTTCAATTTTATGCAGATGCTGCTTCATAGGAATATGCAGATGCTGCTTCATAGAGTTCGAGCTCGAAAATTTACAAAAACCTCCATATCTTAATTTTATATTGTATGGAAGGCATTGGAGAAAGAAAATCCAGAATCAGAGCTTAAATGAAAAATGACAAAGTTTGGGTGCACTAACCCGAAATTCCAAAAGAAAATTCCGAAAAAATAGGAAATGAGCTCAAAAAAATATGAAAACTTCCAGATATCAAGTTTATATCTTTTGGAAGGTAGAAAAATATGGAATCAGAGCTCAAATGAAATAGGCGAAATTTGGGAGGCACTAAACCGAAACTTTTAAAGAAAATTCCAGGAAAAATAGGAAACGAGCTCGAAAAATTATGAAAAATTCCGGAACTGAGTTTTATATTGATTTGAAGGTATGGGAAAAGAAAAATCTCAAATTGGAGCTGATTTGAAAAAAGGCAAAGTTCGGGGAGGCCTAATCCACAATTTTAATGAAAAATCCAAAAAAATGGAAAACGAGCTCCAAAAATTATGAAAATCTCCAGAAATGAAGTTTATATTTATTTGGAGAGATTGGAGAAATAAAATCTAGATTTGGGGTCCGTTTGCAATTAAATTAAGTTTGGAGGCTAAAATGCAATTTTACCGAAGAAACCGAAAAGGGCCAATTTGCAATTTAAAAATGAGGAAATTGTTGGAACATACCAGGCTTTTCAGCTAGCTCATGATGGAATGAAGGTTGAGATTTGATTAATTTTATTCAATGGCCAAGATTAAATTGCAAGAAGACATTTTTAATCTTTGGTTAGTTCCTTTGTGATCATGCCAAGTGGCCTAGATATTTTGAAGAGAAATGAGCACATCCTTATCTCCTCTTGGCTGGAAAGTTCTGATCAAAGGGCGAAGATGAGGTTGCAAGATTGCATTTTTATTTTCTTTGGCTAGTATACCATGTGATGGTGCCACATGACTTTGATTTAAGAAAAGATGAGCACATCCTAGGGGGAAGGGGTAGCCGGCCAAGGCTTATAGAGAGAGGGAGATCTTTTATTTTTGGATATTAGTTAGTCATTTTACAAGGCAAGGGTAGTAGCTAACTTGGAGAAAAGAAATAAAATTTTTGAAGAGAAAGCAAGCTTGAAAGAAAGCTTTGAAGGTAGCCATTGGCACCCCTCTTTTGCATTTTTCTTTTCTTTCCTTTCCATTTTTTTTTTCTTTTCCATATGATTTCCAATTCTTTTCTTATGTAAATAAAGGTTTTGAAAAATTGCTTTGAAGTTTTTCATCTTTTCTTTTTGTCAAAAAATGAAATAAAAAACATTTTCACTACTTCTCTTGTTATGGCTGAATGCAGGGATCATTGTGCTCACCTTGTGTTTGTTTTTATTTCTTGCATGGTTGTGGTAGGTTAGTTTATTTTGCTGGTTTAGTTTTCAAAAATAAACAAAATTAAAGAGGTGGAAAGGCTTCATGACCTTGATAAAATCAAGAGATTATGGTTAGGATAGGACAATGTCCAAAGTACCAACCATGGAGCTCACCTCTATTTTCTTTATTTGCTTACTTTAACTTGTTGTTTTTTTTTTATTTATTTTCATATGTATCTTTGCTATACTATGTTGTTCATACCATGTCATTCATGTCTTTGCATCTCGTGGCTAGGTCATTTAGCATATGTACTATGTTTTGCATCATTTTCCATGCTTTAGACTATTTGGCCATACCTAGCATTTTAGGTCTTTTTCATACCATGTCATTTCATGCATTTAAACTTTAGGTTATTTTCATTATGCATGACATTTTTCATGTCATTTAGATATTAGGTCATTTTTCGTGACATTTAAACTTTAGGTTATTTTCATTATGCATAACATTTTCCATGTCATTTAGATTTTAGGTCATTTTCCATGACATTTAAACTTTAGGTTATTTTCATTATGCCATGACATTTTCCATGTCATTTAGATATTAGGTCATTTTCCATGACATTTAAACTTTAGGTTATTTTCATTATGCCATGACATTTTCCATGTCATTTAGATATTAAGTCATTTTTCATATGACATGTCATTTTCCATGACATTTAAACTTTAGATTATTTTCATTACGCCATGACATTTTCCATGTCATTTAGAGATTAGGTCATTTTTCATATGACATGTCATTTTCCATGTCATTTAGCATTAAGTTGTTTTTATATGCCATGTCATTTTTCCATGTCATTTAGCATTCTAGGTTATTTTGCTATGTTACTTAGAATATAGATCATGCATATCCCATGCCACTCATTTCATACATTTAACTTGCTGTTTGTTCATACATTCCCCCACTTGATTTTTGACTTAAGCCAATCAATGGCTCAAAACCAAGCTCTCTTGAGCATGCTTGTGGAAAATTAATAGTTTAGGTTGGGTATTCTGACTTTGTGATTTTATTTCATTACTCATCCATGTTCAAAATAAATTCATTTTTGTACCACATTCAGTAGTCATTTAGGGATACCATGATAATTTTATCATGATTTTTAGATTTTCTTATCATGGTTGAAAAATGGATTTTGACAAAGCAGTTTTTAACTCACTGTCTTGATTTTGGTAAAATTTGGTCATAGTATCCTTGCTCCAAAAATTAAGCTAATTTTTTCCCATGGAGGTCAACATGTCCTATGTCTACCCTAAGTTTTACAGATTTTTATGAATTTTTTTAGAAGGTCAAAAAAATAGGTTTTCAAGACTGCCTATGAGAGTCAGAGTTGTTTTTTAGAAATAGTAACTTTCTGTGTTGGTTAATTCGATCATAGTATCCATGCTCCAAAATTAAGCTGATTTTTCCCCATGAATATCAACATGTTATAGGTCTCTCTTAATTTTTTCAGATTTTTTTGAAATTTTCTGAAAAGGTAAAAAAATCGGGTTTCAAAACTGGTTATGAGGGTCAGATTTGTTTTCACGAAATAATAATTTTATGTTTTTATTAGTATATTAAGGGGGGACTGATTTGGGACATTAGTTACTGTCTTAGGGTGATATCCATGTCATTTTCATCATAAAATTGATTTTATAAAAATTGGGTCAAGGTTGGTCAACTCGGGTTTCAAAATTAAGAAAATAGAGCCTTTTCCAAAGATGGGTTTGGCCACAAGGCCTTTTTCATCCAAAAAATTCCATTTTTTTTAAAACCCGAGTCCAAATTAGAAAATCCAACTTAAGTCTCTTCCAAAGGTAGTCGGATACCTTTTTAGGTATACGGATGTCCTTGCTTCACGGGAGAAATACATTTCCATGCATTGCATTTTCCATGTTCATGCATATTCCATGATATCTAATTTTTGCTATCTTAGACATGTAAATTCTATATATATGAATATTACATGGTGATGTCATTGCTTTGATTTAAAATTCATGTTGTTTTCTTGATTATGATGTAAACATGGATATTCTATGATAATGTCATTTTGTTCTTTTTGCCTTGTCATCATTTATTTTGCCATGTCATCTAGGCTTTGCTATGTCACCTCGGTTTTGCAATGTCAAGCATGCCATGTCATTAATTCTTTTGCCAGGTCATTTAGATTATGCCATGTCATCTAGATTTTGCCATGTCAAGCATGCCATGTCATTAATCCATATGCCATGTCATTCATTCTTTTACCATGTCATTAGTAATGATTTGCATATTCATAACCATCTTTTTTTTTAAAATGATTTCTAATGCAATAAAGATAATCATGTTTTTTAAAAAACAAGGTTATTCCCGAGTTAAAATAATTCATGAGTTCTCTGTTGGGTTTGCTGGAGAGGATATCATCAATTATCATTATCAACGAAATATCTTTCTTTCAAAAGGAGAGTGATTCGGAGATTTTTCAAATAAATAAAAATTCCTATGTCGTACCGAGTTTGCCAGAGAATATAGAAAAATTTTGTGCTAATGAACTTTGGATCATTTTCAAATTAAAAATGAGATCATTTTTCTTTAAATTGGGAATTATTTTAAAATTCCAAATCTAAAACGAACTTTTACACGATAAATAAGGTACTGTATTATACGGGCGTTTTGGGGGTGCTAATCCTTCCCCGCACATAACCGACTCCCGAACTCGCTTCTTTGATTTCTCTGGTTTAAAAACGCAGACTTCGAAATTGGTTTTTAAAATATGTTTTAATTAATTTTTAAATATTTTACAAAACTGGTTTTAATAGGTGGTCGATCACACCTAGCCAAAAAAGATTGACGGAGACTCAATTTCTTTTTCGAGGTTGTTTTCAAACCCTCATTTTATTTCAAGAGGAATTAAGTCGTCTTTTCCTCTGTTTCCCCCAATGTCACACTTAACGAGTAATGCCTCATAATGAACTTGTTATTTTTTAGGTTGCGATAGCTTGGCGGCTCCACTGGGGAGATTTAGTGAGTCAGGCCTGAAATTAGTCGTGTGTTATCAAAAGTCACGGTTTTGTCGTTTTTATTCGGTATTTAATTTTAATTCCCACATTTTTTTAAATAATAAGAAGAATTTTGAAAATAATAAAATGTTTTTGAATATGTTCATTATTCATGCATATTATTATTGTTCTCTGGATATTTTGTGGTAAATTTTTTTTGCTCTCCGGTTAATTATTGCTTTAATAAATTGTTGGGGTATTTAGAATAAAGGGTGTAGAATAGGTGGTGAAGGGTTTGTTGTTCCTCCTCACACACTACACGTGCATTTGCATAACATGAGCCATATACCCGGGTTCCTTCCTTTTAGGTGGATGCAAAGTAACAAAGCCTTCATGATTAACAATCCACATGGGCTAGTGAAACATTTTCGGAGTACTAAAATACCTACGCCTTCGTGATTAACAATCCGCATGGGCTAGGAAAATATACTCTAACAAATTGAACCCGCTTTTATTGGGGTGCCTTACTAGCCTTCACCGGCGACAGTGAGGAATAATTTGGAGCTGATAGCACCTAACACAACCCCATATAGTGAACTTAGGCGAAGCCATATTGACATTCAGTTAGAGGTACAGAAGTTAGGAACACATGGAGAGACGTTTCTAACCCTTTTATCCCCTATTCTGCATTCCGAATAAGCCTTGCAAATCAGGTGATGATGAACACACATCATTTCGCCTACAATAAGTTTTTTTTCTATCCGAAGGGTATCATAATGCCGAAATTTTATTGACACCATTAGGGACATTTATTGATTTTGATCATATATTATTTTGCTATTATTTCAATCTTTTCCCTTACTAATTCGTTTACTTTCTTTTTTTTATGCATTCTTGTCATCATTCTTGCACATGGAAGGTTGTTGGTCTCGGGGTAATATTAAACCAATAGGGCTTTCATGGAGGGTTGGTGTGCTTCAGTGGTCGAGAAACATTTAGTAGTGAGGAAAAGCTCCGAGGAGGGTTATCAGGATAATAGGGATTGTTTGAAAGAGGGGTATGTATCAATATTGCCACCTGAAGTTGATCCCACTATCCGGCAAAATAATCTTCGTGGGTTGATGGATATATGGAATCAGTGGGACATAGCAAAAAGAGAAGCCTTCACTCAGATCTATGGGGACATAGCACTCTTAATCCCAGTCAAGGTCAGTGGTGAGTTAATCTGGGTTGTGGTGCAGTTTTGGAATCCTTCCTACCGATGCTTCACCTTCAACTGACAGGATATGACTCCGACTATCAAAGAATATTCGACTCTGTTGCATATTGAGAATGCCATTCCAGATCGTATTTACTTGAAAGATACGAAGACACCGGGTTTCAAGAAAAAGGTGTCCACGATTTTGGGAGTGGAAAGAAATTGGGTTGAGAGTCATGTGGTCCAGAAAGGAGCAAATAATTGCATCTCATGGGATATTCTACGGGTTTTAGTCCATAGTAATTCTAGCAAGGAGATGGCTAGAAACATCTTTGCCTTGGCTATCTATGGGTTAGTTATTTTCCTGAAGACATTGGGATATGTGGATGTGGCAATAGTAGATTTTTGAGAGGTTAAGGCAGAGGATAAACCCGACCCCGAAAATCATAGCAGAAATAATCCGATCCCTAAATTTCTGTAGACGGGGAGGAAAAAGGCACTTTTGGAAGAAAGAAAAATTTCTTCTTCGCTCGTATTAGAAGTCCTTCACACCGATCAGTGAATTTCTCAAGAGGGATTGGCCCGAAGATAGGACTGAAGAATAGTGGATCGATGTACTCCAAAACGTCAAGACCAAGATGATAATTTGGAGGGCTCCATGGATAGCTCCTATGCCGATGCTATACAAATGTGGGGACAAGGCATGTGTCCTATTATTAGGAGTATGGCGAGATGTGAGTTACGCACCACTTATGGTGCTAAGGCAATCAGAATCACGTCAGTTCACTCCTACGACCTATGATCTTAATGAGTTAGAATTTTCCTATGGAGAGGACGAGTACTCAAGAAAAGTGCGCAAGATTGTAATGGCATGGAAGAAAACTTATCGGGTAGAGGTGGCTCGATATGCCAACATCGTCACACCCGATTACATGATATGGAGAGATCGGAGAGTTAATCATAGACTATTGGCACCCGATGGGAGGAATGTCACACTGACAAATCTACAACCAGAAGAAGTGACATCTGAGTTAGAAATCGCGAAGTTGTAATTTGAAAAAGAAAATTCCCGAATGAGCAAAGAGATTGCCCGACTCCAAGAAGAGATCGATGACTTGAAGACTAGGGTATCGATTTCGGAAAATGAAGCAAAAAAGGTCAATAGAGAAAGGATACTGTCAAGGGTGATCTCGAGGAACTACACTTGAAAATAAAAGGTTCTGCTTTAAAGTAAAATATGGAGGGGCCGCTAAATCTTCCTGGGTATGGCAGAAAGAAGTCGACAACCTCAAAAAAGTGAGCAACTACTAGAAAGAGAGAGCGAAACAGGAGGAAGCTAGAGCTGCCAGACTTGAGCAAGAGAAGCAAGTTAGGGAAAGCTCACACACCGCTGTTTCTGCTAAACTATTGAGATGTTAGCTGGAAAATGAAAGACTACGGGTCATATTGAAAGTTGAAGTAAAGTAATCTGAAAAAGGGGGACTGTGAAGGAAAGTCCGAGATCCGACAATCATAATTGTAATGACACTTTGATAGAAAGGAAATAGATTGGAAAATTATTTAGTAGATGCCAAATTGTCCTAGGCAAAGTTGTTATGCAATGTGGACAGATCTTGTTGTTTTATCTTTGGTGTATTTAATTTCAGTAATCAATGGAAGACCGTTTGGTTGAAATTATCCCGGGGCCAATACTGTCAAATGCATTCATACGTTTATTCATATCTATTTACTTAGTCATTCATTTATCAACTCATTCATTGCATTCATCTATTTGTTTGTTGATAAACATGTACATTTCAATCATCCATACTTCCATACATTCAATAAATACTTTAATAAATCCATCATGAAGATTCTAATCCATGATTTCTAAAAGGTGTGAAGATTGGGTGTCCTTCGAGAAACCCAGAGTCCTAGCATCTATACAACACTAGATCAAGAACTATGGCTACGAAGGGGGATAGGTAGCTCATTTTGAAGGATTAGAAATGGCTCAAAGAGAGTTGCAAGAACAATTGGCTAGGTCGCAAGAGAAGTTTGCAAAATCCCAAGAAGAGTCGAGAGAGCAAATGACAAAAATGATGGAAATGATGTCCGTTATACTTCAGGAAAAGGGGCATGTTGAGAATCCAACAATAAGAAGAGAGGCAGGGAATCAAGGGGTCCAACCAGAGACCGTATCCTTAAATGGTTAATCATCATAGAGTACTGAGAATCTACCCCTGGCAGCTGCTATGTCGTTCGTATATATCCAACCAGACATGGGAGCACAAAATCAGGTGTCGATTGGCACAAATACTGGAAACATCCCGGTAAACCCCATTGACGTCCCTGACTTGGATGAATTGGCTGAACAAGAAAAACTAAAAATGGCAGAAATAAAAAGGGCCGAATTGACAACCACACAGAGCAAATTTCGTTTATTGGAGTATAAGCTACGATTAGTGGAATGAACTGATCTGTTTGGCAATCTGGATGCTAAGGAATTAGTCCCAGGTCTTATAATCCCACCTATGTTCAAGGTGCCGGATTTTTAGAAGTACGATGGATCTAGTAACCCCTCGACACATCTGATAATGTACTGCCGAAGGATGACCGGATATGATGAAAATGAGAAGCTATTGATCCATTATTTCCAAGACAATTTGACCAGATCAGTAACTCGTTGGTATAACCAACTCAGTAGGAACAAGATCAAGACATGGATGGACTTGGCTAATGCTTTTATGGAACAATACAAGCATGTATTAGATATGGTTCTAGATCGATTGTCTCTACAGAATATGGAGAAAAAGTCAATAGAAAGTTTCAAGCAGTATGCCCAAGAAATGGAGAGATCTGGCTGCTCAGGTCCAGCCCCTTCATACCAATAAGGAGACCACGGTTTTATTCGTCAATGCTCTGAAAGCCCCATCTCATGACAAGTTGGTGGGTAATGCCACCAAGAATTTCGCCGATATGGTTATCTCTAGGAAACTGATTGAAACAGCCATTAAGAATAGGAAGATGGAAGGCAGTGAATCAACCATTCCCAAGAAAACAACCCCTGTCAAGAAAAAAGAAGGGGAGACATGTTGTTAGTCTCGAGAATCATCTTTTTGGGAATCCCGCCCCATACATGCCTTACCCTACGTACATCTCGTATTACCCAACCATTAACCACCTTACACAAAACCCTTTCCCATATACAGCTATACCTTAGCAACCATATCCAACCGATATTTCACCATAAATCTCTACCCCCTCAAACAATGTCCCCAATATTCCAAATGCTACCCCAACAATGATTCAAGGCCACCCCGAAATAACCAAAGACGATAAATCGACCCAATCCCCACAACTTACGGTGAGCTGTATCCTAAACTCCTATAGGGCCAGCTCGTCACACTTGTGTACCTTGTACCTTTAAAGCCACCCTATCCCAAATGATATCATGCCAATGCTCACTGTGCATACCACGCAGGGATTCAAGGGCACTCCATTGAAAACTGCACTACACTTAAGCATAAGGTCCAAAACCTCATAGATACAAGGGTTGTAAAATTCGGGTCAAAAAATAGGCCCAATGTGACAGGAAACCCTTTGTCGATTCATATAGAGGAAAAAGGTGAAAGCGATAATAGCTGAGGATTTCAAAAATATAAAGAAGGATATTGGGGAGGTGAAAACACCAATGGGCGGAGTTTGGAGAGAAATGGTTAAAGAAGGGTTGATTGAAACAAAGTTAGAAAATGGAAAGATGGTTGAGAATTTTTGCCTGTATCATGAAAGTGAAGGACATATCATCCAAAACTACGAGGAGTTTTTGTCCAAGGTACAAGGAATGATGGATATAGGTGAAGCCCAATTTTTCGAGAAAAATAAAGAAGCTGAGGTAAGCATGACCGATAGCCCTGGTGGTTATGGGGTGAATAGGTCCTTAATAATTTATTTTGATGAACCAAAGAAGGAAATTGTACCAGTCGTGGAAAAACCTACTCCGAAACTAATCATAGAATTGTCGTCCCTGTTTCCATACAAAGAGGACAACACAATTCCATGGAAGTACAACTGTAGCGTGATAACACCAGGAGTATCAGGACAAAAGACAAAAGCTGCCAATGATATAATTGGGGTAGGCCATTTGACCCGAATTGGAAGATCTTATGCTCCAAAGATGAGAGGGCCCGATCAGGGGAAGAAAATGGCAGGAACAGAGTAAGGAAAAGGAGTAATAGGTTCATCTTCTGAAAAACCAATACAGTCCGGAGGGGTGGAGATAAATTTGCTTCAAGCCGACCAAGTGAAAGAGCCAGTGAATGAAAAAGATACTTGTGAATTTCTAAAGTTCATTAAGCACAATGAATATAGTGTGGTCGAGCAGTTGCATCGTCAACCAGTCAGAATTTTGGTACTCTCTCTATTACTGAATTTTGAACGTCATTTGAACGCTCTACTCAGAATATTGAACCAGACTCATGTGGAAAATAATATATCAGTGGAAAAGTTGGATCGTTTATTGCGACTGATAACTTTATCTCTTTCAGTGACGATAAGATACCATCCGGTGGGATTGGATCTACTAAGGCTTTGCACATAACCACCACTTGCAAGGGACATATATTACCAAGAGTACTTTTGGATAATGGAACATCTTTGAACGTGATATCTTTGTCAACATTATCCAAGTTACCAGTTGATATGTCCCATATGTTGCCAAGCCACATAATAGTGAGAGCCTTTGATGGAACAAGAAAGGACATTTTGGGGCATATGAATATTCCCATGCAAATTGGCCCCTGCACATATGAGGTTAAGTTCCAGGTCATGGACATTACTCATTCTTATAACTGCTTATTGGGAAGACCTTAGATTGATTCGGTGGGTGTTGTGCCATCCTCTCTCCACCAGAAGCTGAAATTTATGCTGGATGGCCGATTAGTTAGTGTATCAGGGGAGGAAGACATCATAGCCTCTACATCTACTGCTACTCCCTATATAGGAGTGGGTAAAGGCACCATAGAATGTTCTTTAAGATCCCTAGAATTTTTCAATGCTATTTTTGTCACTGAAGGGTATAAGATCCCTAAACCTATGCTGTCGAAGTGTACCAAGTTGGGGGTGAAGATAACAGTAGGGAAAGGCTGCCGCACTTGGAAAGGATTGGGTAAATATCTTTAGGGTATGGCTAGAGCAATGCAGGTGATTGGAAAGAAAGATCGTTTGGGTCTTGGGTACCTCCCCAGTGTGAATGAAAAGAGAAGGCAGATGGAATAGAACAGAAAAAAGAGGTTGGTCCGACTTTCTGGCATGGAAATGGAGTGGGAACCGATCACTTTCCCCCCACTCCTTTGCACTTTTCGTTCTGCTAGATTTAGGAAAAATGTTGACGATGTGATGATGATGCTAGATAAAGCTTTTGGGAAATTTTCTTTGAATGGGAAGACACCGTTGGAGGAAATGGTGATTGACATGGTGGAAGAGGAAAAAGTGGGAAATACAGGTGTTAACTAGATGGTGCGCTCGTGTCCATCGGGCTTTATGCTAACAAATTGGAGTGTTACTGAGCCACTTGTAATCATTAAATCCACTTAAAAGTAATGCACAAAACAGAAAAAAAAATCTTGAATGCCTCTGCCCAAGGGCTTTTTTTTATCTTTTATCATCTAATAAATAATAATCACAATGCATTTTCAGTCATTCAATTTATCCATATTTTATACTTTCATTCTTTTATTACTATTTCTTGCCTATACGCCTTTCTATATTGTTTCTATCCCGCTAATTTCCAGGTATCCAGATACGGAATATGAGGACCATCTCGATAGTAATTCTGAAATTAATTTTGAAAGACCCATTTGCACGGGTGATTCTGAGGTCGACGAAGATGTCGAGGACTGTGATTTGCCTCCGGATCTGTTGAGAATAAAAAAGCAAGAAGAGAAACAAGTATTGCCCCACAAAGAGCCATTGGAAATTATAATTTTGGGGGGCGAGGAAGAAATGAAAGAGTTTAAGATTGGGACTTCTATTTCACCATCAACAAGGCATGAGTTGATAGGATTGCTCCGAGAATATACCCACGTGTTTGCATGGTTGTACCAAGACATGCCAGAGTTGGATCCTGGTATTGTTGTTCATAAACTCCCTTTCAAGGCAGATTGCAAGCCGATTCAGCAAAAATTGAGAAGGATGAGGCCTGAAATGCTGTTAAAAATCAAAGAAGAAGTGAAGAAGAAGCTTGATGCTGGTTTCTTACAGGTGGCAAAGTACCCGGAATAGGTAGCAAATATTGTCCCAGTTTCGAAAAAGGATAGCAAAGTATGATTGATGTGAACCCTAAGGGTTAAACCCTTTGAACCCACTAACAAATTGAAATACCCTAAACCCAAGAAAGCCAAGATTCAAGCAAAGAAAACTTAAACCCTAAGAAAGCCTATTTCAAAGAACCTAGATTAAGCATGTAAGCTAGACCCTAAGAACTCTCGTTTCAAGAACCTAAGTTTGATAGGTTGAACGCCACAAAAAAAAAATAATTCTTTGATAAGTTCCTAAGTTCTGTCAAGAACTAAAAAGAGTAAATACTCACTTGAATAAAATTCAACTCAATAGATTAAGAATGGTTGTTGAAGTAGATGGCTAAACAAGGGTATTTATAGCCTCCCTACTAACCCTAATTCAACTAGCCTAATAACTCATAGTACAAATGAAACTCTTTGGCAGCCAAAGCTTACTATTTACATAATTAAATGAAAGCTTATCTAATGGGCTGAACAAGCTTAGCCCAAACCTAATTAAATTAAAAGATAACCAATAGTTTTAATGAAGGTAGTCGCCACAAGCTTATTGGACATAATACATAAATCATGCCCAAAAGCCTAAGTAATTAAAAGAATTAAAATAAGCCCTCTCTTAGGCGCCACATCATTAAATGAATTGGTCCCCACAATTGCCATGTCAATTAATGAATGAAAGAATAGGCCCACTTCTTTAAACATGATGCCGCCACTTGTAAGCCCTCTAATGCCGCCACCTTGTGTTCTTGAATCACATGGACTAAACTTGGATGCAAGCCCATCTGGAATGTTGAAGCCTTTCTTGAATAACTTGCAACATGGCCCAAGTGAATTCCACCCATTCTTGCCATGTTTCCTAGATCTTCTTGGATCTTGGCCTATATAGAAATTTCCATGGGATTGGGCCATCTTGGATCCTATCATTCCCCCTTTCCTCGAAAAGATTTGCTCTCTAATCTTAGCCTTGTGTGTGAGAATGACGGCGCTAGGTACTAAATCAAGGTGTTGTGCAATGCCTCTTATAGGTGGCAACCCATCCTGTATCTTCTTTGAAAAGAAATCCTCAACATCCTTCAACAAAGAAGCAGGCAAAATAGGAAGAGATTGGTTAGGAGCATCAAGAATAAGAACCTCACTCTCCTTTGCATCAGAAAAATTATCGAATTTTTTGTTTTCCTCGACAGTTTTTTCTCCTTTTCCACTAGTGGCTCCTCTCTTGTGTCTTTATTTTCAGCCACCACTATTTCTTTTTTACTCTCTGTTTCTTCTTACTTTTCTTTATTTGTAGCCACGTCACTTTCTTTTTCTTTTTTTCTTCCCTCTTTTTCTCTTTTTTTTCTTCTCCATCTTTCTTCCTCTTGTTGCACAAACCTCCCAAACAATAAGGTGAACTCTTTCATCTCTTGCAGAGCCTTCTTTACTTCGTCACCACTTGTGAGAGACATCTTAAAGTTGCTGCAAAACAAATTTGGTTAGTAAAAAAAAAAAAAAGATGAATGTCGATTCTTTCCACTTCTTTTCAATCTTTTTCGAATCTTTCTTTCTTTTTCTGCCTATTTGAACACTCTTCTTCTTTTCTTTTTTTTTCAAGAATGAGACTTCTTGATTTTCTTGAAATCTCGGATGAACTTTTTTTTTCTTGGGACTATTCGAATGCCCCTCTAAATTCTTGAATTTTTTTTTCAAGATTTGGATCAAGAATCAACAAGAAAAAATTTTAATAGATCAAGAATTCAAGAAACGAAATCTTGATCTAAACCACTTTTTAAGACTGAAACCCCAAACTTAGACTGCCTAAAAACTATAACCCTAGGAAAAAATGCCTAAAGCTATAACCCCAAGACAAGTTTGTTTGAAACCCCAAAACCTAATCGGTGATAGTTCAGAGGAAAACCCTGCTTGGAAAAATTACTTTTCAAGACTAAAACCCCAAAACTAAACTACCTAAAAACGATAACCCTAGGAAAAATGCCTACAGCTATAACCCCAAGACAAGCTTGTTTGAAACCCCACAAATCTTGTCAGTGACAATCCAAACAAAAAGCCTGATATGAACCTGAGCTCTGATACCAACTGATGTAAACCCTAGGGGTTAAACCCTTTGAACCCACTAACAAAATGAAATACCCTAAACCCAAGAAAGCCAAGATTCATGCAAATAAAACTTAAACCCTAAGAAAGCCTGTTTCAAAGAACTTAGATTAAGCATGTAAGCTAGATTCTAAGAACTCTCGTTTCAAGAACCTAAGTTTGATAGGTTGAATGCCACAAAGAAAGAATTCTTTGATAAGTTCCTAAGTTCTGTCAAGAACTAAAAAGAGTAAACACTCACTTGAATAAAATTCAACTCAATAGATTAATAATGGTTGTTGAAGTAGATGGCTAAACAAGGGTATTTATAGCCTCCCTACTAACCCTAATTCAACTAGCCTAATAACTCCTAGTACAAATGAAACTCTTTGGCAGCCAAGGCTTACTACTTACATAATTAAATGAAAGCTTAACTAATGGGCTGAACAAGCTTAGCCCAAATCTAATTAAATTAAAAGATGTCCAATAGTTTTAATGAAGGTAGTCACCACAAGTTTATTGGACATAATACATAAATCAGGCCCAAAAGCCTATGTAATTAAAAGAATTATAATAAGCACTCTCTTAGGCGCCACATCATTAAATGAATTGGTCCCCATAATTTCCATGTCAATTAATGAATGAAAGAATAGGCCCACTTCTTTAAACATGATGCCGCCACTTGTAAGCCCTCTAATGCCGCCACCTTGTGTTCTTGAATCACATGGACTAAATTTGGATGCAAGCCCATATTGCATTTTGAAGCCTTTCTTGAATAACATGCAACATGGCCTAAGTGAATTCCACCCATTCTTGCCATATTTCCTAGACCTTCTTGGATCTTGGCCCATATAGAAATTGCCATGGGATTGGGTCATCTTGGATCCTATCAACGATTGTGTGTCGATTATCGGGATTTGAATAGGGCAAGCCCTAAAGATAATTTCTCACTACTTTACATTGATACCCTAGTGGACAATACTGCAAAGAACTTCATGTTCTCTTTCATGGATGGGTTCTCAGGGTACAATCAAATTAAGATGGCACCGGAAGACATGGAGAAAACCATATTTGTGACTATGTGGGGAACTTTTTGCTATAAAGTGATGCCGTTTGGATTAAAGAATGTCAGGGCAACCTACCAAAGAGCCATGTTGACTTTGTTCCATGATATGATGCATAAGGAGATTGAAGTCTATGTTGATGATATGATCGCAAAGTCGCAATGAGAGGATGAACATATTGTGGATCTTAAAAAGCTCTTTGAAAGACTAAGAAAATTCCAGCTCAACCTCAACCCGGCAAAATGCACCTTCAAAGTCACTTCAGGGAAGCTGCTAGGCTTTGTTGTTAGCAACAGAGGAATCGAGATTGACCCAGATAAAGTAAAAGCTATCTAGAATCTGCCGCCATCTCGTACTCAAAAGGAGCTAAGGAGCTTTTTTGGAAGATTGAATTATATATCTCGATTCATATTTCAACTTACTGGCAAGTGTGACCCAATTTTTAAGTTACTCCGAAAGCTCTATCCAGGAGAATGGGATGAAGGGTGTTAGATAGCCTTTGGTAAAGTCAAGCATTATTTATCAATCCCGCCAGTGTTAATGCCGCCTGTTCCGGGGAAACCGTTGATATTGTATTTATCAGTATTTGAAAGGTCTATGGGTTGTGTGTTGGGACAACATGACGAGACTAGATGGAAAGAACAGGTAATCTACTACCTCAGCAAAAAGTTCACAGAGTATGAGCTGAAGTATCCACCAGTAGAAAAGCTTTGTTGTGCATTGGCTTGGACTATCCAGAGGCTCAGATAATACATGTTGTATCACACTACATGTTTGATTGCGAAGTTGGATCCCATCAAGTACATATTTGAGACGCCTTCTTTGTCAGGAAGAATGGCGAGATGGCAAGTTTTGCTTTCTGAATACGATATTGTGCATGTGAGTCAAAAGGCTATCAAGGGAAGAATAGTGGCTGAGTTTCTAGCAAGTCGAGCTATGGAGGATTATGAGCCTTTGAATTTTGATTTCCCCGATGAAGATCTAATGTGTGTCTTACAAGAAGATGAGAATCTCTCTAAGAAGAAATCATGGAAAATGTACTTTGACGGTGCATCAAATGCCATGGGGCACGGGATTGGTGCAGTACTCATATCCCTAGATGAGGATTATTATCTTTTCACTGCCATATTGGATTTCGATTGTACTAACAATATCACAGAATACGAGGCGTGTACCATGGGCCTCCGTGCCGCAATCGAAAGAAAAATAAAGACGTTAGAAGTTTTTGGAGATTCAGCTCTGGTGATATACCAATTGAGAGGAGAGTGGGAAACCCGAGATGCAAAGTTAATACTATATCGAGAACTCACACTGAGCTTGATTGAAGAGTTCAAAGAAGTGAATTTCAGTTTTTTGCCTCGAGAAGATAACAGGATGGTTGATGCTTTAGCCACTTTATCATCAATGTTTAAAGTGAATGAAGGAGATGAGGTTGTGCCAAAAAGATGAGCATATACGAGTCCCTTGCCCACTGCTTGAGTATTAAAGAAGAAACAGATGGTCACCCTTGGTATTACGACATCCTGCAATACATCAAGAGTCAACATTACCCTAAGCAAGCAACGGAAAATGATAAGAGAACCTTGAGGAGAATGGCAATAGGTTTTGTCTTAGGCGGTGAAATCCTCTACAAGAAAGGGAGAAACCGAGTTTTGTTGAGATGTGTTGTTTCTGCTAAAGCTCAGGGAATCCTCAAAGAGGTCCACAAAGGGATATGCGGCACTCACGCCAATGGCCACATGCTGGCTAAACATATTATGAGGCAGGGTACTATTGATTAACCATGGAAGGGGATTGCATTAACTATTCTCGGAAGTGCCATAAATGACAGACATATACAGACAAGATTCATGTGCCGCCATCGTCGCTGCACGTCATGACTGCGCCATGGCCATTTTCGATGAGGGGAATGGACATGATCGGGCCTATTACCCCGAAAGCTTCGAACGAACACCGCTTCATCCTGGTGGCCATAAACTACTTCACAAAATGGGTAGAAGCAGCTTCTTATGCCAATGTAACAAAGTCAGTGGTGTGCAGATTCATCAAGAAAAAGATTGTGTGCTGATATGGACTTCCGAAAAGAATAATTTCGGATAATGCTCTCAATCTGAACAACAAGATAATGAGGGAAATATGTACCCAGTTCAAGATCAAGCATCATAATTTGCACCTTATCGTTCGAAAATGAATGGGGCAGTAGAAGCAGCCAATAAGAACATCAAGAAGATTGTTGAAAAGATGACCGATATGTACAAAGATTGGCATGAGATCTTGCCTTTTGCTCTCAACGCATATCGTACTTCAGTTCTCACATCTACAGGGTGCCACACCATTTTCATTGGTCTATGGGATGGAAGCAGTATTGCCAATTGAATTTGAGATCCCTTCTCTCCGTGTTTTGATGGAAGTTAGCCTAGAAGAGGCATAATGGGTTGGATCTCGCTACTAACAGTTGAATCTCATCGAGGAGAAAAGGCTGAAAGCAATTTGCCATGGGCTGATGTATCAAAAAAGGATGATTCGAGCTCACAACAAGAAAGTTTGTCCCAGACAATTTCGTGAGGGAGAGTTGGTACTAAGGAAAGTTCTCCCCATTGTGAAGGACCCTCGAGGGAAATGGGCTCCCAATTGGGAAGGGTCCTATGTGGTAAAGAGAGCTTTTTCTAGAAGAGCATTGATTTTGACTTGAATGGACGGAAATGACTTAAGAAGTCTCGTAAATGTCGATAAGCTGAAGAAGTACTATGCATGAAAGAAAAAAAATTAAATAAATAAATAAAAGAAGAAATAATGAAAAAAGAGAGGTTTAAGCCGAAAACCCAAAAAGGGAGACTTAAAACCGAATGGAGGAAGCTTGGGTTGAAAACCCGCAAAAGGCGGCCCAAGCACTGATCAAAGATGGAATCAATGCTTTTCGTGTAAAAGATGAGAAAGTATCAAAAATTCAGAGAAAGGGGTGAAGATTAGTCTGATGCAATGACGAAAGCCGAGAGATTACCCAAGTAAAATGTTTCATTCAAAAGAGATTTCAGATGAATTGAAGAAGAAAGGTCCAAGTTATTTCATGTCTGGGATCCACAGCTCCACATTTATCTTTCAAGCCTTTGTTTCTTAAATCCTTGACAAACTTTTTTGTTGTCTTAAACATATTGCAATAAATTCTTGGTATCCTTTTTCATATATCATTAGCCTTTTTTGGTGCTATTCCTTCATACATTTCTATGATGCATTTTGAATGTCATTAAATTGGATGATAAGTGATAAACATAAAATTCTTTAAGAAAAGAGATTTTCTTTTTATTACCATGAAGTGGGGATAAATTTTAAAGGAGGTTTAGGAACCATCAAAATTTGAAAAGCTCAAATTCACAAAAACTAGAAAGCCTGTTCGGTTGGTCGTGGTAAACCAAACACTCATTAGGGAGAAGAGCTCTTGACAATCTGGAATGCTAGAAAACTCATCAAATGTGGTAGTCAGTGAAAATCAAAAGCACTTGCCAAAGAGTCCGAAAAGTCCATGAACCTTAATGAATTCATGGATTAGAATTCATAACACAATCATGTAGCAGTATTCATTCCTAGGGAACATGCATACTACAAGCATTTGCAAAATTAGTCATTACTGCATTTGACTAACATTGCGGGAACTATGGTATTTCATTTTTATATCGAATCCGTTTTTCTAAATGGTTCGAAGCCCTGAGACTTACGTCGAGGTAATTTTATTTTTAAATCGAATCCGTTTTTTCTAAATGGGTCGAAGCCCTAAGACTTAGGTCGAGGTATTTTCATTTTTAAATCGAATCCGTTTTTTCTAAATGGGTCGCAGCCCCAAGACTTACATCAAGGTATTTTCATTTTTAAATTGAATCCGTTTTTTCTAAATGGGTTGAAACCCCAAGACTTACGTCGAGGCATTTTTAGTATTAAATCGAATCCATTTTTTCTAAATGGGTCAAAGCCTTAAGACTTACGTCGAGGTATCTTTTGTTTTAAATCGAATCCATTTTTTCTAAATGGGTCAAAGCCCCGAGACTTATGCCGAAGTATCTTTGTTTTAAATCGAATCTGTTTTTTCTAAATGGGCTGAAACCCCGAGACTTACGTCGAGGTATTTTCATTTTTAAATCGAATTCGTTTTTTCTAAATGGTTCGAAGTCCCGAGACTTATGTCAAGGCATTTTCATTATTAAATTGAATCCATTTTTTCCTTTTTCTAAATGAGTCGAAGCCTCGAGACTTACGTCGAGATATTTTCATTTTTAAATCGAATCCATTTTTTTCTAAATGGGTCGAAGCCCCAAGACTTACGTCGAGGTATTTTCATTTTTAAATCGAATCCGTTTTTCTAAGTGGGTCGAAGTCTCGAGACTTATGTCAAGGCAATTTCATTATTAAATTGAATCTGTTTTTTTCTAAATGGGTCGAAGCCCTGAGACTTACTTTGAGGTATTTTCATTTTTAAATCGAATCCATTTTTTCTAAATGGGTCGAAGCCCCGAGACTTATGTCAAGGCATTTTCATTTTTAAATCGAATCCATTTTTTCTAAATGGGTCGAAGCCGCGAGACTTACGTCGAGGTATTATTTTGTTTTCAAAAGTCGAATTCATTCCCTTGAGATGAATCGAGCCTTGATATTACAATCAAGGTATTCCCAATTCAAGATTAAAATCTTTTAAATTTTTGCTTTTGAAAAATAAAAATAAAAATGAAAAAATGAAAAAAAAATTATATATTTTCTTTACATAGATGACCTCCACACCCGGACAAAATGGTAATCTAATAGTCATTGCCTGATTCCTGATTCTTAACAATAGTCAAAGAAGGGCAACTGTAGACACCTAATTTTGTTCGGGCCCCCTAAACTAGGTAAGTTCCTCCTTGTACTTCTCAGAATGCAAAGAAACTCCCCTCATCCCACAGATGTTTCTCCAAGATTAGTGATTCGGAGTTCAATAGAAAACACAAAAAAGTCAACTCCAAAAAAGTCAACTTCAAAAAAGTCAACCCAAAAAAGTAAACTACTAAAAAAGTCAAGTCTTAGTCAAAATCAAGATTCAAGGTTTAATTGAACAATGGTGAAAGAATTTTGATAATCCGAGGTCTTCAACGAAAGATATAGAGTTCAGAAGATGGGTTACGAAAATTCAATGTAGGAGAAGACCTAATTCGGTAAATTTGGAAAAAATTGCAGAGATGGCCCGATTCGGTAAAATTGAAGTCCCCAGTTGATGAAGAATGAATAAACAAAGATATCCCAAGACTCAGTTTGAAAGGGATCCCAAGGAACAGCCGGTTAGAAGAAAAACGAAAAAATGAAGAAATTCTCGATATTGAAAAAAAAGGAAAAAAACTAAATTGGAGGGGAATTTGATTGTAAAAATTGGGCATTTTTGGACCAACTCCAATTCAATATATAACAAAGGAAATGGAAAAAGAAAATCCGAAAATTGGACATGTTTTAAGTAAAACCGAAGTTTCGGGGGTTAAAGGGCAATCTTGGAAATTTTGGGAAAAATAGAATCCGAGCTCAAAAAATTACGAAAACCTCCAGATTTGAATTTTATATTGTATGGAAGGTATTGGAGAAAGAAAATCCGAAATCATAGCTCAAATGAAAAATGATAAAGTTGGGATGCACTAAGCCGAAATTCCAAAAGAAAATTTCGAAAACAAATAGGAAACGAGCTCAAAAAATTATAAAAACTTCCAGATCTTAGTTTATATTCTTTGGAAGGTATTGGTGAAGAAAAATCTGGAATAGGAACTCAAATGAAATAGGTGCAATTTGGGAGGCACTAAACCGAAACTTTTAAAGAAAATTTCGGGAAAAACAGGAAACGAGCTCGAAAAATTATGAAAACTTCAAAAACTAAGTTTTAAATTGATTTGGAGGTATTGGAATAGAAAAATCTCAAATTGGAGCTAATTTGAAAAATGACAAAGTTCGGGGAGGCCTAATCCGTAATTTTAATGAAAAATCTGGGAAAAATGGAAAACGAGCTCCAAAAATTATGAAAATCTCCATAATTAAATTTTATATTTATTTGGAGAGATTGGAGAAAGAAAATCCGGATTTAGGGTCCGTTTTCAATTAAATTAAGTTTGGGGGCTAAAATGCAATTTTACCGAAGAAATCGAAAAGGGCCATTTTTCAAATTAAAAATGAGGAAGTTGCTGGAACATACCAGGCCATTCAGCCAGCTCATGATAGAATGAAGGCTGAGATTTGATTAATTTTATTCAATGGCCAAGTTAAGTTGCAAGAAGACATTTTTAATCTTTGTTTAGTTCCTTTGTGATCATGCCAAGTGGCCTAGATATTTTGAAGAAAAATGAGCACATCCTTGTCTCCTCTTGGCTAGAAAATTTTGATCAAAGGGCCAAGATGAGGTTGCAAGATTGCATTTTTATTTTCTTTGGCTAGTATACCATGTGATGGTGCCACATGTCTTTGATTTAACAAAAGATGAGCACATCCTAGGGGGAAGGGATAGTCGGCCAAGGCTTATAGAGAGAGGGGGATCTTTTATTTTTGGATATTAGTTAGTCATTTTACAAGGCAAGGGCAGTAGCTAACTTGGAGAAAAGAAAGAAATTTTTTGAAGAGAAAGCAAGCTTGAAAGAAAGCTTTGACGGTAGCTATTGGCACCCCTCTTTTGCTTTTTTCTTTCCTTTCCATGTTTCTTTTTCTTTTCCATGTGATTTCCAATTCTTTTCTTATGTAAATAAAGGTTTTGAAAATTTTCTTTGAAGGTTTTCATCTCTTCTTTTTGTCAAAAAATGGAAAGAAAAAAAAAACATTTTCACTACTTCTCTTGTTATGGCCGAATGCTAGGGGTCATTGTGCTCACTTTGTGTTTGTTTTTATTTCTTGCATGGTTATGGTAGGTTAGTTTATTTTGCTGGTTTAGTTTTAAAAAATAAACAAAAATAAAGAGGTGGAAAGGCTTCATGACCTTGATAAAATCAAGAGATTATGGTTAGGGGAGGACTATGTCCAAGGTACCAACCATGGAGCTCACCTCTATTTTCTTTATTTGCTTACTTTAACTTGTTGTTTATTTATTTATTTTCATATGTATCTTTTCTATACTATGTTGTTCATACTATGTCATTCATGTCTTTGCATCTCGTGGCTATGTCATTTAGCATCTGTACTATGTTTTGCATCATTTTCCATGCTTTAGACTATTCGGCCATACCTAGCATTTTAGGTCATTTTTCATACCATGTCATTTCATGCATTTAAACTTTAGGTTATTTTCATTATGCCATGACTTTTTCCATGTCATTTAGATATTAGGTCATTTTTCGTGACATTTAAACTTTAGGTTATTTTCATTATGCATAACATTTTCCATGTCATTTAGATATTAGGTCATTTTCCATGACATTTAAACTTTAGGTTATTTTCATTATGCCATGACATTTTCCATGTCATTTAGATATTAGGTCATTTTCCATGACATTTAAACTTTAGGTTATTTTTATTATGCCATGACATTTTCCATGTCATTTAGATATTAAGTCATTTTTCATATGACATGTCATTTTCCATGACATTTAAACTTTAGGTTATTTTCATATGCCATGAATTTTCCATGTCATTTAGATAATAGGTCATTTTTCATATGACATGTCATTTATACATTAGGTTATTTTTATATGCCATGTCATTTTCCATGTCATTTAGCATTCTACGTTATTTTGCTATGTCACTTAGAATATAGGTCATGCATATGCCATGCCACTCATTTTATACATTTAACTTGTTGTCTGTTCAGGCATTTCATACATTCCCCCACTTGATTTTTGACTTAAGCCAATCAATGGCTCAAATCCAAGCTCTCTTGAGCATGCTTGTGGAAAATTAATAGTTTAGGTTGGGTATTCTGACTTTGTGATTTTATTTCACTACTCATCCATGGTCAAAATAAATTGATTTTTTTTACCACATGTAGTAGACATTTAGGGGATACCATGATATTTTTCTCATATTTTTAGATTTTCTTATCATGGTTAAAAATGGATTTTGATAATACTGTTTTTAACTGTCATGATTTTGGTAAAATTCAGTCACAGTATCCTTGCTCCAAAAATTAAGATGATTTTTTCCCATGGAGGTCAACATGTCCTAGGTCTACCTAATTTTTACATATTTTTTTCAATTTTTTTAGAAGGGAAAAAAAAAGGTTTTCAAGACTTCTTGTGAGAGTCAGATTCGTTTTTTAGAAATAGTAACT
The DNA here is from genome assembly GCA_030761205.1 of Fremontodendron californicum. NCBI lineage: Eukaryota > Viridiplantae > Streptophyta > Magnoliopsida > Malvales > Malvaceae > Fremontodendron > Fremontodendron californicum. The sequence goes on from JAULJL010000033.1 coordinate 2,499,348, forward strand.
TTTTGTTTTGGTTAATTCGGTCATAGTATCCATGCTCTAAAAATTAATCTCATATTTTTTCCCATTAATATCAACATGTTATAGCTGTCCCCTAATTTTTTCAGATTTTTTTGAAATTTTCTAAAGGGGTAAAAAAGTCGGGTTTCAAAACTGGTTATGGGAGTCTAATTTGTTTTCAAGAAATAATAATTTTCTGTTTTTATTAGTATATTAAGAGGGGGCTGATTTGGGTTATTAGTTACTGTCTTAGAGTGATATCCATTTCGTTTCCATCATAAAATTGATTTTATAAAAGTCGGGTCAAGAGTGGTCAACCTGGGTTTTAAAACTAAGAAAAGAGAGCCTTTTAAAGAGAGGGTTCGGCCATGAGGCCTTTTTCATAAAAAAAAATACCATTTTTTTTTAAATACCTGTAGTCCAATTAGAAAATCCAACTTAGGTCTCTTCCAAAGGTAGTAGGATACCTTTTTAGGTATACAGATGTCCTTGATTCACAAGAGAAATACATTTCCATGCATTGCATTTTCCATGTTAGTGTATATTCCATGATATCTAATTTTTGCTATCTTAGACATGTAAATTCTATATATATGAATATTCCATAGTGATGTCATTGCTTTGATTTAAAATTGATGTTGTTATCTTGATTATGATGTAAACATGGATATTCTATGATAATGTCATTTTGTGCTTTTTGCCTTGTCATCATTTATTTTACCATGTCATCTAGGCTTCGCTATGTCACCTAGGTTTTGCATGTCAAGCATGCCATGTCTTTAATTCTTTTGCCAGGTCATTTAGATTATGCCATGTCATCTAGATTTTTCCATGTCAGGCATGCCATGTCATTAATCCATGTGTCATGTCATTCATTCTTTTGCCATGTCATTAGTAATGATTTGCACATTCGTAACCATCTTTTTTTTAAAATGATTTCTAATGCAATAAAAATAATCATGCCTTTTAAAAAACAAGGTTATTCCCGAGTTAAAATAATTCATGAGTTCTCTGCTGGATTTGCCAGGAAGGATATCATCAATTATTATTAACAATGGAATATCTTTCTTTCAAAAAGAGAGTAATTCGGAGATTTTTTAAATAAATAAAAATTTTTATGTTTTACCGGGTCTACAGGGGAACATAGAAAAATTTTGTGCTAATGAATTTTGGATCATTTTCAAATTAAAAATGGGATTAATTTTCTTTAAATTGGGAATTATTTTAAAATTCCAAATCTAAAACCGACTTTTTCTGAGACTCGAGATAATACACGATTAATAAGGTACCATATTATATGGGCGTTGTGGGGGTGCTAATCTTTCCCCGCACGTAACCGACTCCCGAACCCACTTCTTTGATTTCTCTGGTTTAAAAGCGCAAACTTCGAAATTGGTTTTTAAAAAATGCTTTAATTAATTTTAAAATATTTTACAAAAACGGTTTTAGTAAGTGGCCGATCACACCTAGCCAGAAAAGATTGGTGGTGAGTCCATTTCTTTTTCGAGGTTGTTTTCAAACCCTCATTTTATTTCAAGAGGAATTAAGTCGTCTTTTTCTCTATGTCCCCCAATGTCACACTTAACGAGTAATGTCTTACGATGAGACTTGTTATTTTTTAGGTTGCGACAATATGAAGATTCTATAGTAATCAATAAAGGATTCATCACCTTGAGGTTAAGAGAATATCTCACTAGTTTTAATAAGGATTAACTGAAGAAATTTCTAGCCAGAGTATAATGAAGTTTTGGAATAGTTCTAAGGCTTTTTCAAAGACTTAATTGCTAATTCAAGACTTAGTATGGTTAAACAAAATTTTGTATACACTAACCCATGCTCAATGTTAAACAAAGATATTAAGTGATGAAAATATAATAATTATACTGGAAGCTAACCATGGATAGATTCGTCAAACCTCTTTGACTTTTCTTAATAATTGGAGTGTCCTCACTCATTGATAGATGACAACCATGATCTATAAATATAATATTGATTAATTGGAGAATTATTGATGAACTCAAATGTTTTGATTCATCTAATCCAAATTGATTAAGAATTACAATGGTTATATTTATTCTCAACATGTTAAGGACACTAATGAAAAATACATAATAGGACGTGGATGTTGAAGTTAAAATGAGATAGTTAAATTGAACTTAATTAAAATAAGTTTGGACCTTAAGGCCCAATTGTAAGATACTATTGGACCAAAGGATAAACAAAAGGTCCAAAGTTCCTATTATTGAATAGGAGGCCGGTCACTCCCTATATAAATAAAAGGCTGGCCACCCCTCTCTCTATGACTTACATTATTGTGTTAATTGATTCAATTGTTAAAATCTTAAGAGAATGCAAATTGAGCCTCATATTGCTAGAACAATATTTAGCCAACCTTTTATCCAAAACTTTGAGAAGGCTATTTCACTCATTGTTCATGTGGACTATCATTAGAGGCTGAACACTTGGATAGTTGATGGTTTACGACAATCTAGCTTAGTGGTTCTCGGATAAGGATTTGCCGCAAAAAACAAACCCTAGGTATGGTTTTTGGCCTATTTGGCATGTGCTATGTATGATTGTGTAACATCTTATCAACATGGTCCAATGGTTAAGGAATTGAAAATTTCTAAATTTTGCTACTTTTATCTCTGATTGTGTATGTTCAATTCCCAATAGGTTTTACCCCATACCTTCCATATCCTATGTACTTGCTTTACTACCCCACCATAAATAATGTTTCGCCAAATTCCTATCTCTATCCACCAATATTGCAACCAGCTTTCCAACCAAATTTCACCCTCAAACACCCACTCCTATGCTTGGCCTTACATCTATACTTGTAGCTCGACCTGTTACTCAACATAATAACCAAGCGAGTAATTAGAGTGGATCACAAAACAATCAAGAAAACACCTTTATCGACTCAATTCCTATGTCTTGCACTGATTTGCTCCCACACCTCATTAAGAATCATCTTGTTGCATCGGTTCATCTGGAATCTCTAAAGTCTCTTTACCCCAAAAGGTGTGATGCTAATGCTAGATGCAACTATCATTATGGGAATACGAGATATTCTCCAAAAAAGTGCACACTTTTGATAATCAATACTCTTTTTTTAATAATATCTACTATTTAATATTATAATTGGATAATTATTAATCGGTTATATGATTAATCGATTATATCTAATGTTAAAGTCAAAGTGGTAAAATATTATTATATCAATTACTATATAAATTAGCTTTTACAAATCATGATTTTCTAAAAATTTAAGTATTAATTATTAAGGTTAAACCAATTAATTGGTACTCTTTTAATGTCTACTATTCAATATTTTAATTGAACATTTGGTCAATTAGTGTATACAATTAGATCTAATATTTTTATGTTAGTATTTATAATTATGTCCAAATAAAAAGTAAATATAAGAATAAATTCTTAAAAATTTAAAATACTGTTAAAAAATTATAATACAATGACTAAAAAACTTAATAAAGAAAAAATAAAAAATTATTGGACTAAGTGACTAAGAGCCCAATGAGTTATTAGTTTAAGAGTAAAAATTCATTTATATAAATGTTTAGTTAATTTTATTTATAACTTCTTTCCTTATAATTATGTTTTTTTAGTCTAGCCAAATGATTTTTGACTTTTATTTTTTTATTGTTATTTATATTTATTTTAACTCATAAAAAAAATTCTTATATAATCATTAATTATAGTTATATTCAATACCAAATATATCAATAGTATATAAATTAGTTTTTGTATATCATGGTTTCTTAAATTTTCTAGGTATTAATTATTAAAATTAAACCACTTAATTGGTATTCTTTTAGTGTCTACTATTAAACATTTTAATTAAATATTTGGTCAATTAATCTATACAATTAGATCTAATATTGTTATGTTAGTATTTATAATTATGTCCAAACAAAAATATATATAAATATAAGATTTTGTTTTTTTGAAAATTTAAAATACTCTTAAAAATTAGAATGCAATAACTTAAAATCTAATAAAGCAAAATTAAAATGAAAAAAAATAAAAATAAAAATTTGTTGGATTAAGTGACTATAAGAGCCCAATAAGTTATTGGGTTAAGAGTAAAAATCATTTATATAAATGTTTATTGAACTTTATTTATAATTTATTTCCTTCTAATGTTTTTTTTTTTTTTACATGCAGCCCAATGATTTTTTTATTTTTACTTTTTTAGTGTTATTTTATATTTAATTTAGATCACTTATAAAATAAAATAAAATAAAAACTTATATAATCATTAATTATATCTATATTCAATAATAAATATAAGTATATAAACATTACAAAATAATAAGAAGTATTAAAATATATAAATTCTTTTTTATTCATACTATAAATATAGAACTTATATATTTAACTATTATTTGAACTTTTGGACTAAAAAATAATGGAAAAATAATCAAATACAAAATATTAATACTCAATTTATAAATAAAATTATTATATAATTTATATTTATATAAATATTTATTAATTTTTAAATTTTAAATTTTAGTATTTTTGTCACTATATAAAAAGTAAAATTAATTATTACATTCGAAATAAATAAAAAATTTATAGCTTAAAAAATTCTAAAATTATTTGAATCCGTCTAAACCCGTCCGAACTAGAACCGGTTTGAATCCGAAATAGCTCGAATCCGAAATTATCCAAATCCAAAATGAATCCGAACCGAAATAATCTGAATTAAAAAATAATCCGATCAAAATCCACTCGTTTGCCACCTCTATGGTTGAGCCCCTTCAATTCAGATGGAAGATTCCCATCACGTCTAGTTTTGTTTGCTACCATAACTAATTCTGAGAAGTAGCAAAATTAATTTGGTGCTTGCAGGCAGCGTAAAGCATAAAGCAAGTGTAAACCGCATTTTATTAAAGTCAAGTAACATTCCTTTTCAAGAAAAGTTTTAATTCATCTTGTCTTAGGTATATTTAGTAATGGGCGAAAAGAAAAATGCTTTATTTCATGCAGCCCCTTGTCAACATTTTATAGCCTTGAAATGTTGATTCTGCACTTTGTCCACTTGAGATATTTAGTTGAGGTTGAGAATTAATTAAGTCACTATCATTTTCTCTAATATTCCAAAAGAAATCAAAAACAAAAAGAATGGTGAAAGATAAGTTCAAAAGTATCTGTCCAAATGGGAGACACTAAATCTGTCTTTAAAATCTGTAATATTATTTACACACACTTTGCGATTATGATATTTAGCAACATATATATCCAAAAAGAAAAAAGAAAATTACATTTTGAATATTGGTGAAGTGCTTTTGACTACCATTAATTTATATATAGAGCACCTTGGAAGGTCACAAAACTAAGTATTAGAATGAGAATCAGAGACAGTATTAGATGATCCAAATGAAGTGAAGCCAATGACCAACTCAACCTACATTATTTACGCATCATACTTCTTTTTTCACATTTCATAATCATTTTCTTTTTTCTTTCAACTATAAAATAATTACATCATTCAAATTACGTGTGACTTACTATTGTGCTTTTGAAACATAGAGCAAAAGGGTGGGGTGGGGTGGCAACTGGACGGGTTCGGGCGAGTTTGGATCTTTTCGGGTTCAAATTATTTTAGATTTAGGATTCGGTATGGGTTCAATTATGTTTTACATCATTTTTATTTTATGTTAAATATAATCATTTTTACGTAATTTAAATATTTACATTTAAAAATAAATGATTGTTTTTTAAAGTAAGCTTTTGTTGTAATATGATATTTTTAATTATATTTATTTATTAAAATCAATATTTGTTAGCACCAAAAGGATATAAAATTACTTTGTTATACAAAATCAAATTTTTAAATAACTTATTATAAAAAATATGATATATTATAAATTAATCAGATTGATATTTAAAATAACTGATTTGATGAATTCGAATTTCAACATGTAAATACATTATAATTTATATTTACTACAAAATAAGAGACTTTTAAGGACGAACCTTGATATTCAACTATCCGTTTATATATTTGTAAAATGCAAAAATTTTATGCTTATGGGAGAGAGTCGAATCTAACATTCAACTCTTATTAGTAAGGATACTACCAAGTGAACCAATTTTGAATTTTGATATGATATGCTACTAAAAGTAAATTATATCTTAATTATATCAAGTGTAATGAAATATAATAACAATTTAAAAAATGCTTGTCCAAAATAAAAAAATAATAAATCAATTACAAAATTAAATTAGGTAATTATGTTAAATACTTTTAAATTCTAAACACACATGATACTTTTATAAATTAATATTTGATGACTTAATGTAATAGATACCTAAGAAAACAATATACATTGCAAAGAGCAACATATTATTTTTAAAAGTAGTTTTTATCTATTTTTTAAAATAGAAAATACTATTATATTAGAGATAAGTTAAAATGAATGAATTGTTGTTAATTAATTTTAATATATAAAAGACACTATTATACTATTATATAGGTGCTCTTAAATAATTTTTTAAAATTATTCTCTAAACTACCAATTGTTGATTTTAATATAAATATTATTTCAAATAATTTCTTTTGACACTATAAAAAAATTTCCATATACTGACGTCAATTTATACTGACGATCAAATTTCGTTAGTAAAAGAGTATTTTCCTGACATATTTTAAGTACCGTCAGAATAGACACAATATATACCAATGCCTCATTTTCCCATTGGTATAAATCTTACCTTTACTGACAGACTACTATTACCCATCAGTATAGCTAGTCAATGTTGAAGGATTTTACGTGTCATCAGAATAGGCACAACTATACCTACACATTGTTTGTTCGTCGGTATAGATCTAAGCTTTACTGACAACTATACATACTCTAAACTGATGAAAAAATAAGTCGTTGGCATATATCTTGGCTATACTGACAAATATTTTAGATTTAGGATTCGGAATGGGTTCAATTATGTTTTACATCATTTTTATTTTATGTTAAATATAATCATTTTTACGTAATTTAAATATTTACATTTAAAAATAAATGATTGTTTTTTAAAGTAAGCTTTTGTTGTAATATGATATTTTTAATTATATTTATTTATTAAAATCAATATTTGTTAGCACCAAAAGGATATAAAATTACTTTGTTATACAAAATCAAATTTTTAAATAACTTATTATAAAAAATATGATATATTATAAATTAATCAGATTGATATTTAAAATAACTGATTTGATGAATTCGAATTTCAACATGTAAATACATTATAATTTATATTTACTACAAAATAAGAGACTTTTAAGGACGAACCTTGATATTCAACTATCCGTTTATATATTTGTAAAATGCAAAAATTTTATGCTTATGGGAGAGAGTCGAATCTAACATTCAACTCTTATTAGTAAGGATACTACCAAGTGAACCAATTTTGAATTTTGATATGATATGCTACTAAAAGTAAATTATATCTTAATTATATCAAGTGTAATGAAATATAATAACAATTTAAAAAATGCTTGTCCAAAATAAAAAAATAATAAATCAATTACAAAATTAAATTAGGTAATTATGTTAAATACTTTTAAATTCTAAACACACATGATACTTTTATAAATTAATATTTGATGACTTAATGTAATAGATACCTAAGAAAACAATATACATTGCAAAGAGCAACATATTATTTTTAAAAGTAGTTTTTATCTATTTTTTAAAATAGAAAATACTATTATATTAGAGATAAGTTAAAATGAATGAATTGTTGTTAATTAATTTTAATATATAAAAGACACTATTATACTATTATATAGGTGCTCTTAAATAATTTTTTAAAATTATTCTCTAAACTACCAATTGTTGATTTTAATATAAATATTATTTCAAATAATTTCTTTTGACACTATAAAAAAATTTCCATATACTGACGTCAATTTATACTGACGATCAAATTTCGTTAGTAAAAGAGTATTTTCCTGACATAATTTAAGTACCGTCAGAATAGACACAATATATACCAATGCCTCATTTTCCCATTGGTATAAATCTTACCTTTACTGACAGACTACTATTACCCATCAGTATAGCTAGTCAATGTTGAAGGATTTTACGTGTCATCAGAATAGGCACAACTATACCTACACATTGTTTGTTCGTCGGTATAGATCTAAGCTTTACTGACAACTATACATACTCTAAACTGATGAAAAAATAAGTCGTTGGCATATATCTTGGCTATACTGACAAATATTTTAGATTTAGGATTCGGAATGGGTTCAATTATGTTTTACATCATTTTTATTTTATGTTAAATATAATCATTTTTACGTAATTTAAATATTTACATTTAAAAATAAATGATTGTTTTTTAAAGTAAGCTTTTGTTGTAATATGATATTTTTAATTATATTTATTTATTAAAATCAATATTTGTTAGCACCAAAAGGATATAAAATTACTTTGTTATACAAAATCAAATTTTTAAATAACTTATTATAAAAAATATGATATATTATAAATTAATCAGATTGATATTTAAAATAACTGATTTGATGAATTCGAATTTCAACATGTAAATACATTATAATTTATATTTACTACAAAATAAGAGACTTTTAAGGACGAACCTTGATATTCAACTATCCGTTTATATATTTATAAAATGCAAAAATTTTATGCTTATGGGAGAGAGTCGAATCTAACATTCAACTCTTATTAGTAAGGATACTACCAAGTGAACCAATTTTGAATTTTGATATGATATGCTACTAAAAGTAAATTATATCTTAATTATATCAAGTGTAATGAAATATAATAACAATTTAAAAAATGCTTGTCCAAAATAAAATAAATAATAAATCAATTACAAAATTAAATTAGGTAATTATGTTAAATACTTTTAAATTCTAAATACACATGATACTTTTATAAATTAATATTTGATGACTTAATGTAATAGATACCTAAGAAAACAATATACATTGCAAAGAGCAACATATTATTTTTAAAAGTAGTTTTTATCTATTTTTTAAAATAGAAAATACTATTATATTAGAGATAAGTTAAAATGAATGAATTGTTGTTAATTAATTTTAATATATAAAAGACACTATTATACTATTATATAGGTGCTCTTAAATAATTTTTTAAAATTATTCTCTAAACTACCAATTGTTGATTTTAATATAAATATTATTTCAAATAATTTCTTTTGACACTATAAAAAAATTTCCATATACTGACGTCAATTTATACTGACGATCAAATTTCGTTAGTAAAAGAGTATTTTCCTGACATATTTTAAGTACCGTCAGAATAGACACAATATATACCAATGCCTCATTTTCCCATTGGTATAAATCTTACCTTTACTGACAGACTACTATTACCCATCAGTATAGCTAGTCAATGTTGACGGATTTTACGTGTCATCAGAATAGGCACAACTATACCTACACATTGTTTGTTCGTCGGTATAGATCTAAGCTTTACTGACAACTATACATACTCTAAACTGATGAAAAAATAAGTCGTTTGCATATATCTTGGCTATACTGACAAATATTTTAGATTTAGGATTCGGAATGGGTTCAATTATGTTTTACATCATTTTTATTTTATGTGAAATATAATCATTTTTACGTAATTTAAATATTTACATTTAAAAATAAATGATTGTTTTTTAAAGTAAGCTTTTGTTGTAATATGATATTTTTAATTATATTTATTTATTAAAATCAATATTTGTTAGCACCAAAAGGATATAAAATTACTTTGTTATACAAAATCAAATTTTTAAATAACTTATTATAAAAAATATGATATATTATAAATTAATCAGATTGATATTTAAAATAACTGATTTGATGAATTCGAATTTCAACATGTAAATACATTATAATTTATATTTACTACAAAATAAGAGACTTTTAAGGACGAACCTTGATATTCAACTATCCGTTTATATATTTGTAAAATGCAAAAATTTTATGCTTATGGGAGAGAGTCGAATCTAACATTCAACTCTTATTAGTAAGGATACTACCAAGTGAACCAATTTTGAATTTTGATATGATATGCTACTAAAAGTAAATTATATCTTAATTATATCAAGTGTAATGAAATATAATAACAATTTAAAAAATGTTTGTCCAAAATAAAATAAATAATAAATCAATTACAAAATTAAATTAGGTAATTATGTTAAATACTTTTAAATTCTAAACACACATGATACTTTTATAAATTAATATTTGATGACTTAATGTAATAGATACCTAAGAAAACAATATACATTGCAAAGAGCAACATATTATTTTTAAAAGTAGATTTTATCTATTTTTTAAAATAGAAAATACTATTATATTAGAGATAAGTTAAAATGAATGAATTGTTGTTAATTAATTTTAATATATAAAAGACACTATTATACTATTATATAGGTGCTCTTAAATAATTTTTTAAAATTATTCTCTAAACTACCAATTGTTGATTTTAATATAAATATTATTTCAAATAATTTCTTTTGACACTATAAAAAAATTTCCATATCCTGAGGTCAATTTATACTGACGATCAAATTTCGTTAGTAAAAGCGTATTTTCCTGACATATTTTAAGTACCGTCAGAATAGACACAATATATACCAATGCCTCATTTTCCCATTGGTATAAATCTTACCTTTACTGACAGACTACTATTACCCATCAGTATAGCTAGTCAATGTTGACGGATTTTACGTGTCATCAGAATAGGCACAACTATACCTACACATTGTTTGTTCGTCGGTATAGATCTAAGCTTTACTGACAACTATACATACTCTAAACTGATGAAAAAATAAGTCGTTGGTATATATCTTGGCTATACTGACAAATATTTTAGATTTAGGATTCGGAATGGGTTCAATTATGTTTTACATCATTTTTATTTTATGTTAAATATAATCATTTTTACGTAATTTAAATATTTACATTTAAAAATAAATGATTGTTTTTTAAAGTAAGCTTTTGTTGTAATTGTAGACACCGGATTTTATCCGGGTTTGTTATTTGTTAATTTTTAGTTTAGGTTAATTTTTATTTTTATTTTCGGATTAATTAAAAAAAAAACAAAAAAGCAAAAAAGGAAAAATTGAAAAAAAAAAAAGAAAAAAGAAAAATGCAAGGACACAGTTTGACTGAAACTCCTATTCTCCTTATGAGATTAAATTTGAACTCTGGTACAAAGAATAAAAGAAAGAAAGAGTTTTATTTGATTAGGGATCAGACTTTGATTTAAAGAAGAACTCTAAACCGGATTTCACTAGGACTCTAAGCTAATTTTTCCTATATAAATATATCCAATCTCAACAATCAAAAGGGGGCCCCGGATAGAAAAACAGCAACACAGAAATCATAAAGGGGGCCCAAATCTTTTCCAGTGTTTTCCAGGCATAATCGAGGTGGCATTTAGGTGTGAAGAAGCTGTCTCTTTGTGGGTGTTTGCTGCAATGAAAGATCTTGGAATTGGGTTCTTAATTCGAATGTTGAAGAGAACTGTCTTTGTTGCTTTCACCTGCATATTTGCTTACAGGAGATGAAAAAGAGCAATATGGCAATCATAAAATCGGGGGCTGGTGGGACTGTGGTAAGGAACGCAGAGATATAAATTATTGATCCTGAGGATGATGTGGCACAGTATCAGGATGGGTATAGCGAACTGAGATCTGGTGGTGAAAGGACAGCCGCAAGAGGCTAAAACATTTTTTAATGCCTTTCGTAAGGACCATGAACTGATGCATTTACGTGATCTTCAAAAGTCAAAAGGGGTCTTTCAAAATCTCATTTGGAGTTGGTGGAATTCGCTTGTTCTCTTAGGCAGAGTAAAGTTAACATCAAAGATATGTCAGTATTCCTATGACCTGCCCATATGTAAATTTTTACTTCTTTCTTTCGTTTAGTATCAGTAGCTTTTTAGCTCTTATATTTGTTTTTATTATTTTATCATTTGTTTGATGATTATATTGGGATATTACATTTTTTTTAAATATATTTAGTATAGATTATTATGATATGATTGTTATGAGATGATGATTATGCAATGATTATATATATTTTTTTATATGATTAGATGTTATTATTATGTGGTAATTATTGTATGATTGTATATTTATTATATGATGATTAGATGGTGATTATTATTATATGTTTGGATGATTTTTTTTATTGAATGATTTATTTATTTATTTATTTTTATTTTATTATTATATATGATTTATTTATTTTATATTACTAACATTATTTTATTTCATGTTTCAGGTTTAGGTTATTTTATTTTTTTGATTAATTTATTTATGTATATTCTATTATTATTTATTAACTATTATTTTAATTATATTTTATTATTATTTATTATTTATTAATTTGATTATTATTAAGAAGATTTTTTTTTTTAATTAAGTTTTTTTCTTTTATTAATTGATGATTAATTAGTTTTAAAATAATAAATGAAAATTTTTTCCAATGATGAAATTCAAAGAAATTACGAATGGTTAATTTCTGAGAAATTTCTAGGTGAGAGATTTCTCTTAAAAATTCTCCAGAATGAATGGAAGGATATTTTAAGAGATTAATTTCAATACCGATAAAAATCAAATTTTTTTTTTTTAAAGATAATTAATTTTCAACATCTTTTTTTCAAAATTGATTTTCCATAATAAATGCTTAATTAAATTGAAGGATAAATTAAGATTTTTTCCGATGATGAAATTCAAGAAATTACGAATGGTTAATTTCTGAGAAATTTCTAGGTGGGAGATTTCTTTTAAAAATTCTCCAGAAAGAATGGAAGGATATTTTAAGAGATGATTTTCGATATTAAAAATCAGAATTTATTTTTCAAAACAAACATTAATAAAATGTGGATTAATTTTGGAAGATTAATTTAAGAGGAATAATTTGATTAAATAAATAATTTAATTTTTCCGACGACGGAGCCTCTTCAATTGAACGAATGGTTTCTTTTGAATACTCTCGAGGTGAGGAAATATTTTTTAGTAATTTCTCCAGAATGAATGGAAGGAAGACCTAAAAAAATAATTTCCGATATTTCTAACTTTAACAATTAAAACGAAATAAGATAGACAAGACCAGTTAATTAAGACTTTTTAAGTATCACAAGACTAATTAGGTACTATCTCTTAGATAGGCGTTGTGAGGGTGCTAATCCTTCCTCACACGTAACCGTACTCCCGAACCTAGTTCTGATAAGCAGACCAGAACCTATTCTTTTTAAGGTACCTTAGTCAAGCTTAGGATTACTTTAAATAGGATAGATTCATAAAGGTGACTAATCACACCTAAATTAGATGATTAGTGGCGACTCCATTGATTTGCGTCTAGCATGCTGAATTCGTATTTGGCACGTTATGACAGTAATATGATATTTTTAATTATATTTATTTATTAAAATCAATATTTGTTAGCACCAAAAGGATATAAAATTACTTTGTTATACAAAATCAAATTTTTAAATAACTTATTATAAAAAATATGATATATTATAAATTAATCAGATTGATATTTAAAATAACTGATTTGATGAATTCGAATTTCAACATGTAATTACATTATAATTTATATTTACTACAAAATAAGAGACTTTTAAGGACGAACCTTGATATTCAACTATCCGTTTATATATTTGTAAAATGCAAAAATTTTATGCTTATGGGAGAGAGTCGAAGCTAACATTCAACTCTTATTAGTAAGGATACTACCAAGTGAACCAATTTTGAATTTTGATATGATATGCTACTAAAAGTAAATTATATCTTAATTATATCAAGTGTAATGAAATATAATAACAATTTAAAAAATGCTTGTCCAAAATAAAATAAATAATAAATCAATTACAAAATTAAGTTAGGTAATTATGTTAAATACTTTTAAATTCTAAACACACATGATACTTTTATAAATTAATATTTGATGACTTAATGTAATAGATACCTAAGAAAACAATATACATTGCAAAGAGCAACATATTATTTTTAAAAGTAGTTTTTATCTATTTTTTAAAATAGAAAATACTATTATATTAGAGATAAGTTAAAATGAATGAATTGTTGTTAATTAATTTTAATATATAAAAGACACTATTATACTATTATATAGGTGCTCTTAAATAATTTTTTAAAATTATTCTCTAAACTACCAATTGTTGATTTTAATATAAATATTATTTCAAATAATTTCTTTTGACACTATAAAAAAATTTCCATATACTGACGTCAATTTATACTGACGATCAAATTTCGTTAGTAAAAGAGTATTTTCCTAACATATTTTAAGTACCGTCAGAATAGACACAATATATACCAATGTCTCATTTTCCCATTGGTATAAATCTTACCTTTACTGACAGACTACTATTACCCATCAGTATAGCTAGTCAATGTTGACGGATTTTACGTGTCATCAGAATAGGCACAACTATACCTACACATTGTTTGTTTGTCGGTATAGATCTAAGCTTTACTGACAGAGCATCATTATTTGTCAGTATAGCCAAGATATATACCAACGACTTATTTTTTCATCAGTTTAGAGTATTAATAAAAAAATATAATTTATGTCAAATTTTACGATATAAACAAAAGACAAGTAATACTTTACGTCAATTTTTTTTTTCACATCTCTAAAATCTTCATGAATTTAGAATATTTAGATGGCGGATTCATCAAGATATAGAACGTTATAGTTATAAGTACAAAATACAATTTAATTTTTGATAAATTTTTTATTTCATCATATATATATATAATATTTTTTAAATTTTCATTGAATTATTAAAAAAAATATTAGAATAAAATTGATAATTAAAGTTCTTGCTTAATAAAAAAATTATTTAATTACAATTTCATTATTTTTAATTTTAGTATTAAATTCGGGTTTGGATTCGGGTCGGTCTCGGGCTTGGGTATTTTCATGTTCGGGTATTTTGGTGCTCGGGTTTTTTGGGTTCAAGTTTTTCGGGTTTGAGTCATTTTAGGGTTCGGCTAATTTTAGGCTCGGATCATTTCGGGTTTGAATTTTTTCAAATTCGAGTTTTTAACTTTTTAATCAAATCAAGTTTGGACGAGTTCGAGTTTAAATTTTTTTGGGCAGGTTTTGAAGTTCGGATTATTTGCCATCTCTACTCCTGACTGTAACACAAAAAGAAAAAAAATCACAAGGACAAGGTGCCTATGTTTTCACCCACTTAGATTTGTTTTATTTGTATAATAGTATTTCATGATAATAATGACACAAATCAATTTACGACAAATCAAATTTAGATATTGTACTTGTAGGATAATTAAAATTAATCCAGAATAAAATTGCGGAAATACATTTTACTCTTGATCAAATTTGATTACCAACTTGTTACCTTTTCGAGTAGAACGCAAAGCAATTTTAGGATAGGTATGACAGAGGGTCGGATATCTATTTCTTTTTGTAATATCCGATTCAAATTCGCAAAACTGCTTTAAAATCCGAATCCATTTATTATTTGCATTAAATCAGAATATTACTATCTGAATCCGAATTAAATAACATTATCCGCCGGATATCCGAATTCGCTAAATATCCGAATTTAGTAAGTCAAAAAAATTAAATAAAAATATAAAATCAAACAAAAAATTAATTTTAAATTCAAATAAATGGATAATGGATTTTGATATCTGAATTCGCAAAAGTAAACGGATTCGGATAGCGTATTCGGATATCCGAATCCTTATAAGTAATGCAGATTTATGCATATTAAACTATATTATCTGTAAACTAATAATATTGGAGGTATATCTCAGGCACTATGTGAGTGCAACGCAACGAGACTGGCCAAAGCTGTTGGATGTGGCGCAATTTTCTTACAACTTGCAACGGAGTGAGGCCACAAACCAAAGTCCGTTCGAGATGGTGACCGGGCAGCAACCACTTATACCCAGTGCTGTTGCAGCAGGTTACACTCGACCAAATACAGCAGCATACAGGTTTGCTAAGGCTTGGCAGGAGCATACTGACTTAGCCAAGGTATGTCTACACAAATCGGCAAATCGGAGGAGCAGGGATGTGCAATTCCAGGTTGGAGACTTAGTCCTTGTCAAACTACACTTGGCGTTGCATCACCCAGGCATGCACAAGAGGCTTGTGCGAAGATATGAGAGGCCTTTTAGAGTTCTGAAACGGGAAGGTAAGGTGGCCTTCAAACTTTAGCTACCAGCAAAACTCAACGTACACCCCATTTTTCATGTCAGTATGCTTAAGTCATTTCAGGTAGATCAAGAGGATCCAGCTAGGGGCGAGTCTCAAGGTGCACTAGTAGGAGTGAAGGTCTCCTACGATAGAGATATACAGTGTATACTTGCGGATCGAGTTGTATAGCAAAAGAATTACAGGCCATGGCATGAGTACTTTGCCAAGTGGAAGGGACTACCCAACAATGAGGCAAGTTAGGAACTAGCCGAGGCATTAGGGCAGTTCCAGGATCAGATTGAACAGTTCCATGCAGAGGACGCAATGAGGGCGTTGCTAGAACAAATGGGGATAATGTCACGGCCCGCTCGGGTCCATTATGCCCACAGCAAGTCCAGGCTCAGTATATGAGTTACAGGGAGCATCTTGACCCACCAGAACAAGTCCAGTCCTTGCAGTATTTTAGAAGGCCCTGGAAGACAGAATTATCCTGAAGGTTCTAGAAGCTTGGAGACCTAGTAAAAACTAGTTACTGCCAGCAGTTCTAGCTTATCTAGAACTCTAGGGTTAAGAGTTTAAATTTCTTGTGACTCTAGATAATGTATCTTAGCTGTACACTTGTAAAGATCTAAACTGTTGATTTAAGGGGGACTCAACTATAAATAGAGGCCCCAACCTCATTTGTATACACTGAGCATTCTTCTCTAGCTTTTCTTGTTCTGTTTTTTTGCTTAGCTCCAGTAACTTTCAGTTACCAATGCCTTGGAGTGTTCGTATAGGCATGGACCCTCTTCTTGAGTGATAGTAGGCTGACTTAGGCATACAAGGAAGCGGCTTCCAGCCTAAGATCGTATGGTTCGTAAGGCTAAAATTTCAAGCCCGTGACATAAGCATCATACTATAAAAAAACTTAGACCCTAATTACATGTGTTTCTATTTCTATCATTAACATGCCATAAAAAGTATAAGAACTTTATTTAAAATATATATATATATATGAGGCATATTAAAAAAATCAGTTTTTAGAGATCAAAACAACATGAAAAACTCGAGTAGACTTTGACACCAATGTAGGATAATTAAAATTAACTCAGAATAAAATTGTAAAAAAAAATCTTACCTTGATCAAACCTGATTATCGACCTTTTCGAGTAGAATTCTAAGCGACTCCAGGACTCTTTGGTAATGTTTTAGATAGGTAGACAAAACGAAATTGGAATCAAAACTTTGAGGTACGATAAATCGTTTTCTTTAGAGAATTATTTGTTCCCACACAAAGTTTGCTAACAGATTAAGACAATAACACTCCGAGAATACAATCAAGCTTTACGAATTTTGCAACGCACAATAATGAAGAATTCTCTCATCTTTTATTCTTTTAATAATTCCTTAATCTGAAATTTTAACCATTGGAGTTGATACATATATATATATATATGCCACCAAAAAACACAATCAAAGAGATATGTCTTTTCAAAATCACAATACATGATTTTACCAAACATAGCAACCAATGATCATGGGTCCTTTCTTCCAAACAACACAATCAATGATTACAAAATTTGTAAACTAATGTTACCGTTACAACAAGGACTTTGTATAGACATTTCACGAACCTCAAGCTTTGACGAAACTCGCGGTGAAAAACTGATATAGAGATTAAGTAGAAC
The DNA here is from genome assembly GCA_030761205.1 of Fremontodendron californicum. Lineage (NCBI taxonomy): Eukaryota > Viridiplantae > Streptophyta > Magnoliopsida > Malvales > Malvaceae > Fremontodendron > Fremontodendron californicum. The sequence continues at coordinate 2,517,237 of JAULJL010000033.1, forward strand.
CCACACTGATCACAATGCAAAAACCTTTGTTATTGACAAAGAAGGGAGAGAGAAATTTGTTCTTCTTGTGAAAAAAAGGAGAGATCAGCTTTTAGTGGAAGAACTATGAGGAGTCTCATTTTTTCTATAACTTTTTTTCCACTCTTACTATCCTATAGATAGGTAAGTCGTCTTCCTGATAAAGACTCTTTACCTTATTATCCCATCATATAATAATTAATTTAATTTACTACAATAAAAGGCTAAATCGTTACCTTTGAGAGATTTAGTAAAAGACTGGCTCTCATGGATGAATGACCATAGAATTCAACAATTTTAAAAATAATATAATATAGTAAACAAGAAATTGGAAGCAACTAAATAACCTTGATGGAAAACAGTCTTTAATTTTCCTTTCTTAAATTCAATTGATAGAATTCAAAACATTTCTCTACATACCGCATATATATTTGCTGTTTATAGGCTCATTGGACGGATTGAATCGTATTCATATTTCAGATCATTCCAGGCTTGAGGTGTCATGAAGAAGGATTCTTTTAACGTTTTCTTCAACTATATTTTTTGAACATGTTATTTTTAATAACTATCTAATACTCCTTCTGTCCCAAACTCTTTGTCCCTCTTAATTTGATTTTCATGCATATTAAGACTAAAGCTTTCACTTTTGTTTATTTAATATTTTTAATTCAATTTTCTTAAAAAATATTCATGTACATTTTTTTTTTATAGTCAAAAAGTAAAAAAAAAAAAATTTGAAATATCAATTTGAAATATAAAAAAAGTAAGAGTATTAAGTATTCAAAAATGAAGAAAGAACTTCATTTGAGACATCCCAAAAAAGAAAGATGGAGAAAGAAAATAGGACGGATGGTGTATCTATTTAAAGTAAAATAAAATAATTTGTTTAAGAGTAGGTGACCATTAGCTTTATTGTTAATTTTTTTTTTAGATTATGAACTTTTTATTTTGTTTTTAAAGATAATCAATATCTATGTATTCTAATTATTTACTTTATTTTCTATTTGGCAAGAATGAAAAATTAAAGAAGGAAAACTTTATGTTTATACGTTTTTTTAACCATAAAGGATCTTATAATAAGTCAAAGTTATATAAAAATTAGAAATACAAGAGTACAAAAAGAGATTTATATTTTTATTACTTTTAAAGTAACTAATAGAGTAATAGTTGGTGTTCATTTGAATATTTCTTTTAAAAATTAATTAATATTTTAAAAACTAAAATAAAAATATATTCTATACAAATTTGAATCATTTTGGATTGATTTTTTTTCGAATCGTTTAAATTGTTTTTAATTCAGGTCAATTTGAAGTACGGGTTATTTCAAGCACGAATTAATCGAGTTCGGATTGTTGATTACTTTTTATCATATTGGATTAGATCAATTTTAAAGTCTAAGGATGAATCAGCTTTGCCATCTCTATGTAAAAAAATAGATAAATCTCAAACTTTCCTCCTACCCTCAAACAGTATGAGAAGTTTTATTCTAAAATTCTAATATATCTATTATTATTTATAAGAAAGAGAAGAAAGCTTAAAGAAGAAAGAAAAGAAAAGCATAAAGGGAGGGATATGCATTAATTAATAATTGGAGAGATGAATAACAAGCAAGCAATTAAGCAAAATTTAAGCCCATTTGGCCAATAGAGACATGCAAGCAGTACCAAGAAGAAGTGAAACATTAACTCCAACTTGAAGCCTAACATTGGCTTGCAACCTTGGGTTCATGAAATCCGCAGCAAGCAGGTCAACCAGAGCCATGTAAATCAAAATCCCAGCAGAAGCTGAATTGAAAACTCCTTCAACAATTAGAGCAGTTGGGATGTTGTCTTTGTAGAAACTTGAAATCCCAATACCTATTGCAATTCCCAAAGGGGTCGTTAGGGAGAAAAAGGTTCCCATGATTGCCACCGACGCAGACTTGAATTGTGCCTACATATCCATCGCCAACAAAATTAACTTTTTAATTATTATTATTAGGAAATTTAAATTAATTAAATTTATGCTAGTATATATAGCTAGCTTGGAATAATACCTGAGATATGCAGCCACCAAGTCCCATTCCTTCAAAAAACTGATGGAAAGACAAGGCTGCTACGAGTGGCCTTATTGTATCAGGACTTTGAGAAGCACCCAAAGATATCCCAATAACCACTGAATGAACCACAATTCCTACCTCCAATACCTGAAAAAATATATATATACCCAACCCATTTATGAAGAATAATTGGATCAAAATTATAGGGAACATATTTAAAATTAAAGCTAGCTAGCTTACTTGGGAGATGATACGCTGACGGATAAGGTCAGATAAAAGCAAGTCCTGAGATGTGGAAGCAGAGCCATGAGCATGACCATGAGTGGCATGTGTATGAACATGTACATGACCAGCTCCATGTTCTTCATCTGCAATATTAACATGCTTATGCTTACTTAAATGTTGCCTCCTATAATACCCCGTCGCAAATGTATCAATCATTAACGTCCCTATCGCTGATATCATTGCAATGAAACCTGTGAAAGGAAATTTTCCCCATGGACTTTCTTTAAGGCAAGCTGAAGTTAGGGTTTCAAATGCATCCGGTAGGATATGAACGAACCCTGTTGCTAGGATAACACCTGCAGCAAAAGCCTTTATCATGAAGAATATGTCATTTTCAGGCCTTAACGCAGGGATTCGCGTCCCTAAGAATGGGAGGCTCACTCCAATAGCACCAGCAACAAGAATAGCAGCAATTGCACCAACTTTATATTTGAGTGCTTCTCCTTTATTTTGTTCTACATCCTCCACTTCACAACTACACTCGCAAGAGACTGTTGCAGGGTAGATCAGGAGAAGAACAAGAAGAGAAAAAATCTGTAAGATTTTTAATGAACAAACTTGAATATCAGCCATGAATTGATAGCTATATGACAGAGAGAAATTAAGGGGCGAGAGCTTAGAGAAAGCTGAGATGTTTTTATATGGAAAGCTAGGGAATTTGCACAAAACCTGATGGCTAATACAAGAGAATCTAAAGCAGCAAGGGAAAACCACCCAATAACTTAATAATTTATATACGGTAGCATGGGCTAGATGCTGATGCCCTAAGGGAGCCCACAAACATTAAATTTTACCATATATTTTTTAATTTGCTTTGATCCAGTAGTAGATCGATATGCTTATATATATATATTTAGATTATTACAAAGATGAATTTCAGATTTGAAGATGCCTGGACCTGGAGGTATCGGGACACATTTAAAAAAGTGTTACATGATAGACTTGCTATTGTACAAGACATTTTCTTAATTCATCCTTTTCTGTACCACTGTCTAGCTAAAATCATCAATAATATTTACTTAATGTTTAGACGACCATTAATTGATATTGACTTGAAATTAGCATTTCTTGTTGTGCTCACCCGCCTCTTCTTAGATTTCGTTTATTTCTCAGAGATCGATTGTAACAAAACAATTTACAGGGTCAAAATTTTATTATTTTGTTTTTTTATATTTATAATAAATATTTTTAAATTAATATAATGTTAAATAATTTCAAGGATTAGGGAGAATTTGAAAAAGAGAATTTGTAAGTTTTGAAGATCGAATCTCAACCTTGTTTGAATACGTACATTTCTTAAGAAATTGATGAACCATTTGAGCTAAATTTCATATTCATATGTCAATAGATTATCAAGACACGATTAATGGTATACAATGAAAGCATGCAAGAGTTATGGGATTGATTAAAAAAAAAATGAAAAATAGTTTAGGATTTGTAAAGTCGGGTTTAGACTTAGTAGACACAGTAGAGAACATGACGATGGATTAAAGTATAGAGAAAATGTAGACACGATGTTGTCATCCAAACAACTTTTAACCAAACGACCAAGGTATGGAGCCATTTTAAGACGCTCAACCTTGGAATGTCGACATAACTCATTAAATCTTTGAATATTGTATTCATATCTTAAGTCCTTTCTTTCATATCTTTAATTTAATAATTGATATCTATGCAATTGCATGCCCTCTTTCTTTTTGTTAAATCCAGTAGACCCTCCAAACCTCCAAACCTAATGGACTGTTAAGCCCAACGAACCTTTAATAATTGGACCAGGATGAAAGGCCTCATAAGGGGCTCATCAAGTTTCGAACCAATAGGCGCTCGCCAAACCCAAACTGCCTGGCGAGCCCCACCTCCCAGGACTCAAACCAGCTAGGGCTCGTCAAATCCAACTACCGGGCGAGCCCTACCACCCATCACTTCAAAAGGCCATGTGGCTTTCTCGATAGTCGCTTTGCCTATCACATCGCCGTCTATCACTTCAGAACCCACGTGGGGCCTTGACCCACCTGTCCTTAGCCAAGCCATAACACGTGGCATGCAACGACCAGTCAGCAAAAGCATAAATAGCCCTCCAAAGGCCAGCAGAAGGAATCTAGATATCTCAATACCAGGAACACAGTTGCTCAGCCCCTTCAACAGCCATCCTCCAGCTTTCCTCCTTGAACCTTCAATAAGATAACCACCCAACATCAAAAAGACCCTCAACATTTGGCGCCATCTGTGGGAACGAGAGTCATGTCTCTACTACCTTCATCCTAGCAAAACAACCCCCCGGAAGCTTAAGGCATTGGAGCCCTTGGCACTAGCCCCCAACTGCACTCACCAACAAGAAATTATGGATTCTTTTCCCCAGGAGTATCCTCCTTTTATCAGCGTCAAATTACTACCAACACTACCTTTTCCTAACCCCTGGTTTCACCAACCTTATCCCTCCCACAACTATTACCAAAACATATTAGCAGCCAACTCTTCGATATAGAGATTAAGTAGAACCCACACTGATCACAATGCAAAAACCTTTGTTATTGACAAAGAAGGGAGAGAGAAATTTGTTCTTCTTGTGAAAAAAAAGGAGAGATCAGCTTTTAGTGGAAGAACTATGAGGAGTCTCATTTTTTCTACCTAACTTTTTTTCCACTCTTACTATCCTATAGATAGGTAAGTCGTCTTCCTGATGAAAGACTCTTTACCTTATTATCCCATCATATAATAATTAATTTAATTTACTACAATAAAAGGCTAAATCGTTACCTTTGAGAGATTTAGTAAAAGACTGGCTCTCATGGATGAATGACCATAGAATTCAACAGTTTTAAAAATAATATAATATAGTAAACAAGAAATTGGAAGCAACTAAATAACCTTGATGGAAAACAGTCTTTAATTTTCCTTTCTTAAATTCAATTGATAGAATTCAAAACATTTCTCTACATACCGCATATATATTTGCTGTTTATAAGTGACAATTGGACGGATTGAATCGTATTCATATTTCGGATCATTCCAGACTTGAGGTGTCATGAAGAAGAATTCTCTTAACGTTTTCTTCAACTATATTTTTTGAACATGTTATTTTTAAAAACTATCTAATACTCCTTCAGTCCCAAACTCTTTATCCCTCTTAATTTGATTTTCATGCATATTAAGACTAAAGCTTTCACTTTTGTTTATTTAATATTTTTAATTCAATTTTTTTTAAAAATATTCATGTACATTTTTTTTTATCGTCAAAAAGTTAAAAAAAAAAAATTTGAAATATCAATTTGAAATATAAAAAAAGTAAGAGTATTAAGTATTCAAAAATGAAGAAAGAACTTCATTTGAGACTAGACCTGCTCACGGGCCGGGCAGCCCGCCCGGCCCGTATTGGGCCGGGCCTGGGTAGGATATTTTGTGTCCCGGGCCGGCCCAGCTCGACCCAGAACAGTAATTTTTATTATAATAATATTATTTTATTTAATTTTAATTATAAAAAAATAAATAAAAAAATAAAAAATTTATTTTTTTATTCCAATGAACAGTGTTTCGGGCCTAAACGGGCGGGCCGGGCCGACCCAGGGCGGGCCTGGGCAGAGAAAATAAAAAAAAAAAACGGGCCGCGGCCCGGCCCTACCTGGCCCCCAACTGCACTCACCAACAAGAAATTATGGATTCTTTTCCCCAGGAGTATCCCTCCTTTTATCAGCGTCAAATTACTACCAACACTACCTTTTCCAAACCCCTGGTTTCACCAACCTTATCCCTCCCACAACTATTACCAAAACCTATTAGCAGCCAACTCTTCGATACTTTCCACAATCCCATACTTGGTCCATGAAACTACCTCAACTACTCAGCGAGGCCGACGCCCGCTCCTGGGCACGAGGGCCTCCATCACCCGCCCTGCAAGCCCCCATGCCGAGGCTGGAGAACGTGCCAGTGTCACCCTTACACCCAATGTCGACCCACAACAGGATACCCAAGAATTACCAACCCCCCAATCAGAATTCAATTTACAGCCTCTGGCTACCCAACAACAGTAGCTGACCTAAATTTAGGATAATCCAATATCCCCCCTTTACACCACCTTTACCATACTTAGACCCAATACAGCAAGCATTAATGAACCAAGTACAGACACTCCAGGCACAATTGGCAGAGCAACAAAGAACTATACTCCAAGCCACTTAGCCAATCAACGACTTACAGAAAAACCAATACCGAGACCAGCAGGAAGAAAGAAGTAGCTCGTCTTTGTGAGGAAGTCGTCAGGTAGGGCGCGATAGAACTCGGGGGAACGATCAGGATGAATCCCCCGAGAGGCGAGCTCTAATTTCGGAAGGTAGGCGACCATAAAACAGGAGAGTTGGAATGAATACTATCGGGATGGCTAGCGCAACTGTCCAGGCCCAAATGGCGGCTTTTCGTAAAGAGGTGCATGGAATTATGAAGGATAGAAGGTAAGAGATAGAATGGATGAGTGATGATAGCAGCCCTTTAACGGTACAGATTTGACAGGAGCAAGTGCCCACATTTTTAAAACTGCCGAAAGAGACTTATGACGGCACCAAGGACCCTGTCGACCACCTCATTCAATACAATAATTATATGGACTTGCTCAGAGCAAGCGACGCCCTCAAATGTCGAGTGTTCCCCATGACGTTACGAGTGCATGCTAGAACTTGGTATCACTCGTTACCAGCAAACTCCATTGACAACTTTGAAAATTTGGGAAGAATGTTTATCACCCACTTCCTTGCCAACAGAGCAACCTTCAAACCCTCTACCAGCCTACTAGCAGTCAAACAGAGGGAAAGTTAATTTCTGAGAGAGTATAAGTAAGAAGGCTTAACATATACCAGTCTTTGAGCATTGCCAATGCCCTGTCTTGGCAATACGATGACTAAGAACAGATTGAGGAACAAGGCTTTGATGCATAAGGATATCATAATTATAACTCTTTAAAATTCCTTTGCAAGGCCATTATGTTCGATGGGTTTCATCCGATTAGTACTTAATAACTCTTTATTATTGTACCAACATGAAGGAAAACCTTGTATCACTATAATCATAGTGAAGGGTATGCTTTATTGACTGTGTATCCCAAGCTCAATCTGATTGGCTCTAGGGCATAAACCAACAAGAAGCCTTGCATAACTTGGAGAGGTGCGTGGTTGGGAATTATAGATATTTGATTTTGGAAACTAATATATTATCTCTTTTTAGAGAAAAATAAACTTGTTTTGCAAGAAATTGTACTTTCGCGTACAATAGCAAATATAATCCAAAACAAGTAATAAGATCGCTTCACTAAAGGTTGCTTCACTAAAAGTTCTTTGACTAGAACAGCTTTTGTTCAGAACAACTTTTGTTCAAAACAGCTCTTGTTCGGAACTGCTCTTGTTCAGAACAGCTCTTATTTGGAACAGCTCCTATTCAGAATAGCTCTTGCTCAGAATAGCTCATGTTCAAAACAGCTCCTGTTCAAAATAGCTCTTGTTAAAAACAACTCATATTCGAAACAACTCCTGTTCGGAACAACTACTGTTCGGAACAGCTCCTATTCTAAATTTATTTATCATTTTATCTCACCAAAGTTTAAAAGCTTTCTTTTTATAAATATAACTCTTTTTATTATTATTTACTTCTTTTTCGAAAAAAAAAATGTGGGGTCGCTGCGAGGTGCATGCCTACGAGGCATGCAACCCCTCGAGGAATTCATGCCTCGCGGGTGGCAAGCATGCTGGCTGTTTGCAGCATACCTGCCCAAAAAAAAGTTCATTATTAAAAAAATTTGTTGGTTGAATTTTAAAAAAAGGACAATTGCATCAAATTTTAAAATACAAATTTCTCTTACTTTCAAAATTATATCTCCCATGTTATGTATTATTTTTATCTTGTAACGGTGCATGAGAATCTCTTTTATAAAAAATTCTCATGTAGGGGGCAAAATGTACACTTGTTTTTGGTCAATAACATGTCATGCTGGCACAACTCTCATAAGCAGTATTCCCTAGCAGCAATGCTCACTACAACTGTCACACGAAAGCGCTCCAAAGAAGTAGGCAGGGTGCATTAATCCCACATCGAATAGGAAAGGGAAATGTCTTCAGGCATTTAAGCGGGTATGCTGTACATCCCACCAGGCCTATCTTTTGGGAAGAGAGTAATGACCCTGTGACATAGCAGCGCTTCCTGGCAACAGCACTCCTACAGCAGAGCTCCACTTCTCCAGCGCTACATCCCTACAACGTTATAGTTCTCCAATGCTCCACTGCTCCACACTCCACTTCTCCACGCTACATCCCTACAGCGTTCCAGTTCTTCAGCGCTACATCTCTACAACGCTCCAGTTCTCCAATGCTCCACTTCTCCAGCACTACATCCCTATAGTGTTCTAGTGCTCCACTACTCCAGCGCTCCACTTCTCCAGCGCTACATTCCTACAGTGCTCCAGTGTTCCAACACTCTCTAGTCGCTTTTTGTAGTATGTGACAATGATGATTTGCAAAGCAACTAGCGAGGTCCATTGCTATGTGAAGACTATGTAACTAACCCCGGAAGGTTGGCAGGATTCTTGGGTTTGCTCCACTTTTGGGATGTCCTAGAAAACATGGCTTAGAGGCTTAGATATGGAGACTGTTAAGAAGTCCGCTTCTTAACCTTTCCCTAGAACACAAGTGCTTTCCTTTCCCTGTTGAATAGATATTGCACTATTAAGTTTGCTATCACGTAACATTTTCTTCACTGCCTATGATCAAAACATTATTTAGGGTGTAACCTCCACATAACTTTCATTCTAGCCACTACATACCTTTGGTAACCTCTCTCCCTCTCCCACAACTCACGATTGGTGTTATTTTCATGTGAGTGGTCTTTTGATAACTTCCCACACTCTTTGTAACTTTTGCTGATAATTTCCTTCGAGATGCTACAAATAGTGATCGAAAGTTTCATTTGGGATCTTTTGGCAGTCTGAAAAACTTTTAGCTATTAAGATTTCTCTGCAACTTTTCTCTGCAATTGCTTCAGCCACCATAACTTTCACCTTCCTCAGCCACTTACAACGTTCATCATCACCACCTGCAAACGCACTTGTTTTTCAGGGTTTGCTCCAATCTTTCTCTCTATCGTCTCCCTACGACATCTTGTTTTCCTGGTTTGCAACGTTTCCTCACCCCATAAGAAAAAAACCACTACAGAAGCCATTTCTTATAGAACTATCTTGAGAAGTAGTGCTTTTACTATTGGTAGTTTATGATTTAGGGAAAAATTATCACTCTTTTAATAGTTAATAAATTATAAAATTATGTATATTTTTATAATAACTATATGATGTATATAAAACTAATTTTTTATATTTTATTTTACTTATTTTAAGTATATATATTACATTTTATGATATACTTATATATTTTGAAATTATAAAGATAATATAACTATTTTTTAACTTTATTTTTTTTATGAGAATCTAAAATCATATTTTTATATAAATTTTCAAAATTAAATTTCATTATAATTTATTCTTTGATATCTTAATATTAATTTAATTCATTACTTTTTGACATCATTTTTTTTTTTAGATATTTTATCTTCTCGCATCATTTCTCAACAGTAATGTCAAACACTTAAAAATCTTGAACCACAATTTTTCACAATAACTTTTTAAAACACTTTTCAGATGCACTTTTTTCAAATTGAACTTTTTCAAATCGCAACACCAATTCCAAACTAAGCCTAATTGGTCTAGAGATAAAAGATGCTAATTGGGTGGATCGGGTTGGATTTAGGTCGAATCAATTCAGTTCACGAGAAATTCAAGTATTTTAGGTTCGAATCACTTTGAATTTGGGTTCGAGTCATTTCAAATTCAAATTATTCAATTTGACTCGAATTATTCGAGTTCGAGTCAATTAAGATTCAATTTTTTAATTTTTTAAAATTAAATCATATGGATTTAAACAAAATATTCAAATTGAACCACAATTGTAAGTTATTTAATATTACATTTTAATGGACGTAGCACGTTCCTTTAATTTTGATTTTCAATATAATAAAAATAATATATTCCTAAAAAAAAATCATTATATTATATAAAATTAAAAAGATAAAAAAGTGAAATAAAAAGTCATTTGTTAAAATTTGGAATGTTAAAACAATTTCTAGAAAAAGAACTTTTGGCCTTTTATTTTATCTTGTAGACATTACAATGTGCCCAAAACTTAACGCAAAATCTAAACCCTCTGTGTAGAAGGGAGATAAGATCAATGTTGAGGAAGAATGAAACAAAGTGGATGAAGAAAATCAATACTACGTTTGTGTGTTTGTCCAAAGGTAAAAAGAAAATTATGATGGAGGATGATGAGGAAGATTATTCTATCCAAAACCTTTTTTTTTTTTTTTATTTTATAAAAAAAGACGAAACCTCGTAAACCCTTAGAGAAAGTGGCTGAAACACAATATAACTGTTCCAAAAGAATCAACAAGATATTCAAACAAAATTCTCGACTGATATTTTAAGTAACGTGGTTCTTGACCTGATCCTTTTTTGTTTTTGGCAAATGAAAGCCCAACAGTGCAAGTGCAAGGACTCTTACAGAGCAGAAAAATCTGGATCCCAATTGTACCAACAGGACACTTTGTGGCTGTCAGATTTTATGCCAGCAGCATTGCATGTCAACAAGTGAACTCCTTAAGCTGCTGCTTTGGCTCAAATGGTCGTCATGTCTCTAATTAAGGTGGTGTGGGTTTCCACCACTCTCGGGATTCTTCATCCTAGCCCCCACATCTTGTTAAAATTGGGGTTTAAGGCAAAACCAAATAAAAAATAAAAAAACTGGAACCATAATTAGGTCTTCAATTCAATTGTTCATAGGACAGCCATTCTCTCTTCTCAACAATGCAATAGGAAAACCCAAAATCATAGCAATCAGCGGACGCTAAGTTGAATCTGGGACGGGGTTGCTACCTTCTTGTCCACTTTCTCTAACCTGCTGCTGTGTGTCATTAAACACTCCAAAACCAGTTACTTCCTGAAAACAAACTCCTTCAACTGATAAAATCCTACCCATTCTCTCAACCACTGTACAAACACAACCGACTTCTCTATCAAAAACTCTTGGACAAACTTAAACCCATTATAAAAAACAGTTTTCTATCAAAAGCTCTTCCACAGGCTTCAACACATAACCAGAAAGACTTCTATCACGCAGCTTCCTTAATGCTGCACACCGTTACCATTGCTGTACACACCATTTAATGATCCGTTCAAAGACTTGAAATAGTTCCCATTTTGTCGGGCCTTATAAGTTGCTTTTCCATTACTTATCCCATTTGTCATTGCTTTGCTCACATGACCAGACTTGTTTAGAAGTGAATCCAACTGCCCACTTGATGCTGCAATAAGTCCTGGAGATTGACAACAAATATATATATATATATATACTTTACTTGATAGTCAAAGTTCAACAGATGATTTTAGGTGTAACTTTATGAAATAAAGGAATTATCATAATATACAACAATATATTGCTAAGCATAGGTAAAACCAATATTCCTACATGCTAGAAAAAGTGCAATTATCACAACCCAACAATTCCCAAACCCATGTTCCTTCAGATCCTATAATCTTGTATACAAGAAAGTCAAGACAAAGAATGTCATGATCCAGTATAGTCATCTCTATCACCAAGAAAGTGATTGCTTCAGTCTATTGATTTCACCATAAAACTCCCAAGAAAGGAAAATGAAGGAGCTCAATGTGCAGAGGAAGCCCCTAAGGAATAGGCATTTCAAATTGTCCTGATACCTTCAAAGATTGTAGTAGCATTAGAAAAACAATTCCATAGGAATTTTCACTTCAAGGTGATAAAAGAATGCTTTGGCAAAGCAACAAGGCTACCCCTTTCACTGCTCTTATGTTAGGAGATGCCTCGCTCTGATCACATGAGGTATAATAAACCCACAATTAAAAAGCAACATTGTACTGATTTTGGAAGGTCAGATGCCTCAAGTATCTTTCAGTGATTATCATCCATGTTTCATGCTTTAATTTCGCCTATTAGCATTCACAATTGAACCCAAAGCAGCACACCTTTGTCCAAACCCAATGATACAGAACATCAATAAGCTAATTGAAGGATTAGCTTACTTAAGATTTTATTTTGTTCCTCTTGTTATGTTTATGGGGCTTAATCGTTATTTTTTATAGCTCAAGGGTTATATTTGGTATTTTACATCAGGGTTTAGTATCTTATTTTTTTCTTCTTATCCTATTAAGTTTTGCTTTTAAGTCAAGTTTACTAGTTCTCTATTAGGAGTCAAGTATTTTCTTTAAAGTCCTACTTGTGATAGGAGTTCTAGTTCTTTTAAGGATTGGGGTTAGTATATAAATATCAATATACAGTTTCTTTTGAAGACAGATTATTATGATATGATATTTTTCGGCATTAGTACTATTGTGATTGTGTAATACAATCTTCCTTTAGGTCAAGGACCTTATTAGAATTCTGCATCACCCCAACTCCAACTCTAGCATTCTACCTTAAATTAATTTGGGCAAGCTTTCTTCGCAGATTTAATCAATTAACTCTCCAGGTTGCAGATTCCAAGGCAGTTGACATAAAAAGTATTTACTGCTTCATCATTCTAAATGAACTAACAAATGTATAATGTTGCCAAAAATAGACTGTTTCTCATTGAATAAGAATTAGGAGCAACAAAAACAAAAGCAGCACTGCACCTTCAATTTTTGCACATAATAAAATGACCAGGATGTCCTACATTAGCCTCTATAACTATAGCTAACTGTTCTAGTGACTTCTGAAGAAAATGCATCATTAATCAAGTAGAGGCATAAGACCTATAATGATCAAATAATTTAAACAGCAAGCAAATTATGCTGCAACCAATACAAAACCTTATGCCAGATATGTACAAAATTATGGATAAGCACCTGAGAAAAGTGCAGAAGGTTTTCCTGGCCTGGACTTGAATTCAGGATGGAACTGAACACCAATAAAAAATAGATGGCTGGGTAGTTCAACAATCTGTGCAGCCAACATACAATACTCATAACCATCAGGAACTAAATGTTATATGTAGAAGTAACAGTCGATAAAAATGTTGAGCACTGAAAGTCTGGTTTTCTAGACATAAGTTGTGCTGCTTCTGTATTTAACTTACCTCCGTCCGCCTACCACTTTCATCTCTGCCAACAAATGACATACCAGCTGCTTCAAGTTCTGATATCATATCAGGATTGACCTACACAGGATGAACATCAACCTTAAGAACTTGAAAATAAACCATCTTCCCCTAACATATAGCATCCCATGATCCCATGCATGAGTAGACTACCTCATATCTATGTCGATGCCGTTCATCAACAAAGGTTGCATCACCATACCTAGAATGGAACAACTATTAAAGAGAAAGAAATGATGCATAGAATATATGAACCCCTAAAGGATTTCAAGAATTGTGTAACATCTTATACAAGCATGTAAGGTTAAGAGAGACATGTTCTCACAACTTGGCAGATTTGCAGTCAGTAACCTTGAAATAAGTCCTCCTTGTTCCCAGACGCATGGTTCCTCCCATATGAGTTTTTGAACCCTATGAAATAAAACAAAACATATCTCTTCACTCAATGGGACTAGACATGACAATTTTCTTTTCAAACATAATATAAGTTTATATACCTCTGGCATAAATATGACACAAGGATTTGATGTTTTAGGATCAAATTCTGTACTGTTCGCATTATGCAAACCTAGAACTGAACGTGCATATTCTATGACTGCTATCTGCATACCAAGGCAGATGCCCAGGAAAGGAACTTTGCTTTCACGAGCATACTTTGCAGCAAGAATCTTCCCTTGCACTCCCCTATCACCAAAACCTCCAGGAACTAAGATACCATCAACACCCTGGAATTAGAGGCCATTTAGAGGATCCTTTCAAGGAAATAGCTATAAAACAAGAGAAAACGAGGAATATGAACCCAAAACGAAGAAAAAAAAAAAAAACTCATCATGGAGTGAAACAAACCTTCAAATGGTTCCATGCTGCTTTATAAGTGTCAGGATCCTGTAAGGAGTAAATTACAGACATTGTAAGTATATATGTACCACAAGAAGTAAACGTGGTAGGGAAATATTTTCTTTAGCAGCAAAAAATTACAATACTCCATCAAAATCAGTGCAGCAAAAATTTACAATCAAAACTCACCTCTTTAGCAGTAATATCTTCAAGATGACTCGCTTCAACCCACTCTACAACAAGCTTCTTGCGGCAGTGAACAGATGCATGCAAAAGTGCCTATAACAATAAACCTAAGTTATTAGAAACCATTTGTACTGCATGCCTATTACCTTCTACCCTTTAGAGCTTCTTTGGCCCAACTGGAGATTCTGTAGAGAAGTGTTGTTAGAGTAGAGTTGTAATAAAAGTTCTTTACAGAGATGTTAAACTAGAAATTGGAAAACTTAATGCAGAAATGTTGTAGGATATAGAAAATAAAAGGCTCAACCTTATTAATTAAAAATATTTTTATTTAATTTTAAAATAAATAACATAAAAGACTCAACCTCATTAAACCAAATCATAATTCATAAGTTTTAAAGTGAAGGAAATAAATAAAATCAAATAACTTTTAGTTAATTGACTATAAAAAAAATGAAATCAAAATAAAAATTGAACCAAATAAAAAAGAAAATGTAAAGTAAAATAAAATAAAATAAAAGTTCTTATAATTTTATGAACTACAGGAAGACTGAAAATCTTAAAAAATAAAAAATAAATCTTACTAGATACTTTTTACTACGCATTAGTACATTTTGAATAAGTTTTGAATTATAGCTGCATCTAAAAGACAAAACAGGCATTCAAACTTAAAAATTTAAACTTTTGAGAGCCAAACACCTTGCTTCTACTTTTGCAGTAGAAAAGCTCTTCCATAAGTTGAGCCAAACAACCACTTAATATCTCATAGAAAGAATCATATGACGAGGAGAGAGTGTTTTAGGGGGGTGGAGGCTGGGACTACCTAGTGCACAAGTACCTAATACAAACATAGCATTAACTGATTGAAATGACTTAGTGAGAAGAGAAGGGCAGACATAAATAATAATAATAATAATAATAATAATAAAAAGATGGAATTTTCATATTTTTCAAAACTAACAAAGGTTTCACCTTTAAAACAGAGAGGTAAGAATCTTTAAGCCCAATGTATTTTCCAACCATGGCAATTTTAACCTGCAATGTAAATTACAGCAAAGAGCATTATGATTTTCACCATTTACAAATAAATACAACTAACTCATACTTTACTGATGCTTGAGACCCACAGGATCATGAAGCATGTCATAAACTTTGGTCCTAGCAGTCCACTCTGTTAAGTCAGGTTCTCTCGCAATCCTGCAATTCATAGAAGTGTAAATATACACACCCAGAAAACTTCAGCCAGATGCTGCAGCATGAAAAAGTATTCTCATCACAGCCAAAATATAAAGAGAAGACAGAGGGAGAGGAGATTGATCATGCAATAAAAAATAAACAGAAAGAGGAGAGGAGGGGGTTGATTAAAGAGTTCATAAGGCAAACCCTAGAAGGTTCAGTCCTTTCAAGATTGCTTCATGTGCCTTTTGATCCTATTCATGATCAGAAAAAAGAAACAAATAAATTAGTAAATAAAAAAGACATTCTACATTCTAGTTTTGTCCTAAGAAGTTAAACAACGATAAACTCAAAAAAAGAAATACTTACTCTCAGTAGTAAAGGAATGTGCCAAATATTTGGAACATCATAGAGAGTGACAATATTTTCTGCCTGGAAATAAGTCATTTTGCTTAATAACAGTAATTACTGATTTTATAAATGCCAGAGAAGCAGACAAATAGCATTCATATTGCATTACCAGCACATGGCAAAATTGAGAGAGTTTTCCCTTGACACTATCATCAAGTGCCTGTTGCAAAAAAAAAAAAAAAAAAGAAAAAAAAAAGGTGAGTGAAAATGAATAAGAAATGCAAAACCAGCACTGGCACATACAGCTGAAACAGAGAAATGATGGTTAAACCTTTGTACTGCGGCAAGCAAGAATATTTGGCGTCAAGCCAAGTCCTCTAAGTCCCCGGACACTATGCTGGGTAGGCTTTGTTTTCTGTTATTTTAAATTTGTTAGAATGATAATTAGAAATAATTACTCATCAAGCACAGAAGTTGATTACATGCACCGGGCTTCTCTCACTTTCATACACATGATCTATGTATGATCTTCTATATACAAGTTACGAAAATTGATGCATTAAGAGATAAAAAGTCTTTAGGTATACCTGCTCACCAACAACATTGAGAACAGGCACAAGGCTGACATGAACCAAGCAGAAATTGCCAGGGCTTAAGACAAGAAACATAAAGTGAAATTATGATCCCATCAATAGAACATCTTAAAGAAAATTCGCATTAACAAATTAGATAAGGAAGAAGAAGAGAATATTGTTACTCTTACCTACACGGTATGAGAATTGACCAAGTGCCTCAATAAATGGCATGGATTCAATGTCCCCTGGATGAAGAAAAGTTGTAACTAAGAAACACAAAAGAATAAGAAGTGCAGCTAACACAGGTTGTTAAAGTGAAAGTACCTATAGTTCCACCCAATTCAATGACACAAATATCGGCAGGACCTTCCTTTCCATCCACTGGAATCATTGCTGCACGTTCTATCCAGTCTTGGATGGCATCTGTAATGTGAGGAACAACCTAGAGCAAAGAAGAGATAATAAAATGAGGAAATTATAGGTAACACAGCATATTTTGGCAAGCAGTGTTGAGAGTTGAGAATATAGTGGAAGCCATAAAACAGACCTGGACAGTCTTTCCAAGATAATCACCCTTTCTCTCCTTGTTAATAACAGACTGTCACACAAAATAGAAGGCATAGAGAATGAAGAGAGGGTTTGAATTGGTAGAAATGTAATGTTGAATGGAAAGAAGAAAGGTAAGTGAAGAGACCTGATAAATCTTTCCTGTTGTTATATTATTATCACGCGTTAATGTGATGCCTAGAAAGCGCTCATAGTTGCCAAGGTCAAGGTCCACCTTCAAATGCAGAATATGGTTACTTAATTTACATCATCAAGATTCGAGCATGGGTGTAAAAAGAAAAAGAAAAAGAAGAAGTAAATAACCTCGCCGCCATCATCAAGGACAAACACCTCTCCATGCTCGAAAGGAGACATTGTACCGGCATCAGTGTTGAGATAAGGATCTGGGAAGTTTTATTATTATTATTATTATTTGTGATTGAATGAGTGAAAGCATTGCAATGGAAGAAGAAGAAGAAGTACCAATCTTAATGGAAGTAACACGAAGGCCGCATGATTTAAGGAGAAGACCGATGCTGCTGGCAGTTACCCCTTTCCCCGGACCACTCACTACACCTCCTGTAACCACCACGTACTTCATTATTTTATTTTATTTTTCTCTTTGCAGCAGCTACAACAAAAGAAAAGAAATAAAATTAGCGGAGGATCAAAGAGAGCTACTTATCAACACCCAGCCGGGGCTTTGCTCTTGTTCTTCTGATAATACCAAAGCAAAGCAAAGCAGCCTCAAAATGAAAATAGAATTTGTCCAAAGAAAAAGAAACCAGACCTCTCCTCTGCTCGTTCCCAATGACAAACGGTCTTTACAAAGTCCAAAGAGTGAATGAGTGAGTTGAAGATTTTTATATTTCCAGAATCACAATAGGAAAGTCCAAAGAGGGAGTGAATGAGTTGAACATTTTTATATTTCGAGAATCAGAACCGGAACGTCAAAATGCGGCAAGAATGAAAATGAAAACCAAAATCAGCGACAAAAGAAAAGTAAACACCGACCAACGCCCTCCCTATGCGTTTCAACTTCAAGGCGGCGGGTAAGGGAAATAAAAAGCCAAAGCCTTACCTTTTTTTTTTTTATTTTTTTTTTATTATTTATTTTTATACACGAGACCAGAGATAAAGAGCAGCGAGGAAAACCAGAAAAAACCGCGACGGATAAAATGATGCTCACCTTTTACTTTTTACTTTTACTTTTACTTTCACCCACTCATTTTTATTATGTTTTAACAAAATATTCATGAATAGTCCAATTGGGTTAGCATTGAATCTATCAATATCATATATATTTATTTAAATTCAATTTCATTTAATAATCTTATTATATTGAATTTACATATCGTTTATCAACTAAAAATTGCTAACAACGAAAATCAAACTTATACTTAGTTTCAGCAAAACTTTTGAGTCCTACCAACTAAGGTTTATCATTGTTGTGTGAAAAAAATTGAGTTACAAAAAATTTAGGTAGAAAAAAGTATGTTTAAACAATATTATGAAAAATTATGATTTAAAATTTTTTAAGTTTTTAATATTATTGTGAAAAAGTGCTGTGAAAAATTAAAATATAAAAAAAATATATGTTTAAAATAATAAAAATGTAAAGAGATGATGATAATAAAGTTATTTTATCCAAAAATTAACTTTTAAAGTTCAAAAACTCTATTTTCTTACTTTTTGATTTGAGTTGTCAAACTATGATTTCAACGAAACAAGCTTAAAATTTTTATTCGTTTAGCATTGCGTTTGCAGTAAAACATAGATTTTGACTTTAAAAACTGTATCAACAGCAATATTAAACGAGACCTATGTATATGAAGAGGGAAGAGTAAAATTAATATATACATATTTTTATGAGATTAATATTTAAGATTTTATACACTAATCATGTGAAAATTTTAAAGTCAGTCAGCGTGATTAAAAGATCGTCTTGTCTATCCTTGTATATTATAAAAATATATATATATATATATATTTTAGAAAAATATATGCTAATTAATTTGTTGATCTCGTGAGTGTAACTATGTATATGAAATAATAATAAAATTTTATATTATATATTTTTTTTTGTGCATGCGAAGGTGAAAGGTGGGGCTCAGGATCAGGCTCAGGCTCAGGGCCACAGCTAAGGAATCTTTAAATAAGGCTGCATTGCATTTGTAGTTTCTATAAAAAAGATTTCGGACTATGAAGAATCAAAATCAAAGATAATAAGTTGAAGAAGGAGAGGAAAGGGAACCATTCACACCTGACAAACCCCACTTTTTATTTAAGCATAAATATATATATATATATATATAAAAGCAAACACAATGTACAAACAATGCCTATTAATTAATAACTAATGACAAAGGCCAAAACCCCAACAGCTGCATTTACTTTGTTGATTTATTTAAAAAAAAAAAAAAAAATTAATCCAAGTGATAATATATATAATATTCTACATTATCCCTTACTTAGGTTACATCTTGCCAACTTTTTTCTTACCTTTTATAATGTTGTTGTCATCTTCTCACACTTGGGGAGGGGAGGGCAGTTAGTTGCCATTTACATGATTCTGTCCCTTTTGCATCCTTACCCTCACTTTCTCACTTCGATTAGATTGGACATGTAGACACCTAATTTTGTCCGGACCACTAAATAGGTATGTTTTTTTCCTATATTGATGTTTCCGAGTGTAAAAAGACGGTTTTCATCCTGCAGGTGGTACTCCGAGACTTAGTTTAAGAGGGCGAGCACAAAAAGTCAAACTTGAAAAAAGTCAACCCCAAAAAAAAGTCAACCCCAAAAAAGTCAACCCCGGAAAGTCAACTACTGAAAAAGTCAACCCACTTTCAAAATCAAGATTTTAAGTTCAATTGAAGAATGGCGAAAAGAATTTTGATAATCCGAGGTCTACATTGAAAGATATGGAGTTCGAAAGTTGGGATTTGGAGATTCAGTAGAAAGGAAACCCTAATCCGATAAATTTGGGGAAAAGTGCTTAAACGATCAAATTGGTCAAAATTGAAGGTTCCAAATGAAAGATAAGCACTGACTACGGGTAATGAAGAAGTCACTTGCAAGAAAAACCGAAAGAAAAGTCAATCCGGGAGAAAACCGAGAATTAGGGTTTTTAGTGGATTTCGGTGAAATCGGGAAGAATCACAGAAATGGCCCGACTTGGTAAGACCAAAGCCCCCAATGGATGAAGAATGATTAAAAAGGATAGCCCAAGGCTCAGGTTGAAGAAAATCTGAAAATCGGACTTGTTTTGAGCAAAACCGGGTTTCGGAGGCAAAAGGGTAAAATTGGAAAATTTGGGAAAAATAGCAAATGGACTCCGAAAATTCTGAAAATTTGTCAATCTCATTCTTAAATCATTTGAAAGAGATTGGCGAAAGAAAATATTGATTCGGAGTTCGTTTGCAAAATGGCCAAATCCCGGGCCTCCTATGCAGTAATTCAAAAAGGAAAATCCCAGAAAAATAGCAAATGAGCTCCAAATCTTCTGAAATTTTGAAAATATCATTTTTAAATTATTTTAAAGAGATTGGCGAAAGAAAATCTTGATTCGGAGTTCGTTTGCAAAATGGCCAAATCCCGGGCTTCCGATGCAACAATTCAAAAAGATAAATCCCGGAAAAATAGCAAATGGACTCCAAAAATTCTGAAATTTTGCAAATATAATTTTTAAATTATTTGGAAGATATTGACGAAAGAAAATCTTGATTCGGAGTCCGTTTGCAAAATGGCCAAATCTCGAGCCTCCTATGTAGTAATTCAAGCCGATAAATCCTGAAAAAATATCAAATGAGCTCCAAAAATTATGAAAACTTCTAGATCACATTTTTAAATTATTTGGAAGAGATTGGTGAAGAAAAATCTTGATTTGGAGCTCGTTTAAAAAATAGTAAAATGTAGGGGCATAAAAGGGCATTTTTGGAAGAAAAAATCCAAATAAATAGCAAACGAACTCGGATACTTTTGAAAACTTCCAGAACTCAATATTTTATTATTTTGGAAGTATTAAAAAAAGAAAAATTGAATTTGGAGTCCGTTTGATATTTATTTGCATCCGGGGGGCAAAACGGTCATTTCACCCAAGCAACCGAAAAGGGCTTCTTTGGGCCTTTAAAAAAATCAGAGTTGGGCTGGAAAAGAGAAGTGTTGGCCTGCCCAAGCCCAAAGGAAGGAGGAACTTCTGATTTTTCAATCAAATGGCTAAAAAATCAAGAGTTAGTTAGAGATTCTCTTTGATCAAGCCATGGTGATTAAGCCACATAGGCGAAGAGAGATGTCAACATTATTCTTTAACAGCTGTAATTTGAGAGAGCTGAGATGCTAATCTAAAGGTGGTAATTTCATGATTTTTCACCTTGAATTATTAGCCATTTGATGGAAAATTGGTTACACGAAAAATGACAACATCCTAGGGGAGGAGAGAGGTAAAATTCTGCCAACATTAAGGGGAGGTCAGAATTTTGAATTTTCAACTTCATTTGGCTGATTTCTCTTAGTTTTTCTTAGTTTTTCTCTTCTTGGTTGAGAGCAAAAAAGAAAAGTTTAGAAAAAAAAGAAAAGTTTGAAGAGATAAAGCTTGAAAGATAGCTTCTTGAGGTTGCTCTTGAGCACCAACTCTTGCACTTTCTTGATTTTCTATTCTTGTTTTTGCTATTTTGATTTCTATTTGGTGAGTTTCCATTTTCAATAAATGTTTTTTTTATTGTTCTTTTAAGTTCTTCCTTCATCTCTTTCTTAAGTATATTTTTTACATTTTATTTTTACAATAAACTCACCATGGCCAAATGGCCTACATTATTTATTTTAAGTTGCTGTTTTGATTTATTTTACCATATTGTTTATGTTATTTTCTTTGATTTTGATGTTTTAAATGTTATGTTACTTCATATTCTTGAGTTATATTTTAATTTGGTTGCTTTGTTTGTTGCCATTTATATTTTAAATATCATGTTTTTGCATTTTTAATTTTCTGTTTTCATATTGTTTAAATTTGAGCATGTTTTAGATTTAGTATATCAAGTGTTTGTGAAAATGCTTGTGTGGTCTTTGCATGATTTTTGTTTTATATCTTAGTTGAGCATGTTTTTGATTTAGTATATTAAGTGTTTGTGAAAATGCTTGTGTGATTTTTGCATGATTTAAGTGTTATATTTTAGTTGAGCATGTTAGTATACCAAGTGTTTGTGAAAATGCCATGCTTGTTGGAGCTTGAGGCCATTTGGCTACTCCATGTGTTTTGCATTGTGTGATTGCATTTTAGTCATGTTAGTTGATAGGTTTTTGCATTTGCATGTCATTTGATTTAGTTTTGCATGCTAGTATGCCAAGTGTTTGTGAAAATGCCATGTTTGCTTGTTACATTATGCTATTCGGCCCTCTTGGAATTTTTGCATTTTTTGTGCATTCTTGCCATGTTAGGTGATAGGTTAGCATTTGCATGATATTTGATTGAGTTTTTGGATTAAGCATGCTTTGTGTTTGTGAAAATGCCATGCATATTTTAATTATTAAGCTAAGTTTATTTGCCATGCATGTTCATGCATTTTAGGTCTAGGTTGCATTAAATGCCATGCAAGTTCATTTAAATCTAGGTCACTTTATGAATGCCATGCATTTTTTCATGACATTTAGGTTTAAATCCATGCATTTCATGCATTATGTTTGCTGCATTGTTTCATGCATTTCATGTTCATGCCACTTGAATAATGACTTGAGCCAATTAATGGTTCAAAGTCATGCTCTCTTGAGCACACTTGTGGAAAATTAAGTTTGTCAAGTTGATTATTCTACCTTTGTGATTTTTTTTACTTAGCCAATTTTTATCTAACTTTCAAAAAGTCCTAGCAACTTTTTGTAAGTCATTTTAGGAGTTTAAAATATTTTTACTTTGATTTTTAAATGATTTTATCAATGGCAAAAATGTGTTGGCAAAGCAGTTTTTTTTTTCCTTCCAAAACTCATACATCTCTGATTTTTCTGGGAATTCATCTTTAATCAGAAAATTAAGCCGGTTTTTTTCCGTGTATTTTTACATGTCCTGAGTCTTCAGTATTGTTTTCAGAATTTTTTGAATTTTTAAAAATAGGATAAAAAATCGTGGATTAAAACTGGACAGTGGAGTCATAATTGAATTTAAAGAAAAATCATTTTTCTGTTTTAGTTAATTTACTTAGAGTGGGCTGATTAGGAGGGTTAGCTACTGACTTAGGGTAGTTTCTAAGCCTTTTTAAACTCTAAAAATGGTTTTTGAAGTCTCGGGTTAAGGGTAGTCAAGTCCGAATTTTTAAACTTAGGAAATTAGAGCCATTTAAAAAAAATATTTAGCCCAGTTTTTTCATGCTTCTCAAAATTGTTTTCAAACAATCACAAAGTATTTTGGTTTTAGAATATTTAATTTGACATATTTTTCTAAGGTAGCCGGATATCTTTTTAGATATACGGATTTCCTTAATTGAAGGAAAAAATACATTTCATGCATTGCATTTTTATATTCATGCATTTTATATAATATGTGATTCTTGCTATAATAATTTCTATGATATTGTTGTTATTTTGATTTATATTTTTTGATGTTACATGGTTTATTATATGGTTTTGAATATTTCATGATATCCTATGCTTTTATTTAGTTATTTTTATTTAGAATATACTATGTTCATACATTATTATTTTTATTTTCATGCATATTATATGATAGCATTATTTTATTCCATGTCATTTAAATTATATGCCATACCATTCATATTTGTCATGTCATTTAAATCATTTCATTTCATTTAGGATATATTATGTCATCTAGAAAATTTTATTTCATTTAGATTATATCATATGACTTAGAATATTGCATTTCATGTAGAATATATTATATTACCTAGGTCATTTCATTTCATTTAGGATATATTATGTCATCTAGAATATTTTATTTCATTTAGAAAATATCATGTTACTTAGGTTATTTCATTTCATATAGAATATGTTATGTTACTTAGGTTATTCTATTTCATTTAGATTATATCATATGACTTAGAATATTGCATCTCATATAGAATATATTATATTACCTAGGTCATTTCATTTTATTTAGAATATATTATGTAACTTAGGATATTTCATTTCATTTAGAATATGCTAAGGCATTCAAATCATATCATGTCATTTAGGTTGCATTATATTATTTAGATTTTACTATGTCATTTTATTTATGTCATGCATATACATATTCATTTCTTTTAAATGTTTTCAAAAAAAAAGATAATGGTTTTCAATAAAATAAAGATATTCCCGAGTTAAAATAATTGATGAGTTCTCTGCCGGGTTTGCTGGGGAGGATATTATCAATTATTATTAATAACGGAATATCTTCTTTAAAAAGAGAATGATTCGGAAAATTTTTCAAAATTAATAAAAATTTCTATATTTTGCCACGTTTGTTGGGGAATATAGAAAAATTTTGAATTTATAAATTCTGGATCATTTTCAATTAAAAATGGAATTATTTTTCTTTAAATTGGGAATTAATTTGAATACTAAATTTAAAACTAACTTTTACCGAGACTTGAGATAACACACGATTAATAAGGTACCGATTTCTACGGGCGTTGTGGGAGTGCTAATCCTTCCCCGCACGTAACCGACTCCCGAACCCGCTTCTTTGATTTCTATGGTTTAAAACACAGACTTGAAATTGGTTTTTAAAATGTTTTATTTTAAAATATTTTATAAAACCGGTTTTAATAGATGGCCGATCACACCTAGCTAAAAAAGATTGGTGGCGACTCTATGTCTTTTTCAAGGTCATTTTCAAAACCTTCATTTTTCTAGAGGAATTAAGTCGACTTTTCCTCGGTTTTTTTAATGTCACGCTTAACGAATGATAAAGTATTGCGATGAGACTCGTTATTTTTTAGGTTGCGACAGGACATCCCAAACAAGTATGGACTCAATTCCAAAAAACCCTCTTTCTAGAGTTATTAAAGTTGACTTGATCCAATTTCATTAGAATAACTCAACCATCTAAATTCGCTCAATTTGAATTTAAAAATAACTCAAATTTGAAGTTAAAAATTATTTGAATTCATATTAATTTGAATCTTAAATAATTTAATTCGAATAATTAACTCAAAATATTCGAACTTAAATTAAATATAATTTTATTATTAAAATATTAAAAATAATATATATAAAACAAATTAGTAATCTACTAATACTTAATAACTTTAAATTATCATTTGAATTTATTTCAGTCAAGGTTTTTAAAATTTTAAAAATAAATTGACTTGTTTGATAAAGAAAATGAGAGAATTTCAAATTTTAAAAAAATTTAATGAGAGCCAATTCTCCTCTTCAAAAAAGAGGCGAGTTTTGCAAATCCCTCCAACTCCCTCTTTTAACTTTATCCCATTGGTTCCATCTATTAAACCACAAATACTAAAAAATAAAATATTATTTTATTTAACTTTAATATATTTATTAAATTTTTATGTTATTAATAATATCTATATATTTTTAAAATCTAATGAGATGTCCATATTACATATTTTTTGTTGAAAATCTTATATGCATTTAGTATTATTTCATTACTGAAAACATAAACATATATATATATATATATATAAAATAATATGAACATAATATATAAAATATTCAAATACGAATATTAAAAGGAAACTCACAGTTTCGATAGAACCCAAAAATGAAAATCGAGTCAAGGTAAAATCTTTGACCTTAAGACGAATTTTGCCTATCTCTAAGGTGCTTGCAAAATGTATGAAAATCATCTCCCAGGTTTCCTCGATTACTTTGCTATAGAGAGCACACTCAAAGCAACACAGCAAACCGAAAAAGAACAAGTCAGTCTCTCACACATGACAGTGTGAAAAATCGAGAAGGGAAGAAAATGATTCTCAGTATGTAAAACAGACACTGATCTTGGCTATATATAGAAAAATAGAAGACTGTTCGAACAAGACACAACAATTGGAAATAGACAGAACTATTTGGTCAGACAAAGCTTTTGGAACAGACACGAACGGTTTGGTCAGACAAGGCTATTGGAATAGGCACGGTTCGGTTCGGTCCAAACAGACATCTTAATTAAATAGGTCTCTTGGTTGGTAGAGGCTGAACCGATTTGGTTTGGATCGAAAAAACAAGTCAGTCGGGCAGTAAAAAATTAATTACTGACCCAAACCCGACCCAGTCCAGACCCGGCTCAGCTTGGCGGAGCACGTGTGTGGTCCAACCCAAGTTTGTGTAGGTCCTTACCCTTCACAAAAACTTGGGTGCCCCTTGGGTCGCAACCCCTCCTTGAAACTACGCCTATATATAAATACAAGCATAAGCCTTTAAGTTTCCAATGTGGGATTCCACACCAAGCTAAACATCAACCAACTTCTTCCTCTTCAAGTGGGAACCTTTGAGATTAATTTCTCATTCAATATTGATATCAATTGTGTAACTTAATCAGACACCGTGTATCTACTTACAACAACTTACGTATTCGTATATGTATTTCATATTTATACACTTATGTAAACCATTGATATCCAACATTTTTTATAATTTTATTATTTTATCTCTAATATCATTATTCTTCTTTCATAAATTTTTTTTATCTTATCAAATTTTAATAGTTAAATTTTTTTCTAAAATTATTTTCCCAAACAATACAATTACAAATGCTATTTGAATTGCTACATTTTAAAATTTCAAAATTCTCCATCCAAACATACTCTTGAAAATATCTTATTTTAATTATGATATCCTCTTACTTATAAGTAAAATAGATTGAAAATAAATTTTTTATGTTATTATAACTAAATTTAATTTCTACAACTATACACCATAAATAAAATTCTTTTATTATTTTTTCTTCTTTCTTATAACTATATATCAAAAATAATTTTTTTATGATATCAAAAATCAAAATTAAAGATTTGCTACAAGTTGATGAAAATGTAACTTTCAATAACTTAATTCTATTTGTAAAATCTCACTTTATCTAAACAATTCATTCTAGATCCAATTTGATTTGACTTTAAAAGTCAATAACTTGAACCTGATATGACTTGAACCCGAATGATTCGAATCCAAATAACCTGAGCATCGAACCCAAATAACCCGAACCCAAAATGATCCAACCTCGAGATGACCCAAACTCGAAATAACCCGAATCCAAAATGATTCGAATCTAAAATGACATGAAATCGAAAATAATATGAAGTTATTTTGAATCAACCTAAATCCAATTCGATCCATCTATTTGCACCTCTAACTCCTCCCTAAATTGGTGTCCATTATAGTGAATGTAGAGGCTTCTTTGTGCAAGCAGAGGAAACATTGCAACCTAGTAAAACAGAATATCGTGTGAGACGACGGAGAGGAACATTGGAGCAAACCCTAAAAAAAAATATGGTGGTAGGTGGTGGTGATGAAGGCAAAAAGTGGCTGAGGATTGTTGGACCCAACTCCAGTATACCAAGCCATGTCTCTTCTCCACTATCAAAATCCATGACTACGATAAGACTATTCAATTTCATCACCAAATACCATCAATGTTTGGCACCGTTTATGAGAGCGACCAACCATGTCTCTACTCCATTCTCAAACCATGACTACGATAACACCTTCTATCCTTATCACCACTACTACTTCCTCTACCACTCTGCCATCAAACCCTCTTATAATTGCTGGAACTATCTTATTCACCCCCAAAAAGTTTCTCCAAACTCCTGTACAATACTACGTAACTCAACATACTGAGCATGCAGACCCCTTTCTACAAGCACCAACCGTTTGGCTCATGGTTCCAATACCCACCAAACTACTACCAAAGTCTCATGGGTTATCCTCTTCCCATGTGCTCCACACCATCCCCACTGGTCCATATTAGCTTACCCCATGCCCCCATAATCTTTGCTCCTCATACAATAATGCCTAATCCATTTAATAATCCTAGTTGTTACCCTAGCTGCATGCAAAGTCTCAACTTCCACCCCGATAAGCTACATACCACCATTTATCCAACCAATAACGCAAGGCCTACTCATTATTGAAACACCCCAGGCACTAAACCCTCCATGCATGGGCATGCAACAACCACTACTTCCCCCTCCAAATTTTAATCCCTGGCATACTACCTTGTAACCCAATGGACCAGTACAACAAGCTTATTCTCGCTCAGATACAAGCTCTCAATGCCCAGGTGGAGCAACAACAAGAAGCCTTCAAGCAAACCTTTTAGAAACTCAATGAGTTATAAAGAAATGCTCACATACTACAACAAATTTTCCTATTAGTGGCGTCCAAAATAATGTCACTGAATGTTCAGTTTACGTCACCATTTGTATTTTGTGACAAAAATTCGATGTCACGACATTTGTCACGTTAGCGCCATAGCTAAAGGTCAACGGTGATGATATCTTATTATCGTCACGTATTACAGAAAATAGAGTGACAATAATGCATAACGTCACCTTATAATCGCTATTCTCTGACGAAAAATTTCGTCACCAAATTATATACGAATGTGTCATTGATTATCAAAATCGTCACCAATAATGAAATAAAGTTCAACAGATTAGTGATGAAAGTGACATCGTCACATTGTTAAGATAAAAATTATCGTCACCTAATATGATAAAATAACGTCATGAAATGTTCATTTAATGTCAATTTGGAATTGTCACTAAATTTTTTTTACTTCTGTCACCAAACATGTAATTGCAGATGACATACATATAAGATAATATTGTCAATAAATTCTATTTAAATAATATATTGCAACATAAATAATCGATTTACAATTGCATTGGTTCTCAAATGTAATACTTTCTATTCAAAATAGTATATAAATAATATGTTTACAAAGTAGTGAAAGTAAAACAATCTATCCAAGTTATCGATTCAAAAACTTAGACAATATATATATCCCGATAGCATAATAAACTTAGATCTTTGAAACAAAGAGTAACAGGACTAGGACATAGCTAATACAATAGCTTGTATGAAGCTCTCAGTCCAAATCTTGTGTCGATGGTGAGTTTGTGGCGCCACTTGAAGCTACAATAAACAATTACGAACAAATGATAAATCCAATTCATAAGAATAATGATTATTTTACTTAACAAAGAATAAATAGTTATTAAGCTATAAAGGTTGTATGTATCACACAAGCAAATAAAATAAACTTGAATAGACATATGAACCTTTTGACACCAATTATGATACATAAACAATGCCGTATTAAAGTATATACTTGAAAGTTGGGGATGGACACTTGAATTCTAGCAACAGCTATTATGATCTAATTTTTTTATCAAGCATGAAGATCAAGGATATGTTCTTTGGAAACAGTATGACTGGTTCTAGTCTAGATATTCAATGAGCATTATCCTTTGCAAATACTGATAAGATAAAAATAAATGTGTAATGTTCTAATGTATTGACCTAACACAATAACAGCGGTGAAAACCTATCTTTGCAGTGTTAGAAGAAGATATATTAGTGCCTTAGTGGCAGTGTTCGAAGATACATTAATGCAAGTGCATATAGAGAGGAAAGACTCATATAGCGTGGCAGTGTTCAAAGATACATTAATGCAAGTGCATACAGTTGGTTCTTTGACAACCACATTATCTACTAATTAGTTGCTATTTTACCAACTCAGTTGTTTCTTAAAAATATAATTTTAAGTTCCTTCTAAGGAAAAACTCATTTGTCTTATTTTTTCTCTCCTTACAACTTCAGATCCTAACCTTTAAAACTTAAATACCACCATTATCCTATTCTCTATAACAACTAAGTCAAATTTTAGCATGCCACTTAAGCAATTAGCTCAAAGTAGAGTAAAAATGACATCATGATTCAAAAAATATATATAATAGGCTTTATCAAATGCATGAATATTTACATGAACTTAAACATGGACTTGGCAACTTGTTTTATCCCTGCTAAATGCCTCATATCAGGTGCATGCTGTTTTAGTTATCACCCTATCACCTATTTTGTTTCTTTATTTACAGCAGTCAACCCTGCTTGTTTGTTCCGCTGTGCAGCAGCCATGAGGCTGCCAGCATTTGGCAACATGCAGGCCTAGGCTAGCTTAAATGATCTAACTTAAAGTATACATCATTTCCATTTGATGCAAAATATAGTTATTCAAAAAAATAAATTTGATACCAGAATTTTCAATGGGTGAATCTTGATCAGCTTGTTCTGGTGTTTCCATTGGGGTAATTAGCTAATTAGACTTGTTGTGGTGATTCCATTACATCATTTTTTCTGAGACAACTGAAGGTTGCATAGCTCTAGTGTCGCTACGTGATTCGGGGACCCGTTCTAGTGAGGGGGAAATAGAGGAAAAGACGACTTAATTCCTCTTGATTGAAATAAAAGGTCGATGGTATGAAAACGGCCTCAAAAAAAGAAATGGAGTCGCCACCAATCTTTTTTTTTTTGCTAGGTGTGATCGGCCACCTATAAAAACCGATTTTTATAAAACATTTAAAATTAAATAAAACATTTCTAAAACCAATTTTGTAGTCTGCGCTTTGAACCAGAGAAAAACAAGTGCGGGTTCGGGAGTCGGTTACATTCGTGGAAGGATTAGAACCTCCACAACACCCATATAAAATGGTACCTTATTAGTCGAGTGTTATCTTGAATCTTGGTGAAAAGTCGGTTTTAAAATTAGTGTTCGAAAATAATTCCCTTAAAAATTCACATTTATATTTTGAAAATGATCCAGAATTTACTAGTATAAAATTTCCCATATTTTCTGACAGACTTGGAAAAATATGGAATTTTTTCTTGATTTTGAAATTCTTTAAATCATCCCCGTTTTAAAAAGATATTCCGTTGTTAATGATAATTGATGATATCCTCCCCGGCCAGCAGAGAATTCATGAATTATTTTAACTCAAAAATAATCTTGATTTTAAAAAATGTTATTTGTTTTTCATGTATTTAGAAAATCATAGAAAATGATCATGAATATGCTAAAATGTTACTAAGATAAAAATTAAATGAGCATGCATATTTACCATGGTATGACAAACATTTTATTATGACATGGTAAAAGAAATTATGACATAGCATCAAGAAATTAATGTCATGTGAACGAAATCAACATGGCAAACCTAAGCTCAGCAGACTAAATGACATGACATAAGAATGAATGTCATGTGAGTGAAATCGACATGGCAAACAAAATGACTTGGCATGAGAAAATGACATGGCACGAAAAAGACATAGCATGAGGATGAATGTCGTGGCATGTAAATAATGTGGCAAACGAATGACATGGCATATAAATGACATGGCATAAGAATGAATGTCATGTGAATGAAATCGACATGGCAAACCAAATGACATGGCATATGAATGACATGGCATGAGAAGATGACATGGCATGAAAACAACATGGCAAATTTTGATGATATGGCATGTAAAAGACATGGCATATGAATGACATGGCAATATGGATGACATGGCATGTGAATGACATGGCATATGAATGACATGGCACAAATGAATGACATGGCCTAATCTAGATGGCATGACATGTGAATGGATGACATTGCATATGAATGACATGGCATATAAATGACATGGCAATATGAATTACATGACATGTGAATGACATGGCAATATGGATGACATGGCATGTGAATGACATGGCATAATGAATGGCATGGCATGTGAATGACATGGCACGTGGATGACATGGCATGTGAATGACATGGCATGATGAATGACATGCATGGCATAATGAATGAAATGGCATGTAAATGACATGGCATATGAATGACACGACATATGAATCACATGGCATGCTAATGACATGGCAATATGGATGACATGGCATGTGAACGACATGGCATATTAATGACATGGCATATGAATGAAATTACACAATGAATGACATGGCATAATAAATGACATGGCATATGAATGACATGGCGTGCGAGTGACATGGCAATATGAAGGACATGGCATAATGAATGAATGACATGGCATATGAATTACATGGCATGCGAATGACATGGCATAATGAATGACATGGCATGTGAATGACATGGCATGTGAATGACATGGCATGTGAATGACATGGCATATGAATTACATGGCATGCGAATGACATGGCAGTATGGATGACATGGCATACATATGACATGGCATAATGAATGACATGGCATGTGAATGACATAGCCTAATATGTTATAGCATGGTAATGAATGTCATGTGAATGAAATCAACATGGCAAACCCAAAATGAGATAAACATAATGACATGGCAAACCAAGTGACATGGCATGAGAATGTTGTGTTATGAAAATAGAATGACATGAATGAAATGTCATGGCGACCGAATGGTCATGGTAATGACACGGATAGCATGACATGCTTAATCATGGTTTAAAATGAGCTTAAACACTAAATGCCATGGCAAATGACATGCTATATGAATGATATGGCATAAATGACATAGATCATAAATAAAATGTCACGGTGGCCGAATGGCATGGTGATGGCATATGATGGCCGAATGGCATGAAATGATAACATGGAATGAATGGCATGGTATGAAAATACACCTAAACTATAAATGACATGGCATGACATGTTCTATGGATGACATGGCATAAAATGACGTAGCATAATGAATGACATGGCATGTGAATGACATGGCAAATTCTTGATGATATGGCATGTGAATGAAATGGCATATGAATAACATGGAATATGGATGACATGGCCTATTGGATGTCATGGCATAATAAATGACATGGCATATTGGATGACATGGCATATTGGATGACATGGCATATGAATGACATGGCATATGAATGACCTGGCAATATGAATGACATGGCATGGCATGCTTGACATGGCAAAATCACAAAATGGCATCATCATAAAATATTAATAATCACATCATGATCACATGCACACATCATTATTTGAAATAAATTATTCATGTAAGGAATCATATAAATAGCATATGTCGAAAAATATTACCGTGCTTCCCGCAAACCCGGCAAAGCTTGGAAAATAATTCATTCATATGATATTTACATGGTTCCGAGTAAAACGAAACATACGTTTCGATTCTATAAACACATGCGTTGAATAATTTTCTAACCTCCTCGGCAGACCCAGCAAAGATCGGGAACTAATTCATGCCAAATGTTTAATAAACCGAAAAATACATTTTTATGACAAATTAAATAAAAACATTTTAAAAATGTAATGCATGGAGATGTATTTCTTCCTTAAAGTAAGGACAGATGTATACCTAAAAAGGTATCCGACTACCTTAGGAAGAGACTTAGATCGAATTTTCAAAAATCAAAAGACTTTAGGCTCGGATAAAAAAATTGGAATTGTTAGGATGAAATGGCCTCATGGCCGAACCCCCTCCTTTAAAAGGCCCTATCTTCCTAGTTTTGGAACCCGGGTTGACCAACCTTGACTCGACTTTTACAAAATCAAATTTTATGATTGAAATGACTTGGAAATTAACCTAAGATAGTAGCTAATGCCCCAAATCAGCCCCCTCTTAATATCCTAACCAAAACAGAAAATTAGTATTTCTTAAAAACAAAACTGACTCTCACTGGCAATTTTGGAAACTGATATATTTTCCCTTCTAAAAAATTTCAAATTTTTTTGAAAAACTTATGGGAGACTTAGAACATGTTTATATACATGGGAAAAAATCAGCTTAATTTTTGGAGCAAGGATACTATGATCGATATTTACCAAAATCAAGATAGTGATTAAAAACTGCTTTGTCAAAATCTATTTTTTTAACCATGATAAAAAAAAAATCCAAAAATCATGAGAAAAATACCAAAGCATCCCCTAAATGGATATTGCATGTGGTAAAAAAATCAATTTATTTTGACCATGGATGAGTAGTGAAAAAAAATTCCAAAGTTAGAATACCCTATCTAACATATTAATCTTCCAACTAGCATGAGCCAAGGGATTTTTGGCTTGAGATCGTTAGTTGATCTTGGCCAAAATCCTAGTTGAAATGTCATGAAATGCATAATTTTCAGCCAACCCAACATATGACAATGGATCAAGCATGAGTCAAGAGCATGAACACAACCAACCAAGCATGCCACATCAAGCAAGAACAAGCACAACAACACTAGTTAGGTTTCGGCTAGTGTGAAAAACATGTAGAAAAAGTTTGACAACTTAGTTATTTGATGAAAAGAAGAAGAAATCTTCTGGAACTTGTTTTGAAAAACAATTTTATTTCATGAAAGGAAATAAAATAAAAATGAAAATCATAAAGGAATAACAAAATCATATGAACAAAGCATGGAAGAAAATAGCTACCTTGCTTTAGCTTTTCAAATCAAAGAGTAGTAAGAAAATACCTTATTTTTTCCTTCTCTTTTCTCCCCCCTTTTCTCTCAATAATAGCTACTGCACTTGTAAAATCTGAACTCCCCTTTAAAACCTTGAATGGCCGGCTGCCTTAGGAAGATTAGAGTGTGTGCTCTTATTATTTTTTAGCCCTTAGATGGATGTGCTCCTCTTTTCTTCCAACTATCTAAGCCCTTGGATCAAATATAATTTCATGACAATAAAAATGACATCTTGCCATTTGATCTTGGCCCTTGAAGGATGTACTCATCTTTTTACCAAGCACCTAGGCCATTAGATGGACAAGATATTTTCATGACATGAAAATGGCACCTTGCAATTTGATAGTGACCATTGGATGAGTTTAATCAAATATCACCCTTCATTCATGAGCTGACCAACCAAGGGCCTAGAATATCCCAGCAATTCCTTCATCTTTCATGTTTTTTAATTGCAAATTGGCCCTTTTCGGTTTCTTCGATAAAATTACCCTTTTAGCCCCCAAACTTAATTTAATTGAAAATGGACCCCAATTTCGGATTTGTCTTTTCCAACTCATCCCATCCAATTTAAAACTTGGTTCTGGAGGTTTTCACATTTTTTTGAGCTCATTCTCTATTTTTCCAGAATTGTTCTCTAAAATTTCGGTTTAATGCCTCCCAAATTTAGCCTTTTCCAAATGAGCTCCGATTCTGAATTTTTCTTCACCAATCTTTTCCAAAAATTATGAAACTCATATCTGGAAGTTTTCATGATTTTTCGAGCTCGTTTGCTATTTTAATACTAAAACCCAACTAGTTTGATGGTTGTTAAGCAAAACCAAGCGATCTTCTCAAAGAATATATTCATCATTTTAATACGACAACGCTTGAGATCAATGACCTAACAGATGACTCGACGATCTAGGTCGTTATCTCAGATGTTCTCCATGATCACTTGAAGTATTCTCTCACTAATGAAAAGCTTGACAAATTGTATTGGTTGTATGAGAAAGCACAAAGATATGCTAAGGTTGAAGAAATGAACATGGTCTAAAGAACTGCAAAAAGGGGAAAAACTGAGCCTCACCAAGAAAAGTTCCAAGGGCAAAGATGACCTACTTAAGAAAGACTGAATATGCCCATCTATGATAGACGTTTACTAGGGAAAGCTCCACAATGCCCCAACAACAACAATCTTGTAAAAGGGAGTGAGTCCCTTCTTACACAAGACATGAGAATTATTATTATATGCCCTAGAGCCAATCAGATTGGGCAAGAGATATACAATTAATAATGCAAACCCATCACTATTCTTAGTGATACATGGTTTTCCTTCATGTTAGTACGATAATAAAGAGTTATTAATTACTAATTAGATGAAGCCCATGGAACATAAAGGCCTTGCAAAGTAATTACAAAGAGTTATAACTATGAGATCCTTATGCATCAAAGCCATGTTGCTCAAAATGTTCCTGGTCATCGTATTGCCAAGATGGGGCATTGGTAATGCTCAAAGACTAGTATATGTTAAGCCTTCTTAGTTGTAAAGTAAGCAACAGATCTCATAGGTTGAAGTATGAGGGATACTTGGGATAACATATAAGTGCTTGTGTGTTAAATAAGTTCACTGAACATGGCCCGTTGTGAGAACTCCATTTGGTATTATCATTCTAGTGTTTATGGAAATGTTCTCACGTGCTAGTCGTGTAAATAATCCTCTGACTTGTGATACTAGGTCATCTTGTATAGGGAGTGTCATACTTTGATTTCATCACGAATGGGTCCCAAGAAGTAATGCTTATGGTAGGGTGATTTTGGGTATGACATGAATCATGCGAAGGTGGATGAGTGATCCAGAGAGGATTCACCACTCCAAGTGACATCAGAGATATACCTCATCTGTTCTTGGCTTGGGTTAACTGAATAAAATCTTTGGCCAAAGCACGATGGATTTAGGAGAAATTATTTCTCTAAATTCATAACATTAAATATAAGTTACAAGAACTAATATGGATTGAACATGAGTAGGCTCTGCACCATGCTCATGGCCTTTCCAGGATATTTGGTGAAAGGATCGAATTACACTGATAGACTGGTTACTAAAAGGTTTCAAAGAGGTCACTTTGACTTTTCAACATTTGGGTGGTCATGATGGGTTGCTAGATCTCGCTCATGATCTACGTTTATAAATTGTAAACTATGTTGAAAAACTTAGATATAATTTATGCTCATTGCCAACATGTTGGGAACCTAATGGGTCACACACAATAGGACAGTAATGTTGGATGAAACTTAGGATTTGATTAAGTATGACTTAATTGAATAAAAGGTTAAATTTGGAGGACCTAATTCAATAAGTTCAATTATGAAAAGTTAAGACATAATTTGGATTTGGGAAACCCAAATAAGGATGTCTTAATATTACATTATGGATAAGTTTATCTTAAGAAGACAATGTGTAAATGTAGACATGTCTTAAGATAAGTTGTCTTGGCCGAAATCAGGGTTGTTTGAAATGAGAAAAAGTTTCTCATCTTTGAGGAGTTTGATTATGAATCAAATTCTATCTTCTCGTATTTTACTAAACCATATGTCTAAGTTTGAACTCGGCACTAAGAGTTAGTGTTTGACTAAGACTCTAACACTTGCTAGGTAAAAGAGTTTCATTTGAGAAATGAGTCTGATTATGAATCAAACTTTGTTAAACCGAGCTGGTTGAATCCAATTTAGGATTCTAAGAGGTTGATTGAGAATCAAACTTCTATCCATGTGAAATCGACCAATGAACATAAACATAATCCATGATAGGTGAAAGAGTTAGAGTTTTGTTTGACCTGGGATTCTTGAGGGTGAAAGAGTTTCTCCTTAACTAGGACATTGATTGAGAATCAAACTCCTATCCTCCCTATCCCTAGGCAGCCGAACATGGACACTAAAAAGGATAGGTTCGGCCAAGCTTTGATCATTAAGAAGTTGGGTAAGACTTAAACTATGGAGATGGGAAGAGTTACTATCTGGCTAGGTGTTTTAAGTGAGATTAAACTCTCCTTTCCCGTCCTATTAGTGTGGCCGGCCATAAGGGGTTCTATGTGAGTAATTCACTTGTAAAAAATTCATAGAGTTTTACAAGATAGAAAAATTATTTTCTCCTAGAGTGAAAAAAGAAAATTTGGGCAAGGCAATTAACAGTGTAGCCGCACCTCCTCTTCCTCTTTTCTTCTTGTTTTCTTTGTAATTGAATCAAAGAAAGTTCTTGGTGAGTTTCGGCTAGAGAGAAAATTAAAGAGTGAACCTTTTGATTTTAATCGAGAGATTAGCCAACTAGCATTGGCGAATCCCTGAGCCTTGAGAAGGTTCCAACATTCGTTCGTGTGGATCACCGTTGGAGGATAGACGATTGTGTTGCTCGTGACCTTGGAGAGATCGTGCAGTGAATATCTCGTTGCTGAGTTCGTGCAGGGAACGACATACTTGAGATTACGAGATCTTGAGTAGGTATGATCTGAATCACATAGGTGAAATTTTTTATTTGGTATCTACCACATGTAAATCACAATCTAAAGATCCTGAGGGATCCAACTATTTCTTTGTTTACAATTTTTGTTGCATTTTCTATTATTTTATATGTAGACACCTAATTTTATACGGGCCCCTAAACAAGGTACGTTCTCCCTCAATTCCCCGGGTTTCTAAGATATTCCCCTAATCTCATAATTTGGTTTTGACACTTTGATTCGGAAGTCAACATTGAAAAGTTGACATTGAACAGTCAAACTTGGAAAAGTCAAAGTTAAAGGGTAAAAAAGTCAACTTTTGAAAAATTAACATTTCAAAGGAAAATTGGATGATGATGAGGCAATCTTGATAATTAGAGAGCTACAATTCAAAATGGAAAAAAAATGGAAGATGAGATTAAAGAAAAATGGTGTAGGGACTAAATCAAAAAAATTAAAAAGTTGGAATTAAAGATGAAGAAGCAAATTAAGATGCCAAAGAGGATAATTAGGACGAGTGGAAGATAATGGAAGAGAAAATTTAAGAAACGGAATAAGGAAGATGAGATTTAAAGAGTGAAATAGTAGAATGATTAAATTGAATAAATTGAAAGTTCAATTTCAAGGAGAATTATAGGAAATGGTTAAATTGAGAGTTCAATTTGAAGAAGAATTAATAAAAGGATGGATTTAAAAGATCAATTTGAAGGAAAATAAGGGGAGAAATCTATTTGAAAAAGAATCGAAAATAGAGGGACTAAATTAAGCAAATTGAAAGTTCAATTTCAAGGAGAATTATGGAAAAAATTCAAATTAAAGGAAATTGAATGTTCAATTTGAAGGAAAATTAATAAAGAAATGGGATTGAAAAGACCAATTACTAGGGGAATGAGAGAAGAATCAATTTGAAGAAGAAATTGAAAATGAAGGGACTAAATTGCATAAATTAAAAGTTTGTGTCACAACCTAAAAAAAAATAACAAGTCTCATCGCAAGACTTTATTATTCGTTAGGCGTGACATTAAAAAAAGAGGAAAAGTTGACTTAATTCCTCTAGAAAAGCGAAGGTGTCGATACGTGATCCCGATTGCGGGGACCCGTTCGAGTGAGGGGGAAGCAGAAGCAGAGGAAAAGACGACTTATTTCCTCTAGATTGAAATAAAAAGTCAAGGGTATGAAAACGGCCTCGTAAAAAGACATGGAATCGCCACCAATCTTTTTTAGCTAGGTGTGATCGGCCACCTATTAAAATCGGTTTTATAAAACATTTTAAAATTAATTAAAATATTTTTAAAACCAATTTCAAGTCTGCGTTTTAAACCAGAGAAATCAAAGAAGCGGGTTCGAAACTTGGTTACGTGTGGGGAAGGATTAGCACCTCCACAATGCCCGTATAAAACGGTACCTTATTAATCGTGTGATATTTCAAGTCTCGGTAAAAAAGTCGATTTTAATTTAGTATTTCAAGTTAATTCCCAATTTAAAGAAAAATAATTCCATTTTTAATTGAAAATGATCCAGAATTTATTAATTCAAAATTTTCCTATATTCCCCGACAAAATCGGCAAAATATAGAAATTTTTATTCATTTGGAAAACTTTCCGAATCATTCTCATTTTTTGAAAGAAAGATATTCCTTTATTAATGATAATTGATGATATTCCCTCCAGTAAACCCGGTAGAGAACTCATGAATTATTTTAACTCGGGAATATCTTTATTTTTATTGAAAATCATTATCTTTTTCAAAACATTTAAAAATATGAACATGAACATGTATGACATAAATAAAATGACATGGCAAAGTCTAGATAATGTAATGCAACCTAAATGATATGACATAATTTAAATGACATAGTATATTCTAGGTAATGAAAAATCCTAAGTATCATGGTATATTCTAAATTAGATAAAATGATTTAAATGACATGGCAATTCTAAATGATATGGCATATTTTAAATGACATGGAATATTCTAAATAATTAAACCTAGATGACATGGAATATGATGAAATGACATGAAACGTAAAATAATGCTTACCATAAAATATGCATGAAAATAAAATAAAAATGCATGAACATAGTATATGCTAAATAATATGACAAAAATAAATGACTAAATAAAAAAAATGGGATATCATGAAATATTCAAAATCATATGGCAAACAATATAACATCATAAAATGTAAATCAAAATAATAATAATACCATGGAAAATATCATAGCAAAAATCACATATTTAAATAAAATGCATGAACATGGAAAATGCAATGCATGAAAATGTATTTTTTCCTTTAATTAAAGAAATCCGTATATCTAAAAAGATATCCGGCTACCTTAGGAAAATATGTCAAATTATATTTTCCAAAAACAAAACTTTGTGATTGTTTGAAAACAATTTTGAGGAAAAACTTGAATAAAGATTAAAAACCCCTACCAAACCATTTTGAAATGGCTCTAATTTTCTAAGTTTAAAATCCCGGATTTGATCGCCCTTAACCCGAGATTTATAAAATCATTTTAAATTTTAAAAAGGCTTAGAAACTACCCTAAGACAGTAGCTAAAGCTTCTATCCAACCCCCTCTAAATGCCTTAGCCAAATTCAACCATTATTCTCTTTTGAATTCAAATCTGTCTCTACTGTCTGGTTTTACCACATGATTTTTTAGCCTATTTTTAAAAATTCAAAAAAATCTAAAAACAATACTGGGGACTGAGAACATGTAAGACTACATGAGAAAAAATTGGCTTAATTTTATAATTAAAGATGACTGCCCAAAAAAATTAGAGATGTTCGAGTACTGGATGAAAAAAACTGTTTTATCAAAACACATTTTCTTTGCCTTTGATAAAGTCATTCAAAAATCAAAATAAAAATTGTTGGAGATCATCCTAAAGACCTAAGGACAATAGCTAAACATTTTAAAACCTTGGACAAAAATTGGCTAAGTAAAAAAAATCACAAAGGTAGAATAATCAATTTGACAATTTCTTAATTTTCCACAAGTATGCTCAAGAAAGCATGACTTTGAGCCATTGATTGGCCTAAGTCATAAATCATGTGGCTATAACATGGAATGCATGAACATACAGCAAATAAAATGTATGAAATTCATGGTCTAAAGGTCTAAATGGTAAAGGAAATGCATGACAATTCAAGACAACCTAAATGCCTATTATGAGTTTGCATGGCAATAAATGCTATCCTAACTCAATATGCATGCAATGCTTGATAATGAAAATATGACTTGGACCTAATATGTTATGAATATGCATGAAAATGCTAATGTAACCTAAGACCTAAATAGCATAGTAATGCATGACAATACCAATGTGATTTAAGACTCAATATGCATGGCACTACCAATATGGCCTAGACCTAAAATGTAATGAACATGCATAGCAATACTATGAACATACAATGACCAATGAAACTAATGTCAATGCTAGAACAAACAACAACTAATACAAAATTTCAAGATATGATAATGCAAAGCATGTTACCTAAACAAAATGCAAATGCATGATAAGGCAAAGGATGCATGAAGAGGCCAAATGTAGCTACATGATGCTCTAATGCAATCCTATCTAGTAAATGACACAAGCACATGACAAATCATATTAAGATGCATAATGTCATGACATTTTCATAAGCATATGACATACTAAAATCAAAATGCACAAGCTCATGGCATGGAGATGCAAACAAGTCAAGAAGCAAGGTGAAAATGCACATGCAAGGCATATCAATATGGAGTAGCCGAATAGCCATGTAACAAAATGATGACATTTTATCATAGCATTTTCATAAGCACATGGCATACTAAAATCAAAATGTACAAGTTCGTGGCATGGAGATGCAAACAAGTTAAGAAGCAAAAGGAAAATGCACATGCAAGGCATACTAAAATGGAGTAGCTGAATGACCATGTAACAAAATAAAAAAAAATGCAAACATGTTTATAATATAAGACATGATACATGAAAAAAAAAGCACAACATGAGCATATGAACACAATGGCCGAATATGCAAGGGAAAGTTATTAAGCATGGAATAGAAATATATAAGTAAATATAGCATAGAAAACAATGTAAAGAACATACAAAAAAATTTAACATAGACATGCAAAACAAATAACAAGCAAAACTAGTAAATAAAACAAGGAAAGTTAAGCTCCATGGTTGGTATAAAATGGGCATAGCCTCTCACCTAACCATAACCACTTGGTCTTGCCAAGATCATGAAGCCTTTCCATTCCAAAAAATCAGAAAATAAACCATGCTAAACAGCAAAATTAAGGTGAGCTTCATGGTAGGTAAAAATGGGCATAGCCTCTCTCCTAACCATGGTCACTTGGTCTAGCCAAGATCATGTAGCCATTTCAACCTTTTTGCTTCATCTTTTGTAAAAAATCAGAACCTTAGAATACTCTAAAAAACCTTCTAAAAATCATTTTTCACAACAACATGCAAGGAAGAAAAAAAAAAAAAGAAAACCAAGGTAAGTAAATATGCCATATTTGGCCATAGCATGAAACCATGTAAAAAAATTGTTTTCCACCATTTTAATGAAGAAGAAGAGATGAAAACATAAGTAAACATTAAATTACTTTATTTCTATGAAAAATTTAGTAGGAAAACAACATAGAAAATCAAGAAAACACCATGGAAAATAAGAAGAAAGCTATGCTAGAACTTGGTAGAGATGATTATCTTCAAGCTTTCTATTGAAAACCTTTTTTTTGTATTTCTTTCAAAACCTTTTTTTTGCCAAATTAGCTACCAAAAAACATATGAAAAAATGAAACCAAACCCCCCTCTTTAGCCTTGGCCGAATGGCCTCTCACCCTTGGATGGGAATTGCACTTTTTTTCTCCTCCAATCTTGGCCTTTAGATTAAGATATTTTGATTACAACATAAAAATGTCATCTTGACAATTGATATCAGCCCTTAAGATGTGTACTCAGCCCTTGTAGTAACCTTAGCCCTTAGATGCAAAAAAGGACCAATCCCATGCACTCCCTTGCTTGCCCCCTTGAGTGCCTACCCTTGGATGAGTTGTGCTCTTCCATTCTTGGTCATTGGATGAGGACAACCTAAAAATGACATCTTGTAGATTAAATCCAGCCCTCAACATATGTACTCACCCCTTGTAGATGGCCTAATCCATTGGATGAAAAGAGACAATCCCATGCACTCCCTTGCTTGACCGAATGAATGCTCACCCTTGGATGAATTGTGCTCATCTTTTTTCTTCCATTCCTGGCCATTAGATGAGGATTCTTTCATGACAAATAAAAATGTTATCTTGGCATTTAAACTTGGCCATTGGATGGTGCATTCAACTTTCCTACAAGGCACCTAAGCCATTGAATAAGGGGGGACCATTTGCAAGGTGTTAGTAGTAGCATGTGGCTTGATAGTGACTAGGGAATTAAATTGTTCAAGCTTCCTTATTCTCCTCTATGTTGGCTGACCAAGGGAAGAAAAATCCCAGCAATTCCTTCTTCTTTCATATTTTTCTCAATTACAAATTTGCCCTTTTTGGTTTCTTTGGTGAAATGACCTTTTTGCCCCCCGAACCTAAATAAATAGAAAACGGACTCCAAATTCGAATTTTATTTTTTCAATATTCTGAAATAATAAAAAATTGAATTCTGGAAGTTTTCAAAATTTTTCGAGCCCATTTGCTATTTAATTCGGATATATTTTCGAAATTGCCCCTTTTATGCACCCGAACTAAACCATTTTTTAAACGAGCTCCAAGTCCAGATTTTTTTTCACCAATATCTTCCAAATAATTTAAAAATGTGATCTGGAAGTTTTCATAATTTTTGGAGCTCATTTGCTATTTTTTGAGGATTTATCTGCTTGAATTACTGCATAGGGGACCCGAGATTCGGCCATTTTGCAAACGAACTCTGAATCAAGATTTTCTTTCGCCAATCTCTTAAAAATAATTTGAGAATGAGTTTTGCAAATTTTTATAATTTTTGGAGTTCATTTGTTATTTTTTTGGGATTTATCCTGTTGAATTTCTGCATAGTGGGCCTAGTATTTTGCCATTTTGTAAATGAATTCCGAATCAAGATTTTATTTCGCCAATATATATAAAATGATTTAAGAATGAGATTTGAAAATTTTCAGAATTTTTGGAGTTCATTTGCTATTTTTCCCACATTTTCCAATTTTGCCCTTTTGCCTCTGAAACTCGGTTTTGCTCAAAACAAGTCCAATTTTCAGATTTTCTTCAAACTGAGCCCTGGGCTATCCTTGTTTAATCGTTTCTCATCAATTAAGGGCTTTAGATCTACCGAATCAGGCAATTTCTGTAATTCTTCCAAATTTCACCAAAATCCACCAAAAAAACCCTAATTCTTGGTTTTCTTCCGAATTGACTTTTCTATCAGTTTTTCTTCCAAGTAGCTTCTCCATTACCCATAGTCAGTGCTTATCTTTCATTTGAGACCTTCAATTCTGACCAATTTGATCGTTTAAGCATTTTTCTCCAAATTTCCCGAACTAGGGTTTCTTTTCTACTGAATCTCTGTAACCTAACTTCCGAGCTCCACATCTTTCAATGTAAACCTCGGATTATCAAAATTCTTTCACCATTTTTCAATTGAACCTCAAATCTTGATTTTGAAATTGGGTTGACTTTTTAGTAGTTGACTTTTTCGGGGTTGACTTTTTTGGGTTGACTTTTTTCAAGTTTGACTTTTTCTATATGCTTTCTTAGACTAAGTCTTGGAGGACTACCTGCAGGATGAGAAAAGCCTTTTAGCATTTTGAAACATCAATTTAGGAAGAAAATGTACCTGATTTAGGGGTCTGGACAAAATTAGGTGT
This sequence comes from Fremontodendron californicum, assembly GCA_030761205.1. Lineage (NCBI taxonomy): Eukaryota > Viridiplantae > Streptophyta > Magnoliopsida > Malvales > Malvaceae > Fremontodendron > Fremontodendron californicum. The sequence continues at coordinate 2,562,163 of JAULJL010000033.1, forward strand.
CTACAGCTACCCCTCTTTGGCTATTGCTGAGAATCAGGAATAAGGCAAAGATAAACAAACACTAATTTTGTACGTTTAGTGAAATCACATGTGAAGGAAAAGAAAGGGGTTTTCAATCATCATCATTTTTTTTTGAGAAAGCTGTAAATTGAAGATTTTGTCCTTAAATTGAATTCCCTGACTAATCAAGGCTTGACCTGTCTTAAGGAAATAGGTTCGATTTCAAAAGAAAAAATTGTACCCGAAGATCTTAAAAATGGTGCCTGAAGGTCTTAAAAATGGTGCCCGGAGGCCTTACCCATGTTTTGCAAAATTATGCCCGAAGGTCTTTAAAATGGTGCCCGGAGGTCTTAAAAATGGTGCCCGAAGGTCTTAAAAATGGTGCCCGAAGGTCTTTAAAAATGGTGCCCAAAGGCTTTACCCGTGATTTGAAAAATTATGCCCGAAGGTCTTAAAAATGGTGCCCTAAGGTCTTTAAAATGGTGTCCGGAGGTCTTAAAATGGTGCCCGAAGGTCTTAAAAATGGTGCCCGAAGGTCTTTAAAAATGGTGCCCGAAGGCCTTACCCATGATTTCAAAAATTATGCCCGGAGGTCTTAAAAATGGTGCCCGAAGGTCTTACCCGTGATTAAAATACCTTGATAACAGTCTCAAGGCTCGACTCATTTGATAAACAGAATGAATTCAATTTAAAACAAAAGGAAATACTTCGATGATGGTCTCAAGGCTCGACTCATTTGATAAAACAGAATGAATTCGATTAAAACAAAAGGAAATACCTCGACAGTGGTCTCAAGACTCGACTCATTTGAGAAGCAGAACGAGTTCGATTTAGGAAGCCAAAGTTTTCTTGATTTCTGCAATGTTAGCTAAATGCAATGATGAGAATGACATGCTTTGCAAATGCTTGTATGTTTCCTGAGGATGAATGCAATCAAATGATTGTGTCATGATTTCTAATCCATGGTTTCTTTGAGGTTCACAGATTATTCGACTTCATGACAAAGTCTTCAATTGTTCATTGATGCCCCACTTAAGGAACCCTTTACTCAAGATAATTTGTCAAACAGTCCCAGTTTCTGACTTCATTGAAATTCACAAATTTCTGACTTCATGAAGGAGTCTCCAACACGTTCACTGTTTTCCTTTACTTGGTGAATTTTCCATCAGGATTAGTGGTTTCCAAACTTTTTCTAAGATTTAGATCCATTCCTTAGTAATACTTTTAAACTCCCTTTTATTAAAAAATTTATGTTTACTAATCATCATCCAATTTAATAACAAACAAAATGCAATCTCAAAAAATGTATGAAAGAAAGTATGAAACAAGCCAATGTTATAAAAGGGGTAACAAAATTTATTGCAACAAAATGTTTTAAAATGATAAAAGTGGATATCAGGATATAAGAAACAAATGTAAAGTTATAGGTTGTTGATGCCCCGAATGCGGAATATCTTGGACCCCTCATTTTTCAAATCATCTGAAATTTCTCTTGAACGGTCAATTTACTTGGGTAATCCTTCGACTTCCGTAGTTACGTCAGACTGAGTTGTTCCCCTTTCCTCTGATTTTCAAATACTTTCTCCCCCTTTACACGGAGCATTGACTCAAACCTTAACTAGTACTTGAGCCGCCCTTTGCGGGTTTTCAACTCAGGTGTCCCCCATTCGGTATTAAGTCGCCCTTTGCTGGTTTTCGGCTTAAAGCTCTCCTTTTTTTTATCATGCATCTGAGAATTCTGAATACTTCCAAGGTAAAAATGTCAATTCAAAAGATGGGATGAATTCTGAGAAAAACCTTTCAAATTAAATATCCATGCTTGATCAAAATGGACTTTTAAAGTACGTAATCTAGGCTAAGGTTTGGGTTTAGAAGAAAAGGATAAATAGACCCTAAATGTGTTTAAGGGTAATTGGATCAAGGATCATTTCCTGAGGAGAACTCATTCTTGAGACTTTTGTCCCCTTTATGGACTCTTTTTTTTTGTTGGCTTTCATTTGCTATTCTTTGATTTCACATTTTCCAATGGCTCTCTTTTTTGCCATGATTTTGATTATCTTTCCTCGTATTTGCCCTCCAGTGTAGAGGGTGATCCTTGATCAGGGTTCAACGAAAGAAATAATTCCTAAGGCTCAAAGGGGTGACTAGGGATAATTTCTTCTTAGTGAAGGGAATATGAAAGATGCCCATTTATCACATCAAGCATGAACATTCTCTTTGAAAAACAATTCTCAGGGGAGATAGATATATAGAATTTCCATTTCTACACTTGGAATCATTCGAATTCCCATGTGCATAGCATCATACCTTTTTTTTAGGCATTATACTTTTTCAATTCATCAGCATTCACGGGATGTCTAAAATCATCCCCGTCCATCCGAGTTAGAATCAATGCTCCTCCAGAAAAAGCTCTTTTTACCACATAGGGTCCTTCCCAATTTGAAGCCCATTTTCCTCACGGATGAAACGATGTCCATTTGAAGCCCATAAAAAAAAGCTCATTTTTTTTATAAGAAGCAGCTTCCACCCACTTTGTGAAATAGTCTATGGCCACCAGGATGAAACGATGTACATTTGAAGCTTTCGGGGTAATAGGCCCAATCATATTCATTCCCCATATTGAAAACGGCCATGGTGTAGTCATGACATGCAATGGCGATGGCGGCACATGAATCTTATCTGCATATATCTGGCATTTATGGCACTTTCGGGAATAACTGATACAATCTCCTTCCATCGTCAGCCAATAATATCCTGCTCTCATAATCTGCTTAGCAAGCATGTAACCATTAGCATGGGTGCCACATATCCCTTCATGCAATTCCTCTATGATTCTTCGAGCTTCGACAGACCCGACACATCTCAATAGGACTTGATCTTTCCTTTCTTGTAGAGAGTCTCCCCATCTAGAAAAAAAAACCCATTGCTAGCCTTCTCATAGTCCTCTTGTCATTTTCTGTTGCCTGTTCTAGATACTGTTGACTCTTGATGTACTACAAGAATCGTTATACCACGGGAGACCATCCGCTTCTTCTTCAATACGCAAGCAGTGGGTAGGAGACTCATATATGCTCATTTTGAACGACACAACTTCTGCCCCTTCATTCACTTTAAACATTGATGACAAAGTAGCCAGAGCATCCGCCATCTGATTTTATTCTCGGGGGAAGTGATTGAAACTTACTTCTTCAAACTCCTCCAATAAACTCAGTATGAGTTCTCAATATCGGATTAGTTTTGTATCCCGGGTTTCCCATTATCCCCATAATTGGTATATCACTAAGGCTGAGTCTCCGAAAACTTCCAAAACATTGATTTTTCTATCCACTGCTGCACGAAAGCCCATAGTACATGCCTCATACTCAGTCGTATTGTTTGTACAATCAAAATCCAATCTGGCAGTGAAAGGATAATAATCTTCTTCTGCGGATATGTGCACTGCACCGATTTCATGCCCCATGGCATTAGATGCCCCATTAAAGTAAATCTTCTATACTTTCTTCTTCAAGGGAACCTCATCTGCTTGTGAAACATACATCAAACCTTCATCTAGGAAATCAAAGTTCAACGGCTCATAATCTTCCACTGCCCGACTTGCTAAAATTAAGCCACTGCACTGCCCTTGATAGCCTTCTGACTTACGTATACAATGTCGTATTTTGACAACAAAACCTGCCATCTTGCCGTCCTCCCTGACAAAGAAGGTGCTTCTAACATGTAATCGGATCTAGCTTGGCGATCAACTACGTTGTGTGGTACAACATGTACTGTCTGAGTTTCTGAGCAGTCCAAGCTAAGGCACAACATAGCTTTTCTATCGATGAACATTTCAACTCATAACCTGTGAACTTCTTGCTGAGGCAGTAAACCGCCTGTTCTTTCTTTCCAGTCTTATCAAGCTGGCCCAAAACACAACCCATGGATCTCTCAAATACTGATAAATACAATATCATTGGTTTATCCGAAGCCTATGGCATTAATACTGGTGGGTTTGATAGGTAATGCTTAACCTTTTCAAAAGCAATCTGACACCCTTCATCCCACTCTCCTGGATCACGTTCTCGAAGTAACTTGAATATTGGATCACATTTATCGGTTAACTAAGAAATAAACCAAGCGATGTAATTCAATCTCCCCAGAAAACCTCTTACTTCTTTTTGAGTACGTGGAGGTGGTAAATTCTGGATGGCCTTCACTTTATCTGGATCAATCTCAATTCCTCTTTTGCTAACAACAAAACCCAACAATTTCCCCGAAGTGACTCCAAAAGTGCATTTTCTCGAGTTTAGCTTGAGTTAAAACTTTCTTAGTCTTTCAAAGAGTTTTCTAAGATTCGCAATATGTTCCTCTTCTCCTTGTGACTTTGCAATCATATCATCAACATAAACCTCAATTCCCTTATGCATCATGTCATGAAACAAGGTCACCATGGCTCTCTGATACGTTGCCCCAACATTTTTCAACTCAAACGACATTACCTTGTAACAGAATGTTCCCCACATTGTAACAAATGTGGTTTTCTCCATATCTTCCAGTGCCATCTTAATCTGATTATATCTCGAGAACCAATCCATGAAAGAAAACAAGGAACTCTTCGTCGTATAGTCCACCAAAGTATCAATGTGAGGCAAAGAAAAATTATCTTTGGACTGGCCTTGTTCAAATCTCGGTAATCGACGCACATACGCACCTTGCCATTCTTCTTTGGTATTGGAACAATGTTTGCCACCCATTCTGGATTTTCACCACCTCTAGGAATCCAACATCAAATTGCTTTTTCACCTCCTCTTTTACCTTTAAAAGCATGTCCGACCTCATTCTTCTCAACTTTTGCTAAATTGGCTTGCACTCTATCCTTAAAGAGAGCTTATGTACCACAATGTCTGGATCCAAACCTGGCATGTCTTGGTATGATCATGCAAATATATCTACATGTTCCCGAAGCAAGGCTATCAATTCACCTTTTATTGATGACGATAATGTAGTCCCTATTTTAACCTCTTTTATCTCCTCACTACTCCCCAAATTCAACAATTCCAATAGCTCCTCATGAGGAAGTACTTGTTTGACTTCATTGTTCTATTTTTCTTAATAAGTCCGGAGGTAGACCATAATCCTCAATATCTTCGTCGGCCTCAAAATCACTCGTGCAAATGGGTCTCTCAAAATCAATTTCAGAATCACTAAAAGAAAGGTCCTCATATTCTGTATCCGTACACCTGTAAATATGTGGGGAAGAAACAATATAGGAAAACATATATACAATTGAAGCAAAATAAACGGCATAAATGAAAGAATATGGACACATCAATATGAAGGAAATGCATCATGTTTATTGTTTGTTGGATGAAAAGTTTTAGACAAAAGCAACGACAAAAGAAATTCTCAATATCTTCGGGCAAAGATATTTAAGATTTGTTTAAAAGCATTACATTGGAATAGACCTAAAAACTATGGGTAGCTCGGTTGCACTCCAATTGGTTAGTCTATATCCTGGTGGACAAGGTCGCACCATCCAGTTAGCATTCTCTTTTTCAATTATTTCTTCCCCAGTCATGCAGATCTTCATATCATACATCTGCTCATCCCTATTCACCTTGAATCTCTCGAACGCTTACTCGATCATTACGAGCACATCATCAGAATTCTTTTCTTCGAACAGAGAACTGGCTGAGCGGAAACTGTGAAGGATAGGTGGGAATGTCATAGGCTTCCACTCAATATCCATACACGCAAGATGGGCCATCCTCTTTTGTCAGTTCCTTTCAACTTGTTTTCTTTTCTCATGGGCCTTCGGAAGATACCCCAGGCCAAACCGGTCTTTCTTTCCCATTACTTCCATTGCTCGGGCCATCTCCTGAAGATATTTTTTGAGACCTTTTCCAGCCCTGCAGCCCTTTCCCACGGTAGTTCTTATCCCCAGCCTTGTGTTCTTGGACAGCCTTGGTTTTGGAATTTTTCATCCTTCTGCGAGGAAAACCCCATTTACGAATTCCAAAGACCGAAAGGAACATTCTACGGCATCTTCATTGGGTTCAACATAAGGAGATTCAGTAGATGCAGAGGCTATTACGTCCTCTTTTCCTGATACAGTGACCAAACGCCCTTTTATCACAAATTTCAGCTTTTGGTGGAGAGATGAAGGTACAGCCCCTGCTGAATGTATCCATGGCCTTCCCAACAGGCAATTATAAAGGTTCACTGTATAGGTGCATGGGCCTATCTCTAGAGGAACCTCAATAGTTCCTATTACATCTCTTCTGGTACCATCAAAGGCTCTAACCACCGTGCAGCTTGGCAGCAAATAAGAAATATCCACTAGCAATTTGGACAGGGTTGCCAAGGGCATCACAATTAATGAAGAACCATTATCCAAAAGGACCCTTGGTAATATGTGCCCCTAAGTTTTAAAAACCTTAATTACATAATAAAATAACAAGAAATCTTATGAAAATGAGCAAAATTAGCATAGAAAAAGAAAGAAAAATGCAAGAGTTTTTTCAAAGCTATCTTTCAAGCTTCCTTCTCTTCTAAATTTTTCTTTGCTTTTCTACCATTTAGCTATTGCTCCAATATGAAAAATATTTAGCCAAAAGCACCCCCTAAAAGAATAAAACCCCGTCTTCATATAGGCTATTCGAATGGTCCCTTTGTGCTCATAATGTTGTCCTTTTTTTCCTAGCTAGCAAGACCCTAAGGCCACTAATCAAAGATTCTAAAAATGTGAATTTACCACCACTAGATGATGTGATCAACTCCTAACAAATACAGCTGGCCTAAAATATGTAACCATAATGTTGACGTCCTTCCTCTTCATTCATTTGGCCATGTGGCAAGATCACAAAGGCTCAATCAAATAAAGATACCATTTTGCTCTCCAATTTTGGCCTTTGGATGAAATAACTCAGCCAACCTTCCTCTCTTCATGGGCTGGCCGAATGGCACTTCAAATTCCAGCCACTTCTCTATTTTTTAAATTGCAAAAAAGGCCCTCTTCAGTTTCTTCGATAAAATTGCATTTTATCCCCCCAAACTTGATTAGATAACAAAAGAACCCCAAATCCAGATTTTATTTTTTTCAATACTTCCTAAATAATATAAAATTGAGTTTTGGAAGTTTTCATAATTTTCTGAGCTCATTTGCTATTTTTCTCGGATTTATCTTCTGGAATTTCAACTTAATGCACTCAAACTTTGCCATTTTTCAAATGAGCTCCGATTCTGAATTTTTCTTCACCAATCTCTTCCAAATAATATAAAATTGAGATCTGAAAGTTTTCATAATTTTCCCAGCTCATTTACTATTTTTCCCGGATTTATCTTCTGGAATTTCAGCTTAGTTTATTTTTCCCGGATTTATCTTCTGGAATTTCAGCTTAGTGACCCGAACTTTTGCCATTTTTCAAACGAGCTTCGATTCTGGATTTTTATTCGTCAATATATTCCAAATAAAATAAAATTGAGATCTGGAAGTTTTGGTAATTTTTCGAGCTCATTTGCTATTTTTCCAGGATTTATCTTATGGAATTTCAGCTTAGTGCACTTGAACTTTTGCCATTTTTCAAACGAGCTTTGATTCTAAATTTTTCTTTGTTGTTCTCTTCCAAATGACATAAAACTCAGATCTAGAGGTTTTCATAATTTTTTGAGCTCGTCTCTTATTTTTCCCGAATTTTGTAAAATTACCCTTTAACCCTCGAAATCTCGATTTTACTCAAAACAGGTCCGATTTCCATTTTTTTTCCATTGTCTTTGTTATATATTGAATTGGAGTTGGTCCAAAAATGCCCAATTTATACGATCAAATTCCCCTTTGACTTGATTTTTCCTTTTCCCAATATCGAGAATTTCCTCGTTTTTTCAGTTTTTCCTCCAATCGGCTCTTTTCTCGGAATTACTTCAAACTGAGACTTGGGCTATCTTTGTTTACTCACTCTTCATCAATTGGGGGCTTTAATTTTACAAAATCGGGCTATCTCTGCAGTTTTCCCCAATTTCGTAAAATTCACCAAAAACCCTAATTTTCGGTTTTCCTTCCAAATTGACTCTTCCTTTGGTTATGCTTCCAATTACCCTTTCCAATACACGTAGTCATTGATTATATTCCATTCGGAACCTCAATTTTGACTAATTTGATCATTTAAGCACTTTTCCCCAAATTTACCGAATTAGGGTTTTCTTTCCACTGAATCTCCATAACCCAATTTTCCGGACACTATATCTCTCATTGTAGACCTCGGATTATCAAAATTCTTTCACCATTGTTCAATTAAACTTTGAATCTTGATTTTGAATGAGGGTTGACTTTTTTCAGTTGTTGACTTTTTGAGGTTGACTTTTTTGGGGTTGACTTTTTCTAGATTAACTTTTCGTGCTTGACCTCCTAAACAAAGTATTGGAATACCACCTGCAGGATGAGAAAAGACTTTCTGCATTCTAAAACATCATTAGGAAGAAAATTACCTGATTTAGGGGTCCGGAAAAAATTAGGTGTGTACAAAGTTCTCATAGCGAGCCATGTTCAATGAACTTGTTCAACAGACAAGCACCTATATGTTATCCCAAGTATCCCATACTTTAACATATATGAGATCGATTGCTTACTTCATAAGTAAGAAGGCTTAACATATATTAGTCTTTGGGCATTGCCAATGCCCCGTCTTGGCAATACGATGACCAAGAATAGTTTAAGGAACAAGGCTTTGATGCATAAGGATGTCATAATTATAACTCTTTATAATTCCTTTGCAAGGCCATTATTTTCCATGGGCTTCATCCGATTAATACTTAATAACTCCTTATTGTCGTACTAACATGAAGGAAAATCTAGTATCACTGTCTTCATAGTGAAGGGTTTGCTTTATTAACTGTATATCCCATGTCCAATCCGATTGGCTCTAGGGCATATACCATCAATCTGCCACTTGCGCTAAGCCAATTACTAACGCATCCAATGCGAACTCTTTCGATTAGCGTCTATGTTTCTACAAGGACAAAGCTTTAGTACATTATAGTGAGAATATGCTTTGGTCATATTCAGGATAATTTCATTATCAAGGTTAGCAAACAATTCAGATCACAACAAGACCTAGATTCCAATCAAATAGCTCAGTTATTTCTATAACAACTATTGGAATCACTTATTAACAAGTAGCTAATGATCCAAATATAACTTCTTTTGCAAGACAAAACAAAAGAGTTCGTTTTACAACCTTTAGTATAAACGTCCAATCCTCTAGCTTGGAATGTTTCCAAATAATTGCATTTTTCGAAATGGCAATTTATTACTGAGTTCAATTATAATCTTTCACATTTAAAAAGTCAATCATAGCTCCCACTAAATCCCACATTCGTAGAAGTTTAAGGGATTAATTCAAAAACTGTTTGAATTCTAAATCACTAAGCAAATACTTTGCAAGTTGTATAATAAAAGACCATGTTATAGAACGATTCTATAACCGATTTATTTAAAAGGAAACTAAATAAGCATGGTATCCTCATGCCAACATAATATGTTCGAAAACATAAAATAAATATCCTCAACATTGGCCTACAATGCCAATAAAACATCAAATGTTTCTAAATAAATCAAAATAAATGTCTTAATAAATATCCATAAGATCAGCAAGCTTTGATGTAGCATCAAACTTGGTTGCCAACTTCTTGGTCCATCTTCACTACTCCTTTCCTTTGGTCCCTAAAATATGATATACATATTTAGTACCAAATATAAGGTATCATATACCAAGAGGAGTGAATCAAATTATACTTAAAGTTGAAACTCCTTTCAGCTTCTTTCCTTTGTTAGACTCAAGGTACTCTTTGCAATTTCGCCTCCAATGACTAGTTTTCTCGCAATGAAAACAAGCTTTATTAGCATTATCCTTTCCATCCTTCACGCCACCATCATCAAGCTTCAAGCTCTTTGAAGCAGGAGGTACATCCCATCTAGTCTTTCTTTTCTTCTTATTCTTTGATTTAGAAGAAGAAACTAAATGGACAGATGACTAGTTCTTAACAATGGTTTGCTCGGCCTGTGTGAGCATATTCAGCAACCTAGAAAGGGTGCCCTCCAAGTGGTTCATGTTGAAGTTCAACACAAACTGCGAATAGCTCTCTGGCAATGAAGTAAGGATTAGATCAATGCTTAGATCATGATCCATGACCTATCCAATCTGCTCCAAACGGGTAATATACCTTATCATCTTAAGCACATGAGACCTCACTAGGCTTCCTTCTAACATCTTTGTTTGGAATAATTCCTTTGAGATGTCAAATATCTCAGTGCAGTTCTCCTTAGCGAACAGTTCTCTAAGGTTAAGGATGATATCCTGAGCATTCATGGCCTCATGCTGCTTTTAGAGATCGGGTGCCATACTAGCCAACATCACACATGTGGCTTGAACGAGATCATCTCTATGAACTCTATGAGCAACGCTCTCCTACTCAGTTGCATCAGCAGCAGGCTCATCTGGAATGGGCTCATCAAAAACATAAGCCTTCTTTTCCTGTGTTAAGACAATTTTGACATTGCGAAACCAGTCAACGAAGTTTTGCCCAATTAATTTATCAGCATCAAGTATGCTTCTCAGTGATAATGGGTTTTCCATTTAGCGTTTATTTCCTATATAAACCAAAACATTTAATAGTCAATATATAGCAGGTAGTAATCATTTATGTCAGGTTTTAATACTTAAATGATTATTCTCATTATTTTAACAAAATAATACCCCTCAACTACTATCTCGAGAAATTTAACTTTTAAACTTCTTAATGAGCTAGGACCCATTTCATTCCAGCATAACGTTGAGTGACTCAACAAGCCATGTTGAAACTAATTGAGTAGGTAACTTAATTTACCAATTACATCTCTATGCAACTACTAGATCAATTAGGTGACAACTCTTTGTCTAAATACATCATATGCATTTCGCCTAACCATTGCCTCTAAATGTCATGTGATCAAGTTTAGCGCATCCGGATAACATAACACTTAGTTGAGTAAGACCCACCTTTAATAACTCAAACATATTCGTACATTAGTTTGACCTTAAGTGACTCAACAAGCCTCATAATGGAAAAACTCTTTTTATCATGTTGTGGTGGTGGAAGGCAACTAATCATGCGTAACATGGACTCAATATATTTCAATGAGGGATTTCTTTTAATTCTTAGATAGGTCTCATTGATTTGATATTCCATTGGCATGTATAGCATTCATTTTAATTACATAAAAGAAATATATACATAATTCAAAAATAAATCTATCACATGCTATCTACTAGGATGATTATGAATTTTATTCTAATCTAGTTTCCTTGAGCCATTAGGAAACTAGTTGGTCGAATTCTTAGGGGATACCATACATATTCTTCGAAAGCTTTGATGGTAATCTCCTTGGTTGTTTCTTCTTGGCGCTATATCTCCTTACAATCTTGGAATTTACATAAATTCAACTTCCTATCCTAAATCTAAATCTATAAAGAATATAACAATTACATTACTTTATCAAAAACCTCGAGTTACATTCGAGGGGAGTTAGATGAAAGAGAATTTACAACCCTAGAATGAAAAGAGAAGGCAAGGTGCGCAGACCCTACTTATAAAATACCAATAGGAAAATTCAACCATACATTCCCTGGTCATTCCAATGTCTAGTCCATAATCATCCTCCATGCATACATAACCATATTACAAGCATGAATTAAAACATGCATAGCCAATATCACCTAGTGATCTTGTCTACTATTTGCATAAATGTCACCAACATATTTAAGACAATTTATCAAAACATTTTTGCAATCTCGGTCCCTTTCATTAAAACATTCCGAATTAAATTCTTAACATTTAAGAAAGATATCTTAAATCGAACTTTACCTAACTTTTAGGTTACGTGTCTTAATTAGGACAAAACATTTTAGCATGCATAAAATCCGAAACATTTTAGGACATCTAGTTTCCAAAATGACATCTTAAGACATTAAAATTAGGAAACCATTTTAACTAAACTTTTTAGCAAAACTACTTTTCAATTTTAATTCTTTGTAACATGTCCATTTTAGGAAACCTCATTGTCTTATTAGGTAACTATTACCTAATCATACTACAACTCTTTCCTAACATTTAGAAATCACACTCCCATTAGGAAACAATTTCCATGTTGAAGTAGGACTCTAACTTTTAGTGTCCTAGGCGCATGCAACCTCTTTGGCCATTGAATGACAGTTGCCTTCCAGTGATCAGATTGTTGTGCATCATCTACAGTGGCTACTGGATGCCCCAAAAAAGTGCTGCTAGCCGCGCCTTAAAGCTGCAACCAATTCGAAAACTATTGCCTCCTTGATGCCACAGTTCGGCCTGCTTGTGTGCAGCAACGGTTGCTGCTCAATCCAGCCATGTTTCATGCCCAAACTAGCCACATTGATGAATCATATTCACCTTAGATACTATCCAAAATTCTCAGCAAACAAGTGGAACTTTCAACAATCATGTTCGAATTTTAAGGCACGCAAAACACCTACAAAACAGTCCAGAAAATTTAAGCACTGTAGTAACAACGTTTTATGCCCAAAAACGACTTTACTTAAATGTTTAATGCTTAAATCAAATTTGTAACTTCAATGGCAGCATGTAACATAAAATTTCCAGATTTGAAACAACCAGAAAATCAGTTTTTAAAAGCCCAAAATCAGCTCACAAAAACATGACTCAATATAATGTTTTTAGACATCAAAACTTGTCGGATTTACTAAGACATGTCATGGCTTTAATCCATGTTGATTAAAACAATTTTAAACATGATTAAGCCTACTATACAGCTGCTGTCCAGATTTAATAAAATAAATAAAATAGTTTTTCTTTACAGACATAGGAACCAAAACATGCTAAAATCAATACACAAAACAATATCTTGTTAATCACCAAGAATTGACATTCACAAACCTCATGTAAACGAAAAAACCTTGGATTTGATACCACTATTGGGTTTCTCTGGGCTCATGCTTAAACATAAATTATCAAAATAGTGCAGTAGAAATAAACAAAGAAGCACCCGAAGTACAATAGGATCTATGGTTTGCGTTTTACATAGGTTTGTTGCAATTAAAACAATTAAATCACCCATATGATTTAGAAGTTACCTATTTAAGATATCATAACCTTAAGTGCAGATCCAAGAAGCAAGTATCTTTCGACTACAAGATCTACAATGCTTCGAATCCAGCAAGATCACAAGAAGCACTGTTGTCCTTCCTCTAAAGCTAGTCCACACGAACAGTTGATGGATCCTTCTTGAAGGTATGGTGATTCACTTGTGCTAGCAAGTTGATCCTAAGATCACAATCAAAAGATCTACCTATGGTGTTTATCTCTCAATGCCGATCTCACTCAACAAGGATGGAAAACGGTAAGAACACACCAAAAATAGGAGGCTGCGGCAATAAGGGAATCTCTCAGAGAGGTGGCGATTTGGTTTTTTTCTAGGGAAAATTTTTTTTCTTGAAACAAACTTTCTCTCAAAGTAAAATCAGAATATCTCAAGTTCAAATGGCTCTCTATATATACGGCTACAACAAGAATATATCATATATATTCAAGTCCAAACCCTGACTACTCTCTCTAAGGGTTGGCCGGCCATGTGTAGCTTCTTGCACAAGGTTTTCATTAATCCACTAGGACTTAAGCAGTTTAATTCCAAGATGGATCAATAGGCCCAATATACTATCAAATAATAATAATCGTCTGTTAACCTTAATGCTTTAAGTTGGGCCAACTATCCTTAGTAGACAGTCTTAAATTATAATAGTCTTATTGGATCCTTTATACTTTTGCATACTTATTATTGGATAGATCAATTTCTAAACAAAAGAAATTTAATTCTCAATTAAATTTCTTTATCCTCATGAACAATTCATGACATTAATCTATTAATATCATCTCATGACATTTAACCAATATAGCATAGCTGTTCGAATACCTCTTTGCATATCTAAATATCAAAGTCGCCTATACTTGTCTTCGTAAGACTAGTTGATACCTCTTGTTTCATTAAGACACCATCTTTGGATTTCTCAAATCTTAATTATGTCTTAATCAATCTTAATTGAACTCTTCAATTAAGACCTCAACATAGATCTTTTATTCCATTAAGTTTTACCTCAATAGAATACCATGTTTAATCCATACATTACTGTCCTTATGTATGTGACCCTCTAGTTTCCCAATATGTTGGCAATGAACATAAGTTAATCTCATTAACCTATCTTCATAGATCAAGAGCGGGATCTAGCAACCCATCATGACCACCCAAATATTTTGAAGTCAGCTTGACCTTTTAGAAACATTTCAGCAACCAGCCTATCAGTGTAATACGATCCTTTCACCAAATATCTCGGATAGCGCATGAGCGTGGTGCAGTGTCTACTCATGATCAATCCATATTAGTTCTTCGCAACTTATGATTAACCTTATAAATTAGAGAAATAGTTTTCTCCTAAATCCATCATGCTTTGGCCAAAGACTTAATCAAATTAACCATAGTCAAGAATAAATGAGATATGTCTTCCATTATCACTGGGAGTGGTGAAGTCTCTCTGGATCACTCATTCATATTCGTATGGTTCATGTCATACCCAATACCACCCTACCATAAGCATCCCTTCTTGGGACCCGTTCGTGATGGAATCAAAGCATGACACTCTCCATACAAGATGACATGGTATCACAAGTCTGAGGACTAATTTACACGACTGGTACTAATGAACATTACCATAAACACTAGAGTGACATTACCAAATGAAGTTCTCATAGCGGGCCATGTTCAGTGAACTTGTTCAACAGACAAGCACCTCTATGTTATCCCAAGTATCCCATACTTCAATCTCTATGAGATCGGTTGCTTACTTCATAAGTAAGAAGGCTTAACATATACTAGTCTTTAAGCTTTGCCAATGCACCATCTTGGCAATACGATGACTAGGATCAGTTTGAGGAACAAGGCTTTGATGCATAAGGATCTCATAATTATAACTCTTTATAATTCCTTTGCAAGGCCATTATGTTCCATGGGCTTCATCAGATTATTACTTAATTACTCTTTTTTGTCGTACTAACATGAAGGAAAACCTAGTATCACTATCTTCATAGTGAAGGGTTTGCTTTATTAACTGTATATCCGATGTCCAATCCGATTGACTCTAGGGCATATACCATCAACTGAAAGGTTTCAAAGAGGTGATGTTGACTTCTCAACATTTGGGTGGTCATGATGGGTTGCTGTTGTCGATTTTCACCATGCAAGTGCATGTTATCGCAAACAAGTAATATAATGAAAGTAAAGTATCGATCCCATAAGGAATTGTTACTAGATTCGTTAAATACTAAAACTAGAACAACTTAATCTTATCCAAATAATTAATTAAAGTTTGTGACATAAAACTAAATTAAAGAAAATAATAAACAAAGATAACAAATTAAAATTGGATTTAAATCAATGGAGAAAAGTCTAAGATTATAAATCCCTCAACACTTCGTATGAACCTCTCTTACCCTCTTAACTTGATTAATGACCTTGACTTATTATCCTAGTTCTAATCTATTTATAAGTATCTTCCGATGGACTTATAAAAATATCCCTCTTAACTAATTAACTATATTCCTATGAAAATTGAATGAAAGAGGAACTCATTAAGCTTAGACTCTAAAATTGGTTACACACGACACATAAGTGTATTCCACCCTACATGCAACTCAATCATCCTAATAAATGAATATGAAACATGTGTTATGCAATCCATGTCTAACACTAAACTCTCTTTTCGAAGTTAGGTTAACAAATCAATTTAATTGGTTGTAGACACCTAATTTTGTCTGGGCTTCCTAAACCATTTAAGTTCCTCCTTGTACTGATCAAAATGCAAAGAAACTCCCTACATCCCACAGATGGTTCTCCATGACTTATGATTCGGAGTTCAATACGAAAAGTCAATAGGAAAAAGTCAACTCCAAAAAAGTCAAACCCAAAAAGTCAACTCTTAATCAAATCAAGAATTGAACAATGGTGAAGGAATTTTGATAATCCGAGGTCTACAACGAAAGATATAGAGTTTGGAAGATGGGTTATAGAAATTCAGTGTAGGGGAATACCTAATTCGACAAATTTGGGGAAAATTGCAGATCGATAAAATTGAAGCCCCCAGTATGATGAAGAATGAATAAACAAAAAAACCCCAAGGCTCAGTTTGAAATGGATCCCAAGGAAGAGTCGGTTAGAAGAAAAATGAAAAAAACAAGAAATTTCTCGTTATGGAAAAGGAGAAAGCTAAATTGGAGGGGAATTTGATCTAAAAAATTGGGCATTTTCAAACCAACTCAAATTCAATATATGAAAAAGGCAATAGAACAAGAAAATCTAGAAATCGGACCTGTTTTGAGTAAAACCAAAATTTCGGAGGTTAAAGGGCAATATTGGAAAATTCGAGAAAAATAGGTCCTGAGCTCAAAAAATTATGAAAACTTCCAGATTTGAATTTTATATTGTATGGAAGGTATTAGTGAAGAAAAATCTAAAATCGGAGCTCAACTGAAAAATGACAAAATTCGGGTGCACTAACCCGAAATTCCAAAAAACAATTCCAGGAAAAATAGGAAATGAGCTCAAAAAATTATGAAAACTTCTAGATCTCAATTTTATAATTGTTAAAGGTATTGGTGAAGAAAAATCTGGAATTAGAGCTCAAATGAAAAAGGTTAAATTTGGGAGGCACTAAACCAAAACTTTTAAGAAAAATCCGGGAAAAATAGAAAACGAGCTCAAAAAATTATGAAAACTTTTAGAACTGAGTTTTATATTGATTTGGAGGTATTAGAAAATAGAAATCTCAAATTGGAGCTGATTTGAAAACAGGAAAAGTTCGGGGAGGCCTAATCCGCAATTTTAATGAAAAATCCGAGAAAAATGGAAAACGAGCTCCAAAAATTATGAAAATCTCCAAAATTCAATTTTATATTTATTTGGAGGGATTGGAGAAAGAAAATCTAAAATTGGGGTCCGTTTGCAATTAAATTAATTTTGAGGGACCAAAATGCAATTTTACCGAAGAAACCGAAGGGCCATTTTGCAAATTAAAAAAAATAAGGAAGTTGCTGGAATATTCGAGGCCATTCGGCCAGCTCAAAAGGAAAGGAAGGGAAGGCTGATCATTTCATCCAATGGCCAAGATTTGTAAGCAAGGTGAAATTTTTATTGCTTGATTAATTCCTTATGATCATGCCAAGTGGCCAAAATATTTTGTAAAAGGATGAGCACATTCTTAGCTAACATTTTCATCCAGCTCATGAAGGGAAGGCTGATCAATCCAATGTCCAAGATGAGGTTGCAAGATGACATTTTTATTTTCTTTGGCTAATATACCTTGTGATGGATGCCACGTGTCTTAGAGAGGAAAAAAGATGAGCACATCTATTCTAGAATGAGGCCATTCGACCAGCTATAGGGGGAAGAGGGGATCCTTATTTTTTATTCATTATTTAGTCATTTTGAAGAGCATATGTAACAACCGAGGTTACGTATAATCATGTAAAGTTAAATCCCGAAAATTTTAAGGACGAACTTGAAAATTGGTAAGAAGTTATAAGTGAAGGAAATAAAAGAAGAAAGGATCAAAATGAACATATTAAAAAAGTTTAGGGGCTTAATGGTTATTTATAAAAAGTTGAGGGACTAATATGCAATTATCCCAAAAACAAGAAAAATATCACTTATTCATCTTTCTCTCCCGAAATCCCTAGACATTTTCATTCCCTTCTTCAAGTGGCAGCAGCTCCCAACATCCCTCTCTCTCAAAAATTCTCTTCAAACAACTCAACCAAAAATCTCAACAATAATTACATCCAAGGTTAGTTTCTTGATAAATTCTTCATTTTCTTTAGATATTCTACTAGGGCATGCTAAGATCTTAGCTCCATAAACATGTTAAGGTCTGAAATCCATCTATTAAGTATGAATTTTACTCATTCTTGGTAAGAATTAAAAGGATTTGAAAGCATGAACAAGAAAATGGGAAGAAAAAGCAAAACAGGGGAAACTGAGCATGCTTGCTGTTCGGATTTTCTGGGTTCGGTAAATTATGGTTTGTATTTTTTTGATATTTTTCCTAGAAACTAGACTTCAATATGAGAATTTTGGTTTTTGCATCACCCAAAACCGATAAGCGGTTAAAAAGATAAAATTCGGTGAAGTTTACTGTTCTGTGTTGATCTCTGTTTCAGCATGGTTTCGGGATTTATCAAATTTGATCAAAATTTTGTTCTAGTTGTATAAGTTAGTTATTTTATTCATAAATTAGATATATTGGTTGAAATAAAACAATTGGGATCACTTCCAAATTCCTTACCAAACTCAAGTTATGATTTTCTAATCTAACTTGATATTAAGGAATTTATTGCCTAAGAGAAATATAGTATCAAAGGATGGTTATGGATTATGAAAATCTCTAAGGCATGGAATACTAGAAACGAATTTGATAAGGACATGATTATGGAGTTGAATTATGGAGAAAATGATTATGGAAATGATATTAAAAATTAAGGATATGTTGTTTTGAGTATGAGAAATTAGTATATGGGGTAGATTTATGGGACTTAAGTTACATTCAAAATTGTGTAATGCTTTGAGCATGTATAGATACTAATTATTGTTAATCTCTAGGCCACGTAGATCCGACGTCACCTGTGGATCCCGAAGTTTCAGGTCGAGGTGTACAGTGAGATCATCCAAAGGATTGTGAGTAGACAACAACTATAGTTATTTGAAATATTTTTAATTATAATTATATATATTTTTACATAATATTTATTTTACGTATTAAAGGTATATACAATATTTAATCATATGAATTGATTTGTTATTAAAGTATTTTTATTTCAAGAAATATTATATCGAGTAAGTTGGTTGATTTATGAAATATGATTTTACATAGAATTTGACGTACATGGTTTTGGCTCCACCTGACTTAATGTATGAGATTATTTCCTTGACCGGAATACGGGAGCTGCGTGCTACGCCTCTGTGGCGGGAGCCACCTCCAGAGTCCCCATTCCGTGATATTAGACCGGAATACGGAGCTGCGTGCTACGCCTTTGTTGCGGGAGCCACCTCCAGAGTCCCTATTCCGTGATATTAGACTGGGGTTTGGGAGCTGCGTGCTACGCCTTTATGGTGGGAGCCACCTCCAGAGTCCCTATCCCGTTATATTTGCCTTTTGGGGGCACATCATAGCGACACATATGCCTTTGGGGCGTCCTATGGTGGTATTGGCCTTTGGGGCCGGCTACTAGTATGCCTACATGGATGTTGCCTGGTTATTTCATGGATGTATTCTTGTGCATGACAGAAAGTTGGAGCCCAATTATACGAAACTTGAATTACTTTATGGATTTTATTCATTGATGTAATATTGTTATACATTTGAAAAGCTTGCTACGTCTTTGAATTACTTATTATGGTTTTATTATTATTTATTTTGAAAATGTCAATTATACTTTACAGATTTCCATTATGGTTTTCACACGCTTTAAATGTTGTCTACTCATTGAGATATTCATATATCTCACCTCCCCTTATTTCTCATTTTTAGGACACACTTAGGTGTCGGGATTGCTGCCTTCCTCTACTCTCCGCTTCAAGAATATATTGACGTGGTGGGCATCATATCTAAATTTCTAGAAGATTTGGTCTTTTGATGTTTTTATCTAGTAAACCTTGCTAAGATAGGTTTATTTCTAGATATATTGTATATATTTGAAGATATGAGACAATAGATCAATATGTTTTGATTTGAGCATAAATTGATCATGAATAATTTTTGAATATGCATGGATATATGTGGTAATAGTATTGAGAAATACTGCTGGTTGAGGATATAAAATTGAGTGTTATTTGCAGGAGGGTTATAGTTGAGATAGAAAGGAAACTCTGCCGGATTTTAGGTAGATTATCCGGACAGGGTGTTAAAATTTGGTATCAGAGCAAGGTTATAGGTCCTGTAGACTTAGGAACTGTTTGTTGAAGTATTAAAATATTGTCACCTGTGCAGAAAATCAGACACGATGCCACCACGTCGAAGAGGAAGGCCTAGAATCAATCCCCTACCTAAAAATAGGGATAGGAATAGAAATGTGAATATTGATGAGCAAATGGGAGAACAAGCTTCAGTTGCTGGTTCATCTTCAGTTGCTGCACCCTCAGCAGCACCTCCAGCAGCTGATCGTAATTTAGCTGAGGCAGTTGCGGCCTTGGCAAGAGTAATTCCCGTTTTGACTGCCCCTGCTGAGAAGGGGATAGTTGATTACTGTAAAGATTTGAAGAATATGGGTTGCAAGATTTTCACAGGGTCTTTGGAATCAGATTTAGCCTGGTCATGGCTACAAAAATTTGAGACTACTTCAAAAACTCTTCAGATACCCGAGCCTATGAGGTTACCATGTGCGGTGCAATTTTTGGAGGATCATGCACACACATGGTGGAAAATTACAGTGCAAAGGTATGCTGGACAACCTGCCATAACCTGGGCAGATTTTCGAAGAGAGTTTGAAGAAAAATACTATTCTCGGGCCTTGCGGGAAAAGAAATGGACTGAGTTTATGAATTTAAAACAGGGTGGTATGTCAGTAGCAGAGTACGAGCAAAAATTCAGTGAACTATCAGAATTTGCTCTATCGATAGTAGCCAACGATGCTGATAGATGCAAGAAATTCCAAGATGGACTACATGTTAGTATTCGAGATAGGTTGACGACCCTAGATACAGATGACTTTAATAAATGGGTCAACATGGCAATTAAAGCTGAACAGAATCTGAAAGAAATGAAAGATAGAGAAGAGATGTTCAGAAAAAGAAAAGGGCAATTCTCCAATGAGGACATGAGGCCTAAGAAAAGTTATGTAGAAAGCAGTGTCAGTGGTTCCAAACCCTTGAGATTTCAAGAGGGATTAGACAGAAAACCTATTAGTGGTTCTTCTAGTAGATTTATCATTGGACCTCAACAGCAGACTAGATTGCCACCTGGGAGGTCAGGAGGATCTCGTACATTGACTTATCCTCAGTGTCCCCATTGTGGGAAGAATCACCCTGGTGAATGTTGGAGACTACAGGGTGTGTGTTTTTACTGCAAAGAACCGGGACACATGAAACGGGATTGTCCCAAGCTGGAGAACAAGGGAGTTACTAGTCAGTTGTCAGTGGGTCAAAAAGAAAGGACCCAACCTACTGCTGCACATCAGCCGACAGCAGTTAGAGATAGAATTGGGGTACAATCTCAAGTTGGTTCATCTACTGGCCCTCGACAGAGTGGACAACCTGGTAGACCTCGAACTACAGCCAGAATTTATGCTATGACCCAACAACAGGCTCAGGCTACTCCTGAAGTGGTTACAGGTACTCTCCCAATTTCTAAGGCAAATGCTAGGATCTTAATAGATCCAGGTGCAACTCATTCTTTTGTTGCTAATTCATATGTCATGCATTTGGGTAGAGAGTCTAGGAGGTTAGACATCCCTATGGTCGTTAGTACCCCAATGGGAGAAACTTTGAAAATTGATGTGGTTTATCCGGATTGTACCGTTATGGTTCGGGAGCATGAATTACCAGTTAATTTGTTTCCATTAGGAATGTATGATTTCGATGTGATTTTGGGAATGGATTGGTTGTCTAAAAACAATGCAGTGATAGATTGTTTTTCCAAAACTGTGACTTTTAAGAAGTCAGGAGATTTGGAGTTTACTTTTCAAGGAGAAAGGAAAGTTTTACCTTCTTGCCTTATCTCTAAGATGGCAGCCAATAGATACTTGCAAAAAGGGTATTCTGCTTACCTTGCTTATGTGATTAACAAAGACATACATGAGGCAAAGTTGGAAACTATACCTGTGGTCAAAGAGTTTCCTGAGATCTTTCCTGAAGAATTGGTCGGTTTACCTCCTGACAGGGAATTGGAGTTTACTATTGACTTAATCCCTGGCAGTGCTCCTATTTCTCAGGCACCCTATAGAATGGCACTTTCGGAGCTAAAGGAATTGAAAGTGCAGTTGCAAGACCTAGTTGACAAAGGTTTCATTCGGCCTAGTACTTCACCTTGGGGAGCACCGGTTTTATTTGTAAAGAAAAAGGATGGATCTTTACGATTGTGTATCGACTACCGGCAATTGAACAAGGTCACCATTAAGAATAAGTATCCTTTGCCAAGGATTGATGACTTGTTTGATCAGTTGCCAGGTGCGAGTGTGTTCTCCAAAATAGACCTAAGATCGGGTTATCATCAATTGAAGATTAAAGAATCTGATATTCCAAAGACTGCTTTTAGAACTCGATATGGTCATTATGAATTCTTAGTTATGCCTTTTGGGCTAACTAATGCACCTGCAGTCTTTATGGATTTGATGAATAGGGTGTTTCGACCCTACTTAGATAAGTTTGTTATTGTTTTCATCGATGACATCCTAGTTTATTCCAGGAATAAGAATGATCATGTAAGCCATTTGAGAACGGTGTTGCAGACTATGCGTGAAAAGCAACTTTATGCTAAATTTTCCAAGTGTGAATTCTGGCTAGACAAAGTAGCATTCCTTGGTCATGTAGTATCTAAGGAAGGGATTTTTGTGGATCCACAAAAAATAGAAGCTGTAGTTGCTTGGGAAAGACCCACTAATGTCACAGAAGTTAGGAGCTTTCTCGGATTGGCAGGGTACTATCGAAGATTCGTGGAAGAATTTTCCTTGATTGCCTCTCCTTTGTCAAAATTAACAAGGAAGCATGCTAAGTTTGAGTGGACTGATGAATGTGAGCAAGCTTTCCAAGAGCTCAAGCGTAGATTGACCACAGCACCAGTTCTTACACTACCATCAGGGAATGGAAGCTTTGTGGTATACAGTGATGCCTCGAGGCGAGGTTTGGGTTGCGTTTTGATGCAACATGGGAAGGTGATAGCTTATGCTTCTCGACAACTGAAACAGCATGAGAAAAACTATCCCACTCATGATTTAGAGTTAGCGGCAGTGGTGTTTGCACTGAAAATTTGGAGGCATTATTTATTTGGAGAAAAATGTACAATCTACACTGATCATAAGAGTCTGAAATATCTGATGGATCAGAAAGAATTAAATTTGAGGCAAAGGAGATGGTTGGAATTGATAAAAGATTATGACTGTGTAATTGACTATCACCCAGGAAAGGCCAATGTAGTGGCCGATGCTCTTAGTAGAAAGTCTTCTAGTTCTCTTGCTCATATCCGAGCAATTCCGAAACTCTTACAAAATGAGTTGAAGTCTTTACCTTTAGAATTGATGATTATTGAGAATAATCTCCTGATAACCCACTTCAAGGTTAAACCGATTCATATTGATTGGATACGTGAAGCACAGAATAATGACACTATGCTGGTAAAGTTAAAGCAAGAAGTAAGGGATGGTGTGAGGACTGACTATCAATTAAAGGATGATGATGTACTGATAATGAGAAATAGGCTTTGTGTGCCTCAGGATAAAGAACTCCGAAAGGTGATTTTGGAGGAAGCTCATAATGCACCATATGCGTTACATCCCGGTAGCGTGAAGATGTATCGAACCTTAAGAGAACATTATTGGTGGCAAGGTATGAAACGAGACATAGCTGAGTTTGTTTCTAGATGCTTGGTATGCCAACAAATTAAAGCCGAGCATCAAAAACCTTCTGGGAAATTGAACCCTCTACCTATTCCTCAATGGAAATGGGAAGATATTGCTATGGATTTCGTTTCGGGATTACCAAGAACACAGTCTGGTTATGATAGTATTTGGGTGATTGTTGATCGTCTGACAAAATCAGCTCACTTTTTGCCAGTTAAGAAGACTTTTTTCATGGAAAGATTGGCTAAACTTTATGTGAATGAAATTGTTAGGTTACATGGTGCCCCAGTATCGATTGTATCTGATCGAGACCCCCGATTCACATCTCGATTTTGGCCAAGTTTGCAGAATGCTATGGGCACTAAACTCAAGTTCAGTACTGCTTTTCATCCTCAGACAGATGGACAATCTGAACGGACAATTCAAATTTTGGAAGATATGCTCAGATCTTGTATTATGGAATTCAAAGGAAACTGGGATGAACACTTGCCCCTAGCAGAGTTTGCGTATAACAATAGTTATCAGTCCAGTATCGACATGGCTCCGTTTGAAGCTTTGTATGGAAGAAAGTGTAGAACTCCAGTGTGTTGGGATGATACAGATGAAAGGAAATTACTAGGTCCAGAAATTGTTATGATGACTGCAGACAAAGTTAAGGTAATTCGGGAAAAGATAAAAATAGCTCAAGATCGACAAAAGAGCTATGCAGATAATCGGAGAAAAGATTTAGAGTTTGAAATTGGTGATATGGTGTTTTTAAAAGTGACTCCTTGGAAAGGAGTAATCCGGTTTGGAAGACGAGGAAAGTTGGGCCCTCGATATATAGGGCCGTATGAGATCATTGAACGGATTGGCCCAGTTGCTTATAGATTGGCCTTACCAGAAGAATTGTCACGAATTCATAATGTGTTCCATGTTTCCATGCTCCGAAAGTACATTTTCGATTCTTCACATATATTGAAGGATTTGCCTATGGAAATTGAGGAAAACTTAACTTATGAAGAGCAGCCGGTTGAGATTTTGGATAGAAGGGACCAAGTTCTAAGGACTAAGACTATTCCATTAGTGAAAGTTCTTTGGAGGAATCATTTATACGAAGAAGCTACATGGGAAAGGGAGGAAGATATGCAGACTCAATATCCTCACTTATTCAATCAAGTTGGTAAGTAAATTTCGAGGACGAAATTTTTCTATGGGGGGTAAGTTGTAACAACCGAGGTTACGTATAATCATGTAAAGTTAAATCCCGAAAATTTTAAGGACGAACTTGAAAATTGGTAAGAAGTTATAAGTGAAGGAAATAAAAGAAGAAAGGATCAAAATGAACATATTAAAAAAGTTTAGGGGCTTAATGGTTATTTATAAAAAGTTGAGGGACTAATATGCAATTATCCCAAAAACAAGAAAAATATCACTTATTCATCTTTCTCTCCCGAAATCCCTAGACATTTTCATTCCCTTCTTCAAGTGGCAGCAGCTCCCAACATCCCTCTCTCTCAAAAATTCTCTTCAAACAACTCAACCAAAAATCTCAACAATAATTACATCCAAGGTTAGTTTCTTGATAAATTCTTCATTTTCTTTAGATATTCTACTAGGGCATGCTAAGATCTTAGCTCCATAAACATGTTAAGGTCTGAAATCCATCTATTAAGTATGAATTTTACTCATTCTTGGTAAGAATTAAAAGGATTTGAAAGCATGAACAAGAAAATGGGAAGAAAAAGCAAAACAGGGGAAACTGAGCATGCTTGCTGTTCGGATTTTCTGGGTTCGGTAAATTATGGTTTGTATTTTTTTGATATTTTTCCTAGAAACTAGACTTCAATATGAGAATTTTGGTTTTTGAATCACCCAAAACCGATAAGCGGTTAAAAAGATAAAATTCGGTGAAGTTTACTGTTCTGTGTTGATCTCTGTTTCAGCATGGTTTCGGGATTTATCAAATTTGATCAAAATTTTGTTCTAGTTGTATAAGTTAGTTATTTTATTCATAAATTAGATATATTGGTTGAAATAAAACAATTGGGATCACTTCCAAATTCCTTACCAAACTCAAGTTATGATTTTCTAATCTAACTTGATATTAAGGAATTTATTCAATTGGGATCACTTCCAAATTCCTTACCAAACTCAAGTTATGATTTTCTAATCTAACTTGATATTAAGGAATTTATTGCCTAAGAGAAATATAGTATCAAAGGATGGTTATGGATTATGAAAATCTCTAAGGCATGGAATACTAGAAACGAATTTGATAAGGACATGATTATGGAGTTGAATTATGGAGAAAATGATTATGGAAATGATATTAAAAATTAAGGATATGTTGTTTTGAGTATGAGAAATTAGTATATGGGGTATATTTATGGGACTTAAGTTACATTCAAAATTGTGTAATGCTTTGAGCATGTATAGATACTAATTATTGTTAATCTCTAGGCCACGTAGATCCGACGTCACCTGTGGATCCCGAAGTTTCAGGTCGAGGTGTACAGTGAGATCATCCAAAGGATTGTGAGTAGACAACAACTATAGTTATTTGAAATATTTTTAATTATAATTATATATATTTTTACATAATATTTATTTTACGTATTAAAGGTATATACAATATTTAATCATATGAATTGATTTGTTATTAAAGTATTTTTATTTCAAGAAATATTATATCGAGTAAGTTGGTTGATTTATGAAATATGATTTTACATAGAATTTGACGTACATGGTTTTGGCTCCACCTGACTTAATGTATGAGATTATTTCCTTGACCGGAATACGGGAGCTGTGTGCTACGCCTCTGTGGCGGGAGCCACCTCCAGAGTCCCCATTCCGTGATATTAGACCGGAATACGGAGCTGCATGCTACGCCTTTGTTGCGGGAGCCACCTCCAGAGTCCCTATTCCGTGATATTAGACTGGGGTTTGGGAGCTGCGTGCTACGCCTTTATGGTGGGAGCCACCTCCAGAGTCCCTATCCCGTTATATTTGCCTTTTGGGGGCACATCATAGCGACACATATGCCTTTGGGGCGTCCTATGGTGGTATTGGCCTTTGGGGCCGGCTACTAGTATGCCTACATGGATGTTGCCTGGTTATTTCATGGATGTATTCTTGTGCATGACAGAAAGTTGGAGCCCAATTATACGAAACTTGAATTACTTTATGGATTTTATTCATTGATGTAATATTGTTATACATTTGAAAAGCTTGCTACGTCTTTGAATTACTTATTATGGTTTTATTATTATTTATTTTGAAAATGTCAATTATACTTTACAGATTTCCATTATGGTTTTCACACGCTTTAAATGTTGTCTACTCATTGAGATATTCATATATCTCACCTCCCCTTATTTCTCATTTTTAGGACACACTTAGGTGTCGGGATTGCTGCCTTCCTCTACTCTCCGCTTCAAGAATATATTGACGTGGTGGGCATCATATCTAAATTTCTAGAAGATTTGGTCTTTTGATGTTTTTATCTAGTAAACCTTGCTGAGATAGGTTTATTTCTAGATATATTGTATATATTTGAAGATATGAGACAATAGATCAATATGTTTTGATTTGAGCATAAATTGATCATGAATAATTTTTGAATATGCATGGATATATGTGGTAATAGTATTGAGAAATACTGCTGGTTGAGGATATAAAATTGAGTGTTATTTGCAGGAGGGTTATAGTTGAGATAGAAAGGAAACTCTGTCGGATTTTAGGTAGATTATCCGGACAGGGTGTTAAAGCATAGGCAGTAGCTAAACTTGGAGGAGAGAAAGAAATTTTTTAAAGAGAAAGCTATCTTGAAAGAAAGCTTTGAAGGTAGCCATTGGCACCCCTCTCTTGCATTTTTCTTTCCTTTCTATGTTTTTCTTTTTTTTTTTCCTTTTTCATGTAATTTCCAATCATTTTCTTATGTAAAAAAGGTTTTTGAAAGTTTTCTTAGGAGGTTCTACATCTCTTCTTTCTATCGAAACAAAAAAACATTTTATCATTTTTTTTTACCTTGGCCAAATAGAGTAATATTGTGCTCACCTTGTGTTTGTGTTTATTTTTGCATGGTTGTGGTAAGATAGTTTATTTTGTTAGTTTAGTTTTCAAAAATAAACAAAAATAAAGAGGTGGAAAGGTTTCATGACCTTGATAAAATCAAGAGATTATGGTTAGGGGAGGACTATGTTCAAGGTACCAACCATGGAGCTCACTTCTACTTTTTTATTTGCTTAATTTAACTTGCTGGTTTTTTATTTTATTTTTTATTTTCATATGTATCTTTGCTATACTATGTTGTTCATACCAATTCATTCACGTCTTTTCATCTTGTGGCTATGTCATTTAGCATCCTTGCTATACTATGTTTTTGCATCATTTGCCATGACTTAGGGTCATTCAGCCATCCTTGTATTTGTGACCATGTTCTCCATGATTTTTCATGCTAGGTCTCCATTGTGGTATATTTGGTCATGTCATTTAGTTAGGTCATTTTCACATGCCCATGACATTTTCTACATCATTTAGATATTAGGTCATTTTTCATATAACATGTCATTTTCCATGACATTTAAACATTAGATTATTTTCATGTGCCATGACATTTTCCATGTCATTTAGATATTAGGTCATTTTTCATATGACATGTCATTTTCCATGACATTTATACATTAGGCTATTTTCATGTGCCATGACATTTAGATGTTAGGTCATTTTTCATATGACATGTCATTTTCCATGACATTTAAACTTTAGGTTATTTTCATTGTGCCATAATATTTTCCATGTCAGTTAGATGTTAGGTCATTTTTATATGACATGTCATTTTCCATGATATTTAAACTTTAGGTTATTTTCATTATGCCATGACATTTTCCATGTCATTTAGATGTTAGGTCATTTTTCATATGACATGTAATTTTCCATGACATTTAAACTTTAGGTTATTTTCATTATGGCATGCCATTTTCCATGTCATTTAGATATTAGGTCATTTTTCATATGACATGACATTTTCCATGACATTTAGACTTTAGGTTATTTTCATTATGCTCTGACATTTTCCATGTCATTTAGGCATTAGGTCATTTTTTTATATGCCATGTCATTTTTCCATGACATTTAGTAATCTAGGTCATTTTGCTATGTCACTTAGAACCTAGGTCATGCATATGCCATGTCACTTATTTCATGTATTTAACTTGTTGTTTGTTCATGCATTTCATACATTCCCCACTTGATTTTTGACTTAAGCCAATCAATGGCTCAAAGCCAAGCTCTCTTGAGCATGCTTATGGAAAATTAATAGTTTAGATTGGGTATTCTGACTTTGTGATTTTATTTCACTACACATCCACAGTCAAAATAATATGCTGTTTTTACCACATGCAGTAGTCATTTAGGGGATGCCATGATATTTTTCTCATGATTTTTAGATTTTTTTATCATGGTTGAAAAAATGGATTTTGACAAAGCCGTTTTTAACACACTATCTTGATTTTGGTAAAATTCGGTCATAGTATCCATACTCCAAAAATTAAGCTGATTTTTTCCAATGGAGGTCAACATGTCCTTGGTCTACCCTAATTTTTATAGATTTTTTTTTGAAATTTTTAGAAAGGGGAAAAAATAGGTTTTCAAAACTGCCTATGAGAGTTAGAGTTGTTTTTTAGAAATAGAAACTTCTGTTTTGGTTAATTCAGTCATAGTACCCATGCTCCAAAAATTAAGCTAATTTTTTCC
Organism: Fremontodendron californicum; assembly: GCA_030761205.1. NCBI lineage: Eukaryota > Viridiplantae > Streptophyta > Magnoliopsida > Malvales > Malvaceae > Fremontodendron > Fremontodendron californicum. The sequence goes on from JAULJL010000033.1 coordinate 2,591,554, forward strand.
CATGTAGATCAACATGTTATAGGTCTCCCCTAATGTTTTTAGATTTTTTTGAAATTTTTTAAAAGGGTAAAAAAAATCGGATTTCAAAACTGGTTGTGGGAGTCAGATTTGTTTTCCAGAAATAATAATTTTCTATTTTTATTATTATATTAAGAGGGGGCTGATTTGGGACATTAGTTACTGTCTTAAGGTAATTTTCATGTCATTTTAATCATAAAATTTGATTTTATAAAAGTCGGGTCAAGGGTGGTCAACCCGGATTTAAAACTAGGAAAAATAAAGCCTTTTAAAGAGGGGATTCGACCATGAGGCCTTTTTCATCCAAAAATTGCATTTTTTATACCCAAGTCCAAATTAGAAAATCCAATTTAGGTCTCTTCCAAAGGTAGTCAGATACCTTTTTTGGTATACGGATGTCCTTGCTTCATGGGAGAAATACATTGCCATGCATTGCATTTTCCATGTTCATGCATATTCCATGATATCTAAATTTTGCTATCTTAGTCATGCAAATTTCTATATGTGAATATTCCATAGTGATGTCATTGCTTTCATTTAAATTTCATGTTGTTATTTTGGTTATGATGTAAACATGGATATTCTATGGTAATGTCATTATGTGCTTTTTTGCCCTGTCATCATTTTTTTTGCTATGTCATTTAGATTATGCCATGTCAAGCATGCCATGTCATGAATTCTTTTACCATGTCATTTAGATTATACCATGTCATCTAGATTTTTCCATGTCAAGCATGACATGCCATTAATTCTTTTGCTATGTCATTTAGATTATGCCATGTCACCTAGATTTTGCCATGTCAACCATGCGATGTCATTTAGATTATGCCATGTCATCTAGAGTTTGCCATGTCAAGCACGCCATGTCATTAAGTCATATGCCATGTCATTCACTCTTTTGCCATGTCAATAGTAATGATTTGCATATTCATAACCATCATTTTAATAATGATTCCTAATGCAATAAAGATAATGATTTTCAATAAAATAAAGTTATTCCCGAGTTAAAATAATTCATGAGTTCTCTACCGGGTTACCGGGGAGGATATCATCAATTATTATTAACAACGAAATATCTTTCTTTCAAAAATGAGAGTGATTCGGAGAAATTCTAAGTAAATAAAATTTCTATGTTTTGCCGGGTTTGTTGGGGAATATTGAAAAATTTTGAGTTAATAAATTCTAGATCATTTTCAACTAAAAATTGGATTATTTTTCTTTAAAATGGGAATTATTTTAAAATACCAATATCAAAATCGACTTTTATCGAGACTCGAGATTAAACACGATTAAGGTACCATTTTATACGGGCGTTGTGGGGGTGCTAATCCTTCCCCGCACGTAACTGACTCCCAAACCTGCTTCTTTGATTTCCCTGGTTTAAAAGCGCTAACTTCGAAATTGGTTTCAAAAGATGTTTTCATTAATTTTAAAATGTTTTACAAGATCGGTTTTAATAGGTGGCCGATCACACCTAGCCAAAAAATATTGGTGGTGACTCCAATTCTTTTTCGAGGTTTTTTTCAAACCCTCATTTTATTTCAAGAGGAATTAAGTCGTCTTTTCTTCTGTTTCCCTTAATGTCATACTTAACGAGTAATGTCTCGTGATGAGACTTGTTATTTTTTAGGTTGCGACATTGGTGATCAAGCAATTAAAAGCATTAAGAACGAGATTGAATAAACAACGTCAAATATCATTAAATCAATAAAGAAAGTAAAATAATCCAAACTACATGTTGAGTTCCATTGCAATCCTAGAAAGAGAAATTTAGTTTATGCTCAACATTGAAAACAATAAACAAGGGAGTTCCACCATCATAAAATTACAAAAGAATAAGATTAAGGAAAAAGAGAAAGCTAAGGGTTGTCAGATCTTCAGTCTTCTAGTCTCCAAAACCACTCTTAGCTCTTAGCAAAATTGTGGTGCCTGCTATCCTCTTCAGAAAATTAAAGCTAAGAGCTAAGAAAGTGAATAATAAAGTCCTAATGGTTCCTATTTATAGAGCTCTAAAAGCCTGAAGAAGGAAAACTTTGTGGCCAAGTAACTGCTTCCAGCTTGGACTTTCCATATATGAGTTGATTCTCTCCTTCTTGCTTTAGGACTCTATAAAAATACAAAAGATATTAAATTAATAACTAATTTAAACATAAAATAAATAAATAAAAAAATAATCTAGAAAAAACTAAAAATAATTAAATAAAAGTTTAAACTACAAGGACTTAGCTAATTTAAATATATAAAACATGGTAAAATAACTCTATTTCATAGAGTTATCACACCCCGAAACTTAAGATTTTGCTAGTCCTTGAGCAAAACAACACAAACTAACTAAATTAAACGAATCAAAACATAAAGCTGGAGATGAATGCACTTAAATAATGATTCCCTTAATTGTCCTCAAAAGTTATCTCAAAATCCCGACTCAAAGTAGAACACAAACATAGTCCAAATTTATGATTCAATTCAATCGTATGTCTCATGCTTGAATGGATTTTCAGTGTGTGTGTGTATAATCTCATTGCAAATCAATGCATGCAATCGAAATAAGTTTATGCTAATGCAAAATACGAAATGGTACTAGATTCTCATATGTTTGATTTTCATCTTTCTCTCCACTAATGTAGACTAACACTTCAACTAGGATCAAGTAGGTCTTTATTAAGCTTGTAATGAAAGGCTAGGGTCAAGGTATGATAAAGGATAAATTTCAGTTAATTCACCCATAGACACTTTTCATTTTTTCAGGATTTTCGAAGAGCCATAGTATTTACCTCAAATTACATTCTTCATTTTTTGAATGCATTCTCCCTTTTCTTCATAACTTTATTCCTGTTTTTCCTGGTTCTTCTTTTAGAAGAACCATAATCTTTTATTTGTTCTTTTTGTTTCTTTTTTTTTTTTTTTTACATTTTCATTCATTGAAATTCACCATTCCACCCAAATTCGACATGGCTCATAATTATTTCCTTTAACATCATACACATGCCTATGTAGTGAAGGGTAGTCATGGTTTTTCTTGTTAGGCTAGGCTAAAAGATGTGGCAATCAAAGAAAATAGATATATCAATTAGGCATAAAAAGTAGACTAAGGATATTCATATATATAGGTAGGCTTGAAAGGCTCAAACGATCCAAAGATGGCCTAAATCACTTTCTCAACTTAGTGTTGTCTAGGATTTCACCTCGAGAGAGAATCAAACAAATTCTAGGCTTCTAGACATAATCGCAATTCTCATTAACATAACAGTCTTTAAATAAGCATGCAAATCTAAGCAAGAGATCAAGTGCTCTATTATTGAAAATCATAGCCTAACATGAGACTAACAAAAGAATTCAACACAAACTCAAATCATGCTTATGTTTTTCCTAAGATTCAAGGTAAATCAATAACTAAAATTTCATCATTGGATAAGGACCTCATCATAATAGGTGTATCATATCTCAAGCTAATTTTTGTTTTATATATAACTCATAAACATAAACATAGACAATAAACTAAAAAGACACACAACTTAATAAGTAATAAATAACTAAAAGATAAGAAAACAGATAAACCCCTCTAAACTTGAACATTGTCCCAATGATGGAAAAATAAAAGAGTAAGAATAAGAAAACTCCCATGTCATTGAAGAAAATGTTGGAAAGCTCTTAATCCTCCTCTTCCTCGTCCTCTTCCTCATCAGAGGAATCAAATTGTGTTGGTGGTGGTGGCACAGTGGGAAATTGGGTCATGTCAGCACCCATATGGCTACTAAAGAAATGGAACATTTGCTCAACGACTTTAAAGCATTTAGTGTGATAGGCATTGTGAGCTTCAAGTCGTGCCATGCGGTCCGTTGGTCAATTCTTGCGATGGAATCGGTCTATGAGGTGGGGCTGATGAACTATCACCGGTCCTGATGGGAGATCTTCCATCCCTCGGATCAAACATCGAATAATTTCCCCATCAATGGGACCCTTAGGATGTAGCAATTCTTCACCATTGCCCCATCGGATTCAACTTGGGAACACAATCTAGTGATTAAGGATGGAAACCAAAGGCCTTCCCGTGGTGATCTAACACTATGCATAACGGCCTGGTAGATGAGCTGGCCAATGGCAATCAATTTGCCCGTGGTGAGAGCATAGAGCAAGATTGATCGATCCTTGGTGACATTACTAATACGCTTACATGGAAGCATATTGGCCGCTAAAAAATAAAACCAAACCTTAATTTTCGGATCCAGTGTATTGGCTTTGAACGAAACGAGTTCACCCTTAGAACTTTTTCAAACAGTCTCATGTGGACATAGATCTGCAGTCACAACATTCATGTCAATGTTCCCATCCAAATATCGAGTATAATCATTATTCTCGATATCTGGTGTTTGGTAGAATACATTAATGATCTGGGAATCAAACGGCACTTGACACCCTCAAACAAAGATCCTATTACCGGCGTGTTCAAAAGCATTGGCATAAAATTCCCAAACTACAAGTAATACAGAAGATTGCGGCTGAGCACAAAAGAGCAGCCAATGCCGTGAATTATGTTGGTATATGCCCTAGAGCCAATCAGTTTGGTCAGGCATAAACTACCAATAATGCAAACCCATCACTATATCTTAGTGATACAAAGGTTTTCCTTCATGTTAGTACGATGATAAGGAGTTATTAAGTACTAATCGGATGAAACCCATGGAACATAATGGTCTTCCAAAGGAATTATATATAATTATGAGATCCTTATGCATCAAAGCCATGTTCCTAAAATAGTTCCTGGTCATCATATTGCCAAGACAGGGAATTGGCAATGCTCAAAGACTGGTACATGTTAAGCCTACTTACTTAGTAAGCAACTGATCTCACGTGTTGAAGTATAAGAGATACTTTAGGATAACGTTTAGATGGTTGTCTGTTGAACAAGTTCACTGAACATAGCCCACTGTGAGAACTCCATTTGGTATTGTCACTCAAGTGTCTATGGAAACGTTCTCACATGTCAGTCGTGTAAGTAGTCCTTTGACTTGTGATACTTGGTCATCTTGTATGGGGAGTGTCATACTTTGATTCCATCATGAATGGGTCCCAAACAAGAGTGATGCTTATGGTATGATGGTTTTGGGTATGACATAAACCATACAAAGATGAATGAGTGATCCAGAGAGGATTCACCACTCCAAGTGACATCGGAGACATATCTCATTTGTTCTTGGCTTAAGTTAACTTGATAGAATCTCTAGCCAGAGTATGATGAATTTAGGAGAAATAATTTCTCTAAGTTCACAAAGTTAACCGATAGCTGCAGGAACTAATATGAATTGAACATGAGTAGACACTACACCAAGCTCATGGTCGTTCGGGGATATTTGGTGAAAGGACTGAATTACGCTGATAGACTGAACACGAAAGGTTATGTCGAGACTAACTTGACTCTCCAGTATTTGGGTGGTCATGATGGCTTGCTAGATTTCGCTCATGATCTATGAGTATAAATTAATTAAATTAATTTATATTCATTGCCAACATATTGGAAGCCTAATGGGTCACACATAGAAAGGTGAATTAAGAGATTAAAATGGAATGAGCCTAATTGATTAAATTGGGAATTTAATCAGTAGGGACTTAATTAAATATTTTAATTAAGTGGAAGGACTTAAGTGCAAATACATAAGAGTTATTGCCCTTAGTCCAAACCCTGGAGTCTTGCCGCCCCTATAAAAGAAACATGATAGCTTGGCCGAATATGGCTATGGCTTGCGGCACATGAGATGTGCCTTGTGATTGGCATTTTTCTTGATTTCTTTTCTTGCTTCTTGCCTCTTTATGGATTGCAAGAGAGAAAAGGTTTCTCTCAAGAAAGCAAAGGCTTAGATCAAGAAGAAGAAAATCAAGATCTTGCCTTTGGTTAATGCTCCAAACCCTGCGAAAAAGAAAGAAGATCAAGATCTTCATTCTTGGTTGGAGCACCAAACCCTATGGAATATAGAAAAGCATTTTCTTCATTCTTGATGCTTATGAAGCATTCGGCCATGGATGTTTAGATGGGGAGAGGTTTCTTGAAACCTAAACTACTAGCATCATTTTCGGCAGGACTCCATTCCTACCTTATGAAGGTTTTCTTGATCATCTTGTGTGGATTACCGTTAGAGGCCAGACTCTTATGTGGCTTGAAGTCTCGGATTGATAGCTTGGTGTTCAAGATTGAGTGGGCTGTTTGTAAACTCAAGATTACTAGATCTTTGAGTTAAGGTATGATTTCTAATTATATGTATGCTTTATAATTACAAGATCGCATTGAAATTTTACAAGTATGATCCTATAAGATTCGACTATCTCTTTGTTTATTTTTTTGCTGCGTTCATGTTCTTCTTTAATTCAATTATTGTTTGAGCATGAGGTCGAGTCCCAACAGTGGTATCAGAGCCTAGCTTGTAAGTTTTCTTGTGATTTACATGTTTAATTCTTGATAATAATCAATTGGATTGAATTGTGTGTTGATCTAGCAAAGTTCTTTCAAGAAAAACATTTTCTTATTTTGTTTCAATTCTGACAGCGTCTGTATGCAATCTGTCTTGGTGTTTTAAATTATTTAAAACATGTTTAAAATTGATTTGATAAATGTTTAACCTTTCCATATGATTGCATGACACAAAGAAGTTAAAAGAAACAAGTTTGGATTTGATTTGGATTGGTTTTGGTGTTTGAATTTCGAAGAACAAAAGTGTAGGATTTTTCTGCACACCTGCTGTAAGTTGCGATTTTGACATGGTTAGAGGTGTCCAAAAATTCTAAAAATTTGAAGAGAAGTCCAAAACATGCCTATCTGGATGCTGTAATTTTTGGTGTTTTTTTATTTTATTTTTTTTATTGCCGAAACTGCCTCTCAAAGTTGTGCAAACAGTTTGCATGGTTGTTGGAATTTTTTGTGCCGCCTTGAGTTCTTGAATATGATTCCTGAATTGTAAGTACAATTGGTTGAAAATCAAAGATGAAGTCTGGCTAAGTGTGGGTGAATTGTTCACCATATTAGTCACCATAAGAGGCGCCTGTTTGAGGAAAACGTTGCCCCAAACAAGGGCTGCCGATTGCGGCATAGTAACTTACTAAAAGTAGGAGGCGGCTACACACAAAAGTTGTTGCTAGGGCATCACCTTCTATTTTTGGAAATTCTTATTCTTTGGAATTTTGGACTTGTGGAAATTGTTTCCTAGTCAAGATTGGATTCCTAAGAGTTAGGAATGCACCTAAGCATTCCTTGTGGAAATTGTTTCCTAGTTGAACAAGGACTCTTAAAAGTTTGGAGAAGATATGAAACTTTCCTTATAGAGAAAGTTTCCTAATCAAACTTGAACTTCCTAAGGTGTTAGGAAAACTAATTAAATTGTTTAATTAGATGGAAGATTTTAATTCAAAGAATCCTAATTGGATTAGGACTCTATTAAATTGAATTAAAATTAAAATTGCTAGATAAGTTGAGCCAAGTATATTTAAATGAGTTTAAGTATTACTTTCCTTAAATGACACACAAGATTACCAAGTGACATTAAATATGTATGCATTTATTTTTATGCTTTATGATGTGATTATGAAAGCATGAGGATAGTTATGGACTTAGACCTTAGACTTAGGTCATGGATGTTAAATTTTCTTTTTGGTATTTTTATAAATAGGGTCTACGAACCCTGCCTTATCTTTTTCATTTCCGGAGTTGTAAATTCTCTTCTCACCTAACTCCCCTCGAATGTAACTTGAGGTTTCTATCAAAAATATGTAAACGTTATATAGGTTTTGTAGATTTAGATTTAGGCTAAGATTAGAATTTATGTAATTCCAAATGTAAGGAGATAAGGCGCCAAGAAGAAGAACCAAGGAGATCACCATCAAGACTTATGAAGACTATGTATGGTATCCCTAGGAATTTGACCAACTATATTCCTAATGGGTCAAGAAAATTAGAGTAGTAAAGTCCATAATCATCCTAGTAGATTGCATGAGATAGATTTATTTTTGAATTTATATATGTGATATATATTTGAATAAATGCTATGCATGTCAATCAACAAAGAAAAGCAATAAGACCTAATTAATGAAATAAATAAATCCCTCATTAAATTATATTGAGTCCATGTTACGCATGATAAGTTGTCTTTCACCATCTTAACAAGATAACCAGAGTTCTTCCAGTAGGAGGCTTGTTGAGTCACTCAAGGTCAAACTACTATACGAATATGTTTGAGTTATAGAAGGTGGGTCTTACTCAACTAAATGTTATGTTATCCGGATGTGTCAAACTTGATCGAATGACATTTAGAGGCAAAGGTTAGGCGAAATGCATATGATGCATTTAGGCAAAGAGTTCTCACCTAACTGATCAAGAAGTTGTATAGAGATGCAATTGGTAAGCAAAGTTACCTACTCAATTAGTTTCAACATGGCTTGTTGAGTCACTCAAGGTCATGGTGGGATGAAAGGGGTCCTTGCTCACTAAGAAGTTTAAAAGTAAAATTTCTCGAATAGTAGAGGAGGCTACTATGTTGATCAAATAGTGAGAACCATCATTTAAACTTAAAAACCTGGTTTTAATGATTGCAATTTGCATAATGACTATTATATGCTTTGGTTTATATGCGATATAAATTGTCATGGCAGGTTAACTAGTCACTTGATTGCATATTTGATGCAAACTATTTAACGTCGATTTCACTAATATATGAAATGAATGACTATGTCCTTAATGATCCATGAGGTATTTAGCAATGAGAAGTTCAAACATCTCGAGGAATTGTTCCAATGAAAGATGATTAGAAGGTAGCCTATAAGGCATCATGTGCTAATGGATGCATCAACAAGTTTGAGAAACTTGGTTGATTTGTGGATCATAATCTAACTATAGACTTAGTTCTTTCTTCATTGTCTAAGAGCAATTAGCAAGTCGTGTTGTAGGACAACATGAACCGATTGGTGTTGCTAAATGTGCTAGAGGACTAGAAGATCATCCACTATGTTACTTCCACCAAGGGAAGGTAACTGAAGAAACGTTCTTCAAAGTTAGGATGATGAGATGAAGAAATTGATATTATTAAAGGGACATACCATCATTGTGGCAATGCAAGGCATTGGAGGCTTAAATGCAAGAAGTATACTCGATACTTGAAGGAAAGTGAAACTTGAGAAGTTTTACTTCATTGTTATTATGAGTTTGTTTTCACTATCTTTAGGTATATGATACCTATAAGATTAGTTCAAAGATATGTATGACATATAGATGGAACTAATGGTAAGGACAAGTAAAAAGAATAAGACCAAGGAGGTGGCAACCTTAGTTGATACTTGATCAAGCTTGCCAACCTATTCATGATGAATGTTTTAGAAATATAATCATTGATATTTCGGTTATGCTAGCATTAGATGCCCAATTCATCCTATAATGAACTTGTCGCAACCTAAAAAATAACGAGTCTCATCGCAAGACTTTATTATTCGTTAAGCGTGACATTAAAAAAACCGAGGAAAAGTCGACTTAATTCCTCTAGGAAAATGAAGGTTTTGAAAATGACCTTAAAAAAGACATGGAGTCGCCACCAATCTTTTTTAGCTAGGTATGATCGGCCACCCATTAAAACCGGTTTTATAAAATATTTTAAAAAATTAATTAAAATATTTTAAAAACCAATTTCAAGTCTGCGTTTTAAACCAGAGAAATCAAAGAAGCGGTTCGGGAGTCGGTTACGTGTGGGGAAAGATTAGCACCCCCACAATGCCTGTATAAATCGGTACCTTATTAATCGTGTGTTATCTTAAGTCTCGGTAAAAATTGGTTTTAAATTTAGTATTTCAAGTTAATTCTCAATTTAAAGAAAAATAATTCCATTTTTAATTGAAAATGATTCGGAATTTATAAATTCAAAATTTTCCTATATTCCCCAACAAACGTGGCAAAATATAGAAATTTTTATTAGTTTTGAAAAACTTTCCGAATCATTCTCTTTTTTTTGAAAGAAAGATATTCCTTTATTAATAATAATTGACGAAATTCCCTCCAGCAAACCCGGTAGAGAACTCAAGAATTATTTTAACTCGGGAATATCTTTATTTTTATTGAAAAATCATTATCCTTTTGAAAACATTTTAAAAGATATGAATATGTATATGCATGACATAAATAAAATGACATGGCAAAATCTAAATAATATAATGCTTCCTAAATGATATGATATAATGTAAATGCCTTAGCATATTCTAAATGAAATGAAATAAATGCCTTAACATATTCTAAATGAAATACAATATCCTAAATTATATGACATATTATAAATAAAATAAAATGACCTAGGGAACATAGTATAATCAATATGAGATGCAATATCCTAAGTCATATGATATATTCTAAATGAAATAAAATAACCTAAGTAGCATAACATATTCTATATGAAATGAAATAACCTAAGTAACATGATATTTTCTAAATGAAATAAAATAACCTAAGTAACATAACATATTCTATATGAAATGAAATAACCTAAATGACATGGCAAACATGAATGATATGGCATATAAATTAAATGAGATGGAATATGAAATAATGCTACCATATAATATGCATGAAAATAAAAATGGAAATAATAATGCATGAACATAGTATATGCTAAATAATATGACAAAAAAATAACTAAATCAAAGCATAGGATATCATGAAATATTCCAAATCATATAATAAACCATATAACATCAAAAATATAAATCAAAATAATAACAATATCATAGAAATTATTATAACAAGAATCACATATTATATAAAATGCATGAATATAAAAATATAATGCATGAAATGTATTTTTTTCCTTTAATTAAGGAAATCCGTATATCTAAAAAGATATCCGGCTACCTTAGGAAAATATGTCAAATTAAATATTCTAAAACCAAAATACTTTGTGATTGTTTAAAAAGAACTTTGAGAAGCTTGAATTAAAAATAAAAACTGGGCTAATTTTTTTTTTTTTTAAATGGCTCTAATTTCCTATGTTTAAAAAATCCGGACTTGACTACCCTTAACCCGAGACTTGAAAAATCATTTTTAGAGTTTAAAAAGGCTTAGAAACTACCCTAAGTCAGTAGCTAACCCTCCTAATCAGCCCACTCTAAGTAAATTAACCAAAACAGAAAAATGGTTTTTCTTTAAATTCAATTCTGACTCCACTGTTCAGTTTTAATCCACAATTTTTAACCCTATTTTTAAAAATTCCAAAAATTCTGAAACAAATACTGGAGACTTAGGACATGTAAAAATACACGATAAAAAATCAGCTTAATTTTCTGATCAAATATGAATTCCCAGAAAAATCAGAGATGTACGAGTTTTTGGAGGAGAAAAAAAAGCTGCTTTGCCAACACATTTTTGCCTTTGATAAAACCATTTAAAAACCAAAGTAAAAATATTTGAAACTCATAAAATGATTTACAAACAGTAGCTAGGACTTTTTGAAAGTTAGATAAAAATTGACTAAGTAAAAAAATCACAAAGGTAGAATAATCAACTTGACAAACTTAATTTTCCACAAGTGTGCTCAAGAGAGCATGACTTTGAACCATTAATTGGCTCAAGTCATTATTCAAGTGGCATGAACATGAAATGCATGAAACAATGCAGCAAACATAATGCATGAAATGCATGGATTTAAACCTAAATATCATGAAAAAATATATGGCATTCATAAAGTAACCTAGACCTAAATGAACTTGCATGGCATTTAATGTAACCTAGACCTAAAATATGCATGGCATTTTCACAAACACAAGGCATGCTTAATTCAAAAATCCAACCAAATATCATGCAAATGCAAAAACCTAACAACTAGCATGACAAAAAATGCAACACACAATGCAAAACACATGGAGTAGCCAAATGGCCTCAAGCTCCAACAAGCATGGCATTTTCACAAACACTTGGCATACTAGCATGAAAAACTAAGTCATAACACTTAAATCATGCAAAAATCACACAAGCATTTTCACAAACACTTAATATACTAAATCTAAAACATGCTCAACTAAGATATAAAACAAAAATCATGCAAAGAATCACACAAGCATTTTCACAAACACTTAATATGCTAAATCTAAAGCATGCTCAAATTTAAACAACATGAAAACAAAAAATTAAAAATGCAAAAACATGATATCTAAGACATAAATGGCAACAAACAAAGCAACCAAATTAAAATATAACTCAAGAACATGAAGTAACATAACATTTAAAACATCAAAATAAAAAAAAATAGCATAAACAATATGGTAAAATGAACCCAAAACAGCAACTCAAAATAAATAATGTAGGCCATTTGGCCATGGTGAGTTTATTGTAAAAATAAAATGTAAAAAAAAAATATACTTAAGAAAGGAGATGAAGGAAGAACAAAAACATTATTTTAAAATGAAAACTCACCAAGTAGAGATTAAAATAGCAAAAACTAAGTAAAAAACTCTAAGAACTCAGCAAAATGGAAAAGAAAAAATGAAAATCTGACCTCTAACAAGGGCTGGCCGAATCCCCCTATATTGGCTCCAAGATGTTGTCATTTTTGTCTAACCAATTTTCCATCAAATGGCCAATAATTCAAGATGAAAATCATGAAATTACCACATTTAGATTAGCATCTCAGCCCTCTCAAATTACCCAATAATTCAAGATGAAAATCATGAAATTACCACATTTAGATTAGCATCTTAGCCCTCTCAAATTACAGCTGTCCAAGAATAATGTTGACATTTTTCTTAGCCTATGTGGCTTAATCACCATGGCTTGATCAAAGAGAATCTCTAACTTACTCTTGATTTTTAGCCACTTGATTGAAAAATCAGAAGCTTCCTCCTTCCTTTGGGCTTGGGCAGGCCAGAACTTCTCTTTTCCAGCCCAACTTTGATTTTTTGAAAGGCCCAAAGAAGCCCTTTTCGGTTGCTTGGGTGAAATGACCATTTTGCCCCCCGGATGCAAATAAATATAAAACGGACTCCAAATTCAATTTTTCTTTTTTTAATACTTCCAAAATAATAAAATATTGAGTTCTGGAAGTTTTCAAAATTATCCGAGTCCATTTTCTATTTATTTGGATTTTTTCTTCCCAAAATGCCCTTTTATGCCCCTACATTTTACCATTTTTTAAACGAGCTCCAAATCAATATTTTTCTTCACCAATATCTTCAAAATAATTAAAAAGTGTGATCTGGAAGTTTTTATAATTTTTGGAGCTCATTTGGTATTTTTTCGGGATTTATCGGCTTGAATTATTCCATAGGAGGCCCGGGATTTGGCCATTTTGCAAACGAACTCCGAATCAAGATTTTCTTTCGTCAATCTCTTCCAAATAATTTAAAAATGAGATTTGCCAAATTTCAGAATTTTTGGAGTCTATTTGCTATTTTTCTGGGATTTATCTTTTTGAATTATTGTATAGGAGGCCCGGGATTTGGCCATTTTGCAACCGAACTCGGAATCAAGGTTTTCTTTCGCCAATATCTTCCAAATAATTTAAAAACGAGATTTGCTAAATTTCAGAAGATTTGGAGCTCATTTGCTATTTTTTCGGGATTTTCCTTTTTGAATTACTGCATAGGAAACCCGGGATTTGGCCATTTTGCAAACGAACTCGGAATCAAGATTTTCTTTCGCCAATATCTTCCAAATAATTTAAAAATGAGATTTGCAAAGTTTCATAAGATTTTGAGCTCATTTGCTATTTTTTTTTTGGGATTTTCCTTTTTGAATTACTACATAGGAAACCCGGGATTTGGCCATTTTGCAAACGAACTCGGAATCAAGATTTTCTTTTACCATTCTCTTTCAAATGATTTAAGAATGAGATTGAAAATTTTTTCAGAATTTTCGGAGTCCATTTGCTATTTTTCCCAAATTTTCCAATTTTGCCCTTTTACCTCCGAAACCCGGTTTTGCTCAAAACAAGTCCGATTTTCAGATTTTCTTCAATCTGAGCCCTGGGCCATCCTTTTTAATCATTCTTCATCCATTGTGGGCCTTGGTCTTACCAAGTCGGGCCATTTCTGTGATTCTTCCTGATTTCATCGAAATCCACTAAAAACACTAATTCTCGGTTTTCTCCCGGATTGACTTTTCTTTTGATTTTTCTTGCAAGTGACTTCTCCATTACCCGTAGTCAGTGCTTATCTTTCATTTGGAACTTTCAATTTCGATCAATTTGATCGTTTAAGCACTTTTCCCCAAATTTCTCGAATTAGGGTTTCCTTTCTACTGAATCTCCAAATCCCAACTTCCGAACTCCATATCTTTCAATGTAGACCTCGGATTATCAAAATTCTTTCACCATTTTTCAATTGGACTTAAAATCTTGATTTTGAAAGTGGGTTGACTTTTTCAGTAGTTGACTTTCTGGGGTTGACTTTTTTCGGGGTTGACTTTTTCCAAGTTTGACTTTTTGTGCTCGCCCTCTTAAACTAAGTCTCGGAGTACCACCTGCAGGATGAAAACAGTCTTTTTACACTCGAAAACATCCATATAGGAAGAAAACATACCTGTTTAGTGGTCCGGACAAAATTAAGTGTCTACAGCTGCCCCTCTTTGACTATTGCTGAGAATCAGGAATCAAGCAAAGAAAAACCGACACTAATTTTGTACGGTCAGTGAAATCACATGTGAAGGACAGGAAAAAGGGTTTTTTTCATTCTTCTATCATTTTTTTTCTCTCTTTCATTCATTTTTTTTTTAAAAAAAAACAATAAATTGAAGATTTTGTCCTTAAATTGAATTCCCTGCCTAAACAAGGCTCGATTCGTCTTAAGGAAATGAATTCGATTTTCAGAAGAAAAATTTATGCCCGAAGGTCTTTAAAAATGGTGCCTGGAGGTCTTTAAAATTGTGCCTGGAGGTCTTTTAAAATAGTGCCCGGAGGTCTTTAAAATGGTGCCCAGAGGTCTTAAAAGTTGGTGCCCGGAGGTCTATAAAATGGTGCCCGGAGGTCTTAAAAAAACTGTTGCCCAAAGGTCTTTAAAATGGTGCCCGGAGGTCTTTAAAATTGAAAATTGTGCCCGGAGGTCTTTAAAATAGTGCCCAGAGGTCTTTAAAATGGTGCCCGGAGGTCTTTAAAATTGGTGCCCGGAGGTCTTTAAAATGGTGCCCGGAGGTCTTAAGAATTGGTGTCCGGAGGTCTTTAAAATGGTGCCTGGAGGTCTTTAAAATTGTGCCCGGAGGTCTTTTAAAATGGTGCCCGGAGGTCTTAAAAAAACTGTTACCCAAAGGTCTTTAAAATGGTGCCCGAAGGTCTTTAAAATAGTGCCCGGAGGTCTTTAAAATGGTGCCCGGAGGTCTTACTCGTGATTTGAAAAAATTATGCCCGGGGGTCTTAAAAATGGTGCCCATAGGTCTTACCCCTAAAAAAAAAAGTTATGCCCGGAGGTCTTAAAAATATTGCCCGGAGGTCTTTAAAATTGGTCTTTGAAGAATTGTTGAGAATTAACCTAAAGATTTTGAGAATATGCGAATGCTTTTTGATGCAGTTGAATAAGATATGAAATGACTTAAACTGGTGCAAATGTCTTTGATGCAAATGTAAATAACTTAGATTGATGCAAATGCTTCTTGATGTAGATTCAAATAACTTAGATTGATGCAAATGCTTCTTGATGTAGATGCACATGTTGAAAAAAATTCTGGATAACTCCTCCAAAAGAAGATTTCTCATTTTTCAAAATTATAAAACCCTGGATATCTCCACCAGAGGCTTCAGCTATCACCACCGAAGACTTGTTCACTTTTAAAACTGTAAAATTCTGGATATCCCTACCAGAAGCTTTGGCTATCACCACCAAAGACTTGCTCATTGTAAAATTCTAGGAATTCCTCCAGAAGAAGATTTCTCATGTTTCAAAATTATGAAACCCTGGATATCTCCACCAGAGGCTTCAGCTATCACCACCGAAGACTTGTTCTTTTAAAACTGTAAAATTCTGGATATCCCCACCAGAAGCTTTGGCTATCACCACCAAAGACTTGCTCATTGTAAAATTCTGGGTAACTCCTCTAGAAGAAGATTTCTCATTTTTCAAAATTATAAAACCCTGGATATCTCCACCAGAGGCTTCAGCTATCACCACCGAAGACTTGTTCACTTTTAAAACTTTAAAATTCTGGATATCCCCACCAGAAGCTTTAAGAAATGATGCAGATGCACATGTCTTTTAACAAGGTGCTCATGCTTCATGGTGCAAATGTAAAATATTTCTTAGTGCAAATGCAAATGGCCTAGATTGATGCCCATGTTTCATGATGCAGATGCCCCTACTAATTGTGTTCATGTAACTGGTTTATGAATGGTATAACTTGTTTGATAAATGGTAAAAGTCAGGTGTAGTAAAGGGCAATTTTGGAAGAAAAATCCAGGAAAAATAGCAAATGGGCTAAGGCATTAAGAGGGACATGTTTTGAGTCTCCCATAATTGTTTCAGATTTTTTTGAAAATTTAAAAATAGGTTAAAAGATCCCACTTTAAAACTGGACAGTAGAGTCAGATTTGAATTCAAGAAAAATATGATTTTCTGTTTTGGCTAAGGCATTAAGAGGGGGCTGATTAGGAATCTTAGCTACTGTCCTAGGTTGATTTCTAAACCATTTTAATATTAAAAATTGATTTTATGAAGCTCAGGTCAAGGGTGGTCAAGTCCGGGTTTTCAAAGTTAGGAAAATAGAACCATTTTCAAAAGGGGATTCGGCTATGGACATTTTTTTATCCAAGATTTTCATAATTGATTTTAAACCAATCACAAAGTATTTTTAATTTTAGAAAATTTAATTTGATGTCTTTTCCTAAGGTAGTCTGATATCTTTTTAGGTATACGGATTTCCTTATTTAAAGGAAAAAATACACTTTCATGCATTGCATTTTTCATGTTCATGCATATTGTATAATATATGATTTTTGCTATGAATATTTATATGGTAATGTTATTATTTTGATTTATATTTTATGGTGTTATATTGTTTATTATATGGTTGTGAATATTCTATGTTATCCTATGCTTTTTACTTTGTCATTTATTTTTGTCACATCATTTAACATTTACTATGTTCATGCATTATTATTTTTATTTTCATGCATATTTCATGAGAATATTATTTTATGTTTCATATTCATTCCATGTCACTTAGATTATATTCCATGTCATTTAGATTATATTATGTCATATAAAATATGCCATGTCATTTAAAATTTGCCATGTCATTTAGATTTGCCATGTCATTTAAATTATATTAGGTCATTTAGAATATATTATGTTACTTAGGACATATCATTTCATTTAAAATATATTATGTCACTTAGGTTATATTATTTCATTTAGAATTTGTTATGTCACTTAGGTTATATCATTTCATTTAGAATATACTATGTCATTTAAATTATGTCATGTGATTTAGGTTGCATTATATTAGTTAGATTTTGCTATTTCATCTTTATTATGTCACGCATGTTCATATTAATTTTTTTAAAAAATGTTTTAAAATAAGATAATGATTTTCCATAAAATAAAGATATTCCCGAGTTAAAATAATTCATGAGTTCTCTGTCGAGTTTGCTGGAGAGGATATCATCAATTATCATTAATAAAGGAATAACTTTCTTTCAAAAAACGAGAATGATTCGGAAAATTTTCCCAAATAAATAAAATTTCTATATTTTGCTGTGTTTGTCGGGGAATATAGAAAAATTTTGAATTAATAAATTTCGGATATTTTCAATTAAAAATGGAATTATTTTTCTTAAAATTGGGAATTAATTTGAAATACCAAATTTAAAACCGACTTTTTATCGAGACTTGAGATAACACACGATTAATAAGGTACCGTTTTAAACGGCATTTTGGGGGTGCTAATCCTTCCCCGCAGTTGAGTCCCGAATTCGCTTCTTTGATTTCTCTGGTTTAAAAATGAAGACTTGAAATTGGTTTTAAAAAATGGTTTAATTAATTTTAAAATGTTTTACAAAAATCAGTTTTAATTGGTGGTCGATCACACCTAGCCAAAAAAGATTGGTGGCGACTCCATGTCTTTTTTCGAGGTTATTTTCAAACCCTCATTTTATTTTGAGAAGAATTAAGTTGTCTTTTCCTCTATTTTGTTTAAATGTCACACTTAACGGATAAAGTCTCGCGATGAGACTTGTTATTTTTTAGGTTGCGACAGCTTGGCGACTCCACTGGGGACTTTAGAGAGTCAGGCCTAGAATTAATCGTGTGTTATCAAAGTCTCGATTTTGTTGGTTTTTATTCGATATTTAATTTTAATTCCCATATTTTTCAATAATAAGGAGAATTTTGAAAATAATAAAATGCTTTTAAATATGTTCATATTCATGTGCATACATATTATTATTGATCTCTAGTTATTTTGTTGCATATATTTATTCTTTGCTTAATTAATGATTTACATTGTTTAATCTTGTTGGGGCATTTAGAATAAGGGGTGTAGGATAGGTGGTGAAAGGTTTGTTATTTCTCCTCACACACTAAACATGCATTTTCATATTAACAGAGATGTGTAATTTAATCAACAGTTAAATTAACAAGGTAGTGGAATTAAATAAATCATAGAGAATACCGAATCCCTCCAAGGATCTGCCTATGAATTCAAAACGATTAGGCTATTAAGAATAGATAACAATCAAAATCTCCTACCTCTATATTGGAGGTTGCCGAAACCTCAAGACAGATTCTTGACGTTCTTGTTCTTGTACACAAAGCTCGCTTGTCGAAAACCAAAGTCGTCCAATTGTTCGACCTCTAACAGTAATCCACACAGGTGATCTAAAAATCTTCGCAAGGTTGAGATTATGTTTTTCCAAGGTGATGCTATTATTCTCGGTTGTGAGAAACCTTGCTCCTCTACCTTAGTTAGCCTAAAGAAACAAGAAGAATAGAATTCTTCCTTCTCTCTAGCTATTCGGCCGAATCTCACTTGTTAGTGTGAGAGGCGCCAATTCAGGTTTTCCTTAGGGGGGAGGCGGCAACAACATAAGCATATATATAAGTAGGTTTAGTGCATGCCAACTATTGGACTAATTGCACTAAAGCCCTTATACATATTATTAATATTCACAATAAGCCCACAACACTTAATGAATATTTAATCTGGTCCAATCTCATTTTAATTTCATTAATCACCTTTTGTGTATGACGCATTAGGCCCTTAACATGTTGGCAATAAATATAATTAATCCAGATAAGAATTTCCTTTTATATTTATAGATCATGAGCGGCATCTAGCAATGCATCATGACCACCCAAATGTTAAGAGAGTCATCAAGCTTCGACTAGCCTTTCGTGTACAATATGTCTATGTAATTCGATCCCTTCATCAAATATCTTGGGATAGGAAAGAGCATGGTCCAATGTCTACTCTTAACCCATTCTATATTAGATCTGCAGCTTTAATATTAACTCCTTAAGTATTGCCTTGGCCAAGGACTTCCATAAATTAATATAAGCTAGATACATGTGAGATATGTTCCCTTAATCACTCGGGGTGATGAATCCAGTCTGGACCACTCATTCATCTTCGTATGCTTCATGTCAAACCCAATAACACCCTACTTTAAGCATCATTATGATTGGGACGCGTTCATGATGAAATCTAAGTATAACAGCTCACATACAAGATGACCTGGTGCCACAAGTCAAAGTATTACTTACACTATTGACAGATGGGAGTATTTACCATAGACACTTGAGTGAAATACCAAATGGAACTCTCACAGCGGGTCATGTTCAGTGAACTTGTTCAACTAACAAGCACCCATATATTATCCCCAAGTATCTCTATACTTTCAACCTATGAGATCAGTTGCATGCATCAAGTGCATGAAAGCTTAGCATATGCCAGTCTTTTGCATTGTCAATGCCCTGTCTTGACAATACAATGACCAGGACTAGTTTAGAAACACGACATTGATGCATAAGGATCCTCATAATTGTAACACATTACGATTCCTTTGCAATGCCATCGTGTCTCATGGGCTTTATCTTCACAAGTCATTTATAACAATTATAACATTACTCATGGATAAGGAAATACCTCAATTATAATTAATAAACTGTAATGTGCAATACATGAATATATAAATAGTGTTTTACAAGCCTAACTAGATTATCTTGTAGGGCTTACACCAACAATCTCCCAATACCACTAAAGCCAATCACCCATGTACTTAAGCCCATGTCCTTCCATGTGACAATTGTGTTTCTGCTGGGACAGAACCTTAGTGAAAGGATCAGCTATATTATCCTCTGTGGGTACCCTTTCCATAATTATATCACCTCTTTGAATTATGTCTCTAATCAAGTGATATTTCCTTCATACATGTTTGGATTTGTGATGAGACCGTGGTTCCTTAGCTAGCGCTATAGCTCCATTGTTATCACGGTAAAGTGGTACTGGATCAACAATGCTTGGAACCACACCAAGTTCAGTTATGAACTTTTTAATCCAAATAGCCTCCTTCGCTGCCTCACACGCGAAGATGCATTCAGCCTCTGTTGTTGAATTTGCAGTTGTAGTCTATTTGGAACTTTTCCAACTGACTGCAGCTCCATTTAAGGTAAATATGTAACCGCCCTACGATTTATTATCATCCCTATCAGTTTGGAATCCAGCATCTGTATAACCCTTTACTTGGAGTTCAGCCCCTCCATAAACCAAGAAATATCCTTAGTTCTTATCAAGTACTTGAGGATATTTTTTACAGCAGTCCAGTGAATATCACCAGGATTGCTTTGGTATCGGCTCATGACACTCAAAGCGTACAATACATCTAGTGTTGTGCACAACATGGCGTACATGATAGATCCTATTACTGAAGCATACGGGATCCTATCCATTGGTGTTCTTTCTTCATAAGTTTTAGGACACATCTCTTTCGAGAGTTGTACACAATGTACCATAGGCAAGTTACCTCTTTTGGAGATATCCATGCTAAACATCTTTAGCACCTTGCCTATGTAAATGGATTGAGATAATCCAAGCAGCCTTTTCGATCTATCTCTATAGATCTTAATTCCCATAATATATGCTGCTTCTCCCAAATCCTTCATGGAGAACTGTTTGGATAGCCAGACCTTGATGGTCTGAAGCATAGGTACATCATTTCTTATGAGCAATATGTCGTCGACATACAGCACCAGGAACACAACTGCATGTCCACTTACCTTCTTGTAAACACATGGTTCATCGGGATTCTTAATGAAACCAAATTCTTTAACTGTTTCATCAAACCTGATGTTCCAACTCCGAGATGCTTGCCTTAGTCCATAAATGGACTTTTGCAGCTTGCATACCTTATTGGATGTGACCTTAGATGAAAAACCTTCAGGTTGTGTCATAGACACTTCCTCTTGCAAATTCCCGTTAATGAATGGAGTTTTTACATCCATCTGCCATATCTCATAATCATGATATGCAGCAATAGCAAGCATAATCCTAATGGACTTTACCATGGCAACCGGTGAAAAGGTTTTTTCAAAATCAATGCCTTCAACTTGATTATAACCTTTTGCAACCAATTTGGCTTTATACGTTTGTATATTGCCATCCATGTCTATCTTTATCTTGTAGACCCATTTACACCTTATGGGTTTTATCCCTTGAGGTGGATCAACTAAAGACCAAACTTGGTTAACTTCCATGGCTTCCATTTTGGATTTCATGGCTTATGAACCATTTCTTGGAATTGATGTCCGACATCGTTTCCTCATAGGTAGCAGGTTCATTATCAATGGGCAAACCATCACTTTCCAAAAGAAATCCATATTTTATTATAGTTTGCCTCTCACTACTAGACCTTCGGAGTACTTGTGTTTTTTGAGCGTTAGTCCGAGCATCCAATGGCTCAAGTTTCGAGGGAATGTTAGGTTGTGGTTTTTGAACTTCTTCAAGATCTATTTTACTCCCACTGAATCCTTCTAGTAGAAACTCTTTCTCTAGAAAAGCAGCATGTTTTGACACAAACACCTTTTGATCAGTAAGAATATAAAAGTAATATCCAGTAATTTCTTTAGGATATCCCACAAACTTAGTTTTTGAACTTCTTCAAGATCTATTTTACTCCCACTGAATCCTTCTAGTAGAAACTCTTTCTCTAGAAAAGCAGCATGTTTTGACACAAACACCTTTTGATTAGTAAGAATATAAAAGTAATATCCAGTAATTTCTTTAGGATATCCCACAAACTTATATTTTTTTGATCTAGCTCCCAGCTTATCAGAAGGTACTTGCTTCACATAAGTAGTACATCCCTAAATCTTTAGAAAAGATAAACATGGCTTCTTGCCATTCCATATCTCATATGGTACCTTATCTATCGACTTGCTTGGAACCCTATTTAGAAGGTAAGCTGCAGTTTCTAAGGCATATCCCTAAAAGGATATCGGAAGGTCGGCCTTAGATATCATGGACCGAACCATGTCCAACAAGGTTCGATTTCTCCTCTAGGACACTCCGTTATGCTGAGGAGTTCTAGATAAAGACCATTGCGACATAATTCCATTATCTGTCAAATGATCCAAGAAATCATGGGTAAATATTCTCCTTCTCGATCCGATCTAAGAGCTAGAATATTTTTCCCAGTCTGTTTCTCTACTTCAGCTCTGAACTGTTTGAACTTTTCAAAAGCTTTAGACTTGTATCTCATCAGATACACATAACCATATCTAGAATAATCATCGATAAAGGTTATGAAGTATGAGAAATTACCTCTAGCAGCTGTGTTTAGTGGCCCATATACATCTGAATGTATTAAGCCCAATAAAACACCAGCTCTCTCACCCTTTCCAATAAAAGGAGTCTTGGTCATCTTACCAAGCAGACAACATTCACAAGTCCCATATGATTCATAATCAAAGGATTCCAAATAACCATGTTTATGCAATTTGGAAATCCTTGTCTCATTGATAGGACCAAGTCTACAGTGCCAGATGTAAGTCTTACTTGGATCATCCTTTCTTTCTTTCTTGACATTTATATTGAACACTGGCATCTCTGGATCCAAAACATATAAACCATTATGTAATGTTGCCGATCCACAGTGAATGTCTTTAAGAATGATGGAGCAACTATTTCCCTTCATTCTTGTCTTGAAACCATCATTAACAGTGAGGTATGAAACGAAATGATGTTTCTAGACAATACTGGAACAAAGTAACAATCTTTCAGTTCCAATTTCATGCCAGACGGCAAAGATAAAGTACATGTTCCAACGGCCAATGCTGCAACTTTTGCACCATATCCTACTCTAAGAACTACTTCATCTTTGCTCAACTTTCTACTTCCTTTCAACATCGCTATGTCATTACATAGATGTGAACCGCATGTTGAATCAATTATCCAGGAATTGGATTTAATAGTAGAAAGATTCAGTTCAATCACAAACACAGTCAACCCAGAAACTTTTATAAGTTCTTCTTGACTTGTCAAGTGAGCAACCTTACTTTCATTGAGAACACTTATCAATCTCATGTACCAATCCAAACATTTTGGACTAACGGCATTCATAATGCCGCGCAGTACAATTAAAGTATTAACCATTTTCAACAACCTAATATGGAAAAAGTATATATATCAGTTATATTCATGCATTTATACCAATTCAAGATGAGGTATTAAATCTCTTATTGGTTTCCCACTAATTTTTTTAGATAATAGCCCTCACTATTATTCGAAAATCTCATCAAGGTATTTCTAGTGGGCTGGGATCCCTTTCAACATGTTGCAATCTTGAGTGACTCAACAAATTACAGCAAGTCTAGTTGGGTAGATAACATAGCTTATCAATTGCATCTCTATGCAACTCCTAGATCAGTTAGGTGACAACTCTTTGTCTAAGCACATCATATGTACTTCGTGCAAACACCTAATTTTGTTCGGACCACTAAAACAGGTATGTTTTCTTCCTAAATTGATGTTTCAGAATGTAAAAAGACCTTTTTCATCTTGCAGGTGGTACTCTAAGACTTAGTTTAAGAGGGTGAGCATAAAAAGTCAAAGTAAAAAAAACTCAACCCCGAGAAAAGTTAACCCCAAAAAAGTCAACCTCGAAAAGTCAACTACTATAAAAGTCAACCCACTTTCAAAATCAAGATTTGAGTCTCAATTGAAAAATGGCGAAAGAATTTTGATAATCCGAGGTCTATATCGAAAGATATGGAGTTCGAAAATTATGATATGGAGATTCAGTAGAAAGGAAACCCTAATCCGGGAATTTTGGGGAAAAGTGCTTAAAAATCGAAATGGTCAAAATTGAAGGTTCCAAATGAAAGATAAGCACTGACTACCGGTAATGGAGAAGCCACTTGAAAGAAAAACTGAAAGAAAAGTCAATCCGGGAGAAAACCGAGAATTAGGTTTTTGGTGGATTTTCGGTGAAATCAGGACGAATTACAGAAATGGCCCGACTTGGTAAGACCGAAGCCCCCAATGGATGAGGAATGATTAGAAGGGGATGCCCAAGGCTCAGCTTGAAGAAAATCTGAAAATCGGACTTGTTTTGAGCAAAACCGGGTTTCGGAGGTAAAAGGGCAAAATTGGAAAATTTGGGAAAAATAGCAAATGGACTCCGAAAATTCTGAAAGTTTGTAAATATCATTCTTAAATCATTTGAAAGAGATTGGAGAAATAAAATCTTGATTCAGAGTTCGTTTGCAAAATGGCCAAATCCAGGCTTCTTACGCATTAATTCAAGAAAGAAAATCCTGAAAAATAACAAATGAGCTCCAAATCTTCTAAAATTTGCAAATATCAGTTTTAAATTATTTGGAAGAGATTGGCGAAAGAAAAACTTGATTCCGAGTTCGTTTGCAAAATGGCCAAATCCCAGGCCTCTAATGCAATAATTCAAGAAGATAAATCCCGGAAAAATAGCAAATGGACTCCAAAAATTCTGAAATTTTGAAAATATCATTTTTAAATTATTTGGAAGAAATTGGAAAAGTAAAATCATGATTCGGAGTTCGTTTGCAAAATGGCTAAATCCCGAGCCCCTATATAGAAATTAAAGCAGATAAATCCCGAAAAAATACCAAATGAGTTCCAAAAATTATGAAAACTTCCAGATCACACTTTTAAATTATTTGGAAGAGATTGGTGAAGAAAAATATTGATTTGGAGCTCGTTTAAAAAATGGTAAAATGTAGGGGCATAAAAGGGCATTTTTGGAAGAAAAAATCCAAATAAATAGCAAATAGACTCGAAATTTTTTGAAAACTTCCAAAATTCAATATTTTATTATTTTGAAAGTATTAAAAAAATAAAATTTGAATTTGGAGTCCGTTTGACATTTATTTGCATCTAGAGGGCAAAACGATCATTTCACCCAAGCAATCGAAAAGGGCTTCTTTTGGCCTTTCAAAAAATCAGACTTGGGCTGGAAAAGAGAAGTTCTAGCTTGCCAAGGCCCAAAGCAAGGAGGAAGCTTCTGATTTTTCAATCAAATGGCGAAGAGTTAAGAGTTAGATAGAGATTTTTTTTTGATCAAGCCATTGTGATTAAGCCACATAGGCCAAGGGAGAGTGTCAACATTATTCTTGAACAACTGTAATTATGGATAGTTGATACACTAATCTAATGGTGATAATTTCATAATTTTTCACCTTGAATCACTAGTCCTTGGATGGAAGTTGGTTGGAATCAAAATGACAACATCCTAGGGGAGGAGAGAGGGAAAATTCTGCCATCACATAGAGGGATCATATTTTTTTTATTTTTTGGACTTCATTTTTCTGATCTCTCTTAGTTTTTCTTAGTTTTTTCTCTCCTTGGTTGAAAGCAAAAAGAAAAAGTTTAGAAAAGAAAGAAAAGTTTGAAGAGATAAAGCTTCAAATATAGCTTCTTGGGGTTGCTTTTAGCACCAACTCTTGCACTTTCTTAATTTTCCATTCTTGTTTTTGCTATTTTGATTATTATTTGGTGAGTTTTCTTTTTAAATAAGTGTTTTTTTATGTTCTTCTTAAGTTCTTTCTTCATCTCTTTCTTAAATATTTTTTACAAATTTTTTTCTTATTTTTCTTTAATGACCGAATGGCCTACATTTTTTTATTATGGTTGCTGTTTTTGCTTTAATTTATCATGTTATTTACGTTATTTTCTTTAATTTTGATGCTTTAAATATTTTCCTACTTTATATACTTGAAGCATGTTTTAATTTGGTTGCTTGTTGGTTGTCATTTATGAGTTTAAATATCATGTTCTTGCCTTTTTAATTTTCTATTTTCATAATGTTTAAATTTGTTGATGTTTTATATTTACTGTATCAAGTGTTTGTGAAAATACTTGTGGGTATCTCTACCTTGTGCTTGCATGATTTGAATGTTATATTTTAGTTGAGCATGTTAGTATATCAAGTGTTTGTGAAAATGCTTGTTTGGTTTTAGTATTTCTACATTGTGTTTGCATGATTTGAGTGTTATATTTTAGTTGAGCATGTTAGTATATCAAGTGTTTTTGAAAATGCCATTCGGCTACTCCATGTGTTTTACATTGTATGTGCATTTTTGCCATGTTAGTTGGTAGGTTTTGCATTTGCATGACATTTGATTGAGTATTTAGTTTAAGTATACCAAGTGTTTGTGACAATGCCATGCTTGTTGGAGCTTGAGGCCATTCGGCTACTCCATATGTTTTGCATTATGTGTTGCATTTTTGCTATGTTAGTTGATAGGTTGACATTTGCATAATATTTGGCTGAGTTTTTGGTTTAAGCATGCTTTGTGTTTGTGTTATTTCCATGCATATTTTAGATGTTAGGTTAGGCTTATTTTGCCATGCATGTTCATGCATTTTAGACCTAGGTTGCATTAAATGCCATGCAAGTTCATTTAGGTCTAGGTCACCATATTGATGCCATGCATTTTTTCATGACATTTAGGTTTAAACTCATGCATTTCATGCATCATATTTGCTGTATTTTTCATGCATTTCTTGTCCATGCCACTTGACTAATGACTTAGGCCAATTAATGGTTCAACCATGTCATTCAAATTATTTCATTTCATTTCATATAGAATATATTATGTTACCTAGGTCATTTCATTTCATTTAGAATATGTCATATAACTTAGGACATTTCATTTCATTTAGAATATGATAAGGCATTTAAATTAAATCATATCATTTAGGATGCATTATATTATTTAGATTATGCCATGTTATTTTATTTATATCATGCATATACATATTCATATCTTTTAAAATGTTTTCAAAAGGATAATGATTTTTCAATAAAAAATAAAAATATTCCCGAGTTAAAATAATTCATGAGTTCTCTACCGGGTTTGCTGGAGGGAATATCATCAATTATCATTAATAAAGGAATATCTTTCTTTTAAAAAAAAGAGAATGATTCGGAAAGTTTTCCAAAACTAATAAAAATTTCTATATTTTGCCACGTTTGTTGGGGAATATAGGAAAATTTTGAATTTATAAATTCCGGATCATTTTCAATTAAAAAATGGAATTATTTTTCTTTAAATTGGGAATTAATTTGAAATATTAAATCTAAAACCAACTTTTTACCGAGATTTGAGATAACACACGATTAATAAGGTACCGTTTTATACGGGTGTTGTGGGGGTGCTAATATTTCCCCGCACGTAACCGAGTCCGGAACCCGTTTCTTTGATTTCTCTAGTTTAAACGCAGACTTGAAATTGGTTTTAAAAAATGTTTTAATTAATTTTTAAAACATTTTTTAAAACCAATTTCAATAGATGGCCGATCACACCTAGCTAAAAAAGATTGGTGGCGACTCCATGTCTTTTTTTTAAGGTCATTTTCAAAACCTTTATTTTTTTAGAGGAATTAAGTCGACTTTTCCTCGATTTTTTTTAATGTCACACTTAACGAATAATAAAGTCTTGCGATGAGACTTGTTATTTTTTAGGTTGCGACAGCTTGGCGACTCCATTAGGGACTTTTTTAGAGAGTCAGGCCTAGAATTAGTCGTGTGTTATTTAAGTCTAGGTTTTGTTGGTTGAATTGGTATTTACTTTTAATTCCCGTATTTTTAAAATAAAAGAGAATTTTGAAAATAAAAAAATGTTTTATATATGTCCATCGTCATGTGCATTCATATTATTATTTGTTCTCTGGTTATTTTGTTGCGTATATTTATATGTTTGCTTGACTGAAGCTTTACATTTTTTTTTTTATTTTAGTGGGGTATTTACAATAAGGGGTGTAGAATAGGTGGTGATAGGTTTGTTTTGTTCCTTCGCACACACTGTATTTGCATTTGCATAACATGAATCCTCTACTCGGGTTTCGTCCTTTTAAGTGGGAGTAAAGTAGCTATGCCTTCGTGATGATCCTCCGTATGGGCTAGTGAAACACTTTCGGAGTATAAAGTACCTAACGCCTTCGTGATAATCCTCCGCACGGGCATAGGAAAATATACTCTAACGAATTGAACCTGCTTTTATTGGGGTGCCTTACTAGCCTTCACCGGCGAT
This sequence comes from Fremontodendron californicum, assembly GCA_030761205.1. Classification (NCBI taxonomy): domain Eukaryota; kingdom Viridiplantae; phylum Streptophyta; class Magnoliopsida; order Malvales; family Malvaceae; genus Fremontodendron; species Fremontodendron californicum. Next base: position 2,620,069 of record JAULJL010000033.1, read on the forward strand.
AGTGAGGAACAATTCGGGGCCTTAGAACCGATTCACTCTCATATAGTGAACCTAGGCGAAGCCATGCCGGATTTTCGTTAAGATATACCGAAGATAGGAACACATGGAGGGACATTTCTAAACCTTTTGTTACCTATTTTACACTCTGAAGAAGTTTTGTAGATCGGACAACGATGTACGTACATCGCCCGTAATAAATGTGATAATCAGCCCCAAAGGCATAGTGATGCCTATATAAGTGGATATTGTTGGGGCAAGTGTTCACTAACCTTTTGAAATTCAAAATACAAACATTTTTTTTCAAACTTTTTTGCATTTTTGCACCTTTCATGCATGTGTGAATAGAGCATGTATATTTATCGTTGTATTTTTTATCTCATTCTTTGCAATAAACAGTTGGTAATAATAATCTCATTTGGTGATTTCATAAACCGGTAGTGTTACATGAACATTTTCATATTGTACCATAGTAGGATCCATTATTCCGAAATTCTTTTGAAAATAATATGTATGGTTTTTCATAGAAAAAAAACATGTTTCTAAAAATTGTAGATTAAATTTGGAAGCAAATCTTGCATAATGATATTTTTGAATAATCAAGATTTAGGTCCCACCAATTTCGTGTAATCATTGGTTAATTTATATGTATCATTTTGACATCATGCCACAGTCCTAGCATGCATGGTTATTCATTGTAGAATATAATTGTGATATACATGGTCATTCTTTGTACCTACCTTTGTATTAATTCATTTAGTCTTTACATGTATCATTTTGACATCATTTTACAGTCCTTGCATGCATGGTTATTCATTGTAGAGTATGTTTATGACATGCATATTCATTATTTGTATATACCTGTGGATCAGTTTATTCATTTTTTTAATGCATCATGTTGGCATCAGAGTTGCATCCATAGCATACATAGTCATCATAATTCTCTGTATATGTTCATGCATTAATCATCAGTATATTCATGCACATAGGAATAGAGCATGTACATTCATAATTGTATTCTTAATCTCATGACATTTTCATTTGCATGAAAGGGGTTCAAGATATGAGGAAGGAATCGGAGGAACGATTGGGTGCTTTGGAACGCAATCAAGAGGAATGTGGACATGAAATCCATGAGGTGAAGGAACAGCTTGCCAAATTGCTGAAAATGGTTGAGGATATGGGTAAGAGTAAAGAGGAACTTTCTTAGGGCTCTATATTGTCTTCGGATAAACCAAAACCATTAGGTTCAGAACATACAATCCTTGCTGGATCCTGCACTTATCAATGCCACAAAGGTTGCAATCCTAATGAAATTATGGACAAAATTGTGAAAATGATTAAACCAGAAAGCCTGATACCAAAGATAGAAACCTCGGATCTAGTACCATACCTGCAAACTGTTCTAGGTCCAAGCCAGTATCCCCACCCTACTATGGTCCAATCATCCATTGGGATGACCACTACGGGATTCCTGAATCCCACTCCATCACCAACAACTACCAGTTCATACTATTTCCCTCATCAATCACCTTATTCAGCATCTGGGATAGGAACCTCGAGCTATGAACAACCTCCAAAGGCCCCGTGTCCAAATCCATACCCTTACCTTGTTGTTCCTACATCTCCATGTAAACACTCTGGTTCGGACCTTAGTGCCACCATCAAGTGCCCCAAGATAAGACCCAAATGCATTTTGATCCCATTCTAATCAGCTACCGAGAGCTTCTCCCTATACTGATCCAAAATCACATGGTTGCCTGTGTCCCATTGAAATCTCTGTTACCACCATATCCAAGGTAGTATAATCCAAATGCAAGATGTGATTATCACTGTGGAATTGTTGGCCATAGCATCGAAGACTATATAGCATTCAAAAAGAAAGTGCAAACTCTTATAGATGCCAAGTGGTTGGATCCAACGACACTGATTGATAGACGACTGGGAAACCGTCATTAGGATTGGGAGATTTACAGCATTGAGGTGGAAAGACTTCGGTCTTATATGATGTAATAGGATTTCACTTATTCAGTAGCCGGCTCTTATAGCCTTAGGTGCTAGGAAGAATAAAGTGCTTGTAAATACAGTTTTAACTAATGCTCAGATTTTGTAAAACATGGTTTATACCATTGTGAACATTGATATGGGAATGAATTGACTATGCTTCAAATTTTTGAGATGTTGATGATTAAGTTCCTCCGATTCTTATTTCCTCCGTGATATCTTCCTCTTTTGCATTTTGCATCCAATCAATTATTGGTCATACCATACATTCATACATGTATCATGTTAGCATCAGGTTGCATTTATGCATTCATAATCAGCATGATTTTTCTGTATATATCCATGCATTAATTTTCTGATTACATACATCATGTTAGCATTAGGTCGCATTCATGACACACATGGTTAGCATGATTTTCTTTGTATATACTCTGTATCAATCATTCATTGTTTGCATGTATCATAATTGACACCGTGTTGCATTCATAGGATATATGATCATTCATTGGGAAATACGCTAAAATGTACATGATTATTCATTGCATATATCCATGCGTTGATTTGTTTATTCTTTGCTTGCAACATGTTGGCATCGTGATTGCATTTATTACATACATGGTCAGCATGTTTCCACTATATATGTCCATACATCATTTCTTTTATTCTTGGGTTAATATGTAAATTAGCCCCTGTACTTTAGACGTTTTGTCTGTTTGCTACCTGAAGAATTTTTTTTGTCACTTTGGTACTCGAACTTTTATTCCGTCAATCACATTGGCCCTTTGCCCTAACACCGTTAGTTAATGACTGACTAGGCAAAAAAACACCCAATAAGAGTCTGACACGTGGCAAAACTGTCACATCATTACGCCACGTCATCATATAAGAAAAAAAAATTCAAAAAAATTCAAAAAAACTCAAAAAAATAAATAAAAAATTGAAAAAATCAAAATTAAAAATTTGAAAATCTCATTTTTTTTTTAAAATTATAAAATAAACATAAAAAACCAAAATTGAAAATAAATTATAAATTATGAATTATATAAATTGAAAACTTTATATATATATATTGAAAAATCTGTAAAAAAAAATTTAAAATTAAAATTAAAAAATCAGAAATAATCTGAATATTTTTAATAAAAATGAAAAAAATAAAAAAAAGGTTTCTATTTTTAAATTTTAAATTTTTATTTTTTTTAATTTCAAATTATCATATATTTTTTTAATTTGAAATTTCTATATTTTTAAAAATTATTTTTTATTTTTGTTTTTAATTTTGAATTTTTTAGATTTATCTTTTGATTTTTTATTATTTTTATAACTTTTAATTTCTAAATTTAAAAAAAAAAAATTAAATTTTGATTTTTTTTTTTAAAAAAAAATCATTTTTATAAATTTTTTTTAATTTAAAAAAAATGTGTTTTTCCAAAAAAAAATTTGGATTTTTTTAATTTTTGTGAATTTTTTAGATTTATCTTTTGAATTTTTATAATTTTTTTTTTAATTTTTATATTTTTATAATTTATAATTTTTTAAAAAAATTAAAAATTTTATTTTTTTAAAAAAAATCAGTTTTTTATTTTATTTTTATAATTTGTTTTTGAATTTTTTGGGATATTTTTTGGATTTTTTTGAATTTTTTTCTTATATGATGACATGGCACTAATGATGTTGCAGTTTTTGCCATGTGTCAGCCTGTGATTGGTTGTTTTTTGCCTAGTCAGCCTTAGTCAATGGTCTAATGTGACTGACGGAATGAAAGTTGAAATACCAAACTGACAAAAAAAATTCTTCAGGTACCAAACAGACAAAACGTCTAAAGTACAGGGGCTAATTTACATATTAACCCTTTATTCTTCACATGCATCAAATGACAATCATGGCTCATTCATCATGACATACATTTGGGGGAAATAAAACAGAAGTTGGCTTGACTTTAGGAGTCTTTGAAAGAAATTCCATTTCAAATCAGAGGTATTAGAAGTACTGAGTACCCTTTTAATACAGAGGCTAGTGCTATGGAGGATGAACAAGTTGCCCGAATGGAAAGAATGGAAAAGGGACAGAAAGAATTGTGAGAACAGCTGGCAAAGTCTCAAGCAGAATCTAAAGACCAGATGATTAAATTGATGGAGCTAATATCCACCGTAATCAAAGGACAGACTGAAAACTTGGCCGCCAGAGAAGGGTTAGAGGCACGAAAGGGTTAGAACGAGGTTGTAATGATGGTTGCCCAGAACACAGTTAACCCCGTCAATGTCCTAAACTCAGATGATCCAGTTGAACAGGCAAAGTTGAAAATGGTTGCAGTAAATGAGGTTGAGTTGGCAGATTCCCAAGGGAAATATCAGTTGTTAGATGAAAGGCTCCGAGCATTAGAAAGTACATATGTATTTGGGAGTTTAGATGCGAAAGAACGATGTTTGGTCCTCGATTTAGTCATTCCTCCTAACTTCAAGATCCCTGACTTTGTGAAATATGATGGGACGACCGATCCGTCAACCCACATCACTATGTTCTGCCGGAAGATGACAAGTCATATATATAATGATAAGCTTTTGATTCACTGCTTTCAGGATAGCCTCAGCGGATCCGCAATTAGGTGGTATAGTCAGCTGAGCAAGGATCAGATTCACTCTTGGAATGACCTGGATAGGGTTTTTCTAAACCAGTACAAGCATATGACCGACATGGCGTCTGACCGTCTTACCTTGCAAAATATGAAGAAAAGAGCTACTGAGAGCTTCAAAGAATATGCGCAACGGTGGATGAGCCTGGCCGCCCAAGTACAACCGCCCTTAACTCAGAAGGAAACCACTGTCATTTTTGTGAATACACTGCAGGCCCCGTATTATGATATACTTGTCGACAACACTACGAAGAATATTTCGGACATGGTAATTTCAGGGGAGATGATTGAGAATGCTATCAAGGGTGGGAAAATTGAAGGAGAAAGAACATCCAATATCAAGAAAAAAGAGGCATCTGAAAAGAAAAAGAAAGATACCCAAGTCGTGGAAGGCTTTGCCCCACCTCCCCAATTCTCCTCGTATCAGCTATTTTACTTTACCCTGAACAATGTCTCTCAAGGTTTTTATCCCTACCAACCAATGACTGCAACTACACCAGAATTTACATCTGTCTATCAATCGAACACCCTTGGGAATAATCGAAGGGGGCATAAGAAGCGAAAAAGAAATCAGGATGACCCGATTCCTGTGACATACATTGAGCTATTACCTCAACTCATCCAGAATCACCTTGTGACACCCATGCAATTAGAGCCTTTGAAGCCCCATTATCCGAGCTGGTATGATGCTAATGAGTGTTGTGGTTATCATTCTGGCAATCAAGGTCACTCAACAGAGAACTGCCTCGCTTTGAAGTACAAGGTCAGGGATCTCATCAAGGCTGGTTCGATAAGTTTTGAAGATGGGAAAGCCAAGTGTCATAAGAAACATGGTGCATGATCATATTAGGTTTTTGACACATGTAGTTCTATACATTGTGATGATGAAAGCACTTGTCTCATGTTAACATCTACACGAATTAAATGAATTTTGAATTTTAAATGCTTTTTGTTTGTTGTGTTTTAAACAATAATTTGAATTTTCAAAAACAAGCATTAAGGAGATTTTAATAATGGACAGTCTCGAGAATATTGTTGATCATTGTTAGACATGACCCAACACCCTCCCCCCTCATTTTTTGGGCTTCTCTATGCCTAAACCTTGAATCGAGAACACTTGAAAGACCTAATGCTTCAAGGAATATGAATGATTGAACTTCACAAAAAAAAAATACAAAAAGCATTGTCATTACAGAATAAGCAAGGATGTAAATCCTAGTCTAGGCTATGAACAAAGGAACGAACTTTTTGAAATTTTTCGAATTCCTTGAAATTCAAACAAATGAGACAATCTAGATTTTGGTAATTTGATGTGTATCAAGATTTATGCTGAAACTATTCATGACCTTTTCCAATGACCATAAAACTTCAATTACCCAGACATCACTTCATGATTGACACCTTAGGGCACAATGGTTAAACTAGATTTATCCCATGTCCTAAAGAAAACCAGTTTTTGGGTCATATTTTCCTTGTCTCTTCAAAGAACTCAGATTTGAAACTCAGCCTTTTTCAAAATAGACCTAGACTTGCTATGTTCCTCTTTGATACAAATTCTCATGGTTAATCAAATTGGGGCATCATATTTGGAGATGATGGATACATGGTAAAAAAAAGGATGAACTAACGCATGAATCATTGGGGCATGCGATGAAAAAAATAGCAAAAAAAGAAGAAAATTGTGATATCATACATATGAGAATTCGGATGATTCCAAAGTGCAAAATGAAATTTTGAATATCTATTTCCCCTAGGGATTGCTTTTCAATGAGAATATTTGTGCTTGATATGAGAAATGGCCTTTTTTCATATCCCTTTCACAAAAGAAAAATTATTATCCATAGTCACCCCTTTTGAGCCAAAAGAATTCTTTCTTCTTTGAACCCTGATCAAGGATCACCCTCTACACTGGAGGGCAAATGCGAGGAAAGATCTTTTAGAGAACATGGAGGAATGAATCCTAGCTCAAAGACAGATGCAAAACAAATGGAGCCCCGAATAAATACGTGCTCACTCTGTCGAAAAAAGGCAGCAAAATGAAAGAAAAAAAAATGTGAGAGACATGGCAAATTGAAAGCCAGGAATGAAGAAGAAAAGACGCAAAAGTCAAAAGGAATGAAAAGTCCAAAAGGGACAAATGCTTCAAAGGGAATCCTCCTCAAGAAATGATCCTAGATCTGATTACACTCAAACACATATTTTGGGCCTATTTATCCTTTCTTTCTGAACCCTGAGCCATGGCCTACATTACGTGCTTTAAAAGTCCATTTTGATCAAGCATGAATATTTAATTTAAAAGGTTTTTCCTCAGATTTTATCCCATCTCATCGAATTATCATTTCACTAAGGAAGAATTTAGAATTCTCAAGTGTATGGTAGAAAAAAAAAAGAGAAAAATTGGAAAGAATGGGACTCTAGGTCGAAAACCCAAAAAATACCGTCTAGAGCAAGATGGAATTTTTTATGCCATTTATGTTAGTGCCGATACCACAAAAGAGAAGATCATTTTAAAAAAGTGGTCATCGAGGAACATCTAGAATTCTTGAATCTCTTAAATTGACAGCTCTCATTTAGAGGATTGTCTTCAAAAAACTAAAACTTTTTTTCTCTCCAAGATTAAACCTTCCGGTTTAAACATCCCGGCCAATCTTGACACTTGTCAAAATGCCTTGATATGGAAACTAAAAGAATGTTGAATTTGTTTGGTTCTCAATGAATTCATGATTTATAAAACCTGTTCCATTTGTAAGCCTAGTAGGGATATACATTTATGTCATGAAGTTTTCCTGGAAAAGCCAAAATCTTGTTATAGCAAGCCTTGCCAATCCCAGTTAAAAAAACCCAGATTCACACTTAGAGAAATTTCTAACAATGATCATCAGTCTTTAAAAGATTTGTACATCACACATTGTAGGATTAATATTTTTTTTTCAGAAGTTTTCAAAATGAGAAAACAAATAAAGATATATATATATTTTTGAAATACCTATTTTGATGTTGACATGAGACAAGGATTTTTCTAACCCAAAGGTATAGAACTGCCAGTATAGGTCCTGACTTCCAGATATGAGAAAAAGAATTAGAACCCAGTTCAGATCTCTGTTGATGAAAGTTTGAAAACTGTTGGGACAAAGAGAATAGCCAAATTGAATTGAAGATATACTCTGATTTGAAGAGGAAAAATGAATTTGAAAGTCTAAGCAAAAGTCTAGAAAAACAACCGGGGGCACACTCATGAGCACTCATCTCTTTATCGAGCTTTTGCATCTGCACAGTGTCGGCAAGCATTTGCATTATTCATGGGTATTTGCAGTGGCATTATTCTATAAGCATCTACATTTTACCTTTACATTTACATTCTTCATGGAATTCGCATTTGCATCATCTCAAGCAATTGCATCATTTCTAGAATCATTGCATTTTCATTATTGTGTGGTAATTGTAGTTACACCATTCATAAACCAGTTACATGAACACAATTAGTAGGGGCATCTACATCATGAAACATAGGCATCAATCCAGGCCGTTTGCATTTGCACCAAGAAACATTTACATCAATCCAAGCCATTTATATTTGCACCATGAAGCATGAGCATCTTGTTAAAGACATGTGCATCTGCATCACTTCTCAAAGCTTTTGGGTATAATTTTCAACACGATTTTTAAAATGAGCAAAGCTTCGATAGTGATAGCTGAAGTTTCTGGAGGAGTTACCCAGAATTTTACAAATTTTGAACTGTGAGAAAATCTTTGGTGGTGATAGCCGAAGGAGATATCCGAAATTTTACAAAGCTTTGGTGAGAAAATCTTTGGTGAGAAAATCTCTGGAGTTACCCAGAATTTTACAAAGCTTCTGGAGGGGATATCCGAAATTTTACAAATTTTAAAAGTGAACAGGTCTTCGGTAGTGATAGCTGAAGTTTCTGGAAGAGTTACCCAGAATTTTACAATGAGCAAACCTTTGGTGGTGATAGCCAAAGCTTCTGGAGGGGATATCCAGAATTTTATAAATTTTAAAAGAGAAAGTCTTCGGTGGTGATAGCTGAAGCCTCTGGTGAAGAAGTCTAGGGTTTTATAATTTTGAACAATCAAAAATCTTCTTCGGGAGGAGTTACCCAGAATTTTACAATGAGCAAACCTTTGGTGGTGATAGCCAAAGCTTCTAGAGGGGATATCTAGAATTTTACAAAATTTAAAAGTGAATAAGTCTTCGGTTGTGATAGTTGAAGCCTCTGGTGGAGATATCTAGGGTTTTTGACCAATGATAAATCTTCCTCTATGGAGATATCTAGGGTTTTACAGTTTTGAAAATGAGCAAGTCTTTGGTCGTGATAGCCGAAGCTTCTAGAGGAGATACCCAGAATTCTATTCAACATCTGCATCTACATCAAGAAGCATTTGCATCAATTTAAGTTATTTGAATCTGCATCAAGAAAGTTTGCATCAAATCAAGTTATTTATATTTGCATCAAGACATTTGCACCAGTCCAAGTCATTTGCATCTACATCAAGAAGCATTTGCATCAACTAAAGATATTTGCATTTGCATCATGAAGCATTTGCATCATCTCTTAAAGCTTTCAGGTATAATCGAACTCGTTCTGCTTCTCAAATGAGTCGAGCCCCGAGACCACCGTCGAGGTACTTTCTTTTATTTTGAACTTGCCGAACCCAAAATTTTAACACGTTTTAAAAAATGAACAAGTCTTCGGTGGTGATAGCTGAAGCTTTTGGAGGTGATACCCAAAATTTTTACAAATTTTAAACAGTGAGAAAGTCTTCGGTAGTGATAGCTAAAGTTTCTGGAGGTGATACCCAGAATTTTTACAAATTTTAAACAGTGAGAAAGTCTTCGGTGGTGATAGCTGAAGCTTTTGGAGGAGATACCTAGAATGTTACAAATTTTAAACAGTGAGAAAGTCTTCAGTGGTGATAGCTGAAGCTTCTGGAGGAGATACCCAGAATTTTACTAATTTTTGAAAAGGGAGAAAGTCTTTGGTAGTGATAGCCGAAGCCTCTGTGGAGATATCCAAAGTTTTAAAATTTTTTAAAAGGAAAGAAAGTCTTTTGTGGTGATAGCCGAAGCCTCTGTGGAGATATCCAGAGTTTTAAAATTTTTGAAAAAGAAGAAAGTCTTTGGTGGTGATAGCCGAAGCTTCTGGAGGAGATACCCAAAATTTTAAACACAGCTGAGAACAAAACAGGTTAAGACCCCGAGACCATCATCGAGGTCATTTCTTTTCTTGCAAATCGAATTCGTTTCCTTAAGACGGGTCGAGCCTTGATTAGTCAGGGAATTTAATTTAATGACAAAATCATCAGTTTACAAAAAAATATATATATGATGAAAAAGAAAAAATGACAAAATGAAAAAAGAAAAAAAATGAAAAATGAAAAAATGAAAAAAAGAAAAAGAAAACCTCTTTCCCTTTCCTTCACATGTGATTTCACTGACCGTACAAAATTAATGTTTGGTTATCTTTGCCCGATTCCAGATTCTCAGCAATAGCCAAAGAGGGGCAGCTATAGACACCTAATTTTGTCCGGACCACTAAAACATGTATGTTTTCTTCCTAAATTGATGTTTCAGAATGTAAAAAGACCTTTTTCATCTTGCAAGTGGTACTCCGAGACTTAGTTTTAGAGGGTGAGCATAAAAAGTCAAAGTTAAAAAACGTCAACCCCGAAAAAAATAACCCCAAAAAAGTCAACCCCGAAAAGTCAACTACTGAAAAGTAAACCCACTTGCAAAATCAAGATTTGAAGCTTAATTGAAAAATGGAGAAAGAATTTTGATAATCCGAGGTCTACATCGAAAGATATGGAGTTCGAAAATTGGGATATGGAGATTCAGTAGAAAGAAAACCCTAATTCGGGAAATTTGGGGAAAAGTTCTTAAACGATCTAATTGGTCAAAATTGAAGGTTCCAAATGAAAGATAAGCACTGACTACGGGTAATGGAGAAGCCACTTGAAAGAAAAACTGAAAGAAAAGTCAATCCGAGAGAAAACCGAGAATTAGGGTTTTTGGTCGATTTTGGTGAAATTGGGATGAATTACAGAAATGGCCCGAATTGGTAAGACCAAAGCCCCCAATGGATGAGGAATGATTAAAAATGGATGCCCAAGGCTCAGCTTGAAGAAAATCTAAAAATTGGACTTGTTTTGAGCAAAATCGGGTTTCGAAAGCAAAAGGGCAAAATTGGAAAATTTGGGAAAAATAGCAAATAGACTCCGAAAATTCTGAAAATTTGAAAATCTCATTCTTAAATCATTTGAAAGAGATTGACGAAAGAAAATCTTGATTCGAAGTTCGTTTGCAAAATGGCCAAATCCTAGGCTTCTCATGCATTAATTCAAGAAGGAAAATCACGAAAAATAACAAATGAGCTCCAAATCTTCTAAAAATTTGCAAATATCATTTTAAAATTATTTGGAAGAGATTGATAAAAGAAAAACTTGATTCCTAGTTCGTTTGCAAAATGGCCAAATCCCGAGCCTCCTATGCAATAATTCAAGAAGATAAATCCCGGAAAAATAGAAAATGGACTCCAAAAATTCTGAAATTTTGAAAATATCGTTTTTAAATTATTTGGAAGATATTGGTGAAATAAAATCTTGATTCGGAGTTAGTTTGCAAAATGGATAAATCCCGAGCCCCTATGTAGTAATTCAAGCAGATAAATCCCGAAAAAATACCAAATGAGTTCCAAAAATTATGAAAACTTCCAGATCACACTTTTAAGTTATTTGGAAGATATTGGTGAAGAAAAATCTTGTTATGGAGCTTGTTAAAAAATGGTAAAATGTAGGGGCATAAAAGGGCATTTTTGGAAGAAAAAATCCAAATAAATAGAAAACGAACTCGAAAATTTTTGAAAACTTCCAGAATTCAATATTTTATTATTTTGAAAGTATTCAAAAAATAAAATTAGAATTTGGAGTCCGTTTGTTATTTATTTGCATCCGTGGGGCAAAACGATCATTTCATCCAAGCAACCGAAAAGGGCTTCTTTTGGACTTTCAAAAAATCATACTTGGGCTGGAAAAGAGAAGATCTGGCCTGCCAAGCCCCAAAGGAAGGAGGAATCTTCTGATTTTTCAATCAAATGGCCAAGAATTAAGAGTTAGTTAGAGATTCTTTTTAATCAGGCCATTGTGAATAAGCCACACAGGCCAAGGGAGAGTGTCAACATTATTCTTGAACAGCTGTAATTTTGGACCGCTGATACACATAATGGTGATAATTTCATAATTTTTCACCTTGAATCACTAGCCCTTGGATGGAAGTTGGTTGGAATCAAAATGACAACATCCTACGGGAGGAGATAGGGAAAATTCTGCCATCACATAGTTGGAGCAGATTTTTTATTTTTTGGACTTCATTTTTCTGATTTCTCTTAGTTTTTCTTAGTTTTTTCTCTCCTTGGTTGAAAGCAAAAAGAAAAAATTTAGAAAAGAAAGGAAAGTTTGAAGAGATAAAGCTTGAAATATAGCTTATTGAGGTTGCTTTTAGCACCAACTCTTGCACTTTCTTGATTTTCCATTCTTGTTTTTGCTATTTTGATTATTATTTGGTGAGTTTTCTCTTTAAAATAAGTGTTTTTTTTATGTTCTTCTTAAGTTCTTTCTTCATCTCTTTCTTAAATATTTTTTACAAATTTTTTTCATATTTTTCTTTATTAGCCGAATGGCCTTGTAACAACCGAGGTTACGTATAATCATGTAAAGTTAAATTCCAAAAATTTTAAGGACAAACTTGGAAATTTGTAAGAAGTTATAAGTGAAGGGAATAAAAGGAGAAAGGATCAAATTGAACATATTAAAAAGTTTAGGGGCTTAATGGTTAATTATAAAAAGTTGAGGGACCAATGTGCAATTATACCAAAAATTTAAAAATATCTTTAAGTTCATTAAATCTCTTGAAAACTCTAGAATTTTTCATCCTATTATCCAAGTAGCAGCCGGCTCCCATCCTCTCTCTCTCTCAAAATTCTCTTCAAACAACTCCACCAAAATCTCAACAATAATTACATCCAAGGTTAGTTTCTTGATAAATTCTTCCTTTTCTTTAGATATTCTACTTGAGCATGCTAAGATCTTAGCTCCATAAACATGTTAAGGTTTGAAATACATCTATTAAGTATGAATTTAACTAAACTTGGTAAGAATTAAAAGGATTTGAAAGCATGAACAAGAAAATGGGAAGAAAAAGCAAAACAGGGGAAGTTGAGCATGCTTGCTGTTCGGATATTCTGGGTTTGGCACATCAGGGTTTGTATTTTTTTTTTTTGATATTTTTCCTAGAAACTAAACTTCAATATGAGAATTTTGGTTTTTGAATCATCCAAAACCAATAAGCGGTTAAAAATATAAAATTCGGTGAAGTTGGCTGTTCTATGTTGACCCCTGTTTCAGCATAGTTTCGGGATTTATCAAATTTGATCAAAATTCTGTTCTAATTGTATAAGTTAGTTATTTTCTTCATAAATTAGACATATTGGTTGAAATAAACCAATTGGAATCACTTCAAAATTCCTTATGAAACTCAAGTTATGATTTTCTAATCTAACTTGATATTAAGGAATTTATTGCTTAAGAGAAATATAGTACTAAAGGATGGTTATGGATTATGAAAATCTCTAAGGTATGGAATACTAGAAAGGAATTTGATAAGGACATGAATATGGAGTTGAATTATGGAGAAAATGATTATGGAAATGATATTAAAAATTAAGGATATGTTGTTTTGAGTATGAGAAATTAGTATTGACTATGGGGTAGATTAATGGGACTTAAGTTGCATTCATAATTGTGTAATGCTTTGAGCGTGTATAGATACTAATTATTGTTAATCTCTAGGCCACGTAGATCCGACGTCACCTATGGATCCCGAAGTTTCAGATCGAGGTGTACAGTGAGATCATCTCAAGGATAGTGAGTAGACGACAACTATTGTTATTTGAAACTTCTTTAATTATAATTATAATTTTTAGCATGATATTTATTTTACGAATTAAAGGTATATCCGATATATAATCATATGAATTGATTTGTTACTAAAGTACATTTATTTAAAGAAATATTATATCAAGTAAGTTGGTTGATTTATGAAATATGATTATACATAGAATTTGACATACATGGTTTTAGCTCCACCTGACTTAATGTATGAGATTATTCCCTTGATCGGAAAACAGGAGCTGCGTGCTACCCCTTTGTGGCTGGAGCCACCTCCAGAGTCCCAATTCCATGATATCTGACTGGGGTATGGGAGTTGCGTTCTACGCCTTTGTGGTGGGAGCCACCTCCAGAGTCCCTATCCCGTTATATTTGCCTTTTGGGGGCACATCATAGCGACAAATATGCCTTTGGGGCGTCCTATGGTGGTATTGGCCTTTGGGGCCGGCTACTAGTATGCCTACATGGATATTACCTAGTTATTTCATGGATGTACTCTTGTGCATGACAGAAAGTTGGAGCCCAATTATACGAAACTTGATTTACTTTACAAATTTTATACATTTATTTAGTATTATAATACTGATATATATTTGAAAACTTCGCTACATCTTCGAATTATTCATTATGGTTTTACTATTACTTATTTTGAAAACGTCTATTATGTTTTAAAGGATTATAATCATAGTTTTCAAATGTTTTAAAAGTTGTTTACTCACTGAGATATTCATATATCTCACCTTTTCATATTCTCATTTTCAGGTGACAGTTAGGTGTCGGGATTGCAACCTTCCTCTATTCTCTGCTTCAAATAGTATTTTAACATGGTGGGCATCATACTAAAAATTTATTGAAGTCTTGATCTTTTCATGTTTTTATCTAGTAAACCTTGCTGAGATAAGTTTACTTTTGGATATATATTATATATATTTGAAGATATGAGACAATAGATCTGTATGTTTTGACTTGAGCATAAATTGATCATGGATAAAATTTTTGAATATGATGAATATATGTGATAATTGTATTGAGAAATATTGCTGGTTGAGGATATGAATTGAGTGTTATTTGCAGGAGGGTTATAGTTGAGATAGAAAGGAAACTCTGCCAGATTTTAGGTAGATTATCCGGACAGGGTGTTACAATTTGGTATCAGAGCAAGGTTATAGGTCTTGTAGACTTAGGAACTATTTGTTGAAGTATTAAAATATTGTCACTTGTGTAGGAAATCAGACACGATGCCACCACGTTGAAGAGGAAGGCCTAGAATCAATCCCCTATCCCAAAATAGGGATAGGAATAGAAATGAGAATATTGATGAGCAAATTGGAGAACAAGCTTCAGCTGCTGGTTCATCTTCTGTTGCTGCACCCTCAGCAGCACCCCCAGCAGCTGATCTTAATTTAGCTGAGGCAGTTGCGGCCTTGGCAAGAGTAATTCCCGCTTTGACTACCCTGCTGAAAAGGGGATAGTTGATTACTGTAAAGATTTGAAGAATATGGGTTGCAAAATTTTCACGGGGTCTTTGGAATCAGATTTAGCCTGGTCATGGCTACAAAAAATTGAGACTACTTCCATTACTCTTCAGATTCCCGAGCCTATGAGGTTACCATGTGCGGTGCAATTTTTGGAGGATCATGCACACACATGGTGGAAAACTACAGTGCAAAGGTATGCTGGACATCCTGCCATAACCTGGGCTAACTTTCGAAGAGAGTTTGAAGAAAAATACTATTCTCGGGCCTTGCGGGAAGAGAAATGGAGTGAGTTTATGAATTTAAAACAGGGTAGTATGTCAGTAGCAGAGTATGAGCAAAAATTTAGCGAACTATCAGAATTTTCTCCATCAGTAGTAGCCAACGATGTTGACAGATGCAAGAAATTCCAAGATGGGCTACCTGTTAGTATTCGAGATAGGTTGACGACCCTGGATACAGACGACTTTAATAAATGGATCAACATGGCAATCAAAGCTGAACAAAATCTGAAAGAAATGAAAGATAGAGAAGAGAAGTTCAAAAAAATAAAAGAGCAGTCCTCCAGTGAGGACGTGAGGCCTACGAAAGGTTATGTAGAAAGCAGTGTCAGTGGTTACAAACCCTCGCGATTTCAAGAGGGATTAGATAGAAAACCTATTATTGGTTCTTCTAGCAGATTTATCATCGAACCTCAAAAGCAGACTAGATCGCTACCTGAAAGGTCAGGAGGACCTCGTACATTGACTCATCCTCAGTGTCCCCATTGTGGGAGAAATTGCCCTGGTGAATGTTGGAGACTACAGGGTGTATGTTTTTACTGCAAAGAACTGGGACACATGAAACAAGATTGTCCTAAGCTGGAGAACAAGGGAGTTACTAGTCAGTTATCAGTGGGTCAAAAGGAAAGGACCCAACCTACTGCTGCACCTCAGCTGACAACAGTTAGAGATAGAATTGGGGCACAATCTTAAGTTGGTTCATCTACTGGCCCTCGACAGAGTGGACAGCCTGGTAGACCTCGGATTGATGCCAAAATTTATGCTATGACCCAACAAATGGCTTAGGCTACTCCTGAAGTGGTTACATGTACTCTTCCAATTTCTAAGGTAAAAGCTAGGATCTTAACAGATCCGGGTGCAACTCATTCTTTTGTTGCTAATTCATATGTCATGCATTTTGGTAGAGAGTCTAGGAGGTTAGACATGCCTATGGTCGTCAGTACCCTAGTGGGAGAAACTTTGAAAGTTGATGTGGTTTATCCGGATTATACCGTTATGGTTTAGGAGCATGAATTACTAGTTAATATGTTTCCATTAGGAATGTATGATTTTGATGTGATTTTGGGAATGGATTGATTGTCTAAACACAATGCAGTGATAGATTGTTTTTCCAAAACTGTGACTTTTAAAAAATCGGGAGACTTGGAGTTTACCTTTCAAGGAGAAACGAAAGTTTTACCTTCTTACCTTATCTCTAAGATGACAGCCAATAGATACTTGCAGAAAGGGTATTCTGCTTACCTTGCTTATGTGATTAACAAGGACATACATGAGGCAAAGTTGGAAACTATACATGTGGTCAAAGAGTTTCCTGAGATCTTCCGTGAAGAATTGGTCAGTTGACCTCCTAACAGGGAATTGGAGTTTACTATCGACTTAATCCCTGGCAGTACTCCTATTTCTCAGGTACCCTATAGAATGGCACCTTCGAAGCTAAAGGAATTGAAAGTGCAGTTGCAAGACCTAGTTGACAGAGGTTTCATTCGGCCTAGTAATTCACCGTGGAGAGCAACCGATTGAGATTTTGGATAGAAAGGACCAAGTTCTAAGGACTAAGACTATTCCATTAGTGAAAGTTCTTTGGAGGAATCATTCATATGAAGAAGCTACATGGGAAAGGGAGGAAGATATGCGGACTCAATATCCTCACTTGTTCAATCAAGTTGGTAAGTAAATTTCGAGGACGAAATTTTTCTAAGGGGGGGTAAGTTGTAACAACCAAGGTGACATATAATCATGTAAAGTTAAATTCCGAAAATTTTAAGGACAAACTTGGAAATTTGTAAGAAGTTATAAGTTAAGGGAATAAAAGAAGAAAGGATCAAATTGAACATATTAAAAAGTTTATGGGCTTAATGGTTATTTATAAAAAGTTGAGGCAATGTGCAATTATACCAAAAAATTAAAAATATCTTTAAGTTCATTAAATCTCTTAAAAACTCTAGAATTTTTCATCCTATTATCCAAGTAGCAGCCGGCTCCATCCACTCTCTCTCTCAAAATTCTCTTCAAACAACTCCACCAAAATCTCAACAATAATTACATCCAAGGTTAGTTTCTTGATAAATTCTTCCTTTTCTTTAGATATTCTACTTGAGCATGCTAAGATCTTAGCTCCATAAACATGTTAAGGTCTGAAATCCATCTATTAAGTATGAATTTTACTCAACTTGGTAAGAATTAAAAGGATTTGAAATCATGAACAAGAAAATGGGAAGAAAAAGCAAAACAGGGGAAGTTGAGCGTGCTTGCTGTTCGGATTTTCTGGGTTCGGCACATCAGGGTTTGTATTTTTTTGATATTTTTCCTGGAAACTAGACTTCAATATGAGAATTTTGGTTTTTAAATCACCCAAAACCGATAAGCGGTTAAAAATATAAAATTTGGTGAAGTTGGCTGTTCTGTGTTGACCCCTGTTTCAGCATTGTTTCGGGATTTATTAAATTTGATAAAACTTTTGTTCTAATTGTATAAGTTAGTTATTTTTTTCATAAATTAGACATATTGGTTGAAATAAACCAATTGGAATCACTTCAAAATTCCTTACCAAACTCAAGTTATGATTTTCTAATCTAACATGATATTAAGGAATTTATTGCTTAAGAGAAATATAGTACTAAAGGATGGTTATGGATTATGAAAATCTCTAAGGCATGGAATACTAGAAATGAATTTGATAAGGACATGAATATGGAGTTGAATTATGGAGAAAATGATTATGGAAATCATATTAAAAATTAAGGATATGTTGTTTTGAGTATGAGAAATTAGTATTGACTATGGGGTAGATTAATGGGACTTAAGTTGCATTCATAATTGTGTAATGCTTTGAGCGTGTGTAAATACTAATTATTGTTAATCTCTAGGCCATGTAGATCCGACGTCACCTGTGTATCCCAAAGTTTCAGATCGAGGTGTATAGTGAGATCATCTGAAGGATAGTGAGTAGACGACAACTATAGTTATTTGAAACCTATTTAATTATAATTATAATTTTTTAGCATGATATTTATTTTACGTATTAAAGGTATATCCGATATATAATCATATGAATTGATTTGTTATTAAAGTACATTTATTTCAAGAAATATTATATCAAGTAAGTTGGTTGATTTATGAAATATGATTATACATAGAATTTGACATATGGTTTTGGCTCCACCTGACTTAATGTATGAGATTATTCCCTTGACCGGAATACCAGAGCTGCGTGCTACGCCTTTGTGGCGGGAGCCACCTCCAGAGTCCCAATTCCGTGATATTAGCTAGGGGTATGGGAGCTGCGTGCTACGCGTTTGTGGTGGGAGCCACCTCCAGAGTCACTATCCTGTTATATTTGGCTTTTGGGGGCACATCATAGCGACACATATGCCTTTGGGGCGTCCTATGGTGGTATTGGCCTTTGGGGCCGGCTACTAGTCCTACATGGATATTACCTGGTTATTTCATGGATGTACTCTTGTGCATGACAGAAAGTTGGAGCCCAATTATACGAAACTTGATTTACTTTACAGATTTTATACATTGATTTAGTATTATAATACTGATATATATTTGAAAACTTCGCTACATCTTCGAATTATTCATTATGGTTTTACTATTATTTATTTTGAAAACGTCTATTATGTTTTAAAGGATTATAATCATAGTTTTCAAATGTTTTAAGAGTTGTTTACTCACTAAGATATTCATATATCTCACCTTTTCATATTCTCATTTTCAGGTGACAGTTAGGTGTCGGGATTGCAACCTTTCTATATTCTCTGCTTTAAATAGTATTTTGACGTGGTAGGCATTATACTAAAAGTTTATAGATGTCTTGGTCTTTTGATGTTTTTATCTAGTAAACCTTGCTGAGATAGGTTTACTTTTGGATATATATTATATATATTTGAAGATATGAGACAATAGATCAGTATGTTTTGACTTGAGCATAAATTGATCATGGATAAATTTTTTGAATATGATGGATATATGTGATAATAGTATTGAGAAATATTGCTGGTTGACGATATGAATTGAGTGTTATTTGCAGGAGGGTTATAGTTGTGATAGAAAGGAAACTCTGCCGAATTTTAGGTAGATTATCCGGACAGGGTGTTGCAGGGCTACATTTTTTTATTGTGGTTGCTCTTTTTGCTTTAATTTATCATGTTATTTATGTTATTTTCTTTAATTTTGATGCTTTAAATATTTTCCTTCTTTATATACTTGAAGCATGTTTTAATTTGGTTGCTTGTTGGTTGTCATTTATGAGTTTAAATATCATGTTCTTGCATTTTTAATTTTCTGTTTTCATAATGTTTAAATTTGTTGATGTTTTATATTTAGTATATCAAGTGTTTGTGAAAATGCTTGTTTGGTTTTAGTATTTCTACTTTGTGTTTGCATGATTTGAGTGTTATATTTTAGTTGAGCATGTTAGTATATCAAGTATTTGTGAAAATGCCATGCTTGTTGGAGCTTGAGGCCATTCGGCTACTCCATGTGTTTTACTTTGTATGTGCATTTTTGCCATGTTATTTGGTAGGTTTTGCATTTTCATGACATTTGATTGAGTATTTAGTTTAAGTATACCAAGTGTTTGTGAAAATGCCATGCTTGTTGGAGCTTGAGGCCATTCGGCTACTCCATGTGTTTTGCATTGTGTGTTGCATTTTTGCTATGTTAGTTGATAGGTTGGCATTTGCATGATATTTGGCTGAGTTTTTGGTTTAAGCATGCTTTGTGTTTGTGTTATTGCCATGCATATTTTAGATGTTAGGTTAGGTTTATTTTGCCATGCATGTTCATGCATTTTAGACCTAGGTTGCATTAAATGCGATGCAAGTTCATTTAGGTCTAGGTCACTATATTGATGCCATGCATTTTTTTCATGACATTTAGGTTTAAACTCATGCATTTCATGCATCATATTTGCTATATTTTTCATGCATTTCATATCCATGCCACTTGACTAATGAGTTAGGCCAATTAATGGTTCAAAGTCATGCTCTCTTGAGCACACTTGTGGAAAATTAAGGTTTGTCAGATTGATTATTCTACCTTTGTGATTTTTTTTTACTTAGCCAATTTTTATCTAACTTTTAAAAAGTCCTAGCTACTGTTTGTGAGTCTTAAATATTTTTACTTTGATTTTTAAATGATTTTATCAAAGGCAAAAATGTATTTTTGCAAAACAGTTTTTTTTTCACCTAGTACTCGTACTTTTTGGATTTGTTTGGGCATTCATATTTAATCAGAAAATTAAAATGATTTTTCCGTTGTATTTTTACATATCCTGAGTCTCCAGTAATTTTTTCAGAATGTTTTGAATTTTTAAAAATAGGGTAAAAATTCGTGGCTTAAAACTGGACAGTGGAGTCAGAATTGAATTTAAAGAAAAATCATTTTTCTGTTTTGGTTATGTTACTTAGAGGGAGCTGATTAGGAAGTTTAGCTACTGACTTAGGGTAGTTTCTAAGCCTTTTTAAACTCTAAAAATTATTTTTTAAGTCTCGGGTTAAGGGTAGTCAAGTCCAGGATTTTAAACTTAGGAAATTAGAGCCATTTAAAAAAAAGGTTTAACCCAGTTTTTTTTTTTAACCTAAGCTTTTCCAAATTGTTTTCAAACAATCAAAAAGTGTTTTGGTTTTAGAATATTTAATTTGACATATTTTCCTAAGGTAGCCGGATATCTTTTTAGATATACGGATTTCCTTAATTAAAGGAAAAAAATACATTTTCATGCATTGCATTTTCCATATTCATGCATTATATAAATATGTGATTTTTGCTATGATAATTTCTATGATATTGTTATGAATTTGAGTTATGTTATATTGTTGATTATATGATTTGTAATATTTCATGATATCCTATGCTTTTTATTTAATTATTTTTTGTTATATTATTTAGCATATACTATGTTCATGCATTATTATTTTCATTTCTATTTCCATGCATATTATATGATAGCATTATTTTATATTCCATGTCATTTAAATTATATGCCATATCATTCATATTTTCCATGTCATTCAAATTATTTCATTTCATATAGAATATATTATGTTACCTAGGTCATTTCATTTAGAATATGTCATATAACTTAGGACATTTCATTTCATTTAGAATATGATAAGGCATTTAAATTATATCATATCATTTAGTATGCATTATATTATTTAGATTATGCCATGCTATTTTATTTATATCATGCATATACATATTCATATCTTTTAAAATATTTTCAAAAGGATAATGATTTTTCAATAAAAAATAAAGATATTCCCGGGTTAAAATAATTCATGAGTTCTCTACCGAGTTTGCTGGAGGGAATATCATCAATTATCATTAATAAAGGAATATCTTTCTTTAAAAAAAAAAGAGAATGATTCGGAAAGTTTTCCAAAACTAATAAAAATTTCTATATTTTGCCACGTTTGTTAGGGAATATAGGAAAATTTTGAATTTATAAATTTCAAATCATTTTGAATTAAAAAATGGATTATTTTTCTTTAAATTGGGAATTAATTTGAAATATTAAATTTAAAACCAATTTTTTATCGAGATTTGAGATAACATACGATTAATAAGGTACCGTTTTATACGGGCGTTGTGGGGGTACTAATCCTTCTCCGCACGTAACCGAGTCTCGAACCCGTTTCTTTGATTTCTCTGGTTTAAACACAGACTTGAAATTGGTTTTAAAAAATGTTTTAATTAATTTTTAAAACATTTTTAAAACCAATTTCAATAGGTGGCCGATCACACCTAGCTAAAAAAGATTGGTGGCGACTCGATGTCTTTTTTTTAAGGTCATTTTCAAAACCTTTATTTTTTTTAGAGGAATTAAGTCGACTTTTCCTCTTTTTTTAATGTCACGCTTAACGAATAATAAAGTCTTGCGATGAGACTTGTTATTTTTTAGGTTGCTACACTTCGCTTAACTTTGCCTCTAACACTATGCGGTCAAGTTTGAAAGCATCCGGACAACATAGCATTAGTTGAGTAAGACCCAACTTCATAACTCAAACATAGTCATACAGTAGTTTGACCTTGAGTGACTCAACAAGCCTCCTAGTGGAAGAACTCTGGTTATCTTGTTATGATGATGGAAGGCAACCTTATCATGCCAAACATGTGACTCAATATTGTAAAGAGGGATTTTCCTTTTTCTTTTAAGTCTCATCATAATAAACATTCATAGCATTTATAATATTGCATAAAAAAAATCTATAACATGCTTTCAACTTGGATGATTATGGACTTTTCTAATCTACTTTCCTTGAGCCATCGAAGGAAATTAGTTGGTCAAATTCCTAGGTGATTACATACATAGTCTTCAAAGCTTTCTTGTAATCTCCTTAACTTTATGGATCCTTTCTTCATCTTCAAGTTACAAAAATTATTCCTAACTAATCCTAGTTTTACACTTTGATGTAACTGATTACATTTGTAATAAAGAAACTTCAAGTCACATTTGAGGGGACTTAGGTGAGAAAAAAAAATTTACAACTCAAAAAAATGAGAGATAAGGCAGGGCACACAGTCCTTATTTAATTTAATAAAAACCATAAAATTAAATTCAACCGTCCACAATCATATTGGGTCTAAGTCCATAATCATCCCATACATTCACAAACAATTTATAAACATATAAATCATGCTTTAATCTCTAATTACCGTAATTGATTATATTGATCCATAATTTAATTCAAAGAAAATAATAAACATTTATTCTAATCTCATTAGAATAAATCCCAATCCAATTAGGATTATTTCCTTTAATTAAATTATTATCCAATTAAATAATTTAATTGAATATTCATGTAAATTCTTATTTTGATGATTTAATTAATTTAATAATATTACCATAATTACTAATGTTAGTTTTGTATCTCAACTAGGATACTACAAGATTAGTAACTTAATATTGCTAAAAACTCATAAGCTATGAGAATCTGATAGAAGAGAAAAACCCTAGCAAGGGAGGCACAGCCCATGTATAGTGTGAGTAGCCGCCGACCCCTACCTCCCTAAGGCTGTCTATCCGCTTTTCACACCTTCAAATTTTTCAATGCAAAATAAGTTTTATGATTTTTCAGGCTTGACAAGAACAATTCTAAGATATTTTAAATCCTAAAAATCATTAAAACATGCATTAAAAATCAGCCAAGAAAAAACTACAAGTTTTTCTCACTAAAATCACCAAATTTGCGCAAAGTAGGCTTAACAGTTTGCAATCGCTGCCAAACTTTTGCCAGTTGCATTAATCAGTTTAGAACAATTTTAAACCAATTAATCAACAAAAATTCACCATGATTAACTACTCCCTTCACCGAAACACTACAAGTGAAAATTCTCACAATTTCGGTTAGTGACAATCGGATCAAAATAACTCAAAGAACAAAACATTTTTGTTGAAGGTAACTATAGACACCTAATTTTGTCCGACCACTAAAACAGGTATGTTTTCTTCCTAAATTGATGTTTCAGAATGTAACAATACTTTTTTCATCCTGTAGGTGGTACTCTGAGACTTAGTCTAAGAAGGCGAGCATAAAAAGTCAAACTTGTAAAAGTCAACCTCGAAAAGTCAACTACCAAAAAAGTCAACCCACTTTCAAAATCAAGATTTCAAGTTCAATTGAAAAATGGCAAAAGAATTTTGATAATTCGAGGTCTACATCGAAAGATAAGGAGTTCAGAAGTTGGGTTACGGACATTCAATAGAAAGAAAACCCTAGTTCGGGAAATTTGGGAAAAAGTGCTTAAATGATCAAATTGGTCGAAATTGAAGGTTCCAAATGAAATATAAGCACTGACTACGAGTAATGGAAAAGCTACTTGGAAGAGAAACTGAAAGAAAAGTCAATCCGAAAGAAAACCGAGAATTAAGGATTTGGGTGGATTTCGATGAAATTTGGAAGAATTACAGAAATGGCCCGATTCGGTAAGACTAAAGGCCCTAATTGATGAGAAGTGATTACAAGGATAGCCCAAGGCTCAGTTTGAAGAAAATCTGAAAATTGGACTTGTTTTGAGCAAAACCGGGTTTCGGAGGCAAAAGGGTAAAATTGGAAAATTTGGGAAAAATAGCAAATGAACTTCAAAAATTCTGAAAAATTTTAGTCTCATTCTTAAATCATTTCAAAGTTATTGGTGAAAGAAAATCCGGATTTGGAGTTCGTTTGCAAAATGGCCAAATCTCGGGCCCCTTATGTAGAAATTCAAGAAGATGAATCCCGAAAAAATAGCAAATGAACCTCAAAAATTTTGAAAATTTTCAGATCTCATTCTTAAATTATTTGAAAGAGATTTACAAAAGAAAATCCAGATTCGGAGTTTGTTTGCAAAATGGCCAAATCCCGGCCCACTTTGTAGTAATTCAAGCAGATAAATCCTGAAAAAATACCAAATGAGTTCCAAAAATTATGAAAACTTCCAGATCATACTTTTAAATTATTTGGAAGATATTGGTGAAAAAAATATGGATTTGGAGAGCACAAAAGGGCAATTTTGGAAAAAAATCCAAATAAATAGCAAATGGGCTTGGAAAATTTTGAAAACCTCCAGAATTCAAATTTTATTATTTTAAAAGTATTAAAAAAATAAAATTTGAATTTGGAGTCTGTTTGCTATTTATTTATGTTTGGGGTGCAAAAAGGTCATTTTTCCCAAGAACTGATCACTCATTGACTGAAAAATCTGATGACAAATCATATCCTTTGTACTAGGGGTGAGTTTGGTTCGGTTCGGGTCGGTTATTTCAGGTTTTACAAACCGATCCGAGGAATTCAGTTTTTCCAAATGGGTAACCGAAACCACACCGTAATAGCCAAAAGATCGGTTATAACCGAACCGTTGTATCTCGGTTCGGTTATCGCTTTTCCATATTTTTTTGGGCTTTTGGGCTTTTGAACTTTTGGGCTTTATTACATGCTATTTTAACAGGTTATTTATGCCTAACATGCTATTTCCACAATCAAAGTATCTTAGTTTTTAAATTTTTTAAAAATTATCTTTTTTTTTTAGTATTTTTAATTTCTTTTTTCACTAATTTAAAAATAAAATATTTATTTTTATATTATAAAAATAAAAAATAATTAAAAAATCAATTAAAAAATAGAATTCGGTTTGGTTAATTGCGGTTTTTGGACTTATGAATCGAAAACCGAACCGAACCGAATAAACCGAACTAATAACCGAACCGAATTTTAACAGAATTAAAAAAACCGAACCGAAATCGAACCGAACACTACGGTTTGGATCGGTTTTCGGTTTTCTCGGTTTTTTTGCTCAGCCCTACTTTGTACCAGATGGAATTTGATTCTCATTTTCTAGCTAGGATTAATTCATTGAAAAATCTAATGACAAATCCCATCCTTTGTACCGGATGGAATATGATTCTCATTTTCTGGCCAGAGTTAATTCACTAAAAAATTGATCACTCATTCACTGAAAATTTTTATAATACGAATTTTTAAATTTTTTAAAAAGTTAAATAAAAAAATTATATCCTAAGGGTGGACAAATATTCATGCATTGATCCCATCCTTTGCACCCCTAGTACAAGGGCTTTTCTTGCCTTTTAAAAAAATGATGCATGGGCTAGAATTTGGGGGGTCAGCCGGCTAAGGCCTAAGGGTGGACAAATATTTTCTATTTTTAATCAAAAGGCCAACAATGAAGAGGAAGGTAGTTATTTTTTTTATCAAGCCTTTGCAATTAAGCCCCATGGATCAATGCATGAAGAGGGAGAATGTCAACATAATGGCTTAAGATTCTTGAACATCTGTAATTGTGGATAGCTGATTGCCTAATCTAAGGGTGATAATTTCATAGTTTAAACATTTTTGATCAATAGCCTTTGGATCAAAATTGGTTGAAGAAAAGATGACAACATCCTAGCAAGAGAAGGGCTATTCGGCCACTACTAGAGGGGGTCTCTCTCTTTTCATTTTCAGCTATTCACTCTTTATTTCACTCTTGTTTTGGCTGATTTTCTCTCCATTGTTGAAAGGCAAAAAGAAAAGTTTAGAAAAGAAAAGAAAGAAGAGAAAAAGCTTGCAATATAGCTTCTAGAGGTTGCTTCAAGCACCATACTCTTGCACTTTCTTTGATTTTTCCATTCTGATTTGCTGTTTTGATTACTATTTTGGTGATTTTCTTTTTAAAATAAGTGTTTTTAATATTCTTCTTCAAGTTGTTCTATATACTTCCTTGGAAAAAGCTTTGAGAAATTTTTTTTTCTTTTGTTTTTGGGGTGGCCGAATGGCTTTTTTTTTTCTTTCGTGCAGTTGCTGTTTGCATTGTTTATTTCATGTTATTCTTGATATTTAACAAGTTTTGATGCTTTAAATCTTCTTCTAATACATAAACATGAAGCTTGTTTTAATTTATTTGCTTGCTTGTTTCCATTTTTGAGTCTATTATCTTGTTATCATGTTTATTTTACTTGACTTGCATTTTTTATTTTTTGTTTTTAAGATGTTTAAGTTTGTTTATGTTTTACATTTTGTAGTGTTTGTGAAAACTTTATATTTGCATGATTTGAGTGTTATTTTTTAGCTATGCATATTAGTATATTAAGTGTTTGTGAAAATGCCATGCTCATTTTTATGGGACCATTCGGCCACCCCTCATATTTTATGCTTTGCATGTGCATTTTCATCATGCTAGTTGATAGGTTTGCCTTTTCTTGATATTTGGTTGTGTATTTTATTTAAGCATGCTATATGTTTGTGTAATTGCCATGCATTCTTTAGGTTTAGGATTGGTTTGCTTTAGGGTTTAGGGGTTTAGGGTTGCATTAAATGCCATGCATTTTAGACCTAGGTTGCATTAAATGCCATGCAAGTTCATTTAGGTCTAGGTCATTTTATTGATGCCATGCATTTTACATGTCATTTAGGTTTAAATCATGCATTTCATGCAACATATTTTTTGTATTTTCATGCATTTCATGTCATTGCCACATGATTTATGACTTAGGCCAATCAATGATTCAAAGTCATGCTCATTTTGAGCATACTTGTGGAAAATTAAAGAGTTGTCAAATTGATTATTCTATCTTTGTGATTTTTTTTACTTAGCCAATTTTTGCCTAACTTTTCAAAAGTGTTAGCTACTGTTTGTGAGTCTTTAGGAGAGTCTCTAACATTTTTATTTTGATTTTTCAATGATATTATCAAAGTCAAAAAAATGTGTTTTGGTAAAACAGATTTTTCACCCAGTACTCGTACTTTCTCGATTTTTTTGGGTAGTCATCTTTAATCAGAAAGTTAAGCTAATTTGTCTTGTGGAGTTTTACATGTCCCGAGTCTCCAGTATTTTGTTTATATTTTTTTGAATTTTTAAAAATAGGTTAAAAAATCTTGATTTAAAACTGGACAATAGAGGTAGAATTGAATTTGAAGAAAAATCATTTTCCTGTTGTGGTTAAGTTACTTAGAGGGGGCTAATTAGGAAGTTTAGCTACTGACTTAGGGTAATTTCTAAGCCTTTTTAAATTCTAAAAATGATTTTTTAAATCTCGGGTTAAGGTGGTCAAGTCCGGGATTTTAAGCTTAGGAAATTAGAGTCATTTAAAAAGGGTTTAGCTAAGTTTTTATTTTTTATCTAAGCTTTTCGAAATTGTTTTCAAAGTATTTTGGTTTAAATTTTAAAGTTTTTATTTATATTTTTAATCTAAGTTTTTTTTTTTTTTTAATCTAAGTTTTTACAATCACAAAGTATTTTGGTTTTAGAATATTTAATTTGATATATTTTCCTAAGGTACCCTGATATTTTTTTAGATATACGGATTTTCTTAGTTAAAGGAAAAAATACATTCTCATGCATTGCATTTTACATATTCATGCATACTATATAATATGTGATTTTTGCTATGTTAATTTTCATGATGGTGTTATTGTCTTTGATTTAAATTTTTGATATTATATTAATTGTTATATGGTTTTGAATATTTCATGATATTCTATGCTTTTTATTTAGTTATTTTTGTCATATTATTTAGCATATACTATGTTCATGCATTATTATTTTTATTTTTCTTTTCTTGCATATTATATGTTAGCATTATTTTATATTTCATGTCATTTCATATCATTTAGATTATATGCCATATCATTTATATTTGCCATGTCATCTAAATCATTTTATTCCATTTAGGATATTTCATTTCGTATAGAATATATTATGTTACCTAGGTCATTTCATTTCATTTAGAACATGTTATATTTGATTTCATTTAGAATATATCATGTTACTTAGGATATTTCATTTCATATAGAATATATTATGTTACCTAGGTCATTTCATTTCATTTAGAATATATCATATGACTTAGGATATTTCATTTTATTTAGAATATGCTATGGCATTTAAATTATATCATACCATTTAGGTTGCATTATATTATGTAGACTTTGCTATGTCATTTTATTTATGTCACACTTATTCATATTTTTTAAAATATTTTGAAAAAGGTAATGATTTTCAGTAAAGTAAAGATATTCTCGAGTTAAAATAATTCATGAGTTCTCTGTCGGGTTTGCTGGTGAGGATATCATCAATTATCATTAATAACGGAATATCTTCTTTAAAACGAGAATGATTCGAAAAATTTTTCAAACTAATAAAAATTTCTATATTTTGTCACGTTTGTAGGGGAATATAGAAAAATTTTGAATTTACAAATTTCGGATGATTTTCAATTAAAAATGGAATTATTTTTCTTTAAATTGGGAATTAACTTGAAATACTAAATTAAAAATTGACTTTTTACCGAGACTTGAGATAACACATGATTAATAAGGTACCGCTTTATACGGGCGTTGCGGGGGTGCTAATCCTTCCCCACACGTAACCGAGTCTCGAACCTGCTTCTTTGATTTCTTTGGTTTAAAACGCAGACTTGAAATTGGTTTTAAAAAAATATTTTAATTAATTTTAAAATATTTTATAAAACCGGTTTTAATAGGTGGCCGATCACACCTAGCCAAAAATGATTGGTGGCGACTCTATGTCTTTTTCAAGGTTATTTTCAAAACCTTTGTATTTCTAGAGGAATTAAGTTGACTTTTCCTCGTTTTTTTTAATGTCACGCTTAACGAATAATAAAGTCTTATGATGAGGCTTGTTATTTTTTTAGGTGCGACAGCTTGGCGACTCCGCTGGGGATCTTTAGAGTGTCAGGCCTTGAATTAGTCGTGTGTTATCAAAGTCTCGATTTTGTTGGTTTAATTGGTATTTAATTTTAATTCCCACATTTAAAAAAAATAAGGATAATTTCAAAAATAATAAAATGTTTTTAAATATGTCCATATTCATGTGCATACATATTATAATTTTTCTCTGGTTATTTTGGTGCATATATTCATTTATTGATTAATTGATGACTTATTTTGTTTAATCTTGTTGGGGCATTTAGAATAAGGGATGTAGAATAGGTGGTGAAAGGTTTGTTATTCCTCCTCACACACTACACGTGCATTTTCATATCATGAGCCCTATACCCGGGTTTCGTCCTTTTAGGTGAGAGCAAAGTAACTAAGCCTTCGTTATTAACAATCCGCATGTGCTTTTGAAACACTTTCGGAGTACTAAATTACCTAAGACTTCGTGATTAACAATCCGCATGGGCTAGGGAAATAGACTCTAACGAATTGAACCCGCTTTTATCGGGGTGCCTTACTAGCCTTCACCGACGACAGTGAGGAACAATTCGAGGCTTTTAGAACTAATTCACCTTCATATAGTAAACCTAGGCAAAGCCATGCCGGATTTCCAATTAGATATCCCGAAGTTAAGAACACATGGAGGAATATTTCCAATCCTTTTACCTTCTATTCTATTTTCGGAATAAGTTTATTTTTGAAAATCGGACAATGATGAACGTACATAATAATGCCCGTAATAAGTGTTGGTGTGTCGTCCCAAGAGTGTTATAATGCCAAAATTTTATTGGCGTCCTCAAGGATAATTATTGTTTTGAATTATATGTTTTTGTATTATTCGAATTTATTCCCGTTACTAATTCATTTTCTTTTTCTTTTTGTTGTTGGTTTTTGTTTTTTGTTTGCATTCTTGTCATCAATTTTTTTTGCACATGGAAGGTTATTGGTCTCAGGATAATATTCAACCAAAAGGGCTTCCATGGAGGGTCAAAATGTCTCAATGGTCGAGAAGCATTTAGAGGTTAGGAAACAGTTCGA
Organism: Fremontodendron californicum; assembly: GCA_030761205.1. NCBI lineage: Eukaryota > Viridiplantae > Streptophyta > Magnoliopsida > Malvales > Malvaceae > Fremontodendron > Fremontodendron californicum. The sequence goes on from JAULJL010000033.1 coordinate 2,650,619, forward strand.
GAAAGGTCAGCAGGATAATAGGGATTGTTTGAAAATGGGACATGTGTCAATATTGCCAGCCGAGGTTGATCTTACTATCAGGCAAAATGATCTCAAGGAATTGATGGATATATGGAATCAATGGAACATATCAGAAAAAGAAGCCTTCACTCAGACTTATGGGGACATAGCACTATTAGTTCAGGTTAAGGTCAGTGGTGAGGTGATCCGGGCTGTGGTGTAATTCTGGAATCTCACTTATCGATGTTTTACCTTCAACCGAGAGGATATGAATCCAACCATAGAGGAATATTCGACCTTGCTGCATATTGAGAACGTTATTCCTGATCGTATTTATTTGAAGGATACAAAGACGCCGGGTTTCAAGAAAAAAGGTGTCTAAGATTCTGGGAGTGGAAAGAAATTGGGTCGAAAGCCTTGTTGTTCGAAAAGGGGTAGGCTACTGTATATCATGGGATATTTTAAGGACCTTAATCCATAGCCATTCAAGTAAGGAGATAGTTAGGAATATTTTTGCTTTGGCTATCTATGGTTTAGTTATCTTCCCAAAGACATTAGGGTATGTGGATGTGGCAATATTTGATGTTTTTGAGAGGCTTAAGCAGAGGATAAACCCAGCCCCGACAATTATAGCAGAAACAATCCGATTGCTGAATTTCTATAGACGGGAAGAAAAAGGGTGTTTTATAGGTTGTATACAGCTTCTTTACATATGGGTTCAGAACCATTTTTGTAAATAGGAGAATTTCCCTCTTCGCTCATATTGGAAGTCTTTTGCACCAATTGGTGAATTTCTTAAGAGGGATTTGTTTGAAAATAGGAGTGAGGAACAATGGATCAACATATTTTGGAATATCAGGGCTGAGATGATAATTTGGAGAGCTCCATGGATAGCTCCTATGCCGACATTGTACGAGTGCGAAGATAAAGCTTTTGTTCCATTATTGGGAGTATGGGGAAGAGTGAGCTATGCACCACTACTGGTACTAAGACAATCGGAATCCTATCAGTTTACTCCTACGACCCATGACCTTAGTGATTTGGAATTTGCTTAAGGAGAAGACGGATACTCAGGAAAGGTACGTGAGATTGTAGTAGCATGGAAGGAAACTCATCGGGTGGAGGTAGCTAGATATGCCGACATCATCACACCTGATTACCTAGTATGGAGGGAATTTAGGGTTAATGATAGGTTGTTGACATCAGATGAAAAAGAGGTCCAGTTCATGAGTCCACCACCTAAGGAAGCGCCATCAGAGTTAGAAATTGCAAGGGTAGAATTCAAAAAAGAAAAGGCCCAAATGAGTAAAGAAATTTCCCGACTGCAAGAAGAGCTTGAGGTTATGAAAAATAGGGAATCAGCTTGAGAAAGAGAAAAGGGAAAGATCAAGAGAGAAAAGGGATACTGCTAAAAGCGATCTTCAGGAATTACACTTGGAGAACAAAAGGTACCGCTTCGAGCTCAGATTTGAGGGGACCCTCAAGACTTCCAGGGAATGGGAGCAAGAGGTCAAAAACCTGAAGAAGGAGAAGAACTATTGGAAAGAGAGAGCAAAGCACGAGGAAGCCCGAGCCAATAAACTGGAGAAACAAGCTAAGGAAAGCTTGCACGGTGATGCTTCTGCTGACATGTCAAAGGGCCGTGAGCAAGTAGGGGTCAGATTGAAGAGCAAGGCAATGAAAAGAGGACAGTGAAAAAGGTCCAAGATCTGAGGGAGTTACTATAGGACCGGTGTTTTGTAATAGCATTCTTAAATTATGATAGACAGATTATCAGATTGTCTTAAGCAGTGATCTTTTATCTTTGATGTATTTAGTTCCAGGTAATCAATTTAAGACCGTTTGGTTGGAATTATCCTGGGGCCAGTACTTTTAAATGCAATCATCATTCATTTGTTCTTTCCTTATATATTTTGTTTGTTCATTCATTTATTTATATTTATAATCATTCATTCATTTATTCTTTATAGATTATTCATACACTTAGTCATTTATTAATTTGTCCATTCATTTATTCTTTATAATTATTCATTCATATTCATACACTTAGTCATTTACTTATTTGTTCATTCATTAACATTTAGTCATTTATTCATTCATTCATTTTTATAAAATAAAATAAAAAATGTGTTAATAATTTATAATTCATGGTTTTTAAAACTAAAGGTACAATTGGTCGCACTCAGAAAGAATCAAATTTTTGACACCCTTACAATACTCGATCTCAAGCCAGAGCTATGGAGAATGATCAACTTGCTAGAAATGAAAGGATGGAAAGAACTCAAAGGGAGCTGCAGGAACAGTTGGCTAAGTCTCAAGAGGAATCACGGGAACAAATGACCAAACTCATGGAGATGACGAATACCATGATGAGACAGAAATGGCCAAGGGAAAATTCAGTTACAGGAATGGGGGCAATAAACCAGGACGATCGACCAAAGGTGGTACAGAAGAATGGCCAGACATCCCAGCATATGGGAAATGAACTTTCGACTGGGGCAGCATCCTATATTTACATCCAACCAGAGGCTGAAGCACATAATTTTGGTCCTAAAAGGGGTAATATTGGGGTTGATCCAATTGATGTGGATATTCCAGACTTTGAGAAATTGGCTGAAAAGGAAAGGGCAAAGATGACTGAGCTGAAGAGGGTTGAAACGAAAGAATCCCAGAAAAATATCAGCTACTAGAGGAAAAATTGAGAGCAGTTGAAGGAGCGAAGCTATTTGGCAGTCTGGATGCTAAAGAGATGAGTTTAGTGCACGGTCTGGTGATCCTCCAAAATTCAAAGTACCAGACTTTGAAAAATATAACAGAGCTACTAACCCATCAGTGCATCTGACCATGTATTGCCGGAAGATGATCGGACATGATGAAGATGAAAAATTGCTTATCCACTAGTTTCAAGATAGCTTGATAGGGTCCGGAACTCAGTGGTATAACCAGCTTACTCGTACTACGATCTGTTCCTAGATGGATCTAGCCAGAGCTTTCATGGAATAATATAAGCATGTGACGGACATGGTGCCTAACCGTCTAACTCTGCAAAACATGAAAAAGAAAGCTACTGAAAGATTTAAAGAATATTCTCAGAGATGGAGAGACCTGGCTACACAAGTACAACCTCCTTTGACCAACAAGGAAACTACAATGCTTTTCATCAATACCATTAAAGCACCTTATTATGATAAATTGGTGGGAAGTGCCACCAAGGACTTTGCAGACATGGTGATATCCAGGGAGATGATAGAGTCTGCCATTAAGAATGGGAAAATGGAAGGAGGTGAGTCTGCTACCCCGAAGAGGGTTTTCCCTGCAAAGAAAAAAGAGGAGACACATGCAGTCAGTTTCAATCAATACCCATATGCACCTCCTACACCATACACACCTCCCAGGCCCTATACTCTTACTACATCTTATGCACATTCTACACCTTACACACTTTACCTGGGGTATAATCCTTACTACCCTAATGTGAACCACCTTACCAAAAATCCATTATCTTATACCAATATACCACAACAGCCGTTTCCAACTGGTATATCCCCACAGATAACCCTTCCTCGAAACACTATCCCAAATACTCAAGGTGTCGAGCGTAATGACTATCGTTCACCAAGGAACGATCAAAAACCCCAGTTTGATCCCATTCCTACCACCTATGGTGAGCTATATCCCAAATTACTGCAAGGCCAACTTGTCGCGCCCGTATATCTTAAACCTTTGACCCCACCATACCTAAGGTGGTACAATGCAAAACCAACTATGTATATCATGCAGGAATTTAGGGGCATTCGACTGAGGATTGCATTGCTTTCAAAAAGAAAGTCCAAAGTTTAATCAATATCGGAGTTGTGAAGTTTGGTCAAAGAATGGGCCGAATGTAGCGGGCAACCCATTGCCCAATCATGCTGAGAATCGGGTAAATGCAATATGGACAGGGGAAGTCAGAAAGATAAAAAGAATGCCAGGGAAGTCAAGACTCCAATGTTAATAGTATGGGTCGAGATGGTTAAGGCAAGAATGATGGGGGATGCAGTTTAAAAATGGTTGCAAAGAGGGTGCAGAATTGGTGCTCGTTCCATAAATGTTCAGGTCATATCATACAGGACTGCAGGGACTTTCTGGCTAAAGTCCAGAAGATGATGGATGATGGAGAGGCCCAGTTTTATGAGGAGATAGAGGAAGAAGTAGAGGTTATTGAGAATGCAGCTGTCTATGGAATATGAAGACCTTTGATAATCTATTATGATGAACTAGAGAAGACTACTCTGGTTGTTGAGGAAATTTCTCCCAAGCTAATCATAGATTTGCCTTCTTCTTTTTTATACAAGGAAAACAAAATTACACCATGGAAATATGACTGCAGTATGGTAATGCTCGGGTCATCAAGTCAACAAGATATTACAGGTGTGGGGCACTTAACACGAAGTGGAATGTGTTATGCCCCTGAGGATGTTGAACAGGGATCAACAAGAAAATATGGAGGACTGGACAAAGGGAAGAAAGCAGCTGAACCTATCCATATTGAGATGGATTTGTCAAAAAAGGCAGAGAGGGGATCAATCCTGGTAAACAGGATAAAAGAGCCGGTGAACGAGAAGGAGGCCTGCGAGTTCTTAAAGTTCATAAAACATAGTGAGTATAGTGTGGTTGAGCAATTGCAGCGTCAGCCAATAAGAATCTCCATCTTATCTTTGCTATTAAACTCAGAGCCACACAGAAATACCCTGTTGAGAGTGTTGAATCAGGCATATGTGGCTAACAACATATCAATAGAAAAGTTAGACAGGCTGGTAGGAAACATTGCGGAAGACGACCATATATATTTCAGTTATGATGAAATACCACCCAATGGTATTGGGTCCACAAAGGCTCTGCACATAACAACCAACTACAAAGGGCATATACTACCAAGGGTGCTTTTGGATAATGGTTCTTCAATAAATGTAATGCCCTTGGCAACCCTGTCTAAGTTGCCGGTTGATATGTCTTATATGCTGTTGAGTTGCACAGTAGTCAGGGCTTTCGATGGTAATAGGAGAGAGGTAATGGGAACTATTGAGGTTCCTTTGGAGATAGGCCCATGCACCTATACAGTGAACTTTCAGGTCATGGATATTAATCCTTCTTATAATTTCTTGTTGGGAAGGCCGTGGATACATTCAGCAGGGGCTGTACCCTCGTCTCTCCACCAAAAGCTAAAATTTGTGATGGAGGGCCGTTTGGTCACTATATCAGGAGAAGAAGACATAATAGCCTCTGCATCTACTGAATCTCCTCATGTTGAGCCCAATGAAGATGCCGTAGAATGTTCTTTTATGTATTTGCAATTCGTAAATACGGTTTTCATCACTAAAGGACAAAAAATTCCAAAACCAAGGTTGTCCAAGAACACAAGGCTGGGAGTAAGAACCACAGTGAGAAAAGGCTGTAGGGCTGGAAAAGGTCTTGGAAAATATCTTCAAGGGATGGCCTGACCAATAGAAGCAGTGGGAAAGAAATATCGGTTTGGCTTATGGTATCTTCTGAAGGCCCATGAGAAGAGAAAACAAGTTGAAAGGAACTGATAGAGGAGGATGGCCCGTCTCACGGGTATGGATATTGATTGGGAACCCATGACTTTCCAACCAATCCTTCACAACTTCCGCTCTGCTGGTTTTCTATTCGGAGAAAAGAATTCAGAGGATGTACTCATAATGATCGAGCAAGCTTTTGAAAAATTCCATGTGAATAAGGGTGGGCAGATTGAGGATATGGTAATTTGCATGACTAGAAAAGAAGGGATGGAAAGTGAAAGTGCGAACTGGATGGTGCGACCCTGTTCACCAGGATATAGACTGACCAAATTGGAGTGCGACTGAGTTGCCCATAGTTTTTAAGTCTATTCTAATGTAATACTTTAAAAAACAATCTTAATTATCTTTACCCAGAGATATTAAGAGTTTTTCTCTGTAATGGGCTTTTTGTTTAAACATTTTCCTTCAATAAATAACAAGCACGATGCATTTTATTCAAATTGATGTATCCATATTCTTTCATTTTTGCTATTTATTTTGTTTTCATTATATATATTTTCCTATATTGTTTCTTCTCCACCTATTTACAGGTGTACGTATACGGAATATGAGGACCTTCCTGTTAGTAATTCTGAAATTGATTTTGAAATACCCATTTGCACGGGTGATTTTGAGGCTAACGAAGATACTGAAGATTACGGTCTACCTCTAAATCTATTAAGGAAAATAGAACAAGAGGTGAAACAAGTACTTCCTCATAAGGAATTATTGGAAATGATAAATCTGGGAAACTGTGAAGAGATAAAGGAAGTCAAAATCGGGAACTTCATTGTCATCATCAACAAAGGGTGAATTGATAGCCCTGCTCAAAGAATATGTGGATGTATTTCAATGGTCTTACCAAGACATGCCAGGGTTGGATCCAGATATTGTGGTTCATAAGCTCCCTTTAAGGCCAGAATGCAAGTCAATTCAGCAAAAGTTGAGAAGAATGAGACCGGACATACTGTTAAAGATAAAAGAGGAGGTGAAGAAGCAATTTGATGCTGGATTCTTAGAGGTGGCAAAATACCCAGAATGGGTGGCAAATATTGTTCCAGTACCAAAGAAGGATGGCAAGGTGTGGATGTGTGTTGATTACAGAGGTTTGAACAAGGCCAGTCCTAAAGATAATTTCCCTTTGCCCCATATTGATACTCTGGTGGATAATACGACGAAGAGTTCTTTATTTTCTTTCATGGATGGATTTTCGGGATACAATCAGATTAAGATGGTACCTGAAGATATGGAGAAAACCATATTTGTTACAATGTGTAGAACATTCTGCTACAAGGTAATGTCATTTGGGTTGAAGAATGCTGGGGCAACATATCAGAGAGCCATGATGACCTTGTTTCATGATATGATGCATAAGGGAATTGAGGTCTATATTGATGATATGATTGCAAAATCACAAGGAGAAGAGGAGCATATTGCGAATCTTAAGAAGCTCTTTGAATGACTACCTTTCGAATCATCTTGGGATAATTGTTGGGTTTTGCCGTGAGTAAAAGGGGAATTGAGATTGACCTGGATAAAGTGAAAGCCACTCAGAATTTCCACCACCTCGTACTCAAAAATAAGTAAAAGGCTTTCTGGGGAGATTGAATTACATTGCTCAGTTTTTTTCTCAATTAACCGACAAATGTGATCCAATATTTAAGTTACTTTGAAAACTTGATCTAGGAGAATAGGATGAAGGTTGTCAGATTGCATTTGAAAAGGTTAAACATTATCTATCCAACCCACCAGTTTTAATGCCACCTGTTTCGGACACTATATTTATCAGTATTTTAGAGATCCATGGGTTATGTTTTGGGGCAGCTTGATGAGACTGGAAAGAAAGAACAGGCAGTTTACTACCTCAACAAGAAGTTCACAGGTTATGAGTTGAAATATTCATTGGTAGAAAAGTTGTACTGTGCCTTAGCTTGGACTGCTCGAAGACTCAGACAGTACATGTTGTACCACACAACGTGGTTGATTGCCAAGCTAGATCCAATCAAGTATAAGTTGGAAGCACCTTCTTTATCAAGGAGAACAGCAAGATGGCAGGTTTTATTGTCAGAGTACAACATTGTATATGTAAGTCAAAAAGCTATCAATGGAAATGCAGTGGCTGAATTCTTAGCATGTAAGGCAGTGGAATATTATGAGCCGTTGAACTTTGACTTCCCGGATGAAGATTTGATGTATGTTTCACAAGCAGATGAGATTCCCCTGAAGAAGAAAGTATGAAAATGTACTTTGATGGCGCATCTAATGCCATGGGGCATGGGATTGGTGCAGTCCTTATATCCCCAGAAAAAAGATTATTATCCTTTCACTGCTAGACTGGATTTTGATTACAATACTACTGAGTATCACGCATGTACTAAGGGCCTTCATGCTGTAGTGGACAGAAAGATCAAAGTATGGGAAGTTTTCGAAGACTCAGCCCTAGTGATATACCATTTACGGGGAGAATAGGAAACCCGAGATACAAAGCTAATCCGATATCGAGAACTCATACTGAGTTTATTGGAGGAATTTGAAGAAGTGAATTTCAATTACTTCCCTCGAGAAGAAAAACGAATTGGAGATGCTTTGGCTACTTTGTCATCAATGTTTAAAGTTAATGAAGGGGCTGAAGTTGTGCCAATAAAGATGAGTATATATGAGTCTCCTGCCCACTGTTTGAGTAATGAAGAAGAAGTAGATGGCCTCCCTTGGTATAACGACATCTTGCAGTACATCAAGAGTCAACAGTATCCAGAACAAACAACAGAAAATGACAAGAGGACTTTGAGAAGGCTAGCAATGGGTTTTGTTCTAGACAGTGAGATTCTCTACAAGAAAGGATAAGACCAAGTCTTATTGAGATGTGTCGGATCTGTCGAAGCTCGGAGAATTATAGAAGAGGTCCATAAAGGGATATATGGCACTCATGCTAATGGTCACATGCTTGCTAAGCAGATTATGAGGGCAGAGTATTATTGGTTGACAATGGAAGGAGATTGTATCAATTATTCCCGAAAGTGCCATAAATGCCAAATATATGTAGATAAGATTCATGTGCTGCCATCGCCATTGCATGTCATGACTGCACCGTGGCCCTTTTCAATATGGGGAATGGATATGATTGGACCTATTACCCCGAAAGCTTCAAATGGACATTGGAAATTTCATCTTGGTGGCCATAGATTATTTCACAAAGTGGGTAGAAGCTGCTTCCTATGCGAATGTAACAAAGTCGGTGGTATGTGAATTTGTTAAGAAAGAAATCATATGCCGTTATGGGTTGCCAGCAAGAATTATTTCGGATAATGCTCTCAATTTGAACAATAAGATGATGAGAGAAATGTGTACTCAGTTCAAGATTACACATCAATGTTTGGCACCTTACCTTCCGAAGATGAATGGGGCAGTAGAAGCAGCCAATAAGAACATCAAGAAGATTGTTGAGAAGATGACTGATGTGTACAAGGATTGGCATGAGATCTTGCCTTTTGCTCTTCATGCATATCGTACCTCAGTTTGCAAATCTATAGAGGCAACACCATTTTCCTTGGTATGCGGGATGGAAGCGGTGCTACCTATAGAAGTTGAGATCCCTTCACTTCGGGTTTTGATGGAAGTTGGCCTAGAAGAGGTAGAATGAGTTAGAGCTTGATATGAACACCTGAATCTCATCGAGGAGAAAAGATTGAAAGCAATTTGTCATGGGCAGTTGTATCAGAAAAGGATGATTCGAGCACACAACAAGAAGGTTAATCCTAGACAGTTTCGGGAAAGAGATTTGGTACTGAGGAAAATTCTCTCTATAGTGAAGGACCCACGAGGAAAATGGGCTCCAAATTGGGAAGGACCCTATGTGGTAAAAAGGAGCTTTTTCTAGAGGAGCACTGATTTTAACTCAGATAGACGGGGAGGATTTTAGAAATCCCATGAATGCTGATGAACTGAAGAAGTATTATGCTTGAAAAAAAAAGTGTGATGCTGTGCACATGAAAATTCGAATGATTCCAAGTGTAAAAATGGAAATTCAATATATCTATCTCCCTTGTAGATTGCTTTTTAATGAGAATATTCATGCTTGATATGATGAATGGCCATCTTTCATATTCTTTTCACTAAGAAGAAATTATCCTTAGTCACCCCTTTGGGCCTTAGGAATTATTTCTTTCTTTAAACCTTGATCAAGGATCACCCTCTGGATGGAGGGAAAATGCGAGGAAAAATAATAAAAAATCATGGCAAAAAGAAAGCCATAGAAAAATGTGAAAAATCAAAGAATGGCAAATGAAAGCCAACAAAGCAAAAAAGAAAAGAAAGTCCAAAAAAGGGACAAATGTTTCAAGAATGAGTTCTACTCAGTAAATGATCCTTGATTCATCACCCTTAAACACATTTTGGGCCTATTTTATCCTTTCTTTCTGAACCCGAACCTTGGCTTACATTACGTGCTTTAGAAAGTCCATTTTGATCAAGCATGGATATTTAATTCGAAAGGTTATTCTCAGAATTCATCCCATCTTTTGAATCGATATTTTTACTTTGGAAGAATTTAGAATTCTCAGATGCATGGTAGAATACAAATAAATGAAAATAAAAAAAAAGAATGTAAAAAGAGAGGTTTAAGCTGAAAACCCGCAAAAGGCGACTTAATACCGAACGAAGGACACTTGAGCTGAAAACTCACAAAGGGTGGCTCAGGTACTGATTAAAGTTCGAATCAATGCTCTGTGTAAAGGGGGAAAAAGTATCTGCAAATCAGAGGAAAGGGGAACAACTCAGTCTGACGTAACTACGAAAGCCGAGAGGTTACCCAAGTAAATGCTTGTTTAAGATAAATTTCAGATGGTTTGAAAAAGGAGGGGTCCAAGATATTCCGCATCCGGGGCATCTACAACCTATAACATTACATTTGTTTCTTATATCCTTGATATTCACGTTTACAATTTAAAAAAAAAAAAAAATTTGTTGCATTAAATTCTTGTTATCCTTTTCATAACATTTTTGCTTGTTTCATATTTTCTTTCATACATTTTTGAGATGCATCATGATTGTTATTAAATTGAATGATGATTAGTAATAAAAAATCTTTAAATAAAATAATTTTAGAGTATTACTAAGGAATAGATTTAAATCTTGAGAAAGGTTTGGAAAGTTCACCAAGAAAAGAAAACAGTGATTGTGTTGGAGACTCCATCACGAAGTCAGAAAATCTGTGAATTTCAGCGAAAGTCAAAAACTGAGATTGTTTGACAAGTTATCTTGAGTGAAGGATTCCTTAAGTGGGGCATCAGTGAACAATTGAAGACTCCATCATGAAGTCGGATAATCTGTGAGCCTCAAAGAAACCATGGATTAGAAATCATGACACAATCATTTGATTGCATTCATTCTTAGGAAACATACAAGCATTTGCAAAGCATGTCATTCTCATCATTGCATTTAGCTAACATTGCATAAATCAGGAAAACTTGGACTTCCCCAAAGTGAACTCGTTCTACTTTTCAAAAGAGTCGAGCCCCGAGATCACCGTCGAGGTACGTTTCCTTCCAAATCGAACTCATTTGGCTTTTCAAATGAGTCGAGCCCTGAGACCGCCGTCGAGGTATATTCCTTTCATTTTCAAATTAATTTTTTTTTCAAAGAAACCAAACCTAGAATCATTCTTAGTATTTCCTTTCGTTTTAAATTGAATTCATTCTGTTTTATCAAATGAGTTGAGCCTTGAAACCACCGTCAAGGTATTTCCTTTTGTTTTAAATCGAATTCATTCTGTTTTATCAAATAAGTCGAGCCTTGAGACCACCATTGAGGTATTTCCTTTTGCTTTAAATCAAATTCATTATGTTTTATCAAATTAGTCGAGCCATGAGACCACCGTCGAGGTATTTCCTTTTGTTTTAAATCGAATTTATTCTGTTTATCAAATGAGTCGAGCCTTGAGACCTTCGTCAAGGTATTTTCAAATCACGGGTAAGGCCTCTGGGCACCATTTTTAAGATCTTCGGGCATCATTTTTAAAGTCGCATACAGCATATTTTTTCAAATCACGGGTAAGGCATCTGGGCACTTTTTTAAGACCTCCGGGCATCATATTTAAAGTCGCATACTGATAACTCGTATAATTATATAGTTTTTAGTTATGTTTTATTATTTTTTTGTGTCAAATACGAGTTATTATTGTTTAGTCTAATTGTGTTTATGATCTTTTATATTTTTATGTAATTTGGTGTTTTTCACAAGTTTCTTTGAGTGATTTCAGATTACTAGAATTAAGGGCAAATCCAGTTCAGTTCCAGTTCCGACACCGTTTGGCATATCAGCTATATCTCGAGTTTCACTGAAGCAATAAGGCTGAAATTTGTAGCCGTGCAAAGCTAAGAGGCATATATATCTTTTTCATGTTTTACACTTCTTGAAACGGAGTCGTTTAGCGAAATCGACCATCAAGTTGGCTGATGTGCAATGACGTCTGTGCTGACCTGTTTTCGTATTTTGCCCATATCTTTTATCCACATCAGCAAATGAGCTGATTCCAACGGCTATGGATCCGTAAATGATAGGGGTATATTTTTCTAGAAGACAATTTTATCAGATCGAGCCTCCAACATTGACAAAATCGACCATCAAGCTGGCTGATCAGAATTGTCATACAATATGACGAAAATTGTTAGAAAAATGCACCCACCTATTATACCTACCTTTGAAATTTGTAAAGCTTGTCTCTTGTCATTTAGCCCTCCAAAATGTGTATAAATAGAGGGCCTTGGATGAGTATTGGGATACATTATACATTGGTAGGATATTAGCCATTGTAAAAAAATTCTCTAAGTTTTCTTCTTTTTTCCTTTCTCTAGTTTTCTTTTTCTTTATTTACTTATGCTTCTTACATTTCTTTTCATTTTTAGTATGTGTTGCTAATCATATTGTTGAGGTGATGAGGTGAAGCTCTTGGTAAATGCTAAGGTTAGTCTCTTAAACATGAGCTAAAATGAATCATCATTTATAAACACTAGTATAGATAATATTTTCTTTTGGTTTAAAATCATACTTGCAAAGTAGAGATCTTGATTCATTATTGACAATGAAAATGGCACAGTAAATGCTTGGTTTCATAACCTTGATTTGTTGTAGACATATACCTTGGCATAAGGAATGCTTGGACTCTTTTTATGAGTTTTGAGGACACCAAATGAACATAATATCATATGCTATGGATGTTGGACAATTTGGACTGAATTGCTAAACCTTCCGATTAGAACCTCCTTTATGTGTGGATTTCAATTGTGTAATAAAACAAGATTAATCTTAGCATAACACCAAGAGTGGATTCTCTAACCTCAACATCCTTTCTTATTGTTTTTTATATCTTGTTTAATTGCTTTTATGTTATTTTGTTTATTTTGTTCTCTAATATCTTGTTTACTTTCTTTGTTATTGATTCCCTAATATATTTTTTATTTTCTTTTTCATATATATTTATAAACTTATACTTACTAGTACGCTTCCCTGTGGTTCTACCTCGGACACCCGAGAATTTATTACTTGAACATAACCTGCACTTGGGTTTACAACTCTTAATTGAGTCTCCATCAAGTTTTTGGCGCCGTTGCCGGGGAAGCAATACTAAGTATATAAGTTTATAAGTATATTTATTTTTATTGGCTGGTTATACCGCCTAATTTGTATATTAACTTTGTTTTATTTTTATTGGCTGGTTATACCACCTAATTTGTATATTAACTTTGTTTTATTTTTATTGGCTGGTTATACCGCCTAATCTGTATATTAACTTTGTTTTATGCTTGTTTGGCGACGTGATTTTAGATCTCGTCGTTTAGTTAGATTTTATTGTGAAACTTTTTCAGGTAATCTTTCTAATACAACTCTTACCATGGCTGACAATGAAAGTGTTCATGCTGAAGATGAGAACAGACAAGTACGCACCATGCGTGACTACTTGCAACCAACTCGAAGCTCATCACCCTCTTGTTTTATTTTTCCTCTCAATGCAAACAACTTTCGTTTTAAACCAGGTATGATAGCTTTGCTTCCAAATTTCCATGGGTTAGAATCGGAAAGTGCTTACTCGTTTCTAAAAGACTTCGAAGATGTATGTGTCACCTTTAATGACCAACAATGTACAAATGAAATTGTCAAGCTAAAATTATTTCCTTTTTCTTTAAAAGATAAAGCAAAAATTTGGCTTCATAATTTAAAACCAAGGTCAATTGGCACATGGCAAGAATTACAAACTGAGTTTCTAAAGAAATTTTTCCCAGCACATAAAACTACTGCTTTGAAAAGACAGATTCAAAATTTCAATCAAAATCAAAATGAAGCATTTTTTCGGTGCTGGGAGCGTTTTAAAGATTTGTTAAGTTCTTGTCCACATCATGGTTTTGAAAAATGGCGTCTTATTAGTTTCTTTTATGAAAGTTTAACTCCCGAAACTAAACAATTTGTTGAAACAATGTGTAACGGTGAGTTTTTAGAAAAAGAACCTGAAGAAGCCTTTGACTACCTAGACCATTTGGCAGATAACTCTCAAGCCTGGCACACAGATAATTCCTCTGAAAGTTCCAATAGATCTAATCTTGTTTCTAACAGAGGTAAATATCATTTTAGTCAAGAAGATGAGATAAAAGCTAAAGTAGCTAATTTGGCTAGAAAGATTGAAGCCATGGAACTTAGAGAAGTAAAAGAAGTCAAAACGGTTAAAAATGAAGAAAGTTGTGGAATTTGTGAAATCATGGGACACCCCACTTCTGAATGTCCAAACATTCCCATTCTTAAAGAAGCGTTGCATGATCAAGTAAATTCCATAAACACATTTAAAAAGCCTTTTCCTTCTCCTTACTCTGAAACGTATAACCCTGAATGGAGAAATCATCCCAACTTCAGTTGGCGAAATAATAATCATGTTCAGGTACCACAATCTCAAAAGCCGGGCAACACTTTTTCCTATCAACCTTCACGTGTACAAACCTTGGAAGAGACATTGCAAGCATTCATGCAAACACAAGCAAATGTGAATAACCAAACTTCACAGGACATCAATGAGATCAAAAACACCTTGTCCACATTGACAGCTTCATTACGCACTCAAGAAAAAGGTAAGTTTCCTGCTCAACCTCAGCCTAACCCTTCTACTCAATGTCTTCTTTCTTGCTCCAATGAAAATCAACAGGAAAATGCCAGTTCTATCACAACTCTTCGAAGTGGAAAGGCAATTGACAAAAAAATTCCATCAAAAGACCAAGATCCTCTTTCCCCTTCGAAAAGTAATGGTAAGGATGATGGTAAGTGTGAACTTCTTGAAAATTTGGACAAAGAAAAAGGTATGCATCCTGCTCATTTTCCTCAAAGGTTGCAAACAATAAAGAATTTGAATCAAAATGCAGAAATTTATGAACTTTTCAAACAAGTTAAGATTAACATTCCTTTATTGGATGCAATCAAACAAGTTCCATCTTATGCTAAATTTTTGAAGGACATGTGCACATTTAAAAGGAAACATAATGTACAAAAGAAAGCATTTCTGACGGAAAGTGTGAGCTCAATCATTCAGCACCTTACTCCACCAAAATTCAAAGATCCTGGATGTCCAACAATCTCATGCATCATTGGAAACACTAGAATAGAACGTGCATTGCTTGATCTTGGTGCTAGTGTTAATCATTTGCCTTTTTCTGTTTATCAACAGTTAGGTTTAGGTGAACTCAAGGAAACACCTGTTACACTTCAACTAGCTGATCGTTCTGTAAAAATTCCTCGAGGGATAGTTGAAGATGTTTTGGTTCAAATTGATAATTTTCACTTCCCTGTTGATTTTATTGTTTTGGACACACATCCTGTTTCAAATCCAAATGTTCAAATTCCTGTTATATTAGGCCGTCCATTTCTTGCAACTTCTAATGCTCTGATAAATTGCAGGAATGGTATTTTGAAGATTTCTTTTGGAAATATGACTTTAGAATTAAATGTGTTCAACATTTGCAAGCAACCTGGTGATGATTCAGAAGTACATGAAGTGGATTTCATTGAAGAACTTGTTCATGAACATAACACCACTACCACATTCCATGATCCTTTAGAAGCTTATTTAATTGAATGTGAGTTTGATAATGCTTCAGAAATTTCACACACTGATTCTTTGTTAAATTCTTTTCAGGATAAGCATTGTTGGAAACAAAAACTTGAGGAACTCAGAAATGATGCATATGAGAATCCTAAAATTCATAAAGAAAGAACTAAAGCCTTTCATGACAAGTTAATTTCAAGAAAAACATTTGATGTTGGGCAAAAATTTCTACTTTATAATTCTAGACTTCACATATTTCCTGGTAAGTTGAGATCAAGATGGACTGACCCATTTGTGGTTAAGCATGTGTATCATTATGGAGCAGTTGACATTGAGAATCCTCAAAATGGTAACGTATTCAAGGTAAATGGACAAAGACTCAAACTCTTTTTGGAAAATCATGTTACTCAAGAAGAGGTTGTTTTTCTTTCTGATCCTTGTTTTGAAAATAACTAGATGTAAATATAATTTTTACTAATCTTCAAAAAAAAAAAAAAAAATACATTTTTTTCCCGGTTAAATGGCGGATAACGGTACTCCATGATTATTTAAGTCGGTTCCATCAGCTACCCACAAAACTGATATTGTATATAAATTTCTCTTTCAATTTCTTTTTCATTTTTTTTTCAAGATGGATGATATTCTCACAAGATTGCAGAAACGATTTCCTCCTTTTCCTCGAAATATTTTACTGAAGCTTTACCAAGTTCGATTTGAAAGATTAAGAATGCTTATGCACAAAGGGATTCCTGAAGACATGCGTTGGATAATTGAAGCCAAGGTACGTGAAGATGAATATCTTCCTGTTTTGCATTTACCAGGTACAGGTAGAAGCACTTATGCAAAGAAGCGACGAGCAAAGCGCATGAGTTCAAATTGCCACAAGTGTGCACGATGGACGTGTAACGGTAAATGTCGTTCTATTGGGATTCCGTCCTCTAATCAAGATGATAAAATTGAATTCATTAAGGATGGACTGAGTAAGGAGAATTTGGATAATATCCAACTTTCTCTTGAGACGCATCCTAGTGGAGACGTACAAAGAGAAATTCTTGATTTATGGCCGCAATTCCAAAGGGAATGGCAACATCTTGGGAATCTGATGTTAAAAGACCCTGTTTGCCAGCTTGTAAGAAAACTGGATGGGAAGCATATCCTCGACTCATAGAAGGCGTTTAAGCCGTTTCTGGACGTAAAACCAGAGGAAGATGTGAGCCACAATCACAACTACAATAAATGACTTCTTAGCTTTTGGTTTGATTTGCAATAACTTCATTTTGGTTTAATTTACGTGTTGTTCGATTTATTCTCGTTTTTTTTTTTTTGCATTGGTCTTTTACGGTTGATTTTTCTTCTCTTTTTGATTTTCTTCCTGAAATCACGCAAAAATCTTTTGTTAGGTTAACATTTTCTTCTGACAGGTCAAATACACTTTCGGCGACATTATTACTCTTGTCTGATTCATTACTCAGTCCTCTATATATTACACCATGTACTCATTCTCTTTCAGGCACTTGAAAAAAAAATGGAAAATACTTCGTCCCAGCGCATTAAAAAAATTTGTGTCTTTGGAGGTGTTTATCCAGGGAAAAATAACATATTCGCTGATGAAGCCATAAGAGTTGGAGTAATACTTGCCCAACAAAAGATCCAGTTGATTTATGGAGGCGGTAGTACGGGTTTAATGGGAGCAGTCGCTACATCAGCACACGCCGGAGGAAGTCCAGTTCTAGGAATCGTGCCAAAACTATTCACAGGTTTTTGTGGACCTACCGTGGGTAAGGAAATACAAGTCTGGAGTATCCCTGAACGGATAACAATCATGTACCATTCTGCCGATGCATTCATTGCTTTACCAGGAGGTCTGGGTACATTGGAAGAAATAGCTTGCGTGGCTTCTTGGTCATCTTTGGTCACAAATAAGAAACCCATTGGTTTGCTTAATATTAATGGTTATTTTAGTAATTTGCTTTCATATTTAGATAATGTTGTGGATAATGGATTCATGTTTTCAGAGGCAAGGAGAACCATAATTTCTGCTACAACCATTGAAGATTTACTCAAAAAGCTCCAAGCTTATGAGTATTTATCTGCTACGGTTGTTTCGCAAACGCTCGGAAAAAGAAAAAGAGATATGGACGAGCAAGGAGTGGATTGCACTCTGTCTTTGTGACATTATCTAACATTTTGTTTGTTGTGTCTCAGTTATAATAAGTGGTTAGCAACCTCTACAGGTAATATCTCCTAAATTCTACCTTTAGTAGGGGGTAAGGGACATATTTTGCTAATTTAAAAAAAAAAAAAATTTGATGTGTTTTAAGCCATTTAGAAGTATTCATTCTGAACAAGGTCTGAGTAAGGGAGACTTGAGACATACCTTGTCAGTTTGATTTTAATCTTTTTATGTTTACTTGTTAATTTTTGTTTAGTATTTTAGGATTAATTAGGTTGCATGAGTTTGTTTTGTTTTGAGTCTTAGTTATTCCTATTCTTATGTTATTAGTTCTTTTCTCTTACACATGATTCTTTCATTTGGGTTAATAGACTTACATTGAGGACAATGTAAGAATTAAGTGTGGGGGGAACGATTTAGGATTTCTTTTATTTTTGTCTACTATTTTTTTTATGAGTCTTTATTATTATTATTATTATTATTTTAATGTGTTCTAGTTCCTTTTTAATACAATGATGAGATATGAATTGCATAAGTCTAAAACAGATTTATTAGTGAGAAGATTTTCATGAGAATTGAGCTTAATGTCAACCTTTTTATGAGCCAATGTTAATATGATATGTTGATTGAGAAAGAAGCATGTTTAGACTTAATCTGACTTGTATAATCATCCTTGTGAGTTTTTGAGCCTATAATGATTGATGCATTATACAAATCAATCTAATTTCTTTCTTGAGTGCTCTTATGATTACATGATTCTCTAGAACTTGCTTTAAACCGTTTGATACTATATTGATACATGTGACAACATGAATATGATAGAGGCATTAGGATTATAACCAGAGCCAAACAGCCATCCCTTATTAATGTTCTAAGAGAACATCCCCACTAGTGAGCCAATTTGAGCCTACATTAAATATGCTGTTTTATTGGTAACCACAACTTACACCTAGCCTAAATATACTTATATCCTTACCCTTGTTCTAAAGATGGATTTTTATATTTTGAGACATATTAAAAAAAAAAAATAAGGGATATTTTTAGTTGAAAATTTGGGTTAGAAACAAAAGATAAGTGTGGGGGAAGAAAAGAAAAGAAAAAGTCAAGAGAAAAAGAAAGGAATCATTGTCAAATACATTCCCATATTTAAAAAAAAAAAAAAAAAAAAGAATCTTCTCTTGAACTTCTAGAAAAAGATGTTACAAAGTTGGTTAGAATGATGCAAAGGCTCAACATGAATATTTAGCCTATGTTATTATGTGCTTTATAAGAGTTTTGAGAAGTTTTATTTGTATGATCTTATTATGTCTCTAAAATCTATGAACTCTTTGGAACCTTTGTGATATCTTTATCCTTTTGTTCTTTAACCACATTATAACCCTTTGGCCCCATTACAACCTTGAATAAAGACCTCTTGATTTATGAAGTTGTATGATCTAAATAGTGGAGAATAGGTGGACAAGCAAGCATATGGTAGAAGTGTTTTCATGAGATTGATTGAGTGTAAACACTTTACCACTACTTTAAAGAGTGAAAATCAAGAGAGTATCCCATGTGAGAAGTTGAGATTAAGTTTGAATATGCACTATTTTGATTGAAATATGTTATGTTAATATTGGCTTAACTCATTTATTTACATTCAAGCATGAATTTTTGTGAAATTCTTTGAGCTATTGATTAGTTTATAAGACTTGTTCAAAGATTGTCTCTAATTTATATTGAAAGGATTAGGAGTAAATATTTTTAGTGTATGTAGTTTACTTATATTTTAGTTTTTCAATGTTTGTGGGTATCGTTCTAGCAAACCCTCACGAGACTAAACTCATCCACTAGGGACACCTAGGGGTTTAAAGGCTTGTGTCACATGCTAAGTGCCACCGTGATTTCCAACGAAAATGGATTAGATTAGATTTTCTTATTTTATTTTTATTGAGTCGTTCCTAGGGACTAGCAACAATCTAAGTGTGGGGGTGTGATAACTCGTATAATTATATAGTTTTTAGTTATGTTTTATTATTTTTTTGTGTCAAATACGAGTTATTATTGTTTAGTCTAATTGTGTTTATGATCTTTTATATTTTTATGTAATTTGGTGTTTTTCACAAGCTTCTTTGAGTGATTTCAGATTACTAGAATTAAGGGCAAATCCAGTTCAGTTCCAGTTCCGACACCGTTTGGCATATCAGCTATATCTCGAGTTTCACTGAAGCAATAAGGCTGAAATTTGTAGCCGTGCAAAGCTAAGAGGCATATCTATGTTTTTCATGTTTTACACTTCATGAAACGGAGTCGTTTTCCCTAGCGAAATCGACCATCAAGTTGGCTGATGTGCAATGATGTCTGTGCTGACCTGTTTTCGTATTTTGCCCATATCTTCTTATCCACATCAGCAAATGAGCTGATTCCAACGGCTATGGATCCGTAACTGATAGGGGTATATTTTTCTAGAAGACAATTTTATCAGATCGAGCCTCCAACATTGACAAAATCGACCATCAAGCTGGCTGATCAGAATTGTCATACAATATGACGAAAATTGTTAGAAAAATGCACCCACCTATTATACCTACCTTTGAAATTTGTAAAGCTTGTCTCTTGTCATTTAGCCCTCCAAAATGTGTATAAATAGAGGGCCTTGGATGAGTATTGGGATACATTATACATTGGTAGGATATTAGCCATTGTAAAAAAATTCTCTAAGTTTTCTTCTTTTTTCCTTTCTCTAGTTTTCTTTTTCTTTATTTACTTATGCTTCTTACATTTCTTTTCATTTTTAGTATGTGTTGCTAATCATATTGTTGAGGTGATGAGGTGAAGCTCTTGGTAAATGCTAAGGTTAGTCTCTTAAACATGAGCTAAAATGAATCATCATTTATAAACACTAGTATAGATAATATTTTCTTTTGGTTTAAAATCATACTTGCAAAGTAGAGATCTTGATTCATTATTGACAATGAAAATGGCACAGTAAATGCTTGGTTTCATAACCTTGATTTGTTGTAGACATATACCTTGGCATAAGGAATGCTTGGACTCTTTTTATGAGTTTTGAGGACACCAAATGAACATAATATCATATGCTATGGACGTTGGACAATTTGGACTGAATTGCTAAACCTTCCGATTGGAACCTCCTTTATGTGTGGATTTCAATTGTGTAATAAAACAAGATTAATCTTAGCATAACACCAAGAGTGGATTCTCTAACCTCAACATCCTTTCTTATTGTTTTTTATATCTTGTTTAATTGCTTTTATGTTATTTTGTTTATTTTGTTCTCTAATATCTTGTTTACTTTCTTTGTTATTGATTCCCTAATATATTTTTTATTTTCTTTTTCATATATATTTATAAACTTATACTTACTAGTACGCTTCCCTGTGGTTCGACCTCGGACACCCGAGAATTTATTACTTGAACATAACCTGCACTTGGGTTTACAACTCTTAATTGAGTCTCCATCACATACAACGCATTTTTTCAAATCACGGGTAAGGCCTTCGGGCATCATTTTTAAAGTTGCATACAACGCATTTTTTCCAAATCACGGGTAAGGCTTATGGGCACCATTTTTAAGACCTTCGGGCATCATTTTTAAAGTCGCATACAACGTATTTTTTTTCCAAATCACGGATAAGGCCTCTGGGCACCATTTTTAAGACCTCCGGGCATAATTTTGCTTTAAATTATAGATAAGACCTCCGGGTACAATTTCCATTTTGAAAATCGAACTCATTTCCTTAAGATGGGTCGAGCCTTGATTAGTCAGGGAACTCAATTTAAGGACGAAATCTTCAATTTACAGCTTTTTTCAACAAAAAAAAAAAATTGAAAAAAATGAAACCCCCCTTCCCTTCTCTTCACATATGATTCACTAACCAGACAAAATTAGTGTTTGTTTATCTTTGCCTGATTCTGGATTCTCAGCAATAGCCAAAGAGGGGCAGCTGTAGACACCTAATTTTGTTTGGACCACTGAAACAGGTATGTTTTCTTACTAAATTGATGTTTCAGAATGTAAAAAGACTTTTTTCATCTTGTAGGTGGTACTCTGAGACTTAGTCTAAAAATGCGAGCATAAAAAGTCAAACTTGAAAAAGTCAATCCTAAAAAGTCAACTATCAAAAAGTCAACCCACTTTCAAAATCAAGATTTGAAGTTCAATTGAAAAATGACGAAAGAATTTTGATAATCCGAGGTCTACATCGAAAGATATGGAGTTCAAAAGTTGGGTTACAGAGATTTAGTAGAATGGAAACCCTAGTTCGGGAAATTTCGGGAAAAGTGCTTAAACAATCAAATTGGTCAAAATTGAAGGTTCCAAATGAAAGATAAGCACTGACTACGAGTAATGGAGAAGTTACTTGGAAGAAAAACCGAAAGAAAAGTTAACCCGGAAGAAAACCGAGAATTAGGGTTTTTGGTGGATTTCGGTGAAATTTGGAAGAATTACAGAAATGACCTAATTCGGTAAGACTAAAGCCCCTAATTGATGAGAAGTGATTAAACAAGGATAGCCCAAGGCTCAGCTTGAAGAAAATCTGAAAATCAGACTTGTTTTGAGCAAAATCGGGTTTCGGAGGCAAAAAGACAAAATTGGAAAATTTGGGGAAAATAGAAAATGAACTCCAAAAATTTTGAAAAATTGCAGATCTCATTCTTAAATCATTTCAAAGAGATTGGTGAAAGAAAATCCGGATTCGGAGTTCGTTTGCAAAATGGCCAAATCCCGGGTCCCCTATGTAGAAATTCAAGAAGATAAATCCCAGAAAAATAGCAAATGAACCCCAAAAATTATGAAATTTTTCAGATATCATTATTAAATTATTTTGGAGAGATTGGAAAAAGAAAATCTAGATTAGGAGTTCGTTTGCAAAATGGCCAAATCCCAGGCCTACTATGCAGTAACTCAAATAGATAAATCTTGAAAAAAATACCAAATGAGTTCAAAAAATTATGGAAACTTCCAGATCATACTTTTAAATTATTTGGAAGAGATTGGTGAAGAAAAATCTGGATATGAAGCTCGCTTAAAAAATGGTAAAGTTTGGGAGCACAAAAGGGCAATTTTGGAAGAAAAAAATCCAAAAAAATAGCAAATGGGCTTGGAAAATTTTGAAAACCTTCAGAATTCAATTTATTATTATTTTGAAAGTATTGAAAAAAGAAAATTTGAATTTGGAGTCCGTTTGCTATTTATTTATGTTCGGGGGGCAAAAGATCATTTTACCCAAGAAATCGAAAAGGGCTTTTCTTGCCTTTTAAAAAAATGAAGCACAGGCTGGAATTTAGAGGGTTAGCCGGCCAAGGCCCAAGGGTGGGCAAATATTTTTTGATTTTTAATCAAAAGGCCAACAATGAAGAGGAAGGTAGTTATTTTTTTATCAAGCCTTTGCAATTAAGCCATATGGACCAATGCATGAAGAGGGAGAATGTCAACATAATGGCTTAAGATTCTTGAACAGTTGTAATTATGGATAGCTGATTACCTAATCTAAGGGTGATAATTTCATAGTTGAAACATCTTGGATCAATAGCCTTTGGATCAAAATTGGTTGAAGAAAAGATGACAACATCCTAGCAAGAGAAGGGCCATTCGGCTACTACTAGAGGGGGTCTTTCTCTTTTCATTTTCAGCTATTCACTCTCTATTTCACTCTTGTTTTGGCTGATTTTCTCTCCATTGTTGAAAAAAAAAAGTTTAGAAAAGAAAAGAAAGTTAGAAGAGAAAAAGCTTGCAATATAGCTTCTAGAGGTTGCTTCAAGCACCATACTCTTGCACTTTCTTTGATTTTCCATTCTTGATTTGCTATTTTGATTAATATTTTGGTGAGTTTCTTTTGATTTTTCTTTTTAAAATAAGTGTTTTTAATATTCTTCTTCAAGTTCTTCTATAGACTTCCTTGGAGAAAACTTTGAGAAATTTTTTTCTTTTGTTTTTGGGGTGGCCGAATGGCTTGTATTTTTCGTGCAGTTGCTGTTTGCATTTTTTATTTCATGTTATTCTTGATATTTAACAAGTTTTGATGCTTTAAATCTTCTTCTAATACATAAACATGAAGCTTGTTTTAATTTGGTTGCTTGCTTGTTTCCATTTTTGAGTCAATTATCTTGTTATCATGTTTATTTTACTTGTCTTGCATTTTTGATTTTCTGTTTTCAAAATGTTTAAGTTTGTTTATGTTTTACATTTTGTAGTGTTTGTGAAAATGCCTATTGGTTTTCATGCCTTTACTTTATATTTGCATGATTTGAGTGTTATTCTTTAGCTATGCATATTAGTATATTAAGTGTTTGTGAAAATGCCATGCTCATTTTTATGGGACCATTCGGCCACCACTCATATTTTATGCTTATCATGTGCATTTTCATCATGCTAGTTGATAGGTTTGCCTTTTCATGATATTTGGTTGTGTATTTGATTTAAGCATGCTATATGTTTGTGTTATTTTCCATGCATTCTTTAGGTTTAGGATTGGTTTGCTTTGCCATGCATATTCATGCATTTTAGACCTAGGTTGCATTAAATGAAATGCAAGTTAATTTAGGTCTAGGTCATTTTATTGATGCCATGCATTTTTCATGTCATTTAGGTTTTAAATCATGAATTTCATGCATCATATTTTCTGTATTTTCATGCATTTCATGTCATTGCCACATGATTTATGACTTAGGCCAATAAATGATTCAAAGTCATGCTCATTTTGAGCATACTTGTGGAAAATTAAAAAGTTGTCAAATTGATTATTCTACCTTTGTGATTTTTTTTACTTAGCCAATTTTTGCCTAACTTTTCAAAAGTGTTAGCTACTGTTTGTGAGTCTTTAGGAGAGTCTCTAACAATTTTACTTTGATTTTTAAATGATTTTATCAAAGTAAAAAAAATGTATTTTGGTAAAACAGTTTTTTCACCCAATATTCGTACTTTCCTGATTTTTTTGGGCAGTCATCTTTAATCAGAAAATTAATTCGATTTTTTTCCCGTGGATTTTTACATGTCCCGAGTCTCCAATATTGTTTTTAGATTTTTTTGAATTTTTAAAAATAGGGTAAAAAATTATGCTTTAAAACTGGATAGTAGAGGCAGAATTGAATTTGAAGAAAAATCATTTTTCTGTTGTGGTTAAGTTACTTTGAGGGGGCTGATTAGGAAGTTTAGCTACTAACTTAGGGTAGTTTCTAAGCCTTTTTAAATTCTAAAAATGATTTTTTAAATCTCGGGTTAAGGGTGGTCAAGTCCAGGATTTTAAAATTAGGAAATTAGAGTCATTTAAAAAGGGTTTAGCTAAGTTTTTATTTTTTATCTAAGCTTTTCAAAATTGTTTTCAAAGTATTTTGGTTTCAATTTTAAAGTTTTTTATTTTTAATCTAAGTTTTTACAATCACAAAGTATTTTGGTTTTAGATTATTTAATTTGATATATTTTCCTAAGGTAGCCTGATATCTTTTTAGATATACGGATTTTCTTAGTTAAAGGAAAAAAATACATTCTCATGCATTGCATTTTCCATATTCATGCATACTAGATAATATGTGATTTTTTCAACGTTAATTTTCATGATGGTGTTATTATCTTTGATTTAAATTTTTGATATTATATTAATTGTTATATGGTTTTGAATATTTCATGATATCCTATGCTTTTTATTTAGTTATTTTTGTCATATTATTTAGCATATACTATGTTCATGCATTATTATTTTTATTTTCATGCATATTATATGTTAGCATTATTTTATATTTCATGTCATTTCAAATCATTTAGATTATATGCCATATCATTTATATTTGCCATGTCATTTAAATCATTTTATTCCATTTAGGATATTTCATTTCATATAGAATATATTATGTTTCCTAGGTCATTTAATTTCATTTAGAACATATTATGTCACTTAGGATATTTCATTTCATTTAGAATATATCATGTGACTTAGGGTATTTCATTTCATATAGAATATATTATGTTACCTAAGTCATTTCATTTCATTTAGAATATATCATATGACTTAGGATAATTCATTTTATTTAGAATATGCTATGACATTTAAATTATATACCATTTAGGTTGCATTATATTATCTAGACTTTGCTATGTCATTTTATTTATGTCACACTTATTCATATTTTTTAAAATGTTTTGAAAAAGGTAATGATTTTCAATAAAATAAAGATATTCCCGAGTTAAAATAATTCATGAGTTCTCTGCCGGGTTTGCTGGGGAGGATATTATCAATTATCATTAATAACGGAATATCTTTTTTAAAACGAGAATGATTCGGAAAGTTTTTCAAACTAATAAAAATTTCTATATTTTATCACGTTTGTTGGGGAATATAGGAAAATTTTGAATTTATAAATTTCGGATCATTTTCAATTAAAAATTGAATTATTTTTCTTTAAATTGGGAATTAACTTGAAATACTAAATTAAAAATCGACTTTTTACCAAGACTTGAGATAACACATGATTAATAAGGTACCGTTTTATACGGGCGTTGCGGGGGTGCTAATCCTTCCCCACACGTAACCGAGTCCCGAACCTGCATCTTTGATTTCTCTGGTTTAAAACACAGACTTGAAATTGGTTTTAAAAAAATATTTTAATTAATTTTAAAATGTTTTATAAAACCGGTTTTAATAGTTGGCTGATCACACCTAGCCAAAAAAGATTGGTGGCGACTCCATGTCTTTTTCAAGGTTATTTTCAAAACCTTCGTTTTTCTAGAGAAATTAAGTCAACTTTTTCTCGGTTTTTTTTAATGTCACGCTTAACGAATAATAAAGTCTTGCGATGAGGCTTGTTATTTTTTAGGTTGCGACAGTAACAATCAAAGCATAGATTGTATAGGAATAACATAAGCAAGGCTCTGATACCACTGTTGGGATTCGGCTCATGCTCAAACAGAGATAATGTGTAATTTAATCAGTAGTTAAATTAACAACGCAGCAGAATTAAATAAATCATAGAGAATATCGAATCCCCCTAAGGATCTGCCTATGAATTCAAAACGATCAAGCTGTCAAGAACATATAACAATCAAAATCTCATACCTTTATATTAGAGATTGCCTAAACCTCAAGATAGATTCTTGACGTTCTTGTTCTTGTACATAAAGCTCGCTTGTCGAAAACCAAAGTCGTCCAATTGTCCGACCTCTAACAGTAATCCACACAGGTGATCTGAAAACCTTCGCAAGGTTGAGATTATGTTTTACCAAGACGATGCTAGTAGTCTAGGTTGTGAGAAACCTTCCTCCTCTACCTTAGTTAGCCTAAAGGAACAAGAAGAATAGAATTCTCCCTTCTCTCTAGCCATTCGGCCGAATCTCACTTGTTAGTGTGCGAGGCACCGTTCCAGGTTCTCCTTAGGTGGGAGGCGGCAACAACATAAGCATATATATATAAGTAGGTTTAGTGCATGCCAACTATTGCACTAATTGCGCTAAAGCCCTTATACATATTATTAAATATTCACAATAAGCCCATAACACTTAATGGATATTTAATCTGGCCCAATCTCATTTTAATTTCAATAATCACCTTTTGTGTGTGACCCATTTGGCCCTTAACATGTTGGCAATAAATATAATTAATTCAATTAAGAATTTCCTTCTATATTTATAGATCATGAGCGGCATCTAGCTATGTATCATGACTACCCAAATGTCAAGAGAGTCATCAAGCTTCGACTAGCCTTTCGTGTACAATATGTCTGTGTAATTCGATCCCTTCATCAAATATCCCGAGATAGGAAAAAGCATGGTTCAATTTCTACTCTTAATCTATTCCATATTAGATCTGCAGCTTTAATATTAACTCATTAAGTATTGCCTTGGCCAAGGACTTCCATAAGTTAATAGAAGCTAGATACATGTGAGATATGTCCCCTTAATCACTTGGGGTGATGAATCCTCTCTGGACCACTCATTCATCTTCATATGCTTCATGTCATACCCAATAACACCCTATTTTAAGCATCGTCATGATTGGCACCCGTTCGTGATGAAATCTAAGTATGACAGTTCACATACAAGATGACCTGGTGTCACAAGTCAAATGATTACTTACACTACTGACACATGAGAGTATATACCATAGACACTTGAGTGAAATACCAAATGGAACTCTTATAGCGGGTCATGTTAATTGAACTTGTTCAACTAACAAGCACCCATATGTTATCCCCAAGTATCTCTATACTTTTAACCTATAAGACCGGTTGCATGTATCAAGTGCATGAAGGCTTAACATATGCCAGTCTTTGAGCATTGTCAATGCCCTGTCTTGACAATACAATGACTAGGAACAGTTTAGAAACACGACATTGATGCATAAGGATCCTCGTAATTGTAACACGTTAAGATTCCTTTGCAATGCCATTATGTCTCATGGGCTTTATCTTCACAAGTCATTTATAACAATTATAACAATACTCATGGATAAAGAATTACCTCAATTATAATTGATAAACTATAATGTGCAATACATGAATATATAAATAGTGTTTTACAAGCCTAACTAGATTGCCTTGTAGGGCTTACACCAACAGAGAGCAAAGTAACTAAGCCTTCGTGATTAACAATCCGCATGGTTTAGTGAAACACTTTCGGAGTACTAAATTACTTAAGCCTTCGTGATTAACAATCCGCATGGGCTAGGGAAATAGACTCTAACGAATTGAACCCGCTTTTATCGGGGTGCCTTACTAGACTTCACCGGCGACAGTGAGGAACAATTTGGGGCTTTTAAAATTGATTCACCTTCATATAGTTAACCTAAGCGAAGCCATGCCTGATTTTCGATTAGATATCCTGAAGCTAAGAATACATGGAGGAATATTTCCAATCCTTTTACTTTCTATTCTACATTCTGAATAAATTTACCTTTGCAAATCAGGCAATGATGAACGCACATCGCCCATAATAAGTTTTGAAAATACCAAAATGTTTTTGCATGCATATTTTTATTGCTCTTTGGTTGGTTAATGCGTTACACTATTCTTGATCTTTATTTTAATAAATTGTTGGGGTATTTAGGATAAGGGCTATAGAATAGGTGGTGAAAGGTTTGTTTTGTTCCTCCATATACATTGCACTTGGATTTGCATAACATGAGCTCTATACCCAAGTTCCACTCCTTTAAGTGGAAGTAAAGTAGCTATGCTCTAGTGATAATCCTCCGCATTGGCTAGCAAAATACTTTCGGAGTATAAATTACCTAAGCTCTCGTGATGATCCTCCGCATGGGCTAGGGAAATATTCTCTAACGAATTGAACCCGCATTTATCGGGGTGCTTTACTAGCCTTCACAGGCGATAGTGAGGAACAATTCGGGGCCTTTAGAACCAATTCACTCTATATAATGAACATAGACGAAGCTATGCCGGATTTTTGATAGTTATACTGAAGTTAGGAACACATGGAGGGACATTTCTAAACCTTTTGTTACCTATTTTACACTCTGAATAAGTGTTGAAGATCGGGCAACGATGAACGTACATCGCCCGTAGTAAATTTTAGTTTCCACCCTAAAGGCATTGTGATGCTTAAATAAATAGATACTGTTGGGGCAAATATTCATTATGTTTTTTGAAATTGAGAATATAAAATTTTTTCAAACATTTGCATTTTGCACATTTCATGCATATATGAATAGAGCATGTACATTTATGGTTGTATTGTTGATCTCATTTCTTTGCAATAAACAGATAGTGATAATAATTCCATTTGATGATTTCATAAACATCCATTGGTTGAATAATAATTATAGACCGGTAGTGTTAAATGAACATTTGCATATTGTACCATAGTAGGATCCACTACTTCGAAATTCTTTTGAAAAATAATATGTTAGTTTTTTGTGGAAGAAACATGTTTCAAAAATCATAGATTAAATTTGGAGGCAAATCTTGCATAATGAGATTTTTGAATAATCAAAATTTGGTCCCACCAATTTCGTGTAATCGTTAATTAATTTCTTTGTATATACCTTTGTGTTAATTCATTTATTCTTTATATCACATTTTGACATCATGTTACAGTCCTAACATGCAAGGTTATTCATTGTAGAATATATTTGTGATATACATGGTCATTCTTTGTATATACCCTTGCGTTAATTTATGAATTCTTTACATGTATCATATGGACATCATGCTATAGTCATAGCATGCATGGTCATTCATTATAGAATGCATTTATGACATGCATGGTCATTATCTATACATACCCTTGTATCAATTTATCCATTCTTTATAGACATCACGTTAACATCAGATTGCATTCATGACGAACATAGTCAACATGATTTCTCTGTATATGTCCATGCATTAATTAGGTTGACATCAGGTTGCATTCATGGCATATATAGTCATCAGGATATGCTCATGCATTAATATGTCATAATGGCATTAAGTTGCATTCATGACATACATAGCTGGTCAACATGATTTCTTCGTATATACCCATGCATTAATTAATTTATTCTTTACATGCATCGTGTTGACATCATGTTGCATTCATAACACATATGATCACTCATAGGGGAGTGAATTTAGGACATGCATGGTCACGCATTGTATATATATTTGTACATTGACTTGCATGCATTATATTGGCATCATGTTACATTCACAACATTCATGGCTCATTCATCGTAAAATACATTAATGAGATGAATTAGAAATTGGCTTAGCTTTAAGAACTTTCAAAGAGATTTTTTTTTTTTTAAATCAGAGGTATAAAAGTGACTGAGAACCTGTTCAATATTGTCAGGATTCATGGAAAGAGAAAATTTAGATGAAATGGAAAAAATGAGACAGGCTCTAGAGGAAACGCAAGAAAGGATAAATAGAAATCATGAAGACTATCGAGAACAAATGGCTAAACTGATGGAATTGATGTCCGCCACTATCAAAGGCAAGGGGCATATTGAGGTCTCTGCTGAGAAAGAAAAAACCATGAAGTGTAAGAACTTGGCTAGAATAGAGAGAATGGAATAGGTTCAGCAAGAGATGAAGGAAGAAGTGATTAGAATTGAATAAGAGATCCAAGAGAAAACGATTAAGTTGATAGAGATAATACCCTTCATTGTCAAAGAAAAGGGACAAGTTGAGAGTTCTACTACAAAAGGAAAATAAAAAGTCTTGGGAAACAATTCAAGGAATTACCTCTCTTGCCCAGGTGAGGTAAAAGTAATTAAAGGGTAGAATTCTCAAGGCATACAGCCACAAGATAAAACGAGGTATCAGCTATTAGAGGAAAGGCTTCGAGTATTAGAAAGAACAAATGGATTTGAGAGCGTAGATGCAAATGAACTTTGCTTGGTCTACAATTTAGTCATTCCACCTAAATTTGAAGTCCCCAGCTTCGAGATATATGACGGGACAACTAATCCAATGACCCATCTGAAAATGTTCTACCAAAGGATGATAAGCCATGCGGATAATGATAAGTTATTGGTCTATTGTTTTTAAGATAGCCTCAGTGGGTGTGCAAGCATATGGTATAATCAGCTGAGAAGGAATCAGATTGCTTCTTGGAGTGATTTGGCTAAAGATTTTTATAACTGATACAAGCATGTGATTGACATGATGCCGGACCGTCTCTTTTTGCAAAATATGAGAAAGAAAGCCACTGAAAGCTTCGAAGAGTATTCTCGTACATGGAAAGATATAGTGGCCCAAGTACAGTCGCCTTTAACTAAAAAAAAGTTGTTGTCCTATTTGCAAATACACTGTAGGCCCCATGCTATGACGAGCTCGCTAGTAATGCCACGAAGGACTCTGCGGGTAGGATAATCCCAAAAGAGATAATGAAGGAGATAGCCAAAAATGGAAAGCTCAAAGCAGGTGAGACATCCGATAGCAAGGGAAACTGGGAACCCCAGAGAAAGTAAAAGATATCTAGTGTATGACCTATGGTGGGCAACAGATGGGAAGCTTTGTCCTATATCCTCCACAACCGATGTACCATTAGTTCTACCCTTCCGTGAACAATATGTATCGGGATCTTTACTTATACCCGATGTCCTCTTAATATAATTATTTGTCAAATCTCCAACCTCAGGCTAGCCAGGGAAAGTCAAAGAATATTCGAAAAAGAGATCAGTTTGAGCCACTATCCATTTCTTACTCTGAGTTGTTGCCCTAGCTTTTTGAGAGTTGACTTCTCACTTGAGTGTCGGTAAAGCCTATTCGACCCCCATACCCAAGCTGGTATGATGAAAATGCATTTTGTGGTTATCATTGCGGGATTCTAGTTTATTTCATAGAAAATTATCTGTCTCTAAAGCGGAAGGTTCAAGCGCTAATCAATAACGGGCAGTTAGATCTTGAAAAGAACAAAAATCAGATAATAGGAGAACACCACTGTTTGTTCATTGTAAGACAAGTGGGGATGTCAGGATGGGAAAGAAAGGCATACAGGGGTTTATGAAGCAAGAAAGAAATCAAGTTGACCCAATCCTGTGTCATACAGAGAGCTGCTACCTCAACTCATCCAGAATTACCTTATGAAACCCATGCAATTAGAGCTTCTGACGCCCCCTTATTCGAGCTATTTTGATGCTAATGAGTGTTGTGGTTATCATTCTGGCAATCAAGGTCACTCAACGAACTGCCCCGCTTTAAAGTACAAGGTCAGGGATCTTCATAGCATTTGTCAAATTCTCATTTCCTAATGCCTCAGATAATGTTTTTGGGATAGGACTATATTTAGACTAGTAAGAAAGGCCTTGTGGTTATGAGAAAGATTTTTATATGAGATGAACAAATATAGAGGATGTTTAGTACAAGTGTTGGTTCCTTTTCGAAGAGCAATTGGAACATCATAATCTTTTTGTTCAAGTGTTTCGGAGATGTTATCATTGGGTGAAGTAATTACCTCGACACTACCAGAAAATTTCCTTGTTGGAGGATGGTAACATTTGTAGCCCTTTTGAGTGGAGGAATAGCCAACGAAGATACATTTTAGAGCTCGAGGATCAAGTTTACTTCTGTTTTAAGAAAGCACATGAACAAAGGCAACGCAACTAAATATCTTTGGGACAAAAGATTATTAGATGCGTTGCAGTTTGGAAAGAAATGTGTGAGGACCTGCATTGGACTTTTGAAGCCAAGAACTCTTGTAGGAAGTCTGTTGATAAGATGAGCAGCAGTTAAAACCCCCTCCCTCTACTATTTTTTTGGAACATTTTTTTTAAACAAGAAAGCCCTTGTGCTAGCTAGAAGGTGACCATTCTTTCATTCGACCACTCCATTTTTGTTGAGGTGTGCTAACACAAGAAGACTCATGTATTATGCCCTATTTTTGGAAATAAGGAGAGAGAAATTGATTAAAAAAAATCTTTCGCATTGTCAGATCGAAATCTCTTTATCCCAACCCCAACTCATTCTACTTCTCAAATGAGTCGAACCCCGAGACCATCGTCGAGGTATTTTTCTTTTGTTTTTAAATCGAACTCGTCCTGCTTCTCAAATGTGTCGAGCCCCGAGACCTTCGTCGAGGTATATTCCTTTCATTTTCAAGTCAAATTTATTTTACAAATGAACCAAACACAAGATCATTCTTAAAGTATTTCCTTTTGTTTTAAATCGAATTCATTTTGCTTCTCAAATGAGTTGAGCCCCGAGACCATCGTCGAGGTATTTTCTTTGTTTTAAGTCGAACTCGTTCTGCTTCTCAAATGAGTCGAGCCCTAAGACTATCATCGAGGTATTTTCTTTTGTTTTTAAATGAAACTCGTTCTACTTCTCAAATGAGTCGAGCCCCGAGACCACCGTCGAGGTATATTTCTTTCGTTTTCAAGTCAATTTATTTTCCAAATGAATCAAACCCAGGATTATTCTTAAGGCATTCCTTTTGTTTTTAAAATCAAACTCGTTCTGCTTCTCAAATGAGTTGAGCCTCGATACCGTAGTCGAGGTATTTCCTTTTGTTTCTAAAATCGAACTTGTTCTGCTTCTCAAATGAGTCGAGCCCAGAGACCATCGTCGAGGTATTTTTCTTTTGTTTTAAATCGAACTCGTTCTACTTCTTAAATGAGTCGAGCCCCAAGACCATCATCGAGGTATTTCCTTTTGTTTCTAATCGAACTCATTCTGCTTCTCAAATAAGTCACGCCCTGAGACCATCGTCGAGGTATTTCCCTTTTGTTTTAAATCGAGCTCGTTCTGTTTCTCAAATGATCGAGCCCCAGTATTTTCTTCGCTTACAAATCGAACTCGTTTTCTTAAGACAAGTCAAGCCTTGATTAGTCAGGGAACTCAATTTAAGGACAAAATTTTCTATTTTCTTCGTTTGCAAATCGAACTCGTTTCCATAAGACGGGTCGAGCCTTGATTAGTCAGGGAACTCAATTTAAGGACAAAATCTTCAATTTATAGCTTTTTCAAAAAAAATGAAAAAAAATGGAAAATGATGAAAACTCCTTTCCCTTTCCTTCACATGAGATTTCACTAACCAGGCAAAATTAGTGTTTGTTTATCTTTGCCTGATACCTGATTCCTAATTCTCAGCAATAGCCAAAGAGGGGCAGCTGTAGACACCTAATTTTGTTTGGGCCACTCAATCAGGTTTTTTTTCTTCCTAAAATGATGTTTTAGAGTGTAAAAAGTATTTTCTCATCCTATAGGCAGTACTTTGAGACTTAGTTTAAGAAAACAAGCATAAAAAGTCAATCTTGAAAAAGTTAACCTCGAAAGTCAACTTTAAAAAGTCAAGCACTAAAAAGTCAACCCACTTTCAAAATCAAAGATTCAAAGTTCAATTGAACAATGGTGAAAGAATTTTGATAATCAAAGGTATACAATGAAAGATACGAAGTTCGGAAGTTGGGTTACGAAAATTTAGTGCAAAAGAAACCCTAGTTTAGAAAATTTGGGGAAAAGTGCTCAAACGATCAAATTGGTCAAAATTGGAGGTTCCAAATGGAAGATAAGTAATGAATACAGGTAAGGGAGAGGCTATCTGGAAGCAAAACTAAAGGAAAAGTCAATTTGGAAGAAAACCGAGAATTAGGGTTTTTGGTGGATTTTGGTGAAATTGGGAAAATTATAGAAATGGCCCTATTCAGTAAAACTAAAGCCCTTAATTGATGAGGAGTGAGTAAACAAGGATAGCCCAAGGCTCAGTTTGAAGTAATTCCGAGAAAAGAGCCGATTGAAGGAAAAACAAAAAAAAAATGAGGAAATTCCCAATACTAAAAAAAGGAAAAATAAATCAGAGGGGAATTCGATCGTAAAAATTAGGCTTTTTTGGACCAACTCCAATTCAATATATGACAAAGGCACTGAAAAAGTAAATCTGAAAATCGAACTTGTTTTGAGTAAAACCGGGCTTCGAAGGTAAAACCGCAAATTTGGAAAATTTAAGAAAAATAGAAAATGAGCTCAAAAAATTACCAAAACTTCCAGATCTCAATCTTAAATTATTTGGAAGAGGTCGGCAAACAAAAATCCAAATTCAGAGTTCGTTTACAAAATGGCAAATTTCAGGCCCACTAAGCTAAAAATTCCATAAGATAATTCTCGAAAAAATAGCAAATGTGTTCGAAAAATTCTGAAAATCTCCAGATCTCAATTTAAATTATTTGGAAGAGATTGGTGAAAGGAAATTTGGATTAGGAGCTCATTTGCAAAATAGAAAATTTTGGGCCCACCTAGGGCTGTAATCGAACCGAGTCGAACCCGAATAGTGAGAAGCTCGAGATCAAGCTCGATTCAAAACTCGTGGCTTGAAGCTCGGCTCGAGCTCGATTGAGTATCATTTTTTAAGCTCGAGCTCGGCTCGAGATAAAATCAAACTATTCGAGCTTGACTCGATTAGAATCGTTTACTCGATTTATCTACTCGAGCTCGTGTTCACGCTCGAATTAAATTTTTTTCATATACCAATTTTTTGTATTTATCGAATTTAATAAATAAAAATCAAGATTAGTCCTCTTTTTAACCTTAAAAAAAATCTTCAGAAAGCATTAAATTTACAAAGTGAAAGCATTGACCGATACTAGTTCGAAGAAGATCAAATTCAAAACAAAAGAGAAAAAAAAATCAATTCTCATAAGATCTACAAAGAAACCACAAATGTAATGAAGCAGATCAAGCAAAGTAAAGGTCGAGATAAAAGAGAAGCAGATCAAGCTAAATCTAACTCTATGAAATTCGCTAGAAACTTGTAGAAGCCTAGACCTCAGTTCCATCATCGACAAAACATCAAAATCCACAGATCGGTCGATTTGAAGTGAAATAAAAAGCGAAGTGAAAAGTTTTACTTGAACAAGAAAAGAACGAGATGGGAGTTTTAGAAAGTGAGGGAGAAAGAGAAAGAGTGGAAGAAGAAGCAGAAAACGACGACCATTTAGTTTTCTTTTTCTCTCTTCTATCTAGTCTGGTGGTGATGCTGGTAAAGACAGAAATGGAGAGTGAGAGAAGAGAAGAGAAAGGAAGAAAGTTGGCGCTTGGATGAGAGTGAGATTGTGGCTGTGGAGTGGGAGAGAAGGTGAGGGGGGGAGAGAAAGAGGCGGCACAACTGAGGGAGGGAAAAAATAGGTTTTAGGGCTTTTTTAAGTATATATATATATATATTAAGGATAAAATAGTAAAATTAATAATAAAAATATTATAAATAAAAAAGCTCGATTAGGCTCGCGAGCTGCTCGAATCGGGTATTAAGATACTCAAACTCGGCTCGCTCGATAGCTCGAGCTGCTAGAGCTCGACTCGAAAATGTTCGAATCATATTTGAGTATTTTTTAGTCGAACTCGAGTAGCTTGCGAGCACAGGT
Source organism: Fremontodendron californicum (assembly GCA_030761205.1). Taxonomy (NCBI): domain Eukaryota; kingdom Viridiplantae; phylum Streptophyta; class Magnoliopsida; order Malvales; family Malvaceae; genus Fremontodendron; species Fremontodendron californicum. Next base: position 2,687,213 of record JAULJL010000033.1, read on the forward strand.
GTCTCATTTACACCCCTAGGCCCATTAAGCTGAAATTCAAGAAGATAAATCCAAGAAAAATAGCAAATGAGCTAAAAAAATTATGAAAACTTCCAGATCTCAATTTTAAATTATTTGGAAGAGATTGGCGAAGAAAAATTTGGATTCGGAGCTCGTTTGAAAAATGGTAAAAGTTCGGGTGCACTAAAGGGTAATTTTGGAAGAAAAATTCGAGAAAAATAGGAAATGGGCTCGGAAGATTATGAAAACTTCCAGCATTAAATTTTTTATTATTTAGGAAGGATTGATAAAAGAAAATTTGAATTTGGAGTCTGTTTTCTATTTAATTAGGTTTGGGAGCCAAAAAGGTTATTTTATCGAAGAAATTGAAGAGGGCCTTTCTTGTAATTAAAAAATAGAGATTGAGCTAGAATACGAAGGGGCAGCCGGCCAAGCCCATAGTGGAGAGTGATTTTGCTAAGTTCTTGCATCCAAAGGCTAAGAATGGATAGTAAGATAGTTATTTTTTTATCAAGCCTTTGTAATTGTGCCACATAGACCAATGCATGGAGAGTGTAGACACCTAATTTTGTCCGGACCACTAAACAGGTATGTTTTCTTCCTATATTGATGTTTCCGAGTGTAAAAAGACAATTTTCATCCTACAGGTGGTACTCCGAGACTTAGTTTAAGAGGGCGAGCACAAAAACTCAAACTTGAAAAAAGTCAACCCCGAAAAAGTCAACCCCAAAATAGTCAACCCTAAAAAGTCAACTACTGAAAAAATCAACCCACTTTCAAAATCAAGATTTTAAGTTCAATTGAAAAATGGCGAAAGAATTTTGATAATCCGAGGTCTACATTGAAAGATATGGAGTTCGGAAGTTGGGATTTGGAGATTCAGTAGAAAGGAAACCCTAATCCGAGAAATTTGGGGAAAAGTGCTTAAACGATCAAATTGATCGAAATTGAAGGTTCCAAATGAAAGATAAGCACTGACTACGGGTAATGGAGAAGTCACTTGCAAGAAAAATCGAAAGAAAAGTCAATCCGGGAGAAAACCGAGAATTAGGGATTTTAGTGGATTTCGGTGAAATCGGGAAGAATCACAGAAATGGCCCGACTTGGTAAGACCAAAGCCCCCAATGGATGAAGAATGATTAAAAAGGATGGCCCAAGGCTCAGATTGAAAAAAATCTAAAAATCGGACTTGTTTTGAGCAAAACCGGGTTTCGGAGGTAAAAGGGCAAAATTGGAAAAATTTGGGAAAAATAGCAAATGGACTCCAAAAATTCTGAAAAATTTGTCAATCTCATTCTTAAATCATTTGAAAGATATTGGCAAAAGAAAATCTTGATTCCGAGTTCGTTTGCAAAATGGCCAAATCCCGGGCCTCCTATGCAGTAATTCAAAAAGGAAAATCCCGGAAAAATAGCAAACGAGGTCAAAATATTTTGAACTTTTGCAGATCTCATTTTTAAATTATTTGGAAGAGATTGGCAAAAGAAAATCTTGATTATGAGTTCGTTTGCAAAATGGCCAAATCCCGGGCCTTCTATGCAATAATTCAAAAAGATAAATCCCGAAAAAATAGCAAACGAGCTCCAAATCTTTTGAAATTTTGCAGATCTCATTTTTAAATTATTTGGAAGAGATTGGCAAAATAAAATCTTGATTCGGAGTTCATTTGCAAAACGGCCAAATCCAGGGCCTCCTATGTTATTCAAGCCGATAAATCCCGAAAAAATACCAAATGAGATCCAAAAATTATGAAAACTTCCAAATCACACTTTTTAATTATTTTGAAGAGATTGGTGAAGAAAAATCTTGATTTGGAGCTTGTTTAAAAAATGGTAAAATGTAGGGGCATAAAAGGGCATTTTGGGAAGAAAAAATCCAAATAAATAGCAAATGAACTCGGATAATTTTGAAAACTTCCAGAACTCAATATTTTGTTATTTTGGAAGTATTAAAAAAAGAAAAATTGAATTTGGAGTCCGTTTGATATTTATTTGCATCCAGGGGGCAAAATGGTCATTTCACCCAAGCAACCGAAAAGGGCTTCTTTGGGCCTTTCAAAAAATCAGAGTTGGGCTGGAAAAGAGAAGTGCTGGCCTGCCCAAGCCCAAAGGAAGGAGGAAGCTTCTGATTTTTCAATCAAGTGGCTAAAAATCAAGAGTTAGTTAGAGATTCTCTTTGATCAAGCCATGGTGATTAAGCCACATAGGCTAAGAAAGATGTCAACATTATTCTTGGACAGCTGTAATTTGAGAGGGCTGAGATGCTAATCTAAAGGTGGTAATTTCATGATTTTTCATCTTGAATTATTGGCCATTTGATGGAAAATTGGTTACACAAAAATGACAACATCTTGAAGCCAATATATATCCATTCGGCCAGCCCTTGTTTGGAGGTCAGATTTTCATTTTTTCTTTTCCATTTTACTGAGTTCTTAGAGTTTTTTACTTAGTTTTTGCTATTTTAATCTCTACTTGGTGAGTTTTCATTTTAAAATAATGTTTTTGTTCTTCCTTCATCTCCTTTCTTAAGTATATTTTTTTTACATTTTATTTTTACAATAAACTCACCATGGCCAAATGGCCTACATTGTTTATTTTGAGTTTCTGTTTTTGGTTCATTTTACCATATTGTTTATGCTATTTTTTTTTTATTTTGATGTTTTAAATGTTATGTTACTTCATGTTCTTGAGTTATATTTTAATTTGGTTGCTTTGTTTGTTGCCATTTATGTCTTAGATATCATGTTTTTGCATTTTTGATTTTCTGTTTTCATGTTGTTTAAATTTGAGCATGTTTTAGATTTAGCATATTAAGTGTTTGTGAAAATGCTTGTGTGATTCTTTGCATGATTTTTGTTTTATATCTTAGTTGAGCATGTTTTAGATTTAGTATATTAAGTGTTTGTGAAAATGCTTGTGTGATTTTTGCATGATTTTAAGTGTTATGACTTAGTTTTCCATGCTAGTATGCCAAGTGTTTGTGAAAATGCCATGCTTGTTGGAGCTTGAGGCCATTTGGCTACTCCATGTGTTTTACATTGTGTGTTGCATTTTTTGTCATGCTAGTTGTTAGGTTTTTGCATTTGCATGATATTTTGTTGGATTTTTGAATTAAGCATGCCTTGTGTTTGTGAAAATGCCATGCATATTTTAGGTCTAGGTTACATTAAATGCCATGCAAGTTCATGTAGGTCTAGGTTACTTTATGATTGCCATATATTTTTTTCATGATATTTAGGTTTAAATCCATGCATTTCATGCATTATGTTTGCTGCATTTTTTCATGCATTTCATGTTCATGCCACTTGAATAATGACTTGAGCCAATTAATGGTTCAAAGTCATGCTCTCTTGAGCACACTTGTGGAAAATTAAGTTTGTCAAGTTGATTATTCTACCTTTGTGATTTTTTTTACTTAGTCAATTTTTATCTAACTTTCAAAAAGTCCTAGCTACTGTTTGTAAGTCATTTTATGAGTTTCAAATATTTTTACTTTGGTTTTTAAATGATTTTATCAAAGGCAAAAATGTGTTGGCAAAGCAGTTTTTTCTCCTCCAAAAACTCATACATCTCTGATTTTTATGGGAATTCATCTTTGATCAGAAAATTAAGCCGATTTTTTCTCGTGTAGTTTTACATGTCCTGAGTCTCCAGTATTTTTTTCAGAACTTTTGGAATCTTTAAAATAGGGTAACAAATCGTGGATTAAAACTGGATAGTGGAGTCAGAATTGAATTTAAAGAAAAACCATTTTTCTGTTTTGGTTAATTTACTTAGAGTGGGCTGATTAGGAGGGTTAGCTACTGACTTAGGGTAGTTTCTAAGCCTTTTTAAACTCTAAAAATGATTTTTCAAGTCTCGGGTTAAGGGTAGTCAAGTCTGGATTTTTTAAACTTAGGAAATTAGAGCCATTTAAAAAATTTTAGCCCAGTTTTTATTTTTAATTCAAGCTTCTCAAAATTGTTTTCAAACAATCACAAAGTATTTTGGTTTTAGAATATTTAATTTCACATATTTTCCTAAGGTAGCCGGATATCTTTTTAGATATACGGATTTCCTTAATTAAAGGAAAAAATACATTTCATGCATTGCATTTTTATATTCATGCATTTTATATAATATGTGATTCTTGTTATAATAATTTCTATGATATTGTTATTATTTTGATTTATATTTTTGATGTTATATGGTTTATTATATGATTTGGAATATTTCATGGTATCCTATGCTTTTATTTAGTTATTTTTTGGTCATATTATTTAGCATATACTATGTTCATGCATTATTATTTCCATTTTTATTTTCATGCATATTATATGGTAGCATTATTTCATATTCCATCTCATTTAATTTATATGCCATATCATTCATGTTTGCCATGTCATTTAGGTTATTTCATTTCATATAGAATATGTTATGTTACTTAGGTTATTTTATTTCATTTAGAAAATATCATGTTACTTAGGTTATTTCATTTCATATAGAATATGTTATGCTACTTAGGTTATTTTATTTCATTTAGAATATATCATATGACTTAGGATATTGCATCTCATATTGATTATACTATGTTCCCTAGGTCATTTTATTTTATTTATAATATGTCATATAATTTAGGATATTGCATTTCATTTAGAATATGCTAAGGCATTTATTTCATTTCATTTATAATATGTTAAGGCATTTACATTATATCATATCATTTAGGAAGCATTATATTATTTAGATTTTGCCATGTCATTTTATTTATGTCATGCATATACGTATTCATATCTTTTAAAATGTTTTCAAAAGGATAATGATTTTTCAATAAAAAATAAAGATATTCCCGAGTTAAAATAATTCATGAGTTCTCTACCGGGTTTGCTGGAGGGAATTTCATCAATTATCATTAATAAAGGAATATCTTTCTTTCAAAAAAAGAGAATGATTCAGAAAGTTTTTCAAAACTAATAAAAATTTCTATATTTTGCCACGTTTGTTGGGGAATATAGGAAAATTTTGAATTTATAAATTCTGAATCATTTTCAATTAAAAATGGAATTATTTTTCTTTAAATTGGGAATTAACTTGAAATACTAAATTTCAAAAACCAATTTTTACCGAGACTTGAGATAACACACGATTAATAAGGTACCGATTTATACGGGCGTTGTGGGGGTGCTAATCCTTCCCCACACGTAACCGACTCCCGAACCCGCTTCTTTGATTTCTCTGGTTTAAAACGCAGACTTGAAATTGGTTTTTAAAATGTTTTAATTAATTTTTAAAATATTTTATAAAACCGGTTTTAATAGGTGGCCGATCACACCTAGCTAAAAAAGATTGGTGGCGACTCCATGTCTTTTTTAAGGTCATTTTTAAAACCTTCATTTTTCTAGAGGAATTAAGTAGACTTTTCCTCGGTTTTTTTTAATGTCACGCTTAACGAATAATAAAGTCTTGCGATGAGACTCGTTATTTTTTAGGTTGCGACAGCTTGGCGACTCCGCTGGGGACATATTAGAGAGTTAGGCCTAGAATTAGTTGTGTGTTATCAAAGTCTCGATTTTGTTGGTTTAATTGGTATTTAATTTTAATTCCCATATTTTTTTAAAATAAAAGAGAATTTTGAAAATAAAAAAAATGTTTTAATATGACCATATTCATGTGCATTCATATTATTAGTTGTTCCCTGTTAATTTTGTTGCGTATATTTATATGTTTGTTTGATTGATGCTTTACATTGTTTAAGTTTAGTGGGGTATTTAGAATAAGGGTTGTAGAATAGGTAGTGACAGGTTTGTTTTGTTCCTCCGCACACACTGTATTTGCATTTGCATAACATGAATCCTCTACCCCGGTTCCGTCCTTTTAAGTGGAAGTAAAGTAACTACGCCTTCGTGATTGATCCTCCGTATGGGCTAGTGAAACACTTCCGGAGTATAAAGTACCTAATGCCTTCATGATAATCCTCCGTACGGGCATAGGAAAATATACTCTAACGAATTGAACCCGCTTTTATCGGGGTGCCTTACTAGCCTTCACCGGCGACAGTAAGGAACAATTCGGGGCCTTAGAACCAATTCACCTTCATATAGTGAACCTAGGCGAAGCCATGCCGGATTTCTGTTAGATACCCGATGTTTAAGAACACATGGAGGAACATTTCCAACCTTTTACCATCTTTCTATATGTTAGATACAAATTGGGTGATGATGAACGAACATCATACCACTCGTATTTTTTTTATTATTTTGTCCCAAAGGCGTTGTAATGTCGTAGCTCTGTTTAAATTTTGGGACATTTTTTTAAGCATGTTGTTATTTATGTTATATTTGTGAATTCATTTCCTTACTAATCTATTTCTTTCTGTTTTCTTTTCTTTGACATGCATCATAGACATCATCATACACTTGAAGTTTATTGGCCTCGGGATAGTTATCAACCCAAAGGACTTTCATGGAGGGGGGTCAGGTTATTTCAGTGATAGAAGATCATGCAGTAGTCAGGGCACGGTCGAAAAAAGATAAGAGGGAGGATGGTGATTGCCTCAAGAAAGATTATGTGTCAATATTGCCGGAAAGGGTCAAAGTGGATCCTTGACAGAATAATCTCCGAGGGTTAGCTGACATTTGGAACCAGTGGAATGTATGAGAGAAAGAAGCCTTCACTCAGAAATATGGAGACATAGCACTCTTAATTCCGATTCAGGTCAATAGTGGGTTGATTCAGGCTATGGTACAGTTTTAGAATCCTGCTTATAGATGTTTCACTTTTAACAAGGAGGATATGACACCACTGATCGAAGAATATTCGACACTATTACGTATTGAATGTCCTAATCCTGATCGGGTATATTTGAAGGAAATGAAACCTTCAGGTCTTAAGAAGAAAGTGGCTAGGATCAGGGGAATGGATACAACATGGGTTGAGAGTCATGTTGACACAAAGCAGAAAAATGGGTGCATTCCGTGGGAAACTCTCCGACAGTTGATATTGGGTTGTTCTGACAAAGCAAAAGCCAGGGACATCTTCGCTCTAGCCATCTACGGGTTAATCATATTCCCGAAGATATTGGGTCATGTGGATATAGCCGTGCTTGATTTCTTTGAAAAGTTGGAACAAAAGATCAACCCATCTCCGGCCATCATAGCTGAAACTATCCGATCCTTGAATTTTTGTAAAAGGGCCGAACAAGGGAGAATCAAGGGGTGTGTACAACTCCTTTATATTTGGATTCAAAGTCACTTTTGGAAGATAGAAAATGTTTTCTTCAAACCATACATGAAGACTTTAGTTCCGATTAGGGAATTACTTCAAAATGATTGGCCTAAGGACGGGAATGAAGAGAAATGGATCAACATGTTCCGGAATCTAAAAGGGGAGATGGTGACTTGGAGAGCTCCATGGATGGTTCCTATGCCAATTATGTACAAATGTGGGGACAACCCGGGAGTTCCACTGCTCGGAATTTGGGGGGTCTGTGAGTTATGCACCTCTGTTGGTGCAAAGACAGGTTGAGTCTCGGCAATTCATACCCATGACTCATAATTTAGGATCATCAGAGTTCACTTATGGGGAAGACGAATATTCTGGAAAAGTGCGGGCAACGATTGAAGCATGGAAGAAAACTCGCCGGATAAAAGTGGCCAGATATGCCGACACCATCACACCTGATTATCTTGTATGGAGGAAATTAAGGGTTAATGATAGACTAGTGATATCAGATGGAGAGGAGGTCCAGTTCATGAATCCGCCACCGAGGGAAATGCCATCAGAGTTAGAAATTACAAGAGCGGAATTTGAAAAAGAAAAGGCCTGGATGAGTAAGGAAATTGCCCGACTGCAAGAAGAGCTTGAGGACATGAAAAATAGGGAATCAGCTCGAGAAAAAGAGAAGGAACAGATTAAGAGAGAAAGGGACATCGTTAAGGGCGACCTTCGGGAATTACATTTAGAGAACAAGAGGTATCGCTTTGAGCTCAGATTTGAGGGGACTCTCAAGACTTCCGGGGAATGGGAACAAGAAGTCAGAAACCTCAAAAAGGAGAAGAACTATTGGGCAGAAAAGGCAAAACACGAAGAAGCCCGAGCAAATCAACTTGAGGAACAAACTAGCGAGAGCTTACAAGGTGACGCTTCTGCTAACACGTCAAAGGGCCGTGAACAAGTAGGGATCAGATGGAAGAGCAAGGCAGTTAAAGGAGGACATTGAAAAAGGTCCAGGATCCGAGGGAGTTATTATAGGACTAGTATCTTGTAATAGTTTTTAGGAGAGACAGATTATCATGTTGTCTTAAATAGGGATCTTTTGTTTGATGTATTTAGTTCCAGGAAATCAATGAAAGACCGTTTGGTTGGAATTATCCCAGGGCCAATACTTTAAATACATTCATTATTCACTCATTTTTATTTGTTCATATTCATAATCATTCATTCATTTATTCTTTATAAATTGCTCATACATTTAGCCATTTATTTATTTATAATTAGTCATCTAAGTTCATACACTTAGTCATTCATTCATTAACACTGATTCATTCATTCATTCATTCATTTTTTATAAAATAAAATAATGTGACAATAATTTCTAGTCCATGGTTTTTAAAAAATAAAGGTACAATTGGTCGCACTCAGAAAGAACCAGATTTCCAACATTCTTACAATATCGGTCTCGAACAAAAGCCATGGAAAACGATCAGCTTGCCAGGATTGAGAGAATGAAAAGAATCCAAAAAGAACTACAAGAACAGTTGACTAAGTCTCAAGATGAGACACGAGAACAAATGACAAAGCTCATGGAGATGATGAGCAATATGATGAAACAGAAGTGGCCCGCAGAGAATTCAGTTGCTGGAATCGGGGCAGTGAATCAAGAGGATAGACCAGAAGTGGTACAGAGAAATAGCCAGACATCCCACCCTGTGGGAAATGAAATCCCAACTGGGCAACATCCTACATCTATATCCAGCCGGCGGTCGAAGCACAAAATTTCGGTCCAAAAAGGGGTAACATTGGAGTTGATCCAATTGAGGTTGAGGTTCCAGACTTCGAAGAAATGGCAGAGAAGGAAAGGGCCAAAATGACTGAACTAAAAAGGGTCGAAGCTGCTAAATCTGAGAAAAAATATCAGTTGTTGGAAGAAAGGCTAAGAGCAGTGGAAGGAGCAGAGTTGTTTGGCAGTCTAGATGCCAAAGAGATGAGCCTGGTACATGATCTAATAATTCCACCGAAGTTCAAAGTACCGGATTTTGAAAAGTATAATGGGACCACCAACCCATCAACTCATCTGACTATGTACTGTAGAAGGATGACAGGGCATGAGGATAATGAAAAATTGCTTATTCATTGCTTCCAGGACAGCTTAACAGGGTCAGCCACCCGATGGTATAACCAACTCAGTCGTACCAAGATTCGTTCATGGACGGATCTGGCCAGGGCTTTTATGGAGTATTATAAGCACATTTCTGATATGGTACCAGATAGGCTGTCATTACAGAACATGGAAAAGAGATCCAATGAGACCTTCAAGGAGTATTCACAGAGGTGAAGGTATCTGGCAACACAAGTGCAACCCCCTTTAACCAACAAAGAAACCATGGTGCTTTTCATCAACACATTGAAAGCACCTTATTATGACAGATTGGTGGGAAATGCTACCAAAGATTTTGCGGATATGGTAATATTTGGAGAAATGATTGAGTCAGCCATTAAGAGTGGAAAGATGGAAGGGGGTGAGTCTGCTACCCAAAAGAGAGCTTTTCCTACAAAGAAAAAGGAGGAAACCCATGCAGTAAGTTTCAACCAATACCCTTATACACCTCCTACACCATACACACCACCGAGGCCTTATACCCCTACCACACATTATACACCTCCTACACCATACACACCATACCCGGGGTATAATCCTTATTACCCTAATATCAATCACATTACCCAAAACCCGTTCCCCTACACCAATATACCACAATAGCCATTCCCAACTGGCATATCCCCTCAAATCACCCTTCCTAGAAATGCTGTTCCCAACACACAAGGGCCTACGCGTAATGACCAACGTTCACCAAGGAACGATCCAAAAGCCCAATTTGATCCGATTCCTACTACTTACAGTGATCTATATCCAAAACTACTGCAGGGTCAACTTGTTGCACCCGTGTACCTAAAACCTTTGACAACTCCATATCCAAGATGGTACAATGCAAACACCAATTGTGCATACCATGCAGGAATCCAAGGACATTCAATTGAAGATTGCCTGGCCTTCAAAAGGAAAGTCCAAAGCTTGATTAATTCAGGGGTAGTGAAGTTTGGATCAAAAAATAGGCCGAACGTAGCTGGAAATCCGTTGCCCAATCATGCTGGGAATCAAGTGAATGCAATATTGACTGGAGGGGATAGAAAATTAAAAAGGGATATTGAGGAGGTTAAGACTCCAATGATGACAGTATGGGCTGAAATGGTCAAGGCAAAATTGGTGGAAGGTACGGAAGATCTGAAGATGGTTGCAAGAGGGGTGCATGATTGGTGCCCGTTCCATAAGAGTGAAGGCCATGACATACAGAACTGTGGGGACTTCCGGGTTAAAGTCCAAAGAATGATGGATAGTGGGGTAGCCCAATTCTATGAGGAGATAGAAGGGGAAATAGAAGTCATTAAAAAAACAAGTGGCTATGGGATAGGAAGACCCCTAATCATCTACTATGATGAACCAGAGGAAAAAGTTATGCCAGCCATGGAAGAAAATACGCCCAAATTAATCATTGATTTACCTGTTTCCTTTCCATACAAGGAAAACAAGGCTACACCATGGAAATATGACTGCAGTATGGTAATGCCCGGGTCTTCAGGCCAATAGGATATTACAGGTGTGGGGCATTTAACCCGAAGTGGGAGGTGTTATGCTCCGGAGGTCGTTGAACAAGGGGTAGCAGGGAAAGACATAGGAATTGACAAAGGGAAGAAGGTCGTCGAGCCAATCCACATTGAGATGGATTTGCCAGAGGAAACAGAGAGGGGATTAGCCCCTGTTAATAGAATCAAAGAGCCAGTATGTGAAAAAACAGCTTGTGAGTTCTTGAAATTTATAAAGCATAGTGAATATAGCGTGGTTGAACAACTGCAACGTCAACCAGCTAGGATTTCAATCTTATCCTTGCTTTTAAATTGAAAACCACACAGAAATGCTTTATTGAGAGTATTAAATCAAGCGTACGTGGCCAATAATATATCAGTGGAAAAGCTAGATAGGTTGGTGGGAAACATCGCAGCTGATGACTTCATATTTTTCAGCTATGAGGAAATACCACCCAATGGTATTGGATCAACAAAAGCTCTCCATATAACCACTACTTGTAAGGGGCACATATTACCGAGGGTCCTTCTGGATAATGGTTCTTCACTCAATGTGATGCCTTTAGCAACCTTATCCAAGTTACCAGTGGATTTATCCTATATGATACCAAGTTGCACGGTGGTCAGAGCTTTTGACGGAACCAGGAGGGAGGTTATGGGAACCATTGAAGTTCCTCTGGAAATAGGCCCGTGCACATATACAGTAAACTTCCAGGTTATGGATATCAATCCATCTTACAACTGTTTGTTGGGAAGGCCATGGATACATTCAGCTGGGGCTGTACCCTCGTCTCTTCACCAAAAACTAAAATTTGTGATGGAGGGCTGGTTGATCACGGTATCAGGGGAGGAAGACATAATAGCCTCCGCATCCACTGAATCTCCTTATATGGAGCCGAATGAAGAAGCTGTGGAGTGTTCTTTCCGATCTTTTGAATTTGTAAATGAGTCGCTGAAGGACAAAAAATTCCAAAACCGAAGCTGTCCAAGAACACAAGGTTGGGGGTAAGATCCACCGTAGGAAAAGGCTGCAAGGCAGGAAAGGGTCTCGGTAAATATCTTCAGGAGATGGCTCGAGCCATAGAGGTAAAAGGAAAGAAGGACCGATTTGGCCTAGGATATCTTCCAAAGGCCCATGAGAAAAGAAGATAAGTTGAAAAGAATCGACAAAGGAGGATGGCCCGTCTTACGGGTATGGATATTGAATGGGAGCCTATGACTTTCCCACCTATCCTTCACAACTTCCGTTCAGCCGGTTCTCTATTCGGAGAAAAGAATTCGGATGATGTGCTTGTAATGATAGAGAAAGCTTTCAAGAGATTCCAGGTGAATGGTGATGAGCAGATGAATGATGTGGAGATCTGCATGACTGAGAAAGACAGAATTGAAAGAGAAAGTGCTAGCTGGATGGTGCGACCTTATCCACCAGGATATAGACTAACCAATTGGAGTGCGACTGAGTTGCCCATAGTCTTTAAGTCTATTCCAAAGTAATACTTTTAAAAAGCAATCTTAATTATCTTTACCCAGAGATATTAAGAGTTTTTTCTGTAATGGGCTTTTTAAACATTTTCATTCAATAAATAACAAGCACAATGCATTATCCATATTGATGTGTCCATATTCTTTCATTTTTGTTATTCATTTTGTTTTCTATATATATTTTCCTATATTGTTTTTCTCCACCTATTTACAGGTGTACGGATGCGGAATATGAGGACCCTCCTGTCAGTAATTCTGAAATTGATTTTGAAAGACCCATTTGCACGGGTGATTTTGAGGCTAATGAAGATACTGAGGATTATGGTCTACCTCCGGATCTATTGAGGAAAATAGAACAAGAGGAGAAGCAAGTACTTCCTCATAAGGAATTATTGGAAACAATAAATTTGGGAAATAATGAAGAGATAAAAGAAATCAGAATTGGAACTTCATTGTCACCATTAATAAAAAATGAATTGATAGCTTTGCACCAGGAGTATGTGGATGTATTTGCATGGTCTTACCAAGATATGCCAGGGTTAGATCCGGATATTATGGTTCATAAGCTCCCTTTAAGGCCAGAGTACAAGCCAATTCAGCAAAAGTTGAGAAGAGTGAGGCCTGATATGCTATTAAAGATAAAAGAGGAAGTGAAGAAACAATTTGATGCTGGATTCCTAGAGGTGGCAAAATATCCAGAATGGGTGGCAAATATTGTTCCAGTACCGAAGAAGGATGGCAAGGTGCGGATGTGCGTTGATTATCGAGATTTGAACAAGGCCAGCCCTAAAGATAATTTCCCTTTGCTCCATATTGATACTCTGGTGGATAATACAACGAAGAGTTCTTTATTTTCTTTTATGGACGGATTCTCAGGATACAATCAAATCAAGATGGCACCGGAAGATATGGAGAAAACCATATTTGTTACAATGTGGGGCACCTTCTGCTACAAAGTAATGCCATTTGGATTGAAGAATGCTGGGGCAACATACCAGAGAGCCATAGTGACCTTGTTTCATGATATGATGCATAAGGGAATTGAGGTCTACGTTGATGATATGATCGCAAAGTCACAAGGAGAAGAAGAGCATATTGCGAATCGTAAGAAGCTCTTTGAACGATTAAGGAAATTTAGACTCAAGCTAAATCCGGAAAAATGCACTTTTGGAGTCACCTCGGGGAAGTTGTTGGGTTTTGTTATCTGCAAAAGAGGAATTGAGATTGACCCAGATAAAGTGAATGCCATTCAGAATTTGCCACCACCTCACACTCAAAAAGAAGTAAGAGGCTTTCTAGGGAGATTGAATTACATTGCTCGGTTTATTTCACAGTTAACCGACAAATGTGATCCAATATTTAAGTTACTTTGAAAGCGTGATCCAGGAGAATGGGATGAAGGGTGTCAGATTGCTTTTGAAAAGGTTAAGCATTATTTATCAAACCCACCAGTATTAATGCCGCCAATCTCGGATAAACCAATGATACTATATTTATCAGTATTTGAAAGATCCATTGGTTGTGTTTTGGGGCAGCTTGATGAAACGGGAAAGAAAGAGCAGGCAGTTTACTATCTCAGCAAGAAGTTCACAGATTATGAGTTGAAATATTCGTCGGTAGAAAAGTTGTGCTGCGCCTTAGCTTGGACTGCTCGAAGACTCAGACAGTATATGTTGTACCACACAACGTGGTTGATTGCCAAGCTAGATCCAATCAAGTACATGTTGGAAGCACCCTCTCTGTCAAGAAGGACGGCAAGATGGCAGGTTTTATTGTCAGAGTACGACATTGTATATGTAAGTCAAAAAGCTATCAAGGGTAGTGTAGTGGCGGAATTCTTAGCAAATCGGGCAGTGGAAGATTATGAGCCGTTGAACTTTGACTTCCCAGATGAGGATTTGATGTATGTGTCGCAAGCAGATGAGATTCCCCTAAAGAAGAAAGTATGGAAAATGTACTTAGATGGCGCATCTAATGCCATGGGGCATGGAATCGGGGCAGTGCTTATATCCCCAGAAGAAGACTGTTATCTTTTCACTGCTAGATTGGATTTTGATTGTACAAATAATACTGCTGAGTATGAAGCATGTACTATGGGCCTTCGTGCCGCAGTGAACAGAAATATCAAAGTATTGGAAGTTTACGGAGACTCAGCCTTGGTAATTTACCAGTTACGAGGAGAATGGGAAACCCGAGATATAAAGCTAATCCGATATCGAGAACTCATACTGAGTTTATTATAGGAGTTCGAAGAAGTGAATTTCAATTATTTTATTCGAGAAGAAAACCGAATGGCGGATGCTCTGGCTACTTTGTCATCAATGTTTAAAGTGAATGAAAGGGCAGAAGTTGTGCCGATCAAGATGAGCATATATGAGTCTCCTGCCCACTGCTTGAGTATCGAAGAAGAAGCAAATGGTCTCCCTTGGTATAATGACATCTTGCAGTACATCAAGAGTCAACAGTATCCAGAACAAGCAACAGAGAATGACAAGAGGACTCTGAGAAGGTTAGCAATGGGTTTTTTTCTAGATGGGGAGATTCTCTACAAGAAAGGGAAAGATCAAGTCTTGTTGAGATGTGTCGGGTCTGCCAAAGCTCGAAGAATCATAGAAGAGGTCCATGAAGGTATATGTGGCACCCATGCTAATGGTCACATGCTTGCTAAACAGATTATGAGGGCAGGGTACTATTGGCCGACCATGGAAGGAGATTGTATCAGTTATTCCCGGAAGTGTCATAAATGCCAGATTTATGCAGATAAGATTGATGTGTCACCATCGCCTTTACATGTCATGACTGCACCATGGCCTTTTTCAATGTGGGGAATGGATATGATCGGGCCTATTACCCCGAAAGCCTCAAATGGACTTCGTTTCATCTTGGTGGCCATAGATTATTTCACAAAGTGGGTAGAAGCTGCGTCTTATGCAAATGTAACAAAGTCGGTGGTATGCAGATTCGTCAAGAAAGAAATCATATGCCGTTATGGGTTGCTAGCAAGAATTATTTTGGACAACAAAATGATGAGAGAAGTGTGTACTCAACTCAAGATCACACATCATAATTCGATACCTTACCGTCCGAAGATGAACGGCGCAGTAGAAGCAGCTAATAAGAACATCAAGAGGATTGTTGAAAAGATGACCAATGTGTACAAAGATTGGCATGAGATCTTGCCTTTCGCTCTTCATGCATATCGTACTTCGGCTTTCGCTCTTCATGCTTATCGTACTTCGGTTCGTACATCTACAGGGGCAACACCATTTTCTTTGGTATATGGGATGGAAGCAGTGCTACCTATTGAAGTTGAGATGCCTTCACTTCGGGTTTTGATGGAAGTTGGCCTAGAAGAAGCAGAATGGGTTAGAGCTCGTTATGAACAGTTGAATCTCATCGAAGAGAAAAGATTGAAAGCAATTTGTCACTGGCAGTTGTATCAGAAAAGGATGATTCGAGCCCACAACAAGAAAGTTCGTCCCAGACAGTTCTGAGAGGGGGAGTTGGTATTGAGGAAAATTCTCCCTATAGTGAAGGACCCGAGAGGAAAATGGGCTCCAAATTGGGAAGGACCCTATGTGGTGAAGAGAGCTTTTTCTGGAGGAGCATTGATTCTAACTCGGATGGACGGAGATGATTTTAGACATCCCGTGAATGCTGATGAATTGAAGAAGTACTATGCTTAAAAAAAATGTGTGATGCTGTGCACATGAAAATTTGAATGATTCCAAGTGTAAAAATAGAAAGTCTATATATCTATTTCCCCTGAGAATTGCTTTTCAAAGAAAATATTTATGCTTGATATGATGAATGTCCGTCTTTCATATTCCTTCCACTAAGAAGAAATTATCCTTAGTCACCCCTTTGAGCCTTAAGAATTATTTCTTTCTTTAAACCTTGATCAAGGATCACCCTCTACACTGGAGGGCAAATGCGAGGAAAGATAATAAAAATCATGGCAAAAAAAGAAAGCCATCGGAAAATATGGCAAATGAAAGCCAACAAAGCAAAAAGAAAAGAAAGTCCAAAAAAGAACAAATGTTTCAAGAATGAGTTCTCCTCAGGAAGTGATCCTTGATCCAATCACCCTCAAACACATTTTGGGCCTATTTATCCTTCCTTTCTAAACCTAAACCTTGGCCTACATTACATGCTTTAAAAGCCCATTTTGATCAAGCATGGATATTTAATTTGAAAGGTTATTCTCAGAATCCATCCCATCTTTTGAATTGATATTTTTACCTTGGAAGCATTTAGAATTCTCAGATGCATGGTAGAATACAAAAAAAAATGATCAAAATGAGAGGTTTAAGCCGAAAACCCCAAAGGGCGACTTAATACCGAACGGAGGAAACTTGAGTTGAAAACCTGTAAAAGGCAGCTCAAGTACTAATCAGAGCTTGAATCAATGCTTCGTGTAATGGGGAAGAAAGCATCTGACAATCAGAGAAAAGGGGAACAATGCAGTCTGATGTAACTACAGAAGTTAAGAGGTTACCCAAGTGAATTGCTCGTTCAAGAGAAATTTCAGATGGTTTGAAAAAAGAGGGGTCCAAGATATTCCGCATCCGGGGCATCTACAGCCTATAACCTTATATTTGTTTGTTATATCCTTGACATTTATTTTTACCATTTTAAAACATTTCTTGCAATAAATTCTTGTTATTCTTTTCATGACAATTTTTGATTGATTCATATTCTTTTTCATATACTTTTAACATGCATTATGGTTGTTATTAAATTGAATGATGTTTAGTAATAAAAATCTTTAAATAAAGGGATTTCAAAGTATTACTAAGGAATAGATTTAAATCTTGGGAAGGTTTGGAAGTTCACCAAGAAAAGAAAACAGTGAACGTAATGGAGACTCCGTCCCGTAGTCAGAAAATCTGTGAACTTCAGCGAGAGACAGAAGCTGAGACTGTTTGACAAGATATCTTGAGTGAAGGATTCCTTAAGTGGGGCATCAATGAACAGTTGAAGACTCTGTCCTGAAGTCATATAATCTGTGAACCTCAAAGAAACCATGGATTAGAAATTATGGCACAATCATTTGATTGCATTTATTAGGAAGCATACAAGCATTTGCAAAAGCATGGCATTCTCATCATTGCATTTAGCTAACAGTGCAGAAATTAGGAAAGCATGGACTTCTCCAAAGAGAAGCTCGTTTTGTTTCTCAAAAGATTCAGAGTTTGAAATCGCCATCAAGGTATTTCCTCCTGTTTTAAATCGAATTCATTCTGTTTTATCAAATTAGTCGAGCCTTGAGACC
This sequence comes from Fremontodendron californicum, assembly GCA_030761205.1. Lineage (NCBI taxonomy): Eukaryota > Viridiplantae > Streptophyta > Magnoliopsida > Malvales > Malvaceae > Fremontodendron > Fremontodendron californicum. The sequence continues at coordinate 2,704,808 of JAULJL010000033.1, forward strand.
ACCGTCGAGGTATTTCTTTTTGTTTTAAATCGAATTCATTCTGTTTTATCAAATGAGTCGAGCCTTGAGACCACCGTCGAGGTACTTCCTTTTGTTTTAAATCGAATTCATTCTGTTTTATCAAATGAGTCGAGCCTAGAGACCATCGTCGAGGTATTTTCCTTTTGTTTTAAATCGAATTCATTCTGTTTTATCAAATGAGTGGAGCCTTGAGACCATTGTCGAGGTATTTCCTTTTGTTTTAAATCGAATTCATTCTGTTTTATCAAATGAGTCGAGCCTTGAGACCATCGTCGAGGTATTTCCTTTTGTTTTAAATCGAATTCATTCTGTTTTATCAAATGAGTCGAGCCTTGAGACCACCGTCGAGGTATTTCCTTTTGTTTTAAATCCAATTCATTCTGTTTTATCAAATGTGTCGAGCCTTGAGACCACCGTCGAGGTATTTCCTTTTGTTTAAATCGAATTCATTCTGTTTTATCAAATGTGTCGAGCCTTGAGACCACCGTCGAGGTATTTCCTTTTGTTTTAAATCGAATTCATTCTGTTTTATCAAATGTGTCGAGCCTTGAGACCACCGTCGAGGTATTTCCTTTTGTTTTAAATCGAATTCATTCTGTTTTATCAAATGAGTCGAGCCTTGAGACCACCGTCGAGGTATTTCCTTTTGTTTTAAATCGAATTCATTTTGTTTTATCAAATGAGTCGAGCCTTGAGACCATCGTCGAGGTATTTCCTTTTGTTTTAAATCGAATTCATTCTGTTTTATCAAATGAGTCGAGCCTTGAGACCACCGTCGAGGTATTTCCTTTTGTTTTAAATCGAATTCATTCTGTTTTATCAAATGAGTCGAGCCTTGAGACTACCGTCGAGATATTTCCTTTTGTTTTAAATCGAATTCATTTTGTTTTATCAAATGAGTCGAACCCTGAGACTGTCGTCAATGTATTTTCTCTAGTTTCAAAGACCTTCGGGCAGCAATTTTAAAGACCTTCGGGCACCATTTTTCTTTTCAAAATCGAATTCGTTTTCTTAAGACGGATCGAGCCTTGATTAGTCAGGGAATTCAATTTAAGGACAAATCTTCAATTTACAGCTTATTTAAAAAAAAAAATGGAAAATGGAAAAATGATAGGAGAATGAAAAAGAAAACCCCTTTCCTTTCCATCACATGTGATTTCACTGACCGTACAAAATTAGTGTTGGTTTATCTTTGCCAGATTCCTGATTCTCAGTAATAGCCAAAGAGGGACAGCTCTAGACACCTACTTTTGTCCGGACCACTAAACAGGTATGTTTTCTTCCTATATTGATGTTTCCGAGTGTAAAAAGACTGTTTTCATCCTGCAGGTGGTACTCCGAGACTTAGTTTAAGAGGGCGAGCACAAAAAGTCAAACTTGAAAAAAGTCAACCCCGAAAAAGTCAACCCCAGAAAGTCAACTACTGAAAAAGTCAACCAACTTTCAAAATCAAGATTTTAAGTTCAATTGAAAAATGGCGAAAGAATTTTGATAATCCGAGGTCTACATTGAAAGATATGGAGTTCGGAAGTTGGGATTTGGAGATTCAATAGAAAGGAAACCCTAATCCGAGAAATTTGGGGAAAAGTGCTTAAACGATCAAATTGATCAAAATTGAAGGTTCCAAATGAAAGATAAGCACTGACTACGGGTAATGAGAAGTCACTTGCAAGAAAAATCGAAAGAAAAGTCAATCCGGGAGAAAACCGAGAATTAGGGTTTTTAGTGGATTTCGGTGAAATCGGGAAGAATCACAGAAATGGCCTGACTTGGTAAGACAAAAGCCCCCAATGGATGAAGATTGATTAAAAAGGATGGCCCAAGGCTCAGATTGAAGAAAATCTGAAAATCAGACTTGTTTTGAGCAAAACCGGGTTTCGGAGGTAAAAGGGCAAAATTGGAAAATTTTGGGAAAAATAGCAAATGGACTCCGAAAATTCTGAAAAATTTGTCAATCTCATTCTTAAATCATTTGAAAGAGATTGGCGAAAGAAAATCTTGATTCCGAGTTCATTTGCAAAATGGCCAAATCCCGGGCCTCCTCTACAGTAATTCAAAAAGGAAAATCCCGAAAAAATAGCAAACGAGCTCCAAATCTTTTGAAAATTTTCAGATATCATTTATAAATTATTTGTAAGAGATTGGCGAAAGAAAATCTTGATTCTGAGTTCGTTTGCAAAATGGCCAAATCTCGGGCCTTCTATGCAATAATTCAAAAAGATAAATCCCGGAAAAATAGCAAACGAGCTCCAAATCTTTTGAAATTTTGCAGATCTCATTTTTGAATTATTTGGAAGAGATTGAAGAAAGAAAATCTTGATTCAGAGTTTGTTTGCAAAACGGCCAAATCCCGAGCCTCCTATGCAGTAATTCAAGCTGATAAATCCCGAAAAAATACCAAATGAGCTCCAAAAATTATGAAAACTTCCAGATCACACTTATTAATTATTTTGAAGAGATTGGTGAAGAAAAATCTTGATTTGGAGCTTGTTTAAAAAATGGTAAAATGTAGGGGCATAAAAGGGCATTTTGGGAAGACAAAATCCAAATAAAAAGCAAATGGACTCAGATAATTTTGAAAACTTTCAGAACTCAAAATTTTATTATTTTGGAAGTATTAAAAAAATAAAAATTGAATTTGGAGTCCGTTTGATATTTATTTGCATCCGGGGGGCAAAATGGTCATTTCACCCAAGCAACCGGAAAGGGCTTCTTTGGGCCTTTCAAAAAATCAGAGTTGGGCTGGAAAAGAGAAGTTCTGGCCTGCCCAAGCCCAAAGGAAGGAGGAAGCTTCTGATTTTTCAATCAAGTGGCTAAAAATCAAGAGTTAGTTAGAGATTCTCTTTTATCAAGCCATGGTGATTAAGCCACATAGGCTAAGAAAGATTCAACATTATTCTTGGACAGCTGTAATTTGAGAGGGCTGAGATGCTAATCTAAAGGTGGTAATTTCATGATTTTTCATCTTGAATTATTGGCAATTTGATGGAAAATTGGTTACACAAAAATGACAACATCTTGAAGCCAATATATATCCATTCGGCCAGCCCTTGTTTGGAGGTCAGATTTTCATTTTTTCTTTTATATTTTTCTGAGTTCTTAGAGTTTTTTTACTTAGTTTTTGCTATTTTAATCTCTACTTGGTGAGTTTTCATTTTAAAATAATGTTTTTGTTCTTCCTTCATCTCCTTTCTTAAGTATATTTTTTTTACATTTTAATTTTACAATAAACTCACCATGGCCAAATGGCCTACATTATTTATTTTGAGTTGCTGTTTTTGGTTCATTTTACCATATTGTTTATGCTATTTTTTTTTTTTATTTTGATGTTTTAAATGTTATGTTACTTCATGTTCTTGAGTTATATTTTAATTTGGTTGCTTTGTTTGTTGCCATTTATGTCTTAGATATCATGTTTTTGCATTTTTAATTTTCTGTTTTCATGTTGTTTAAATTTGAGCATGTTTTAGATTTAGCATATTAAGTGTTTGTGAAAATGCTTGTGTGATTCTTTGCATGATTTTTGTTTTATATCTTAGTTGAGCATGTTTTAGATTTAGTATATTAAGTGTTTGTGAAAATGCTTGTGTGATTTTTGCATGATTTAAGTGTTATGACTTAGTTTTCCATTCTAGTATGCCAAGTGTTTGTGAAAATGCCATGCTTGTTGGAGCTTGAGGCCATTTGGCTACTCCATGTGTTTTACATTGTGTGTTGCATTTTTTGTCATGCTAGTTGTTAGGTTTTTGCATTTGCATGATATATGGTTGGATTTTTGAATTAAGCATGCCTTGTGTTTGTGAAAATGCCATGCATATTTTTGGTCTAGGTTACATTAAATGCCATGCAAGTTCATTTAGGTCTAGGTTACTTTATGAATGCCATATTTTTTTTCATGATATTTAGGTTTAAATCCATGCATTTCATGCATTATGTTTGCTGCATTGTTTCATGCATTTCATGTTCATGCCACTTGAATAATGACTTGAGCCAATTAATGGTTCAAAGTCATGCTCTCTTGAGCACACTTGTGGAAAATTAAGTTTGCCAAGTTGATTATTCTACCTTTGTTATTTTTTTTACTTAGTCAATTTTTATCTAACTTTCAAAAAGTCCTAGCTACTGTTTCTAAATCATTTTATGAGTTTCAAATATTTTTACTTTGGTTTTTAAATGATTTTATCAAAGGCAAAAATGTGTTGGCAAAGCAGTTTTTTCTCCTCCAAACACTCGTACATCTCTGTTTTTTCTGGGAATTCATCTTTGATCTGAAAATTAAGCCGATTTTTTCTCGTGTATTTTTACATGTCCTGAGTCTCCAGTATTTTTTTCAGAATTTTTGGAATTTTAAAAATAGGATAAAAAATCGTGGATTAAAACTGGACAGTGGAGTCAGAATTGAATTTAAAGAAAAACCATTTTTCTGTTTTGGTTAATTTACTTAGAGTGGGCTGATTAGGAGGGTTAGCTACTGACTTAGGGTAGTTTCTAAGCCTTTTTAAACTCTAAAAATGATTTTTCAAGTCTCGGGTTAAGGGTAGTAAAGTCCGGATTTTTTAAACTTAGGAAATTAGAGCCATTTAAAAAATTTTAGCCCAGTTTTTATTTTTAATTCAAGCTTCTCAAAATTGTTTTCAAACAATCACAAAGTATGTTGGTTTTAGAATATTTAATTTGACATATTTTCCTAAGGTAGCCGGATATCTTTTTAGATATACGGATTTCCTTAATTAAAGGAAAAAAAATACATTTCATGCATTGCATTTTTATATTCATGCATTTTATATAATATGTGATTCTTGTTATAATAATTTCTATGATATTGTTATTATTTTGATTTATATTTTTGATGTTATATGGTTTATTATATGATTTGGAATATTTCATGATATCCTATGCTTTTATTTAGTTATTTTTTGGTCATATTATTTAGCATATACTATGTTCATGCATTATTATTTCCATTTTTATTTTCATGCATATTATATGGTAGCATTATTTCATATTCCATCTCATTTAATTTATATGCCATATCATTCATGTTTGCCATGTCATTTAGGTTATTTCATTTCATATAGAATATGTTATGTTACTTAGGTTATTTTATTTCATTTAGAAAATATCATGTTACTTAGGTTATTTCATTTCATATAGAATATGTTATGCTACTTAGGTTATTTTATTTCATTTAGAATATATCATATGACTTAGGATATTGCATCTCATATTGATTATACTATGTTCCCTAGGTCATTTTATTTTATTTATAATATGTCATATAATTTAGGATATTGTATTTCATTTAGAATATGCTAAGGCATTTATTTCATTTCATTTAGAATATGCTAAGGCATTTACATTTTATCATATCATTTAGGAAGCATTATATTATTTAGATTTTGCCATTTCATTTTATTTATGTCATGCATATACATATTCATATCTTTTAAAATGTTTTCAAAAGGATAATGATTTTTTAATAAAAAATAAAGATATTCCCGAGTTAAAATAATTCATGAGTTCTCTACCGGGTTTGCTGGAGGGAATTTCATCAATTATCATTAATAAAGGAATATCTTTCTTTCAAAAAAAGAGAATGTTTCGGAAAGTTTTTCAAAACTAATAAAAATTTATATATTTTGCCACGTTTGTTGGGGAATATAGGAAAATTTTGAATTTATAAATTCCGAATCATTTTCAATTAAAAATGGAATTATTTTTCTTTAAATTGGGAATTAACTTGAAATACTAAATTTAAAACCAATTTTTATCGAGACTTGAGATAACACACGATTAATAAGGTACCGATTTATACGGGCGTTGTGGGGGTGCTAATCCTTCCCCACACGTAACTGACTCCCGAACCCGCTTCTTTGATTTCTCTGGTTTAAAACGCAGACTTGAAATTGGTTTTTAAAATGTTTTAATTAAATTTTAAAATATTTTATAAAACCAGTTTTAATAGGTGGTCGATCACACCTAGCTAAAAAAGATTGGTGGCGACTCTATGTCTTTTTTAAGGTCATTTTCAAAACCTTCATTTTTCTAGAGGAATTAAGTCGACTTTTCCTCGGTTTTTTTTTTTAATGTCACGCTTAACGAATAATAAAGTCTTGCGATGAGACTCGTTCTTTTTTAGGTTGCAACAGAGAGGGATGATATCACCATAATGACATCATATTCTTGAATAGTTGAATTAGTTAGGGGCTGATTACTTAATCTAAGGGTGGTAATTTCACATAAAAAGCATCTTGGATTAAGGGCCTTTGGATTAAAATTGGCTAGGAAAAAATGACAACATTCTACCCTATTCTAGAACCTATTCGGCTACCAGGGGGTTTGATTTTCATTTTTAGTTTTTGGGGCTAGATAGAAAAAGGGCAGTAAATAGTGGAGAGGAAAAAGAAAGGAAAAGAGAAAAGAGAAGGAAAAAAGAAAGAATTTTCTTACTACTCTTTGATTTGGAAAGCTAGAGCAAGGTAACTATGTTCTGTCATGCTCTCCTCCATACTTTGTTAATATGATTTTTCTATTTCTATTGTTATTGTATTTTCTTTCATGAAATAAACTTGTTGTTCAAAATAAGTTTTAAAAGGTCTCTACCTTGTATTTTCATAAGAAATCAAGAAATTTTTTTTTACTACTTGTTTATACAATGGCCGAATGTCACATTTTTGATTAGGTGATCTTGTGTTTGATTTTGTTAATGTGGTTCGTTGTGGTAGGATAGCTTACTTGTGGTAGATTAGCTTGACTGTGGTAGGTTAGCTTGATTGTGGTAGGTTAGCTCTACACCATGCCATGTGTTTGTGATATTGCCATGCCATGTTCATATAGTACCATTCTGCCATATGTGATTTTTTGGTTACAATGTTTGCATTTTTATTATGTTTATTAGTTTAACATGCTTCCATTTAGGTTTTGCATATTTAGGTTGCCAAGTGTTTCTAGGTTTTCCCATGTTATTTAGAGGTCATTCGGTTCCCATGCTCCCTTGTGTATGTGTATTTTCATTTTATTAGGTTTTCATGCATTCATTTCGTGCTATACATGTTTCTATTAACATTTAGAGTATTAGGGGTCAATCGGCCATACATAGTCAAGGTCATTTTAGGTCATATTCGATTTTCATGCACCTCTTGTATGACATTTTAGGCATTAGGTTTCCATGTTCTTATTTCATGCATATTTTGTATGTCATTTTAGGAATTAGGTTTCCATGTTTTCTTTTCATGCCATACATGTTGCTCATGACATTTAGAACCCTAGGACCATTTGTCCATACATAGTCTAGGTCATTTCAGAGATTTTTATTTGGTTTTCATGCATGTTTCATCTTCCATATTAGATGTTAGGTCATTATGATTCTTATGACATATTAGTCTAGGCAATTGTATTTCAAGCCTTGCATATGTTTCTATGATATAGTAGGCATTAGGATATCTTTGTATTGCCATGCATTTTCATGACATTTGAGGTCTAGTTTATATTTACATTGCCATTCATTTCATGCATATTAGGTATAGGTAGCAGTTATTGCCATGCAAGTTCATGCTAGGCATTAGGTCATTTTGAATTGCCATGCATTTTCTATGTCATTTTGGCCTTAGATCATGCATTTCATTCATTAAAATTGCTGTTTGTTCATGCATCTCATATCATAACACTTGATTCTTGACTTAGGCCAATCAATGGCTCAAAGCCAAGCTCACATGAGCATGCTTGTGGAAAATTAAGAAGTTGTCAAGTTGAAATTTCTACGTTTGTGATTTTCTTTCATTAGGCAATCCTTGTCCAAATTTTTAGAAATTTTAGCTACTATTTTTAGGTCCTTAGAGGAGTCTCCAATATTTTTGTTTTGATTTTTGAATGATTTTATCAAAGGCTTAAAAATGTTTTTGGCAAAACAGTTTTTCACCTAGTATTCTGATTTTCGTGATTTTTCTGGTAGGTCATCCTTAGTCTATAAATTAAGAAAACTTTTTCCCATAGAGTTCGACATGTTTTGAGTCTCCCATAATTTTTTCAGATTTGTTTGAAATTTTAAAAATAGGTTAAAAAATCACACTTTAAAACTGGACAGTAGAGTCAGATTTGAATTCAAGAAAAAAATGATTTTCTGTTTTGGCTAAGGCATTAAGAGGGGGCTGATTAGGAATCTTAGCTACTACCCTAGGTTGATTTCTAAACCATTTTAATATTAAAAAATGATTTTATGAAGCTCGGGTCAAGGGTGGTCAAGTCCAGATTTTCAAAGTTAGGAAAATAGAGCCATTTTCAAAAGGGGATTCGGTTATGGTATTCAAGATTTTCAAAATTGTTTTTAAACCAATCACAAAGTATTTTTGATTTTAGAAAATTTAATTTGATGTATTTTCCTAAGGTAGTCGGATATCTTTTTAGGTATAAGGATTTCCTTATTTAAAGGAAAAAATACACTTTCATGCATTGCATTTTCCATGTTCATGCAGATTGTATAATATATGATTTTTGCTATGAATATTTCTATGGCAATTCTATTATTTTGATTTATATTTCATGGTGTTATATTGCTTGTTATATGGTTATGAATATTCTATGTTACCCTATGCTTTTTACTTTGTCATTTATTTTTGTCACATCATTTAACATTTACTATGTTCATGCATTATTATTTTTATTTTCATGCATATTTCATGATAATATTATTTTATGTTTCATATTCATTTCATGTCACTTAGATTATATTCCATGTCATTTAGATTATATTATGTCATATAAAATATGACATGTCATTTAAAATATGCCATGTCATTTAGATTTGCCATGTCATTTAAATTATATTAGGTCATTTGGAATATATTATGTTACTTAGGACATACCATTTCACTTAGAATATATTATGTCACTTAGGTTATATCATTTCATTTAGAATTTGTTATGTCACTTAGGTTATATCATTTTATTTAGAATATACTATGTCATTTAAATTATGTCATGTCATTTAGGTTGCATTATATTATTTAGATTTTGCTATGTCATCTTTATTATGTCACGCGTGTTCATATTCATTTTTTAAAAAAAATGTTTTAAAATAAGATAACGATTTTCAATAAAATAAAGATATTCTCGAGTTAAAATAATTCATAAGTTCTCTGCCGGGTTTGCTGGAGAGGATATCATCAATTATCATTAATAAAGGAATATCTTTCTTTCAAAGAACGAGAATGATTCGAAAAAGTTTCCCAAATAAATAAAAATTCCTATATTTTGCCGAGTTTGTCAAGGAATATAGGAAAATTTTGAGTTAATAAATTTCAGGTCATTTCCAATTAAAAGTGGAATTATTTTTCTTAAAATTGAGAATTAATTTGAAATACCAAATTTAAAACCGACTTTTTATCGAGACTTGAGATAACACACAATTAATAAGGTACCGTTTTATACGGGTGTTGTGGGGGTGCTAATCCTTCCCTGCACGTAACCGAGTCCCGAACCCGCTTCTTTGATTTCTCTGGTTTAAAAACGCAGACTTGAAATTGATTTTAAAAAATGTTTTAATTAATTTTAAAATGTTTTACAAAAATCGATTTTAATAGGTGACCGATCACACCTAGCCAAAAAAGATTGGTGGCGACTCCATGTCTTTTTTCGAGGTTATTTTCAAACTCTCATTTTATTTCGAGAGGAATTAAGTCTTCTTTTCCTATATTTTTTTTTAAATGTCAGACTTAAAGAATAAAGTCTCGCGATGAGACTTGTTATTTTTTAGGTTGCGACAATGGTAAAACAAACATTCATATGGGATATGAGATGTTTAGTTTTAAGATTAGAAATGTGCATTCAATAGAGTTTTGAATTCACATCCCATAGGAAAGTAAATAAGTTTACTTTGAATGTTTCTACACAAGTAGGAAACAGTGGGAGTTTTATGACATTTAAAAGTTAAAGGTCATAAGTTGAAATCCAATATTATGCATAGGATGCATAAAGGCACAAAGATTTAGTAGGATGCTGTAAACACCTAATTTTGTCCGGACCACTAAACAGGTATGTTTTCTTCCTATATTAATGTTTCCGAGTGCAAAAAGACCGTTTTCATCCTGCAGGTGGTACTCCGAGACGTAGTTTAAGAGGGCGAGCATAAAAAGTCAAACTTGAAAAAGTCAACCCCAAAAAAGTCAACCCCGAAAAAGTCAACTCCTAAAAAAGTCAACCCACTTTCAAAATCAAGATTTTAAGTTCAATTGAAAAATGGCAAAAGAATTTTGACAATCCGAGGTCTACATTGAAAGATATGGAGTTCGGAAGTTGGGATTTGGAGATTCAGTAGAAAGGAAACCCTAATCCGAGAAATTTGGTGAAAAGTGCTTAAACGATCAAATTGGTCGAAATTGAAGATTCCAAATGAAAGATAAGCACTGACTACGGGTAATGGAGAAGCCACTTGCAAGAAAAATCGAATGAAAAGTCAATCCGGGAGAAAACCGAGAATTAGGGTTTTTAGTGGATTTCGGTGAAATTGGGAAGAATCACAGAAATGGCCCGACTTGGTAAGACCAAAGCCCCCAATGGATGAAGAATGATTAAAAAGGATAGCCCAAGGCTCATATTGAAGAAAATCTGAAAATCGTACTTGTTTTGAGCAAAATCGGGTTTCAGAGGCAAAAGGGCAAAATCGGAAAATTTGGGTAAAATAGCAAATGGACTTCGAAAATTCTGAAAATTTGTCAATCTCATTCTTAGATCATTTGAAAGAGATTGGTAAAATAAAATTTTGATTCAGAGTTCGTTTGCAAAATTGCTAAAATCCCGGGCTTCTAAAGTAGTAATTCAAAAAGAAAAATCTCGAATAAATAGCAAATGAGCTCTAAATCTTATAAAATTTTGCAAATCTCATTTTTAAATTATTTGGAAGAGATTGGCGAAATAAAATCTTGATTCGGAGTTCGTTTATAAAATAAATCCCGGGCTTCTCATGTAGTCATTCAGAAAGAAAAATCTCGAAAAAATAGCAAATGAGCTCCAAATCTTCTGAAATTTTGAAAATATCATTTTTAAATTAATTGTAAGAGATTGATGAAAGAAAATCTTGATTCGGAGTTCGTTTTCAAAATGGCCAAATCCCGGGCCTCCTATGGAATAATTCAAGAAGATAAATCCCGAAAAAATAGCAAATGGACTCCAAAAATTCTGAAATTTTGCAAATCTAATTTTTAAATTATTTGGAAGATATTGGAGAAAGAAAAACTTGATTCGGAGTTCGTTTGCAAAATGGCCAAATCCCGGGCCTCCTATGTAGTAATTCAAGTCGATAAATCCCGAAAAAATACCGAATAAGCTCCAAAAATTGTAAAAACTTCCAGATCACACTTTTTAATTATTTTGAAGATATTGGTGAATAAAAATCTTGATTTGGAGCTCGTTTAAAAAATGGTAAAATGTAGGGGCATAAAAAAGGGCATTTTTGGAAGAAAAAATCCAAATAAATAGCAAACGGACTCGGATAATTTTGAAAACTTCCAGAACTCAATATTTTATTATGAAAAAAGAAATATTGAATTTGGAGTCCGTTTGATATTTATTTGCATCCGGAGGGCAAAACGGTCATTTCACCCAAGCAACCGAAAAGGGCTTCTTTGGGCCTTTCAAAAAATCAGAGTTGGGCTAGAAAAGAGAAGTGCTAGCCTGCCCAGGCCCAAAGGAAGGAGGAAGCTTCTGATTTTTCAATCAAATGGCTAAAAATCAAGAGTTAGTTAGAAATTCTCTTTGATCAAGCCATGGTGATTAAGCCATATAGGCTAAGAAAGATGTCAACATTATTCTTGAACAACTGTAATTTGAGAGAGCTGAGATGCTAATCTAAAGGTGGTAATTTCATGATTTTTCACCTTGAATTATTAGCCATTTGATGGAGAATTGGTTACAAAAAAATGACAACATCCTTGAGCCATTTAGAGGGGGTTTCGGCCAGCTTGAAAGAAGAGGTCAGAATTTCATTTTTTCATCTTCATTTTGCTGAGTTCTTAGATATTTTACTTAGTTTTTCTCTTCTTGGTTGAAAGCAAAAAAGAAAAGTTTAGAAAAGAAAGGAAAGTTTGAAGAGATAAAGCTTGAAATACAGCTTCTTGAGGTTGCTCTTGAGCACCAACTCTTGCACTTTCTTGATTTTCCATTCTTGTTTTTGCTATTTTGATTTATATTTGGTGAGTTTCCATTTTCAATAAATGTTTTTTTATTGTTCTTTTAAGTTCTTCCTTCATCTCTTTCTTAAGTATATTTTTTTACATTTTATTTTTACAATAAACTCACGATGGCCAAATGGCCTACATTATTTAGTTAAGTTGTTGTTTTGATTTATTTTACCATATTGTTTATGTTATGTTATTTTCTTTGATTTTGATGTTTTAAATGTTATGTTACTTCATATTCTTGGGTTATATTTTAATTTGGTTGCTTTGTTTGTTGCCATTTATGTTTTAAATATCATGTTTTTGCATTTTTAATTTTCTGTTTTCATGATGTTTAAATTTGAGCATGTTTTAGATTTAGTATATCAAGTGTTTGTGAAAATGCTTGTGTGGTCTTTGCATGATTTGAGTTTTATATCTTAGTTGAGCATGTTTTAGACTTAGTATATTAAGTGTTTGTGAAAATGCTTGTGAGGTTTTTGCATGATTTAAAAGTTTTGTTTTAGTTGAGCATGTTAGTATACCAAGTGTTTGTGAAAATGCCATGCTTGTTGGAGCTTGAGGCCATTTGGCTACTCCATGTGTTTTGCATTGTGTGTTCAATTTTTTGCCATGTTAGTTGGTAGGTTTTTGCATTTACATGTCATTTGATTTAGTTCTGCATGCTAGTATACCAGGTGTTTGTGAAAATGCCATGCTTGCTAGTTACATTAGGCTATTCGGCCATCCTTGGAATTTTTGCATTTTATGTGCATTCTTGCCATGTTAGTTGATAGGTTAGCATTTGCATGATATTTGGTTGAGTTTTTTAGTTTAAGCATGCTTTGTGTTAGTGAAAATGCCATGCATATTTTAGTTATTAAGTTAGGTTTATTTGCTATGCATGTTCATGCATTTTAGGTCTAGGTTGCATTAAATGCCATGCAAGTTCATTTAGGTCTAGCTCACTTTATGAATGCCATGCATTTTTTCATGACATTTAGATTTAAGCTCATGCATTTCACTTTATGAAGAAAACTCACCGGATAAAAGTGGCTAGATATGCCGATACCGTCACACCTGATTATCTGGTATGGAGGGAATAAAGGGTTATTGATAGACTATTGACATCAGATGGGGAGGAGGTCCAGTTCATGAATCCGCCACCGAGAGAAATGCCGTCAGAGTTAGAAATTGCAAGAGCGGAATTTGAAAAAGAAATGGCCCGGATGAGCAAGGAAATTACCCAACTGCAAGAAGAGCTTGAGGACATGAAAGACAGGGAATCAGCTCGGGAAAAAGAGAAGGAACAGATTAAGAGAGAAAGGGACACCGTTAAGGGCGACCTTCGCGAATTACATTTGGAGAACAAGAGGTATCGCTTTGAGCTCAGATTTGAGGGGACTCTCAAGACTTCCAGGGAATGGGAACAAGAAGTCAGATGCCTCAAAAAGGAGAAGAACTATTGGGCAGAAAAGGCAAAACATGAGGAAGCCCGAGCAAATCAACTTGAGAAACAAGCTAGGGAGAGCTTACAGGGCGATGCTTCTGCTAACACGTCAAAGGGCCGTGAACAAGTAGGGATCAGATGGAAGAACAAGGCAGTTAAAGGAGGACATTGAAGAAGGTCCAGGATCTGAGGGAGTTATTATAGGACTAGTATCTTGTAATAGTTTTTTAGGAGAGACAGATTATCATGTTGTCTTAAACAGGGATCTTTTGTTTGATGTATTTAGTTCCAGGAAATCAATGAAAGACCATTTGGTTGGAATTATCCCGGGGCCAATACTTTAAATACATTCATCATTCACTAGCTTTTTTATTTTATATATTTTATTTGTTCATATTCATAATCATTCATTCATTTATTCTTTATAAATTGTTCATACACTTAGCCATTTATTTATTTGTTCATTCATTTATAATTAGTCATCTAAGTTCATACACTTAGTCATTTACTTAGTTGTTCATTCATTAACACTTATTCATTTATTCATTCATTCATTCATTTTTTCATTTTTTATAAAATAAAATAAGAAATGTGTCAATAATTTCTAATCCATGGTTTTCAAAAAATAAAGGCACAATTGGTTGCACTCAGAAAGAACCAGATTTCCAACACTCTTACAATATTCGGTCTCGAACAAAAGCCATGGAAAACGATCAGCTTGCCAGAATTGAGAGAATGGAAAGAATCCAGAAAGAACTACAAGAACAGTTGACTAAGTCTCAAGAGGAGACACGAGAACAGATGACAAAGCTCATGGAGATGATGAGCACTATGATGAAGCAGAAGTGGCCCGGAGAGAATTTAGTTGCTGAAATAGGGGCAGTGAATCAGGAGGATATACTAGAAGTGGTATAGAGAAATTGCCAAACATCCCACCCTGTGGGAAATGAAATCCCAACTGGGGCAGCATCCTACATCTACATCCAGCCGGCAGCCGAAGCACAGAATTTCGGTCCAAAAAGGGGTAACATCGGAGTTGACCCAATTGAGGTTGAGGTTCCAGACTTCGAAGAAATGGCAGAGAAGGAAAGGGCCAAAATGACTGAACTAAAGAGGGTCGAAACTGCTGAATCTGAAAAGAAATATCAGTTGTTGGAAGAAAGGCTAAGAGCAGTGGAAGGAGCAGAGTTGTTTGGCAGTCTAGATGCCAAAAAGATGAGCCTGGTACATGATCTAATAATTCCACCGAAGTTTAAAGTACCAGATTTTGAAAAGTATAATGGGACCACCAACCCATCGGCTCATCTGACTATGTACTGTAGAAGGATGACAGGGCATGAGGATAATGAAAAATTGCTTATTCATTGCTTCCAGGATAGCTTAACAGGGTCAGCCACCCGATGGTACAACCAACTCAGTCGTACCAGGATTCGTTCATGGACGGATTTGGCCAGGGCTTTTATGGAATACTATAAGCACGTTTCTGACATGGTACCGGATAGGCTGTAATTACAGAACATGGAAAAGAGGTCCAATGAGACCTTCAAGGAGTATTCACAGAGGTGGAGGGATCTGGCCACACAAGTGCAACCTCCTTTAACCAACAAAGAAACCATGGTGTTTTTCATCAACACATTGAAAGCACCTTATTATGACAGATTGGTGGGAAATGCTACCAAAGATTTTACGGATATGGTAATATGGAGAAATGATTGAGTCAGCCATTAAGAGTGGAAAGATGGAAAGGGGCGAGTCTGCTACCCCAAAGAGAGCTTTTCCTACAAAGAAAAAGGAGGAAACCCATGCAGTAAGCTTCAACCAATACCTTTATACACCTCCTACACCACACACACCACCGAGGCCTTATACCCCTACCACACCTTATACACCTCCTACACCATACACACCATACCCGGGGTATAATCCTTATTACCCTAATATCAACCACCTTACCCAAAACCCGTTCCCCTATACCAATATACCACAACAGCCATTCCCAACTAGCATATCCCCTCAAATCACCCTTCCTAGAAATGCTGTTCCTAACACATAAGGGCCTACGCGTAATGGCCAACGTTCACCAAGGAACGATCAAAAAACCCAATTTGATCCGATTCCCACTACCTACGGTGATCTATATCCAAAACTGTTGCAGGGTCAAGTTGTTGCACCCGTGTACCTAAAACCTTTGACACCTCTATATCCAAGATGGTACAATGCAAATACCAACTGTGCATACCATGCGAGAATCCAAGGACATTCAATTGAAGATTGTCTGGCCTTCAAAAAGAAAGTCCAAAGCCTGATTAATGCTGGGGTTGTGAAGTTTGGATCAAAAAATGGGCCGAACGTAGCTGGAAATCCATTGCCCAATCATGCTGGGAATCAGGTGAATGCAGTATTAATCGGAGGGGACAGAAGATTAAAAAGGGATATTGGGGAGGTTAAGACTCCGATGATGACAATATGGGCTGAAATGGTCAAGGCAGGATTGGTGGAAGATACGGAAGGTTTGAAAATGGTTGCAAGAAGGGTGCATAATTGGTGCCCGTTCCATAAAGTTGAAGGCCATGATATACAGAATTGCAGGGACTTCCGGGTTAAATTCCAAGAGATGATGGATAATGGGGTAGCCCAGTTCTATGAGGAGATAGAAGGCGAAATAGAAGTCATTGAAAATACAGGTGGCTATGGGATAGGAAGACCCCTAATCATCTACTATGATGAACCGGAGAAAAAAGTTATGCCAACCATGGAAGAAAATGCGCCCAAATTAATCATTGATTTACCTGTTTCTTTTCCATACAAGGAAAACAAGGCTACACCATGGAAATATGACTGCAGCATGGTTATGCCCGGGTCTTCAGGCCAGCAGGATATTACAGGTATTGGGCATTTAACCAGAAGTGGGAGGTGTTATGCTCCGGAGGTCGTTGAACAAGCGGTAGCAGGGAAAGACAGAGGAGTTGATAAAGGGAAGAAGGTCGTCGAGCCAATCCATATTGAGATGGATTTGCCAGAGGAAACAGAGAGGGGATCACCCATGGTTAACCGAATCAAGAAGCCAGTATGTGAGAAAGAAGCTTGTGAGTTCTTGAAATTTATAAAGCATAGTGAATATACCGTGGTTGAACAACTGCAACGTCAACCAGCTAGGATATCAATCTTATCCTTGCTTTTAAATTCAGAACCACACAGAAATGCTTTGTTAAGAGTATTAAATCAAGCATACGTGGCCAATAATATATCAGTGGAAAAGCTAGATAGGTTGGTGGGAAACATCGCAGCTGATGATTGCATATTTTTCAGCTATGAGGAAATACCACCCAATGGTATTGGATCAACAAAAGCTCTCCATATAACCACCACTTGTAAGGGGCACATATTACCGAGGGTCCTTTTGGATAATGGTTCTTCATTAAATGTGATGCCTTTAGCAACCTTATCCAATTTTCCCGTGGATTTATCCTATATGATACCAAGTTGCACGGTGGTCAGAGCTTTCGATGGAACAAGGAGGGAGGTTATGGGAACCATTGAAGTTCCTCTGGAAATAGGCCCGTGCACATATACAGTGAATTTCCAAGTTATGGATATTAATCCATCTTATAACTGCTTGTTGGGAAGGCCATAGATACATTCAGCTGGGGCTGTACCCTCGTCTCTTCACCAGAAACTAAAATTTGTGATGGAGGGCCGGTTGATCACGGTATCAGGGGAGAAAGACATAATAGCCTCCGCATCCACTGAATCTCCTTATGTGGAGCCCAATGAAGAGGCCGTGGAGTGTTCTTTCCGGTCTTTGGAATTTGTAAATGCAGTTTTTATCGCTGAAGGACAGAAAATTCCAAAAGTGAAGCTGTCCAAGAACACAAGGCTAGGGGTAAGAACCACCGTAGGAAAAGGCTGCAGGGCTGGAAAGGGTCTCGGGAAATATCTTCAGAGGATGGCTCGAGCCATAGAAGTAAAAGGAAAGAAGGACCGATTTGGCCTAGGATATCTTCTGAAGGCCCATGAGAAAAGAAGACAAGTTGAAAAGAGCCGACAAAGGAGGATGGCCCGTCTTACGGGTATGGATATTGAGTGGGAGCCTATGACATTCCCACCTATCCTTCACAATTTCCGCTCAGCCGATTCTCTTTTCGGAGAAAAGAATTCTGATGATGTGCTTGTGATGATAGAGAAAGTCTTCAAGATATTCCAGGTGAATAGTGATAAGCAGATGTACGATGTGGAGATCTGCACGACTGAGAAAGACAGGATTGTAAGAGAGAGTACTAGCTGGATGGTGCGACCTTGTCCACCAGGATATAGACTAACCAACTGGAGTGCGACTGAGTTGCCCATAGTCTTTAAGTCTATTCCAAAGTAATACTTTTTAAAAGGCAATCTTAATTATCTTTACCCAGAGATATTAAGAGTTTTTTCTGTAATGGGCTTTTTAAACATTTTCATTCAATAAATAACAAGCACAATGCATTTATCCATATTGTTGTGTCCATATTCTTTCATTTTTGTTATTTATTTTGTTTTCTATATATTTTCCTATATTGTTTTTTCTCCACCTATTTACAGGTGTACGGAGGCGAAATATGAGGACCTTCCTGTCAGTAATTCTGAAATTGATTTTGAATGACCCATTTGCACGGGTGATTTTGAGCTAATGAAGATACTGAGGATTATGGTCTACCTTCGGATCTACTGAGGAAAATAGAGCAAGAGGAGAAGTAAGTACTTCCTCATAAGGAATTATTGGAAACAATAAATTTGGGAAATGGTGAAGAGATAAAAGAAGTCAAAATTGGAACTTCATTGTCACCATCAATAAAAGGTGAATTGATGGCTTTGCTCCAGGAGTATGTGGATGTATTTGCATGGTCTTACCAAGATATGCCAGGGTTAGATCCAGATATTGTGGTTCATAAGCTCCCTTTGAGGCCAGAATGCAAGCCAATTCAGCAAAAGCTGAGAAGAATGAGGCCTGATATGCTGTTAAAGATAAAAGAGGAGGTGAAGAAACAATTTGATGCTACATTCCTAGAGGTGGCAAAATATCCAGAATGGGTGGCAAATATTGTTCCAGTACCGAAGAAGGATGGCAAGGTGCGGATGTGCGTTGATTATCGAGATTTGAACAAGGTCAACCCTAAAGATAATTTCCCTTTGCCTCATATTGATACTCTGGTGGATAATACAGCGAAGAGTTCTTTATTTTCTTTTATGGACGAATTCTCAGGATACAATCAGATTAAGATGGCACCAGAAGATATGGAGAAAACCACATTTGTTACAATGTGGGGCACCTTCTGCTACAAAGTAATGCCATTTGGATTGAATAATGCTGGGGCAACATACCAGAGAGCCATGGTGACCTTGTTTCATGATATGATGCATAAGGGAATTGAGGTTTACGTTGATGATATGATCGCAAAGTCACAAGGATAAGAGGAGCATATTGCGAATCTTAAGAAGCTATTTGAACGATTAAGGAAATTTAGACTCAAGCTAAATCCGTCAAAATGCACTTTTGGAGTCACCTCGGGGAAGTTGTTGGGTTTTGTCGTCAGCAAAAGTGGAATTGAGATTGACCCGGATAAAGTGAAGGCCATTCAGAATTTGCCACCACCTCGCACTCAAAAGGAAGTAAGAGGCTTTCTGGGGAGATTGAATTACATTGCTCGGTTTATTTCATAGTTAACCGATAAATGTGATCCAATATTTAAGTTACTTCGAAAACGTGATCCAGGAGAATGGGATGAAGGGTGTCAGATTGCTTTTGAAAAGGTTAAGCATTATCTATCAAACCCACCAGTATTAATGCCACCTATTCCGGATAAACCAATGATACTATATTTATCAGTATTTGAAAGATCCATGGATTGTGTTTTGGGGCAGCTTGATGAAACTGGAAGAAAGAACAGGCAGTTTACTACCTCAGCAAGAAGTTCACAGATTATGAGTTGAAATATTCATCGGTAGAAAAGTTGTGTTGCGCCTTAGCTTGGACTGCTCAAAGACTTAGACAGTATATGTTGTATCACACAACGTGGTTGATTGCCAAGCTGGATCCAGTCAAGTACATGTTGGAAGCACCTTCTTTGTCAGAGAGGACAGCAAGATGGCAGGTTTTATTGTCAGAATACGACATTGTATATGTAAGTCAAAAAGCTATCAAAAGCAGTGTAGTGGCTGAATTCTTAGCAAGTCGGGCAGTGGAAGATTATGAGTCGTTGAACTTTGACTTCCCGGATGAAGATTTGATGTATGTGTCGCAAGCAGATGATATTCCTCTGAAGAAGAAAGTATGGAAAATGTACTTTGATGGCGCATCTAATGCCATGGGGCATGGAATCGGTGCAGTGCTTATATCCCTAGAAGAAGACTGTTATCCTTTCACTGCTAGATTGGATTTTGATTGTACAAACAATACTGCCGAGTATGAAGCATGTACTATGGGCCTTCGTGCTGCAGTGGACAGAAAGATCAAAGTATTGGAAGTTTACGGAGATTCAGCCTTGGTGATTTACCAGTTACGAGGAGAATGGAAAACCCGAGATACAAAGCTAATCCGATACCGAGAACTCATCCTGAGTTTATTGGAGGAGTTTGAAGAAGTGAATTTCGATTACTTTCCTCGAGAAGAAAACCGAATGGCAGATGCTCTGGCTACTTTGTCATCAATGTTTAAAGTGAATGAAGGGGCGGAAGTTGTGCCGATCAAGATGAGCATATATGATTCTCCTGCCCACTGTTTGAGTATTGAAGAAGAAGCAGATGGTCTCCCTTGGTATAATGACATCTTGCAGTACATCAAGAGTCAACAGTATCCAGAACAAGCAACAGAGAATGACAAGAGGAATCTGAGAAGGTTAGCAATGGGTTTTGTTCTAGATGGCGAGATTCTCTACAAGAAAGGAAAAGATCAAGTCATGTTGAGATGTGTCGGGTCTGCCGAAGCTCGAAGAATCATAGAAGAGGTCCATGAAGGGATATGTGGCACCCATGCTAATGGTCACATGCTTGCTAAACAAATTATGAGGGCAGGGTACTATTGGCTGACCATGGAAGGAGATTGTATCAGTCATTCCCGAAAGTGTCATAAATGCCAGATTTATGCAGATAAGATTCATGTGTCGCCATCGCCTTTACATGTCATGACTGCACCATGGCTTTTTTCAATGTGGGGAATGGATATGATCGGGCCTATTACCCCGAAAGCTTCAAATGGACATCGTTTCATCTTGGTGGCCATAGATTATTTCACAAAGTGGGTAGAAGCTGCGTCTTATGCAAATGTAACAAAGTCGGTGGTATGCAGATTCGTCAAGAAAGAAATCATATGTCGTTATGGGTTGCCAACAAGAATTATTTTGGATAATGCTCTCAATTTGAACAATAAGATGATGAGAGAAGTGTGTACTCAATTCAAGATCACACATCATAATTCGGCACCTTACCATTCGAAGATGAATGGCGCAGTAGAAGCAGCTAATAAGAACATCAAGAGGATTCTTGAGAAGATGACCAATGTGTACAAAGATTGGCATGAGATCCTGCCTTTCGCTCTTCATGCATATCGTACTTCGGTCCGCACATCTACAGGGGAAACACCATTTTCTTTGGTATACTGGATGGAAGTAGTGCTACCTATTGAAGTTGAGATCCCTTCACTTCGGGTTCTGATGGAAGTTGGCCTAGAGGAAGCAGAATGGGTTAGAGTTCGTTATGAACAGTTGAATCTTATCGAGGAGAAAAGATTGAAAGCAATTTGTCACGGGCAGTTTTATCAGAAAAGGATGATTCGAGCCCACAACAAGAAAGTTCATCCCAGACAGTTCTGAGAGGGGGAGTTGGTATTGAGGAAAATTCTCCCTATAGTGAAGGACCCGAGTGGAAAATGGGCTCCAAATTGGGAAGGACCCTATGTGGTAAAGAGAGCTTTTTCTGAAGGAGCATTGATTTTAACTCGGATGGACGGAGATGATTTTAGACATCCCGTGAATGCTGATGAATTGAAGAAGTATTATGCTTAAAAAAAATGTGTGATGCTGTGCACATGAAAATTCGAATGATTCTAAGTGTAAAAATAGAAATTCTATATATATATATTTCCCCTGAGAATTGCTTTTCAAAGAGAATATGTATGCTTGATATGATGAATGGTCGTTTTTCATATTCCTTCCACTAAGAAGAAATTATCCTTAGTCACCCTTTGAGCCTTAAGAATTATTTCTTTCTTTAAACCTTGATCAATGATCACCCTCTACACTGGAAGGCAAATGCGAGGAAAGATAATCAAAAATCATGGCAAAGAGAAAGCCGTCGGAAAATGTGGCAAATGAAAGCCAACAAAGCAAAAAAGAAAAGAAAGTCCAAAAAGGGACAAATGTTTCAAGAATGAGTTCTCCTTAGGAAGTGATCCTTGATCCAATCACCCTTAAACACATTTTGGGCCTATTTATCCTTTCTTTCTAAACCTAAACCTTGGCCTACATTACATGCTTTAAAAGCCTATTTTGATCAAGCATGGATATTTAATTTGAAAGGTTATTCTCAGAATCCATCCCATCTTTTGAATTGATATTTTTACCTTGGAAGCATTTAGAATTCTCAAATGCTGGGTAGAATAAAAAAAAATGAATGAAAATAGGAGAGGTTTAAGTCGAAAACCCGCAAAGGGCGACTTAATACCGAATGAAGGATATTTGAGTTGAAAACCTGTAAAAGGCGGCTCAAGTACTAATGAAAGCTTGAATCAATGCTCCGTGTAATGGGGGAGAAAGTATCTGACAATCAGAGAAAAGGGGAACAATGCAGTCTAATGTAACTACAGAAGTTAAGAGGTTACCCAAGTGAATTGTTCGTTCAAGAGAAATTTCAGATGGTTTGAAAAAGGAGGGGTCCAAGATATTCCGCATCCGGGGCGTCTACAACCTATAACCTTATATTTGTTTCTTATATCATTGATATTTATTTTTCCCATTTTAAAACATTTCTTGCAATAAACTCTTGTTATCCTTTTCATGACAATTTTTGATTGATTCATATTCTCTTTCATATACTTTTGAGATGCATTATGGTTGTTATTAAATTGAATGATGATTAGTAATAAAAATCTTTAAATAAAGGGATTTCGAAGTATTACTAAGGAATAGATTTAAATCTTGGGAAGGTTTGGAAAGTTCACCAAGAAAAGAAAACAGTGAACGTGGTGGAGACTCCGTCGCGAAGTCAAAAAATTTGTGAACTTCAGCGAGAGACAGAAGCTGAGACTGTTTGACAAGATATCTTGAGTGAAGGATTCCTCAAGTGGGGCATCAATGAACAATTGAAGACTCTGTTCTGAAGTCATATAATCTGTGAACCTCAAAGAAACCATGGATTAGAAATTATGGCACAATCATTTTGATTGCATTTATTTTAGGAAGCATATAAGCATTTGCAAAAGCATGGCATTCTCATCATTGCATTTAACTAATAGAGCAGAAATCAGGAAAGCTTGGACTTCCCCAAAGAGAAATTGTTTTGTTTCTCAAAAGATTCAGAGTTTGAGATCGCCATCAAGGTATTTTCTCCTGTTTTAAATTGAATTCATTGTGTTTATCAGACAAATCGAGCCTTGAAACCGTCGTCAAGGTATTTTCAAACCAATTTTAAAGACCTTCGGGCACCATTTTTTTAAGACCTCCGGGCACCATTTTAAAGACCTTCGGGCACCAGTTTTTTAAAAGACCTCCGTTTACCATTATAAAGACCTTCGGGCACCAGTTTTTTTAAGACCTCCGGGCACCCATTTTTAAAGACCTTTGGGCATCAGTTTTTTTAAGACCTCCGGGCACCATTTTAAACACCTCCGGCACCAGTTTTTTAAAAGACCTCCAGGCACCATTTTAAAGACCTCCGGGCACCATTTTAAAGACCTCTGGGCAACAATTTTTAAGACCTCCGGGCACCATTTTAAAGACCTTCAGGCACTAGTTTTTTTTAAGACCTTCGGGCACCATTTTAAAGACCTTCGGGCACCAGTTTTTTAAAAGACCTCCGGGCACCATTTTAAAGACCTCCGGGCACCAGTTTTTTAAAACCTCTGGGCACCATTTTAAAGACCTCTGGGCACCAGTTTTTAAGACCTCTGGGCACCATTTTAAAGACCTTCGGGCACCAGTTTTCTTAAGACCTCCAAGCACCCATTTTTAAAGACCTTCGGACACCAATTTTTTTTAAGACCTCCAGGCACCATTTTAAATACCTACGGGCACCAGTTTTTTAAAAGACCTTCGGGCACCATTTTAAAGACCTTCGGGCACCAGTTTTTTAAAACCTTCGGGCACCATTTTAAAAACCTCCAGGCATCAGTTTTTAAGACCTGTGGGCACCAGTTTTTTAAAACCTCCGGGCACCATTTTAAAGACCTCCGGGCACTAGTTTTTAAGACCCCGGGCACCATTTTAAAGACCTTCGGGCACCAATTTTTTAAGACCTCCGGGCACCCATTTTTAAAGACCTTCGAGCACCAGTTTTTTTAAGACCTCCGGGCACCATTTTAAAGACCTCCGGGCACTAGTTTTTTAAAGACCTCCGGGCACCATTTTAGAAGACCTTCGTGCACCAGTTTTTTTTAAGACCTCCGGGCACCATTTTAAAGACCTTCGGGCACCAGTTTTTTAAAGACCTCTGGGCACCATTTTAAAATACCTTCGGGCACCAGTTTTTTTTAAGACCTCCGGGCACCAGTTTTTTAAAGACCTCCGGGCACCATTTTAAAGACCTCCGACACCAGTTTTTTAAAACCTCCGAGCATCATTTTAAAGACCTTCGGGCACCATTTTAAGACCTCCGGGCACTATTTTAAAGACCTTCGGGCACCATTTTAAGACCTTCGGGCAGCAGTTTTTTAAGACCTTCGGGCTCCATTTTGAAGACCTCCGGGCACCAGTTTTTGAAGACCTCTGGGCATCATTTTAAAAGACCTTCAGGTACTAGTTTTTTTAAGACCTCCGGGCACCAATTTTAAGGACTTCCGGGCACCATTTTTAAAAGACCTTCGGGCACAATTTTTTGTTTTGAAAATCGAATTCGTTTCCTTAAGACGGGTCGAGCCTTGATAAGTCAGGGAATTCAATTTAAGGACAAAATCTTCAATTTACTGTTTTTTTTTTTAAAAAAAAGAATGAAAAAAGAAAAAATAGAAAAAATAGAAAATGAAAAATGAAAAAATGATAGAAGAATGAAAAAGAAAACCCCTTTCCCTTTCCTTCACATGTGATTTCACTGACCATACAAAATTAGTGTTGGTTTATCTTTGTCTGATTCCTGATTCTCAGCAATAGCCTAAGAGGGGCAGCTGTAGACACCTAATTTTGTCCGGACCACTAAACATGTATGTTTTCTTCCTATATTGATGTTTCCGAGTGTAAAAAGACTGTTTTCATCCTGCAGGTGGTACTCCGAGACTTAGTTTAAGAGGGCGAGCATAAAAAGTCAAACTTGAAAAAAGTCAACCCCGAAAAAAGTCAACCCCAAAAAGTCAACTACTGAAAAAGTCAACCCACTTTCAAAATCAAGATTATAAGTTCAATTGAAAAATGGCAAAATAATTTTGATAATTCGAGGTCTATATTGAATGATATGGAGTTCGGAAGTTGGGATTTGGAGATTCAATAAAAAGGAAACCCTAATCCAAGAAATTTGGGGAAAAGTGCTTAAACGATCAAATTGGTCGAAATTGAAGGTTCCAAATGAAAGATAAGCACTGACTACGGGTAATGGAGAAGCCACTTGCAAGAAAAATCGAATGAAAAGTCAATTCGGGAGAAAACCGAGAATTAGGGTTTTTAATGGATTTCGGTGAAATTGGGAAGAATCACAGAAATGGCCCTACTTGGTAAGACCAAAGCCCTCAATGGATGAAGAATGATTAAAAAGGATAGCCCAAGGCTCAGATTGAAGAAAATCTAAAAATTAGACTTGTTTTGAGCAAAACCAGGTTTGGGAGGCAAAAGGGCAAAATCGGAAAATTTGGGAAAAATAGCAAATGGACTCCAAAAATTCTGAAAATTTGTCAATCTCATTCTTAGATCATTTTAAAGAGATTAGTAAAATAAAATTTTGATTCAGAGTTCGTTTGCAAAATGGCCAAAATCCCGGGCTTCTAAAATAGTAATTCAAAAAGAAAAATCTCGAAAAAATAGCAAATGAGCTCCAAATGTTCTAAAATTTTGTAAATATCATTTTTAAATTATTTCGAAGAGATTGGCGAAAGAAAATCTTGATTCGGAGTTCGTTTGCAAAATGGCCAAAATCCCGGGCTTCTAATGCAGTAATTCAAAAACATAAATTTCGGAAAAATAGCAAATGAGCTCCAAATCTTCTGAAATTTTGCAAATATCATTTTAAATTATTAGGAAGATATTTGCAAAATAAAATCTTGATTCGGAGTTCGTTTGCAAAATGGCCAAATCCCGGGCCTCCTATGCAATAATTCAAGAAGATAAATCCCGGAAAAAATAGCAAATGGACTCCAAAAATTCTGAAATTTTGCAAATCTCATTTTTAAATTATTTGGAAGAGATTTGCAAAATAAAAACTTGATTCGGAGTTCGTTTGCAAAATGGCCAAATCCCGAGCCTTCTATGCAGTAATTCAAGCCGATAAATCCCGAAAAAATACCAAATGAGCTCCAAAAATCATGAAAACTTCCAGATCACACTTTTTAATTATTTTGAAGAGATTGGTGAAGAAAAATCTTGATTTGGAGCTCGTTTAAAAAATGGTAAAATGTAGGGGCATAAAAGGGCATTTTTGGAAGAAAAAATCCAAATAAATAGCAAACGGACTCGGATAATTTTGAAAACTTCCAAAACTCAATATTTTATTATTTTGGATGTTTTGAAAAAATAAAAATTGAATTTGGAGTCCGTTTGATATTTATTTGCATCCGGAGGGAAAAACGGTCATTTCACCCAAGCAACCGAAAAGGGCTTCTTTGGGCCTTTCAAAAAATCAGAGTTGGGCTAGAAAAGTGAAGTGCTGGCCTGCCCAGGCCCAAAGGAAGGAGGAAGCTTCTGATTTTTCAATCAAATGGCTAAAAAGCAAGAGTTAGTTAGAGATTCTCTTTGATCAAGCCATGGTGATTAAGCCACATAGGCTAAGAAAGTTGTCAACATTATTCTTGAACAGATGTAATTTGAGAGAGCTGAGATGCTAATATAAAGGTGGTAATTTCATGATTTTTCACCTTTAATTATTAGCCATTTGATAGAGAATTGGTTACAAAAAAATGACAACATCCTTGAGCCATTTAGAGGGGGTTTCGGCCAGCTTGAAAGGAGAGGTCAGAATTTCATTTTTTCATCTTCATTTTGTTGAGTTCTTAGAGTTTTTACTTAGTTTTTCTCTTTTTGGTTGAAAGGAAAAAAGAAAAGTTCAGAAAAGAAAGGAAAGTTTGAAGAGATAAAGCTTGAAATATAGCTTCTTGAGGTTGCTCTTGAGCACCAACTCTTGCACTTTCTTGATTTTCCATTCTTGTTTTTGCTATTTTGATTTCTATTTGTTGAGTTTCCATTTTCAATAAATGTTTTTTTATTGTTCTTTTATGTTCTTCCTTCATCTCTTTCTTAAGTATATTTTTTTACATTTTATTTTTACAATAAACTCACCATGGCCAAATGGCCTACATTATTTAGTTAAGTTGCTGTTTTGATTTATTTTACCATATTGTTTATGTTATTTTCTTTGATTTTGATGTTTTAAATGTTATGTTACTTCATATTCTTGAGTTATATTTTCATTTGGTTGCTTTGTTTGTTGCCATTAATGTTTTAAATATCATGTTTTTGCATTTTTAATTTTCTGTTTTCATGATGTTTAAATTTGAGCATGTTTTAGATTTAGTATATCAAGTGTTTGTAAAAATGCTTGTGTGGTCTTTGCATGATTTGAGTTTTTTTATCTTAGTTGAGCATGTTTTAGATTTAGTATATTAAGTGTTTGTGAAAATACTTGTGAGGTTTTTGCATGATTTAAATGTTATATTTTAGTTGAGCATGTTAGTATACCAAGTGTTTGTGAAAATGCCATGCTTGTTGGAGCTTGAGGCCATTTGGCTACTCCATGTGTTTTGCATTGTGTGTTGCATTTTTTGTCATGTTAGTTGGTAGGTTTTTGCATTTACATGTCATTTTATTTAGTTTTGCATGCTAGTATACCAAGTGTTTGTGAAAATGCCATGCTTGCCAGTTACATTAGGCTATTCGGCCATCCTTGGAATTTTTGCATTTTATGTGTATTCTTGCCATGTTAATTGATAGGTTAGCATTTGCATGCTATTTGGTTGAGTTTTTTAGTTTAAGCATGCTTTGTGTTAGTGAAAATGCCATGCATATTTTAGTTATTAAGTTAGGTTTATTTTCCATGCATGTTCATGCATTTTAGGTCTAGGTTGCATTAAATGCCATGCAAGTTTATTTAGGTCTAGGTCACTTTATGAATGCCATCCATTTTTTCATGACATTTAGATTTAAGCTCATGCATTTCATGCACTATGTTTGCTGTATTGTTTCATGCATTTCATGTTCATGCCACTTGAATAATGACTTGAGCGAATTAATGGTTCAAAGTCATGCTCTCTTGAGCACACTTGTGGAAAATTAAGTTTGTCAAGTTGATTATTCTACCTTTGTGATTTGTTTTATTTAGCCAATTTTTAT
Organism: Fremontodendron californicum; assembly: GCA_030761205.1. Classification (NCBI taxonomy): domain Eukaryota; kingdom Viridiplantae; phylum Streptophyta; class Magnoliopsida; order Malvales; family Malvaceae; genus Fremontodendron; species Fremontodendron californicum. Next base: position 2,733,136 of record JAULJL010000033.1, read on the forward strand.
CTAACTTTCAAAAAGTCCTAGCTACTGTTTGTAAGTCATTTTAGGAGTTTCAAATATTTTTACTTTGATTTTTAAATGATTTTATCAAAGGCAAAAATGTGTTTTAGCAGTTTTTTTTTCACCCGAAACTCGTACATCTCTGATTTTTCTGGGAATTCATCTTTAATCAGAAAATTAAGCCGATTTTTTCCCGTGTAGTTTTACATGTCCTGAGTCTCCAGTACTGTTTTCAGAATTTTTTTAATTTTTAAAAATAGGATAAAAAATCGTGGCTTAAAACTAGACAGTGGAGTCAGAATTGAATTTAAAGAAAAATCATTTTTCTGTCTTGGTTAAGTTACTTAGAGTGGGCTCATTAGGAGGGTTAGCTACTAACTTAGGGTAGTTTATAAGCCTTTTTAAACTCTAAAAATGGTTTTTCAAGTCTCTGCTTAAGGGTAGTCATGTTCGGATTTTTAAACTTAGGAAATTAGAGCCGTTTAAAAAAAAAAGATTTAGCCCAGTTTTTATTTTTAATTCAAGCTTTTCAAAATTGTTTTCAAACAATCACAAAGTATTTTGGTTTTAGAATATTTAATTTGACATATTTTCTTAAGGTAGCAGGATGTCTTTTTTAGATATACGGATTTCCTTAATTAAAGGAAAAAATACATTTCATGCATTGCATTTTCCATATTCATACATTTTATATAATATGTGATTCTTGCTATGATAATTTCTATGATATTGTAATGATTTTGAATTATGTTATATTGTTTATTATATGATTTGGAATATTTTATGATATCCTATGCTTTTTATTTAGTTATTTTTTTGGTCATATTATTTAGCATATACTATGTTCATGCATTATTATTTTCATTTTTATTTTCATGCATATTATATAATAGCATTATTTCATAGTCCATCTCATTTAATTTATATGCCATATCATTCAAGTTTGCCATGTCATTTAAATTATTTCATTTCATATAGAATATGTTATGTTACTTAGGTTATTTTATTTCATTTAGAATATATCATATGACTTAGGATATTGCATCTCATATAGAATATACTATGTTACCTAGGTCATTTCATTTTATTTATAATATGTCATATAACTTAGGATATTTTATTTCATTTAGAATATGCTAAGGCATTTATTTCATTTCATTTAGAGTATGCTAAGGCATTTACATTATATCATATCATTTAGGAAGCATTATATTATTTAGATTTTGCTATGTCATTTTATTTATGTCATGCATATACATATTCATATCTTTTAAAATGTTTTCAAAAGGATAATGATTTTTCAATAAAAAATAAATATATTCCCGAGTTAAAATAATTCATGAGTTCTCTACCGGGTTTGCTGGAGGGAATATCATCAATTATTATTAATAAAGGAATATATTTCTTTCAAAATAAGAGAATGATTCGGTAAGTTTTCCAAAACTAATAAAAATTTCCATATTTTGCCACGTTTGTTGGGGAATATAGGAAAATTTTGAATTTATAAATTCCGGATCATTTTCAATAAAAAAAGGAATTATTTTTCTTTAAATTGGGAATTAACTTGAAATACTAAATTTAAAACCAATTTTTACCGAGACTTGAGATAACACACGATTAATAAGGTACCGATTTATACGGGCGTTGTGGGGGTGCTAATCCTTCCCCGCACGTAACCGACTCCCGAACCCGTTCTTTTGATTTCTCTGGTTTTAAAACGCAGACTTGAAATTGGTTTTTAAAATGCTTTAATTAATTTTTAAAATATTTTATAAAATCGGTTTTAATAGGTTGCCGATCACACCTAGCTAAAAAAGATTGGTGGCGACTCCATGTCTTTTTCAAGGTCATTTTCAAAACCTTCATTTTTCTAGAGGAATTAAGTCCACTTTTTCTCGATTTTTTTTATGTCACGCTTAACGAATAATAAAGTCTTGCGATGAGACTCGTTATTTTTTAGGTTGCGACAGATGCATTATGATGCATTACTCATATGTGATGAGTCTACTAAACTATGGTTAAGTAGGATGCATAGTGATGCATAACTCATAAGAGATGATTCTACTTATTAGAACATTGTAAGACAATGTATTGAGATATCCAGTTTTGTTAATGACATTCAAGAGTTGAATTTATCAAAAAGACGATATATCTTTTGTGCACACCTAAGGGTTAGTGGGAGTAATATAGATTACTCATCAAACAATGTATATCAGATACATTGATGATTAAAAGGTAAATTGACAGTTGTGCTGAGATCTAACAGATTTAGTAACAGCTGATTGGATTAAATGTTAAATGAGTTTAACATAGAGAAAACCCAATAAGTGATTTAAAGCCATGATGTAAATAAATTAAGTAATTTGGAAACGTTCCAAATCAGAGAGGACTTAATTATTTATATTCTAAGTCAAAATACAAACCTTTTGTTTAAGGCTGCAAAAAGGTGTATTTGGATCGATAGCTCACTGGGCTAATTAAAAGATTCCTAGTTATTAAAGTAACAACATTAGCCATAAGGAATCGGGTTTCATTGTGATCCGGATAAGTATTGTGACTATGATAATAGAGATTATCAAAAGTATATGACTAAAGCATATTTTCACAACGATGTACTGAAGCTATGTCCTAGTAGAGACACAATTGCTAATTGAAAGAGTTTGGCATTGGATGCGTTAGCGATTGGCTTAGTGCAAGTGGGAGATTATTGGTATATACCCTAGAGCCAATTTGTTTGGTCAGGCATAAACTACCAATAATGTAAACTCATCACTATATCTTAGTGATACAAAGGTTTTCCTTCATGTTAGTATGATGATAAGGAGTTATTAAGTACTAATCGGATGAAACCCATGGAACATAATAGCCTTGCAAAGGAATTATATATAATTGTGAGATCCTTATGCATCAAAGCCATGTTCCTAAAATAGTTCCTGGTCATCGTATTGTCAAGACGGGGCATTGACAATGCTCAAAGACTGGTACATGTTAAGCCTACTTACTTAGTAAGAAACTGATCTCACGTGTTGAAGTATAAGAGATACTTTAGGATAACATGTAGGTGCTTGTCTGTTGAACAAGTTCACTGAACATAGCCCGTTGTGAGAACTCCATTTCGTATTGTTACTCAAGTGTCTATGGAAACGTTCTCACGCTTCAGTCGTGTAAGTAGTCTTTTGACTTGTGATACCAGGTCATCTTGTATAGGGAGTGTCATACTTTGATTCCATCACGAACGGGTCCCAAACTAGAGTGATGTTTATGGTAGGGTGGTTTTGGGTATGACATGAACCATACGAAGATGAATGAGTGATCCAGAGAGGATTCACCACTCCAAGTGACATCAGAGACATATCTTTTCTATTCTTGGCTTAAGTTAACTTGATGGAATCTCTGGCCAGAGTATGATGAATTTAGGAGAAATAATTTCTCTAATTTCACAAAGTTAACCGATAGCTGCAGGAACTAATATGGATTGAACATGAGTAGACACTATACCATGCTCATGGTCGTTTCAGGATATTTGGTGAAAGGATCGAATTACACTAATAGACTGAACACAAAAGGTTATGTTAAGACTAACTTGACTCTCCAGTATTTGGGTGGTCATGATGGCTTGCTAGAGTCTGCTCATGATCTATGAGTATAAATTAATTAGATTAATTTATATTCATTGCCAACATATTGGAAGCCTAATGGATCACACACAGAAAGGTGAATTAAGAGATTAAAATGGGATGAGCCTATTTGATTAAATTGGGAATTTAATCAATAGGGCCTTAATTAAATAGTTTAATTAAGTGGAAGGACTTAAGTGCAAATACATAAGAGTTATTGCCCTTAGTCCAAACCCTGGAGTCTTGTCGCCGCCTATAAAAGAAACATGATAGCTTGGCCGAATATGACTATGGCTTGCGGCACATGAGATGTGCCTTGTGATTGGAGTTTTTCTTGATTTCTTTTCTTGCTTCTTGCCTCTTTATCGATTGCAAGAGAGAAAAGGTTTCTCTCAAGAGAGCAAAGGCTTAGATCAAGAAGAAGAAGATCAAGATCTTGCCTTTGGTTAATGCTCCAAACCCTCCAAAAAAGAAAGAAGATCAAGATCTTCATTCTTGGTTGGCGCACCAAACGCTGTGGAATGTAGAAAATCGTTTTCTTCATTCTTGATGCTTATGAAGCATTCGACCATGGATGTTTAGATGGGGAGAGGTTTCTTGAAACCTAAAGTACTAGCATCATTTTCGACAGGACTCCATTCATACCTTATGAAGGTTTTCTTGATCATCTTGTGTGGATTACCGTAAAAGGCTAGACACTTGTGTGGCTTGAAGTCTCGGATTGACAGCTTGGTGATAGGATCCAAGATGGCCCAAGCCCATGGAAATTTCTATATGGGCCAAGATCCAAGAAGATCTAGGAAACATGGCAAGAATGGGTGGAATTCACTTGGGCTATGTTGCAAGTTATTCAAGAAAGGCTTCAACAAGCAAGATGGGCTTGCATCCAAGTTTAGTCTATGTGATTCAAGAACACAAGGTGGCGACATTAGAGGGCTTACAAGTGGCGGCATCATGTTTAAAGAAGTGGGCCTATTCTTTCATTCAGGCTTATTTTAATTCTTTTAATTACTTAGGCTTTTGGGCTTGATTTATGTATTATGTCGAATAAGCTTGTGGGGACTACCTTCATTAAAACTATTGGACATCTTTTAATTATTTTGGCTTGAGCATGTTCAGCCCATATTTTACATATTATTACTTAGTAGATTAGGGTTATTGTAGGGAGGCTATAAATATATGTCTTAGCCGCCTACTTCAATTATCTTTTGTTCAATTAAGTCTGATTTTATTCAGTGAGAGTTTTCTCTTTTAGTTCTTGAAAGAACTTATGAACTTATCAAAGAATTCTTTCTTTGTGGCGTTTAACCTATCAAACTTAGGTTCTTGAAACGAGAGTTCTTAGGGTCTAGCTTACAAGCATAATCTAGGTTCTTTGAAACAAGCTTTTAAAAGTTTAAGTTTTCTTTGCCTGAATCCTAGCTTTTTTGGGTTAGGTATTTCAATTTGTTAGTGGGTTCAAAGGGTTTAAGCCCTAGGGTTCACATCACTTGGTATCAGAGCTTAGGCTTCCAATCAGGTTTTTATAGTTATCGCTTTGATTTGTTGTTTGTTACTTATTTTTAGGGTTTCAGATACTATCATAGCAAAATCAATAACAAGATTTTGGGGTTTTAGGCATTTTTTTCTTGGCTTATAGCTTTAGGCATTCTTGCCCTGGGTTATAGTTTTTAAGCAGTCTTGCTTTGGGGTTTCGTTTCTTGTAATTGAATCAAATCAATCTAACAAGATTTTAGGGTTTCAAGCATTCTTGTCTTGGGATTATAGCTTTAGGCATTTTTCGTATGGTTATAGTTTTTAGGCAATCTAAGTTTGGGGTTTCAGTCTTGAAAAGTGGTTTAAATCAAGATTTTGTTTCTTGAATTCTTGATCAATTAAAATCTCTTCTTGTTGATTCTTGATCCGAATCTTAAACAAAAAATTCAAGAATTTAGAGGGGCATTCGAATAGTCCCAAGAAAGAAAAAAAAGTTCATCCGAGATTTCAAGAAAATCAAGAAGTCTCGTTCTTGAAAAAAGGAAAAAAAGAAAAGAAAAAAGTGTTCGAATAGGCAGAAAAAGAAAGAAAGATTCGAAAAAAGATTGAAAAGAATAGGAAAAAATCGACATTCATTTTTTTTTCTAACAAAATTTGTTTTGCAGCAACTTAAGATGTCTCTCACATGTGGCCATGAAGTAAAGTAGGTTCTGCAAGAGATGAGAGAGTTCACATTATTGTTTAGGAGGTTTGTGCAACAAGAGGAAGAAAGATGGAGAAGAAAAAAAAAAGAAAAAGAGAGAAGAAAAAAAGAAAAAGAAAGTGAGGTGGCTACAAATAAAGAAAAGCAAGAGGAAACAAAGAGTAAAAAAGAAAGTGAAAAAGAAATAGAGGTGGCTGAAATTAAAGAAGTAAGAGAGGAGCCACTAGTGGAAAGAAGATAATTCCTGCTGAGGAAAACAAAGAATTTGAGAAATTTTCTAATGCAAAAGAGAGTAAGGTTCTTATTCTTGATGCTCATATCCAATCTGTTCCTATTTTGCATGTTTCTTTGTTGAAGGATTGTGAGGATTTATTTTCGGAGGAGTTGCAGGATGGGTTGCCACCCATAAGCGGCATTGTGCGTCACCTTGATATAGACCTAGCGTCATCATTCCCACACACAAGGCTAAGATTCGAGGGCGTATCTTTTCGAAGAAAAGGGGAATGATAGGATCCAAGATGGCCCAAGCCCATGGAAATTTCTATATGGGCCAAGATCCAAGAAGATCTAGGAAACATGGCAAGAATGGGTGGAATTCACTTGGGCTATGTTGCAAATTATTCAAGAAAGGCTTCAACATGCAAGATGTGCTTGCATCCAAGTTTAGTCTATGTGATTCAAGAACACAAGGTGGCGGCATTAGAGGGCTTACAAGTGGCGACATCATGTTTAAAGAAGTGGGCCTATTCTTTCATTCAAGGCTTATTTTAATTCTTTTAATTACTTAGGCTTTTGGGCCTGATTTATGTATTATGTCCAATAAGCTTGTGGGGACTACCTTCATTAAAACTATTGGACATCTTTTAATTATTTTGGCTTGAGCATGTTCAGCCCATATTTTACATATTATTACTAAGTAGATTAGGGTTATTGTGGGGAGGCTATAAATATATGTCTTAGCCGCCTACTTCAATTATCTTTTGATCAATTAAGTCTGATTTTATTCAGTGAGAGTTTTCTCTTTTTGTTCTTGAAAGAATTTAGGAATTTATCAAAGAATTCTTTCTTTGTGGCGTTCAACCTATCAAACTTAGGTTCTTGAAATGAGAGTTCTTATGGTCTAGCTTACATGCTTAATCTAGGTTCTTTGAAAGAGGCTTTTAAGGTTTTAAGTTTTCTTTGCCTGAATCTTGGCATTTCTGGGTTAGGTACTTCAATTTGTTAGTGGGTTCAAAGGGTTAACCCCTAGGGTTCACATCACTTGGTGTTCAAGGTTGAGTGGGCTGTTTGTAAACTCAAGATTACTAGATCTTTGAGTTAAGGTATGATTTCTAATCATATGTATGCTTTATAATTACAAGATTGCATTAAAATTTTTCAAGTATGATCTTGTAAGATTCGACTATCTCTTTGTTTATTTTTTCGCAGTGTTCATGATCTTCTTTAATTCAATTTTTGTTTGAGTATGAGGTCGAATCCCAACAAAGTAGTCATTCTTTGAAAATCAATATAATATGATGGATCAATAGCAAAACCGCTCTCCGAAATAGGGCTTTTCTGTATTAGAGATTGGTTATGCCGTAGGACTGCTGCCTCGGATACAAATTTGCTTCTATCAAAAGTAGTACTAGTGCTAGTTTTGCTCTTTTTCTTTGGTACCATAACAATATGCCTAATTTCAGCATTTCAAACAAGACCAACAAATGCCTTCAACCAATCTTCTTCTACTTTTAAGACCAATAGCACAAAGTCTTGCAATCACTAACCAACTATAATTTTCAATGGAAACCTAACAATGTTCCTCATGAAATTATGCGAATCTTCAACAAGCATAACACCCAAGCATATACTCATTATCAGTGGCTACCACTAATCTGAAATCTTCAATAAGGCTTGAAAACAACCCAATCCACAATAATCAATTGATAACCCTTAAAATTTTAATAATACTCAAGAATACCCACTTCACAACAATCAATAATCAACAATCAAGACTATTGGAGGAAATGACAAGCTTCAACACCCAATTTTTCTCAAAATCAACCAATAACTCAAAACCATGAACAATGTTCAAGAAAAATTGGATACTTACTTGAAGAACTTGAAGGTTGAAATAGGGAAACCTCAAAGGTGTGAGAGAATTCTTGTTTGAAACATAATCTATTGCAACTAAAATGTATAAGAAACCAAAAGATGGTGGAAATGGTCCCATGAAATCAATACCCCAACAGTCAAAAATTTCAATTACAAGAATTGGGTTCAAAGGCATCATGTTTCTTTTCGAAATGGAACCTAATTTTTGACAACTTTCACATGACTTGCAAAAATTATGTGCATCTTTGAATAAAGTTGGCCAGTAAAATCCACACTGTAAAATTTTTGCAGCAGTTTTCTTTGATGAAAAATGACCACCACATGCCTCGGAATGACAAAACTTAATTACACTACTTACCTCATTGTCGGGAATGCATCTTCGAAAAATCTGATCAGGACAATATTTGAACAAGTAAGGGTCATCCCAATAGAACTTCTTTACCTCATTCAGAAACTTCCTTTTATCTTGGGTGCTCCATTGAGAAGGAATTTTTCCTGTAGCAAGAAAATTAGCAATGTCAGCAAACCAAGGTGTCGTGGAGACAATTAGAAGTTGTTCATCAGGAAAAGTATCATTTATTGGTGAGGTTCCAAAAGATTCATCACAAACAAGTCTTGATAAATGATCAGCCACCACATTTTCTACTCCTTTTTTATCTCGAATGGTGATGTCAAATTCTTGCAGCAAAAGGATCCACCTCAGCAACCTAGGTTTTGCATCCTTCTTAGAGAGAAGATATTTTAAAGCTGCATGATCACTAAAGACAACAATTGATGATCCAACAAGGTAAGATCTGAATTTATCCAATGCAAAAACAACTGCAAGTAATTTCTTTTCTGTAGTGGAATAATTCATTTGGGCTCTATTTAAAGTTTTACTTGCATAGTAAATTACATGTGGTTTATTATCTTTCCTTTGTCCTAACACAGCACCAACAGCATAGTCACTAGCATCACACATTATTTCAAATGGTAAAGACCAATCAGGAGATCTCATAATAGGAGCAGTAGTGAGCATATTTTTGAGTTTTTCAAAAGCATCTTCACAATCTTTAGTCCATTCAAATGCAATGTCTTTCATTAAAAGATTACATAGAGGTTTAGATATCGTGCTAAAATCTTTTATGAATCTTCTATAAAAACCTGCATGTCCCAAGAATGACCTAATGTCCTTTACTGTCTTTGGTGTGGGTAGATTAGCAATCAATTCAAGTTTTGACTTGTCTACCTCAATCCCTTTTGCAGAAACAATGTGACCTAGTACAATACCTTTAGTGACCATGAAATGACATTTTTCCCAATTAAGAACAAGATTTTTTTCTTCACACCTAATCAATACATTTTTCAAATTGGCTAAGCAATCATCAAATGAATCACCAGAAACAGAAAAATCATCCATGAAAATCTCAAGATTACGTTCAATCATGTCACTAAAAATGCTAAGCATGCATCTTTGAAATGTGGCAGGGGCGTTACATAATCCAAATGGCATTCTACGATATGCAAAAGTACCAAAAGGACATGTAAAAGTGGTTTTCTCTTGTACCTCAAGTGCAATGGCAATTTGATTATACCCAGAATATCCATCTAGAAAACAATAAAACTCATGCCCTGCAACTCTTTCTAAGATTTGATCCATGAAAGGCAAAGGGAAATGATCTTTCCTCGTCACTGAGTTAAGTTTCCTATAGTCAATGCACATGCGCCAACCAGTAACAGTCCTAGCTGGAATTAATTCATTGTTTTCATTTTTAACTACAGTAACTCCAGATTTCTTAGGTACGACTTGAGTAGGACTTACCCATTTGCTATCAGAGATAGGATAAATGATTCCATTATCTAGAAGTTTAATGACTTCATTTCTCACCACTTCTTTCATATTAGGATTAAGCCTTCGTTGCATTTGTCTAGAGGGTTTAGCATTTTCCTCTAAATAAATATTATGTGTGCAGATTAATGGGCTTATTCCCTTTATGTCAGCTAAGGTCCATCCTAATGCATTTTTGTGCATCTTCAAAAGTTGTAACAACTTACCTTCTTGTAGTTCATCAAGATGTGAAGAAATTATGACTGGAAAAGTTTCACTCTCACCCAAAAAGGAATATTTTAGCTCGGATGGCAATGGTTTTAAATCCAGCTTGGGTGGTTCAATAGTTGATGGTACAGTGACATTTGTAAGTGATGGAAGTTCCTCAAACTTTTGTTTCCAACAATGTTTATCCTGAAAAGAATTTAACAAAGAATCAGTGTGTGAAATTTCTGAAGCATTATCAAACTCACATTCAATTAAATAAGCTTCTAAAGGATCATGGAATGTGGTAGTGGTGAGATGTTCATGAACAAGTTCTTCAATGAAATCCACTTCATGTACTTCTGAATTATCACCAGGTTGCTTACAAATGTTGAACACATTTAATTCTAAAGTCATATTTCCAAAAGAAATGTTCAACATACCATTCCTGCAATTTATCAGAGCATTAGAAGTTGCAAGAAATGGACGGCCTAATATAACAGGAATTTGAACATTTGGATTTGAAACAGGATGTGTGTCCAAAACAATAAAATCAACAGGGAAGTAAAAATTATCAATTTGAACCAAAACATCTTCAACTATCCCTCGAGGAATTTTTACAGAACGATCAGCTAGTTGAAGTGTAACAGGTGTTTCCTTGAGTTCACCTAAACCTAACTGTTGATAAACAGAAAAAGGCAAAAGATTAACACTAGCACCAAGATCAAGCAATGCACGTTCTATTCTAGTGTTTCCAATGATGCATGAGATTGTTGGACATCCAGGATCTTTGAATTTTGGTGGAGTAAGGTGCTGAATAATTAAGCTCACACTTTCCGTCAGAAATGCTTTCTTTTGTACATTATGTTTCCTTTTAACTGTGCACATGTCCTTCAAAAATTTAGCATAAGATGGAACTTGTTTGATTGCATCCAATAAAGGAATGTTAATCTTAACTTGTTTGAAAAGTTCATAAATTTCTGCATTTTGATTCAAATTCTTTATTGTTTGCAACCTTTGAGGAAAAGGAGCAGGATGCATACCTTTTTCTTTGTCCAAATTTTCAAGAAGTTCAGACTTACCATCATCCTTACCATTACTTTTGGGAGGGGAAAGAGGATCTTGGTCTTTTGATGGAATATTTTTGTCAATTGCCTTTCCACTTCGAAGAGTTGTGATAGAACTGGCATTTTCCTGTTGAGTTTCATTGTAGCAAGAAACAAGACATTGAGTAGAAGGGTTAGGCTGAGGTTGAGCAGGAAACTTACCTTTTTCTTGAGTGTGTAATGAAGCTGTCAATGTGGACAAGGTGTTTTTGATCTCATTGATGTCCTGTGAAGTCCGGTTATTCACATTTGCTTGTGTTTGCATGAATGCTTGCAATGTCTCTTCCAAGGTTTGTACACGTGAAGGTTGATAGGAAAAAGTGTTGCCCGGCTTTTGAGATTGTGGTACCTGAACATGATTATTATTCCGCCAACTGAAGTTGGGATGATTTCTCCATTCAGGGTTATACGTTTCAGAGTAAGGAGAAGGAAAAGGCTTTTTAAATGTGTTTATGGAATTTACTTGATCATGCAACGCTTCTTTAAGAATGGGAATGTTTGGACATTCAGAAGTTGGGTGTCCCATGATTTCACAAATTCCACAACTTTCTTCATTTTTAACCGTTTTGACTTCTTTTACTTCTCTAAGTTCCATGGCTTCAATCTTTCTAGCCAAATTAGCTACTTTAGCTTTTATCTCATCTTCTTGACTAAAATGATATTTACCTCTGTTAGAAACAACATTAGATCTATTGGAACTTTCAGAGGAATTATCTGTGTGCCAGGCTTGAGAGTTATCTGCCAAATGGTCTAGGTAGTCAAAGGCTTCTTCAGGTTCTTTTTTTAGAAACTCACCGTTACACATTGTTTCAACAAATTGTTTAGTTTCGGGAGTTAAACTTTCATAAAAGAAACTAATAAGACGCCATTTTTCAAAACCATGATGTGGACAAGAACTTAACAAATCTTTAAAACGCTCCCAGCACTGAAAAAATGCTTCATTTTGATTTTGATTGAAATTTTGAATCTGTCTTTTCAAAGCAGTAGTTTTATGTGCTGGGAAAAATTTCTTTAGAAACTCAGTTTGTAATTCTTGCCATGTGCCAATTGACCTTGGTTTTAAATTATGAAGCCAAATTTTTGCTTTATCTTTTAAAGAAAAAGGAAATAATTTTGGCTTGACAATTTCATTTGTACATTGTTGGTCATTAAAGGTGACACATACATCTTCGAAGTCTTTTAGAAACGAGTAAGCACTTTCCGATTCTAACCCATGGAAATTTGGAAGCAAAGCTATCATACCTGGTTTAAAACGAAAGTTGTTTGCATTGAGAGGAAAAATAAAACAAGAGGGTGATGAGCTTCGAGTTGGTTGCAAGTAGTCACGCATGGTGCGTACTTGTCTGTTCTCATCTTCAGCATGAACACTTTCATTGTCAGCCATGGTAGGAATTGTATTAGAAAGATTACCTGAAAAAGTTTCACAATAAAATCTAACTAAACGACGAGATCTAAAATCACGTCGCCAAACAAGCATAAAACAAAGTTAATATACAAATTAGGCGGTATAACCAGCCAATAAAAATAAAACAAAGTCAATATACAATATAAATATAAATATATACAAATTAGGCGGTATAACCAGCCAATAAAAATAAATATAGGCGGTATAACCAGCCAATAAAAATAAATATACTTATAAACTTATATACTTAGTATTGCTTCCCCGGCAACGACGCCAAAAACTTGATGGTGACTCAATTAAGAGTTGTAAACCCAAGTGCAGGTTATGTTCAAGTAATAAATTCTCGGGTGTCCGAGGTCGAACCACAGGGAAGCGTATTAGTAAGTATAAGTTTATAAATATATAAGAAAAAGAAAGTAAACAAGATATTAGGGAATCAACAACAAAATAAGATAAACAAGATATTAGAGAACAAAATAAACAAAATATAAAAGAAATTAAACAAGATAGAAAAAACAATTAGAAAAGATGTTGAGGTTAGAGAATCCACTCTTGGTGTTATGCTAAGATTAATCTTGTTTTATTACACAATTGAAATCCACACATAAGGGAGGTTCCAATCGGAAGGTTTAGCAATTCAGTCCAAATTGTCCAACGTCCATAGCATATGATATTATGTTCATTTGGTGTCCTCAAAACTCACAAAAAGAGTCCAAGCATTCCTTATGCCAAGGTATATGTCTACAACAAATCAAGGTTATGAAACCAAGCATTTACTGTGCCATTTTCATTGTCAATAATGAATCAAGATCTCTACTTTGCAAGTATGATTTTAGACCAAAAGAAAATATTATCTATACTAGTGTTTATAAATGATGATTCATTTTAGTTCATGTTTAAGAGACTAACCTTAGCATTTACCAAGAGCTTCACCTCATCACCTCAACAATATGATTAGCAACACATACTAGATATGAATAAAATGAAAAGAAATGTAAGAAGCATAAGTAAATAAAGAAAAAGAAAACTAGAGAAAGGAAAGAAGAAGAAAACTTAGAGAATTTTATTACAATGGCTAATATCCTACCAATGTATCAATGTATCCCAATACTCATCCAAGGCCCTCTATTTATACACATTTTGGAGGGCTAAATGACAAGAGACAAGCTTTACAAATTTCAAAGGTAGGTATAATAGGTGGGTGCATTTTTCTAACAATTTTCGTCATATTGTATGACAATTCTGATCAGCCAGCTTGATGGTCGATTTTTTCAATGTTGGAGGCTCGATCTGATAAAATTGTCTTCTAGAAAAATATACCCCTATCAGTTACGGATCCATAGCCGTTGGAATCAGCTCATTTGCTGATGTGGATAAGAAGATATGGGCAAAATACGAAAACAGGACAGCACAGACGTCATTGCACATCAGCCAACTTGATGGTCGATTTCTCTAGGGAAAACGACTCCGTTTCAATAAGTGTAAAACATGAAAAAGATAGATATGCCTCTTATCTTTGCACGGCTACAAATTTCAGCCTTATTGCTTCAGTGAAACTCGAGATATAGCTGATATGGCAAACGGTGTCGGAACTGGAACTGAACTGGATTTGCCCTTAATTCTAGTAATCTGAAATCACTCAAAGAAACTTGTGAAAAACACCAAATTACATAAAAATATAAAAGATCATAAACACAATTAGACTAAACAATAATAACTCGTATTTGACACAAAACAATAATAAAACATAACTAAAAACTATATAATTATACGAGTTATCACTTTTCTTTGTAAAGCTTGGCATTTTCATAGGCTCGAAGATGGATTTCATCCATCTCATTGAGTTGTAATAGGAGCCTCTCTCCTGCTGCATAAAGATCAAAATTCAATTTCTTGATGGCCCAATATGGATTGTGCTCCAATTCCACCGGAATATGACATGCTTTCTCGAAAACCAATTTATAAGGAGGCATCCCAATCGGAGTTTTGTAAGCAGTTCGGTATGCCCATAATGCATCATCCAATCTCTTGGACCAATATTTTCTAGTTGGACTATCAGTCTTTCCAAGATCCTCTTGATTTCTCCATTTGAGACTTCAGCTTGGCCACTTGTTTGTGGATGGTAGGCAGTAGCGATCTTGTGTTTGACCCCGTATTTAGCAAGGAGGGCTTCAAAGTGTTTGTTGCAAAAGTGAGACCCCTCATCAGTAATAATTGCTCTTGGAGTACCAAAACGAGTAAAGATGTTATTTTTTAAGAAGTTTAGTACCACATTGGAATCATTGGTTGGGAAAGCTGTTGCTTCAACCCATTTGGATACATAGTCTATGTAACTAGAATGTAAAGATTATTGTAGGAGGAAATAAAGGGATGCATAAAATCAATTCCCCACACATCCAGATTTCGACCTCTAGGATGTTGTTGAGAGGCATCTCGTTTCTCCTTGAGATGTTGCCCACTCTTTAACATCTATCACATCTTGCAACAAACTGATGAGCATTCTTAAAGAGTGTTGGCCAATAAAAACCTGGTTGGAGCACTTTTTCCGTAGTTCGTTCTCCTCCAAAGTGCCCTCCATAATCCCAAGAGTGACAATGTTGCAAAATGTTTTCAACTTCTTCCTTGGTCACATACTCTCTAAGAATCTGATATGTGCATTGCTTAAACAACAAAGGTTCATCCCAGTTATAGTACTTCACATCATGCAATAACTTCTTCTTTTGTTGAGAATTTAAATTAGGTGAAAAGATTCTACTCACAATATAGAAAGTCTCATTTATTTGAATTGTATCGCCAACTTGTGCCCCATTATCCAATCTTGATAGATGGTCCTCCACTTAATTTTTTGTCCCCTTTCTATCTCGGATCTCTAAATCAAATTCTTGCAAAAGAAGTATCCAACGGATCAAGCATGGTTTTGTATCCATCTTTTCAATCAAGTACTTGATGGCTGAATGATCGGTGCAGACAATGACCTTAGTGCCCATAACATAGGATTTAAATTTATCAAAAGCAAATACTACAGCAAGCAACTCCTTTTTAGTGGTTGTGTAATTCAACTGAGCATCAGTTAAATCTTGCTTGCATAGTAGATAGAGTGGAATGTCTTCTCTTTTCGTTGGCCTAGGACTGCACCAACTGCATAGTCACTTGCATCACACATGAGTTCGAATGGCAGATTCCAATTCGGGACAATAATGATAGGTGCAAAAACCAATCTCTTTTTCAATTCCACAAAAGCAAATAGATATGCATCATCAAATTGGAAAGGTAGATCTTTTTCAAGGAGATTGCAAAGTGGCTTAGAGATCTTGGAAAAATCTTTAATGAATCTCCTATAGAACCCGGCATGACCAAGAAAACTTTGAATGCCCTTGACAAAGATTGGAGGGGGAAGCTTTTCGATAGTTTCGATTTTTGCTTTGTCCACTTCAATCCCCGTACTAGAAACTTGATATCCTAAAACAATGCCTTCTTGAACCATGAAGTGGCATTTTTCCCAATTTGACACCAAGTTTGTTTCTTCACATCTTTTAAGCACTCTAGCTAGTGATGTAGACAATCATCAAAATAATCTCCAAAAACTAAAAAGTTATCCATAAATACCTTAAAAATTGCTCCACCATGTTGGAAAATATGGCCATCATGCATCTCTGAAAGGTCGTAGGAGCATTACAAAGTCCGAATGGCATTCTCCGAAAAGCAAAAGTCCCATAGGGGCATGTGAAGGTAGTTTTTTCTTGATCTTCTGGGGTTATATCAATTTGATTGTATCCTGAATATCCATCCAAGAAACAATAAAACTCTTTTCCAGCTAATCTGTCTAATATCTTATCAATGAATGGCAAAGGAAAATGGTCATTCCTAGTGGCTTTGTTAAGCTTTCGATAGTCCATGCATATCCGCCAACCAGTCACCGTTCTATTTGGAATAATGAGTTCATTATTAGCATTGGCAACTACCGTCATCCCTTATTTCTTGGGCACACATTGAACTAGACTTACCCATGAACTGTCAGAGATAGGATATATGATGCCTGCATCCAACCACTTGATAATATCCTTTTTTACCACTTCTTTCATGATGGGATTAAGTCATTGTTGATGCTCTATGGTAGCTTTTTGATTTTCTTCAAGAAGGATTTTATACATGCAAATTGAAGGACTAATCCCTTTGATATCGGCAATCGACCATCCCAATGCCCTCTTGTGTTCTCTAAGCACCCTAAGGAGTTTATCTTCTGCTGAACATTAAGAGAGGATGAGATAATAACAAATAATTCAGATTTTTCACCAAGAAAAGCATTCCGCAAATGTGAAGGTAACGGCTTAAGCTCCAGGGATGGTGGCTCTTCAATAGAAGGCTTGGTGGATGATGTTGCACTTGTCGTAAGTCCCATAAGTTCAAACTGAGGGATGGATCTTCCAATACGTGGTGGAGCATTAAACAAGTTCATACATTCTCTAAATTCATCGTCATCCCTTTTTGAAGTAGTCATCAAAGATGCCTCAAGGGGATCAACAGGATAACTATTTCTGAAAACCTTAGTTGTAGCACTATCTACCACATTAATTGCGAAACACTCATCAGATTCGTTGGGAAATTTCATAGCCTTAAAAACATTAAAAGTTACGTCTTGGTCCAGAACTCTCATGGTAAGTTCGCTTTTTTTCACATCGATAAGAGTTCTACCGATAGCTAAGAAAGGTCTCCCAAGAATAATTGGTATTTCGCGATCTTCCTCCATGTCAAGTACAACAAAATCTGTCGGGAAGATAATTTTTTCCACCTTCACTAATACATCTTCAACGATACCTCTTGGATATGTGTAAGATCTATCTGCCAATTGTAGTGTAGTTGTTGTAGGCTTAACTTCCCCCAAACGCAGTCCCCGATATATTGATAAAGGCATAACATTGATGCTTGCTGCCAAATCACATAAGGCTCTACCAATAAACTGATTTCCAATTATGCATGGAATGTTGAA
Source organism: Fremontodendron californicum (assembly GCA_030761205.1). Lineage (NCBI taxonomy): Eukaryota > Viridiplantae > Streptophyta > Magnoliopsida > Malvales > Malvaceae > Fremontodendron > Fremontodendron californicum. The sequence continues at coordinate 2,750,532 of JAULJL010000033.1, forward strand.
GCTTCTGGGATCTTTGAGCTTTGGTGGAAGTTTCTTTTGGAGGATAGCACTGCACTCCTCAGTAAGTGCAACAGTCTCAAATTCACCTAATTTCCTTTTCTTGGACAATATGTCTTTGATAAACTTGACATAGCTTGGCATTTGTTCCAAAGCTTCAACAAAAGGTATATTAATATGAAGCTTTTAAAATATGTTAAGAAATTTATGGAACTACTTGTAAAGCTTGTTCTTTTGAAGGTGCTGAGGAAAGGGTGGTAGTGGATAACATTGCTTCTTTTCTTCTTGAACCTTTTTAAATTCTTTATGAGGCTTGGGTGGCAATTATGGCTTGTTGCTTTCCTCTTCTATCTCCATTCCATTCCTAAGTGTGATGGCTTTGCAATGCTCTCTTCCCCCTCTTTTAGATTAGTCTCAGTATCACTTGAAAAAAATCCCCTAGGACGATTGTTAATTACATTAGCAGGCTGGCCCATTTGCATCTAAAGATTTCTAAGTGACGCTGTTTGACTTGGAAGTAATTATGAATGACTTTGAAGTGATGCTGAATGATTGTGATTGGTCACTGTTTGACTTGCCATGAATTGCATAAACATCTCTTCCATTGATGGCTTCTTTTCTGGAACAGGAGCTCGAGCTTGTGGTGGAAACCCACGAGGTAGTGCTTGCTTAGCTGTAGATGAAGGTCCTTGATTGTTATTCTAAGAAAACTTTGGGTGATTTCTCCAACCTGGATTGTAATTATTGGAATAAGGATTGTTTTACTGTCTATTATAGTTTCCAACATACTGAACTGATTCGGCATTGGTTGGGCATCTATCACTAGTATGTCCTTCCCCACAGAATTCACATGTTACAAACGGGTTTTGGACTGCTTGTACACTTAAGATTTCAACTTTCTTGGATAATGCTTCTAATTGTACTGTTATGGTGGTGAATGCATCCAAGTCATGAATCCCTGCAGCTCTTATTGGCACAAATCTTTCAGATGGTCATTGATAATTATTAGATGCCATCTCTTCAAGCAAGTCATATGCCTCATCAACAGCTTTTCCCATTAACGCTCCACCTGCAGCGGCAACAATAGCAGTTCTAATTGGACCCAACAACCCATTATAGAAGGTTTGCACCTGAAGCCATTTAGGTAACCCATGGTGAGGACATCTTCGAAGTAAATCCTTGAATCTCTCCCAAGCTTCATAGAGGGATTCAGAATCAAATTGCACTAAGATGTGATATCATTACGCATCTTTGTAGTCTTGGCCGAAGGAAAGTATTTAGATAGAAACTTTTGAGCCAAGTCATCCCATGTAGTAATAGAGCCAGCTGGGAATGAATTTAAACAACTCTTTGCCTTATCTCGAAGTGAGAAAGGGAAGAGTCTTAGTATGATGGCGTCATCTGAAACTCCATTATGCTTAAAAGTATCGTAAATTTATAGGAAATCCCTGATGTAAGTATTCGGATCATCATTAGGCAATCCCCCAAACTGTACCGAATGTTGAATCATCTATATGATGGTTGGCTTTATCTCAAAAGTATTGGCTTGAATAGCAGGTCTTTGAATGCTTGTATGCGGAGGGACAGCAAAAGCACGCAAGGTTTTTGTATCATTTTCTTCAGCATTGTGTGGTTGTTAGTTGAAGCTTATAAATTCTCCCTTCGATGTCGATGAAAAGTTCTTTCCTGTATTGGATCAAAAGGGACAAGTTCCAAATTTCTAACTCTTTGCATGCAACAACCAAGAGTACCCTAAAATAAGGAAAAAGAAGTTTGAATTAATACTAAGAATGCTTGGTATTAATATGAACAAAAATAGTAAAACAATTCCCCGACAACGGCGCCAAAAACTGGTTGTCGATTTTCACCACACAAGTGCACGTTATCGCAAACAAGTAATATAATGAAAGTAAAGTATTGATCCCACGAGGAATTGTTACTAGATTCGTTAAATACTAAAATTAGAACAGCTTAGTCTTATCCAAATAATTAATTAAATTTTGTGACTTAAAACTAAATTAAAGAAAATAAAAACAAAGAAAACAAATTAAAATTGGATTTAAATCAATGGAGAAAAGCCTAGGATTATAATTTCCCTCAACACTTCGTATGAACCTCTCTTACTCTCTTGACTTGATTAATGACCTTGAGTTGTTAACCTAGTTCTAATCTATTTATAAGTATCTTTAGATGGTCTTATAAAACTACCTCTCTTAACCAATTAACTATATTCCTATGAAAATTGAATTAAAGAGGGACTCATTAAGCTTAAGACTCTAAAATTGGTTACACATGACACGTAAGTGTATTCCTACCCTATATGCAACTCAATTCATCCTAATAAATGAATATGAAACATGTGTTATGCAATCCATGTCTAACACTAAACTCCCTTTTCCAAGTTATATTTAGGTTAACAAATCAATTTAATTGGTGATCAAGCAATTAAAAGAATTAAGCACAAGATTGAATAAACAACGTCAAATATCATTAAATCAGGAAAGAAAGTAAAATAATCCAAACTAGATGTTGAGTTCCATTGCAATCCTAGAAAGAGAAATTTAGTTCATTCTCAACATTGAAAACAATAAACAAGGGACTTTCACCTGTTGGGATTCGGATCATGCTCAAACAGAGATAATGTATAATTTAATCATATATACAATGCAGCAGAATAAAACAAAAAAAAAAAAACAAAGAGAAACTGAATCCTTCCATGGATTTGCCTATGAATTCAAAATGATCATCCTATCAAGAACAGATAATAATCAAAATCTCATACCTGGAGATTGCCGAAACCTCAAGACAAATTCTTGATGTTCTTGGTCTTGTACACAAAGCCCGGTTGTCGCAAACCAAAGCCATCCAATTGTCTGACCTCTAAGAGTAATCCACACAGGTGACTTGAAAACCTTCACAAGGTTGAGATTATGTTTTGCCCAGACGATGCTAGTAGTCTAGGTTGTGAGAAACCTTCCTCTTCTAACACTCGTCAGCCGATTCAAAGTAGGCAAGAAGAAAACGATTTTCTTTTCCTCTTTTGTCTATACGGCCGAACTCACAGGGAGAGTGAGAGGCTGCAGTTATCAAAGTTTGTTGATTTCATAGGGAGGCAGGAACAACATATGAGGCATATATATAACTAGGTTTAGTGTATGCCAACTATCGAACTAACTGCACTAAAGCCCTTATAGATATTATTAAATATTCACAGTAAGCCCACAACACTTAATGAATATTTAATCTGGCCCAATCTCATTTTAATTTCACTAATCACCTTTTGTGTTACCCATTAGGCCCCCAACATGTTGGAAATAAGTATAAATTAAATCCATTTAAGAATTTCTTATTTATATTTATAGATCACGAGCGGCATCTAGCAATGCATCATGACCACCCAAATGCCAAGAGAGTCAACAAGCTTTGACAAGCCTTTCGTATACAATATGTCTGTGTAATTTGATCCCTTCATCAAATGTCCCAAGATAGGAAAGAGCATGGTTCAGTGTCTACTCTTAATCCCATTCCATATTAGATCTGCGGCTTTAATATTAACTCCTTAAGTATTGCCTTGTCCAAGAACTTCCATAAGTTAATATAAGCTAGATACATGTGAGATATGTCCCCTTATATCACTTGGGGTGATGAATCCTTTCTGGACCACTCATTCATCTTCGTATGCTTCATGTCATACCCAATAACAGCCTACTATAAGCATCCTCATGGTTGGGACCCGTTCGTGATGAAACCTAAGTATGATAGTTCACATACAAGATGACCTGGTGTCACAAGTCAAAGGATTACTTACACTATTGACACATAATAGTATTTTCCATAGACACTTGAGTGAAATACCAAATAGAACTCTCATAGCTGGTCATGTTCAGTGAACTTGTTCAACTAACAAGCACCCATATGTTATCCCTAAGTATCCCTATACTTTCAACCTATGAGACCGGTTGCATGCATCAAGTGCATGAAGGCTTAACATATACTAGTCTTTAAGCATTGTCAATGTCTTGTCTTGACAATACAATGACTAAGAATAGTTTTAGAAATACTGCATTGATGCATAAGGATCCTCATAATTGTAACTCCTCACAATTCCTTTCCAATGCTAATGTGTTTCATGGGCTTTATCTTCACAAGTTGTTTATAACAATTATAACAGTACTTATGGAAAAAGAAATACCTCAATGATAATTAATAAACTATAATATACAATACATGAACGTATAAATAGTGTCTTACAAGCCCAACTAGATTGGCTTGCAGGGCTTACACCAATAATCTCCCACTAGCACTAAAGCCAATCGCCCATGTACTTAAGCCCATGTCCTTCCATGTGACGATTGTGTTTCTGCTGGGACAGAACCTTAGTGAAAGGATCAGCTATTTTATCCTCTGTGGGTACCCTTTCCATACTTATATCACCTCTTTGAATTATATCTCTAATCAAGTGATATTGCCGCAATACATGTTTGGATTTATGTTGAGACCATGGTTCCTTAGCTTGCGCTATGGCTCCATTGTTATCACAGTAAAGTGGTACTGGATCAACAATGATTGGAACCACACCAAGTTCAGTTATGAACTTCTTAATCTAAACAGCCTCCTTCTCTGCCTCACATGCAGAGATGTATTCAGCCTCTATTGTTGAATCTGCAATTGTAGTCTGTTTGGAACTTTTCCAATTGACTGCAGCTCTATTTAAGGTAAATACGTAATCGCCCTGCGATTTACTGTAATCCTTATCAGTTTGGAATCCATCATCTATATAACCCCTAATTTAGAGTTCTCTCCCTCCATAGACCAAGAAAATATCCTTAGTTCTTCTTAAGTACTTGAAGATATTCTTCACAACAGTCCAGTGACATTTACCAGGATTGCCTTGGTATCTACTCGTGACACTCAGAGCATACGATACATCTGGTCTTATGCAGAACATGGTGTACATGATAGATTCTATTGCCGAAACATACGGGATCCTATCCATTGGTCTCCTTTCTTCATAAGTTTTAGGACACATCTGTTTCGAGAGATGTACACCATGTATCATAGGCAAGTTACCTCTTTTTGAGATATCCATGCTAAACCTCTTTAGTACCTTGTATATGTAAACGGATTGGGACAATCCAAGCAGCCTTTTCAATCTATCTCTATAGATCTTAATTCCCCGAATATATGCTTCTCCCAAATCCTTCATGGAGAATTGTTGGGAGAGCCAGACCTTGGTCGTCTGAAGCATAGGTACATCGTTTCCTATGAGCAATATGTCGTCGACATATAACACTAGGAACATAATTGCATGTCCGTTTACCTTCTTGTATGCTCATGGTTCATCAAGATTCTTAATGAAACCAAATTCTTTAATTGTTTCATCAAACCTAATGTTCCAACTCCGAGATGCTTTCCTTAGTCCATAAATGGACTTTTGCAGCTTGCATACCTTATTAGAAGTGGCCTTGGATGAAAAACCTTAAGGTTGTGTCATATACACTTCCTCTTGCAAATTCCATTAAGGAAAGTAGTTTTTACATCTATTTGCCATATCTCATAATCATGGTACGAAGCAATAGCAAGCATAATCCTAATGGACTTAACCATGGCAACTGGTGAAAAGGTTTCTTCAAAATCAATGCCTTCAACTTGATTATAACCTTTTGCAACCAATCTGGCCTTATACGTTTGTATGTTACCATCCATGTCTGTCTTTGTAGATTCATTTACACCCTATGGGTTTTATCCCTTGGGTGGATCAACTAAAGACCAAACTTGGTTAACTTCCATGGCATCCATTTCAAAATTCATGGCTTCTAGCCATTTCTTGGAATAAATGTTCGACATCACTTCCTTATATGTAGTTGGTTCATTATCAATAGGAAAACCAACTCTTTCCAAAAGAAATCCATATCTTATTGGCGTTTGCCTCTCCCTACTAGACCTTTGGGGTACTTGTGTTTCTTGAGCATCAGTCCGAGCATCCAATGCTTCGACTAATGGCTCAAGTTCTGAGGGAATGTTAGGTTGTGGTTCTTGAACTTTTTCAAGTTCTACTTTACTCCCACTGAATCCTTCTAATAAGAACTCTTTCTCTAGAAAAGCAGCATGTTTTGACGCAAATACCTTTTGATTAGTAGGACTATAAAAGTAATATCCAACAGTCTCTTTAGGATATCCCACAAACTTACATTTTTCTGATCTAGCTCCCAGCTTATCAGAAGGTACTTGCTTCACATAAGTAGTACATCCTTAAATCTTTAGAAAAGATAAACATGGCTTTTTGCCATTCCATATCTCATATGGTACCTTATCTATTGACTTGCTTGGAACCTTATTAAGAAGGTAAGCTGCAGTCTCTAAGGCATATCCCCAAAAGGATATCGGAAGGTCAGCCTTAGACATCATGGACCGAACCATGTCCAACAAGGTTCGATTTCTCCTCTCGGACACTCCGTTATGCTGAGGAGTTCCAAGTGGAGTCCATTGCGACAGAATTCCATTGTCTGTCAAATGATCCAAGAAATCATGGGTTAAATATTCTCCTTCTCGATCAGATCTAAGAGCCAGAATATTTTTCCCAGTCTGTTTCTCTACTTAATGTCGCAACCTAAAAAATAACAAGTCTCATCGCAAGACTTTTACTCGTTAAGCATGACATTAGGGAAAACAAAAAAAAAAAGATGACTTAATTCCTCTTGAAATAAAATGAGGGTTTGAAAACAACCTCGAAAAAAGACATGGAGTTTCCACCAATCTTTTTTGGCTAGGTGTGATCGACCACCTATTAAAACTGATTTTGTAAAAATATTTTAAAATTAATTAAAATATTTTTAAAACCAATTTCAAGTCTGCATTTGTACACCAGAGAAATCAAAGAAGCGGGTTCGGGATTCGGTTACGTGCGGGAAAGGATTAGCACCCCCACAACGCCCATATAAAACGGTACCTTATTAATCGTGTGTTATCTCAAATCTCGGTGAAATGTCGGTTTTAGATTTGGCATTTATAAATAATTCCCAATTTAAAGAAAAATAATTCCATTTTTAATTAAAAATGATCCAAAATTTATTAATTCAAAATTTTTCTATATTCCCTGACAAGCACGGCAATATATAGAAATTTTTATTTATTTGAAAAAATTTCTGAATCATTCTCATTTTAAAAAAGATATTCCATTATTAATGATAATTGATGATATCCTTCCTGGCAACCCAGAATATAACTCGTGAATAAAATAAAGTTATTCCTGAGTTAAAATATTCATGAGTTAAAATAATATGAAACATAGAATAATATTATCCTTTTTTAAAATATTTTTTAAAAGATGAATATGACAATGTATGACATAATATAATCTAAATGACATAATATAGTCTAAGTAACATAGCATATTCTACATGACATAATATAATCTAAGTAACATAGTATATTCTACATAACATAATATATTCTAAGTGACATGTCAAATCTAAATGACATAATATAATTTAAATGATATAACAAAATCTAAATGATATAACAGAATCTAAATGACATAGCAATATAATTAATAACATGAAATAATATGAAACATAGAATAATATTATCATGAAATATGCATGTGAATAATAAAAATAATGCATGAACATAATAAATCCTAAATGATGTGATAAAAATAAATGACTAAGCAAAAAGCATAGGATAACATAGAATATTCACAACCATATAACAATCAATATAACACCATAAAATATAAATCAAAATAATAACATTACCATAGAAATATTCATAGCAAAAATCATATATCATATAATATGCATGAACATGAAAAATGCAATGCATGAAAGTGTATTTTTTCCTTCAAATAAGGAAATCTGTATATCTAAAAGATATCTGACTACCTTAGGAAAAGGCATCAAATTTCTAAAACCGAAAATACCTTGTGATTGGTTTGAAAATAATTTGAAAACTTTGGATGAAAATGGTACATGACTGAAATTCCCTTTCAAAAAGGCTTTATTTTCCTAACTTTCAAAACCCGGACTTGACCACCATTAAGCTGACCTTTATAAAATCATTTTTTAGGATTAAAATGACTTAGAAATCAACCTAGGACAGTAGCCAAGGTTATAAATCAGCCCCCTCTTAATGCCTTAGCCAAAACAAAAAATTATTTTCTTCTTGAAATCAAATCTGACTTTACTGACCAGTTTTAAACGTGATTTTTTTACCTATTTTTAAATTTTCAAAAAAATCTGAAAAAATTATGGGAGACTCAAAACATGTCAAACTCTATGGAAAAATTGGCTTAATTTTTAGACTAAAGATGACCTACCAAACAAATCATGAAAGTCAAGACACTGGGTGAAAAACTGTTTAGCCAAAAACATTTTTAAACATTTGATAAAATCACTCAAAAATTAGAATAAAAATGTTGGAGGCTCCTCTAAGGATCTACAAACAGTAGAATTTTTTATTTTTTTTAAAAAAGTTTGGACAAGGATTGCCTAATGAAATAAAAATCATAAAGGTAGAAAATCCAAGTTAACAATTTCTTAATTTTCCACAAGCATGCTCATGTGAGCTTGGTTTTGAGCCATTGATTGGCTTAAGTCAAAAATCAAGTGGTATGATATGAAATACATGAACAAACAACAAGTTAAATGCATGAAATGCATGATCTAAGGCCTAAATGACATAGAAAATGCATGGCATAAAAGATGACCCAATGCCTAACATGAAATTGCATGGCAATAAATGCAACCTAGACCTAATATGCATGAAATGCATGGCAATGCAAATGTGACCTGGACCTAATGAAAATGCATGGCAATAACAAAAACACATGGCATAGTAAATATAACACACAGTATCATGGCATAGAAATGCAAGCATGTCAACTAAACAAGATGAAAAGCACACACAAGGCAAAACAACAAGGGGTAGCCGAATGGACATGAAAATATGTAAGGAAATTCTAGCATGGCAATAACACAAACACATGGCATAGTATATGCAAGACTTAAAAGGAAACATGTTAAACCAAACAAAAATGATGCAAATACAAAGATGTAGCTAGGCAAATACACAAACACATAATATGGAAACAATACAAAGCATGATCAACTTAACATGGTGAAAACAGAAAATTAAAAATAGCAAACAAAGTAAGAAAACATGAAAATAAAATGATAAAATCAGCAAAAATAATAGTAAGTAAAGAAGGTTAAAAAACAAGCTCCATATCTTGATTATTTTAAAAAGTTGGAACATCAAAACAAGCTAGAATATCAAAACAACATGGAAAATAAATCAAACACGAGCCATGCATCCCAAGAAGACTATTCGGCTACTATAAAAATTTGATAAAAAATTTGTTTTTCTTTGATTTTTTTTAAGAAAACATAAGATAGGAGCTTTAGGAGAAAGTTTTAAAACATTTATTTCACAACCAAAAACAACAAAAAATCACAAAATCTCATAGAAAATCAGCAAGTTAAGCATGGAAAAGAAAAGAAAATGCAAGAGTTAGGTGCCTTTAGGCTACCTTCAAAAGCTATTTTTCAAGCCTTTCTTCTCTTTTAAACTTTCTTTGCTTTTCAAAACTTAGCTATTTGCTCCAAAAATGAATAGTGCTTAGCCAAAAAGACCTCTAACCAAATGAAAACCCCTCCCCTTCAAGGCAGCCGAATAGTCCTTCTAGATGGTGTAGGATGTTGTCATTTTTTTTCTTAGCTAATTTAATCCAAAGGCCACTAATTCAAGATGCTTAAAATGTTAAATTACCACCTTTAGATTAAGTGATCAGCCTCTAACTAATACAGCTATTCGAAAATATGCAACCATCAATGTTGACATCCTTCCTCTTCGTGCATTGGACCATGTGGCACAATTACAAAGGCTTGATCAAAAAAATAACTACCTTACTATACACTTTTGGCCTTTGGATGCAAGAACTCATAAAAAATCATTCTCCTCATGGGCTTGGCCGAATGGCCCTTCAACTTCCAACCCACTCTATCGCAACCTAAAAAAATAACGAGTCTCATCGCAAGACTTTGTTATTTGTTAAGCGTGACATTAAAAAACCGAGGAAAAGTCGACCTAATTCCTCTAGAAAAATAAAGGTTTTGAAAATTACCTTAAAAAAGACATGGAGTCGCCACCAATCTTTTTTAGCTAGGTGTGATCGGGCCACCTATTAAAACCGGTTTTATAAAATATTTTAAAAATTAATCAAAACATTTTTAAAACCAATTTCAAGTCTGCATTTAAACCAGAGAAATCAAAGAAACGGGTTCGGGACTCGGTTACGTGCGGGGAAGGATTAGCACCCCCACAACGCCCGTATACAACGGTACCTTATTAATCGTGTATTATCTCAAATCTCGGTAAAAAGTTGGTTTTAAATTTAGTATTTCAAGTTAATTCCCAATTTAAAGAAAAATAATTCCATTTTTTAATTGAAAATGATCCGAAATTTATAAATTCAAAATTTTCCTATATTCCCCAACAAACGTGGCAAAATATAGAAATTTTTATTAGTTTTGGAAAAGTTTCCGAATCATTCTCTTTTTTTGAAAGAAAGATATTCCTTTATTAATGATAATTGATAATATTCCTTCCAGCAAACCCGGTACAGAACTCATGAATTATTTTAACTCGGGAATATCTTTTTTTTATATTGAAAAATCATTATCCTTTTTGTCGCAACCTAAAAAATAACCAGTCTCATCGCAAGACTTTATTATTCGTTAAACGTGACATTAAAAAAACAGAGAAAAAGTCGACTTAATTCCTTTAGAAAAATGAAGGTTTTGAAAATGACCTTGAAAAAACATGGAGTCGCCACCAATCTTTTTTAGCTAGGAGTGATCGACCACCTATTAAAACTGGTTTTATAAAATATTTTAAAAATTAATTAAAACATTTTAAAAACCAATTTCAAGTCTGCGTTTTAAACCAGAGAAATCAAAGAAACGGGTTCGGGACTCGCTTACGTGAGGGGAAGGATTAGCACCCCCACAACGCCCATAAAAACGGTACCTTATTAATCGTGTCTTATCTCAAGTCTCGGTAAAAAATCGGTTTTAAATTTAGTATTTCAAGTTAATTCCCAATTTAAAGAAAAATAATTCCATTTTTAATTGAAAATGGTCCGAAATTTATAAATTCAAAATTTTCCTATATTCCCCAGCAAACGTGGCAAAATATAGAAATTTTTATTAATTTGGAAAACTTTTCGAATCATTCTTATTTTAAAGAAGATATTCCGTTATTAATAATAATTGATGATATCCTCCCCAGCAAACCCGGCAGAGAACTCATGAATTATTTTAACTCGAGAATATCTTTATTTTATTGAAAACCATTATCTTTTTTGAAAACATTTAAAAGAAATGAATATGTACATGACATAAATAAAATGACATAACAAAATCTAAATAATATAATGCAACCTAAATGATATGACATGATTTGAATGCCTTAGCATATTCTAAATGAAATGAAATATCCTAAGTTATATGATATATTCTAAATGAAATGAAATATCCTAAATCATATGATATACTCTAAATCAAATGAAATGACCTAGGTAACATAATACATTCTAAATGAAATAAAATATCCTAAATGACATAATATATCCTAAATGAAATGAAATAACCTAAGTAACATAATATATTCTACATGAAATGAAATGACCTAAGTAACATACATATTCTATATGAAATGAAATGATTTAAATGACATGGCAAATATGAATGATATGGCATATAATTTAAATGACATGGAATATAAAATAATGCTATCTTATAATATGCATGAAAATAAAAATGAAAATAATAATGCATGAACATAGTATATTCTAAATAATATAACAAAAAATAATTAAATAAAAATCATAGGATATCATGAAATATTCCAAATCATATAATAAACAATATAACATAACTCAAAATCATAACAATATCATAGAAGTTATCATAGCAAAAATTACATATTATAAAAAATTCATGAATATGGAAAATGCAATGCATGAAAATGTATTTTTTTTCCTTTAATTAAGAAAATCCGTATATCTAAAAAGATATCCGGCTACCTTAGGAAAATATGTCAAATTAAATATTCAAAAACCAAAATACTTTGTGATTGTTTGAAAACAATTTTGAAAAGCTTAAATTAAGCATAAAACTGGGCTAAATTTTTTTAAACTGGCTCTAATTTCCTAAGTTTAAAATCCCGGACTTGACCACCCTTAACTCGAGACTTAAAAAATCATTTTTAGAGTTTAAAATGTGTTAGAAACTATCCTAATTCAGTAGCTAAACTTCCTAATCAGCCCCCCTAAGTAACTTAACCAAAACAGAAAAATAATTTTCCTCTAAATTCAATTATGACTCCACTGTCCAGTTTTAAGCCATATTTTTTACCCTATTTTCAAAAATTCAAACAATTCTGAAGACAATACTGGCGACTCAGGACATGTAAAACTACACGGGGAAAAATCAGCTTAATTTTCTGATTAAAGATGAATGCCCAGAAAAATCGAGAAAGTACGAGTACCAGGTGAAAAAACTGTTTTGCCAAAATACATTTTTGCCTTTGATAAAATCAAAGTAAAAATATTTAAGACTCACAAAATGACTTACAAATAGTAGCTAGGACTTTTTGAAAGTTAGATAAAAATTGGCTTAAGTAAAAAAAAATCACAAAGGTAAAATAATCAATTTGACAAACCTTGATTTTCCACAAGTGTGCTCAAGAGAGCATGACTTTGAACCATTAATTGGCCTAAGTCATTAGTCAAGTGGAATGAATCATGAAATGCATGAAAAATACAACAAATATGATGCATGAAATGCATGAGTTTAAACCTAAATGTCATGAAAAAATGCATGGCATTCATATAGTGACCTAGACCTAAATGAACTTGCATGCCATTAAATGCAACCTAGGTCTAAAATGCATGAACATGCATGGCAAAATAAACCTAACCTAAAATCTAAAATATGCATGGCAATAACACAAACACAAGGCATGTTTAAACCAAAAACTCAACCAAATATCATGTAAATGCTAATCTATCAACTAACATAGCAAAAAAACACACATGATGCTAGAATACAAGGAGTAGCCGAATGGCCTATGGTTCCTAACAAGCATGGCATTTTCACAAACACTTGGTATACTTAAACTAAATACTCAATCAAATGTCATGAAAATGCAAAACCTACCAACTAACATGGCAAAAATGCAACAGACAATGCCAAACACATGGAGTAGCCGAATGGCCTCAAGCTCCAACAAGCATGGCATTTTCAAAAACACTTGATATACTAACATGCTCAACTAAAATATAACACTCAAATCATGCAAACACAAAGTAGAAATACTAAAACCAAACAAGCATTTTCACAAAAACTTGATATACTAACATGCTCAACTAAAATATAAAACTCAAATCATGCAAACACAACACAAGCATTTTCACAAACACTTGATATACTAAATATAAAACATCAACAAATTTAAACATTATGAAAACATAAAATTAAAAATGCAAGAACATGATATTTAAATCATAAATAGCATCAAACAAAGCAACCAAATTAAAACATGATTCAAATATATGAAGTAGAAGAACACTTAAAGCATCAAAATTAAAGAATAACATAAATAACATGATGAATTAAATCAAAAACAGCAACTATAATAAAAAATGTAGGCCATTCGGCTATTAAAGAAAAATAAGGAAAAAAATTTGTAAACATTATTTAAGAAGGAGATGAAGAAGGAACTTAAGAAGAACATAAAAAAAACACTTATTTAAAAAGAAAACTCACCAAATAATAATCAAAATAGCAAAAACAAGGATGTAAAATCAAGAAAGTGCAAGAGTTGGTGCTCAAGAGCAACCTCAAGAAGCTATTTCAAGCTTTATCTCTTCAAACTTTCCTTTCCTTTCTTTTCTAAACTTTTTCTTTTTGCTTTCAACCAAGGAGAGAAAAAACTAAGAAAAACCAAGAGAAATCAGAAAAATGAAGTCCAAAAAATAAAAAATCTGCTCCCTCTATGTGATGGCAGAATTTTACCTCTCTCCTCCCCTAGGATGTTGTCATTTTCATCCTAACCAATTTCCATCAAATGGCTAGTAATTCAAGGTGAAAAAATGATGAAATTGTCACCCTTAGATTAGTATAGCAGCTATCCATAATTACAGCTGTTCAAGAATAATGTTGACACTATCCCTTGGCCTATGTGGCTTAATCACAATGGCTTGATCAAAAAGAATCTCTAACTAACTCTTAATTCTTGGCCATTTGATTGAAAAATCAGAAGCTTCATCCTTCCTTTGGGACTTGGTAGGTCAGCACTTGTCCTTTCCAGCCCAATTCTGATTTTTTGAAAGGCCAAAAGAAACCCGTTCGGTTGTTTGGGTGAAATGACCGTTTTGCCCCCCGGATGCAAATAAATGTCAAACGGACTCCAAATTCAAATTTTATTTTTTTAATACTTTAAAATTTTCCGAGTCCGTTTGCTATTTATTTGGATTTTTTCTTCCAAAAATGCCCTTTTATGCCCCCACATTTTACCATTTTTTAAACGAGCTTCAAATCAAGATTTTTCTTCATCAATAATTTAAAAGTGTGATCGGAAAGTTTTCATAATTTTTGGAGCTCATTTGGTATTTTTTCGGGATTTATCTGCTTGAATTACTACAAAGGGGCTCGAGATTTGGCCATTTTGTAAACGAACTCCAAATCAACATTTTATTTCTCCAATCTCTTCAAAATAATTTAAAAATGAGATTTACAAATTTTCAGAATTTTGGGAGTCCATTTGCTATTTTTTCGGGATTTATCTTCTTGAATTATTGCTTAGGAGGCCCGAGATTTGGCCATTTTGCAAACGAACTCCGAATCAAGATTTTCTTTCGCCAATCTCTTCCGGATAATTTAAAAATGATATTTGAAAAATTTCAAAACATTTGGAGCTCATTTGCTATGTTTTTTGGATTTTCTTTCTTGAATTACTACATTAGAGACCCGGGATTTGGCCATTTTGCAAACGAACTCTGAATCAAGATTTTCTTTCGCCAATATCTTTCAAATAATTTAAAAATGAGATTTGCAAAATTTCAGAAGATTTGAGATCATTTGCTATTTTTCCCGAAATTTCCAATTTTGCCTTTTTGCCCCCGAAACCCGGTTTTGCTCAAAACAAGTCCGATTTTTAGATTTTCTTCAAGCTGAGCCTTGGGCTATCCCTTTTTAATCATTACTCATCCATTGGGGGCTTTGGTTTTACCAAGTCGGGCTATTTCTGTAATTCATCCCGATTTCATCGAAATCCACCAAAAACCCTAATTCTCGGTTTTCTCCCGGATTGACTTTTCTTTTAGTTTTTCTTTCAAGTGGCTTCTTCATTACCCATAGTCAGTGCTTATCTTTCATTTGGAACCTTCAATTTTGACCAATTCGATCGTTTAAGCACTTTTCCCCAAATTTCCGGGATTAGAGTTTCCTTTCTACTGAATCTCAATAACCTAACTTTCAAACTCCATATCTTTCGACGTAGACCTCGGATTATCAAAATTCTTTCACCATTTTTCAATTCAACTTCAAATCTTGATTTTGAAAGTGGGTTAACTTTTTTAGAAGTTGACTTTTTGGGGTTGACTTTTTCGAGGTTGACTTTTTTTGAGTTTGACTTTTTATGCTCACCCTCTTAAACTAAGTCTCGGAGTACCACCTACAGGATGAGAAAAGTCTTTTTACGTTCTGAAACATCAATTTAGGAAGAAAACATACTTGTTTTAGTGGTCCGGACAAAATTAGGTGTCTACAGCTGCCCCTCTTTGGCTATTGCTAAGAATCAGGAATCAGGCAAAGATAAACAAATACTAATTTTCTACGGTCAGTGAAATCACATGTGAGGGAAAGGAGTTTCTTTTTCATTCTACTATCATTTTTTCATTTTTCATCAATTTTTCTTATTTTGAAAAAGCTATAAATTGAAGATTTGTCTTTAAATTAAATTCCCTGACTAATCGAGGCTCGACCCATCTTAACGAAACGAATTCGATTTGCAAGGAAAGAAATGACCTCGACGATGGTCTCGGGGTCTTAACTTGTCTTGTTCTCAGCTGTGTTTAAAATTATGGGTATCTCCTCCAGAAGCTTCGGCTATCACCACCAAAGTCTTGCTCATTTTTAAAACTGTAAAACTCTGAATATCTCCACCAGAGGCTTTGGCTATCACCACCAAAGACTTTCTACCTTTTCAAAGGATTTTAAAACTTTGGATATCTCTACAGAGGCTTCAGCTATCACAACCGAAGACTTTCTCCGTTTTCAAAAAAAAAATTTTAACTCTGGATATCTCCACAGAGGCTTCAGCTGTCACCACCGAAGATTTTCTCACTGTTTAAAATTTGTAAAATTATGGGTATCTCCTCCAGAAGCTTCAGCTATCACCAACGAAGACTTTCTCACTGTTTAAAATTTGTAAAAATTCTGGGTATCACCTCTAGAAGCTTCGGCTATCACCATCGAAGACTTGTTCATTTTTTAAAACGTGTTAAAATTTTGGGTTCGGCGAGTTCAAAATAAAAGAAAGTACCTCGACGGTGGTCTCAGGCCTCGACTCATTTGAGAAGCAAAACGAATTCCATTATACCTGAAAGCTTTAAGAGATGACGCAAATGCTTCATGATGCAAATGCAAATGTCTTTAATTGATGGAAACGCTTCTTGATGTAGATGCAAATGACTTAGACTGGTGCAAATGTCTTTAATGCAAATGTAAATGACTTGATTTGATGCAAATTTTCTTGATACAGATTCAAATAACTTAGATTGATGCAAATGCTTCTTGATGTAGATGCACATGTTAAATAAAATTCTGGGTAACTCCTCCAGAAGAAGATTTCTCATTTTTCAAAATTATAAAACCCTGGATATTTCCACCAGAGGCTTCAGCTATCACCACCGAAGACTTGTTAACTTTTAAAATTTGTAAAATTATGGATATCCCCTCCAAAAGCTTTGGCTATCACCACCAAAGGTTTGCTCATTGTAAAATTCTGGGTAACTCCTCTAGAAGCTTTGGCTATCACCACCAAAGACTTGCTCATTGTAAAATTCTGGGTAACTCCTCTAGAAGCTTTGGATATCACCACCAAAGGTTTGCTCATTGTAAAATTCTGGGTAACTCATCCAGAAGCTTTGGCTATCACAACCGAAGGTTTGCTTATTGTAAAATTCTGGGTAACTCTTCTAGAAGCTTTGGCTATCACCGCCAAAGACTTGCTCATTTTTAAAATTTGTAAAATTCTGGATATCCCCTCCAGACGCTTTGGCTATCACCACCAAAGGTTTACTCGTTGTAAAATTTTGGGTAACTCCTCTAGAAGCTTTGGCTATCACCACCAAAGACTTGCTCATTGTAAAATTTTGGGTAACTCCTCCAGAAGCTTTGGCTATTACCACCAAAGACTTGCTCATTGTAAAATTCGTGTTGAAGATTATACCCAAAAAGCTTTGAGAAATGATGCAAATGCACATGACTTTAACAAGGTGCTCATGCTTCATGGTGCAAATGTAAATGGCTTGGATTGATGTAAATGCTTCTTGATGCAAATGCCCCTACTAATTGTGTTCATGTAACTGGTTTATGAATGGTGTAACTACAATTACCACACAATACTGAAAATGCAATGATTCTAGAAATGATGCAATTGCTTAAGATGACGCAAATGCGAATTCAATGAAGAATGTAAATGTAAAGTTAAAATGCAGATGCTTATGGAATAATGCGGATGCAAATACCCATGAATGATGCAAATGCTTGCCGACACTGTGCAGATGCAAAAGCTCGATAAAGAGATGAGTGCTTATGAGTGATGCAAATGCCCCCGGTTGTTTTTCTAGACTTTGGCTTAGCCTTTCAAATTCATTTTTCCTCTGCAAATCAGAGCATATCTTCAGTTCATTTTGGCTATTCTCTTTGCCCCAACAGTTTTCAAACTTTCATCAATAGATATCTGAACCGGGTTCTATTTCTTCTTCTCATATCTGGAAATCAAGACCTATCCTGGCAGTTCTATACCTTTGGGTTAGAAAAATCCTTGTCTCATGTCAACATCAAAATGGGTATTTCAAAAAAATATATATCTTTATTTGTTTTCTCATTTTGAAAACTTTTGAACAAAAAATATTAACCCCACAATGTGTGATGTACAAATCTTTTGCAGACTGATGATCATTGTTAGAAATTGCTCTAAGTGTCAATCTGAGTTTTTTAACTGGGATTGGCAAGGCTTGGTATAACAAGATTCTAGCTTTTCCAAGAAAACTTCATGACAAAAATGTATATCCCTACTAGGCTCACAAATGGAACAGGTTTTATAAATCATGAATTCATTAAGAACCAAACAAATTCAACATTCTTTTAGTTTCCATATCAAGGCATTTTGACAAGCGTCAAGATTGGCCGGGATGTTTAAACCGGAAAGTTTAATCTTGGAGAAAAAAAGTTTTAGTTTTTTTTTTTGAAGACAATCCTCTGAATGAGTATTGACAATTTGGGAGGTTCAGGAATTCTTAAATGTTCCTCGATGATCACTTCTTCAAGATGACCTTCTCTTTTGTGGTATCGGCACTAACATAAATGGCATAAAAAATTCCATCTTACTCTAGACCGTCCATTTTTGGGTTTTCGCCCTAGAGTCCCATTCTTTCCAATTTTTTTCTCTTTTTTTGTTCTACCATACACTTGAGAATTCTAAATTCTTCCTTAGTGAAATGATAATTCGATGAGATAAGATAAAATCTGAGGAAAAACCTTTCAAATTAAATATTCATGCTTGATCAAAATGGATTTTTAAAGCACGTAATGTAGGCCATGGCTCAGGGTTCAGAAAGAAAGGATAAATAGGAACAAAATATGTGTTTGAGGGTAATCAGATCAAGGATAATTTTTTTGAGGAGGATTCTCTTTGAAGCATTTGTCCTTTTGGGAATTTTCATTCCTTTGGACTCTTGCGTCTTTTCTTCTTCGTTCTTGGCTTTCAATTTTCCATGTATTTCACAATTTTTTTTTCTTTCATTTTGCCGTCTTTTTTTCGACAGAGTGAGCCCGTATTTATTTGGGGCTCCATTTGCTTTGCATCTGTCTTCTAGCTAGGATTCATTCCTCCATGTTCTCTATAAGACCTTTCCTCGCATTTTCCCTTTAGTGTAGAGGGTGATCCTTGATCAGGGTTCAAAGAAGAAAGAATTCTTTTGGCTCAAAAGGGGTGACTATGGATAATAATTTTTTTCTTGTGAAAGGGATATGAAGAAAAGCCATTTCTCATATCAGGTACAAATATTCTCATTGAAAAGCAATCCTCAGGAGAAATAGATAATTAAAATTTCATTTTGCACTTGAAATCATCCAAATTCCCATATACATGATATAAAAAAAAAATCTTTTTTCGCATTTTTTTGTCACATACCCCACTGATTCATGCGTTAGTCCATCATTTTTTACCATGTATCCATCATTTCCACATATGATGCCCCAATTTCATTAACCATGGGAATTTGTATGAACGAGAAACATAGCAAGTCTAGGTCTATTTTGAAAAGGCTGAGTTTCCAATCTGAGTTCTTTGAAGAGACAAGGAAAATATGACCTAAAAATGGGTTTTCTCTGGGATATGGGATAATCTGGTTTGGTCATTATGCTCCAAGGTATTAATCATGAAGTGATGCTTGGGTAATTGAAGTTTTATGGTCATTGGAAAAAGTCACGAATGGTTTTAGCACAATCTTGACACACATCAAATTATCAAAATCTAGATTCTTGAAAGAATGTCTCATTTGTTTGAATTTCAAAGAATTCGAAAATTTTCAAAAACTTCGTTCCTTTGTTCATAGCCTAGACTAGGTTTTACATCATTGCTTATTTTGCAATGACAATGCTTATATATTTTGTGAAGTTCAATCATTCATATTCCTTGAAGCATTAGGTCTTTCAAGCGTTCTTGACTCAAGGGTTTAGGCATAGAGAAGCCCAAAAAAGAGGGGAGAGGGTGTTGGGTCATGTCTAACAATGATCAACAATATTCTCGAGATTGTCCATTATTAAAAATTCCTTAATGCTTGTTTTTGCAAATTCAAATTATTTGTTAAAACACAACAAACACAAAGCATTTAAAATTCAAAATTCATTTAATTCATGTAGATGTTAACATGAGACAAGTTCTTGCATCATCACGCTGTATAGAACTACATGTGTCAAAAACCTAATATGATCATGCACCATGTTTCTTATGACACTTGGCTTTCCCATCTTCAAAACTTATCAAACCAGCCTTGATGAGATCCCTGACCTTGTACTTCAAAGCGGAGCAGTTCTCTGTTGAGTGACCTTGATTGCCAGAATGATAACCACAACACTCATTCGCATCATACCAGCTCGGATAAGGGGGCTTCAGAGGCTCTAATTGCATGGGTGTCACAAGGTGATTCTGGATGAGTTGAGGTAATAGCTCACTGTATGTCACATGAATCGGATAATCCTGATTTCTTTTTCACTTTTTATGCCCCCTTCGATTATTCCCAAGGGTGTTCGATTGATAGAGAGATGTAAATTCTGGTGTAGTTGCAGACTTTGGTTGGTAGGGATAAAAACCTTGAGAGACATTATTCAGGGTAGAGTAAAATGGCTGATACGAGGAGAATTGGAGAGGTGAGGCAAAGCCTTCCACGACTTGGGTATCTTTCTTTTTCTTTTCAGATGCCCTCTTTTTCTTGGTATTGGATGTTCTTTATCCTTCAATTTTCCCATCCTTGATAGCATTCTCAATCATCTCCCCTGAAATTACCTTGTCCGAAAAATTCTTCGTGGTGTTGCCGACAAGTATATCATAGTACGGGGCTTGCATGTATTCACAAAAATGACAGTGGTTTCCTTCTGAGTTAAGGGCGGTTGTACTTGGGCGGCCAGGCTCATCCACCGATGCGGATATTCTTTGAAGCTCTCAGTAGCTCTTTTCTTCATATTTTGCAAGGTGAGATGGTCAGGTGCCATGTCGGTCATATGTTTGTACTGGTTTAGAAAAACCCTAGCCAGGTCATTCCAAGAGCAACTCTGATCCTTGCTCAACTGACTATACCATCTAATTGCAGATCCGCTGAGGCTATCCTGAAAGCAGTGAATCAAAAGCTTATCATTATCTATATGACTTGTCATCTTTCAACAGAACATAGTGATGTGGGCTGACGGATCGGTCGTCCCGTCATATTTCACAAAGCCAGGGATCTTGAACTTAAGAGGAATGAATAAATCGAGGACCAAACATCGTTCTTTCGTATCTAAACTCCTAAATACATCTGTACTTTCTACTACCCGGAGCCTTTCATCTAACAACTGATATTTCCCTTGGGAATCTGCCAACTCAACCTCATTTAGTGCAACCATTTTCAACTTTGCCTGTTCAGCTGGATCATCTGAGTTTAGGACATTGATGGGGTTAACTGTGTTCTGGGTATCCATCATTACAACCTCATTCTGACCCTTTCGTGCCTCTAACCCTTCTCTAGAGGCCAGATTTTTAGTGTATCCCTTGATTACGGTGGACATTAACTCCATCAATTTAGTCATCTGATCCTTAGATTCTGCTTAAGACTTTGCTAGCTGTTCTCGCAATTCTTTCTATTTTCTTTCCATTTTTTCCATTCGGGCAACTTGTTCGTTCTCCATAGCACTAGCCTGTATTAAAAGGGTACTCAGTACTTCTTATACCTCTGATTTGAAATGGAATTCTTTCAAAGACTCCTAAAGCCAATCCAACTTCTGTTTTATTTCCCCCAAATGTATGTCATGATGAATAAGCCATGATTGTCATTTGATGCATGTGAAGAATAAAAGTAATGATGTATGGACATATATAGTGGAAACATGCTAACCATGTATGTAAGAAATGCAATCACGATGCCAACATGTTGCAAGCAAAGAATAAACAAATCAACGCATGGATATATGCAATTAATGATCATGTACATTTTAGCGTATTTCCTAATGAATGATCATATACCCTATGAATGCAACACGGTGTCAATTATGATACATCTAAACAATGAATGATTGATACATAGTATATACAAAGAAAATCATGCTAACCATGTGTATCATGAATGTGACCTAATGCTAACATGATGTATGTAATAAGAAAATTAATGCATGGATATAAACAGCAAAATCATGCTGATTATGAATGCATAAATTCAACTTGATGCTAACATGATACATGTATGAGTGTATGGTATGATCAATAATTGATCGGATGCAAAATACAAAAGGGGAAGATATCACGGAGGAAATAAGAATCTGAGGAACTTAATCATCAACATCTCATAAATTTGAAGCATAGTCAATTCATTCCTATATCAATGTTCACAATGGTATAAACCATGTTTTACAAAATTTGAGCAGTAGTTAAAACTGTCTTTACAAGCACTTTATTCTTCCTAACATCCTAAGGATATAAGAGGCGGCTACTGAATAAGTGAAATCCTATTACATCATATAAGACCGAAGTCTTTCCACCTCAATGCTAAAAATCACCCAATCCTAATGACGCTTTCCCAGTCCTCTATCAATCAGTGTCGTTGGATCCAACCACTTGGCATCTATAAGAGTTTACACTTTCTTTTTGAATGCTATACAATCTTCAATGTTATGGCCAACAATTCTACAGTGATAATCACATCTTGCATTTGGATTATACCACCTTGGTTATGGTGGTAACAGGGATTTCAAAGGGACACAGGCAACCATGTGATTTTGGATCAGTATAGGGAGAAGCTCTCGGTAGCTGATTGGAAAGGGATCAAAATGCATTTGGGACTTATCCTGGGGTTGTTTCTTAGTCAAACATGGCCTAGGAGTTGGGGCACTTGGCACTAAGGTTCGAACCAGTATGTTTACATGGAAATGTGGTGGAATAGCATGGTAAGGGTATGGATTTGGACACGGGGCCTTTGGAGGTTGTACATAGCTTGAGGTTCCTATCCCAGATACTGGATAAGGTGATTGATGAGGGAAGCAATATGAACTGGGAATTGGTGGTGATGGAGTGGGATTCAGGAATCCCGTAGTGGTCATCCCAATGGTCGATTGGACCATAGTAGGGTGGGGATACTGGTTTGGACCTAGAACTGTTTGCAGGTATGGTACAGGATCCGAAGTTTCTATCTTTGGTATGAGGCTCTCAGGTTTAATCATTTTCACGATTTTGCCCATAATTTCATTAGGATTGCAACCTTTGTGGCATTGACAAGCGCAAGATCTAGCAAGGATTATATGTTCTGGACCTGAAGGTTTTGGATGATCCGAAGGCGATGCAGAGCCCTGAGAAAGTTCCTCTTTACTTTTACCCATATCCTCAACCATTTTCAGCAATTTGGCAAGTTGTTCCTTCACCTCCCGGATTTCATGTCCACATTCCTCTTGATTGCGTTCCAAAGCACCCACTCGTTCCTCCGATTCATTCCTCATATCTCGAACCCCTTTCGTGCAAATGAAAATGTCATGAGATTAAGAATACAATTGTGAATGTACATGCTCTATTCCTATGTGCATGAATATACTGATAATTAATGCATGAACATATACAGAGAAATTATAATGACTATGTATGCTATGGATGCAATCTAATGCCAACATGATGCATAAAAAAAATGAATAAATTGATGCACAGGTATTTACAAATAATGACTATGCATGTCATAAACGTATTCTACAATGAATGACCATGCATGCTATGATGTCAAAATGATACATGCAAAGAAAAATGAATTAACACAAAGGTATGACCAATGATTACACGAAATTGGTGAGACCTAATCTTAATTATTCAAAAAATCTCATTATGCAAGATTTGCCTCCAAATTTATGATTTTTTTGAAACATGTTTTTTCTATGAAAAACAAATCATATTATTTTCAAAAGAATTTCAGGGTAGTGGATCCTACTATGGTACAATATCCAAATGTTTATGTAACATTACTGTTTTATGAAATCACCAAATGAGATTATTATTACCAACTGTTTATTGCAAAAACGAGATCAATAATACAACAAAAATGTACATGCTCTCTTCACACATACATGAAATGTGCAAAATGCAAAAATGCTTAAAAAATGATTTTTATTTTTTATTTCAAAAAGTTAATGAATATTTGCCCCGACAAATGTCTACTTATATAGGTATCATAGTGCCTTTGGGACGGATTATCACATTTATTACAGGCGGTGCACGTACATCGTTGCCCAATCTACAAAACTTTTTCAGAGTGTAAAATAGGTAACAAAAGGTTTAGAAATGTCCCTCCATGTGTTCCTATTTTCGGTATATGTAACGAAAATCTGGCATGG
This sequence comes from Fremontodendron californicum, assembly GCA_030761205.1. Taxonomy (NCBI): domain Eukaryota; kingdom Viridiplantae; phylum Streptophyta; class Magnoliopsida; order Malvales; family Malvaceae; genus Fremontodendron; species Fremontodendron californicum. The sequence goes on from JAULJL010000033.1 coordinate 2,774,942, forward strand.
CTTCGCCTAGGTTCATTATATGAGAGTGAATTGGTTCTAAAGGCCCGAATTGCTCCTCACTGTCGCCGATGAAGGCTAGTAAGGCACCCCGATAAAAGCGGGTTCAATTCGTTAGAGTCTATTTCCCTAGCCCATACGGATTGTTAATCACGAAGGCTTAGGTAATTTAGTACTCCGGAAGTGTTTCACTAGCCCATGCGGATTGCTAATCACGAAGGCTTAGTTACTTTGCTCCCACCTAAAAGGACGGAACCCGGGTATAGGATTCATGATATGCAAATGCATGTGCAGTGTGTGTGGAGGAACAACAAACCTTTCACCAACTATTCTACACCCCTTATTCTAAATGCCCTAGAAATTTATAAAAACATTCAAGAATAGTATAACGCATTAACCAACAAGCAATTATAATATACAACCTTAAATAACTAGAGAACAATAATAAAATGCATGCACATGAGTATGAACATATTTAAAAACATTTTATTATTTTCAAAATTCTCCTTATAAAAAAAATATGGAAATTAAAATTAAATACCAATTAAACCAACAAAACCGAGACTTTGATAACACACGACTAATTCTAGGCCTGACTCTCTAATATTCCCAGTGGAGTCGCCAAGCTGTCGCAACCTAAAAAATAATCAGTCTCATCGCAAGACTTTATTATTCGTTAAGCGTGACACTAAAAAAACCGAGGAAAAGTCGACTTAATTCCTCTAGAAAAATGAAGGTTTTGAAAATGACCTTGAAAAAGACATGGAGTCGCCACTAATCTTTTTTAGCTAGGTGTGATCGACCACCTATTAAAACCGGTTTTATAAAATATTTTAAAAATTAATTAAAACATTTTTAAAACCAATTTCAAGTCTGCGTTTTACACTAGAGAAATCAAAGAAACGGGTTCGGGACTCGATTACGTGCAGGGAAGGATTAGCACCCCCACAATGCCCGTATAAAACGGTACCTTATTAATCGGGTGTTATCTCAAGTCTCGATAAAAAATCGGTTTTAAATTTAGTATTTCAAGTTAATTTCCAATTTAAAGAAAAATAATTCCATTTTTAATTGAAAATGATCCGGAATTTATAAATTCAAAATTTTCCTATATTCCCAAACAAACGTGGCAAAATATAAAATTTTTTATTAATTTGGAAAACTTTCCGAATCATTCTTATTTTAAAGAGGATATTCCGTTATTAATAATAATTGATGATAATCTCCCCAGCAAACCCGGCAGAGAACTCATGAATTATTTTAACTCGGGAATATCTTTATTTTATTGAAAATCATTATCTTTTTTGAAAACATTTAAAAGAAATAAATATGTATATGCATGAAATAAATAAAATGACATAGCAAAATCTAAATAATATAATGCAACCTAAATGATATGACATGATTTGAATGCCTTAGCATATTCTAAATGAAATGAAATATCCTAAGTTATATGATATATTCTAAATGAAATGAAATATCCTAAATCATATGATATATTCTAAATGAAATGAAATGACCTAGGTAACATAATATATTCTAAATGAAATAAAATATCCTAAATGACATAATATATCCTAAATGAAATGAAATAACCTAAGTAACATAATATTCTACATGAAATGAAATGACCTAAGTAACATACATATTCTATATGAAATGAAATGATTTAAATAACATGGCAAATATGAATGATATGGCATATAATTTAAATGACATGGAATATAAAATAATGCTATCATATAATATGCATGAAAATAAAAATGAAAATAATAATGCATGAACATAGTATATTCTAAATAATATAACAAAAAATAATTAAATAAAAAGCATAGGATATCATGAAATATTCCAAATCATATAATAAACAATATAACATAACTCAAAATCATAACAATATCATAGAAGTTATCATAGCAAAAATCACATATTATAAAAAATGCATGAATATGGAAAATGCAATGCATGAAAATATATTTTTTCCTTTAATTAAGGAAATCCGTATATCTAAAAAGATATCCGGCTTAGGAAAATATCTCAAATTAAATATTCTAAAACCAAAATACTTTGTGATTGTTTGAAAACAATTTTGAAAAACTTAAATTAAGAATAAAAGCTGGGCTAAAATTTTTTAAAATGGCTTTAATTTCCTAAGTTTAAAATCCCGGACTTGACCACCCTCAACCCGAGACTTAAAAAATCATTTTTAGAGTTTAAAAAGGCTTAGAAACTACCCTAAGTAAGTAGCTAAACTTCCTAATCAGCCCCCTAAGTAACTTAACCAAAACAAAAAAATGATTTTCCTCCAAATTCAATTCTGACTCCACTGTCCAGTTTTAAGCCACGATTTTTCACCCTGTTTTTAAAAATTCAAAAAAATACTGGACATGTCAAAATACACGGGAAAAAATCAGCTTAATTTTTTGATTAAATATGAATGGCCAGAAAAATCGAGAAATTATTTTGCCATGTCCGTATACATTTTTGCCTTTGATAAAATCATTTAAAAATCAAAGTAAAAATATTTAAGACTCACAAAATGACTTAGAAACAGTAGCTAGGACTTTTTGAAAGTTAGATAAAAATTGGCCAAAGTAAAAAAAAAATCACGAAGATAAAATAATCAATTTGACAAACCTTAATTTTCCACAAGTGTGCTCAAGAGACATGACTTTGAACCATTAATTGGCCTAAGTCAATAGTCAAGTGGCATGAATCATGAAATGCATGAAAAATACAGTAAATATGATGCATGAAATGCATGAGTTTAAACCTAAGTGTCATGAAAAAATGCATGGCATTCATATAGTGACCTAGACCTAAATGAACTTGCATGGCATTTAATGCAACCTAGGTCTAAAATGCATGAACATGCATGGCACAATAAACCTAACCTAAAATCTAAAATATGCATGGCAATAACACAAACACAAGGCATGCTTAAACCAAAAACTCAACCAAATGTCATGTAAATGCTAATCTATCAACTAACATAGCAAAAATGCACATATGATGCTAGAATACAAGGAGTGGCCGAGTGGCCTATGGTTCCTAACAAGCATGGCATTTTCACAAACACTTGGTATACTAAAATTAAATACTCAATCAAATGTCATGCAAATGCAAAACCTACCAACTAACATGGCAAAAATGCAACACACAATGCAAAACACATGGAGTAGTCGAATGACCTCAAGCTCCAACAAGCATGGCATTTTCACAAACACTTGATATACTAACATGCTCAACTAAAATATAACACTCAAATCATGCAAACATAAAGTAGAAATACTAAAACCAAACAAGCATTTTCACAAACACTTAATAAACTGACATGCTCAACTAAAATATAAAACTCAAATCATGCAAACACAACACAAGAATTTTCACAAACACTTGATGTACTAAATATAAAACATCAACAAATTTAAACATTATGAAAACAGAAAATTAAAAATGCAAGAACATGATATTTAAATCATAAATCGCAACAAACAAAGCAACCAAATTAAAACATGATTCAAATATATGAAGTAGAAGAACACTTAAAGCATCAAAATTAAAGAATAACATAAATAACATGATGAATTAAATCAAAAACAACAACCATAATAAAAAATGTAGGCCATTCGGCAATTAAAGAAAAATAAGGAAAAAAATTTGTAAAAATTATTTAAGAAGGAGATGAAGAATGAACTTAAGAAGAACATAAAAAAACACTTAGTTAAAAAGAAAACTCACCAAATAATAATCAAAATAGCAAAACCAAGGATGGAAAATCAATAAAGTGCAAGAGTTAGTGCTCAAGAGCAACCTCAAGAAGCTATATTTCAAGCTTTATCTCTTCAAAGTTTCCTTTCCTTTCTTTTCTAAACTTTTTCTTTTTTCTTTCAACCAAGGAGAGAAAAAACTAAGAAAAACCAAGAGAAATCAGAAAAATGAAGTCCAAAAAATAAAAAAGTTGCTCCCTCTATGTGATGGCAGAATTTTACCTCTCTCCTCCCCTAGGATGTTGTCATTTTCATCCTAACCAATTTCCATCAAATGGCTAGTAATTCAAGGTGAAAAACTCATGAAATTGTCACCCTTAGATTAGCATATTAGCTGTCCATAATTACAGCTGTTCAAGAATAATGTTGACACTTTCCCTTGGCCTTTGTGTCTTAATCACAATGGCTTGATCAAAAAGAATCTCTAACTAACTCTTAATTCTTGGCCATTTGATTGAAAAATCAAAAGTTTCCTCCTTCCTTTGGGCCTTGGTAGGCCAGCACTTCTCCGTTCCAGCCCAAGTCTGATTTTTTGAAAGGCCAAAAGAAGCCCTTTTTGGTTGCTTGGATGAAATGACTATTTTGCCCCCTGGATTCAAATAAATGTCAAACAGACTCCAAATTCAAATTTTAATTTCTTGATACTTTTATAATAATAAAATATTGAATTTTGGAAGTTATCAAAAATTTTCGAGTCTGTTTGCTATTTATTTTGATTTTTTCTTCCAAAAATGCCTTTTTATGCCCCCACATTTTACCATTTTTTAAACGTGCTCCAAATCAAGGTTTTTCTTCACCAATCTCTTCCAAATAATTTAAAAGTGTGATCTGGAAGTTTTCATAATCTTTGGAGCTCATTTGGTATTTTTTCGGGATTTATCTGCTTGAATTACTATATAGGGGCTCGGGATTTGGCCATTTTGCAAACGAACTCCAAATCAAGATTTTATTTCGCCAATCTCTTCCAAATAATTTAAAAATGATATTTGCAAATTTTCAGAATTTTTGGAGTCCATTAGCTATTTTTTCGGGATTTATCTTCTTGAATTATTGAATAGGAGGCCCGGGATTTGGCCATTTTGCAAACGAACTCCGAATCAAGATTTTATTTTTCCAATCTCTTAAAAATAATTTAAAAATGAGATTTAAAAATTTTCAGAAGATTTGGAGCTCATTTGCTATTTTTCCGAGATTTTCCTTCTTGAAATACTATATAAGAGACCCGGGATTTGGCTATTTTGCAAATGAACTCTGAATCAATATTTTCTTTCGCCAATCTCTTTAAAATTATTTAAAAATGAGATTTGCAAAATTTCATAAGATTTAGAGCTCATTTGCTATTTTCCCAAAATTTTCCAATTTTGCCCTTTTGCCTCCGAAACCCGATTTTGCTCAAAACAAGTCTGATTTTCAGATTTTCTTCAGGCTGAGCCTTGGGCTATCCCTTTTTAATCATTCCTCATCCATTGGGGGCTTTGGTCTTACCAAGTCGAGCCATTTCTATAATTCATGCCGATTTCACCGATATCCACCAAAAACCCTAATTCTCAGTTTTCTCCCGGATTGACTTTTCTTTTAGTTTTTCTTTCAAGTGGATTCTCCATTACACGTAGTCAGTGCTTATCTTTCATTTGGAACCTTCAATTTCGACCAATTCGATCGTTTAAGCACTTTTCCCCAAATTTCTCGGATTAGGGTTTTCTTTCTACTGAATCTCCATAACCCAACTTTCGAACTCCATATCTTTCGACATAGACCTCGGATTATCAAAATTCTTTCGCCTTTTTTCAATTGAACTTCAAATCTTGATTTTGAAAGTGGGTTGACTTTTTTAGTAATTGACTTTTTAGGGTTGACTTTTTCGAGGTTGACTTTTTTTTTGGGGTTGACTTTTTTCAAGTTTGACTTTTTATGCTCACCCTCTTAATCTAAGTCTCGGAGTACCACCTGCAGGATGAGAAAAGTCTTTTTACATTCTGAAACATCAATTTAGGAAGAAAACATACCTGTTTTAGTGGTCCGGACAAAATTAGGTGTCTGCACTTTTGAAAACATTTTAAAAGATATGAATATATATATGCATGATATAAATAAAAAAACATGGCATAATCTAAATAATATAATGCATCCTAAATGATATGATATATTTTAAATGCCTTATCATATTCTAAATGAAATGTCCTAAGTTATATGACATATTCTAAATGAAACTAAATGACCTAAGTAACATAATATATTCTATATGAAATGTAATATCCTAAATCATATGATATATTTTAAATGAAATAATATATCCTAAATGACATTTATATATATATATATATATATATATATCCTAAATGAAATGACCTAGGTAACATAATATATTCTACATGAAATGACCTAGGTAGCATAATATATTCTATATGAGATGAAATAATTTGAATGACATGGCAAATATGAATGATATGGCATATAATTTAAATGATATAAAATATAAAATAATGCTATCATATAATATGCATGAAAATAAAAATGAAAATAATAATGCACGAACATAGTATATGCTAAATAATATGACAAAAAATAACTAAATAAAACCATAGGATATCATGAAATATTCCAAATCATGTAATAAACAATATAACATAACTCAAAATCATAACAATATCATAGAAATTATCATAGCAAAAATCACATATTATATAAAACGCATGAATATGGAAAATGCAATGCATGGAAATGTGTTTTTTCCTTTAATTAAGGAAATCCTTATATCTAAAAAGATATCCGGCTACCTTAGGAAAATATGTCAAATTAAATATTCTAAAACCAAAATACTTTGTGATTGTTTGAAAACAATTTTGAAAAGCTTAGATTAAAAATAACAACTTAGCTAAACCCTTTTTTACATGGCTCTAATTTCCTAAGTTTAAGATCCCGGACTTTACCACCCTTAACCCAAGGTTTAAAAAATCATTTTTAGAGTTTAAAAAGGCTTAGAAACTATGCTAAGTCAGTAGCTAAACTTCCTAATCAGCTCCTTCTAGGTAACTTAACCAAAACAGAAAAATGATTTTTCTTTAAATTCAATTATGACTCCACTGTCCCGTTTTAAGCCACGATTTTTTACCCTATTTTTAAAAATTGAAAAACATCTAAAAGAAATACTGGAGACTCAGGACATGTAAAACTACACGAAAAAAATCAGTTTAAATTTCTGATTAAAGATGACTGCCCAGAAAAATCAAGAAAATACGAGTACTGGGTGAAAAAACTGTTTTGCCAAAATACATTTTTTCCTTTGATAAAATCATTTAAAAATCAAAGTAAAAATATTTAAGACTCACAAAATGACTCACAAAAGTAGCTAGAACTTTTTAAAAGTTAGTCAATTATTGGCTAAGTAAAAAACAAAATCAAAAAGGTAGAATAATCAATTTGACAAACCTTAATTTTCCACACGTGTGCTCAAGAGAGCATGACTTTGAACCATTAATTGGCCTAAGTCATTAGTCAGTGGCATGGAGATGAAATGTATGAAAAAAATACAGCAAATATGATGCATGAAATGCATGAATTTAAACCTAAATGTCATGAAAAAATGAATGGCATCAATATAGTGACCTAGACCTAAATGAACTTGCATGGCATTTAATGCAACCTAGGTCTAAAATGCATGGACATGCATGGCAAAATAAACCAAACCTAGCAACTAAAATATGCATGGCAATAACACAAACACAAGGCATGCTTAAACCAAAAAAATCAACCAAATATCATGCAAATGCCAACCTATCAACTAACATAGCAAAAATGCAAAACACAATGCAAAATAACATGGTAGCTGAATGGCCTATGATTCCTAACAAGCATGGCATTTTCACAAACACTTGGTATACTTAAACTAAATACTCAATCAAATGTCATGCAAATGCAAACCTACCAACTATCATGGCAAAAATGCACATACAATGTAAAACACATGGAGTAGCCGAATGGCCTCAAGCTCCAACAAGCATGGCAATTTCACAAACACTTGATATGCTAACATGCTCAACTAAAATATAACACTCAAATCATGCAAACACAAAGTAGAGAAACTAAAACTAACAAGCATTTTCACAAACACTTGATATACTAACATGCCCAACTAAAATATAACACTCAAATCATGCAAACACAAAATTGAGATATTAAAACTAACAAGCATTTTCACAAACACTTGATATACTAAATATAACATCAACAAATTTAAACATTATGAAAACAGAAAATTAAAAATGCAAGAACATGATATTTAACTCATAAATGGCAACAAATAAGCAATCAAATTAAAACAAGCCTCAAGTATATATAGTAGGAGAATATTTAAAACATCAAGACTAAAGAAAATAACATGAATAACATGAGAAATCAAACAAAACAGCAAATACTAAAAAAAATATATAGGCCATTCGGCCATGGTGAGGAAGTAAGAAAAAGATGTAAAAAAAAAAAAACTTGTTTAAGAAAAAGATGAAGAAAGAACTTAAAAGGAATATAAAAAAACACTTATTTAAAAAAAAAAAAAAAACTCACCAAATAATAATCAAAATAGCAAAACCAAGAATGAACAATCAAGAAAGTGCAAGAGTTGGTGCTAAATGCAACCTCAATAAGCTATATTTCAAGCTTTATCTCTTCAAACTTTCCTTTCTTTTCTAAACTTTTTCTTTTTGCTTTCAACCAAAGAGAGAAAAACTAAGCAAAACAAGAAGAAATCTAAAAAAATGAAGTGAAGTAAAAATGAAAATTCTCACTCCCTTAAGCTGGCCGAACCATGCCTCTCTCCTCCCTTGGAATGTTGTCATTTTTTTCCCAACCAATTTCCATCCAATGGCTAGTAATTCAAGGAGAAAAATCATGAAATTATCACCCTTGGATTAGCATATCAGCTGTCCATAATTACAGCTGTTCAAGAAAAATGTTGACACTCTCCCTCTTCATGCATTGGCCTGTGTAGCTTAATCACAATGGCTTGATCAAAAAGAATCTCTAACTAACTCTTAATTCTTGGCCTTTTGATTGAAAAATCAGAAGCTTCCTCCTTCCTTTGGCCCTTGGCAGGCCAGCACTCTCTTTTTCAGCCCAAGTCAGATTTTTTGAAATGCCAAAAGAAGCCCTTTTTGGTTGCTTGGGTGAAATGACCGTTTTGCCCCCCGGATGCAAATAAATGCAAACGGACTCCAAATTAAAATTTTATTTTTTTAATACTTGCAAAGCAATAAAATATTGAATTCTGGAAGTTTTCAAAATTTTTCGAGTACGTTTCTATTTATTTGGATTTTTTCTTCCAAAAATGCCCTTTCATGCCCCCATATTTTATCATTTTTTAAACGAGCTCCAAATCAAGATTTTTCTTCACAAATATCTTCCAAATAATTTAAAAGTGTGATCTAGAAGTTTTCATTATTTTTGGAACTCATTTGGTATTTTTCGGGATTTATCTGCTTGAATTACTACACATAGGCTTGGGATTTGGCCATTTTGCAAACGAACTCTGAATCAAGATTTTATTTTTCTAATATCTTCCAAATAATTTAAAAATGATATTTGCAAAATTTCAGAATTTTTGGAGTCCATTTGCTATTTTTTCGGGATTTATCTTCTTGAATTATTGCATAGAAGGCCCGGGATTTGGCCATTTTGCAAACGAACTCCGAATCAAGATTTTATTTTTCCAATATCTTTCAAATAATTTAAAAATGAGATTTTCAAATTTTCAGAAGATTTGGAGTTCATTTGCTATTTTTTTTGGGATTTTCCTTCTTGATACATAAGAGACCCGGGATTTAGCCATTTTGCAAACAAACTCCAAATCAAGATTTTCTTTAGCCAATATCTTCCAAATGATTTAAGAATGATATTTACAAATTTTTAGAATTTTTGGAGTCCATTTGCTATTTTTTCCAATTTTGCCCTTTTGCCTCCAAAACCCGGTTTTGCTCAAAACAAGTCCGATTTTCAGATTTTACTCAAGCTGAACCTTGGGCTATCCCTTTTTAATCATTCCTCATCCGTTGGGGGTTTAGTCTTACCAAGTCGGGCCATTTCTGTAATTCTTCCCGATTTCACCGAAATCCACCAAAAACCCTAATTCTCGGTTTTCTCCCGGATTGACTTTTCTTTCAGTTTTTCTTTCAATTGGCTTCTCCATTACCCGTAGTCAGTGCTTATCTTTCATTTGGAACCTTCAATTTTGACCAATTCGATCGTTTAAGCACTTTCCCCTAAATTTCTCGGATTCGGGTCTCCTTTCTACTGAATCTTCGTAACCCAACTTTCGAACTCCATATCTTTAAATGTAGACCTCAGATTATCAAAAATTATTTTGCCATTTTTCAATTGAACTTCAAATCTTGATTTTGAAAGTGGGTTGACCTTTTCAGTACTTGACTTTCTGGGGTTGACTTTTTCGGGGTTGATTTTTTTTGGGGTTGACTTTTTTTGACTTTGACTTTTTATGCTCACCCTCTTAAACTAAGTCTTGGGGTACCACCTGTAGGATGAAAAAGGTTGTTTTACATTCTGAAACATCAATTTAGGAAGAAAACATACCTGTTTTAGTGGTCCAGACAAAATTAGGTGTCACTTTTTTATTCTTCTATCATTTTTCATTTTCATTTTTTTTTTGAAAAAAGCTGTAAATTGAAGATTTGTCCTTAAGTTGAATTCCCTGACTAATCAAGGCTCGACCCGTCTTAAGGAAACGAGTTTGATTTTCAAAAGAAAAAATTGTACCCGAAGGTCTTAAGAATAGTGCTCGAAGATCTTAAAAATGGTGCCCGAAGGTCTATAAAAATTGGTGCCCGAAGGTCTTTAAAATTGGTGCCCGAAGGTCTTTAAAACTGGTGCCTGAAGGTCTTTAAAAATGGTGCCTGAAGGTCTTTAAAACTGGTGCCCGAAGGTCTTTAAAAATGGTGCCCGAAGGTCTTTAAAGCTGGTGCCCAAAGGTCTTTCAAACTGGTGCCCGAAGGTCTTTAAAACTGGTGCCTGAAGGTCTTTAAAACTGGTGCCCGAAGGTCTTTAAAACTGGCTCCCGAAGGTCTTTAAAACTGGTGCCCGAAGGTCTTTAAAACTGGTGCCTGAAGGTCTTTAAAACTGTGACTAAAATACCTTGACGACGGTCTCAAGGCTCGACTTTTTTGAGAATGCAAAATGAGTTTGATTTGGGAAGGAAACGTATCTCGATGGTGATCTCGGGACTCGACTCATTTGAAAAACAGAACGAGTTCACTTTGGGGAAGTCAAAGTTTTCCTAATTTCTACAATGTCAGCTAAATGCAATGATGAGAATGACATGCTTTGCAAATGCTTGTATGCTTCCTAAGAATGAATGCGATCAAATGATTGTGTCATGATTTCTAATCCATGGTTTCTTTGAGATTCACAGATTATCCGACTTCATGACAGAGTCTTCAATTTGTTCATTGATGCCTCACTCAAGATATCTTGTCAATCAGTCTCAGTTTCTGACTTTCGCTGAAATTCACAGATTTTTTTTACTTCGTGATGGAGTCTCCAACATGTTCAATATTTTCTTTTCTTGGTAAACTTTTCAAACCTTTCCCAAGATTTAAATCTATTCCTTAGTAATACTCTGAAATCCTTTTATTTAAAGATTTTTTTAATACTACTCATCATTCAATTTAATAAAAATCATAATGCATTTCAAAAATGTATGAAAGAAAATATGAATCAAGCAAAAATGTCATGAAAAGGATAACAAGATTTTATTGCAAGAAATATTTCAAAATTGTAAAAATAAATATCAAGGATATAAGAAACAAATGTAAGGTTATAGGTTATAGACGCCCTGGATGCGGAATATCTTGGACCCCTCCTTCTTTAAACCATCTGAAATTTCTCTTGAACGAGCAATTTACTTGGGTAACCTCTTAGCTTTCGTAGTTACGTCAGACTGGGTTGTTCCCCTTTTTTCTAATTGTCAGATACTTTCTCCCCCTTTACACGGAGCATTGATTCAAACTTTGATTAGTACTTGAGCTGCCCTTTGCGGATTTTCAAACTCAAGTGTCCTCCATTCGGTTTTAAGTAACCCTTTGCTGGTTTTTGGCTTAAACCTCTCCTTTTACATTTTTTTTATTTCCATTTTTTTTTGTTCTACCATACATCTGAGAATTCTAAATGCTTCCTGGTAAAAATATCAATTCAAAAGATGGGATGAATTATGAGAATAACCTTTCAAATTAAATATCCATGCTTGATCAAAATGGGCTTTTAAAACATGTAATGTAGGCCAAGGTTTAGTTTAGAAAGAAACGATAAATAGGCCCAAAATGTGTTTAAGGGTGATTGGATCAAGGATCACATCCTGAGGAGAATTCATTCTTGAAACATTTGTTCCTTTTTGGACTTTCTCTTCTTTTTTCTTTTTATTTTTTATTGTGTTGGCTTTCATTTGCCACTTTTTTCAATGGCTTTCATTTTTCCATTATTTTTTATTATTTTTCCTCGCATTTTCCCTTCAGTGTAAAGGGTGATCCTTGATCAAGGTTTTAAAGAAAGAAATAATTCCTAAGGCTCAAAGGGGTGACTGAGGATAATTTCTTCTTAGTAAAAGGAATATGAAAGACGGTCATTCATCATATCAAGCATGAATTTTTTTTTTTTGAAAAGCAATTCTCAGAAGAAATAGATATATAGAATTTCTATTTTTACACTTGGAATCAATCGAATTTCCATGTGCACAACATCACATTTTCTTTTGGGTTCAAGCATAATACTTCTTCAGTTCATTAGCATTCACGGGATGTCTAAAATCTTCTCCGTCCATCCGAGTTAGAATCAATGCTCCTCCAGAAAAAGTTCTTTTTACCACATAGGGTCTTTCCCAATTCGGAGCCCATTTTCCTCTCGGGTCCTTCACTATAGGGAGAATTTTCCTCAATACCAACTCCCCCTCTCGAAACTGTCTAGGAGAACCTTCTTGTTGTGGGCTCGAATCATCATTTTCTTATACAACTGCTTGTGACAAATTGCTTTCAATCTTTTCTCCTCGATGAGATTCAACTGTTCATAACAAGCTCTAACCCATTCTGCTTCCTCTAGGCCAACTTCCATCAAAACCCGAAGTGAAGGGATCTCAAGTTCAATAGGTAGCACTGCTTCCATCCCATATACCAAAGAAAACGGTGTTGCCCCTGTAGATGTGCGGACCGAAGTATGATATGCATGAAGAGCAAACGACAAGATCTCATACCAATCTTTGTACATATTCCTCAATATCTTCGTTAGCCTCAAAATCACCCATGCAAATGGGTCTTTCAAAATCAATTTCAGATTTACTGACAGGAAGGTCCTCATATTTCGCATCCGCACACTTGTAAATAGGTGGAGAAGAAACAATATAGGAAAATATATAATGACAACAAAATAAATAACAAAAATGAAAGAATATAGACACATCAAATATGGATAAAATGCATTGTGCTTGCTATTTATTGAATGAAAATGTTTAAAAATCCCAAACTCTTAATCTCTCTGGGTAAAGATAATTAAGATTGCTTTTTTAAAAGTATTATGTTGGAATAGACTTAAAAACTACGTGCAACTCAATCACACTCCAGTTGGTTAATCTATATCCTGGTGGACAAGGTCGCACCATCCAGTTAGTATTCTCTCTTTCAATTCTTTCTTCCTCAATTGTGTAGATCTCCATATCATACATCTGCTCATCCCTATTCACCTGGAATCTCTCGAAGGCTGGCTCTACCATTACGAGCACATCATCAGAATTCTTTTCTCCGAACAGATAACTGGCTGAGCTGAAGCTGTGAAGGATAGGTGGGAATGTCATAGGCTCCCATTCAATATCCATACCCGCAAGACGGGCCATCCTTCTTTGTCGGTTCCTTTCAACTTGTTTCCTTTTCTCATAGGCCTTCGAAAGATATCCTAGGCCAAACCGGTCTTTCTTTCCTACTACTTCCATTGCTCGAGCCATTCCTTGAAGATATTTCCCCAAACAATTTCCAGCCCTGCAGCCTTTTCCTACTGTGGTTCTTACTCCCAGCCTTGTGTTATTGGACAACCTTGGTTTCAAAATTTTTCATCCTTCAGCAATGAAAACTGCATTTAAGAATTCAAATGATCAAAAAGAACACTCCACGGCTTCTTCATTGGGCTCAACATAAGGAGATTCAGTAGATGCGGAGGCTATTATGTCTTCTTCTCCTGATACTATGACCAAACTGCCTTCCATCATAAATTTCAGCTTTTGGTGGAGAGACGAGGGTACAGCCCCAGCTGAATGTATCCATGGCCTTCCCAACAAACAATTATAAGATGGATTAATATCCATGACCTGGAAGTTCACCGTATAAATGCACAAGCCTATCTCCAGAGGAACTTCAATAGTTCCCATAACCTCTCTCCTTGTTCCATCAAAAGCCCTGACCACTGTGCAACTTGGTATCAAATAAGATATATCCAGTGGCAATTTGGATAGGGTTGCTAAAGGCATCACATTTAGTGAATAACCATTATCCAAAAGGATCCTTGGTAATATGTGCCCCTTACAAGTGGTAGTTATATGGAGAGCTTTCGTTGACCCAATACCATTGGGTGGTATATCCTTATAGCTGAAAAATATGTAGTCGTCTGCTGCGATGTTTCCCACCAGCCTGTCCAATTTTTCTACTGATATATTATTAGCCACGTATGCCTGATTCAATACTCTTAAAAGGGCATTTCTGTGTGGCTCTGAATTCAAAATCAAGGATAAGATTGAGATTCTAGCTGGTTGACATTGCAGTTGTTCAACCACGCTATACTCACTGTGCTTTATGAATTTTAAGAACTCACAGGCTTCCTTCTCACATATTGGTTCTCTCATTCTGTTAACCGGGGCTGATCCCCTCTCTGTTTCTTTTGGCAAATTCATCTCAATATGGATTGGCTCGACTACCTTCTTCCCTTTATCTGCTCCTATGTCTTTCCCTGCTAATCCCTGTTCAGCAGCCTCCGGAGCATAACACCTTCCGCTTCGGGTTAAATGCCCCACACCTGTGATATCCTGCTGATTTGAAGACCCAGGCATAACCATGCTGCAGTCGTATTTCCATGGTGCAGCCTTGTTTTCCTTGTATGAAAAGGAAACAGGTAAATCCATTAATAACTTGGGTGCATTTTTTTCAATGACTGGCATAACTTTCTCCTCCGGTTCATCATAATAGATGATCAGGGGTCTTCCTATCCCATAGCTAACTACATTTTCAATGACTTATATTTCTTCCTCTATCTCATCATAGAATTGGGCTTCCCCATTATCCATCATCCTTTGGACTTTAACCCGAAAGTCCCCACAGTTCTGTATGTCATGGCCTCCACACTTATGGAACGGGCACCAATTATGCACCCTTTTTGCAACCATTTTTAGACTATCTGTATCTTCCACCAATCCTGCCTTGACCATTTCAACCCATACTGTCAGCATCAGAGTCTTGACTTCCCTAATATCCCTTTTTAATCTTCTGCCTTCTCCAGTCAATATTACATTTACCTGATTCCCAGCAAGATCGGGCAATGGGTTTCCAGCTACGTTCGGCCCATTTTTTGACCCAAACTTCACAACCCCAGCGTTGATCAGGCTTTGGAGTTTCTTTTTGAAGGCCAAGCAATCTTCAATCGAATGTCCTTGGATTCCCGCGTGGTATGTACAGTTAGTGTTTGCATTGTACCACATTGGATATGGAGGTGTCAGAGGTTTGAAGTACAAGGGTGCAACAAGTTGACCCTGTAATAGTTTTGGATATAGCTCACCGTAGGTAGTAGGAATCAGATCAAATTAGGGTTTTTGATCATTCCTTGGTGAACGTTGGTCATTGCGTGCGGGACCCTGAGTGTTTGGGATAGTATTTCTAGGATGGGTTATTTGAAGGGATATACCAGTTGGGAATGGCTGTTGTGGTATATTGGTGTAGGGGAATGGATTTTGGGTAAGGTGGTTGACATTGGGTAATAAGGATTATACCCCGGGTATGGTGTGTAAGGTGTTGGAGGTGCATAAGGTGTGGTAGGAGTATAGGGCCTTGGTGGTGTGTATGGTGTAGGAGGTGTGTAGGGGTATTGGTAGAAACTTACTGTATGTGTTTCTTCCTTCTTCTTTGCAGGAAAAACTCTCTTTGGGGTAGCAGACTCACCCCCTTCCATCTTCCCATTCTTAATAGCTGACTCAATCATTTCCCCAGATATTACCATATCTGCAAAGTCCTTGGTAGCGCTTCCCACCAATTTGTCGTAATAAGGTGCTTTCAAGGTGTTGATGAAAAGCACTGTGGTTTCTTTGCTAGTTAAAGGGGGTTGCACTTGTGTGGCCAGATCCCTCTACCTCTGCGAATATTCTTTGAAGCTCTCATTGGACCTCTTTTCCATATTCTGTAATGACAGCCTATCAGGTACCGTTTCAGACACATGCTTATAATATTCCATGAAGGCCCTGGCCAAATCCGTCCATGAACTAATTTTGGTACGACTCAGTTGATTTTACCACGGGTGGCTGACCCTATTAAGCTATCTTGGAAGCAATGAATAAGCAGTTTCTCATTATCATCATGCCCCGTCATCCTTCTGCAGTACATGGTCAAATGAGCTGATGGGATGGTGGTCCCATTATACTTTTCAAAGTCTGGTACTTTGAACTTTGGGAGAATTACTAGATCATGTACCAAGCTCATCTCTTTGGCATCTAGACTACCAAATAACTCTGCCCCTTCAACTTCCCTTAACCTTTCCTCTAGCAGCTGGTATTTCTTATGAGATTCAACGGTTTTGACCCTCTTCAATTCAGTCATTTTGGCCCTTTCCTTTTTCGCCATTTCTTCGAAGTCTGGAACCTCAACCTCAATTGGATCAACTCCAATATTACCCTTTTTTGGACCGAAATTCTATGCTTCGACCACTGGTTGGATGTAAATGTAGGAAGCTGCCCCAGTTGGAAGTTCATTTCCCATAGGTTGGGATGTCTGACCATTCCTCTGTACCACTTCTGGTCGGTCTTCCTGATTCATTGCCCCCATTCCGGTAACTGAATTCTCTCCAGGCCACTTCTGCCTCATCATAGTGCTCATCATCTCCATGAGTTTTGTCATTTGTTCCCGTGTCTCCTCTTGAGACTTAGTTAACTGTTCCTGCAGTTCTTTCTGGATTATTTCCATTCTTTCAATTCTGGCAAGCTTATCGTTTTCCATGGCTCTTGTTCGAGATCGAGTATTGTAAGGGTGTTGGAAGTCTAGTTCTTTCTGAGTGCGACCAATTGTACCTTTAGTTTTAAAAACCATGGATTAGAAATTATTGACACAGTTCTTATTTTATAAAAAATGAATGAATGAATAAATGAATGAATGAACCAGTGTTAATGAATGAAGAACTAAGTAATTGACTAAGTGTATGAACCTAAATGACTAATTATAATGAATAAATGAATAGACAAATAAATAAATGACTAAGTGTATGAACAATTTATAAAGAATAAATGAATGAATGATTATGAATATAAATGAATGAATAAATAAAATATATAAAAGAAAGAATTAGTGAATGATGAATGTATTTAAAGTATTGGCCCAGGGATAATTCCAACCAAACGGTCTTTCATTGATTTCTTGGAACTAAATACATCAAAGAAAAGATCCCTGCTTTAGACAACATGATAATCTGTCTCTCCTAAAAACTATTAGAAAATACTGGTAACTCCCTCGGATCCTGGACCTTCTTCACTGTCGTCTTTTCATTGCCTTGCTCTTCCAGCTGATCCCTACTTGTTCACGACCCTTTGACGAGTCAGCAGAAGCATCACCATATAAGCTTTCCCTAGCTTGTTTCTCCAGCTAATTTGCTCGGGCTTCCTCATGTTTTGCTTTCTCTTTCCAGTAGTTATTCTCCTTCTTGAGGTTTTTGACCTCATGTTCCCACTCCCCGGAAGTCTTGAGAGTCCCCTCAAATCTGAGCTCGAAGCGATACCTCTTGTTCTCCAAATGTAATTCCCTAAGATCGCCCTTAGCAGTGTCCCTTTCTTGCTTTCTTGACATTTATGTTGAACACAAGCATCTCTGGATCCAAAACATATAAACCATTATGTAATGTTGCTGATCCATAGTGTATGTCTTTAAGAATGATGAAGCAACTATTGCCCTTCATTCTTATCTCAAACCCATCATTAACAGTGAGGTATGAAACCGAAATGATGTTTCTAGACAATACTAGAACATAGTAACAATCTTTCAGTTCCAATTTCATGCCAGATTGCAAAGATAAAGTACATGTTCCAACGGCCAATGTTGCAACTTTTGCACCATTGCCTACTGTAGATACCTAATTTTGTCCGAACCCCTAAATCAGGTACGTTTTCTTCCTAAATTGATGTTTCAGAATGCTAAAAGGCTTTTCTCATCCTGCAGGTGGTACTTCGAGACTTAGTCAAAGAAAACAGACAGAAAAAGTCAAACTCAAAAAAAGTCAACCCTAAAAAAGTCAACCCCATAAGGTCAACTACTAAAAAAGTCATCCCATTTTAAAAATCAAGGTTTGAAGTTCAATTGAAAGATAGTGAAAGAATTTTGATAATCCGAGATCTACATTGAAAGATATGGAGTTTGGAAGTTGGGTTACGAATATTTAGTAAAAAAAAAGCGCTAGTTCGGGAAATTTGGGGAAAAATGCTTAAATGATCATATTGGTCGAAATTGAAGGTCTCAAATGAAAGATAAGCACTGACTACGGGTAATGGAGAAGCTACTTGGAAGAAAAACTGATAGAAAAGTCAATTCGAAAGAAAATCGAGAATTAAGGTTTTTGGTGGATTTCGGTAAAATTTGGAAGAATTACAGAAATGACCCGATTCGGTAGGACTAAAGCCCTAATTGATGAGGAATGATTAAAAAAGGATAACCCAAGGCTCATTTTGAAGAAAATCTGAAAATCAAACTTGCTTTGAGCAAAATCGGGTTTCGGAGGCAAAAGGGCAAAATTGGGAAATTTGAGAAAAATAGCAAATGAACTCCAAAAAGTTTGAAAATTTGCAAATCTCATTCTTAAATCATTTCGAAGAGATTGGCGAAATAAAATCTTGATTCGGAGTTCGTTTGCAAAATGGCCAAATCACGTGCCCACTATGTATAAATTCAACAGGATAAATCCCAAAAAAATAGCAAACGAGTTCCAAAAATTCTAAAAATTTGTAGATCTCATTCTTAAATTATTTGGAAGAGATTGGCAAAAGAAAATCTTAATCGGAGTTTGTTTGCAAAATGGCCAAATCATGGGCCAACTATATAGAAATTCAACAGGATAAATCCCGAAAAAATAGCAAACGAGTTCCAAAAATTCTGAAAATTTGCAGATCTCATTATTAAATTATTTGGAAGAGATTGGTGAAAGAAAATCTTGAGTCGGAGTTCGTTTACGAAATGGCCAAATCCTGGGTCCCCTATGTAGTAATTCAAGCAGATAAATCTCGAAAAAATTGCAAATGAGCTCCAAAAAATTAAGAAAACTTTTAGATCACATTTTAAAATTATTTGGAAGAGATTGGTGAAGAAAAATCTAGATTCGAAGCTCGTTTAAAAAATGGTAAAGTTTGGGTGCATAAAAGAGGCAATTTTGGAAATAAATCCGAAATAAATGGCAAATAGACTCGAAAAATTTTGAAAACTTCCAGAATTCATTTTTTTTATTATTTTGGAAGTATTGAAAAAAAAATTGAATTTGGAGTCCTTTTACTATTTATTCAGGTTCGGGGGGCAAAAAGGTTATTTCACCGAAGAAACCAAAAAGGGCAAATTTGTAATTGAGAAAAATATGAAAAAAGAAGGAATTGCTGGGATTTTTATTCCCTTGGTCAGCCAGTGTAGAGGAGAAGAAGGAAGCTTGAAAAATTTAATTCCTTAGTCACTATCAAGCCACATGCTACTACTAACACATTGCAAATGGTCCCCTTCATCCAATGGCTTAGGTGCCTTGTAGGAAAGTTGAATGCACCATCCAATGGCCAAGTTTAAATGCCAAGATGACATTTTTATTTTTCATGAAAGGACCCTCATCTAATGGCCAATAATGGAAGAAAAAAGATGAGCACAATTCATCCGAAGGTGAGCATCCATTCGGCCAAGCAAGAGAGTGCATAGGATTATCTCTTTTCATCCAATGGCTTAAGCCATCTACAAGGGCTGAGTACACATGTTGACGGATGAATTTAATCTACAAGATGTCATTTTTATGTTGTCCTCATACAATGACCAAGAATGGAAGAGCACAACTCATCCAAGGGTAGACACTCAAGGGGGCAAGCAAGGGAGTGCATGGGATTGGTCCTCTTTTGCATCTAAGGGCTGAGGTTACTACAAGGGATGAGTACACATGTTGAGGGCTGGATTTAATATACAAGATGTCATTTTTATGTTGTCCTCATCCAATGACCAAGAATAGAAGAGCACAACTCATCCAAGGGTAGGCACTCAAGGGGGCAAGCAAAGGAGTGCATGGGATTGGTCCTCTTTTGAATCTAAGGGCTGAGATTACTACAAGGGCTGAGTACACATCTTAAGGGCTCCTATGAATTGGCAAGATGACATTTTTATGTTTTCATCAAAATATCTTAATCTTAGGGCCAAGATTGGAGGAGAAAGTGAGAATTTCATCCAAGGGTTAGAAGGCAATTCGGCCAAGCCATTAGAAAGGGGGGTTGGTTTCATTTTTTCATAAGTTTTTGGCTGAAGTCAGTAGCTAATTTAGAAAATAAAAATGTTTTGAAAGAAAAAAAAAGGTTTTCAATAGGAGAGTTTGAAGGTAGTCATCTCTACCAAGCTCTAGCATAACTTTCTTCTTATTTTCCATGGTGATTTCTTGATTTTCTATCTTGTTTTCCTACTACATTTTTCATAAAAAAAAAGTTTTTTAAATGTTTACTTAAGTTTTCATCTATTCTTCTCCATCAAAATGATTGAAAACAATTTTTTTTTACATAGTTTTATGCTTGGCCGAATGTGGTTGATGTTTGCCTTGGTTTTTTCTTTTTTCTTCCTTGCATGTTGTGAGAAAAATGATTTTTAGAAGGTTTTTTTAAGTATTTTATATTCTGATTTTTTACAAAAAGATGAAGCAAAAAGGTTGAAATGGCTACATGATCTTGGCAAGACCAAGTGTCCATGGTTAGGGGTGAGGCTATGCCTATTTTTACCTACCATGAAGCTCACCTTAATTTTGTTGTTTAGCATGGTTTATTTTTTAATTTTTGAAATGGAAAGGCTTCATGATCTTGGCAAGACCAAGTGATTATGGTTAGGTGAGAGGCTATGCCTATTTTATACCAACCATGGATCTTAACTTTCCTTGTTTTATTTACTAGTTTTGCTTGTTATTTGCTTTGCATGTCTATGCTTAATTTTATATATGTTCTTTACATTATTTTCTATGCTATATTTGTTTCTATATTTCATTTCCATGCTTGATATTGTTTCCTTGTAGATTCGGTCATATTGTGCATTTTTTTCATATATCATGTCTTATATTATAAACATGTTTGCATTTTCATATTTTGTCATATGGCCATTTGGCTACTCCATGTTGCTATGCCTTACATGTGCATTTTCATCTTGCTTCTTGGCTTGTTTGCATCTCCATGCCATGAGTTAGCATATCTTGATATTTAGTATGCCTTGCATGTGCATTTTAATCTTACTTCTTGACTTGTTTGCATCTCCATGCCATGAGCTTGTGCATTTGATTTTAGTATGTCATATGCTTGTGAAAATGTCATGACATCATGCATCTTGATATGATTTGTCATATATTTGTGTCATTTACTAGATAGGATTACATTAGAGTCTCATGTGACCATTCGGCCTCTTCATGCATTCCTTGCCTTGTCATGCATTTGCATTTTATTTAGGTAACATGCTTTGCATTATCATATCTTGAAAATGTGTATTAGTTGCTGTTTGTTCCAGCATTAGCATTAGGTTCATTGGTCATTGTATGTTCATAGTATTGCTATGCATTTTCACTACATTTTAGGTCTAGGCCATATTGGTATTGCCATGCATTGCTATGTTGCTTAGGTCTTAGGTTACATTAGCATTTTCATGCATATTCATAACATATTAGGTCCAAGTCATATTTTCATTATCAAGCATTGCATGTATATTAAGTTAGGATAGCATTTATTGCCATGCAAACTCATGCTAGGCATTTAACTTATTTTGAATTGTCATGCATTTCCTTCACCATTTATGCTTTAGACCATGCATTTCATACATATCATTTACTGTATGTTCATGCATTCCATGTCATTGCCACATTATTTATGACTTAGGCCAATCAATGGCTCAAACTCATGCTCTCTTGAGCATACTTGTGAAAAATTAAGGAGTTGTCAAATTGATTATTCTATCTTTGTGATTTTTTTTACTTAGACAATTTTTGTCCAAGGTTTTTAAATGTTTTAGCTACTGTCCTTAGGTCTTTAGGATGATCTCCAACAATTTTTACTTTGATTTTTGAATGACTTTATCAAAGGTAAAAAAATGTGTTTTGACAAAATAGTTTTTTCACCCAGTACTCGAACTTCTCTAATTTTTCTGGGCAGCCATCTTTAATCAGAAAATTAAGCCAATTTTTCCTCGTGTAGTTTTACATGTTTTGAGTCTCTAGTATTTGTTTTATATTTTTTTTGAATTTTTTAAAATATCCTAAAAAATTGTGTGTCAAAATCGGATAGTAGAGGCAGATTTGAATTCAAAAGAAGAATAATGGTTCAATTTGGCTAAGGCATTTAGAGGGGGTTGGTTAGAAGCTTTGGGTATTGTCTTAGGGTAGTTTCTAAGCCTTTTTAAACTTTAAAAATGATTTTATAAATCTCGGTTTAAGGGTGGTCAAGTCTGAGATTGCCATGTCATTTCTTGTCACTTAGATCATATTCCATGTCATTTAGGTTATATTATTTAGAATATTCCATGTCATTTAAAATATGCCATATCATTTAAAGTTTCCATGTCATTTAAATCATTTTATCTCATTTAGAATATACCATGATACTTAGGATTTTTCATTTCACCTAGAATATACTATGCCATTTAAATTATGTCATATCATTTACGTTGCATTATATTATCTAGACTTTGCCATGTCATTTTATTTATGTCATACATGTTCATGTTCGTATTTTTAAATGTTTTAAAACAGATAATGATTTTCAATAAAAATAAAGATATTCTCGAGTTAAAATAATTCATGAGTTCTCTACCGGGTTTGGTGGAGGGAATATCATCAATTATCATTAATAAAAGAATATATTTCTTTCAAAAAACGAGAATGATTCAAAAAGTTTTCCAAATGAATAAAAATTTCTATATTTTGCCGATTTTGTCGGGGAATATAGGAAAATTTTGAATTAATAAATTCCGGATCATTTTCAATTAGAAATGGAATTATTTTTCTTAAAATTGAGAATTAACTTGAAATACTAAATTAAATACCAACTTTTTATCGAGACTTGAGATAACACATGATTAATAAGGTACCGTTTTATACGGGCGTTGAAGGGGTGCTAATCCTTCCCCGCACGTAACCGAGTCCCGAACCGGATTCTTCAATTTTCTTTGGTTTATAACGCAGACTTGAAATTGGTTTTAAAAATGTTTTAATTAATTTTAAAATATTTTATAAAACCGGTTTTAATAGGTGGCTGATCACACCTAGCTAAAAAAGATTGGTGGTGACTCCATGTCTTTTTACGAGGCCGTTTTCATACCCTCGAACATTTATTTCAATCTAGAGGAATTAAGTCATCTTTTTCTCTGCTTCTGTTTTCCGCCTCACTTGAACGGGTCCCTCGCGATTCGGGATCACGTATCGACACCTACTCTTAGAACTACTTCATCTTTGCTTAACTTTCTACTACCTTTCAACATCCTTATGTCATTACATAGATGTGAAACGCATCCTGAATCAACTATCTAGGAATAAGATTTAACAATAGAAAGATTCAGTTCAATCACAAACACAGTCAACCCAGAAACTTCTATAAGTTCTTCTTGACTTGTCAAGTGAGCAACCTTCCTTTCATTGAGAACTCTTCTCAATCTTTTGTACTAATACAAACATTTTGGACTAATGTCATTCATAATGCCGCGCAGTGCAGTTAAAGTATTAACCATTTTCAACAACCTAATATGGAAAAAGTACATATCATTATATTCATGTATTTATACCAATTCAAGATGAGGTATTAAACCTCTTATTGGTTCTCCCACTAATTTTTTGAGATAATAGCCCTCACTATTATTCTGAAATCTCATCAAGGTATTTCTAGTGGGTTGGGATCCCTTTCGACATGTTGCAACCTTGAATGACTCAACAAATTACAACAAGCCTAGTTGGGTAGATAACATATCTTATCAATTGCATCTCTATGCAACTCCCAGATCAGTTAGGTGACAACTCTTTGTCTAAGCACATCATATGCACTTCGCCTAACTTTGCCTCTAACACTATGCGGTCAAGTTTTAAAGCATCTGGACAACATAGCATTAGTTGAGTAAGACCTAACTTCATAACTCAAGCATATTCGTACAGTAGTTTGACCTTGAGTGACTCAACAAGCCTCCTATTGAAAGAACTCTGGTTATCTTGTTATGATGATGGAAGGCAACTTTATCATGCGAAACATGTGACTCAATATTGTAAAGAGGGATTTCCTTTTTCTTTAAATATAGGTCTCATCATATCAGGCATTCATAGCATTTATAATATCGCATAAAATAAATCTATAACATGCTTTCTACTTGGATGATTATGGATTTTTCTAATCTAATTTCCTTGAGCCATCAAAGGAAATTAGTTGGTTAAATTCCTAGGTGATTACATACATAGTCTTCAAAAGCTTGCTTGTAATCTCCTTATTTTCAAGGCGCATTTGATCTCCATCTTCAAGTTACAAAAATTATTCCTAGCTAATCCTAATTTTACACTTTGATGTAACTAATTACATTTGTAATAAAGAAACCTCAAGTTACATTTGAGGGGAATTATGTGAGGAAATAATTTTTACAACTCCAGAAAATAAGAGATAAGGCAGGGCACGCCGTCCCTATTTAATTAATAAAAAACTATCAAAAATAAATTTAACCATCCACAATCATATTGGGTCTAAGTCCATAATCATCCCATACATTTACAAACAATTTATGAACATATAAATCATGCTTTAATCTCTAGTTACCATTCAATGATTATATTTTATCCATAATTTAATTTACAAAAAATAATGAACATTTATTCTTATCTCATTAGAATAAATCCTAATCCAATTAGGATTATTTCCTCTAATTAAATTACCATCCAATTAAACAATTTAATTGAATATTTAACATGTAAATTCTCATATTGGTGATTTAATTAATTAAACAATATTACCATGGTCACCAATTTTAGTGTTGTAGTTCAACTAGAACACTACAACATTAGTAACTCAATATTGTCGAAAATCCATATGTTGTGAAAATCTGATAGAAGAAAAAACCCAAGTAATGGAAGGCGTAAGCTGCGCCTACAGGGTATAGTCGCCATCTCTCTTCTCCCTACAACCTCTCTATCCGTTTTTCACAACTTCCAACTTTTCAATACCAAAACAGTTTTATGATTTTTCAAGCTTGCCAAGAACAATTCTAAGCAATTTTAAATCCTAAAAATCATCAAACCATGCACTAAAAACAACCAAGAAAAATCTACAAGTTTTTCTGACTCAAATCACCAAAGTTGGCGCAAAGCAGGCAAAAACAATTCGCAATTGCTGCCAAACTTTCTCCCTTTGCATTAATCAGTTTGAAACAATTTTAGTCAACAAGAATTCACCATGATAACCTGTTGCCTTCATCGAAACACTACAAGTGCAAATTCTCACAATATCGGTTAGTGACAATCGGATTAAAACAACTCAAAGAACAAAATAGTTTTGTTAAAGGTAACAATCAAAGCATAGATCATATAAGAGTAACATAAGCGAGGCTTTGATACCACTGTTGGGATTCGGATCATGCTCAAACAGAGATAATGTATAATTCAATCATCAAGTTAAATATACAATGCAGTGGAATAAAAAATAAAAATAAAAACAAAGAGAAACCGAATCCCTGCATGGATCTGCCTATGAATTCAAAATGATCATCCTATCAAGAACAGATAACAATTAAAATCTCATACCTCTATAATGGAGATTGTTGAAACCTCAAGACAAATTCTTGATGTTCTTGCTCTTGTACACAAAGCCTGATTGTCGCAAACCAAAGCTGTCCAATAGTCCAGCCTCTAACAACAATCCACATTGGTGACTCAAAAACCTTCACAAGGCTGAGATTATGCTTTCATATAGACGATGCTAGTTGTCAAGGTTGTGAGAAACCTTCCTCCTTTAACACTAGTCAGCCGATTCAAAGCAGGCAAGAAGAAAATGATTTTCTCTTCCTCTTTTGTCTATGCGGCCGAACTCACAGGGAGAGTCAGAGGCTGCGGCTACCAAGGTTTCATGATTGCATAGGGAGGTGGCAACAACATATGAGGCATATATATATAACTAGGTTTAGTGTATGCTAACTATTGGATTAACTGCACTAAAGCCCTTATACATATTATTAAATATTCACAATAAGACCACAACACTTAATAAATATTTAATCTGGCCTAATCTCATTTTAATTTCATTAATCACCTTTTGTGTGTGACCCATTAGGCCCCAGCATGTTGGCAATAAGTTTAAATTAAATCCATTTAAGAATTTCCAATTTATATTTATAGATCATGAGCGGCATCTAGCAATGCATCATGACCACCCCCCTGTCGAGAGAGTCAACAAGCTTCAACAAGCCTTTTGTGTACAATATGTCTATGTAATTCGATCCCTTCATCAAATATACCAGGATATGAAAGAGCATGGTTCAGTGTCTACTCTTAATCCATTCCATAATAGATCTGCAGCTTTAATATTAAATCCTTAAGTATTGCCTTGGCCAAGGACTTCCATAAGTTAATATAAGCCAGATACATGTGAGATATGTCCCCTCATATCACTTGGGGTGATGAATCCTCTTTGGACCACTCATCATCTTAGTATGCTTCATGTCATACCCAATAACACCCTACTATAAGCATCCTCATGATTGGGACCCATTCGTGATAAAATCTAAGTATGACAGTTCATATACAAGATGACCTAGTGTCACAAGTCAAAGGATTACTTACACTATTGACACATGAGAGTATTTTCCATAGACACTTGAGTGAAATACCAAATGGAACTTTCATAGTGGGTCATTTTCAGTAAACTTGTTCAATTAACAAGCACCCATATGTTATCCCCAAGTATCTCTATACTTTCAACCTACGAGACCTGATGCATGCATCAAGTGCATGAAGGCTTAACATATGCCAGTCTTTGAGCATTGTCAATGCCCTGTCTTGACAATACAATGACCAGGAACAGTTTTAGAAACACAGCATTGATACATAAGGATCTTCATAGTTGTAACACCTTACAATTCCTTTGCAATGCCATTGTGTTTCATGGGCTTTCTCTTCACAAGTTATTCATAACAATTATAACAATACTTATGGATAAAGAAATACCTCAATTATATAAACTATAATGTGCAATACTTGAAAATATAAATAGTGTCCTACGAGCTCAACTAGATTGGTTTGTAGGGCTTACACCAACATTCACCATCATAAAATTACAAAAGAATAAAATAAGATTAAGGAAAAAAGAGAAAACTAAAGATTGTCGGATCTTCAGTCTTCTAGTCTTCAAAGCCACTCTTAGCTCTTTGTAAAATTGTGGTGGCTGCTCTCATCTTGAGAAATTAAAGCTAATAGCTAAGAAAGTGAATAATAAAGTCTTAATGGTTCCTATTTATAGAGCTCTAAAAGCCCGAAGAAGGAAAATTTTGTGGCCAAGTAACTGCTCCAGCTTGGACTTTCCATATATGAGTTGATTCTCTCCTTCTTGCTTTAGAACTCTACAGAAATACAAAAGATATTAAATTAAAACTAATTTAAACATAAAATAAATAAATAAAAAATAATCTAAAAACAAATAAAAATAATTAAATAAAAGTTTAAAGTACAAGGGCTTAGCTTATTTAAATATATAAAACATGGTAAAATAAGTCTATTTCATAGAGTTATCAGTTGCTAGATCCCGCTCTTGATCTATGGGTATAAATTAATGAGATTAATTTATATGCATTGCCAACATGTTCAGAACCTAATGGGTCACACACAATAGGACAGAATTGTTGGCTTAAACTTGGGATTTGATTAAGTAATGACTTAATTGAAGAAAAAGATAATTTAGAGGACCTAATTGAATATGATTCAATTTAGCTAGGTAAAGACATAATTTGGATTTGGAAATCCAATTAAAGATATCTTAATAAGACAATGTGGATAAGCTTGTCATAAGCAAACAATGTCTAAATTTAGACATGTCTTAAGATAAAGTTGTCCTGGCCGAAAATAAGAAGTTGTCTGAAATGAGAAAAAGTCTCTCGTTTTAAAGGAGTTTGATTATGAATCAAATTCTGACTTCTCGTATTTCACTAAAACAAACATTGCTTCGATTATGTCCGAGTCTGGCACTAAGAGTTAGTGTTTGACTAGGACTCTTAGGCTTGTTAAGTGAAAGAGTTTCAAATGAACAAAGATTCTGTCAATCTGAGCTGGTTGAGTTCAACTAGGACTCAGAGAGTTTGATTTCGAATCAAACTCTTATCCCTGTGAAATCGAGCAATTAACATAGATATAATTTGAGATAGGTTCAACCTCGGCTTTAAGAGTTAGAGTTTTGGTTGAATTGGGATGCTTGAAGTGAAAGAGTTTCACCTCAACTAGGATGTTTGATTTAAATCAAACTCCTATCCTATCCCTTGTTGGCCAAATGTGGACACAATCGGGACTAGGTTGATCCAAGATTATGAGATAAGTCTTTAGATAAAACTTGGTAACTTTGAAAGAGAAGTGTTCTCTTTAAAATGGGAGTTTAAATAAAGCTAAACACTACCCCAATCCCACGAGATGTGGCCGGCTAAGGAAGTAGGTTGAAAATAGAACTCTTTAATCTTGATTTACATAAAAGGAGAGAACAAAATGAGAATAGGATTCATTTGTTCAATTGACGAAAAAGAAAGAAATAACTGATATTGATTCCTTTTATTTTGTTTCACGCAAAAAGAGAAAGAAAAGAATTCTATTTTGTTGTACAAGGTTTTGTGAAAAAGGGCATGAATTATTCTTGGCTTTAGAAAGCATTCAACCATAATGATTTCACGCTTTTTGATCATTTAAAAACAAGAGAAAATTTGTTTTTTTATCTTGTGAAGATACAACACTTCGACCAAGAACATATTGACATTGTCGAACCTCTACATCATCTCTATTTGATTTTCTTTGTTGTCGAATACAAGAGAATGGTTCTTTAATGGTAATTGGCCATTGAGGGAAAATGTAGAAGCTGAACCTTGTGGTTATTGATCAGAAGATCAACCTGCTAGCACAATGGAATCCCCAAGCCTTACGAAGGTTCCAATAGCCATCCGTGTGGATTACAGTTAGAGGAAACACATCTGTGTTGATCGTGGCCTCGGAGAAGACATCCAGTAATCATACAGTTGCTGCATTCGTGCAGGGACCGGTACACTCAAGATTATGAGTTCTCGGGTTGGTACGATCTTAATCATATCGATGATTTAATTTTTTTTATTGCTATTAAACCCATGTATATCATGATCCATGGATCCTGAGGTAATTTAGGTGTTTCTTTGTTTACTTCCGTTGCATTATATTACTATATTTATGTATATGCATGAGTCCAGATTAACCAACAGTGGTATCAGAGCCAAGGATTAGTCGATTACATGAGTTTTGTGCATGTCAATTCTTGGTGATAAACATAACGCATGTTTTGTGAGTTGATTTTACTAGTTTTGGTTCAATTGATTTATTGAAAAAATATTTTTCATTAAATCTGTCATTTCTGGACAGCGGCTGTAATGTGGCTTAAATTGTGTTTAAAATAGTTTAAACATTGTATTAAAGATGTTTTAATCAATCCGGATTAAAGCCATAGCTTGTCTAAGTAAAGTCGAGTTATTTTGAGGCCTAAAAATGTTGTTTTGAGTCCGATTTTGGAGGGCTATTTTTGGGACAATTACAACAATTTTATGGGCAAGTTTAAATATTCTGGAAATTGATGTTTAACACTGCCTTCAAGTGTTTCTAAAATATTTGGGTTTAAAAGGTTTAAACAAAATCATTTACAGGCTTAAAACGATGTTACTACAATACTTAAATTTTTTGGGTTGTTTTGTAGATGTTTGCGTGCCTTGAAACTTTGAGCATGAGTGTGGAAACGTTCGACAACTTGCTGGAATTTTCAGACAGCATCTAAGGTGAATAGGATTCATTTATGATGGCTGGTTCAGGCATGGAATATGGCTGGAATGGGCAAAGAATGTTGTTGCATTTGCACCACCCAAACCGTGGCAATCCATGAGGCAATTGTTGCCGATTTGCTTTCTGCCATGTGGGCGAGCAACAGCCCATTTTTGGGGCATCTAGCAGCCACCAAATGTGGCATACAACGGCCTAATCTTGGGTGGGCAACGGTCATCCGATGGTCCAAAGAGGTTGCCTACGCCTAGGACACTAAGTGTTAGGGTCCTACTCCAAGTTGGAAATAGTTTCCTAGTGGGAGTGTGATTCCTAAAATTTAGGAGAAAGAGTTTTAGTAGGATTAGGTAATTGTTACCTAATAGGATTGAAGTTCTTAGGTGTTAGGATAGGTTTCAAACTCTATAATTTCAGTTTAAGACAAAGTACCTAAAAGTTAGGTAATGTCCGATTTTAAGACAACTTTCCTAAAAGTTAAGAATTTAATTAAAATTGTTTTAATTAAAGGGAACCTAGATTGATAAAGTAATTTGATAAATGATCTCAAATGAGTTGAGGATATTCGTGCAAATAATATACAAGACCACCAAGTGATATTGGCTATGCATTTATGATTAATGCTTATAATATGATTATGTATGCATGAGGATGATTATGGACTAGACCTTAGTATGACTAGGGAATGTATGGTTAAAATTTTCTAATTGGTATTTTTATAAATAGGGTCTACGAACCCTGCCTTCTCTTTTCATTCCAGGTTGTGAATTCTCTTCTCACCTAACTCGCCTCGAATGTAACTCGAAGTTTCTACTAAAAATGTAATTGTTATATTTTTATGGATTTAGACTTAGGTTAGGATTTGAATTTATGCAATTCCAAGAATTGTAAGGAGAACAAGGCGCCAAGGAGATCACCATCAATCCTTATGAAGACTATATATAATTAATAAATCAATTATAATTAATAAACTATAATATGCAATACATGAACATATAAATAGTGTCTTACAAGCCCAACTAGATTCGCTTGCATGGCTTACACCAACATTCACCATCATAAAATTACAAAAGAATAAAAGAAGATTAAGGAAAAAAGAGAAAACTAAAGGTTGTTAGATCTTTAGTCTTCTAGTCTCCAAAACCACTATTAGCTCTTTGCAAAATTGTGGTGGCTGCTTTCCTCTTCAGAAAATTAAAGGTAAGAGCTAAGAAAGTGAAAAGTAAAGTCATAATGGTTCCTATTTATAGAGCTCTAAAAGCCCGAAGAAGGAAAATTTTGTGGCCCAGTAACTGCTTCCAGCTTGGACTTTCCATATATGAGTTGATTCTCTCCTTGCTTTAGGACTCTACAAAAATACAAAAGATATTAAATAAATAACAAATTTAAACATAAAATAAATAAATAAAAAATAATATAAAACAACTAAAAATAATTAAATAAAAGTTTAAACTACAAGGACTTAGCTAATTTAAATATATAAAATATGGTAAAATAACTCTATTTCGTAGAGTTATCAGTTGCTAGATCTCGCTCTTGATCTATGGGTATAAATTAATGAGATTAATTTATAAGTATTTCCAACATGTTTAGAACCTAATGGGTCACACACAATTGGACGAAATTGTTGGCTTAAACTTGGGATTTGATTAAGTAATGACTTAATTGAATAAAAGGGTAATTTGGAGGACTTAATTGAATAAGATTCAATTTAGGTAGGTTAACACATAATTTGGATTTGGGAAATCCAATTAAAGATGTATTAATAAGACAATGTGGATAAGCTTGTCATAAGCAAACAATGTCTAAATTTAGACATGTCTTAAGGTAAAGTTATCCTGGCCGAAAATAAGAAGTTGTCCGAAATGAGAAAAAGTCTCTCATTTTAGAGGAGTTTGATTACGAATCAAATTTTAACTTCTTCTATTTCACTAAACCAAACATTGCTTCGATTATGTCTAAGTCCGAGTCCAGCACTAAGAGTTAGTGTTTGTCTAGGACTTTGACGCTTGTTAAGTGAAAGAGTTTCAATTGAACAAGGATTCTGTTAATTGGAGCTGGTTGAGTTCAACTAGGACTCTGAGAGTTTGATTTGGAATCAAACTGTTATCCCCGTGAAATCGAGCATTTAACATAGACATAATTCAAGATAGGTTCAACCTCGGCTTTAAGAGTTAGAGTTTTGGTTGAATTGGGATGCTTGAAGTGAAAGAGTTTCACCTCAACTAGGATGTTTGAGTTAAATCGAACTCCTATCATATCCCTTGTTGGCCGAATGTGGACACAATGGGGACTAGCTTGATCCAAGCTTATGAGATAAGTCTTTGGATTAAACTTGGTAACTTTGAAAGAGAAGTGTTCTCTTTAAAATGGGAGTTTAAATAAAGCTAAACACTACCCCAATCTCACAAGATGTGGCCGGCTGAGGAAGTAGGTTCAAAGTAGAATTCTTTAATCTTGATTTACATAAAAGGAGAGAACAAAATGAGAATAGGATTCTTTTGTTAAATTGACGGATTAGAAAGAAATAACTGATATTGATTCCTTTTATTTTGCTCCAGGCAAAAAGAGAAAGAAAAGAGTTCTATTTTGTTGTACACAGTTTTGTGAAAAAAGGGCATTAAACTGTGAAAAAGAAATAATAGACATTGATCCCGCTCTTGATCTATGGGTATAAATTAATGAGATTAATTTATACGCATTGCCAACATGTTGGGAACCTAATGAGTCACACACAATAGGACGTAATTGTTGGCTTAAACTTGGGAATTTGATTAAGTGATGACTTAATTGAATAAAAGGTTAATTTAGAGGACCTAATTGAATAAGATTCAATTTAGGTAGGTTAAGATATAATTTGGATTTGGGAAATCGAAACAAAGATGTCTTAATAAGACAATGTGGATTAGCTTGTCTTAAGCAGACCATGTCTAAATTTAGACATGTCTTAAGATAAAGTTGTCCTGGTCGAAAATAAGAAATTGTCAGAAATGAGAAAAAGTCTCTCTTTTTAGAGGAGTTTGATTATGAATAAAAAAATTATAACTTCTAATATTTCACTAAATCGAACATTGCTTTGATTATGTCTAAGTTCGAGTCTGGCACTAAGAGTTAGTGTTTGAGTAAGACTCTGAAGCTTGTTAAGTGAAAGAGTTTCACTTGAACAAGGACTTTGTTAATCCGAGCTGGTTGAGTTCAACTAGGACTCTGAGAGTTTGATTTGAAATCAAACTTTATCCCAGTGAAATCGAGCAATTAACATAGACATAATCCAAGATAGGTTCAACCTCGGCTTTAAGAGTTAGAGTTTCGGTTGAACTGAGATGCTTGGAGTGAATGAGTTTCACCACAACTAGGATGTTTGATTTAAATCAAACTCCTATCCTATCCTATCCCTTGTTGGCTGAATGTGGACACAATAGGGACTAGGTTGATCCAAGCTTATGAGATAAGTCTTTGGATAAAACTTGGTAACTTTGAAAGAGAAGTGTTCTCTTTAAAATGGGAGTTTAAATAAAGCTAAACACTACCCTAATGCCATGAGATGTGGCCGGCCAAGAAGTAGGTTCAAAATAGAATTCTTTAATCTTGATTTACGTAAAAGGAGAGAGCAAAATGAGAATAGGATTCTTTTGTTCAATTGACGAAAAATAAAGAAATAAAGGATATTGTTCTTTTATTTTGTTTCACGAAAAAGAGAAAGAAAAGAATTCTATTTTGTTGTACACGATTTTGTGAGAAAGGGCATGAATTATTCTTGGCTTTAGAAAGCATTCAGCCATAATGATTTCACGCTTTTTTATAGTTTAAAAGACAAGAGAAAGTTTTGATTTTTTATCTTGTGAAGATACAACATTCGGCCAAGAACATATTGACATTGCCGAACCTCCACATATTCTCTATTTGATTTTCTTTGTTGCCAAATACAAGAGAATGGTTCTTTAAGGGTAATCGGCCATTGAGTGAAAATCTAGAAGGTGAACCTTTTGATTATTGATCGGAAGATCAACCTGCTAGCATAGGCGAATCCCCAAGCCTTACGAATGTGCCAACAGCCGTCAATGTGGATCACCGTTGGAGGCAAGACACCTGTGTTGCTCGTGGCCTCTGAGAAGCCATCCAGTAATCATACAGTTTTGCGTTCGTGCAGGGTTTGGTACACTCGGGATTAGGAGTTTTTGAGTAGGTACGATCTTAATCATATCGATGATTTAATTTTTTTGTTGCTATTAAACCCATGTAGATCACGATACATAGATCCTGGTTTAATCCGAGTGTTTCTTTGTTTACTTCTACCGCATTATATTGCTATGTTTACGTATATGCCATGTCATTATTAAATACGTGCCATGTCATCATAGAATATATGTTATGTCATAGTAAAGTTTATGCCATGCCATGCCATGTCATGGTAAATGTATATATTATGTGATTTATGTTCATATCTTATTGATGATTTGCACATTCATGATCATGTCAAATAAATTTGAATACTTGAAAATTAATGCTTTAATAAATAAGAGAATATCCCTAAGTTAAATTAATTCATGAATTCTCCGTCGGGTTATCGAGGAGTCTTCATCAATTATTATTAACAAAGGAATACCATTATAAAAGAAGGATGATGTAGAGAATTTCAAAACAATAAAAATTCTATGTTTTGCCGGTTTGCCGGGGAATAGAGAAAATTTTGCAATAATAAATTCTGGATCATTCTCGAAATAATACGATTATTGTAAAGGGAATTATTTTAAAATACCAAAATTAAAACCGACTTTCATCGAGACTTCATGATAACACACAATTAATAAAGTATCGTTTTATACGGGTATTGTATGGATTCTAATACTTTGCCATGATGTAACCGACTACCAAACCCCATTTTGATTTTCTCTGGTTTAACGTGGGCCTTAAAATTTGTTTTTTTAAAATGTTTTAATTAATTTTAAAATGTTTTATAAAAACAGGTTTTAATGATCACACCTAGCCAAAAAAGATCGGTGGTGATTCCATTTTTTCGAGGTTGTTTTAAAACCCTCATATTATTTACGGGGAACCATTATTTTTTCTTTCCATACACCTGACGTCTTTTAGCTGTCGCAAGATCGTTACGACAGCTTGACGACTCCGCTGGGAAACTTTTAGAGTCAGGCCTAAAATTAGTTATGATGTGTTATCAAAAGTCTAGTTTGTCGATTTTAATCTATATTTTACTATAATTCCTTTTTTTTAAAAAAAACATTAAAAGGATTTATTTAAATAATAAAATATTTTTAAATATGTTCATGCATACTGTTATTGTTCTCTGGTTATTTACTATTATATATTATTATTGCTATTTGGTTAATTAATACTTTACACTATTTGATTTTTGATTTTAATAAATTGTCGGGTATTTTGGAATAATTGTTGTAGAATAGGTGGTGAAAGGTTTTTTTGTTCCTCCTCACACACTACACTTGCATTTGCAAAACATGAGCTCTTATACTTGTGTTCCGTCCTTTTAAGTGGGAGTGAAGTACCTACGCTTTCGTGAGCTGATAACCTTCTCATGGGCTAGTGAAACACTTTCGAAGTATAAAGTACCTACGCTTTCGTGAGGTGATAACCTCCGCATAGTCATGGAAAATTATACTCTAACAAATTGAACCCTTTCCTTGGATCGGGGTGCCTTACTAGCCTTTACGGGCTACAGTAATTTAGGGTCCTTAGAACCTAATTCAACCTCATATAGTGAGCCGTATGGAACCAACCTAGGTAGAGCCATGCTGAATTTTCTTATTATATATCCCGAGGTTAGGAACACATGGAGGAAGACTTCTGACATTTTGCTATTTATTTTACATCCCGAACAAGCATCATAAATCGGGCAATGATGAACGTACATTGTATCGCTCGTAATAACTTTAATATTTCGCTGTAAAGGCACTGTGATGCCTAAATAAGTAGATACTGTTGGGGAAAATGTTCATTAACTTTCGAAAGTTGTAAATATGAAAATTCTTTTTCAAGAATCTTTGCAGTTCGTACATTTCATGTATTAATTATATGTGAATAGAACTGTAGACACCTAATTTTGTCTGGGCCCCTAAACAAGGTACATTTCTTCCAACTAATCTGCACTTCTAAAGTCACTCCATTTTCTCGATTTAGTGGCCTTAATATTTGAATTCATCAAAGTGGACAAGATCAAAGTCAAGATCAAGGTCAAATTCAAAGTTGACCAAAAGTCAAAGGAAAATTCAACTTTAGAAAATCGAGATTAAATGGAAAATTGGATGTCGAAGAGGCAATATTGATTATTGGAGAAGCCACAATTGAAAATTAAAGGCGGGAAAGGAATAATGAAACGTTGGAAGGACTAAATTGAACAAATTGAAATTTAATTTTTGGGAAAGTACAGAAATGATAAAATTGGAAGAAAATGAAGGCTTAATTTGAGAAGGAATCAATAAATGGAGGTATTTAAAAGTCCAATTCGAAGGAGAATGAAAGGAGAAGTCAATTGGAAGATGAATTGGAAAAACAAGGACTAAATTGAACAAATTAAAAATTCAATTTTAGGGAAAATTATAGAAATGATTAAATTGTATGAAATTGAAAGTTCAATTTTAGAAAGAACCAATAAATGGAGGCATTTAAAAGTCCAATTTGAAATTGAATGAAAAAGAAGTCAATTGGAAGATGAATTGGGAAAACAAGGACTAAATTGAATAAATTAAAAAAATTGAAAATTCAATTTTGGGGAAAATATAGAAATGATTAAATTGGATGAAATTGAAAGTTCAATTTGAAGGGAAATCAATAAAGGAATGGACCTTGAGAGATCAATTTAAAGGAGGATAGGAAAATGAACCAATTTGAAGAGGAATAAAAAAATGGAAGGATTAAATTACACAAATTGCAAATTGAGGGTTTACAATTGGAAAGATAAAATTGACTTGGACATGATGGAGGGGTGAATAAGGAATACATGAAAGTTGAAGGAAAGGTATGAAAATAGCCTAACGTAAATGTGTAGTAAAATGAAAAAGTGGGGCCATTTTGGAGAAAACACAAGGTGGATTTGTTGTAAATAAATGGATGAGTAGGATAGAGAGAGGGAACAAGAGTACATGACATGGCATTTTGGTCTAATTAGAATGCTACCTGGTCCCCATGAATAGGAAAAGATGACCATGTGGTAGGGGGACCATAGGAGAAATGAAAAAAGCATGACCAAGAGCATGTAAGGAAGGCCATTCGGTCAAAGGAGATTAAAAGCAAGGCAACCCCTATTTTTTCAAGAGGATTCGGCCAATACTTGTTTTAGGGGAGAAAAGTTTAAAATTTCAATAAAAATAAAAGGAAAGGAAGAGAGGAGGGGAGGGGAGGAAAAAGGAAGGGTTTAAGGTTTTTATTCTAATACTTCACTAAGGTAGCTTGCTTGTTTTTCTTCTCTATTTTCCATTTTTTTTAAAGTATTGTTTTTTTTTTTTTGATTTCTCATTTCTTTTCTTAAGGTTTTCAAGAGGATTTTTAAGAAAACTTATCTTCTTCATCTCTTCTCTTTTTAAAAACTACAAGGTTTAACTCAAAAACTACAAGCTTGCAATATTCTTCCCTTGTTTCTTCATGTTGGCCGAACCTAGAGGCCTTATTGTGCTTGTATTTGCTTCATGCTTCTATCATGATATTTGATGTGGATTGTTCTATTATGGTAGGTTGGTGATTTTTATTTTTTTTCCTTCTCAAAATAAAAAGGTTTTGAGCTTGATGATCTTGGTTTTGTCCAGGTGATGTTTAGGCCGAATCTATCATCCAAGGGGACCTTGAGCCTACCTTTGTTTTCTTGCTTGTTTATGATTCTTTCTTATATATCTTGTCATTATCATGTGCATAGTTTGCTAAATATGAGTTTACTGTGGAGCATTCTCTTTGTTACATTTTTTTTTTCTTTTGAAAGAATGGTTATGAGCTTGATGATCTTGATGATGGCTAGGCCGGATTTACACCCAAGAGGCTAGCCTTGAGCCAATCATTTTTGTTTGCTGTAAATCATGTTTTTAAACCATTTCCAACATGATTTTTCTTAAGGTCAACCAATGGTCCATAGCCAAAATCTTGTTTTCAAAATAGTTGGAAAAATCAATGTTTTAAAGGTTGGATTTACTGATTTCTGGAAATATTATTCCTATGCATTTTTTGACCAAATAAAAAATTGTTTTAACCTTATTTAGTTCACCCTTAGTCAATGATAATTTTAATTTTTTAGTTTTTTTGAATTTTTTTTAGGGTTTAAAAAAATAGTTTAGTAAAACCGATCTTTTTGAAGTTAAAACTGGCAAAAGTTTCGATTTTTTACACAAAGATGCTGGTCGAGACCATTAGGTACTGATTAGAGGTTGTTTTCTTGGTCCTTTGAAGTTTTAAAATAGGTTTTAAGAAAATCGGGTCATGGGTAGTTAAAACGAGCTTAAAAAACGAGTAAAATTTTGGATTTTTACACTAAGGCCATTCGGTCATTTTGGTCTTTTCTTTTTAAAATTTGCATATTTGAATTTGTTTTGGCTTTCAAAATGTTTTCATTCAAGGCTCACTTAGAGGTATTCGGATGCCAAACAAGTGCATTCGAATACCCCCTCTAATCAGAGCTAAAATCCATGACCGAAATCTTTCAATTTTAAAATCCAATTTAAGTTTCTTTCAAAGGTGTTAGGTTATCTCCTTAGGTATTTCGATGCCCTCTCTTCAAGAGAGAATCCCAGTCCGATAATGGTTCATTTTTCATGCATTTCATATTTAAAAATGTTTCTTTTTGTTTATCATAAAAACGTACTTTCTTGGTTTCATAAGAATTTGGTGAGATTTATTTGTTAATTTGCGCCGGGTTGTTGTGGAGGTTAGAAATTATTCAACGCACGTGTTTATGAAATCATAAAGTACGGGTTTGTTTTACTCAAAATTATATAATTGCTTTATGAAAAAATTATTTTCCAAGCTTTGTCGAGTTTGTCAGGGAGTGCGCTAATATTTTTTCCAACATATGATGTTGATGTAATTTCACAAAGAAAATCCATTGAAAAAGAATTTTAAAATAATGTTGTGTGCATATTCTATGTTCATGCATATTCCATGATGATGTCATTTGATAATTGTTGTATAAATTGTTGTTTTGGTCATCCTATGTGATGCTTGGGGTGCACATGATTGTTTTTTTCTTATGTATGCTATGTCATGCTTAAATATATGCCATGTTCTTATAAAATATGTTCCATGTCATGAATATGCTATGACATAGTAAATTTTATGTCATGCCATGATAAATGTATACGTTATATGATTTATGTTCATATTTTAATAATGTTTGCATATTCATGATTATTTTAAATAAATTTAAATGCATGATAAAAATTAATGTTTTTTTAATAAATAAGGCAATATCCCCGAGTTAATATAATTCGTGAATCCTCCGTCGGGTTGTTGGGGAGTCTTCATCAATTATTATTAATACTGGAATACCCTTCTCCGTCGGGTTGTTTTGCAGGTTTGCTGGGGAATATTAAAAAAAGATTCGCGATAATAAATTCCGAATCACCCTCGAAATAATATGACCATTTTTTGAGGGAATTATTTTTAAATTTCAAATATAAAAACAAAGTTTCATCGAGACTTAGGACAACGCATGATTAATAAGGTACCATTTTATATGGGCATTGCGGAGGTGCTATAAACTTCCCCACACGTAACCGACTCCCGAACCCGCCATTATTTTTCTCTGGTTTTTTATCGTAAAATATAAAGTTGGTTTTTAAAATTATGTTAATTGATTTTAAAATGTTTTATAAAAATCAATTTTAATAGGTGACCTATCACACCTAGCCAAAAAAGATCGGTGGCGAGTCCATTTCTTTTGAGGTAGTTTTAAAAGCCTCCTATTATTTATGAGGAACTTTAATTATCTTTTCTTCCCCCCAATGTCATCGAATGGTTCACGAGAATCGTTATGACAACTTGGCGACTCCACCGGGGATATGAGAGAGTCAGGCCTAACATTAATCATGTGTTGTCTAAAGCCTCAGTTTGTTGGTTCTAATTGATATTTAATTATAATTCCCATATTTTTTTTTAAAAAAATAAGAAGGATTTCCAAAAATAATAAAATGTTTTAAATATGTTCATTCACATGCATATTATTATTGCTCTCTTGTTATCTAATGTTGTATATTGCTCTTTAGTTAAATAGTACTTTATATTATTTGATTCTTGCTTTAATAAATTTGTTGGTGTATTTAGGATAAGGGTTGTAGAATAGGGGGTGAAAGGTTTGTTTGTTCCTCCTCACACACTACACGTGCATTTGTATAACATGAGCCCTTAAACCCGGGTTCTGTCCTTTTAGGTGGAAGTAAAAGTAAGTACGCTCTCGTGAGGTGATAACGTCCGCATTGGATAGCGAAACACTTCCGGAGTAATAAAGTACCTACGCTTTCGTGAGGTGATAACCTCCGCATAAACTTGGAAAATATTACTCCAACAAATTGAACCCATTTTAAATCGGGGTACCTTACTAGCCTTCAGAGGAGACAGTGAGGAAATTTAGGGACTTTAGAACCTGATTCAACCTCATATAATAAGCCATATGGAACCAACCTAGGTAGAGCCATGCATATTTTTGATTAGATATCCCAAAGTTAGGGACACTCGAAAGGACGTTTCTTACCTTTCGCTACTTATTTTATGCCAATATTGTAATGTTTTAACTTTATTATATCCCTGTAGACACCTAATTTTGTCCGGGCCTTTAAACAAGTTAAGTTCTTCCTTCAACTTTTCGAAATACGAAGAATCTCCCCCATTCCATAGATGGGTCTCCAAGACTTTGGTTCAGAGGTCAACACGAAAAGTGAACCCGAAAAGTCAACTTCGAAAAATTCATCCCCAAAATGTCAACCACTGAAAAAGTCAACTTTTGGGGAAAATCAAGATTCGAAGTTGAATTGAATAATGGTGAAGGAATTTTGACAATCCAAGATCTACAATTGAAGATAGAGAAAAATCGAAAGTGGAAAGTCAAAATTGCAAAATTTAGTGTAGGAGAAAAGCATGAAATTTTCAAATTTGGGCAAAGTGCGTAAATGATCAAATTGGATGTAATTGAAGGTTCAGAAAGGAATAGAATTAACAATAAGGATATTGGAAGGTCCAATTTGAAGTGGAGTTGAAGGAAGAATCGATTTGAAGAGAAAAAGGAAAATAAATATTTAATGCATAAATGGGGGATTTTGCAAATTTGGGAAAAACTACAGAGATGGTCCAATTCTATAAAATTGAAGCCCCTAGTTGGTGAATGATAAATAAACAAGGGTACCCCAAGTTTCAATTTGAAGTGGATCCAAAGGGAGAGCCGATTGGAATAAAGATTGGAAAATCGAAAAAATTCTCAATTGTGAGGAAAAAAGGAAAAACTAAATCGGAAAGGAATTTGGATGTCAAAATTGGGCAAAATTGGTCCAACTCCAATTCAATATATGAAAAAGGCAACGGAAAAAGAAAATATTGAAAATTGGCCCGTTTTGGAGTAAAATTGGGGTTTTAGGGGTTAAAGGGCAATTTTGGAAAATCTAGGAAAAAAAGATTCGAGCTCGAAAAATGGTGAAACTTTCCAAAATTAAGTTTTAGGATGGAAATAAGGAATTGAGAAGAAAGTAAAAAACCAAAAATTGGGACCGAAACGCAAATTTGCTAAATTTAGGGGACTAATCCGTAATTTTAAAGAAACAATTCAGAAAAAATAGAAAACGAGCTCGAAAAATTATGAAAACTTCCAAAACTGAGTTTTATATTGGATAGGATAGATTGGAGAATAAAAATCCCAAAATGGGGTTGAAATGAAAATAGACAAAGTTCAGGGGGACTAATTCGCAATTTTAGAGAAAAATCCGAGAAAATAAT
Source organism: Fremontodendron californicum (assembly GCA_030761205.1). NCBI lineage: Eukaryota > Viridiplantae > Streptophyta > Magnoliopsida > Malvales > Malvaceae > Fremontodendron > Fremontodendron californicum. The sequence goes on from JAULJL010000033.1 coordinate 2,817,121, forward strand.
CAACAAACTCAAAAAATTATGAAAACTTCTATAACTGAGTTTTATATTAGATGGGATGGATGGAAAATGGAAAAAATCGAATTGGGATCCATTTGCAAATAGATTAAGTTTAGGGGCCAAAATGTAATTTTATCAAAAAACTGAAAAATACCATTTTGCAAATAAAAAAAGAGGAATGGCTTGGAATTTTCTGGGCCATTTTCAGCTAGCATGAAGATCAAGAGAGGAGAGTTTGATCAACTTGATCCAATGGCCAAGATTGAGTAGAAAGATGACATTTTTAAGAGAGGACAAGATTCTCCACTACTTGCCTATGTGGGATTTTTGGCCAATAGGAGGCTTTTTAATTGCAAAGCCATGTGAAGAGCATGTGAAGGCTATATGATGATGCCAAGTGGAATAAAAATGCCAACTAGGAAGATATTTTGGTAGTAAGCCACATGATCATGACAAATGGCTTAGATATTTTGTAGAGATGAAAGACAAGAATAATTAAGGTGGCATTCTTGGCCAATAAGAGGTTTGGAGACCCTTAATTTAAGGAAAGTATCACGCAAAAAGGGGATAAGAAATGACCATGTGGCAAAGATGTTGGGAGAGCACGCAAAACATGACTAAGGCAAAAAAAAGGATGAGCACTCTCACACACCAAGGGGGATCGGCCAAGGGAATAAAGGGGAGAGGTTTCTTTCATTTTTGATAAGCTATTCACTACATTTTTGAAGAGAAAATCAGTAGCCAAAAAAATCTCAAGGAGAAAAAGAAAAAGAGAGAAACAGGGAGAAATCAAGAAGAGTTTGAGAGCTTGATTGGAAAAGCTTTGCTAGGTAACATTCTCTTCTCTTCTTTTAATTCTTTTTCTTTGATTTCATGTTCTCTTTCTCTTCTTTTCCATGTGATTGTTAACTTTCTTTGTTGGAATAAAATGTTTTAAAAATAAATTTCTAAAGGTTTTTTCACTTTCTTTTTTATTCTCTACAAGATATTGAAGCTTGCAAAAGTTTTTCCTACATATTTTTCACTTTGGTTGAATCCATGGAGGCTTTATTGTGCTTGTCTTTTGCTTGATTTTCTTACTTGCATGTTGGATGTGGGTTTAACCATTGTGGTAGGATAGAATTTCTCTTTTGTTTTCTTTAAAAAATGAATGAAAAAGGTTTGAGAAGCTTGAGGATATTGATTCTTATCAAGTGATTTTGGTTAAGTGGGACTATGTCCAAGAAACCAACCACCGAGCCAACCTTCATTTTCTTTGTTTGTTTATATTTTTTTAGCTCATGATTGATTATTTTAATATATTTGTATTGTTGGAAAATCATGCATTCATATCATTCTCAACTTGATTTTTGGCTAAGCCTAATCAATGGTCTATAACCAAAGTTTCTTATGCAAACTAGTTGGAAAAATAATGGTTTGTAAGTTTGGTATTCTGATTTTGGGCAATATTTTCACCATGCATCTTTTTTCAAAATAAAAAGAGTTTTTAACCTCATTTAGTAGACATTAGAAGGGCCTCTGGTATTTTTTCTAGGATTTTTAGAATTTTTTATCAAGGGTTGAAAAATAGTTTTCGGTAAAACAGATTTTAGTTTGCTATTCTGTCTTTAAGGCAACTTTGGCCTAGACACTTCTAGTCCGAATTAAAAATTGATTTAACCTCATTTAGTTCATAATTTCTTGAGTCTAAACTGATTTTTCCATATTTTTTTGAATTTTTTACAAAGGTCTAAAAAATAGCTTTGCAAAACTGGTTTTTAGGAGTCCAAACAAGCCTTTTTAAAGCTAGCAAAAATCTCATTTTTCTACAAGAGGGGAGGGCTGACCAGAATCATGTAGCTACTATTTTAGGTTGTTTTCCATGTTATCTCAAGGATAAAATTTGGTTTTACAAAGATCGTGTCATGGGTAGTTAATCCGGGTTTTAAAAAAATAGGAAACTAAAGTTTTTTTACAGGCCATTCGGCCATAGGTTTTTTTTAATCCAAAAATTTCATTTTCCTTAATCCGAGCCCAAAATCATTTGGTTTAACAATCCAATTTAAGTTTCTTTCAAAGGTAGTCGGATTCCTTTTTTAGGTGTACGGATGTCCTTACTTCAAGGGAGAAATACATCTTCATGCATTGCATATTTTAAAATGTTTTTATTTAATTTGGCATAGAAACGTGCTTTTCGGTTTCCTAAATAATTGGTGAGAATTAGTTTCTAATCTTTGCCGGGTTTGCCCGAGAGGTTAGGAAATTATTCAACGCACGTGGTTATGAAATCGCAAGGCATGGATTTTGTTTTTATTTGGATTTATGTGAATGTCATATGAAAGAATTATTTTCCAAGCTTTGCCGGGTTCGCTGGGGAGTACGATAATATTTTTTCGACATGTGCCATTTATATAATTCCATCAAAAAATAAAATTCATCTAAAGAATTTCAAAATAATGATGTGAGCATATTCCATGATATCTATATTTGCCATTTTAATCATGCAAATTCCATGTCCATGAATATTCCATGATGATGTCATTATATGATTTGTTATATATTTTGCTATCTTAATCATGATATGATTGTGAATATTCTATGATGATGTCATTTTTATGATTGAGTGCTTAATTCATATGACATGTCATTAATTCTTTTGGCCATGTCATTTAGATTTTGCCATGTTAAGTGTTGTTGGTTGTTTTAGTGTTTGAACGATCCTATGGGAAGAGGGTAAGAAGGGCTGCAGAGCAATGAGGATTTGGCGTTCAAGTGTCTAGAGTTTTAGAGTTGGCCTTAAGTGGGATATTCATACTTTTGCTGACGGGTCGTTGCGTGCCACGTGTCATGGCTTGGATAAAGACAAGTGGATTGAGGCCCCACGTGGGTTCTAAAGTGATGGGCGGCGATCTGATAGGCAAAATTGCTATCGAAAAAGCCACGTGGACTTTTCAAGTGATGGGTGGAAGGACTCGCTCAAAATTCAGGGTATGGCGAGCTCTAGCTGGTTCAAATCCTAAGAGGTGGGGCTGGCCAGGCAGTTCAAGTTTGGCGAGCCCCTGTTGGTTCGAAACCCGACTAGCCTCTTCTTGGGCCTCTTTCTCTGGTCCGTTGAGTGCAAGGCCCATTAGGTTTAACAATTGCCCCCCACGCGAGGTGGGGGTCATAAAGTGGTGGATGACTATTGGCATTCTAAGTTCTTTTTGTACGACGCGTTGTTACGTGTTGGGCTATGGTTGGTGGGGAAGTCAGTGTGTCATAAAAGTTTGTGCACTCATTTACTATACTGAGTATAAATAGTGGTTTGGGTTGTAGAGTTTGCTATTTGCGTTTTTGCTGCTATTTTTTTGTCTAATTCCTGTCTAAGTGTTGGGCTGCAGTGATTATGGTTGTGCTGTGATTGGAGATGTTCATTGAAATATTGTATAGGTATTCGCAGGTTGGTTATTTTCTTTTCTTTTTATTTTTGTTTGGTTGTGGTTGAATGTCACTTCCCTATTATAGGATGGTGATGAGTGATAGTGAAGGTTCTTAAAATTTAGAGGGTAGGCCTTGGGCTGCCGGAGCTGAGGAATTGGAAGCTAAGACTTAGGAGGTGAGTCTGGAGATCGAAGAGGGTGCTCGGGCTGTCAGGGGTAATGGTAGGGTTTCAGGGGCTGGTATCTCGGAGTTAAGTCAGGAAATTGAGGAGGGTGCTCTTTTGGTACAGAGGGCAGTGGTGGAGGTGGGGTGGTTGGTGGTGGTGCTGGAGAGGTTGTTGCTCCTACTACTGGTTGTCAGGAGGTCGTCCGTGCCGATAGTTCAAAGGAAAAATGGGGGGATAATTTTATCAGTGATGTCAGCAAGGAGGAGATCGAGGCCTGTTTGTGGGAGCGAGGCATCTCTCTCCCTTATTATTGTTATAAGTTCAATATACCTAACGAGGGTCGCTACACTAGTCAGGTGCTGAACGGCGGGCGAGATGTGTGCTTTTACGCGCACATGTTCAAAGGGACTTCCACTTTCCTCTTCATTCTTTTTTCGAGGCCTGCCTAGATCTCTACGGGGTCGCCGCTTCCCAACTGACGAGGATGTCTTGGTCGTTTATGGTGCCCTTCTTTATCAACTGTCACATCAGGGGGCAAACTCCTCATGTCGCGGTGTTTCACAATTTGTACCGGTTGAAGATTTTGCACAATCGCTACTATCTATCTGCTCGGGGCAAGAATGTGGTGGAGAACACTCCCAATAATCGCCACATCGTGCAGAGCAAATTCTTTGCTGCTATAGTGAAGTTCAAAATAGAGTGGCCTTTTAAGGTAGATTGGTCGAGCCCTTCAAAAAAGAGGATAAAGTCCAAGTTGCCCAAGTCGATCGTCGAGCTGGAACAGTTCAATTACTACCAGGAGTTTTTGATCGACTTGGCGGGGATAGTGACGCCCGAAAATGTCTATCGTTATTGCCTGAAGAATAAGAATCCTAACCGGATGGTGTTGGAGTGTGGCCTTCCTCCACAAGTAGGTCCAGTTTGGCTTGAAGGTGGAGTAGACTTTTTGGTGAAGTTGCTCATAGGGCGTATGCGTCATGTGTTTGATGCTAATGGTGTCACATCATTCGTGGCAGTAGAGGTGCCCGAGGGAACTGAGGCGACCTCATCTGACATAAGCCCTCTGTCTCAATCCGAATACTTGGAAGGTGAGTTTTATTTTTCTAGTCTAATTAATGTTGCAAGGTTATTGATTTTGTTGCTATACTGAAGGGTTATTCTTTGTTTCGTAGAAGACGATGATGTCGTTGGCGAGCCTTTGAATCCCCTTAGAGACTTACCGATCCCCACTTTGGATGACATTGGCATGGTGAGCCTCGAAGAACCTCCATCTCTAATATAAATGATAAGGCATTTGGGGATTTGCTCGCCATTGTGCCCTGGATTCCGCCACCTGTCGTCGTATTTAGGGCTCCTCCGGTAGTAGGGCTGTCTTCGAATTCCAGCACTCGTGGGAGTAGCATTGTTGGCTGGCGGCCAAGAGTGGTAACTGACGTAAGTGATGAGGGGGAGTTTGGGTGGTCGTCTAACTTTGATGCTATGTTGAGAGAGGATAATTTGTACTCCTAGAGTGAAGTTTCATATAGCAGTTCCTCTTCTTCGAAGGGGTTCAGATATATGGTGACCCTTAGGGTGTGGCATTCGGTTCTAGGTAGTTTTCTCTTCCTCGTGCCTTGGAACCCTTATGTTGTCTAATCTTGTTGCTGGTTTGTTTGCAGACATAGGTGGCAGACAACGATTAATGGCGCGTCTAATGGGTCGCGAGGCTCCTGCTACTGAGAAGAATCCTTCAAAATAGGGAAAGGGTCCTCTTACTAAAAAGCAAAAGATTGGCCATGGCGGTATCAAGATAAAGGACCCTGTTCCCCTTTGCACCATCGCAACGACCTCTATTGGCAATATTCAGCCAGCGGGTACCTAGAGAAAATACTTATCCGGTCAAACGCAGGGCGTGCAGGATAAGAGCAAGAAGGCCTATGAGAAGGGGGTTCCCAAGAAGGGGACCATGTTGTGGTCAAACCGAGGGCTCCCAAGGTTGGGTGTGTCGTATCACCGAACGGCCAGAAGTATTTTGGTTGGCAGGACCTTTTGCCTATAACCGCGATCCCTCTTGATATGGACAATACTCTGACGTGGTTTCAGGAAAACTCTACGTTAGGGCCTCATCAGGAAGGGGAGCTTCAGGCGCCTGCCTTGACTCAGTGCTTGCTGATGGCCAACCACTTCTAAGTTTATTTTCAATTTGACATTGACTTATTTGCTTACATTGTAGGGTGCGATGATTGCACTAGCCTTGTAGAACCGAGACAGGAAGACTGACCGCTTGCTAGAAGAGGTTGCGAAGAAGGTGGCCGACTCAAAGCAGAGGATAAATGCAAAGGCAAAGAAGGCGAGCACTTTTGCTGCTCGGGTTACTAGCTGGAGAATCTACTGAAAGAGGCCAACGAGAAATTAATGGCAGCTGATGCTAAGGTGGTTAGCATTGAGAAGGCTTGCCTGGCTAAGGTTGCTAAGGTAGAGCGGCATAGAGAACTCGCTAAGAAGAATTTGGACTTTTCTGAGGAGGAGGTCCATATTATGAGGAACCGCCTGCTTGAATCCGAGCGAGATAGGATGAAGGCCTTGGAGGAAAAAGATAAAGAATGGGATACCAAGTTAAAATAAGAAGAAGAATAGATTTTGGCAGAGACTCTAGTGTGCTGTGTAGGTTACAGGATGACTGCCCTATCTCTAGTTCAAGCACAATTCAGGCCTCTAGATCTTCGAGGGACCAATTTTACCGCCCTCCAGGCTATCCTCGAAGGGTTCGATCCTCTATTCCCTGATGGTAATGTGCTCGAGTGTCTTAGACAGCTGTTGGCGTCCAATAATCCTCATCCTACTACATCCGAGAGTGTTCTTGTGACTCCCACCATTGAAGCTGACCAGGTGGAGGTGCCTGCTAAGGAGGGTATGGAGGTAGATGTCCCTGCTAAGGACGCCATGGAGGTGGACGCCGTGCCTGCCTTGGACGTCATGGTTCTTAGAAGTGGTGCTGTAGAAGGACACTAGGATGGTGGTGGAAATAATGATAATGTAAATAGTGGTGTAGTTAACGTTGAAGGTCCTATTATTGTAGAATAGGGCCACTCTTTAGGTTGTATAAATTATACTTTTGAATGAGAATTTTATTTATGTGAATTTGTGTTGTGTTTATTGATAAATGGCATGCTTCTACCATTGTACTCATGAGTGAATGGATGGGAAGGCCAGTTAGAGGCTGTTGAGCGTGTTACATGGTGTTGTGTGGAGAGCACACATGCGTTAACGCATGAAAGGGACAGTTATAGGACATTGAGCATGTTACGCGGTGTTGTGTGGTGAGCACACGTGTGTGAATGCATGAGAGGGCCAGTTAGAGGCCGTTGAGCATGTTACCCGGTGTCACATGGCGAGCACACATGCTTGAACGCATGAGAGGGCCAGTTAGAGGTAGTTGAACGTGTTACATGGTGTCGCATTGTGAGCACACATGCGTGAACGCATGAGAGGGCCAGTTAGAGGCCGTTGAGCATGTTACACGGTGTCGCCTGGCGAGCACACATGCCTGAATGCATGAAAGAGCCAATTAGAGGCCGTTGAGCGTGTTACACGGTGTCATGTGGCAAGCACACATGTGTGAATGCATGAGAGGGCTAGTTAGAGGCCGTTGAGCATGTTACACGGTGTCACGTGGTGAGCACACGTTCGTGAACACATGAGAGGGCCAGTTAGAGGCTGTTGAGCGTGGTACATGGTGTAGCATGGTGAGCACACGTGAGTGAACGCATGAGAGGGCCAATTAGAAGCCATTGAGCATGTTACATGGTGTTGCATGGCGAGCACACGTGCGTGAACACATGAGAGAGCCAATTAGAGGTCGTTAAGTGTGTCACACGGTGTCGCATGGTGAGCACACGTGCGTGAATGCATGAGAGGGCCAATTAGAGACCATTGAGCTTGTTACACGTGTCGTGTAGCGAGCACACGTGCGTGAACGCATGAGAGGGCCAGTTAGAGACCGTTGAGCATGTTACACATTGTCGCGTGGCAAGCACACGTGTGTGAACGCATGAGAGGGCCAGTTAGAGGCCGCTGAGCGTGTTGGCGAGTCGACGATTCAAATTTTCCCTACAAAATGTGATTTGATTTCATTATATATTTTTGATGAGAAGAAAACAACGTTTATTCCAAGTAGTATTTCTTCAGATGGATAGCATTCCAAGTCCTAGGTACAAGGTTTCTATCCATTTGCTATAAGGCATAGGCTTCTGAGCCGATCTTCTTGAAAACCTTGTACGGGCCTTCCCAGTTTGGAGCCATTTTTCCCTGCTCGCCCGCTAGCCTGCTCGCTTCGTAATTTTTGAGAACCAACTCACTGATCTGGAATTGCCTGTTCTTGACTTTAGAATTGTAGTATTTGGTTACCTGTTGTGATCTGGCCGCCAGCTTTACTTGTGCTCAATCTCTGGTTTCTTCGAGCAAATCAAGGTTTTCTCTCAGTGCTTCCTCACTCAAGGTGGCATCATAGTGTGTTGTTCTTAGGGAATTGATGCCAATCTTAACTGGTATTACAGCTTCTATCCCATATATCAAGTTAAACGGTGTTTCTCCTGTGCCTGTGTGGGACGTTGTTCTGATAGCCCATAGAACTCTCGGCATTTCCTCTAACCACGCCCCCTTGGTGTCATCCAGCTTCTTCTTCAACCCTTTTATTCAATTAAGTCTTACTTAATCAAATCCCAAGTTTAATCCAACATATTAGTCCTATTGTGTATGACCTATTAGGTTCCCAACATGTTGGTTATGTGTATAAATTAATCTTATTAATTTATTCCCATAGATCAAGAGTGGGATCTAGCAACTCATGACCACCCAAATGTTGAGAAGTCAAAGTGACCTCCTCGAAACCTTTCAGTAACCAGCCTATCATTATAATACGATCCTTCCACCAAATATCCCGGATATCCCATGAGCATGGTGCAGTGTCTACTCATGTTCAATCCATATTAGTTCTTTCGGCTTATGTTTAACCTTATGAATTTAGAGAAACGATTTCTCCCAAATCCATCATGCTTTGGCCAAAGACTTCATATAGTTAAACCAAGCTAGAAACATATGAGATATGTCTCAGATATCACTTGGAGTGGTGAATCCTCCCTGGATCACTCATCCATCTTCGTATAGTTCATGTCATATCCAAAACCACTCTACCATAAGCATCCTTTATTGGAACCCGTTCAGATGGAATCAAAGTATTACACTTTTCATACAAGATGACCTGGTATCTCAAGTCCGAGGAATAATTTACACGAGTGGCACGTAAGAACATTTCCATAGACACAGGAGTGATTATACCAAATGGAGTTCTCACAGCGAGCCATGTTCAGTGAACTTGTTCAATAGACAAGTACATATATGTCATGCCAAGTATCCCTCATACTTCAACCTATGAGATCGATTACTTACTTCATATGTAAGAAGGCTTAACATATACTAGTCTTTGAGCATAGCCAATGCCACGTCTTGGCAATACGATGACCAAGAACAGTTTAAGGAATAAGGCTTTGATGCATAAGGATCTCACAATTATAACTCTTTATAATTCCTTTGCAAAGCTAGTTTGTTCCATGCGCTTCATCCGATTAGTATTTAATAACTTTTTGTTGTCGTATTAACATGAAGGAAAAACTTGTATCACTAAGGATTAGTGATAGGTTTGCTTTATTAACTGTATATCCTAAGCCTAATCTGATTGGCTCTAGGGCATATACCAACAATTGCTTCGTCCTGACCATTGGTTTGGGGGTGTTTTACAGAGCTATATGTAAGCAAGAGTTTAAAGTTCTCACAGAATTTTTTCAACTTGCCCCCCTGAAACTGTGTACCATTATCTGCCACAATGGTGTTGGGGACTCCATATCTGCATACAATAAATTTCCATACAAATCTCTCAATGACTCCTTCCGTAATGGTCGCCACTGTTTCAGCCCTGACCCACTTAGTGAAGTATTTGCAGGCGACCACTACGAATTTCTTCTGTCCGATAGCGATGGAGAAATGTCCCAAGATGTCGATCCCCCACATGGCGAAGGGCCAGGGACTAGAAAACTGGTTAAGCAGTTCTGCCGGTTGCCTATGCACAGCGGCAAATTTTTGGCATTTATCACACTTTTCAACCATTTCTATAGCGTCGACCTTCATGGTAGGCCAGTAAAATCCCTATCTCAATGCCTTTTGTGCCAGTGCTCTTTCTTCCAGGTGGTTGCCACACACTCCTTCATGAATTTCTCGTAGAACGTAATTGGCTTCTCCTGGTGTCAGACATCGTAATAAAGGTTGGCTAAACGCTTTCTTGTATAGGGTCTCGCCAATCATAGCATACCTGGCGGCCCTTGCCCTCAGCTTTGCCTACTCCTTAGGATCACCTGGAATGACCTCCCCTGTGAGATAATCAATAATGGGTGTCAACCAATTGGGCTCATCTGTGATACAGAGAGTTTCTTGTCCAGTCCGATAGTTTGGAATTTGACGATGTTCTAATAGGATCTTGCCCCTCTGCTTGATCTTAATAGATGAGGCGAGTTTCGACAGGATGTCTTCTCTCGTGTTTTTTCCCTAGCGACCTGTTTAACAACAACTTTTTCAAAGCCTTCTTTCATGAATGTCGTACATTCCAAAGAGGGGGATCTGGCATTGAACTATTCAAAACCTTTATTGGAGAAAGCTCTTAGTCTACCCAAAGGAAAGTCAAGAGTTAAGGCTTGGTAGCTTCCCATGCAAGGAAGCAAGTGAAGGAAAGGTGCCAAGCAAGGAAAAGTGGTACCAATACCAATTTCTTCCTTTCTCTATCTTTCATTTCGGGAAGAGGAAATCCCTTTACTTATATAGTATGAAGCCAGTTCTTTTCCTGCGACCACTCTGTCTATTATGAAGCATCGATCATCATTTGCTGCATTCATTCCTATGCAATGGACCTCACTGGGAAACGGAATAAAAAAGGCCATCCACTCTCTCACAGAAAAGCTAAGTGAGGAGGAGCCAGATGAGATTAACTTTGTTAACTACCATTCTTATGAGGAGTCACGTTGGGAGATCTAGACAGTTGATCAATGCCATGGCCAAACAAATCTAAAGCCAAGTCGGTGAGAAAGGGGCTCATCCACGTTAAAGTGGGAATCAATGGGAAGAAGACTACTCACTCATGATACTTGACCAAAGTGGGTTCCCTCACCTCATATTCACTATTTACCTACCTCACCACCAGCTGCAAATCTGTGTATAACAATAGTTTGGTTACGACAAGTTTTAAGGCAAGTTCTAGTCCCGCTAAGAGGGCTTCTTATTCTGGAGCATTGTTCGACACGGGGAAACCAAAAGAAAGTATATACTGCCATTCATTTCCTTGAGAGTTTATTAAGAGGATGCCAGCTCTCGATCCCTCTTTTCCTGAGGATCCATCTACATACATTGTCTACATACTTTCTAGGGCAGGTTCCACCATCTTAAGCTTGTGTACTAGGGTTGGGTCCGGAGGCTGCATTGGCTCATCCGATTTTGGTGGGGGCTCGATTGGATATTGGACTGGTGCAGTAATTTTATCAGTGAACGAGCACTCAGCTATGAAATCTGCCAAGACCTGGTCTTTAATAACCTTTCTTAGTCTGAATTCTATGCCAAATTTGCTAAGCTCAATACTCCATTTAACCATCCTGCCCGAGCTGTCGACTTTCTGCAAGATTTCTCTGAGCGGCTGCTCCATTAAAACAGTGATGAGATGGTCTTGGAAGTATTGCCTGAGTCTTCTTGCCGCAACTTCTAGGGCGAAGGCAATTTTTTCTAACCTGGTTGTAATTGATCTCTCCATTTTGTAGGGTTGTGCTGACATAATACACCGAGGTCTGAAGGCCATGCTCTTCCTTGACCAATACGGCCGCCACCGTCTCATCCGAGGCTGCCAAATAGATACATAAGGGGTCGCCTGCTAGCGGGCTGACTAGCAGTGGCAGGGAGTATAGATACTTCTTCAATTCCTCAAATGCTCATTGACAATCCTGATTCCACTGATACCTGGAGATGCCTCGGAGTACCTTGAAGAAGGGAAAGCATTTGTCGGCCAATTTGGAGATAAATCTATTCAAGGCGACCACTCTGCCCGTGAGTCTTTACATCTCCTTGGTGTTTCTCAAGGGGCCTATGCCCAGGATTGCCTGGACTTTCTCAGGGTTCACCTCGATACCTCTACTTGGTACCATGAATCCCAGGAACTTTCCTGCACCAACTGCAAAAGCGCATTTAGTGGGATTCAGTCTTAAGTCGTGCTACCTGAGGACCTAGGAGACCTCCGCTACGTACGACATATGCTGTTCTATGGAAGAACTCTTCACCAACATATCATCCAAATAAACTTCCATGTTTTGCCCAATCTGGTCCTTGAACAACTCGTTTACCAACCTCTGATAGGTCGCCCCCATATTTTTCAGTCCAGAAGGCATTACCTGATAGTAGTATAAACCTTCCACGATGATGAATGACGTCTTATCCTGGTCCTCAGGGTTCATCCTGATCTGATTATACCCTGAAAAGGCATCCATGAAGCTCATGTATTTGTGTCCTGCTAATGAGTCTACCAACCTATCCATGAAGGGCAAAAGGAAACTATATTTTGGGCAGGCCTTATTCATATCTGTGAAACCTACACACATACGCCATTGCCCGCTAGCTTTCTTTACCATCACCACATTGGCAAGCAGAAGAAGAGGAAGTTCTATGCTCAGGGGCGAACAAGTAATATAGTCTAAAGTAAAGAGTCGAACACACGAGAAATTATGACAAGATTTGATAAGAATTAAAATTAAAACAACCAAATCTTATCTAAACAAATAATTAAAGATGGTAATCAAACTTATTAAAAAAAACTAATAATAAAACCAAGTAAATTAAAAAGATGGATTAAATCAAATGAGAAAAGCCTAGGATTACAATTTCCCTCAACAGTTCGCTTGAACCTCTCTTACTCTCTTAACTTGATTAATGACCTTGAGTTGTTAACCTAGAGTTCTAATCTATTTATAAGGATCTTTCGATGGTCTTATAAAAATATCCCTCTTAACCAATTAACTATATTCCTATGATAATTGAATTGAAGAGAAACTCATTAAGCATAGGCTCAAACAATGGTTACACATGACACGTAAGTATATTTCTACCCTACACGCAGATCAATTCATCCTAATTAATGAATATGAAACATATGTCATTCAATCCATGTCTAACACTAAACTCCCTTTTCCAAGTTATATTTAGGTTACCAAATCAATCTAATTGGTGGCCAGTCAACTAGAAGCATTAAGAACAAGTTTGAACAAACAACCTAAAAACCATTAAATCAAGCTAGAGAGAGAAAATAAATTCAAACTACATGTTGAGTTCCATTGCAATCCTAGTAAAATAAGTTTAGTTCATGATAATTAAAGAAAACAGATATCCAAGGAGTTTGACCATCATCATCAATACAAGAAAAATAAAGAAGAGAATAGAGAAAACTAAGGGGTGTCAAGTCTTGAGTCCTCAATATTCACAAATCTTCTTATCTTCTTGAAAGCTTTTGGTGGCTACTCTCCTCTCAAGAGAATTAGGTTTTTAGAACTCAAATCCCCTTTATTTTAGGCTTAAAAAGTCATATTTATAGTGTCTTAGACCCTTGGAGTCAAAAACTTCGCGTGCAAGCAATCAGATAAGTTTAGGGTTTTTTTCACGTTGGTGCTGCAGTGCTGGCTTTCCAGCGCTAGGTCTCGAATGGGCTGGCGCTGCAGTGCCATGCTTCTGGCGTCGCGGCGCCAGCCTCTCGGTTTATTGCACTTTGCTTATGTTGTCTTCTCGCAGTTCCTTGGCTGATTTGGATGTGTAAATCTTGTCCGATTTTTACGTGTAAACTAAAATTGGACCAAGGTATGGAAGTCAGCTTCAAAAGTCATGAAGGAAGTTTTCTCAAATGAAGATTTTAAGGTCATGTTTTCCTTGAAACAAGCTCTGGAGCTCGAATATACCTGCACGTTGCTTTGGACCATTTTTTGTCTTTTCGCATGTCGAAGCTCCTTCTCACTTTGGACCTATAGAAACACATAAATACTAACTAAATAACTATTTTAAACATGAAATGGATAAATAAAATTAATCTAAAAAATCTAAAACTAATCAAATTCAAATAAAAGCATCAGGGACTTAGCCAATTTAAATACATAAAAGGTGGCGAAATAACTATATTTTCTAGAGTTATCACACCCCAAAACTTAATATTTTGCTAGTCCTCAAGCAAAACAAAACAAAACAAAACAAATAAATTGACTCTAACACAACATAAGATAAATGCACTCAAACACAATGATTCCCTTAATTATCCTCAAAAGTTATCTCAAAATTCAAACTCAAAGTAGAACACAAACATAATCCAAATTTATGATTCAATTCAATCATAATCTTCATGCTTGAATGGATTTTCAGTGTGTGTGTGTGTAAAATCTCTTAACAAATCCAAATAAATTTATGCTAATGCAAAATACGAAATACGAAATACGAAATACGAAATAGTACTAGATTCTCATAAGTTTGCTTTTATCTCTCTCTCCACTAATGTATACTAACACTTTGTCAAGGATCAAGTAGGTCTTTATTAAGCTTGTAATGTATGGCTAGTGTCAGGTATGATAAAGATATATTTCGGTTAAATTCACCCATGGACACTTTACATTTTTTTTCAAGACTTTTTTTTGAGAGCCATAATCTTTTCCTCAAATTACATTCTTCATTCTTTGAATACACTTCCTTTTTGCTTCACCAATTTATTCTCCTTTTCTTTTCTTCTGTTCTTCATTTTTGAAAAACCATAACCTTTTTTCTCTTTTTTTATTTTTATCATCACTATTTCACCCAAATTTGTCATGGCTCGTAATTGTTTCCTATTATATCATCACATGCCTATGTAGTGAAGGGAAATCATGGTTTTTCTTATTTGGCTAGGCTAAAAAGATGTGGCAATCAAAGAGAAAAGATATATCAATAGGCATAAAGAGGTAGACTAAGGATATTAATATAAAGGTAGGCTCAAAAGGCATAAATTATCCAAAGATGGCCTAAATCATCTACTCAACTTAGTGTTGTCTATGATTTCGCCTCGAGAGAGAATCAAAGAAATTCTAGGCTCTAGACATAATAGCAATTCACATCAATATAATCAGTCTTTAAATAAGCAATGCAAATCTAAACAAGAGATTAAGTGCTCAAATTGTTGAAAATCACATCCTAACATTAAACTAACAAAAGAATTTAACACAAATTCTTCTCATGCTTATGTTTTTCCCAAAAATCAAGATAAATCAATAACTAATTCTCATCATTGGATAAGGATTCCATCATAATAAGTGCAATATATCTCAAGCAAAACCATTTTTTTTTAGACTCCTAAAAAAATTAGACAATCACACAAACTAAAACAAATCTAAAGACACACCCCCAAACTTAAAACAAACATTCTCCTCAATGTTTAGAAATAAAAAGAGTAAGAACAAAAAACTCCCCTATCGATGAAAGCAACGCATGACAAACTCTAGTTTTCCTCTTAGACCTCATGATGCTTGTCCAAGTTGGGTGAGTGCCTACTACAAAAGAAAACAAAGTAACGAAATTAATAAAAATATCCTAAAAATTAAAATTAAAAAAGAAAATAAAAAGTTTAAAACTTGGTTGCCTCCCAAGAAACACTTGATTTATAGTTATCGGCTTGACTATCTCATGCCAATTAGCCCGCATCCTTCAAGTTGGCAATCTTCTTATCATGCCCCTCCTTCTCCATTGCTTTATGAGGCCTGGCATTCACATAATTGTGGCTTCCATGCATCTTAGAAGAGAATCCATTTATTTTCGATGAATTAGGTTTCTAATCCATTTATAAGGATCTCGATAAGAAAAATAAAGAAGAGAATAGAGAAAACTAAGGGGTGTCAAGTCTTGAGTCTTCAATATTCACAAATCTTCTTATCTTCTTGAAATCTTTTGGTGTTTACCGTCATTTGAAGAGAATTAGGTTTTTAGAACTCAATTCCCCCTTATTTTAGGCTTAAAAAGTCATATTTATAGTGTCTTAGACCCTTGGAGTCAGAAACTTCGCGTGCAAGCAATCAGGTAAGTGCAGGTTTTTATTCCTACGTTGGCACTGCATGGCTAGGTCTCAAATGGGCTGGCGGTGGCATCGTAGCGCCAGCCTCTCGGTTTGCTGCACTTCGCTTCTGTCATCTTCTCGCACTTCTTCGACTGATTTGGATAGGCAAATCTTGTCCTATTTTGACGAGTAAACTACCATTGGAAAGGTATGTAAGTCAGCTTAAAAAGTCATGAGGAAGTTTTCTCAAATGAAGAATTTAAGATATTTTTTTCCTTAAAACAAGCTCCGAAGGTCGACTTTGCCTACACGTTGCTTTGCACCAATTTTTTGTCTTTTCGCACCTCGAAGCTCCTTCTCACTTTGGTTCTATAAAAACACATAAAAACTAACTAAATAACTATTTTAAACATGAAATGGGTAAATAAAATTAATCTAAAAAATCTAAAACTAATCAAATCCAAATAAAAGCATCAAGGACTTAGCCGATTTAAATGCATAAAAGGTGGCAAATAACTATATTTCCTATAGTTATCAAAATTTCACTGTTAAATAGTAGACTACTACAACTATTTTAGTCTTTCTCATCAGAGCTCACCCCAAGATAGCATTGTACGTTGAGGGTTGGTCAATAACCAGGAAATCTGTCAGTATCGTAAGAACGTAGTCGCCATCTCCGATAGTAACTAGCAACGAGATAGAGCCTTTGACGTTGATTAGCTGATTGGCGTAGCCAAATATAGGATTTGTCAGCTTTAGATCTAAGTCCGGGAGGCCCATTTTCTTGAAGGCTTCCAACTGGAGGACCACAATTGCACTGCCACTATCGAACGAGGACCCTTTTAATCTTGAAATTCCTGATGGTGGCGGACTCAACTATCAGATCATTCCCATTGTCCTCAAGGATATTGATATCCTTAACTGTGAAATCTACCAACTAGTCTTCACTGTGCCTTATCTTCTTGTGGGCGAAGTCAACTGCCATTAGACTTCTAAGATGTGACTTTTTCTTGAAGCTACTGCTCGTCCACTCTTATGTTCCCCCTATCATCTTGTTGGTGACCCTTTGAATAGGCTTTTTTCTTTTTGTTTTACTATTTTTCTGATTTTCTCTCGATGTATGCCCCTACTGGATGCCCATTTTCTTGACAAACTGCTTGATCTGTCATTTCCTGATGGCGCTCTCAATGGCATCCTTAAATGATCAGCAGTCCTCTGTATTATGACTCTTATCATTGTGATACTGACACCTCTCCTTAGAATTTAGGCGAGCTGGGTTATCCCTCAATGGGTAGGGCGTGCCCAAAATACCTTTATGAGATACGACATTTAGAATGTACATCCTGGAGGCATTAAGAGGGGTGTATTCTTCGAATTTGGAATAAGGGGCCTTCTCTGTTCTTCGATCGTAGCCCTGGCCCTGGCGACCCTGTTCACTCTAGGGAACTTTGTCTTGTGACCTTGACCTTCTGCCATGCGAATCGAATCTAGACTGACTTCTGTTATCCTTTTTTCCTTGTCTATTTCTCTAGAATCTCTATTGGCTTTGGGAATAAGGGGCCTTCTCATAGAGGTTGTACAACTTTTCAGGTTTTGCATCTGTCAAGGCATATCGCAGGTGCTCATGGTGAACACTAGAAATGAATGCCTGTATGGCCCAGTCATCATGCAGATCCATGATCTCCATTGTCGCAAAGTTGAATTGTCGGATATACTCTCTCAGAGATTTACTTTTCCTCTATTTGACTACTAGTAGGCTGGCGGGGGTTTTGAAGGTTGCTTTGTAGGCGAGGAAGTGGGCGATAAACATTCTGCCCAATTTTTGGAAAGTTGTTAATGAAGTTTGCTGGAAATGAGTGATATTAAGTTTTGGCGTGCATTCGTAACATCATGGGGAACACTCGACATTTGATGTCGTTACTTGCTCCAAGAAAGTCCATATAATTCTTGAATTGAATAAGGTGGTCGACGGGGTCCTTGGTGCCGTCATAAGTCTCTTTCCGCAGTTTTACAGATGTGGGCATCTGCTCATGTCGAATCTACACGTTAAGGGGCTACTGTCATCACTCATCCATTCTATCTCTTCCCCTCTATCTTTCATCATTCCATGCACCTCTTTACTCAAAGCTTCCATTTGAGCCTGGACATTTGCGCTAGTCATCCCAACAGTATTTGTTTCAACTTTCCTATTTTATGGTCTCCCACTTTTCAAAATTAGATTTTGCCTCTTGGGGGATTCACCCTAATCGTTCCCTTGTGTTCTATTGTGCCCCACCTGATGACTTGCTCTTGAAGACGAGCTACTGCTTTCTTCTTGCTGGTCTTAGTATTGGTTTTTCTGTAGGTCATTGATTTGCTGAGTGGCTTGGAGTATAGTCCTTTGTTGCTCTGCCAATTGTGCCTGGAGTTTCTATACTTGGTTCATTACTGCTTGCTGTATTGGGTCTAAGTATGGTAAAGGAGGTGTAAAGGGGGAAATATTGGATGATCCTAGGTTTGGGTCAGCTGTTGTTGTTAGGTAGCCAAAGGCGGTGAATGTGAATTCTGATTGGGGGGTTGGTAATTCCTGGTTATCTTGTGGTAGGTCGACACTGGGTGTTAAGATGACGCTGGTACGCTCTCCAGCCTCGGCCTAGGGGCTCGCGGGATGTCTAGTGGAAGCCCTCGTGCCCAAGAGTGGACTGCGGCCTCGCTGAGTATTTGAGGCAGTTTCATGGACCAGGTCTGGGATTGTGGAAAGTATTAGGGAGTTGGCTGTTAATAGGTTTTGGTAATAATTGTGGGGGAGATAATGTTGGTAAAACCAGGGGCTAGGAAAGGGGTAGTTTTGATAATAACTCGATGTTGATAAGTGGGGGGATATTCCTGGGGAGGAGAATACATAATTCCCCATTGGTGAGGCAATTGGGGGCTAGTGCTAGGGGCACCAGTGCCTGAAGCTTCAGCAGGGTTGTTTTGCTGGGATGAAGGTGGTAGAGACATGACTCTCTTTCCCTCAGATAACACCAATTGTTTATGGTTGTTTTCGTGTTTGAACGATCCTAAGGGAAGAAGTGAGAAGAGAGGCAGAGCAACGAGGATTTGGTGTTCAAGTGTCTAAAGTTTTAGAGTTGAATTTAAGGGAGCTATTTGTACTTTTGCTGACGGGTTGTCGCGCGCCGCACGCCACGTGTCATGGCTTGGCTAAGGACAAGTGGTTGGAGGTCCCACATGGGTTCTAAAGTGATGGGCGACGATGTGATAGGAAAAATGGCTGTCGAAAAAGCCACGTGGCCTTTTAAAGTGATAGGTGGAAGGGCTCGCCCGGAAGTCAGGGTATGGTGAGCTCTAGCTGGTTCGAATCCTGAGAGATAGGGCTCGTCAGGCAGTTCGAGTTTGGCGAGCGCTTGTTGCTTTGAAACCTGATGAGCCTCTTCTTGGGCCTCCTTCTTTGGTCCGTTGGGTCCTAGGTTTGTTGGGCCTAAGGTCCATTAGGTTCAACATCAAGCATGCCATGTCATTCATTCTTTTGGCCATGTCATTTAGATTTTGCCATGTCAAGCATGCCAGGTCATTCATTCTTTTGGCCATGTCATGTAGATTTGGCCATGTCGAGCATGCCATGTCACTAATTATTTTACCATGTCATTAAGATTTTGCCATGTCAAGCATGCCATCTCATTAATTCTTTTGTCATATCATTCAGATTTTGCCACGTTAAGCATGCCATGTTGTTTTTTCTTTGTCATGTCATGTATGCCGTGCCATTAATTCTTTTGCCATGTCATAATAAAATGTTTACCATGCCATGATAAATATGCATGCTGTTTAATTTTTATCTTAGTAATACTTTGCAAATTTATGATTATTTCTTTATATTTTAAAATGCATGAAAAAAAATAATGATTTTTAATAAATAAGGCAATATCTCCAAGTTGATATAATTCATAGATCCTCCGGGTTACCGGGGAGTCTTCATCAATTACTATTAACGAATGAATACCCTTCTAAAAAGAGGATGATGTGGAGATTTTCAAAACAATAAAAATTCTATATTTTGCCGATTTGCCGGGGAAAATAGAAAATTTTTGCAATAACAAATTCCAAATCATCCTCGAATTAATATGACCATTTTTTAGGGAATTATTTTTAAATACCAAATCTAAAACGGACTTTCATCGAGACTCGAGATAACACATGACTAATAAGGTACCATTTTATAAGGGCGTTGTGGGGGTGCTAATCCTTCCCCACACGCAACCAACTCTCAGACCCGCCTTTGTTTTTTCTCTAGATTAAAGCGCAGACCTTGAAATTGGTTTTCTTAAAATGTTTTAATTAATTTTAAAATGTTTCATTAAAACCGGTTTTAATAGGTGACCAATCACACCTAGCCAAAAAAAGATTGGTGGCGACTCCATTTCTTTTTCGAGGTCGTTTTCAAACTCTCATTTTTTATTTCAAGAGGAATTAAGTCATTTTTTCCTTTCTTTCCCCAAATGTCAAGCTCTAACGGGTCGCGAGATCCCGGGTTGTGACAGCTTGGCGGCTCCACTGGGGACACTTAGAGAGTCAAGCCTAAAATTAGTCGTGTGTTATCAAAAATCTCGATTTTTGTTCTAATTGGTATTTAATTATAATTCCCATTTTTTATAAAATATATGTTCATCCTCATCCTCATGTACATGTACATGCATATTATTATTGTTCTCCGTTTATTTAAGTGTTGTATATTATCATTACTCTTTGATTGATTAATGTTTCACATTGTTTAATCTTGTTTTAATAAATTGTTGGGGTTTATAGGATAAGGGTTGTAGAATAGGTGGTGAAAGGTTTGCTTATTCCTCCTCACACAGTACACTTGCATTTGCATACCATGAGCCCTTATACCTGGGTTCTTCCCTTTTAGGTGGGAGTAAAGTACCTATGCTTCATGAGGTGATATCCTCTGCATAAGCAAGTGAAACATTTCTGGAGTATCAGACTACCAACGCTTCGTGAGGTGATAACCTCCGCATAAGCTTGGGAAATGTACTCTAACAAATTGAACCCGTTTTGATCAGGGTGCCTTACTAGCCTTCATCGATGATAGTAAGGAGCAATTTGGGGCCTTTATAACCAAATGCAACTTCATGTAGTGAACCTACGCGAAGCCATGCTAGATTTCTGTTAGATATCCCGAAGCTAGGAACACATGGAGAAACACTTCTGACCTCTTGCTATTTATTTTATGTCCTGAACCAACATCATGAACTGGACAATGATGAACCTACATTGTATCTCCTGTAATAAATTTGGTATTCCACCCCAAAGGCATCGTGATGCCTAAATAAGTAGACACTGTTGGGGCAAATATTCGTTGACCTTTTGAAATTGAAAATTAAAAATTTCAAACATTTTTGCATTTTTATTCATTTCATGCATGTGGAGTTTGAACATTTATGACTGTATTTTTGATCTCATTGTTTTCATAAATGGTGGTGATAATAATCTCATTCGATAGTTTCAGGAACATTCATTGGTTGAATAAGAATTGTAGATCGGTAATGTTGAATAAACATTTGGACATTGTACCATAATAGGATCTAATACCCCAAAATTCTTTTGAACAATAATATGTTGATTTTCGTGGAGAAAACATGTTTAAAAAAATCGTGGATTAAATTCTGGTGCAAATTGTACATAATAAAAATTGATCCCACCATTTTAGTTTTGTATAATTTCTCTACATGTGGCTATGCATTGATTTGTTTATTCTTTACGTGCATCATGTGTTGGCGTATGCCTTAGAGCCAATCAAATTGAGCTTAGGATACACAGTCAATAAAGCATACCCTTCACTATGAAGATAGTGATACAAGGTTTTCCTTCATGTTAGTACAATAATAAGGAGTTATTAAGTACTAATCGGATGAAGCCCATGGAACATAATGGTCTTGCAAAGGAATTATAAAGAGTTATAATTATGATATCCTTATGCATCATGCATATGGAGTATGAAAATTTGTGACTGTATTTTTGATCTTATTCTTTTCATAAATGGATGGAGATAATAATCTCACTCGATAGTTTCAGGAACATTCATTGGTTGAATAAGAATTGTCGACTGATAGTGTTGAATAAACATTTGGACATTGTACCATAATAGGATCCATTACCCCAAAATTCTTTTGAACAATAATATGTTGATTTTAGTGGAGAAAACATGTTTAAAAAAATCGTGGATTAAATTTTGGGGCAAATCGTGCATAATAAAAATTGATCCCACCATTTCAGTTTTGTCTAATTTCTCTACATGTGCCCATGCATTGATTTGTTTATTCTTTACATGCATCATGTGTTGGTGTTTGCCTTTGAGCCAATCAAATTGAGCTTGGGATACACAGTCAATAAAGCATACCCTTCACTATGAAGATAGTGATACAAGGTTTTCCTTCATGTTAGTACAATAATAAGGAGTTATTAAGTACTAATCGGATGAAGCCCATGGAACATAATGGCCTTGCAAAGGAATTACAAAGAGTTATAATTATGAGATCCTTATGCATCAAAGCCTTGTTCCTCAAACTGTCCCTGGTCACCGTATTGCCAAGACGGGGCATTGGTTATGCTTAACGACTAGTATATGTTAAGCCTTCTTAGTTATGAAGTAAGCAATCGATCTCATACATGTTGAAGTATGGGATACTTGGGATAACATATAGGTGCTTGTCTACTGAACAAGTTCACTGAACATGGCCCGCCAAGAGAACTTCATTTGGTAATATCACTCTAGTGTCTATGATAATGTTCTCTTAGTACCAGTTGTATAAATTAGTCCTCAGACTTGTGATACCGGGTCATCTTGTATGGAGAGTGTCATACTTAGATTTCATCACGAATGGGTCCCAAATGCGAGGATGCTTATGGTAAGGTGCTATTGGGTATGACATGAACCATACGAAGATGAATGAGTGATCCAGAGAGGATTCACCACTCCCTGTGATATTGGAGAAAAATCTCATTTGTTCTTAACTACGATTAACTTGATTAAGTCTTTGGCCTAAGCATGATGGATTTAGGAGAAAGTTGTTTCTCTAAATTCATAAGGCTAATCATAAGTTGCGAAGTACTAATATGGATTGATCATGAGTAGACACTCAACCTTGCTCATGCACTATCCAAGATATGTGGTGAAAGGATCGTATTACACCGACAGGCTGGTTGCTGAAAGGTTCTAAAAGGTCACGCTGACTTCACAATATTTGGATGGTCATGAAGGGTTGCTAAATCCTTCTCTTGATCTATGGAAACAAGTTAATGAGATTAACTTATGTTCATTACCAACATATTGGGAACCTAGAGGGTCACACACATAAGAATACATATGTATGGATTAAACATGGTATTATGTTAAGGTAAAACTTAATGGAATAAAATATCTATATTGAGGACTTACTTGAAGAAGTTCAATTAAGATAAATTAAGACATAATTGAGATTTGAGAAATCCAAGGACAATGTCTTAATGAGATAAGAGGAATCAAGAAGTCTTATCTAGTATAGTCGACTTTGACATAGAGATGTACAAGGTGAATTTCAAATGACTATGCTATATTGGAAAAATGTCTGTAGACACCTAATTTTGTCCGGACCACTAAATCAGGTTTGTTTTCTTTCTAAATTGATGTTTCAGAAAGCAAAAAGACTTTTCTCATCCTGTAGGTGGTACTCCGAGACTTAGTCTAAGAAGTCAAGCATAAAACGTCAAACTTGAAAAGGTCAACACCGAAAAAGTCAGCTACTAAAAAATTCAACCCACTTTCAGAATCAAGATTTGAAGTTTAATTGAAAAATGGTGAAAGAATGTTGATAATCCGAGGTTTACATTGAAAGATATAGAGTTCGGAAGTTGGGTTACGGAGATTCAGTAGAAAGAAAACCCTATTTTAGAAATTTTGGAGAAAAGTGCTTAAACAATCAAATTTTTCAAAATTGAAGGTTCCAAATGAAAGATAAGCACTGACTACAGGTAATAGAGAAGCTACTTGGAAAAAAAAAAGTGAATGAAAAGTCAATTCAGAAGAAAACCGATAATTAGGGTTTTTAGTGGATTTTGGTGAAATTAGGGAAAATTGCAAAAATGGCCCGATTTGGTATAACTAAAGCCCCTAATTGATGAGGAGTGAGTAAAAAAGGATAGCCCAAGGCTCAGTTTGAAGAAATTCTGAGAAAAGAGTCGATTGGAGGAAAAACGAAAAAATGAGGAAATTCCCGATAGTGAAAAAAAGGAAAAATCAAATCGGAAGGGAAGGGAACTTGATCGTAAAAGTTGGGAGTTTTTTGACAAACTACAATTCAATATATTACAAAGGCCCAGGAAAAGAAAATCTGAAAAATGAACTTGTTTTGAGCAAAACCGGGCTTCGGAGGCAAAAGGGAAAAATTGGAAATTTTGGAAAAAATAGTAAATGAAGTCCAAAAATTCTAAAAATTTGCAGATCTTATTCATAAATAATTTTCAAGAGATTGGTGAAATAAAATCTGGATTCGGAGTTCATTTACAAAATGGCCAAATCTCGAGCCCACTATGTAGAAATTCAAAAGGATAAATCCTGAAAAAATAGCAAACGAGTTACAAAAATTTTGAAAATTTGCAGATCTTATTCTTAAATTATTTGGAAGAGATTGGGGAAAGAAAATATGGATTCAGAGTTCGTTTTCAAAATGGCCAAATCCCGGGCCCACTATGCAAAAATTCAAGCAGATAAATCCCAAAAAAATAGCAAATGAGCTCCAAAAATTCTAAAAATTAGCAGATCTCATTTTTAAAATTATTTGAAAGAGATTGGTGAAGAAAAATCTAAATTTGGAGCTCATTTACAAAATGGTAAAAGTTCGGGTGCACAAAAGGGCAATTTTGGAAGAAAAAATCTAAAAAAAATAGCAAATAGGCTCAAAATTTTTTGAAAACTTCTAGAATTCAATTTTTTATCACTTAGGAAGTATTTAAAAAGTAAAACTTGAATTTGGAGTCCGTTTGCTACTTATATAGGTTGGTGGTGAAAAAAGTCATTTTACCGAAGAAATCAAAAAAGGCCTTTTCTTGATGTTTAAAAATTAAAGCATGGGCTGGAAAAGGAAGAGTCAGCCGGCCAAGGCCCAATGGTGGGCAGATATTTTCTGATTTTTTAATCAAAGGGCCAAAAGTGAAGAGAAAGGTAGTTATTTTTATGATCAAGCCTTTGAATTTGCAACAAATGAACCAATGGTTGGAGAGGAGTGATGTCATATTTATAATCCTATTTATGACATCATAATTCAGGGGCTGATTATTCTAATCTAATGGTGGGATTTTTACATAGAAGGCATATTGAGTGATAGCCATTGGATGAAATAAAAAATAACCACCTAGATTCTAGATGGAAGGGCCAACCTGCCAAGGCTATAGAGGAGTGGTCTCTTCTTCATTTTTCATTCACTCATGTTTTGGCTGATTTTCTCTCTATTTTGAAAGGCAAAAAAGAAAAGTTTAGAAAGGTAAGGAAAGTAAGAAGAGGGAAGGCTTGCAATATAGCTTTGAGAGGTTGCTACAAGCACCATACTCTTGCATTTTCCTTGCTTTTCCATTCTTGGTTTTGCTGTTTTCATTGATATTTTGGTGAGTTTTCTTTTATTTTGATTTTAAAATAAGTTCTTTTAAATTTCTTCTTCAAGTCTCCTTTGATTCTTTCTTTAAAAAGCTTTGAAAAAATATGTTTTTCTCTTGTTTTAAAGGTGGCCGAATGGCCTTTTTTTTTAGAAATGGTTGATGTTTTGTTGTTCTTTCATGTGATTAATGGTGTTAAACATGTTTTTGATGTCTTCTATCTTTTTCAAATAGCAAAAATATGAAGTTTGTTTTTATTTTGTTGCTTACTTACCTCCATTGTTGAGTTTACTATCTTGTTATCATGTTTATTTCCCGGTCTTGCATTTTTGATTTTCTGTTTTCAAAGTGTTTAAGTTTGCTCATGATTTCCATTTTGCTAATCCATGTGTTTGTGAAAAATGCCTATTTGTTTTCATGCCTTTACTTTATGTTAGCATGATTTAACATTATTTTTTTTAGGCTTTGCATGTTAGTATGTTAAGTGTTTGTGAAAATACCATGTCATTCTTGAAGTTTAGGACCATTCGGCTACCCCTTTTTCTATGCTTTGTGTGTGCATTTTTATTATGCTAGTTGATAGGTTTGCATTTCCATGATATGTTGTTGTGTATTTTGTTTAAGCATGCTATATGTTTATGTTACTGCCATGCATTTCTTAGCTTTAGGTTGTGCTTGTATTACCATGCATTTCATGCATTTTAGACCTAGGTTGCATTAAAGCCATGCAAGTTCATGTTAGGTCTAGGTCATTTTCTTGATGCCATGCATTTTCCATGTCATTTAGGTTTTAAATCATGCATTTCATATATTATATTTGCTGTATTCTCATGCATTTCATGTCATGCCACATGATTTATGACTTAGACCAATCAATGATTCAAAGTCATGCGCACTAGAGCATACTTGCAGAAAATTAAAGAGTTGTCAAATTGATTATTCACCTTTGTGATTTTTTTTACTTAACCAGTTTTTGTCTAACTTTTTAAAAGTGTTATCTACTGTTTGTGGGTCTTTAGTAGAGTCTCCAACATTTTTACTTTGATTTTTAAACGATTATCAAAGGCAAAAAAAAATGTGTTTTGGCAAAACAGTTTTTTCATCCAATACTTGTACTTTCTCGATTTTTCTGAGCAGTAATATTTAATCAAAAAATTAAGATAATTGTTTTCTGTGTATTTTTACAAGTTTTGAGTCTCCAGTATTTGTTTTAGATTTTTTTGAATTTTTAAAAATAGGTTAAAAAATCATGCTTTAAAACTGGACAGTAGGGGCAGATTTGAATTTGAGGAAAATCATTTTGCTATTTTGGTTAAGTTACTTAGAAGAGGCTGATTAGAAAATTTAGCTTCTACTTTGAGGTGGTTTCTAGGCCATTTTGAACTTAATAAATGATTTTTATATAGGATCAAGAGTGGTCAAGTCCTGGATTTTAACTTAAGAAATTAGAGCCATTTTTAAAAGGGTTTGGCTAGGGTTTTAATCTTCATTCAAGCTTCTCAAAATTGTTTTCAAACAATCACAAAGTATTTTGGTTCTAGAATATTTAATTTGATATATTTTTCTAAGGTAGCCAGATATCTTTTAGATGTACGGATTTCCTTAATTAAAGGAAAAAATACATTCTCATGCATTGTATTTTCCATATTCATGCATACTATATAATATGTGATTTTTGTTATGATAATTTCTATGTTTTTGTTATTATTTTTTATTTATATTTTTGGTGTTATGTTGTTTGTTATATGGTTTTGTATATTTCATGATATCCTATGCTTTTTATTTATTTATTTATTTATTTTTGTCATATTATTTAGCATATACTATGTTCATGCATTATTATTTTTATATTTATTTTCATGCATATTACATGATAGCATTATTTTATGTTTCATGTCATTTTATGTCACTTAAATTATATTTCATGTCATCTAGATTATATTATTTAGAATATGCCATGTCATTTAAAATATGCCATATCATTTAAATTTTCCATGTCATTTAAATCACATCATTTCATTTAGAATATCATGTTATTTAAGTTATTTTATTTCATTTAGAACATATCATGTCACTTAGGTTATATTCATTTCACTTAGAATATATTATGACACTTAGGTTATATCATTTAATTAGATTATTTCATGTCATATTTATTATGTAACACGTTTTCATATTCATATTTTTTAAAATATGTTTTAAAATAAGACAATGATTTTCAATAAAATAAAGATATTCCCGAGTTAAAATAATTCATGAGTTCTCTGCCAGGTTTGTTGGGGAGGATATCATCAATTATCATTAATAACGGAATATCTTCTTTAAAACGAAAATGAGTCGGAAAATTTTCAAATAAATAAAAATTTCTATATTTTTCCATATTTGTTGGGAAATATAAGAATATTTTGAATTAATAAATTCCGGATTATTTTCAAATTAAAATGGAATTATTTTTCTTTAAATTGGGAATTAACTTGAAATACTAAATTTAAAACCGACTTTTTTACCGAGACTTGAGATAACATACGCTTAATAAGGTACCATTTTATACGGGCGTTGTGGGGGTACAAATCCTTCCCCACACGTAACTGAGTCTCGAACCCGCTTCTTTGATTTCTCTGGTTTAAAAGGCGGACTTGAAATTGGTTTTAAAATTGTTTTAATTAATTATAAAATATTTTACAAAATCGGTTTTAATAGGTGGCCGATCACACTTAGCTAAAAAAGATTGGTGGCGACTCCATGTCTTTTTCAAGGTCATTTTCAAAACCTTCATTTTTCAAGAGGAATTAAGTCGACTTTTCCTCGATTTGTTTTTAACGTCATGCTTAACAAATATAAGGTCTTGCGATGAGACTTGTTATTTTTTAGGTTGTGACAGCTTGGCGACTCCGTTGGGGAAATTTAGAGAGTCAGGCCTAGAATTAGTCTTGTGTTATCAATGTCTCAGTTTTGTTGGTTTAATTGGTATTTAATTTTAATTCCCACATTTTTTTAAATAAGGAGCATTTTGAAAATAATAAAATGTTTTAAATATGTTCATATTCATTCACATGCATTTTATTATTGTTTTCTAGTTATTTAATGATTATATATTATAATTGCTTGTTGATTAATGCGTTACACTATTCTTGAATGTTCTTTTTGCTAGAGCATTTAGAATAAGGTTTGTAGAATAGGTGGTGAAAGGTTTGTTTTTTCCTCCTCACACACATTGCACTTGCATTTGCATATCATGAGCCCTATACCCGGGTTCCATCCCTTTAAGTGGAAGTAAAGTAGCTACACTCTCGTGATTAACAATCCGCATGGGTTAGCAAAACACTTTCGGAGTACTAAATTACCTAAGCCTTCGTGATTAACAATCCGCTTGGGCTAGGGAAATATACTCTAACGAATTGAACCCGCTTTTATCGGGGTGCCTTACTAGCCTTCACCGACGACAGTGAGGAGCAATTCGGGGCCTTTAGAACTGATTCACCCTCATATAGTGAACCTAGGCGAAGCCATGCCGGATTTTCGTTAGATACACCGAAGATAGGAACACAAGGAGGGACAATTCTAAACCTTTTGTTACCTATTTCACACTCTGAATAAGGGTTGTAGATCGGGCAACGATGAACGTACATCGCCCGTAATAAATGTGATAATCCGCCCCAAAGGCTTTGTGATGCCTAAATGGGTGGATACTATTGGGGCAAATTTTTATCAACTTTTTGAAATTGAAAATGTAAAATTTTTTAAAACATTTTGCATTTTGCACATTTCATACATATATGAAAAGAGCATGTACATTCATGGTTGTATTTTAGATCTCATTCTTTGCAATAAATAGTTGGTAATAATAATCTCATTTGTTTGATTTCATAAACATTCATTGGTTGAATAAGAATTATAGACCGGTAGTGTGGAATGAACATTTGGACATTGTACCATAGTAGGATCCACTACCTCGAAATTCTTTTGAAAAAATAACATGTTCTTTTTTTTTGGAGGAAACATGTTTCAAAAAAATCATAGATTAAATTTGGACACAAATCTTGCATAATGAGATTTTTGAATAATCAATATTTAGGTTCCACCAATTTCGTATAATTATTGGTCATTCTTTTTTTTTTTTGATAATTGGGTAAGGGGAGGGGTTGCTTGGGTTTGAACCTAAGACTTCATGCCCCTAGACTCTTTGACCATTTGGCCAAGAGCTGGTTGGCCAAGAGCATACATAGTCATTCTTTGCATATACCTTTGTGTTAATTAATTTTTCTTTACATGTATCATTTTGACATCATATTACAGTCCTAACATGCATGGTTACTCATTGTAGAATACATTTGTGATGTACATGGTCATTCTTTGTATCTACCTTTGTGTTAATTCATTTATTCTTTGCATGTATCATTTTGACATCATATTACAGTCATAGCATGCATGGTCATTCATTGTAGAATACGTTTATAACATGCATGGTCATTATTTGTATATATCTGTGCATCAATTTATTCATTTTTTACATGCATCATGTTTGGCATTAGATTGCATCCATGGCATACATAGTCATCATAATTTCTCTGTATATGCTCATGCATTAATCATCAGTATATCATGCATATAGAAATAGAGCATGTACATTCATAATTGTATTCTTAATCTCATGAAATTTTTCATTTGCATGAAAAGGGTTCGAGATATGAGGAAAGAATCGGAGGAACGATTGGGTGCTTTGGAACAAAATCAAGAGGAATTTTGACATGAGATCCCGGAGGTGAAAGAACAGCTTGCCAAATTGATGAAAATGTTTGAGGATATGGGTAAGGGTAAGAGGAAACTTTCTCAGGACTCTTCATCGTCTTCAGATCAACCAAAACCATCTGGTCCAGAACATATAATTCTTACTATATCCTGCACTTGTCAATGCCACAAAGGTTGCAACCCTGACGAAGTTGTGGACAAAATTGTGAAAATGATTAAACCCGAGAGCCTGGTACCAAGGATAGAAATCTTAGATCCCAAACAACCCCTACAATTGGTCCTAGGTCCAAACCAGTGTCCTCACCCTACTATGGCCCAGTTGTCCACTAGGATGATCACTACGGGACCCCTAAATCCACCCCATCACCACCAACTATGAGTTCGTTCTATTTCCCTCATCAATCACCTTATCAAGCATCTGAGATAGGAACCTCGAACTATGTACAACCTCCAAGGGTCCCGTGTCCAAATCCATACCCTTACCATGCTGTTCCCCACCTCTCCATGTAAACACTTCGGTTCGAACCTTAGTGCCACCACCAAGTGCCCCAACTCCTAGGCCATGTCTGACTAAGAAACAACCCAAAAACAAGACTCAAGAGCAATACGATCCCATTCCAATCAGCTACCAGGAGCTTCTCCCTATACTGATCCAAAATCACATGGTTGCCTGTATCCCGCTAAAACCCCTGTTACCACCATATCCAAAGTGGTATAATCCAAATGCAAGATGTGATTATCACTGCGGAATTGCTGGTCATAGCATAGAAGACTGTATAGCCTTCAAAAAAAAAGTGCAATCTCTTATAGAGATCAAGTGGATTGATCCAACGACACTGATTGATAGAGGGCTGGGAAAGCGTAATTAGGATTGAGAGATTTACAACAATGATCTAGAAAGATTTTAGTCTGATATGATGTAATAGGATTTGACTTTTTCAGTAGCCGGCTCTTATAGCCTTAAGATGCTAGGAAGAATAAAGTGCTTGTAAAGACAGTTTTAACCACTGTTCAAATTTTGTAAAACATGGTTTATACCATTATGAATGTTGATTTAGGAATGAATTGTTTGTGCTTCAAGTTTATGAGATGATGATTAAGTTCCTCCGATTCTTATTTCCTCCATGGTATCTTCCCCTTTGCATTTTGCATCCGATCAATTATTTGTCATACCATAATACCATACATGTATCTTGGTAGCATCAGATGATATTCATGACAAAATATAGTATGCAATAATTTGCTTATTACATACATCATGTTAGGATTAGGTCGTGTTAATGATACACAGGGTCAACATGATTTTCTTTGTATATACTCTGTGTCAATCATTCATTGTTTGCATGAATCATATTTGACATCGTGTTGCATTCATAGTGTATATGATCATTCATTGGGAAATACACTGAAATATACATGGTCATTCATTGCATATATCCATGCGTTTATTTGTTTATTCTTTGCTTGCAGCATGTTGGCATCGCGATTGCATCTATTACATATATGGTCAGCATGTTTCCACTATACATGTCCATACATCATATTATTTAGGCTTCACGTGCATCAAATTGCATTCATGGCTCCTTCATCATGACAAGCATTTGGGGGGATAAGATAGAAGTTGGTTTGGATTTAAGAGTCTTTGAAAGAATTTCTATTTCAAATCAGAGGTATAAGTTGAACTGAGTACCTTTTCAATATAGGCTAGAGCTATGGAGAATGAACAAACTGCTCGAATGGAAAGAATGGAAAGAGTACATGAAGAATTGCTAGAAAAAATTGGCAAAATCTAAAGCATAATCTAAGGATCAGATGACTAAATTGATGGAGCTAATGTCCGTCGTAATCAAGAGAAAAGGATACACTCAAAACTTGGCCACCAAAGAAGGGTTAGAGGCACAAAAGGGTCAGAATGAGGTCTTAATGATGGATGCCCAGAACACAGTTAATCCTATCAACGTCATAAACTTAGACAACCCAGCTGAACAGGCAAAGTTTAAAATGGTTGCAGTAAATGAGGATGAGTTGGCCTATTTCCAAGAGAAATATCAATTGTTAGATGAAAGGCTCTGGGCAGTAGAAAATACAGACGTATTTGGGAGTGTGGATATGAAAGAAGGATGCTTGGTCCTCGATTTAGTCATTTCTCCCAAATTCAAGGTCCCTGACTTTGTGAAATATGACGGGACAACTGATCCGTCAGCCCACATCATTATGTTCTGCCAGAAGATGATGAGTCATATAGATAATGATAAGCTTCTGATCCACTACTTTTAGGATAACCTCAACGAGTCCGCAATTAGGTGGTATAGTCAGTTGAGCAAGGATCAGATTCGCTCTTGGAATGATTTGGCTAGGGTTTTCCTAAACCAGTACAAGCATATGACTGACATGACACCTGATCATCTCACTTTGCAAAATATGGAGAAAAGGGCTACTGAGAGCTTCAATGAGTATGCTCAGAGGTGGAGGAACATGTCCACCCAAGTACAACCACCTTTATAACAACAACAAAAAAAACACCGTCCTTTTTGTGATTACACTACGGGCCCCGTACTATGATAAACTCGTCGGCAATGCCTCGAAGAATTTTGCGGATATGGTAATCTCAGGGGAGATGATTGAGAATGCTATCAATAATGGGAAACTTGAAGGAGAAGGAACATCCAATGCCGAAAGAAATAGGGCACCTAGAAAGAAAGAGGAAGATGTCCAAGCTATGAGAGATTTCGTCCCATATTCTCAATTTCCCTCATACCAATCATGTTATCCTACTGAGGTATCTCCAAGCTTTTTTCCTTACCTACCAACCCAAGCACCTAATCCTATACCAGTCCTTGCTACAAGGCCTGCTTCCAGAAAATGACCATAGGATAAGCAAGAAAGAATTCCAATCTCTATCCCTGCGACCATTACTAATAAAAAATCAGTACCTTACCCCGGTACCTTTGAAAATAGGTCTGAATCCATCAGCAAGGAGTTATGACCCTGATAGCAAGTGTGATTATCACCTGGGGGTAGTTGGGCATTGAACTAAAAAATGCAAACAATTGTGGGAAAGAATTGAAAGTCTTATCCGCGATGGTATTTTGACACCGGAGCTTATCAATTTGTGGATGGCCGCTTTGCCGTAAATTAGTTTCTTTCAAGGTTTTAGGAGGAGAATTATTACCTTTGAAGGATGTCAATAGGAGCATTTTGTTGCATGTAGTTTCAGACCTTATGATGAAAACACTTGTCTCATGTCGAAATTCATATGAATTAAATGAATTTTAAATGCTTTGTGTTTGTTGTGTTTTAACAATAATTTTAATTTGCAAAAATAAGCATTAAGGAAGTTTTAATATGGATAGTCTCGAGAATATTGATGATCATTGTTAGAAATGACCCAATACCCTCTCCCCTCTCTTTTGGACTTTCCTATGCCTAAATCCTTTGAATCAAGACTACTTGAAATACCTAATGCTTCAAACAATATGAATGATTAAACTTCATAAACCATTGTCATTGCAGAATAAGCAAAGATATAAAACCTGGTCTAGGCTATGAACAAAGGAATGAACTTTTTAAAAATTTTTCAAACTCCTTGAAATTCAAACAAATGAGACATTCTTTCAAGAATCTAGATTTTGGTAATTCGATGTGTGTCAAGGTTGTGCTAAAACCATTCACATCATTTTCCAATGACCACGAAACACCTATTGCCCAAACATCACATCATGATTGACACCTCGGGGCACCATTACTAAATTAGATTATCCTATTTTGGGTCATATTCTTTCTCGTCTCTTCAAAATAAAACCCAAGACTGAAACTCAACTTTTTTTAGTGTAAACCTAGACTTGCGATGTTCCTCGTAATGATACAAATTCCAAAGTTGATCAAATTGGGGCATCATATGTAGAAATGATGAATACATGGTGAATAAGGATGGTTAATGCATGAATCATTGGGGGCATATAGAAAAAAAAAAACAAAAAGAAGAAAGAAAAAATAAAAATTGTGATATCATGCATATGAGAATATGGATGATTCCAAAGTGCAAAATAAAACTTTGATTATCTATTCCCCTGGGGATTGATTTTCAATGAGAATATTCGTGCTTGATATGATGAATGGCCATCTTTCATATCCCTTTCGCAAAAAAAGAAGTTATCCATAGTCATCCCTTTTAAGCCAAAAGAATTCTTTCTTCTTTGAACCCTGATGAAGGATCACTGAGAAATGAGTCCTAACTCAAAGACAGAAACAAAGAAAATCGAGCTCCTAAATGAATACGGGCTCACTCTGTCAGAAGGAAAAGGAAAAGATGGCGAAATAGAAGCCAAGACAAAAGAAAAACACACAAAAAAAAGTGTGTGAAAAAGTATTGCAAATGAAAAGCCAAAAGCAAAGAAGAAAAAGAGCAAAAGTAAAAAGGAAAGAAAAAAAAGAAAAGTCCACAATGGACAAATGCTTCAAAGGGAATCTTCATCAAAAAATTATCCTTGATTTGATTACCTCAAACACATATTTTGGGCGCCCATTTATCCTTTCTTTCTGAACCTCGAGCCATGGCCTACATTACGTGCGTTAAAAGTCCATTTTGGTCAATCAGGAATATTTCATTTGAAGGGTTTTTCCTCAGATTTTATCCCATCTCATCAAATTATCATTTCACTATGGAATAATTTAGAATTCTCAAGTGTGTGGTAGAACAACAAAAAAAGAGAGAGAAAAAATGGAATGAATGTCACTCTAGGGCGAAAACCCAAAAATGGGCGGTCTAGAGTAAAGTGGAAATTTTTTGATGCCATCTAGGTTAGTGCCGAGGCCACAAAAGAAGAGATCATCTTGAAGAAATCGAGGAACATCTAGGAATTCATGAACCTTCTAAATTATTAGCTCTCATTCGAAGGATTGATTTCAAAAACTGAGAATTTTTCCCTCCAAGATTAAACTTTCCAGTTTAAACATACCAGCCAATCTTGACGCTTATCAAAATGCCCTGATATGAAAACTAAAAGAATGGTGAATTTGTTTGACTCCCAATGAATTTATGATTTATAAAACCTGTTCCATTTGTGAGCCTAGAAGGGACATACATTTTGTTGTGAAGTTTTCTTTGATCAACCAAAATCTTGTTATACCAAAGATTGTCAATTCAAATTGAAAAACCCAGATTGACACTTAGAGAAATTTTTAACAGTGATCATTAGTCTTCAAAAGATTTGTACATCACACGTTGTGCGGTTAATATTTTTTTTTTCAGAAGTTTTCAAAATGAGAGAACAAATAAAGATATTTTGAAATACCCATTTTTTATGTTGACATGAGATAAGGGTTTTTCTAACCCAAAGGTGTGGAACTACTAGGGAAATCTTGATTTCCAAATATGAGAAGAAAAAATAGAACTCCGCAAGCAGACTTCTGTCAAAAAGAGTTCGAAAACTGTTGGGGCAAAGAGAATAGCCAAAGATTGAAAAATGAATTGAAGATATACTCTGATTTGAAAAGGAGAAATGAATTGGAAAGGCTAATCCAAAGTCTAGAAAAATGATCAGGGGCATTTGCATTTTTTCATGAAGCGTTTGCATCATTATCGATCTTTGCATTTGCATCATGTAGAAGCATTCTACACGTTGTCAAATTGTTGCATTTGCATGATTTAGAAGCATTTGCATAATGCCAATCTTTGCATTTGTATCATTCCATGAAATAGTTGCATTAACACCAATTTTCGCATTTGCATCATATAGAAGCATTTGCACATTGTTGACTTTTGCATCCTTCTGAGAAGTAATTGCTTTATTTTAGGATCATTTGCATTTCTATTATTTAGAAGCATCTGCACCTTATTCAACATTTGTATGCATATACACCACGAAGTATTTGCATTTTATCCAACATCTGGATCAAGAAACATTTGCATCAATTCAAAACATTTACATTTGCAATATGAAGTATGTGCATCCTGTTAATCATTTGTACCAGCATCAAAAAGCATTCTCATCTTCTCAAAATCTTCAGGTTAATTTTCAACAATTCTTCAAAGATCATTTTTAAGACCTTCGGGCACCGTTTTTTAAAGACCTCCGGGCATCAATTTTCCAAATCATAGATCAGACCTCCGGGCACCATTCTTAAGACCTCTGGGCATAGTTTTTCTTTTCAAATCATGGATAAGACCTCCGAGCACCATTCTTAAGACCTTCAGGCATAGTTTTTCTTCTTAAATCATGGATAAGACCTCCGGGCACCATTATTAAGACCTTCGGGCATCATTTTTAATGTCGCATACAGCGCATTTTTCCAAATCATTCTTAAGACCTTCGGGCATCATTTTTAAAGTCGTATACAGCGCATTTTTTCCAAATCACGAGTAAGGCCTTCGGGCACCATTCTTAAAACCTTCGGGCATCATTTTTAAAGTCACATACAACGCATTTTTTCCAAATCATGGGTAAGGCCTCCGGGCACCATTCTTAAGACCTTCGGGCATCATTTTTAAAGTCACATACAGCGCATTTTTTCCAAATCATGCGTAAGGCCTCCGAGCACCATTCTTAAGACCTCCGGGCATCATTTTTAAAGTCGCATATAGCGCATTTTTTCCAAATCACGGGTAAGGCCTCCGGGCACAATTCTTAAGACATCTGGGCATCATTTTTAAAGTCGCATACAACATATTTTTTCAAATCATGGGTAGTGTCTCCGGACACCATTCTTAAGACCTCCGGGCATCATTTTTAAAGTCGCATACAGCTTATTTTTCCAAAACACGGGTAAGGCCTCTGGACACCATTCTTAAGACCTCCGGGCATCATTTTTAAAGGCACATACATCACATTTTTCCAAATCACGGGTAAGGCTTTTGGGCACAATTCTTAAGACCTTCGGGCATCATTTTTGAAGTCGCATACAACACATTTTTCCAAATTACGGATAAGGCCTCCAGGCACCATTTTAAGACCTTCAAGCACTATTTTTAAGACTTTCGGGCACAATTTTCACTTTGAAAATTGAATCCGTTTCCTTAAGACGGGTCGAGCCTTGATTAGTCAGGGAACTCAATTTAAGGATAAAATCTTCAATTTACAGCTTTTTTTAAAATAAAAAAAATGATGATGAAAAATGGAAATGAATGAAAACCCCTTTCTTTTTCTCTTCACAGGTGATTTCACCAACCGGACAAAATTAGTGTTTATTTATCTTTGTCTGATTCTTGATTCTCAGCAATAGCCAAAGAGGGGCAACAGTAGACACCTAATTTTGTCCGGACCACTAAATCAGGTATGTTTTCTTCCTAAATTGATGTTTCAGAATGCAAAAAGACTTTTCTCTTCCTGCAAGTGGTACTCCGAGACTTAGTCTAAGAAGTCAAACATAAAAAATCAACCCCAAAAAAGTCAACTATTGAAAAAGTCAATCTACTTCCAAAATTAAGATTTGAAGTTTAATTGAAAAATGGTGAAAGAATTTTGATAATCCGAGGTCTACATTGAAAGATATGGAGTTCGAAAATTGGGTTACGGAGATTCAGTAGAAAGGAAACCATGGTTCAAAAAATTTAGGGAAAAGTGCTTAAACGATCAAATTGGTCGAAATTTAATGTTCCAAATGAAAGATAAGCACTGACTACGGGTAAAGGAGAAGCTACTTGGAAGAAAAACTGAAGGAAAAGTCAATTCGGAAGAAAACCGATAATTAGGGTTTTTAGTGGATTTTGGTGAAATTAGGGAAAATTGCAGAAATGGCATGATTGGGTAAAACTAAAGCCCCTAATTGATGAGGATTGAGTAAAAAAGGATAGCCTAAGGCTCAATTTGAAAAATTTCGGGAAAAGAGTCGATTAGAGGAAAAACGAGGAAATTCCCGATAGTGAGAAAAAGGAAAAAATCAAATCGGAAGGGAATTTGATGGTAAAAATTAGGCCTTTTCAGACCAACTCCAAATAAATATATGACAAAGGCCCAGGAAACGAAAATCTGAAAATCAGACTTGTTTTGAGCAAAACCGGGCTTCGGAGGCAAAAGGGCAAAATTGGAAATTTTGGGAAAAATAGCAAATGAACTCCAAAAATTCTAAAAAATTTTAGATCCCATTCTTAAATCATTTCGAATAGATTGGCAAAATAAAATCTGGATTCGGAGTTCGTTGCAAAATGGCTAAATCCCGGGCCCATTAAGTAGAAATTCAAAAGGATAAATCCCGAAAAAATAGCAAACTAGTTCCAAAAACTCTGAAAATTTGAAGATCTCATTCTTAAATTATTTGGAAGAGATTGGAAAAACAAAATCTAGATTCCTAGTTCGTTTGCAAAATGGTCAAATCCCGGGCCCACTCTACAAACATTCAAGCAGATAAATCTCGAAAAAATACAAATGAGCTCCAAAAATTTTGAAAAATTTGCAGATCTCATTTTTAAATTATTTGAAAGAAATTGGTGAAGTAAAATCTGGATTTGGAGCTCGTTTACAAAATTGTAAAAGTTCGGGGGCACAAAAGGGTAATTTTGGAAGAAAAAATCTAAAAAAATAGCAAATGGGCTCGAAAATTTTTGAAAACTTTTAGAATTCAATTTTTTATCATTTAGGAAGTATTGGAAGAAGAAAATTTGAATTTAGAGTCCGTTTGCTACTTATTTAGGTTTAGGGGTCAAAAAGGTCATTTTACCGAAGAAATCGAAAAGGGCATTCTCTTGATGTTTAAAAATTGAAGCATGGGCTGGAAGAGGAAGGGTCAGTCGGCCAAGGCCCAATGCTGGGCAGATATTTTCTAATTTTTAATCAAAGGGCCAAAAGTGAAGAGGAAGTTAGTTATTTTTATAATCAAGCCTTTGAATTTGCAACAAATGGACCAATTGTTGGAGAGGAGTGATGTCATATTTATAATTCTGTTTATGACATCATAATTCAAGGACTGATTATTCTAATCTAATGGTGGGATTTTTACATAGAAGGCTTCTTGAGTGATAGCCATTGGATGAAATAAAAAATAACCATCTAGCTTCTAGATGGAAGGGCCAACCGGCCAAGGCTATAGAGGAGGGGTCTCTTCTTCATTTTTCATTCACTCATGTTTTGGTTGATTTTCTCTCCATTTTGGAAGGCAAAAAAGAAAAGTTTAGAAAGGTAAGAAAAGTAAGAAGAGGGAAGGTTTGCAATATAGCTTTGAGAGGTTGCTATAGGCACCATACTCTTGCACTTTCCTTGCATTTCCATTCTTGATTTTGCTATTTTCATTGATATTTTGGTGATTTTTCTTTTATTTTGATTTTAAAATAAGTTTTTTTAAGTTTCTTCTTCAAGTCCCCTTTGATTCTTTCTTGAAAAAGCTTTGAAAAAAATATGTTTTCTCTTGTTTTAAAGGTGGACGAATGGCATCTTTTTTTAGAAATTGCTGCTATTTTGTTTTTCTTTCATGTGATTAGTGGTGTTCAACATGTTTTTGATGTCTTATTTCTTCTTCAAATAGTAAAAATATGAAGTTTGTTTTGATTTTGTTGCTTACTTAGCTCCATTGTTGAGTTTACTATCTTATATCTTGCATTTTTGATTTTATGTTTTCAAAGTGTTTAAGTTTGCTCATGATTTCCATTTTGCTAATCCATGTGTTTGTGAAAATACCTATTTGTTTTCATGCCTTTACTTTATGTTTGGATGATTTAACATTATTTCTTTTAGGCTTTGCATGTTAGTATGTTAAGTGTTTTCATTATGCTAGTTGATAGGTTTGCATTTCCATGATATGTTGTTGTGTATTTTGTTTAAGCATGCTATATGTTTGTGTTATTTTCATGCATTCTTTAGCTTTAGGTTGTGCTTGTATTATCTTGCATTTTGGACCTAGGTTGCATTAAATGCCATGCAAGTTCATGTTAGGTCTAGGTCATTTTCTTGATGCCATGCATTTTCCATGTCATTTAGGTTTTAAATCATGCATTTCATACATCAAATTTGCTGTATTCTCATGCATTTCATGTCATGCCACATGATTTATGACTCAGACCAATCAATGGTTCAAAGTCATGCTCACTAGGGCATACCTGTGGAAAATTAAAGAGTTGTCAAATTGATTATTCTACCTTTGTGATTTTCTTACTTAGACAATTTTTATCTAACTTTTTGAAAGTGTTATCTACTGTTTGTGGGTCTTTAGGACAGTCTCCAACATTTTTCCTTTGATTTTTAGATGATTTTATCAAAGGCA
Source organism: Fremontodendron californicum (assembly GCA_030761205.1). Taxonomy (NCBI): domain Eukaryota; kingdom Viridiplantae; phylum Streptophyta; class Magnoliopsida; order Malvales; family Malvaceae; genus Fremontodendron; species Fremontodendron californicum. The sequence continues at coordinate 2,857,347 of JAULJL010000033.1, forward strand.
AAAAAATGAGCTTTGGCAAAACAGTTTTTTCACCCAATACTCGTACTTTCTTGATTTTTCTGGGAAGTAATTTTTAATCAAAAAATTAAGCCAATGTTTTCCCATGTATTTGAACATGTTCTGAGTCTCCAGTATTTGTTTTATATTTTTTTGAATTCTTAAAAATAGGTTAAAAAGTTGTTCTTTAAAACTGGACAGTAAAGGCAGATTTGAATTTGAGGAAAATCAATTTTCTGTTTTGGCTAAGTTACTTGGAAGGGGCTGATTAGAAAATTTAGCTTTTGTTTTGGGGTGGTTTCTAGGCCATTTTAAACTTAAGAAATGATTTTTATAGAGTTCGGATCAAAGGGGGTCAAGTCCGGAATTTTAAACTTAAGAAATTAGAGCCATTTTTAAAAGGGTTTGGCTAGGGTTTTAATCTTCATTCAAGCTTTTCAAAATTGTTTTCAAACAATCACAAAGTATTTTGGTTTTAGAATATTTAATTTGATATATTTTCCTAAGGTAGTCGGATATCTTTTAGATATACGGATTTCCTTAATTAAAGGAAAAAAAATACATTCTCATGCATTGCATTTTCCATATTCATGCATACTATATAATATGTGGTTTTTGCTATGATAATTTCTATGTTTTTGTTATTATTTTTTATTTATATTTTTGGTGTTATGTTGTTTGTTATATGGTTTTGAATATTTCATGATATCCTATGCTTTTTATTTAGTTATTTATTTTTGTCATATTATTTTGCATATACTATGTTCATGCATTATTATTTTTATTTTTATTTTCATGCATATTACATGATAGCATTATTTTATGTTTCATGTCATTTCATGTCACTTAAATTATATTCCATGTCATCTAGATTATATTATTTAGAATATGCCATGTCATTTAAAATATGCCATATCATTTAAATTTTCCATGTCATTGAAATCACATTGTTTCATTTATAATATCATGTTATTTAAGTTATTTCATTTTATTTAGAACATATCATGTCACTTAGGTTATATTCATTTCACTTAGAATATATTATGACACTTAGGTTATATCATTTCATTAGATTATTTCAAGTCATCTTTATTATGTCACACATTTTCATATTCATATTTTTTAAAATATGTTTTAAAATAAGACAATGATTTTCAATAAAATAAAGATATTCCCGAGTTAAAATAATTCATAAGTTCTCTACAGGATTTGCTGGGGAGGATATCATCAATTATCATTAAGAACAGAATATCTTCTTTAAAACGAAAATGATTCAAAAAAATTTCAAATAAATAAAAATTTCTATATTTTGCCACGTTTGTTGGGAAATATAGGAATATTTGGAATTAATAAATTTTGGATTATTTTCAAATAAAAATGGAATTATTTTTCTTTAAATTGGGAATTAACTTGAAATACTAAATTTAAAATCAACTTTTTAACGAGACTTGAGATAACACACGATTAATAAGTTATCGTTTTATACGGGCATTGTGGGCGTGCTAATCCTTCCCCTCACGTAACCGAGTCCCGAACCCGCTTCTTTGATTTCTCCGATTTAAAACGCCGACTTGAAATTGGTTTTAAAAATGTTTTAATTAATTTTAAAATGTTTTATAAAATCAGTTTTAATAGGTGGCCAATCAAACCTAGCTAAAAAAGATCGGTGGCGACTCCATGTCTTTTTCAAGGTCATTTTCAAAACCATCATTTTTCAAGAGGAATTAAGTCGAATTTTCCTCGATTTTTTTTAACGTCACGCTTAACGAATAGAAAGTCTTGCGATGGGACTTGTTATTTTTTAGGTTGTGACAATGTCATGAGATGATATTAATATATTAATTACATGAATTGTTCATGAGGAGAAAGAAATTTAATTTAGAATTAAATTACTTTCATTTCGAAATTAATCTATCCAATATATATATAAGCATGATAAATTAGAATGGGTCCAAAGTGACTATTGTAATTTAGGACTGTCCATTAAGGATGGTTGGCCCAACTTAAGGCATTAAGGTTAATGGACCATTAATATTATGAGATAATATAATGGGCCTATTGATCCATCGTAGAATTAAATAGTTTAAGTCCAAGTGGATTACTGAAAATCTTGTGCAACAAGCTTCATGAGGCTGGCCAAGCTTAGGGAGAGAGGGGTAAGGGTTATCGCCTATATATATCAGATATAGAGGCTGTAGCAGCACCCTGAGTGATTAATTTTATTTGAGATATACTGATTTTTCTTGAGAAAAAGTTTGGTTTCAAGAAGAGAACCTAGCCTAGCAAACTAGTGATACCGCCACCTCCCTGTAGAAAGTGAGGTTGTCGCAATTCCTCTTCCTCATAGTGCTTTCTTGCCTCTTCTCTTCCTTGTTGAGTGAGATTGATCTATGGAGATAAACATAAGAGAACATATCTTTTGATTGTGATCTTAGGATCAACTTGCTAGCACAAGTGAATCGCCATACCTTAGAGAAGGATCCATCAGCTGTTCGTGTGGACTAGCTCTAGAGGAAGGGTAATTGTGCTTCTTGTGATCTTGTTCGAATTAGATCTTGGATTGAGTGTAATTTGTGACTTGGATCTGCAACTTAAGGTTATGATATCATTAGTTAACTTCTAAATCATATGGGTGATTTAATTAGTTTTGAATGCTATAAACCTATGCTAAACACAAGCCTAAGATCCTGTTGTACTTCGGGTGCTTCTTTGTTTATTTTCATTGCACTTTGATTATTATGTTTAAGCATGAGCCCGAGGTAGAGTAAACCAAATAGTGGTATCAGAGCCAAGGTTCTATTGTTTACATGAGGTTTGTGCATTTCAATTCTTGGTGATGTACAAGTTATTGTGTTGTGTATTGATTTTGGCATGATTTTGGTTCCTAAGGATTTAAAAGAAAAGATGTCTTCTTTAATTTTGTTAAATCTGGACAGTAGCTATGTAGTGATTTTAATCATGTTTAAAATTGTTTAAACAATAGGTTAAAATTGTTTTAATCAATAAGGATTAAATCCATGACATGTCTTAGTAAACCCGATAAGTTTTGATGTAAAAAAAAAAAAAAACATTGTTTTGAGTCAAGTTTTGTAAGCTGGTTTGGGGATGTTATAAAATTGATTTTTTAGATGTTTCAGATCTGGAAATTTTATATTGCATGCTGCCATTGAAGTTACAAATTGATTTGAGCTTAAAATGTTTAAGCAAAGTTGTTTTTGGGCATGAAACATTGTTACTACAATGCTGAAATTTTATGGACTGTTTTGTAGGTGGTTGAGTGCCATAAATTCAAGCATGAGTGTGGAAATATTCCACATTTTTTCTAAGAATTTTGGACAGCATATAAGGTAAATATGTTTCATCTATGACGGCTGGTTTGGGCATGGAACATGACTGGATCAAGTGGCAATTGTTGCTACATGCAAGCAGGCCGAACCACGGCACTAAGGAGGCACTTGTTGTCGAACTGAGTGCAACTATAAGGGGAGGCCAGCAAGCACTTTTAGGGCATCCAGTAGCCATTGTAGATGGCATACAATATTCTGATCATGGGCTGGCAGCGGCCATTCGATTGCCAAAGAGATTGCCTACGTCTAGGACACTTAAAGTTAGAGTCCTACTCCAACAAGGAAACCGTTTCCTAGTGGGAGTATGAATCCTAAATGTTACGAGAGATTTGTAGTATGATTAGGTAAGAGTTACCTAATGAGATTTTACGTTCCTAAGGAGTTAGGATGGATTGCAAACTTAAAAAATCGGTATAAGACAATGAGATGTCCTAAAAGGTTTAGGATTTTGAGCATACTATAATGTTTTGTCCTAATTAAGACAAGCAACCTAAAAATTAGGTAAAGTTCAATTTCAAGATAGCTTTCTTAATTGTTAAGATGTTATTAAAAGTATTTTAATAGATGGAACCGAAATTGCTAGAATGATTTGATAAATTGTCTCAGATTTATTTGGTGACATTTATGCAAATAGTAGATAAGATCACCAGGTGACATTGACTATGCATGTTTTAAATTCATGCTTATAATTTGATTTTGTATGCATGAAGGATGGTTATGGACTAGACCTTAGTATGACTAGGGAATGTATGGTTGAAATTTCATATTGGTATTTTATAAATAGGGTTTGCGCACCCTACCTTCTCTTTTTCATTCTAGAGTTGTAAATTCTCTTTTAATCTAACTCCCCTCGAATGTAACTCGAGGTTTCTGATAAAGCAATGCAATTTTTATATTTTTAATAGATTTAGATATAGGATAGGAAGTTGAATTTATGGAAATTCCAAGTTCCTAAGTAGATATGGCGCCAAGAAGAAGTAACCAAGGAGATCACCAACAATGCTTTCGAAGACTATGTATGGTATCCCCTAGGAATTTGACCAACTAGTTTCCTAATGGCTCAAGGAAACTAGATTAGAATTAAGTCCATAATCATCCTAGTAGATTGCATGTGATAGATTTATTTTGAATTATATATATATGTGATGTATGTAATTAAATGAATGCTATACATGTCAATCAAGTATGAAATCAATGAGACCTTTATAAGAGTTTAAATGAATTCCCTCATTAAATTATATTGAGTCCATGTTACGCATGATAAGTTGCCTTCCACCATCATAACAAGATAACTAGAGTTCTTCCATTCGGAGGCTTGTTGAGTCACTCAAGGTCAAACTTATGTACGAACATGTTTGAGTTATAGAAGGTGGGTCTTACTCAACTAAGTGTTATGTAATCCGGATGCGTCAAACTTGATCACATGACATTTACAAGCAAAGTTAGGCAAAATGCATATGATGTATCTAGGCTACGAGTTGTCACCTAACTAGATCTAGGAGTTGCATAGAGATGTAATTGGTAAACTAAGTTACCTACTCAATTAGTTTCGACATAGCTTATTGAGTCACTCAAGGTTATACTGGAATGAAAGGGGTCCTAGCTCATTAAGAAGTTTAAGAATTAAATTTCTTGAAATAGTAGTAGAGGGCTATTTTTTTGTTAAAATAATGAGAATAATAATTTAAGTATCAAAGCCTGACATAAATGATTACTACTTGCTATTTATTGACTATTAAATGTTTTGATTCATATAGGATATAAACACTAAAATGGGAAATGCATTATCACTGAGAAGCATACATGACGGTAATAAGTTAACTGGGCCAAACTTCGTTGACTGGTTTCGCAATGTTAAGATTGTCTTGACACAAGAAAAGAAAGCTTATGTTCTTGATGAGCCCATCCTAGATGAGCCTGCTGCTGATGCAATTGAGGAAGAGAGGGTGGCCTATAGAGTTCATAGAAATGATCTTGATACAAGACACATGTGTGATGTTGGCTAATACGGCACCCGATCTCCGAAAGCAGCACGAGCCCATGAATGCTCAGGATATCATCCTTAACCTTATAGAACTGTTCGCTAAAGAGAATCACACTGAGAGATTTGACATCTCAAAGGAATTGTTCCAAACAAGATGTTAGAGGGAAGCCCAGTGAGGCCACATGCGCTTAAGATGATAGGGTATATTACCCGATTGGAGCAGATTGGATGGGTTATGGATCATGATCTAAGAATTGATTTAATCTTTACTTCACTACCTGAGATCTATTCGCAGTTTGTGTTGAACTTCAACATGAACCACTTGGAGGCTACCCTTTCTAGGTTGCTGAATATGCTTACAATGGCTGAACAAACCATTGTTAAGGACAAGTCATTTGTCTATTTAGTCTCTTCCTCTAAACCGAAAGGTAAGAAGAAAATAAAGACTAGATGGGATGTACCTCTTGCTTCAAAGAGTTTGAAGCCTGATGATGGTGTTGTATAGGAAGCAAAGGATAAGGATAATGCTAACAAAGCTTGCTTTCATTGTGGGAAAACTGGTCATTGGAGGCTCAATTGCGAGGAGTACCTTGAGTCTAACAAGGGAAAGAAGCTGAAAGGAGTTTCAACTTCAGGTATAATATAATTCACTCCTCTTGGTATATGATACCTATCGCTTGGTACTAAATATGTATGACATATTGTAGGGACCAAAGGAAAGGAGCAGTGAAGCTGGACCATAATGATAGCGACCGGGTTTGTTGCTACATCAGAGCTTGCCGATCTTATGGATTTTTAATAAGACATTTATTTATGATTTATTTAGAAACATCTGATGGTTTATTGGCATTATGGGCCAATGTTGAGGATATTTAATTTATGTTTTTGAAACATATTGCTTTGTTGGCATAGGATGCCATGCTTATTTGATTTCCGCTTAAATAAATCAATTATAGAATAGTTCTATAACATAGTCTAATATTATACAACTTGCAAAGTATTATGAATACCGTTTAGCTTGGTGTTATGGAATTCGAATTGTTATTGAATTAATCCCTTAACATCTATACATGTAGGATTTAGTAGAGCTATTAATAACTCTTTAAATGGTAGAAGATTATGATAAATTGCCATTTTTGAAAAAATACAATTAGTTGGAAACGTTCCATACTTGAAAGATTGCACGATTATATTAAAGGTTATTAAGACTAACTCTTTTGTTTTGGCTTGCAAAAGAAGTTATATTTGGATCACTAGCTACTTGCTAATAAATAGATTCTAATAGTTGTTATACAAACAACTGAGCCATTTGAATGGAATCTAAGGTTTCGTTGTGAGCTCAATTATTAACCTTGATAAATGAGATTATCATGTATATGACAAAGCATATTCTCAATGCACTTAGGCTATGTCCTTGAAGAGACAATTGCTAGTCGAAAGAGTTCGACATCGGATGCGTTAGTGACTGGCTTAGGGCAAGTGGGAGATTGTTGGTGTATGCCCTAGAGCCAATCAAATTGAGCTTGGGATACACAGTCAATAAAGCATACCCTTTGTTGGTGTATGCCCTAGAGCCAATCAATTTGGTTAGGCATAAAAACCCAATAATGCAAACCCATCACTATCTTTTAGTGATACAAGGTTTTCCTTCATGTTAGTACAATGATAAGGAGTTATTAGGTACTAATTGGATGAGGCCATGGAACCTAATGGCCTTGCAAAGGAATTATATATAATTGTGAGATCCTTATGCATTAAAGTCATGTTCCTAAAATGGTTCCTGGTCATCGTATTGCCAAGACGGGGCATTGGCAATGCTCAAATACTGGTACATGTTAAGCCTACTTACTTAGTAAGCAACTGATCTCACGTGTTGAAGTATATGAAATACTTTAGGATAACATATAGGTGCTTGTCTGTTAAACAAATTCACTGAACATGGCTCGCTGTGAGAACTCAATTTGGTATTGTCACTCAAGTGTCTATGGAAACGTTCTCACGTGTCAGTCGTGTAAGTAGTCCACTTACTTGTGATACCAGGTCATCTTGTATAGAGAGTGTCATACTTTGATTCTATCACAAACGGGTCCCTAACATAGAGTGATGCTTATGGTAAGGTTGTTTTGGGTATGACATGAACCATACGGAGGTGGATGAGTGATCCAGAGAAGATTCACCACTCCAAGTGACATCGGAGACATATCTCATCTGTTCTTAGCTTAAGTTAACTTGATGGAATCTCTGGCCAGAGTATGATGAATTTAGGAGAGATAGTTTCTCTAAGTTCACAAAGTTAACTAAAAGCTGTAGGAACTAATATGGATTGAACATGAGTAGACACTACACCATGTTCTTGGTATTTCCGGGATATTTGTTGAAAGGACCGAATTACACTGATAGACTGAACACGAAAGGTTATGTCGAGACTAACTTGACTGTCCAGTATTTGGGTGGTCATGATAGCTTGCTAGAGTCCGCTCATGATCTATGAATGTAAATTAATTAGATTAATTTATTTTTATTGCCAACATATTGGAAGCCTAATGGGTCACACACAGAAAGGTGAATTAAGGGATTAAAATGGAATGAGCCTAATTGATTAAATTGGGAATTTAATCAGTAGGGACTTAATTAAATAGTTTAATTAAGTGGAAGAACTTAAGGGCTAATACATAAGAGCTATTGTCCATAGTCTAAACCCTGGAGTGATTGCCGTCCCCTATATAAAAGAAACATGTGATAGCCAACCTCCCTATGGCCCCCTAGCCGCATATGTGATATGCTTAGAGGCTTTGGTGTATTCTTGATTTCTTGACTTCTTCCTTGCCTCTTTATGGATTGCTAGAGAGAAAAATGTTTCTTTCAAGAGAGCAAAGGCATAGAGTGAAGAAGAAAGAAGATCAAGATAACCTTATAGTTGCCGCATCAAACCCGAAGAAGTAGGAAAAATGTTTTCTTCTTCTTGATGCTTATGAAGAATTCGGTCGTGGATGTTTATTTAGATGGTGAGAGGTTTCTTGAAACCTAAACTACTAGCATCATTTTCGGCAAGACTCTATTCCTACCTTATGAAGGTTTTCTTGATCATCTTGTGTGGATTACTGTTAGAGGTCAGACACTTGTGTAGCTTGAAGTCTCGGATTGACAGCTTGGTATTCAAGATTGAATGGGTTGTTTGTAAACTCAAGATTACTAGATCTTTGAGTTAAGGTATGATTTCTAATCATATGTATGCTTTATAATTACAAGATCGCATTAAAATTTTACAAGCATGATCCTATAAGATTAGACTGTCTCTTTGTTTATTATTCCGCTGTGTTCATGTTCTTCTTTAATTCAATTATTGTTTGAGCATGAGGTCGAATCCCAACAGTCGTATCAGAGCCTAGCTTGTAAGTTTTCTTGTGATTTACATGTTTAGTTCTTGGTAATATTCAATTGGATTGAATTGTGTGTTGATCTAGCAAAGTTCCATCAAGAAAAACGTTTTCTTGTTTTGCTTCAATTCTGACAGCTTTCGTTTGCAATCTGAGCTTGGTGTTTTAAATTGTTTAAAACATGTTTAAAATTGATTTGATCAATGTTTAACCTTGCCATATGATTGCATGACACAAAGAAGTTAAAGGAAACAAGTTTGGATTTGATTTTAATTGCTTTTGGTGCTTGAATTTCGAAGAACACAAGTGCAGGATTTTTCTATACATCTGTTGTAAGTTGTAGTTTTGACATGGTTAGAGGTTCCCAAAAGTTCTGAAAATTTGAGGAGAAGCCTGAACCATGTCTATCTTGATGCTGTAATTTTTTGTGAATTTTTTTATTTTTTCTTATTGCCAAAACTGCCTCTCAAAGTTGTGCAAACAGTTTGTGTGGTTGCTGGAATTTTCTGGGCAGCCTTGAGTTCTTGAATTTGATTCTTGCATTGTAGGTATAATTGGCTGAAAATCAAAGAATGAATTGTGTGTGAATTGTTCACAACTTAACCACCAAAATAGGTGGCTGCTTTGAGGCAAACGTTGCGGCGGCGTGACTTACTAAAAGTGGGAGGCGGCTACACACAAAAGATGTGTGTTAGGGCATCACCTTTTATTTTTGGAAATTCTTATTCTTTGGCATTTTGGACTTGTGGAAATTGTTTCCTAGTCAATATTGGATTCCTAAGAGTTAGGAATGTACCTAACCTGTCCTTGTGGAAATTGTTTCCTAGCTGAACAAGGACTCCTAAAAGTTAGGAGAAGATATGAAACTTTCCTTGTAGAGAAAGTTTCCTAATTAAACTTGGACTTCCTAAGGTGTTAGGAAATCTAATTAAATTGTTTAATTAGATGGAAGATTTTAATTCAAAGAATCCTAATTGGATTAGGACTCAAGTAAATTGAATTAAAATTAAAATTGCTATATAATTTGAGCCAAGTACATTTAAATGAGTTTAAATATTACTTCCCTTAAATGACACACAAGATTACTAACTGACATTAAATATGTATGCATTTATTTTTATGCTCTGTGATGTGATTATGAAAGCATGAGGATGGTTATGGACTTAGACCTTAGACTTAGGTCATGGATGGTTAAATTTTCTTTTTGGTGTTTTTTATAAATAGGTTGGCAAACCCTGCCTTCTCTTTTTCATTTTCGGAGTTGTAAATTCTCTTCTCACCTAACTCCCCTCGAATGTAACTCGAGGTTTCTACCAAAGATATGTAAATGTTATATAGGCTTGTAGATTTATATTTAGGCTTAGATTAGAATTTATGTAATCCCAAATGTAAGGAGACAAGGCGCCAAGAAGAAGGACCAAGGAGATCACCATCAAGACTTATGAAGACTATATATGGTATCCCTAGGAATTTGACCAACTAGTTTCCTAATGGCTCAAGGAAACTAGAGTAGTAAAGTCCATAATCGTCCTAGTATATTGCATGAGATAGATTTATTTTTGAATATATATATGTGATATACATTTGAATAAATGCTGTGCATGTCAATCAACAAAGAAAAGCAATGAAGCCTTTTTAATGAAATAAAGAAATCCCCCATTAAATTATATTGAGTCCATGTTATGCATGATAAGTTTCCTTCCACCTTATTAACAAGATAACCAGAGTTCTTCCAGTAGGAGGCTTGTTGAGTCACTCAAGGTCAAACTACCTCGAAACTCGGGTTCAAGCTCCAATTAAATTACTAGTAGCGCGAAAAGAGAAATGTGGCTGGAACAACAGTATCCTACAAGATACTTAAAGAAAATACCGTACTGTGATTCTAAATAGAGTTAGAAATGGTTGTATTACTTATTCTTATTATTTACTATTACTATAAATCTATATTGATTTACTATATTGATTGCAATTGATTGCAACGAAATCTTTCAGGATTTGGTTTTGAGTTAGCAACTTTTATTTATTTCTTTTTTTTTCATTCCTTTCTTTTTCGCTTTTGATCGGAAAATAGAAGAGTTGGGTGAATTAAAAACTCAAAGGAGGTTCATGGCCAAGAGTAAAGATGTCCGAGTAACGATTATTTTGGAATGTACCAGTTGTGTTCGAAACGGCGTTAATAAGGAATCAACGGGCATTTCCAGGTATATTACTCAAAAAAATCGACACAATACGCCTAGTCGATTGGAATTGAAGAAATTCTGTCCCTATTGTTACAAACATACAATTCATGGGGAGATAAAGAAATAAATCGAATCAAGTGCTCATATGTCACCCCTTCCCGAGAATATGAAAATATGACACTAGGTATATAATATATTAAGTGTATAATTAGTTATATGTAACGCATATTTTATTTATATATTTATTTATACATTATTCTATATTATTATATTATTAATATTATTACATATATTTAATTACATTTATATATATATTTAAATTTATATATATTTAAATAATAAATAAATAATAATAAAATAAACAAACCAAATCCTATTTATTATATTAATTCTATAATTTGAATTTTATCCGATCAAAATAGGATTTTAGAAATAGAAATAGGATACTTTTTAGAAATAAGGAATAAATAAATCATGGATAAATCCAAGCGACTCTTTCTTAAATCCAAGCGATCTTTTCGTAGGCGTTTGCCCCCGATCCAATCGGGCGATCGAATTGATTATAGAAATATGAGTTTAAATAGACGATTTATTAGTGAACAAGGAAAAATATTATCTAGGCGAGTAAATAGATTGACCTTGAAACAACAACGATTAATTACTATTGCTATAAAAACAAGCTCGTATTTTATCTTCGTTACCCTTTCTTAATAATGAGAAACAATTTGAAAGAAGCGAGTCGCCCGCTAGAACTACTGCTCTTAGAACCAGAAATAAATAGGCTTACCCCTTCAATTGAATCAAAATTATCAAACGTAGACTGATGCTTTATTCAAAAAATCTGATAATCAAAATTGTCGTGTCGTAAGAAAAAATAAATAAATAAAAGAATCGAATCCGGTTGGGGAAGAAAAAGAAATCTATTTTTTTTTATTTAGCGTCTTCGCTCATCTTGTTTTGATGACCTTATCAGAATTTTTTTTATCATATTAATTTCTACTCTACCTTCCCCGAGTTCATTCTCGAGGGAACCCCATTTAATTTAAAGCATTTCGGTGGATTCCTTTCGATCTCCTTATTTTATAATCTCGTTGGAAATCATATAAAGACAATTCCTATTTGATATAGCTATTTGTGCAAGTATTTTACGATTAAGAAGCAACTTTTTCTTGTACAGATTGTGTATTAATCTACTATAACTATAGGATACCCCCATTCCGCGAATTACTGCATTTATTCGAGTGATCCACAAACGACGAAAATCTCTTTTTTTCCTATCTCTATCCCGATGAACCGAAACCAAAGCTCTTATTCTTTGTTGAGTAATAGTTCGAGTAAGTGAGGAGGTTCTACCCCGTGGAAACGCTCTTTAATGGAACTTTAGCTTTAGCCGGTCGTGACCAAGAAACCACCGGTTCCGCTTGGTGGGCCGGGAATGCCCGACTTATCAATTTATCCGGTAAACTATTGGGGGCTCATGTAGCCCATGCCGGATTAATCATATTCTGGGTTGGAGCAATGAACCTATTTGAAGTGGCTCATTTTGTCCCAGAAAAGCCCATGTACGAACAAGGATTAATTTTACTTCCCCACCTAGCTACTCTAGGCTGACGGGTAGGTCCTGGCGGAGAAGTTATAGACACCTTTCCATACTTTGTATCTGGAGTACTTCACTTAATTTCCTCTGCTGTACTGGGCTTTGGCGGTATTTATCATGCACTTCTGTGACCTGAAACTCTTGAAGAATCTTTTCCATTTTTCGATTATGT